>JAUCEA010000009.1:0-4800000 GCA_033557915.1 Phytophthora tentaculata
CCTAAAACCTAAACCCTAAACCTAAACCCCTAAACCCCCCCCTAAACCCTAAACCCTAAACCCTAAACCCTAAACCCTAAACCCTAAACCCTAAACCCTAAACCCTAAACCCTAAACCCTAAACCCTAAACCCTAAACCCTAAACCCTAAACCCTAAACCCTAAACCCTAAACCCTAAACCCTAAACCCTAAACCCTAAACCCTAAACCCTAAACCCTAAACCCTAAACCCTAAACCCTAAACCCTAAACCCTAAACCCTAAACCCTAAACCCTAAACCCTAAACCCTAAACCCTAAACCCTAAACCCTAAACCCTAAACCCTAAACCCTAAACCCTAAACCCTAAACCCTAAACCCTAAACCCTAAACCCTAAACCCTAAACCCTAAACCCTAAACCCTAAACCCTAAACCCTAAACCCTAAACCCTAAACCCTAAACCCTAAACCCTAAACCCTAAACCCTAAACCCTAAACCCTAAACCCTAAACCCTAAACCCTAAACCCTAAACCCTAAACCCTAAACCCTAAACCCTAAACCCTAAACCCTAAACCCTAAACCCTAAACCCTAAACCCTAAACCCTAAACCCTAAACCCTAAACCCTAAACCCTAAACCCTAAACCCTAAACCCTAAACCCTAAACCCTAAACCCTAAACCCTAAACCCTAAACCCTAAACCCTAAACCCTAAACCCTAAACCCTAAACCCTAAACCCTAAACCCTAAACCCTAAACCCTAAACCCTAAACCCTAAACCCTAAACCCTAAACCCTAAACCCTAAACCCTAAACCCTAAACCCTAAACCCTAAACCCTAAACCCTAAACCCTAAACCCTAAACCCTAAACCCTAAACCCTAAACCCTAAACCCTAAACCCTAAACCCTAAACCCTAAACCCTAAACCCTAAACCCTAAACCCTAAACCCTAAACCCTAAACCCTAAACCCTAAACCCTAAACCCTAAACCCTAAACCCTAAACCCTAAACCCTAAACCCTAAACCCTAGTACCCTAGAGCCGGTCCTTTTTTTTGTAATAATAGTCTCTGTCAACATGCCTGCCTGCTATTTTTAGTTGTGCACGTAGGTTAACGCTAAGAGAACTGGTCCACGTGCGTTGTCGTGTACTGAATCTTTTCATAATAGTTACAGCTGGATCATCCAGCTGTAACTATTATGAAAAGATTCAGTACACGACAACGCAACAGTGCAATTTATTGGATAGCAGGAGCCGCACTAGAAAAGCGGAGTACACTGTACTCTTGTCCTGTTCACTTTGCTATTTACCAGCAATACACTACATGTAATGTCCTCAGGCGCTGACAGCTGTAATTACGGTACATATATTGTTTTATCCTTTGCACGACAACTGGATGACGGCGAAAGGTTCGCTGTTTGTGCTATTCAGGCCTTTACGTTATTAAAACATAGAAATGGTGCTACATGCATTCTGCAGTTTATGGCGCATTAGTACGTTATCTAATAAAATAAGATTCCGTGTGGTCGTCGTGTCGCAAAAACTGTATACTGACAATCCTTTATTTGGAGTGATATCCCAAATAGTGATACCTTCTAGTTAAGGAGGTTGGAGACCACTGACTGCCAGCATTCAAACCCAAGTCAAAATTACTCCAGATTGTACTTTGATACAAAATCGACAATTCTCTGGATTTTATATCCAGAGTATTGACAGAGGTGCGATTCTGCCTAAGAAAAGTGGAACGGGCTTATTTCCGAGTACCTTTTAGTGGGTTCCGAGTAAAGCCCTAAGCGCTGAAGACTTCCGAGTAAGGCGACTGCTCGCACACGTTAGGCGAGTGTTCGCACACGACACCAATTAACCATGTCAAATGAGGGCTTAGAGAGACCGTGTGCACCCGCAGCGAAGTGGAGGGCTGCAATGGTCGGCGCGTAGCTCGGAGTAGTTATACCAAAAACGAACTTACAATCTAATCCACACACACACCTGGCCAATTCATGCACTTAGCGCAAGGCGCAAGGGGGTGAAGCAGGCCGCGAAGCCCCCCCCCCCCCGCGCGCGCCGTCGCTAAGTCCGCCAACGAGTGCCAACGCGCGAGTGTCCTACGAAGACTCTGATTAACCACTGTTGAACTCGAGCGCGACTCTTCAGATAATGTAGCCATTAATAATGCATAAACAGGTCAAAATAAACAGCTGTTAGGATGGTATTTGATAGTCTTCCTTTTGGTACTCGGAAGTAGCTCACGTTCAAGAAAGTCGTCGAGATAATAATTACACCGATCACAGTTGAATAGTGTTAATGGGGAACTAGTGTTATTGACATTAGTTCCTGTAAGTGGAGGGATGCCCACGCAATTAACACTACTAAAGGTGAGCTCCAATAGTAGCTATGGCAATATCACATTGCGAAAGACCCCGTTAAAGGCCCTCGAAGATGTTTCCAGCTGAACCTGTAATTGCTCTCGAGCTCAGCTTCATGCTAGTAAAGCTGTTTGATCCTTGTAATCCAAGGCGGGTGGATCTGCACTGAAGCAAAAATCAAGTTACAGGTTGTGACGGGACGTCACACAGCACCTTGCGTTGAGGAAGCGAGCGGAAGGAGTATGCAAACTCCAAGTGAACAGCAGTTCACAGTTCCTGGTCTGAAGGGACTTGCTTGCAATTAGTTGATTTTAAGACTGGATATATTTATAGGCGGCTCTAGTCTGGCCTGCAATACAAACTAGACGTTGCCTATAGTAAAACCTATAGAGCTATGCAATGTTTGGTACTCAGAGTCAGTGGTACCATGTACCACACGTCGATGACGTGGAGGTGGTGTGCGATACACCACATATAGCCATGTAGCCCCGCTACATCCTCCCCCACTAAGATTCGAATCACACCCAATCAGAGGGGGGGGTTGTTCTCACATTTCTCCCTCAGAGTCGAAATCAATCGACAAGGCGCCGAGCTCTTGTGCCGCGGTTCGTTGCGCCCACAGAGCTCAAGGCACTACGCCACGCGACCACCGGTCTCCACGTCAACCCCAGAGCATGACCCGCAAAGGCAGCTCGCGCGGCACGGCGGTGCCTAAGCAGAAGAAGGCTGTAAAGCCAAAACAAACAGGGTGGCCAAGGCCAAATCCAAGCGCCACGCCCGGTGGAGCCACCGGCAAGGCCACGGAGGGGCACACGTCGTCAGGCGGCCGTGTGTATTAAACGTGACTTACTTGTAAGCTGATACATCGCATTGTTAGCTATAAGAAGCCAATCAACAACATATCACCCTAACTTGCCCGCGCTTCCACTTCGTATTGACGAGGAAAAAAGCCCATCCGTGTTGCAAAATTCGCTATTTGATTTAAGTTAGGGTAGCTAATAAATCGACCTACGACAAGTCAAATGGAGAGCTCAGGACAATACATATTGTTTGCTCTTGTGAAGAGTGCGCTCTGGCCAATGACGCTGCGAGCACACGTACGCTAACTTCGTTATTCCGAAGCCGGGCTAAGTCGGAGTTAATGTCTCAGTTGTGATATCACGACAGATGAAGGAAGTCTTGCACGACGTGATTGTAAATAAAAAAACTACTTGTAGGTGAAGATCCTCAGGCTCCACCCGATACTGAAGGATGCCATCAGACCACACATAACCGGTAGAGTTGAGTCCGCTGACGAGGCGTAATCCACTCATCCTTGGCATCCTCGCCGGCGGCAAGATACCACACTAGTGGACCGGGACTGGCGTCCTCGCGATACGCCTGGCGGATTCGATCGAACAGATCCGTTGTGACCCGACTAACACGAGCAAGCTCATAGTAGGTCCGGCGCGACAGCGCATCGGCAAGCACGTTAAGCCTGCCCGGCTTATATTCGACGCGGAAGTCATACTCCGCGAAGAATGAAAGCCACCGCGCCTTGCGTTTTGACAAATGTGGCGTGTGAATGGCTGTCCGCAAGGACGCGTGATCGATGTCGACCACAAAAGGCGTTGAGCCAAGAAGATACACCCGGAATTTGACAAGGGCGTACTTCATGGCCAGTAGCTCCCTGTCGCGAACGAGGGAGTTCCGTTCGGCGGCTTTAAGCTGCCTGGGCAGAAACGAGATGACACGCTCGCGACCGTCATCGTCCGGTTGCAAAAGCGCACAGTCTATTGCGTAGCCGGAGGCGTCGCACACGACGATAAATGGTTTCGATTCGTCCGGCAAAGCCAGGACAGGCGCACGTTGTAGGTTTGCCTTGGTGCTTTCGAATACATCCTGGTGGTGTTGGTTCCAGCACCACTCACTGTCCTTCTTCAGAAGTTCGGACAAGAATCTGGCGTGGCCGGCATACCAACTACTGTACGTATGCAGATAGTTGGTGAGGCCGAGCCACTTCCGAAGGTCATTTTGGCTGTGTGGGCCAGGCCGCTATGGCTCTCACCTTTTCGGGGTCTGCACGAACTCCATGGCTGCTAACGAACAGCCAAGGACCTTGATCTCCTTAGCCGCATGCCGCACTTGTTGATGTTGGCATAGAGCTTGTTGGCCCGCACGACCTCAAACACTCAGCGGAGGTGCTTCAAGTGCACCTCCATGGCCGCCTGACCAGCCTCAGCGCGGCTGTGGACGAATATGTCGTCAAGTACGTATGTTCAAACGCACGCAACGGCCTAAACAACTGTGTAACCAGGCGTTGAACGTTGCCGTGTTATTCGAAAGGCGCTGGGACATAACCAGCCATTCCCGGAGCATACCACTCGGCGTACTCACAGGATGTCGGATTCTTGCATCGGGATCTGGTAATATTCATCTACCAGATTCAGTGCGCTGTACAGCGTACAGCCGCACATATTGTTTAACAACACGTCCTTGCGCGGGATGTGTTTGCGCCAGTACTGTAGAAACTGCTTAGCAAAAGATCTTGTTACCCATCGGCGGCTTCTCACACTAGCGTCTCTCCTCTCATTGATAGTCCCAGCTCTCATGCCTTCCGCACCGCCCCTTCCCGCCAACTTTGACCGCAAGCAACGCAGGTTGACATCTGTGGAGAGTTCAGAAGCCATGGAGCAGACCGACTTTTCGATTGACAGCAACACCATTGTGGAAGTGAGCTTGCGGTTAGGGCTTTGTGTGCTATGTGTGACCGCAGCTCTAGTCGCATCCAGCGCCTTCCTACTCCTCATGTCGAAGGAAGTTACTCTCAAAATCTTAGAAGGGAGCGGTGACAAGTTCTTACAGGAGGGAAATGACGTCGTGGACAACTACAACTCAGTATCTGCCTACCTTCAGATCACGGCCAGTATAGTTTTAGCTGTCTTTTGTGAGATGTTCATCTTTCCTACTCTAGCCACATATCTCGACAATTGTAGCTTGTATCCTGATGACCAACCTGCACGAGTGTACTCCATACTGAAGGAACGTGGCATATTCTGGGGACTCAAGACAATCATCACCATTATGAATATCGGCTTCACCAGTGTCAGCCTTAACACTGAAAGAGAGAATCCCCCAAGACGTCTTACAAGTTTCGACGAGGTGGAAGGAAGACTAATGCCGAAAAAGATGCCGTTGACCCTTGACCCTGACGCTGATCTGCTTCACTCGATACGGCGGACGTCGTTGACCGGGACTACGATCCCATTCGCCTTCGAAGATTCCTGCAAATGGTCAGAACACAACAACGACAACGGATCACAGCAGTGGGGAGTTTGGTAAAATGAATCTGGCAAGTTCTTCAGCAAGTGCAGCAACTCCCCAGTCATTGGACGACTTGGTTCACGTGGTTGCGAGTGACCTGAAGGCAGTTCTACCCGACACCACCCGAGTTGGTGACCTAGTTTTACGTCTGGAGCATCGTGCGCTGACTGAGAAGGTGCAATTTACTAGTCTGACAATATCAGTTCCGGTTGAGGCGGACGCTAGTGGAACTACACTGTGTGGCGCTTCCGATTGTGTCTACGCCACATCCACAAGCGTCTGGAAGCAATTTCACCTGCAGTCGGTCGTATCTATCGCCTCGTACAAAAATAGATGTGAGAGCAGCTCAAACACCACACGAGATGCTGACACTTTCGGTGAGCAAACTGGCGTGGCAATTGAGTCCACTGCGCATTCGGCATGACGCTGTGTGTACAGATGACGATGGATGTCTCGGTCTGAGCCTGCCGTTCTCCACGGACGGCGGCGTCACTGTTCAGCTTGCTATAAGCATGAACTTGGCGCCACTTCCCGTTCGGTTTATGAACACAGAAGGTGGGAGTCGAGTGCGGAGATTTAGACTCGCGCGCCATGCCTGCCTTCGCTTTAGCGGGGAAGAAGGCATCGTGACCTCGCACTGCTCGCGGGGCAGAGGCATTGCCTCGTGACACAACAATACTTTGCGCCTGGCACGAGGCCAATTTCATGCCGAAAGCCTCGATCTGGTGGTAGTTGCGACGGCGGATCTTTAGCCACCACGTCTGCGAACTCCATCACTAGTGGATACACCGGACCCTCCGGGTTCTTCAGAGATTGGAGCCCAATTGCGACGCGCGCTGCTTCTGGAGCTCCTCTAAGACATCTTCGTCCATAACGGAGGAAGCATTTAGCTCTTCAGGCGTGGACTTCGGCCGTAGGAGCACCATTTCTGCGATATCCCCGGCCTTCAGATCGACCAAGAACTCACTTACTGAGAGTTCTTCGAGGTTTAGCAGGTCCGACACCTCCGGCAAGGCTTCCACATAAACGGCTCCTGCCTTCACACGGAGGCCGGTCATGCCATCGAAGATGTGACAACATTCATCAAGTGGCGTGTCGGACGTGGCTGACTTCTGGCCGTCGCTGACTTCCTTGGGCTGGTTTCTCACCAAGCCCGTTGCTTGGCGACGCGGTGCGGATGCAACCACGTCTTGTGTTACCACTGGAGCAACACCATAGTCCTTTTGACCTCGTGCGGATCACAGTTACCCGCCTTGGCATGTGGAACTATGTTACCCACATCAGAAGCAATCTTGATGTGTACCGAACTGCGGAATTCCGTAAAAGTGATCGTTCCGTTTATCTCAGAAACGGCTACTAGCGAGAGGGCTGCTGCCTTCTGGCGTTGTTTTTTAGAGGTGTACACACGGAATGGACAGCCAGATGAGAGTGACTGTGTTCGAGCAGTGTCTCAAGGGATATGTGTGACAGGAGAGTGGTACAGCTCAAAGACCGACAATTCGATACCCTGCGAATGAAGTTCTATAATCGCTTCATTTGTCAACCCCGGCTCAGTTATGGAACCGCCTCAAGGTCACCAAACTTAACCGTGTGTGGTGACCGGATTTCGACAATGTGGGGGGGGGCTCTTAACTGCCACGAACCGCGTATGAGGTACGAATTCGTCTTGGACGGCCTGTGTAACAAACAGATGAAGGCGGTGTTGAACTGCAACATGGTCGCAACGGTCAGAGAGGCCTGCGACTTGCTGACCTACAAGAATCTGCACCTGACGATCGAGAATAGGGACGAGTTCGCGGACGAAGGATTGCTTGTGACCCGCTCGAGCAACGCGACATCGACGCAGTCGTAGATGATGCAGCAACTGCAGCAACTGAACCAGACGATGCAGAAGCAGCTACTAGGTACCGGCATGCAACAAGGGTACATCAGGGCTGTGACTACTCCGGCTCTCCCAGCTCATGGCGTTCCAACTTCGGTTGGGAACACCTCTTCGTCAAAGAACGCTTTGCCGGCCGGGAACGCCCCGTCGAACCTGGGACCGTCGAGGAACCGACTTGATCCTGACACCTGTACGACGGAGGGCGATGTGGTCGTTGTGGACGCGTCGGATGCGAACGCGAGACCTGCCCGAGAAGACAAGGGCGATTCAACCGGTGCAACAAGCTGGACACTTCTCCATAGAATACAACTGGCTGAGGCCCCAATGGCCCTATTGAAACGGGAAACGTAGCTGAATGGAGTGCCTTCTGTACGGTGAAAAGAGCCACGCAGTAGCGAAGTGCCCTAGCCTAGACCGACTGCGTGGCCCGACAAATAACGCGGCCGCAGGGAACGCCGCCCGCGTCATCCGGAACGCCCCAACAATGAAGAGGGCAGGAGGGAGGGGAAGGAAGTGTCGCTCCTTCCTCTTGTCTAGTTGGCGACACGAAGGGAGATGAGGGGTCACCAGAAAGAAGAACAGCTAGTGGAACCAAGAGGGCTCTCGTGATGGGTGTGGTGGATGCGAAAGGCGCCTTGGGCGTGAAGACCGAAAATGCGGAACTGAAAATAGTGAGAAGAGCCACCTAACAGAACGGGTTGGCTTAAAACTGGGAATGACTGAGGATCGCGGCCCAACGGGACGGGTTGGCTCAAAACTGGGGGAAAAGCAATGTGATCAGCCCAACGGAAAGCTTGGCCGTGACATTGGAGCGAGGCTGAACGTTTCAAACAAGTACTGGGCGACGAAACCGGAGCAACGTGACGCTCCGCTACAACGTCTGAGATCAAGAAATATGCTCTGGAAAACGACGGCCGAGGGTGCGAGGGCAAGTCAAGTTTCGGTGGAAGTGGAAGTGGTTAGTACGTCTACCACTCAAGAGACCGAGCGTACTAAGGAGCGGTCCCTACAGGATGCTACGACCGTCTGTTTACCGACGAGGAGCTGGATATGCTCGAGCATGGTGGAGGTCACAGAGCGAAGGATAAACCCGAGGAATACGTGAAGGACCTTGAGAAGCGACTGTATCCTCTGTACGAACAGGATGTTGGGCTGCGCGTCAAGCAGAACACGGAAGAGCAAGAAGCACCGACTCTCGCGAAAACGAGGGCGATAGTGGGGATTTCAGAGGATGTACTGGAACGCGCTAGGGAAGTGTCGTCCGGAGAGCTCAGAACGCCTGAGTATTGGTTGGATTAGTACTGCCGGAAGTTAAAGGCATCGACGGCAGCGAATCGGGACTTTAAGGAGATGGGCGAGCCAACGGAAGGGCTGCCACCCGTGATTAGTTCGGTCTCAGAGCAGGTGGACAAACATTCAAGTTCGAAAGACAGCTGAGAGAGCGGAAGACCGCGAGTTAGCGTAGTACGTGTGTATTGGACTCGACGACACCGCCGTTCCGGCCACGTGTGCTCCCGAGAAGGAAGTTGAAACGCTTCCGTTCAGATGGGGTTCCAACATACGGAGCCGGATATACGAGCTCCTGAATTTGGGGTTGAACGCCCAGAATGGACGCGAACCTGAGCGTCCGGGGGACTCAAAAAGAGCAGACGTTGCAGAAGAGATTCCACCGTTGCGTGTCAAGACGGGCGGAGACTCTCTGGATGTGGAGGCTCAGCGTCAGTACATTCTTGATGCCGGTGGAACACCTAAAGACGCGTGACAAGTCGTGTGACAGATGGAGGAGAAACCCCGAACTAGTGAGACCGGTCGCTGCGACCGCTGAGGTAAATGTACGAGAAAGGGTGAAGTTCAGTTTGCCGGTCAGCGCCGAGGAGCTCACGATAGCTGAGGGGGTCCCCGAAGTCAATTTCGCGAATGCGAATAATAGGGCGCGAAGGAAGCCAGGATTGCGCAAAGCAAACGACGGTAAAGACGCGGACAACGATGGAGGCGTCGTCTCCACGGGCAAGTGCGTCATTTGCAGTGTCAGAGGGATGCAGGCACTGTTGGACGCCTTCATTGACTGCTGTCCGACACAGGGGAATTCGCCAGCCTCATTGACAAGCTGGTGCTAAAACGATCCGGACAAGCTTCCGAGCCTCTGAGACCTTATATGGGAGGGCTGGATAGTGTTTCACGGCATGAGATCCGAGTGTGCGGGGTCAACGACCTGCCCGTGACGCTAAGCACGCTTGAAAGAATGATTTCCTTCGACCGTTTGATCGTGGGCGCTATTATAGGAACGGACTCGTTAGGAGCGTTCGGCGCTGTGCTCGACGTGGAAGAGTAGAAAATGACGCTGAAAGGGACTGGAGATGCGATCGCCTTACGCGAGACAAGTGTGGAAGAAACGTATGCGGTCACGGTATCGTTCGTCGGTGCGTTTGGAATCTGGTCGAGCGCTGGTGAGGTCGAGTGTTCGGGGAACAGTAACGGACAGCTCCATCGTGATGGTAGAAGTCGCTCCAGGGGCGGGCGAATCTCGAGGGTTGCTAGAACAGCCTGCACCGTGAAGGATGGAACGATGTTTGTATAGGTATGCAACGCATCTGCTGAAGAAGTTGAGATCAAGTCGTGAGCCTATGTGGCTGCCGTGACTATCGCTCCAAAGTCGGCGTTCGTGGCGCGCGTTCCAAAACAACGTGGGTCGCCGGAGATTATTGGTGCCGTATTGAGCGCTGCGAACGAGCGCGAGACGACTGAGGTTAGAGCGCCTGAGAGTGAGATAGCTGCTGCCATGAAGAACGGCGAAGAAGACGGCATCGAGGTGAACTTTGAAGATTTGTCGATGGGTGCCGAGCTGAGGAGACGTTTCGTGGATGTGTTAAGGGACTTGCGTGACTTGTTTGTTGAAACCTTGTAGCAGCCTGGGAGAACGGAACTCCTCAAATCCGACATCGACACTGGAACGCATGCGCCGACTAAGCAGCCGCCGTACCGCGTGTCGAAGACTGAAGGAGACGTCATGGAATCGGAGATCCAAGAATACCTGGACGTCGGCCTTATCCGACCGTCAGCAAGTCCGTGGGCTAGTCCGGTCCTGCTGATCCGGAAGCCTAATGAGGGCATTCGATGTTGTATCGACTACCGGAAGCTGAACGCCTCACGGCGAAAGACAGCTACCATATGCCGTTGATCGACGACATTCTAGACGTTCTAGGGAACACCAAGCTGTTCTCCATGATGGCCATTGCCTCCGGGTGTTGGAACGTTCCAATGGACACAGACAACGTCGAGGAAACGTCTATTACGAGCAAGTTTGGGCTCTACGAGTGGCTGGCCATGCCGTTCAGTTTATGTAATGCCGCTCCAGCCTTCGAACGCCTAATGAAGAACGTTCTCGTCGACCTAAGTGGAGGACTTGTCTTGTATACCTAGCTGACTGTGTCGTCTGTGGTGACGACAACCCGACTCACTTGATTCGTGTGCGGGTTCAAGTTGACGATTAAGAAGTGCCATTGGGGGCGTGAGCAAGTGGCGTTCTTAGACCATATTGTCGCGACTACAGTCATCATGCCGAACCCTGAGAAAGCGAAGGCTGTGATGAACATCGAGAGACCACATGACCTGTATACGGTGAGAGCGTTCCTGGGGCTTATCAGCTCTTTCACGTGGTATTTACCAGGCTTTGCGGTCATAGCTGCCCCGTAGGAACGGCTGAAGCAAAAGGACGTGTCGTTCCATTGGAACGAGGACTGTGAGGTGGCGTTCCGTCAACTACAAAGAGCATTAGCGAAGCCTCCCATACTGGTGTACCCCAATTTCAGGAGCGCTTTAAGCTGTACGTGGACTCGTCACACCCGGCAGTAGGAGCGTGCCTCATGCAAGAAGCTGACAAGCGTGAGAGGGCCATTGCGTATGCGAGACAGAACTGGATTAACAAGGCGAGTGGAACGACCGAGATCGAATGTTGTGGGGTCGTCTGGGCAACGCGCAAGTTCAAGTGTTGCCTCAGTCAAGATGAGTTCGACTTGTACACCGACCACAAGCGCTTCCGTTGATTTTTAGTGAAGCTACAAGGACGACTAGCGCTGAGTTAGCTCGTTGGGTAATGAAGGTGTCTCAGTTGAGGTTCAAGGTACACCACATGCCTAGGACGTCGATTGGTCATGCGGACGGTTTGTCACGATTGTACCATCGACCGGACGCGCAGGGTGTTGGCACTATTCCGATGGCTGACCTGCTCAACGAAGATGAAAGTGACCCCGCCGTCCCGGCCGACACTCCGATCCATGACTCGACGCCCCTGCCTGTGGGAACGGCTACCAAGACGAAGGAGCGCTGATTTGGAACGCCTCCCGCGTTCCAATCTCTGTCGGGGAGACTCAGGCAGCAAGCGTTTCAGGTGAGACCGCCGGGAGCGGCCAACAGATCGAGGTTGCTCCTGTGGAATCGGAGCCTCACGCAGGACGAGCAAGAAGAAGGCTTGCAGGGACGAGTTCCCCTAGCTGACCCGTCTACAGTCGATGCGTTTGGGTTGGACTGTTATAAGTTTGTGGCGGAGCAAGACGAGAACCTTGGATGCGAAATCTGAGGCGTTCCTAAAGGACAGAGCCTTAGTACTCAATCCACAGCTGAGAGAAAGCGTGCTGAAGATGTCGCCTCACTACTTAATCAGGAACGAGGTCCTAATGCGACTCGTTTACTTGGGAGCGCGTGCTGGGCCGGCAAGGACTGAATGTGTTCCAGTCGTGCCGTTGCCGTTCATCGAAACCATTCCGCATTACTGTCACGCGGACATTTTCTCAGAACACCTTGGTAAGACAAAGACGACCAACAAAATGAGGCTTCATGCGTACTGGCACGGATTGAGGAAGGACGTGATTGAATATGTGCGTGAGTTTGCCATATGCAATGATGGCAAGGGACATAGATCATGGAGAGTTGGTCTGATGCTACGCATGCTGGTCCATGACTCGTCAGGACCGTTCTCGTTACTCGTGGTGTAGGGTACTCCCTAACGCTGACATGTTAGTAGCTATACATGTTAGCGAATTGTTAGTTAGTTCCTCGAATCTTGAGCTAACATGTCAGGGGCACTTAGAGTCTGCGAATGGATTTGCACAACCAAAGTAACACAAGCTTGTAGCCTTACCTTTTTGGTATTTATTGCAGCGATTAAAGCATGCAAAACGGTATTATACCCTTTATTGGTTCTAGGCTTGAAAAAAATGACGTGAAAGCAGGAAAAATGGAAAATGAAAGTAGTATTCTTCATTCCGGCTACATAAAATATGTGCAGGTGATGAAAGTGCCAAAAGTATGCCCAGAACAAAAGATAAAGCACTTCAGAAAGCTTCATTCTCAGCGTTATGCATGCCCTCTCCTTTACGATACTAACGTGTCAGTAACATGTATAGTTTTGCACTAACTGTTAGTTAGTGTCTAGTAAATTCGGCTAACATGTTAGTGGAGTACCCTACTGTGGTGGATGCAATCGGACCGTTGGTTGTTACTCCAAGGGGAAACAAGTATATCTTGGTGTTTGGGGACTACTTGGCGCGATGGGCCGAGGCTTTCGCCGTCACATCACTAAATACTATCTCCTATGTGAACACGATGATAGACGGCGTGATCTGTCGACACGGCGTCCCGGAACGCCTACGCAAAGGTTGATTCGCGTGGCCGTGAATCAACCTTTGCGTCCAATCTGCCTAAGTCGCTATACGAGACGCTAGGAATCAAGAAGCTGTACAGCGCTGCGTACCATACCCAAACTCAGGGTTTGATGGAACGCTTCAATGGAATGCTGGTGGGCATGTGATGGATGTTCGTAAACGTGACGCAGACCGATAAGGATGTATATCTACGTAGAGTTCTCTTCGCTATTAGAACGGCTTACCACGATGGACTCGATGACACACCGTTCTTCAGCTTGTATGGCGTGACCCAGTATGACCAACCGACTTAGCGTTCTTAAACATGGGCAAGGACTCGAACAGCAACGAAGTCGCAGTGTACCGAAGAAAGTTTTGCCACTCACTGCGAGAACCCCGTCGCCTCGTGGAACGGCAGCTGCTCAAGGCACAGGACCGGAACGAGCTACGGCTCGACAAGCAAGCGGTGGTGTCCTACGCCAAGGGTGATGCTGAGTGGGTGTACCAGTACGCGAGTTGGGAAGACAAAGAAACTGGCGCTCTCCTGACACGGTCCGTACCGAGTTGTAGGCCAAGTCAGGGAGAACGCCAACAAGATCGCTATTCCTATGCACTCTAACAAGTCGTCACGGTGGATGTAAATCGCTTCGGAGATTATTAACTCAGCTGCTTCGAGCTCAGGCCTCGTTCATATTCCCACGGAGAATAGAGTCATGAAAGTGTTTCGTACTATTGTCAAGGAGGCGTACAAAGACCTCAAACACCTAAAGCGCTATCAAATATTCAGTATGATTGAATCAAAACCGGGCGTCGTCAGCTGCCGGGTCGGGCCAGCAGTTAATGCGGTCGAGAAAGATCTGAGACGCTCCTACAACGACATTGCGACGGATGCTGGAAATCTACGTGGGTATTTTGATACACATCTTGAAAGTCTGGAGCCGCCAACGCCAAACTTTGAGAAAAAGCAGCAAATGTTCAATAGAGACCGCCCATACGTCCCTGAAGAGTACGTGAACGACCCAATCTACGCCGCTCCAAACGGTGCCAGGCAGGATCAGTTGAACTGAATATCCCCATCTATTCAAAATGATGCTTCCATCTAATTCCCAAATACCCCCAAAAAAGAGAACGAGAATATCCATTATGATCAAAATATACTCTCGACTTTAAGTAATAGTGAGTTCATTACAAAATATGAAGATTTTGACTAGAATCTGTACATGGGCGCAATCGAATCAACGCAAGAAAAAGAACCGATCTATAAAAAAACGAAAAATGTCGACCTCGGTCGAGGCAACTCTTTCAAACGACCACAGTTTTGCGTGTACTCAACTTCTTGGGCATCTGAAAAGGTCAAAAGAGAGAGGGGATAACGGTCTTTTTGACAAATCGCAATTCGTACTTAGATTCGGAAGCACCATTTCGTTTGAAACCTATATTATAGGCTGGTTTTTTGCTGAATCCATTAAGGTGAGAAAGTATTGTCTCATAAACTAAAATCCCACATTAAAAAAAAGTGATTTATGACAACTACCCCACGAAGCCCTAGTCAGTACAGGTGCAGACAGCTTAACGTTCAAATTCATTGTCCCGATGAATATCCTTCGTCTACTGTTTACATAGCAGGTGAGGTTTTTGAAGATGTACCACTTGAAACTGCCGCCTTGTTCGAGAAAATCAAAGTGAATAAAATGTTAAAGACACACGCTTTTACGAGCTTCATTCCACAGCACGACTTTGTTTATTTATAAAATAAGATGTGAATTTCGTGTGCAATCGTGGCACATGTGTTCTTTTTTTTCACGATTCGTGCGGCTCGAGTCGAGCATCGACTACTGTTGACGTGGCATCGAGCGTTTGTGGCTATTATGGTTCAGGTCAGCTTATCGTTTCGCTCCATCGCAGTGACTTGAACATTATCACAAAAAAAAACTTATATTGATCCCCTATCAAGTAAATTCCTTTTGCTGCTGATAAGCTGTAAAGGCTGGGGAGCCGCAGACGAGGTTGAAGGGAGAATTCCCAATGGTCCGTCACAGGTGGACTAAGATACAGGTAGCGAATTTCTGCACTGATAGTCATGCTTTCAACTTGAAAAGTTTCAAGTCCGAGTGGCCTTCTTTCAAAGTACAATTCCTTAAGTCGGAGTAGCCAGCGCATGACGCCAGCGGAGGGATCCGATGCGTGTACTGCAGCGTCTGCCCGGAGAAGAGGCGGCACTGTTACACTGTATTAAAAGGCGAGCCAAAGTCTTGCAGTGCAGAGGGATAAATCAAACAAGTTCGTGGGCGAGTCAACCGTCGAACGTCGTTTCGCCGAGCTCGGGTGATGAGCATTTCTGATGCGATTCTGACGCCACTCAGGCGATGGCTTGCAACTTGTACTACTTTGTTCGATCCTCATCGAAGAAGTCCCTAGGACAAACAGAAAACAGGAATGAGAGGAGTCGATGGCGTTGCAATCCGCAATTGTCAACGGCTTTTCCGCTTCGATGAAGTACATGTACTAATATACATCGAAAAAAAATACTTCGAAGTAACTGTTTGAAAGCGCTACAAAATCCAAGTCAAATACTTCTGATCCGTTGGATGCATCACATATGACGTTCTACATCCGGACGACATTCGAATATTGCCCTTTCTCCAACCAATCAGATCACTGCCATTCGCTTCGAAAATATAGCATTAAGCGTAAAAATATCGAAACAAGAGTTTCCTCTCTGTGGGCCAGCACAAACCGTTACTTCAAGTACATGTCAACGTTTTTAGTACACGTAGTGTACGTTTAAGCACGTAAAAACAACTGTATTATGTGCCACTTTCGGAGCAACGTTCGACGCTGTCGTGCGTTCGTGCGCTTACACCCTCCCCGTATCAGGCTGGGCGTCACTCGGCAATCGTCCATTTACAACCCGAGCCCAATCGCGTCCTGTCACGATCCAGAATCAATAATGCAGCCGCCGACTTCAGCGGAAGAGACCGAAGGGGAAGTGTCCGATAACATCACTGCCGATTGTATCAGGAAATGCAGGCCAATCAAGAAGAAGAACGCGGCCAAATCCACTAAACCCGACGCAGCTAAGGTCGACCTCGTCGTTATTGCTTCAGAGACCCGCAGTCCTGGCCCCAATCGTGGCAAATGTCTGTACCAGTCCCGCAAGTGCGAGAATGAACGGGCCATCAAGCGCAATGGCAAACCCCATAACTTGTGTGAGGAGCACCGATCCAAGCAGAATCAGCACCAACGCAAGTTCGACGCCAAAAAGTTTTCAAGGAAGAGACTACGAGACAGTGAGTCGGACGAAGACGCAAAGATTGACAAGCAGTCGCACCGAAATGAAGAACCGAGTGCTGGTAAGCACCACCGAACGATCCAAGAAGCAGAAACCATAACGCCCTCTAACGTGACCACATCCAGTGCCTGGTCAAGTATTCAAAGGAGCTTTTACTCGGTCACAGGTTCTACGACCGTGACGGCTCCGTACATAAGACTACCATCGATCCAGAGTCCGCGCGGTCCGATCTTGCCCTCGGCATCTGCTGTATTGTACTCGCCGTTGGAGTTTCGAGCTGTAGCTGCTCCTATGACTCATAACAGACAGCAAACACCGCATAAAAGCCATCAGCCATTTAGTCAAAAGCAAGTATTGCAACCTCCAACAGGGTACTCGCACTCGGAGCTCGTTGCTGCGAGTGTATTGGCCCAGCCACAGCGCGTTGCAGTATCAAACCCGGGGTATAAAAGAGAAGAGTCTCCGATATCAGGTGAGAGCAGAGATCAATTTATGATGACTCCACGTGTGCTTCCGTCGCTGTTGGTGCCTCCTTCGAGTGCATTATCACCCAGTCCGTATTATCGAGCCAGTGGAATGGGGGCTTCTCCATCACAGCGTTTCGTGTCGGCGATGGCACCCGCTTCCAGTATTTCTGTATCCCCTGCGAGGCCATCCGGCAATATGCTGTTGCCTCTCGTAGTGTTTGGACTGCAGAGGTCACCAATGTCGTCATCGTCGGTCTCGAAGCCTCTGCAGAAGTGACGAAGTCTTGTCCATATATGAATCGTTAAACTATCAATGAAGCGAAGAGTGCAACAATCGTGGTGGTAATTAACTTCTGCTTGACAGTTGCAGCTTTCTGGTCTTAAAAGCTTCGATCGCTCGTACCATTTTGGCGTTGAATAGGACCCGTGAATGGCTGAAGCACCGATCTTATCTTTTCGTTGCATTGAGTTTAACCCATTTTGAATGCAGCAATCAAACCCATTTTTTTCATGGCTAAATTCCTCATCTCAGTTGAGATCTCAACATATCTAGTACACTATCCCTGTTAAATTGCCACCGTAAGCTTATTCGAGATTCCGGTTAAATTCGCTGTACAGGTCGTTCGACTCGCTACTGTAAAAAAACTATCGTCTAAACGTATTTCGGAGGCGATCGGCCAAGTTCTACGACCAAGTAGGGGTGTCAACGTTTGGTCTGAACTCAATACTCAGCAAAACTCTATGACGTGAGTTAAGAGTTGACCGCGAGCTCCCTCTAACCCCCCCCAAGAAGTGACTGTCACCTTCAAATTCGTTATAGACATTCATCAAATATTTAGTGGGTCAGAGCGAATTTGACGTTCTTCGCCTTTGGCTGCCAACCCGCCCTCCTATCACATGTGATTCACATGCATTGCCAGCTTCACCAAGAGCTTCTTATCGAGGGTCCATCTATCAACAGCTCCAGCAGGACAATGCTTGGGGATAGCCGTCTCGCGGGCGTGTTAAGTTTGCCAGCGTTGGTCTTTTGCGAAGGCACGAGGGCTAAGCGTCGAACAATCGGAGTTGTTCAAGTCTTCGTACGGTCGGTTAAGTGATATAATGGTCTCTATGTACTGCTACACCAGCGAGAGCAGCAAGATCGAAAGGGTGACGGCCCTGACTGAAAGTACTGCTTTTCTCCCGATACTACACTCACTGCGGTCAGATTTTCGCGTGCACCATGCCCCAGGCGACGCCAATGCTACTCACTTGATCATCACGGACTATGGCACCCGAAAAGACGCTGATGTTTAGGTACAGTGCTGTGTACCAACATGAATTATGCATTTGGCGCGTTGATTAATACGACGATTGTTGCCCTGATTCAGGAGTTCGTTGGTGTTGCTGCTTCTAATGTGGTAGCTGTGGAGATTGCTGTGGAGATTCATCGGATGTTGCTGTATCCGTCAGGACCGTGATATTCGCCCCAGAAAGGCACAGTGGCCGCGTAATTGAATGTGAGCACGACGGATGCAGTTTGTTTAGCTGTTGCCTTCTCACTACTGGCGTTCTCTTACTACAAGCTTCTCTGGAATGCGTTGGTGCTTTAATATTGGCAAGAATACGACCGATATGTCTCTCTACGTGAGAATTGTGGGCGAGCTATTCGGGTTAAGGATCTCGCGTCTTGAATACGGACTCGTTGTTCTCATTGAATTCATTTGCGAGACTACATATCGCCAACTATCCGTCTAGCAATTACTTGCGTCAATTAGTTCAAGCATGATATGCATTTAAAGTTCCTGCTTCTTCTTGCTATCACCATTGTTCTGACAAGAGCTCAACGCTTCGAGCGTGCGTTAGACAACTTGTACTAAAGGCGACGGGGCGTAGAACCACCCGCTTGCTGCCAGGTCTGGCAAAGCCCAGCTTCTTCTTCGCTGAACACCCAGAGCAAATAACGGTTGAGCACATTTCACATTCGACAGAGCCACTGAACATGCTGAAACTCTTGGCACATATCGGGCAGGTCCGACAACGCGAAGAGTTGTAGGAGTCGAGGGCCTTTCGGAGATTGTCATAGCGATCCACAGTAGTCTATAAGCACGAAGACTTGTTATGAAGTGAGGTGTGAGCGCTTCCACGCCTTATAATGGGATTGTCCGCCGTATTTTGTCTCCTTAAATATATTATCTGGATTATAGTATTGAATGACTCCAGAAGAATCCCGAGAGAATCAAGTGGAATCGGAGGGAAAATAGATAGCATTTGATTATTGAAAACAAATATGCGAGTTGGTGCAAGTTGCGCAATACTCCAACTCCAACTCCGGAGTTGGAGTAAAATCGAGTTGGAGTAAGCGGGAGGTAGAAACGTTGACACCACTATGACCAAGTACCGTCCGTAAGATACTGAGCTCATCAAATATTGCCTAGTGGATCAAGTGGAAACCGGCTCCGGCCATCAAGCCTCACCACAAGGTGGCTCGGGCGGCCTTTGCCGCCAAATTCCTGAGTAAAACGCACATCTGGCGTCGAGTAATCTTTAGTGATGAAAAGAAGTTCAACTTGGATGGTCCGGACGGGTACCAGTACTACTGGCACGACGTCCGGAACGACCAAGAAGTCTTCTCGAAGCGAGCAAGCGGTGGAGGCAGTGTCATGGTGTTGGCGGGTATGAACCACTCTGGAAAGACCGAGATCGCGTTCCTTGAGGGAAGACAGAATTCTGCCTGTTACACTAGTACACTAGATACGTACTTGGTTCCTTTCCTCAAAAACCTTCGTGAAAATCATGGCGTTCGGAGGCCTATTTTTCAGCAGGATAATGCCTCTGTTCACGAATCTAGGTTCACAAAGGCCCATACTGCGGCCTTTTGAAATCAGGAAGCTAAAGTGGCCTGCCAAAAGCCCCGATTTAAATCCAGGTGAGAATGTCTGGGGCCAACTAGCGTGGTCGGTCTACGAAGGAAGACGTCAATTCGGCACCAAGGACGAGTTGAAGGCTCAGATCAAACGAAGCTGGGCCGCAATTCGACAGAGCTATCTACAAGGCCTTGTCAAAGGTATGCCAACGCGAATGGCGCAAGTAGTTCTCAAAAATGGAAGTGCTATTGATAAATAGAACAACTTCTAGGTGGTGTCCCAATAGATAAGAACACCCCCTAAAATGGCAATTTCACTTTAGAATTTGCAATACGTACATTTTTTTAAAAGAATGTTACAGCTAGTCGTTAGGCTTTAGGCAAGTGCTCCTTGAACTGAACGGCACAATCTAACTCCTCGTATTGTGAGTACAGCTTGAAAAACTCTAGTGTCCCAATAATTAATAGCAGCACTGTACAGTTAGCAAAGTGCCGAAAAATAAAATTCATATCGATTTTTTCTTATCCTGAATGGTACTTCGAAAATCTGTTAATAAATAGAACCATGGAAAATAATACATGTATCCAGCAATAAGGTTAGAAGGCTCAGTAATATTGTAACTGTTTGCTGCTTTAAATCTTGGTAGCAAAAAAACTGATTCAGCGAGAATATCTCTGGGAAAGCATGAAAGTAGCGTCGGACATTACTAAGGTGTATGCGATATATTGCTCGAGGCTGCAGCACCAATGTGCAGGCAGCTCACAGTCCGAACAAGGCCAATAAATTTCTTGTAGGAATCCAAAATACCTATCAATAATTT
Organism: Phytophthora tentaculata; assembly: GCA_033557915.1. Taxonomy (NCBI): domain Eukaryota; phylum Oomycota; class Peronosporomycetes; order Peronosporales; family Peronosporaceae; genus Phytophthora; species Phytophthora tentaculata. Next base: position 20,589 of record JAUCEA010000009.1, read on the forward strand.
TCTAAAGCGTAGCCACCCATAAAAGTTTACTTTTTCAGAGTTCTAAGAATATATTTCCAGTGAATATATTTCTGAGGATCCCTGACGGTACGGTTATGGCCATTCTGATGGACTCTCCCCAACATCGTTGGGCCAACAATAAGAACCGTGTAGCTATGCGACAACTGATTTGACACTTCTAGCGATCCGCTGTTACCAGTTTCATGCGTTTCTACAATAACCAGCACGTGAATTGAGCCTAATATTACATTCAACGGCTTACTTAGATTTTTGCGTAACACCTTTGCACAACGGACCAACACCATTTGCCGGTCCACTTCACAATGTCATTCGGGAATAAGCTGAAGTCTGAACACACAGACACTACACTAAGCACGGTACCTTTACGGAAGTCGCGATGAACCTCTGCGAGAGAAAAAAAGTAGCCGATTCACCACCGACGTTGCCTTTCATGCTCTCAAGCCAACCAAATCGGCCGACCGCCAACTCTCTGAAAAATAATGGATTCAAGCTAAAGTCAACGCGAATGGGAATCCCCTGGACACGGCTAGACTCATGTCGGTTGTGACTGTGTGGTGGCTGCATCCCTTCCTCAAACGTGGTTTCGAGGCTCCGTGAGACGAAACCAGTGTCTGGGACCTTCCTGCTGTCGATCTAGCCGATCCGTTACAAAGAAGTTTGACTCAATTTCACAATCCAGCGGCCAAGAAAAACATAAAACAGTGGACGATGACGAGCCATCCGAGCCACTAAACGTAAACTTTGGCATTTGGAAGTGTGTGAGAGGTACGTGCAGCATTGCCTTCGGGTGCTACATCGCAAGTGCATGCCTCACACTTCAGAATTAGTCGGTCACAACGGCGTATTCGAGCGTGGTAAGCCGCATCATTCTTGGGTTAAGTTAAAGTGTCCTTTAATTTAAGGGGGAAAGTAAAAATACTATCGTATAATTGAAATAATTTTTAAACGGACAGCTTTATAACGTTATTTATGACCCAAGTGAAATACTGGAGGCTGCACAAGCAAAGTGAAAGCTCTCGATTCAACATCGGTATAAGACCATTAGGATATTCATGTTTTAGCATAGAAACACTTCACTAACGCTCCTTCTATTGTGCCTTTCTGCTCTGGAATAAAACAAGGCTAAAGGTTGGTTATCAACTAAATGGGCCGTCAGGGACGTACTGGGGGACAGAGAGCATTCTTTTACTTCTGCAGGCAACCCGTATCCATTAATTTACGCTCAAATCTCATCAAGCCGCCTCTGGTGGGTAGGTTACCAAAAGGTTTGACATTATTTCAATTTTACGGACGTATTTGGCTTTTCCTCTTACAGCCTCGATTTTTTCCAAAAATAATTGTTATGAATTCAAAATGTCGAAGAATGCCATCCCCCAAATGGCAATGCCCACCGCAATAGCAACACTACCCCTTCCCGCAAGCTGGTGATTTTCGAGAGAAAAAAAATAGACAACTTCGTGGATTCAGCCACTACTCGGATTCCTTCCTTTTTACTACTCTCTTAAAATGAATCCGAATAACTGAGTAGTGGCTGATCGATCGTTCTTAAAAGAGAGTAGTAAAAAGGAAGGAATCCGAATATTTAAAAAAAAACAATGAAACAAGCAACAGGCATGTAGTCGGGCGCTTAGTGTATCTTGTATTTACTTGACTGTCTGGCCCAGCTCGTCCCACTTAAGCGGCAATCCTTTTCGTTCTTAAACAACTCCAATTATCTATAATTACTGTGTAGCTTGAGCACCTCTCCTTCCAATGGCCGATTCCACGTGCCTAGCTTAGTTAAACCTAGCATCAGCTTTGCGTAGTTTTCGTCCATGTTGAAGTTGGCCATTACGAAAGTCATCGCTGTCTTCTCCATTTCAGTAGCACCTGAGTTGACCAACACGGAGGGTGGTCCAGCCCAGATGTGGAACTGGTAATCCGAATCTTCCTTTATCTGAGCGTAGAAGTTTTTCACGTAGCGCTCGTAAGCATTGAATTCTGTGGTACCCATTATCTGCTTAAAACCGTCTGCTTTGGTGATGGTTTCGAACCCAAGTCTCTTCCAGACATCAAACGTGGCTTCGTACTTTTTGAGCATTTTGGAAAGTCGGTAGGCTAGATCCTTTCTGTAAAAGGCGTAATATTTGTAGTTTTCGTGGGCCTTGAATGCTGCGTCGTCGAGTCCACGCTGCTTCAGCGCCTTCCTCACGTATTTATCAGACATCCCGAGCTCCAACCACATTCGCACTTTCACCCATTGCGACGCGCTTCTTTCCATGACTCTCTCCTTGTCTTCAGTAATCGTGTTGTCGGGTCGCAGTGACCGTGTCATGCTCGTTAACTGTAAATTCTTGTAGGGTGGGCTGCAGATACGAGCTTTCTACTGGCGAGGAACGCCACACAGAAGACGACAAAAACTGGGAGTGATCGCATCATTGGCAGGTGAAAACGAAAGTGATGGTCGTTCGCAATTGATTTTGAGTCATTTCACTTACCGATAGAATGAGCACCAGCATTCGTTTTACCCCGTAAAAATGCAAAGGTCGCTAACAAATTCTATATCAATGGAACATTTTACACCTATAACACTGAGGCCGTAGTTTACGGTACTCGATACATTTTCTATACAAGTTGAAGTATCGTCGCTTTCAATTGGGCACTTGTTCCAACACACGGGTTCGATAATATTGTATCTCCTCGGTTTACCTGTATTCTTGTGGCATGTGATTACTGACTGGGTAATCATTTGGATCAAAACAGTACTTTAATAAAATGAAGGCATGTCCGGATCTCGAAAATTATGGAATGGACTGACCGTCGCTCCATTTGAGCATGGACTGACCAAACTCGACAAATATTTGCATGCTTTCTCCTGATCACGAAGTGTTGGATCCTCAACGTACGCCAGCACTATACGTTTATTGTGTGCTCTTTTGCCTCCACTTGTCGATAAACTGGTTCATACAATACATGTATCAAGCCACAGTTAACCCTCCGTCTTTTCGCATTCTCCCCTCGACAGATACGAAGAGGCCGTATGTTTCGGAAGGGCAGATCAGCACTGGAGCTCGTTGCACTAGAGAAATTCTGAAGCATTAATCCACCCGAGTATTCTAGTGCGATACGCTAGTAAAGTGCGCCGCCTTCATTACGTCCAGCATCTTGAGGTCTCGCTCGCCTTTACGCAGCATGTACTCGATCACGACAAAATCTTTCCGGTCCACCGTCGCCACCTATGAGCCGCCATTAAGAAAATAGGAAAATCGAAATTAATATATGCATGTCGACGAGACAGAAACCAGCTTCACACGCGCGTACATCCTCGCGAAAGCGCTCGCGCACGTAGCGCAGCGTGTCCTGGTCCTTGCGCTTGGCCGCTTGCAGCGCCTTCTTGTATAGCGCCAGCACCTGTAGCTGCAGTCCAGAGTGCACCTTGACGGGCTTCATGACTTGGAATAAAACGTATCGTTTCGCTCTGATAAAGTACGATAAAAATACTTCCTCTGATTGGATAAAAAGACTGTCTTAATTAGAATCGATGGATTCGTTCTAACTCTTTATGTAGAATTCTTACCGTATAAATCATATTGAGTGAGGCAGCCGTAAAAAGCTAATAGTCTATAAAACTATGCAACAAAAATCTAGACATTAATCCAGGTAGTGCTACGAGTGTAGTACGTACAGCCCTACAGGAACAGTAGGTATCAATTCAATACAAATTTCAAATTAGTAGGTCGTATTTTCCTACCAATTTATATAAATTTCACAGGTTTCACTCCGCCGAAAAGGTTTCGCATGAGTATAAACTGATAGAAACTTAGTGTACCAAACAAATGAGAATTCATTTCCCCGAGAACTTTGGCAATAAATGATGGGGCTTTATTCGCTGCATTGACCAGGGTTCTAGACCTGATGATTTTGAAGTGGACACTATGGGCAGATCTAATCGAACTTTGTGTCGCATTGATATAGAATTGACTATTGTGGCTCAATCGTCGGGTACACGGACCAGAACAGCGGCATTCCAGTTCTGTGCATTACGACTTTTGGATCTGCAGCGGATACTGATGCTCAAATGCTGTCATTTTCTTACTATGTGTGCGCTATAGTTGGAGAAAAGAACGCCATGCTGGCTGTAGTTGAGGCGAAGAGGGCCGATCATTTATATTTCTGTTTTAGTTATCTTATATAGATGAAGCTCTTGTATTTACGCATTGTTGTCATGCTGGGTAGTGCGTGAAATTTTACGCATCTGGTGGCTAACAGGACAGGCAGTTATTTTTTTTTCACAGCTTAGTACATCGTAAAAAGGTCACTTTAAGTATATCAGGAAAATGTAAAAAGTGGTAAATACATTAAAAATGCTAGATTTGTATGTACTTTTTACGCATGTTGCAAGAAATTCATGCTTGCAGTGAACCTGTGGGATACGATAACGCTAGGTATGTACATGCGTTTATGTTGATATATATAAGTGAGCAAGGAGCAACCGCACAAGCCACGGTTGCGAAGTATGCCCCGAAGTAATAATAATATGAGATGTGTGCTTGCGTTGTTACGCTGATGCATTTAGGTGGGGCATAGAGAAATCGCAAGAGTGCCCTGAAGTAGACGGATTGATATGTGAAACTGACTGCCGATCTAAGATAACATATTTTATCAAGTTAATTGGCAAAGCGTAGTCGTCTAAAACCAATTGTCGACTGCACTACCAGCCCAACTCTCTCGTTCGGTAAAAAGTACCATCGTACTGTTTTTGTATGCTGTACCTTTTTACATTTTAGGGGTGTCACACTCAAACCATTTATCTCACTCAATCCGATTTAGAATTGATCGATTAGTTCTTTCAAATACCTATTGTAAAATTCTATTATTCGGTTAAGTCAGTATTCTCTGAAATACATTTCAGAGGTAAGGAAATGCGATTGGAGGTGTTACCGTATTGCACGAGTTCTCTGCAACCACGGGTATCCTGCAACAGGCGTAAAAGTCCAAACAAACTAGCATGTTCAAAGTTTTTACCACTGTTTTCTAATACACTTGAAGTGACTTTTTACGCGGTTGCAGAGATCTCGTGCAATGCGGTACTTTGTGGATTCTTTAAATTCTTGTCTACAACGATGTTGATGTGCGGGCAGGAAAGAGATATCTACTTATAAACTTCCAATAATGCGATTCTGTGGGTCTGAGTGAGAATGATAGACTAACTGAATGTTGCCTGTGTCATCCGGATTGGAACCCTAGTAGTATCACATAATGATGCAAGAAGGTGTCGGAGATTTTAATTAACTCACTTCGAAGTACAATAGTCTTAGCTTCGGCAAAAACCAAGCGGGTGGTATACATGTGCAATAGGCCGATATCCACGGTCGACGGCGACGAGGGCCAGTTCCAGCTGACGGACGACAGACAGGACGACACTATGGCGGTAACGAAGGCTGACGCGAGTGAGGCGCGACTGGCGGCACCGGATCCAGATGATGATAAGAACGATGTGGCCAATGACGGCTCACAGAACGAAGAATAGTGGCACGGCGCCGAGCGCGTAGTCGCTGGCGCTTGTGTTGAAGCATCTGGCGCCTGGCGAAGGCGAGGATCGGCCAGATTGTACGGAGCCTGAGAGCTCTCACTTTCGAAATCGCGTTGGAGAGCGCACGAGCTTTCGAAATTGCGCAGCGAAGCGCAGGACCTTTTAAATTGTGCTGGAGAGCGTACAAGCTGTGAAGTTGCCACCGAGGGCAAAGCAACAGTACGAGCAAACGAACACCGCCTTGGACCCGCTGCTCGGGTTCATAGCGGCGGACGAACGAGGCCAGAGGAAGCCAGAAGCCGCTCGAAGCGTGGATGGCGAGAATCGACACAGGATGAACAACGAGCACCAGTGCCTTTGGTCGAATCATAGAATTCTCTGAAATTTATTTCAGAGGTAAGGGGGGTCCGGTTGGTGTTTCAATTTCCGTAAAATATGAACCGGGGTATTTAAATCTAAAAAACCATAAATTTATGAAAATTAATACACAAATACAGTCCGACAGTACCATGATGGCCATAATGGCCAGGCCATGGACATCTATACCTGTGTTAGATTAACAAACTATACAAATGATACCTGTGTCGTCGCCCTCTTGCTTAAGTACGCCTATTTTAATAACGAATGTTGCACGAACTATTCGCGGAAATTAATACCTGTCTAACTGGTAGGTAAATGCGGGTGATAAGTTTTCGTAGGTGTCGTTCTGTTTCTGTCGCTCACTGACGATGTGGGGGAGTGAAAGCATTCCAGATACTAGAGAATGTGGGGTTACTACTGAGAACGGCAAAATAACTGAAAGTCGTTCCGAGTGGCCATTCTAGTTTACCCAATCAGCACAAGCGATTTTTCAGAACGAATTTCAGAATTTCTACTTAGACCAGGGCCTTAGCAGCCCAACGAGGATTAACTCGAGGTCATCCGTTGTGTAGCGCACACAAATTCAGGTCTTACTTTGTTCAAGTGAAACTAAACGATCGTAAAACAACGCTCGTGATTTTCAATTATTGAAAATCACGAGCCTTGAATCACCCACTTTCGGCAAAGGAGGTAGTAAGCTAGCGAATGAATATTGTTATCTTATCTTATCGGAACTGAAGAGCAATCCATATTTTATTAATCTCATAAATCGCATATTATCTTAGAATTCATGTACTTGTGGAGATATGTTTCGGTGGAGACAGAACGTCTTCACCAGGCTATCAATTACTAAAGCTTACTTGAAGGCAGATAGAATTTGACTTCATGACTCAGAAAATGGCCCACTTTTGGACTTTCCTGGAGAGATGAAATGGAGTTAGCGGTTATGACGGCTAACTACGCTCAGGAGAGAGCAACGTGCTTCTCGTAGAAATTCATCACGGGGGGCAGATGAGGGAAAACTGTGTATTTGCGACGCTTCAACTAACTCAGTTATGCAGAGGCTCAAGGGGCATATACCGCGTGATCGGCGAGCTCCGTTGGTCGCGCAACGGGGTACGCTTTCGAATTTTATCGACACCGATAGTATCTTGCCAAGTGACTACCCGCGCATCTAATTATTTCGCAGCAATACTCACCCGTTACGGCTACATCTCAATGCATCGGTTAGTTTTTTTTGTTTTCGTTGCGTTGCAAGGGCGTGTCGAAGTGCGCACTTATTTTGTTGTAAGTCTGCTTTGTGAACTCATATATGTATCTAACAAATAACTTTCAGAACCCGCCACAGGTTGAAAACATAGCATCCTAAAAACCAGTTTCTTGTAGGTATAAAAGGCAGATACTGCAGGCGCAGGAGATGCTTTTGAAGGCCAAGCTTAATCATTTTTTTGCTATCTTTGCCTTGCATACGATTTTTACCCCGACTACAGGTAAGTTGCGTTTCTTTCAATGAGTTGCTCCTTCTCTGGCAGTTCACACCAAGACTTCAAAGCAGATCTGAGAAGATGTATGTCTCCAAAAAACAAATACTACACGTGCTCTACCCAAAAAAGTAAATCAGTATTAAAACAAGTTGTTAAGATAATCTGGCGAAGCCCACCAGAACGCCCGGCAGAGGTGTTCTGAAGGGAGAACGAATTGGAGTCTATACCAGCATTGATCAGACTTCATATCGCACTCCATTTCGGCTTTACAAACAACGAAGTAGCCATGATTACCAAGTCCAAGGTCGCTATTTTGTGCGTCGCGTAGTGTATGTGGGCGACCTTTGCTGCCGTGTGATGACGAGGGTGTAGCTGCTCGTTTCGAAGACACTGTATCGATGGATAAGATACCAGACGACGCTATTGCTTTGGATTCCACCAACATAGCCTCAGAATTTTTTTACTCAGAATAAAAAAATCTTATTACTCAGAATTCGTTCTGATCAGATTTTTTCATACCAGTACTCAGTAGTCTAACTTAGTTTGACCACAATTCATTCTGGGTTTACCCCGTTCCCTACTAGCTAACTCGGTACAGCACTACTTAGACCAGGGCCTTAGGCCCTGGTCTAAGTAGTAAGCGCTTCTACGAAGCACAGAACGAATTCTGAGTAATAAGATTTTTTTATTCTGAGTAAAAAAAAATTCTGAGGCTATGTTGGTGGAATCCGAAGCAATAGCTTTCACATTGTTAAAACTACGTTCTCTACATCCAGATAAGAACAACCATGGAAGCCTTCGCAGCGTGCTCTCCGTCTACGCCAACGGGATCTATGGCCACGCGAGACGGTACCGTACAGCTACCAGCTCTACCTTCACTGCTTGTTCCTATAGCAACTCCCGAGTCCATCATTCCGCCACTATCGTATTCACGTGTTACCTTGAAAATCTTACACACGCTCGTGTAGCCGAGTTCACTTCAGATGCCAGTAGGTTATTAAAAGCAGGCGGTACGCGCCGCTCGATATCGGGGTACCTAGCGCTTAGGTTTTCAAAAATCGCGTTTTTAGGGAAATTAGGCCGGACTTGTGGGAAGGGGTGCGCACACATTTATGGCGCGCACTGTAACATGTACTTGTATGCGGTTTTTGTAGTAAAACATAAGTGCTATGTAGATGCTGCGGCTGCGAAGCAGGCGCAGGAGATGCGTCACTACAGGAAATCTTAACGTTCACAACGTTAATAAGTTTTTTCTACCTAAAATAGGAATTCATTAACATTGAAAGCTCTTTTGGCGAATCATAGCTCGAGAAAACGAACCTGCCTCTCGCTTGAGTTCTGGTTCACTTTGGCTCATGTTATTCGCAAGTGAACCAATAAAACCTTAGAACCACGTGACTTGAGCGAGCACAGTAATCTTTATATAGTGTGCCTTAACGATGAGATGACACATGTGCAAGTGCTGAATGGTGAGTCGGTCTGGGACGTGCGTGGATCGCCTGTCGTTCAATCTGCCGGTTAGGCGAGAGGGGTACGCGTTTTTCTAAAACTTTATGATCGTAGGCTTTGAACTAGCCATGGGCTGCTATGATGCTATTCAGATAAAATTAAGTGGCCTTCTAATTTGATTTTAATGTTTTCCTGAACATGTAATCGCAAAAAGTTTGTCTTAGCGTATGCTACGTACAACCTCACATCACGACTTTCGACAAACTTACTTTGGGTCGGTCGTCTACTTTAAAAGTGAGGCTTACCGTAAGACTGTCAATACTCACTTCAATAGTAGCAGCTAATGGACAAAGTATGAGCCATGTGCGTGAAACTTAAGACTATGCCTCTTTAAGTTGCCGCTCATGTCATATATGTATATTTCATCGGCATCTCATTGCTCAAGTAGAATTACAATCTTATTGATGCGAATAAGTTGCATTCGAATTTGCAGATCCATATATATCGAGCCTTAGATTAATGATGTGTTTTTATTGCAGAAACGTTGTTGTTCGCGCCCCAGAGTGTCGTGCCGTAAATCTCACTGATATCCAATGCATTTGTTCATAATTCGCGAATATCTTACTTTTTGCGCCTGTGGCCTAATGAAAAACGCGTATGTCAGGTTGATAATGCAAGTTGAAAAAATTTATATTACGGAAGGTCTTGATCCCATGTCTTTGAAAAGAAGGAGGTGGAACAACTCACGACACTCCCACGAGCGCTATCGACAAAGTCGTGCTGTGCACGAAGAAGATCAGAAATTAAAGAAGCATATATTTTTTAATGATTTATACAAAGGTTTTGATAAAGTTGCTTCACAAGTTGGTCGTCCCAATTGGGTAGTTTTTGGCAACGCCAAAACTGTGACGCGATCACACAGCACCTTGCACAGAGCAAGTGCTTAAGGGTATTTACTACCCAAGTGAACGTTAGTTCACGTGTTCCCGGCCTCAAAGGGAACGGTTGTTTGCTACCTAGAAGAGTAAATTAAAGACTGATGTATTTATAGGTAAACTTAGCATGAGCTCTCATACAAACTAGAAGTCACTTATAGTGAAGATATGTAGATATCCAATGGTTACCTCAGTGAGCCTGTGACGGTGTCACACAGCACCTTGCGCTTGAGGAAGTAAGGGCTTCCGAGAGTATACAAACTCTAAGTGAACGGCAGTTCACGTGTCCCTGGTCTGTGGGGACGAAGTAGCCAGTAAAAGGTACGTTTAAGACTGAATGTATTTATAGGTAAGGTTAAGCTTGAGTTAATACAAACTATAAGTCACCTATAGTGAAGCTATGTAATTATCCAGTACCCCGTTACATCCTCCCCCACTTAGGTTCGGTTTACCGACCAATCAGAATGAGGGAGAGTGAGTCACAAATTCTTATTCTCAAAGTCGACAAGCTGCGAGAATGCGGCGGTGGCTCACTTCACAGTTGAAGCCTCGAGCAGCACACGCGCTCTTCTTCACGGTCTCCACTTCAACCTTTAGCATGCCTCGTGGCTCTGCGAAAGGCGGTGCGAAAGCACACGCCAAGGCTGCCGCCGTAAAGGTGAAAGCCAAGAGTTCTAAGCCTCGCGGCAAAGACTCTGAACTCAAGGAGGCTCCTAAGGTGGCCTCCGAGGCGATTGATTCGTCTGACAACACGGCTGCGAGCAAACGCGCAAGCTCACGCCGCAGTCGGTCGTCTTCGGTGTCCGAACCCGCGCTTTACATACCGTGAGCACAGTCCGGGTACTGAGGACGAGGCTAAGGCCACGATACTCCACAGCGTATCTGGGAGCTCCGAGGGAGGGCACACTCCAGTGCCCAGCGAGCACGACAACGACAGCGTACACTCGCACGCTAGTGATCACGATGATCACGATTCAAAGACGCCTGAGAGCTCTGAGAGCTCTCCCGACGAGGCCAAGGGCTCGCCCAATGCTGGCGGCGATGAGGGTGGCAAACCTCCGAAGAACCTCTCGCTCGCCGAGGGTCTTGAGCGTGCTCAGGCTGCTAAAGCCGCAGCCGAGGAGGCCAAGCACTCTGAGAAGCGCATGGCTTCGAAGTCTCTGCTCCGTGAAGAGCAGGAGACCAGTGGATCCTACCACGATATCTTCGACTCTGCAGATGAAGAGGAGGAGGGTGTCGTTGATGAGACCCGGGAGATCACGAGCGATCTCGACCACCAGCAGGAGGACATCCATGCTGCCCAGCGTATGCGTGGGGGTCCGGTGGCTACACCTGTCGGTCAGGGAGCTTCCATCAACCCGAGAGGTTATTGGCCTCCCGAGGACAGCTCTGGGGCCGGTCTCTTCCTGGAGAGACTCTCTTCTCCTAGTGGGGTTACTGGTGGCCACACTTCTAAGCAGTTTGAGTCTGCGTGACTTGACGTGGGACAAGTTACCCACGTCTGGTGAGGTCACATTAACCTCACCACTTGGAGCCATTGGCTCGGTGCGGAACTATGTTACCCGCCTTGGCTGTGGAGCTTTGTTACCCACCGTGGATAGTGCCATGCGGCATCACCACTGTCGAAACCCAAACGGCGGGACGACCTTCGGTGGTGGGATCAGCTGGCGTGGCAGACCCACACACACCAGACAGAAGTTTGTGTCCACCGGTATTGCCGCAGTGACACGTACACTTCCGATGCGCGTCACAGACCTCATCTTGGGAGACCGGTCTCGCCGTCGAAGATGTGATAACACCCTTCGGCCGGCCGTGTCGAAGGAGTCCGGGCCCTGGACTCCGAGTCGCTTGGAGCGACGTCAGCCTGAACAAGGTTCAGGCTCGACTTACGGTGGTGACGGTGTCGTAGACGGTGACCGTGACGTGGAACTCCGTTACCCACGTCGTGTGATGTCTCGATGGCGACATCAGAGACACTCAAGACCTCGCGTGGAATTGTGTTACCCACACAGGAAGCGCAAACAGCGTCTTCCTCTTCAGTGAAGGTCTGGGTGACCGTGTGTGGACCTAAATTACCCACCTGGTTAGCGCTAATAGGCACAATCACTGTCGAAGCCCATACGGCACGACGACCTTCGGCGTTGGACGCTGCTGCCGTAGCAGGTCCACACGCCGGGCAAAAGACCCATGCCCACGGCATTGCCGCAGCGGGGCATGGCCTTGTTGTACTTGGAGCTGTCAGTGAATCGACAACTCCGTGACGCTACTGCGTCTTGGCGGTCTCTTTCAGACGCCCAAGGCATGGCAATGGTGGGAACATGACTCACCAATGCTCTGTCATGGACCTGGACAGGCAGGCGTTCGTAGCCTTGCCTCACCAAATGTCCGGGCCTGTGCCTTTTGTTTGGCCCGGCCATGTTGTTCATGGCGAGAACTGCTAGCGACACCGCGGTGCGCGAGCTCATCGAACACAAACGTTCAGGTCCGTCAAGGACCATTGGTACTTCATTCATAGTACCAAAGGCAAGTCCACCAGAGACCAGCCCACGATTGCCACTCTGACGTAGAGTGCGGTCAGGTGTCGCAATGCCAAGCGACTTCCGGCGGCGTGTCAACGCCCCAGAACTCATCAAACGTTCAAGGGGTACCGTACCCCCGTACACCACGTATACTGCCAGCAGCCCGCCACTGCTCTTCACATGTTTGAGAGAACCATGCCTCTCTGGGCTAAGTCTCGTGGTGCGCACAACCTGCACACCCATCACGAAGACTAAGCGCTCTTCAGTAGGGCATATCGCCTCTACTGGTGGTCGGGGGACCCTCGCCCACCCGACCGTGGCCTGCGCCACCGGCCCTGGGGTCCACGGGCTGTCTTCTTCCCGAAGACTGGTGAAGGACATACACGCTGGCAGTGTCCATGTCCGCCGCACCCGGAGCAGTGGACCAAGCTCTCGATTGAGCATAAGTCCATGGGTTCAGGCTCGCTGTTCGCGCCGATTTCTTCGGGCTGCGCAGCAGCAGGGGAAGCATCCGAACTATGATTCTGCCCCAGTTCTCGAGGTACACCAGCCTGATACTGGCGGTGCTCCACCTCCCGAGGAATACCAGCCTGCTTGTGAATATATTTCTCTTGGAGGGCGATTCGTATCGCCTCCTCCATAGTTGTTGCATGCAAGCGGAACAGCTGCGTGCGTGCAGGACCGACCCTCAGGCCGTCCATGAAGACTGATGTCTTAATGTCTTCAGGGAGGGGACTCCCAGCTAGCGAAGCCGCCAACGTGCGCATCTCTTGTACGTACTCGTGCAGCTCGCGTCTGCCTTGCTTGCAGGCGAGAAAGCGCGAGCGCTGGCGGAACTCGTTGTTCGCCGGTAGGAAGGTGGCGTGCAACTGATCGCACAGCTGCGCCCAGGATGCGAAGCATCCAGGAGACGTCGTCTCCCTGGTGTATGCTCAGTTCTTGGCACGTCCACCAAGGTTGGGCAGGGCAAAAGCCACCCGAAGTGGCTCGCCCGAGATGAGGCCCGCCTTCATGGCGATCTCAACCTCTCGAATCCAAAAGTGAAGGTTTTCCCCTTCCTGTTAAATCCCAAAAATAATTTATGGTGTGTCTGAGATCCAGCTTCATAAAAATTGCGAAAAAAATGAAACTTTGAATGACTTAAGGTTTGTAAGGAGCACACAAATATTTGAGTTATTTTGCAATTTTAATTACGAAAACAATAATGGGTAATGTCTCACGACATAAATTATGGTATCGCAAAGGTAAAAGCTGCGCCATAAATAATGGTTGGGTATTTATGGCCATTACTTGAGCATCCAACGCCATGTGCAGCGCAGAAGTTCCATGGGAATTTTGGGCGTTTACGTTGGCACATTTCTCCAGAAGCTGGGCGACCAACTCCACACGGCATTTACCAGCAGCTCCGAGAAGTGGAATCCAACCATTGTTGCTCACGATGTTGATGCTCCGTTGTCAAGCAACAGACTGACGCAATCGTTGTTGCCACCTGTAGCAGCAAGGAACAACGGTGTGATTCTTTGATCTTCATCTGTGGCACCATTGTTAATGCAGTCTCCAGCTTTTTGAAGAGCGCCCACCACGTTCGCGTGGCCATAGAATGCAGAGCTGCCCTCCTTATTCGACAGGTCAACACTTGCACCCTTCGTGAGAAGTAGCTCAACAACGGGAACATGGCCATTTTCAGGTGCGATGTAAAGGCGGTGGCTCCATTGGAAAGTTGGGCGTCCACGTTGGCACAAGCTTTCAGGAGGATGTCCGCCACATTCGCGTGCACATTTTGGGCAGCGAAGAGAAGGGGGCGACCAGCCTTCTTTAGTCGACATGTCAACACTTGCACCCTTCTTGACAAGTACTTCAGCAACGGAGAGATGGCCCGTCTCTGAGGCGATCATAAGAGCGCTGGACCCATTAGAAACTTGGAAGTCGGCGTAGGCTCCTGCTTTCAAAAGGATGTTCACCACATTCTCATGGTCATTAAAGGCGGCTCCTAGAAGAGGCGTCGAGCCCGCCTTATTCGAGATCCCAACACTAGCACCTCTCTGGAGAAGAAATTCAGCAACAGAGAGACGGCCATTCACAGAAGCGATGAAAAGAGCGGTGGCCCCCTCTCCATTGGGTAAGTTGATGTTAGCTCCAGCTTCGAGGAGAAGTGCTACCACATCCGGATTGTCGTCTTGCGCAGCTGTTGTCAGTGGCGTCCAGGCAAGGAAAAACATAAATTGACCTATCCGCCGGATATGTATTGCAATTAAAAGGAGAGATTCCATGAGAGCTAGATATTGCAATACCCAATTGGAGTGGAATCTGCATTACCCAACTGCTGCATCGATGTGCAGAAATCGCTGCTATCCTCGTTCATCAGCATGCGGCTATCTGATAGCCTTGGCTACACTGCATTTGTCGTCCTTCATCGTGGCGCAATTTGTGCTTTGACAGGGCTATCTCTTGTAAAGAGGGCGGCGAGGGTTAACGGGCGTAAAAACTTTTTTGCCCCCGAGCGGATTGGAGAATGAAGTAGAGAGCGTGGTCCGGAGTAGACGCCGCGAGATGCTATGCCGCAACTGCTCTGCCAACGCCTGCATTTAGCCGTGTTGAAGCGATAAGACATTATAAAAACATCTAAAGTTACATGTACGTTGAAGTGAAGTACTGCAATTTTAAATTGCAATGCCCAATTGCATGGTCCTTGAGGATTGCAATACTAAATTGCACTCGAGAAGCAAACTGCAATATAACTGCAATAGGGCGTAATCCAAGAAATCGATGCAAATTGATTTTTTCCCTTGCCTGGTGGCGTCCATCCTCTATGATCTGGCAAGTTGAGATCGTTGTAGGTTTCACACAAGAGCGTTTTAAGTACCTTGAGTTCACGATGTTCGCACGCAACTCGTAAAGCTGTGTCTCCGTTACGGCTCTTCGCAGCAATGCTGGTGCGCGATTCGATTGCAGTCGGAGTGACCGATAGTGATGGCTGAGAGTTGAGATCTCTATTCTCCACAGTTTGCCTGTAAATGAGGTGCACAAGCTCCAAGTAGCCACTGAAGTACGCCACTATCAGAGGTGACCAATTCTGGAAATCTCCACAAATACTGACATCCGCCCCATTATCAAGAAGGATTCGAACGACAGGCAATCGCTTGTACCAGGCAGCTGTGATCAAGGCCGTTCCTCCATTCAGTAAACGCGCGTTCATGTCGGCGCCTCGATTCACCAAGAACTGGACAATATCGATATGCCCCAATTGGGCAGCAGTGATGAGAGGGGTGTATCCTTCTTGGTCGGCTAATTCAATCGAAGCTCTGTTATTCACAAGCTCCACGACGACATCAAATCGACCGTGCTCGCACGCAATATCAAGAGCTGTGGACCCATTTTGCCGCTGGAAATCAACCTCGGCCCCGTTCCGCAGCAGTTCCTGCACGACTGCAACATGTCCTCGCTCGGCGGCTTTCATAAGCGCAGCCCAGCCCTCACCATTCATCAAGTTAGGAGAGACACCTTTCGATAGTAAAGCAGAAACACCGATGCATAGCGTTCCCCCGCTGCTAGGAAAAGTGGGCTGTTACAATCAGAATCAAGCTTTATTATTTTTATGTTCTGGTGCAGTCGAAATGATCAATCATCGCTCCATGAGTGATCAGCGACTCGACCATCGATAGATGACCATACCAACACGCATATGAAAGAGCTGTACTCCCACTCGGACCTTTGAAATTGACATTACTCCCAGCTTTTAAGAAGCAAGTCCACTATATCCCCGTAACCAGTTGCGATTGAATTCATTAGAGGCGCCAGACCCTTCTCATTCGGCAGGTCGATGCTGGCACCGTTCTCGAGAAGTAATTTGGCTCTGGAGAGATGCCCATTCTCACAAGCAAGATAAAGAGTGGTCTCCCCGTTTGGGCGCTGGGAGTCGATGTTATCTCCAGCATCGAGTAGAACTTCTACCAGATTATAGTAGCCATTCAAAACTGCGCTCATAAGGGGCGTCCAGCCCTTCACATGCGGTATGTCGACACTTGCACCGTTCTCAAGAAGCGCCTCAACAACTGAAAGACAGCCCCGAAATGAAGCCATGTAAAGAGCGGTGCACCCGTTTGGTCCCTGTCCGTCAATGTTGGCTCCAGCTTTGAGCAGAATGTTACCACATCCACGTGGCCATTTTGAGCAGCGAACACAAGGGGTCGCCACCCCTCACGATTTGGGATATCAACCCTTGCACCTTTCTTGAGAAGTAATTCAGCAATACAGAGGTGGCCATGTTCACAAGCGATGAGAAGAGCGGGGATGCCATTGGGAAGTAGAAAGTCAACACTAGCCCCAGCTTTTAAAAGAATGTCCACCACAGTCGCGTGGCCGTAAAAGACAGCGAACGCAAGGGGTGTCCAGCCCTCCTCATTTGACAGATCCAGACGTGCGCCATGTTCAATAAGTAAAATAGCCATTTTAGCGTAGCCATTCACCGCTGCACGTAAGAGTGCCGTGCCACCTTGCGGATCTAGGACGTTAGCATCTGCCCCTTTCGCGATGATATCTTGAGCCGCTTCCAACTCTCCCTTTAGGCAAGCCTCTAAGAATGCGGCTCCAGTCGAATTGAAACCATAATCCACCTCATTGACTGGTATCTCTCGATATCGTGGATTCTG
Organism: Phytophthora tentaculata; assembly: GCA_033557915.1. Taxonomy (NCBI): domain Eukaryota; phylum Oomycota; class Peronosporomycetes; order Peronosporales; family Peronosporaceae; genus Phytophthora; species Phytophthora tentaculata. The sequence continues at coordinate 37,518 of JAUCEA010000009.1, forward strand.
TCCTGCCACAATTTCGACGACAGTGGCCACGATGCTCTAAGCGCTCGAATTGAATAATGACAGCGGGCTAAAAACGAATCTTTTGGATATTGGACATCAGAAATTGTACATGTAGCCATGTTGACGGGTATGTTAGTTACATAGTAACCATGTAGCCAATGACAAGGGGTACACTTGATTACACTTTGCGGCACCTTCATTCCGACTTCTACATCAACCGGCCATTTGTGCTTCGTCGCTCCTGGGCTCTGTTGTCCGCCTCATTCTCTCCTCTACCTGCGCCTCATACAACGCAAAGAGCAAGCAACGCCACGTGCACCCTCCCAATCTATCGACGCCACTCCCCAAGAGTACCGGTAACAACTACCGCCAACAGTGCCGATGACTTTGACTAGGAAGCAGAGGAAGAAGTTCATTGTGCGCATCGTTCTCTTCAAGTGTCAGGACTTGGCAGCCGCAGATCTAGACCTGGTGGGTGGTAAGAGCGACCTGTACGTGGTATTCACGCTGGATGGCATTACAAGAAAGAGCTCGTGCATTATGAATGACCTCAACCCGCAATGGTCGCCTCCCGAGAAGTTCGAGTTTGAAGTGGACGAGTGGGAGAACCAGTTTTTAATTGCCCAGGTATTTGACTACGACAGGCTCAGCAAAGACGACCTTATCGGCTCGGCAGTGATCCCGCTCGCGCTCTACGCTGGGGACCGACACTGCGAAATGTATAGCTACCCGCTTGTGCTGCCCAATGAGGTGGGCGGCTTGGGCGCACCCAAGCGCGACTTGTTCGTGCAGATCAGTCTGACGACCAGCGACGGCAGCCCCGTCGAGTATTACTATTAGGATTGGCCGCAATGAGGCCGACGCAAGTATTTGGAATATATTAACCCAAGACGTTCGAAGCCGATTAGACTTTTTGAATTGCAATAAAAGAGCCCGTCGCGCGTTAAATTCGATTAGTATCAAGGATTTCATGTTGTTTCTTCCAAGTGACAGCGCAAAACTCAAGACGCTATTGAGAGGCGCCAGCTACGGGCAAATGACTTATAAGTGGCGTGCATGTATCGGGTTGCTGAATGTTGACATGGAGCTGTGATCGCAATCGGAGAGCTGCAATACATGTACCCACGGGCCTCGTTAAGCTCGGCGAACCACACACGAGACACTTGTCGAACGTGACAAAGACAATCGATGCGGGTTGTACATGTACCGCTGTAATACTTCAGTCTGTAGGAAAAGGGAAAGGATAGCGGTGCGTGATGCAAGTTCCACTGAATCGGCAAAGCATGCGAGGACTGGATCAAAATCTTCGTGCTGCACTTTTGTGGCGGTGAGCTAAAGTCAAGTCATCTGGAAGAGTCAGGAGCGGCGCAATCCTTCCTCACCAAAATCTTCTCGGCACTGAGCTGCAGTGCTCGAAAGAAAGCCCGAAACCCAAGTGTGGGAAGCGCAATATCTGGCGATCTTCCGACCTTCTCAGGCCACCGCTTTCCATCGTTCCCGTGAGTAAGTGCGCCCAGAACGGCAAACGTGGTGCGCCATTGCCAGTTTCGAGTCACTGGGGTGACTCTCAGTCGTTACGACACGAAAAATGCAGAGCCGCTTTACGGTGCGACTGCTTCCTGTCTGCACGCGTGCGTCAGAAAAAGACACGGGGCCCGGTTCTGAATACTGTTGTAAAATCGTAGAATCCCCACTAAACGTGAGTCGTTCGATTGTCGCTTCGAAGAAATTTGATCCGACCCTTTAAACAAGCTAGGTGAAATACCGGTACACATCCATTTACGCAGGTCGGACCGCACCACATTGAATTAAAAGAAAGTTGGGTTCTCCGGTACACATCAATTTTCACATTATTTGTAGAATATCATTCTCGAATAGCCATACAAATATCAAGATCGGGCGGCACTCTATCACGGCCATCTGCTGCCGTATGCCGCCCTATCTCCGCCTCCATCCATGCAGCGCCATTGGCCACGTCGTCCAGCCGCCGAGCTCTCCTCTTCTTCAGCTGGTGTTGATACCAACGTCCATGCCAGATGCGTGTCATTCAGCGATTTGGTCGCAACCTATTGCGCGCTTCGGTCTCGTAGGAAAATCTCACCTCGCCAACGCCAGGATCAAGACCAGAGCTCTGCTTCGAGCACGTCCGAACTCACTCTGGCGACTCGGAGTGGCGATTCGATAGCCGCAACTTTCAGAGGAGCGGGATCGTGCAAAAAGGGAACGAGACGAGCGACGTCCGCCCGTCCAAATGTTAAGCGCCAGGCCGTCAGCAAGTCGCCCACCGGTGCGGCCCGACGCATTCCGAAAGTCGAGCCGCAACCCGCTCAACATGAGCCGCACGGCCGCCAACAAGACCACGGGCCATGCGCCGTCCACGTTGATGCTGGAACGGATGCACGAGGCGGCCACGGACTTGGCCATCCTGGCCACCACCACACAGGGCTGGCGATTCGCCAACGAGCGCAATGGCGCCATGCTTTACGAAATGGCAGGCCGAAACCTGCCTCAGAACGTCACTACAGCCAGGAAATTCGGACGCGGAGCAGGCCACTCGTCCGACTATTATCTCGTCCGAGCAGTCACCACAGTACACACAGAAGTCGCCGCAATGCTCGACTTGTTGCATTCGTCTACTACCGACGAGTTCCGACTCGTCATGCGGCAGGTTTTCCAACAGTATTTTCAGAACGGCGTCACGTTGGACAAGTTGACGTGTACCACTCCACCTCCCTTCGCCGAAGACCCCAATGCAGGTGTGGATGGGTCTAGACGGAGTTTCTCGGAAGATGACGCGTACTCGGTCAACTGGCTGACACTCAAGGCACAGGCTAAGCTCGGAACCGTGGACAACCACCGAGATTTCACTCTAGTTTGCTACCAGGACGCTTTCTCTCGACATGAGTCGGGCGTTTTGGAACGGGTTGGACGCGGAACAGCACGGGCGAGATCCAACACGTTGAACTTCCAACCTCAAAGCAAATTGGTTGGCGTCCACGTATTGAGCAGCGTCAACTTCCAGGATGTTCCGGAACTGCCTATTCCGGAATGTACGGACCGCCTCCACTTCCGGAACTCCGGATTCGTGGTCGAAGAGACGTCGGAGCCGAACATGCTGCGACTGTCGCTTCTGTTATCGCTATTACCTACTAAGGCGACGCTTAAGTATGCTAGGAAGTACCAGCGATGGCTGCAGACACTAGCGAGTTGTGTAGGCAATCTGGCGCAGGTTCTGAGACCTGAGGTTACTCTGCATTGTCTGAGTAAACTCACGTGGAAGCAGAGTGATCACTGTTTCATGTGTCTCAAAATGTTCCGCACATTCCGTCGGTGTCACCACTGTCGGTTCTGTGGCGAGGCAGTGTGTGGAACGTGCTCCAGTATGGTCAACATGTCCGGGTATGAGGTCACGGATGGCAGTGGTAACACGTTGGCTGCCAACACACTAGCGTCATCACAGCGTGGCGAACCGAACGTAGACTTCAGTCAGACGGGAGATATCTGGAACAAGACGTCCGGTGATGGGATAGGAGGTACACGCAGCAGCAACACTCGTAACTTCCGAGAGGCAAGAGGCTGCAATACTTGTATCGCAGATCTCCGTCACGGTCTCACAGCGTCGGCTGTCGTGAAGATACGACGGAATTCGGACTCGGGAAGCAACTTCAGCGGCGATAATCAGAGTAATTACTGTGGCGAAAACCCGCTGCTGGCACGCTCAAGAACTGGATTGAGTGCCAGTAACGACGACGAGGAAGTTGTCTCGTATGACAGCTCGGATGACGTCAACTATGAACGTCGTCTGGGCTCGATCGCGACGTATATTCCTTCGGAAGGCGGTCCGGGTGCACTGGTGGAGGAGAATGGGCCATTTACTGCTAGTACTTTGGGACTCGATGAACCGGTGGACGAATTCCCAGTCACGTCCGACGAACTGCAAGATACATTCCCGGCCGTGGACGAACCGGCCCCGTCCCGGTTCCGGACTGTGTCCGATCCGGATCAACTTCGTCGTATGCGTAACGTTTCGGATCCGGAGTTGCCTCAGCGTCTTAAAGACAAGCACAGTATGGTGTCCATGTCCACTGCCAGTAGCTCGTTCTCTCGTTCATCAAACGATCGCTACACCAACGACAATGCGTCGCAGTATTCACGAGGCACCAACTTCTCGGCCATGTCGGACGGATTATCAGCTTGTGATCTCTCTCGTGACCCAGATATCTTGGCTCTTGCTGGTCTGTCGATGAAGGCCAGACCATCAGATGACTATGAACCAGCTCCAGTGCAGCGACCGCAATTGCCCAGTAGCAAGACGTACGAGATGACCAAACAGGTCATCGAAGAACCCGAGAGGGAGAAGGAAGAGGACGTTGCTGTTAAGTATAACCAAGAAGACGGCGCGCTCAACGGAAGAATCATCACCACTCCGTGGCCTGGCAGCAATGCCGACAGTCGACACCGCAGCAACACAACAAGCTCCCGTGACGATCTCTCAGCGCCTCAACCGGACACGCTTCGTCCTGCAGATGTTCTCCGTCACCGCAGTCAAACTACTGCTGCTATGACGTGGAACCCTGCTGCAACAGCTCCATTGTCTTCTTCGTCTTCAGCCAACACGAAGTTGAACAATCTCTCTAGCTCCAATATCAGACCCACAGCTGGACATGCTAAACCGGAAGCGCAGATTGAGACTTCGGACAGCAACAGCTTCAATTTCTCAAGGATGAACAACCAACCATCGGCCACATCGGCTGCGATCGTAGCAGCCGTGACCGCCACATCAACCACCTCAATACAGCAAGGCCAGACGCCTAGCAACAAGATTTATATGACTTCGTCAGCTCGACGAGGGTCCGTCCCGAAGCCGATGCATCGACTGCCACCTTCGGTCCCAGAGAACAGTCCAGCGTCGAATCGCAACATGATCCCGTTGTCTCAGTCTGGCCAAGTCCCAGCGAATTTTGTCGTGTTCTCGGAATCCAGACGCGAATCCATTTTCACGCGAGCGGATGACGGTCAAGATATGATCCCGCTCGATTTTTAGAAATGAGACCCAGATGAGGTGCAAGTTGAAATGCTCGAACAAAGAGCTATTTATCATTGGAGAGTGTCGTATTGCATTATAGTGTTGTGTAATGCTAGAGTCTGGATTGTGCCGTGAGTCCTGCTTGAAACTGGTGATGTATTGTGCTTTTCTGTCTTTATGCTGGTGCGTCGCAAGAGCCCAGCCGGTACTTGAGAAACGAAATCGGGCTTTGTAAGGGTAGGCATTTCGATCAATAAAACTTACCCAAACCCTCGCATTTCTGCCCAATTAGTGAAGAACACCTATTATGAATAACAGTAGTAAGATTCAAACAGTCAAGCAAGGGCGGCGGATAAGAGAAGCAGCAAGGGCGACGGCGAGGATAGCGGCGAGGACAGCGGCGAGGACGGCTGCGAGCACAGCTGCATGAACGGCGGTGTGGATGGCAGCTCGTACAGCTGCGAGGACGGTGCAGTGGACGGCAGGCAGTACAGCTGCAGGGCCGGCACAGCGGACGACAGCTCGTACATCTGCGAGGACGGCATAGTGGGTGTCAGCTGCGAGGACAGCACAGTCGTACGGACGAAGATCGTCTAGCTTGGATGGAGCGCCGGCTTCAAATCATTGCCGAGAAGGTTGGCGCTTGCCTCGAGGAAGATGATGATAACGACGACGATAGCGCTGGTAGCACGCCTATCAGCGCTACTCCAGCCGAAAGTCCGCCCGCGCCTGTCGAACCTGCCGCCGCCTCGCCACCACAGCCAGCTGTCGACTCGCCGTCCTCCAACGAGCAATCTGCGGATGGAGAAGCAGCTGCCGACTTAGCGCCTGCGAGCGAGCCTGACGTCACCGAGCCTGCCGTCGCCGAGCCGCCCAAGACTACGCCTATGAGCAAGCGCCGTGTGAGCAAGCGTGGTGCTCCTGTTGTTAAAGCGAAAAAGGCAACCAAAAAAGCCTCGCCGCTCCACCCGCAACAGTGCGAACCAGAACCAGAAAAAAACATAGGACACTTTTGCATAATCACATTGAATCACACTGTTTAACAACTGGGACTAATAATTTGATTTGACATGATTTGACATGATTGTGCTAAACTGTACCTAGTTACACTGTACACCTAATCTGGTACAATATGTATCGCTGGCAGGTCACAAAGATCTTGCCTTTTGTATTGTGACAGAGGCTGTGACCCATAACAAAAAAAGCTCGACACATTCTCTATATCGGAATATCCCAACTGTGCAGCCGTGATCATGGTGTATAGCCTTCATCGTCGGCCAGCTCAATAGAGGCTCCACGATTCACTAGATCCACTACAATATCCATCTGTCCATGCTCGCAAGCGATGCTTAACGCCGTGGCTCTTGTCGGTAGCTGTAAATCAATAAATTCCTTCATTGCGCTTGACTTCAGCAAGGCCATCACCACCTTTAGATAGCCTTGTTCAGTCGCTTTCATCAATGAAGTCCAGTCGTCATTATCCGTCTAATTAGCGAGCGCTCCATTCTCCAAGAAAACCTCACGATATCTGCATAACCATCTTGGGCGGGCTTATTAAGGGGGCTTGAACCGCCAACATCTACACCGTTAACGGAGGCACCACGCTCGATCAGGATCTTTACAGCGCCCAAGCTGCCATATTCGCATGTCATGTGAAGACAGCTGTACCGATCCGGATACTTCGGCCTGACACTTGCTCCCTTCTCCAGTAAAACCGCTACAACTGCGTCGTAGCCATTCTTACAAGCACACATCAGTGCAGTCCAGTCATTTTCATCCTTCCAATCCACGCATGCTCCCTGTTCAACTAGAAATCTCACCACCTCTTCGTGGCCGCAGTCGGCTGCGATAAAGAGTGGCGAAGCCTCAGTTGAGTTAGCCAAATCAATATCCGCCCCTCTCTCGACGTAGGAGACAAACAACATCAGTACTTCCGAATTGGCACGCGATACTAAGCGCTGCGTTTCTGCCCATCGCTTGCTTATCGATGTTAGCTCCTCTCTGCAGTAATATCTCCGCTACGTCTTTGTGATTTTTTTCCGCAGCACTCAGAAGCGCAGTCCAGCCAGCGAAATCGACCAAATCCACAACAGCGCCATGATCTAAAAGGAAATCCACCAGATCTGCGTGGCCATTCTCGGCTGCGGTGATGAGTGGGCTGTCTCCACTATAGTCAATTGTAGCCATTATCGCACCTCGATCTACCAGTAGTTTTGCAACGTGTATGTGTCCGTTTTCGCACGCAGCATGGAGAGCTGTCCACCCACTTACACACTGCTTGTTAACGGACGCATTATTATCCAGAAGCGACGCAACAATGTCAATGTAGCCATTCGAACAAGCATTCATCAGAGCTGTCCAGCCATTGTTATTGCTCAGATCAATATTCGCCTTGTGTTGTATCAGCAGTTCTACAACATCCGCGTGTCCATTGACAGCTGCAATCATAAGAGGACTATCTCCCTCTTCATCGACCAAGTCCACCGATGCGCCGTGCTTAAGAAGCGCTTGAACTGCATCAATGTTGCCATCTTGACATGCTAGAACCAAAGCCATGACTCCGTTTGGTCCCAGCTTGTCGACTTCCGCTCCGTTCTCTAAGAGCAGTTCAACGACGTCGGGGTGTCCCTCTTCCGATGCCCGCATAAGAGCTATCCACCCAGCCCCGTTGACTACGTCGACAGATGCATCCATTTTCAGCAACTTTTCGACAATTTGCGTATGCCCATTTTCTGCTGCGCAGACCAACGGAATGTAGCCATCATCATCTTTTGAGTTCATTTCAGCCCCACGCGTTAGGAAACATTGGACAGAATCAAGGTCGCCGTTCATACACGCAACTTGTAGCGTTTTGGCGGAGTTATCATCGTTGTCGGGCTTCTTTCCGGCGTTGACGTGGCTTTTGTCGATTCCGCAGGCCTCTTCCTCTGGTTCGTGGTCACTCTTCCTCCCGCCCAACAGCGCGTCCCCAGCCATCTTACGGGAGCTAGCTTGTTAGTATCGTTGCTTTTTGCTGAATGATCGAAGTTCGTGCCTCGAACTGCCCGTGCAATTGAGCCCAACGTGGCGGTCCCAGAGTACATGTATGCGGCAGATCAGTGCCACTGCAGTATTGGTCATAGACACAGCAACTGATATGTGACAGCCAAGCTGACCTTGGCCAAGCTAGTTGAGCCAACAGATTGTGGCAGCGACCCGAGTTTCGAATCGATGTTCATGATCGTTGCAAATTTCGTGGATGTACATGTACGCTATTGTAAAACCTTTCCTACCTGGAATGACCGGCATGCTTCCTCACCTCGTTGATATACGTGAAAATTGGCGCCTTATATAGACTTTCTAACTCTATCAAGCCACGACGACCTGAGTAACATGATATACTGCTATACCTGATAGAGGAGTCGTCCACGGGCTTAGAGAACCAGATAATGCAAATTTGCTTCGCTGTGCGTCACCTTGTCTAACTCCGAGGCACACAGGCATATCAAGCTGAAATTTTATAAATGGATTTAAGTATCTACATGTAAGTCTCTCCTGGCCTCATGTTAGGCGATCACTTGTTGGACTATGAAGAGCCAGTCATTCAGCGCTTCTTCACGTAGCCGCAATTATCCATATGCAGACCCCCACTTTAATAATTTCGATTCTATCTCAAAAAGTCTTGTGAAAATTGCATTGGAGTCAATCCATGCACGCAATCAGTCACATCAGTATATGCTGCTCTGGTTTATTTTGCTGATCTACAGCGCTAACCTACGTTTGGTTGGTCTAGCTCAGCTTGCCGGACGAGTTGTAAGTTTAAGCTGTTCAGATCTACGCTTACGCTTGTTCGGTTTTATTCGCAGCGTTTCGTATCCGAATTTAAACAGGTCAGTAGCTTGCTTCTCATCGTGGATTTCCGGCATTGGCGAGTCAAGCTTGGTCTCAATCCCATTGGTAATAAATATGTCGCGTCATAATAGACCATTTTGACAAAACTGCCTTGTTCTGCGGTGTGTCTAGGTCTTCCAATGGTATTCCTTTGTACGGTCGGTAGTTGGGATTAGGTTTGCCGAACCACCACAGCATCCATGCTGTGGTGGTTCGGCAAACCTAATCCGTATCCACGTCTGCTCCTGATAGCAATATGGAGGACGTTGACCATTTAGATAGCTAACGGAAAGAAAGAGAGACAGGAGACAATTGACCATTGTGACCATTTAGATAGCTAATGGAAAGAAAGAGAGACAGGAGACAATTGACCATTTTGACCATTTAGATAGCTAACGGAAAGAAAGAGAGACAGGAGACAATGGCAGCTACATTTCCTTAATAGCCAGTGCATTACGGTTGTCGCACTGGCTGTACAGATTCTCACCTACAAGTTGCTATGTACGCTTGCATTCGTCAAAAGGAGGACCTTTTGACGAGTGCAAGCGTACATAGCAACTCGCAGCACAGCGAATGGATCCCCGCGAAAGGCCATATTCGCGTGGCGCTGAATCCAGCGTTTCAGCAACGAGAACCCAACCTCAATTGGATTGAGGTCGGGCGAGTAGGGTGGCAGAAAAAAGTAGCGCTCCGGTCTCGTGAATCATGTCCTGCAGTTCTTTATACATATGGATCTTGGTATTATCCATCACTACAATGGACCGTGGCAGCGGCCACGGATTGAGGAAGGGCAGTATCTTGGACTTGAAACTTCGTGGAAGCTAGAACGAGTAAAGATCTCCTCCACATCTCCCCACGCAAAGAAGCCTTGTACATCCATCGCAGCCAGAATTGACACACGGTTACCGCGGCTAAACGGAAGAGTTGCGTGCGCCGGTGTATTTCTAGCAGACCAACCATAACGACGCAGCACAGATCTCGAAGAATATTAAAATAACTTTGGAAAATTCATTCCAAAAACTTCTGCCTTGCGAATTACCTGCCGTCTTTTGACGTTTCATCGACGAAGACGAGTTGATCGGGGCCACTGTAAAATGGAGTGAGACGACCGATATACTCTCGTCTTTCGCGAGGTACGCTTTCCCTCGCGCGCTTAGTTAGGACTTTCCGCGTTAGATTTAGATCAAAGCGAAGGGCCGACAGATTGTCGCGTCAGAGACGCCAATTGAGTCCCTGTAGTGCTTACGTAGCTCGTACCGCAGCTCTTCGAAATAGAAGCACGGATGTGCTTTCATGTAGTTTTGTACGAATGCGCACACATCACGAGGCCATCTTGATGACTTTGTCCTGGCCTCTGCTTTATGGACTTTGCCAGTTGTACGGAAAAGCATATACCATCGTACAAGACTACGCTCTGAGAGACCTAGCACATTAGCAACAGTAGCAGTGTCGATCGAGTAAACATACATCAGAACGATACCTCTCTAGCGCATATCTAGTGAGTAGGTCATTTTAAACTCTGACGTCAGGGTAAAACTCCGAATGCCCAACGATTGCCAGCCATTCGGACAATCGCTCGTTCATAGGCAGTTTTTCAGTGCGATCAAAGCCCGTTCTCGGGGCTGTTCTATCCTCTCTGTAATTGGTAGAAATAATTGTGCGGCTTTAAATTAGGTCTAATTTACTACTTTTGAACCGATAAAGAAATAGCCAGAACCTAACCGCACCCACTAAAAAGGTACTTTTTCAAGTCCGATTCGCCAAAAGCCCTGAAAGGCACAATACATGTACGATCTCAGATATAATTCTAACGTAGCAGGATACACAGATTTTGGCCTTCGTGCTACTCTTTTTGTCCACTTACGTTGAAGTAACTTACAACAAAATGTTAGGCCTATTCGTCAGGACGGTTACAAGGTAGGACGCGTCATGTCAAGTCCTTCTAGGAAATTTTCAAAACTACTACAGTAAGAGCATCTCCACCGGCAAGTCTTAACGGCGGCTTTATCGTAAAAGTAGCGTGTTAGGACCTGATCACAAGTATTATGCCTCCAGCGGGAGGTCCTATTGCAAGTTTTAACTTCAGGAAGTCTTATGAGTACGACCGGAGTCTTAAAATAAGACTCCGGATTTAATGGATTGTGTGTTACATAGCTAAATACTTCGTAGAATGCATTTTGATTGGATCAAAAAAGTCAAAAAGTGGTCCACAAACACTTCTTGCACATAAAAGTTGCTATAAATCTTGAAACTTGCCCGCTGAAGTTTTAAAACTCGCGTCCTTGGAATCCTATTGGAAAAACTTGGGTCTTAAAGCTGCCCGTTAGGACTTCGAATAGAACTTACCGGTGGAGATGCTCTAAGGGCATTTCCACCGGTTTCGATCAAACTAAATTGATTTGGACGGAGACCAAGCACTAAAAGTCGTGCAGGAGGCCAAAAAATCGGTGCTGAAAACAGCCTATTTCGGGTTATCCATCATCTAAAAATACATGTAGTGAGCGGATAGTAGCCGACTATTCAGCACACTTGATTTTTGTATACCGTTTGAATGCCTTTTTGTCGAGGTTTAGTTAAACTGTGAAAACTTTATAGCGCCCGGCTACGCCCCAATACATGTATGACTTTGTTTTAGTCGGAACCGGTGGAAATGTTCTAAGAGAAATTTTAGTACATGAGGTTGGTTCTAATAATCCATTAGGTATTACTTTAGTAGCTAATCCTGCACCTAAAAATATAATACTGTTTTAAAAAATAAAAAAAATCACAATCCTAATTTTAAAATTAATTTATTATTTTCGACATGATTATACTATACTTAAAATATGAAACTATCGGCTCCATACTACAGCGAGATGGATCTTGGCCCCCACTAACACTGTTGCTTCTTCATCAACATGGTCGGTGCCGCTTGTTGGTACTGATCAATATTAATTTGAAACTACTATGATCAGTACCAACAAGGCTATAGAAGCCTCGACGCGAGACCACGTCTTGCGTCTTTCGATGTGTATATAGAAGACCCGCGGGGGTCTATGACTATGTTTGTCTGATGTAGTCCCTTTCAAGAGTCGGTGTTGATTGGTTCAGGTCATATATCGTGTTGGTGTGTCTTGTAGCCAAAAATTTGGCGGCAGGAGCAGTGACTTTGTCGGCTTCTTCCAAATACCTGCAAACACTTGGTTGAGTGATTGCTGGCACTGCATCATCTTTTGTCTCTTGATTTTCATCCTCTATACGTCTTTTCAGAAAGCAAACATCTGTAGACAAGGAAAAATGGAAATTTAGCAGATAACTAGACTCGTTATGCAATGATGAGTCTGGGAGATAGAACTGGGAAGAAACAGTCATGGCGACAGATTTGAGATTCCAACATCATTCCGTTGTATTATCCGTATAAACTGGCTTATACTAGAGGATGTCAGCAATCTCGTTTTTAGAATACGGAAACAAAGACGAGGGCGATGTGGCGTTTATGTCCTCGAACTCGTAAATGGGCAGACGTTTACGTACGTGATTCTCCGTAGGAGTCGTAATGGATATTTACGACTCAACATGTGATATGATTGGCTAATTTTCCAATTTTTGCATTGTACATCCAACGGTCCCGATTTCGTATTTGGTGTTTTTACGAGAATGTTGACAATACAAAGAATTCCGTTTAAACGGAGTGCAAAGAAATGCAAGCCGTAAAAACGTGTAGTGATTTACGAGTTTGCTCACATCCTCTATTATATAAGTTATATATCGTTGACCCCGTTGAGTGATTTACATGCTAGCTGAGTGGAAGCTTGTAGATGCAAAATGGCGAAAGATCTTCGTTTCAGACATGTCGATGTGTATGGAGAATGCCCAAGCACAGTGATACATTTCGTTAAAATCATAACGGGTTGGTAAATTCATTGACTCATCGCTGAAAACTCCATACATCATGGACACTCGAGGTCACGAGATTTCTTGTGATACTGGGCATTACGCCGTGGCCATGATACTCGTCCACACAAAATACAAACAGAATTGACTACTTTGCCAGTGTCATGATCTACGTTTTGAATTTAAAGTTCAAAAATTTTTATGTGGACCACAGATCATGTTGCATGAACGTTAACCCAGTTGACGACAATTAATCCTCGTTGGCCTTCCCAATAGCTAGCTTACGCTACCTTACTAGGCGTACAATCTTTGAAAAGTGCTGCATGAATGTTGCTAGGACACGTTAGCTCCTTTTACAGCACACTAGAGCTAGTTAGTCCCACGCAAACCAGTCCTTATGTGCATAGTTTGGTATACACATAAAGGACTGGGTTGCACGAAAAATAATATATAAAAGGTGACGGGATGATAGAAGCAACCAAAGAAGTTGACTTGATAACTCTAAGGTGCCTCAAAGGATTTGAGGAGTGAGATTTGACTCAAATCTCACCCCCGAGACGGGGCGACTCTTGCATTTTCTCATTTTGAATCTAGCTGTTTTTGTTTTGATCTGGGAAATTCTCAATTTGATCCAGAAATGGAGCGGTTCCCGCAGCAAGTCTGGGACGTCCAAAATGCACTTTCTTAAGTTCAAAAGTATAAATCTGAAAGAGGGGGGGTACCCCCCTTTCAGATTTCAAGTCAAACGAGTTTTGGATTTTGAAAAAGGACACCAGTCTAGGATTTAATCGCATTCAAAAGTCTGCGGGAGTCGCTCCAATTGTGTAAGCCTGGTTTATCCGCCGATCATGGTCGATCTAAGCCATAAAACGGAACGACATTTCATCTGCAAAGCACAATAAAAGAAGTAAAATAATATGTCGGCTTTACAGTTCGACAGAGTTGGTCGACATATACACTCAACTTCCAAGCAAGAGTAACGACCCAATTTTCGCTTGTGAATGACTAATTTGAAATTAGGGTAGTTGTTCTTGGCGCTTATAGCCCGCCCACTGGAAGCAACGAGGTTGGCACTGCTAGCATTGACTCACTTTAAAAAAAACAAGCGTGAAAAGGCCAACCTTTTCGCCCTTTTCTCCTGACAGCAACGAATCAAAAACGTACATGTATTTAACCCCTCCAGCCCGACGTGCTGCATAATGCAGCATAGCCTTTCCCCTTATGCTGTATTATGCTACATAAGGGCTATTTTGACTTGATTTTTGTATGGAGTTTATTTTCCCTCGCCAGGGGCATACAAACTTTAAAACTAAGATCTCGCCAAGTGGCTCTATTTCTGTTTCAGAACCTAAACCTGGTCAGTTATAGCGCAAGAAATAGCCCCCATTTTTTCCAAAAAAACACATCAATTTGACAGGTTTTCATGAACAGATTTGACAGGTATTGGATACCAGCCATTCGCCGACGCGTGGAACTCTGTCTCATTCGAGAATTTGCGCGCCGAGGGCAGAAGTGGTAAAGATCATGATGATGCGACCGATAAAGAAGCAGGTTCGTGACAGCGACGTCACGTCACGCAACCTGTCTTTCAAGTCCGTGTGGCGCGAGCTGAAAGCCCAAGGCTGGACGAACAAGCGCCCATTCAGCCGAAGCCTCGACAGCAGATTCCGCTACATCTGGCCGGGCTGCAATCCCGACGGATCCGATGGGGTGGACTTCATCCTTGGAGAGGAAGCTGTACTGGAGTTCTACGCAAACCGTAAGTGATCATTTCTGAGTTGCTATTCATTCTATTTTAACATGCTGCTATGCAATGTCTACAGTGCTGCGTACTCGCGCGCGGACGCCTCGTCCGGTTCACCCACCCTGTCCAGTTGATCCAGGTGATGCTGAACTGTCTCGAGCTGCTCAAGACGTGCGTGAAACCTACGGCGCACTAATTGAAGGCCCGGCCGTGGGCAACGATGCTGACGCAAGTGACGAAGCTCACGCAAGCCACGATCCAAGCGCGAGCGACTCTGCGAGCAACCCTGCGCCTGCCCAGTCCGGAATGCTACCCGATCCGAGTTCTTCGAGTGGACAAGCCGCCCCCGATTCCAGTGGCGATGCAGCTCTTCCGGTCCCTGCCACGCCGGAACCGGGACTTCGTTTCGTGCGCTCTGCACGCCGCTCGTTGGCTTCGACGGAGAGCTCGATGTCATCGTCAGTGCCTTCCAACACAAGACTACATTCTTCTACTACGTCGCTCCTAGTCGCGACTTCTCCCCTCGTTGGCGATGACAGCGCAGGATCGGTGGTTGACGAATCTTAGCTGGACGATGGACAGCCTCCAGACGACGAATGCGAAAAAATCTGCTGATGATGGACTCGACTACGAACCTGGTATATTGCATCTTATGGTGCATCGAAAGGTGCATCTTCTACTGCATTTAAAGCTGCATTTTATGATGATTTATGTGCTCATATCGGAAACTAACAATGGTTGCTGTATTGAATATTGTTACAGATGAAAGTCAAGAGGATGAAGCCACTGACGACCATACCCTGAACTCTGATCTACTCGTAGACACGCACGATACTCTCAACAACGTTCACGATGGTGATAAAAGAGGCGAATACGGTGCCATCGATTCTGGCGACGATGCTGAGAAGGACGACCTGGAAGATGAAGAGTACGCTGGTGAAGATTGCTCACTCACGTACCTATCTGCGGATGATGACGAACCTGAGGCAACCGAGGAAGAAATAGCCGCAGAAGTGCTCTTTGCGGAGCGCTTCTGGATCGCTTCGGTGGGCAGGATCAAGTACTCGCTGGCAACCTGAAGAGTGATGTGATGCGTGAAATGTCTGCGACGTTTTGGAATGATGTGGAGGAGCCCGACACTTACGACCTCATGATGGAGCCTTATGAACCCGAGGACAACTCCCAGAGTTACCCAGGATTGCGCCAAGGATACTCGGGGCCCACAGCGGACGCGCTGCGTAATGCAGACTCTCCGCTCGCGCTGTTCTCCTTTTTTTGCCGGTACCGCTATGGCAGCACATCGCTGTGTGCTCCAATCAGTACGGGCGCGAAATGGCGCCGCATCGTGTGGATGAACGGTACAAGCGCTACCGCATTAAACGCCGCTACAACCGTCAACTACCCAAGAAGACGAAGCGAGACATCAGGGCTGAGCTGGAAGGAACGAAGCCCATCCAGCCGCATGAGCTCTGTCGCTATATTGGTTTACTGATTGCTCGTGCGATCGCCCCGAACCGGGAGAAACTCGCACATCACTGGAAGCCAACAGGTGAAGGCGGGATACCTCGAGGCACCTTCGGATCCGTGCTCCGGCGTGACCGGTTCATGGAGATTTCCCGCAACTTGCATTTCAATCCTAGTGGAGATCCAAGGGCCGCCACCGACAGAGCGTGGAAGATACGCAAAGTCGTTGAAGTTCTACAAACGACTTTCGAGAGGGGTTACGTGGCACCGTCGCACTTGGCGTTCGACGAAGCCATGCTGCCAAGCCGCTCGCCGTTCAACAAGATGCGCGTCTACATGAAGGACAAGTCCCATAAGTGGGGTACGAAACTCTTCATGCTGTGCAGTGCGGTGATCGCGAACTGCATTCGCTATATTTGTTTTTGGTTCGATTATTTTCTATGCTGCATAATGCTACACTAAGCTGTATTACATCTTATGTTGCATTTCTGCAGCTTTGAAGTCTACTACGGTAAGAAGGAGCACTCGAGTGACGCACACAAGACGGACTTGAAATCAGGTCCAGCAGCCGTCGTACGCAATTTGCTTGCTGTCTTTGGACCATAAGCTCGGAAGCAAGACATGATACTTGTTGTTGTGGACAGATTCTACACGTCGGTGGCTCTAGCGATTCAGCTGCTACTTATGGGGTTCTACTTGGTTAGAACTATCATGACGAACCGGTCGGGCTACCCTAAAGGCGTCGTTGAGAATAAGAAGTCGCGGCCTGCTACCATCTCACGTGGATCATTCAAATTTGCACGATCGAAGCATGTTCCCAACATATCGGTCATCAGCTGGTGGGACTCGCGCCCTGTCCACTTCTTGTGCTCTAGAGGGAGTCTCCAGATCGATCGTGTAGTTCGCCTAGACCGAGCAGATCAAGTAGAAGTCCCATGCCCGCGAGTCGTTAAAATTTGCCACGCCTTCATGGGAGGCGTGGGCGTACACTACCAGCTGCGCTTGCAGCGGTATTCGATACAACGAGCGGTCCGGCTCCGCAAATACTACAAACCCCTCGTGTTGGCGCTGATTGATCTGGCAATTGTGAACGGATATATCGTTCACAAGACCTACCACAAGCAGAAGACATCTCGCCCACTGCGTCACGTCAAACCTGAAAAGCCGCCACTTGCAGCTGTGCCAGCTGCAGGCGTCGGGTATGTACGAAGGGAACACCTTCGGCACACTCCAAGGAGCAGAGCGCGATGTTCATGTTGAGGCACCAGTCGGCGTTGGCCAAGCAACACACGCACCACTACTACTCGATGAGTGGCGCGACAAGACGACGCAGCCGAAGCGCAGGCAGCGCGTGTGCAAGGTCTGCTCGCTTCTCCGAGCCGGAGGCAAGCGGGCTACGACGACGTCCTACTTCTGTGGAGAGTGCAGTGAGTCCGGGCCAATCTTTTTGTGTATGAAGCCGCGCGGTTAGATCCGAGTGGTAGCCACGACGTGCTGGGATGTGTGGCACCGCGAGTGGTTGAACGGTAAGATGGCTTCGGTCGATACTGGAAACAGTATCAGAGTGCGTCGGACCGCTGATACGGCTGCTGGAGCACCTTCGACGCCGGGAATGCCTGTCGCGCCACTATCACCGCTCGAACCGGCTAACAAGAACAAGAGACCCAAGGCAAACAACTAGCTGTAAAGCTGCATATATGCACATAATGTTAATGAAACCCTGTTAAATTGAGCTGAATAAATGTAGTTTAAACAATTTTTGTGCGTGCTTCCAGCACTTCATGATGCATACTCATCAGGAAATGTACCCACTCATCCCGGCTCTTCCACCACATGATTTTTCTAGTTGATTTGATTATTGGCATGGCGATCTGCCGGAAGGGCATCATTTGATTGTGTGAGTTGCTGATGGTGACACCCCAACCGACACTATTAGCCTTTGTATGGGAATTTTCAATCCCAATATTTTTAAAATTCGAGTTTCCTATGAAATGCATAAGCTGACGCATGTGTCTCGTGCCTGTACAGCGTAGGTCTATGTCCTGGCGCACTATGATGCATTATGCTACTCGAGTAGGATTTCTATGTTCCCAATATGCACCATAACGGCTTAGCCTGGTTTATTCTCACGTATGCCGACTTTGCCCAATTTCCTGCTCTTAACCTCTCTAGACCCAACCCTTTCAATACAAACATCAGCTCAAACTAAGTTTCATATGCAGTTTAAAAAACCAAAAACCGCTTGGGGCTGGAGGGGTTTAAATCACTGTCCTCCCAGACCAAGCATCGCTTCTAGTAAATTTAACTTTTCAATATCAGGGTATATTGAAAAGTAATGGGTTTTCAGTACAGGTGCAGACAGCTTAACGTTCAAATACAATGCCCGGAAAAATGTCTTTCGCGTTGTGTATAAAAGCGAGATTGTGAAAATGTAGCTCCTGGACCTTGCTTGAGAAAAAAAGCAAGCTTAAAGCTATGCGATTTATGAGATTGCAAAGTATGACCTGAAATTGTGTTCTCTACACAACGGGTGATCTCGAATTAATCCTCGTTGGGCTGCTAAGCACTACCAGGAATCTTTAAACCACTGTCCTCCCAGACCAAATATCGCCTCTAGTTTAAGTAAGAGTGACCCTTTTCTAGAAACTTGCCAGCAAATCAGGCGACTTCTCACATAAAGTGACCTCTGCAGAACTAACATTTAGAGATAAATATAGAGAAACACTTTAAGCCGAGTCCATGTGATTTTTGGCAGACGTCCACAAAACGGTAACATGATGCAAAACAAAATGGTAACATGATGCAAAACGATTATGTCTGACTATTCACCAAAATCATAGGGTGTAGGAGAATTTCGTATCTACTAGCTGACGGAAAATCTCCATGCAATCCCAATTGCGTACATGCATGTTTGCTGCAGCACGTGGTAGCACAGTTTACACCTAACCGACTACATGTACTATTGCAAATTTAAAGAAAACAAGATAAACTCCCTTATGGTTACTTACTCCCAGTTAGCAAACAAAGAACTAACAGTTAGTTAGTATCTAGTAAAATTTCTACCAGGTAAACGCCCTACACTATATATGAGCCAAAGCAGAATGACGCCGTACGTCTGTATGGTTTAAATTTATTTAAATCCCCACTAAGTTCCTCCCGGTGAGAGCTAGTCTTGTCACCGCGGGCTATCTATAAAACCGAGGTCTTAAGCGACTCGCTCAAGAGTTATCTCTTTTCGTGCCGGTACCAGTACAGGCTGGCGCTGGATAAGAAGAAGAAGAAGAAAAAAAGATATTTGAGACCACGTAAAAAAACATACTAGAATAATCAACCACAGTATGAATCGGGTTTTACGCACACCGCTGGAAAGAGACACGTCTTGCACGTATTGTGAACCCTTATTTTGAAAAGAATGTCCAGTAGTCGATGAGATACAGTCACATGAAAAAAATATCTCCGGTTTTATGGGGTTAATTGGCGGGCAGTGTGCTCGCAATATTTTACCGATTTTTGTGATTCACATATTATGGGAAATCATGCGTAAAGAGCACTCGGATAACAGTGTTTTTACGTTTTCTTGCCTGAAATTTACAATCATGTTTCTAGAATATCGATTAGGTACGAAATCTGACCAAAGTCGATTCCTGAACTTTCGTAAGTAATATATAGAGGTTCTCGTCAAATCTCGGCGTCAGCGGCTGACATTTTACAGAAATATATTTGGATAGCCTTTCCTTTGACTTCGTTTTACTATTTGACTGTTGGAATCGAGTTTGTCTAAGAAAACGTAGGCATGAGCCGCCGACGATAACTGCGTTACCCAATTGGCTCAAACTCGGCCCCTCAGAACACAAAGTGGCACGCCCCGAGCAGAATGAACGAGGAGGACTCGCAGCGAATAAGTGCTCCATCTCGTAGCACGAGTCGAGCCGAAGTCGAAGCTATTCGCAATGCGTGGGTCACCACGCAAACGAGGGGGAACAACAAGAGCAGCCTCAACGTGATTAAAAGATGGATCAGGGGGGGAGCTCGCTAAAGAGGATGAGACCACTGTTAGAATTTTTGACGATGAAGATGGTCTCAATCTAAATGAGTTACACCAACTCGCTTTGAGCGGTTTCTCGTCTACAAAAGCTCTACTGTGAAGACTGCTGCTTTGAGTGGATACCGGAGTGCTATGAAGGACCTCTATCCCGTGAAGCGCGTCGCTTTGTCTCCTGAGTACGGTGACAATATGAAGGAACGGTTTTCCGGAATGAAGCGTATAGAGGCCAATCAAGACCAGACTAGTGCTCTCAAAAAGTCAGAAAAGCAGCCACTCGCTTTTTCACTTTATAAGGAGCTGTGCAACTCGTCTCTTAAGACCAGCGACGGAGGATTTTCTCACCTTTTGTCACTTCGCAATGGAGTTTGATGTGTAGGTCCATGTCTGTTCAGACGATTCAAACGCAGCACCTCATGGAACAAGATGACTGTGGTGGAAGTAGTTTTGTTAAGATAAAATCTAACCAAGATGAATCTGGTTCTCGTGATCCACGTCACATTTACGCGAATCCATGGGGTCCGTCGACATGTTGGGTTACTGCTATATCAATATATTTAACGTGTCACCCTCGACTGGAACCGGGACCACTATTTCCAGGATCAACCAAAACCTTCGATTTAGTAAGGCTCTATTAAGTCTACTGAAGAAGGACGGCTTCGCGAAAGCCTACGGGACACACTAGGTGCGCAAAGGTGTTGCTACGTTTGTTTGTGGGGGGGGAGTACTGACGGCCCCTCGATTGTTACCGTGTCTCTTCGATGCGAATGGAGCCTCGGTGGTGTGTAAAGATCGCTATGTTTGCTACGAAGCCGCTGGAGATCAGGTTTTGGGACGATTAGTGGCCGGACTTCCCGTAAAGGACTCAACATTTGCTAATTTACCACCTCATTTTCACAATGCGTCAAGCGAAGTTGTTACATTTTCGGTGGAGGCAATGTTTCCTATTCTCGCGGGTGAATCAAATTGAGAGAGCATCTCCACCGGTGATTATCAAACCGCACATTTGGTGCAAAATCGCCCACACCGCTCATGCTGCTTTAGTTCTTGCTTAACAACACCGGTGGGGAACACGTGAGATAAATTGGCATTTTGCTGTTTGCTTTTTACTTGCACCGGTGGAGATGCTCTTAAGTACATTTAAATACTGTGATCGGTGTATCTACAGTCCAACTGTGTAGATATCAGAGTATTGAAGCTAAACCAACAAAGGCAATGGAAGAAGATAATTTGCCCTAAACGAGTCCTAATTGTCCTAAAAAAAAACCTAAAAACGACGTTAAGTACGAACTTGTTCTCGCAAGCGCTGCGCGCTTTGGGTTCTGTCGGTAGCGAGCGGAGCGAGCCTCCGCGGAGCGGTGGTTTAGGGGGCCGGTGATAGACAATAGAGACGTATCGCAAGCGTCCCTATCTTCAACTTATCGCTACCCAGATTTGCTGCAAAGATAAAGTGAAGATAACACATACAAAGATTTCGCACTTCTTCGCTGCATTATCTCTTCAGTAAATTATCAATCTGGTGACGAATGGCCAGCTACATTTGCTAGGAAGGCGCTGCTCGTCTTGACGAGCCCGCAAACATTTGCCGAAGATTCCCCCACGTTGCCTTAACTGCTATGGTAACACTACATATATGCTGCTGTTCTACTATATAGTCACTATAGTATAGTGCTCAAACAGGCGTGTTAAGTTGCCATAGGTCTAGCTGGGAAGAACACTTCGGATAAATGCCGCCTATATAATTAATGCAGTGGACTACAGGCAGACTGCAGGCTGCAGTTATCCCACTCTTATTTCTATAGGGAATGTTTTGCCGGGGACACATTCGCCGCTAGGGCGTCCAAGCTTGTTAGAATGTAGCGGCAAGACTGCAGTCGCCCAACGCACATGCCGGAAGCCGCGCCATTCCTTTGCGTTTTATTGTGTAGCATACACACAAATACTAAGGATTTTGTTCTCCACATTCGATGAATCGGCGGCGGAAAATCTTCACATTAGCAAATTTTGTCTCGTTTATGTTCTGTTGTAGGGGTTGTGAGGATACATAATGTGAAGGTAAAGCCATTTGCGAAACGTCTCAAATATCGTACTTGGAAAATCTCATATTAAAATCAAGTCTAAATCTAGGATTTTTTAGGACAATTTGGACATTTTTAGAACAGAACTCCGACACCAAGGCAATTTTAACAGGAATTTGGAAAGGTTGATGTGATTACCAAACTAGATCCAAACAGTGCACTTGCTTCGGGCTAGCGTGCTATTAAATTCATCCACGTTGCATTTTCCACCTCGCTGGCCCAGGCCGCGCTCGTGTTCATCTTTTTTTATTTTTTATTTTTTTTACAGATGCGGTATTCTAAAAACTCGGTAAATGAGCCTCCACAGCCGCAGCTCTCTTTTTTGCATTGCATTATATAATACTACGTAGTATTATACTTCCTTTTTGTTCTCCACGCGACACTGCACTGTCCATTGTATTAATACTACGTTGAATTATCTTGTACAGCTCAATTAACCATTTTGTCATTGGTTTCGTGTTGTGAGATTGCAGTGCTGTATCATCGAGTGTTTTTTTATGTCAAGCCAGTAAATCAACTACTCTAAACGACTGCCGCAACCTCTCTGCCTTTTTGGCTGTTTCTTCAGCAGCCTTTTTGGCTTTGTTCACTTCCATTAAGGCGAAAATTTTGTAGAGAAAGTCGAGCGCGGCGAAGCCTTTACGTTTCCTTTCATCTTGTATACTCGCGATCGCCGCACTAAACTGCTGTGGTGTCTTTCCGCTCTCGTACCACA
This sequence comes from Phytophthora tentaculata, assembly GCA_033557915.1. Taxonomy (NCBI): domain Eukaryota; phylum Oomycota; class Peronosporomycetes; order Peronosporales; family Peronosporaceae; genus Phytophthora; species Phytophthora tentaculata. The sequence goes on from JAUCEA010000009.1 coordinate 60,330, forward strand.
CCGTGAATTGACGCGTCACCGGCGTTGAATCGGACGCTTGCATCGACGATCTTATATCGTCCAAGGTCTTTGTGTCGAGCCAGTCAGTTTTTGGTTAAAATTCACAGAGGTTCTGGCATCGTTGAGCTTAGCGATCATCGGCATATTTTCGATAATCTTCCCGTTTGCCGATAACTTGGCGACGATGGCACTTGCCGTATTCTCATCTTTCGCCAACTGCGCGAGTAAAGCATTTAGGTTGTCGTGGTTCTTTAAAGTAGTCCCGATGTCGTCTGCGTTTAATAACTTCTGGATTGTTTGCGGATCAATGGTTCTCGCTCTCGCTTCTTCGACTGTACTTCTCAAATCACCCATAACGTAACTTCTCAGCAAGCGTGTATCTATATCTTCCGCACGGATGGCAGTTACTTCCTTCACGTCAATCACCAAGGCGTCCGCAGAGAGGGTCGATACAACCGCGAGAACGGCCAAGCAGGCGCGCATAGCTGCGTTTAATACGTTCTGTGCCCTTCGAGATAAACTTTTTAGTGAGCCGGATATGAACATTAACGAGAGAAACGTGTGAACACTGATGGCGTGAAGTTTCTAATTCCATTTGGGATTACAAAGTCGTGCTGTGCACGAAAAAACTTTAAAATTTGAGAAGCATTTTGTAATTTTAAAACAAAATAATAAAATATTTTATTCACATAATGTTATCTTAGAAACCATGCAACTGTGGAGATATTTCTCGGTGGAGACAGAACGTCTTCACCAGGTTATCAAATTCTGAAGCTTACTGAGAGCAGACAGAATTTGACTTCGTGATTTGTCAAGAAATTGCTCCACTTTAGACTTCCTAGAAAGAACAACGCGCTTACAAATAATTTCATCAAAGGGACAGATGAGGGAGAGCAGTGTGCAACGCCTCAACTAACGCACAGGAACTCAAAGGGGATCGGCGAGGCTCGCGTCGACGGACATATCGTGTGATCGGCGAACTCTGCTAGCAGCGACTTACTTAATACAAACAAGCGTGAAAAGGTCAACCTTTTCACGTTTTTCTACTGATAGCAACGGATCAAAAACGAACATGTATTTCTAAATCCATATACGTTTACTTTTAAGATAGAGAATGTGGGCTGGTAGCACTAATTCTAATCTGGTCGTGCACTCGATCACCTTTGGTAGCTATGTTTCTAGACAACCTGCTTCCAGTTAGCGTTGTCGCTGCTTTTCAGCGAGTTTAGTTGCTGAATTTTTTTCTACCCTGCGTTACCACAACGTCCACCGACAGTTCAATCACGACCGGAGTAGCTACATGGTCTGGAAGCTTCAACTGGGGCGAGGCTATCGATATGGAGTCGCAGTTTGGCTGGAACTCGGTTGGTTACGGCTGGTGTTCGATCAAGTCTTCGACGTGGTGATTACGGCATGGAGAACTAAAAGGATAATGATAATATGCTTCAAGAATTTTTTCCGAATGTTTCTAGTTTTGTTGTAGCTTATATTGGAAATAAAACTCTTTTCTTTTGCTACACGACGCGTGTGCAGTCAGGTACTCAAGGAAGTTTGGTAACGTCGCTGTTGGGGAATCGGAAAATGATAAGGGTGAAAGATAAAGCGACGGAAGAAAGAGGCGGAGAAGATGCCACAGGAGGTGAAGAGAGTGGTAGTGAAAGCAAGAAAGAACTGCGCGAAGGCGAAGACTATTAATATGAGGAGTGCAGCTCGAGGGCAGCTACACTCGACCTGTAGTAGTGATTTTATGACTCCAATTTCTATCCGCCTTTATTTCCTATACTATAGGAAATATCTGTAATAGCTTTTGTTACCCAGCTACGGGGCGTTGGTCGCCCAGTGCTAATTACGTCCAAGACCCGCAGGCAGACGGCCGATAACTTATCGCCCGCGCCGGTAGTGTGCCTATTAGACCCACGACCTATTTATTAATTTGCGCTTCTGTTTCGTTCCTGTTCGTACGTTAACGAACGAGCCTATTTCGCTCGTGTCCTCCTGTACGCCACTGTCACACCGACTCCACCAGAGTCCAGGTCGATGCTAACTTAGCCACTCCGACCTCACGCCTCAGGCGCCCGTCCTGCTTCAACGCAGCCTTCTGTCAGCTCGCACGACCACTGTCGCACTGTACCCAGGCTCACTTGGCCGTTGCGACCGCCACGCACACTCCGTCCAAGTTCGCCGTCCACTCGTCCGCGCGTACCGAGAGCTCCGGTGCGTTCACCGATGCCCAACTCGTCGTGTGTCGAGGCTCACCGTCCACGCAACAGGCGTCTCGGGCGACCTCAGTCCTTTTGCCGTTGTCGTGACCCGAGGAGCGGGTCCGTCAACAGTCGTTCATCCGTTCGATTTGTGTTTTCGCCCGCTGTGGCAAGTTCGCAAGCTCCGTTCGGTTGCTTCTCGCGCTGCCGATTCGCGAGTGAGAGCCCGCAGAGTCTTTGCAGATCTACGGATCCTTACCGTTGTGGACGCCAGCTGCCTCCGCGGCGCACGCCAGCGGTTGCTCACCGGGCTTGATTCCACCGTCTTCCTCCTCCTTGGCCGCTATTGGCCATAGTAATAATCCATCACCACAGGTGCAGGCTGCCAGACGTGAAGCGCTCACGTCAGTACCCGCCCCGTCATCAAGTCGTTCTTTCTGTTGCCGTCCAGCTCGAACTGGCCGTCGTCGTCGTGCAGTGCACCTCAACCTATTATATATCTATATTATAGTACTGTGAGTAACGCACAGTGTGAGCTATTTCCCATGAGGTTTTTACTTCGAAGTATTTGTTTTAGCATATCCACAGATAGATATATACTTATCTTCAATCCAAACCATCCATAAGAAATGTATCGATCCACTTCCTGACTAAACCTCTACTTGCGTTGGACCCCGTTTCACTTGCAACCTAGCCAAGCTTCGTAGTTGGGGTCACCCACACCTTCTTAAATTTGTCGTCTTCTAATCTGGATGACGAATCGGTTCGATGTGCATGCGATTACTTCGAATCGGAAATTGTAGCACATTGTCTCCTGACCGCTTGAATCATCACATCGCTTATATAGTACGCCGTTGCACTGACCCACGGAATCCTCGGTAGGTGGGGCATCCATATCTGATGGACGAAGCACTGGACCACAAATGGTCGACACAAATTTGCTGGTCACTTTTCTTGTTGCATCTGATGCTAAATCCTCAATGGGAAGGCAAGTAGCCACTGGTGTCCCCCCATACAGGATGTGCCATACACAGCGGATTTTGGAGATCACATTCTCCTTAATACCCATTGCAACACCAAGTACCTCGATCGAAGGTGTTGAACGACAGTAGATTCGTGATAGGAGGAAAGTCTGGTAGCCGGTCAAGCAACGGTGATGTAGCGATAACCAGACGTTCCAATTCGTGAAGACTTTCAAATCTGGGGAGATGTTTTAGAGACAATAATCCTGCCAAGGTGAGAGATTTTAGGTTTGGCACCCCTTGTAAAGATGGCAGTTCAGAAATCGCAGGATGCCACCCCAAGTGGATCGCCGTTAGAAATGGCATCGAGTCGAATATTCCTGCAGGAAGTGAAACCAGTAATACGGTAGGTTTCCCTTCCACTCGCCTCGGTAAATAATCTAAATTGAGCATTAATAAAAATCAAAAGGACATCCTCGATGTCAATATTTAAAGCGTACAAATATTCCAGGTAGGTAAACTCGCTGAACCAATCTGGAAATGATGTTGTATGCGTGTACATGAGCGACCTGACAGGTAATTAACTCAGTTAATGTCGTCTCACTCTGTAATTGCAATTCCACGTAGATAACAACGTAAGCATATTTCAACTCCGAACACCTCCGCAGCTCGTCCGAGAGAACGGGGAGGTACCGGTTAGTCAGTTGAACGGCTTGAAGTGTGCCCATCGCCGCCAAATCTGCTACTTTCTTGGTCACGTCTCTGGGCTGTAGCCACTCCGCATAGGTTCTTGGACTAAACTCGCAGTTAATTAGCATTAGACACGGGCATTTATCCAGGTTGGCGTCTTCCAGTACAATCCATCGCTTTGCAAATACTGCGCATTCTGGATATGGTTGGCAAGCAGCAGCTGATCTTCTCAAGGCTTCTTCGACAAAAATTACCAATGAAATGGCATACAATGAGAAAATCACTGCGATAAATCGTTGACACTTAGGATAAACAGTGCCTTATTGTTTTTTGGGATCCTGGAATACAGATATGACTCGGTATAAACGGAAGCATAATGCGATATTGACGCCAATGAGTAAGTAACGCCATCATGGAATGGGTTCGTAAAGAACTGAGAGTTTTGTAGATAATTGCGCGCTCCACGGGATCAGCGATCGCACTGGCGCTTCGCTCGAACCAGCCAACAGGGAAAACCTCGAGATTGATTGCAAATTTTGCCATGTCGAAGCTGAAAATTGTGAGACAGTACTTCAGCACGAAAACGGGATACCCAAGCGCAGTTAGCACGTCAAATCTACACCGAAACAGGATCAGTACGGACTACATAACAGATGAGCGTACAACTTTAACGTACACGAGATTGACAAGATTCTCCATCAGAGTGACGTTGCGGTAAGATACAAACATCATCACAGAGGCCGAAAGTGCATTCGAGATGACAATGACGGTGAAGACGACTACAAGCTCAATTGGAGTTCCAGCCTCTAGAATTTGTATCAACATGATCGTCCCCACAATCAGGTCACCGATTTTCATGACCACGTTCTGAAAAAATACACAAGAATGTCAGAATAATGCGGGATTTTTTAAGTATTGAACGCAAAACCATACCATTTTCTTTTGAATCGAATCACTGGATGAAAACGAGTGAATACGAGTAGAAACCCGTTCAATACTAGAGTTTCTTATGCCAGCTCCATGAAAAGTATTTTCCAACTTCTTCACTTGACCAAGCAATAAATCAATCGGTACCAATCTCCTAGTGGGTCGATTGAAGATAAGTTTGACTAATACCACAGCATAAACCACAACAATACCAGAAAGCCCGACAATGGTAGCCAAGTAAGGTTCGGCGGCAGGTCTACGAAGTGCCAGAAAGTGCCTTCGTCTAAGCTTGCTGTGCCTAATATTCGATTTGCTGTCGCGTTGGGGGTAATGTTGAATCGAATGAGCCACATTGTCCAGCCCATGCAGATACAAATAGTGGATCCAAGGATGCAGCGAAGAACCCACGAGGAGAAACGACCTGACGAAGAAGTTCCACGACGAGAGAAATTTGAGATTTTCTCACCTCTAAGAATGCACTCTTCTGGGTGGGTTTTTGTCATTGCAGGCAGCACGTTCACAACTTTTGGACCTGCCTGAGCGGACGCCGTAGTGTGTTGTGAGAATTTTTGGACAGCACCTTGATGTTCTTCCTCGTTAGAGACACCCCTGCTGTCGCGGAGAAGGCATTGCGCCATTGTAGATGCAGAGGGAAGGGAGAGATGAGTTTTTTTTATCAGTAACGGTAATCGGTTTTAAGTACAGGTATGTACTAGCTTTATTCTTTGGTTTGCTCTGTTTGTAATGTTGGGAGGCACGAAAATGTAGGTTTGTTTATACACTCTCATCTTAGCGGCTGTACACCTCGTTGTCCTACATTTTTGCGACTCTAGCTAGACGATTAGAGCGATTGAAGATGATTGTTTTTGTGAATCTGACGATGTAGAGCCTCTGAGCAAAGTGCGCTGGTCAATGAGCTGGAAATCTTCGACATGTTTGATAATGCTTGTGAATATTTATCTATTTATGATGCAGGTCGGCAGCAGATTTGGTTTTTTTTTGCCCCTCAGCAGAAAATCACACTTACATTCGTAGTATTCACCTCAGTATACGATGAATACTAGGAAAGTAAGTTGGACTTCGAGCTTCAGCGAGATCAAGTGTTGCTTCTTCAGGACAGAGGAAGGCTTGACTCTAATGAATGATTGTCTTGATTTAAAAAAAAAACGCAACAAGAATCAGTGCACGCTGGGTTTACAATCTCATAAGGACACAATTGAGATCTCTACGTTGGTCCAGGTGGGGGAACACGTTCTCAAAAATTAACGCTATAAATCTAGTTTTTCAATGGTTAGGGCAATTCGTGTGCTAGCCCCAGAGCAAATCATTTTTTCTTTGAAAACCCAAAAACTGACCTTTAGCTCATCATATACATAAAATTCAGTGTTCCCCCACTTGACAAGGCCTTAGATGGAAGTACTCGTGATAGGACTCGCGAAACAAAAAAAAACGGGGATGCCCGCGGACATTTTCGTAGTCGCGGACATCAGCAAAGACGACATTGTCGGCTATCGTGATGGGTCTTGTATCACGCAACGACATTGAAAACATGTCGGCCAGGCAGGGGCCTATCTAGGCCAAAAAAAATCGGGGGGGGGGGGGGGGGGGTCTCCGTGGCGCTGCTCAGCATGCCTGTGACGTCGTCCGTGGTCATGTCGGGGCCCTCGAGCATAACCGGTTCGCTTCTCGCTTTCGTACCGTGCTCCTGGGCCTTGTGCGTGTCGTCGGAGGCGTCCGTCACCGTTTGTACTTCCGCTAGTGTCGCTTCTGGCGCCGTACTCGCCTGTCGTGAAGTCAGCTCCGTCGTAGTCATCACCATCGGGACGGCCAGTTCCACGTCGATGCCGGCGTGCTCGTCTGTCGTCTGCCATCGTTCTCGTTGTCCCCCTACCGCTGCTAACACTGCCGCGGTAACGCATCGGCCACGTCGTTTGTGGCACCCGGCCGGTACACAATTTCGAATTCGTATTCTTGTAGAGTCAACGACCATTTGTGCAGGCGTCCCGCCAGATTCGGTCGCGTCATCAACCATTTGAGCGCGGAATGGTCCGTGATGATCTCGAACACACGCTCATGCAAATAATGTCTGAGCAGCTTGACCGACCAGACCGCCGCCAAGCACTCGAGCTCGGTGATAGAGTAGTTCGACTCCGCCGTACTGTTTACCCTACTAGCATAAGCAATGGGCTGCCAGCCTCTGCCCTGATCCTGCATCAGGCAGGCAGCCCGACTTTACTAGCGTCTGCCGCAAGACGGAAATGCAGTGCTAAATTAGGGAAGATTAACAGCGGTTTCGTGGTCAGCGTCGCCTTCGCCCATTCGAACGCAAACTGTTGCTCTTCCGTCCATTGCCATTCACTATTCTCTTGAGTAATCGAGTCATCGGGGCCATTGTTGGTCCAAACACCTCGATAAATCTTCTGTAGTAGCTAGCGAGGTGCACGAACCCCTTGACTTCCACCGGGTCCTTGGGCGTCGGGAACTCCGAGACTGCCGTGATCAACCGCTCTACTGGTCGTTCACCGTCGCCGCTGAGTTCGTGTCCAAGGTACTCCATCGATCGTGCTGCAAGCACGCACTTTTTGAGTTTAAGTGTGAGTCCCGCTGTCGATAGTCGTTCTAATACAGTAGCCAACTGCACTAGATGCTTCTTAATTCCGCCTCGAGTGTACACCACTATTTCGCCCAAATAGACTAGACATGAGGTCCAAGTCAGGCCACGCAAAACCCCGTTCATCATCCGTTGAAAAGTCGAAGGCGCATTGCTCGCAATATTGAGCGATGTTAGTGGTAAAACCGAGCAGGTCGTACTTAAGTGGGAGTTATGGTTACATGACGCAAGTACCTGTATGGTCCGGAGTGCCTTTAGACACAAGCTGTCACCGAATGCAGAAAAAGGGGTGAGATATGGCAACCTAACCAGAATAGATATCCAAAATTTTAACATATGTCGAGATTCACTGGCTTGATGCCGCATTTCATTGGCTGCGACGCACTTTATAATTGTGTCGCTTGAATGTGGCTGTGCACTGTTTGTATTAGTTTGAAAGTAAGAACGACCTAGCAAAAATGGCGACTGCATTTTGTTAGGCGCAGCACAGGAGTGCGTTTTTAGCACTTTCGATCTTGTGTCGGAAGGTGACGAATCCTTGCTGTGGCCGCATGTTTAGCTAGCTGACAGCTGCTACTATACTGGCCAGCAGCGAATGTGACACAGTACGCTGGGAGTACACAGTACGATGCAGATGCTTTGCGAGGCGCTAGGGAGTTCTTGAGGCATGTTGAGGTACCTTCGTCTCCAATAGTTATACGCCGTTTATTAGAGAGGGCGAAGAACTCTGTGAAACGATGTACGTAGTATTTCTGACATTAAAAAGAGAAAGGTTCCTACGGCTGGCACTTCAGCAGGTACGTTCATGGGTTGGGTCTTCCTTTTCCACTCCAGCAAATTCAACATTCTCGCTGGTATCCACATACCTAGAGGCCGGATGAATCAGCTGAGAGAGCGGGCAAATCCAACGCCGTTCTCGGCCAACGAAAGGGGGCACACCATCCTTGATTATCACCTCACATTGCTATAGCGCCTCCATCATCTCTTTATACACAACGGTAACATTTCTATTCATGATATTGGTGTGGTGTAGCAGAACGCACAAATATCGTCAGATGTGGATTCTTTACACAAACCACAACAATATCACCAGGTCTAACTGGAGTTCGCCAGGTCAATTTGGAAATCACTAGGTCACTTTAGAAATCGCCAGGTCCCTATAGAAATCGCTAGGTCCCTTTAGAAATCGCTAAGTAACTTAGAAATCGCCAGGTAACTCTGGCATGCCAGGAAAATTTGAGGCGATTGTATGGCCTGCGCAGGGGTTGTTGTCCCCTCGCGGTTCGGCCCAGCCGGTACAGACGTGTGGTCTTACCCTCGCCAGGCTCCGACTAACCAAACCAGTAATCTTCGAGACCTCGCCAGGTGACGCTGGCAAGTGGTCTCGGTCTTTATACCCTGTGCCCCCCACCAATGGATGGACGACGGCGCGCGAGCGCTTTTACAGGTCACCAAGCGCAAAGGCGTCTCGGCTAGAAGTGTCACGGCACCCGGGCTGTCCGACGAACCGGCTCGCGACTTGGCGAGTCTTCGTATTACTTTCGCGCGTAGTGAGACCTTTTGCCCGACCCGGGCTTCCCAACCGTATCTCTTTGCGCTATCAGACGAGTACTCTACAAGCTATGCCTCTCGAGTACCGTTGGCAGGCATTAATCCAGCCCTGTGCAGGAACTTACCGGAAGAATATATACTTGTCTTGGACGTGGAAAATTCAGCTCTGTTGTCAATTATCCTTCGGGAGCCCCTTGGGACTCCTCCTACTATTTCCTATGTTCCTATACAAATACCAAGTGAAATGGAGCCGTTGCGAAACTCCCAACGTCTCTCCAGCGTTCCGTCGGCAACCGTTGGGCGACTCCTCAGCTCATAAGATCTTCCGGATAGCGTATCCGTACTCTCCGACACGTAAGTACCGTAGGTCTCCAGTCCTAAGCCGCGCTCCGCCCACCAGGTAAGTACTGTAAGCCCTTGGTCCTTGGGTTCCGTTGGGTCGGGAAGGCTTCCTAGACTAGGTCCGTATGCCTGGCTTAGGCGCGTAGCCGAACTTGAATTTCCCTACACCACATTGGCGATGTTCATCCCATGTTCAGCGGCCTGTTTGTATTTGATGGTGCCATTGAGAACTTTCGCCATCTCCGTCCGGATATACTTCTTGGGATGGAAGTGACATAAGATCACTCTTACACCAGAAAACTCCCTTTCGAGCATACCCAGTTCACCCATGTCTTTGTCAATCATAACAACTTTGATCTACACCCACGATGTGTTTGAAATTTGAAAGGTCCAATCGTGTCCATGAGGCACTCAGCACTTTCATTCTCCATCAGCCTGTGATGCTCCTATTGTCCCTAAAAGTACAATAACTTACAGCAAGAGTAAATATGGTATTCGATTACTTACCTGCAGTTACACACAAGTTCATGTATACAGACTTATGTAGCTATAACCACATCCAAGGAAACAGTAGGTTGCATTAACTTACATGTCCATATACATCGTTCACCACGGACGAGAATAGTTTTAGCGCGACTCGTTCGTGTTGTACGTGGTATCGAGCAAGACCTCAGGACATTTTGAACCAATGGTGCATGTGTCGTGTCTGAAGAGTTATAGTCTGAGCCGTCTTCTTGTCGTCAACGAACACGGACGCGCCATTGCCACGACTGTCGCAAATGCTCCGTAAGACAGCCTCAAGTCGCTCTTCTGTGGTGGCACCATCACGGCGCTTCTTCTTAAGCTTGGGCACCATGTTATGAACAATCACCTCCGGGCTTCGAGCTCTTCGCGCAACAGCCAGACGCCGTGCTGTTACTTAGTGTGGCGCTGGCACGCGCTTGGATCTATCGGCTCCTCTTCTGGACCGATGTCAACGTACGCTGACGGAATATTTGATGCGTTTGCTCTAGGTACTGATTCGAGCGAAACGCATCCCAGTCTTCATGCCATTCCACCATCAGTGGCGGGCACTCCCACGTGGCACCTGGTGGGACTTGACGCTCAGGCTCGCTGTCACTCATCCCTGTATCTCAAAGTGTCAGAATGTTATTGCTATCGCTACAGTAGTGCATACGTACCGATTCGCCGGCGAGCGGTCTTGGCAACTGGAGTCGGTGTCTGTGCGCGGCTTAGTCCGTTTTGGAGATGAGAGGCCCCGAGGCGTCGAGGGTGGGTGAAAGGGGGAGGAAGCGATGTCACTTTTCAGATTTTCCATTTCTCAAATTTTCAGACGATTGGTAAAATACTTGCGTAATTTACGATATCGTTACAGCTGTAGTTCGTTTAAATGCGATCCTGTTCGCAATATTTTTTAATTTTTGTGATTCATATATTATCGGAAAGCTCGTGTAATACAAGTCGAATAACAGTGTTTTTATGCTTTTCTTGTGTGAAAAGCTATTATTTTAAATTTCGATTAGGTACGAAATCTGGAAAACTCTAAATGGTGGATAAGAATATTCTGTAGTCGTCATTTTACTGTCAGTATTCGCAGAACTATAAAAAGAGCGTAGGGTACACCCACAAAATTTGCACGATCCGCTGCCCCAATCTCGTGGCTCAACTAGCTTGGCCAAGGTCAGCTTGGCTCTCAGATATCAGTTGTTGTGTCTATGGTCAATGGCCATTGGCCATTGGCCAAATGCTGCAGTGGCACTGATCTGCCGCATACATGTACTCTGGGGCCGCCACGTTGGGTTCAATTGCACGATTGTCAGTCATTCAGCAAAAAGCAACGATAGTAACAAGCAATCTTCTGTAAGATGGCTGGGGACGCGCTGTTGGGCGGGAGGAAGAGTGACCACGAACCAGAGGAAGAGGCCTGCGGAATCGACAAAAGCCACGTCAACGCCGGAAAGAAGCCCGACAACGATGATAACTCCGCCAAAACGCTACAAGTTGCGTGTATGAACGGCGACCTTGATTCTGTCCAATGTTTCCTAACGCGTGGGGCTGAAATGAACTCAAAAGATGATGATGGCTACATTCCGTTGGTCTGCGCAGCAGAAAATGGGCATACGCAAATTGTCGAAAAGTTGCTGAAAATGGGTGCATCTGTCGACGTAGTCAACGGGGCTGGGTGGACAGCTCTTATGCTGGCATCGGAAGAGGGACACCCCGACGTCGTTGAACTGCTCTTAGAGAACGGAGCGGAAGTCGACAAGCTGGGACCAAACGGAGTCACGGCTTTGATTCTAGCATGTCAAGATGGCAACATTGATGCAGTTCAAGCGCTTCTTAAGCACGGCGCATCGGTGGACTTGGTCGATGAAGAGGGAGATAGTCCTCTTATGATTGCAGCTGTCAATGGACACGCGGATGTTGTAGAACTGCTGATACAACACAAGGCGAATATTGATCTGAGCAATAACAATGGCTGGACAGCTCTGATGAATGCTTGTTCGAATGGCTACATTGACATTGTTGCGTCGCTTCTGGATAATAATGCGTCCGTTAACAAGCAGTGTGTAAGTGGGTGGACAGCTCTCCATGCTGCGTGCGAAAACGGACACATACACGTTGCAAAACTACTGGTAGATCGAGGTGCGATAATGGCTACAATTGACTATAGTGGAGACAGCCCACTCATCACCGCAGCCGAGAATGGCCACGCAGATCTGGTGGATTTCCTTTTAGATCATGGCGCTGTTGTGGATTTGGTCGATTTCGCTGGCTGGACTGCGCTTCTGAGTGCTGCGGAAAAAAATCACAAAGACGTAGCGGAGATATTACTGCAGAGAGGAGCTAACATCGATAAGCAAGCGATGGGCAGAAACGCAGCGCTTAGTATCGCGTGTCAATTCGGAAGTACTGATGTTGTTTGTCTCCTCGTCGAGAGAGGGGCGGATATTGATTTGGCTAACTCAACTGAGGCTTCGCCACTCTTTATCGCAGCCGACTGCGGCCACGAAGAGGTGGTGAGATTTCTAGTTGAACAGGGAGCATGCGTGGATTGGAAGGATGAAAATGACTGGACTGCACTGATGTGTGCTTGTAAGAACGGATACGATGGAGTTGTAGCGGTTTTACTGGAGAAGGGAGCAAGTATCGACCTGAAGCTTCCAAATGGGTTCAGTGCTCTGCATGTGGCGTGCGAATATGGCAGCTTGGGCGCTGTAAAGATCCTGATCGAGCGTGGTGCCTCCGTTAACGACGTAGATGACGAAGGCACTAGTCCCCTTTATATGGCTGCCCTTCATGACCGTGTAGAAGTCGTGAATTTTCTTTTAGAGCATGAAGCGTCCGCTAGTTTGGTGGATAATTCCGGCTGGACACCACTGATGAAAGCGACTGAACAAGGCTATCTAAAGGTGGTGAAGGTCTTGCTGAAGTCAAGCGCAATGAAGGAATTTATTGATTTACAGCTACCGACAGGAGCCACAGCGTTAAACATCGCTTGCGAGCATGGACAGATGGATATTGTGGTGGCTCTAGTGAATCGTGGAGCTTCTATTGAGCTGGCTGACAATGAAGGCTATACACCATTGATCACGGCTGCACAGTTGGGGTATTCCGATGTAGTCCAGTTTCTCGTGAATAGAGGGGCTAATATGGACGCGCGTTTACCTAGCGGAGGTACAGCGCTGGTCACTGCGATTTGGTACAACCGCTTGGATGTCGTTCGGATTCTTTTAGATAATGGAGCGAACTTCAGTTTATCGGGAGATTTTCAGAACTGGCCGCCACTGACTGTGGCCTATTTCAGTGGATATAGCGAGATGGTGCAGCTTATCTACGAGGTGCTTCCAGCTGACAGGAAACTGAGTTTTTTCGATATCGTTTCTGCTTCCTCATCATTTAGATTGTCTAAGGATGTTTCTGAAAATTCCAAAGTGAATGTTGGCATCGACCACAAGCGCCGTAATGGCGATACTGCGCTAAGAATTGCATGTGAACGAGGAGAAGTGAAGACAGTTGAGGCGCTTCTGAGCAACCCAAACAACGACATCAATGTCACGGACAAGGACGAGTGGACTCCACTAATGAGTGCATGTTGGCAGGGTCACGCTGGAGTCGTGGAAGTTCTTCTGTCCAAAGGAGCAGATGTTAACAAACAGCCTCTTGATGGCTTCAGTGCTCTTCATCATGCCTGTCGATTTGGGGACATTACCGTCGTCCAGCTTCTTCTCGACCATGGCGCTTCAATTGACCTTGTGGATCGGGACCTGGAGAGTCCTTTGATCATTGCAGCTGCCGAAGGACACGACAAGATCGTCAAGTTACTCATTGAACGCGGCGCTTTGGTGGATTTGTCTAATCGCGAAGGCTCAACAGCACTCTTACAGGCAGCAGCTATGGACTACGACGAGGTCGTTTCGGTGCTACTGGAGAAAGGAGCGGACGTGAACAAGCAGCGTTTTAATGGAGACTCTGCGCTTAAGTTTGCGTGTGCGTCCGGCTGTTATAACACTGTTAAGTTGCTTCTTCAGCATGGCGCTGCGATTGATCTGGCAGGAGATTGGGGTGACACCCCGTTGATAAGTGCAGCTGAAACGGACCATGCAGCTGTGGTCAAGTTATTGCTGGAGAATGGAGCATCGGTTGATTCAGCGAATAGTGAGGGTTGGACTGCGTTAATGAGTGCGGCTCAGGAAGGTTATACAGATGTGGTGTCGATTCTATTGGATAACGGAGCAAATGTTGACAAACAACGTCCGGACGGAGTTACAGCGCTCACACTTGCAAGCGATCGCGGACATTTAGAAGTGGTGAAGCAACTTTTTGACCACGAAGCTTTGGTTAATACGGTGGACGACAACGGAAATACAGCACTGATCTGTGCTGCTGGTAATGGACACGACAAAATGGTCAAGTTCTTGGTAGAACGTGGTGCAACAGTGAGCCATATCAACAAGGAGGGGTTCTCTGTGATGATGAAAGCTTGTTGTGGAGGATGCGATGTATCCATCATCTCGTTACTTCGAGAACACGGAGCAAGTGTCAACGAAAAACTGCCGAACGGGTTCTCCACTTTCCACTGCGCATGCGAGGGCAGCAATTTCGCCGTCGTGAAGAAACTAGTAGAATATGAAGCGTGTATTGATGTGGTGGACGACGATGGCAACACGCCATTCATCACTGCGGCTGAGAACGGTCCTATTAAATTGGTGGAGTGTTTACTCGAACACGGAGCGTCTATCACGGACACCAACAACTCGGGTTGGACTCCCATATTGGGAGCAGCTCTGAATGGCCATCTCGACATTATTCGTCTCCTTCTTGATCGTGGCGCATCGCTCGATGCAGTGGATGATGACGGTGATAATCTGTTGATCTCAGCGGCTAGAAATGGATATAATGACGTGGTAGAATTCCTCCTTGGCAACGGGATCTCGGTCGATTTGGCCAATCACTCCGGTGAGACTCCGTTAATGAAAGCCTCGGAAGGGGGCCACGCTGACATAGTGTCGCTTCTTCTGGAGAACGGCGCGGCTGTGAATAAACAAAGCTCGAGTGGATCCACAGCTCTTCACGGCGCCTGTCAAAACGGACACGTTGATGTTGTGGAAATACTAGTCAAACATGATGCAACGGTGGATATGGTGGATGAAGACGGCGATACACCTCTGATCCTAGCTGCTGGAAATGGCCAGGTCGATTGTGCTAGACGGGTGCTTGATAACGGAGCGAGAATCGAAGTCAGGAATAACGGAGGATATACGCCACTTCTTGGTGCTGCTGGGGAAGGCCATGTGGATGTCGTCGTCTTGCTCGTAGAGAAAGGGGCCGATATTAACGCGCAATGTCCCCACGGGACTTCTGCGTTGCTCGTAGCATCGGAATATGGTCACTCAGATACAGTGATGCTTCTTTTTGAGCACGGAGCGTCCATCGATGCAGTCGATGGAGACGGTGACAATGCTCTACTACTGGCAGCCCAATCGGGACTTGATGATGTGGTGAGGATGCTTATCGAGAAGGGTGCATCGATTGATTATACCAACAACAAGGGCGAGAGTGCGCTGCTGAACGCTGCGATGGAGGGCCACGTTGATGTGATTTCGGAGCTTGTAAAGGCAGGAGCGAGCATTGACCAGCGAGGACCAAGCGGAGTCACTGCACTGCTGGGTGCTTGTAAGAACGGCCATCTCGAAGTTGTCAAGGCTTTAGTCGAGAACGGCGCAGCCACTGATGTCAAAGACGACGATGGAATGGATCCTGTTACTACCGCCCATGCCCACAATCAAGACGACGTGGTCGACTTCCTGTCGTCGATGATAGTTGACGATGTAACAAACCCCTAGACGGTCAGTTGAACAGCATCAATTACTATAACAGAACCGTCATCGGCTTTTTTGGAGTCTACACAGCGAGAGTTCTAGACCGCACTACGAAACAAAAAATCGAGTACTCACATGGTAGTAGTATCCTCTGGAAATTTTTGTTGGTTCGTTCATTTAGTGATCGGTCCGTGAAAGAAAAAGTCAAGATATATCAAGCTTACGCCTGATTTAATATTTGGTTCGAGAGTTTCAATCAATCGAAGCAACCTGTTGCCTACTCCCGCACAATTTTTTTTTCTTTCTTACGGAGCACCACGTGCAGATCCCCGAGTTATAGTGAAATGGTATGCAAAATTCAGAAGTCCCCGTATCTCTGAGCTAAGTGTGTTTTGAAATTTATTGTTGCTGCCGTTATGTCTGCAGAACACGTCAAAGCCGGTGGGAAATACCATCACTAAGTTTGTGAACTATGCCGTGCTGAAGCATCTGAAGAAGATCAAGTTCGACCCGATGAGAGAGTTCCCCGTCCAGATGGATGTCTTGCCGGAAACTATTGCCGAAACCTATTGCAAGAAGAAGCAACTCGACAAGCTCGGTTGTGTAATTCTAATCTCCACTATGAATTTGTATGGCGTCTCGTGTGTCGTGGCCGAGGTAGCAGAACTGGCAGCAAATGATGCGACTATTGAATTTGGCGAGAGTATACACTCGTCCGATATACTCAGTGAACAAGACGTTGAACGACTCGAGGTGGCGTTCACGCAAACTGAATACATTGGCGATTCCCACACTAAATTTAAAAAGTATTTACGGCGGTGTTGGAAGGCGTATACCGCGAATCCAGCAGTATACACGGCTCCCTGTGTGGCGATGGTACAAAGTTCTGGTTTCGGAAAGAGTCGACTGCTTCTCGAACTTGCGCGTCAGGCGATGGATCCCGCGCGAACGATGAAAGTTCTGTATACTTGTACACGTTTACACGACTCGACTGGATATCCGAAGGCGACGTCCCAGCTTCGTGATTGGCTGTTTTCCGAGCGTTCCACTGCGTTCACGATCAGTGTCCGCCTAGAGGCGATATATCGTTATGCAGTTGAGCATTGGGATAATATCCAGAGTAAGTGGATTCCGTTATTTACAGACTCGAGATCTGATGGATCCGTGGCGAAGATCTTGCAAGCCGAAGTTGATAAACTGAAAACGAAGAAGACAGGAATGACTGGATGCAGCAACAAGATGAAATCTGGTGCACCTTTGGTGATTTTGGCGGTAGATGAAACCAGAGATACGGGAGCTGATGGTCAAAGCTGCTTCGGTTTGTTCCAACGCGCTCTCGTTCTGGCAAATAAGCGGATTACTGATTATGGAGGGATTTTTGGAGTGGTCGTGAATACAAATCTACAGGTTCTTGACGTTCAAATGCCAGTAGCATCAGACGCTTCCTCTCGAAATTTTAGAAACAACTATTTGGTCTCGTTCCCGCCTTTTGTACTTAGCCACACGTTGGATGTTCACTGGAGGAAGTATTGTCTTCAGACGAGTGAGGCAACAGCATACAAAGCTGCAGTTCTCGGTGACTCGAACGAAAGATGGAATGCACTGGTGAATATCATGTCGACAACGAGTTTTCGCAGTCAGCAACAACGAAAATGCACCCGTCGTGTGTGTTTGGAGAGAAGAAGAAGCGCACAAAATCTACCGACAAATCGCCAAGCAAAAAGAAAATCAAGAACCGCCTAGGCAAAAATTCTCCACGTGACGTCATCCGTGTGTACATGAACGTGCATGAAAGAGAAGAAGAGAACGCTGGATTCGTCTATTGTGAGCAAATCAGCAACGCAACCAGCCAAGGCAAACCTCCTGGTTCGAGCGAGCATAAGAGCGAATGCCAAGGGGTAACTCCTCCTAGCACTGATGCCTTCAAACAGCAAGAGAGTAGTAAATCAGAGGAGGACACAACTACGCAGTCGCCTGTCGTTTTCACGCTATGTTTTCGCTCATTGTGCTGTAAATCGTATCCTTTTCTCGAGAAGGACTTAGTTCTTTGATTGGTTGACCTAACTGAGACGCTGTGGAAACCTATGACACTTGTGGAGGGTGATTAAAAGCATCGGGAGGAAGTGGAGATGGAGTATTCAACGGACAGCTCCAGAACGGTCCTAGTGATACCCATGCCACACGACGAGTTGAAGGAGATTGCGTACGCTGGACTTGCACACCCACCAGGACTAAGCGATGACGAAAGCGACGTTGATGCCGATGAAGACGACGGAAACGGTTATGGTGTTTGCGGAACTGTTGAACACGACAATCATGACGAGTCCAATTGCCATATCAAGATAAAACAGCCAACCCCCTGCAAGAAACGGAAGCTAGAAGAGGAAGAAGTGCCTCCCAAGCGGCCTCGTATGTAGTAGAAGCAGAAAGAGTACTAGGTGCTGTGCCACAATTGAAAAAGCAGTTGATCTTACGAAAAAAATGCTTGCCCTTATTGAGTTGCTTATCGAGAATGACGCAAGAGTTGAAATGCCGGCCAAAGGATGGACGCCACCGATGCGTACAGCTCTTTCCACCTTCGGGACGCGGTGGATTTTTTTCGGTTGTTGTTGTGTTGCTGGTACACTAGGCGCACGGATAAATTTGTGCAATTCTGACAGTGATAGTCGCTTTTCAACGCCACCAAGAGAGCTCATACAGAAGTGGTTGCCAATTCCTAACGAAAGGTGCCTCTCCTGGCATGGTGAATAGTGAAGTCTGGGCTTCCCTCATGAAAACTTCCGAGCGAGGACACCGTGGAGTCATGAAGGAGCTTTGAATATTGCGTGTGAGTACAGCCAACTTGATCTCGTCGATGAGCGCCGCCGCAGAACACACATACACACAGACGTCGTGAGAGTTCTTCTACCTGTAGAATCTGGAGTTAGTATCGATTCACAGTAATAATATTCCAGCGGGGAATTTGCACCTCAGCGTGGTTGGTGGTTGAATAATATTCACTTTCTCAAACGAAGGTGATGAAGGAGTTGCACGAAAAGAATACAAGATTGAAAGTCTCGTGTTTTCTTACTTCTTTCCCTATTAATCAGCACTTCGCGGAGCAGGAGCTGAATGCTCTTGGTAAGTTAGCTGGACAAATACTCAAGACGACGCTGCACTTCGAAGTTACAAGCAAGATACATTCCATTTTCCCATTTTGAACATTTCGTCATCCCAAAAAATCACCCCAACGGGGCTACCAATAGAATTCCTCCACCGGACTGCCGTCTGCATCCAATAGGCTAATTTGCAGGAACATGTCGCTCTTGGGTGATCCCAGTCCGCCCACTTCGTCCGGCAATACCAGCGGGTAGCTGCACATCTCACAGTTCCTGTTCCCAGCGTACAGCGTCAACGGGATCACCGCGGATCCAATAAGATCGTCGTGGCCCGGACTGCGATCAAACACTTGCGCGATAAGGAACTCGTTTTCCCACTCGTCCACCTCGAACTCGAACTTCTCAGGCGGCATCCAGTGTGGATCGAGGCTGCTCTTAACGCACGAGCTCTTCTTGGTCGTGTCGCCCAGCGTGAACACCACATACGCGCTGCTCTTGCCGTCCACCTCGTTCGTCGCTGGCACTAGGTCATGACACTTGAAGAGCACCACCTTCACCGAGAATGTGTCCTTCCGCATCGTGTGTCCAATGTATTTGTGAAGTACAGTGAAGCGATCAAGCGATCGAGCAAACGGCGTGTAGTGTCGTTTGCAAGTGTCCGACCACCGAGATGTCAATTGAAGCCGTCATCTCGGTGGTGCAGTTTGTATTATCGTCACACAAATTGTAGCGCTAGCTTTAAAATATGCAATTTCTGCTAAAATCAGTATCCTAACGGCCTGTCATATCTTATGACTTAGTCGTAAGCTAATTCAACTGATCATGTCGACTGCGAAGCTTCCTCTGACTATCGGCGTTATCGTCTTTGACGGTGTCGTGCAGCAGGACTATGTGGGTGTCACCTCGTATCTGGAGCAGCTCCCGAAAGTCTGTGACCAACCTGCCAAGTTCCTCACCATTTCATTGATGTCGGGGCCTCTGCGCAGCAGAAACTCGTTGGGATTCGGTATGCCGCTGTATGCCACGCACGGATTCGACGATGTCAAGGAGCATGTTGACATTCTAGTCATCCCCGGGGGGTCTCCCGGTCGCTTAGCGATGCAAAAGCACGAAGACTTCATGCAGTTTCTGAAGAGGGTCGCGGATATGGCGACGCATGTGTTGACAGTGTGTACCGGATCGGCCATTCTGGCAGCGACGGGAGTGCTAGATGGGAAGAGAGCGACCACCAACAAAATGGCGTACCAAAGCGTCGTAGAGGCTCATCCAACCGTCGATTGGGTCCACAAGGCGCGCTGGGTACAAGACGGCAAAATATGGACAAGCTCGGGTGTCACGGCGGGGATGGATATGGCGCATGCGTACATGACGTCCACGTACGGCCAGACTGTCGCGGAAACGATGGCGCGCTACATGGAAAACGTGCCGAACGCCAACCCTGATGACGACCCGTTTGCAAGCGGTACTGTGTAAGTGTGCTGAAAAGCTTGATGGTGTAGCGATTCCTACTCGTGATACTACTGTAGTATTTGACTAGCAAGTTCTTGAAAAAAAATGTTCGGATGAGAAAACAAATTCATTGATGCGATGAAAGTTGTAAAATGGTCTGTAGATCAACTGGGTAGTATTGATACGGATAAATTCACGCAGTAGTGAACGAACAATCTGCTATCGTAAGCTCTTCCAGCAGCTGGAAATTGATGAATCTGTTAAAAACTGCTTCGTATTTCGAGACCAACAGGGTGAAAACAATGTAGATCGTAAAAGCAAAAAAATGTGGATATGTTCCTAGCTATTACGTTAGTGCCTTTTCTCCACTTCACTTTTAGTTGACCCAGTCTCCATCAAGTTTCTCACACCGATATCTTCCAGGATCTTGATAACGGCGCCAATTCCAATGCGCTGCCCCGGATCCGCTCGGCACATTCGCAGCACCAGGTCCCACTCATTAGTTTTGAGTCTCTCCGGTTTTGCAGCCATTTCTCCGTTCTTTACTGCCGTTTTCTCCTTCGTCTTTGCTCCCCCACGGACTATTTCCTGTCACGACTTCGATAATACACATCCCAAACGCGTAAATGTCAGAGGCAAAGGTCGGGGGAGAGCCGTTTAAACACTCCGGTGCCTTCCAAGGAATGGCCCCAGTTGTCGTGATATCTGACGACGTAGTTCTGGAAGCCAAAATACTTAGCCCGAAATCTGCGATTTTAGTAGCTCCTCCGTCACAAATGAGAATATTATTCCCTTTCAAATCTCCATGCACAATGTTGTGATCATTGAGATGCTGAATTCCTAGTGCCGCTTGAAGTAATCGAAACCAAGTCTCAAGTCGCCTGCCATTTTGTTTCTGTAAATACTGGACGAGTGTCTGACGAGTTGCACGTTCACAGACAAAAAATGGCTGTCGACCTTCGTAGCACGCACCATACAGCTTGATCAAGTTGGAGTGATTCAAGGTAAACCACAGATCGGCTTCTTGTCGAAATCTTACGCGGTCTTCCGTAGTGATAGTGTTCGCGTTAAGCAGCCTTACCACAACGTCCGTTCCAAACCACTTGCCCAAATGGACAGATCCGAAGCTTCCACTACCAATAAAATCCCCCAGCTCGATCTGGTAACCTACTACGAACCATTTAGGAAGAGGCTCGCCAACTTTTGCGTCAACTAGCGTAGGTATATTCTTGGCTCGGATGGCAGCTTCTTCCAGTACATTTTTTATCTTTTTCACAACGTGAGGTGGATAAGCTCCAGAACGATTATGCGCTTCGAATCGCATAATCGCTACTGCCTCGGCCCACTGGTTAGCTGGAATCTTATCCAAACAGCGCTCTGGGTTATCTAAGCATGACAGGAACAGCGCGCGATGCTCTCGTTGGTCTTGTTCCCACGTCGGCTGCCAGCGATGACAGTCGCTATCACCGAGTTTGCAAAGGAGTGGAGAAGAGCGAGTTAAGTCTTCTATCTTGTGGTGGAAACGGGAATACATGTTAGCTAGCGTCGGTGAGGCGCTGGCGTTCGCATCCAAAATGTCTGTGTCAAGTGTGCAGTGAAAATGCCACAAATGGCAGACAAACTTGCCAACAAAGTCGGAGCTCACAGTCGTGGAAGTAGTTCGAAGATGCTCGTACACGCTTGCAAAACGGTTGTACACTGACCAGTTGATCGAACTCGACTCTGAATCAGTGTCATCCGCCTGCTCACATAGCCTTTTGGTTTGATCCATTAAGTCACCAAGATTACCATTGAATAATGGTACGAAATGATTGCAAACATCAGTAACCGGATCATCACATTGGGCTTGGATTTCCGAATCCTCATCTGGGAATAAGGGCATCACCTTATATGGCACTTCAACCAGTTTCGTCCTCGTCGTGGGGTTGGAGTCACTCACACAAGCCTTGAAGTATTTTCCATTCCTTTTAAGATATGAATTGCGGTCGGACATCAGGAAGGTGCGTGGTAGTTCTAAATTCCCAAGAATCAAAGGTCTTATCACGCTCGTTTGACAACAGATTGGAGTTACGCGCGTTGACGAGAAGGAAGAAAACTGAGATGCCGAATCTACGAACATCAGCGGTCACTAAAGATTCCAAGTCGTGTATTCCTCCCTGGAAAGACCGGTCTGCCTCACGTTGTTGCACAAGACCAAACCCGTCAACAATACCTCTCCGTTCCGAATAACTGGAAAGGAATGTCGAGGGTGAGACGTTGTGGTACACGAGTCCACGGTCGTGTACATACTGGAGGCCAAGCGCGCAATTCGCGACGAAGCGCCACAAATCCTTCTCGAAAGTGGGCGAAAAGCAGGTTTCATAGACGATGAACGGCTTACCAACGTAAGACGCTCCATAGAATTTTCGCAAGTGAGGGTGATTGAGCTCTGTCTAAATTGATGCCAACCGTACACACACCTCTTCACAAATTTCCCCGCGCACTTCTTCACACACATTGTCGTCGACATATGTCGCTCTAGCCATGCTGTCCCAAGACTCCATGTTGTCTTCAAGATTGGATTTGTTCACCCAGGACCACTCATGCTCTGAAGTTACAAACCACTCAGGCAAGTCTCCAGACACGATACCGGCCTTGACGACAACCACGTCATACACCATTGAAATCGTATCCAGCTCATCTTCGGTTAACTTGTCGTGGTAAATCGCACTCTTCTTATCGAGCGGGGTTAACCCATCGTGGAACTTCGCCACACAATAACGGAGCAATGTCACGATCTCAAGTTGTTGGTTACTACCGCCAAGAGCCAAGTCAAGCTGGACGTCGTCACGGATGAGGTTTCGAAGACCTCAAGACGCTCCCGACGTTCATTGAGAAGTTGAATGTGCCACTCTTCTCGCTTGTCTTGGTCGAGGATGTCTAGCATATCCAACGCACTGTCGATGTATTGGTGAAGTAGCCTCGTTATCCGCCCAGTGTCTGCCAATCTCAAGAGCCAATTGGTTTGACTCTCGTATGAATCGAGTGATTCTTTCAGGATGCGTGTGAAGCGAACCATAATGGCCACTTGGTTCGTTTCCTTGCGGCATTCCTCGCGTAATTTGCCCACAAAATGGTCGGCTAGCCTGTCGATGGTACGAAATTCACCCACGTGTTGGGAGTGCCAGCGACTGTCCTCGGGAATCTTGGAGTCTACCCAAAACTTCGTCATCGTCGTGCTCATAGTTGTCGTCATCGTAACAGCAATTGGCTACCCTTTGATCTGCGTCTTCTGGTGAAGAATGAGAAGTGTGGAATTATTGCTCTTGCTTTTGCGGTACTTTACTACTACGAGTAGTAAAAGTTTTTACCGTACCCAAATTCACCTACGCGCCAGAAACAGCCAGCAACTATTTGCTCTACCGAAAGCCAAGGGCATTGACTCAAGGCTGGACTTGTACCCACCATAAATGGATACGTTTTGCATCTCCACAAGTATTTCGATTGTAACACCTTCCTTCGTAGGATATCATGTTGAAGTCGTGGCACATGTCCGCTTCGCCAAGTTTATTCGTACACCGCAGCGTCAACCAGTTATTAATAGCCGTGAACCCATCGTCCTCCTTGCAGTCAAGCCCAAATCCTGCGCTGTCGAGGTTGGTTTGGGCGCCCGCAGAAAGGGGACGTTGACAGCAATCAACAGACGGAGACGCTCAAGGACGCAGAGAACAACAATAACATAATTCCACTACGGCTCTGAAACAGAAATGTAAGTACTGTACACGTAGAACTGTATGGTGATGACTACGGATATCCGCGTGGATAAAAATGACCGCAATCATGGAATTCATAACGTAAGGTGTGAAGAAATGTAATACGATCGCAAACGAAACACACGCAAGATGCATGTGCCTCCATCACTTACTCCCCTTTACTGTTGATGTTCTGGTTGTCCAGCTCCTTCGAGTCACCCGGCACCTCCACTGGTCGAACCTCGTCCCCGGGTTGTCGTTTTGCTGAGCTTTCCGATCCATCGCTTTTGATCGCCGTTTCCTCCTCTTCCTGTCCTGCGTCCTGTTGCTGGGCGCGGATCATATCCTGCTTTCTGGCTTGCTCTAGACATTCTTGTTGCTCTTGCTTTTCCTGCAAACGGCGTTGCTTTTTCACTCTCAAGTCTCGCAAAAAGTTCTCGAAAGCTTCCACATCGGGGAAACTCTGGCCAGCGAACACTGAATTCGGGTGCGAGAACTCCTCACCTCCGACGAAAAACGAGTAACCTCGTTGCTTGACTTCCACTTCTTGGTTCTCTCCATGGACTTCTTCGAACTCCTCTTCACTTGTGGAGTCCGAGAAGGAGTCATCGCTATCTAAATCGGCAGTTTGAATTGCGAGACCCTCAGTACTCAACGCAATCGTTCGATGGAGCATATGTCGGTCACACGTTATGAATAGGATGTGGCAGACGCTGTCAACAGGCAAGTGGGTTACGTCAACGGGGAAACAGCCTTCCACCACGGAGCTTGTAGTATTGGGATCTTCAAGAGGTCGAGGAATGGCTACATCCTTCGTATCTGCTGGATCTTCTTGGTTACTCTGAATTTGAGGCTGCTGAGGCTGTAAAGGAGCTTCTTGATCCAGGAAGTGAGCGTTCTCATCGCGCAGTCTCGTGATCTGTGGGTCGTAGTTCGGTTCCTCACTTCGAGCGTCTCCGAGTTCTCGCCAGATGAGCTGAAAGTAGCCATTTAGAAACGGTTCGTTGCGTGGCAAGCGGTAATTCACTCGTAATAACTCGCTGCGTTCATGAACGTGCCCCATGTTGCGAACTTGGTCAATAGAGAGATGCTCGCGTCTCGGTTCAAGCGAAACGTAAAATTCACCAACTTGCAAATTTTCTTCTTTTTGGTTGTTTGCTGCACTTGGAGCTTCAGATTTTAATTCGCCCACAAGTTTGCGCATGTGTTCGTCCTGTGACTTCGCCTTGCGTTCTCGCAGTCGCTGGAGAGCGAGAGATCGGCGTGTACGTGCGGTCTCGGGCTTCTTAGTGTCGGGTTCCCCTCGAAGATTATCAGCTATCTGCTCTGCACTCAAGAGCAGCTCTGGCGGCACCAAATCGATCGGGAAGAGCCCAAACGCGTCGCGCATCTGGATCTCGAATTGCGCCGGATAATGCTGCAGTACAAACGCCACAAAGGCCAGATTCCCCGTCGCACAAGCTCGATGGCAAGCAGTCCACCCTGCCGAGTTCCTCGTGTCGCTCAAATCTTGACTGGAAGCTGTGGAGCTCCAAGCTTCCGGTCGAGCGTGTAGCAATAGCTCCAAGGCGATCTGGAGTTGCTGGAGGTGTTGCCCTGACTCGAGTTCTGAGGCAACTACCGTGTGCACAGCCTCTTCCAACTCCAGTTCCCACGTTGAAGCGGACGAGTCGTTTGCATCATTGATATTTACCTCGTGACTGTGCAGAATCGTTTTGAGCTGCTGGATGTCTCCATCTAGCACAGAATCCACCAACCCTGTCGACGTTGCAGCGCCCATGGGGTCCGCCGTGTCTTGGATAGTGTCGAGCGATTTACGAAACGACGCGAATCCTTTCGCTAAAAAGATCTGCCAGATATGGCTACATTCAAGCAGATGGCTACATTGATCTTGTTGGTATATTTTACGTCGCAGAAGCTTCTTCCTGCTTACTGCTGCGTTGAGCGATGGCTCTGCGTCTTCGCTGCTTCTTTGTGAGTCCGTCGTGGGGCTGGCGCATAGCGTACTGATAGAGCAACAGCAGTGTCGCCGACCGGATCCCTGCGATGCGACTGGCCGCGTGGATTGTGGCTGGCTGCGCTTGTTGCAGCTTCTCGCGCTCCTCGTTCGAGATCATGGGCAGCTCAGAGTAGTCCACCCACTCTGGGATCTGCACGTGCTGCTTGTTGCGGAAAACGCGGATTTCCTGGTGTTGCGCTCGCAGCTGCGTCGCGTACAGACACTCAGTCTTCATGAACTCCTTAATCTCATCAGGCAAGGCGTCAGCGTGCTCGTAGCCAACGTCACGCCAGATACGCTCGATATCCTCCGGTGTCACAGTCGAGAAGGCGAGGATTTGCGCGGCGCTGCGCTTCACGCCGTCTAAACCGACTTTTACATCGTAGCGGTTCCACTCATGCGGGTCACGCTCGAATTCGTTAAGGGCTTTACGCGCGTACTCCATTGCCTTCTCCTTACGCTCAAGTTTCTCCATACGCTCACTGGGAATGCCAGCGCCATGTTCGAACGCCTTACGAGTAAGTCGCAAGTCGGCATTATCCGCTCGAAGCAGTAGACGGAATTCCGACCGAGAAGTGAACATTCGGTATGGCTCCGTCGTGCCTAACGAGATGAGATCGTCGATAAGTACACCAGTGAAGGCGTCAGCACGGTCGAGAACCAGTGGTTCTCGCCCCATTGCACTCAATCCAGCGTTCGTGCCAGCCACGATACCCTGAGCAGCGGCTTCTTCGTACCCTGTAGTGCCATTGATCTGACCAGCCAAGTACAGTCCAGAGAGCTTCTTCGTTTCGAGTGTAGGATGCAGCGATCGCGGGTCCACGTAGTCATACTCAACAGAGTATCCTGCACGCACAATCTCCACTTTCTCAAGTCCCTTAATAGTGCGTAACAATTCGAGCTGTAGGTTTTCGGGCAGAGCAGTACTGATGCCGTTCGGGTATACCAGATGCGTATCCAACCCCTCAGGCTCGAGCCAAAGCTGATGTCTCGAGCGATCGGCGAATCGAACAACCTTAGCATCGATCGACGGACAGTAACGCGGGCCCACGCCCTCGCCATCCCGTCCGCCATCATATTGAGGCAGCATATGCAAATTGTCACGTACAATACGATGACTGTCCTCGTTGGTGTAGGTAGCGTGGCAAACCACCTGCTTGTCCGCGAGTGGAACCTGCTTGTGCTCGTTTAAGAATGAAAACGGCTTGGGTGGGTTGTCACTTGGCTGAATTTCGAGGCCTGTGTAGTCGATCGTGCGTGCGTCAAGACGTGGAGGAGTTCCGGTTTTCAGTCGACCAAGTGGGAATTTGCAGCGCTCTAGCGTCTGCGCCAGTCCAACTGCTGGGGGCTCGAGGCCATCCGTGTCGCGCATGTGTCGTCCTGCCGGGATGCGAATATCGGGGCCCTGGTAGATCATGCCGCGGAGGAACGTACCCGTCGTAATAACCACGTGTGATGCCTGAATCTCGCGACCGGAAGAAGTCACCACACCTTTTACTCGCTCCTCCACGTCGCCCTCACTTTGACTCAACTTCTCCAGCATGAGATCGTCCACTCCGTCCTCTACCAGCCAAAGGTTCGGCAATTCCTGAAGCGCGTTCTGCATTCCTTGCTGATACAAATCCCGATCCATCTGAGCTCGCGGGCCTCTCACCGCCGGGCCCTTGGCCGAATTGAGCATCCGGAACTGGATACCGGCCGAGTCGGCCACCTGGCCCATGAGGCCACCCAATGCGTCCACTTCACGCACTAAAGTGCCTTTGCCCACGCCGCCAATGGACGGCTGGCATAGCCACAATAAGTTGAATATAGGTCAGTGAGTTGGAACGGAGCATCTGTTGGCAAATACCACGTACATTGCACGACATTTCGCCAATTGTTGTCAACTTTTGCGTCACCAAAGCCGTTTTAGCACCTGAATTGCATTGCGCAATTGCCATGAAAGAGGTCAAAATATGCAAAATGATGTTAGAAATTGTTACCGTGTCGTTGTCCCGATTGTTAAAGTGGCGTACCAGTTCTGGAGGCGGCGGCTGCAGCTTCGCAGCCTGCGTGGCCACCGCCTACCACGACTACATCGAAGCGGGGAGGGTCGACGGTGCTGCTCAGTGCTCGCAGAGCAGCGCGACGCACGTGGGGTGCAACGTGGGGCCGACGGCGCGCCAGCATGACGAGTGGCTGAAGAATAGGCGAAATGACACAAAAGAAATTGAGTGTGCACTAAATTTGCAACGTGGCGCAAAACCAAAAAGGACGCACTATTTATCATAGTAAATGCAGTAAACTATATTGCGTTTTGTAAGACCCAAGTTGAAGTGGCGATCGAGACCATCATTCTTTGAGTTGAGCACTGGGTTCTGTTGAGCACTGGATACCGGCCTGTAGGTTACAGTGTAACAGGGACAGCTTGTATTAATAAATTGAACGCTGGCTACTTGGTACGGTCAGTGGGTACACTTCTGAAAATCTAGGTCCACGAAAGTCTCTCTGCTCATGTCATTTGGCATTTGAGCTAGAAGCGCAGTAAGTTCAAGAAAGATCAAATGGTGTCAGTATACGTATGGGTGGTCATCGGCGCTGCTGCCCTGCTGGTGGCCTACGTCGCCTTTTCGTTCATCAAGATGTACCTGGACGACCGAGAGCGAAGACAGCGCGAGGCTGAAGGTGGAGGCCCGTACAGTAGCAGCAGCGACAACGAGAACGGGTATCTCGGGCTCACGGTGTTTCGGGACAGCAAAGGCAACGACGCTGGAGGGCTCGAGTGTGTCAGAGAAGGAGTCGACCAGGGTGGCGTCAATAGCGGTTCTGCGGCCTTAGCTTAGGATGCAATTGGCCCTCTTAACGTAATATCGGTTAGTGTGAAAATAAAGTTGATTAATTGACTTGCTGTAGTGTAATAATTAATAGCCGCAGTGGGTCGGGAACTACCTGACAGGAAGTGCTTGGTCCTCTAAGTGTCGTTGTTAGCTCCTATTATGTGCCTCCCGGTCTCCAAAGCGATCTCCGCTGCCACTGCGGCCATCACCGACACAGCCACAACTAACCCCACTGTCGTCTCGACTCCGCCGTTCCAGAGTATGGTGGGCTCGAACTCCTCAACTTCTTCCGTCTCCTCGTTGACACGGTGTACACTGCTGCTCGTGTCGACGAATCTCCAGCCGCTGATCCTGCAGAAGGCCAATACTGTCACGCTCATGCTGAATCCCAGTGCAATCTCCACGCCCCAATTCTCCATTTATCGTGAGGTAGGTCGGCAATTAGACAGTAGCGATGCAACGAAACCGCTTGATCGCAAGACCCGGCGTCGCTTCCCACACTTTTCCCATTACCGGTTAGAAGCTCTGATGTGAGTCAACAGGATATCGTTACCATAATGAGATGGTCTTCCTGCTATCGATATGAGATCACCACGAGGAAATGTACTGTCTAATCAACGAAAATGCGGTAAGGCCCATGAATATCATTACAATTTCGAGTCCATAATCCGTTATTAACAATGTGGGTTTGTTTGGCTCATGCCAACGCTCCTCGAGTCATGCTCGCCGCCGTCGTTGTAATCTCGGTCGCCATGGTCACCGTAATGGCCACTGCGACCACAACACCTCCTGCCAGCTGCACGTCTTCTCCGCACAGTCCGCTGGTGAAGTGGCTTGGAAACGTCGCGTAGATACTGAGTCTGTTCGTGTCCTCGGCAGCTCCCCTCGTGTTGCTCGAAAGCTGCAGCCCCGTAGTCGAGGGCGTGCCCCGCAGCCAACAAAGCAACCGCACCGCCGCGTTGACGCCAATGCACAGTGTGATGTCGGCCAGCCAACTGTTCGCCATAATGAGAAGAGTTCCAAATGTGGGAGAACAAGTGGAATACAACGCACGCGTGGCCATGTGCCATACACAAGCGACGCCTCCCGCGAGTGACGTTACGGATGAAGTCGCACCGCCACAGCATAATGAATTTGTTTTTTGCGCTGTCGAGCACATTTCAACGTTCAGTGCAACTACAGTACATGTAGCTGCAAGGAATCAGTGCTCGGTGTTCGTACGGGAAAGACTTATTGTACGATACGATCTCTTCTGTTCGACGCCGACACGAACAAGACGCAAAGTTACTACTATTCACTGGTTGTAATGTGACTGCAAGAGAAGTATTATACTGACACTAACCCTTGCCGATGCTGTTCGCCAAGCGACTGCAACCATTAATCCGTGCTACTGTACTGCACGAGTGCGTCTATGTCGTCAGGTTCTCTGAAGCAAAGGATGGCCGAAAAAGGGATATCGTAGCAATTGCAACGCCATGCTTAACTCTCACTCGTTCTTCGGTTTGCTGCTAGAGCTTGTTGTCGTTGTCTCTAGCAATGCCGCTTGCTCTCCTTCACCCTCGTCCACATCTGTGCACTTGTCCTGAATATCTTCGGCCAAGCCCTTGCGGATCAGAGTGTAACCCATAACGAGGAAGAGGCCATACCAGTACACATGCAGCACCACCAGCATGCAAAGCAGCATGTTACCCGGGTGCAAGAAGATGCCGACCACATGAGGGTTGGCCTCCGGGATCACGAAGATGGCGTTGTAAATCAGGTGGAATGGATACACGTACAACCGCGTGTAGGCCCACGAAACCAAAAGCACGATGTACATGGCTACAATCAGTGGAGTGTTGCCTGTATCGACTACTGACTTGATAGCGTCTGTTAATCCAGCACAGACAACACAACGCTGTTAGAAAAAATTCATCATTCTGAGTTGCAAAAGGACACGAGTCTTACATCCCGTCACGTCGCCAATGTCATGCGTGAACGTCACCAGCGCTCCCATGGCACAGTAGTTGGCAAGATACGATCCTCCGATGAGGATAATCGTCACCAAATGGTGCAGCAGCATCTCGATGAAATCGTTTCGAATAGGAGAGAAGAACAGCATGTACAGCAGGCTATGGAAATGGTAGCCGAGTTGTACGAAATAGTAGTACTTGAGAGCGACGCCTGGAGCTTCGTTTAGAATCAAGTAAGCTTCACGGATCACACCTTTGCCTCCAAGCACTGGTGGGAACCACTTCTCGTCGCGCATGACGTAGTACCCAGCCACAGTGATGCCAGCAAAGTATCTGCAACAGTACCAGCACGAACAGAAAAAGCAAGTCTTAGTCAGCCAAAGGTTCCTCCAACCTTCAGAGACGAGGCAGTTAGCTCACATGAACTTGAAGAGCACCGTAGCGAAGCGCTCGACGCGATCCGCGTGCAGTCGCTTGGTTGGAGATAGAACTCGGCGGCCGAGTGGCTTGGCCACGGCCAGGAAGGCAAAGCGCAGGGCGATGATGACGAATGCGAAACCGATGCCGATGAGCCACTCGCTGATATGAGGCATGTCTGGGTCCGTTTGGAACTCGGGGATGGCAGCGCGCATCTGCGCCACACCGAAGAGCTCGGCTAGCACGATGGGCACGAGCAACAGCGTCAACGCCAGGAGCACGTACTCCTTGGCGCTCAGTAGCACCTTCATCTCGGTGGCGGCCATGGCTGCTGCTGGACGCTCGCTTGACGAACGATCACTGGTCGATCAAGGGGGGCAGGATGGGATATGTTGGTGAGCAACTGGTCTTCGACGACACTTTGCCGGATCGGACGCCGGATCACTTGGAGTCTCTATGCTACTCACGACCACCCGTCCGAATCCGGCAGCCGATCTTCACAACAAATCATCAGATCTGATTATGCGTCCCATGAACATTTACATTTTGTGGTCCACACAAACGTTGCATTGAACTGTAAGATGATGAGTACGTCAGATCTGATTACGGAAATTGAGTCGTGATCATAATCCATTTCGTACAAACGCATGCTTTGTTGATTTACTGTATGCTATCAAATGCAACCTCAGTCGTCCTTGGATTTGACACGCGAGTTCTCAGTGCTGGCTTCTTCGGCTTCGTTGTCTTCCTCGCTGGGGTCCTCCACCTTGTGCTGAATGTCCTCTGCCACGCCCTTGTTCACTAGTGCATACCCCATCACTAAAAAGAGGAAATACCAGTACACATGCAGCACCATGAGCATGCACAGCATAGCAACCATCGGATGCGCAAATGTGACGTTGATGTTCAAGTGCTCTTGTGACAGCGCGGTAAATGTGCTGTTGATAAGGTGGCACGGGAACACGAACAGCCGAGTGTACGCCCACGATACTAGCAACACCAGGTACATGAACACAACCAGCGGCGTGTTACCAGAATCCACAATCGACTTGATGCCATCTGAACAAAAAGCAATGAATAGCAGAATTAGTTTCGACAGCACAAGTGGCACACTCAATCGCAACCTTACACGTACATCCTGTGACATCGCCTAGGTCGTGTGTGAACACCACAAGTGCGCCAAACTCCGTGTAGTTAGCCAAATGCGAACCACCAATCAGCAGAATCGTGGCGACGTGGTGCAGCAGCATCTCGATAAAGTCGTTGCGAATCGGCGAGAAGAAAACCATGAACAGCAAGCTGTGCAGGTGATATCCGAGCTGCACCATGAAATAGTATGTGAGCGCACTAGACGGCGCATCGGACAGTACTTCGAAGGTCTTCATCGCTTCGCCCTTGCCTCCCAGTGACGGCGGGAACCACGGCTCGTGCTCCATCACCTTGAAGCCCACAATGGTGATGGCCAAGAAGTACCTGTTCAAACCAAGCACCAGTCGAATTTGTCAACACATATCTCCTCGACATTAACAGAGCAAAATATCTGCAGCAATTTGCACTTACATAAACTTGAACAACACAGTGGTGAAGCGGTGTACACGGTCTTCGACCACGCGCTTCTTAGGCGAAAGCACGACGCGAGCAAGGGGTGCAAATGCTTTTCCAGCGATAAAACGCGCACCAATGAGCAGCACCGATGTGGCGCCTGCGATCAGCAGGTCTGTGAGCTGCGGCATGCCTGGGGTGCCGTTGTGGAAGGCCTGGTTGTGGCTGCGAGTATGGGAGACACCATATAGCTCCAGCACCAGGATGGGCACGAGTGTCAACGTCATGGCCACCAGCACGTACTCCTTGATGCTGAGCGAGACCTTCATCTCGGTCGACATGGCTTTGTCGGCAGCTTCGCTAGGGGGATGAAAGGGGCCGGGAGATCCGCTCGAGGCGCGACACAGCAAGTAGCGAATGGTGCACGCGTATGACGGCTGTGCTGGCATCCCCAGTCCATGTATCCACTCCCCGGCTATGTGCTGTTTTTGTTTGGTACACTAATGTAGCCATTATGGCATTGTTATAATTTATAAAAGCTTACATCCCATTTATAACTATAAAAAACTTTAAAAAAAGTTTGCTTTTTACTTCGAATTACCTTTTTACAGCTTCAAAAGTTTCTAATAAAACTGAAAATGTACTTAGTAAACGTTATGCGTACAGTCTATTTTTTTTAACTTTAGGATTTCCATGTAAATACATGTAGCAGTATTAGGAGCTAGCAGGGACAACTGTTAAAATTCCAAAAACGAGGTGTGTCTGGTAAAACCTGTTGTTTCAAAGCAGTTAACACCTTTCAGTGGCTAACTCAGACTAGAAACCAGCAACGACAGTCTCTGTCGCAATGAGTCGTGTCGGTCAACGGAGCCAATGACTCCGGCTACGGAGCGATGGCAGCTTGGGTAGTTTGAAGAGCAAGTTGTGGCGGGTTCAAACCCCATATTGCTAAGCCTCCTTTTCTGTTGCCAGTCCTTACTCCAAAATTCGTCTCAATCCCTTGTCGTAAACGCGCTGGCACTCGATAGTTTTGAGATAAGGTTTGTGCCCTCCCACAAAAGCATGGTGTTGCAAAGCAGCTTAAACACAACTTTGGTTTCGATCTCGCCGCTCGAACTGCACAGAGTACTCAGCCTAAATTTTAATGTTATCTAAGATCTGGTTGTTTTTTTACACTGCAAATTATGCTCGACTCTAAAAACACTTCTTGATGAAACAGGTCGCTTTTCGTGAATCGACTGCGCAAATCAGCTTTCACTTGGGTTCAATGTTTCTTGTCTTGGGCTTCACTTGATCGTTTAAGAAGCCGTGTACATCAAAATTCTGTGGAGCCGCCATGGCATCATCTCAAAACCCTTCGTTTGTGTGCTGCATCAGGTAGGTAGGTACACGACAATATTCAAGTGGCCATAGCATAATATTTAAGATTGTTTTAAGATAAACGATCGATTGTTGTGAGCGCGAAGGTGGTGGCGGCCCATTTTGCGCCGAACCAGTTTTGGCTAGGTGCAGAAGTTCAAAAACTAAATCAACGAGATGTACATACTAGGAGGGCGTACTATTCGATTGCGCTCTATGTTAATAATGCGCAGTCAAATGGGGTGCTCTAAACAGAGGGCGTTGTATTCGCTAGGGGGGTCCTAGTCGCTATTATACGTTACATCGATGGAACTATGGAATTGTGAGCTATTGTACGACTTGTACTTGTAGGCTACAACTTGTAGCCTACAACCCGTATCCATACTATGGATTCCATAGTAGTATATATACCGATAGTATTGCGAGTTCTACATGTAGTCAAAATTGGATTGGCCGCTAGGTTCAATCTCCAGAAAGCCGAATCTCCGCCAATCACCCATGGCCTTGTTGGCTGTGGATCCCCACTAAGTACGAGCTCTGAGCAATTTGAAGTCCAAGTGAAGCTCCAGAAATAAGATTATTTACGGTTCCAGCTGGTCAACAGTTAAGATTTGACAAAATGAGAGTCTAATAACGGATGCGCCCTATTAGTACCCGGGCTTTATTTAATAGTGCGGGATCAAATTCGCAAAATTTCCACATATTTGAGCGTTTCTAAAACTTTTATCTTCAAATTCGTATTAACCAAAAATATCCTTTCAAAATTTTATAAAAGAGGGCTTTATTCGGGAGGGGGCTTTTATTCGGGCGAATACGTTCGTCTCAGTCCGAATATTCGTGATGGTATCATTTAAGTTTCTTTTCGAGACCAACCGACGAGCCTTCAAATACCCTTTCCGATCAAATTTTCGTTTTTACCAACCATTCTTGTGTTTGCAAATTGATTATCAGTCCAAAATGTGCAATCCGCAAAAATACTGTCTGATCGTTTACCTCGTTTTTTAAAAAAAGTCAACTGAACATGTCGAAATGCAATCTACAACTAGTGATGAAACTCATTCAAAATTACCCTGGATTAAGTGATATTTACTCCAAATGCTGGGAAGAGTAGCTGCTAAGAATCCTAGTAAGAGAACACCCTGCCTGGCCGAAGAGCTCGTACTGGACCTCTTGACCCTCACTGTTGCCCCCTCGTAATGTCTTGTTATTTCAATTCTACTTCGAGGTATTAAAAAGTAGTAATAAGCAGGTCTCGTTAATTTATATATACCAGGATACGCATACAAAACAGCAAAATAGCCTATTTTCCGCTCGCTAAAAAGCTTATTTTTTCTTATTTTGTTGTAGTCGCCTAGATCAATCGTTACTTATGCTTCGAAAGCATCACCAAGTCTTGGTACAGTTTGCAGTGAAGTATACCTTCAAGGGAAAAGTCGGTCAGAGATGTTCTGTTCTCGTTTCGTTCCCAATCAAGGATGGAGAAATCGGACTCCACTGTTGCAGTATTGGGAAACGCACTGGCAACACCAGCGCAAAATGATGTCAAGGCAGGATACGTAGCAGCTATGGCACTCCATGAGTCTGTGAAACCTCGATCGATATCCACGTTCTGTTTGTAGTATGTCGCGAGTTGATTCATTTTTCTGAGCATCACATATCAGCTTGTTGAATTCTGACCCAATCAGCTCGACGTGCTCTTCATCCTTGTAGTGCTTGATGATTCTATCGTTGTATTTGTTAAGCATCACCACAAACTCTTGCATTCCCATTGTGACCAGTTGCTGCGGTAGTACGAGTGGTACTGCACTGTAAGGCACGCTGTATCCAGCTAAAGGCTGGTTACACTCATCACGCTCTGATACAATGTCGAAGATACCAGCCACAACTTCGACAAAAACTCTGGCTGTGCTTCTAGAGATCTTTTCCAAATCAGTGGCGTCGAGTGTTGGCATTGTTCTACAGACCCACACGCTTGTTTCGGTCATGCAAATACTTGCTGTCTCGACTGTCCGCGCAAATGAACCACAAAACTCCGTAGGTTCGCAATCAATCAGTCGACCTATCTCTTTCGGAGCTAGTGGACCAACCACGCCAGACATACTTTTAAGCGAATCAATTAGACCGCGAAGTAGTTGGTGCTGCTCTGAGAGTAGAGCTTCTTCACCCTGTAACGCAACAAATACACCTCCAGCTTCGGAAGCGACCGCTTGAATAATAAACAAGAAACACCACTAAGAGTTTGATGGAGCACATTTCAACTTTTTCCCTCGTTTTAATTCTTCATCGTTCAGGTGCCGACGCACGCGAATGTGATGCTTCGTTAGCCATCCTGTTACATCCGACATGGAGATCCAGCGGGTACTTGCAACTGTCGGGCATGTACTTTGCATCTCTGCAACAAGTATTTGTTGTCGTCTCAAGTGTCCAATCAAACTGTTAAGAGTGGAATAAAAGTCTTCATCCATGGCACTGTTGTAAACCCGTTGCATAACTAGATCGAATTGGTGTAGCCCGCAGCAGATGCGAAGAATCCTGGCTTGCACGCGTTTTGAATCCGTGTCACAAGACCACTAAACTTGCCGGTCATATTAGCCGCTCCGTCAGTAGAAACTGCAAGCACGACGTCTCTCCAGTTAGGCACCAGAGCGTCAAGAAATCGAACCAACACGTCAAACATATACGCCCTAGTATGACGGTCGTACATTGGTATAGCCAAAAGGTAAAAGTTTTGAATTTTTCCAGTGCTACCAAATCGAACTCGAACATCAAGGTACGACCTGCTTTTATGCATCGAGCTGTCGAGTGCCAGCGAAAAGGCCCACACATTTGAGAGCATTGTGGACAGAAGTTGCAAATTTTGAGCGCACACTATACGAACACACTTCGCCGCCACTGCATCAGAGCAGCCGTTCAAATCACCCATACCAGTCTCCATTTTCACTCCTTCCATTAGCCGGCCGGCCATACGGAATGACGCTCCACAAGAAAGGAAATGTACTAGTAAATTGAAAACGTCGTTTGTTCTTTACCCGGACGGTGTGCATCGTCACACCGTCTCTCTCGACTGGAGTAAATAGAGCTAAGGCTCGTTCATGGGACAGCCCTTGAACGTCAGAGGGATGAAACAGGAAATTTCCAATGATAACTTCTACAATGTGTTGGCTGAAGTCAAAATCAATAGGACTGTCCTCGCCATAGTGATGCCCCAGATTTTGTTGCTGTTGAGGATCCGGTATATGGTCGAAAAATGATCGACGCATGTCGTCACTCGTGAGGTTGCAGTACTGCTTCCATCGCAGAGGACGCTGACCTTCAAGGTGGGACTTGTATAGCGGTGTGTTAAATTTCATGAAGATCTTGTGACGATCAGTTGGATTACGAAGCATGTCAGGCTTCTCTTCGCGTCCGAATCGAGTGCAGAACTGACAAAATAACACTGGCAACTTTGCTGCTTCCTGCAACCCGCGATGATATCTTGAGACCATATTTCAGCTCATGACGGACTTCTGGCAGGTCTTCTTGGTCTTCCGTGGCATTCTGACAGCACGTGTGTGCTAACAGGAGATTCGGGAGTGCGCAAGTGCGACGTTGGTTGAAGCATCTATATTTACTGTTGATTTCAAACGAATATAAACTGCATATTAGAATATTAAATAACATAGTTCTCTCATGATTTTATCACTTTTTCAAGACACTATTTTGATGTTTTTCTCGATAATTTGACAAAATGTATAAAATAATGAGGCCTGGTAATAAGATATACCCTGTGTACTTCATCCGGGGCACTACTTACTCTATGTAGCATTATAATGATGGCTCTATTTTAGTTGATTATTTTCTATAGAAGCCTTATATGCATGTAAACACTCAAGAGTGCCTTCCTATGAGTTTATGCAAGACCCGTTTGGGTCTATGGCTGGGTTTTGACAACGTGCCGTATAGATTCTGGAACTGGTAGTTGCATGTCAAACACTCGGTTGGATTGTCCGAAATTTAGCTGCTTTTGGATCTCCACGTAACATTATATTGAAGAGGGTATCGTGACAGCTATTTTAATAGCGAGGGGGGAGCACTGTCTCCTCAAATTTGAATGCCAAAATCTAAAGGGGCCGACTGTATGCCACTCCAAATCCATGACGACGACCGTTGTGTATGTCAAGTCGACGAAGTGAACTTCGTCTGTCACTGCGCACTGCAAGTCAGTTCAGTCGTCTGCTCTCCAGCTGGCAGGCACCACCGTGTGCTTTTCGTCTCCGGGCATTGAATTATTGTTCATGACCCTGACGGACCTGCCTGAAGACGTCGTTAAGCTGGAGTGCTCCGGCCGGAAGCGCCCAAGGAGCGACAGCAGTCGACTCAACAACGCGGTTGACGCCTCCCGTCCTCGAGTCGAGGACGTGCAGATTCCGCCCATCCAAGTGGACAAAGACCTGTTGATCCAAGTGGTCCGAGTCAAAGTGCGGACAT
Source organism: Phytophthora tentaculata (assembly GCA_033557915.1). Classification (NCBI taxonomy): domain Eukaryota; phylum Oomycota; class Peronosporomycetes; order Peronosporales; family Peronosporaceae; genus Phytophthora; species Phytophthora tentaculata. Next base: position 98,767 of record JAUCEA010000009.1, read on the forward strand.
TGATCCGCAATGCTAAACTGCGCGAGCAGGGTCTAGTGCAGAAACCTGGTAAGAAGTACGACCCGCACTGCACTGCAGAGCGACTAGAAAAACTCCTTCCGGTGATCGAACAGCGATGGCTACAGGATCTCATGAATGGTGAGGAGCCACGGTACGGCTTCGACGAGGTCGTCAAAATCCTCCAAGACATTGTTCACAACGACTCAGACAACGGAGAAAATGCAGGCCGACAGAAACTCTAGGCGAGGTTTGCAGTGGACACTATGAACGAGTGGAAGGTCATATAGATGTCCATAATAAAGTTAGTTAGGCAGACGAGCTATTCAGCACTTCCATTGACCTCTTGAAGTGGCTGCAAAAAATACTCTGCCGGCTTTGGTGGACGAGCCGCTCATTTGTTTCCTGTATTAACGGTTATGACTCAGAGTAGCGTTACTCCTCTAACACACCGCATGCGGGAGCTCCTCACCCGTGACACCAGCCACTACGTTGTCAATGGCGATTTTTGCCATGACCTGGCGGGTCTTCGTTGAGGCTGAGCCCACGTGCGGTAGTACGATGCAGTTGTCAAGCGAGAAAAGTGGATGTGAGGGAGGCAGCGGCTCTGGGGTTGTCGCGTCCAAGCCAGCCGCCGCAATCGTCTTGCTTTTGAGCGCCTCCACAAGCGCATCTTGGTCCACCAACTCGCCTCGGCCGGTGTTGATCAGCACTGCGTTAGGTCTCATTATGCTGAGCTCCTTTGCGCTGATGCTGCCACAGCTCGCTTCATTTAGTGGCTGATGTAGACTGACAATGTCACTTTCGCGTAGCAGGGTCTCCATGTCCACATACTCAACCGAACTCGGGTCACCACCAAGCGCTTTAGCCTCATCGGGCTTCTCGCGAGGTCCCGTATAGAGAATCTTGCAGTTGAACCCATTTTTCAGCATGCGCGCGTATGTAGCACCGATGCGGCCTAGACCAACGACACCGACGGTGCTGCCGGTGATATCGGAGCCACAGTACTGGAACGGCTGCCAGACGCCCCAGTCGCCGTTCTTGGCGCTTGCCGCACATTCGAGCACCCTTCGTTTGGTGGCGAAAGTCAAGGCCACGGCCGTCTCGGCCACAGCCACATCAAGCACTCTGGGAGTGTGTCCGACACGGATGTTACGAGCCTTGCAAGCTTCCACGTCGATGTGGTTGAAGCCAACGGAAGTAGTAGACACCACACGCAGCGAAGGCCCAGCAGCGTCCAGCAGCTCCGCGTCAATAGTGTCCGTGTACAGACAGAAGATGCCCGAGCATCCCTTTACCCGTTGCAGCAGCTCCTCGCGCGAGATGCACGTGTCCTCCGAAGCGAATGCATCGATCTCAATCGCAGTGGAACTTTCAGTTCGCTGGCGAAGTAAATCTATGATTAAAAACCAGAACCAATTATCACTCCGCTTCTCATTAACCCCTCAGTCAATGTATTTTCCTCACCAATTGCATACGGCCAGTTACGCGTAAAGAAAATCTTGCTTGGAGGGCTCATGGACGTCGAATATGGGGCTTGAAGGATGCGATGAGCAACTGAGATGCTTGTCAAGCGTAACGATCCTCAAATCCTCCTTTTCTACCAATCCGACATCGTCATTTTTAGCCGCACATTCAACAACATCCAACTGATCCTCTCCTTCGACATGAGCTCCGTTGCGCCCCACAAGGTCTTCTTCTCTCGAAACGTGCCGTATGCTATTGGTACGGTAAGGGCGCTGACAGTCTTGTTGATTCGTATCACCAGCCACTCTCTATGATACTAAACTTCTTGTATTTCGTCAACCAGGGCAATTCCGTCAGCGACTTGCCAAAGCCGGTGCCAATGCAGTCTCAGTGGAGTCCTTCTCCTCTGAAGAGAGGTGCATCCCGCGTGAGGAGCTGCTCAAACGCGTGAAGGGGTGCACGGGGTTATTCTGCTTGCTTACGGACCAGGTGGATGCCGAAGTTCTGGATGCTGCTGGGCCGTCGCTCCGTGTTGTATCCACCATGTCAGTCGGTCACAACCACATTGATGTGGAGGCCTGCAAAGCTCGAAATGTGAAGGTGGGGTACACTCCGGGCGTTCTGGACGTGTCCACCGCCGAGACGGCTGTGGCGTTGACATTTGCAGCCAAACGACGACTGCTTGAGTGTGCAGCGAGCGCCAAGAACGGGGACTGGGGCGTCTGGCAGCCCTTCCAGTACTGTGGCTCCGACGTCACTGGTAGTACGGTTGGTGTTGTCGGTCTTGGGCGGATCGGTGCGACGTACGCTCGTATGCTCAAGAACGGAGTCAACTGCAAGATTCTTTACACGGGACCTCGTGAAAAACCTGAAAATGCAAAGTCTCTCGGTGGCGAGCCAGGCTCAGTCAAGTACGTGGATATGGAGACGCTGTTACGTGAGAGTGACATTGTAAGCCTCCACCAGCCTCTGACCGAGGCGACTCGCGGCAGTATCGGCGCAAAAGAGCTCAAGCTCATGAAACCTAGTGCGGTGTTGATCAACACTGGCAGAGGTGAGCTGGTGGATCAGGAGGCGCTCATCGAAGCGCTCAAGAACAAGGCGATTGCGGCCGCCGGTTTGGATGTGACGACTCCTGAACCGCTTCCCCCTACGCATCCGTTGTTTTCGCTTGAGAACTGCGTCGTGATGCCTCATATCGGCTCAGCCACGGTCAAGACTCGCCAAGCCATGGCGGATATCGCTGTTGCTAACCTTGCAGCTGGAATTATGGAGGAGAAACTTCCGCATGGAGTTACTAACCTATGAGCAAAAAGTGAGTCATTGATCTCATTATTGGCTTCTTCCTAGTTTCAAAACGTAACAAGATAAAATCTGGAGAACCGCACATTTACTGAGGGGGGCTTCCCGCCGATCCAGCAGTGTTGCCAACTGACCCAGTGAAGTTACCGGTCCCCATAGATCCGCCAAAACCGCCCATGGAGCCACCGATGTTGCTGCCAGCACCACCTCCGATAACAGAGTCACTCGAGATAACGCCACCGTCTGCCGTCAGCGTGGCAGCCTCCTCCACTTCCTGCGCAGCAGTCATGTCCACCGCCAGCGAGATCCACACGAACAGACCGTCTGCTACCGAGTCTCCCAGCAGAGCGTACTCCATGATCGGGTCGTATCCATCGGCGGCGGCCGCCTGTAACCACATGTCGTCCGCATTGAGCGTGATTTCTTGGGTGTTGGTCACGTACGTGTCTTGCTCGTTCACCGATGTGATGAGGTCTTGATCGAAGAAGAACTGTCCGACGTGTGCGACTGATCCACCGAAGTACGTGCCATTCGAGAGCACCGTGCCATTGTAGTTGCCGATGAAGTGCAGGTGCGTGGCGCGCTCGACGTAGTGACCCGGGAAGATGGAGATCATCTGGGCTACACCGTCCTCGTCGGTTGGGGTGACGCCGCGCAGGAACGTATTGTCGAGGTTGGTGGTGTCGCTGCTGTCTCCGTTGCCGTCGGCGACCACGCCCGAGTACACTCCCGTGGCATTGGCGTGCCAGAAATCGACGTACATGTCCGTGACAGGTTTACAGGAGCTGACGTCGATCACCTGAACGTCGATGTACATGTCGACACCGGGCTGATCCTCACGCATGTCGGACCGGATGTACTCACCCAGGACGTAGTACGGACCGTACGTGACTTCCGGCTCAAGGACGCATGCCACCTCGTCGCCAAACAACACGCTGGACGACGTGTCGGCCGTGACTCCCGTGAGGTTCGACTGGTGATTTGTGGCCACCACCGTGTCGACGTCAAGTCGACGCTGGCGGCGTTCACGACGAAGGTTATCGACGGCCTCGGCACGACGGGCCACAGCACGCTCCTGGAGCATGCGCGTGGACTCAGTATTGGCGCAGTCTCCGAGTGCGTGCTTGGCATTGGCGACGAAGAGTTTGTGCTGGTCACTGGAGAGTGCTCGTCTCGTGGCCATTTGGTGGGCTGACGAGTCGGTGATGGTAGCTGCGGCGATGACGGCGACAACGAGGACGGAGAGAGACTTGACCATGGTTGGCTGAAATGAAGTGAAGAGTGTTGTCGTAGTGGTTTACTGCCCAGATCAAATTGCAAAGTGATTGGTACTGTGGCGCTTTTAGAATTGCTGAGTTGCTGGGGGTGATGAAAAGTTGGTGGCCTTGTTGATCACCACTTTGACTGGATCCCCAGAATTTTGGGCGGTGCGTGTCGGCCATTGCCAGGAGCAGCTAAGATAGCCGCTATCTGATAGTACTTGCACTAATGGCGTGCGTGCTTCTGCTGTCCTATCTTCGGTAGGAAATAGGCAATTAAAACTCGATACATGTACTTCAAGTATTTGATTCAAATCCAAGCGTGAATTCGAACACGTAATGCTGAGTGATAAATTCGCTAGTTGCAACTTGAAGGTGATCACTACATACTTACGAGATCGGCGAGATTATCCCATCTGCAAAAAGGATCCAACCCAAAGTGCTCACTTCTCCTCGCGAATGCACATTAATAATGGTCTGCATGCTCGCAAATGCCCCCCCCCCCCTCCTTCTGGCAGTATCTTGTCGCTGGCGTTCGGCTGTGTGATAGCCTCAGTCTCGCTGGTATTAAAAGTCACCTCATTGATGAATGCTGCCCCCCACGCTTAGCGGCTCCAGCGGGCTGCCGACCGTAGCTCGGTGTGGCTCGAGCTGAATCCAAGGTCAGTGTGGTAAGTTGCAGTTGCAAACCCGTGAGACTCAAACGATGTCCAGCTTTTTGTGGGAGGGCCATTCTCACCTGCAGCAGTGTAGTAGCGCACGCAACTGACGTTAGTGTAGATTGGTTGGGAACAGTGTATGGTCGAATCCAGCGTAAACGAGGAGTTCGTCTGTCCCAAAATCTTGATAACCACCGGACGATTCCGGGGGTAGTGCCGTGGATATCTTCGCGGGTTATTTTATGCGCCATATAGGAACGTTGTAATTTGCGCCGTGGTTTAACAAAAGATCATCATGGTACACGTAGTCCAGAAACTAACTCTTGCACTAGCGTCACGATAGTATCGTGATCGTTCAAACAAACTCGAGCCATCATGGTTACCCGGATTCACAGACGCCCACCTCGGCCAACGAATTCATCCTATCATTTTCCAAAATATCTCCTACATCACAAACGATTTCGAGCCAACCATGGTCAAGTCTCTCTCCGTCCTCGTTGTCGCCGTCATCGCCGCAGCTACCATCACCGACTCGTCAGCCCACCAAATGGCCACGAGACGAGCACTCTCCAGTGACCAGCACAAACTCTTCGTCGCCAATGCCAAGCACGCACTCGGAGACTGCGCCAATACTGAGTCCACGCGCATGCTCCAGGAGCGTGCTGTGGCCCGTCGTGCCGAGGCCGTCGATAACCTTCGTCGTGAACGCCGCCAGCGTCGACTTGACGTCGACACGGTGGTGGCCACAAATCACCAGTCGAACCTCACGGGAGTCACGGCCGACACGTCGTCCAGCGTGTTGTTTGGCGACGAGGTGGCATGCGTCCTTGAGCCGGAAGTCACGTACGGTCCGTACTACGTCCTGGGTGAGTACATCCGGTCCGACATGCGTGAGGATCAGCCCGGTGTCGACATGTACATCGACGTTCAGGTGATCGACGTCAGCTCCTGTAAACCTGTCACGGACATGTACGTCGATTTCTGGCACGCCAATGCCACGGGAGTGTACTCGGGCGTGGTCGCCGACGGCAACGGAGACAGCAGCGACACCACCAACCTCGACAATACGTTCCTGCGCGGCGTCACCCCAACCGACGAGGACGGTGTAGCCCAGATGATCTCCATCTTCCCGGGTCACTACGTCGAGCGCGCCACGCACCTGCACTTCATCGGCAACTACAATGGCACGGTGCTCTCGAATGGCACGTACTTCGGTGGATCAGTCGCACACGTCGGACAGTTCTTCTTCGATCAAGACCTCATCACATCGGTGAACGAGCAAGACACGTACGTGACCAACACCCAAGAAATCACGCTCAATGCGGACGACATGTGGTTACAGGCGGCCGCCGCCGATGGATACGACCCGATCATGGAGTACGCTCTGCTGGGAGACTCGGTAGCAGACGGTCTGTTCGTGTGGATCTCGCTGGCGGTGGACATGACTGCTGCGCAGGAAGTGGAGGAGGCTGCCACGCTGACGGCAGACGGTGGCGTTATCTCGAGTGACTCTGTTATCGGAGGTGGTGCTGGCAGCAACATCGGTGGCTCCATGGGCGGTTTTGGCGGATCCATGGGCGGTTTTGGCGGCTCAGTGGGCAGTCAGTTTGGTGGCTCGATTGGTGGCGATGGTGCTCCAGCTGCTGCTGTTGGGTCGGCGTCAAATGTGGAAGGTTCCTCTTATTGAAAGCGAGGCTGAGCAAACCGTGTCTTGCAGCACCCGCAAGTAGAACTATGGTGTCGGACAAACGCATTTACTGCCAGTCGAAACATTTTTTACGTCATTTTAGGTACCGTAGTGGAATCCAAAAGGTCGCTGTGAGCTGATAAGTCGAACGAAAGAGTTACTTGCATTAATAATGGGACAAATTGAAGTTGGTTCCGCCTGGATTCTGTTACATGTATCGGTACCGGTAGGTACAGCAACGCAAAGTAGAGAAATTGATAAAGTTCACTACTAAAGTGATGAGCAGTGTAGTGATTGAGCCTGCTCGTGTGAGAACTTTACGATCCATTAAATAACTCAAAGTTAAAAAGGCATGTACGAGTCGGTATCGTGAGCAAGGGCTCACTATTTGAGGAGAAGCAATCCCGGCATCAAAACGAAGCTCAGACTTAGATGTCGAACCTATTATTGTCAATTCTGCCCAAATTTGCAAAAGCGGCGTCATTCGGCTCTAGCCTCAAAATCGCGAAGTGAATCAATCCTTGACTGTAATTGGTCAATATTCAAATTAATTATCATATCTACTTGAGGTACTCAGACCCAGACTCTCATTGGAGTGCGCAGTGCGCAGCGCACTGGACATGGAGGAAGCAATTACGCGCCAGCACGCACACGCTAACACTATCTACCACTGCCTGTATGCACACATCAAGTTTGGGTACTCCAGACAGCGTGGATCTCGACGGACCCATTTCCCGCCGGTTCTGGCAGCCCTACACTTCACTCGACTGCTAAATAGAGACCAGACCTTTTGTATTATCTCGTGGAACGAGCTTCCATTAATGACAACCGTCATCGAGGGCCTCAGCCGAGCTGTCATGCTGAGCAATGGTTGTCTTGACAATTGGCCGCAATAGAAGCTGGTAGAGGTGAGCATGACCTGCTGGTACTTGTTCCTCTTCAGTTTGAGACACATCTTCCGATACCATCGCTGCTGCGATGGCTGGTGAAGCAGAATCTGCAGTTGGAAGATTTACAGCGCCTTGCGTGGTGGTAGGCACCACCCTGGAGGGGCTATCGCTCCTGACATCTGCTGTGGAGCACCTGCAGACGCAGTGGTAGCCACTCGTATGGTTCTTGGGGACACTCTTGCCACCGCAATGCGGCGCGCACCGCCCTGAGTCGTCGTCGAAGTCGCTGGCGATGCAGATCGCCGTGTTGGCTTGGAACGAGTCCCCGGTGGTTGCTTGTGATAGTGTCGCCCGTGCACCTAGAGACTGTTGCGGAGTCGGAGGGCGTTCACTGGCGTCGGTGTTCGGCTACGTAGCTGGTACGGGGAGCTGTGAGCTCGGTTGTGCAGACGTGGTGACCTCCGTGGCGTGACTGGCAAGATGCTATCCGGCAATGCTGGGTTGGAACTGAAAGGAAACCCAAGACAACCTCCCACTGTGCATAGATATCATTCTCTTTGATAGGAGAAGCGATTTGTTCGTTTGTATCGATTCAACCAGCCCCTTCAGGAAAAGTTAAACAGAACTCACAATATTTTAATCAGGAAGCAGTTCCTCGATGAATCGGGAACGTGAATTGTAATTTATGATCGCCGAAAGAGATTCATCTGTCACAGACCAGGTCAGCGCAATATGGATTCAGGATTATTCACGTAAGCTTAGTGGTGAATCACTATTAATACTGGTAGTCCTGCTAGGGATTCTGTATCGCTATCGAGCAGGCCCTGTGCCTCTGATGCTGAAATTTTTACGCAACACGTGGTGCTCAATCTCGGGCTTAAAATGGGCGTTGAATAATGTGTGACGGTGCATTTGTGTTGGCTAAATTGTTTATTCACTTCCGGGGATATTGAGCAGCAGACGTAAGATTTCAACGAGCTTGTGGCGCCAACCTTCCATGTGAAGATGCTGATTTGTCGGTCTGCTCCCTCGCAACCATATACATGGTATGGTGGCTAGAGAATGATAAAGGAGTCCAGTTCACTACAGTATCATCCATCAGCGTCGTGGCGGACGGTGCTCTGCGAGATGTGGATGCATGTTCAAAAGCAATGCTGAGCACGGAGTGCAGAAACCAGGGTCCAAGATAGCGGTGGAAGAGCTCTGCTGTGACGCTTGTGTTGGACACATACGGCTGGCTTTCTAAAACCGGCCTGGGTGCTGGGTTTTATCCTAACTTATGTGGATAAAAATCGTTTTGAGAAAGTTTCAGCAATTTCAACCCTTGGCTGATTTCTGGGACTCCAACTTGGGACTCCCAGTTTGGGAGAGGCCTGGAACGTGCAAAATGGACAAGGCAGCGATTATGGCCTACAGTCTGGCCAGTCGAGCCCAGCTCTCGAGGAGATTCACTTGTCATCTTCCCACCAACGGAACAGACCAGCAGCAGGATGTCGTCGTTCCGAACCATTGTTCTACATGTATTCACTGCTACTGCGCTCTACATCAGCGGGCAGAGTCTTGAAGCAGCAGCGTCAACGTCATGCTCAGCTGTTGAGCAGCACCAAGTGCAGACACAAGTCGCGGCGATTCGCGCGGCACTGGAGTCAGATGCGGAGTCCAGCAGCAAGGCCTCGAGCGTTCCGTCGACCTGCACGGCAGCGTTGACCTTCGACCTCTCCGCAGCCGGCAGGGACGACGAGGAGACCTGTTCAAACGACTGTCTTGCCTGGATCGAAGATGTGATGGAGGCTCCAACATGCGGAGACGAAGAGCTGTCCATGTATCACGGACGCATGACTGCGTACCTGAAACAATGCTACGAACGCAGGCATCTGAAGTTGGAAAATGAACACGTCGGGCACAGCAAACGACTGCGAGGACTAGCAGCAGGACACCGAGAAGGGCGCAGCCTTGACGTCAAGGGTCTAATGGACGCGCTGCTGGTCGTCACGCTGAACAACGCGTTATAAGGACGGACGTACAGATGCCAAGACTATTTATCAGCATTCGCGTTGATCGTGCTTCGTATGTGCTCTACAGTTGTAGATAAACTGTGAAAGAAAAGTTCATTTACTGTTATCATAAGGTCCAAATGTCTATCATGGAGACGGCATGGTCGAAGACGACTAAGTTTTTCAATCTCACACGGCGTAAAACTAACAACAAGAAAGCAATGAAAGAAACATCGGTCTGGTTGCGATTGATCAGGGTTAAAAAGCTCTAGATTTTCAATCTACACATAGGCTTCAGAGTTGGATTATCTTGTGAACATCATTTCAATCGCTTCACAGTTACTGCTAGTAAAATCGTGCTGTAAGACGAGAAGGTCAGTGCAAGGATGACTAATGTTTCTCAACACCTTGAGGGCCACTACAGCCCTTCAGAGAGATTCCCAATTTGTCAAATTCATCACTCCTTCTCGCTACGCTGAGCATATCCAATTCACACATCATACGCAAATCATACACTTCTTGGTCGTTGAGAATCAGATAGGAGCGAAAGACTTTGATGGAATGTTATCAACAGCAGCCTTGGGGGCATTCAGTTGAACTATGCATATTCGAATCATCACCTTCTCGAACGACATACAGACGATTCACAAAAAAAATAGGCAAGCTCAGTTGGAAGGCAGCAGAAAGTGATTTTGTTTTCAGCAGCAACACGATGATCGCCTCAACAAACACAAATATCCTTTCTTTCATCCTCGCTCACATGAAAACATAAACAGTGTAGCAGCATACGGACTCAGGCAGTATGAATACATCAGCAGTCCACACGGAGCAAATGCTTCTCGGAAGGTGTCCTAAGTTTGAGTGTCATCCTCATCCGCACGTACAACCCAACATACATCAAGCAGATATACAAACGCACATACCATACAAGAACGCACAAGTGCATTGTGTCGGATCGATCAAACTAGCACCAACGTCCTGGCAAAAGAACGTCGGGTCTTTCAGCTATACTCAGCGCCGGTCGTATGGGGAAAGAAGTTTGTCCTATCATCTCGATCACGTGGGGTATTGGGTCTTCGGGGATTAATGATAGGCAGCTTTTGTCCGGAGCTGGTCGCTGGACCGGGAAATTTGGCAATGAGCTCCAGCAGACACCCAAAGCAAAAAAATCTCCACAGCCAGTCGTTAGGTTTTCTGTTGGATAAGTACGAGTTAGATACGGTACGACTCGGATTATAATGTCTCTCGCGGTAGCATGTCCATAAAGAGAGGCGGACAGATAAAAATGTGAGACGTGTGAAGGAATGGTTTTACTGTACCGTGAAACCAAAAAAAAGTCGAGCCGTTTCCCAACCTTCTTTGCTGTAAGAACTGGAAGAATATGAAAACAGAAGCGTTTCCTAGTCATATTTTTGTTCACGTAGTACCTGCTGTAATGGATACTTCGAGGTGGTAGTGTCGCTGGCTATGTCAAAATAGCAGTGTTCTAGTCGAATTCGGACCCATCTCCTAGTTCGTCATGAAGCCATGCTTCCATGCGTTCATTGTAGTAGACATTGTCGTCAAGCATTATGGTCTCGCTGCCCCAGTCCTTGCACTCGTTGTAAACGAAGAGAAGTGAGTCAAAATAGTTACCCTTTAATGCTAACTTCATAGCGTTCATAGGTGGATCATCACAGCCACTGTATAACGCTGAGTGGTCAATCAGCCACCGAAGAACGGAAATGTGGCCTCCACGAGCAGCACAATCAAACGCATAAGTGGACCACCCTTCGTCTGGTCGATTGGCGAGCAGCCATTTCAGTACGGACAAGTCCCCGCGTCCTGCTGCTTCGTCTATCACGTCAGTTCCGTAGTGTTCCGATCGGTTTTCGTGCAGCCACTTTATTACTTCAAAGTGGCCCCCACTCGCAGCACATGCCATGGCATCCTCGGTTGATTCGACGTCTGTGTGAGTGCAAACCGACTGCACGACATCCAAATATCCATTTCTAGCAGCTTCGACTACCACGTACTCCATCTCAATGACCTTGGAGTGCCGTGACTCATCTCCACGCTTTCTCTTTTTCCCTGCAAGTGATAGCACAATCTTGTGAAGGTACTGAATCACTTCCAGATGCCCATTACTAGCTGCTTCACTCATTTCACAAGTTAATGGCGGTGCTCGCGATACGAATTCTCTCGTGCCGTGTACACACAGCAGATCCGCGTCTGGGTCATCCTTAAACTCCGACCACAACCATTGAACGACGTCAAGGTGCCCGTTTTTCGCAGCATTCTCGAAGGTTTCACGCTGGCATCCCGGCAAACCTTGTGAGTGAAGGTATCTGGCAACTTCCAAATGCCCATTTGAAGCAGCAGCGTTTATAGCGGACGTGCTCTCGTTCCCAATATTGTGGTTTAGAAGCCATTGGGCCACCTCAAGACGCCCAGCACCGGCAGCATTTTCGAGTGCAGCCTGGGTCATTTCTGATTCGAAGACATGGCCATTCGCTGGCACGTGCTCTGCTAGCCACCACACAACTGGTAGCGGGCCATCGTCACAGGCTTCCACGAAAGCTTCACCTGCTCCGGATCCTCGACCCGACTCGTCTAGCCACTTAATAATATCCAGGTGCTTACTAGGAATTTGTATCCAACGCTCGTTGCCCGTAAACCCTTGTTCGACGAGCCACTGGAGTAGCGGTAAATGACCTTCCTCAGCAGCGCAGTCGGCCAATATTCCCCCATGTTGTACTTCGAAGCCACGCGAAATCAACCACTGGACAAGCGGCAGATCCCCTGACATAATAGAATGCATTAACACAGCACTATGGTCACGTTGTGCACTACCGGTTTGTTCGTGAAGCCAGCGAACTATATCATTGTGCCCATTTTTCGCAGCCAGTAACATATCCTTGCCGCCCCAAGTTACGTCATTGGCCCGGCCGACCTCGCCAACACCAACTCCATGCGTGTGGCCACTGTCCTTGTCCAGCAGGAACTTCAAAATGTCAATTTAACCCGTCGACGCCGCTTCCTCCACGACTTCCACATCACTCACACAATGCGTAAAGTGACTAACAATCCACTCGACCATGGCCATATTTCGGCGTCGAATCGCTTGGATCAATGACTGCGAGAACTGCCACCTCTTGTAATGGCGATTAGTCTGCAGTGATGCAGTAGGACACCAGCGCCAGTCTTCGCGACGAGGGGTTTGGCTGTGGGACCAAATGCGATCAAGCAGCGTCAGTGATCCAGTGGCACATGCTTTGTGCAGCGGGATGTTGACCGTGTCGTCCAGGAAGGTCGAGACGAGGTACCCTACATGCGGTAGATTAGCGAGAGAAGCCTTACCACGCAGGGCCAGGTCCACAAGTACGAGCGGCGTAGCCTGAAGTGGCGTCGCACGCACGGACGAGTCTGTCATTGAGTTGCTGTGCAGTGTTGTAAAAGGAGGGGTCTGGGTATTTTGGGTAATGGGTCTAAACCCAAAATTCCAGCTGGGTTTAAATGCTCGAAGTGGAATAATAGTTTTCCATATTCATGAATAACATTTTGTATTTAAAAACCCATTTGTTCTAGCCCATCCACCCACGATCGATGTTCGCTTAGAAGATAGAAACTGGTTTCTTAACAACGCTGCCTTGGTATCAAATGTACTCAAATTTGGACAGTAACACAAAAGGGGTGCCCAAACTTTTAATAATGGCTTCTATTTTGGTAACTTCGCAATTTAACGGCTACTTTCAATTTTGACGCACTTCAACTACAGATAAATCTTCTTGGTCTGGTCACGCTGGGCATGCAACACGATCGCATCTACCACGTACTCGTTAAACAGGAGACAGTCGCCGTTCGCGAATCGCAGTCGCTTCTTGTGCACCAAGTCCGGGTACAAGTCGTCCGTCAGGATCTGCACGTACTGGGCGGCCGGTGTCGTGTCAGGTGACAGCTTGACGCGAGATGTCGGTAGGTAAATGACACAGAGCATCAGCAGCACGATGAAGATGCACCCGGCCACCGTCACCAAAGCCGTCGCGGTAGGGACGTTCACTTCGATATCCGTCGTAGAACGCGTTCTCGCGGCGTTGCCAGAACCAGAACCACTCGATGCCGACAAAGCGAGACGTCGTCGCGACACGGTATCTGCGAACGACGTTGGCACTCCGCGCTGAACCAAATAGAACATCGCTGCGGAGTACATATCGTTGGAGAGATGGCCGTCCAGGTAGAAGTGGTTTGCTTGGAGGTGAGCCAGGTACGCATCCACCGACGAAATGCATTCAGACGAGCTTGGACGCACCAGCATGCCATTCGATGATACTAGGCGATGCCACGACGTGAGTGCATCGATTTCTGGACGAGTCGTATCCGGGATCGTGGCTGGATGCAGCGTCACAAGTGCTATTGGATGCACCAAGTGCTGCGTGGCTAACGCTTCCTTGCCGACCAGCAGCACGCCGCCGTCCGTGGAGAACGGCAGACTCAGACCGAGACATTCGTCGTCATCTGTACACGCAGCGTCATGCCGAACGTGCAGTGGACTCAACTGCCACGCTAGTTTGCCCATAGAAAGTGTCAACACCTCGTGTGGTGTTTGAGTTGCTGTCACTTCCTGCACAAACTGATTGGTGCTGCTGTAAACGAGTGCGGACGTTTCGTTCATTTCGTACGAGGCGATAGATACGGCCGGCTGCAGGTGAAGTTGCTCCAAGACGCTTCTTGACGTGGCGTAGACACAACTGGAAGCGCCACACAATGTAGTTCCACTAGCGTCCGCCTCAACTGGAACTGATATTGTCAAACTAGTAAATTGCACGTCCTCAGTCAGCGCACGGTGCTCCAGACGCAAAACTAAATCACCAACTCGGGTGGCGTCGGGTAGAACTGCCTTCAGGTCACTCGCAACCACGTGAACCAATTCGTTCAATGACTGGGGAGTTGCTGCACTTGCTGAAGAATTTGCCAGATTCATTTTAGTCATGCCCTGTTTGAAAGTCGAGTACAGCTCTCGAACATCCCAGTCAGCAGCGATCGCGTTCGTGTACTTGTCACTGTTGGCCTGGTAGTCGCGCAGCAGAATTTCCACTGAGCTTGTTGTCATCGTTGCTTGAGATGAGAGCAGAGCAGCGTTCCACGCGTGCGACGGGAAGCTGAAGCTCACGGAAGTGGTGTCTACGTCGTCGGCCCAAGCTCCCCACTGCTGTGCTCCGTTGTTTTGTTCTGACCATTTGCAGGTATCTTCGAAGGCGAATGGAATCGTGGTCCCGGTTAACGACGTCCGCAGGATTGAGTGAAGCAAATCAGCGTCGGAGTCGACGACCCACGGCGTTTCCATCTGTGCCAACGTGGGTGCGAGCTCGTCGGAGGTAGCAAGGCGTCGAGGAATTTGTCCAGCTTCAAACGTGGTTTGACCGACATAGACACTCGTAAAGCCGACGTTCATGAGAATAATGACAGTCTTAAGCCCCCAGAAGATGCAACGCGCTTTGACGACCGAGTGCATCCGCGCCGGCTGGTCGCCCGGGTACAAACTGCAATTGTGCAGGTAGGTGGCCAATGTGGGGAAGATGAGCGTCTCGCAGAAGACCTCAAAGACCTTGCCGCCCGCGAACAAGATGTAACCAAAGAGTGTATTGTAGTCCTCCACCACGGACGAGGCCTTGGTGGACAGCGTCTCGTTGGCTGCCAGTTTGTTCTCGTATACGTACGTGAGCGTCTTCTTGTTGCTCGTAAGCAGTGCGAAGCCGAACGCGAAGATAAGTGCTGCAGCTACACAGAGAACAAAGCGCGCGAGCCGCAGACTCATGTCCACGATGGTGTTCCGGTCTGCCAGCGCGTTGGTGCGCGCCATGTCGTTCATCGTCGACTCGCCTGGAGCGAAGCTGCGCTGCAGATCGTCGCCACCATTGCCGGACGTGGGGAGAGAGGCTGGCATGAAGCTGCTCGAATGCGATGTGGAGGTGTCGGCCTTGGCAGGTGCAAAGGATACGCCGGCGTTATCTCCGGACCGGAGTCCGGTCGGAACGCCTCCGTGCTGGGCCATCGTTGGGTGCACTTTCGCTAATCCCTTGGCATGTGATATCGTACGGTGCCTTGTATAATAGATAAGAGGTTTTCGGAGAGGTCGACTCAAAGATATGAAATCTGATGCCGGGTGGCGATTGCATCCAAAGCCGTATTGTGAATTCCGCAGTATTCTGGGCGGTAAAAGCAAATGTGTCGAGTCTTTCCCCACCTGGACCAGGGCATCACATACAAAAAGCAACTCACAAGAAAATCGTGCCACATGAAACCATAAGAACATCATCGAATACAACGTCCTAACTCAATCTTACCGTGGAGTATAAAATTAGTAGACGGCGTATTATTCCATATTCAGTATTTTACGTTACATGTACCGAGTAGCTCCGCAATATGAAGCCAGTTGTTGTGCCACACAAAATGGGTTCAAAGCCGCTATGAGTTCCTGTCTATAGTTGTTTTAGTTCATTATGTAGAACAACGTATTCAGAGCCAAATGTTATTTGACATGTTCGCTAAAATCGATATCACCATTCGCATTGCCCATCTCACTCCTGCTTACAAATTTCAAGCTTAAGTAACGTCCTGCCGCGCCACTACGTTGTCTATCATGGGTGGCGGGAGGAAGCGACCATCGGGTGCATCCGATTCTCTCAGAGCGCAAGCAGAAGCCAAGTACGAAGTGCAACTGGCCGAGCGGCGGCAACTGGAGCAGGATCGCATGTCCTCGTACACAGACGACGCCTTCGAGTGCGATTCGCCACACGCCATACTGAGCAGCCGCGGGGTGCGGCCAGAGCAGCGCAGCGATCTGCAGACGACATCCCCATACCTGGTCGTGGATAACATCGGACGCCTGCGAGTGGATAGCGTGAGCGACAGCGACGCCCATGACGAAGTCGCGTACGGGGAACTGGCCCAGCCACGACCCGAGATCATTCTGCGATGGAAGCGGTTCGCCGTGCTCGTGGTGCTCACAGCCGCCGTCATGTCAGCAATCGCTGCGTGGCTGCGCGAAGGTTTTGTGGTGGACAAGAGCGTTCCTGTTGATACTGCTGATGCTAAAGTGGACACGGTTAACTCGTACATCGGTCTCATCATGGGCTTCATCGAGTCTATTGTGGGTCTCGGCGTGGAAGAGATCTTCCCCGTCTTCATCGTGTACTTGCACAACCTGAGGTGGTACCCGGGTGACGACCCAGCGACCAAAAAGCAGAGCAAGTTTAAGAAATTCGCTCTTACGATCTTCATCCCCGCCGTCATGATGGCGGTGGGCAGTTCGCTGTCGGCTGTGCAGGCAAACCAGAAGGATGATAACACACCAGACAACAATAGCAACTCGACTACTACGAGGAGGTTCTTGATGCAGGAAGAAATGGAATTGGGAGGTGTAGGACTGGGGGACACCATCTTGAAGACAGCCTTGGCACGGAAGGTGGACCCCATGCTGCCGTTGGAGATGTCGACGTGTAGTTCTACAGGGACAGATTTGTTTGCTGCGGAGACGTTGCTATCTGCTGCCCCAAAGGCTGTTTTCGGCGTTCCTTTGCATGAATGGGGAGTTGAGTTCGGGAACGGCTGGTCGCGTGAAGAAGCGACGAAGCGCGTCGAGATTTCTCACTCTGGTGCTGAAGGTGCAGTTAGTGACGCGCAGCTCAGCGAGGTTATGCCACTTACTACAGCGTACGAATTGTGGGTGCAAGGGCAATCCATTTTGTCGAAGAGTGTGAGAGCTACCACCGTCAGCCAAGCTATCACGCCACCTTCAAACACGAACGAGTTTTTGGACGGCGTCGTGAGCTCTCTACTCCACATGGGACTGCCTCTGGCGGAAATTTCTACTGTAGCCGCTTCGTTCGAGACGCGAACATTGAGCTCGTTGATGGATTTACACGCCATGACGCTGAAACTGCCGCTGCGCAGCCCGAGCAACGCCTCAGTCGTTTGTGGCGAAACCGGTTGTGCGTTGCTGGAGACACAGTTTAACCCCAGACAACGCTTACCACGCAAGCAGGTTGGAATTGCGCAAATGAACAGCTCCAACGCAGCATTCTTGTATGGTTTCACAACTGTGACTGGTGTTGAGGATGAGGCAGCCGCAGCAACACGCTCTTTGGTACTGTCGTTCAGCCGTTTGTCATGGCGCTTCGATCGTGCTGCATACGAGTGTGACCTTGGAGCCTCTTCCGAAGAAGATTGTGAGGTACTGCACCACCAACTTGGTGACAGCGATCGCCATTTGGTACTGCCCAAACAGTGGCTCCCGACTCAGCTCCAAAGTGGCAGTCTAGGATCTTTTGTCTCTCTTGTTCAGCTGGTGGAGCCCAAGATTAGATTAAACCCTGGACTAGCGTCGTCATTGGCGACGTTGGAACACTTAGAGTCGTGGCCACAGGAAAACATGCACGAGTGCTTGTCCACGATGGATACATATCTCCAATACGTGGACAACAACCACTTTTATATGAGTGGCGATATGGTGGAGACGATGGCAGCATCAGCGCTGCTATTTATTTTTCAGAACGCTCGAGTAGTGGCTAATGCCCCAGGCGTGGGGGTTATGATGACCCAACGGCGACTTGTTGATATTTCAACGCGAAGAGTAAAAGTCTTTTTGACGAATACCAAGGTGGGCAACGTTTGTACGTGGACTGGATGCGCCGTGCTGCTGCTGTTAACGGTGTTGGTTCTCGCGTTGCCAAACGAGCGGGCTCGGCTTGCACCTCCGCGTGGAGGCAACGCACGTGCTGAGAGATTCGTGGCTGTGCAAACGGAGCAAGTCTACCCCAATCTAATCTACAAGAAGCGCTTCCTGATCGGCAAGACTGGCGAGGAGATTAAATTCGGCGAGTTTGCCGTTGAGTCGGTTGGATTGCACCACAAGATGGAGGAGGACGAACAGATCTACATTTAGTTGTTTATCTGTTCACGAAGTGTATAGATGACTTGCCCAATGGTACATGTGAATTGGTGAAATTAAGGTCGGCATTTGGTCGTGCGGTGAGTTTTCTTTTCTCCATCTTTATTTTAATTAAATATGTTTGTTTCCTTAGACTTCTCGGCAGCAAGAAACCGCATCACTGAAAAACAACAGTCATTTTGAGAATGCCACGTACTTCGAAGTACTTTTAAATATTCTGGCAAGTTACCAAAACCTTTTTGAAGACACTTAGTTATCCCTTTGTTTACTCTAAAAAAATGTTGACCATATTTTGACTTTTTTCTTCCTACTACCCAAATTCAGATCGCGTCATCGGTTTTGTGGTAAACAGTAGCGAAACCGTGATGATTGCCACCTAATTCCATCCGATGCTGCTCGCGACGCCCTCGAAACTAGCAACTCATCTAGCATTCTTGAAAAACCTTCCAAGGAACCAAGTCAACAACATCATCGTTCACCATGACATCCAAGCTCTTCTCTGCAGTGAAACTCGGTGGTAAAGCTCCGACCCCTTTGAAGCACCGCGTGGTGATGGCACCCATGACCCGTCAGCGTACGGGAGACGATAGAGTCACTGGGCCAGCTGTAGCCGAGTTCTACAGGCAACGAGCTACTGACGGCGGTCTGCTAATATCAGAGGCCACCAACATCAGTGCGTACGCTCGTGGTTACTACGGAGCTCCGGGTCTTTACACACCGGAGCAAGTGGACGGCTGGAAGACCGTGACATCCGCAGTGCATGACAAAGTGACAAGATCTTCAACCAGTTGTGGCACACAGGCCGCGTCAGTCACCCCCTGAACCTCCCGAATGGAGCCCAACCTGTCTCGGCGAGCGCGACAAGCATGGAGGGAGTGCAGAGCCTCGCCACCACTGTCGAAGGTCGCTTGTCTCACCCGAATCTTGAGACCAGCGAGATTCCAGGCATCGTTGATGACTACAAACGTGCAGCTGAAAACGCTCTAGAGGCTGGTTTTGATGGTGTGGAGCTTCACGCTGCGAACGGATACCTGCTGGAGCAGTTCCTACTGAATGGAACGAACCAGCGCACGGACAAGTATGGTGGTAGCCCGGAGAACCGCGCACGCATCGTGTTTAAGGCTATCGAGGCCATCCTATCTTCGGTGGACTCAAGCAAGGTGGGCATCCGCTTGTCCCCGTTTGGAATGGCTTTCGGATACACCGATTTGAACCCTCGAGAGATCTATGACTAGGTCGTGAAGAAGCTGAATGACTACGACTTGGCCTACCTTCACCGCGAGGCATGCAGCAGCCAGCGCCCGACGCACCGGAGGGAGGGGTCACCAAGATTTACCGCAAGATGTACAACGGTGTGATGATCAGCGCGTCGGGCTACGATGGCGCCGAGGCTCGCAAGGTGGTTGCGGACGGAACGACGGACCTCGTGGCTTTCGCGCGCGACTTTATCTCCAATCCGGATCTTGCGGAGCGCATCCGTACTGGCGCCGAGCTCAACCCGGTTAACTAGCAGACAGTGTATGTGCCGCTCGATGTTCCGTTCGAAACGGGTTACACGGACTATCCGTTCCTTGACGAGAAAACCGCCTAGGCATCCTGCAGATGAATGCAGCATGTAAAAACTCTCATCCAATATAGCATTTATTGCATTCTTTGAAGCAAAGGTTATTCTGTACTTGTAAAATCTAGTACACGGGAACGATGCGGTTAGCCTGGTGGAGAAGCGAGTAGTTGTACCTTGATGCGAACTTGCGGACTTTTTCATGGCGGACGTGCTGTGGGTAATGTTGAAGAATCCACTGCACGACCTCACATGTTCGTTCAATGCAGCGTTCACCGCTGCATCTGACGCACACCCATCTGAACGGTGCGAATACAAGATCATCAGCACTTCCAAGTGCCCTCCAGCCGCTGCTCCATCCATCGCTCTATATGTGCCACCTTCACGGCGATTCGCATGCAACCACTTCACCATTTCCAAGTGGCCGTTTGTTGCGGCACCATCCAATGCTGCAGTTGTACAGCCCCCAAACTCTGGACGATACTCATGAAACCACTTCACCACGTCTACGTGTCTACCGCTGGCTGCTCGATCCATTGCACCAGAGGCGATCCACTCGGAGACGCTCCTTCTAATGTGTTGCTTGTACAGCCACTTGACCGCATCTAACTGACCGTTTGCGGCCGCATTCTCGAGTGCGGAGCGTGAAAAGTGGCAGTTTTCAGAGCAATGACCGCATCACTGCCACGTTTCCATTGCTGGCGGCTCTATCTACCGCATCTTGCGTACAGCCCTCGGTACGATGATCATGTAGCCACTGCAGCACGGTAAGATGGTTACCGCGAGCAGCTCCGTTCATGGCAGCGACGTTGAACCCTCTCGTCGGTATCTGTGTAGCCATTTAACCACATCGAGATGGCCGTTGCTCGCTGCTCCATCCATTGCCTTGTTTGTACAACCCTCAGTTCTGTTCTCGTGTAACCACTGCACGACGTCCATGTGGCCATAACTTGCCGCATTGTCCAATGCTAGTGTCGTGCATCCATCAGTGCGATGGCGGTGCAGCCATTGTACAACCTCAAGGTGACCATTGCTCGCTGCTGCATCCATTGCCTGCATTGTGCAAGCACCGCCGTGTTCAAGCCCCCATTGAACTGCTTGAAGATATCCCTTTCCAGCTGCTTCATCCAAACAGAGAGAGAGGTCCATCGATCGAAGACACAGATGTTAACCAGATTCTTGATCATTTCAAGATGACCTCCTGAGATTGCTCTCTGGGCAGCACTCGCCACAGATAGACGCAGAGAATCTGCTCCGACTATCTCCACGACCCATGAAGCGATTTCGGTGTTTCCGTTCCTAGCAGCAGCTTCTAGCAACACGCCAGCGCAGTCATTCAATCCTGCCGGTGGCACCAACCGCTTGCACAGCCATTTCAAGGTATCTAGTTTATTTCTGCGAGCAGCGGAGACCATTGCTGGCTTGATGCAGACGCCACGCCTATCATGCACCAACACTTGCTCCAGCATACGTAGATGACCTTTAGTTGCCGCAGCTTCGGTTGCCTTAAAAATGCCACTGGGACTATCAACAATAAACCGGTCCTACACAATGTTACCAAGTAGCCATCGCACCAACTCTGCGTTTCCACGCGGTGCAGCATTTACCAGTCCAACCGAAAGTTGAGCTTGGCGATAGAATGTGTCCATCTCACCTAGCGGCCGCCGAGCGACCAGTCGAGCAACAAGTCGACGCGCACCGCCGTCATCACTGCTTGTATCATGACTTTCGATACCACAAGCGCGAGCAATATTCCACTGCCACGATACGTCGACGAGGTCGTCCAGGGCGTGCACAACGTGCTGCAAAGCTGCAACATGGTATTTTTCATGCACTACTACTGCAAGTCCTGCAGTCAGGGTCGCCTCTTGTTCTGCAATCGTAGCTTTGGAGTGCGACGGGAACAGGACGTCATCCTTCTGACGTTCTTGGTTAAAGAAAGCTGAATACCAACAACCACATTGAGGTAGTTCCACACTCGCACACATGTAGTCGTTTCAATACTTCGGGCACAACTGCCGAAACGGACTACTCACTCTCGTCGCAGTGCTCATTCTCGGGTGCGTAACAGCTTTGAAAGGCGGATCCAGGTACTTGTGCGCGACTGCTGCGACAGGATTGATCATCTTTATACGGGTCTCCAGCAACGCCATGTATTCTTCCCTGCGCATTAAGCTAGGTGGCGTAACCTCACGCGGCGTTGGGGAGCTGGAGCGTGCGGGTAGTGCTCATTTAGCCAAGCCAAAATGTGTACGTGCATTTTACGCTGAGCTTCAAACGCGGCATCGCTAGTGCATCCCTCCGTACGCTGTGAGCGCAAAAACAGCAGCACTTCGAAATGTCCACCTGACGCAGCCGCGTCCATCGCTTTAGTAGTGCACCCTTCGTGACGATAACGATGGAGCCACCGAACGATCTTCAGCAAGCCAGCACCTGCAGCATTGTTCATCGCCTCAACCGAGCACCCTTCCGTCCGGTTGAAATGAAACCACTGCAGTACTTCAAAGGCGCCAGACCCCGCGGCGCCATCCATTGCTGCAGTGGTGCAACCTTCACTACGATGTTCATGAAGCCATTTCACAACAGCCAGGTGACCGTTTTTTGCCGCACCATCCATAGCAGCGGTTGTACATCCCTCCGCGCGATGCTCGTGAAGCCACTGGACCATTTCCAGGTGCCCGTTAGCCGAAGCACCGTCCATGGCAGCAGTCGTGCAGCCTCCCGATCGATGTGCACTGAGCCACTTGACAATGTCCAAGTGGTTTCCTGCAGCGGCACCATCCATCGCGTCATGCGTGTCTGTGGGCCGGCTTCCTGCAAACCCCTCTCTAGCCAAACGCTCATCGACATGCTGTAGATACTGCAGTATCTCT
Organism: Phytophthora tentaculata; assembly: GCA_033557915.1. Classification (NCBI taxonomy): domain Eukaryota; phylum Oomycota; class Peronosporomycetes; order Peronosporales; family Peronosporaceae; genus Phytophthora; species Phytophthora tentaculata. The sequence continues at coordinate 121,385 of JAUCEA010000009.1, forward strand.
AAATATCCACCTTTTGCAGCAGCATCTATCGCGGTGCTAGGCTCGTTGGCAAGCAGAGTCAACGAGTACGGGCGCAAGTCCCTATACAAGTGTCTTTGCTGTTCGCTGGCAAACGAATCGTTCAGCCACTTGACGACATCAAGAAAGCCTCGTCCGGCTGCACGAAGCATAGTTCCGCTTGAAACACTGGCCAGACCATCAAAACCCTGCTCGTGCAGATACTGGGCAACTTCGAGATGTCCTCGAATAGCAGCCTGATGCATGCCAGACCTGGCGCCACGACCAAGATTGTGCTCCAGAAGCCAGCGCACCACGTGCACGTGATTCTCCCTTGCAGCAGCATCTAATGCTCGACTCGCGTTGCCTACTGGGTGGTAGCGCACCAACCATTCCACAACATCCATGTAACCATTGCGAGCGGCATATTCTAGAGCAAAACTGGCATGATGAACGTATCCGTGACGATAGAGCCACTGCAGCATATCTAGATGCCCACCCCATGCAGCGTCATCCATTGTAGGCGGCGCGAGTTGGCGCTCTGCATAACTACGAGCTAACAGCCACTGCAACAATTCCAGGTCCCCGCTACGAGCCACAGCTGCCATGAAGCGCCCCCAGTCTCGCTCCACACCACCTTTCTGCCCGAATAGCCATCGCGCAACGTCCTGGTAACCGTTCTCCACTGCAGCTGCCATGTCTGCGCCGCCCCATTGGATATGGTTGCTGCCGTTAATCTCCGCTTCTTCTTGAGCGTCTTGAAAAGCGCGTTCGTGGTCCAAGAAAAATTCTAACAGACACAAATTACCAGCAGCGGCAGCAGCTTCAACGGCTTGCACTGCCACCACGCAACCAGAGAAGTGGGTGAACAGCCATCGACTCATGTCCAAATCCCCGCGATGTACAGCTTCAATGACCGCCTGGGAGAATTGCGCACGGTGGTAGTGGCGGTCCGTCCGAAGGTACTGCAGCGGAGACCAGCAGAAGTAACGATCATCTTTTGAAGTGTCTCCGTTGAACGCCAAATATTTTTCGCTGCCATCCCAAATGCGACGCAGAAGTCGCAACGAGCCGAAGGTGCAGGCCCGTGCGAGAGGGATCTCTACGGAGTAGTCTAAACACTGAGACACAGAGGAAACGACGTGGGGCAGCGCGCCTACAGATGGATAGCTACGTAGCACCACAATAGAGGATGCGAGAGGAGGTGGGACCATATTCACGGGTCTACGTTTCTAAATTCTCATGTATGCAAAGGATTAATTTTTTTTTTTTAATTCTTCGAAGGGGAAATTATTAAAAAAATATTATATTTTTAAAAATTCGTAGAGCATCTTTAGCGATAGGTCTCAAAGGCAGTTTTAACCTAAAAGTAGTGCGTTTAGGACTCGAAAGAGTTCTATTGCTCCCAGCGGAGGGACCCATTGGTAGTTTTAACTTCACGGGGATCTGTCCTTTGGTGCTGTGGTCTTAAAATAAAACTCGAATTTCAATAGTTTTGACTTGATTTCACTATTGCGTATCGTTGATAGAAAAAAAAAACGCCGATGTACGCGGCAATCATCAGCCCACGAGATTGACAGTGAACCATGTATCTACACCGGTTGTGATTGGGCTGATGGTGGGCATTGCGGTAACGCGGGACAGAAGAAAACAACATTAACAACTAAAGCCGCTGAAAACATCGAAGGATGACGCTACCCGGTAGCAGGTTGTATAGAAACGTAGCTGGCAAAGGTGATCGAGTGTACAACTAGATTAGGGGCCGAAAGCAGAGCGACTTCGTGCGTTATGGTTTACAATTTAGTTAAAACCTCACTAAGTTCGTCCCGGTGGGAGCTACTCTAATGTACTCTTTTCACTGCGGACTTACTCTAAAATCCGAGGTCTTAAGCGACTCCTTAAGACTGGAAATAAGTCCAACCACTGGAGATGGTCTTAGGCCGGTTCCTAACAAATATCATGGGGTCGTGACCCAAAAAAACGGATAGGGTTAGATGGATCATGAAACAATGGCGGTTCCTAACAGGTCACAGATCATAATCTAAACAACAGCGTTGGTTTCGGATTTGAGGAGACCTTTGAGCAGCTATCATATCGAGACCAGCACCATGGAGGCAGCGACACCTCTCGACTCTGCAATGGAAACCCTGTCTCCTCCCCGCCCTGTAGCCTCAACCAAATGGACTGCACGACGAAATCCTGACAATGTAATACCGCCGACATCAGAAGATTACCGAGAGTGGACGGTGGACCAACTAAAACTTGTGTGCACCGCTCGAAAACTGTCTGTTGCAAAGAATACCAAGAAAGAGGACCGAGTTGCAATTCTAAATGCCTACGATGAGTCGAAAAGTGGGATCGCTCTACTGCTGATGAAGCAACGCGTAGGAAAGAGGCCCACAGAATCGGAAGAGGCTCGACGTACCCTCCACTGCGTATTTCGACTAGTGAATGTACCTTTTCCCGACGATTTCTTTTAGCGCTTCATATCATCCTGTGATCAACTCACCAGAAAACAACTTGACGAAGGAGGGTCAACTTTCTGGGAAGATGTTGCAGCCGCGTTTAACTCCGTTTGTGAAACCTATGATGGTCTCGTGTTCGAAGATTCTCTTTTTGAGGGTATCTGTCCTGAAATTATCACAGTACATTCAGCTGCAAACTGAAAGCGATGTGGAAGGAGCTCCATTCAGCCTTTTCCAAAGCCAAAGCACGATATAAGGTCTGGCACGCGCGAAGAGTTCTGGAGCTATTGTCGCGGTGATAAAGCAGTGATGCATTTGAGTTTATGGTGTGACGCTCGTACAGCAGGCCGTGCGTTTTGCGCTGCTGGAGTTTACGAGGAGGTCGAAGATGACTCAACAAAAGAAGGGGCGGATACCGAGGCAAAAAAAAACAGCCGTAAAAGACTAAAAAACACGGAACCTCTGATCGCGTTGACAGAAGTGTTCGCAAAACTTGTGGGTGTAGAGACAAACGCGAAAAGCGATTTGATTAGAGAGCAGGCTGCTCTCGCACGTGCTCAACGAGGACGTATCCAGCGGACAGATAAAAGGTATAAACTCTCAGCTATAGACGAGATACTCGTTCGCCACAGGGAATCTCTCACTGTTGTAGAAGATCAAATTCATGATCGGAGCGTCAAAAGACTGCCCCCAATAGCGCCACTTCGCGAAGAGAAGATTCGCCTGCAGAATCGAGTTAGCCAACTTCAAACCAAGATGGATAAGCTAGAAGAAGAAATTATTGATGATTAATACGTATAACATGAGCTCTCTCTTTCAGATAACTAAGGTCGAGACATATTGTGATCTTGAATGTGTTCCATCACAACCTGTCGCAAAATGTGTCCGTTTTTCACTTTGATGCCCGGTGTGGATGCAGGCGAAGCCAAGTAGTCACAGGTGTCCAACGCATTGAACTCTTGTAGAGCAACTCGAACGCTGTTTAAACCGGACGAGTGTGTCCGGTCGCCGATACAATAGTTGTGTAACTTCATAGAAGTTTTTATAACCAGACCAGTGTGGATATAATCCACAGAAAATGGTCGCCGAAATATTTGCCATTTATTCACTAACAAGCCGAACGCCATCTCGATTCTAATCCGCAACTGAGATAAGTAAAAATTATAGTCTAAGTTTGCTCTCGTCTTAATTTCCGGCTTAGTAAAAGGGACCAACATTGAAATAGCAAGCAAGTACGCATTGTCTTCAATCACGAAATAGCCAAATGGTAGACTTTGGATGTCTGCACTCAGTTTCCACTTGCTGAAAGCAACGTTATCTACCTGACACTTTACCGGGAGAGTTAAAACAATACCCAGTGAGCTTACAAGAATAATGATAAAGCGCCTGTACGTTAATTCCATGTACGAGGTAGTGTCCGGAGAAAAAAGCAGATACATCAGGCACTTTAATGAACGTGGCGCTTTGATGGTACATAACCAACCATCAATACAGCCAACGCATCCAGTCACAATGTAATTTGCACTATTAGATTGAAAAGAGCGTACTGAGGCTCTGATGGTCTCCATGTCGTTCACAGGGGCCGTTATTCGGAAACGGGATGGTCGGATATTGCTGTCATCACTTCCACTAAATTGCGTAGAAAGCGGATTTGCTGGCACCCGCAAGCTGTGATATGAACCTCCAGCAAGCCACGAGATAGTCATTTGCACCATATTCATAACTTCAATGGGCTTGGTTAGTGTTCGATGTTCCGATTTGATTGTCACGCGATGCAAGCTTGGTGTTAAGAATTGCACCAGCAAGTCGAATGCGTCTGCGCTCATCCGATAGTATCGTTTAAATTGACTTTCGAGCAGCAGACGCTCGCGATGTGGAACCCATTCCAACCGATTACGATAAACAACCGTTCTGCGCCGATTCTTGTGTCTTTGAGAAGCGACAACACCAGAGACGACTAGAACTAGTGTAGTGATCTTCATATTGCGTAGTCGGTACCGTAATCCGCTGATCCGAAAATGTATCGTGAGCTCAGCTTGGGATCACCCCCCCCGGGGTAAGATTTGAGGAAGGATGTGTATTTACAGCAGCCAATCAAATATCATGGTTAGGGATCATGCTTCCATCGTGATCCTGTTAGGAACGGCTCTTAGGGCCGTTCTTAACGGGATCGCGATCCGAAACGTTGCCCTGTGATTGGTCAATTTGGCTTCATTTATTTCCGAGTTTGTAACCCAGCGTACCCCTTGATCCGAGTCTCGGATCTCGACCTCAGCGGAATCGCCGAATCGCACGGCTGCCTGAAAGCGACACCAGTGCAAGATGCTCGCAGTAGGACGCAAAAGGAACTAGCAATTTGAGTTTATAGCTTTTATGCAATATTCTGTGCCTGTCAGTTTATTTTTACGCTTATAGTGCAGCGCACAGAGCAGCTAAAGCAGTATTTAAATTATTTAATTTTCATTTATAGAGTTGGGTCATCGGTTGCGCTCTGTATGGGCGGGTCGCGGTCCGGTTAGAAACGACCGGGCCGCAATCCTTTAGTATAGCCCACGATCCCACCGGATCGCGATCCCGATGAGAACGGCCCTTAGAAGGGGAAATTCTACTTAACGTCCGTTTTATTAAAATAATTCCAAAATGCTTCCATAACGTATAAATGAGTACTGTCTTCACTTTCAATAAAACCTTTGCACCGTGTCCGTTATGTATCCTGTACAGTATCCAAAAAGTTCTCTGAATTTTAATCCAGAGTCCTCCCAGCGGTCCCAGAGTCCTCATACATTACTTACCGTGTAAAAAACGATCTATCGGATTTGGAAAACGTGTCAAAACGTATCTGTCATCGCGTAACCTCATAGAATTTTATAAAATGCGTTATATTGACCAATCCGCTGAAGATTAGGACAATTTCCCCTTTATTTCATACAGCAACTCATAAATCTATAATACCTGTCATCTTAAATAATCCGCCACACTCAAGCAAGATCAACCACAAAAAAACAGTCACCTATCTCTCCAAACATCCAATAATCACCTACCGCGCCATAGAGCGATTGTATCGAGCCGACGACCGAGCGCAGCGAGGTGCTCCCCCTTTAGGGAGAGGTAGAGGGGGTCTAGGGTTTTAATGGTCTAAGGTTTGGTTTAGGAGGCGGTTGTAGTTTTCAGCGCAGATAGCTTAATGATAAGCTGGGATGCTACCTGTGGTTTATGGGCTGTGTGCGTAGCACGCGGGTCTAAAACGCAGGCCGAGGCAGGCGAAAATGCTAAATCACTAGGTGGTTTGATCCGGCACTTGTATTACCAGATATTAATAACCGACAGTAGATTAACTAACGGTAGACTTGCTAAAACTGCAAGCAGCTTGTTGTTCCTCCTCTTCGTCGCAGGGAATGCACTTGTTCTCTCTAATGCAAATTCAGGTCTGATTTGTGGTTAAGTATGGTCCCATTCTAAGCCACTATTCTCACAATTGCCATACGACCACCTGTCACCGCCTTTATGTCCTTCGCACTTCTGCCCATCACTGGATGTTTGTTCAATGTAGGTTCGCCATCATCCTATCGTAGATCTTGAAATCGCTCTCGATCACCATGTCGGGATCCGAGATCCGGGATCCAGATCGCCATCATCCCAGATCCAGATCGTCTTACCTTCTGGATCCGGATCCACTCTTCCTCTTGGGTCTCCGACGTCCCGTTGCTACTGGATCCTGCACTCTATCCGCTTGGAGTCCGTAAGGGATCTTGACGTTCGCATCCGTAGTATCTTTGGCATCTGATCGAGGATCGCCTCTTCTGCTCTGGATCTCCAGCGGTCACTCTTCGGGAAACTGACCGAGTCACTTATGGTCACCCAGGTCACGATCCATCCTTTTCTTTCCTTTCTCAGAACCCGCTTCACCAAAGCCGACTCTTGAGTGAAGCTGTTGCAGCACAACGGCATCGCTCCACGCACTCACCTCGCGGTTTCCTCTCCCCCAGACACATCTTGGTGATGTTTTCTACCAGTCTTTCGCCTTCCAGCGCGCTTTGTCGCCATGTCGGGCTCCGGTGGACCTCCAGCCGGCGTCGCCTGCGGGATGCACCGGCCTCACGACCCTCTTCGTCCTCCGGGGCGTCTTCTCCAGCCACTGCTCGCAACCGCATGTCGACGGCCATGATCTCCTGACGGTAGGTTTCTCGTGCGGATCACATGTACTACCGGATATACCGGGTCGCTTGCTAACTTGAACTACCGATGTCTTGTTCGCAAATGCATAGATGCAATATCTAGAACGCTCGGGTCGTACCGAATCCCAACCCGGCGAACGTCCTAGTTTAACGTCTTCTCAGCGATCGCGGGTAGAAGACCGCCGTGCTTGTGGGGATCGTACCACTTCCGGATATGGTTGTAGAACTCCTCCATCGGGCACTTGCCCATATCATGCAGCTCACCACAGCCGCGACAAACCAAGAAACAGTAATCCTCTGGATGACCCTTCTTGCCGCACTTCTCGCAGGTCAAGCGCTTCCAGCAGTCGGCCTCCGTGCGCCGGCGCGATCCACCATAGGTGCACAGGTCGCGGCTTGATCGCTCTGGCTAGAAACGAGTCCGCTGATCGCGGGGTAATAGATCCTGTCCCTCTCGGGTCGGTTGACTTGGATCGCGGGCGTTCTGAGTCTCTCTCGTCGTCGTCGACGTTGGATCCTAAGCCGCAGCCACGTAGATCCGACGGCGATAGTCCTCATCCGAGCTGTACTCATCTGATCTAGAATCGGATTCCGAATCCGACGTTGGCGCTTGGATCGCGTGGACTTGTTTCCCCTGGATCGTCGCGGCTGGGCACTCGGCGTCTTCTGTCGATACTTGCTCCCGTACGCCGACTTCTTCTGACAGGTCTTGGGTCGATCCATAGCTCGCAAGGCTTTATCGAGATCATCAGCATCAGTCAGCCGCAACAGGGTCAGCCGATCCGCCAACTCTTGATCGCCTAGCGTCTCGATGAAGTGATCGACATGTTCCTTGCGTTCTTTCGACCCACCATCCTTGACCTTCAGCTTCGCGCGCAGGGCTGCCACATTAAGACGATACAGGTACTCCAGCGGGGACTCCTCCGATCGCTTGCACGCGTGATAGTACTGCCGCGACAACGATATCCCGAATCCACAGTACTGGATCTGGAAGCTCCGATGCAGATCGCTCCACTTGTTCCGAGTGGATCTGCCAAGCTGGCGGTACCAGTTCTTCGCCTGTCCGGCCAGCAGATCCGTGAAGGTAAGACACTTCTCTTCGTCCGGGGCTTGATCGCCCAGGAGCGCTGACTTCACTTCGCTGATCCAGGATCTGGCGCGATCTTCGTCTAGGTCTTTGCCTGTGAGCCCCTTCAGATCCGAGATCGCAGAGATCCGAAAATTCTGGATCATCAACGATCCCGTAGACCCGACTACAGTGGAGGTTACTGCAGTGCGTGCAGTTGCCTTAGACATCGGGAAGTCGATGTCATCCGGATCGTACTTTCAGTTGGAAGACTCGTGATCCAGCGGTCCTACCAACTCCATCTCCACATCTTGCGATCCCGCGTTTCTAGCCACCACCGCGTTCGACGAAGCGGGCAAGATCTGTTGCTCGCGCAAGAATCGGCTCATGGCGGCTTGGAAGTATGATCCCAGCCAGCCGTTCGACTCTTCGGTAGACGTGGTGGCAACTGTTCGATCCGTAGACCGTGAAGTCTGCTTCTGGCGCGGATATCGTGGTTTATCCCTAGCCAATTTCGCCCGAGCTTCCTGACAGTCCCAGTGACATACGACGCGGCTCTGAGGAGCTGTCCGATCCTCGTTCGGCTGCCGATGTATAGTGTGACGACGCACCAGCGCTGATCGCTGGTGATCCTGACTGATCTTGAGCACGAGGCACGTCGCCCATCACGATCCGCAGCTTGTCGATCAAGTTCCGAGTCGACGTCTGAATCACAATCAGCCCCAGACCGAATAGGTCTTTCGCGTCGAATGCGCCGGCGGTAAGGTCAGCGTCCTTTAGCACGCGATGCAGGGCGCGAGTTCTTCACCGCGACGAGCTTGTCCGACGTAGCGGGCGGAGCTATCACCGGTCCGCGAAGTCCGCCGATCTGCTTCAGTTTCAGGATCGACATCACCGGATAGTGCTATAGAAACTCTCTTAGATCCTTCTGGTAGTACATGATCTCCAGAGCGTCGTCGGTCCACGGGCTGGCAGATGCCTCTGGATCTTCGCCATCTGACTCATGTGCCTTTAGCTTCTTCCGAGTAGTTTTCGACCTCTTCTTCTTTGCTGCAGATTTTTGAACTTGCGGATCGTGGGCTACCGGTAGCTCAGGATGCGCCTTAGGTGTCCCTTGAGCGTCTTTGTTTTGTGAATCTCGACTTGCGTCAAGATCCGCAGGGGATTTTGGGAGGCTTAAGAGGTTTCTCTTCCAGATCCGGATCCGGATCTGTACCTCTTCCGCCGTGGAGCTGGTTTCATTCAGCGTCGCCGTCGTCGATCCAATCTCCGATGACGCTTGATCCCCAGGTTCAATCTTCACTTGAACTTCTTTTTGAGACTCACGGTGAAATTGTGAGCCATCAGAACGTCCGGGCACGCGCACCATTGTGGTGTAGCGGGCTCAGCAAAATCTTGCGAGACCACTAGATCCAACTTCCACTAAGCCCGGACACCGACTAACGGAGGGTGTCCCCCAATGGATCTTGTGCTGAAATTTGCTCACCTTGTGTACCCGACGGTAGGGATGGATCTTGCTCCTCCAGTGACTTCGTGAAGACTCAAGTGGTGGAGGTTTGAACGTCTTGGCGAGACATTGGGGATGAAGTGGAGCAGCGCGAAAACCCTTTGCTCTGCCGCCGGTATTGCCCAGATCCTAAGCGATTACTCGAGCTTGGATCTGGCGGTCTGGATCTGAATCCGGCCGAGAGGTTGCCTTAATGGGGGGGGGGGGGGTTGCCTTTACGGTCTTCTTTTACACTTGCTTGCCGCTTCCTATAGCGGGATCGTGAGTTAGTTGTGACTAGAAGGATCTCCTGGCAAAGCAATAAACTCCGATCGATCTGGGATCTGCACTTGAGGGTAAATCACTAGGTGGTTTGATCCGGCACTTATATTATTAGATATTAATAACCGACAGTAGATTAACTAACGGTAGACTTGCTAAAACTGCGAGCAGCTTGTTGTTCCTCCTCTTCGTCGCAGGGAATGCACTTGTTCTCTCTGATGCAAATTCAGGTCTGATTTGTGGTTAAGTATGGTCCCATTCTAAGCCACTATCCTCACAAGTGCCATACGACCACCTGTCACCACAGTTTTGTCATTGTTCAGGCTCATACCGGAGGTCACACAGAAGTATTTCACCAAAGTAAAAAATAACTTGGTATGGCGTAGGTCGTACAGAAGTCCAGTACAGTCATCAGCGAATCTAACCACTGAGTGTGTAGTAGACCCCCTGCGTAGCCCGCAATCTCGAAGTCGCACTCGAAGGTAGTTCAGCAGAGACTCAATAAACAGCCCAAATAGTGCTGGCGAGAGCGGATCACCTTGGCCACCACCGGCGCACAATTCAATGGGGTCTGACGGACGACCATTAAACATGAGGGAAACCAGAGCGCCAGGAAACAAGACTCGTATCCAACGTCGGAAGGAGTCGCCGAACTTGAAGAGCATCAAAAACCAGGTCTAGTGCTTCCCACACGACACTATCGAAGGCTTTAGCAAAGTCGAGTAAAACTGTACCGGCCGGCGATTCGTCACCAGCGAACAACTGGTCTAGCGCTTGCAATCGCAAGTGTGCGTGACGAATATCGCGGCCAGGCACGAATCCATACTGATCCGAGTGAAAAAAGCTGCCCAGAATAGAACCAAGCCGGTAAGCCAGAAACTTAGGCCCTAACTTGGCGTCGACATTGAGTAGCGAGATTGGACGGTAGTTACTGGGGAGCTTGCGGTCGCCTTTCTTTTTGTTACAATAGCGACACTTGATCGCACCGCCGAAACTTTGTCATATTCGCCCTCGTTGAAATTGAGCATCGTACACTACCTCCAGTTTACGGTTCCAGTGGAGCAGATCCACCTTGTAGTACTCCACAAGTACGCCTCTGGTCCCGGTAGCCCCTCCCCCCGGACCTTTAAAGACGACTCCCAACGCATTACCTGAATACTGTCCTTTCCAGTCAACTTGACCGAGCTCGCCAAAGTGGCCGGAATCGTGTCCAAGGCCGCGAGGCGTTGCTGGGGTGGATGAATGACTTACACCCGGTTGACGCTTGGCGCCTCCAACACCAGGAGCTTCAAGAGTTCACTAGCCAGAGCAGTTCTCGGACTGACCACGTGCTAGTTAGCTCTCGCCTCTTCCACTCCGCAGTTCAAGATATCCATCATGACTTTTGTGGTTTAGCTGGCAGAGGCAACCACGCTGGAATTTCATTTCGGCTCGGCTCCTCCTGTTTAAGCCTCCCGCTAGAGCACCGTGGAAGCGCCCGACCTGGGTCATCCAGTTGCCAGAAGCCCAAGAATACCTGCAAAAATCACTATGTGAACTTGCTCAGTATTTTCGCCCCCCCCCTCCAGCTGCATACAACCCTGGCTGTTTACTGGACGAGCACAAACGGAGAGACTCTATATTTCTCTGTGAACTCTTCCTTTCCAAGAAAAATAAGCGTCAGCGGGTATTTTAAAATGTTCACCTTAGAGTGAATGAACTTCAGCACTCGCAGGCAGCCGCGCCGACTATAGACTATTACGAACAGCTCGCTACTGCCAAGGCTGAGCTTAAGGGAAATCTGTACGAGCAAGTCAACTATGCCTCCAAGCAAAAATTCGCCTCTGCTTTGGATAGCTCTGAGCAATGCTCCAAGTATTTCTTCCGGCCTCTCCAAGTACTCCACAAAACGCCTATTCCAGTGGGCTCGGCTGAATATTCAGGTACAACCTGTGCGGCATTCTCTTCGTATTGGTCTGGTATCTATTGCTCGCCTTCGAAAGAATTTGGGCACAGCTAGCCCACGAGGGGCCGCATTAAGCTCTCCCAGATACTCAGCATACCAAAGCACGCCTAACACCGAAAGACCAGGCTTACTTGGACAGCCCCTTTACGGCGAATGAGTTTTACTGGGAATTAGCTCATATTGCCACTGAGAAGACCCGAAAAATTTCGCCCGTTGGCTCGGTTGGACTGGAGCGTTGACCACATGAATGTAGGTCGCGACTGAGTCCACGGTGCCACGCACCAGCAGGTAGCGAGGTAGCAGCGCCGAAGAGCTGACATACCGGCGCGTGACGCCTTGAAGGGTTCGGACGGGACAGGAAGGTGTGAGTAGAAAACCCACACCAGTCTGCTCCGTGTAAGTGGTCATGTTATCAAGTGACCAGAAACTGGAGTTAAGCCGCGATGACGTGCTTCAGTGATGTTTCGCTCTATAAAAATATTTTATACCCGTAAACTTAGTCTCTTGAAGTCCCACAATGTGGAAGCTGTTCGAGAAAAAAATCAGGGTACGTTGTGTATTATTTAAACATTCACGTTGAGAGAGAACCCTCTCAGGGCCCACTGCACATTATAGGCGAGGGGAACGGGGGTGGTCACCGAGGCGGCCCGTTCTCGTAGGTACTCAAGCGTGGAGCGAAGGTCGTTTGGGAGAAGCCAAATCAAAATGCGGTACATTAAGGGCGACATTATAATACTGGCCAGGGTCGAGTCATCCCATAGTAGCCACAATGGGTGAGGCAGTACCGATGCTGGCTTCCCGGTGACTTCACTCAGTTTGAGTGGGTTAATATACATACTGGGTAGAATTATTTGCAGAGCCAGATTTACTTCAGCCAGACGTAACTTGAGCCAGTATTGGGACTGTTCCGGACACAGTTGCCCTAATGTCGTCTGGCAATCGTAGTCACGCTGATCGGGGTAAAGCTTGGAGAGTCGGCCATACAGACTGCCTTCATCTTCCAACGGATAGGCTTCGGTGGATAGCTCTCAAAGAAAGGCGTGTCCGAAGGCTTTGGAGCAAACGTGGTGGAAGTTATCCTCCACCTTGGAGTCCAAAATTCGCGATGAAGACTGGGCTGGGCTTGAGCCGTAGCCAACACAGTATCCTGGTCCGTCGCCGAGCTAAACGAGCCCATGAAATCTTCAATAACGGTGCAGAGATCCTTGAGAGAAAGCTGTTCAACGTTGCCTTGGTAGAGAGCCGCATTGAGAACACCCTCAGTCACTTCCGTCCGCCCCACAAACGAGACCACTGACTGGGGTGGGTCAGCCGACTTGTCTGAACGGATGAGATCTTGATCTGGCGGTATAGGTCCATCTGCACCTTCACTCAACCACTCGTACGAGTTAATGGAGGAAACCGTCGAATATCCCTTCTGAGAGGGAGGAAGGCGACGCACGTCATCATCGGGGTCGGCAACAGTACCAAAAACCATACACTTAGCCCGCATAATACGGGCCGGCGTAAAGTCGGTGGCGTGAATCGTGTCAACAGGGAAATTGGGTACAGGTTTATGGGGGCATACCGATTTAGGTCTAACCACAACTGCGGACTCAATACCATCCATAGTACTGCATTGGGAGGGCTTCTCATCAGAATGACCCCCACTATGTGGCTCACTTTTCTGAGGCGGTGTCATCGACCATTGCGGCACTTTCGCTGGTATCACTTTCGTTGTCAAACGCAGGCGGGATACTGCCTGTGTCGTCCGAGTCCGATCCTGGCGGAGCAGGCTTAGGTTGCCGGTCCTGGCGGCCCTTTTCACGGAGCTACTTGATACAAAGGGCGGAATAACGCCCCTGATGTTGCCTGCGTGTTTGACGGAACCATTGATCAAACACGGCGCCCGCGCAACCACATGGTATGAAAGTTTAATTCTGTTGCCATTATATTCTAACCCACAACATAGTTTAACAAAATATTGATGTTATTAGGAATTTATGATAAGGGTGGCAACCCTGCATTTAATTGCTTAGTCGCAATCGACTATCGAGGGAAATTTTGCTTCTTTGGTGTGTTTTACGGGAGTAACTCAGAGCAATCTGTGGTGTAGGGATTTTCAGATCGGCCCACACCTAAATAGGCGACCCGTAGTAGGCAAAAGTGACCTGAGAATAGGCATCGCGAGCCAAGGAGCAGTGGGTCACGGTACGAACCCGGCGATCTGTTCGGATACTATTATCCGGATAGCCGCTGAGTCCAACGGCCGCCTGAACTCGGCGGAAGGGTCGGCCGAGATCCAAAACGACTTCATTTCACTTGATATTTGTATAGGAAGCATAGGAGGAGCCCAAAGAGGCTTTCGAAGGATAACAGATAACAGAGCAGAATTTTCCTAGTCCAAGACACGTGTACACTCTTCCGGTAAGTCCCTGCACAGGGCTGGATTATGTCTGCCGTTAATACCCGAGAGGCATAAGCTTGTAGGGTATTGACTGGCAGCACCAAGAGATTAGGTCGGTCCGGGTAGGACAAAGGTCTCGCTACGCGCGAAAGAAAAGCCCCGCGAACTCAGCGGGCCGGTACCTCGGATAGCCCGGGTGCCGTGACACTTCTAGCTGAGCTGCCTCTGCGCTCGGCGACCTGTAAAAGCGCTCGCGCGCCGTCGTCCATCATTTGGTGGAGGGCACAGGGATTTGTGAACGAGGTAAGCCGAACCCAACTCGGCGAACCTCGGAAGTAGTCTGACTTGGTTAGTCAGAACTTGCGGAAGCGAGCCGCACGTCTGTCCCGGCTGGTCCGAACCGCGAGGGGACCACCCTCTGCGCAGACCATACAGGCACCTAACTTGGCGATTTGTTGTGGTTTGTGTAAGGAATCCACATCTGACGGTATTTGTGTGTTCAACTACACCACAACTGGTGCCGCGACCCGGGAACAGGGGTGTGTGCTTGTTTTTCTGTAGATACCAGCTAACCAAGTTAAGAAGAAGAGAAAGAGAAGATGGTCAAGAGATCAGCAACTCCGAGCGACGGAAGCCCAGCGACAGCTGGAGGATCGCCTCTCGCGGGGTTGAACCCGGCGGACTCACAACCCACCATCATGACGATGGAGGTGGGACGGACCGTCCAGTTCGACGATGATGGCCAAGACCAAGAGAGCGAGAACGGAGATGCAAGTGACGGAGAGTATGAAGAGAAGGCCGAGGCCGCTGAGCTCGGTGATGTGAAGACAACCGCCGAGTTACTCGGCGAGGTGGAATAATTGGCGCTGCAGGTAGGACGTATGGGAACCCCACGTCCAGTAGAGCGTAACTTGTCTGCCGAACTCGACGATGGTGCAGACGATGACGATGATGATGAAGAACACGGCGTTGCTCAAGGGGTCCGTCCGCCCCTTATTCCGAAAGCGACGAGGAACACCGACACGCCGCGCCAACAAAGTATTGGCTCGACTCGGCGAAGAGATGAGGACAAGATCAGAATGGATGATGATGTTTGCACCGGTGGCGATGGCTCAAGCGAAATGGCCGGTCTTAGGACCAGAGTTAACTCAGCCGGTGAGAGCTGCCAACATCAATCAGTTGGTGGAAGAAACTGTGTTACTGCTAAAGGCGATGGGCTATCGGTGCAACAGCCGACCGAACAGCCTCATCCTGTCCGACTGGAGCTTAATCCGAGCTGGAGCCGAGCTCTGGCAGTGGAAAAAGGAGCTGAGGGTAGCGTTCGGATTGGAGAAGGACCCTGGTGGTAAGCGACCGGCTTATGGCCGAATCGCTGAGTTCACGGGACTCGGTGAAGATCCAAGCAAAGTCCCTCTGCCGAAGACGCCGGAGACGAAGAAACGTGAAATATTCCGCGCTACGCAGGGTACTCCGTACTTCGAGGACTCACCGCATGCTGACCCCAGTGAATATCAAGCCAACTCAGCATACGACGCGTCAAGGGCAGCAGAAAGTAGATCGCTATCGTGACCTGTATGATGCTGCTGATGAGGCTGAAGCCCACGAAGATGATGACGATGATAACGATGCCGCTGACTTCAAAGAAAACCCAGATGAATCGGTGAAGGATTATATCCGGCACTTGAGCTTCGATAAGGCAGAAGAAGACTCGACTCAATATCTCGAAGTCCGGTCCCACGCATCGCTGGACAAAATCGCTGAGTTCGAAGGCAAACGCTACCGCTCCGACGCGTCGCTCCAATGGCTTAGGAGGTTCATCTACGATATGAAAAGCGCCAGGATGCCTCAAAACGCTTGGCGCGAGCCGTTCTCGCTTTGCCTAGGACGCGCGGCGAAGAGTTGGTATCGACAGCTACAGAAGAAGACTCAGCGACGCTGGAAACTACTCAGCGAGGCGTTCCTGGATTATTACTACTCGCAGTTTGGCCAGTCCGCTCGCACTCGCTACTACTCGGCGAGGCGCAAAGACAACGAACCTATCTGCGACTTCTTGATCCAACTCAACGGATACGCTCGGACAGCCAAGATTCAGTACGAGAAGGGCGGCGCAGATGCCGCTGACCACGTTGAGCACTTTCTGCTACACTGCGGAGATGATGACGTAATGGACTTGATCTATCCCCTCGAGTTGAAAGACATCGGCAAAGTCGAGCAGATCATGAGCCGTCGGATCCTCGGTGAGAAACGCAAGAAACAGCGGGATCGGCTTGTGTCAGCGCGGAGTCGGGCGATAAACGGAGGGAGTCGAGTCGCCGCGTTGAGCCTCGCCGAGATGATCGCCGAGATGACCGTCGAGATGGACGTCGAGATGATCGACGCAGTCGGCGGAAGAAAAATAAGGAACGCCGGGTGACCTTCGCCGGGGCCAACTCGGAAGAAGACGATATCGAACAACATCCGCCGAGTTCGTACGGTTCGGAAAGCGAATGGAGTGATCAGGACAAGTCCAGCGGACACGACTCGGCGGGGGACAGCGACAACATAGATACCGGCTTCGCTTACGACAAGGGGAAGAACGTCGAGCGCCGAGATAACTCCGCGAGGGATCGCAACGACTCAAACCGGGATAGCAACAACCCGGCAATTCGTAATACTCGCTCTTACGAGCGACGTGACCAGTCGAATCGCCGAGATGGATCGCGCACAGTCCACAATATGGACCTTGTCCGGCCTGCGGGAGACCGGGGAACTCGGCTCACTTCTGTCGACGACGATGCAAGTTCTGCAAGCAAGTCCACGGAGTCGGTCAATACGAGCTGTTCCGCCGATACGAGAAACTAGCCGCGTCCGTGAAGAATTCCGTCGACAAGTCCCAAGTCCCAGAAGACCTGCAAGACCTTTACGCGCCGAGTGATATAAACTCGGCGGCCCGCCAACACTGACTGGGTTGGAGTATACCAGGCTGCCACAGTCAGCTGAACCTGCAGTCGAAGCGAACTTCTTGTTTACTTTTGTAGGTGAAGCAGGACGGCCCGGGGGACGGAGCGGGGATGGCAATTGGATGTGTGAAATCCATGGTATTGAACGTGAGCTTGGTGAGTTGGAGGAAAACTACCGAGCTATTGCAAGTACGACTCAGCGGTCAGCCCAGTCTGCGCACCGTACCAGAATCATGAAGCTGCCTTCAGGAGAACGGCTGGGATGGTGGTCAGCGCAGACGTTTGATCGCCGAATTAGAATGAGAGCTCTCGTGATGGGAGCTGTGAACGATCGAAGGACGAAAATCTTGCTAGACACCGGGGCAAATGTCTTGGCGATAAGCGAGTCCTTTGCGAGGAAATTGAGACTCAAGCGAGTGGCCAGCCGAGATAAGCGTATCGATATACAAGGAATCAGTAAGGACAGAGTGGTGACAACATCACGAGCGATCGTGAAGTGACACTCGGCTGGGAAGTGGCATACGAATTCGAAGTGTGGATTATGCCCCATCATGCTGGAGTTGACCTGATACTCGGCACGGATTTCATGATCCCAGCTGGGATCCGACTCGACCTATACAACTCGTCGGTCAAGCTGCCCGATGAGATGGTGATCCCGCTCATTCGATCGAGTAATGCGCTGACCGCAGCAGAATTGGGACCAAATATCCCATGCGAGCCACCCGACGGACTGACGATCGATAGTAGGATGACCGCTGAGCTCAGACTGCCTAAGAGACAACCGACTCATGAACTGTGGGTGCGACGGACAAAAGGCTGGATTCCCACGGTGGTTTTTAATCGCCGAGGAAGGCCAACTCAGGTACTGATTACGAACTTACAATCCAAGTCGGTCTGGTGTCCACCTCATTTTTATGTGTTAAAGTGGCATCCACATGGAGTTCTGGCCAATGAAGGATACGTTCGCGTGAACTCAGCGAGGTACCGTGACTGGCAGGCGTTGGCATATGAGACAGCGATGGACAAAGATTTGCTGCAGAAAGAACAACGACTGTACGAAGAATGGTTGTCACACCAGCCGCCAGCTGTCGAAAGGCGGGAATACCCTATTCCGACGGCGGTTGTGAACGACCAGCTCCAGGGGGTGACTAGCGAGAGTTGGCATGCGCTGAGCGCTGGGAGCGGATCGATGCCAAGGCGGAGACTGACGACGCATGCAAGCATCGCGATGGCGCCGCAGTAATCTGCGCATTAGGGGTGACAAAGGGTGACTCGGTTCGGAACTCGGCGTTCCACCAAGAAGACGACCAAGCTGACTCTACGCCTGCACTACATGATGGCCAAGATGTTCTCTGTCATAGGACGAAGTTTGACAGCGTCGGCGACGCTTTTGGGCCCAACTCGAACTCGACTGTGGAAGGACCAAACGCCATAATGACAGTAAGAAGCGAGGCTGTGGTGAAGGACTCAGCTGTAACGACTAGAAATCCCGAAGCACGTCCTCAGCTGGCCCCTAGAGTTGAAGATGACGTTTTGAGTGAGTGGGCCAAGTCTGGACGCACTACAGACACGGGAAAGAGCGCAGTGTACCCAGCTGCTAGTACCTCAAGCGCTGGAACTGGCACCGATGGCCATCCCGTAGCGAAGAACTAGGCGAGTGAGACTCTGGGACCCAAACGCTGGTGGAATGCGATTACAAGACCAAGTGAGGATGCTGACCACCTCGCGATAGAAGTTAAGTCTGTTGCAGCGGCGTCTGCCGTCGCAGAGAATTCGACAGGTCAGCAGCTCAGCGCGAACGCCGACTATTCCATTTCGGAGGTACCACGGATTAGAGGAGTTGAGTCAAGGAGGCCCCCGGTTACGACGGACTCAGCGTTGAAGACGCTCGGCGATAATGACAGCTCAGATGTAGTTGGACAATGCGACAAGGATATTACCTACCACGTCGTAGAGTCTGGGCCCACAGAAGCCACACCGGTCGTCGTAGCGAACTCGGCGGACCTGAGGCCTCGTGCAGGAGAAGATTATTCTATACCGAAGGTATCACTGTTGAGAGGTGCTGAGTCCGGAGGAGCGAGCTCGGCGGCGACAGTCTTCGACCCGGGTGGGGGTGGCTACGGCTCCATGCACGCGGTGGATGAAGACATGATAAATCCAACAGTGAGCAGAGCCGGCAATACAGACCTTACAAAGATGAACGAACCCAACTCCGCGGAGCTCAGCTGGGATGATGAATGTTACTCGAAGGGAGATCAGATGGAAACACTGAGACTACACTATCTAACTGCCGCGACGGTAAAATATGGCCAAGACGGCGAAGTAGAAGCCAATGACCCTGACGTATTCGAACGGAGTGGAACAGATTTCGAAATGACAGATTACGCCCACGAACTAGCTTTTCTGCCCGATCTCACTGAGGTAGTATCTACCGAGCTCAACTACGAGGCTCCAAACGTCAACGCAAGCTGCCATACGCCAGAACAGCTGACTCAGTTGGTGACCAAACTGCGTGAACATGAGGGTATAATGATTTCGAGTGGCAATGCCCTTCCGCCTCCAGCGTATGGAGCGTTGTGCGACATCGACATTCAAGGCCACGCGCCTACTAAGCAGAAAGCTCGGCGGATTCCTCTCCGACACTTTAGTAAGTTGTATGAGTTGTTGAAGGGATTGCTTCGAGCTGGGTTGATATCATTCTCTAGCAGCCCCTGGGCTTCTCCTGTCGTGATCGTACTCAAGAAAAATGGAGTGGATATTCGATTGTGCTTTGATTATAAACTACTTAATGCGATCACGACTTTGATGGATCACGCAATGCCGCTAGTGGACAACCTGCTCGCTGAGTTGGCGAGTTACTTATGGTTTTGCTCACTGGATGCTGCCAGCGGATTCGGAGCTGTCTTGATGACTCGCTGAGCTCGGCAGATCTCAGCGTTTGTTTGTGCACTGGGTCACTTCGAGTGGCTGAGAATGCCGTTTGGCCTCAAGAATGTCCCGATGATTTTCCAGCGACTCATTGACAACGCTTTGTGGGGATATGTCCAGCCGAAGGGCGGGTGGGAATCATTCGCTCAACGAATGGCTAAAGCCGAAGCTGAGTCCGGAACTCGGCGATTCGAGCTCGGGAATCTTGGCGATTCGAAGTCGAGTCAACTCACCAAGTTTGAAGCCGACCACCAATCTCAAGCTCACTCCGCCCCGGTCCAGGATCTTATTAACGGTCCTGACGGCGGCATGTTCGTTAAGGGAGAGCCTGACCAGCCCAGTCTGGTTCCTGTGTTCAAAAGACGATCATTTGTCGATGACATTTGCTTTGGAGGCGAGACATTTGATGGCAGCCTCGGAACGTTAGACAGATTGCTGGCCCGGTTCACTGAGTGCCGGATCAGCATCAGCTTCACCAAGAGCATCTTCGTTCAACCCAAGGTCTACTTTCTGTCGCATGAGATCACGCCGAGTAGAATACGCGCCGATCCGAAGAAGATGGCAGCTATCGCAGAGCTCCCTCTCCCGTCATCGAAGAAAGGGATGCAAGCTTTTCTCGGTGCCCTGAACTATTACGGTCGATTTATTCAGAACCTGGCTATGTACGGAGCGGTGCTATACCAACTCAAGGACACAGACTTCGCCCTAAGGGTGACTTGACGACGGCTAAGGCAGCATTCGCCGAGCTTAAGAAGTGGGTAGCAGATGCTCTTATTCTCCGCCACTTCGACTCAGCGAAGAAGGTCCACATAATGCTTTACGCCAAGGACGGGGCACTTAGCAGCACTTTGATGCAGCCTCACGACTCCAAATTGCACCCGGTTTGCTTGTGCGGGCGCGTGCTCAAGGACAACGAACTCGGCTATCATCCAGCTGAGAAGGAGGTAGTTGCTCTGCTACAACTACTCAAAGTATGCATTACCCTCTTGGCGGGAAAGACGCTTCACGTTTCACCCGCTTCTCAACATTGAAATGGGTGTTTAAATCAAAGTCGCTGTATGGACGTGCCGTCAGCTTCGCGGTGATGTTGTCGCCCTTTGATTTGAAAATTAAACGAGTGCGCGAACGAGACCTAGACTTCGCCCAGTTACTCCAAGCATCGACTATCCGTAGGACTCGACGAATCGCTGAAGCACTTAGCACCTCCCTCCAAGAACTCGGCGACGGTTAGGATGGACCCGGAGCTACTATACGCCTGCATACCGGCTGAATTCACAGGATACGTGCTTTCCTTCGACGGCTCAGCAAAGACGGAGAAATACGGTGGTTATGGGAGTTGCTCGTGAATCCTGTGGCGTTTACCGATTTGGGACATTGAGATCGCTGCGAGCGCGTACCGGTCGTCCACCACGGTCAACATCGCTGAGTATACTGGTATGAATAACGGAGTCTTGGCAGCGCTTGACCGCGGGATTACCGACTTGATTATCGTGGGTGACTCCCGGCTTGCGATCCAGCAATCCATGGGGGTGATAGCCTGCAAGAAGGAGACGTTGCAGGTTGAGCTAGCACGACACAAGGATCTCACCAAGCGACTCAACTCGGTCCGATATCTGCACATAGCGCAACACTATAACGCTGCAGCTGACTCGCTCGCTACCGAAGCACTTGAAGCAAAAGCCGGACGAGTAATTCTTGGAACAGAACGGAAGGCAGAACTGAAATCTATTAGCCGAGTCGCTGAAGTGCTGTACGCCAAGGACGACCCAGCAGCTGAGCCCCCAAAAGTCACGGCGGCCACGCGCAGCCAAACCCGCCGAGTGCATTTTGAAAACGAGCTCGATGGGGACTCGGCTAGAGTCCAAACGAGAGACCCAGATCATAAAGCTACAAGGGAAAACCTAGCGGGTTCTGAGTTTGAGAGTGACAGAGATGAGTTTGAGCGAGACAATGGAGCATCGACTCAACGGACCGAACATACGACTTTACAAGCCGAGACTGGGACTCAAGCTGACGAAGCTCAGACAGCTCCGAGTGCTCTCGACATAGATCCAGTGACAGTGCAAACTGAGCGGAGGCGTCAAATCGCGAGAGCCCAAGAAGAAGAGCTCAGGTGGGCTGACCTGAAGGCGTACCTGAGAGGCGAATTCGAGAAGATTACGCATCGCCGAGCTCAGAATGCCGGCAAGGTCGCAGAAGCCTTCGTACTCAGTGAAGACGGTCTGCTATACCGCCGAGACAAAACACGCCGACGAGGCGAGCTCGGCGAACCGAGCTAACTGAGACTGGTGATCCCGTCAACCATAATTGACGAGATACTACACAACTGCCACAATTCGATCGAAGGAGGGCACCAAGGGATCGTCAGGACATATGATCGAGTCAAGGCTGAGTACTACTGGTTGTATGCTGATGTGGTGAAACATGTCAGGGCCAGCGAAGACTGCAGTACCAGCAAAAGTAAGCGGCACCTGAGAGGTTACTTGCCGGGCAATGTGGTGTCAGACTGGCCATTCCAGGTCGTGTCGATGGATTTCGTGATTCCCTTACCACGAACTCAGCAAGGCAATACTGCGCTACTTTTATTCCAAGACCACTCTACAGGATTCGTCATTGCCAAAGCTATGACCGACACCGGGGCATTTGAAGTAGCCAAAGCGTTCGAGGAATGCGTTTTCAGACGGTTCGGCGCTCCGTCGCTAATACGGCACGACCGAGATCCACGGTTCATGAGTGAAGCATTCCAAAAGTTCTCCGAGATGATGCAGTCACGATCGAGGGCAACGCTGAGTTATCGACCGCAAGCCAACGGTCAACAAGAGAGGTCAGTGAAGACGATGGTCTAGACCATACGAGTCTATGTAGAAGAGCCGACTGGGACGACATCGCTCAGAAGATGGTATACGCTATCAATAATTCAAGAGATTCGACTCGGCGAGAAACTCCTTTCTATCTAGTGCATGACTGGGATGCGAGATCTACACTCAAAGCCATGACATCTTCAATACGACAAGGTCAGGGGCGCACGGCTAACTCAGCAGAGGCAGTCGAGTGGCGTCGAGAGGCTAACCAGCTACGGGAAGTCGCCCTACGCTTAGCGGCCGAGTTCCAAGTTCGGGGAAAAGCTCGGCGGGCTCGAGAACACAACGAGGCACTGAGCAGGAGAGAACAGAGAGCCACCCCCAACTCAGCGGACAGCGGAGTTGAACCAGCGGAACCAACGGATGAACCAGGTGAGTCGACTAGATCCTTGTTCAAAGAAGGAGACCAAGTTTGGCTGTTCATGGAACGAGTCAAGCAGGGTCTGACGAAGAAACTAGCACATCGGTGGCATGGACCTTTCAGAGTGAAGAAGAAGGTTGAGGAATTAGCCTACGAATTGGAGCTACCCGGCAAGAGTGGCTACAGATTCTACCCAGTGGTCCATGTATCTCGGCTGAAGGCAGCTACCGAACTCGGCGAAAGACCCAAGACCAGGTTAGTCGCTGAGTTCAATGGGACTCAACGTTTCGACTTTGACGAAGAACTGCAACCAGAAGGAGCCGGATGCGAGCACCAATCAATACGATGTCGAAGCTATCCTCGATGATGAATTGCTGCTATCCACAAGTACGTCACGATCCCAGCGGAAGTTCAAAGTTAAGTGGGTCGGGTATGATGAACCCACGTGGGAACCGCTCTCGAACCTGTCATGCGGAGGTCTCCTGTTCGGCTATTTACTCCAGAAGAAACGTGAAAACCGTCTGCTAATGGTGCAATTTGCCGACGAGGACTATAAGCTATTGCACGAGACATTACACTAACTCGGTGGACGACACAGGCCGAGTTGAGCTGAAATGCTACTGTGTCGAAATTTGCATGTGATATATGAACTACAAAGTAGAGTTACGAACAAGACCTAAGCTGATGTCCAGCCGAAGAGCTAAAACGAAGGTGATCCGGATTCCACAGGAGGTGGACTCGACGTTTGAGGAAGCTGCGGTTGGGGTGAAACAAACCCTGCTCTTTGGGAGCCCAGCGGAGGAGACGCAGTATCTGCAGCAGTTGTGAGAAGTATCATCGCTGAGCTTGCCAGTGAGCTCGACACCGAAGCCGACAAGGTAGGAACCAACGCGTCAGAACTCGATTCAGCTGACTTGGTGCAGGATGAGCCAGCTTCTTCTGGAGACGGAGGGCCAAACAACGATGTGCTCGGAGACGGACCACGCAGATTTGGAGAACCCAATCCATCGTCCGCCGAGCCGGCGTCAGAACCACTCTCGACTTCCGAACCGAGCTCACCAACTGAAGATCCTGTGAAGATACGAATACCCTGACGATTCAACCGGGGAGGGGCATCCGAGGCGAACTGAGGAGGCGCTGGTTCAGCTAAGTCAAAATCTTCCTCGACGGCATCTTCGACAACCTGCGGACCCATGTCACGCGGAGAGAAAACTAAGAAGTCTACGTTCCGAGCACGAAAACAGGTATTGTAAAGGAGGCCATATAAGCGCTGACCTAACTCGGCGATTTGTTGTGGTTTGTAAAAGGAATCCACATCTGACGGTATTTGTGTGTTCTACTACACCACAAATCCATGTGGAACCAATCGGAGGTACTGGGTTTGCGTGCTCGATACTTGTGTCCAATTAATTGGCTTGCTGACGCTGCCTTCAAAATATGACCATTTCTAATGGTTCCTTTTGACGAGCGTCGTGGAAACTGCCTCACCAGAAAACAAAGATGGTAAGATGTTCACTTATCTGTTGTTCTAGACCGAGAGCAAGGCTAATATGTGGATTATTGTTACGCAGCTACAACTTTCGCCATTCCTCTACACGCATACTTGTAGAATGCGATTTTGGACAGCTCAAGGGACGCTTCAAAGTGCTGCATGGCGTTACGGATCGCCATACACACGACAAATGCTCACATTATTCGCGCGGCAGCCGCTCTTCATAATCTGCTCATCGATATAGGAGATGACGTGGAGATTGAATGGGCGCGTGATGATCAAGCACAAAAAAAGGAAGCAACTAACGCTATGAACGCTTTTGATCAACATTGGGATCGAATGCAAGATGGTATTAGTTTAGGTGGAGCAAAGCGAATCTCGTAAATGGAACGATTCTACCGCAAGGGGAACGAATAAAACAAATTGAGTTCGTCTTAGTCGCACATTGAAACATAAGTATTGCAGTCAAAACGAAGTAACCAATTAATGGTTAAGTGCTGTCTCGGCGAAGCCTCTGCTTCATTTCCACAAATAACTCCATTGCAGACATCGACATCTGCTGCAGATTTTCCATACTTTGACGTAGAGTCACGCTGGCTTCGCGCTGCGCCTCTATAAATGCAGCTTAATTGGCAGTCGCAGTACCAATAGTCGAGGACAGTTTATTTATCACCTGCATCATGTTTGCGCTGGAGTCAAGTGGGGTGGAGTGTTGTTGCCGGGCGGTTCAAATTCGCTCAATAGAGCCAATGATGGCTAGCAGAGAACCGGCAATGATGTCTACTGGTCGGCGTGACGGGGTCACTCTTGGAGGGCCCTTGTTCTTTGCATTAGCATTCGCCTCCGCTCGGGACTGGCTTGGGGAATCGGAGCACCCGTCGTCGGAGCTGTTGCTAGCCACAGACTGGCCGTCAACACTGCTATCGCTATCACCATCATCGACATTGACGCGAGAAACATCTGACTCTAGAATAGCTTCACCGGTGCATCCAGGATTCCCAGAGAAAACATCGCAAAGAAGCGGTTATCACCGAGTGATTGATTTCCGACAGCAATAAAGCGCGTTTGTTTGGCTCAATATGCGATGCGGATTGCATTTAGTTTGTTCTTGTGCTGTGAAATCGACACTTTTCGAGGCGTCTGTCCTTCACCCCACGCACCTTTAATAAGAGCTTGCTCCAGAAACGTGTGAACTGTAGCTTCCCATTTAGCGTGCATCTATTTGGTGTCTGACGTCGTGGCGGCAAATTTCTTGCCAATACGTGGATTCTTAAATCGCGTCTCAATCGCTAGCGACGTCAACACAATATTCCATCGCGGGGGGGGGGGGGGGGGGGGGGGGGCAGGGGGCAAATTCGACTCTGAGCTATAGCTAGTTTTGGGTTTAGAGGCCGACTTCTTGGTGGACTTCTTGGTCGACGAATTCGTTACAGCTATCTTCTTGGCAGCAGGCTGATTGGCAAGGCTTCATCGGCGTTTCTTAGTAGGTGGTGCTGGAGTGTCGGCCTCTCGGAAGACGCTGTTAGGTTAGCTAGTCTTACTACCCGCTTCTCCCAGCTACCGCGTTGTCTTCAGACCACAGGTTGGGATCCATCTCCTCTCCACAGATAGTGACATGGCCAGCGCAAGGTGTCGTTGGCAGAATGTCTTCACTTCTCAGCGACTGGGAGCTCCGATGCATGGCCATGGTTCTATCTTCTGCCAGTACCTAAGCGGCCCTCAACTTGAACACTTTAACACGCGCGTGCGGGAAGAATGCAGAATGAACACTCGAAGTGCAACAACTCATCATTCGAAATATCCTGTTACAAAGGCGTAGAACAACAAATGAGGGGACTACACTGATCACAGGATTTAGCGTTAATAACATTAATTCTCAACCGCCATTCCGGGCCAACTCACAAGAATTAGTGTTAATAACAGTATTTGACCACTAACACTATTTAATGACCCAAAATTGGGTCATTCCTAAAATCACATTTTATTTTTACTACGCATATTCGTCCATGTTATGCTGCATTTATGGGACAATTCTACTCGACGTTGTTGCCCCTACGGAGAAAAAAAAAATAGATCCAGCAAATCCTGGTCTGGTTGCTAATTCGAGTCAAATCTCTGTGCACATGAGATATGTTAAAACCTCTAGGATATTCTATCAAATCTGCATTGAACATCAACCAGAAGAAAACAGAGAGTAATGCATAGAGCATTAATACTTTCCACAACACACGAGTCCTGATCTCGAAACCATTTGGATCAATTTGTGCTTCATAAGACTTTTACGGATGGTGTATATTTTCTATCGCAATTGAAATGCGCTAAATTTGTGATTTCAGGAACGACCCATTAGTGTTAATAATGCCAATTCGTCAAGGATACAATTGCAAATGAAGCACAAGTCCTGCAAAATCTGGCTCGTATACTCAGGTTTGAAGAGTCGTGGAAGTGATAGATATCATACTATTATCTTCCGCCGGGGGTGGCATTCTGAAACGGCTATAACAAACATGTATTAATATGCCCTTTAAGCAACAAGTGGCGCGACTTTAACTACGGTTGTAGTGCCTCTAACGCATTTCCGTTCCGTGCTTGTGTACCTTATAATCTCTTAACCATCTTACACAGGTAGTCCTACAGATGCGCACTTGCATTCAACAGAATTATATGTGGTGTATCGCACACCACCGTCACGTCATCGACGTGTGGTACATGGTACCACTCACTCCGAAAACCAACCATTACATAGCTATACAGGTTTACTAGAGACAACTTATAGTTTGTATTGCAAGCCAAACTAGAGCCGCCTATAAATATATTCAGTCTTAAAATCAACTAATTGCAAGCAAGTCCCTTCAGACCAGGGACTGTAAACTGCTGTTCACTTGGAGTTTGTATACCCCTTCCGCACGCTTCCTCAACGCAAGGTGCTGTGTGACGTCCCGTCACAACCTGTAACTAGATTTTTGCTTCAGTGCAGATCCTCCCGCCTTGGATTACAAGGATCAAACAGCTTTACTAGCACGAAGCTGAGCTCGAGAGCAATGACAGGTTCAGCTGGAAACATCTTTTTTTTTCGAGGGCCCACGGGGTCTTTCGTAATGTGATATTGCCATAGCTACTATTGGAGCTCACCTTTATTAGTGTTAATTGCGTGGGCATCCCTCCACTTACTGGAACTAATGTTAATAACACTAGTTCCCCATTAACACTATTCAACTGTGATCGGTGTAATTATTATCTCGACGACTTTTCTTGAACGCGAGCTACTTCCGAGTACCAAAAGGAAGACTATCAAATACCATCCTAACAGCTGTTTATTTTGACCTGTTTATGCATTATTAATGGCTACACTATCTGAAGAGTCGCGCTCGAGTTCAACAGTGGTTAATCAGAGTCTTCGTAGGACACTCGCGCGTTGGCACTCGTTGGCGGATTTAGCGACGGCGCGTGGGGGGGGGGGGGGGGGGGGGGGGGGGGGGCGCTTTACGGCCTGCTTCACCCTTTTGCGCCTTGCGCTAAGTCCTCGAATCGGCCAGGCGCGGTGTCTGGATTAGATTGTAAGTTCGTTTTTGGCATAACTACTCCGAGCAACGCGCCGACCATTGCAGCCCTCCACTTCGCTACGGGTGCACACGGTCTCTCTAAGCCCTCATTTGACATATTTAACTGGTGTCGTGTGCGAACAGTCGCCTAACGTGTGCGAGCAGTCGCCTTACTCGGAAGTCTTCAGTGTTTAGGGCTTTACTCGGAACCCGCTGAAAGGTACTCGGTAATAAGCCCGTTCCACTTTTCTTAGGCAGAATCGCACCTGTGTCAATACTCTGGATATAAAATCCAGAGAATTGTCGATTTTGTATCAAAGTACAATCTGGAGTAATTTTGACTTGGGTTTGTATGCTGGCAGTCAGTGATCTCCAACCTCCTTAACTAGAAGGTATCACTATTTGGGATATCACTCCAAATAAAGGATTGTCAGTATACAGTTTTTGCGACACAACGACCACACGGAATCTTATTTTATTAGATAACGTACTAAAACGCCATAAAATGCAGAATGCATGTAGCACCATTTCTATGTTTTAATAACGT
Organism: Phytophthora tentaculata; assembly: GCA_033557915.1. Taxonomy (NCBI): domain Eukaryota; phylum Oomycota; class Peronosporomycetes; order Peronosporales; family Peronosporaceae; genus Phytophthora; species Phytophthora tentaculata. The sequence goes on from JAUCEA010000009.1 coordinate 149,857, forward strand.
AAAGGCCTGAATAGCACAAACAGCGAACCTTTTGCCGTCATCCAGTTGTCGTGCAAAGGATAAAACAATACATGTACCGTAATTACAGCTGTCAGCGCCTGAGGACATTACATGTAGTGTATTGCTGGTAAATAAGCAAAGTGAACAGGACAAGAGTACAGTGTACTCCGCTTTTCTAGTGCGGCTCCTGCTATCCAATAAAGTGCACTGTTGCGTTGTCGTGTACTGTATCTTTTCATAATAGTTACAGCTGGATGATCCATGGATATCTTTTCATAATAGTTACAGCTGGATGATCCATGGATGATCCAGCTGTAACTATTATGAAAAGATACAGTACACGACAACGCACGTGGACCAGTTCTCTTAGCGTTAACCTAAGTGCACAACTGAAAATAGCAGGCAGGCATGTTGACAGAGACTATTATTACAAAATAAAGAGCCGGTTCCAGCTGAGTTTGAACTCAGTTTGTACAAATATGTACAAACTGGTACAATCTACTACAAACTAGGTTGTACAAAAATACAAACTGACACAAACTGGAAACCGTATGATCCGCAGAGAATGAACAATGGCAAGTAGAGATTGAACACTTGTCGTCGGACGATCCACGAGTAAAACGTTAATCTGCGTTGTTTTTTGTGTATTTTGTGTGTCTACATTTGGCTTCAGGGGATTGTTGCACGAATGTACATGAACTTGAACGGGGGACCCGACTTGGGTACTTCCATTCATTACAAGCTACATTTTGACGTCCACGATGCCCCCGCCGACACATACGACATGAAGATGTTGCACACAAGAACTACTCGATCTTCATTCAAACCAGGAAACTGGATAAAAGTTAAATACTAAGTAACGCATTCGCGCGAATAGCGCCCCCTACTTACAATTTGACACAAACTACCACAATCTACAACAAAATAAAGCCTTTGGTTCAAATACTTAGCACACATAGCGGTCCACAGCTTGAGGTCGCGTAAAGAGTGAGTACGATTGCGATGTTCTCTACCGCTCTAGCCGTGAGCGGGTGCTTATCGAAACGGCGAGTGGTTTGACCAAGCACCAGCTTATGCCGCAAACGCACTTTTTTAGACCATAAGCAACAAACTGTTGGAGCCACGAGAGCTCAAGCACCACACTCGCATACTTTTAGGTGCATGTGCGGATCCTGTTGGGTTCTATGTGGAACAATTATGATGCCTGCCAATGCTACTAATGTACTCCCTCATCAAACACACTACTCTTCCTTTTCTCTTTACTACTACTCACCTCAGCATTCCGTCGTTCCAACACAATCCTAATTTCCCATTGCTCCAACCAACAATCTGTCGTTCTAATAAGATCTCTTTGTTTCTTCAGCTCAGAGCGCGATCAGAAAGATTATAGGCAGCATACACGCACTGTTAGCTCTAATTCCCACGAATATGCGCATTTGAGAAGGTTTCGTACCTTATACCTCTTAAATTAGACAATAAGGACTCCATTTCGGAACGCCTTACGCAGAGAATAGGGCCCCACGCGTTGCGTACGTAATGCAGCCGATGCGGGCCGCGCAGTTATGCGAACAGCAACGGCATGTTTTTCTTCGTCGTCATCTCCGCATGCCCCTCGCTGTATTGCGCACTAGTCTGTTGTCGGTCTGCGCATGCTCCTCGCTGTATAGCGCGCTAGTCTGTCGTCAGTCTCCGCATGTCCGTCGCTAGCATATTGACGGTCCAGGAGGGGGGATTTCGAAATGAGCCACAGCCACTAAATCTCGATTCAATCCAAAGTTTAGAACGTGTGTTATTTTTAAACGTTGGGCGTGAAATTGAGCATGAATTCTCATGCCTTTTCTTTGACATGGACAGGACATAAAACTAGTTTTAGCACCGGATCTTTATTTTGTAGCAATAACCACTCTCCAGGCATGTTACATGTCCTGATTAAAACAGAAAATGACGTCAACATTGGGCCGCTTTACCAGGCAATTAGCGCGGTGTGTTGCCAGAACCAACACCTCGTGAAGTCGTTATACTGTTGAACTAGTTCAACGATGTGTTCCTGTTCTCGCTCCCCAACGAGCTTCCACCAGGACGAGATATTCAGCACGACATCTTCTTGAAGCCAGACGCAACTCCATCGTCTCGTTCTCCGTTTCGGCATGCTAGCATTGAAGATCAGGAGCTGGCCAAATTTATAAAGGATCTATTGAGGACACCTACTATCGAGGTCCGTAACGTGTTGGCTCAAGCTAGCGTTGGATGCTGGACGTTCTTGCTGCAATTTCGGCCACGCCAAAGTGCTAGACGGCCAGTCTATCATGGGGTTACTTGCCCCCAGGCAGGGTCGACCCAGATTGCCGTCGTACTCGTTTTCGAGTGGCACAATTCAAAAGGCAATTGAACAACTGAATCGCCACAGGCCACCTCCAGGTCTGCGACAGGGACATCGCGCTGCTGCGCACGCCCATCAAACCCGCGTGCCACAAGCGTTGTAGTCGATATGGCGGACGTGTCGAAGCCACGATCTGCTGCCAAGACACAATATGAAGCGCCTGAATCAATCAACATCAGGCACTGTTGACCCAAAATGCGCACTGTCTGCAGAAACGGATTGGTGGCCGACAAGTTCTGCGGCGTCACCGACATTTCACTCGTCGAGAGTTCTGCCATCTCGACGATAGTGGTAACCATGTGTTCAGTAAAAGATAGAGAGCTGATGCTTTGCTCGACGGACACTCCATTTACGTCCGCCGAGCTAACCCGTTTCCCTGATATCCATCACCACAGGTACCTTTGCTTTTGGACACTGGTTTCGGTGTCCAGCTCCCTTACAGTAGTAGCAGAGATTTTGATGTCGACACTGCTCCTTACTGATTGACCGCGTGTCAACCGCCGAGATGTCCATCGGGGTGGGCGCTGTTAGGCGCGGCGACTGGCCACGACTGGGGCGGCGTGAGGCCAAAGAAGAGTGGAAATGGGTGCGCTCAAACGCTTGGGCTGCCGCAATAGCTTCAGCCAATGTACTGCACCTCAGTTACATGACCTCTTTTCGCGTCTCGGATTTCAGACCATCGCAAAGCCTATCCACCTGATCCATTGCGCTCATCTCTCGTATCTGCGCCATGAGCCGACAAAAATCGCGAGCATACTCTTCCACAGAGCCACGTTGGCGGCAAGCTTTGAGCTCCGCCCGCAGTCGAAATTGTTGATCACGCGGGACAAATTCGCGGCGTAGTGCCTCGGCAAGATCATGGTGAAACGAACTTGATCAACGACAACTTGGGCATGGTACCACGACGCGGCGCCATCTCTCAAGTTTGAGGCTAGTATAGCGATAACGTGCTGCTGGTTGGCCGCTGCCGAATAGTCGACACATTTACCCTCCATGAACAGCTTTGCTCAGAAATAAACTCATCAACCGAGTCAGTCGGCTTACCGCTAAATGTCGGCATGGAGACGCCATCTAGCCGGTACACTCGAGCAGGCGGTGGAGCCGACACATGTTGTTGCAGCTGCAGCTGGTAGGCACGCAGCTGAACCTGGAAATCTTGATACATCTAAGCATTCTGCTGGCTGAAACCAACAGCGATGAGGTCGATGGCTTGTACGAACTCTAGAAATGATTGAATTGAGCTTTGCATTCGCAAGAATTAGTACGAGAACTCAGAGAACTGGAGCTAGCCCCTTGGCTCTACATCCATGTACCCTAAAGTCTCAAAAGCATTGAAGTACGTAAACATGCATACGCCGTCACGCAGCGGAGCTTGACTCGGTGGAGGCCTGGATACTCACTGCGGTGCGCGCGGCGCGCGCAAAAAGTCTCTTAGCGTACCAAGTGCAGCGTGCTGCTTGCATTACAAAGTGCTATCAGACAAAGCACCTAGAGCCTTTGCGGAAAGGCCACGCTTTAAGAGCAACACCACTATTTCGATGAGTACTTGTCTCTCTGCCGTGCCGTGCTACATTTATTGATTCCCCAGTATGTACACATATAAAGAAAACTTTATACCGACCAAATTTTGTGGTCAAACACGATTTTTATAGGGACCCCATCAATACAATTGCAATGTCATGCGAAGGCAACAGCAAATAAATGATTGTACGGGCGTTAAAAAAAGAAATAAATTATTCCAAATTTGAGCGCTTGTACCAAAGTTAACTTACTGAACTTCCCTATTGACTACCCCCCCCCCCCCTGAACGTCCACAGATGCACGACTTCCACAAAAATAAAACACGTGGACGAGATCGAAAGAGAAGTGCCTTGAAATATACCGGAGAAGGAGTTAATTAGTCTTGAATCCAAAATACGCTATTAAATGCGTTGTGGTATCTTCTCAAATAAATAATTTTACAGACACATTGTTAAATATTCTCCATAGTAATATTTATTCGGAACCGGTGAAACTTCGTCATCTGAACTGGTGAGACTTCGTCATTTTTAATTGAACTTTTAATTATTAAATTAATTGTTGCAGACTTGAAGGCCCGACACCATGGTGTAACAGGTCTCCAGTGAGACCAAGATGCCGCTCTGTCTCCACCAGGGCGCCCTGCCGTGACGCAAGACTTTGGTCTGGGGAATTTTCGTACTATTTTAATGGTCCACGAAAAAGCCTTTATACTGGGAATGCCATAGAAGTATGGACAGCCCACTCTGGATTAATTCCACGGTGCTGCTGTGTAGATCGAAAAGCATAACGTAGGAAGAGAAGTAGGCCTTTTAATATCCTGTCTCCTACAGGATACTATTTCAGCATACTTTAATCAAGTCAAGGTATACAAACTCCAAGTGAAACAATCATTCCTGACTCTGAAAATATGCCTCGATTATTATCAATACAACATTCATGTCTCAGACTAATTTTTTTTTTTTTTAACAGAATACTGTTTTGAGGACTTCGAAAAAGCAGGCCTGGCCGTATCTGGCCAACATAGTATGATATTTCGACTCTTATGACCATTCCAAATTATCCTGTATTATACAGGATAAAAACGACCGAAAACGTGGTGTCAAAGGGGTAAAGAGCTATGCAAAACAAAGTTTGGTTCGAGGATATGGGAAAGGTTCAACGACTAACAGTTTTCACCGAATACAAGCCCTGCATATATTAGTTCCCCGTCGCCTTGTTGGCACCCGATCACAGAAATACAAGCCCATTACGTATTAGAAGCCCGGGCTTATATTCCATTTACTACCGAAAAAGGACTACAGATTTAGCAGGGCAATTGTATTTGATACTCTAATGTTTATAAATCCTCTACAGCAACATTACCCAATAAACGCTCACTCCATTGTATGGTGGTCCATTCCCTACCACCACCCGTAGCCTACCAGCACTGGTCTGTACCGATCGTTTATTTTAAATGCAAATTACGAGAAGATTCGTGCCCCCTTTCCAATATTAATGACCTCTGAGTTTACACAAAATATTCGCAGGTCAAAAAGATTTGTGTGAGGGGTCATCAAAAGTTTGTCAAACTGCAACATTACGCTTACCTAAGCGAAGTTGCGCAACCAGCAATGTTTTTCATCAAGCAACTTACCTAAGCATTTTAAAGTTGCAGCATGGTTGTCATCGAGCAACAAAGCGAAAGCTAGTTAAGTACACGAAGCGTTTAGCTATAATATTGATCACACATTTTATAGCCTACAACATCGAATAGTTTTGTTAGCAATGAAATCTGTCCACTCAACGCAACAGGAGGTGTACCACAAAAACTACCATAATGATGTTGCATTTCACAACAAAATGTGATATCACTGTGACCTTTGCGGAAAGTTAGCCGGGGCTCCCGGCCCTGGAGCAAGCGAATGAGACTTATAAGTTCAAACTGAGCAAGTATAATAATGAGTCAGCCACCGAAACAACTCAAAAACAAAGAATTCACTCAATGTTAGATCTGATAAAGCTAAGAAAACAATTCTCTTCTGGTAATTATTATACTATTTCTCTGACGGCTTACTTGCCCCACGTGGAAATAAATATTTCAGACATTTGCCGGACAGTTGACAGAGCTACTGTATATCGGTGGAATACACGTTTCCAACAACTCCTTGCAAATAGAGCACCAAATGTCTTATGAACACGACTGACGAAATGGTCTTTGTGCATCTGGTTCGAATGCAATCAATTGCCCCATTGATCAAACCTTTCTGTCTGCAGAGAAATATGGCTTTACTGCTGGCCAAGACCACGGAGTCCGCCGAGACGTAGTATAGTGGGGGCGTGGGGCGGGGCCAAGGCCAAGGAGAGTGCCGAGAACGAGTTCACTGTGGGCGTGGTGAAAGACGGGGTAGGGTTCGAGCGCTGCGAACACGAGCAGAGCAGGCGTAGCCAAGACCACGAAGAGCGCCGATACAGATATCATTGCGTGTATGACCATGGACGGGTGCCATCGGTGCAGGCAGTGAGGGCAAGGCCAAGGCCAACGAGAGCGCCGAGACCGAGTTCAGTGCCGGCCCATATTGGGCCGGCTCATAATTGATGGCTTCTTCTTTAAATTTTACGTCGCGCTCCAGGCCAGAGGAACAAAAGAATTCTTTGGTCCACTTCAAGGTTAAAGAAGAAGTGAGTGTGATATGTATATTAGCTACTTCAGCTACTGTCAATCGAACTGGGGCCTTAGGCATCACTGCTCGGGAGTTTTGCAACTTCCAAGTGGTAGTTTTGCAAATGCTCCGCAGCAAGCTTCGTAGTGCCTTCCACAGGCATAATGATGGTTGCAGCTACACCGTCGCGTAACAGAAACCGAAACCTTCTACTTGTTAGTCATTCAAGAAGACGACTTGTTTAGAGACAACTTGTCTCTGCTTTTGAGTTTTCACAGGGCAGGGGTTCAGATATGCAACGTTCCACCTTGTCTGACTGCACATTATTTTTATCCTTACCCAGAGCCGAAGCAATTTTGCTTATACTTTGAATCCCTCATGGACAGCCCACACCGGATTAATTCTACGGTACTGTGTAGATCGAAATGCGTAACGCAACCTGGGTCAGCATTCGTGTCACCGGAACAAGTTTTTTTTTCTAACTGCAAAAATCGTATTTCTCAAAAAATTAAATCATTCTGATGGATTCGTGAGTTGTTGACGAAACGATTTTCGGTCTGCTGTTTTTTCGTTTGATATAATCTAGCGTCTTGTTCGGACTCTCCTGAGAAGCACAAAAGCTCGAGCATTTGCTCACAAGCACAGAAAAAAAAGATAGCAAAATACCGCGTGTACGCCGTACAATATCTCTACGCGGTAGTTTGTGCGACAACAGAAACAACAGTTGAGCGCGGCCGCTAGACACCAGCCAGTATAGCTTATCGGACGAAAGGGGTATTCTATGTTGTCTTACTTTTGTTGATGCAGTATATCAGTCTAAAATTTGTAATATAAGGAATTGCCACTGCCATCGAAAAACGCTGAGGTGTAATATGCAGAATTGTGCGCAGGTTGATAAAAAAGTCTTTTTAACTTTTTTGTCGCAAAATATATTGACAACACCCTTTTACTTAATGAAGTATGGTCGGGCCGCCGATTTGACTGCTTCAGACCAGCGTCAACGAATGGCTAGCTGCCAACACGCGAGGGTATTCGAAGCCCAAGAAAGCAGCTTGTGCTGTCGACACAGTATATGTGGACCATTTAGATTTATTTAGGAAATTGTATTATTAGAAAAAATGCTTAGGGCTAACATAGCGCAGATATATCCAGTGAATTCAGGTGAGTTGTCTTATTAGAAAAAATGCTTACCCTAACATAGCGCAGATATAGCCAGTGTATTCAGGTGAGTTGTCCAGTAGTGCGTCTCCTGTCTTATTTATGTGGCGATTGATAGTTGATATAGACACCGGAAATGCTTTCTTTTGCTTCACTTTGGGCGAAATTATCGTAAGTGTCCAAACGATGTAGGAAATGTCAGTCAACAAGTCAAATAAAACCTACCTAGCACCTAAAAGAAAACTGTACGTGCATTCCGAGTGTAAGACGCAGACGACCTAGTTGTCAACGCACAGCAATTTGGTCGTGTATGGCACAACCGTAACACTTTTTCAAATGGCTAAGGCCATCTTCAACCTATTTGATTATCACTCCTTTTCATCTTCCAAATCAATCCTCACTTTGATGCCTATCAACATCCGAATTGCTTCGAATCGACATTGCTGGCACGCGATCCACAAAGCTGAAGCACCGCTTGCTCGCTGTTTATTGACGATTGCTTCATACTTGAGGAGAATCTCGAAAATGACTCTATCGCCATTCTGTGATGCGTCCATTAAAGGCGTCTGACCAATATGGTTGGTAACGTTGATAGATTCTTCACGGTTGATCAAATAGGAAACTACAAGAAGAAATCCAGCACGAGCGGCTAAATAAAGTGAAGTGTCGCTCTGGTTATCTACCAGATTAATTTTGGCACCATATCTTAATAGTACAGACAACTCCGGCTGTAGTGGCGCCGGGTATAAGAGAAAATCGTGTATTAGAGCGGACTGATTCGGTCCCAATATTATCCATAGTAAAATCAAGTCAAATTTGCTAAAATACTGTAAGAGTATAAGAGAGGCTCTTGGTCAAGGCAAAGTGGTGCATTATGAGAGAAGTACATGCGTGGCTCGCTTTAGAACTTTGAACAGCAAAAAAATGGCCTCCTCGCCCGAACACGTTACTATCTACGAAAAAAAAAAGATCTTCGTCGGCACCACCTAGCCAACCCCAACCTTAAACACGTCGATCTGTTGCAGTGGGTTGCAGCATGCCTCGGGGAAAACATAAGCATTCCACGGTGGGAGAATAGTGAACCAACCTCTCGACTGCACGACTAAAGGTAACATGAAAAGAAACGTAAACCCCAGTTTGCTTCAATAGAGACCGAGCTTCTAGCACTCGTCCATACTCATCATACAGGAGGTCTCCTTTCTGACGATGTTCTTCAAGCTAAGGCAAGTGCACTCGTCGACAAGGAGGTCATTTCGGTGTCTTGGGCTCAGCGCTCTATAGTTCGCCACGAAATAATGCTTAATGAATGTATCATGAAGCGAATCTGTTAATACTGAGAGCTGCTACGCAATTGCTCGACCTACATGACCTTAAATGTAAAGAAAAAAATCACAAAAGGATATTACAAATATTTCATCTTGTAAAATTTTATGTGAAATTTTCTTAAAATTGTAAAAAAAAGTATGAGGATAAGTAGGCTCATTTGACTAATAGTAGTTTTTCTCTTATAAGTGTAAGAATGTATAAGAGAGGTTTCTGGAGGTGAGACCAAACACCTCCACTATAGCCGGAGTTGTCTGTATCGCAGCTATGTCCACTTGTCCGCTTTTGCATGCCAACATCAGTGCGCTAGTCCCACCCGACGCAAGAATGTGTACGTCTGCCTCTTTCTCGAGCAGCCATGCTACTATCTCTGTGTATTGAAGCTGCACAGCGGTTGTAAGCGGGCTCCATCCTTTCGCGTTCTTTTCATTGATGCCGTTAATAAGCTCCAAGAGGCTATCCACAAGTTTGAATTACCCCCTCTCACACGCAATCGCAGCGCTGCGTCATCGTTGCGATGCTTTTGATCACTGCTCAAGCTTGGTGGTCCCATGGTAAATACTGGATTGTACGTCTTGCCGTCTGTCTCCGGTGGGACCTTTTCGTATATCAATTTAGAAAACTCGATAAATCCACTGAAATACGCCACTGTAAGTGGTGGCCAACCCTGGAAATCTCCACACAAAGTGATATTTGCCCCGCTATCGAGAAGAATGCGAACGACGGCCAACCGCTTGTGTCAAACAGCAGTCAACAACGCAGTACCCCCGCTTGGTAATGCTGCATCCATGTTGGCTCACGTCTTCACAAGAAATTGAACTATGTCTGTGTATATAACTGTGCGGCAGTAATTAGCGGGGTGTACCCTTCGTTATCATCCATCTCCAGTGAAGCTCCGTGATCAACCATCGCCACCACTACACCGAACTGTCCGTGCTCGCAAGCAATGTTCAGTGTGGTCGCTCCACTAGGTAATTTGCGATCGACATCAGCTTCCATGATACGAATTTCATCCATTGCAGCAGCATGACCACCCTGGGCTGCTTTCATCAATGGACTACTGGCTAAAGCTGTTGATTCTTTATGTTTCAGGAGCAAAGTCACGACATCAGTGTGGCCATTTCCAGCAGCACTAATCAGCGGAGTGTCCCCAGTCTCGTCGATATAGGAAGTCGAGCAAGAATTTCCCTGGGCCACTCGCCACTGAGCAAACTTTTCTCTGGATCACTTGCCACTTTCCACTAAAATAAGAAGACGAGTTCGACCTGGGTGCTTATAAAACCATCGTCAGTATTAGTACAACCAGGAGTGCTTATAAAACTAATGTAACGGACCGTGCCGTGGTGTGAACCACAGCACAGCAGGTCCAGGTGATGATGCTGGAGCGCGGCAGTTGTGGCACGTGGCGTGCCAGAAGATCACCGCGTTCGGAGACGTCGGGCTCTGTGAGTCAGACACGGCATTGTCAGATGCCCCAATGAAGACCATGGCATTGAAGTGCAGTGCGTACCAGCGCATCTCAGGGGATCCAGTGCGCCAGGTGCTGTGGGGCGGTCTTGGCCGCTCAGAAACGAATTTGCTCGGTGTTGAGGAAGTGTGTGGCCTGCAGAAGCGGGCAGTGCGCGATCAAGAGGACGCAAGAGTTGTTGAGGTCAGGCGGCGCGTGCTGACGGGGAATCCAGCCGATGTTGAGCTTGGTGGTGTGCACTGCTCGAGTGCTGGGGCGAGTACAAGGGCGGCGTGTGCACTGACGGGGAATCCAGTGTGCGCGTAGTCCAAGGACGAGTCCGGGTCGAGTGTGTAGGTTGCGTTAGCAGTTGGCTAAAGCAGCTTGTTGTTGTGAAATAAATTAGGGGAAGGCACAAGTGGTGAACGTCCCGGCGCAGGGTCAAATGTATCCTGTCGGCCAGTGGTGCCTATTATTACGTTTAGACTACGAAGACGGACAGTGAGAGCGGACGCCGTAGCGCAGCACTGTGGAGCAACGACTCGCCCCACGGACGGACGAGATAATTGGCCCGTTACATGGTGGTCATACAGGGGCCTCACGACAGAAATACAAGTGAGTAACGGGCGAAAATGACGATTACAAGAACTATGACGAAGTCTTCATCTACAAGGGCTTCGCTCAGAGTCCCTGGCGAGAGCAAGGCGAGGTTGACGAGACGAAGTGCGTCAAATAACAGTGACGACTGTTGGAGTGACGCAGAGAACTAGCCGCCTATTGGTGCTGTGACTAGGTCACACAAGGACATTGCTGCGTCGCGTACGGTGGTTGTGACGCTGAACACGGAAAAGCCAGCACCGGTGAAGGCGAGACGAAACGCTACGGCTGGTAAGACCGTTCCTGAACAACGTGGCGATGAACCGCACGGGCGTGAAGATGAAGCACCTGAGGATGCTGACGGCTCGCGGAACGACGGAAACTCGGATGAATTGAGGGCGACTCCTCAGTTGGATGGCCACGGCCATAAACGAGTTGAGTACAATAGTAGCGCGGCTCCAGCTAGCCGTTGAAGACGATGATCGCGGTAGGCGTCGCCACGAGCCACGACGTGGCGGCAACGCCGCCGTACGACGTCGCCACAATCGTGCTGGTCGTCGAGGCGGTGGTGACGGCGGCGAGTCAAGCAGCGACGGAGGGAGAGCAGTGCGACGCGTGGCCCATGGCCATGCATCGGGTCCTTCGGACGACGTTGGATGTAGCGATGATAGCGACGCCGTGTGCCGACAGTGATGATGATGACGACGCCAGCTTGGGCGACGAGAGCAGCGGGGACGATGATGAGAGTAGCAGGGCCAGTGCCGAGGAGAGCTCGTCCAGCTCCGACAGTGGTTCAGACCGGGAGGGACGGCGGCGAGAACGACGTGGACGGCGACGACGTGGCGACCGGCGGGGGCGTGACGGACGACGCGAGCAGCACGAACGACGCGAGCGACGGCCGAAACGGAAGAGCGTGAAGGACCTGGAGTTGCTCACGTTCACCCCATCGCCCAAGGTGTCTGTGTCGACTTGGATTGACAGGGTTAATCTGGCATTGCGTGGTGCCGAGGAATCTGGACGCGGCACGTGGACGGATCTCGCGCTGTACTTCCTCCTGGAAAACAAGTTGATGGAGAACGCATGTGAGTCAATATAGATCGCAGGTTGGAGGATCACATACGAACATGGACGTACCTAAAGAAGGCGTTGCTGAGACGCTATGGTGAGCGCCTTGTCAAGTCGGCCGCCGAATGGCGGGTGAGCATGAGGCGCATGATGCCCGGCGAGACGTACGCGGACTTTGTTACGCGAGGTGGTCGGCAAGAACAAGGTGAGTGAGCGCGTCCTGCTCGCCCAGTACTACCGGTGCTTGGTCAAGACGATGAAGAAACTTGTACAGCAGCCACCAAAGCCGAAGACGTTGGAACGGGCTGTGGCGAAGGCCACCAAGATCGACAACCCGATGGATAACGTCGCGCAAGTGATGCAGAACATCGGGAATGCGTGGACAACTGCACCGAGCCCATACCTCGTCCCGATGGCAGGAACGACTGGCCAGACGATAGTCATCCCCGGAATTGGTGGTGCCGGGCTGCCGTCTGGTATCACGACGACAAACCACATGGCGATGATGGATGGGGACGGTGGAGCTGTCGCGCTCTTCACCAACCCTCAGGGCGTGTGGAATGATTACTCCGGCACGTGGGATGTCCCACCGGGGCACGTGTGGAATGGGAAGTACTGGGTGGAGACCAAGGCCGATCGGAAGAGAGCAGCGAGGTCCCAGCAGGCCGGTGAACGGAACATGGCGAAGAAGTCAGAGAGGAAGTCACGCAGTGCGCGTGACACGGACGACAGCGGTGACGAGCTGGACGTGAAACCCCACGGAAGAAGCTGAAAGCGGCTGTGAAGCAAGCGCAGCCGTCGGGGCGACAGACGGAGAAGACGCAACCGGGTAAAAGCGCGAGCCCTGGCCCGTATTAATAAAATAACGCATAGACGTTAAAGTAAACATATAGACTGATATTAACGAAATAATATCTTTAAAAAAATATTAAAAAATGATCCAATTTCAGGAGTAGGTGCTAAAGCAAAATGGAAACTTCTTTTAGCGTATAAAACCTTTTAATTTATTTATTCAGACTTTTTATAAATATTTAATATCTGTTGGTACAGCAATAATCATAGTAGCTGCAGAAAAATAAGCTCTTGTATACCCGTGCTTCAACTGCGGCCAGCCAGGTCATTGGTCGGCGGCATGTCCGAGCGAGCCGAGGTGATATGCGTGTAAGGAGCTGGGCCACTTCGCGAGAGACTGTACGAACACGGAGACGAAGGCGCGTAACGACGAGCGCATGAAGCGACGTCAGCCCGTGACCAAGCCGGCGGAAAACTAGTGGCTAACGCAGTGAGGGGACAACAGCGTTCGGTGACAACTGGAGACGATCCCCAACAGGAGAAGGACCCAGTGTTGGCAAGCACTAGTGGTTCCAGCGAGGATGGAGTGGTCGACGGCACACAAGTGGCGTCGACGGATGGCGCGAAGAACGGGACGATGCGTACGAGCACCAGCATGGACGCCGTGTTGAAGTGCATGAAGGCGGACGCGTTGGTGAAAGACGACGAGCGCGCAAAGCGCTATGTAAGTACTGTGAGTCCTGCGATGGCGCTGGCGCGGTTTGTTCGTGCCACTGCCGAAGCAAGGCGTACGACAGGTGATGGCGACGAGGGACGACGAAGTGGTGATGACGGCGAGCGACGACGAGACAAAGACGCACAGCTCCGGTTTGGAGGAGGAAAGGAGGATGACGTCGTCATCGAGCGCAAGGTGACGGCCGACAGTGCGAGTGGAGAAGGCGGTGGCATTACACAGGTGCGACTGGCGCGACGAAAGGCACGTAAAGCAGCGAAACGAGAAAAGGCTAAGCGGGCCAGAGAGCGTCGGCGTAGTGCCGAAAGAACGACGAGCGGCACGTCGCCAGCAGCGAGAAGACGCAATGGAGCAACTCGACGAACGAAGAGCACCTCAAGGTGGCTGCACGTGCGTACCCGATGGTGTGGAGCCAGCACGCGTTAGCCTAGTGCAGTACGGCGACACGAACCGGCAAGAACCGGAGAAGGCGAATGACGTTGAGTACATTGGTGCTGACGATGGCCTTCCGACGGCTCAGATGGAGGTCGACGGGGTGTCACGCAGTGTCAAGCTCGACAGCGGAGCTCGATACACTGTCACTGGCACTGACTGGATGAAATTTGAGGATCGTGTGGAGGCGCAGGCTCCGGTCGACGACGTAGAGGGCATTGGTGGCTTTTTGCTCGACGTGGTCGGTGTGTGGCACTTCAAACTACACAATGTGTTCAGCGATGTGATTGGCGTCGATACATGCATTGTCGACGGTTGCACCGACGAATCTTTACTAGGTGTCGACTTTATGCGTAGCCATGGTGCTACCATGGACTTCCACAGCAATGAAGTCAGGTACAACGACGAAGGACGACGCATCGTGATACCGTTCAAGACGTACGAGAAGACGAGTGGTGCCAAGGTCGCGGTAGTGCGTATGACAAGGAGAGCACAGTTGGGTGGTAGTACGGCGACCCCCTGTAGAGGCAGCCGTAACCGCAAAGGATGGTGAACAAGGGCTCTTCGTGCCTACTCAGTTCGTGGGCTCTGTGATGTTGGCGGCGACGGTCACTCGCGTGGAGAACGGCAAAGCGTGGGTGCCGGCGATCAACTCAATTGGTGAGCCCGCGCGACTACCAGCCAAGAAGAAGCTAAGAACGTGGATCCCGTTAGACGAGAGTGTGTCAGTATTGGAAGTCAATGGCGAATTGCAGCATGAACGACTCAGTGTTTGGTTGCGTGAATTGGGTGATGTTGACGAGCCCTTGGTGAACGAAGACGACGTCAACATCGGCGAGAAGGATGAGGACAGTAAACGACTAGTACTACAACTACTGAGTGCATACAGGAAGACGACAGATAACACGGACGACTGTCCGCCCGCCACTACGCTCAATGTGGAGCACCATATCGACACGGGTGACGCCGCACCCATAATGCTAAAGCGACGGCGAGGTGCACTGACCGAATACGTGATAGTGGAGGCAAATGTACGCAAAATGCTTTCTGCGGGTTTCATTGAGGAGGGCGAAGGTGCTTGGGGTATCCCCGTAGTGCTCGTGGAGAAAAACAAATGGTGAAGTACGCTGTCGCATCGACTATAGAGCGCTCAATCAGGTGACCAACAAGGACGTGTACCCATTGCCACGGATTGATGAGACTTGATAGGCACTTGGAGCCGCGCTGCTGTTTACCACGCTCGATTTGAAGGTGGGTTACTGGCAGATACGGATGGCAGCCAAGGACAAGGCGAAAACCGCGATCAAGACGAAGCAGGACCTGTACCAGCTCGTACGGATGCCGTTAGGGTTGACGAACGCCCCGTCAATCTTCCAACGCATGATGAATAGTGTATTGCAAGGACTTACATGGCTGACCTGTCTAATCTATCTGGATGATATCGTGATCTTTACCCGTGGCGGTATTGAGCGTCACGTGTTAGAGTTGGCGTGCGTGCTGGAGCGTCTGGAGGCGGCGGGCATCACCCTTAAACTGAAGAAGTGCGTGTTTGCAATAAGGAAGATCGGGTACTTAGAGCATGAGCACAGCTTAGAGTGCGTTAGACCATTGGAGCGCCTGGTGACGGCGGGGAAGAACTTTCCGAGGCCGGACGATGCTGTGAAGGTCAAAAGGCTTGTTCACTTGGCGGGAAACTATCGGCAGTTCTTCGAGGGGTATGGCTCCCTCATGGCCCCAATGACGAAGTTGCTCCGCAACGACGCGCCGTGGGAATGGACGGCGGCGCTGGAATCGGCGTTTGAGCACCTGAAGGCGGTCGTGACGGCAAAAACACTTCTCATTTACCCTAATTTTGGATTGCCATTTCGGCTAGTGACGGACGCGAGCCAAGTCGGGCTCTGCGCCTGTCTAATGCAGGACCACGGCGACGGACTGCAGCCGGTGGCGTACGCGAGTAAGGTGAACAGTCTGACGGAGGCCAATTACGGCATCACCGAGTTGGAAGGCTTGGCTGTTGTATGGTCTATCAAACTGATTAGGCTATACTTGTACGGACGGACGTTCACGAGCTTGACCGACCATGCCGCCCTGAAATGGTTGATGTCCAGCCAAAACTGCCCAGATGGGCATTGACACTTCAGGAGATCGGGTTCGACGTGGTGTACAGGCCTGGAAGCACTAACGTGGTCGCGGACCTTCTGTCGAGAGCACCGGCTAAGATGGCAGCAGCTATTGGGCGGCGGCGGTGAGCTAGAAGACGCGTAACGGACTCCCAGACGACCTTTACCACCGAGGACGAAGCGCACACGACGGCACAGACGAGTACGACTTGTGATTTGGACTCTATGCACGACAGGGTCGGTGCGAACGCAGTGATGGTGGGCGAGGCGATGATTGGTGTGAGCAGTGTACAAACGGGTGCGACGACTGGCGCCGCGAATGCACCTGGTATAGCCGTCATTGCAAGCATGGATGACGCGGACGCAGCGGACGAGATGGCGGACGCGCCAAATGCGAGCGCGTCAGATGTAGCGAGCGTTGCGGACGTGGTGGTCAACACAATGGACGCGACGAACGGTGGAAGAGCGAGCGCAGCTCGTGATGGGCGTACAGACGGAGCTCAAGCAGTGCACGTCGCCTCAGCAGGCGACCGAGCAGTATTGACGGGCGCGAGCCCAGACGAACCGGCGGTGGAGATGTAGACGAGCACAACAGAGGTGCAAGACGCATCGATGGCCACGGCGGAGGCGGCAGTAGAACCGACGACCAGGAAAAGGCTGTCGAGGCTGGAGAAGTCGCGTGCAGACCCCAAGATGGCCTAGACTACGAGACCACTGACTCGTGCGGCACGACGGCGACTGGAAGCGGAGCGAGCGACGGCGACGGCTCTCCAAGGGGATGACAGTGCAGTGGTTGCCATGCCCGATGATACCAAGGATGCGATGGAGACTGGTAAGGACCAAAATGCCGAGGACGAAATAGGGACGAACAAGGTCAGGTGCGACGGTGAAACTGGTACGCGTGGACATAGGAGTCGTGGTGGCGACCGAAAGCGACGGCGTGTACGGCTCGACGTGCTGGATGTGCATGGAGAGCGCGCTGAGAAAGACAATGGCGAATCAAGACGGAGAGGCCGTGCACGATGGCCGACGGCAGCGCTGGGGGAGTTAGTAACTCTAGCGGCGTCGAAATCGACGAACGAACAGGCAAGCGGGACGACGGTGGAAGTGTTAGCGCCGGTGGCGCCATTACAACACACGAGTGGCGACGCACCGAGCGTCCCGGTGTCAATGGCGACGCCAGAAGTGACGGACACGCACAATGAAGGCAAGCAACGCGTATGGCCGATACGCGGTGACGGTGGCATCGGGGTGCAGATGCAGAAGACGGTGTTGCGTGAAGCACGGGGAAGTTGCCGCGAACGGCGAGGCGAGTCAGAGCCGACAACGCTCCAGCTCACAGACGAAATGATCAGTGACGCGCAACTGCGCAGCAGACTGCTACAACACGCGAAGGAGACAGGTGAATACCGTGGACTGAAGACGGAGGTGCGGCACGGTCTTGTACTGGTGAGCACGTAGAAAGGGCGGAGAGTGTTGCTACCACTAGAACCCTGACCCGTCGTGTTCAAGGAGTGCCACGACTCAGTGTGGGCTGGCCACTTGAGGGGACCGCACACGTACGAGAGAATTGCAGCGCTGTATTGGTGGCCGGATTTGCTGCGAGAGGTGAAGCGCTGGGTGCGCGGGTGTCAGGACTGTGGTAGTGAGAAGGCGAGGCCTCGGGGGAGGGGGGGGCGGTCATCCCGCCGCTACGCAGCGTCCGAGGTAGCGATGTAGAGGACAGATGGGCGCTCGACGTAGCAGGTCCATTGCACTTTTTCTGGTGGCGGCCAGCGCTACGACATTGCAGCCGTGGATTACGTGGCGCGCTATGTAGTGGCAAGGGCGGTGGAGCGGCACGCGGCCGAGAACGTGGCCGACTTCCTGATGAATGAGATTGTGTTGAAGTTTGGTGTTTTCTGCGAGTTGCTGACTGATGGGGCGCCGGAACTGACTGGCCAAGTGATTGAGTGGCTGGTGATGATACTCCAGGCACAGGAGGTCGACCCGATCCCTTACCGGCCTCAGTTGGTTGGTCTGGTTGAGAGGTTCCATCGAACCTGAAAGGACTGCGTGTCGACGTACATGCAAACGGACGCACAGGATGACTGGGCGACGTGGATCTCGTTTGCAGTGTATGCGTACAACTCGGGGCGCCACTCGACGGTGGCTCTCTCTCCGAACGATCTCATGATGGGCAGGAAGTTGCGCAGCCCGTACGAGCTGACGAGCGTGACGGAAGCGGGCGAGCTGCCCGAGTACCATCACAAGTTGCTGAAGGCAATGCGACGGAGCCATGAGTGCGCGGAGCACGCTCGTGAGCGCGAGCAGCGACGACAGGCGCGTTACGAAAGCAGGCTCGTGAAGAAGATGCGCGAGTTCAAGGAGGTTGATCGCGCGTGTATGTACAAGCCGCCGAGAGGCCCCAAGGCGACGAAGTTTGTGCACCAATGGGTCGGACCCATGAAGATTGTGGACGGGAAATCCAGTGTGCGCGTAGTCCAAGGACGAGTCCGGGTCGAGTGTGTAGGTTGCGTTAGCAGTTGGCTAAAGCAGCTTGTTGTTGGGTAAAAAATTAGGGGCGGGCACAAGGGGTGAACGTCCCGGCGCAGGGTCAAGTGTATCCTGTCGGCCAGTCGTGCCTATTATTACGTTTAGACTACGAAGACGGACAGTGAGAGCGGATGCCGTACCGCAGCACTGTGGAGCAACGACTCGCCCCAAGGCCGGACAAGATAATTGGCCCGTTACACTAACTTTAGTATTAGCTCAGCCACATCCTTGACCAGACTCGGATGACATGCACTTTTATAGGGGTTTGTAGAATTTATGAATTAACGGCAACTATTTCTGCCCTCGCGATGCTACCCGATCTTATCGCTTCCGAGAGCATGAACAGGCAGCATAAATGGCAAAATCAACTTGTGCTGTAAGTTGCATATACTAAAAGTATCCGTGTAGTAGCGGAAGCTACTACTGTAGTACGAAGTACTACCTTCTGTGACTTACTGATGTTTTATTTGTACTGATATCAGTGCTTTTAGCGGTAATCACTTTTTTCTCATATATTACTTCGAAGTATTACTTAAGGTTGATTTAAGGAATTTTTTCCCGCATATGGGCCGAATTGATATCTTAGAACAATAAATGAAAAATATTCCCGTGGCACATTGCTAAGTGCGCCCACTCCTGCATTTTCACGCACTAACATCTGCCATCCTGCTTGTTTAAGACTTGCTTTCAATACGAGGATGCTGTCGATAAAGATCGGGGTGTCGCCACTACGCCAGCGGCGGGGACCATGGTTGGACAGCTACCTGTAAACACATTTGTCGTTATACTTTTCCGTGTCAACTTTGTTGTCGTTATGTGTCAACACCATTGACGATACGATCGGCTGCATCGTGCTGAGGCTATGGCGTCAGACTCTGACTCAGAGAACAGTATGCATCTGAATGCTGTTTGCTGGGGCAGGTTGGGTAATTGCTAGTATATGTGTACCGCGGCCCGAAGCATCTATTTTTTTGTACACTTTTTATGGTCCAACTATCAAATTTGCCACCGCTTAACGTCAACCGCTTAAGGTCAACTCCATCCTTCTTTTTCAGTGGTCAAGTTCAGTAATACAATACACATCGCCTTAAAATACTTTACTCTTCTACCTAATGTGGTGTAGCCCGACCCCATTAAATCTAGGCCTTCGAAAACCTCTAGTATTATATAAGGGACTAAACTGTTATTCTCTACACTTATATCCGTCCAACTACCACCACATACACCATTGCCCACGAAGCCTTGCAGAGAAAGAAGTGCTTAGTATGGTAGACTCAACCTCGATATTGAATGAGTTGCTAACTGTAAATGAGTTTATTTTTTAAATTAGAACAGTCTTGCTGAAATGCGGATATACGTAGGATACTTGATGAAAAATGTAATCGGATGCAACGGTCCGCGTTGAGCGCACGTGGAATTTTTCTTATCGCCTTATGATTTCAAACTTTTTTTTTCCATGGTTATAAGTTAAAACTTACAGCCTGTGTCGCAGGAAGTCATAAGGTGATACCGGTAGGCACCTATGCCTGTGGCACAGGTTATAACCGTGGAAAGAGCGGAATTTCCATGAATCAACTTAGCTCAACTACACTTTTTTATGTTTTTGGTCCAGAAAGGGTTTGCTCATAATTTTACTCAACTAACGGTTAAATACTGAGATTTACACTATTTTAATAGTAATCATCATTACAAGCACTGATTTCAGTACTTGCTACCTCAAGATTGTTTTGTGCTACTGGGGTATTAATATTCAGGCCTTTACGTCATTAAAACATAAGAATGGTGCTCTCCTACAGTTTTATGGCGTTTTAGTACGTTATATAACTAGATGTCCGCCAATTGTTGTCGGAAAGGGGCTGCCAGTAATGTGCAACGCACAGTTTCCGGCTCGCCCCCTTGTCCTGTGTAGTATAGCGGGTAGTGAATGCGCTAAATAAACTTTTTTTACAACAGCTTCGGGTTCGATTTACTGTTTGTTTTTGTTACAACACTACATGTTCTTCTACTAAGTTGACCCGAATACAAGTTCCATCGCTGTGTTGTCAGGAAAGTCAATAGCATGATGCCTTGCAGTAAGTAAACTGATTGCCATACTCTCAAACGCGCTGGTCTCGCGAGCCGAGCAACGCGTCTGGAAGTTCCAGCCTGGAACTGGAATCATACATTTAGTGGAATCCAGCTATCGTATATAACTCTTTACGGTACACCGATCAGTGCTTGAGTTTGCAAATCTCAAAGCGTAGTAGTGGGCAAGCTGATATCACATTCAAATAATATACCCCTCTGAATACTGTACCCACTGCCATGGTCTTATATGCGACAGCGTCAAACGAAAAGATGCTAGCAAACCTAAGTACGAATCGCGCTTTTAGCGCACCATGGGAAAGATTAGCGTTTCTTCGTGCTGTTGGTGCTTTCAGACCCTTCAGCAGTTGCCTACAGGCTGAGGAGCGTCCGTCAGAAAAAAATATCTACCTCATAATCGACTTTCTCGGATTTTTTATTTTTCAGTTTCTTGGGGTAGTTGTTTACGTGGAATCGAGTGAGACTGTTCCCATAATCTAATTCAGTCTCCTTCATCGTCAAATTTTGGGTTTATTTCATACTCTTCAAAGTTACATGGGTATATTTTGAATTTTTCCAAATCTTAGAGAACAGGTCGGTAGAATCATTTTGATTAGATGCAGACATACGAGCCCTGACGCAACATCCTTCGCCTCCGACCCATGTAGTGATTTTTTCTTCTTCTGAGCTGCGGTCATTCTTCGAGATCGTTTGGCCTCATTAGCGAGCCTCTCCTCTTCGTCAGTTGGCGCATTGTAAACTGGATCCGACGCATACTCGTGTGGAACGTACGGCCGCACCTTGTTATGCATTTGCTGCATCTTTTCACAGTTAGGAGGTAGACACGGTAGAACCTTGAGATGATCCTCGAACAAAGCACGAATTTTGGCAGCATCTGTCTTAATACCACCAAATGAAGACCTCAGGTCTTGTATCTGCACTTCGCTACTTGGTCCCACTCGGCGTTATATCTGCCCCGGACTGCTAGCGCTCATCGAGAATATCTGGAACTTTTGAACTGTCTTCAGCTCCTTGGAGGCTTCTTGTGTGATCTTCTAAAAAATCTTGAAAATGGAATTCTCGCGCAGAATGTGTACCAGCGCCGAATTGGATACTGCGTTCACGACCTCCAACAGCTGATCCATAATCTAAACGTCCTATCTTGCGAGTTTCTTGCGAATATGGCCAAATCCACGGTCAAACGCATTTTTTGTATGACCCTTTACAAAGAAGTTCAGTTCAATTGACTCCAGTTCACCCGCTTGGACCAGACCAAGCAACATCTTGATCACAAAATTGTTTTTATCCTGACCGCCGCAGTTGCCCGCATAGATTGTCAGTTTCTTGTGACCATTCGGAATGATAATCCTGTTAATGAAGTGATACAACATGCTGTTCACTTCGTCCGCTCCTTTTCCAGCGACAGACTCGTCGTACAGATAGTTGTACTGGATGCCCTTATTTGCGTAGTTGATCCCAAACAAATAGACACTAAACAGCGACAGAAAATACCATTGAGATGGAGTCGACGAAACGCTCGGTAGCTTCAAATTTTGGCTGTAATCCATGATGATCACAGCGTGATCATCGGAAGCGGCTGCAATATCTCGCTTGTACTCCTCACTACAAAATAATAGATCATGGTAAAACCAAGTGATGTTAGTATCCTCAGCAAATGTCAGTAGTTAATCGAAATGATTATTGTATACTCAATACACGCACCGCATCTTCATGGCTGCGCTTGCGAACACCAAGCTGTTCTGTAAGATCCGTGGTCACCCCGCCTTCAGCTTCCAGTACAAGATTGAACAGACGTCACACACGTTACTGCGTTGCCCTCGGATGCGAATTGTGGGGCAGTGCTTCTGAAGAAGCATCCTGAACGTTGACTGCTTAGGCTCACGAACGTCTTTGTTGTCCTCTAGGACGTACTTGTGCATCTCAATGTGAAGTAGGCCGCACGTAAAGTGACTTGGTAGCATGGTGTAGTTATCTGAAGAGAAATGTTTGCGTACAGCACCGTCGACAGTCTTTAGCGTTCGCACGCGACCGGGCACCACGTCCCCAACAGCGGCCTGAAACGAGCGAAACCATCTCACTAACCATCCCATTTTTATCTTGTTTGTGTTCAGATTGAAGTGACCACCGTGTGGCTTTACCGAGAAAGCACCACGCTGAATCTGCTGTCGATATCGGGTGACCGTCGCCGTCGAGACACTATACCAAGCACACCAAGACGCACGGCAAACTCGCCCAATGAGAGGTAGATACCACGAAAAACTTAGCCGTGAACCAGTTCCGCGACGACGCACTGCGGTGTCTGTCTTCATGAGTAGCGCCAACGCAGTTAGAATGATCTGTTTGCGCTCGGGAGGGGTCATTTGTGCTATGGAGCACATTTTTTTTGTATCTCTTGTGCCTTTCCTTCCAGGCAGCGTTGCTCACAAGTGTCGGCATTGATTAAGGCCGTAACACGCTCGCGCAGTCCTCCTCAATCGAAATGATTCTTCCCTCCTCTTCGTCAGAGTTGGAGTCAGTAGCGGCGCTCTCATCGGCCATTGATGCATCTGACTCGTCTCCGGTGACCCGTTCGAGATGTCCGATTCTGGCTCCAACTCACTTTCTTCGGACGCGACTGCTGGCTCTTCACTTGGTGCGCTGCGTAGCGTACCGAGAACTCTCCTGCTGCTCCTGGTCTGAGGAATCGCACTGACACCGGTAGTGATGCTCGTGTCGGTTGTACACCCAGCATTGGGCGCCGCGTTCGTCGTGTTGCTGCTCATCGGCTCTTGGCTTCTTCGAGATTACAAATGATACACCTGGTTGAAATGGAGAGATTTTTAAAATTGCCAGTTGTGAAAAAACATCAATTAAGTACGGTTTTTGGTGGCCAGTCTTTGCGGCCGTTTTTCTCGAAAAAAACAAATGGGGGCGTAGCATCTTTTCGTTTGACGCTGTCTCATATCGTCTATAATACCATGTTTACTACTAAAATCAAGTCAAATGTTTTCCGATTAAAATACCCTCCAAATTACATTTTTCCGCTTTTAGGGTTTACTAGCACTATGATATTGGTACTTTAATCGGAAGATACGTCCCCCCCATGCAATCCAAATTTGCGTATGTTTGATACCATGGTTTATTAATACAGCTAACCGACTTCATATAATACCGCATTAAACGAAAATAACCTAATGATTACTTACTCCGGCACTTACAGTTATCAAACATAGGACCAACAGTTAGTTAGGGTCCAGAAATTTTTACTAGCATGTAAAACGCCCTAGATCCACCGTGTATCTGCTGGGGCAGATTGCCCGTATCGCCGAGCAGGGTGAAGTGGAATACATTGTGCTCGAGAGCTCTGAAATCAGTGAGCCTTTACAAGTGGCCGAGACGTTCGTGTTCGAGCTGCCTAAAGGCGCTGAGTGAGGAAGAGGTGAAGGCCGACCCTGCATTGTCTCCGAGCAGCTCCAGGCGGTCCCGAACGGAATCTAAAGAGTCTTCGGGAGACGACACCAGTGCCTGTGCCTTGCGCTCTGCTTCGTCTGATATCCGGACCGTTCAACTGGTCGAAGTGCTGGTGCGCGACGGCGAGAAGCTGCCGTTGCTGCGCGACATTGCACTACTAGAGGCCGTGTCTAAGACACGTAAGTAACTGTCGTTGATGCCGCCACCTTCCTCAACGTCTTCGATGACCCGGGTATGCTCGCCGATGTTAAAGAGAACCGTAAGAAGATTCCTGAAGGCGGATAACCGACCTTTCGACCGACCAGATCGAGTTTGCAGATATTATTCTGCTCGACAAGACCGACCTGGCGCCTGTCAAGGACGTGGGAGCGATGGAGAAAGGTCAACGTCGTTTGAACTCGTACGCCAAAACCGATCGCACGGTCACGGAGAGTCTCTGGCAACCAAACTGCATCAAGATCTGCGATAACCGAGAACTCCATGGGAGATCCAAACATGCGCACACTCGATTCTTTCTAGTACAAGAAAAGGTAGAGAGACACGAATTTAACGTCATCCACTGCACCACCAAAGCAATGGTGGCCGATATATTTACTAAAGCGCTAGACAAGCATCAGTTCAAAGAACTCAGGACCAAACTTAGGATGACATCCCTAACTAACTAAACAAGAGCATTCGGTTTTATAATGCGAGTACTTCGCCATGCTTGAAAGCGTGCCTATATTAAATGCGAGTTTTTATTTTTCCCACTGGGTTTTACTTGTTTTTATCGCAGCAAATGTTTTCTCCTCACTGAGGTTTCCCTGGTCTAAGTACCGAATTACAATAGGCACATGAAAATATAATATCCATACACAAAGACGACAAATCGCAGGGAAAATTCATTATCGATAAGGCAAACCCGCGGAAATTCCTATCATGAGCATCTACGTAAATGTGACGAATGGACGAATGAAAGCGATGATGTTAATTTTTTGTAGCTGAGGACGGACGCATTACCTGGGTCTTGGTCGTACAGAAGTCGTCGTCCTCGACGGACATGAAGCACAAACGCGTGACGGACGAACTGGTAGTTATAAGCCGCACAGAGGTACAGCCCGTTGAGAAGCTCAACTTCGTTTAAAACACGAGCTCCGCGGCGACCAGCAATTGCATAGTTCCTCTTCATCATAGGCTTCAACTAGAAGTCGCGCCCGCAGTCACGTAGCGTGCGCAGGAACACGAGGAAAATCTTCCACAACGTCCCTTTCATGAGATCTATGCCAAATTTGTTCTTTTCGTACGCCACGGAATCGTCGATGTCAGACCGGTAAACAATATCATGCCGACCGGCCATTTCTGCAATTTGCTTGAACTCGTTGAATAAACAGAGCCCTGCTAAGCCCGCCGCATTTGTGTGCTTGCCGGACTCGTCTGTCTTACAAATCTCATCGAAGTTTGCGACCATCGAGTTTTTCCAGCGGTCAACAAGGGCTATTTCCTCCGCAAAACCATCGTCCACTAACGGTCCCATTGGCTCCCATGTACGTTGATAGTGCTTTCCACTATTGATGACGGACAAGCCAGATTAAACTGTACTCAAGCCCGAGGTCGGTCGTCTGCCGATCAATAATACGAGCAATATGCCATACTTGTTTGGTGGATGCATAATAGCCACGAACCGTGACACGCCACTGGTCCATAGGTCTTGCCATGAATGCGAAACAACAACTCGTTTTCATCACCAGCTGCCTGGTCTGTAGCAGCAGGTACATTGTCGGTGACTGCTGGTGCCTGGTCTATGGCACTAGGAGCCTTATCTGTGGCACTAGGAGTCTGGTCTATGACTCTAGACATCGAGTTTGTGGCACCAGGTGCTTGGTCAACAACACTAGCTTGGTCATTGAGGGTGTCTACTGCCGGGTCTATCAAAAGCGCTGGTGATATTACAGTCTGCACGGAAGCAGAAGTCCGACTGCTCAAGGTTGTATTCATGTCACTACATTTCCCCGGTTCAGCGACAGCACCACTAGGAGATGCTGGCGAGCAGGACCGATCAACTGGCTGTTGAACCTGCGAATCCGCTCGCACTATACGTTGCTTCATTGATCGCTACTGCTCCTCCAGTCCTCTCTGAGCCCTGAGCTCCGGTACGGGCCACAGCCCTCGCCTGCTCCCTCGCCTGCTTCTTTGCTCTGATTTTAGCAGCTGTGACGGGCTTCTGTGCCCCCCCCCCCCCCCCCCCCCCGAGGGAGTGGCTTGCCCTTGTGGGTGGCCCGCGCCGTGTCTTCCAAATCCGGACCATGACCTTCGTCGTCGTTCTCCTTCCACAAACAGCACAGCTGATAGACAAAGTCGAATCGGAAAACCAACGATTCCTTGGAACGGAATTCTAGACACTAATGAGGCGGTACCAAACACTTTTGCTACATCTAATATCTAATATTTAGTAGAGGTACGAAATCATGCAAAGAGGCTGTTACAGTTGCCTCTTTACATCGTGCTACACTGTTTCATTTACTTGAGATGATGAATACTTCTTTATACTGATATTATTGAAACTGACTATACTTGTAGTGTCACCATAATGTGACTGTAGCTACCCTCCAGACCATCCATCTTACTATACTGGATTCCAGGCATTTAATCTCTAATTCACTCACTTCGTCTTTGACACTTACAACACAAGTCTACTTCCTTCACTACGCTTCCCGCTAATCTCGCCATATTGGTCAATCTCTGTTGGTGGTAGTGGGGGAACTCTATTATATACTGCAACACAATTTTATAATAGAGAGTAATCGCAAACTGACACTCGATTTGCTGGAGCTTCCGCACAGTCATTCTTGCGGGAGGTATCTGTGTCCCGAGTGCGAACGGCGGCAACCAGATTGAGCACGATCGCCGTCGTTCCCCCGCCGGAGTGACGTGCGGCCTGTCGTTTGAAGATCTACTGCAAGAGGATGAGTGAGCGACCCTTCGTTTTTGCTTCTTCTGGCCTGCGTCTACGGCCGGTGTGGCTTGTTGATGACTGCTTCGTGGTTTGACTTTGACTCCTGAGCGTCGTAGTATAGAGGGCGTCGGAGAAGGGCCTGCCGCTAAGGCTGCCGACGGTGACGGGTTGATATGCAAGGGCCCCAGGGCGGGAGTCGTGGGCCTCGTGCACAACCTTGGACTGCTTCGAGAAGGGCGAGGAGTTGCACGGCCTTGTGTGCTCTACCGTTGTGTGTGTGCGATTCTGTGACTACACACGGAGCCGTACCCGTCCTGGTTTGCTATCGGTAAGTCTGCTCAGTCGTGAATTTCCCTGGAAGCCCGGAAGTAAACAATACATATTGCTTTTACTTGTAATTGCTACTTTGTTTACATCAAACCTACTCTTCCTAACTCACGCATAAGGACAGTTCGCTACGCCGAAGCAGCACAAGCGTCCCATTCCAGGACGACCCACGACACGTGGTGGAGAAGCAGGGTACTGCTTTCGCTGTGAAGTAGCTGGGGCTGGCGTGCGGGTGGAAGAAGCTAATAGCTAGTTCGCGAGCGCTGCCTGCTCTTTTAGCCGAGGCCAACTGTTCTGGAGGCCGTCGTACGGTGTTTGGAGAGTGAGCTTCTCACCCTGACCGGCCGTCGAAGCAGTTGTACTGGGTGCCGCACGGTGCATTGGCGCGAAGAAGGAACACTGGATAAAGAAATACCGTGGAGAAGTCGAGTCAAATCGCAGTAATTGGAGAGTACCAAAATGGCCGCTGGAGACGTGTACAGTGATGATGAAGCGGAACGGTCCCTCAGTCAAGGTGAGGAAGCCGGAGGAGAACAGTCGTCGGTGTCAGTACCCGCTGCTATGGAGAGATTGAAGAGAGGCGCGGGAGGTAGGGCCGCGCGTGAACTCGGGGCAGAGCGTCAGTCGCAGACTGTGGAGGAAACGGCGAGGTCCCCTGAGGCCCCGGACTCGGCCGTGTGGCGCGAGTTATTTGCCGAGGAGTACAAATGGGCTGAGGCCGGAGAAAGGAGCTTGCCCCCCTCCTCTACAGGCGCCGGGACGGAAGTTAAGGAAGGACCCGGAGTGAAGACGGAGTTAATGACTGCAGAGAATCGAGATCGCCCAGTACGGACGGTGATGACAGCGAGTACTACGACGCCCAGGGGTATTACTGTAACTTCAGTAGCAGTAGTTTTACTCTCACTGCCGCCCAAGAATGAATCTCTCCCATTGCATCATGGATCGAGCAGCATCAGTATCAAGAAACAGCTTAGGGGACGATATGTCGGTCGTGCGAGTTTAGATACGACAGCTCGAGCTCAAACATGGAGTCCCAGACTTTACCAGTCACGAATACGTGGCGTGTTACTGGATCGTAAGCGATACCATTTATCACGGCATCCTGCTTGAATGGGGAGGCCATGATAGCCTCGGAATGAATGTTCGGCACCATGTTGGGTGTCCAGTCCAGATCTATCTGCTCCAGCACATCTCCGGTTGTTATGCCGATACGTAAGATATGGTTCCCGAACCACACGTTAGCAAGCAGTTCTCCTTCCACTTATTCTAGCTCGTTAACGTTGGTGACCACCTTGCCATTTTTTTTATTACGAGTCGGAGTACGGCGCCGAGTACGAAGAGGAAGAAGACCTCACGATCAAGCGTAGCCCCAGCGGGTTCGTTTCGCGGAATAAGGGACCCGCGGCTCGTCGATCGAATCGACCCACCTTTTGGGTGGAGCTGGGGCGCTCAACGTGACGCCGGGTGGGTCGGGTCTCGCAGTGGCCCGATAGAAAGAAGGGTTTGAGGACGCTCGTGGAAGATCGCTCCGGCCGACCTCGCGTGGCTGTGGTCAGTTTTGCTCCCGGTACTCTGAAGTCATCAAAGGAGGCTCCCTCGGTGCCGACTCCCAACGTGCGTTCCGTTCTGAAAAAGCCCTCGGCCTTGAAGCAACACAGTGGTGGGGATGACGGGCGATGGACAGCCTGTGGCTCAAGCGTCGTCCGCAGCTACCGCGAGCAGTCGCCGTGGTTCGAATCCTCAGCCAGCTTCCTTGAGCATCACGGACTCCTTTCAGCTTTCGCAGCTGGTATCGAACGCCTTGAAGGTGCTGCAGATGTCTACTTGAACTCGGTCACTGTAGAAAAGGACCGTGATTGTGGGAGCTATTAGAAGCGCACACGGAAGGCCTACCCGACCGGTTCAGGCTGTTAGTGTTCCGGCAGAGGCTCAAGCGCCGAGAAGCCGGAAGGTGGCGGAGCAACTCGAGCATTCATTGGTTCAGTACGCTGAAGGTTCGGTTCCACAACCAGTCCCTGAGCCGGACGGCAGACGTGTTGTGGAAGCGGCTCGAGACTACCCGGCGCGATCTAGGCGAGTAGAAATAAGAATGGGGAGACCGCGTGTCAGATCTGTGCGATTCTCTGGACTACCCGAATCCGCAGGTGCGCTATCGACTGTTCCGTCGCGGGCTGAGGAACAAGCGTATGCTGGCCACACTGGAAGCGAACCCGGCCTCTGATACCCAGGAAGCATGCGAGAGGTTAATGTTCAAGGACATGCACCGACCTATTGAACAAGATGACGAGCTCTCCGACGATGCCCGTCGAAAACGGGAAGGGACTCGCGGGTACTGGTCTCAGTGGATGCGTTGGCGCAGCAGATGAAGTCCTTCATGCAGCAGCAATAATAGTGGCAGCAACAGTTGGCTCAGAACCAGTGGTGAGCCCTCGATCCCCAAGGGAGCGCGCTTCGGGGATGGCCTCTGCCACCACGTCGTCTCCGCGCGCTGGTGGACAGGTGGCGGCGAATGGGATGCGGGCTCGCGGCATACGGATGGACGATGATAGTCGAAACCAGGACGGGGTTCCTGTCTGGAGCTGGTGTAACTAAATGAGGCACGGTCGAGCCACGTGCCAGCGTGCCTCCATGTCGTGTCGTAACTTTGGGGTCATGGGTCATGTCCAGGTCAAATGTGAAGCTCCGAGAAACAGTTTCGGCAACTCGCCCGGGGGCGGTGGCAGTTCTCGACCGTCCCGAGGTTGTTTGTTTTGTAGCGACCCAGGCCGTAACGTGGCCGACTGCTCGTTGACATTTCCTTGCGCTCAATGGTGCCTCCGAGTGCTAACTTAGGGCCGACGCCGAGTCAACCCGCTCCTCGTCAATGATGGAGGCAAGATGAAGGAGAAGGAGGAGGCGCTCCTCCCTCTAGTCTAAGAGTTGGCTATGAGGGGAACGGCAAGCTACGCGAGGAAGAAGGGCGGGCCGCCGTCCCGGTGGTGGGAACGAACGAGGGGGACGCTGAACAGAGAGGGAGCGTACCGACCGCGGAGAAGGGTAACCCTACCTCCTCGAACGAGCTAGCCGAGATGGTCGAGGTCGCTGAGGTGTTAGCCGCTTAGAAGAGGGCCGCTGTCGTTTTGCGGTACGGTAACGGCCCGGGTTGGGGAAGTCGACGCGGAGGAGGACGACCGGAATTCAAGTTTGAGGGCAGTGACCGCAACGGAAAGCCCCGTTGAGGAAGCAGGGACGAATTTCGGGATGCAATGGAGAGTGCCTCTTGCGGGGGTGCAATGGACGGAGCCGACTCTCCGTTGAGGCAGTTTGGAGACGACGCTCAAAGTTGGGATGTCTCGTTCCCGCGGCTGCGTCATATTCCTCGCCCTCAAGCCCAGCCAAGACTGAAGTCTGCCCTGACGAAGCCTTCGGCTCCGAGCTCGGGCAGGGAGCGGGCCGAGGAAGAAGGAACTGACGTAGGTGAGACGGTGTACTCCCGTTGGACATAGGTGGACGACTCCGAGAAAAGTGACACTGCCGAAGTCGTCGGGGCTGTGAGAAAGGTAGAGGCTGGCCTCCCGGACGGAACGAAGGGCGCCACTGCTGTAGGAACTCACAAAGGGGAAACCTCGAGGTCGAAGTGCGCGCGTCTCTTCTCGAAGGTTGAGGCTGAAGTCATGGAGGCGTGTGAACCGGGCGATGAAGGAACTGTTATCGCTGGAGTACAGGTACGAGTCGAGCCGGAAGAGTACGACAAAGAGTTGAAGGAGCGGTTGATGCCTCTGGACAAGGTGGAGGTCAAGCGTCGCCTGAAAGTTAACGCGGACGCTGCTAAGGAGCCTTCCTTGAGAGACATGACCAAGTATCTGGGAGTTCCTGTAGAGGTGCTTGCGCCGGCGAGTAAAACCGTCACTCGCCGGTTGACGAATCCCGAGTACTGGCAAGAATGGTTCCAGGGGATGCTTGAGAATTCGACTGAGGCCAAGATGGCCAACCGTAACTTTCGGTCGTCTTCAGCTCGTTTCCCCGTCAAACAGGCGGTTCTTCCGCCGAACCCCCTGAGAGGGCGGGCGTACCAGACAACCCTCCAGCGGGAGGGACCGATCCGATAATCTGTCCCGGCACCGTTGCTGATAGCTAGAGAGGTCAGCGGTGGAGGACACCGTGTGCGCTAGTATCGTCCTAGCACCCGAGACCGAGGACATAGTGGCTCTGTTCGCCCAGAAGCTGCCTCACCCCTCGCCCTTCGGGCCCAAGGCCTTCCGACGTGTAACGGTCCGAAGCGTTGCTCGGGAGGCCGTGTACCGGCTGCTCAAGGAGGAAGTGAGAGGCCTGGACGATGGAGGTGGACCTCCTTTGCCGGTTGTCGAGGAAGCCCAAAAGGCCGAAGTGCCGCCGCTGCGGGGTAAGGTACCAACCCTGGACTGGGAACAACAGCGGTGGCATGCCGAGTGTGTTGACCAGGAGAATGGGGTTAGTAGGCGGATTATGAGCCCACCTCGAGGACTGGGTTAAAGGGTATTTTACCAGCAATGCGAGCTGTATCTGCGGGGTTTAATCTAAAGATGAAGAAGTGCCATTAGGGCTGTAGCCAAGTCACTTTCTTGTGGGCTACCCCAACTGGGCGCATTTTCCAGCTTGGCCCTATAGTCCCTTCGGCAAAACACCTTACGTCAACGTGAGGTCACCGCATACGACGAGCCAGCTATGGAGACGATTGTAAGCACCGAGGATCAGCCGAGCGAAGACCAGCGGGTCGTTTATGACCAGGTTATTCAGGAGGCCAACAATCCAGAAGAGGGCAAAAATAAGTTGTTTTTCGTCGATGGGCCAGGAGGAACAGGAAAGTCTACACTACTTCGAAACATAATGGCCAAAGTTCGACTCTCGGGAAATATTGCCATTGCGGTGGCGTCCAGCAGTATCACCTCTCGCTTACTCGCGGGGGGCCGAACAGCGCATTCTACATTCACGATCCCTTTGAAATTGGATCAGAGCTCAGTGTACTCTATTTCGAGGAGCTCCCATGTACAGGAGTGGATCGAGCAAGTTTGGTTGTTCGGGACGAAGCACCCATGGCACAACGACACGCTGTCGAGGCAGTAGACCGAGCACTGCCATACACACTTGACAATGAATCCGAACCTTTCGGAGGGAAAGTGTTTGTACTTTCGGGAAATTTTCGCCAGATTCTCCTGGTTGTGAAGAATGGGAAACCCATTGAAACAATCGACGCCTGCCTAGAGTCGTCAAGGTTGTGCTCTTTTCCGAACATTCCGCCTCACGGAAAACAGGCGAGTGTGATCGGCCGGTATTGCTGAGGAGATGGCTTCGTTCTCCGAATTTCTCCTGCAGGTAGGGGAGGGGAGGCATGAGATAAACCCTTCCCTAGGTGGAGACTACATTAAGATTCCGCGCGATATGTTGATCGAGAAACCACCTGCGCCGGAGGACCACGAGCAGGAAATTAACCCTGGCGTTATCCCTAGAGGCATGGATCGGATTTTCGACGAGATGTATGGCAAAATATACGATCCCGAAGCGGCTACCGACGAGTACTTCGCAAACCGTACGATCCTCACAACCACGAACGCGATCGTCCACCGCATCAATGAAGCGGTGACTGATCGTCTATCAGGACAGGCCCGGGGATACATGCCTTCTGATTCTGTACACGCGACAGTGATGGCACTTTCTTCGGCAGGAAAGATTCAACTCAATGAATATCAGTGGAATTCCGCCCCACAAGTTGAAACTCAAGGTTGGAAAACCTACCGTAATAATGCGGAACCTGAATCCAGATCTGCGGTTGTGCAACGGAACACGCCTTCGAATCCGCTCTCAAACCTCATGACATTCACTCCACCATCATGACTGTTGAGCGATAAGGGCAACATGTCTTCATTCCCCGCATTGTTTTTTTATCAGCGACGGAGACATTTGAAGCTTCACCTTTTAGCAGAGACGCAAGCAGCTTCCTATCCGGCCTTGGCCATGACCATTAACAAGGCGCAAGGACAAACGGTGCAGTACTTGGGGCTGTATTTTGCTTCTCGTACATGCAGCTGTACGTTGCGATGTCGCGAGTTACTTCGAGATCCAGATACAGGGTACTGATCGAGTATCCAAGGATGGAGGATGAAGACGGAGCTTACACGCTGAGCAAGTCTACAGGCAGATCTTCGATTCGGAGTAGGAATTGACATTTCCAGTTGCATTTAAATACATCATTTTCATGTTATAAAACAATACCGGAGAATCATATTGATCACTTACGAGCGGTGGTGGAGTACATGCGCTCAAATAAGTTGCATACCAACTTAGACAAGTTCGTTTCTGGCGCGGAGGATTTTCCTTTCCTCAGATGCTTCATTGGGAAGCGTGGCTTACGGGCCGATCCTGCCATAGTCAAGGCCATTGTGGACTGACCGGTTCCCAAGAAAGAAAAGGACTTACGCAAGTGGCTAGGCTTAGCAAACTACATGCACAAGTACAGCACGAACTACGCGGAGATGGCACGGCTATGTCGGATCTCCTTAAGAAGGATGCACATTAGTGCTGGAACGTCGAACACGACGAAGCCTTTGAGGCTGTGAAGGGGAGCCTCCCTTTAGCGCAATTCTTGCGCTACCGGAACCGGATCGTCCGTTAGCGTCGTCTGCGACGCCTCCGAATTTGCAATCATTTGTGCTTTACTACAAGCAGACGCCGATGGGCTTGAACGCGTGATTGCGTTTAATTCTCGCCAGCTCAATGCTGCAAAGAAGAACCATCCAGTTCATGACAAAGAGCTACCTGCAATGAAGTATGCTCTAGTCAAGTTCAGGGTACACCTGCTGGGCACCAAGCCCTTTGTTATCAATACGGATCATGCGTCGCTACGCACGGCGACTCAGTCGTCACATCTCGCCTAGAGAATGGCAAGATGGCTCTCCTTCTTTGCCGAGTACAAAATCGAGGTGAAGTACAAGCCGGGACTGCTTAATGTGGTGGCCGACGCGCTCTCGCGCCGGCCGGACTACGATCTAGCCCATGTTACATCGGTGGCATCGTCGGTGCCCGACTTGATACGTGCTGCGTATGCACATGACGATATGTGTGTAACTCTGCTACGTGCTCTGGGGAGCGAGGAGTTTGAGAACTCGTACAAGGAGCTGTCAGGGCGTTTGCGCGAGAGGCTACATCAATACTCCATCGATAGTGACTGTATTACAGCACGGACCCAGATGAAAATCCTCGCGTGGTCGTTCCTCATGATGAGGACCTCAAGTATGGTATCCTCTACGAGGTACACGGTACGCCCGTCGGTGGGTACTTAGGTCGTGAGTAGACCTATGATTCAGTGAGCCGATGTACTGGTGGCCCAAGTTGTATAAATGGGTGCCCATATACGTACGCGCGTGTGAGACGTGTCAATGGACGAAGTCCGCGCCGAATACGGCGGCGCCGTTGGCGAGTTCGCCTGTCCCCGCGGGATGTTGGCAGCGCATCAGTATGGACTTTGGGTTTGGCCTTCCAAAGGTTAAGCAAGATTGCTCACTTCACGGCTGTGCCGGACACCATGGATGGTGAAGGTACAGCGTTGCTGTTTTTAGACCGAGGCTTTCGCCAACATGGCTTGCCTGAGGCAATTGTCTCGGATAGAGACATGGGGCTCACCGCGAAGTTCTGGACGTCCCTCTTCAGAGTGCTCGGCACTCGTTTGGACATGTCCACAGCGGACCATCCGCAGACCGACGGTCAGACTGAACTCGTCAATCGCGTTGTGGAGGATACCCTCCGAAGCGTATCCGCTGAGGCCCGAACCGCTGGAGCGAAATGCTCCCACTCGTTGAGTTTGCATTGAACAATGCCGGGTATGCCTCAACAGGGTTCACTCTGTTCTATGTAAACGGCTTAGTGAACCCTCCTGTCCCACTAACACCGCCCCGTGGTGGTTCTGGGATTGTGAAGAGGGATAGCCGAGCGGCTTGCTGATGTCAGCCCTGTTGCGGTTCTCGAGCAAGTCGATGACTTTATCTCTTTGAGACTGAGCGTCTTGAGCTGGGTGCGCGACGCTATGGCTGAGAGCCAGGACCTACAGAAGGAGAATGCTGATGCCAAGGGCAGAAGCAATGTAGAACGGCTCGAGGTCGGTGACCTAGTTTTACGAAACGCAAAGAACCTACCTACGCATGCAATGGCTGCAGTCTTCAAGACGAAGCTGAGACCACGGTTCATTTGACCGTTCAAAGTCATGGCCAGGAAGGGCGTAGCGTACACGCTAAATCTTCCCAAGAAGATGCGTACCCACCCGGTGTTTTACGTTGGCTTTCGCGACCCGTACCAGGACCCTGCTCGAGTAAAACGCCTCGTCATTGGGCCCGAAACGACAGGGAGCCGCTAGGCCGCGTGCGGCTGCGAGGCAGCAGGTGGTACAACCACGGAAGGCTGGGCGACAGCAAGTGGTGGAGTCGCAGATCACGAATCGAAATGCTCGGGACGCAGGAGTAAGACAAGCTGAAGACACAGCTGAGCAGCTAGATACTCAAGGTCCGAGACCTGGTTCTGAATCAACTGTGGCGGCTGCAACCAGTCCATGCGGCGGATCATCGCTTCGAGAAGACCGCTTGGCGGTGAACGTGGACGTTCGCGCGACAGACGCATGCGTCGTGTTGACGCTGATGTCGTTCCGGCAAGTGCTGACTCGCGGCGCGAGAATCCAGCTGAGGCAAGGCCTCCTCCAGCTCTCCACGATGTTGAACGCCTTGTGGCGCGGCGTCGTCGCCGGGGTCGTACCCAGTACTTGGTGAAGTGGAGAGGATATCAACACTCACAGAGCTCATGGGAGTTCGAAGTATCCCTCTGTGAGGACAGCCCTGACGTCATTGACGCCTATGACCTGGCACACCCACTGCCACTGCGTTACAAGGGCTCGACACAGCGTCGCCTATCGCCTAGCGCTTCCCGCCTATAGTAGGGGGTGTCTACAGGACGGTAGTTGAGCTCAGGCTCTCACCTGTGGCTGGAGCAGGAGGCAGGTATGCCTTGTGGTGTTTGGGATGTAGTTCCGAAGGAAGCAGACGCTTTGTGTTGTTTTGGACAAGCACAAGCGTCCTGATTGATGCGTATTGGTTTCGGAGAAACTCGCTCAAAGAGCATTATCCAAGTTTGGAATTGCACTGTTACAGCGAGGTGGGTTGCGTCCCGGGCGGGATCGAGCCACCGACCTTTGGATTTCAAAGCCAATGCTCTACCATTGAGCTATGAGGACAGTGCCCGTAAACTTGTCCGTGTATGGACTAATGCTCATGGTATGAAACGGCAGTACCCGGGTGGGACTGAACTACCGACCTGTGGCTTTCAAAGCCAACGCTCGACCATTGAGCTAGAAGGGCGTCGCCCTTGGGCTTGTCCAGGCCTGACCAAACCTCATGGTATGAGAGGGCTACGCCCTGGTTAGATTGAACCACCGACCTCTCGCTTGCAAAGCGAGTGCTCAACCACAAAGACATTCGGGTAATACCCGCGACTTGAACATGTCAAGAAACATCGTGCTCATCTGGTTGCCACTCATGGAGCGTGTGTCGTGTCGGCGGTGGTATACCCGGTCACCTGGAGCAGGCGCCGCGAGCGCGTGATTGTCTCAGAACTCGTGGGGGCTTGAAGCGCGATGCGCGGATGGTCTTGGTCCGTGGGCCGCAGCGAGATGTTGGTCATCAGAGATGTAAAGGTTTCCGTAAGCTCGCGGAGCTGGAGAACGCAAGATGGAGGTGCAGTGACCTCCGACGTCTTGGTAAGACGTGGCCTGCTGATGTAATTTCGAGAACGGGTATGTTCTCATCTTGGTGGGGGGGAGTGTAACGGGGTTACTCAGTTGGTGCACACATGGGTACGGAGTATCCGGAGAGTTGACCTACTTTCAGTACATTATGGCTATAATTAGCGGTGGTCTCAGTACATTGGTTGAGGGCCACACGTTATGCATGTGATTAGGTATAACTATGGTAGATAGTTAAACATAGATTGCGACTTGGCCGCAATAAAGATAATTAAAACACTTCGGATTTTGAAGCATAAAAGTTATTTATTTTTTCCAATAACTTTTAGCCCTGGGTATTGGGCTGTAAGTGTCCTTCGGATAAGGAATTTAGTTTTAGTGACTCTTTGGGTCGGACGTCTACCTCTGACGCGAAAAAGCTACGGCAGCCCCGTGCTTCTATCACCACTGAATAATCCCCGTCTTTCTACCCCTCGTCAATCTAACATGAAAATTTAACTGATCCCACCCTATATAAACTTTTATATGCGACGATTGCGTCTGTATCCAAGTTTGCTGAATATATTATCCTGTGAAAAGGCTTTTTCGGTATGATACACAATACCGCTCTAGAGGGGTTAAAGGGGAAGATTCCAGTCATGAAGACCGTGTCCGACAAAGCATTCCGTCTTCGAAACAGCGCGTCATGAAGTTCCAAGACGAGGAGCTGGCGCGTCTGCGTACGTACGTATATGCGCGTAGTGGGTCCAGCATGATCTTCAGCTTCGTGCCGTCGCTGGTGACGATGGTGTCGTTCAGCGTGTACATACGGTTGCGCCGCTCGAGTAGTCCATGTTGTGGCATCTGTGATGGTGTCAAGACATGTGAGTGGATCAGCTTCTCCAAACTACAACCAGTGTTAGTGGGGTTACCGCAGAGCGAGCATACTGCGGCATATCTCACGAACACTCGTCGTGCCAGTGTTGGCACCCTTCCGCCGCAGCCGAAGAAGAGAGGAACACCCACGAAGGCACAGCTGTCCCGGCTGCCGCAAACAATCGGCCAGGCTGGACGGACGGTCCTCCCTGGACTGCCAAGGAGGCATGGCGAGTGCGTCTTCGAACTAGAGTAGGAAGCTCACTTTGCAATTTGCATCTAATCCAAAGCAACTACCAATACACGTTGGATTAGTGGGAGTTCCAGCTCCCAAATCGTGACCACGTTACAAAGTTAACTTTAGTCCATCGTGAACACGATGAGAACTCGCAGCATACGTTCAACTTCAGTCGGCCAAGACGGTACGACCACCGCGACGACTCCTTTTGCCATGTCAAGAGAAGAACGTACAACAGCGACGATGATGACCACGCCATTCCGGTGTCATCGGCATCGATCGTCCCACCCTATCTTACCGACGTCTCTCATACCTCTCTCGTCAAGTGGAAACGCGAGGGACAGGGGTATGAGGAATCTCTTGACACCCGTTGCGCCACGCCTGCTAGCATGAAAAACTCGTTCAATCGGCAACTACTCAGCACTGTGTGAGTCGTCAATATCATTTGCTTTATCAACAGCCTCTTTCAGCGTTGTCAGCTTCGGCCGCTGGATCACGATCTTCTTTGTGGTTTTGTTGAGCAACATTCGCTCACTAACGCTGTTTCTTCCCGCCACATCACGAAGTGCTGCCGCAAAGTCAGCAAAAGTTTCCCCAGGCACCATCCGACGCATTATTATATATATTCACTCTCCACTCGGCTACCGATTTGTCAAGTTTTTCCCTGTATCGCCGTTAGAGTGTTTTTTCAGGTTCGTCAACGTTCTTTCTCGTTTGGGCAGTTTCCTGTTCATGTTTACCCACCAACGTGCCGCTGTCCATGAGCTTTGTTCCCCAGGGTGAAGTACAGGGCGTGGTCGGACCACTTGCCACGTCCCGACTCCGCTGCGCCTTTCAATGCAGCGGTCAATCCACGTCGAGACCGAGACTTTAGCAGAAGGCGTGTAGGTAGGTAATACAAAGTCTTTGACACTTCTCTTCTTGTCCCGTCGTCTGCAATTGCCGTGTCGCCAATGTCGACCTGGACTCCTATCACGTCGTTGATCTCGCTGTCGTCGACATGCACGCTCGTCTTCGGACTCGCTGCTCGGGCTACCATCGTCACTGCTCGGATCACTACTGTCACTGGCATCACTGCCACTGTCATCCGGCTCGTCACTAGCGTTGGTGTCGGCTTCCGTACCCTCGTCATCACCGTCAGCACTGCTCTCCTCACTGTCACTGCTACCATCACCGTTGGACGCCTCGTCGGACTCATCGCTCTCACTTGGAGATACTCCATCACGTGAGTTACTTCGTGCTGGTGCTGGTCCTGCGTCACGTCATCGTCGTTCTGCTTGGGCTGGCGTCGGCTGCAATCTGGCCACTTTAGACGCTAGGCTTTGAATGGCCGTCGTCATCACCGCCGTTTCACCGTCAACGTTCACCACACAAAAAGTGGCTGCTGCCCCGGTCTCCTCAACTTCCACACGACGCCCTTTAGTTCCGCCCTGCGTGTTGTCGTCATCATTGCCGGCTGCCATCACGTTACGCCGTACTCGCGGGATTCATAGAACACCACGTCTTCGCTTGTCTCGTACGGGTTCACGATTTTCTTGGCCTCCATTCCCTTGTCGCGTGTAGCCGCCTGCAGTTCGGCCACAGTCTTCGTGAGCTGCTGTAATGTCGATGTCATCTCCATCATGTCTCCACTCGTGGCTTCGGGTGCCGCCGAGTTCTCTTATCACCGTCGTGCTCACCATCCACCGGCTTGGACTGGATCGCGTGCCGTCGCCGCATCTTGTCGTATGGTTCCTGGTTGCTGACTCGCCTTCTTCGTCTCTGGTACTGGCTCCACCTGTCGCTGAACCACTCGTGCCGTTCCGGACCTCAGGATCTGCTCCTTCCACGCACGTCTGTCTTGGAATCGCGTCACAGGGTGTCTCGACTCTGAGTCGGTACTGCTCGGCGAGTCCTTGTCACGTGGCTTCCGTACTCGACGCGCCTTCTGTGCCTTCCGACTTAGTTTAGCGTATGTCACCGTACTCGTAGCCATTTCGTAACTCCGTAACCTCGTAATCAACTCCTGTTACGTTCTCGTGTCTTGCTACAACGTTGTTACCTCTAGCAGCGTGTATTCTTCAAGAATTGGCACCTGAATGACCACCACTTAGCAAGTCCGCTAATCTTACCCGGCTTGTTGGGCAGATCATACTGGTAGGTGCCTCCTGCGAGTGCCCCGGGTTTGTCTTGGGTCACTACAACTGCAACACAATGCTGACCGACAGAACTCTACCTGAGTCCTGTGCCGGAACGTCGCCGCTCCTACTTTTTGTTTTAACCAATTCAACCTCTTTCTAAGCTAGACGATCGCCAACTAATGAATAGCGTTCGTCCTCGTCTCCTCTCTCCCTCGGTCGTTCTCTTCGTTTGTCCTGCGATGCGTCCACCACAGTCCGACTTAACGTCCGTAGTGCTCGGCTCCGCATTCTTAACCTTTGATTGCAGCCTCAATACCGTAGCTTCGGCCCTCCGACTGTTTTCTTCGTCAGCGCGTAGTTGTGCCGGGGGTCGCGTTGTCGTCCACCACGTTCGTTCTTCGTTCCTCAATCTCACTGTCCATGCCGTCTTCCGGTGTCTCCTCCCTTCAGATTCCGGGTGCTCGCTCACCCTCACGCACTGTTCTCGGATGCACAGTCCGTGTTCAGATACCCGTTCAATTCGTACAGTGTCCTGACTTGCCGCACTTCCGTCAATCTCTCAGTCAACCCTCTTCTTCTCGTCGTCGAATTCCCAAGTGCTCGTCTCGCACCCATCGAATTCACGAGTGAGCTCGTTCTCACTCTCGTCACCAGCTGCCTTGTCCGTCTGCGACTCTTTGTCCTTCCGTTGCGCGCGATCCTTCACGGCAACCGCACATTCTCCGCCCATGTTGGGCTCAACCGACCCTTCGTCATAGCCGTACGCCCACTGGCCGTCCTGCTGGAAGATCTCGTCAGCACCCGTCGCGCCTACATCATACCACACCAATTCGTTACTATCCTAACATAGCGCACATTTGTACTGGGCCAAGATCGTATTAATATGAAGCCGGTTACTGAGGCCGGTTACTGAAGCCTCTAGACTACGAATCTGACGCTGAGCCTGTGTTAATTGATAATTTATACTTTTAAAGAAGTCTCCACCAAGTGTCAATCTTTGACATGAAAACATAAAGGCAAGAAACGATAATCAGCCAATCAGAGCGATTTGCCTTTATGCCGCTATGTCATGTTTTCTTGACAGACAAATAGAGCCAGAACGACCTAGCGCCATAAAAGCCTAACAGCCAGTCTTCATTCGAGCTCTGGTGCTGGAAGCGAGCACGCAGAAGGCACTCAAAACAACCCCCGTGTGCAAGACACCAACAGCCCTGCACTCATGACACCCCCGCCTCTAACGACGGCGGCCAGTGAGCTGGGAAAAAGACGGTGTAGATGGCGGTCCGTCTAGCGTCGACGTCATCTTGACATGGATCACAACTGAGGGTAATCTCCAGCGGTGGCGCGATGATACTGTCGGGGGTAATACTAAGAAAGCGCTAGCCTCCGAGATCGCAACTCTTATCAAGGCGGCTGGTATCACGGGTCGGACGGTCAAAGGGTACCAAATTATTATTGTGGCTAGCCGTCAATATGCAGCTTATGCGTGTGTGTGATATTTATTTGTGTGGAGGCATCCTACAAATAAATATCACACACACATAATCAGTCCGGAGAAGGTATACTCGATGAAGACGAAGCGAAGACTTTCCACGGTACAGTATGAGTGAACATTTGCATTGGCATCTAACAATACGCTCCAAATTTTAGACAAGCTTCTAGGTATTTGCAAGCACTGGAATGTGCTTGATCCCGTGTACCAAAATTGCGCGTCTGC
Source organism: Phytophthora tentaculata (assembly GCA_033557915.1). NCBI lineage: Eukaryota > Oomycota > Peronosporomycetes > Peronosporales > Peronosporaceae > Phytophthora > Phytophthora tentaculata. The sequence goes on from JAUCEA010000009.1 coordinate 192,059, forward strand.
TATGCCTATTGCTCCGACAGGAACTTTCAACTTTCCAAACCGTTCACTATCACGACTACTCAAAGCGGTGGACTTGATAGCGGTTCCGAAGAAGGACAAGCTGACTTCGACTTCCCTTTCTGTGAGGATGATTGTATCGAAAATGATGATATCTCGGCTAACATGGCCAGACCTCGCGGAGCCAAGTATGTGACCTTAACGAGAATGCATCCGGTTATCCGCCGAACTCTCAACACGTGAAGGCACAACTATCAGCTCGAACACATTGTTATATAAAATGTTTGCAAACTTTGTCCATTTTACACGCGAAAAAGGAATTCTGACCAGAAAATGCAAACATGCGGAGATTTGTGAAGGGGTTATCTTACAAATGTTCATACTAAGCTGTGTCACCTTTATTTTTTCAGTAATCGCACTTTTTCTTTTCATGATTTTAACGTTTTTACGCTGTAGCACTCAGGCCGTGCGTCGCACTGAGGCTGTGGTTTATGGTATTGAGATGGCTCAAGCGAAAATCCAGTTCATGAAAGACTTGTTGGATCTTGGTATTTATTCGACGGATGAGATAAAGGCCATGGTGGCAGCTCACTTTGACAACGAGTAATTCTTGTTCATCCAGCGTTAGTTGCTCGCCAGATGATCGAGCAAACTTTGCATTACACGTAGACATTTAAGTTTACCTTCTGTGTCACACGCTCTAAGTAATGCATTGTCAAAGTTTCCATCGTCAACCTTCGGAGCAGCGAAAGTGACGAGCTAACTTTCCAATTGAAGCATCATTACCATCGCAACCGAAACGATACAGCGCAACAACCAACTGACACCAAGCTGGTGTCTGCGCTACGTTAGATCTGTTCGAGAACTCCGAATGATTCCCAATCAATTCAACAATCTGGGAAAATTGATGTCTTGTTACTCGAAAATCCTGAGTGAACCGCTTCTCGTCTAGGCCAAAACTCTAGTGCGTCTGGGGCACGCGGGACGGGTCCTCTATTGGACGAGTAGCGGGACCGAGTAACCATCCACCTACAAAACTACTTGAACCAGGAATCGACATATTTGCTTATTTTAATTTGGAAAGATGTTTGCAATGGTTTAACTTTAAAAAATAGAAATATAACTCCTCATGAAAATATTTCTACATGATTTCATTATCAGGATCTCGCACTTGATATTGAGCAGAATTGTCATCGAAAAAAAAATTGAAGATAAACTCAATGTGTTGACCGATATCAGCTGCTCGAATTCCACGTCTAAAACTTCGCAGCCAGCGCTGCCGTCGTGGCACTTGTTGTATAGTGTCGAAGTCTATGTGTTAGATAGCAACACGATCGGCGAGTTGGCCCACCAGCTGGCCGGACTAGGTCGTGATTCACGAGCTAGACACCGCGCGGACGAGTAAGCAGACGGCCTTGATGCTGCTGCCAGACGAGAGCAAAAGCGTGAAACTGGACGTACTGTAGGACGAGTACTTGGTCCTCGTGTGCGTGACTCTGTTGTGACGCCCTGTCGCTTACTTAAGCCGACAGCTTTGTATCGGTCTTGGTACCGAACGCGGGAGCTGACTAAGTCGTGACCCAGCCGTACTAGAGAGCGTGGGGATCCCGAGCACCTTGCCGTCGACTTGCTATGACACCGGGCCTCCTCCTTTTTTTGTACGCGAGCTGCGTCCTGAGCGTTCTTGGTCCTGGTCTTGCTACTGGATGTCCGTTTTGGCTTTGGCAAGTACTTGTCGATAGGTCAGTTCGCGTTATCTGCAAAAAGGTGGTTCAAAGTAACGTGGCCAAACAGCCAATCAGAGAGAGGAACGGATTTTATGCCTTATGTCAATATGTCCTTACGAATGCTACTTTGAAACACCCTAATGTCTCGCCGCCTTCCAACTTTGCCGAAATCCTTGATTGCTAGAACGATCATATCTAAGCACTACTTGCTACTGCTTACTAAGCAGTAGCAACCGAACTATTTGCATCTGTTGTAAAGGCCGCAGTGCAGATGCTGCGGCTGCGAAACTAATAGATTTTGTTAGCTTGAGGGTACCATAAATTGTTGGGTACAAAAGCACTGAAAACAATTGGGTAGTTGAAGGGTTAACCCGTTATTAACCCCTTGAAACCGGAGGGCCTGCATATGCAACTTAGACAAAATGCTTAACCTGCATAATGCAGGTTAAGCATAAAAATGACTTGAAATTTGTAACAGGTTTTTTTTGCAAATCATGGTCCATACAAAAATCAAGATAAATTTAACCCTAGGTGCGTTGACTCTATGGACTCGAAGGATCGTAGCAGAGACGTATGATAAGCGACGAGACATTCGGAGATTTTCCGATTTTTGAAAATACGATACGAAATGTTTGGGTGGACAACATTAAAATTCTTTTATATTATAAAGGTTATTTTTCAACCCTCCACGTCACCTAGTCATTCCAGAATTTTCGCGCGGGGAGAAGAAGCCGGAAGAACCAGTCAGCATGATCGCTGTCCGCGGCAAATACACTGCTATCAGCGACGTCCCATTCGGCGCCGCGTGGCGGGATCTCAAACGGCAGGGATGGAGATCCGTGAGACCGTGCGCACGGGATTTGGAGCAGAGGTGGAAGTACGTCCGCCCGGGAGGAGATCCAAACGGCGTCAAGGGCGTGAACTACTTCTACGGAGGGAGCGAACTGCTGGAATACTACGTTGCAGGTAAGCTATGGTCTGGACAACAGTAGTTGTTTGCATTATGGACCGATAAACTTATGTATTTGTCGCATTACCTTCGAAGGCGCCTCCGCCCGCGAGTGACGCTCCAACAAGGCTTCCTGTCGCTGCATCGTCGGCGGGCCCCACGACGACGCTGCAGCATGCCGCGCAGAAATCTCCCGCCCAGCTATGCCAGAAACCACGGAAGGCTGCAGCGAAGGGCAAACATCGGAGGGCTTGTATGTAATACTGCATATTCTGGATACGGGATGCACGTTATACAGGATAACTAACTTGCATTATTTGTCAGCTCGCGACAAGCTGTCCTACGAGGAAGAAGAGCCGTGTCAACTATCACGTATGTTACCACGGCATGTGGTCGTTTGATTATGCTCGGATATGCAAGTTAATAGTGTCATTATGCATGTTTAGCTGATGAAGCAGACTCTGATGAAGAAAAGGCACCGGCTCCTGCTGCTCAAGTAACGAGCACAACCATTCAGCAAAAGACCGTGCCTGTTGGGCGTCAAGAGGAGGATGAAGACAGCGCTGAGTCTGACGGCGAAGTTGGATCAATCGCTGATTCAGTCGAATATGGTGTAGCGATTTCCGCGCCTGTGCCGACAATTGTCACCAGACAAAGACAGACGGCCTTCAAGTTGTCCAAACCACGAACACTCGGTCACATGACGTACAGTGACTTGACGGTGCGAGAGACTCGACCGTGTCACTACCGAGGCTTCAACGAGTCTTCGTTGAGCCCCGTTAGTCGTCAAAATGTCACTGAACCCAGGCTGTCCTTATTAATAATGGGACTGGCCGGATTCGCATTCAGCGGCCAAGAACTGACCAGCCACGGTACGAAGACTCGGTGGCGGTTGGGATGAGTTCGTGGAAGTCTCCACGACCTTTTAAATGCTCGGCCGCGGTCTGGGAAGGAACGGTGACGGATGAAGAGGCACATGCGACGGAGTGAGCGTCGCTTGGCATGCAAGAAGATCCATAACGGATCGTAGTTCACTTGATATTAGTATACATGATTAGGATTGCATATTAGGACATGGCCCGAAAGGGCAGCACAAATACAGAACAGAATTTCCACTCAAGCGCACAGAGCGAGGTCCGGCTTCAAGGTAAGCGTCTGGTCAAGCTTGTTTGAGTGTGTTATGCCTGTCGGTGGACTCGAAGCTTACTAGCGAGGGTTCATCCGGCAAGGCCAATAGACTGTGTGTGTATTGACCGATTAGTATATCGGAAGGTTTACGTGACGGCTATACCTTGCCTATTTGCACGGTTAGGAGTGCTTGTATTGCCTCCTATATATTCTTCCAAACGAATGTTGAACACTCGGTGCCCTCGTAAAAGGCTTAACTGTGCCTGGTACCCTTCCGCTGTTGGGACCACGAGGATTCATAACACCTGCTAGCATTGCTCGCGCTAGTAACGTGTTCTTATTCTAACTGGTTGGCCTATATAAGTAGTTCGCAAGGTCCAGTCTGTCCCGGTGCAGGGCAGAACTGAGGTCTTCAGGTCCGCCCGAACGATCGTTAGCTATCCTAGCTGACGTATTGTTGTGGGAACATCCTAACTACACTAGTAGCTAGAGTTCACGTGGATTTACTACACCGCAACTGGTGCCGCGACCCGGGAACAGAGTGTGAACATTGTGTACTGTTTGAATGGCCCTCCAGTTAACTATCTACCAAGAGAAGAAGAACAAGAACAAGAAAGTGACAGGAATCATGGCGAAAGGGTCATCAGCGGTACTAGCTATCCCTGCCAAGTCCGGCGGAACACGCTACGAGGGTTCAAGTTCGGACGTGACGGCTGCACGACTTGCAGCTGCCTCCGAACTTTCGGTGAGCGTCGAGGACGAGGCGGACAATGATCCTGACGCCCATGATTACGATGATTACAAGGATAAAACGCCGGCTCCAGAGCCAGGCGCAACGACTCCGGAGACGGCCACGCTATCGTTGGGGCTGAGCGGGGCGACGAAATCGCTTTCGAGGAACCTCGACGCTGAGCTTGACGACGCGCTGGTCCAGACCCGGACTATGACGGCTTTGACGATGGGACGGAGGGTTTACCCTCCCCTCGTGGCGAGTGCAAAGCGTCCAGCATTTCTGAATGCACCTCGCCCACCAATCAACAGTGATACACCAGCTGCCAAGCGCGTTTTCGACCGCGTGCAAGCGCTGATGAACAATGATGAGTGGATGCAGCTGGTTAAGCCCATCCCAAGAAACAGACTGACTGGCCGGTCTTGCCAATGAGCTGCAGTACCCGGTGAACTTGCGTTGGGATACGAGAGTGAAACGTACCCGTCGATTATGTCGCTCCAAGACTGGAACCCACACGAGGCTAGAGCTGCTCTCCAGAAATGGAAGAAGAAACTTCGGAAAACCTTCGGAGCGACCGGTATCAACTCGAGGAAGCAGCCAGTGAGTCGACCGACCGTTCAGGATGAAGATCCGTCCAAGATTCCGCTTCCGCCAACACCCAAGAGAATCGACAACACTCCACCGACTAAGCGTGGGGCTTCTCGTGGTGCATTTTGCTCTACCGAGGCTTCACCGTACTTTCAAGACTCGCACATGGTGACACCACGTTCGGGGAGCCGTCCTCGACGTATGAACACCGATAACGAGGCTTTGCGTAGTCGTCGTGGCGGTGCACGAGCTTCTGGAAGTGGTGCTGGACAACGTCGGCAATCACCGAGGACTCGTCAAGTGATGACGATGATTTGCTAGCGCTCGCGTACGACGAAGAAGATCCGCAAGCCGAGTTGACACGCCAAATGCGTGAGATCGCTGCGCTGAACGACTCTGACCCTACACCGAGAATTGAAATGGCCTCGCACCGACCGATGGATCGCATCAAGCCGTTCTCGGGGTCACGCAACAAGTGCGAGAACTCTATGCAGTGGCTCCGTACTTTCGTTTACGAGATGACGGGAACGCATACGGAAGCACATAAGTGGTGCGTACCGTTCGAGCTGAGCCTTCGGGACGGAGCCATTCATTGGTTCCGTCAACTTCCGAAGAAGACGAAACGCAAGTGGAAGCTGCTGAGTAATGCGTTCATTCGCTATTATTGCTCGCAGTTCACTCAGACTGCACTGTCTCGCTACTACTCGGCGAAACGCGAACGTAATGAACACCTCTGCGACTACCTATATCGACTGAATGGCTACGGTCGGAACGCTCGCCTACAGTTCGAGAAGGGTAGCCGCGACGCGAAGGAACACGTTCAGCAGTTTTTGCTGACGTGTGGTGATGATCAAATGGCGGAGAGCCTTAACCACACCCGTGTGAATGATATTCACGAGCTCGAAGAGATCATTGAAGACGTTCTCAAGGGCAAGGAGCGTATGGCGAGGCGTGACGGGGTGTCCCGCCCCACCAAAAACCGTGATTCACGCCGAGATGAATCCCATGACCGACACGGACGACGCGATAGACGCGAGTCAGACCGTCGCCTCGACGACTATTGCAATACACCGAGAGTGACACTCGTTGAAGCCTCGGTGGACAACCTATTAGCTGAATTGGAGGGTCGCGATGCTGTTCCAGGTGGTGCCGAGCGTTCGGACGGCGAATGGGACACGTACAACGATGACCAAGACGATTACCATGACTATTATTCCGACCATGGTGATAACGATGGTTCACCAGCGGATGAAGATCAACACCTTGCTGCGGCTAACGAGGATGAGTAACGAGCAGCAGCTGAAGGCACGTACGCTCGTTCAGTCAATCGTCAGCAGCGTGGGAACTTCTCTGATCGCGACCGAAGCTTCAATCAAGACCGCCGAGGTGGTGACCGAGGATTCAATCAAGACTTTCGTGGTCACCGTGACTTCAACCGCGACAACCAATGTCCACTGTACGACCCATGCGCCGTGTGCGGTGGCAGGAGTCACTCAGCCCACTACTGCAACAAGCGGTGCAAGTTCTGCAAGCAGCTTCATGACGCTGGACAGTGCGAGCTATTCCGCAACTTCCAAGACCTTGCCAAATTCGTGCGAACGAAAGGCACGAAGGAAGAACTCCCTCCTGAACTCAAGACAGTCGTTCTAGAAAGCCATTTAAACTAGGCAGCCCTCCAACTACAACTGGGTTGGTCCCTATAGGGCTGCCACAGTTAGCCGAGCTTTCATTGAACGCGGAGTGTATCTTCGCGTACACGGGGGTGAGCAAATGGCCTGAAGATTATATAACAAGTGTGAACGCGACGGAAAATGAAAGGAGAGGAGTAGAATCCTCGGTGGAGGTGTTGGAGAGAGAGAAGAGTGTGCTGGTACCGATGGTAGCGCCAGCGAGGGTTCGTTCGACGTGGTTGCGAGTGCAGTACGAGACGAGCCCAACGGTCACTCCAAGATGATGAAGTTGAACCCTGGTGAAAGACAGGAGTGGTGGTCGGCCAAGAAGTTTGACCGACGAATAAGGATGATAGCTCTGGTGCAAGGTGCTGTGAATAACAAGCGAACGAGGATTCTCCTCGACACCGGAGCGAACGTTAGTGTCATAACCGACACATTCGCCAAGAAACTGCGGCTTCGCGATGTTCCAGATCTCGGACGCCGTATCAACATTCAAGGAATTAGCGAAGGCAAGGTGTCGACGACACGACGAGCGCGCGTCAAGATTACGCTCGTATGGGAGATGGTGTACGAGTTCGAGATGTGGGTCATGGCGCATAGCGCCGGCGTCGACGTGGTTCTCGGGACCGACTTTATGATCCTAGCTGGGATCCGTCTGGACCTGTTTCATGGCGCTGCGCAACTACCGAATGGAATTCAGATACCGCTCGTCAAGACGAAGAACATGATTGACAGCGAGGATTATAGCAGGCATGTCACCGCAGGGCCTATCAAGCCTTTGACGATACCTGAGCATGAATGCCGAGAGTATCGACTGTCGAAGCAACAGATCACACTGGACACACACGTACTATGGTTTCAACGGACGGAGAAACTTATCCCGTCGGTAACAAGTTTTCGTCGCGGACTTCCGGCGCGAATCAAGCTGACGAATATTTCAGACACGATGGTGCACTTTCCAGCTTTTCAGCCCATCGCTGTGCTGGTACCAGCCGGTGATTTGCCGAGGGAAGGCTACGTGCGCGTGGACTCCAAGAGATATCAAGATTGGCAAGTGCTCGCCTACGAAGGTTGCAGAGACCACGAGCTGTTCAAACATGAGTGTGAACTCTACGAACAATGGCTCGCAACTCAACCTCCATTGGTAGAGCGACCGGAGTATCCAAAGCCACGAGGGGTGATGGTACGGCCTTTTGAAGACTCGTTGACGGATCCAAGCGATCGGCTGACGTGTGCAGATCGTTGGGAGAAGATCTTTGAAGAGCGTGAGCACACAGAAGCCTGTCTAGCGTCTGGGGTGATAACCGGGGACACAGTGGAGGTCCAACTTTCCAGAAGTCTCTCGGATATCGGCACAACGGCTTGTAACAGAGTCAATACTGTAAACGAAGACACGGCTGCGCGACTACACGATCTACAGAGTGTGCCGAACTTGATGCATACCCTACCGAGTGTTCGTTTCGCGTCTGGCTTGACAACAAAGTCGGCGAATGACGACACTAGTTCAGATGGCTACATCGGTCAAGGTGACGTTGAACCGGCCCTGTGTACAGCCAAATCGGCGAACGAATCATCGGTGGCTGGTCCAGAGGACGCAGACGTTGTGGAGAAGGTGATGGACCGTGCACCGAGTGTTCAATCCAAGCCTAGAGAAGATGCGAGGACAGAGGAGACGGCAGTCGACACATTGGATGCTACATATGTTTCTGTGGCACGCGTACTGACGACCGAAGGGAACGAAGACTCATACGAGGCTAGGTCGGACTACTACGAGCATCCAGCTAGTAAAATCGGTTTGGAGGACTATGCAAAGGAGTTGGCGTTCCTTTCAGACTTTACTGAGGTGTCTAATACAACAGTCGATTACGATTCGCCTAATGTGATGGACCCGCGACTATCGTCGGATCAGCAAGAACGTCTGATCGCTACGCTCAAGAGCAACGAGCAGAACATGATTGCAAGCGGTAACGCGTTACCACAACCAGCACACGGCGTGGTGTGCGACATTGACACACAAGGACACGCACCCATCAAACAGTGTGCCAGACGCGTGCCGCTGAGATTTCTCGGCAAACTGTACGAATTGCTGAGGGCTTTGCTGAGAGCAGGACTCATCGTTTCCTCAGACAGTCCATGGGCATCGCCAATCGTGATTGTGATGAAAAAGAACGGTCAAGACATCCGGCTCTGCATAGATTACAAGATGGTGAATGCTATCACCGCAATCATGGAATATGCGATGCCGCTAGTCGACGATCTGTTGACAGATCTCGAAAGGTACCTGTGGTTTTGCTCGCTGGACGCTGCAAGTGGCTTCTGGGCCATCATGATGACCTTACGAGCACGGAAAGTGTCGGTATTTGTGTGTGCGCTGGGCCATTTCGAGTGGTTGCGTATGCCTTTCGTGTTAAAGAACGCGTCTATGATATACCAGCGTATGATCGACAACGCACTTTGGGGGTTCGCTCAACCGAAAGGCGGGTGGTTTGAATACTCGGAGGCTATGCGTTTAGCCAAAGAACAAGCTAAGGGACGTCGTGAGACCGGCACCGAGCATTCAAATCGAACCAAGCTCGAGGCAGACCACGGTGCAACGGTGGAAGATGACCCTGTCCTACAACTAGTCAACAGCCCCGTCGCTGACATGTTTACGACCGTGGAGCCAGATGAATCATCGTTGGTACCTGTATTCGGTCGGCGGTCATTCGTAGATGACATTTGCTTCGGTGGCGAGGATTTCGACAGTTGTCTGGCTACGTTGGACCGACTACTGAGAAGATTTGCTCTGTGCTGGATCAGTATTAGCTTCACCAACAGCATCTTCTGTCAGTTCAAGGTGTACTTTTTGTCCCATGAGATTTCGCCAGAGGGTATTATAGCTGACCCGAAGAAGCTTTCAGCTATCACCGAGTTTTCGTTTCCAACGAGTAAGCGCGGGATGCAGTCGTTGCTTGGGGCACTTAATTACTACAGCCGCTTTATCCAAGACTTTGCAGTCTATGGCTTAGCGCTGTATCAGCTGAAGGAAGAAAACTTTGGAGCCGGTGGCAACCTTTCTGTGGCACGTCGTGCTTTCGAAGCACTGCAAGTTAGAGGTTGACAGGCGCCCATCCTCAAGCACTTCGATCGGTCGAAGAAAGTTCATGTAGTGCTGTTTGCACATGAATGGGCGTTAAGTACGACGCTTATGCAGGAGCACGAAGGCAAGCTACACCCCGTACGATTCCTCGGTCGGGTGCTGAAGGAGTCCGAGATGAACTACCATCCAGCTGAGAAGGAGGTCCTAGCGCTACTTCTGCTGTTGAAGGTGTGTTACATGCGGCTGGCCGGGAAGACGTTACATGTCTACACCAGATTCTCGACGTTAGAGTGGGTATACAAATCCAAGACGCTCTTCGGACGTGCGGTCCAGTTTGCAGTGCTGCTTTCGCCGTGGCATTTGAAGGTAAAACGAGTCAAGGAGAAGGATGTTGCCTTTGCGCAGCTCCTTCAGTCCGGTATTACGAACTTTGTAGACTTGGAAGAGTCGCTGGCGCCGGTGGCCCCATCGAGTAAAGGCTCACCGACAGTTCGCATGGACCCTCTATGCTGTATGCGAAGTTGCCCCGCGACAACCGAGGTTTCGTTATGTCGTTCGATGGATCCGCGAAGACGGAGAAGTACGGCGGCTACGGTAGCTGTTCTTGGGTACTTTGGAGCCTACCTGAATGGAAAATAGTGATCGCTGCTAACGCTTACCTTCCATCCACCACTGTCAACGTTGCTGACTACACGGGGATGGTCAACGGAGTGAAAGCAGCAATTGTGCACGGCGCTGAGGATTTGTTAATTGTGGGTGATTCAAGGCTTGCGATACAGCAATCACTAGAGGTGATCGCATGTCGGAAGGAATCATTGCTGGCGTTGCTAAATATTCACAAGGAACTCACGGCCAAGCTTCGATCAGTGAAATATCTCCATGTAGTACGTGAAGACAACGCGTCCGCGGATTCGTTTGCACTGGAATCGAAGGTCAGTCGTGTGGTTTTGGCTGAAAATCGCAAGTCGGAGTTGGTGTCACTGAACCGCATCCAAGAAATGATCTACGATGGCGAACGAAGACTCGGCTGACGTCCCATCACGTGAAGCAGAGCATCAAGTACATGTGCTGACAGGCAGCGAGTGCTCAAAGCGAAAGACTTGTGAAAATTTCGTGCGTGATGACAATCCACCAGAAAGCGATTATGGTAATATGGCAGTGATGACCAGAGGGCAGACGAAAGCCAGGAAACGCGTCAGGTTTGCCGATGAACACTCGGAAGGGGTCACAAAGCTCAAGAACAGCATTGAGAACGACGAGATACACCCAGCGAGGATTCAATCGGTAAAGATTCGACAAACGATGCTTCCAAGACTGTGCCAGCAGCAGTCCCCGCTGCTGATGATTTTGACCCTGTTGCGATACAACGCGAACGACGTAGACGGATAGCCTTGGTGCAGGACGAGGAGCAGAAGTGGCCGGACATCAAGACGCTGCTGCGAGGCCAAGCGGAAGAGCTGAATTATAAGGAAGCTCGAGATGCCTGGAAATATGCCAACCGATTCGTCTTGTCGGAGGACGGTGTACTTCACCATTTGGGTTGAATCGTCGGTACTACCGTGGTTGGCAAGAGGAGACCAAGCTGCGTCTAGTGGTACCGACAACGATGATTCAAGAAGTCTTACAGAACTGTCATGACTCGCTGGAAGGTGGACACCAAGGTGTGGTCAGAACGCTCCAACGAGTTAAGTCCGATACTATTGGATTGGTTTGTACGGCGACGTGGAGAAGCACGTGAAGTCATGCCTAGACTGTAGTTCAAGCAAAAGCCGTCCACAACTTCGAGGCTATTCACCTGGCAACGTGCTGTACAGAAAGTATCCTGTCACGTATTGTACTGGCCGAGCGACGGTTCCGGATCGTCTCAATGGACTTCGTCATACCGCTACCTAAGACTCGCAGGGGCAACATGGCGTTACTGCTATTTCAGTGCTCGTTTACGGGATTTTTTGTCATTGCCAAGGCTATGTCGGACACCTCTGCGCTAAGCGTGGCTTAAGTGTTCGAAGAATGTGTGTACCGAAGATTCGGGGCACCGTCATTAATCAGACACGACCGTGACCCACGCTTCATGAGCGAGGTATTCCAAGCGTTCACGGAGATGATTCAGGCAAGATCGCGAGCGACTTTGAGTTATCGGCCGCAGGCCAATGGCAATGTCCTCATCGCTCAAACGAGGACTCGGTAGGCAGCCTGATGCGTTGGCGTGGCGTCGTGAAGTCAATCGACAACACGAAATCGCTCTAACTACGGCCAGCGATTACCAGGTGGTTGAGAAGGAGCGGCGAGCCATAGAACACAATAACGCGTTGAGTCGACTAGAGAAAGCCGCTGTACCTCAACCAAGTGGAAATGAACGCTCGGTAGACCACCCAGAAGCTTCAACGGGTGTGAAAGATGCTGTAGAAGGGCCACCGATGCCTCTTTTTGAGATTGGAAGCAGAGTGTGGCTTTACATGGAACGCGTCAAACCTGGCCTAACGAAGAAACTGGCTCACCGGTGGCATGGACCTTTCCAAATCAAACGCAAGGTGGAGGAGTTCGCTTATGAGCTGGAGTTGCCTGATCGGAGTGGATACCGATTCTATCCGGTGATGCCTGTGTCAAGACTCAAGGCCGTGAACGATTTCCCTAGTCGACCGAAGGTTCGTTTGGTACCAGAGGTAACAGATGAGTCAAGATTCGACTTCGACGAGGAGTTGCTGCCCGAAGACAGCTGGGAACCAGACCACGTAGCCGGTGAATATGAAGTCGAAGCCATTCTCGACGACCGAACACCAATGTCGACAAGGACGAAACAAGCTACTGTACCAAAATTTGTAAATGCATTTGACAAATTACGTGAACAAGATTACGTTTTGGAAATGGAATTAAGAATGAAGACATGAATGTCAGCCAAGCTGCGACTACTGGAAACGAACTCTCGGTGATACCTGCAACAGCTTGCTGAGACGTCAAGGAACGTGGAGAGGCCAGTACCGATGCTTCAAGAGGTTTCCACGTGTCGGGAGGCATCGGCCAACACGGACAGTGAAGAAGACGCTCCAGCTTCCTTTTCCTCTTCGTCTGGAGGTGAAGCTTGAGCTGGAGGCGGGTCAGCTTGAGCTTGCGAACGGTCGGTACCAGTGCCAGCAGATGCAGCAGGAGCAAAAGAACGAGGAGTACTAGGTGGCGAGTCAAAAATGCTGCTCCAGTGGGGAATAAGCTCGGTCGACGGCAGTGCTGGGTCGACTACGACGCTACGGTACACATCCACGAACCGTGTGCCACGGGGGTTGAAGAACTCAGCGTTGGGCTGACACGGGAAGTATGTGGTGTTGTACGGGTGCTGTTGCGCAGCGTTCACCCACCCGGTGCGCCATGGCTGACGGGCATCCAGATCAGCAACCTCTGATATCCAGTTGGTCGTCCGAGAAACGAACGGCAGGTTCTCGATCGAAGGGTGGAATCGTCGGCTCGAAGATCATCTCGGGACGGATGAACGTTCGCCCTGGGTGGTCGCCAGCTTCAAGACACCACTTCATGTACTGCTCTCGGTACATGTTTCGAAGCCGGTCAGCACGCTTGTTCCGGTCCTTGACGTGAGTCTTCACAACGCACGTTTGGCCTTCAAAAGTCCCTTGTCGTGACCAGGAACTTTGGCTTCCTCCTCGAAACCCTTCTCGACGGCTGCAGCGAGTATCCAGTGGAGACGTTCCCACGCTGCATAGCCGAGGTCATTGGTCGGACCATCACCATGAAGGTTAGCCCACAGGATCTTGAACCGAACTTCAATTGGAGCACGCTTGGACACTTGTGCATGCGGGTCAAACCCCTCCATTTCGAAGAAACACGACTGGAGAGGCAAGAGTCGGCGGAGGATCTGATACGGATGATTCGGGTCCTCGTAGTCCATGAAAGCCTGTAACTCTTCAGGCGTGACGCGGATCACCACGTCGCTCGACGTCGGCTCGGGCAGAACTGTACTGAGGATACGTTCCCAGCACTTCTTGGCTCCTGGATCAGCAAACGCCATGTCCAAGAACGGAAGAACCCAAGTTGGTAAGCTGGCTGAAGCCGGGACAGCTAGATGGCCACCCGCTGATACGTGGTGAGGCATCGGTAAGGGTTGGGAGGTGTCCGAACCGCTGCGACGAGCAATTCTATGTCGCTACAATCTGACGACCGGGGCCTGCATCCTGTGGCATCATCGACTGCTGAGATGGCTGACGTGGTAGCGACGGGTGAGGCTGTGGCGAAGCTGAGGGAGAACGACGCCGAGGAGGAGTCGGAGGTCTTGGAGGACCCAAACTACCCCAGTTGTCGTTTGAATCACTAGAGTTACCGCCATCCGGGGAATCTGAACCCTCGGAGGGTGGTGGAATACCTTCGTCCTTGGCAGTTTCACCTGCTGGGAAGTCTAACGAGGGTTCGTTGCGATCACCAGTGTCTCCTGTGTCCATACGAGATCCTCCATCATCATCGATATCTATAGCGTCATCATCGGAGCCTGGTGCTGATGCGTCGGGACGTGGAACCGATGGGGAGGAACTTGACGCCTCGGTGGCTGGTGGCATAGCTTCACCGGATGGAGGATGTACAGGGGATACCGGTTCCGAGTCTTCATTTCGTGTTGGGGTAGTCGCAGACGTCGGCCAGATGAAGCAGCATGGCTGGGTTCATCATCTTCGTCATCCGTGCCGAACATAAAGCGATCTTCTTCAGCTTTTCGTGCAGCTCTCTCTGTGGCACTCAGTGACGAGGGAGGCTGAGGGACAGTCGGGATGAGCGGCTCGACAGGCTGATGGGACTCCTTGTCAGGCCGCGAAGGCTCGTCAGACGTCGGAACAGGTCCCGAATCGCCCTTGTGTGGTGCAGATGTATCGGTACGAGCCTCTGGAGGGTTCTCGGCACCACCAGGTGAACTCTTGGTCATCTCCACATCGCTCGGGTCACCACTGAGGTCGAGAATGAGCGGCGGACGGTCAACCGGAGGATTCGACGACTTGACCGGTGACTTTGGAACAGGCGTACGTGGTCTCGACGAAGAGCGTGGAGAAGACGGTGCCGACTTCGAATGACTGCTCGGTCGACGCTTAGGAGACTTCGGCAACCCTGATGAAGATGAGAAAGGGCGCGAACGAGCTCTCGGTGAGCTCAGACTTCGACTGGCACGAGACCGAGCGAGAGATTGAGACCCAGAGCGAGTCTTCTGGCGTTTCTTCTTCTGAGCTTGCTTCCAGGCCTTCGGTTTGAGCAGTGATCGGCGACCAGATGTGGAACTTGAAGACTCGGCAGGGGCATGATCTCCAAGACCAGCTGACGTCATAGCAGGGCTGGCCTTGTCAGTGGGGATGGGAGCCTTGTCTTCTAGCGATGAGCCCGAGTCGTCGTCTGAACCTATGCCACCTGGTCGAAGTCGTTTATGCGGCTTGCCGTGCGCCACCTGATGGGCTGCCTTGGCCAGTGCAGCAGGAAGAGCCTGTGGATCCGATAAATCGGCGGCCGCAGCTTGAATGCGCTGTAGAGCCACAAATGTCTCCTGGTCAAGGTCCAGTTTAGTGAGAACCAGCTCACCCGAGGTGAGACCTGTCACGAGCAACAGCAAACGAGAGTTAGTAATCGAACGGTCGCTGACCATCCCAGAGGAAAAAGACATACCTTGTACGGCTTTAGCCAAGACGTCGGGATCCATGCCGGCAAGGCTCATGTGGGAACGAAGCGCCCGGTTGACATGGAGGAGATGAGTATTGCGAGCTTGCTGGTTCTCGAGGACGGTGAGCGTATCGTCATCGATGTACTTGCCTTTGGCCAACTTGACCAAGAGGGAGTGGAGTTTACGAGTCTGTTCAGTGTTCGCACCAATACCAGCCTTGAACACTTCGCGCTCCTTCTCCAGCTGCTTGCCTAGCTTCTCGACGAACTTGTCGCGGGCGTCAATCTGACACTGCAGAAGCTGCAATTCTTCGGTGTGCTGGTCTGTGGAAACCTTGGTCTTCTCCAGGAGAACGCGGTTCTGAGCGTTCGTCTCTCGTAGTGTATTGACCTCAGCGTGGAGTAACTCGACTTGAGCGTTGGCAGTCTTCAGGTACTGCCCAGCGTTCTCACGCGCCATGGTCTCAGGGGCAAGCGAGCGACGTACAGCGTTGGCTTCTGTCTGCGCAAACCGGAGCTGAGTCTGAAGGTTCCCGACTTGGGCCGGAAGATCAGCTAGAGCGTCAGGAAGTGTCTCCACAGCCGCCAGTACTTCCGCGCGTTTGAGACGTCGCTGTGTGCGTATATCACCCTGCAAGGGAGGCGCCACGCTGAGCTGGACTTGGTGGTGAACCATGGAGGTCAGATAAGGAACGAGGGACGTCACCATGAGTTCCACCGACGCTTCCATGCTTTCCTCAAGCATCGCGCGCAACTAATCCTCGGTGATATGCGGAGAAGCTTCAGCAGACTCAGAAGATGCTGATGGCACCACGACCGAGGCTTCAGATGGCATGGAGGCTGCGGCGGAGCTTGAGGCAGGAACGGAAGACGATGGAGCTGGGAGCACCGACGCCGCGGCGGATGAAGGTTCTGCTTGTTCTTCCGTCGGCATTGGCGGGTCGTTCGAACGCTCAGTGTCACCCTGTTGAGATTCACGACGGTTGATAAGAAGTGATGAGCAAGGTACCGAGGAGTGATGGTCAAGATGTGCAGGCTTACCTCCTGCTGTTGACGTTCCCGCCGACGATGTGGTCCAAGTAATTGGAACGCACGTGAGATAGCACGATGCAGGCGCTTCGACATCTCGGCACTGATGTGAAGATTTGAAGAATGAAGCAGTGTCACAACGGGCACCGGTATCGTGGCTTCCATTGCGACAGGGCAGTTGTGGTGTAGCGCTCGGTCACATGACGTACAGTGACTTGACGGTGCGCGACTCGACCGTGTCACTACCGAGGCTTCAACGAGTCTTCGTTGAGCCCCGTTAGTCGTCAAAATGTCACTGAACCCAGGCTGTCCTTATTAATAATGGGACTGGCCGGATTCGCATTCAGCGGCCAAGAACTGACCAGCCACGGTACGAAGACTCGGTGGCGGTTGGGATGAGTTCGTGGAAGTCTCCACGACCTTTTAAATGCTCGGCCGCGGTCTGGGAAGGAACGGTGACGGATGAAGAGGCACATGCGACGGAGTGAGCGTCGCTTGGCATGCAAGAAGATCCATAACGGATCGTAGTTCACTTGATATTAGTATACATGATTAGGATTGCATATTAGGACATGGCCCGAAAGGGCAGCACAAATACAGAACAGAATTTCCACTCAAGCGCACAGAGCGAGGTCCGGCTTCAAGGTAAGCGTCTGGTCAAGCTTGTTTGAGTGTGTTATGCCTGTCGGTGGACTCGAAGCTTACTAGCGAGGGTTCATCCGGCAAGGCCAATAGACTGTGTGTGTATTGACCGATTAGTATATCGGAAGGTTTACGTGACGGCTATACCTTGCCTATTTGCACGGTTAGGAGTGCTTGTATTGCCTCCTATATATTCTTCCAAACGAATGTTGAACACTCGGTGCCCTCGTAAAAGGCTTAACTGTGCCTGGTACCCTTCCGCTGTTGGGACCACGAGGATTCATAACACCTGCTAGCTTTGCTCGCGCTAGTAACGTGTTCTTATTCTAACTGGTTGGCCTATATAAGTAGTTCGCAAGGTCCAGTCTGTCCCGGTGCAGGGCAGAACTGAGGTCTTCAGGTCCGCCCGAACGATCGTTAGCTATCCTAGCTGACGTATTGTTGTGGGAACATCCTAACTACACTAGTAGCTAGAGTTCACGCGTGATTTAGTACACCACACGAAGAAGACGAACCCGGTAAGGTTGCATATGCAGTTTTTGTTAAAACGCATATGCACGATATCTAATTTTGTGCTTGCCTTATGCAGATCTTATTGCTGACACTACTGACAACCTCAACGTGGACGACCCTGCGGGCAGAGAAGCCGATTATGACGCACTTGAGTCTGGAGATGATGCGGCAAAAGATGACGTCGTGACGGATACTGAATCAGAAGAGTATTACTGGCAATCTGATACCGATGACAACGAGGAGTCTGACCCAGATCCCGAGCGCGACGAGATGGATATCGACATGGAAAAAGCATTTCTTGACGAATTTGGCGGAGCGGATGCATAGTTCGCGGGTAATTTGGAGAAGGCGGCACTGCGAGACTTCTCGTTGTCAGGCTGGGGCAACATTGACGAACCAGACGTGTACGGTGAGTTACAGACTTCCTACGTCCCGGTGGATAGCGCTGGGAGCTATCCCGGGCTCATACAAGGCTACGCTGGACCCACACCGGAGGTTTTGCGCCGAGGAGACTCGCCCATGGATTTGTTCTTCTACTTCATGCCTGTTGCCTTATGGCAGCATATCGCGATATGCTCGAACAAGTACCAACGCGATATTCTACAGAATCGTGTACACGATGCTTACAAGCGTCACAAGCGTCGCTGCCGTGCAAACCCAGACATGAAAAAGAAGACGCGCCGGGATATACACCAAGATCAGCAAGGCGTGGCCCCTATCAACCCGCACGAGCTCTGCCGCTTCGTCGGCTTATTGATTGCGCGTACTATTTTGCCCGAACCGCGAGAAGCTCGCGAATCATTGGAAAACTACCGATGAAGGAGCTATTCCCCGCGGTGCCTTCAATTCCGTGATGTCTAGAGATAGAATTATGGAGATTTGTAGAAGAATACATTTCAACGACAACGACGACCCACGAGCGCTGACGGACCGAGCCTAGAAAATTCGGAGGTGGTCGTGGTCGAAGTGCTGCAGAAGACATTCCGCGATGGGTATGTGGCACCTGCTGAGCTCTCGTTTGACGAAGCGATGCCCCCCAGCCGAAGCAGCTTCAACAAAATGCGAGTCTACATGAAGGCAAAACCGCACAAGTGGGGGATGAAGCTATTTATGCTTTGTAGTGCGCACACTGTGTACTGCATCAGGTACTTTTTTGGCTCTCAATTTCGCTTATCCTGCATTATGCAATTTACTGACGCAAGCATCTGTTGTATTGTTCTGCATTATGCAGGTTTGAGGTGTATTGTGGTAAGAAGAAGCATGCAAGTGATAACGCGCAACACGACAAGAAAGAAGGACCTGCCGCCGTAGTGCGCAACTTACGGGCGGTGCTTGGAGATGCCCCACTGCAAGCAAAGAGGCTGGTCGTGATAGACCGCTTCTACACGTCGGTCGCGCTGCTAATTCAGCTACTGCTCATGGGCTATAATTGTGTGGGCACACTTATGACGAACCGCGTAGGTTATTGCAAGGAGATTATACGTAAGAAGAAGTCGAGACCATAAGGTGTGGACCGAGGTTCATTCAAAATAGCTGCATCTACAAAAATACCTACCCTACGAGCAATTTGCTGGATGGACTCAAAGCCCGTGCATTTCTTGGCGTCTGGTGGAAGTGTGGATCTGGACAGAGTCGTTCGAAAGGACAGAGCCGGCGAGCAGCACGAAGTCGTCGCCCCTCCCGTGATCAAGGACTATCACAAGTACATGGGGGGCGTCGACGTGCATGATCAACTGCGCTTGCAGAGACATTCCATCCAGCGTGCCGTAACCTTTCGGAAGTACTACAAGGGCCTAGTGCTCGGTCTCATCGACATCGCTATTGTAAATAGTTACATAGTGCACAAGGCGTATCACAAGGACAAGGCGTCGAAAGCTTTGACGCACGTGAAATTCTTGAAGCGTCTCTACCTGCAGCTAATTCAACTGCAAGAGACGGACATGTATGATGGCAACACGTTTGGTGAGGCGGACACAGCCCCGACTGCTACAGCAGAAGCAGCAGCGGGAGCATCGTCAGCTCATGTTGCACAGCTCGTGGATGAGTGGCGTGACCGAGAGACGCAGCCAAAGCGGCGTCAGCGTGCTTGCAAGGTTTGCTCTTTGATGAAGGGGGCCAAGCCACACACCACGGCGTACTACTGCGCTGAGTGCGACGAGAACGCGCATATTTACCTGTGTATGCGACCACGGCATGTTATTCGTGGAGTTTTGACAACCTGCTTCGACGTGTGGTACAAGGAATGGAGTGACGGAAATCTGAGACCTGCTAATCAAGTGCGTTCCATCCGTATGCGCTCTGCAACGCATACAAAGGATAATGGAGCACGCAAGAGACAGAAATCCAGTACGGATTGATCATATGCATAAGGGATGCATATGCAGGATAGCGTAAGTAGCATATGCATGAATTCATCCTGTGTTGTTCTGTTTTAGTTATTGCTTTGGTGGGTGTTGAGCTGTGGGGCCATAGGGTGAGTTGCGCTTGTCGTGTTTCTGTGACTTGGGAGGTCCGTGGTTCAACGGTGCTCCTTTGAAACGCGAGGGCTGTGCTCGATCTGACGGTTCATAGGCAGGGGTTCGCCTTCACGTGTTTTACTGATTTGTCTTCTATATACCCAAAATCGTGCAGCTTTTGATTGCAAACGCGAGCTAGAAGTGCTTTTCTTTCCACCTTAAATTGTAGGCGAGTTTGTATGGTTCGGTTTTTTTTTTAAAAAAATTACATGGCAGTTTTTCTAGAATTGATGCCTCTTCTAGATGCGCCCGGCGGTGTATCGACGTACGACGGGAAGTCAGCATCTATAACCCAGCGATATCATGAATAATGCATGTAAAATCAGTGAGATCGGTGCTAAATATGCCGGTTAATATGCATTTTGCACCGGTTATTTCTCAATACGGTTTGTTGTCCACCTCTGCAACAAGCAAAAGTATACAAACACCAAGTCATACTAACCTGCATATGCATTTTAAGACTTTGAAAAATCAGCCGGTCTGAAGGGGTTAACCCTTTCTTTACCAGGCTACCCTTAACTTACCTATCAAAACTCGAAAAAAAAACAGCGCCAATTCCGAAAAACAAAACTGTAAGTCATA
The DNA here is from genome assembly GCA_033557915.1 of Phytophthora tentaculata. Lineage (NCBI taxonomy): Eukaryota > Oomycota > Peronosporomycetes > Peronosporales > Peronosporaceae > Phytophthora > Phytophthora tentaculata. Next base: position 212,846 of record JAUCEA010000009.1, read on the forward strand.
GACGACCGAATGATATCTGCGTTTGACTTGGTGTTTGTAAATGCAGTTTAAAAACGCTTCGGGTTAGAGGGGTTAAAAATGCTTAGAATTTTCTACCAAACGATGGTAATTACGAGCAAGCCAACGCCTGATCATTGTCCATCAATCCTTGGGGAAGGAGAACTGCTGCCTTTAGCAGTAAAGGATATTTGCACAATGAGCGAAAGCGTGAAGATCAGGTGCGACATCGCCGGTGCAGCTAAAAATGTATTCTCTGTCCCCATGAGACCTGATCAGCTCGTGACAGACTAAAGAGCGCGATCAAAAATGAGCCCAGGTCGAGGGTAACCTGTGATTCCTGGGACCTACAACTCGTCCTGGCAAAGAAGGACGGCAAATGGTTGACAGAAAATGAGGTCTTGCGCGGCAACTGCGACACTGATGACGGATCGGCTCTGATTGTAGAAGAAGCAGAACTCGAGCTCGTTGGCTTATCCGGTGAAGAAGTGGGAGTCGACAGCAAGGAGATTGGTGCTGGTAAGGGCCCTGTGCACGTGCTGGCGAGGGTTCCTGAAACCTTGAAGAGGCAAGCGTGCGATGATATTGAGACTCCAGCGAAACGTATACGAACGGAGTGGATATGGAAGGAAAAAGATCCGATATATTCTCTTGAAAGCCGCCAATTGTTTTTCGTGAGCCGTGAAGAAGCGACGCAACAGCTTTTTAAGATCCTCGAGGGCAACCCCTACCGCGCTCAGCTCAAGGACGGTAAAGAGTGGGTGATGCCTATTGTGGACAATGTGTCTGGCCTCGGAAAAACAGCGTTTGCCATCGAGTTCATCCGGAGATGCAAGGCAAACTGGGGTGGTATGTCAAGGAAACCCCACTTTTTGGATACTTTACGCCAGTGTCACACCATCCGAATTCAGTTCGACCCCACTGATGTCCTAGATATTGATGGGAACTTTAAGGTGTCGAAGGCGTCGAAAGGGTTGCGTCAGCTCCTTTGTCAATGGTTTGACATTAATTGTCATGTCAGGCCTCGTGCTCTCGCTCAAGAATCGTTATTGGTGAATCAAAACCTGTCAAAATTGATGCGGTCCTTGACGAAAGAAGTGGGACCCCTGTTTATCGTAATTGATGAAATCGGGATACCTTTTGGCTGCTCCAAACTCAATGACGTTGAGAGGGCACGTCGGTTCATGATGTTCTGCGAATCGGTGCTGGTGGACTGGCTTCCAGTGAACAATTTATTCTTCATGGTTGCTGGCCGCGCTTCGTTCTCGAGCCATATTCGGTCGGGTCCGATGGGCGCGTATAGTTATTTCCGCTTTGAGCGACTCAGCCTCCAGCTTCTTCGGCCCAACGCGATTGAAGAGGTCATTGAGAACACTTATGTGAACATTGCCAAACCCCAAACTATCAAAGTGCACTGTAAACTAACGAACGACCAAGTAAAAACGGTTGCTACACATCTCTTCCAGACAACTTTCGGCCACCCTCGATCGCTTCTTAAAGCTTTACGAAAGTGTCACTCCTACGATGATCTCACCGCGTATAACGCGTCTGTGTTCCCGGCTGCCACAATTGATTGGGTTCAACTTGGTAGTCGCTTACGGTTTTATCGTTGGTTACTCGAATCTATGATGGATTGCGTTCTCAGCAACACCACCGTCAACCTGACAACTCCCCACTGTGACGAGAGAGGCAATTACACCACGTACGACATCGTTGCCAATAGTTTTGGTATCGATTGGGAAGGAACAACGGAAAAGGCACAGCTGTACATGCCGGGGTATATTCGAAAAGTAATGTTGGTTTTGGTGTACTCGCTGAAGGAGCTGCTAGAGAAAGCTGCACCCATAGTTGGCAATTCATCGATGAATTAGAAATGTGTATTTTGGCGCGGTTCCAGGAGTTATTTGACAAAGCCAAACGTCCGTGCGATGCACTCCCCGGTTTCTTTACTGTCGATCAACAGTTCGGGAGTTGCAAGGGAGTACAATTCGCCGAACCCTATGCACGTTATGGCCAAAGCTACAGCGAACGGCAATCGGACACTTTTGCTGGATTCACTGAGTACAAACACGACCAGTGGATTTTGGCCAGTGGATATTGTCCAGAACTGGATGGGAGCGAGCGGGGTGGTAGAGGCAATACAACGGTGTAAAGTGGAACGGTGTTCGCCGTCCGCATCGCCCGAAATATTGCTGCTATGCAAGACAGTGAATACGACGCTGGTGGTAGGGCTTGCCGTAAAACACGGTGACAGGATCAAAGTGAACAAGGAGATTGTGGACGATGAGTGTAAGAAGTTCAGCGACATGCTGATGCCTTCTGAAGACCACCTGGCTGTTCTGATCGTGTGCGCGACGAACTACGATGTCGATCTTTCTCAGGCTTTTTCCAGGTACGATGGCTCGGTTTTAAAATCGGCCGTTTACAGCAATGAGAACGCATGCAACATCCAAGAAGTCATTCTCTTGAACTTGTCCACAGCAGACTTTCGAGCCGAGTTTTTTGGTATTCAAGATACGCCGAAGGAAACGCTTGAAAGAATAATCGAGACGGAAGTTGAGGATGCCGTCAAGACGGACGATCAGAAAGAGTTTTTTTTGTCGAGAAGGTTGAAGAGAGGCGTAATAGTGCAAGACACCGTCACCATTTTCTATTTGTTCCTTAGTATCCTGTGAGAGATGAGGAAACGCTTGCGTTTCCTCACTGCATTTTTCTTTGTGTCTATTGCACTATAACGTTACATGTATTTGATGCGAGGAAGCTCTTGTTTCTACGCATGTCTTCAACTTACTTTCAAGCAACCCTTCGAATATATTTCCGGACGAATGAAAGTTTTATTTCAAGTCCCGAAACTATACCCCCACAATATTTAAAATTAATAAAGCCATGAACAAAAACTGCGTTTTTTGCTGGCTCACTGGTAACCTATTGCTATTGCATCTTTTACTTCTTGTCACTGCCATCCTTCCCGAACACGTACTCGTCGATGCGGTGCACCAGCCACATCACATTGCGTGGCGTATTGATCACCTGCTTCTCCATCTGCTCCGTCAGTCGACGACACGAGTCCACATACCTGTCACTGAAGCCGTCCAGTCGACGTTCCCAGAATTTATACATGGCGTTCACCGAGTACTTAGTCTTCTCCACTATACGATCCTTCACTTCTCCCACTGTAATCGACGCTGGGACCACAGCTGGGCCTCGTGGCGTCTTCAGACCACGCACCACTTCGCTCCCCACGAGCGCCTGGCCGTCGTCTGTCGCTTCTCCATTATCAAAGTCGAACAGATCATCGTCGTCTTCGTCTTCCACCAGATCGTCGTCATCGTCTCCGTCCTGCAAGTCGCCTCTGTTGCCTGTGTTCTTCTGGAGCTCGCGCTTCATACGTTTACGCTCCTCGATCTGCTTCATGAACTCGTCGTTGTCCGTGTGGACGGCGATAATGCCAATTCCTTTGACGTATGGCAAATGTTTGCCCTCTTCCATCCACGCGGAAGAATAAGCAGATAATCCGACGCCTATGAAAGTAAAATCTTCCTTTCTAGGATGAGCTACATGAAATTATCCATTATTTGCGTAAAAGTTAGTAAAAAAAATCCGTCGTTGCGAGATAAACGTCGTTCTTGCCTGCTCGGTCCCTCATTTCCTGCAGACGTTCGCGACTGGAGTTGAAATCCACTTGGATGCCCTTGCATTCCGGGGTCCGACGCTCGCGCCACATGGCTCTGATTAATTTAAACAGTTTGTTACAGTTAGGTTGGTGCGAGTTTATCGAGAGATTGAGGGCTTGTTTCAGAGCGTTAAGGCGCTTACTTGGTGTACACGCTGACGCCCACGCAGTAGCTGCACGGCACACTGTCGTTAGGGGTTGTAGGCGGCGCACTGCTGTCGTCTCCGCGACGCTCTGGGGGCACAGGGGGCATGATTGACAAATGTGTGTTTTACCTGGTAAAATAATTCCTTTGGCAAAACAATATCCGGATATTTATCTTTGGCTCTCAAATTTATTATTGGTCTCTCACATTTGAACTGGTAAAAAACTTCCAAAATCGAAAAACGATGCATCTTCGCCACGTGAATATCGAAGTGCCAGCAACGGAGACTGCAAGCGGGTCCAGTCGAAATCTACTGGTGATTATTGCTACGCCGGAGGAATACAAGGATGACGCATCTGAAACCTTCGACGAGGCGATGGTGTATCTCCACGGGTTCCCAGACATGGGCGTGCATCCCACCAAAGTGGATTTCGCTTCCCGAGTTCCTGCCAAACTTGCCGAATTTTGGGTAACCCAGCAAGATAAGAAAAATATTTTCCTGACTTTTAACTTCGGTGGTGTCCCAGGATCGGACAATGAACTGCAATTCACGGACAAACTCATCTCCATGGAGGTCGAGGACATGATCGTTGTTTGCAAATACATTCACTCTCACTTTCTCGGAGAAAAAGGCAAATTGCATGCAGTTGGTCTCTCCACTGGAGCCATTTTGGGCGCTTTACTGCGTGATAAGCACGTAACCGATACCATCACGGTTATCGCTGGCTTGCTGGACATGACAAAAGGTGTTCATTTCGATTTTAACGAGCTGCAACTGGAGCAGAGTGAGCAGCAAGGCTGGTGTTGGAAAGAGTTTTACCTGGAGGAAGGTTGCCCACTGCCAAAGAACGTGGAACTGTCACTGAATGGCGTCCACCGCACGACCGAATTGACGGATGTAAATGCTCCTTCAAAAATCTATGTACGTCTGGATAAACGCTACATTGACGAATACTACGATGGCTCGCTGGATATTCTCAAAACTATATCGGGATCGAAATTGCCGCCGTTGCTGGTGATTCATGGTGACGCTGATACGGATGTGCCGTACGCGAACGGTGAGGAACTTTTTGCAGCTGCAGCTGAACCCAAGACTTTCTTGGCGATTCCGAAAGCCAACCACTTGTTGTCCAACTCTAAGCATTTGAAGAAAGCGCTACGTGCAATCGGAGAGCACGTCGCATCAGCGCAGTAGCCACGCAAGGACAGAAGTTCTTAAACTCGTAGTTTAACGCCGCGACTGTGCATGGATTTCCGTGTTGCAGGAGTATACAAGTATGAACAATTTGCTCGCCAATTTGCTCTCAGTGCAGTCGGTCTCCAGCCATTTAAGTCTTAGCAGCTCTTGCTCCAACTTCCGCAGTTTGTCAAACTGTGAAGGCTTTGCATCATGCTCAAAGCATTTGCCTTTTTTTTCCACAGTTTCTGCTTTGTGGCAAATTGACATGAGTGTTGCACCCCTTCATGAAATGACCCTGTTTCTTGTTAGCACTGTTCTCGCAGTATTCCACTTGTCAAGAATCCGGGATACGAGCTCTCAGCTTGATACACATTCGAATTACGCAGGCCAAGGTTTCAACACGGATAATTGTTGAATAAGCGATTTTTGCTGAAGCTTTTCTTTCATGTTTGAAGCACACGTCGCTCCTAAGCGCCTTCTTCATGCGAGGTGTCACCGAGGACTTAACCAGTGCCACCGCTGCCAGGAAGTATGCAACAACAAGACGCTTTCTCCACGACGTGATTTCACACCCGATGAAGTTTATCCTCACAAAACGAGACGTTCGTGAACGCCATCATCATCCACTGGATATCGGCAAAATGCGACAGCGGCAAGGCCGGTTATCATTGCAGCCGCTAAAGATTCATCGAAGCGACCGAAGCATGTCTCCAAGAGGTAAACTTCCTTCGAGATTCAAAGCGTATGCCCATCGCCTGGACTAGAAGTCTTAAATTCTGAAGAATGCATTGAATGCCACGGGGCCACGCGCCGCATATGAGAAAGCGAAGTTGTGAGGTGCCAGCCCAAGTTCCATCCGTTTAACGAAGACCGCCGAAATCGGATGTTGAAGCGTACTCAACCGGATTTTCAGCGTCGCGATGGTGCGCAATCGAGACCCCAAGCAGCATTTTAGATGAGTTTGTATGGAGGCCAAAGTGAGCAAGCAACGTACCGGTGTACATAAGGCGCGTGCCACCACCAAGCAGCCCATCTGCGTTCCAGAACGATTGGTCAGCGGCAACAAACGGACATCTCAGATGGTCGCGCATGAAATAGGCGAACGCCAAGGTGCTCGTATTTTTAAAACCCGGTATTAATAACAGTGCCCCGAATTAATAAACTGTACCCGAGGCGCGGCAATCTACAAACCCTGTGTTACAGTACAGTGTAGCGTTTGTAGGTTCAGTATTGGTGTCCGTGACGACGGAGGACGAACTTCGTCCTCCTTGTTTTATAGGTTCTCTGTCTACAGTAGGGTGGCCATTTTGTTGCTGCTGCCAAGATGAACTTCGAGAACCTTGCGCCTTCACTGTTAAGCTCACACGAAAATCCTCGCGTACGAAGTATGTAGGTTGCCTGCATTAGAAGTCAGATCGGTGGCATATTCGTGGGGTCGCATGGAAATGGGTGAGCTACCGCCGGAACTCCGATGTCTCCGTTCGATCTTAACACGCGAGTTGAATAGGCACACAATGTGGTGCGAGATTTCCCTTTACAGGTAGGTAGGTACATGTAGCATTCAACGGCAGCTAGACACTGGGTGTCACATCCGCGAACTTGCATAGCGAGAAGAAAGGTTGACTTCAAAAGTAGGCACCCGGTCCCAGCTTGATCTAGAATCTGCCTCAACACAATTGGCGTTTGCAATAATCCCTCGACGGTTTCGCATACATGCACATCAGTGCCGATTGGCCAAAACTTGGTAGGGGGGGTATGCTCCAAGCAGAAAACCTGTGTCAACTAATATCCTACCTTTGACGTATACACGAAACCGTTTCATCAACGCTGAACACATACAAGAGTTGCCTGCAATATGCTATGCGAATCAACTCTCCTGCCGCTGACGTCAGCAGTGGAGGACGAAAGGCAACTGCTTTTTTCATTCCTGCATTTGCAGTCAAGCACACACACCTCTTCACACTTTTACCAACACTCTTTCACAATGCCGCACAAGGTCTGTCTCGTGGGTTCCGGCAACTGGGGCTCCGCTATTGCACGTATCATCGGCGAGAACACCAAGAAGCTGCCCGAGACGTTCGAGCGCGACATCAACATGTGGGTTTTCGAGGAGCAAGTGAACGGCCGCAAGCTTACGGAGATTATCAACTCGGAGCACGAGAACGTCAAGTATCTGCCTGGCTACAAGTTGCCGGAGAACATTATCGCCGTTCCTGACCTGCTCCAGGCCGTGCGTGGCGCCGACATTCTTATTTTCTGCGTGCCGCACCAGTTCCTGGGCCGCATGTTGGTCTCTATTAAGGAGCAGGGCCTCAAGGAGGGCGCTATGGCTGTGTCTCTTATCAAGGGCATTGACTTCGACGCGAATGGAGTCGTCCTCGTGTCCGATATGATCCGGAAGGGCCTGGACATTGACTGCAGTGTCCTCATGGGCGCTAATGTGGCCAATGAGGTGGCGGCCGGCGACTTCTGCGAGTCCACCCTCGGCTGCGCCGATCTGCGCCACGGCGCGCTGCTGCGTGAGCTGTTCAACGCTCCCACGTTCCGCGTGGACGTGGCGCTGGACCCACACGGCGTGGAAATGTGCGGCGCTCTTAAGAACGTCGTCGCTCTTGGCGCTGGCTTCTGCGACGGCCTTAAGTACGGTGGCAACACCAAAGCTGCTATCATCCGCATTGGTCTGAGCGAGATGAAGAAGTTTTGTTTTAAATACTTTGACGGGGTCAAGGAAGACACGTTCTTCGAGAGTTGCGGGATCGCTGATCTGATCACCACGTGCTTTGGCGGTCGCAACCGCAAATGCGCTGAGGCCTTTGTGACGCAAAAAACGACCTGGGAGGAGCTTGAGAAGACCTTGTTGAACGGACAGATGTTGCAGGGCACGCTCACGTCGAAGGAAGTGTACGGTATTCTCAAGGAGCACAACGCTACCGATCAGTTCCCGTTGTTCACGGCCATCTACCGCATCGCCTTCGAGGGCGCCGACCCCGCCACTATCACCCAGCTCGAGTACTCGCAGTAAAGACGAACATCCTATGAATAATATATTGTCCATTCACTAGACCAGCAACATGGATATTTTTTTATTTGCAAGGATACGCAGAGTTAATTCTCTAACTAAAAGTTGGTTGTTGCCGTTTCAAATCTGGCAGACCAGCTGGCAACCACTCGTTTGTGGACACACTTGCCTCTCCCGTTTCATTTTTGTCATTTGCACACATTCATTTCAACAGGCATGAGTGGCAACTTCCCAGGCGTCTACAAGGAGCCGTTCACGCGCGACTACGAGCGTCTGCATCGTAAAGTCACCAAAGAGGCGTGTGAGCAACTGGACGACAAGGGATACGTGGTCATCGACGACTGCTTCGGCCACGGCTGGGCGAGTGCATTGCTCGAGGAGATGCGGTGGCTTAATGACAACGACCATTTCAAGCCCAACAAGACGCAATTCGCACTCACACAGAAAGGCACAGATGGCAAACCGCAAGCTTTTCACTTCGTCAAGCCGCACATTTTCGAAGTGGATTTACACGACGCTTCGTTGCGCACCAAAGTGCCCGAACTTGACGCACTTTTCCACTCGACCGAGTTGCTGGATGCTTTGACAAAATACTTGCCACAATACGATTTGCAGTTTAGCACTTCGGATCGGACACTCAAGTTGCAACGCAATGCTGGACACGGAGGCTGTTTCCCTTGTCACTACGACAACCCTGGAGCTCCGAACAAGCGGAAAATAACCTGTTTGCTGTATCTAAACGAAGGCTGGAAGCAAGGCGATGGTGGCGAGGTGCAACTTTTCCCTTTCTTGCAACAACCGGTGACTGTGGCGCCGAAAATGGACCGCGTGGTGCTTTTTCAGAGCGATTGGATGTTGCATCGGGTTTTGCCATCTCATGCAGAGCGTTATGTCCTTACAATTTGGCTGGATGGGGCTAAAGTGAATGCACCGGAAGATTCGCAATTGAAATTGACACAGAGCGATTTGGCCGATTGGTTTGGCTTCTTGGAGCGATTGCGTCAATCGCCCGTGCAGCGATTATTGTCCAGAGGCGTCTACGAAGAGGAATACTACGAGTCACTACTGGAATGTATGCAGAGTATGTCCACTGAAGGCTGCGTGGAGCTGTTGAAGTCCCATGAAACACATTTGGAGAACGTCAAGGGCAATATTCCTCTATACAATTTCATTAAGCGACTTCGAGATGTTCGAGCAATGAACAACGAAGACCCAGTCTACGTGGGCTAAAGGCGTGAAGTGTACTCAGAAATTCTGACTACGTTAGGGCATTGGGCCGATCGAAACCTTGCAAGATGAAGCTGCAACTTGCTGCGTTGTACTGGATGTTGTTCCAATCGACGGGAGGTTTGGACTGTAAAGCTTCTTCCTCGCGTATCCGTTGCTGGCGTTGAGCTTCGTTGTCGCGGTAATGCGAGAGTTGTTGCAGTCTGGAGAATACGTCGAGTGGCAACGGTGATGTTGGACGGGGGAAATCAATTTTCTCTTGCTCTTCAGTGTTGGCCGTGAGCTCGCGTTGCTTCTTCTTCAGTAACCACTTGGACTTTTTGCTTATTGTCGGAGTAAACGTCAACTTGGGCGGTAACGGAGGGGTCTTTCGAGGCTTCACCATGCGCCCAGAGAGCTCGGAATCAAGCTTCCCGCTTCGAATTAGCGCAGCGTAGATCTAGCAACAAAGACTTGAGATATGCAACGATTTGTGAAACATAAATCCAAGCTCCTTTTACCTTCTCTGATTTCGCATTGATTCGTGGTGTGAACGTCGTCTCTTTGGCCTCTTTAGCCTTTGCAATTGCAGCTCTAGCTTGTTGTCGCTGCTTCTTCTCCTCTTGGTACGTGATAAAGTCATCCAGCGATCGCCTCATCATCTCCTTCTTGCGTTGAATAGCGAATGACGCGTTCATCTTAATACACATTGCCATAAACCGCATGCACGCTTGGGTATGGCGAACTCCGTCGGTGTGAGAAGTTCCAGCTTTTGATGGACTCTGGTCGCAGTTTTCAGACCGATTGGTGTTGCCATGGCTGCAGATACAGGGCGTTTTCACACTCTCCTGGAGATCGATGGCTCTGTCACGAGTCAATTCTTGTTCGCGTTGCTGTTCCAGTCTCGCTCGCTGCTGACGTTTCTTGGCTAAGAGCGAGGCCTGCCGCTCTGCAAACGTCGGGAATTGACTAGTGAGCTGTCGACTCTTGGTGTTCATCGTCGGTGCGAAGCGATACTCAATGTTCTCTCGCGTCTCTGTTTCTCGTCTCATAGCTGTGAGTCTTCGAGCTTTCTTCTCTTCAAACACGCGGAATCGAGCCGTCATCTGAGCCACTTTATGTGGCGAGAGCGACGCAGGTTTAGCTTGTTGCTGTGAAAAAGTATCAAGGAGAGTACGCTGCGCATCCATATCTAGTTTCTTGGATGGTCGGTCAGTTAAAAACTCTTCCAATGAATGTTCTGTTGATAATTTATGGCGTGGTGGCACTGATTGGTTTTGAAAAGGTTTATCAATCTCCTCTTCGACTTGATCCTGATCTCCAGAAGCGACGAATAATCGTTGCTGAAGCATATCCAGCAGATTTTCATCTTCCACGTCCGAAGATTGGGATGCAGACGAACGTTTTCCCAAGTGTCTACCCAGTTGCTCAACCAACACGGAACTACCGTCGTTAGACTCTTCTTCCTCATCTTCGAATTGGTCTAGTGCATGTCCGTCCACACCTTCATACTCCTCGTCATCTTCGTAATCATTTAACTCATCCATGAACGTCGACAACTGAGGTGGAGAGCTCAACGTGAACTGCTTCCTTGTCGACTGCATCCTCAGTAATCGCAGTAAAAGGTCGTTTCAACACTAAAAAAACATTTTTAGCATCATATTTTCTTAACATAATTCACCATTTTTTCTTAAACACTTTATTGATCGATGAAAAATATCTATCCACACGAAGAATCTAAGCCTCGATGTGGTTCTTGGACGGTTGGAGGTTGGTCACTGCAAACACGTTTTTCGGGTCCAATGCGCTCTTAATCCCTTGTATAGCTGCGATGGCTGGAGGTGAGATTGCTGCTGGTAACCACGCAAGACGGTGCTTGCCGACTCCGTGGTGGTGGGACAGAGCGCCACCATTGCGCACGATGGCGTCCACAGCAGCCAGTTCCGTTTCACGGAAGAGCGTCATGGGTTCATTGACGCCGAAGTAGTTGATGCCGTAGTACACGTACACGCAGACGCCTGTGTCGTACACTTGCGAGATACGACACGCAATAAGCGGCGGGATCTTGACGTCACGCTTGGCAGCAACCGAGTTGATAGCCAGCTTGATGTCGGTGATAAGTTGACGTGCATTCGTCCAGGGCACGCAAGTCTCGAAGGATTCGCTCATGAAATAGTAGTCCAAGGCGAAGTCTCGTAGGTACGCGATGATGTACGTGAAAAAGTAGCCGCGTTTGCCATTCTCCTCACCTCCAACCATACCATCGTGACGCTTAGCAATAGTTTGAATGAGTTTCTGTTGCTCTGCCACCTTCTGTTGACTCGTTCCTTCCAGCAGGACAGTAGCCGCACACATCTCATCCACATCGAAGCCACGGATCTTGGTCACGTACGTTTTCTTTGCAAAGTCGATGACCCCAGCCGTAAACTTGTTAGTAGAGGATGACGTCTTGAGTGCTTGTCCCAACTGGAACTGCGTGTTATCCAGTAGACGCAGTGACGCTGGCTCGCATCCAGCACGAGTGATCTCCTTCAAAGCTGCGAGTCCGTGTTCCAGACTGGGGAAGATCAGCGAGTCGTACACTTGTACAGTGGGGAACTCACGGAGACGTAGCGTCACCATCGTGTGCACTCCGAAGATTCCTTCCGAGCCCATCATAGCGTTGTTCATGTCTGGCCCCAATGCAGAACGAGGAACATTTGCAGCACGCTGCATTGTTCCCTGTGGCGTCACCGTTGTGATGTTTACCACCAAGTCTTCAATGTTCCCGTACGTGTTCTTCTTCATACCGGACGCGCGCGTTGCGATCCAGCCGCCAAGTGTCGAGAATTCCCACGAATCCGGCTCATGGCCAACAGTAAGGCCACGGTGGCGCAGACGCTCGTGCAGATCCAGTCCGGTGATACCTGTCTCAATGACTGCTGTCATGTTCTCTCTGTCCACACTCACAATACGTCGCATCTCGCCCAGATCCAGCGATACAATGGCACGTCGCTCCTTGGGGTTACATTTGAGAGCGTTGGTCACGTTGGTTCCTCCCCCGAAGGGAATAATGCACACGTGATCTGCATATTTATGCGTCAACTCCTTCACTAGAATCTCCACTTGCTCGTGACTCGTGGGCCACACCATAGCGTCTGGGACTCTTTCAACGTCCCGGACGTTGCGGAGTCGGAACACGTCTTCACAGGTCTGTCCGTGACCGTGACGCACGCGCTCTTCAACTGTCGTGCTTGTGTTTATACCGAGCTCTTCGCTCGCAAAGTGTAGGAATTGCATGAGCGCTCCATACGTCTCTCCGCCTTCGTCTAGTTGATTCTTTATGCGCAATTCCTCGGCACATGTGATACTGGGCGCACTGCGGCGATCGGCGTCCAGTCCTAGCCGCTTCTCGGCCCAGGTCAGTAGAGATGGCAGTGTACGGTCCGGTGCATTGGCAAAGACTTCGGCGTAGCGATCACCCGAGATTTCGATCACTTTGTTCGGGTTGACGAAGAGCTTTGTGTCCTGGAAGCCCCAGCCGTTCCAACGCGTGGCAGGGCTCAACGCCAGCGGCGGAGAAGGGGTAGAAGGAGGTGAGACGGGAGCGGGCTGTCCACCTGCCGAGATCTGGCGCAGGATGGCGCGCATGCGAGCCACGGAAGGCGTCGCGTCCGACATGTCTGCGGATACGTTGCGAAGTGACGCACTCACTCGAACTGACTATGTTGATGAGAGACCATCACTCCAAAAGTCTGATGCTGCAACCTAAGCTTGAGGTGCTGAAAAGTTGCTTGTTAATTCGTACTTAAACGAGTTCATCAGAATCTTCAATTTGATCATCACTCTTGGATCCGCACCATGTTCAGCTCGACGTCCGCTCCCAGCGCCTCGACAGCTCCACAAGCACCTCCGGATGCTTATGATCTTGCAGAAGAGTACGGCGCGGAGGCCGCTGATAAACTGTCCCGCATCTTACAAGCTTTAGAGACCGCTGGATTTCACAAGGCACATGTAAACTCGTACACCGCGTTCGACCGCGTCCTCAGCGGCATTACGTGGTTATTACAGCGAATTGTCAAGAGAGAAGACGCTGAGAAAGGAAGAGTGCAATGGGACGTGCTATTCCAGTCCCACGACAAGATGAAGCCTCGACTGGGGCTTGCACAGGAGGCAGTACGCTGCATCGAGGCTCTCAGTTATGCCTGCCCCGTGGCGATCCAGCCGCATCAGTTGCTACTCCAGGACTTCGGAGACATCGAAACAGTGCAGAAACTCGTGTTATGGTTGATCGAAGAGGAGAAAGAAGCTCCACATTTGGATAACATCCAGCAGAAGAGAGCTTATCTGCACGTTATGAGCCCACAAACGGAAAGGAAACTTGCTACACCGCTGAAAAAAGAAGTCCAGTTTCTCTTGGATGCATATGCACCTAAAAGACGCTGGCAATATGTTGCAGCGGAAGGAGAAACAGAGGACAATGAGGACGCCTTGATCCAGAGATGTTTGTTAGAATACGGAGAGAGAGTTACAGTCGCTGTCGATGAGGAAACACCGACGATGGATACAAAGCCAGAAGGAAAAGACCAAGTAGATTTTATGGCTCAGATAGCGAGTCAAGCTGCTGCAATTGCTTCAAGTGGAGCGAAGCCAAAAGGACGGAGTATGAGAGGATTGAGAAGGACGAAGAAAAACGATCCACACGCTGCAGATTTTGACAGACAATACCAAAATGCAATGAAACAAGCGAAGGAGGAACAACAGACGCTGCTGAATCAGCGCCGTGAACGCGAGGCGAAGCTGCTGCAAAGAGTAGTTTCTGCCCCTGAAGATAAGCAGGAGATTATTGAAGGCCGCGTTGGGTCTAATGTACAGTCACCGTTGCATTTGGCGCGGGCTCAATTGAAGCAGCACGAGCTGCACGTGCAACAATTGATCCAAGAGAAAAACATCTTGGATGTTAAGACAAAGGAGAGTAAGGTACAAGCTGCAGCTCTGGATGAAGCACTCGCTGCTTGCAAGCAAAAAATGGCGGAAGTGGAAGCGCAGACACCAAAGGACGAGAATACCCAAGCGCATCTGGCTCAATTGCGTCAATTAGTGATGAAAAACGAGGCTCTAAAGCACGAGAAGAATACGTTCCGAACCAAGTGTCGTCTTGAGTTGGAAGCGCTAAAAGACCGCGTTGAGAAGCTGAAACTCCAAGTAGTACAAGACGCTAATAACCAGGACGAAGAAGCTTTGCGTTTGAACGAAATCGAGCAGATGCACGCTCAGATGGCTAAAAAGCATAAGGAAATGAAGGTCGCAGCGGCCAAACAGACCCGAGCGCTGCATCTAAAGATGAAGCAGATCGATGAAATTCCTACGCGGATTGAGCTTGTGCAATATGAAAAACGATTCCTCGAGCTTTATGACGAGGTAGCGTTGACACTCGACGAAACACGCAAGTATTACTGCGTGTACAACACTCTAAAGACCACGCACGAGTTTCTGGAGAAGGAGGTCTCGCTTATCAACAGCATCAACGACAACTTCGACATTGCAATGGGCAACAAGACGGCTACGGAAGCTTTCTTCATGCAAATTGAAAGCATTATTCAGAATGTGCAAGGAACTGTCACCAAGCAGCAGAATGCTCGAGAAAACCACCAGGTCAGTGTGGAAACACTGGACAGTAAGTATCAGTTGCTGCTTGAGCAGGAACGAATGTACGTGAATGCAATCCGAGAGTTCCAGAAGGAATGCGAGAAGAATGAAAAGCTCGTAGCAAGACTCGAAGAGTTGGCACAGCAGTAGTCTTGACTATAAATGAAGGTCGTGTGTGTTGTACTAAGTATACAAGCGTAAAAATAATCAGACAGGGTGAACCGTTTTCACTGCTCCAGATCGAGACTATTAAGGGTATAGCGCAGCGATGAGTAGGAAGAAGACTTCAACGCCGACAGCTTCGCTCGCGTCATGCTTGGATTTCGCTGCTCGAATCCTCTCCACTACGGCGACTGTACAAGAAATCTGTACTAAGACCGTGTTGGCTCCGTTGGTCGTGGAAGCACATCGCTGTGGGCAACAAGTAGCAAAGAGCCTGGATGTTGACACTCCTGCTGACGTTCGGAAGCTTATGAAGCTTTTGCAGAGCGAGGAGCGCAACAAGTTGTGTCAACTGTCACCGTTAGCAGACCTAGAGGTTGCTGACTTGACGTGGGATTTCGAAGGGGCTGTGGTGGATACGCTGACAATGGAGATCGAGGAGCTAGAAGATCGAGCGGTAATGGGTGATACGGATACATGCATCGTTCTGTCAGCGTCATCACAAGCTGCGGTTGGACAAGCAGTGATTTGGTTTCCTCTGGACAGCAATGACCTCTTGCCTGACTCTAAGAGACGTCAGATTCTACTATATGTGTGTCCTGGTCGCGTCAAAGTAGTGAAGAGCGTGGGCGATTTGATCAAGAAGATGTATGATGAACTACCGGTATTACGAGAGAATGGAGCGACATACAAGGTTTGGGCAGTGATAATGGGCTCGAAATCGTACAACCAGCAAGAGGACGAGCGTACTTCTTCGCAATTAGGAGCCACTCGCGGTGAAAACAACCAGCACACGGCTGATAGTGACTTGAAGCCTTCGAACACTTTAACCGATACCACAACAGTGCGATCAAGTGTTAATGATACCAACCAGATCCACCCCATAACTCGATCTACAGAATCGCGAAGATCTAGAGATTCCAACAACCGGGAACTGGTAGATAATCAATCTGGATCTGTGGGGGAGGAAAATGAAGTTACGCGAGATGATGAACCCGATCAAGACAGATTACTTTCAGTGTCTCCTCGGTTCTCTGGTTACCGCGATGTTACAAATACGAGAAAATACTCGACTAAGTCAATATTTTCATTTGGTGGATCTCTGAAAAGTTCAACGGAGCAACCGAGACCAACTGAACATGTGGTGGATAATTATGATGTTACTGAGGTGAATACACGGGAAGAAGTCGCTGTCAACAGTGAAGCAGTCATTTTGGAGGCTAAAGCCATTCACGCAACAAGTTCCGGAGATGAAATGGGTGTCCATGATGCAGTTGCTGGTGACGAAGCGAATCTACATGAAAACCACAAGCGCCTGAATGAACGAAGTGTATTATCATCGTCACTTGCAAATCTCACGACCACAGCCACAGCAGAAAGTATTGAGGCTGATTCTGGATTGGGTCTAGGAGTCCGTTTGCAGCAGGGGTTTGCGTGGCAAAGCTGTGACGGCAAGGTGCTCAGGAAGACAATACGAGTGCAACGGCCTGCATATCCTAATGACGAGCCAAGTGGGAACAAGCATTTGGACAGTAGGGGGTCGCGTGGAGACGATGAAGACGAAAAAGAAGAATTTATGGAAGCTGAGAGTGAAGTGAATGCCAGTCGTGAGCGAATACCGGATGAAGCCCATGATGGAGGACATGATGATAACAATGCGGAAGTAAAGCAAGCCGCTAATGAGGCGCTCCGATCAGATGAAGTACAGTTTGAAAATCACGAACAATTACATCTTCAAACATTGATAAAGATTGCAAAAACGGAAGACGATAACCAGGATCCACCTTCTCCGCTTGGATATGAGCCAGGTGTTACTCAAGCTGGCGACAACACTCGTGTAAGCATTGATGTACCCCGATCGGTGGGCAAGACGAAAATAATTTCTTCAGCTTTTGAAGAAGTACTCAACAAAGATGAAAACGACTCTACGAAGAATGACGGCGGTGCTGTGGGTAGATCCAACGATCCTGATAGCCACGACGAGGCTCAGCTTTCTGACGTGTTCATAGAACGTGAGAAAGTTTCATCAGAGCACAAGCGCAAACTTGCAGTAAATTACAGGGAGAAGCTTGGTGCACGGATTTGGTGGGAGCTCGAATACACCGCCAAACGGCTTGAACGCGAAGAGATGATGGAGCGGCGGCAACAAGCTCGCCAACGTCAAAGAGACAGCAGACAACGTGAACGAGTATCCACCAGTCGCCACTCTCAGCCAGTGCATCCAACAGCATCTCCGGCAAACCACCTATCGGTGAATCGAATGCTTGAGGTAGATGCGTCGAAAAATCGTGGCAACACTGATCAGCTGAGCTCGGACCAACAGAACATAACTAAGGTCGCTCACAACGACGAGGAACATGCTCCTCTAAACATGACGAATGGGAAAGCTGAAGCAATATCTTCACACGGCGGCCAGAGTACCCGCAGCTTTGAAAACGAGATTCCGCCGTGTAAAACGGTGTCTCCGTCTAGGAACCCACAAAGTTTAAAAAGCTCTGAACCCATACAAGGGTTCGAGCGAGAGGAGCGCTCTTCGTTTCCCTCCAAAGGTGAGAGAAACGACACGACATCGGCGTCGAATGCGCCAGAATTGCACATACGAGACGATTTAGTGGTTATGGGAATGCCTTGTATTTCTCCAGCAGGAACATCAAGTGAACGTGATTCGGAACAATTACGTGAAGAACCCTCGAGTGCATCCTTCTCAAAATTTGTGGAACGTGAATCTGTGAAGCCTTCTTTCGGGCGAGCTACCCTCAAGCCAGTGGACATGAAATCTAGTAACCAACCGGAGGATGCCGATGAAACTTTAATACAAAAGATGTGGAGAAGCACGCGTACTAACTACGAATGTGACCGCTATACTGGTATATTCGCCTCAACAGAGGAAGATGCACTGCAGACGTCAGAGGTTGCCTCTGTTCCATTTACAATTCGTGGGAGAGTGCCAATGCGATCTCGATTTACTCCTGTTACAGATGAGCCTTCAAGTTCCAATAGTAATGAGCATAGCCCCTCTTCTGTTGGATCACATCATGAGGTTGATGACACGAAACTACCGACTCGTAGAAGACCACCTAGACGTCACGCTTCGACAAATCTTGCCGTGACTACACCAGCTCCTGTCGCGACGTTCATTGCATTAGGCGAAGAAAATACTGTCAGTATATCCGCAAAGTCCCGCGAAGACAGACTCAAAGATCTTCGCCAAAAGAAACTTCAAAAGTTACAACAAGCGCGGGATTCGTCACTACAACAAAAGGAGAAGCAGCAGCGGCAAGTGCATCGGCCACTTTCATTTAGCAACTTCAATTATACGAACAAGGCATCAAATCGGCAGCTAATACAGAACGCTCTGGAGTTCACACTTCTAGCTGGTGGATCAATGGAGAAAGAGCGCATGCTAGCTCTACAAGCTCTGACAGATTCCACTTGCGACAACTTCATTGTTCTACTTAAATCTGCGAAGGAACTCAAATTCCGCGCTTTGTACGAAAACCACGTGGATCGAGACTTCGCGACTCGGATTTTCTCGTTGTTGCCGAGTAATTCATCAAGAGCTCCGCTGAAACTTGAGAGCAGTGACATGATTTCTCAGTTCTTCAAATACAGCTCCGCCAAGAAACAATTCCTACCCGTTCCTACAAGATCATTCACTGTAAAAACAGACGCTTGTGCATTGGCAGACCAGTTCGTCTTTAAAGGAAAAACTGGTTCAGCGTTAGCTCGCTTGCTCTAATCTTTTTAATTCATTATATAGTTTTAGTGTTTTCTTTTTCTTAGGGTTGCCATTTTTTTCTCTCTGGAATTGGTCGATAGCCTCTGAATGCTGGCAATGCAGAGCGTGTGGGTAGTACACAGAGTAATGCCATGAGCATTGCCCATTCAATCGGGAACTCTAGCACTTCGATCATTACGACCCAACGGAGCAATCCATCGTTCGTATCTGCTGCTCCATCGTCTGCTGTTCCCGACGGGAAGAAGAAGGCTGGGTTGGCTTGCACGATGTGGTGTAGTGGAATATGCGGCCAGTGAACATCACTCGGATGTGTCGTATTCCCTACGATCGAGCTCGATGCTTCATCCGACGGTGGAGTACATTGTGATGCCGCGAGTAGCATCGACGACGCTGTATGCATGAGGCAGAACACTGCTGCTATCACTGCAATACGTCGGATATTTCTCTTGCGGTGCGTCACATCCTCGGCCACTTTGTCCAGCAATACACACATTCTTTCTCCATAGGCCGGTAGTAAAACCACACACGCGGCCCAACAGCATATCAGCAACACTGTGGCCACTAACAGCAAACTGCGTCGAATTTTACTTCTTGGATCTTGTCTCGCAAATAGGAACATACCCATTTGCAGCAAGTATACGGCGATCATAAGTCGGATAAACAAAAGTCTCGGTGGTGGCGGAGGTTTTAATGATGATTCTGGTGCTGCAATGGCTCCATTATCTCTCCTTTCGTCGACGTCAGGCGCACCTCGAGTGTGTAAATTCTGCAGTAGTGAGTCTGTGACCCGATCTCTGACTCTGGAGTTAAAATTGTGGCCGGTTCCTTGCACTTTGTCCACCATGGCCGCCCATGTATTGAACACCAGGAGGAAAACCCCGCCCAGTACTAGTGACGCGGAGGCGCCCAGTACTTGCCATAGGAATACCAGTTGCAAGTAGGACAAGTGCAAGTGTGCTGCATCTCGATCCAGTAGTCCATTAGCGTGTGAGTGGAATAGAGCCAACATCCATAAGGCCACGAGGATGAAGGCTGCAGCCCGCAATGATGCACCAAGGGCCAACAGCCCATAGAGCCGTACAGCTGTGTAGTCTCGACCCCAAGTCCGCACAAAACGACGACAGGCCACGAACCCTGGGATCAGGAATAACACTCCACACGAGTACACGCTGGCGTACATAAGGTAAACGAAAGATGAGGATGTAGCCGACGGCATATCCGACTCGGTCGAGCCCGTTGCCAGCGCACCCGACGCAGCGGATGAGGTTGCCATGAGCGGACGCGTCCGATTTGAGATCAGACGAAAAAAAAATACTTACACGAAATTTTATTTTTTTTTTTTGAAAAAAATACTTACACGAAATTGTATTTTTTTGCTACAAATATTGCGAATATTTATTTTGTACTTCACGAAGTAGTTTATTACAAGTGTGCTGTAGGATCTAGCAAATAGCACAGCGATAACGTGTAGCGTCGATAATATTTTTTTTCGAGTATCAGTGCGTTGTAGTAAACGCGTTCCCAGAGCTGACAAGAGACCTGAAAACGCCATTTTTCCGCTGCAACAGCGCAGAAGGGCTGTCGTACTCCACCACTTCGCCTGCATCCAGAACAAAAATCTTGTCACTGTTCATGATAGTCTCGATGCGGTGCGCAATGCAGAGTACTGTCTGATCGTCGTTCCCAAATCTCTCTTTCATCGTTTTCTGGATCAGCTTGTCCGATTCCTGGTCGACATTTGCTTCGGCCTCGTCCATCACGATCACCTTGCTATCCCTAATGAGCGCCCGTGCGATGCAGAGCAATTGCCGTTGCCCAACAGATAAATTCTCGCCCTTCTCAGCCACCTCGTAGTCGAGCCCTTTGCCCCACGCTGCCACTGTATCATGCAAATGCACCTTACGCAGCACTTCCCACAACTCCGCATTACTCTTGTCCCCGAACGGATTCAAATTCATACGTAGTGAGCCGCTGAAAAGCATCGGATCTTGAGGGATGATAATCAATTTCGAGCGTAAGTGGCGCACCGTAATAGTTGAGATATCCACATGGTCGATGAGAACGCGACCTTGGGTTGGGATCTCAACAACGCGAAATGTACACACATTAGTGAGCTCTTCCCAGACCCGGTTCGTCCACATATTCCTACTTTTTCGCCACTTTTAACGGAGAAGGAAACGTTCTTCAGTATGGTAGGCAGGTCCCTTCGATACCGCAATGTGACGTTGGCGAAGATATATTGCCGATACGAGGCCATGTTGGAGATAGAGAGTCTTTGTTGGTAGGTACACTTTGATCGCCTTCTTCATCAAGTGAGTTGTAGTAGGCGATGCGTTCAAAGGAAGCCATGCTATTCTCCACCCGAGTTGAAAGTGTTGTCATTCTTTGAAAGCTTGACGACAACTGAGCTGCGTAGGTTAAGCTAAGACCCGCAATGGAAGCTCCAACACTTGATTTTGTTGCAACCGCAAGAAGCGCAACTGTGCCTATAATGGCCGACACAAACCAATCCGTCCGCATATCGAACCAACGCGATGCTGTTTGCATGATAAAGTAAAATTTCATGTTCTTATTGAGAAGTTCTTCGCATCGCTTGGCGAATGCACCCGTCATATTGTACGACCGCACTGTGTCCAAACCTGAAATTGTCTCGGACACCAAGTTGAGAAAGGGTGACCTCGAGACCCCGTCAAGTCTTTTTAACTCAAGAGCTGAAGACAAATAGACTTTCGCGGCAAACCAGCATCCATACCCGACTGGGATGTACATGAGCAGCACAAATGGGTTCACAGCCGCACAAACACAAAAGGACGACGCCACCTGAAAAGCACACAATAGAAGCCATAAACCCCAGTACGGCAATGGGTTGTCAACTTCGTCAAGGTCGCGCGAGAATCGATTCAAAATTCGTCCAATGGGGGTCACATCGAAAAATGTTGGATTCGGAGCGGCCAATACTTTTCGAAGATACTTGAAATGTATTTTTATCGAACAAGTCATGCGCGTCCGGATGACAAAGCAACACCGGATAGTAACAAGAAATACTGCAACTGCAACTATCCCCGCGTACACTGCCAATGAGTTCATTTGGCTCAAATGTACCGACCCTCGAGACCAGCGACTCAAAAACCAATCGCACGAAAATAGTGCAACCTGAGCGACAGAAAATAGAGTAATAATGATGCCACATAGTATGTGTCCATCCCATTCGGAGGAGGACAGATAGTCGATGTAGTTTTGGATGTGAACAGAGCCAACTCGTCGGTCTTCTTGGGTTATCAGCTTTCCTGTTGTCACGCTTTCGCCCTCAACTGGTTTCTCTTCTTTGAAAATCGTTTTAACAACATCTGCATCGATAGTTCATCCTCCGATACGTCACTAACTCGCACTGATGCTAGGAACGGAAATTCCGGCTCCAATTCTGCCAATTTGCTATCCCCCACAATTCGTCCGCCCGACATGACCAACACTCGGTGAGCATAGTGCAGTAAGTGGTAGTGTAAATTCAGCACCAACAAGCGAGTTTTCCCGTCTCCAATGCCTGCCACGCCATCCCGAAACACACTATTCGCCACATGTACGTCGAGCGCACTGAGAGGGTCGTCTAGCACCACGAAGTCGAACTTTCGAGCACGATACAACGCTCGAGCAAAGCCACACGCGCCTTCTGGCCACACCACAACACATCAGGGATTCTTACGCGATGCGGGCATCTTCATAGGTATTGTGCGCGGATACGACCCCATTTGTGAGACTTTCTGGGGGATGTGTTGGCCATCGATATGAACAAAACTAACATATTCTTCGGTCATGACTTCAGGCGTTTGATGCCGGCGCTGCTGGTTTGTTAAGGAATGGTACTGGGTAGAAGACATTTGCTAAGTGGGCGTGCTGGTGGATTATACTGTTTGTTAAGGCTAGATTAGGTTACGTTGCGCTGTGGATGAGCTCTGCTGTCCCTCGGTTACCGAGATGGTATGTAAGGTGGATAATGATACCTGTTGAGATGTCTCGAACAGCCCGTGACCCAGTTGTTGCGCTATCTGTTCAGTTGATTCGGTCTCGATTGTGGTTGTAGCTGAAGCAGTGGCAGCGGCCATTGAGGCCGGAACGGCCAGCTGCGGTGTTGGTTAAAGATTCAGCTTGATATTTTTTAGGTCTGCACTGAGATTTCTCGAGCGCTTCAGGGTATCCCATTTACGCTTTAAGTACCTGTCATGGTTTTGGTAGATACCTTCACCCATCTTGGTGGCAACCAAAAAAATAAATTATTTTCTTGGTCTTGAAAAGTTTCGATCATCAACGAGCTTTCATTCAAAGGTCTACTCGTGGATAGAAACGGCTGTTGATACAAGATGGTCCTGATGAGTTGTAACTAAGTTTTGTTTTTCCCCTCGAGGATTTGTTTCTTTCGGTAGAGTGTTTGGCTTTGAGATTGCCAAATGCCGTTATCTCAGAATCGAGTATTGAGTAGCTGCGTCATCGCAGCGAGAGTGCTGTGTTGGGTTTGATAGCGCCAACCATGTTGTATATTATCGTTCTGACTAGGGAGCAAGTAGACCACGGACATTCTGCGCGTTCTTGTTCAGCACGAAGCTGATGACGGAGCTCGTAGTCCTGCGTTGAGAATCGTGTTGATGGCCCGTAGTCGTACTCATCCAAACAATGCAGAAAGAAACGTGCTCGGATGTAGGCGGTTTGTCACTACTGAAGTGGACCTCTTCATAGCTCTCTTACAGTCTGAAAGCGCTGTCCTGGAGTAGCCATTGCGGCGTCTACACTTCCGACCGAGCTGAATCCAACAGGTGCTGTCACGAGCTGACGCCGAAGTCAAGGTTAGATGCTGCAAAATATTGCGGCCCTTCAAGCGGCACTGATAGAATTTGGAAAGCAAAAGATAGTTACGGAGATTCAGGTACTACGCCACGGGACAGAAGATCAAGTGCAATAAGGGTTTGAACCCTAAAGTCAGGATTCCGTTCAAAATGCAGCACCGATCCGAAGAGTATACTGACGATATAGGTTCGCAATCCATGTCTTGTAGATGCCGTAAGGGCAACTAGCTTTTAAGATCACCATGGGATCCATCCAGTTGGCTTGAAACAACTCAAACTTGCTGTCCGGACTCAGGGTGCGTACATAGAGATCGCCATCCTCAATTTGACAAATATTGTGTACCTTTGACTTTCGTGCAAGTACCGATAGTCAAATCCACGCTCTCTGTCTGTCTATGAAAATACTCATTCATTTCGGGGGGTTGCGGAGTGTGCCGTATCCGGAAACAATGTTCCTTTCAAAGCTACATACACGAAAGCTTTGCGATTGTTCTTTTTCTTGTCGGAGAGTCGTTGTCTATCGTGAAATGGGTATTTTTTCACACTTTCCTGCCCCCCCCCCAAAAAAGGTATTTGATCATGTTCTCCACTGCTGACGCAATATCACTAATTATGCAAATGCTGTCCTTTTGAGTCCGACTCAAAAGACGGCTTAATAGGGGGATTCATTTTTTCATATTTTTCGGCCTCATTTCTTGGAATGAGCCCAAAACTTAATAACTAAAAACCACTAATGTTCCCCATCTGTGCTTCCGTTTCACCATCCTTACAGACCATGTGAGGCGATGGCCGAGACTCGGTCCGATATCATTTTGTGCCAGCAGAAGAATAGGGGTGTCAGCCATACTTTCTCGTTGGTCCATATCTTCAGTTTCTTACAGATCTTGATAAAAAGATAGATATGAAATGCACGTCCCACACGCACCTTTCTCATCAGGTGAGGGCTTCACACATGGGTCGTTTCGGCACAGAGACATCACTGGCTTACTAAGCATCGAGTTTTGTTGACAGAACGTTGAACATGACGAGAGTGCGAGGGCAAATACGCTGACTTAGCCTCCCGAAGACGACAACTAGGATCAGGGAAGAGTGAATACAACTTGTAGTAGTACAGCTGCTGTCTGCGCCGAATATTAGTTGAAGCCATGCCACTGGTCGACGTAATGCCATCGTGATGCATCCCAATCAAATGCTTCGAGTAACCCGTTATATGCTTGTAATAAGCGGGCAAATGGCAAAAAGGCGTGATGATTTAAACGTATATGCAGAAAGCGTGATGGTAGCTGTGGTGGATTTGTCGGCCACGTTCCCAGACACACAAAAGCCTTTAAGAGACGAAAGTGGCATGTGTTCAACATTGAAGTCTTCTCCACAATTATGGGACACCGCTGGGTATATTTAGTTTATTATGCTATAGCCACCCAAGAGGTATGATAAGAAGCATGTATTGTATGATGCTTTTACTGTGATCATTAACTTCTACTTCGCAGACATCCGTGCATGTTCTCTTATTGTGACCTCTTTGACCACATTTACCGCACGTATTTCGCGCGTACTTATCGGGCTGGTGCTCACCGTTGCTGCGAATGCGCCGAGTGTTTGGACGCCCGCGGCGCCTCGTAAAGAGAATTTGAATTTGAATTCGTTGCGGTTTAGTCGGCTAACAACACCCTTGGCTGCGCGGCGCCCCGTAAAGTGACCTGGTGTCATCGGCACTCCGACGTCTGGATAGGTATCTTGCTCCATGGACTGTCAGCTGAATGTAGTTGTTGTAAGACACCGACCGACGCAAACAAGTCAATGAAATAAAGTAGGAGTGCTCGGCTGAGTGTCACAGTGACCTTAAGCTGAGTGGCTGAAACACCCCTTCAAGATTGACTAGATGCAGTACATCTTCACATCACACTATCACCGGTTTGTGACACAAGCACGTAAGTTCACAACGGTAAGTGACATTATTATCGTGAGTTGACAAATCGAGTATTTCTGGCACTTTTTTTTTGTGAGTTAGCACATTGAAATACGATCAACACGCTGATTGACATTTACCCGTAACTAGAGAGTTGGGCTGGTAGTGCAATTCTTGTTTTATTATCATTTAAAAAAAAAAACATTTACATTGTTTCACAAATGTTTAAATAATAAAACCTAATTTTTGTGATCGTGTTAAACTCTCTTTAACGTGATAAAATATTTCGTAAAGAGAAATGGAACGAAGACACGGCTTCGTCAGGGTCAAATCTCAAGATGTCGCAGTTATATAGGGTGTGCATTGATGTGTGATTCACTAATCTATGCAAAAGGTAGTTTGTTGAGTCATCGTAAACTCAGTATAGTATAGCTAAACAGAGTTAGTTTATTGTCTTACAGAAATGAGAGATGACCCGGAACCTGATTCAAGAGCGCACGCAAGGGGGGACAAGTAGGATAGACGACAACAGAGTAATTAATTGACCGGAGCAATGAGTAGGAAGACAGGAGAAACACTCAAATTAATCTCGCTTCTCAACTTGAGCTCCAAGCAACACTTCACTCCTTCCAAGCTACTTTACAGTCTATCCTCCTTCCTCATCCCAGTGACACCTTATCTCGACCCAGTAACACTCTACCTCGGCCCTGTGACGCGTCTTCTGGGACAAGAAGCGTCTTCTGCCTTTACAACCGCAAACACTCACAAGCACCGAGCCCTACTCCCCCGCTCTACTTCTCGCATATATTTCGTCGCCGTAACGGTGTGGGTGGGCTGTTGCGGTTGCTATATGCTACAGATCTAACACCGATGCATAAACGTATCTTCGCATCTACACGTCAACGAACAACTACAAATTTTCGCTATCATTGCTGTATTCATATCTAACTTATTATGATTGAAGGTGCGCTATTTGGGTGATATTTCCAAACCGGCATACCGATTGGACACACGTTGTGCTCCTCAAAGTAGAGGATGCATGTGCTGATGAGAAGGAAAGGCAAGATGCTCGTGCACTTGAGCACGTCGCTTAGGTTGGACCCGGCAGGAACTAACGCAAGCCACACACCCTGCTATCAAAGCCAGCAACGTTTTGCTTCCGATGTGTCGCTACTTTATCGCAAATCTATTGTTCGTTCGGGTTGCTTTGCGGGCGGTTGAAACGTGACCGGGCTCCCCCACTGATAAAAATTGGCGTCCGTGTCAAAGGCGATTGATGAAGCGAGCAGAATGTGTGTGGCTGCGCTACGATTGTTTTTGTAATTATGATAGAGTATCAAATATGGTAATTACAGAAAGACTAGAAAGTTGATCGTTTCCAGATATTTCATTTCATTTTTTTAAAATGATTTCCGTTTGTTTTTAGACAAAAAAGAATTGAACTACAGTATTGATCGGTGCATTTACCTGCGTGAAGAAGCAAGCCTCCAATCATCGGTACGAAGTGATCATCTAATCAAGTGACTCATCCGAAATTTGTATGCACAACCAGTAGCGCACACCATACTGGCCCTGAATAAATCCCTTTTGGACTGTCCGTGCTGCGTAACCGCAGCACTACCAGGATAAGCGGAAAAAGGTACAGTTGGCTCCACGCGCTTGTGCAGAATGGAAAATAATACTGTCGAAACGCAGTGCGTGCCTTTACTAGTTCACTTGTACTTCACGTATAGCAGATCTAGCTTCACGAAAACATCTTGAACCACTTGATGTTGCTACTCCTTGAGTCGCGGATACACAGGCAGTCGCGGATACACAGGCACCCCCAGGAGAGACGCATTGAGGTTTCATATATTCAGGAACTCACGCCACGCAAGGGTTACCGTTTAAACTCGACAGTGTCTCTAGGTCCTTCCTAACCGTGGGATTGCGAAAATTTATCGTCCCTCACGGTTGTTTCAATACTTGCGCTTCCTTATAATATCAACGGACACATGACCATAGCGTTCTCGGTACCCTTCCGCATACTTGAAGTGGTTTAGAGAGGAGAGACAACGATAAAAATAGTCGATACCAACCAGGTATTCGCATCACGGTGCGCAGTCATTTTTTTTGGTAGGTCGATGCATACAGGAACAACAGACGTATGGTGTAAATTGAAATCTAGTACATAAGGAGGGGAATCAATTGCATTTATCTGTATGTCTGTTACAGATCCACCTTGATGCATGTGTGCATCATTAAAAATAAATGCAGTTGAATGCCCACCACAACAGTAAAAGTAGACCAGTGCCAGCTGTGGATTACTCCAATGTTTGCCCTCATCTTCAGCAGCACTTCATCTTCGGTGATATATCGTGATAGGTATGTACAGACACCGCAAGCGCTTTAATACATCCACCGACAGCATCATCGTTATTTTGTCCACATTGCTTTTGAGAAGTAAGCCCATCTCTCCCTTGCCGATTGCAATTCTCCAAGATAAGCCAAATCGCAATGAAGCTAATTCGATCGAGGCACGGACCCTGTAGTAAAAATGAAGGATTTAGTTCGTGGCCATTTTTTGATAGGCATGATATTTAGACACCTGAGCCAGTTTTTTTTTCCGATGTTATTTGGCCGGCCCGATATTTTCGCAGGGGTCCGCCTGTCGCCGCTGCATCGGCGTTAACCTGTTTTCTTCCGTGGCACCGTCGCTAGAGACTGAAAAATCCACGCTCATTCGAGCGTGGGCTACATGTGTTATTTTGTGAACAGGACGATATTCAACAATTCTGTACCCATTTAAAATCTGTCGATGTCGTTAGAATCTTGTAAATATTAGTGATGAGCTTAGTGAGGTTTCTAGAACGTGTAATAGGATAAATCAATGTTAGTTCAGTAGTCGAGAAGCTTACTAATCAAATTATAACGTGCAATATGGATCCATATTACTATTTGTCGGATAAATACGAGCACTCGTTTCGTCCTCATCATCCACGCTCTCAACGAGCGTTTCTTCGCGCGTCCACTGACTGACGTTTGCTATCGCAATCCGCTTCGGAAGCAGAAGATGGTGCTGAAAAGCCGACGGCGATGCTTCTGTCATGACCACGTCAGGTACTTGAATATGTAACTTGAGCTGATTGAATCGAACTGGAAGCCGTTCAGTAATTTCTTAGCCAGGTCGGAAAAGAGCTTGCTAATGTAGAGAATCATCAATTAGAATGGGTCAGTCATATTTTCCAACCACAAGTCCCATCTTCGACGTTTTTTTTGTATCATGGTCTGGCATCGATACTGTAGACTTTGGCGAAGGTTAATCACATTAACCACTGATGCGTTAGAAACGCGGCAAGGATTGCTTGATTCTCCACTTTTGCATTGCTGCCCGGGATGTTGCGTAACTTCTGAGCAATTTTTCTCCTTTCACACCGTGACAGGCTTCTTCGGAATGTCCAGTAATTCATGTGAGGCTTCTAAATGGCATATTTATACGTTGTGAAACCTGAGACGGGTTATTCACGCAGCACATGTCCACATCCGGTGAATCGCTCTCAGTCAGCTCCTCGGAGCTACGCATTTGAATAAACTGTGCTCTGATCCCTCTGTGTCGCTAACGCTGATGTCTTCCGGCTCATTTATGTCATCGTCGTTATCTTGGATATGTCAGTTACCACCTCTTTTTGTTTTAAATATCTCCAGTGTTGTGTAACACATCGAAGCGCACGTAAAACCCGTGAAAAAGCAAACGTTGCGTCGCACTGATCAGCAACAACAACTCTGCTTTAACTACGTTAAACCACAGTCTGATAGAACAGCTTGGTCGCAGTGCTGACCCACACGATAACTTGAAATAAGAAATTTGTCTTGATGCACCAAATCCGAACCGAGCGACCAGTACGTGCCTCGGACAAAACTGGCCCCATGTGCTAAAAGTCTCAGATAGTTTCGACTCCGAAAAAGCAGCATTATTCATTGGCCATCGTGGCGAAAGTTGCGCAACGTCAAATATTTGCACCCATGATTCTTCACCATAACGCTGAATGAATGGTGACCAGGGGCGCGCGTAGACATTTGAAATAAGCCGTCACAGCTTGGTGCTCCATCGTTCTCCAAACGACGTTGATAGATTTGCTGTCGCTGTTAATAACCGGTACACATCGCTTTCAGATGAAGCCGACAAAATTCCACGCCCAACTTTGCCGTACACAACGCGACAATATCAGTAACGTTGAATGCTTTAAAAGCGGTATGTGCTATGCACCTCTTGCAGAAAGCTGGTCTGACACTCCATCCAGCCTAGGCCTTTTCACAGCGAATGCCCCAACGTTAGTTAGCGGATCGCGAAGGACACACGTTTGCTACTGCAGTACAACTTGGTACCATTTGTAGATACTTTTCCAGAAGTTGTTTAAACAGGTTCCAATGCGCCCCTATACGGTTGGTGGTAGTGTTGCCAGTCAAAATCGAAATCGCCTGCCGGACAGACAGAAGGAGTACTCGGACAAACATGGGAGAGGAAACTTAAGTGTGTTTAAAGTGGGTCAATTTGTGTTACTTGACACTAGAAACCTACCGCTAGACACTGTCAGCTCCGTCGGCAGCAACAAGTTGAAGCATCGCTTCATCGGACCGTTCGCGGTCTTGGTCAGACACGGTGCGTCGTACACCATCGACCTACCAAAGTCAATGACGACGCACCCGACGCTCTACGTTGCACGTCTTAAGCGGTATCATGATCCGCAGGGGGTTGCTAACTCGCAAACCCACCTTGGTCCAGCTCCTGGAAGCGAGGAGCGTCCTCTGGCGTCGACGGGCGCGCAGGAGCGTGTACCCAAGGCTCGCGCTGGACAGCAAGGCTGCGATCGAGATCGTACGCCGGAGGGGCCCCGTGCGAACGGACCCCAGGGGCATACGCCGGGTACGCCGAGTACGCACCATACGCATACGGCAGGGAGTGCGTCAAAGGCAGCTCAGGACGTTATTGTCCGTACTCAACACGTCGGATCAAGCGGAAGGCCTCTTCCAGATCGGACGAGTGGGCCCGACGGTCGACCCGCCCAGGCGCCCCATACTCGTACTCGTACGAGGACACCGCCGCCCCTCCTCGACCGAAACGGAGAGGTCCACTACCACGTGGAGCAGTACTCGAGGAGCGGCGGCAGCGTGGTAAGTGCCGCTCCTTGTGAAGCGGAGGGGTTATGCCCACTCCGAGAACTCGTGGGAGCCGATTGAATGGCTCCAGGCTGACTACCCGAAGGCTGTCGCGATCTGGGAGCAGAAGCGGCGGCAGCTTCGTAAGTAGTCCGGGGCTTCTTGCCCGAACGGGTAGAGACGTTGACGACACTGCGTACCCGCGCTCATCACGAGCGCTAGAAGCCGCGCGCTTCTGGATGTCCCTTGGCAGCTGCCGCTTGCTGACCAAGTGGACAAACCGAATGCGAAGTCCGCGCTGGTCCAGGATTTTGGACAGCAGCTGATCTTCTTGGAGTTCCCGTAACTCCTTGGGTGAGTACTTGAGAGTCTCAACCCACGCCCAGAACATGTCCTCGCATGAGCTCCAGCTCGGACAGTTCTCGGGAAAAACCCATACAGGGTAGAGACCACCCCGGTTCTCGGGCTTCTTACGACAAGTCGTGAAGTCCTTCAGAGGGATCTGGTGCTGCGCGAGAAGCACGCACCGGGCCGTCTCCAAGTTGTCGGTGAACAAGTGTTCCTTTTGGACCAGGGCGCGTTCGTAAGCACCCTTGGAAGTGTGTTCACCGATAAGCCCAAGAGGAGGAGTGAGTTTCTCCAAGAAGAGGTCGGCTCCAAAGCTCGCCTCAGGAGGCCAATAACCTCTCGGGTTGATGGAAGCTCCCTGATCGACAGGTGTAGCCACCGGACCCCCATGCATATGCTGGGCAGCCTGGAAGCCCTCCTGCTGCTGATCGAGATCGTTCGTGATCTCCCGGGCTGGTCGATGGCACCCTCCTCCTCTTCATCCGAGGAGCCGAAGAGATCGTGGTAATGATCACGAGTCTCCTTCTCTTCGCGAAGCGGAGACTTCAAAGCCATGCGCTTCTTGGAGCGCTTCGCCTCTTCGGGTGCGGCTTTAGCAGCCCGAGCACGCTCAAGACCCTCGGTGAGCGAGAGATTCTTCGGAGGTTTGCCTCCCTCATCGCCGCCGGCATTGGGTGAGACCTTGGCCTCGTCGGCAGGGCTCTCAGAGTGCTCAGGCGTCTTTGAATCGTGATCATCGTGATCACTACCGTGCGAGTGTACGCTGTCGTTGTCGTGCTCGCTGGGCACTGGAGTGTGCCCTCCCTCGGAGCTCCCAGATACGCTGCGGAGGCTCCTGGCCTTAGCCTCGTCCTCAGTACCCGGACTGTGCTCACGGTATGTGAAGCGCGGGTTCGGACGGGTGTCAGGCGGCACCGAAGGCGACCGACTGCGGCGTGAGCTTGCGCGTTTTCTCGCAGCCGTGTTATCAGACGAATCAATCGCCTCGGAGGCCACCTTAGTAGCCTCCTTGAGTGTAGAGTCTTTGCCACGAGGCTTAGAACTCTTGGCTTTCGCCTTTACGGCGCCCGCCTTGGCGTGTGCTTTCGCATTGCCTTTCGCAGAGCCACGAGGCATGCTAAAGGTCGAAGTGGAGACCGTGACGAAGAACGCGTGTGCTGCTCGAGGCTCCAACTGTGAAGTGAGCCACCGCCGCGTTCTCGCAGCTTGTCGATACCTTTCGACTTTGAGAATGAGAGTTTGTGACTCACTCTCCCTCATTGATTGGTCGGTAAACCGAACCTAAGTGGGGGAGGATGTAACGGGGTACAAGCCCCAAGTGTACCCAAGTTACATGAAGAGTGACTAGGTCACTCTTCGGAAGGACTGGTACATGGTACCAGTGGATCCAGGAGCCAACCATTGGATAATTACATAGCTTCACTATAGGTGACTTATAGTTTGTATTAACTCAAGCTTAACCTTACCTATAAATACATTCAGTCTTAAACGTACATATTACTGGTTACTTCGTCCCCTCAGACCAGGGACACGTGAACTTGCCATTCACTTAGAGTTTGTATACTCTCGGAAGCTCTTACTTCCTCAAGCGCAAGGTGCTGTGTGACCCCGTCACAGTATAGGAAAGGTTTCCTGAAACCTCATAATAACCAAATAGAAAACCTATTAATACATTTAACGGTACCTTTGTGCAACGGGCCAACGTAATTGCCCCGGCTCACTTCACAATGTCATTCGGGGATAAGTCCAAGACTGAACATAAAGTCATCATTCGTATTCTGGGATAGTGTCCATTGCCTTTACGCAACTCAACGGAAGGCCTGATGAATCTCCGCGAAAAAAGACCTAGCCGATGCGCCACCGACGTTGAGTTTCATGTCCTCAAGACAAGCAAATCGGCCAACAACCAACTCTTCGAAGAAGAATGGATTCACCCCACGAATGAGAACCCACTGGAGTCGGATGGATTCTTGTCAGTAGTGATTATGTGGTGGCTGCATCCTCTTCTCAAGCGTGGTTTTGAGACTACGTTAGACAAAGCCAGTGTTTGGGATCTACCGACTGCTGATCAAGCTCATCCGTTACAAGATAAGTTTGACTCATTCTTCATCCCAGCAGTCAAGAGAAGCATCAAGCAACCGAACGGTGGCGGTTGATCAGAGCCCGTAAACATAAACGTCGCGATTTGGAAGTGCGGGAGAGGTACTGGTAGCATTGCGTTCGGGTGTTACATCGCAAGTGCATGCCTCACACTACTCCAGCCGTTCCTAATCAAGGCTATCCTCGAAAATATTGAAGGTAAAGTCAATGCTTTTAGCATTTCATCGGGGTATGTGCTGGCGATTCTTCTGGGGTTGACTGCATTCTGTGGGTCGACAGCGATCAGCATAGGCCAATTTCTCACTACGCGAGTGTCTTGCAACGCGCGTATGCTCGTGATAAATACTGCATATCGAAAGCTACTTCGATTATCGGCCGGAGCACGGCGAACGATGGACACTGGGGAGATTTTCACGTTTATTGGAGTCGATGGTGACCGCGTGTTGGAGGCGTACAAACTGGGGATGTGGTGTATAGTATCGCCTCTTATGCTACAGTCAGTGTTCTGATTGGAATCCAGATGGGCTACGTTGTCGGGTTCATAGCTGCTGCAACAAAAGTGATCGTTGTGTCAGTTCTCTATCGCTGGCACAAAGAGTTGGCGCATATTGTCGACAGATTTCAAGCGTGAGTGCGAATCGGTTGAAACTCACAAACGAAATTCTCCACGGTATTCGAGTAATTAAACTCTATGGGTGGAAAGATAAAGCAAACGAAATAATCCGCGATATTCGGAGATTGTATTGTTACAGAAATTCAATCATCTGCGCCTTGCAAGCTCGGTCATAATGTTTCTAGCGCCCACACTACTCAATCTGGTTTGCTTTACTACCACAATTCTACTCGGTAACAAGTTAGACGTGTCATTGGCCATTTTTATCATGGCCATTACGACGGCATGTCGAACTCCGTTCAGCGTCTTTGCCGATGCGACAGTTGCTGCAGCTGAAGCCATAACATCCACGAAACGTTTAACGGAATTTCTCTCTGCGAATGAAGTCATCGACACCGATAAAGAAGATAATACACAAGAACAAGAACCACTCATTTCAATAGGCGATGGATATTTCCAATGGGAAGAAGACTCTGCCACACCAACCCTATCTAATATCAACCTCACACTCGATCCTCAGACATTGACCGTTGTAGTTGGAGCTGTCGGGAGTGGCAAGTCCAGCCTCGTCAGCGCAATCCTTGGAGAAATGAAACAAGTTCGCGGTGTGCGTCAAGCTCACGGCAACGTGGTCTATGCGAGTCAGCAAGCGTGAATTCAGAACCAGACAGTGCGCAACAACATCCTCTTTGGTGAAGAATACGACGCAATTCACTATCGAAATGTTGTCGAGTCGTGCCAGCTTCTACCTGACTTTGAAGTGTTGGACTATGGAGACCAGACCGAAATCGGTGAGCGTGGTATCAATCTAAGCGGATCTACCTGGAGAAATAATCCAAAGCCCATGTACTGCTTTTAAGCAAGTCAGTTTTAAAAAAATAAACATAAATCTCAGACCAACGAGAACAAAGTTTATTGGTCATGTGAAACTGGGAGGCTAGTGGACTGTCACACTGCAATTATCAAACCAAAAGGAAACGATGACAGATTTCTGGCATCGTGGCGCCTATCTGATTAAACAAACAAAAACATATGAAGAAGAAGAACGCAAACATAAAAGTCAAGTGCAAAACCTATACCAATATTCCACATCAACGTGAACTCTACGTGTACAGGCTGTTACGTTCTCCTACTACTTACACTGCAGTAAGAGGAGAATCTGTCCACAGACTCACACTTGCAACTATATGTACCAATTCGTCTGTTAACGATTTTGAACAACGCACTCTTGTCGCTAGCGCTGCTGAAAGAGAAATTTAAAAAACGAGAAAAACAAACTCGGAGGTCTCAAAGGAAAAATTAAACCCAAAGATGTGAACCTGCGCTTTTTTTTTAGAGGAAGCAAGTTGTGCTCCTACAAATAAAATTGCACTGATGGAGTTCGTGTAATAAAATGCAAATTCTGTTACAATTAAATGAAAAACACTGGAAAATTCTAGTGTATCCTCACGACACACAAACCTACTTACATACTTACACAAACGTACTGTAAACTCAAACAATAAACAAAATTTAACTTTGAGATAGTTGGGATGAAAGAAACGAATCAAAACAAACAGTCTTGAGAAATTGGGAGGCAATGTCTAGCTTTATTCGAGACACAAAAAAAGTAATAAACAAAAATATGAGAAATTACTGAAAAATGACTCAAAATTAAGTCGAAAGGCAAGCAAAACATATGCATGCCTCTGCCGTTAAAATGTAACGACAGAATACACCTACGACTACTATAATTTGTCAAACCAAGCAATAACACTTTCTTGCATGAACGACCTCTCTGTCGATTGACTTAGTAGTACACGTGCGTGGGCGTGTTTCATTGTTTGTAGCCGATGCTGCTGCTGCTGCGAAGCAGGCGCAGGGGATGCGTTGATGCAAGTATTGGGATAATTAATACAGTTTTCGTTTGGAGGGTAGGTCGAATTAGCAATTAACTATGCTAGGCTTTCCACTTATGATATTCTTCTCATACTCAGGTCAGCACCCATTCTAGAACTGCAAAATTCAGCGCTTCCCCGTGCACGGCACGGCATTTATCGTTTTTACTACTCCTGCATCAATGGGTTGTGCAGATAAGTGTTTACAATTTGTCCCCATAGAGGGTAGCGTCAACGCGAGCATATTATTTAACTCGATACGCTTAAAGCAAAAAAATATGGGTAAAGGTGTTTTGTTAAAAGTTATTCACGATATATTTTTTATTGTAATGCGGCTATACTGTACACCATTTCAATTATTACTAAACCGTGTTTTTTAAGAGTCGGAGAACCTCTGGCTTAAATGAATTAGCAAAGAAGAGTGATATTTGACCACGTGGAGTCTAAAAATGCATGTTAAAAGATCACGAGTGCTCCACTGTGGAGCCTCCACATAAGGCCATAATTTTAAGGTAAATGTGGCTACGACTCGAACTATCTCATTGAATGAGCTAGAGCAGTCGTTCTCGAAAACAGATTTAACCCTGGTAGTGTTACGAGTAGTACCGCGTACACCCCTACAGGGATTAACCCTCCTGGTGCGTACAGCCCTACCGGACTTAATCCGGGTAGTAATACGTTCGCGTAGTACGGACATCTCAAAAAGGATTATGTCGGGGCCAGTTTGATGTGCTCTCCTAAAATTTTTAGAAAAAAACTTGTGTGTCTTCGTACTTAACCGCGTATTCTTACCACTGGGGGTTATGGGCGCCTCACGACAAAGACACATAAATCACTGGGAAGATACACATTGCCATTTATTACCCAGGTTAAATTCATAAATTTCATCATATTAAGACTTTACAATAATTTACAGCTGTCAAATGAGTGGGTGATTCCCACTGCAAAATTGATGTTGCTTGTTTGTATCATACTTTGTAGTGTTCTGTGAAGGTACAGACGACTTAATGATCTTTTTTTAAACTCCAAGTCGGTCTTGGTCTCATGACGCACGCGCTCGTCGCGAACAGACACAACAGAGCTGGCGAAACGTCAGAGAACGAATCCGTATGTTGGGGAGGCACGAGAAGATTGCGTGAGGTGAACGAGGGTCGTGCTCAGCCAACACGACGGGCGACAGTAATTAGCAACTCCATCAGAGCTTCCACCGGACGGATCGACAGGTACCACGTGGTGATGTGCGCCGAGCTCACAGACCCCATTTCCAATGGTAGTGATGTTAGTCTCTCTATTCGTGAAACGAAGCAGTAGTCAGGAATCATAATGCCGAGTTATTGTGTGTAATAACATAAGCACCCCCCCCCCCCCCCCAAAGTCGCGTTCATACAATTACACTTATCTCGTCACTAGAGGTACCATCAGAATCGCTACCTAGCGCATCACTTTCTACCGCCGATGGTCCTTCGTCAACATTGTCGTCCTCATCAGTTGAAGCTTCTGCTTCGGTCGGAAGCTCGACAGGCTGAGGAAGCTGAATCGTTTCACGAGGTCGGCCTCGCGCGCGACGCTCGCTAATTGTAGCAAGAGCAGCAATATGACTTCGTGAAAGGGCTTCAACTGTCGCTACAAACGTGGTCAAGCTGGGATGAGGTGTTGCAAAGGTACTATTGAGCTCCCTGTTAAACCGCTCAAGTGGATTGTTTGTGCGCGCAACTAGACGCTGGCTCAGACCATGAACGTTCCACAGATCCGTGGCGTAAAGATCCAACCAAGTACGAGAGAGATACTCCCAGAAGCGGCGCCAGGTCGAGCGAGCGTAAGGGACCCCATTGCTTCGGCAGCGGTCCTTAATTTGCCGTTTGGCCCAGGCAATTCCTCGTGGGTCAATGTGCTGCGGATCAATGACCGTTAACATGTCTGGGACGCCTGGCTCCATAGCAATCGCTACAGCTCGACTTGAAATACCGAGTTTTTTTATCGTCCTCCGAACGGCTTATTTAAAGTGGAACAAGCAACCAGTAATGTCAGCTGCCGGAAATTGGATACGACAACATCGATCAGAGCCCTCTCAAAGTCACAAATCACTTCAGAAGACTCGAATTGCTCGTCAGCTGCTTGCTTGATGAAGTGCAAAACGTGCTAGTACGTGTTCATTGTTTTCTGAGTCGTTCGAACATAGAAGACCGGGACGTATTTGCCGCTTGACCTGTCGTACACCATCACCACGATGCACTGCTGGAATCCGCGAGGAACGCATCTGAACGTGCCATCGATAAAATGCAGGTCCCTGAGTACTTTAGCAGAGTGATCCGTTCTGGGTGCGCCGACCCAATGATCAGAGCTGGTTGTTCGCTGCCTTCAAACCCACATATAAAGCGAAACTGGAAGAAGTTCAGAGGCCGGTCTACCCTAGAGAGAGGAGGCATTTCGATCCTCCCATGCACATCTCCTCCAAAGTGACGATCTCGTACTCGGTACACTCGGCTTACAACCTGCTCTCGAGATAGACCGAGCAACGCTTGCTACTGCTCCCCACCGTAGAATTGGGCGTTGACCCTAGACCAGATGGTTGCTGCAGACAGCGAGACGTCATATCGTGCAATCTCGTCAACAGCGACTTGCATTTCTTCAACAATGTCTACAGGAGCTTGTGCAGCAGTAGGGTTGGCTCGACCGTTGCGGCCGACGAGGTTGCAGTATTCCATGGTTGCTGCGTGAAGTTCGACCTTCCCGCGGCAACCAGACCCGCGATAATAGCTGCACCGATAGACAATCTTGCGTCTTGATGTCCAGGCTCGAGTATACTGATATCCGGCTAGGTTAATGATTGTACCATAGCGAGCGTGCCGCGCAGCCGCAGCACGTGGAAGCACCTCTCGAACTTCACCGTGCTCAGTGTGATCTTGCTCGTTCTTCTCCTGTCGTGGTAGTACATGTCCATCTCCGGGACTTCGGGGTCTGCGTATGCCATATTGACTGATTCGGCTGGGGCTTGGAAGAAGGAGGAGAATTGAGGAGTGAGAAACACTAGAGCAAGTCAAACCAGGAGCGAATGCGAAGATGGGTCGTGTGCGACCGCCGGTAGAGCAGTGGATTTTCCACAACGGACGTTTATTTGTTGCAAGGAGTTACAGGTTAAATTTGCTAGGGACTGTTTGCATAATGCGGAGTTCTTCCCATCTTCATTTGTATTTTCAACTCTTTGCTGCAGAATGCGGAGTTCTCCGATCTTTTCCTGCAAAAAGCGGAGTTCCCCCCTTCGCCTTCAGTACATAAAGATCCGCCTGGTACCCAAGCTGGCCGGCACTTGGCATCATGCCAGTGTCATGCCAGTGGCATGGCGTCGTAGTCTGCATCGTCACCGCCTCTTACATCGGAAGCTGACGCTAATACCGAGAGTAGGTACTAGATGCCTTGCACGAAGGCGATGCACGAGTACGCAACCAGAAACAACATGACTGTTATTAATAAGTTGGCTGGGCGGCGCGATGCTGGTTGCCGCAGCGTATACGTCCATGGTGCTTGTATTTATAGTGGACGTGGATGCGCGGATGTGCTCGTGTACTGTATTTGATCAGCATGCTATATCCTGTAAGCACTACGTTGCGGCGCTACTAGTAGATTCTTTGAATCCGTTTATAGAGCGTTTCACGGTTGTCGACGAATGCTACAAAATCGACGCGTATACAGTGCTCTATGGTTCTGATGCAGACTTTGGTGTCCAATTGGTTCTCACCGAAGAACTCACTGTGAAGTCCACACAGTGTTAACCTCCAGCACCGCCCACCTCAGTTGAGGAAGAAAAAGGAAAGAAGACTGCCGAGCAAAGGTGATACTACAACGAAGGTAGGCAAGGCGAAGCGCACTGGCACATGTCGTAACTGTGGCCAAATTGGTCACAACAAGCGTGGCTGCCCTGTCGAGTAAACCATACAGGTACCTGCTATGGTGTCCGCCCGGCAGTATTGTCGTGTGTTCTTGTCTGTTCCACATTTTTACGGAGTAGATGTTCAAAATATACTTTGATGTGGTCCACACCTAGGTGTTTCATTGGTCAACTTTCCAGGATGTGAAATTTCAACCAATGATATCTTATGTTAGTTGGCATATTGTGCTCAGCCGTGCCAATCATAAACGCGTTAGGGGAAACATTCAGAGCTCTTTTCACAATTTTCCTGAAAAGCAGCAGATCTCTGTCAACACGCTCATATATATTTTTACTCACAGCGACAAATAGGACACGAGTTACGGAGGAAAATGCAAACCCTCCTGGTAAGTGACCATGCAAACGCCCCCGTGTCGTCCTCAAAACAAACGCCGATTTCCTATATAAAACTGAGCAAGGAGCACGCCTCAGGAGCTTTCTCATGCTCTCTTCAGCTCCTGAATCTGGCCTTGCGTGCCCAAGATATTGCACGTTATCATTTTACAACGTAAAAATATGGAACGGACAAGTAAGTCTGAGCTTTCAATAAGGTCCCAGAAGTGTAATACATGTTTCCTATTTAAAAGCAAAGACGTCTCGGATACTTGTAGTAAGTTTGCATACTTTTACTCTAACAGTCAAGCTTGGTGGTTGCAGGGAACTCCGCTCTTTGCAGAAAAAGATCGGAGAACTCCTCATTCTACAGCAAAGAGTTGCAAATGCAAATGAAGATGGGAAGAACTCCGCATTATGCAAAAAGTCCATTTGTTAGTGGTTACAAATAATTAAAGCCCGACCCAAAAGTTTAACTTGCTCGAATATCTCTTAATGTTTTTTATTG
Organism: Phytophthora tentaculata; assembly: GCA_033557915.1. Taxonomy (NCBI): domain Eukaryota; phylum Oomycota; class Peronosporomycetes; order Peronosporales; family Peronosporaceae; genus Phytophthora; species Phytophthora tentaculata. Next base: position 253,179 of record JAUCEA010000009.1, read on the forward strand.
AGAAGTAAACTTTTGTTGTCTACTGTAGCATGGTATATCCCTCCTCAAACAATATCATATCTTAGAGAGTCAAGCTTGTTAGAGTCAAGCTTGCGGACAATGTTAGGGAGAAAGCGAGTTTAAAGTGTGGAGAAAAAGCGCAGGCAGTGGGGGTAGAATTTTAACGGGGTCGGATATTGGTAGGTATATATTTTAGGTAGGACCTGGTATCCGGGGTAGAATTTTAGCGTGGTCGGATACTGGTAGGTATATATTTTAGGTAGGACCTGGTATCCGGGGTAGAATTTTAGCGTGGTCGGATACTGGTAGGACCTGGTATCCGACCCCGTTAAAATTCTATCCCCACTGCCTGCGCTTTTTCTCCACACTTTAAACTCGCCTTCTCCCTAACATTGTCCGCAAGCTTGACTCTAACAAGCTTGACTCTCTAAGATATGATATTGTTTGAGAAGGCATGTACCATGCCACAGTAGACAACAAAAGTTTACTTCTCAATAAAACAAAATTAAAAGCTGTTCGAGCAAGTTAGACTTTTGGGTCGGGCTTCAATTATTTGTAACCACTAGCAAATTTAACCTGTAACTCCTTGCAACAAATAAACGTCCGTTGTGGAAAATCCACTGCTCTACCGGCGGTCGCACACGACCCATCTTCGCATTCGCTCCTGGTTTGACTTGCTCTAGTGTTTCTCACTCCTCAATTCTCCTCCTTCTTCCAAGCCCCAGCCGAATCAGTCAATATGGCATACGCAGACCCCGAAGTCCCGGAGATGGACATGTACTACCACGACAGGAGAAGAACGAGCAAGATCACACTGAGCACGGTGAAGTTCGAGAGGTGCTTCCACGTGCTGCGGCTGCGCGGCACGCTCGCTATGGTACAATCATTAACCTAGCCGGATATCAGTATACTCGAGCCTGGACATCAAGACGCAAGATTGTCTATCGGTGCAGCTATTATCGCGGGTCTGGTTGCCGCGGGAAGGTCGAACTTCACGCAGCAACCATGGAATACTGCAACCTCGTCGGCCGCAACGGTCGAGCCAACCCTACTGCTGCACAAGCTCCTGTAGACATTGTTGAAGAAATGCAAGTCGCTGTTGACGAGATTGCACGATATGACGTCTCGCTGTCTGCAGCAACCATCTGGTCTAGGGTCAACGCCCAATTCTACGGTGGGGAGCAGTAGCAAGCGTTGCTCGGTCTATCTCGAGAGCAGGTTGTAAGCCGAGTGTACCGAGTACGAGATCGTCACTTTGGAGGAGATGTGCATGGGAGGATCGAAATGCCTCCTCTCTCTAGGGTAGACCGGCCTCTGAACTTCTTCCAGTTTCGCTTTATATGTGGGTTTGAAGGCAGCGAACAACCAGCTCTGATCATTGGGTCGGCGCACCCAGAACGGATCACTCTGCTAAAGTACTCAGGGACCTGCATTTTATCGATGGCACGTTCAGATGCGTTCCTCGCGGATTCCAGCAGTGCATCGTGGTGATGGTGTACGACAGGTCAAGCGGCAAATACGTCCCGGTCTTCTATGTTCGAACGACTCAGAAAACAATGAACACGTACTAGCACGTTTTGCACTTCATCAAGCAAGCAGCTGACGAGCAATTCGAGTCTTCTGAAGTGATTTGTGACTTTGAGAGGGCTCTGATCGATGTTGTCGTATCCAATTTCCGGCAGCTGACATTACTGGTTGCTTGTTCCACTTTAAATAAGCCGTTCGGAGGACGATAAAAAAACTCGGTATTTCAAGTCGAGCTGTAGCGATTGCTATGGAGCCAGGCGTCCCAGACATGTTAACGGTCATTGATCCGCAGCACATTGACCCACGAGGAATTGCCTGGGCCAAACGGCAAATTAAGGACCGCTGCCGAAGCAATGGAGTCCCTTACGCTCGCTCGACCTGGCGCCGCTTCTGGGAGTACCTCTCTCGTACTTGGTTGGATCTTTACGCCACGGATCTGTGGAACATTCATGGTCTGAGCCAGCGTCTAGTTGCGCGCACAAACAATCCACTTGAGCGGTTTAACAGGGAGCTCAATAGTACCTTTGCAACACCTCATCCCAGCTTGACCACGTTTGTAGCGACAGTTGAAGCCCTTTCACGAAGTCATATTGCTGCTCTTGCTACAATTAGCGAGCGTCGCGCGCGAGGCCGACCTCGTGAAACGATTCAGCTTCCTCAGCCTGTCGAGCTTCCGACCGAAGCAGAAGCTTCAACTGATGAGGACGACAATGTTGACGAAGGACCTTCGGCGGTAGAAATTGACGCGTTAGGTAGCGATTCTGATGATACCTCTAGTGACGAGGTAAGTGTAATTGTGTGAACGCGACTTTGGGGGGGGGGGGGGGGGGGGGTGCTAGAGTCAGGATCACGTTTGGTCTAGCTACGGTTAGATCTTTTACTCTCTTATAACATCAAAAACAATATAATAAATTTCTATGTCTTACTTACTGGTCTGTCATGAGTAAGGGTCGGAGAGTTTGCCCGGCTACCTATTCAGGCCCTACCGGCATACGACCCCGTAAATAGCTTACCACACTGGGTCGCCGAGATGGTTTCAAGGAACTTTCTGACGAATGTATCGCAAATATTATTATTGCCATTTGATACTATTTAAATAAAACCACGCTTATTAACTTTGGTCGCTTTTACCTACCGTCTTAAGGCCTTCTGCCAGCGGCCGACAGCAGCATTGAGCTTGAATATGTTACTCTACTCCTTACCATACAGATTCAGGCCCAGAGACCTGCTCTCTGTAGTACCAGACCCATACCCACCCCAACAAGTGTCAGACCCTGATACCACGTCTTACCAGTATCTGACCCCGTCAAAATGCTACTGTCTGGGTCGGGTCCTGTAATATATTACGTTGTTGCGAATACATTGCCGTAGCACCAGGAAATCTCGGTAAGTTTTTAGTTGTGAGATTGATAAAATGGCTATTTACACATATTAAGTGACTCAAGAATAGCTCATTTCAACTTAAGACATCCACACTCGCTTATAAATTCCTGCGTGACGTTCGCGCTGTCCAGTTGGGTACGATAATATGTTAGCTAAGTTGAAGCGTGAATATTGCGCGAAAGGTGATGACAGCGCTTTGAAATTTAAAGAAACAACAATTCGCAGGTCAAAATCTGTGCTTAGCTGTCTGCTTTTGTACTGTAACTTACCAAAATCGGGTACATGATCTCTTGGCAACAATAAGCTAAATCCACGAACAAAATAACGCCCTTAGCTTGCTGGTTTCTTATCCTACTATTAATACTGGATATACTTTTAAAAAAAGGGATTATGTGGCAAATTTACTCTGAAACCAACCGTTCATTCTCATCTAAGCGTTGTTTCTCATTCTGAACGTGTTTTGAGGACTTTAGCAAATCTGCAAGTAAATGGCCCCAGTGACAGTAGAGATGTGCGCTCGTGATACGGTACTGCAATAATAATTTTGATCGGGACCATGGATTTGGATTTCCAGTCGACCACATCAAGAACTACGAGTGTTGCTTTGATTTGTAGACAAGAACACATCTTCAGTGTAAGAGTTCATGTGCTGTCATTTGGAGCTTGTGTTTGCTATACGAAAACCTTTCGGTGGGGTCAGATACAGAACGGACCTGCTTTAGGAACGAGTATCCTGGGGGTTGCACCCCAGACCCCCGCAGTAGAAATAACATGTTCTGGAGAGTGCTATGAGTCGCTTCGCTGGTGAGTTCGGCGCTGGGCCCGCCTCCGCAAATATCGCGCGGGTTTGCTGCGGCTACGGCGTAGCCTATCATATGCTGCCTATGCGACCTCGCACCCGCTCACTCCCGTAAAGTTAACTCCGTCGTCCCATCGAATATCGCCAAAATGTCAGATCAGAAGTATCCCGCCTCCCTAGTGGAGAAAGGGGATAAACTAACGAGGGCCCTTGCACAGACAGGACACAGCATGTGAACTATAATCGAACCGGTAGTACTACAGCGCCGGTAATATACCGGTACCATTGTAGACGAATAGAATGCCGCTTGATCTGAGTATGGCCTGAATGACTGGAGGCCAATAATAGGTAGTGAGAATTCTCAAGAACTAAGGAAAACATTTACTATCACTTTTGCTCTACAATGAGCGCAACGCCAGACACAACTTTCATAATTGCCCCACCTTCAGCCCTGGTATACCCATCCAATGACTTGAGCCGAATAACGACACACGGGCCCCCGCTCACCAGGAGAAGGCTGACGCACTTAACCAGGACCAGCGCGTGTACGTGCTCCACCGCATAACGTTGCGCGCATTGCCAGACTCTTGACGAGGGTCATGAGAAGAAGCATCGCTTGTGCAGGCTCCTGAGGAGTAGTACATGTACACTATGTTGACGTGTGGTACCTATCACGCATTGGACTTGTCGAACGACCCAAACCGTCGACGCGAGAGGCAAACCTGCAAGTCCAATAGTAGGTCCGCAACCATAATGTATGGGTTACCTACTCTAGTACATGTAATAGATCTAGAAGAGAGATACGTCTTCCGTATTTGTTAACTGTAAAGGTGCGAGAGTGGCGTCTAGCAGACCAGCACGCGTCCTCCAAAAGCTTTGACGACCAACAATCGGTGGGCTGGCTATTTGAAAGTGAAACTGAAACTGAAACTGAAAGCAACTCCGATACGACTCGTAGCGTCTGTTTTGATATTGCATAAAACTCACTATCTCTAATCCAAAATCAACTCAAACGAGGCTCCGAAAGTTCTCATATATACCGGTAGGTAAAGCCGTTATCGAAGTCGAACAGCTTAGCGGTATTCTGTTACAGCACACGCTCGTCAGAAGGTGTCCCAACTCCAGCATAAAATGCCGGGTCTGACTTCGACTGAGCATCCAGGCTTTAGGACACCATCTGGATGGCTGAAGCAAGTGAGAGAGCCATCCTGTTGCGGTGCCACACGCTGGGTGTCATGAAGCTGTTAGAGCCACCTGACTCCATTTTGGGAACGACGCAAGGTTGAATGGGCAGCTCGATGATTTTCGAAGTGCTTTGCTTGTTGCACACTTTTACAAAATGGTTCCTGGAGGGCAACATCGCTGTAGATGTAAAAGGGCTCGGATTTGTATTCACACATACGCTAGGGGTTATGCAGTCATGGCACAACCCACTGACTGTACTACAGAAGGTGAGGACAACCATTGGATGGGGTTCACTCTCTGGGTTTGCATGGCAACGAATCTCAAGCTGCGTCCGAGCTGATAGCACGACTCGAGCGCTTTCCTATCCGCTCCAAAAAAGTAAGTTTTCACTTGTCGAAACTAGCTTGCTTTTCAGTATTAACCCAGATTTCCTTTTGAAATATGGCCCTTTTCGATATTTCAGGTAGTGGGGGCCTTGTGACGCTTCTATTTATGCGATCATGGCATCACTTTTCAGCGAGAATAGAAATCTTTTTGTATGGATCCGGCAGTACTGAACGTTTTAATGACAGAGAAAGATGCTATTGCCAGGATGAACCGTGAAGAGGGCCTGAGGATGAGATTGCGTGCGGTCACTGAGAATCTCGTGGCTCCTGCAAACATGGAATACAACCACTGGTGCGGGTTCATGATTGACGTGACGTGTGGCGACGTACTCTACACGACCCCTTGGAATCCAGCTACTTCGAAGGGGTAAGGCTAGCTGCGAAGAAGAAGATAGTTCAGCTCCTAACGCCTCCGACACTTAGTCGATTCTGGTACAGGCCGTTCATGTCAGATCTTGGCGCGCAGAAGGACAGTTTTAACTGTGGAGTTTACATGGTGGCTGCGTTTGAAAAGTTTTGAGTTGCTGCTTTAGATGACGTTGAGGAAGTACGTTTCATCGCTTGCGCTTTCGATACTTAAGCTTATGCTTAAAATCAATAATACATCTCTAGCTACATGCTTTAGTTGTATTACAGCAATTAGTATTATCGCCGTGGCAGTGGATGCTGTTGACAGACAATTTGGCCGATACCTTTACAGTGACGCTTCATCACAGTAGCTTTGAGGGTGTCTTTTCATCAGTAAACGAAATTGATTAGAGCGCCGAGTCACACACTCAAGAATTCGTCCGCCAAATAACATGCGAAAGCTCGGCGGATTGTCTACCAAGATCCCGCAGTCCTGCAGCCTTCGAGAGGGGATGTGATGTGTGTGTGGCAGTTCGCTGTTTTGACGAAGCTCCGATTTTTTTTTTACGGCGCTCTCTTTGGATTTTGTCAGCACCCTTTTCACAACGAAGTTGGTCTACAGCAGTGTTTAATACTGAATGCGGACATTTCCTTTTGATGGCATGTGTTATTGATTGCTACAGGGGAAAGACCGTACATTAACTTAGTGCCAGGACAAAGCACCAGAAATGACATTAGGTTTTAGAGAAATTGAAAAGTACAAATTGTATTTATTAAAATCAGGAGGAAGTACCTCGTAGTGCCCCATTGCTTTAATAGTACCCCCACCTTGTATGGATTTTGTACAATTTTTTAAAAATAAAATTCACAATTTTAGCCAAAAAATACTACGGTATTAATAGTATACTAACAAAGAGAGGCACCTTTTCAATCAGTATTAGAGAAACAACTTCACCTTCACATTATTTTCACATGGTCGCAAATGAAACAAAAAAGCCTACTTTCCGCAATGTGAAGAATCTCGTCCGCAGAATTGAGAATTGTGAGGAACGGAATCCTTAGTCGGACTTGTGCACCACATAAAAATAAGGCTCGCCGCCCGCCTGCCATCATTGAAGATGGCAGACCGGCGCCGCAACTTCACTCAAGGGGAGGATCTAGACCTCCTCCGCCAAGCTCTGGGTGTCCACCCGTTTCTCAAGCCCCGTGGTAGTATATTGGGCAAAACTTACCCTGTTCTCGTTTTGAAGCACCTGATAGCACGACCCTCTTAGAATTCTTGCAATAAAGCTTACGTTGCATTCGTAATATCATACACTCACAAGTCATTTGAATCGTTCAGATCATTACGTGGTTTGACTGTGTCAATGTATGTATCTCCGACGTGATATGTTTTATCGAAGTCAAAATAACGCTGTAAGAAAGACTTACGTGAATTACATTAAACACTGTATTGATCATACAAGCCTAGATAGTGTAATGGGAGGATCTGGATAACTGGTCCTCACTTCTCCTTTTATCAAGTCATTCTCAAGTCCAATATACAAGCCTCTCCTCCAAGACTCTCTTCCTACAAACATGTGCATGCATTTTCACTGTCCTCAGCTGCCCTAACACCTCTGCAAATCCCCTTATTTTAACAGGTTATAAGCTCAGCGCTTCCAACCAGTATAGGGCGGCTAAAACGTAGAGCGCCACCTGTCTAACAGGGCATGAATCCGACGCCGACAAGCGGACGCGCCGGAGTCTACCACGTGCGACCGGCACCTCGAGGCGATGTTATCCTCTACAGCAGCCGACGAGCTGCGCGCTGTGAGCAGGACGTATGGCACGCGGCATCGAGCCAGAGGAAAATCTCTCTGGACTCCGCACCATACGCACTTTGTATTGAGCCTGCTATAAGCGGGGCATACGGGCTGTAATGTCGCCCATGACAATGTGCTTGTACAACTAGTACTACAAGAGCGAGCCTAAGGGCGCTGCACACCCTCGCTGCTGCTCTAGTAGCCGATAAAGACTTTTCAAGAGCAAACCTCATTGGCAAGACTACCAGTCGCAGATTCGACAAGCTGGTCAAACCACACCGAGAACAGGTCGCAGAGGCCGGAGCTTTGTCTAGCGTTGCCGAGGAGGAAAATGAGAAACGATCATCTTAGATAAGATCGTGGCATTGCTAGACGATCGCGCCACTCGCTTAGCAGTTGCAAAGGAGACCGAGCTTCGGAAGCGCGCGTGACAGGAACAAAAGTCGCTAACAGCGAGACGCATGGCCATGAAAACACTGCGCGAGAGTTCGGAGGAAGGCAGTCCGCCAAAAAGCGCAAGACAACGGAGCTAAAGGAGCTGCTGATGGACCTGAAGGAGCAGGAGATGGCTGACCGCAAGGCTGCGAGGGAGGCGGACGCAGTGCTGCGAACTCAAGAGCGCCAGAAAGCCCGTGAGGAGGCCGCCCGTGCCCGCCAAGAAGCAAGTGAGAACATGTTGAAGTTGGTAGGTGCAGTGACAGAAACATTTTGGCAGTTACTCAGGCTCAGAAGTCGAGTTAGACGGGTATCTACTGTTGTAGGTATGATTCTAAACCAGGTGGAGCTAGTTGAAAGTACTCACTAATCTGATTGCCGCGGTAGTAACAGCAATGACAGTTTGCCAGTAACATGCTAATACAGACGTATTTGCCGACAGGACTCAGACGAACTCGAAGAGACTTCTTAAAGTCAATGAAGGCCCATGAAGTATTGAGCTCCTTGAATTTCTATTCACGAACAGAGCCCATACGCGAATTGAAAATACCAATCCGCTTGGTGTAACAGCAGCCTGGTAGTTAAGACAGTGTACCAGAGGTCGCAAACGCCAGAAAGCGGATGTCCGTACCCGTCCGTAGGTTAGTGCAGCGAGAGTAAGGTTATTCGTGACCGTCCGTAAAATTCGATCGGATGCCCGTGGTTGACCGCTAAAATGACTTCGGTTAACCGAAATCCGAGTAGTGTTTACTAAATGTATTGAAATGTAGTACTATGTGTGAAAGTAGCTTACAACAGGTCAGCATTGGATCTAGCTACGAGAATGCCATCTAAAACGGAAGGGCTCAGCATCGTTCGCTTTACCCCGAACGCATTTCCAGCGTCTGAAAAATTGCTCTCTGACATAGCGCTTGAAGCAGGAATAGCCAAAATAGATCTTGCAACTTGTCCTAAGGTTGGGAAGCGAGACGGTTCTCCTTCATCACTTGGGCTAGCAACTTTTTTCCACCACTTCAGTAAATCAAATTTTATCATCTCAGTTTTACTAAGCCGCAGACTCCAGTATCTTTCAAATTCTAGTTCTTTTTGGTCTTTCGGTGGTCTGATGTCTTCTGCTCATCATCGGACTCGTCTGGTGCACTCAAACTAATAAATCCACGCGTGGACCTCCGTCGCTTGTTCGGAGCTAAAGTCGATCGCTCTGATTCGCTTATGTTCGTCGTAGTGGAGCATGCACGCATCAAAGCTAACAAAATGTTCTTAGCATTCGAAATTTGGAGTTCTTCGACACCATAGAGTCGTAATTTTAGCTTTTGCCGTGGGTCGAGTATGGCCGCCACGTAATGTTTATCGATTAATTTCCATTTGGGCATACCGTGCGTCAAAATGAGCTGCTTGACAGCTACAATTGACGGCGAATCAGGTGGAATAACTCTGTCTGGTCTGTGCATGGTTTTAGTATGTCCAACAATCTGTACCGATCGTAAACAACAAAGTGCAGTGTTGGTTTGTCCAGCTTTCGAGGGTTAATGTAGCCACATAAATGTTTCCAAAAACACAACTAGCTCTTCGAGAAATGAACGGTCTATCTGCTCCAGATAATGGAAGTCTTGAAGAGCTGTCAGCATCGTAGCCAACTCATCGTACATATTTAGGATGCTTTGCAGCATGCGAAAATATGAGCCCCACCTAGTCACATTTTCTTGTTTGAGCGTGATCGAGAGCTTCGACTGCAAGTTCGCTTGCTTGATGTAGCGGACTAGCTTCTTGCAACCGTCGATTACATCGAAGACTTTTGGAGCATCCGCTTTAAATCTGTAGAATGGCTCGGATCTTGTACCATAAACTGTCTGCGTTGTTTTGCATAGTACTGTAGTCAAAATAATTGTAATTTTATGATCAGCACACGCGATCCAGTCGTACTGAGATCTAAATCCACTGCTACCACTCATGTTAGATCCACTATCCGTTACGACAGGAAAGAGACCGCGATCGTATATGTTTGAGTCACTATCACTCACGACAGAGAGTAATCTACTGTCAAAAATGCTGTAGGCCCTAAGGCAATCGTTGAAAAAATCAAGAACTGCCGCGGCTGTGTGAGACGGTGGCTTGAAATGCTTGACTTGAAGAGTTGGTGAGTGCATTTTGAAGTTACCATCAATCCAATGGCATGTAATAGAGACGAACGTTAGCTTACGAGCTTTATCTGTCCACAAATCCACCGTAAAGCCTGCTGCGCAGCCTTCCTTGAAATGCGATGACAGCCACGTTTCACTCGTAACCGAGAGTCTCCGGCAACTTTCACGACGTGATGTTCTACGGTGTTGCCGACAGGTAATAACGCATCGATGTCGACAAGTGACTTTTATTTTGTACCAATTTTGATTAGTGCAGACGCTAGTACTTTGAATCCAGTTCCTTCACAAACCGAAAATGTTTTCAAGTCTTTGCTGCACATCGTAGCTGCCGCGCGGCACACTTCTCGCTTACCATTGGAAGATACAGATTGAGCAGTAGTATATCTAACCATAGAACCGGCTGCCGCATTAGCATCTTGTAGAGAGCACTTCTTGGTGTGGCTATTTAGCGTACTTGTACCTTTGCCACTTTTGTACACGTAAGTCTGAAAACATGCTCTACATTCTAGGTATTGTTTACCACCTGTAGTGAAACGCCCACCGCTCTTTTTCTCGATCACGAATGAGAAGTATTTCCAGCATTGGGGTCTGTACGAAGATGATTCAGCCTGAAGTCCTAAAATTGCGGGTTTTGTTGATAGTAATTCAATTTTTATAGCGAGTTTAAGAGACTTCAGCTCAAGCGATTGAAGCAGCTGAAGTTTCTGGTCTAGTTCGATAGATGAGTCCACCACCCGACCTTCCGCTCCTCCAGCAGCATTGTGAGAGAGTCGAAAAACAGCAACAGGCAGCAAAAGGCCCCGAGTAGGAGCTACCACGAGGGCAACAACAAGAAGCGCGGGACCGGGATGGAACCAGTGACCCTTCGAGCTGCAATCAAACGCTCTACCACTGAGCTACCCGCGCGTCGAACCATACCTACCCCCTTACCCACATCACAAAATAAAGACTTACACAGCGCACAAACCACCACGCTCGCATCCACACTCTCGCACTATCACCGCTGACCTCATGTATACCTACAGCAGTTTCGTTCTCTCATATCCACTCCTGCACATGGCACCACGCATAACCACCCACCCCTTCGAGCTCCCACGCGCGCCACACTTCAGACGAGCGATAGCAGACGACTACGCGATTTCCAAGGCCGTCCGCCACGCGAGCAAGGGCCTTGAACGCGCCATGGCGCAACTGTATCACTCGTGCGCGGACAACCCACCGGCAAAAGGTACTTCTCCACCAGTTCGTACCTTACTATGCCACCGACGTGACGTAACCCACCGCAATTTAATCTCCAACCACTCCACAGCCAGCGCCACTAGTTCCAACCCCAGGTACCACAAAGCCGAAATGTGTTCCACCACCAGGTCCAACTCCAACTCATCCACGTGACGAACCTCACACCAAGCTTTAACACCAACTGATACACAGCCAACGCCACCAGTTCCAGCTCCAATTACCACAAAACCGCGATGTGTTCAACCACCAGTTCCACCTCCAACTACTCCACACCCGTGACGAGCTATACAGCAAGTTTCAGCTCCAACTACCCCACAGTTACAGACGCGAGCTACTACACAGGCCGCTCGAGATGTACACCGCCGCCGGTTTGCAGTGCTACTACGCCACAGCCGATATGAACTTCTCCAGCGGTTCGTACTCGGACTATTCCACAGACGCTATCACTGACCCGACAAAACTCAACTGGATAACAATGAGACGCGAGTCACCTCTTTGCTAAGTCAAACGCTACAGTGAACGTTTTTGTCTGTGCTCTAATTCGTAAATGAATGAATACAAAAGAGCTTCTAATAGGCGGGGTTCCCCGTTACTGGTTTCGGCTGCCCGTGACCAATCCGTTTTAGGTTTCAGCTGTCCGTATCCGTCCATTTACGGACGGCTGTGGGGTTTCGGTTGCCCGTATCCGCCCGTGGTTATACCCGAAGCTTGCCCGAACGGGTACGGTTAACCGTTTGCGACCTCTGCAGTGTACCCGCTTGTGTCCCGAGTACACCTGCTTCTGTAGGATTGTTTTTTGTTCCGTCGAGTCGACGGGCGGCACAGCGTTTCTTGTGACATCTATAAAGCCAAACACTGTGGATAGTGGCGAGCCATAACTGCGAATAGCGTCAGCGTACTGTTGAATCCGCTCGGCGCTGGAAGTAGATGATATCCTTATACCTACCATAGAGACATAACACTTAGCTTAATATGACTTACAATAGACAACACTTGCAAGTAATCATGTGCTGAATAATTCGGCTGAGCTGCCCCGTTGAGCGACCAAAGACCTTGATCATGTCGTACAGCCTCTTAGGATAGCTTAGGTGATACAGTAAAATGCAAAGCGCCTCTGTACAGTGGACTTTGTCCCGGTAGTTCGTGATCACGAACTCCGGAAGCTCAAAACAGCGGCAAAGCGATAGTGCGCCGCTTACGTGGAAACGAAAGAGCAGCTTGCTGTCTACGTCGGACAGCCGCACGAGGCAGAACCGCAGATCAGGTATGAGGGGTCGCTCGGGCTTAATGGTGGTGTGTGTTCGACTACTTTGGAGGAGAGTTGGATGCCGTCGTCTTGGAGAAGAAGTACTAGCTCGTCCATTGTTACTTGCGAATGGTGATCAGTCACCTGGGCAGATACATAATGTAGTGAAGTTTGCGAAATTTGTGCACATCTAATCTTCAGCCTATCTTCACAGCAGATCACGGTAAAGATAAGTGAAGATAGAGCTGACTGCGAAAGTCTATATTGCTTTGACTTTTGGTTTTCATAGAGCCCCATTCCTCTAATACAGTAATACTCCACCCTTTAATATGTAACGGGTAGCGCTGTTTCTTGCAGCGCACGAAATGCACGAAAATATTTGCGTGCAGCACCTAATCATTTTGTGCAGACTTTCGTGCACCTGCATTAAGCTTTATCACGAGAATAAATCAAACTAACGTACATCACAGCGGGACGCCCTGATGGCGACACAGCGGCATCTTTGGTCTCACTGGTGGCCTACTACACAGGGATACCGGGGCCTCAAGTTAGGATTCGCCTCGCATTCGGGCGAGAAATTTTTGTTTGACCACAAAATTTGGTCCGAATAAAGTTCTTTCTACAGAAATAGGCCTACTGGGACCATTGCACGAAACAGCTCTATGATGCGCCCTACAGTATTAGTCCCCGGACTTTATTAAATTCACAGAATGTTCACAAATTTAAGCGGTTCTAAAACTTTTATCTTCAAATTTGTATTGACCAAAAGTAACATTTTAAAAATTTACAAAAGGGTTTTTATTCGGAGAGTGCTTTTATTCGGGCAAATCTGTTAGTACCCCATGGGGCACTAAGATTTTACAGAGTGTTGTCGATCGTAGAATCACTGATATCTTCGCGGTGATAACGCGGCGATAAAGAATTCTTTTTCCGACCACTGCATTTTCAGCCAGCCAGAAGTGGTCAACCATACATGTACTGCGGCCTGCTCGTCTAACTTGTGCATGTACACTGTAATGCTACTGTACATTGTACAGTAGCATTTTGGCCGGGGCTACACAAGGCGGAAAAAAACTTCGCTTCCAGGCCGAGCCAGAAAGCTAACTCACGGTGCCCGCCGCTTTTCTCGTGCTTGCTGCTGTGGGCACTGCTGACAGTATTCGGCACCCACCGAAGTCGTTACAGCACCTTTATTTCAACACGACGAAATACGGTTAAAGGTGCTTAAAGCACCATAAGGTGTTGTATTAAACAAACGTAATTCCCCTAGTTACTTTAATGACTGGCAGAGACAATTTTGCGGCTTAGCGTCTCCCAATGGGTCATTGGCGGGGTCTTTCTCCTCGGTGCGAGCGTAGGCGGGCAGCAAGTCGACAGCGGCCGAAGAAGCGTGGCATCACGACGTCACTTATGGCGTAGGCGTAGCTGGTGGCGGCGAAGGGCTCCCGCTCCGAGCTCGCGTGATCAAAAACAGTGAGTTGTGTGTTGGTTGGTTTTTCGGACATCAATTGTTGGAGTTTATTGATTACCATCACATGCTGCTATGTGTACGTGTGCTTAGCAGAGCGAAGGAGATGTATACAAGGCTGCAGCCTCCAACATCGGTGCAGGAAGACGTCTTGCTACGCGCTTCGCTATCCTGCACGCTGCACTGTCGCGACTAAGGCGTACATGCATGGAGGGCGGCCATAAGCGCATTGCCTGTCCTTATGGGAGCTTGGGGTAAGGCGCTATCGGTGCTCTGTTTAAGACGATACGACTCGCACAACGAAACTGACCCATTTGAGCCTTGTGGTGGTTGGACTGACACTAGCAATTGAAATATATAAGTATATTTATATATTAAGTAACGACCCAAGTTTCCGCAAGTGTAGTCTCTTTCAAAGTTGCCACTCTTGGCTTTTTAGCATACCGGTATCGGTATGGGTGAGTACTTTTAGGACAGCCAACTTCGATTCGGTGAAAATCGTTTTTGCTGCAGCTCTAGCAATGAAGTTGATCATGTTATTAAAGGAGAAGTTTGTTATAGAGAAGTAATTTGCAAGCAGAATACTATCAGTAGTGTATTGGCACTGGAATTTGGCAGTATCAACAGCTTTTTACAATGTCAGCTCTTCCGCAGAACTAACGTTAGATTAAGAGGCCGTCTGTATAACCTGATTAAAGGTGCTGGAACCCATTAAAGGTGCTTGATCAGATCAGTAATCAAATTAAAGGTGCTTTAACTCGTTAAAGGCGCCCTAAGATGCATGTGTGGCGTTGTAATAAAGGTGGAGTAACGAGAGTCCGGCACCCACCTGCGCCTTCAGGTGCAACTTGCACAGCAAGACTCTTGCTCTCTTGCCAAGAGACCCGGTTGCACCACAAATGAACTGCAAACGTGCGGACAGCTGTCCAAAACTGTCCGGCAAAGACGGGCGTGGCCACGCCAACAGTGTCAGCTACATGTACATGTACTGGTACATTGCTTTCAACGTTGCTAGCACTGCCGGCACTGCCGAAGGCTCAAGCCATATTTTGCCTGGTTAGCCGTCATTACATGTAAAATTAATTTCCTACAGTACCTGGCGGCCTGGCTAACCGGGTTGGTGGCTTCGCCAGCACCTTACGTTGGTCGAGACAATCCGCTCACGACGGTGGTAACTGGAAACCGGCTATTAATACATGTAGCGGGTACCTTTTTCCCCCTGTCAATTGTCAAATGGCCATCTGCGTGCCACCCGTGCGCATCGAGCGGCCTCCAGTCGCGGAAGCGCTAACATCGATGTGCAGGGCACTTCCTCGAGTATCTTTCGCCAGCATCAGCCCTCTACAGCGCTAGACACTCGCGTTCAAAAGTGTCGCCTCCATCCTTTAGTATCCGTTGCCGATGACAAGTCTCTTTGTCATCCCGGCTGTGACCGCTATCCGCTATTCGACGGCCATGCCTGTCATTCCTTAATTCGCTCTCTCACTCGCATCGAAACGTTTTGCCTTTAGAGATCCATCGCCAATGGTTTGCACGTCCTACATGAACGTCGTCGCAATGCTGGCCGCTCTCGCCACAGGCGCTGTGGACGCCACCCTGCCCGGTGTATGCTACGCGCCGTGGCACCACGATACTGTGACCAGCGACGTGCTGGCCACCGATATGGCCCAGATCGCCGAGTACTTCACGGCATTCCGATCCTTCCAGGCGCAATACAGCGGCATTAACGTCGTTGAGACTGCGGCGAACGCAGGTCTTAAGGTGGCCGTGGGCGTGCAGCTTACAGACTCGACGGCTATCGACTCGGAGATTCAGGCCGTGTGCGACGGCTACTCGTCGTACCCGGACGCCATCAAGGCAGTGTACGTCGGTAACGAGGACCTGGTGAACGGCGACTACGGCAGCTTCAGTGCCGACACGCTTGCCGGCTACATCTCGCACGTTAAGGAGTGCACGAGCAACGCGGTGCCCGTCGGCTCGGTCCAGCGCATCAACGAGTGGCTGAACGCCGACG
This sequence comes from Phytophthora tentaculata, assembly GCA_033557915.1. Taxonomy (NCBI): domain Eukaryota; phylum Oomycota; class Peronosporomycetes; order Peronosporales; family Peronosporaceae; genus Phytophthora; species Phytophthora tentaculata. The sequence goes on from JAUCEA010000009.1 coordinate 269,155, forward strand.
GCGCCTCGACGCTGGCCGCTGCCTGCGATGTCATCGGCGTTAACATCTATCCGTTCTTCACCCAGGGTGACGACACGTCGGTGGCCAAGCTCGAGACTCAGTGGGCGCAGATGCTGGCCGCCGGATACGACGAGAGCACCTTGCACCTGACGGAAACGGGCTGGCCGTACGAGGGCGACGACTATGAGGGCAACTCGCCGTCGTACGATGGCATGCAGCAGTACTTGGACGACTGGGCTACCTGGTCCTCCAGCGTGCAGTCGAGCTACTGGTTCATGATGTACGACACCACCACGAGCTACACGGGCGCCAACTACGAGACCCACTTCGGTATCTTCGGCGACGATATGGTGGCTCACGCGACCATCCCGGGCGGCAGCACCAGCACCAGCTCTACCGCGACGTCTACGGCCTCATCCACCAGCGAGGATACCACACAACAGACCACGCAGGGATCGGCTTCGACCACCACGGACGACTCGACTCAGCAGACCACGCAGAGCTCTGACACCACGGATGATTCAACCCAGCAAACCACGTCGTACGCTGACGACACGGCCTCGGAGGAAACGGAGACGGCTACTCCCGCGCCGATCACCTCGACGCCCGTGAAGGCCAGTGCCTCGGAGGAAGAGGACACCACCACCACGGCTTCGGATAGCCCTGCAGTGACCCCGACCGCTACGACGGCAACGACGACGACCGCCAACTGCGCCATGTAAACCGTGTTGGCATTCGTTGAAGACCCCCGCGGGTCTGAATTTTGAAGGGGAGACTTTGGATGGACCGAGTGCAAGTTAAGCCCTCGCTTCCTGTGGATTCCACGGTGTGGAACCGGAAGGTTGACGTAAATATCTACTGCTGTGATAGATTTTCCATGCTTCTCATCTTGCCTCGCATCGTTGATTTGTACCTTTACGTCATGTTCTTGTCGATCGTTAAGCCTCTCCTATGCGAAGTCCGGCGCAGCGTAACATGGCGTGCGTGCCGAGAACGCGCGGTTGTAAGCAAACGAGTCAGCGGAGACCCTGCCTCTGCATCACGCGATTTTTGGACTCATCTAAAATAACCGGTCTCGACGAGACGCGTGGGCCACTAGACTCTCGTGGCCCACGCTAATGGAGAACTCAAAGGTGACGTACATGTAATAACCTGCAAAAGATCCGAATTCCAGCCAGCTCGGTGTGAACGCGCTGGCCGCGTCGGACGATCGTCGCCACTGTGTTGTTCCGCGCCATGTGCCACCCTTTGACCTGCTGTCGTCTTGATGTTTGAGGGTTCTGGCAATCTCTGCCAAGTTTTCGTGTGTACCGCATGGTCGTCCATGTGTAAGACGCTACGGTCTCTTGCCCGCAGAGGCGAGTGTCTCTTACCTAACGTCAGTTCGAAGAGCAGAGCACTCGTTCGTCTCCTCTCTCGTCTCCTCAGAACGCATGCACAGCTTCCGAGCCTGTTCGGACATCAATTCATTCCCCAATTTTCCTCGTCCAGCTCAAGGAACTTCCCAGCACCAACACCTCCCTATATCTCTCTCTTCGACGCGTTTCAAAGATGGTGTGTGCTACCTACAAGACCACGTTCGCTATGATGGCCGTGATGGCCATGAGCTCGGCCGACGCCACCGGTGTCTGCTACGCCCCGTGGCACAACCCCACCGTGACCGAGGACGTTCTTCAGAAGGATATCCAGAAGATCGGCCAGTTCTTCTCGAGCTTCCGTACGTTCGAGACTCTCATGAGCAACCTCAACATCATTGACGTGGCTGCCAAGGCCGGTGTCAAGGTCTCTCCCGGTGTGCAGATGAACGACCTGACCAAGGTCGACAAGGAGATTCAGGCTGTGTGCGACGGCTACAAGCGCAACCCCGGTGCCGTCGACACCATTTGGGTCGGAAACGAGTGCCTGCAGAACGGCGACTTCGGCACGGTCAGCGCCGACCAGCTCGTGGGCTACATCCAGAAGGTCAAGGAGTGCACTGGCGGTAATGTGCCCGTCGGCACGGTTCAGCGCATCAACGAGTGGATCTCTGCTTCTGGAGCTGACAAGGTCGCGGATGCTTGCGATAAGACTGGTGGCAACGTGTACCCGTTCTTCACGCAGGGTGAGCTTAAGCCCATTGAGAAGCTCGAGGCTCAGTGGCAGCAGTTGGTTTCCAAGTTCGGCGACAAGGTTTGTCTCACGGAGACTGGCTGGCCTACGGAAGGCGAGACCTCGTTCGGCAACACCCCGTCGCTCGAGACCATGCAGGAGTACCTCAACGGCTTCGTGCAGTGGTCTGTCGGTAAGGGCGAGGCGTTCTGGTTCATGATGTTCGACACGACCACCAGCTACACCGGCGCCGAGTACGAGAAGCACTTCGGTGTCTTCGACAAAGACGGCAACCCGAAGGTGTCGATCCCTGGTGGCTTCAAGGATGGCTCGACGACGACGACGCCGACGCAGGGCAGCCAGACCCAGCAGGGCACTGACGCCCCTGCTACGCCTTCTACGGACGCCCCCGCCGCCCCCGCCGCCACCCCGGCCGCTAACGATGGTGGTGACCAGACCCAGCAGCAGGGTGAGGTTCCGGTGACCCCCGCCCCTACGGAGCAGCAGTACGCTGTTGACGTCCCGGAGTACCGTACCCCTCCCGCTGACGACGGCGGTGACCAGACCCAGCAGCAGGGTGAGGTCCCGGTGACCCCCGCCCCGACGGAGCAGCAGTACGCTGTCGACGTGCCTGAGTACCGCACGGAGGCCCCTACCACCCCCACGGGTGAGATCCCTGCCCACGAGAACCCTGTCCAGGAGACCCCGTCCGTCGACGTCCCCACGCAGGATGTCCCCACCCAGGACACTCCTTCGGTGACCCCCGCCCCGGTGGTGCAGTCTGGCAAGGACTGCGCCATGTAAGTCGCTTGTTAGTCGTTGATGTAGACTGCTCGGTTACGTCGCCAAAAACTCGGCACGGTTAGTGCACAGTTTAAATCATGTAGCGGAGGTGCATAACGGAAATTCAAAACAACTTTTGTACATATACTACTTCAACCATTATCTCTTCAACGCTGACTTGCATCATGCTTACTGTAGCTTCAAGAAGCCTTTACAGCTTGTGCAACTTGACGAGATTGTCCCTGATGTTCCACTTGCTCATTGTCTTCTCCAATTCCTGAAAACACATCGCTGTCGCAATAAAACTATGACTGTCCTAACATCTCTCTGCCTTCGTCCCCTGGAGCTAGTGCTGCAGCCCGCGACAATCAGAGGATACCGGTACATGACTTTCGACTGTGCTCTAGCGACATATCGACATCGAGACGCTCTTCTCCAATGTTTTTTTTTAGAATCGCGTCGTCGAAACGCCACTGAACCACTCAATAAGGATGGAGTCGTTCAGTGTAGCTCTACGTTAAAATCAGAAGTTCGGCTAGCGAAAGCCTCCTCACGGTTACAGTTGCGGATTCCTCGAGACAAATGACTATTCGATGGATCCTTCGCTGAATCCGTATGGCGACTCATGCGGCGTAAGTCAATGCAGCGTCGTGTTCCTTCACCACAACCTTCATGCCCCTCCGAGTTCATTCCGATCCGTCCAGCTCCAAACGACTGTGACCCATGGCGCCATTCTCACTTATCAATTCGTCCCTCAAGACACAAGCCTACCAGCTCAATAATGGTCTTCTCTTCAAGCCTTCGTGTCGCTGTGGTGATGGCTTCACTCGTGGTCGCAATGGATGCGTCGGGTGTGTGCTACGCTCCGTGGCACCACAGTACCGTCGATTCTACCGTCGTCGGAGCGGATATGACCGAGATCGCGCAATATTTCTCGAGCGTCCGCACGTACCAGGCCCAGTTCAGCGGCGTCAACGCCATCCAAGCGGCGGCTGCCGCGGGACTTAAAGTTGCGGTCGGCCTGCAGCTCACCGACGTCTCGGCCATCAACGCCGAGATCGACGCAGTGTGCGCAGGCTACCGGTCCAACCCGGACGCGATTGAAGCGGTTTACGTCGGCAACGAGAACCTCAAGAACGGCGACTTTGGAACGTTCACTGCGGATCAATTAGTGACGTACATCAACCAGATTAAAACCTGTGTGGGTGAGACTCCGGTTGGCTCGGTGCAACGCATCAACGAGTGGCTCACTGCTGACGGAGCTGCAGCACTAGAGGCCGCGTCGGACGTCGTTGGCGTCAACATCTACCCGTTCTTCACTGTGAGCGACCAGACTCCCGTTGAAAAACTGGAAGCTCAATGGAACCAGATGATGAGTAAATACGACTCGAGTAAGCTTCGCCTGACGGAGACGGGCTGGCCGTCCAGTGGCGAGAACTATCAGAGCAACACGCCGTCGCTTGAGACGATGCAGCAGTTCTTGAACGACTACGCCACGTGGTCGAACAGTGTGGGCCAGTCGTACTGGTTCATGATGTACGATACGACGGTCAGTTATACCGGAGCAGAGTACGAAAAACACTTCGGTTTGTTCACTTCGGACGGGACGCAGAAGGTCACGATTCCCGGTAGTGATAGCATCGCAACACAGCAGACAAACGCACCTGTGTCGTCCTCAGGTTCGACTGTGCAGGACACCACGACGACGACAGATTCTCCAGCAACTACAACACCTTTTACACCCTCGACGACAGCCCCTGTTACCGCCGATTTCTCCACCATTACTACGCCTACTACGACCGCCCCTGCTGTCACTGATGCTCCTACCACAGCTCCGACAACTGCTCCTGTTGCAATTGATACTGCGAATGAGGCTACCCCTATTGCCACTGATGCCCCTACTACAGCTCCGACGGCTATTTCCACCGACTCGGAAGGTTCGACTCAGTTTAAGGCTGTTCCAGTTGCAACCACGGCTAGTCCTACCGGCAAGTGTAAGGTTCATCTCCGCAAACGGCATTAATAACGCGCCTGCAAACACGGATCGGAAGCTCTGAGTGTCTAGAACTGCTTTCAAGTAGAGTACATTACTGTTTGTAGCATGAATACACAACTTGTTCACACTACTATTACTACCTTGCCAAAAACTTGAACAGTATTAACCGTTGCCAAACCATTTTCTTGTTGATCAAGCTGTCGACAAACCTTTGACCGTGGAGTTTCCAGCGACTCCCTACAAGTTGAACACAAAAGCGAAAGTCGAGATACACTTCCCTAGAGCTACGAAAGAAAAACTCTTATGACTTTTGAATCTACAGTTTCCTCGACTTCCCTTCAATCGTGGCGCAGTCGACGAACTTATCCGACTGGGTCGTGCTCACTTCTTTGCAGAATCGGCACACCTTGTCAAGGCACCCGACGCCTCCAGACGCGCAGTTCTTGTCCGAAACGATCTTGATACCGACGGCCGCGTCTCCAGACGACACGATCTGGCTACACGTGCCCGTTTCAGAAAACGGAGCGACCGTGCCGGTGGCTTGAAGCCGGGCTTCATTGCCGGTGGTGTCGTGCTGGAACGTGTAGACAGGGGTGCCAGTCGTAGCGGCGGGAGTCGTACTGGTCTTCCCCTTCACGCTAGCAGGAGGGTCGGCCGATACGCCGGCTTTCTTTTGCTGCACAGGCGACGAGTCCGTCGCGTTGGTTTGCTTCTGCGCTCCGTCGCCGCTTGGGACCGTGATCTTCTGCTTCCCATCGGACGTGAAGACACCAAAGTGTTTCTCGTATTCAGCACCCGTGTAGCTCTTCGTCGTGTCGTACATCATAAACCAGTAGCTCTGTGGGATGTTCTTGGACCATTTCACGTAGTCGTCCAGGTACTGTTGCATGCCCTTGATCGAAGGCACGTTCGCGCCGTAATTCTCACCTTCCGACGGCCAGCCAGTTTCGGTCACGTGCATCTTGTCGGCGTCGTACTTCACCGCCATTTGCTCCCATTGCGTCTGTAGTTTTTCCACGGCCGTCTGCGGACCATTTGTGAAGAACGGGTAAATGTTGACGCCGATGACGTCGCACGCCGCTGAAAGTGTAGGTGCGCCTTCGGCCGAGAGCCACTCGTTAATGCGCTGCACTGAACCCACGGGAGTCTTGCCAACGCACGCCTTGATGCGCGTAATGTATCCGACGAGCTGGTCGGCCGTGAACGTTCCAAAGTCTTTGTTCTTGAGGTTCTCGTTACCAACGTACACAGCTTCCACGGCGCTCGGGTTCGCCTTATAACCTTCACACACCGCCTCAATTTCAGCGTCAATTAGTGCCGGATCCGTGAGCTGCACGCCCACAGCCACCTTGATGCCGGCCGCAGCGGCCGAGTTAATGACGTTCACGCCGCTGAACAGTGTCTGGAACGTACGGATGCTGGAAAAGTACTGGCTGACCTGGGTCAAGTCCTTACCTACGACATCGTACGTGACGGTGGCGTGGTGCCACGGGGCGTAACAAATACCTGTTGAAAGAGGAGCAGCGTGTGCGACGCTGATCGCGACTGCGGCTCCGAGAGCGCAGACTCGCCAGACCATCGTGTACTCCGGTTTGGTTTGAAAAATACACTTTACGAAACCTCGACGCGTTCAAGTGGAGTTGATCGGGAAATGGCGCACGTTCCGCGCCGCCGTTTGTTCGGTGGAGTCTACGGACACCAAAGGAGCCAGTATCGCCACGGCGGACCATCGCCGTTCGACACGGACAATGACATCCGCGTATGAGAGAAAGTATGCAAAGAGATTGGGGAGGTGATACCTCGACACCAAACAGATCCCAAGCTGTACAGATGCCGTAAAATAGGACATCTGTAGCTTTATCGAAGGCCTTCGCTCGTCAAAAATACTAAAGGGTTTCAAAATCGACACTTTGGCATTTTTGAATCCTTCGGATTTGGGAACCCCGTATTTGTCAATCCTGTGTCAAATCACGACTGGCGCGGTCAACGATTTCCGTTATAGCACAACTATTTTTAGTTTTTTTTTTAATTTGTAGAGCGAACCGCAGACGGAAGCCATGCTCGCGCTGACCTCTGTAGATAGAATACCCGCCGATGCCAGTCGACCAGTCCCTACATGTGATAGGCACTCCGCGACGAGGAGTGTGCGTTGTGTATGCAGTTGCACGTACGTAGGTGCAAGCTGCCCGAAGGTTTTTATCTCAGCGTTAGGCGACAGCAAAGTGGCTGTCAGGGAGGTAGGCAAAACGGTAGAACAGAGAGAGAGGGAGGGGAGGGTGCTGGTAATGCTGGCGCTGACAGCAGGGTAGCACTCGTAGAGAGGCAAGCCATCGACTTCTAGCTGCTGATCCCCTCCAAGGCCATTCATCTCGATGAAGCCAAAATACCCAGGGTATTTCGAAACCCACCACCTCCAGAGGTGGTGGATTTCGGATTGGCAAAATACAGTGGTACTCAGGCGAAATGGCGCGGATTTGCTAATCGCATGGAGCTGAAATAAATGCCAAATACATTGATTTTGAAACCCCTACTGTTTGCTTCGAGTCGGTAGCCCCCGTGATGGCGGCGTTGTTTGCAACACGGAATTCGGAGTGTCGTGTGCCAAAACCTTGATAGACTGACAGCGAATGGAAAATAGAAAAGCGGTGGCGAGCGCTCGACAAGTTCGTACCCCGAAAATCCAGGATTCTCGTCTAATTAGCGTTTCAAAATTGAGAATCAATTCCCGTTGAACTTGACTTACGAAATCTTAATCAGTGACAGAAGAACTCGAACTTTGAACTTTCATCTTTTCGTTCAACTTTTATATTTTTAAACTACTATACTCGTTAAACTTGTTAGTTTACAACGTGCTACTGCCGACGACGCCCCACTCATGGTCGACAGCATCAGCGACCAGCATTGTGTGGGAGGACGCGTGACGGTTAAGTGCGCCCTGCTCCAGCTGGCGACGCCGTTCACGCCACGCGTACAGGTTCCGCCTGCGTTCGGCGGCCTCGGAGCTCAAACCGGGCGGCGTGTTGTCATTTAGAGACTGCGAGCTGCCGTACGGATGCGTAGTCACGCGTTTCTTGAGTGTCGTCGTGAATTTCTTCTTGCGTCTGGCCAACTCCAGCGGGATCACCTGGAACACCTCCACCGTCGCGTTGATCATAGGAACCGTGTACTCTCCTACGCGATCAACCGAACACGGAATAACCACCAGGTCCGCGTACATGAACAGCCAGTCGGCTATCCGTCGCGTGACCAAAATCTGACCGCCGTCGCCTAAATCTCCGATCTCGTTCGCGATCACTTCGGACGCGCCTGTGTACGTCATTTTCCCTGTGACGGCGTGGACGTCCAGGATCAACGGGCCGTCTGCATCCACTGCGTCGTGGATTCCCATGCGGACACGCAGTCCACAAAAAATGAGGCGGTGGCCTGATCGCACCTTCTTAGTCGCGGGTAGTAACCCGTGCAGTTCTTTCGGCCACGGAGCTTCCAGTAGCTGCATCTGCACGTCCAAACAGTACTCGACGGCCTCTCGAACTGTGTGGAAGGCCAACTGGAACGCGTCGCCTGCTGTTGTGATCTCGTATCCTCGGTACTTCATGAGTGAGGATCGTAAGATATTGTCGTGTATCTCCGTTGATCGCTGCATGATTAATCCGTCGCCGACGCCCCAGAGTGCACTGGACTGCTGGATATCTGTGAAAACAAACACAGGATTTACTAACGGCGGCTCGGCGGATTCAACGAGGATCTGCGTATCTTGCGGTGACAATAATTCTCCCGGCTGCATGAGTCGCGCTTCAACTTGAGCCTCAACGTCGTCGGGTAAGCAGCAGCGACAGGACTCCAGGACGCACGCTTGACTGCACATTGTCGTGATAGAGAGGGCCAGGCCGGAGGTGCAGTAGATCACTGCGCTGACGCTGATAAAATCGATGAGCTTGTACTCATTATTAGGCATGGCGTACATCACCACGGATGCGATCTGGAACTGCAGCATGAAGATCGCGTACACAAACCTGTAGCAAACCGTTAGCGTAAATCAATGCAATAATCTACAGATTTCGATCGTACATGATCCTTGAAAGTCTCTGATAAATGGGTGACGTGACAAACAGGCCCTGCACATTTTCATACTTGCGGCCGCCCCATTTGAGGCGTACAAGGTTCCACACCATGTACAGGAAGCTGGCGAACTGCGCAAAGTACACGGCCAATAGACACCGTTGTGTGTAGGTTGTATATCCTTTCCTCACTGCTGCGAGCGTCGTCTCCACCACAACAAAGATCGCTATGACGAACCAGACTCGCCATAAATACCATCGAATCTGCTCCTTCTCTTTCTCAGCCCCTCGATCCATAGATCGGGTGGCTATTAATCTCAGCTCGTAGGCCAGTGGGAAGGTCCACACGGCCACTGCAAACAGCGCGCAGTCCCCCCACACCAGCAACGTCGTGACCAGCCCGTCATGCGAAACCTTAAAGTTTAGCACGGAGAAGACGCCGAGCTTGCTGTACCGGCTGGCCAAGAGCTGTTCACCCACTTCCGTCGTGGAGTTTAGCGGCTTGATGACGCCAGCGATCATGAACACCACGCGGCCGAGGCAGAAGAAGAAATAGCAGAGAAAGAAGGTGAAGAACAGCCAGCGGACACTCGAAATCTGCAGGTCCCAGTTACGCCGCAGACTGTAGCTCGTGATACCGGTGGCCACGCAGGACAAGCCCATGGTAACGAAGGCCAGCGTCGTCCACACCATCCTGACAGCGCGGGCCGCGGCGTAAGGAGAGGATTAAAGGAGTGGCCGAGCTTGGGCCGCGCCCGGGAAGGTATTATTGGGGGTTGCGTGAGACTTTTTGGTCTAGTCTAGAAGCCGTTCGAACTTTTGCAGTTTTCTTGTTTGGTAGAATGTTGCCGACCGCTCCAGTCGCTGTGTAACTTTGGGGACGGGCGTAGAAAAAAAAATAAAACAGCTGGCTCTGGCCATACAAAACGCTATGTTGCCGGCGTGATGGAAAATGACTGAAACTCATGCTCTCTAATTTAGAGTTCTTGTCCGTTAAGGTTTGTGGACGAGCATTGGCAATGCAGTGGACATTTGGGATTACGGTGTGGCCTCGCAAACATGGCTACATGGACGTATGCGACATCAGCAGCTTCAACATCGAACTATCGTGTTTCACGATAGTTCGATGTTGAAGCGATTCGTGACGTTAGCGGCGTTGGCATTCGGGTGTCAACCGTTCCCATGCTGGCTTCCATTCGCCAGCGATCTCTATTTTCATAAATAGTTTACATGCTTGTTGTACGCGCGTAACTCGGACGCGTGTCGAACGCGAAGCTCGGCCGGGCACTCTCCGTGCGCATGAGAGTCTGGTGAGACGCTGGACGGCCGAGAGCGCCTTGTTCCAGTTGGCGACGTCGTTCACGTAATGCGTAGAGATGGCGACGGCGTTGCGCCGCCATACTGCTCATACCCGGAGGAGTACCGTCGTCGGCCGTGAAGGAAAGCGCACCAACCGCTCCGTTCTCCCCGTGGCCGGGACGTCTCTTCAATGTGGTCGCGACATTCGTCGAGAATTTTTTCTTGCGCTTGGCCAACACAGTCGGAAGGACCTGGAAAACTTCGACCTTTGCGTTGATTTGAGGGACCGTGTACTCGCCCACACGGTCGACCGAACACGAGATCGCCACCAGATCCGCGTACATATTGATCCAGTCGGCTACGCGTTTCGTTACGAGGATCTGGCCGCCGTCGCCCAAGTCTCCGATCTCGTTGGCGATGACTTCGGACGTACCGGTATAAATCATTTTGCCTGTAACCGCGTGAACATCCAGTACCAACGTACCATCCGAATCAACTGCGTCGTGGATACCCATACGTACGCGCAGTCCACGGAAGACCAGATGACGACCTAGACGCTGTTTCTTGGTGGCCGGTAACAGGCCGTGCAGTTCGTTAGGCCACGGAGCATCCAGCAATTGCAACTGAACGTCCATGCAATATTCAACTGCTTCACGTGTAGTGTGGAAGGCCAGTTGGAAGGCGTCGCCCGCCGTTGTGATCTCGTAACCGCGATATTTCATCAACCTAGAGCGCAGAATATTGTCGTGGATCTCCGTGGCTTGTTGCATGATGAGCCCATCGCCGACACCCCACAACGCGCTCGACTGCTGGATATCTGTAAAGACAAATACAGGATTCACTAGTGGCGGCTCGGCCGACTCAACGAGGATCTGCGTGTCTCGAGGGGACAAAAGTTCTCCAGGCTGCATAAGTCTGGCTTCGAGATGAGCTTCCACGTCGTCGGGCATGCAACAGCGACACATTTGAAGTACACACGCTTGGCTGCACATGGTGGTGATGGCCAGGGCAAGCCCAGAAATGTTGTAGATGACGGTGCTGATACTGGTGTAGTCGCTGAGGTCGTCCCTGTCCTTCGGTCTTGAGTAAGAAATAACGGACGCAAGTTGGTACTGGAGCGTAAAGAGCGCGTAGATAACTCTGTAAAAACACAAATGTCAGATCTCTCCAATACTTTAAAGTAAAAACAAATTTCTTCTTACAGGATCCGCGAGATCCGCTGGTAAATGGGCGACGTAACGAATTGGCCCTGGACATTTTCGTACTTCCTGCCGCCCCACTTGAGTCGCAGGACGACGAAGAGCATGTACAGGAAGCTCGAGAACATGGTAAAGTAGATGGCCAGCTTAAATGCCTGCGTAGTCGTCGTGTAGCCCCCTTTATCTATAGCCAGAATGGTCTCTGCGACGGTAAATCCCCCAATGACGGGCCACACGCTCCACAAATACCGCTGAATCTGCTCTCGCTCCTTCTCGGCTCCTCGGTCCATAGTCTTTCTGGCTATAAGGCCGAGCTCGTAAATGAGTGGGAACGTCCACGTGGCTACGGAAAAGTGAACCGAGTCCCCGAGAACCTGAAACACCGTCACGAGGGGATCAGTGGACACGCGCGAGTGCAGCGGTGCGAAGATGCCTAGTGTCGTGTAGTGTTCATCCATGTATTCGCCACTGGCCGAGTGCCCCCACTCGGTCCTGACACTCACTATGACCATGGAGGTGACACGCGCGGCGCCGTACAGGCAGTAGCACATGAAGAAGATGAAAAACAGCCAACGCACGCAGGAAACCTGCAGGTCCCACGACCGGCGGAGGCTGTAGCTTGTGATGCCTGTGGCCACGCACGACAGCCCCATGGCCGTGATGGCCAGCGTCGTCCAGACCATGGCCACTACGTTGTCCCTGCCCGTGCTGCCCCTGCTGTCCAAACTGCGTTTCAACAGGGTCGCTACAGCAAAAAGTGTATTTAGTGTGGCTCACGGTATTTGCACATCAAGGTTTGGCATACTAGATGTATTAGAGCACCCCTCACTAATGGTGTCCTTGCGTAATTAGTGAGGGCCACACTAAAAGTATCTTTGAACAAATAGTAGATTACAATTCATGATGGGCTCGTTAATCAGCCTTACCATTCCGTCGGACTCCAGATTCTGCTGATATTCACTCCAGAGTCTGGAGTGAATATCAGCTGAATCTCAACCGTTTAGTTGATCAGCTCGTTACTATTTTGCGGGGTAGTGTGTGGCAATTTGAAATCCTGTTTCGACGGATTTCTAAAACGTATTCAGTATAACTACATTTTTATCAAATGGGTACTTACCTTTTTAGCACAAAATATCTAATAACTGTAACACAACTCGAATATGTGCAAAACCTAAAGATTTTTACTCGTAAATGAGGGAGTTTTGCGCAAAATACTCGGAGTTTTGCTCAAAAACAAAAGATAAAATGTTTCTGAAAACTCGCGTAGTTTTGAGCGTATCTTTTTATTATTGAACCCAATAATATTCAAGAAGTGCAAGCTAACCTGTCCGAGTTTCTACTAAATCTGATGAATCCGCTTCACAATCTTGCTAATCTCATCCTCCTGAGCCTACGAACTCGTCCTAGTACCATAAAAGTCATCTCGATATTTCTCTACGATGATCTGGAGGTGCTTGGATAGCTGAGACTCTTGCCAAATGATATTCAGCCCCAACGATAACCCACACTGAATCATTGCTTTTTGAGGGTAAAGAATTCCATCTTTATCTCGTTTCTGGCTAATAGCGCGGACACTGCGCGAGGCCAGTTCAAAAAAGAAATGTTTTCCTGGGGGCTTCAACTTACCCGACCCTTTTTTCTTGCCTTGGTCAGTGGAGAAGCACTGCTCCTGTGAAAGACGCAGTTTCTCCTTGTCCCATTCTGAGGTCCACATATCTTTGGTGGCCTTGATGATGAAAGTATCCGCTGGCTGGCATAGATGCGTTGAATTTGGTGGCAAGAACTTCACGGTCATATTCTTCGTCTGCAAAATATCGTCACACTCCTCCACTTTGTGGCCGCTTGCATTGTCCATATACACGACTTGTCTTCTGTCACGAGGGTCCCTCCGATTGCACTTATTATCGCTAAGCCACACTTTTGAAAACCCGCTGGTCCATCCAGCCTTTAGGTCCACTGTGATACATCACACTCGGTACATCGTCAGGAACGCCTTGAATAGGATAGCTGTAGTTTTGATTCTGGAAAATCATCATAGCTGGGTCGATGCGAGCGCTGGTGTCACCTCTAATTTTTAAAACAAGTATCATCCCTTCGCCACCACTGACAACGTCATAATAACGAACCACCTTGTCACCTTTAAAACCCAGGGTCATGTGATTGTCCATGTTGACGACAAAATGTGCTTTGTCCATGTTGAAAGTAGTATTCTCGTCCAACTATCCGCTTTCGAACGCTCGTTTTAGCTTTCCCAGGTGGGCTGCCACCCTGCGCTCTATTTCTTCTTCTTTCTCAGGGCTACATTCTAGTTTGCCACTCTGACGTCTCGATACAATGTCGAAGCAGCAGCAAAAACTCTGGACCCATTTCGAGGTGATACGATCTTTAATCAAGATCCCTTTGTCATCGCATGTTGTACCTCGGAATTGATCTTTCGACTCCGTCAACTGCACACACACAGCTATTTGCCTTAGTAGGCTACGTGAAAGCTCAACTCCAGTTTTGCGTAACCGACAGAATTCACCCAGAAGCTGGCTGTAAAGCATTCCACCCATGGAGCTCGCTTACGTCCTCTCCCGTTATTGGCTTTCAGCCGCATTCGTTTTTTGACACCAGCCTGCACCTTAACCACCGAATTACGCTTCTTGATCATGTGCTTCTCGCGCTCTTTCCACCAGCGACTGGCCTTCTAAAGGATGGCCTTTTGATTCCCAGTAAAAATACGCGGAAATTGCGCTACCGCCTTAGAAGGGAGGCAAGTGCTACCCTGGTCTTGCAATTTCTGCATGTATTGAACGACTCGGGCTTTGTCGGTCAGCAGTGCAACCGTTTGAGGAGTTCGGCGTGCGATTGGTTTGTCCTTGGCCTCGTTTGCATTGCTGTCATCACCGGTGCTCCCTAATGAAACAGCCGAGCCCAGGACCTTCGGGTCTTTGTCTATGTCTTTGCACTCGTACTCGGCACTTGTCGTGAGATCTAATATCGCTTCAGACTTTTTCGAAGAAGCGGTTTTACCAACACACCCGATCATGAAACTTTGCCGGAGCTCTGGCGACGCGGAGGGGTGTTTCGGGTCAGATGCCGACGTAGGTGGTGGACATCGCTGACAGCGGACGTGCCCACCCTGCTTTTCTTCAACCGGTATACCACAGAAAGGATGATTGCGATTACCACACAAGTCGCACGTGTGAGAGACTCGTGTCGTATCCTCGTTACAGCCACTGCAAGTGTTTGTCATCTTTGTTTTTCTCGCTCTCCGTCCAGGGGTTTGTATTCGCAAATGATACAAAGTGATGCAGTGATACGGCATGCTACCATACTTGTATCATGTATCAAGTAATACCGCTCACGCCCGCGGATCAGGATTATTGCTCCATTACCATCTACAGATTAATATAGGTTGATCTAGTATTAGATACCGGAAATGTAGAAAAATGTTACTGTGGAGGACTGAAATATATACCTTTGACGCTCACAAGCACATTAAAACGACTTCGCAGTTCCAAATAAATCCATAGCAAAACTTCACAGGCGATGAAGTTGGTAGCAGCCTCCAACGTCATGGAGACATCTGTATATATGAAGTTCACATTGCCCATAATGATCTACAAGTACACGACCGGAGTCGGTACTCACTGGGGGAGGTATTACAATGGTCAGGGATTTATGGAAATGGGAATTTATGAGATGCTGTGGCATATTAAAATAGTTTTTTCTGGAAGTTGTAGGAAAGGTCACAGTACTTGCTGATTCGGAGAAGAAGAAGCCACCGTCGAGGTGGTTCGCGAGCTTGGCTCCTAAAGCTCATTCTTCATCATTCCGCTTCCGCAGCAAGCGCTTTAACTCCACCACGCCTTTCCCTGGCAGCGGGGCGCTGCTAATCAAGTTTCTTTCTGCGTCACTTCGTGACACGACACCCCAAAACGACTTCAAGAAAAGTTTATTTAATGACCGTAATTTCTGATCAAGCAACACAAATTTGGGAAAGTGACAGCCCGGTATTGCCGTCTTGTTCAGAATATACACAGCTTTACCAGAAAACAAAACCTCAGTTCTCGTTGCGTAGAAGCTAAGTGTCCGGGTGATGACGGAGGATACATGTACTTTGTGCGTGATGAAAGCAATTCGGAGCGAAACAGTACTTTGAACTAAGTGGAGAAGCCTAAATATTGGAATCGGGTGTATTAAATACCTGATATTGATATTGATACTGCAGTATCAGTGGATTGGGATCATGTGATCCTACCCTCCTAAAAATTTCAGCGTGGAGTAGTATTACCCATACCATCTATTGTGCCTCCAGTACGAACCCCTGTCTCCGTCTTGTAAAAGCTAAACTGAATGAAGACACGCAATTTAAGTTCCAACCCAAACCATCCCATTTCCCCAGAGAGTACAAACTCTCTACCGCACCCAGCACCTGTTTAATAAAGCAAGGGGTCTGGCTGGAGCGCTATAAGTTAGCGTGCCTATTTGAAGTCACAATTACTGTGGGTGCATAATTAGTGTGGGTTTGCCTACGAAAATCGAAATGCAGAAATACTGTGGGCTATACTATTTACGCACCCACACTTATACACTTTTTGCTGTATCGGTACTGGGACCGCTGCTCGCCGGTTCGCGCACAGGTTTATGTACAGGGTGCCTCATATACACTGTTTATTAAACAGTTAACAAAAGTACTGTTTTTGGTTGAGCTGACTATTGCGATTATTGCAATAAATACCGTATTGTCAAAATCTTTACCAGACTGCACTTGGAATCTTCGATTTACTACCGTATTGCTCCTGTCCTAAGCGAACGCGTTTCCTAAGCGAATTTTTAGTATAGCCAATAGCAGCAAAGTATTATTATCATATACTTGCCAGCTAATTTGCTGCAAAGGGTAAGCTAAAAATAGACGACTGGTGGCGGGCGTGGAAAGAATGCAGTCTTCAGAATTCAAGAGCCACGAAAATGACGCGACCTCGGACCACTGGAACTGGCAGGAAGAAGAAAACATATACACGCATATCAGTCGACTACAGCCACAAACTCGAAGTCCTCGAGCGTCTTGCACATGAGCCCAAGGTCGGCCAGGTTATCAAAGAGTTATACCCTAACATCACCGACGCCGAAAGAAAAAGAAAGCAGAAGCAACTATCAAAATGGAAGAAGCTGGCAGGCTTCATTAAGGCCGTATGCGAGGAAGGCAAAAACTACCGTAGGGTTGGCGAGGCAACCGTCCTCTCCTCTCGAAGCCGAAGAGGACATCGTGCTGTGGGTGAACTTTATGAGGAAGGAAGGCTGCTCAATATCAGCAAAAATGCTGAAGCTAAAGGCACTCGAGGTAGCATCAGACGAAGGCATAACGCCTGACGACTTCAGCGCGTCATACTCTTGGAGACGGCGCTTTATGCGCAGACATAAACTGTCGATACGTGCGCGGACTCGCCAAGGGCAGACCACACCAGAAGACGCAGCATCAGCAAAGGCCAAGTTTCGAGATGATGTCAGAGCGGCTATCGTCGAGAACAATACCTGCAACTTCTTTAACGCGGACCAGACAGGTATGTACTCACCGGACGCTAAGATGATTCTACTAACAGCTTTATCTGACGTGACTGAATTTATAGCCGTCTTCTTCGAATATCTACCACGTAAAACCATCACAACGAGAGGCGAGAAGACAGTATGGGTAAAGTGCAGCGGTAAAGATAAAGAGCGAGCGACGGCGATGCTTCTAGAAGATTGGCATGGCAACAAGATGACGCCGTTTCTTGTCTTTAAAGCGGGCAAATCTCGCCATCGACATATACAGGATGAGAACGACGCGAAGAGGAATGGATTCGGCGTGCGTTTGTGGAAGGACATTTCCCCCTTCAAGACGAGCACACCTGCCGGATATACGGCAACCCTTCAGCGTGGTGGAACGCTGAAATTTCCCTCAAGTTTCTTGATTATCACTTTGGCCACAGAGACAACATGAACGATAAGGTTCTTCTCTTGTGGGACGACTTTTCGGGTCACTGGACTCAAGCAGTCATCGATTATGCAGCATCCATTAATGTTGTCCTACTCAAAGTGCCACCTCGCTATTCCTACGTGTGTCAGCCCGCCGACGTGGCCTGGAATCGTCCGTTCAAGACTCGCTTGCGTAGACGGTGGGTGAAGTGTCTTCGGTCTTAAATCGCTCGCCATCACGAAAGGAAAAGACCCCGTGCTACCAAAGCCCGCAAAATAAACAAGAAAATTGAAGATGTGGCTAGGACGGAGATGCAGGACGTGGCTCGAAAAAAAAAATCGCGAAGCTCCAAGAAAAGATTGAGAGCACGGCATTCGAGTTGGCAGCACCTGAACGCCAAGATATTGCATCATGGATCGCTGAATCATGGACAGAACTCGGTGCAGCGAACATAGTTAGCGGATTCGCTAAAGCGGACCTGTTAGGTGATACTCGCAGCTCTGGAATTGCCGAAGAGCAGGATGAAGTTCAAGGGATTGGTGCCGTACTCGACGGGCTTGCGGATCTAGGCGTTGCGGACGAGTCAGTTGACTCAGACGACGAATTCATCAGCAGTGACAGTTCTGATGAAGTGATTTATATAATTTGAAACAACTTGTGCTAATTTTGAATGTAACCAAGCGTGCTTGGACACGTAGCTCAAATGGTTAAACCACCGCGATTTTGTGCGGATGGACACGGGTTTGAATCCCGTCGTGTCCATTATTTTTTATTATTGGCTAAAATCCAAAGCTTTGATTTATTTAATTCATCAATATTACTTACTAAATATTAGTTTTCACCTGACAGCTGTCATAACCCTAGTGTAATGCGAATATTGAAGTTCGCCTAGGACAGAAGCAATACGGTACAGTAGTGGGGTGATCATCACTGCAAAAAAAATTAATGTAGTGCACGGAATTGTTCCTATTACGGCTCCTACGATATGATCGAACGGCAGTGTATGTACATGTTGCTGCAGTATAATTATTCAACGGTAAAAGTTATGACTAACATATTTAGCAGCAAGGCAAGACAAGTCGTTTTAAATGAAAACTTCCTTTCAACGATAGTGAAATAGGTTGTAGACCTGTAGACACAGCGTCGAGAGAAACAATACTCACACCAACTTCTCGATTCAACCATTTGTGGTTAATGGAAATATGTTTGCTTATTAAGGGCGTTAATATCCTTCATCCGTACTATTGCCAACACTCAGTTGGGTCCTTCGATGAGCCACTTGATGCCATTGCCGCGCTTGACATTGTCGAACGCCTCCTTGGCTTCCTCGAACGGCACAGTCTTAGAGATCAGCTCCTGGACGCCCAGCTTCCCACTTGCAACCATGTCGAGCGCCAGTTGATAGTCGCCCGCTGAGTAGCGGAAACTACCAGTCACCCGTAGCTCCTTGCCACACATGATGCCAATAGGGAACATAATGTCCGTCTTGCCCATACCTCCCTGTGTGAACGTGCCACCATTGCGTGCGACGTAGATTGCCGTCTGTATGCAGGACTCAGCTCCACTAGCGTCAATCACAATGTCGGCACCGTCGCCCAGTCCACACTCCGCAATAATCTGCTCAGCCGTCTCCTGAGGCGTCGTACCTGGCCGTCCCTGAAACACGTGCGTTGCACCGTGCTCCATGGCGACGGCGAGACGTTTCTCATTAACGTCGACACCGACGACCGTCGTTGCTCCGAACACGTACCGAGCCACTTTGCAGGTCAACAGGCCAACGGGACCGACACCAAACACCACGACTTTATTGCCTGGGGTCACTTTGGCCAGACGGCAGAAGTGTACGGCCACAGCCGTGGGTTCAAGCATCGCTCCTTCCTGCATACTGACGTTGGCTGGTAGTTTGTAGCAGAAATCTTCAGGGATACGGTAGAACTTGGTCAGGGTGCCGTCGTACGGGGGCGTAGCTGCGAATGCCATGTCCGGACACAAGTTGTAGTTTCCCTCGCGGCAGCGGTGGCACCGGCGGCACGGAACTCCGGGTTCCATGGCCACTTCGTCGCCCACCTTGAGAGACTTCACGGCGGATCCCACGGCATGCACGACGCCCGCAGACTCGTGGCCGAGAACCATGGGTTTGTCCACCACGTACTTGCCAATACAGCCGTGGGTGCAGTAGTGCACATCACTGCCACAAATTCCCGTGTAGCGGACATTGACGATCACATCATGTGGGTCCTGGATCTCAGGCATGGGACGATCTTCGAACTTGACAGCGCCACCCTTTTCGAGGACGAACGAGAGGTTCTGCACTGGGGCGCATGAGTTCTGCATTGTGGTCGAGCTGCTTGGAGTCTTGAGCTTTGGATGAAGAATACAAAACTGAGCTGCTCACTACAAGCTATTGGAAGTTGGAGCCGTCATTGCTGCGAGCCATCGGAATATACCGTTCAACGGTTGGTGATGCTCGAAAGATACTTTTTTTTCTATATCAGAATGACGTTATTGGCATATATAGGTTACCAGTACTCCAAAAAAATTCTTGGTCATAATTTCCAGACCGAATGACTTGTATCGTATGGCGGTAGAGAGAGTAACGATCTACGGTAGATCCTACAGTACTGTACGCCCATTATCTCCAACGGAATTCTGCGATCTCCAGACTTACCTACTTTTTCTGCTGTCGTCTTGCTCACTTACTTTTTCTGTGAAAATGCCCTCTATTATTGTAAGCGTAGCAGCAATAGTAAAACCTCCTTTATAATTCTGATGTGCTTTGTTTTGTTGTTGGGGTTATCTCGCGAAGGGAAACTTTTCAATGAGCGCTGTAAATGCCCCCAAAGAAGGGCAATTCTCACTCGATGGCGAGCGAGCGTTGACACTCTATCAGCCCGACTCGGATCCTTTTAGTTTACGCGAAGAATGGCCGCTCATCTTATTTTTACACTACTATTAGTTTGAATGACATCCAAAAAGCTATTACAAAACATTTTTACTGCTACTTTGGAAACGGCACCCACGTTTTTTTTAGTAAGCTTACAACAGTATTACTGTAATAGCACTGTAAGTATTACTTAAGTATACTACTAGTAGTATGTCATTCACTCCTGAAAAAGCAAAACTCTCTAAATTTGGCTGTTCACTTCCAACATCGTCAGCCTTCACTAAATGTAGAAACGATTGCAATGCAGGAAAAACTAGTGTATTCTCTTGATTAATAAATTAGTAACCAGACTACATGCTCGTCGCGCGCGTGTAGAACGAGCCATGATCAATACGCAGGAATGATCGCTGTACACGGCCAAATCGACTGAGTCCGCCTTGCACTGGAGCGCGATCCGGAGGCGTGGCTAATGGCGGTGGCCGAGACATCCTTCGTCGTTGTTCCGGAATAGGGAGTTGTCCGCCGTTACTTGACAGTCGGGAGCGGTTGCTGGACGCGATCGAGTACAAGGACGACGCCGTGGTAGCGCGTCGCTTCTTCAGTGTGGACGAGAACATTTTCTTCCGTCCGCTAAGCACCTCGGGCAGTACCTGGTACACCTCCAACTTGGCTCGAATCTGAGGGATCGAGTACTCGCCCACTCTATCGACGATAAAGTCGATCGCCACCAGGTCTTCGTACATGACGAGCCAGTCGGCCACGCGCTTGGTGACCAGGATCTGGCCCCCGTCGCCCAAGTCTCCGATCTCATTAGCGATCACTTCCGACGCGCCGGTATAGATCATCTTGCCCGTTACAGCATGGACGTCCAAGATCAACGCTCCGTCCGCTTCTACGGCGTCGTGGATACCCATACGTACCCGAAGACCTCCGAAAATTAATCGATGCCCTGCACGTTGTTTCCTGGTCGCTGGCAACATGCCGTGAAGTTCCTTGGGCCAGTTGGCAACCAGCAATTGCAGCTGCACGTCTAAACAGTATTCCACAGCTTCACGCACCGTATGGAACGCGAGTTGGAAGGCGTCGCCTGCTGTGGTGATCTCGTATCCTCTGTACTTCATTAGAGACGCGCGAAGGATATTATCGTGGATCTCAGTGGCTCGTTGCATCACCAGTCCATCGCCCACGGCCCATAGAGCACTGGACGACTCGATATCCGTGAAGACGAACACGGGATTGACTAGAGGCGGCTCTGCTGACTCCATAAGGACCTGTGTGTCTCTGGGAGATAATAAATCGCCTCCCTGCATGAACCTCGTCTGGATTTGAGCCTCCACGTCGTCAGGAAGACACGACCTGAACATATTAAGGACGCAGGCCTGACTGCACATGGTGGTGACTGCCAGAGCCAAGCCCGAGAGATGGTAGACCAGTAGACTGACACTGATGAAGTCCAGCAGCTTGTCTTCGTTGTCTGTGGACGCGTACATGACCACAGACGCCAATTGGAACTGCAGAGAGAAGAGCGCGTACACGATCATGATCCGCTTGAGTCTCTGGTACACTGGGGACGTGACAAACTGGCCCTGTACATTCTCGTACTTCCTGCCGCCGATCTTGAGCCTTACGATGAGCCAGATCATGTACAGGAAGCTGAAGAACTGCACGAAGTACACGCTGAGTAGACAGCGCTGCGTGTACTGCGTGTACCCCTGGTACGCGATGGCCAGAGCCATTTCTATCGCTGCAAACACCGCCACGACGCTGTGTACGCTCCACGCGTACAGTCGGATCTGTTTTCTTTCCTTCTCAGCGCCTCTGTCCATGGATTTCGCGGCGATTTTGGACAGTTCGTACGTAAGAGGGAACATCCAGAGCGCCACAGCGAAGAGAGCGGCGTCTCCGAAGCATAGTAAGGCTGTAGCGAAGGCGTCGTGGGTCTCCTCGAGCTGTAAGACCGTGTAGATGCCCATACTACTGTAGCGATCGTAAATTACTTCGTCCTCGTTCGAGGCGGACGACGAGTAGTCGGATGTAGTGGTCTCAATAGGGTAGAAGCTCACCCAGAGCAGATACAAGACGCGTGTGCTGCTCCAGAGCCACAGGTAGAGGAAAAAGAAGAAGAAGAGCCATCGGACACTGGACACGTGCAGGTCCCAGTTACGTCGGAGGCTCACCATAGTCATACCGGTCGAAAGACTGGACAGCGCCATGGAGGCGACGGCGAGGGCCGTCCATATCATGGCCACGCCGCGGAGAGAAACGCTGGAACTTGGGCGGAGGGTTCTTAGGTGTCTTGGGAAGAGGGCGGCGCGACGTGTAGGCTTGGGGGCGACGGCGTTCGGACGACACAAGGCGCGAGACAGCGGCGGTAAGCTAATAAGGTATGCTGCTGTTCTTCTTGGGATTTGGTCTAAACATTTAGGGCAGAAATGTTAGGGTTTCTTTTCCGGATGGATAGAGTTGCATAGTGAAGACAAGTGAAAGTCACAGTCTTTTCAGTACATTGAAGTCGTGGAGTTGTGTGCTCCTTCGAGAGCCACCAGACTTGGTGTTGGTTGCGGCCGTAAGGAAATCAAGTGTGTAAGTTACCCCCCGTAAAGTTGCATTTTGCCACCAATGACTTGTTCGTATTGGACAGCCCAAATCAGCAACTTTTGTGGGGCCGGACCTGAATAAGATGGCGGTCAAGCTTTGTGGCCGGCAAAAAAGGAAAAGGTCGCGGTGTCCAGCGTGCACGCTTCCTCGAGGTTATTTGCACGCGCTTGCTGATGTCATTTGAATCTCCGTTTAGCTCTCTGCAGACAAGCTCTTCCGCTTTGCTGTACAAGGCTCACCAGTAGATTTTTCTGGTGCGGAATACGAACGAACGTGTTACGATTACCCGACTGCAAACATTATTTTACGATGAATAAGAGCGGTTCGTGGCTCACTAAGGTCGTCCTACGAGTTTGTCCGCAGGCCGTTCGTTCGAGCTTCATACTCCGGATACAGTTCCGGTAGGAGGTGCATCAGTTGGAAGTTCCAACCTGGAAGCTGCCAGTTCAATGCCAAGTAATACAGTCGGTTGTTATTTCCGCAAGTACTTTGATTCTCGCATCTGTATTTGTACATTGACTGTGTCGCTCGTGAATTACGTACTTGGTATTGGGCTAAGGACCCTGCAGCACGTTCTGAGCAGAGCAGTCTCCCTCTAATATTCCGGACGAAACAACCTCTGAGTTCCCGGATGCCGGTAACAACAAAGGAAAGAAGCGACCTACGTAAACAGTTTTTTTTTTAAGGAAACGCCTCGGCGTCAGCGATAGTATCGAGGTAGAGAGAGTTCGTAGTTGCTGCCTAGGGGTTCCACAGGCAAAAGCAAAAGGATATTACACTGTATCGAGGTATGTATCGGGTACAACGACGGCTCAAACAGGAAATTTGCGCAAACGCCCCGAGATTCTGGTGTACAGCTCGCATTTTTGCTGCGAGCACTTCCAGAAAGCTCGCACTGTGTTATCGAACCCTTCAGATAAGGCCGAGTTTTATATCTTGCGGGACGGAAGCTTGGACCAATCAGCGGCCGAATTTGCGGATGACACCGGCTCCATTTCTCGTGACAACCCCGCTCGTCCCGCTGGACGATTGTGTGGCGCGGGATGGAATGAACATAATATTTAAAGGCCGAACTCACAGCTTCATCGGTGTAATAAAGTCACGAACAATAGCGCTGTGTGCGCGGTGAGCATGGTTTACTATTTATTGATTAGCATCTTAAAGTAGTGGACTGGTCAAGCGTTAAGAATACTTCGGCAATGGAAATATTCGATTCGTAATGAAGAGAGATTCCTTAATGTCGCCCAGCGCATATTGGGGTCTGGAGCTGTATCCGCATCTCTTGCACGATGCAATGGACAGGTGTCCTGGAGTTGGTGTTTTGAACACCAACTTCATCCGCTCTGGCGGGATGATATAAGACTCGGCCTAAATACTGTACTGCTCGCCTAGTTTTTCTTGCCAGTGACGTGCCGCAAATTTACTTACAGAAATCGGCGTGCTGCGAGCAAAGACTGGAGCTCTCAATGCGCGTGTGATGAAAGATCGGTCCACTGGTGAAACGCTGGACAGCGCTCCATACCTGCAAAGAAGAAAGTTGGAGATCTTCTAGAAGAAGCTCCGCCGAAACGACTGGCAGCCAGCCTGCGGTTGCATGTAGGTGTATAGTACTACTTATCAGAACTGTGACAGGCATTGTACTTGAACCTTGCAGGTTTTTGCAGCCGTATGATACATTTTGACGATAGAATGTTACAATAAGAATCCACAGGCCGAGGTACGGATCGAATGCTTGGGTGTGTCCGATCATGACGCAGCTCCTGCGCCGAGCCATTCGCTGTCGAAGAAGTGATGCGCCTTCCCGGACCTCGAGCGTCTCCGCAAGACGGCCAAGCAAACCACCGCACGCCAGAGGCGTGTTCATCACCGACCGTGATTCACGGCGCCGGCGCGCAAAGCCGCTGTCACACACGTCTGCGCTCCACATATGCTCGGATTATGCTTTGCCGTTCGCGTCCGTGTCTTCTATTTTTTCGCTAATCTTGCTGCCGTGAATCCTGCAGGGGCGTTGACAACCAACCAGCTTGATACGGTACATGTACAAGTGTGAAGTTTGGGAGATCTTTGCTCACTTCGGCATGAGTAATTTTGTAATGTGGAGACTATCGTACTCATCTCACCAAAGAAATATGTCGATCCATACCTGTCTGTCTCGTGGGAGCAAAAGTTCGGCATTTGACATGCATTTTTGTCGTTACCGGTAAAAAACAATATTTAACACCAAGCTCCGAAGCTTGAACTAGTGCAGAGAGTTTGCAGGCCCAGCACGCGAGTACTCCTTCGCGCTCCATCCGTGCCGAGAGAGCGAGAACAGCGTCCGGTCACTCGCTACAGGGCCGGTAGCTCAGATGTCAGCACGATGCCTCCCTCGCGAGGTACATACATATCAGCGCCATGCAGAGAGAGCTCGCGCAATGGCGCGAGTGCAACCTTTAGCTCGTGCCTTCGTTGCATCAACCAAACCCACCGAAACAAAAGAATTGGTTGGTCCCCAGCGTTTTTTTTCACAAAAGCTGGGTTGCCGCTATTGCAAAAATCACAATAGAATCTTGCGCAGTTTTTCGTCTGCCTTTTGCCAGCCTCATTTCTTGATTGACAGGACAGCAGCACCGGACCGGACCTACGCGCCTCGGCCCCGCTTGGCCATCGCACCGGCCGCGCTCCAGACGCTTGGGCAACGAAAGATCGCGCATCGGGCCTCGCGCAGACGCAAATCTCGAGGGCAAAGAGCCGCGGGCCAGTCGTTAGCCCCAACGCATAGGCCCCAGGAAGAGACGCAACAGACGCTCCAGCCAGCAGCAGCGGGTGGCCTCCAGCCTGCTGTTAGCCAACGACGCAGGTCTTCGGCGGACCAGAGGACAGTTAGGAAGTCGACAATTTTAAGCTGCTTTATCGACTCGTGAGGCTGCCCGCGCGCGGCTCGATGACGACGCGCCACAGGCAGACACAGGACAGAACCATGACCAATAGCAGCCAGCGGATGGCGCTCAACGCCAACAAGAACAAGAACTGGAGAGCCAACTACCTACGCGCACTCAATATCTTTACCCCGGACTTAGCTACGCCGACGCGTGGCCGGTACGGCCCAAATGGAGATGGGGGCCGGCGTACAACGGGTAATGGACGCTCCGAGACTTCAAGTCGTCGACGCTCAGCAGCCACGGCGACGGATGAGACGACGCGTCGGCCTGAGAGTAATAGTAATAACAGCAGAGGACGGTCGTCTGTCTCGGTGTCGACGTCGGCGAGGCAAAGCAGCAGATCTACGTCGTCGTCCAGGAGCCGGTGGGGTACGTCCCCTTCAGAGGACAAGACGTCTTCGTACGTGTTCGGCCTGCGGTCTCATCTTTTCCGAGCGCGGAGGCTCGCGCCCAGAAACGATCAAATGGTGGTAGACCGCATGTCTGCACCCATCGAGATCCCCACAGGCTCGTGTACTGCCTCGCCGACGGCGATCCCGTCGCGAGCTGATAAGCCGTCGGACCGGAGAGACTCGGAGTCTCGTCGGAGACGAGGAAGCAGCAACGACTTCCAGAACTCGAACGACCCCAAGCAGCCCGTCGTGCAGTTATTGTCATGGGAAGAGCCGTCCATGATGCTCGGGACTGGCGGCTGGCCGTTGGAGAGCAAGAAGCGCAACAATAACGACGGCATGGCCGTGCCGGCCCGGTCAAGGAGGCCGTATTCATGTCCTGATGGTATCGCCGAGGAGTGCGAGGACACTGAAGACGAAGCGTTGACGAACACAGAAGACGACGATGATGACATATTTAAGATGGAGTTCGAGGGCCAAGGCAGCGACTCCAGTGGCGTATTTAGGGGCAAGCAAAAGACCAAGGAGAAGCGGCGTGTGGACCTGCGGCAGCATCGGCCCGGAGGCTTTGACGACTTCGATGGCGATGAAGAGAATGATGTGGTTACGCCACTCTCCGCCTCGTTCGTGCCGCCGCACCAAATGGTGGAACGTGGGTGCTTCTCACTGGGACTGCGTGATGAGCTCAAACGGAAGCCCGGTATGCGCAAATAGTTAAGTTAGGGAAAATGTGAGCAATAAAGCTTTCGAAGCCGAGGAAGAGCGATGCAACGCGCCCATTATCGGCTTCGAGAATCAATTCTGATAGACATCGTGCACCCACCATACAATGTTGGATGTAGAGGAAATGAAAAATAAAAGCAGAAAATATTTTACAGCACTACAAAATTCTACTAAGTACAACAGGAAACTAGACTACAGACAACAAACAACTAATTTCTAAACGAACTTACTCGTTGAGGGGTACGAGGTGTCTGAAACCACGACGTGGGTGAGCCCATCGGCGTCTCGAGGCCGCTTTCCAGGATTGTGGAGCCCGAGGCTGATCGGTTGGCGACGTGCGGGATGCGGCTGTTTTGATCTTGTGCGAAGATCTTTTTGCGTCGGGCGAGCTGTTCAGGCAAAACTTCATAAACTGCCACGTGCATGTTCACTTGCGGAACCATGTAGTCGCATAGGTAATCGACCGAGTAATCCATCGGTAAGACGTCTTTGTTGGTCATCAGCCAGTCGGCAATCCGTCGCGTTATCAGGATCTGTCCGCCAGCTCCGACGTCACTAACCTCGCTCGCGATCACCTCAGACGCCCCGGTGTACACTGTTTTACCCGTGACAGCGTGTGGACTGTGGTGGAGGTGGCCGTCGGAGCCTATGGCATCGTGAATTCCCATTCGTACACGCAATCCGCGGAAAATAACTCTGTGGCCAGCTCGTCGCTTCTTGGTTGCTGGTACGAGGCCGTGAAGCTCCTTAGGCCACTCAGCTGCAAGCAACTGAAGCTGCACAGCCAGACAATACGAAACAGCTTCACGTATCGTGTGGAAGGCCAGTTGAAAGGAGTCTCCGGCCGTAGTAATCTCGTACCCTCGGTACGGAGACAGCAACGACCGCAGCGTGTCGTCATGCACCTGAATCGCCCGTTGCATCACCTTACCGTCGTCAATACCCCATAACGCACTCGAAGACTCAATATCAGTCACAACAAACACTGGGTTTAAAACAGGAGGCTTTACCGTCTCGTCACGATCGTGCATGCAAGGGATTTCACCTCGGTTGGACTCTACCACAAGCTGAACGAGCATTTGATCAGGTATACAACAGCCGCAGAATCGCAATGTACACGGTAGACTACAGCCCGTACACAGCGCCAAGGCGAGACCCGTGGCATTGTACATCACTTGACTGAGGCCAATGTAGCTCAACGTCGCCTCATCACGAGGTGTATACACGTACGTGAAGAGCGACGTGGCCTCGTACTGGAGCGCAAAGAGCGCGTACGCAACCATGATCCATTTGAGCCGTTTGTATACCGGGGAGGCCTGAAACTGACCGTTGATTGACTCGACATCTCGACCTTTACACTTGAGCAGGAACAATATCACACCCATATACACAAGCGTAATGATCTGCATGACGTAGATGCAGAGAGCCAATTGATAGGTATAGCTTGAATACCCACCTCCGATAACACTTAAAGCCACCACGGCGATCAGAAAACAGCCAATAAGGCTATGGCCCACGATAATATACATTCGAAGTTTGGCCTGTTCTTTGGCGGTGCCTCTGTCCATCGATTTGGCCGCGATTTTCGAAAGCTCGTAGATCAATGGCAACACCCAGAAGGCCACAGCGAAGTGCATGACGTCGCAGAAACACAAAATTGTAGTCGGGAATAACCGTCGCGCTGCCTCGAGGTCAGTCGTAGCGTAAATTCCGAGCTGGTCCAATTGTTTGCTTGTGTATGGAACGGCGTTGTTGCCGTCTACGAATTCTTTGATCGGTAGCATGACAACCCAGAGATAATAACTTGCACGTCCGAGAGTGTAGAACCATAGATAAACGAAAAACGTGAGGAATAGCCATCGAACACTGGACACACGGAAGTCCCAATCGCGGTACAACTTGAACGAGATTAGCATCGCCGAAATGTTGGACAGCAGCACCGAGGTTAAACCCATGGAAGCCCATATCATCGCCATCGCCTGTTGATAAGTAAGTAAACGTCCGAAGCGAGCGATAACTTGAGACAGGAGGAAGAGAATTCCTTCAGTACGCGCAGGTCTCGTTATTACCTTGGATCGATTTTTAATAATGGGGTGGACCAGGTTTGGACAAGATGAACAGGTTTGGGGCTTCTCCATCTGGTGAACTGTATTGGTCTCCGATAATAAAAATATCGGCGATTCCGGTCGAGCATCCAGGCTTTAGAACACCATCTGGATGGCTGACAGCAAGCGAGAGAACCATCCTGCTGCGGTGCCACACAACGGGGGTGTCGTGAAGCTGTTGGAGCCACCTGACTCCATTTTGGGAACGACGCAGGGTTGAATGGGCTGCTTGATGAATTTCAAAGTGGTTTGCTTGTTGTCCACTGTACATAAGGGTTCGCATTGCTGAAAAACTCTAACCGTCAACTTTACCGGATAAATAGGGAACCAGGACTCAGTGCGAACGTCGCCTTCGCAGCGTAGGGCCCTACTAAAGTTTCTTCGGAGGTATTGTGCGTTCTACTCAAATTTTTCACTGATTCTTTGAATGACAATCGCGCGACTCTGTTACAAACTTAGTTTAAGTAAGAACCTAATTAAGTACGAGTGGAGGCCGTAGCCGAGCCTATTTCAGATAACCGGGAATTTGTAAGAGAGTGACTCATGGAATACTGGAATGCCAAATTTGGGCTGGCCAAAATCCTGAAAAATTACCCAGAACTCGATGATCCTTTCAGGTACGACGCAGTGAAAGACAGCCTTGCCAAATTAGAGACAAGAGTGAGTAGTTTCGAAAAAGGAACGTTGGTTTGCAAGTATATGCGAAGGGATAATCCCATAGGGGGGATTCACTTTGAAGAACATTGTTAACGGGGACTACATCTTTTTCGAATACCGCATTTTTTCGAAGCATCTCAGCGGTACCCACCTGTAGGCGCCTCAAGTTTCGCCTCGCACTACTGTGACGAACTATGTCAGCTACCAGCTACTTCTACTAGTAGTACCACAATTGTATTTCAACCTTCTAAGTTGGTACTAGTATTCATTAACAAAGTGTTCGCTAGTCAGGTAAAGATTTTTGCCGCCTTCCGGTAAGTACCGGCTAAGCAGGAAGCTCCGCTAAATGGTGAAATCGCTTCAAACTGTAAATATAGAGTACTTCTACCTAGAAATGAATTTTCATGATGCCCCCGTCGGCCTTGATGCGTCTGAGCCGCGTCCCAGTAGCATTAACACCGTCGCCATTTTTCATTGGCTTAGCCACCAGTCTTTTAAGGTGCCGCCTAGGTGGCGGCTGCTGATACCGAAATCCGGTATCAACATCTGTATTTTCGGTTTTCAATTCTGTAGCTGTAGCACAAGTCACAGACGCAGTGGGAGTTTATTTATTTAACCGAATCCCTTCCTTGTTATAATATTGTTTTGTAATCCTGTGTTTTTATTATCCTTTACGAACGCGTGCATTCTCCGAATCGCTTCGCGCTACCACAGCCGTTGATTTCAAGAGTGAACGTCGGATGGCCGAAGCGTACACGCGCGCCGTGCGCAGATCCCTCCCTCCGCTCCCACCCCGAAAGGTTTCCTCTAATGTCTCTAATGTCATGTATGCCATCAGGCTCCTGAATCCAGCGAAGCCTCGTGTGGAGATCTGGGCTAGTGCGCAGCGAATCGTCTGAAGAGCGATGTTAACGGATTTAGAGTGCTAGCACTACGAAGCCCGTTGCGAAGATCAAGCAAGAGGTTCCTAAATTGCGGCACGAGAACGAAGGACGAGCGTCGCAGGGCGCATGAGACAGTACTAATTCGGGAGCAATATTAGCTTCTACACCGTATCTCTTACATCTTCTATCAAGCTATGTGTTCACCGTCGAGAATTCCTCACGCGCGTTGTCTCCGACCGAACTCACATATGTGCAATCAGGAACCCACGGAACTGACGCATTCGCCTGGAATCACTCATCCCTCTTATTGCAAACGTCTTGTGCGAGATGCCATGGAGCTGTTGCGCGTAACAGTAAAGAGACTGGAGCTTATTCAATTCGGCATGCTAAGTTGGCTAAGTAGGCCTCGTTTGAATCCTTGTAGAAAGAGACCGTTAGGTAGAGCTGAAGTACTACAGCAAGTATTTAGTAGTACTTTTAGGTTAGCGTATGAAATAAGCGTAAAGAGATCCTTCCACAATTAGTTTTTTTGACGTGGTCAAATACATCGGGAAATAGAGGTTCCAATAAAATACGTAAGATATTTGAGCGTACTTAGTTGGGTGCAACGATAAATTACGGCAAGTACAGTTTTGTGCAAAACAGTGGCCCCTTTTTTCGGTATCAGTACCACGTGCCCCTATTGATGCGGGTACAGCCTCACCAATTGCCAGCTAAAACAATGGATGAGTTGCGTCGAGTGCATCTAGCTACACAGAATCTCTTCGTAGCCTCTTTTGGTACGTCTCTACCATGTTTTAAGACGTGATAAGAGCCGTCTAATCTGAAATTAACAATTAAAAATATACGCGGGGCTCATCGTTTTGGAGTTACCTTCCTGATTGCCTTTACTTGACTCGCGAACTCTTTGTTAATACCGTAGCCGTCCATGAGTTTATACTACATACTGGGTCATTTCTACAATGCGTCAGTATTACTAGAAATGTAGTGGAAATCTGGAAGGTGTAGCAGCAAGAGTATACCAATTTCCAGGTTTCGGGTCACTCAGTTCTCCATAGTTTTCCCGTTACTACAACATAATATTTGACATTTTTGAATACTTTTTTGAGTACCGGGCTCTAACCAAACACACAACCAATGCACATGTATAAATTCTAGTGCTTCTCTTCATTGTGACATCGTTCAAGCGAGCTGAGCATTTGTTATTCAGACTTCGTAACCAATCTAAAAAAAAACGTAAAAAACGCGCATGCCTCTGTCTTATCGAAGTCGGCGTGTACTTGAATCGTTGTTGCGTCTCCAGAACATGAAGGTTTTCTTGAACCACGCCTTGAAATTGCCCCACCATGGTCTGCACCCGGAGCGTCTGCCGCATCTCTCTTCCTCGTTAGCAGTGAGATCAGCCAGCTGACGTGAAATGACTTGCGAATGACTCGTGATGTGTGTGTCGACAGCTATAACCGCCTCTATGGTTGCCGTCAGCACGATCAACGCCAGTAGTGCGACCACTCCAAAGTGGTTCATTTGCATGTTGCGTTGCTGATACGACGGTAAGGTGGATGGCAAACTGACAAAGAAAACGGAAAATGACGCAGCGACCACGGCAGGATTAGCAGGCTTCGATGTAGGCTTTGGCCCACGGGTAAACCAGTGGTTTGTGATCACTGATCAGCCACCCACCATCTGTGATAGAGAACAAATCGTGTCCAGTCTATATCTAAATCGATTGTATGTTTTTTTCAAGAATTGTTACAGGATCAATGATCTTATGATAGGATCATTGATATGACCTATCCGGGTACTACCCAAACCGACTCTCCATACCGACTCTCAGGTTGCAGGGTCAGTGCAGGTTTGCATGGACCTACAGTAGTACAGTAGGTCCTACAGTAGTACAGTAGGTCCATGCAAACCTGCACTGACCCTGCAACCTGAGAGTCGGTGTGGTGACGACTTGTTTTTTCCATGTGCATTCGGTCAACGTTTGGTGAATCTTATTGGGTATTAATACTCTAAAACTTGCTACCGTAATCTGTCAACCATGGCTAAACCTGACAATGTTCATTACAGACTTTTGTAATCTGAATTCGGTGATACATCCTTTAATTATCGACGAGTTTAACAATGAAATCCTTCTCCAAACTGCAGCATCTTTCCTTACAGTTGTGTGTGGTGCTACCAGCGCTACAGTCACCGCTTACTGTAAGACGAATATACCTCACGGTGAGGGTATGAGTCATCCCTTAAAGATTTAGTTTATTCTCCAGTGCTAAAATACAGTGCATAATACATGAATGCACCGGTACCGTATACTACAGGTTCTCTGCAACCACGGATTTCTTGCAACAGGCGTAAAAAAAGTACATACAAATCTAGCATGTTCAATGTATTTACCACTTTTTATATTTTCCTTATATACTTGAAGAGACCTTTTTACGTGGTTAACGTACAGCTTGATCACGGCGGAAAAACCTCGAGAGATTTCCCGCCGTAATCAAGCCAAACGTTACCGGTACATAAATATATTTGAACTTTCCATTTGGAAGTGCCGTGTACTGATTAACCTCCCTCAGCTAATACAGCCCGTAGAACAACTTTTGATCAAGAAAAGCAAGCACCAAGACTCCAAAATCATTTTGATATTTGTAGTTTACGAATTTGTCATATCCCTGTCTTATTTTCTTTTTACTACTAGAAGTATGATACTTTTTTCCCCAACGTAACGGCTTTGTTTGCGTGGCGCAATAATTCTTGAGGACTATGTGGAACAATAGTCAATTGTGGTGGGCATAAACTCTTTTAGCCTAATAATTGCAGTTCCGTTTTTTTTCTTTTCTATCCCAGCCTTATTAAGTAGAAGTGTGTGGTTAAAAAATCGCAAAGGTCTCACAAAGATGGTAATGTATTGTGTTAATCTAAACTGGTAGGCCTCCCATCCAAGGGAATGGTTGAGGACGGTACGTTCCCCAAAATATTCTCTATGTCAGTATGTGTTTTACGGTCCGATGCACGCATCCATTACTTCGACAGGGAACATAGCTTGTCGCAATTCCATTAGAAGCAAGCCTATCCACTAAACTGTCTCTAGGAGTCATCAAGGTCAGCGTTATTACATGAAATCATGTAAATCTTCGCCAATATTGGATTCAATTCTGTACATGTACAGTGAAACGCCCAAGATGAATACTGCGGGAACCAAGAGGGTGGTTGA
Source organism: Phytophthora tentaculata (assembly GCA_033557915.1). NCBI lineage: Eukaryota > Oomycota > Peronosporomycetes > Peronosporales > Peronosporaceae > Phytophthora > Phytophthora tentaculata. Next base: position 302,897 of record JAUCEA010000009.1, read on the forward strand.
AGGCAATACGTTCCCCAACTTTTTTTTTATGTCAGTATGTGTTACGGTCCAGTGCACGCATCCTATGGATGATCCATTCCAGATTAAGAAGTTAGTCTATTCACTGCCATCAAGACCAGCGTTATTACAGTAGATGCAAACCATGTACTACAGTAGTACTTCGTAAATCTTTGCCAATACAGTATTGGATCCAATTCTGTACATGTTCTGTGATTCACAGTACATGTATCACAGCCTGTGAACACCCAGGTTGAATACTGTACTGCGGGAAATAATGCAAGTCTAGGTGACAAGGTTGTTCGTGCATTACCGGTACATGTACATGTATGCATATGTACATGTACTGTATGTATCGCTACAGTAACGCAAGATAACTTCTATTGCTCCGCCGACCTCAGGAGGGTACAGCCAACCTGGCTATGGTCAGCATGGTTTCAACGATCGTAGTGAGTACAATCAGCGCCGCCGATTATGATATTTTTATTTATTTTTGGCATGTTGTCACATAAATAATGAGACTGACACTGAAAATCCCAAAAATAAATTATGGTGTGTCTGAGATCCAACTTCATAAATAATGCGATAAAAATGATACTTTGAATGACTTAAAGTTTGTAAGGAGCACACAAATATTTGAGGTATTTTGCAATTTTACTTACAAAAACAATAATGGGTGATGTCTCACGACATTAATTATGGTATCGCAAAGCTAAAAGCTGCGCCATAAATAATGGTTGGGTATTTATGGCCATTACTTGAGCATCCATTTATTTTTCGGCGGCCCTAAGTACAATGCTCGTCAAGACCCCGACGCAGATCGTAAGCTGCGTGAAGCGCTCGGTCCGCTGCAAGAGCATACGGTCGTGCTTCTGATGGACAACCCAGGCGTGGTCCACAGGTGCTCGAGGAGGTGCAGCGTCACGGCAATCATATTCCAGATGCGCGTGTGTTTGAAATTGTGGATCAGTATCGTCGCGGGCGCTTCCCAGCGCCGCTTAACGCTGGTGGTCCGCCAGCGTTTAGTTCTTATGGTAGTCAGCAGTATGGTGGCGCGAACTATGATCGCCAGTACCAACAGCAGTTCCGCCTCAACAAGGCCCACCAGGAGGGCCCTTTATGACTGGCAAAAGGAAAGCGGATGCCATGGGCGCGCCTCAGAACGGCGTGATGCCTGACGCGCTGCAGAATGCCAAGCGGCCGTCAAAGAAGAACCGAGGCACGCAGCCTTGCAGGTTTTTTGCCTCTCCAATGGGTTGCAAGAACGGTGGCAACTGCATGTTCAGCCAGCGCCTGCTAACGGCCCCAAGCTTAGCGGTATTTATAACAACAATGGGCGTATGATGGGAGGTCGACGTGGCGCTGGCCTTATGATGGGCGGGCGTCGTCCTGGCCAGGACCTCCGAATAAAAGATTGTATTGCAAATACACAGAAATATTTGAACGGAATAATTTATTTTATTGAAGAGACAAAAACGCAATAACTTACGGTTTGGATTTCGCAATATATTTTTTCAGCTATAATATCTTGATTAAAACCACGAAAAACAACGCCAATTTTGCTGCCGTGCAGTCTACGGCTCAAAACAAACATCTACAACGTAAATTCTCGGATCGTAGCTGCACAGGTTAGTCATTTACTTCGAAGTACTGCATAATTTGTTCAATCTCACCGAAAAATAATTGCAAGATAGTACGGAATAATTTATTTTGGATCTGTATGACTCGCCGCGGAATAACTTATTTAGGAGATGACCCAAAATGGCATTGCATAGCAATTTTCGGAATGCCTGGTCCTGGCCCCATGGAGCGATATGGCCCCACCTTCGGTCACCACATGCGTGGAGGACGATGATCAAATCACACCCGGGAATATATATACGAATCGTCAAAACGTCAACCCAGCTTAAAAGCGCCATAAACTGCAGAATAGCAGTTAATGATGACGTAAAGGCCTGATTAGCACAAAACAATCGTAAGGTACATGTAGCACCATATTTGTTGTATAGACACAGTAAATGCTGTAGTGACACACTGGATTTTTTCGACACCACACACTTCTATCTTACCCCACACATAATTCGAGTTTTTATTCAATGACCACTACATGTACTGCTGCAACCGGCATTACACTACCACCGGCATCATTACACTAAAGATAAGATGCCTTGATGAGGACCACCAGACATCCACGCCAGACATGTACCGGTACTGTGTGCCTTTAAGCATGCACACGTCGATTAGATCGAGCTAGCACCGATTCAAGCAGCACAGCATGTGTTTTTCCATGGATACAACCTGTGGTACGGGTTGTATGCAATAGAAAACTTACCACGTGCGCTCCACGCTGACCCTAGCATCCAATTACATTTTTCATCAAGCATCCTAAGTGTATCCGCATAATAGCAAGACTTAATATAAACTCATTTACTCATTTAAATTTACCAAATCATTCAATATCGAAGTTGAGTCTACCATACTTAAAGTACTAAACATTTTGTTTCTCTGCAAGGCTTCGTGAGCAATGCTGTATGTGGTGATAGTTATAGGGATATAAGCCTAGAGAATACTACAGGTGCATCTATTCAACTAAGAGCCAATTCTGCGGCGCTTGCACGTGCGCCGATTGTGTCCAAGCTGATTGCAACGAGTACACGGTACTTAGGGCCAGCGCCATCCTCCCCATTGTTTCTAACCCGCTTAGAGCGTGGTTGCCCGAACTTGCAGCTTTTAAAGTTAATGAAACACCAACCTTCCCGAGCTTTGCTGCTTGAAGAGGCGGCATAGTCACTTCGTCTTCCTTGATGTCTTGGTCCAGTGAGCATCCCGTGGATGGTGCATAACTTGGTTTTAGTATTAGCGGGGGAAACACGCCCGCTACTCATACAAAGGCTGTTTAAGCTCAGTCTTCCCACCGCTATTAATAGGTTCAACTGATCGACGCAAGTTCTCTCGCACAGGTTGCGGTGGATTTATCGGTCATATCAGTTGTATGTGTTGACCCCTGGTACGTATTAGGACCAAACGACCTAATGGTAGCGTTTATTTCAGGTCAAAAACAGGTCAGGTCAAAGGTGGTCAAAAGGTCTATTTTGAATGTCATACGATTTGCTTGACACATTTACATCAAGAATATCATTACTGTCGCAAGCAAACCCTATACATTGTAATAAGTACGAGATTATGCTGGCTTCAGGCAGGTCACGAGCTATAAAAAGCGAGTTCACCGTTGTGAGAGCTCTGAACCCAGCGTTGACTTTCTTTATATTCTGGGCACCAAGCCTATCAGCAGGCTTAAGAATTTATTGCAGATAAATTAGCAGCACAGGGTGCTGACAATAGAGATTCACTTTCTCTTGAATATTATTCCAAGCTACCTTTTCTAATCCGCCCCATGACGTTGTGGCAACTACTGGCATAGGCACGAAGTCGTGAATAACATATCTTTAACCGTGAATTTGAACAACGGATACGTTGCTTCGTCCACGGATTCTCAGTCCGCATCATTGTACCTCACCAAGAGCTGAAGTGGAAGCAGCGCGATAGCGCTCCTTCTGTTTTTGGATGGTCAGGGCCTGGGCCAGGCCACTGAAGGTTGAGGGCATTGCTTAAGCTGCCTTTTTCTCGTTAGTAGTAGTATACTCTTTTTGGATAACAGACAACGTGATAGTGAAGCCATGCTGCACTGGATAAGTGTTACCACACCTCCTAATAATACCCTGGTGGATGATGCTCGTTGTACTCGTGTTCCCCTTTGCCCTGCCAAAGAGCGGGCGTGCTCTCGGAGAGAGAGTGTGTGTACCTCGCTGAAGTATGCGAAAACAGTTTCTAAGACTCCACGACTTTGGACAACTCCTATGAGATGCATGCAAGGCAGTACACACCATTACTTTGTGCATACCACTTCCCTTAGCTACCTTCAAAATCTTTTCCTACATTAAACCAACTATCTTGTCTCCGCGTCAAACACAGTTAAATCGCAATATTTTTACTGAGCGACGAAGGGATACACCCATTATTCACACTATTATAGATTTTCATTACATCGGTTTAGACATTTCTTTTGTTCTTATTACACCACAAAAACGTGAAAATATTCAGCTGTTTGACGCCTACCGATCCAGTCACAAAAACTACTGCCTTGGCAAAGAAAATTTTAGTTTACACCGATCGAGTCATTTTCCCTGAGCAAAAAGATCGAAGCTCCGGATTTTACCCTCGCGATCAGCAAAACTCTCCCTGGAAACTGAGTTCGGTCCACCATCATTCTGGTAATCTACTTAAAGAGGTAGACAACTAATGCTCTGTCCACTCCGCCTGATCCAAGTGCCCGGCCTCTTCACACGACCGACGCGTAGCTGCCTACGCACGTTGTGTTCTGTTGGTGTAGGATAAGACACTGATCGTAGACGTGGAGGTCTCAACGCTAGAGCCGTCTCCTCTGTTGTGTTGAGCCCCTCGGCTCCACCCTAACATACCTGAGGGGCGTTCTTAACAGCGGTAAAATGGTAGAATTGTAGTACTCGGTAATACAAATTCGAGGACAATTGCGTAATACTTCAAATAGACATTTGCGTAAAAGCTGGCGATGGTAGTACCATACACCACGCGCTGGGGAACGAGGTGGACGAGTCAGTCCGACAAGGATGACTCTATTTCCAGTAGCGACAATGTGACGGGGTCGCGCAGCACCTTGAACAGAGGAAGTGCTTACGGGTATTTACTACACGTTCACGTGTTCCTGGCCTCAAAGGGAACGGTTTGCTACTTAGAAGAGTAGATTAAAGACTGATGTATTTATAGGTAAACTTAGCATGAGCTCTCATACAAACTAGATGTCACCTACACTCCTGGACACAATTAGAGCGTGTTCACTACACACCTGGAGATGGAGATCTTCAAATCATATAGGATAAAAGCAGAAAGCCATTGGCTAAAATCTAATGCCAACAACAACACAACTCGAGATAAAATCAGGATTTTTTCTCTACCTTTTTGAGGTGGAGAAGGGAGCGCTATCTAGAGATCGTCCCGCCCTTGTGCAAAAAAGATGTTTGCCGACTTCATTCTGACTTTATTTTGTGAATTGGATAACACAGATAGTTGTTATATTCCCAAAATTGCGTTGAAGTCGGAATTCAGCAGCAAAGACGAGCAGTGCTTGATAACTGCGGAAGTAGGAGCATAGCTGTGTGACTGGGAGTCATGCAAAGGCTTGAACTAAGGCAAGAATGCTTGCATTTAGAATTTGGTCGATGATAAAGCATTTAATTGGTTTAAATAGTATAACTGGATTATGCTAATTGGATAAAAAGGTAGCTGGAGATGGAGACACCGCGAACAACGTAGAGATGGAGATTGCCGCAAATCTCCATCTCCAGGTGTATTTTGAACACGCTCTTATACGGCCAACTCTTCCAGTGCCCATAACTCGGTCAATTTTCATCGTTTTAAGGTGCGGTTTTAACAGATGCCTCAAAATACGCGAAGAAACAGTGAGGATGTTCCAGCGTTCGCGTTTTTGCACTTTATAGAGTAGCTCACATACAAAAAAGAGATTTATCAAGGTGGACACAATTTACGGCCACCACCGGCCCCATACAAAAACCTATATAAATTAAAACATGTGGAAATTGGCTAGACTAGGAATTTGTATGCGGAGCGTTTTCGTAGGTGGTTAAATGGACTCCAGGGATTCGAGAGCCGCCAGCAGTCACATCGTCGTGTAAAACGTAGTTATATCTACGATGTGGTACAGCTGCAGCGCCGGGTGGGCGACATTGAGATGGAAGAGAGAACTAAGCGATAAGGCTATTCAGCCATGTGTACAGTAATAGCAAATCATATGGAGAGCACCATGTTGATGATACCATTTTTCTTTTGCCTTATTTATTTTTGCAATGTCGCCCGCCCGGCGCTGCAGCTGTACCACATCGTAGTTATAACTACGTTTTACACGACGATGTGACTGCTGGCGGCTCTCGAATCCCTGGAGTCCATTTAACCACCTACGAAAACGCTCCGCATACAAATTCCTAGTCTAGCCAATTTCCACATGTTTTAATTTATATAGGTTTTTGTATGGGGCCGGTGGTGGCCGTAAATTGTGTCCACCTTGATAAATCTCTTTTTTGTATGTGAGCTACTCTATAAAGTGCAAAAACGCGAACGCTGGAACATCCTCACTGTTTCTTCGCGTATTTTGAGGCATCTGTTAAAACCGCACCTTAAAACGATGAAAATTGACCGAGTTATGGGCACTGGAAGAGTTGGCCGTATAAGAGCGTGTTCAAAATACACCTGGAGATGGAGATTTGCGGCAATCTCCATCTCTACGTTGTTCGCGGTGTCTCCATCTCCAGCTACCTTTTTATCCAATTAGCATAATCCAGTTATACTATTTAAACCAATTAAATGCTTTATCATCGACCAAATTCTAAATGCAAGCATTCTTGCCTTAGTTATGTTTTAATTTATATAGGTTTTTGTATGGGGCCGGTGGTGGCCGTAAATTGTGTCCACCTTGATAAATCTCTTTTTTGTATGTGAGCTACTCTATAAAGTGCAAAAACGCGAACGCTGGAACATCCTCACTGTTTCTTCGCGTATTTTGAGGCATCTGTTAAAACCGCACCTTAAAACGATGAAAATTGACCGAGTTATGGGCACTGGAAGAGTTGGCCGTATAAGAGCGTGTTCAAAATACACCTGGAGATGGAGATTTGCGGCAATCTCCATCTCTACGTTGTTCGCGGTGTCTCCATCTCCAGCTACCTTTTTATCCAATTAGCATAATCCAGTTATACTATTTAAACCAATTAAATGCTTTATCATCGACCAAATTCTAAATGCAAGCATTCTTGCCTTAGTTATGTTTTAATTTATATAGGTTTTTGTATGGGGCCGGTGGTGGCCGTAAATTGTGTCCACCTTGATAAATCTCTTTTTTGTATGTGAGCTACTCTATAAAGTGCAAAAACGCGAACGCTGGGACATCCTCGCTGTTTCTTCGCGTGTTTTGAGGCATCTGCTAAAACCGCACCTTAAAACGATGAAAATTGACCGAGTTATGGGCACTGAAAGAGGTGGCCGTATAATTGTGTCCAGGAGTGTATAGTGAAGCTATGTAGATATTCAATGGTTGGCTCGGCGAGCCCCTGGTACCATGTACCATGTACCAGAAAGGGTCTTCATGCAACTAGGGTACACTTGGGCTGTACCCCGTTACATCCTCACCCACTTAGCTGAGAATCACCTGATTCTCCAACCACAATTGATTATCCAATCAGAAGTGAGAGAATTAAAACACTGAAAGGTGCAATTCTCACACTGAGCTGCCACACGGCTGGCGCGGCTCTCAGTCACGCCCACAGTGACTTGCTCACAAAGCACACTGAGATCTGCATCCCCACTCTCACAACTGTGTTGGCCGCAAAGCCAGCACTCAGAGCTGCCTTAGATCCTGCGCTATAGCGCGCACAGTGCTTTGGCACGGGATGCAATAGCATCCGAACGTGTGGCATTCGCCGACAGTTCGCACCGGAGGACACGACAGTCCTTGCGAGTGCGTCCGGAGCACGGTGTCTCTCGCAAGGGGCAACCCGATAAGGGCAACACCTGCCCAACAACGGAGGGAGCTCTAAGCTCACCTCGGGCCATGCCTTCGGCTCTTACAAGGGTTCATCCTTGCGGGCGTAGCTTCTTCCATGCTACGCCCCGCGTCTTGGTCATCATACCAACGACGCATAGGTGTCTCACATCACCACCATGTACCTTTACGGTACCCAATCGTCGCGGGGCATACTGCCACCATACCACTATGCCACAGCGGCGCTGGTTTCTGCAGGCGACACCGTGTACCTCGACAGTACTCAACCGTGGTGGGGCACACTGCCACCATACCACCATGCCACAGCGGCGTTGGTGTCAGCAAGCGATACCGTGTATCACGATGGTACGCAACCGCAGATGGGGCGCATCCCAGCACCATGCCACTGCGGCGTTGGCGTCCGGCATTGACGCCAAGTACTCGTGCAGTACTAAACCTACGGTGGTGCAAGCAGCTACCACCACGGCGCCATCCTCGGCGCGGCACCAGTTGCGATTGCGTGCGTTGCCTCGACCGATACCTGGTCAGTTGTGTGTGCCCTCGTGCACAACACACGGGTCTTGGCTCCATCGACCATTATACCCGGCGCGTTGCGTACATAACGTACAGCAACCGCCTTGCGTGCGAGTGATACTTCCGTTCACCCTGCTCGACAGGCCGTCATGGCCATGGGTGTGTACAGGGCCACAGCCCCATACATCTGGCGCGCTGTGTACAACGTACACGACAGCGGTCGTACGACTGAGCGACGCGTTCGTTCGCCCTACTCGTCTGGTCGTTGCCATCCGAGGTACTTCGGTCTGCGATCGCAGAACAGGACCTGATGCGAGCAAGGAAAGTGTCGAGTTCGACGCTAAACTTTTTGTGCTTCGCCACCGCATCGTAGACGAAGCCGCCGAGGCAGAGCTCTGGCCGGTCTCGTACGTCGGTCACCCCACTCTGTTCATCCAACCGGAAGAAGATTTGGTCGACCAGTGGGCTTACGGCCTGGCGACCTGCTACAACATGGCGGGAGGGGTGACAAACCTCTTTGTTAGCGCCCGCTCCACTCCACTCCACTTCGAATCAAGCTAACAGGGTCGTCCTCTGTCATAACCGTCGACCGCCTTAATTACGCACTCCAAGGGGGAGCTAAAGTGAACGCTATGGTGTTGATCGCCTTGAACCTACTCAATTGACAAAACGAGGTGATTGTGGCATGTGGTAAGAGCTGGCCAAGAAATCCAGCGATGGTTACTTCTACACTGTTAAGCGTACCGTTTAAGTCACCAGAGAACACGACACTTGTCCGACCAGACACCTTAGTCATAGGGTATGTGCGACGACAGAACATCGTCGACTAGGAGCGCGCCAATCGGGGCGCGAATCCACAGACGCTTTTAGTGATCCTGCCAGTACATCTCCAACAGAGGAACCTAAGTCAGCATCTCGCACTGGTTCAATGCTGCAAACGACTGACGATATTGATCTGATACAGATGACGAAGCCAACTCAACTGTGCAGTCGAAGGAACAGGCCGCCATTGAATTAGTGCGACCCCAAAACCGCTGCTTGCGTAAACGTGCTCAAGTCTCGGATCCAAATAACCATGATCTAGAACTACCAGACGACGACGCAATCCCAGTTTTTTTCGGCGCAGACGGACGCACATGCATCATCGTGTCGACCCTCGGGAGTTGAGCAACAAAGTCACAATGCATTCACACACCCTCTCACAGGTAAGCGAGTTCAAGCAGCTCTGGAAGGTTCACATCAAAGACCACTGACCAAACAGCTGGCTCCGGGTAACATCACGGATGTGGTTGACGCCTTCAATGCACTGGTACATTTTGCTGAGGGCTTCTACAACTCCAAGGTGGTTGACTCCATCAAAACGGGTGCGGCTATTATTGAATATTACGCGCTCTTCCCGATACCGCAAATTGTACAATGTTAGTGTTCTGGATCAACTCGAAACTGGGAAAGTTCCGCCCTCAGCTCGTCAGGTCCAATATTGACGCAGCACTACTATTAGACCGAGGGTTCTCTTAGCATGACGATCACCTTATGGGACTATATCAAACTCGGCAGGACCGACAGCTTGTCAAGTCTTTAGCCTGGAAGGCTGAACCATCCCCTCATATACAAATTCAAGTTAAAATGCAAAGAAGGTTCATCCAATTTCTGGTGAATATCTCACTACCCACTAATTCTAGGAAGTTGTAGTTTTGGCACGTGAAAGTGCAGTCTAGTGCGTTTTTTTGTACCTCGCTCGTTCAGTATCTCGGAATTCGACACTAGAAAATACTCCCGGATGTGGGTCCCATAAAACGCCTGTTTTGGCTCGATTAGTGGTGTGCTGCACACCAACTCCATAAATATATATTTCCGTATTGTTGGCCCGCTATACGTCAGCACAACGCCCCTTTTATATGTGTTATACTTTATTGAAGTCATTTGAAAAGTGGCTCGTAATACGTCTGTCACGGATACTAGTTGCTCTCTAGCTAATCTCAACAAGTTACTGGGTAGCCTCTGATACGTACTACATGATTTCCTCTGCACGGACCTTCTACCTAGATTTGCAAGTCTTCGCCAAGTCTCCGTACAAACGATTGCCGATTCCGATCAACGCACGAGACGATTTACGGTGGTTCCTGTCGGTTCTCGTGCAGATCGAAAAAATAATAATTATATTTCCGTTGAACAATTTACTCGACTTCAGCCCCCATCGCGCCACGTGTTGATGGATGCATCAGACGTGAGTATGTGTGTTTTAAACCGCAAATTCACCAATTCATACGCGTACACTTCAGCGATGCAGAGCGACAACAATTTGAGACCTCGAATTTGATAACCCACACCAACATCAGGGAATTAATAACCGCAGTACTCGCTGGCCTACATTGGGGACCAGCGTGGGCAGGTACAGGGGAAAACCGGACAAGTACGGGGTGTCTACAGACCGGTAGACGAGCTTAGGCGCTGACCAGCTAGCTCAACTATGGGCATCGGTGCTGACAGCGGGAGCTGGAGGCAGGCCTACCTCGTGGTGCTGGGGGCGTGGTCCCGAAGGAAGCAGACGCTTCGTGTTGTGTTGGACGAGGTCCAAGCACATGCGTCCTGGTATCGTTTCAGACAAATTTGCTCGAGGATTATTATCCAAGTTTGGTGTTGCGATGTAACAGCGAATGTGGTGTGGCTCGGACAGGGATCGAACCACTGACCTTTTGCTTCAAATCCGACGCTCTACCTTTGAGCTATGAGGGCAATGTCCGTGAGCTTGTCCGAGCACGGATTATTGTTCATGATATGGGAAGGCTGTACCCAGGTTGGATCGAACCACCGCCCTGTTGCTTCCAAAGCCAACGCTCGAACATTCCGCTAATAGAGTTTCGTCCTAAAGCTTGTCCAAGCTAGAAATATTTGCTCATGGTATGAGAGGGCTTTGTCCTGGCGGGATCGATCCACCGACCTCTCGCCTGTGAAGCGAGTTCTCGACCACTGAGCCATCTGGGCAATACCCACGACTCGCGCAAGTCAAGCGCCTCGCTCTCGTCAAGTTGGCGGATCTTTAAACGTAATCCGTGTCGGCGGCGGTGTACCGGACCACGGAAGAATGTGTGACAGCTCCTGGAGCAGAAGCGGCGTGCGCGTGATGGTATGGGACCTCGTGGGAGTTTGAGGCGCGACGCGCTGATGGTGTTGGGCCGTGGGCTGCAGGCGAGGTGTTGGACATCAGGGTTGCAAAAAGGTACTCATGAGCTGAGGGAGCTGGAGAACGCAATAGTGAGGTGCAGCGATCTCCGACATCTTGACAAGACGTGGCCTCGCTAAGGTAGTTTCGAAAACGGGTAAGTTCTCAACTTAGTCGGGGAGAGTGTAACGGGGTTACACGGTGTGGCGTTCACATCGGTACGGAGTAGCTGTATACACTCGTGAATGGAGTGACGGGAGAGGTCGAAGGCGACATCAGCCTTCACCCTCTAACCGCTGTGGATGCTCTGGTAGAGCTGGACGAGATGTCTGTTGCCGAGTTCGGCGAGGCCTTGAAGGCAGGCGAGTTAGCCGAGGTGGTCCTGATAAGACGTGGGGAGGGGTTGAACTCCTCGTCCGTGGTGGACGATGCAGTCCTGAAGGACACCAAGAAGGCGCTCAGCGCGAGGAGTGGATCAGCGATCCTGGAAGATCCTTCGGATCCGTTCTATCCTGTTGTTCAGGAATACCAAGATGTGGTATGCAAGAACCCACCCATGGGTTTGGCTCCGGATCGAGGTGTGCGTCATGAAATTGACCTGGTTTCAGGAACCAGATACTGCGTGACAAGGCAGTGGTCTTTGCCGAAGGAACAGTGTGACGTCGTTGACGTGTTCTCCCGTGCGAAGCACGAGGCATGGCAGGTGCGTGAGAGCAAGTCTCCGCCCTCGACACCCACTTTCTGTGTCAGAAAGTCGAATGGCAAGTGGCGTAGTGTGCATGCTTTCAATAAGCTGAATGCGGCCACCATTCCGGCGCAGACGCCGATTCCTCGCAAGGATGTTCTGCAGAACAACATGGTAGGATGTACGTTGTACAGTGCACTCGACTTGGTCGATGGTTACTACCAATTGCTCATGAGAGAGAGCGACATTCCGCTGACAGCGGCCAGTACTCCGAGCGGTATGCTCTGGGAGTGGCTGGAGATGATCTTCAATCTTACAACTTTGCGGCCATTGCTCATGCCCGACTTGCTTCTCAGACAAATAAAGGCCACCACGCTAAAGAGCGGAACAAGCGGCGTATTTTTTTGGTTTGCCGCATGGCCTATATTACCTAGTAGAAAGATAATAACACGTTTGCTCACAGACCTTTGTCACTACCGCAATAATGGGCGCAAGTCGTACGCAACAATAAAATATCAATAGCCACTGATCCAGTTCAGTGCTAAAAACGCCGAAAAGAAACCACTAGGCGTACACACATATTGATGACGCGCATTGTAGCATATACGAAGTACTTGTATGCGGTTACTGTAGTAAACGAAAGTGCTATGCAATGCTGCGGCTGCGAAGCAGGCGCAGGAGATGCGTCACTATATGAAATCCCAACCTTCACAACGCTAATAGATTTTGTCGAGAAATCCCAACCTTCACAAACGTTAATAGGTTTTGTCTACCTAACCCCAGAGGACAAACGGAAGGACAAAATTTGTGGTACACAATAATGAAATCAAGCATTTTGTCCTTCCGTTTGCCCTGGGGGCTGGGGCTAAAGGGTACGTGGTCGTTAACACTGAAAAGGAAAAGGGTCATAAATTTCAGAGCTTCCTCGGGCGAAATACGACTTTGTGTGGTAATAAGTTTCATGCAGCTTTTTTGTCTTGACGTTTGTATTTATCAATAAGCAAACCCATTTAGTCTTACCAAAGTCAAATTGCTCTTGACAAAAAAATAGCGTATAGAAACCAGGAATAACCCAGAACCAGGAGCTCTAATTGGCTAAAATCTGTGGTACAAAGACTTACGTGCGCCTGTGCTCACACGAATTCATTTTTTTTCCTTGGGACTTCTCCATGTAGTGCTTACAAATTTGGATAAGCGACAGATAGAGTCGAGCGCGAATAAATCGTGCGAGCCTGCTAAATTCCATTATGATAGTTTCGCCGTCATTGTCAGTCTTCATGCCAATATTAAATGGGTACGGTTTCTATTTTGATCAGTGGTGATAATTAACCAGCCCTGTTTCCGGAATTCACAATACCACACGCTCGACCGGATATTGATATTGCAACATAGATTGTAAAGGCTGTCTCAGCGACAATCCGTAAACAATATCTATTGTCCGATTCCTACCGCGCAACTCCTCGAAGTACATCTCCACTTTCTGCTTAGTATGTCGCTTTCAAGTTTGCGACTGTCCAGTCAACGAAACGGTCAGATTTTTGGACATTCTCATTGGCTGTCGAGCGGAGCGAAGGCGGCTCCGATTGGCTAAAAATATAATTTTGCTGCCTCGCTGCGCCGGCAGCCCAAGCCGGCACCTGGTACGATCTTGCGGGTCCGAAGGGCCCGCCTCGTCATCAACTTACCAACCTAACATCGAGTAGTGTAGCGAGCTGGTGGCGAGCGGAACGGAGGTGCAACACGGTAAGTAGCATGCATGCGCCCCCTCGCGAAGCAGCAGCAATCGGTTTGTGTATTACTAAAGCAAGTACTGGTAGTTTTTTTCTATGAACAACACGTCAACATGTTTTTTTTTAATTTCATACCATATCTACACTGATACCAAAGCGTGACAGCAGCCTTCGTTTGCATTTTAACTAAGTATTTTGTCGCTTTCGTCGTTCTCGTGTCGATTTATGCTAAGAAACACCAGTTGTTTACTGCACTATTTTTGGTTGACTAATCAAACTAGTAATACGTTGTTGTTGACGTCATGCAAGTTCATCAAAATAACCTCATGAGAGCACATCGATACCAAGTTTAAATATGTTCACGGCTGTGATTTTGTATCATATGATGCATGTATTAATAAGCGCTTTGGTTGACGCTTCACTGTGGAGCGTGTTGGCACGAGGGACTTTTTATTTTGGCCAACCAAAGGCCGAAACGTGGTTCTGCCAGGGGATTTCGGCCATACGGCCATGGCCGGGTCGGGCCAGATTTGGCCGGATTTATTCTCACACTACTCGCTGATGGGAAAGAAGCCTACGATGGCGGCAGGACGGACTCCGGGCCAGGAAGCAAAGCATTTTAAGCCCCTCCCAGAGCTAGGTAAAGCTGCTGGAGGCTACGGCTTTCGAGAGTGCCAATTTTGTACGAGCTATCCGGATCTCCACCGAAGGTAATTATCGGTCGATCTCGGAACTACGTCAACCACCTTGCCCGATGCGAGCACGATCAAGCTGCGCAGCACCCACTTTGGTCACCATCCCTGCCGTCAGTGGAGCCGTCACCGGTAGCGGCACGAGAGGCAAGTCCTGCGTTGTCCTTCGAAGTAACACCCGACCTAAGGGTACAGTCTGCTACTACAAGATCTCAGCGTACTAGCGCGCTTCCTGCACGCCCCATTGTACGACTGCCAGTGCGACCTCGTGCTCGACGCTCACTGACACTCGATAAACGCGCGTTCCCAAACCCCAACAAGCCACCGTCTGCCAAAAAAACTGAAGAAACAAAAAAGAAAATTTTCAAGCAGCGAAGTCAAACAAATAGAATGCTCTATTATTGAAGTCCATCCTGACAACTGCCTTGCGGATCGTTTTATTGAGAAAGCATCTGTACGGTGGCTGTTCGAGCTGTTGTGCCCTGGAGTGTCAAACATTATGCCCAATCGCCGTACGTTTGGAAAGCGTATTCGACAAGAACATGTTCGCCGCTGCAAGCTAATGGACACCGAAGCTCTCAAGTCTATGATGGAAACAACTGAGGGTTGGGTAAACTTACTTTCCGACGTGTGGCAGAATATCAGTAAAGACCATTTGTTGGGCTGTCAGTTGGCTTTATTTGGAGTGTTGCTCATATGCACTACTGCCGGCTGGTGACGAACACCACGGAGTAGCCATTGCTAAGCAACTGGAGCAAGTACTGGAGTAACCGCAACAGGAGAATTGGCGCATTGGGGCAATCATCACCGACAATGCTGGTTAGTGTGCACGCGCCCGGCGAATTTTAGCAATTCGCTGGCCTCACATTGTATTTTTGTTCTGCCTCGCTCATGACATTAACAACCTCGTAAAAGCAGTGTTGCGGTCGTCCTTTAAAGGCGTTGCCTCCCGAGCGGCAACAGCAGTGAAGATTTTGAATGCATCATCGAGCAAATGGCTACCCCGTGCGCGAAAAATGATGAAGAAATGTTATGGGAAAGCGCTAGGACTGCGAAGCCTTTGCGAAACGAGATGGAACTCGATGCAAGGATGCTTCGCGTCTCTATTACGCGTGCAAACAGCTCTACCAATGTTCTACAGTCGGTACAAGGGTTACACCGATTTTCTTGTGCATCTACGCTGCTTCCTTGATCCTCTGTTTTGGGACGAGCTTAAAGAGGCTGAAGCGGTCATCGCACCGCTGGCCTATTCGTCCTACCGACTACAGCTTGACGAGAACTCTCTTGGCGACGTCGTAATGTCGTTTCGGGACATCCGTAGAGGGTTTCAGGAGCATCTTGTTCGCAATAGCGAACTCGTTAATTGCGTCAAGGATCGGTGGGCTCAGTGTAAGCAGCCATTATTCATGTTCGGTTTTGCACTTCACCCACAATATGCTGAAGCTGCGAGAGAAATGCCTGATACTGATGTGCCTGGAATTGGAGCTATTGGCAAGGCTGCTGTGTATTACTACCGCCGGCTATTTCGTACAGAGGAGATTGGCCAGCTAAGACGCGACATGCTAGCCTGGATGAAGGGGCGATTCACTCGAACAAAGCCTAGTGAATTTGCTGGGTCTCCATGGGAATTCTGGATGAGTGTTGCAACGCAACGCCCTAAGCGTGTGCTGCCAAAGCTTGTCATGCGTATTCTATCGATCGCTGTGAGCACGGCAACATGCGAGCGGCGTTTCAGTGAACTCGGAGCTATCCACACAGCTAAACGCAATCGCTTAGACCCGAGCAAGGCTCTCGATTATCAGATCATTGCGAAGCATGTCCGTCAGCGTGAGCTGAAAGAAGAGGCTTGTGACCCAAGAAAAAACTACTAATCTCTCCAAGAGAAAGACAAATAATAAGTGGCGTGGCAAGCAGCTCTGACTCATTCACTATATCTCCACAGCGTGGAGAGGTGGATGAAGACCAGGATAGCGATGATGACCCAGGCGACAACGTTGAAGGTGACCCGACGCTATCGATGTGGAGTGAGTATCAAGAGGAGGTATTTGACGATGATGAAATTGTTGCCGCCTACACAGCCGCTGATACCGGTGCAACGAGCATCGATGAGAGCACGACAAGGGGTTCGAGTGGCGGGTATTCTGACGACGAGGATAGCAATGAATTTGAAGAAATTCCAAAGGCACTCAATCATGCCTTTCCTGCTCATAATGACCGGAACTTTCCGCAAGAAGGCTTAGTGCATCAGGGATTTCGCGGTCAAAAGGCAGCGCTGGCTGAGTTGTTTGGATGAACAGTGCTTGGTACATCATAACCAGAAGTATAGCTGCATATTTGACGGTTAAAAGGAGCAACCCAACACACAGTTTGTGCAATCTGGGATGTTATTGTGTGATTACGGAACATATGCAACAGGTCCTTCATCAAGGGACAGCGCACGATAAAGTCACGGCTGGAGTGTGGGGCCACGTCTGCCTGACCGCGGCAAGCCCACGTCTTGATGTCGGCGATCTGCTTTTACAAGTCACTCTTGCTGGTCCCCCGTGATGTCTTGCGCTAGACGCTGACGTCGAACTTTCAGACTTCCAATACGTCCTTCCCGAACATGGGGTGCAGCGTGAACAGCTCCTCGAACGTGAGCGCGCTCAGGGCCTTGTTCTTGTCCTCGTCCAGACGCACGGTTGCGCCGACCACGTGGTGGGTCTCACGGAAAGAAACACCCTTGTGAACCAGGTACTCGGTCACGTCGGTGGCCAGCATCTCCACGACCTGGAGGCTGCGCATCTTGTTGCCGTGTGGGGTCATGGTGGACAGCACCACACCCGTGACGATCTGGAGGCAGTCCTGGATGGTGTCCGCGGCGTCGAACAGCGCCGTCTTGTCTTCCTGAAATTCCTTGTTATACGAGCGCGGCAGGCCCATGAGTACCACCAAGAAGTCGCTAGCTCGAGCGCATCCAAGTTCTTCTACTGTGGCATGAGCGAGCTGTCCGTGTTGTAGAAACCGGTCATTGTCACGAACTTGAGCGCGATGTCACTGCTGTTGCATCATACCTTGAACACTCACAGCACACGATTTACAGCCATGATGCACGCACCATAGGAGGCCAAGAAGCAATGGGGCGGCTGCCTCCGCGGTAGCGTGGACGCTGTCATGAATAAGTTCAACGAGTCGCTGTTTGTGGGCATGCACAAGTGGTGCGTGGACTTGGACGACAGCCAGGGTTACGCTCGCGCCGTAAAGAAGAGTGGCGTGGTCGCAACGGTCGATGTGAACGAGATCGTGGCAGGCCTGGACAAGGTCGGCGAAGAGTGGGCGAGCAGCACCTTCGAGCCCATGGACGGCAGTGAGTCGCCTGGAAGCAGCAAGCAAGCAGTCGCCTAGAAGCAGCAGACAGTAAGTCACCCGGAAGCAGCAGGCAGTGGGTCGCCTTTAAATAGCAGTCAGCGAGTCGCTGGAAGTGGAAGAAGACGCCGTGATGATCTTACTGCTATAGACAGATCTAAAAATGTAGCAATTATCTAATTCGATACTATTTAGATAAAATCGCTCTAATTAGAGTTGGCCTGTGTTACCTATTTTGGCCGTCTGCCAAGGCTTTTGCCTTTTCGACCGGCCTGGTCTTTTTACCAGGGACTTTACCACGGACTTTTTGCCTAATGCGGAGTTCTTCCCATCTTCATTTGCATTTGCAACTCTTTGCTGCAGAAAGCGGAGCTCTTCAATCTGATTTTGCAAAGAGCGGAGTTACCCTTCAGTTTAACCCTTTAATATACTGTAATATGCTTTATTTTAAGAAGATCCAATCTGGCACACAAGCTGACCGACAACGGCATGGCGCCGCAGTCTGCGCCACCACCGCCTCTTACGCTGACGCTATTACAGAAGGTAGGTATTTCCTGGACCAGAAGACATGCACGCAGGGGATACGCGAGTACACAACCAGAAACAGCATGAGTTCATGTTACATGACCGTTAAGTTTGCGATAGAAAATGATGAGCATCTGCATCTTTTGCGTTGTCGAACTCAGTGATAGCCGCTGCGATGTCCGATACGCTCATGGTGCTCGTGTATCCATAATCGTGCATTGGACATGGATGTTCGGACGTGCTTGTGTAATGTATTTGATCAGTATGGTACACCTGTAAGCACTACATTGCGTCACAAGACCTTTTGGATTGGTCTACAGAGCGTTTCACGGTTGTCGGCGAATGCTACCGGTTTCCAATTGGTCTATGAACCTCCAGCGCCTCCCATCTCGAAACCCGGAAGAAAAAAAAGTGAAAAAAGACTGCCGAGCAAAGGTAATACTAACTTACAACGAAAGTAGGCAAGGATGTCCGTGGCCAAACTAGCCACAACAGGCGTGGCTACCTTTTCAAGCAAACGAAATCTGCCAAACAGGTACCCGCTTTGGTGTCCGCCCAGTCGGCAGTATTGTCGTGTTTAAGTCTGAGCTCTCAATAACGTCGCGAAAGTTGAATACTTCAGTGCATGTTTCCTTTGTACAAGCAAAACATCTCGGATACTTATCTTAGGTTTGCAAACTTTTACTTTAACAGTCAAGCTTGCTTGTTGAAGGGAACTCCGCTCTTTGCAAAAAAAAGATCGGAGAACTCCGCTTTCTGCAGCAAAGAGCTGCAAATGCAAATGAAGATGGGAAGAACTCCGCATTATGCAAAAAGTCCCTTTACCACAGTGACTCCAGGTGTCCACAGTACATGTAATGGACAGGCGATTGCCGATTCGACAGGCAGAGCTTAGAAATATTGCTAAAAAAGACATCCAAAACGACATAACCACTCGAATAGTCAGGTGCTAAGCGTGAGTTACTCTCACTTTGTAAATAGACAACGAATATGGTAACGACGGCCCCGGCGTACCAAGTTATCGATAACGGCACCGCTCTCGATGACCTCGGCGAAACAAATATGCTAGTCGACGTGGATGCGGCACGTATTGTGACTTATTAGGTTCAACGGCTTTCCAGGGGGGAAAATATAACGCAGCCAAACGACAGAAGCTGACCCGGCGCCAATATGACTAACGGCGAAAGAATACTCGGAACAGTTTGCAGATACAGGAAAAGGAGTTGACCAAGGCACAGGCCGAACTCCGAGAACAGAAGAAGAAGAAGGAGAAGATCGAGTTCTTTTCAAGCAGAACGCCAATGTATTACTTCTGGGAAGCAAAAGCATTTCAACAGAAAGAGCAACGCCTGCATGCCCAAGCAGACCAACAGCAACTTTATGCCGCGGTCCTTTTGCAGTCTTCTTACATAGACGAGCTTCGAGGCATTTTGCGAAACCGGGGTGTTGACCAAGAAGAGCTTAGCAAGACGGTGTGCCTCAATCCCACCGTGCCTGCGTTGGTTGGCGCATGTATTATGGAGCTCAACGATAATTATGCAAGAACAGAAGGGCAGATTATTCAGTCTTTTAATCCGATTCTCTATCGTTGTGCGTCCTACAGTGTAGTACGCCTCCCAAATGTTTTCTACGGCCCTGTTTAGTTTTGAAAACGCATGACAAGATGATGAATCAGGGCACCTATGGCATTCTTAGATTACTTTAACTTCCTGTGTTGGTAAAAATGATTAAGGCCCTATCGCAGTCATAAACTACTTATTTGGCTTCGAATAGTTGTTAAAATACTTAAAATGGGCAAAACTCAAGTGCTAACACGAGTGTGCAGTCCTCTAACGACATGCAACCACACCAACTATCATGCCACTGCCAAACGGGCTCATTGGGACACAGGTAGTACAGAGCCGTAGCGAGATGACACGTAGAGCCAGGAGTCGCTCTGTGGCGAATTTTACCCCATTCGAGCTCGAATGTCGAGCTATCTAACAGCCTTGCTTTACACAGCTAAACAATGCAACGTAGCTTGTTAAGGCAAGACTAACTGTCAAACGAGCTAGTGCGAGGCCTCGCTCTAGCAAACTCGTTAATTTTAATCACACAGCTGCAGTGCATTTACTGGCAGTCATGCAAGATACAAGACGTCCTATGAGCTACCAGGCTCTGTGGATGATAAATTAGCTTGCATCAATCTCGTACAGGCCCTAATTTGCAAGTCGAATTCTGGTTGGTCTTTTGTCCGACGTTTTCTGTGCGAATCGTGATTTGCTCCCATCATGGTACATTTACATAGGGAGCATAATGTGCTTTTTCAGAAAATGTAAGACACTTTGTCCGACTCTAAGCCAAATAGGTAATGGCTTCATTGTCCGACAAATTTTGGGGAATGCGACTTAGCCTTAAATATCAATACAAACTTACCTTTAGTTTTCGCATGGTGATAACTTATCTGTTTGATAGCACTAGTGTGAAGATACCTATAAGTGCTACTGAGGGTTCGGTATTTGTATCGATTTACTAGTAACGATCATCCAACCGCATTAAGGCTTTTGAGGGCCAAGTATGTGCTACTGATGGCTCGGTACTTGTATCGATATACCAGTAAGGGCGATGCCCAATGGACCGAATTAATCCTTGTTGGGCTGTCCCCTACAGCATTAAAATGCTTCCTATCCCAGTAAAAAAATAAACAGCAAAAACGTGTCTCTCAATGGATGATTGATTATGATGAATTTGTGAGTTGTTGACGAAAAGATTCTCGGTCTTTGCTGTTGTTTTGTTCGTTACATGTAATCTGGCGCCTTGCTCAGACCGAGAAGCATTAAGGCTCGGGCATTTGCTCACAAACACAGAAAAAAATGATTGCACAAAGTCGCGTATTGAACGCTGTACAATATCCCATACTCGGCTACTTCTTACTCATCTACTTATCTACTCATTTTAGTATCTACGAATCTACGAATCTACGAATTCACGCAGGAAACATATCTAAGCTTTAACTCATCGCGATAGTAATACTGGTACGTGGTATGTATGACTGTCGAGGTACATTTACCCTGCTGCAGGATTTTCGGCTAGGTGGTACAGTAGCAGGACTACAAGCAAAAGCTTAACATTGTGGGGCCCGCGAATGCTGCAGCTGGTGAAGAATACTCTGGTATGATGAATTTTTCATGCCCACTACGCAGAAAGCACCGCGCTGCAAACCCCACGGGCTCCGTCTGGATGTGTGCGACGAGCCTGCGAGAAGGATAATCAGCCGCGTTGGCTTTCAAGTGTAAGTACGTCCGCTCACCGTTGCATTTTTTGGTATTATATTGTATAGCTACTAGTTTTTTTCACCCGATAAACGAGCGCTAGGGCGGTAAGACGATAGGACTGAGTATGTATCTACTGTAGCATTCAAGCACGCACATGATTCGTCATCTTCAAACAGCGACTTTAGAGAAGTCTCAACGAAGCATTGACCACCGCTTCCTTATACTGATAAAGATTTGGCTGTGCTTCACCTTTAAGGCCATGGGCTTTTAAAAAGCCCATGGATTCTTGTACTAAGCGTGTTTGTTCGTAACATGACATAATTGTTAAATGCCACTTTAGGCCTTCTTTCTGTTTATGTGCCCATTTCCAAAGATCCTGTTAATTTAATAAAATAACTGTAAAATGTGGTGATTTTTCATTTTGGATACGAAACAAACATTTTACAGCTTTTTTCATTTGAAAAATGTAGGAGTTCGGTACCTACGATCCTACGATTTGGGTGCGCCACACCTTGATGGGGTCGAATTAATCTTTATTGGGCTATCCGTACTGCGTGACCGTAGCACTACCAGGAAATCTTACCAACCAAAACTCGAAAAGAAAACAGCGCCCAATGGTACGGTTTTAAACAGGTCACCTGCAGATCTGGTCCCGTTTAGGTCCTACAGGACCAAAAGGGGGTCAACTAAAAAAAGCGGCATGTATTTAAAGACGGCCCCCTTCTGATCTTGCCAAACTGGTGATCCAAAATTATACCACAACGAAACACACCAAAACAAGAGACTGTGAAATGTGATAACTGGTACAATATGATCCGGTCAAAATTGAATAATGACAAAAAAATCAAAATGACTTATACGCTTGAACGTTAAAAGGTGAGGTGAAGAAACGATGCTTAATGGTTTGAACGTGTACGAGAGGGCTTATTTAAACACTATGTCGCGGCGCTATGTACAACTTCTCGGCGTTATATCTCTTCGCCGAGCCGTGGCCCCTGCACACGAAGAAGTTGTTCTGCCCATCGCTGTTAACTTAGTACCCGAAGCTCGGCGTGGAGGCCGCAATTCGTCACGGCGTGACCGTAATACAGGCTCTCAAGCGTGTGGCAGGGGGAGCAATCGTGGAGGAAAAGGTGGTCGACGTGAAAACCAAGCACCTACTCGGGGAGGTCGGGCGTCTGTGAGAATGCGAGGGTGCCGTATCAACTCAGCTAGACGGGCAGGACAAGCAACTGGGCGCTCGAACCGAGTCGCCCGTAGCATGACGGCAACCCAAAACGAGTAGTTCATACAGATTATAAACCATGCAACATATCGTGCAGCAAACATACGCAAAATAGGATCGCATAAGGTGGGGGGCGGCGGGTCAGAGGTAGTAGTACTTGAAGTATAATTCTTTCACTACACACCTAAAATATTATGAATAATTCGACTGATTCGTTATGCATATTCAAGTTAGCATTTTATACTACCTAGAAACTAACTACTTCGAACTAACTACTTCGAACTAACTACTTCGAAGTAACACTTCGAAGTAACACTTCGAAGTAACTGTTATTTACCCGTATAGCTGACTATACAGTCATTGTATAGGGAGTACACTAGTCAATCGTGCAGGGTTGAAACGGACGGGGCGCCTTGTACAGGAACGATCCGATGCCGTACTCGACCGTCTCCGGTGTGAAGAGCCGTGAGTGACTCAAGCCAACCCGTCTGCTGCGACGCTCGCTCGAACAAGAAGAGCGGAGTACAGACAACCACGGAAAAATACGCCAGCACTGACCAGTATCCTCCATAGTGTACAAAAAGCCACCGAAAACTACGCCATAGCTTTGATTGGATAAAATGTCCATTAGAGATGTGCAAATTTCAAAGAAGGAACGTAAATTTACAAAGAAAGGCAAATACGATTGCCAAGATGCTACAAAAACTAGACTGCATCAGAAAATCCTTCACAAAGCTAAACTTACTGAAACGATACATGTTCTCTGTGTTGTGGACAAAGGCAGCTCCGAGCAACAAAATATTTATACAGTGCAGTTATTACGCCGTCAAATTGCGCGCTAAGTTTTTAGGATCCTTTTAAGTATGTAGGCTTCACCAGTCCATCGCGTCTGCATCTACACCTCAGTAACCCTAGTCAAAGCCTCCTATGCAGCCAAGAAATGAATTGGAGCTGTAGGTAGGCATGTGAGCCGTGTCGATACTTTTTTATAGTGTGTGACGAGCATATTTCGTGGAAAAGTCTGTCACTCACATAAAGTATAAATGCATTGTGCAACAACTGATTTGTAATTTTCCGTCTGTAATCTGATTGGACAATTTTCCAATTGCTTTTAGTGTCGGACCAGATCGATGGATATGTCGAATGGCGTATTTTTAAGTGGAGCGTATTTTTCCGTGGTTGTCTGTACTTGTACCGAGGGTCATCTTGGGGTTCACCCGGCCCTTGACAGTACGTTCAATCTTGGCGTTCGAGTTCAAACTACGTAGAACATTCTCAATAGCTTCCACGTCTTTGGTGGGCATCAGGTCGGTCTTGTTGAGCTGGATGATGTCTGCGAACTCGCTCTGATCAAACAAAAAGGTCGGTGGTCGTGCGGGTGTCGCCATCAGGAAGCTGCTTGTTCTCTTCAACATCGGCCGGCATGCCCGGGTCGTCGAAGACGTGGGAGAAGGTGGTGGCGTCAACGACCGTCACACACGTATCTAATAACGCAATGTCGCGCAGCAGGGGCAGTTTCTTGTCGTCACGCTGCGTGACTCACGCACCAGCAGCTCGTCAAGTTGAATAGTACTGATCCCAGCCGAAGCAGAGGGCGAGGCACTGGCACTGGTGTGACATCAGTGGTGTCGTCTCCCGAATACACTCCGGATTCCGTTCGGGAGCGCTTGGAGCTGCTCGGAGACAGTGCTGGGTCGGCCTTCACCTCTTTCTCAGCGCCTTCTGGCAGCTCGAAGACGAAAGTCTCAGCCACTTGCATTGGCTCACTAATACCAGAGCTCTCGATCACAATGTAGTCCACTTCACCCTGCGGGGCGATACGGGTAATCTGCTCCAGCAGATCCGCACGAAGGGTGCAGCAGATGCAGCCGTTCTCGAGCCGGACGAGCTGCTCTTCGTGCTTGAGCACTCCAGCGGATGCCACAAGGTCAGCGTTGATGTTGAGCTCGCCCATGTCATTGACGATCACAGCCACACGCAGCGCGTGGTCCTTGCTCTTGAGAATGTGTTGCAACTAAGTAGTATTGCCACTAGTTGTGGCCCACTACCCAGGAATAGTGCTGTCAACGTTAAGGGCCCAAACGTTAAAAACAGCCTAACTGCTTAACCTGGACTCGAAGTTAGAAAAACTTTCTAAACCTGGAATGTTTAGTCGGCATAGAAACATTTAGTTGAAGAATGTGCTTACAAAAGACAGGTTAATAAATCTTCCAAAGTCGTACTGGATGCACCGGCTCACTTGAGATTTTGAAAGCTTCGATGGACGAGATCAGGCTACCCGACCTTGCAAGAGATTACAGCACACCAGGGCGTCGCAGCGAGCAATGCATCTCCGTTCAGACCCCCAGCAACTTACGTGGTGATGCAGATCTCCATTTCGAAACTCGACGCCAAAGTAGTCCAACCGAGACGCTCCCAGCTGCAGGCTACACTACCCCAGTTTCAACACCATCATACACGTACGGAATCACGACGGAAGTGCCGAGCATAACGCGATCAGGCCGCCAGTGCAAGCAGCGGCGGGCTTACAGCCCTTCCCCAAAAGAGCCTTCAGCCCATAAACGCAAGAAAGTGCATCAAGCTCAGTCGAGTGCAAGCCGTCAAGGGGCGCTGACATCGGCTCGTGGAAGCACGAAAATAAATCACAGATTGGTCGTCATAAAACACAAGGTTCTGTTTCATCGAGAGGTGCCCATCGACACGTTAGGCAGGCCGATATCTTGGAGAAAGCACCTCCCTACCTGCTCGAAACTAAGCGCCAGCACAGACCTGAATTCTGGAAGTTTGTCAAACTCGCACCTAAACGTGAGTTTTGGCACTTGGCGCCAGACTTTATAAACGAGCACACAGAATTCGCATATTGCATTAAAGGCAGCGTAAAAATCATTTTCAGGACGTCCAATCATCAGGTGGCCCCCCTCATGGAGCGATTTCATCCGGAGGATCTTGCCTGCTACCGTGCGTCTGGTCGAAGTCTAAGTGCAGAGCTGGCTGAAGCCGCCAGTGATATACGTGATATTACTAAAGAGGAGCAGGATCATGTGAATAAGTTACTAGCTCGATGGATAGCTTCGCATTTTCGCCCGCTGTTGATCGTTGAAGACGAGGGGTTTGTCGTGCTCATCGAGTACTTAACCAAAACACTTGGTCATGTGAACGCACCCCTTCCCAAGCGCACACAACTTCGCCGCTGTATCGTCATTTTTGCGACCGAGTTGCGAGCGTATGTGTACCAAGAGATCCGTGAATCGTTTGATTACTATTCTATAACAGCCGACATCTGGACTGCATCAAACGGCCGCAGCTACATAGCGTTTACCATACACTACGTCGACGGAGACTTTAACGCAAAAACTGGACGCTAGAAGTCAAAGAAATCCCCGGTAAACATACCGGGGACCTTATTGCGGAATACCTGCAAGACATTATGAACGATTGGGGGCTTGACAAGGAGCGATGCACTCGATTAGTCCGGGATTCTGGATCCAATATGGTGTCAGCTGGAAAAAAACTGGGGGTTGAGCACTATTCGTGCGTAGCGCGCGATATCCACCTCGTGGTATCGGGATCCATGTCAAAAGGCAAAAACACATCTTCTTTAGAAGTAGCGTCTCCGTGGGTCTCAATTGAATCCGACTGTGACGTGTCTGAACACGAAGAAGATGACGGTTTGTCTGAAGCCGAGCGAGTAGAAATGGAGCGTTTGAGACAACTACCTCGATAAAACACTTTCCAATTTAGAAAAAGGAGACATGGAGATTGTTCGAGGTGTCGTTCAAAAGTTTCGATGTCTATCGGTGTATTTTCGAAGATCGTCTAAAGGTCACAGTCGTCTAGAGCGGATCCAGGTTCAGAATCTGGGCATTCCTTCCCAAAATGTGTTGAGCATGATGGTTGATTGCCCAACACGCTGGAACAGTTGCTTGCTAATGCTTCAGCGCTGCATTAAAATGGAACCAGTGCTGAAAGAGTTTTTCTACTATGTCGTGACCTCGCGTGAACGTCAGGAATTTTCGGATACGCGGAGTAAGATCAGCATGCCAACACACAAAGACTTGCTGGTGATTAAGTGTCTGTGCACGCTGTTGAAACCGTTCGCCACAGTTTCCAAGCAATTATCTGGTCAATTGTATCCCACGCTGCCGCTTGTGTTGCCTGCTCTCTCTGGTCTTCAGGAGACACTTAGCAACCGGAAGATATTTGACAATGTCATCAATCCTGTGGAGAACGAGTCCTATGCTTCCGAGACTAGGGTGGAGCTGGAGGAGTGTCGGAAAATTATCAGCTCTCTGTTCTGTAAACGCTTTGAAGAACGAATGAAGAGAGAGTTGAAGTGGGTAGCTTTCTTGGATCCTAGAATCGCTGGTCAAATGCGTCACCTGAAGACTAGTGATAGAGTACAAGCGAAGGCCGATCTGATTACAGCAGCGGCGAAGTTAGCAGGAGAGATTGATCCAACTCAATCGACTGAGGTCCAAGCGAGTGTGCCAGACGACGACGAGTGCATGACTGATTATCTCTACGGACGAAAGCGACACAGTAGTTGTGCCAAGCCGAAACCAATTGCATCAAAATGTCGGATGGAACTTAAGAAATACTTGAAGGAAGTAGAGTATGACGACTCGGACGAGAGCGAGGAAACTGACCAAATCAAGGACCCATTTGTCTGGTGGAGAGGTAATCAGCATAAGTACCGGAACATCCGTCGACTGGCTAGGAAATGGCTAGGCACAGTCGCAACAAGTGTGGCGTCTGAGCGAGCGTTTTCTACAAGCGGGAGCATTGTAACTGCGAAGCGGTGCTCATTGGCACCCGAGTTAGTCCGAGATCTTGTTTTCATTGTAGAAAATGCACGCCGGACAGAACGCCAAACAATTGATGCATCGGAGCAGCGCTGAGCAATATGTGGTGTAAGGTTAGCAGTGTGACAAAAAATACTTCTGTAGTACGTTTATTCAGCTCTTTGATTCATTTTCTTTCTTGTCCAATCTCCTAGTTATTTCCTGCGTCAAGTGCTTACACACGTTCATCCTAGTTCATCGCCTCCGTATGCTTCATTTAAGGTGCTCCTACAAGCGAGCACATCGCTCGCATATGCTACATAAGCTCTTGTCCAGTTGTTCTAGCTGACCTTGATGGACGCGTAGATCTTGTGCGTGAGCGACATCAAAGCACCGACGCCCGTCTGGAACACCAGCGCGCCTAGCCGAAGTTGAACATAGTGCCGATGGGTTTGTCACGTCCAGACGCGTCCAGTGGTAGTACGTCGAGTACAGACAGGAACACGTAGCCTCCGCAGGCGTCCGACACGAAGAACAATCGCCACCACCTGAGCACACCAAAAAAAAGTTATAAAACTGCAATGCTGTAGCACAGTGCTGTCCAGTTGTCGTCTCCGCACGCAGCTGGAAGTAGATAAGTACGATAGTGATCTCGGCGCACGCGTTGATAGGGATATGGAAGGCCAGCAGCAGGCGGTCGAGCACGTAGTAATACTTGTCCGTCGACAGAGCACCGACAGCACGAAGAAGAGCCCCACGAAGATGACGCAGAAGGCAGCACGCCACCCACTGCCTCCACCGACAAGTGCGCCATCATGATGCCGTCATGTACGCGGCTGAGGAGGAACATGACGCGAATATTACTCGCCGGCACGGGGAACGTAATAGCAGCGTTCCTAATACCATTAAAAAGCAACGTTAGCAACACGACCATGCTTAAGCATATCAAACACACGCGTTACCTAAAGCCGAAGTAGGCGCTGGCAAACACCAACGACACCGAGATGCCCGTCCAAAGAAAAAAAACACAGTAGAATCGAGTCGAACGGCACAGTGGCGACCGATCCAGCGCCACATACACAAGTTCAGGAAGAAGAAGAGCGAGAAATGGCTCCGGGGAACAGCATAGCCGTGAGCACCTTGCACATTTTCCAGCTTTTGCCCTTGAATATCTTGCACGAACGAGCCGTGGACCCTACCAGCATCCAATAGAACGAAGCACACCAGTAGTGCAATCACCAGGTTGCCACAGTTGGACGGCGCCAGAATGCCCACAGCAACGAAGAACAGCGTCGCGAGCGCCATAACCACCAACTGACTGCTCGTTACCACCATCGCACAGAACAGCATCAGGTTCTTGGACGGAGGACGGAACCCATCAGCATGCACAAGCAACAATCGGACCTTTTAGCTCCTCAGCGCGCTCTTCCTCGGTAGGCACGCAGTTGTAGCGACTGATATCGCGGTGAAAGAATGCGGGGCCAAGCACGCCAACCAATCAAAACAGGCGACATTGCTTTCAGATGTGTGTTCCACACATGCTAAACCTCGAGGTTTCAAATTCGCGTTAAGGTTAAAAAATAAACGCTTACGAGGTTTAAAGGTTTAGATATACGTTGCCAGCACTACCCAGGAACCCCGAGAGCAGAGTCACGGGGATCTCGTTGCCGTCCTTCTTGTCGGTTCTTCTAGGATTTGATGTCAATACAGTATGAATACTTTACTTCATGTTATCAAATCACACGTTTGTGCTTGGATTGTGAAAGTTGAAGATTGCTTTCTTTCTGGAGCGGAGAAGTATACTGTAAGGGAGGCGAACTTGATCAGCACAGCGTTCTGCAGAAATCACAGACCCTATGCAAAATGGACTGTGCCATCTACCGTACTGTACCATACTACTCGACATATACATAAGGCTCGCCGTACACCCTTTCATATCCATATCTCTCATTGTAGACAGATCCCTGAGTTTCTGTTATCAAACAGCTACTTGTTTTTCCAGCACAGCTGGGGTGTTGGTTTTTGTACAGCGGTGGGTGTGAGTATCGTTGTGTTGTATCTAGATATGCGGATCAGCTTGACATGACAAATGCCGGTGTGGGAATAACCGGCTACATTGCTGGGAATACAAGATCTGCGGCGCATTAATATAACATTGTTGCGCACCACATGCCATCTGAAAAGTCGGTGTCACCGCAATCTGAAAGTCGGGGTTCCATAGCCACAGTCTACGCATGGTTTGCGCCGCTTCCCACCACCGGGTTGCGATGGTAAGGTTGATATTAACTACTTTCTATGTTTGATTGCTTGGTTTTGGAAACACCTCTAGCATGAATCCTACTGGCGCAAACTGTACTGATGCGTAGAAATTAGATCTCTCCTGATTCATATACAGAACACACGACTGCAGCCAATACAAAAAAATACTACGGAGCGCGCGAATGCGAGCCTACCTGCAACTGCACCCCATCCGAGCGAGGGAAATTGCGATTGTGCTGTATTTGATATAAAAATGGCTACTAAAAAGTTAGTAATAAAATTTTCAGTAATAGACGTGTGGGGCCAACTGACTGCGAACTACAAGAGGCGGAGGCGGCTCGCAGGCGGTGGCCAACCTCCAGCACAAAATCAATACGCTATCTCTACAAAAGGTTGTTATGCCAAAAGCATCATTCATCGGCGAAAGGTTAACATGCAAGACCAATTTTGCTGAGACTAACCGAGGTCAAAGGGAAGAAGGCGGACGAGTGTTTTTGTACAACTTCTCGGCGTCAGCAAATGCATCAGGCCGACCCGAGCGAGATGGATAGCAGGTCCACTGGGTGGCACGATATCTTCCACCTTCCTTAAACCACAATACTAGCACGTATACAATTGTTGGGCTTATCGAACCTAGCTGATAAGGCAATCTCGAGTAGTGTATAACCATCGACCCGATAGCTGGAAAAATAGATAAGTGACCTGGATTACATTGGTGACGTCAACAGTAAGTGTACTTACAGTTACAACAGCGATGACTTGGGTAGGTTAGTTCGCGCGCAAGCTTCACAACTTCCGTCATGTTCGCCATGGCGTCGTACATGTGTTGACTAGACATCAATTTAGAGGTATTATAAAGATACTTTGTAAGCCGTACACCCTTACAATATCCATCTCTCTCATTGTAGACAGATCCCTGAGTTTCTGTTATCAAACAGCTACTTGTTTTTCCAGCACAGCTGGGGTGTTGGTTTTTGTACAGCGGTGGGTGTGAGTATCGTTGTGTTGTATCTAGATATGCGGATCAGCTTGACATGACAAATGCCGGTGTGGGAATAACCGGCTACATTGCTGGGAATACAAGATCTGCGGCGCATTAATATAACATTGTTGCGCACCACATGCCATCTGAAAAGTCGGTGTCACCGCAATCTGAAAGTCGGGGTTCCATAGCCACAGTCTACGCATGGTTTGCGCCGCTTCCCACCACCGGGTTGCGATGGTAAGGTTGATATTAACTACTTTCTATGTTTGATTGCTTGGTTTTGGAAACACCTCTAGCATGAATCCTACTGGCGCAAACTGTACTGATGCGTAGAAATTAGATCTCTCCTGATTCATATACAGAACACACGACTGCAGCCAATACAAAAAAATACTACGGAGCGCGCGAATGCGAGCCTACCTGCAACTGCACCCCATCCGAGCGAGGGAAATTGCGATTGTGCTGTATTTGATATAAAAATGGCTACTAAAAAGTTAGTAATAAAAATTTCAGTAATAGACGTGTGGGGCCAACTGACTGCGAACTACAAGAGGCGGAGGCGGCTCGCAGGCGGTGGCCAACCTCCAGCACAAAATCAATACGCTATCTCTACAAAAGGTTGTTATGCCAAAAGCATCATTCATCGGCGAAAGGTTAACATGCAAGACCAATTTTGCTGAGACTAACCGAGGTCAAAGGGAAGAAGGCGGACGAGTGTTTTTGTACAACTTCTCGGCGTCAGCAAATGCATCAGGCCGACCCGAGCGAGATGGATAGCAGGTCCACTGGGTGGCACGATATCTTCCACCTTCCTTAAACCACAATACTAGCACGTATACAATTGTTGGGCTTATCGAACCTAGCTGATAAGGCAATCTCGAGTAGTGTATAACCATCGACCCGATAGCTGGAAAAATAGATAAGTGACCTGGATTACATTGGTGACGTCAACAGTAAGTGTACTTACAGTTACAACAGCGATGACTTGGGTAGGTTAGTTCGCGCGCAAGCTTCACAACTTCCGTCATGTTCGCCATGGCGTCGTACATGTGTTGACTAGACATCAATTTAGAGGTATTATAAAGATACTTTGTAAGCCGTACACCCTTACAATATCCATCTCTCTCATTGTAGACAGATCCCTGAGTTTCTGTTATCAAACAGCTACTTGTTTTTCCAGCACAGCTGGGGTGTTGGTTTTTGTACAGCGGTGGGTGTGAGTATCGTTGTGTTGTATCTAGATATGCGGATCAGCTTGACATGACAAATGCCGGTGTGGGAATAACCGGCTACATTGCTGGGAATACAAGATCTGCGGCGCATTAATATAACATTGTTGCGCACCACATGCCATCTGAAAAGTCGGTGTCACCGCAATCTGAAAGTCGGGGTTCCATAGCCACAGTCTACGCATGGTTTGCGCCGCTTCCCACCACCGGGTTGCGATGGTAAGGTTGATATTAACTACTTTCTATGTTTGATTGCTTGGTTTTGGAAACACCTCTAGCATGAATCCTACTGGCGCAAACTGTACTGATGCGTAGAAATTAGATCTCTCCTGATTCATATACAGAACACACGACTGCAGCCAATACAAAAAAATACTACGGAGCGCGCGAATGCGAGCCTACCTGCAACTGCACCCCATCCGAGCGAGGGAAATTGCGATTGTGCTGTATTTGATATAAAAATGGCTACTAAAAAGTTAGTAATAAAAATTTCAGTAATAGACGTGTGGGGCCAACTGACTGCGAACTACAAGAGGCGGAGGCGGCTCGCAGGCGGTGGCCAACCTCCAGCACAAAATCAATACGCTATCTCTACAAAAGGTTGTTATGCCAAAAGCATCATTCATCGGCGAAAGGTTAACATGCAAGACCAATTTTGCTGAGACTAACCGAGGTCAAAGGGAAGAAGGCGGACGAGTGTTTTTGTACAACTTCTCGGCGTCAGCAAATGCATCAGGCCGACCCGAGCGAGATGGATAGCAGGTCCACTGGGTGGCACGATATCTTCCACCTTCCTTAAACCACAATACTAGCACGTATACAATTGTTGGGCTTATCGAACCTAGCTGATAAGGCAATCTCGAGTAGTGTATAACCATCGACCCGATAGCTGGAAAAATAGATAAGTGACCTGGATTACATTGGTGACGTCAACAGTAAGTGTACTTACAGTTACAACAGCGATGACTTGGGTAGGTTAGTTCGCGCGCAAGCTTCACAACTTCCGTCATGTTCGCCATGGCGTCGTACATGTGTTGACTAGACATCAATTTAGAGGTATTATAAAGATACTTTGTAAGCCGTACACCCTTACAATATCCATCTCTCTCATTGTAGACAGATCCCTGAGTTTCTGTTATCAAACAGCTACTTGTTTTTCCAGCACAGCTGGGGTGTTGGTTTTTGTACAGCGGTGGGTGTGAGTATCGTTGTGTTGTATCTAGATATGCGGATCAGCTTGACATGACAAATGCCGGTGTGGGAATAACCGGCTACATTGCTGGGAATACAAGATCTGCGGCGCATTAATATAACATTGTTGCGCACCACATGCCATCTGAAAAGTCGGTGTCACCGCAATCTGAAAGTCGGGGTTCCATAGCCACAGTCTACGCATGGTTTGCGCCGCTTCCCACCACCGGGTTGCGATGGTAAGGTTGATATTAACTACTTTCTATGTTTGATTGCTTGGTTTTGGAAACACCTCTAGCATGAATCCTACTGGCGCAAACTGTACTGATGCGTAGAAATTAGATCTCTCCTGATTCATATACAGAACACACGACTGCAGCCAATACAAAAAAATACTACGGAGCGCGCGAATGCGAGCCTACCTGCAACTGCACCCCATCCGAGCGAGGGAAATTGCGATTGTGCTGTATTTGATATAAAAATGGCTACTAAAAAGTTAGTAATAAAAATTTCAGTAATAGACGTGTGGGGCCAACTGACTGCGAACTACAAGAGGCGGAGGCGGCTCGCAGGCGGTGGCCAACCTCCAGCACAAAATCAATACGCTATCTCTACAAAAGGTTGTTATGCCAAAAGCATCATTCATCGGCGAAAGGTTAACATGCAAGACCAATTTTGCTGAGACTAACCGAGGTCAAAGGGAAGAAGGCGGACGAGTGTTTTTGTACAACTTCTCGGCGTCAGCAAATGCATCAGGCCGACCCGAGCGAGATGGATAGCAGGTCCACTGGGTGGCACGATATCTTCCACCTTCCTTAAACCACAATACTAGCACGTATACAATTGTTGGGCTTATCGAACCTAGCTGATAAGGCAATCTCGAGTAGTGTATAACCATCGACCCGATAGCTGGAAAAATAGATAAGTGACCTGGATTACATTGGTGACGTCAACAGTAAGTGTACTTACAGTTACAACAGCGATGACTTGGGTAGGTTAGTTCGCGCGCAAGCTTCACAACTTCCGTCATGTTCGCCATGGCGTCGTACATGTGTTGACTAGACATCAATTTAGAGGTATTATAAAGATACTTTGTAAGCCGTACACCCTTACAATATCCATCTCTCTCATTGTAGACAGATCCCTGAGTTTCTGTTATCAAACAGCTACTTGTTTTTCCAGCACAGCTGGGGTGTTGGTTTTTGTACAGCGGTGGGTGTGAGTATCGTTGTGTTGTATCTAGATATGCGGATCAGCTTGACATGACAAATGCCGGTGTGGGAATAACCGGCTACATTGCTGGGAATACAAGATCTGCGGCGCATTAATATAACATTGTTGCGCACCACATGCCATCTGAAAAGTCGGTGTCACCGCAATCTGAAAGTCGGGGTTCCATAGCCACAGTCTACGCATGGTTTGCGCCGCTTCCCACCACCGGGTTGCGATGGTAAGGTTGATATTAACTACTTTCTATGTTTGATTGCTTGGTTTTGGAAACACCTCTAGCATGAATCCTACTGGCGCAAACTGTACTGATGCGTAGAAATTAGATCTCTCCTGATTCATATACAGAACACACGACTGCAGCCAATACAAAAAAATACTACGGAGCGCGCGAATGCGAGCCTACCTGCAACTGCACCCCATCCGAGCGAGGGAAATTGCGATTGTGCTGTATTTGATATAAAAATGGCTACTAAAAAGTTAGTAATAAAAATTTCAGTAATAGACGTGTGGGGCCAACTGACTGCGAACTACAAGAGGCGGAGGCGGCTCGCAGGCGGTGGCCAACCTCCAGCACAAAATCAATACGCTATCTCTACAAAAGGTTGTTATGCCAAAAGCATCATTCATCGGCGAAAGGTTAACATGCAAGACCAATTTTGCTGAGACTAACCGAGGTCAAAGGGAAGAAGGCGGACGAGTGTTTTTGTACAACTTCTCGGCGTCAGCAAATGCATCAGGCCGACCCGAGCGAGATGGATAGCAGGTCCACTGGGTGGCACGATATCTTCCACCTTCCTTAAACCACAATACTAGCACGTATACAATTGTTGGGCTTATCGAACCTAGCTGATAAGGCAATCTCGAGTAGTGTATAACCATCGACCCGATAGCTGGAAAAATAGATAAGTGACCTGGATTACATTGGTGACGTCAACAGTAAGTGTACTTACAGTTACAACAGCGATGACTTGGGTAGGTTAGTTCGCGCGCAAGCTTCACAACTTCCGTCATGTTCGCCATGGCGTCGTACATGTGTTGACTAGACATCAATTTAGAGGTATTATAAAGATACTTTGTAAGCCGTACACCCTTACAATATCCATCTCTCTCATTGTAGACAGATCCCTGAGTTTCTGTTATCAAACAGCTACTTGTTTTTCCAGCACAGCTGGGGTGTTGGTTTTTGTACAGCGGTGGGTGTGAGTATCGTTGTGTTGTATCTAGATATGCGGATCAGCTTGACATGACAAATGCCGGTGTGGGAATAACCGGCTACATTGCTGGGAATACAAGATCTGCGGCGCATTAATATAACATTGTTGCGCACCACATGCCATCTGAAAAGTCGGTGTCACCGCAATCTGAAAGTCGGGGTTCCATAGCCACAGTCTACGCATGGTTTGCGCCGCTTCCCACCACCGGGTTGCGATGGTAAGGTTGATATTAACTACTTTCTATGTTTGATTGCTTGGTTTTGGAAACACCTCTAGCATGAATCCTACTGGCGCAAACTGTACTGATGCGTAGAAATTAGATCTCTCCTGATTCATATACAGAACACACGACTGCAGCCAATACAAAAAAATACTACGGAGCGCGCGAATGCGAGCCTACCTGCAACTGCACCCCATCCGAGCGAGGGAAATTGCGATTGTGCTGTATTTGATATAAAAATGGCTACTAAAAAGTTAGTAATAAAAATTTCAGTAATAGACGTGTGGGGCCAACTGACTGCGAACTACAAGAGGCGGAGGCGGCTCGCAGGCGGTGGCCAACCTCCAGCACAAAATCAATACGCTATCTCTACAAAAGGTTGTTATGCCAAAAGCATCATTCATCGGCGAAAGGTTAACATGCAAGACCAATTTTGCTGAGACTAACCGAGGTCAAAGGGAAGAAGGCGGACGAGTGTTTTTGTACAACTTCTCGGCGTCAGCAAATGCATCAGGCCGACCCGAGCGAGATGGATAGCAGGTCCACTGGGTGGCACGATATCTTCCACCTTCCTTAAACCACAATACTAGCACGTATACAATTGTTGGGCTTATCGAACCTAGCTGATAAGGCAATCTCGAGTAGTGTATAACCATCGACCCGATAGCTGGAAAAATAGATAAGTGACCTGGATTACATTGGTGACGTCAACAGTAAGTGTACTTACAGTTACAACAGCGATGACTTGGGTAGGTTAGTTCGCGCGCAAGCTTCACAACTTCCGTCATGTTCGCCATGGCGTCGTACATGTGTTGACTAGACATCAATTTAGAGGTATTATAAAGATACTTTGTAAGCCGTACACCCTTACAATATCCATCTCTCTCATTGTAGACAGATCCCTGAGTTTCTGTTATCAAACAGCTACTTGTTTTTCCAGCACAGCTGGGGTGTTGGTTTTTGTACAGCGGTGGGTGTGAGTATCGTTGTGTTGTATCTAGATATGCGGATCAGCTTGACATGACAAATGCCGGTGTGGGAATAACCGGCTACATTGCTGGGAATACAAGATCTGCGGCGCATTAATATAACATTGTTGCGCACCACATGCCATCTGAAAAGTCGGTGTCACCGCAATCTGAAAGTCGGGGTTCCATAGCCACAGTCTACGCATGGTTTGCGCCGCTTCCCACCACCGGGTTGCGATGGTAAGGTTGATATTAACTACTTTCTATGTTTGATTGCTTGGTTTTGGAAACACCTCTAGCATGAATCCTACTGGCGCAAACTGTACTGATGCGTAGAAATTAGATCTCTCCTGATTCATATACAGAACACACGACTGCAGCCAATACAAAAAAATACTACGGAGCGCGCGAATGCGAGCCTACCTGCAACTGCACCCCATCCGAGCGAGGGAAATTGCGATTGTGCTGTATTTGATATAAAAATTGCTACTAAAAAGTTAGTAATAAAAATTTCAGTAATAGACGTGTGGGGCCAACTGACTGCGAACTACAAGAGGCGGAGGCGGCTCGCAGGCGGTGGCCAACCTCCAGCACAAAATCAATACGCTATCTCTACAAAAGGTTGTTATGCCAAAAGCATCATTCATCGGCGAAAGGTTAACATGCAAGACCAATTTTGCTGAGACTAACCGAGGTCAAAGGGAAGAAGGCGGACGAGTGTTTTTGTACAACTTCTCGGCGTCAGCAAATGCATCAGGCCGACCCGAGCGAGATGGATAGCAGGTCCACTGGGTGGCACGATATCTTCCACCTTCCTTAAACCACAATACTAGCACGTATACAATTGTTGGGCTTATCGAACCTAGCTGATAAGGCAATCTCGAGTAGTGTATAACCATCGACCCGATAGCTGGAAAAATAGATAAGTGACCTGGATTACATTGGTGACGTCAACAGTAAGTGTACTTACAGTTACAACAGCGATGACTTGGGTAGGTTAGTTCGCGCGCAAGCTTCACAACTTCCGTCATGTTCGCCATGGCGTCGTACATGTGTTGACTAGACATCAATTTAGAGGTATTATAAAGATACTTTGTAAGCCGTACACCCTTACAATATCCATCTCTCTCATTGTAGACAGATCCCTGAGTTTCTGTTATCAAACAGCTACTTGTTTTTCCAGCACAGCTGGGGTGTTGGTTTTTGTACAGCGGTGGGTGTGAGTATCGTTGTGTTGTATCTAGATATGCGGATCAGCTTGACATGACAAATGCCGGTGTGGGAATAACCGGCTACATTGCTGGGAATACAAGATCTGCGGCGCATTAATATAACATTGTTGCGCACCACATGCCATCTGAAAAGTCGGTGTCACCGCAATCTGAAAGTCGGGGTTCCATAGCCACAGTCTACGCATGGTTTGCGCCGCTTCCCACCACCGGGTTGCGATGGTAAGGTTGATATTAACTACTTTCTATGTTTGATTGCTTGGTTTTGGAAACACCTCTAGCATGAATCCTACTGGCGCAAACTGTACTGATGCGTAGAAATTAGATCTCTCCTGATTCATATACAGAACACACGACTGCAGCCAATACAAAAAAATACTACGGAGCGCGCGAATGCGAGCCTACCTGCAACTGCACCCCATCCGAGCGAGGGAAATTGCGATTGTGCTGTATTTGATATAAAAATGGCTACTAAAAAGTTAGTAATAAAAATTTCAGTAATAGACGTGTGGGGCCAACTGACTGCGAACTACAAGAGGCGGAGGCGGCTCGCAGGCGGTGGCCAACCTCCAGCACAAAATCAATACGCTATCTCTACAAAAGGTTGTTATGCCAAAAGCATCATTCATCGGCGAAAGGTTAACATGCAAGACCAATTTTGCTGAGACTAACCGAGGTCAAAGGGAAGAAGGCGGACGAGTGTTTTTGTACAACTTCTCGGCGTCAGCAAATGCATCAGGCCGACCCGAGCGAGATGGATAGCAGGTCCACTGGGTGGCACGATATCTTCCACCTTCCTTAAACCACAATACTAGCACGTATACAATTGTTGGGCTTATCGAACCTAGCTGATAAGGCAATCTCGAGTAGTGTATAACCATCGACCCGATAGCTGGAAAAATAGATAAGTGACCTGGATTACATTGGTGACGTCAACAGTAAGTGTACTTACAGTTACAACAGCGATGACTTGGGTAGGTTAGTTCGCGCGCAAGCTTCACAACTTCCGTCATGTTCGCCATGGCGTCGTACATGTGTTGACTAGACATCAATTTAGAGGTATTATAAAGATACTTTGTAAGCCGTACACCCTTACAATATCCATCTCTCTCATTGTAGACAGATCCCTGAGTTTCTGTTATCAAACAGCTACTTGTTTTTCCAGCACAGCTGGGGTGTTGGTTTTTGTACAGCGGTGGGTGTGAGTATCGTTGTGTTGTATCTAGATATGCGGATCAGCTTGACATGACAAATGCCGGTGTGGGAATAACCGGCTACATTGCTGGGAATACAAGATCTGCGGCGCATTAATATAACATTGTTGCGCACCACATGCCATCTGAAAAGTCGGTGTCACCGCAATCTGAAAGTCGGGGTTCCATAGCCACAGTCTACGCATGGTTTGCGCCGCTTCCCACCACCGGGTTGCGATGGTAAGGTTGATATTAACTACTTTCTATGTTTGATTGCTTGGTTTTGGAAACACCTCTAGCATGAATCCTACTGGCGCAAACTGTACTGATGCGTAGAAATTAGATCTCTCCTGATTCATATACAGAACACACGACTGCAGCCAATACAAAAAAATACTACGGAGCGCGCGAATGCGAGCCTACCTGCAACTGCACCCCATCCGAGCGAGGGAAATTGCGATTGTGCTGTATTTGATATAAAAATGGCTACTAAAAAGTTAGTAATAAAAATTTCAGTAATAGACGTGTGGGGCCAACTGACTGCGAACTACAAGAGGCGGAGGCGGCTCGCAGGCGGTGGCCAACCTCCAGCACAAAATCAATACGCTATCTCTACAAAAGGTTGTTATGCCAAAAGCATCATTCATCGGCGAAAGGTTAACATGCAAGACCAATTTTGCTGAGACTAACCGAGGTCAAAGGGAAGAAGGCGGACGAGTGTTTTTGTACAACTTCTCGGCGTCAGCAAATGCATCAGGCCGACCCGAGCGAGATGGATAGCAGGTCCACTGGGTGGCACGATATCTTCCACCTTCCTTAAACCACAATACTAGCACGTATACAATTGTTGGGCTTATCGAACCTAGCTGATAAGGCAATCTCGAGTAGTGTATAACCATCGACCCGATAGCTGGAAAAATAGATAAGTGACCTGGATTACATTGGTGACGTCAACAGTAAGTGTACTTACAGTTACAACAGCGATGACTTGGGTAGGTTAGTTCGCGCGCAAGCTTCACAACTTCCGTCATGTTCGCCATGGCGTCGTACATGTGTTGACTAGACATCAATTTAGAGGTATTATAAAGATACTTTGTAAGCCGTACACCCTTACAATATCCATCTCTCTCATTGTAGACAGATCCCTGAGTTTCTGTTATCAAACAGCTACTTGTTTTTCCAGCACAGCTGGGGTGTTGGTTTTTGTACAGCGGTGGGTGTGAGTATCGTTGTGTTGTATCTAGATATGCGGATCAGCTTGACATGACAAATGCCGGTGTGGGAATAACCGGCTACATTGCTGGGAATACAAGATCTGCGGCGCATTAATATAACATTGTTGCGCACCACATGCCATCTGAAAAGTCGGTGTCACCGCAATCTGAAAGTCGGGGTTCCATAGCCACAGTCTACGCATGGTTTGCGCCGCTTCCCACCACCGGGTTGCGATGGTAAGGTTGATATTAACTACTTTCTATGTTTGATTGCTTGGTTTTGGAAACACCTCTAGCATGAATCCTACTGGCGCAAACTGTACTGATGCGTAGAAATTAGATCTCTCCTGATTCATATACAGAACACACGACTGCAGCCAATACAAAAAAATACTACGGAGCGCGCGAATGCGAGCCTACCTGCAACTGCACCCCATCCGAGCGAGGGAAATTGCGATTGTGCTGTATTTGATATAAAAATGGCTACTAAAAAGTTAGTAATAAAAATTTCAGTAATAGACGTGTGGGGCCAACTGACTGCGAACTACAAGAGGCGGAGGCGGCTCGCAGGCGGTGGCCAACCTCCAGCACAAAATCAATACGCTATCTCTACAAAAGGTTGTTATGCCAAAAGCATCATTCATCGGCGAAAGGTTAACATGCAAGACCAATTTTGCTGAGACTAACCGAGGTCAAAGGGAAGAAGGCGGACGAGTGTTTTTGTACAACTTCTCGGCGTCAGCAAATGCATCAGGCCGACCCGAGCGAGATGGATAGCAGGTCCACTGGGTGGCACGATATCTTCCACCTTCCTTAAACCACAATACTAGCACGTATACAATTGTTGGGCTTATCGAACCTAGCTGATAAGGCAATCTCGAGTAGTGTATAACCATCGACCCGATAGCTGGAAAAATAGATAAGTGACCTGGATTACATTGGTGACGTCAACAGTAAGTGTACTTACAGTTACAACAGCGATGACTTGGGTAGGTTAGTTCGCGCGCAAGCTTCACAACTTCCGTCATGTTCGCCATGGCGTCGTACATGTGTTGACTAGACATCAATTTAGAGGTATTATAAAGATACTTTGTAAGCCGTACACCCTTACAATATCCATCTCTCTCATTGTAGACAGATCCCTGAGTTTCTGTTATCAAACAGCTACTTGTTTTTCCAGCACAGCTGGGGTGTTGGTTTTTGTACAGCGGTGGGTGTGAGTATCGTTGTGTTGTATCTAGATATGCGGATCAGCTTGACATGACAAATGCCGGTGTGGGAATAACCGGCTACATTGCTGGGAATACAAGATCTGCGGCGCATTAATATAACATTGTTGCGCACCACATGCCATCTGAAAAGTCGGTGTCACCGCAATCTGAAAGTCGGGGTTCCATAGCCACAGTCTACGCATGGTTTGCGCCGCTTCCCACCACCGGGTTGCGATGGTAAGGTTGATATTAACTACTTTCTATGTTTGATTGCTTGGTTTTGGAAACACCTCTAGCATGAATCCTACTGGCGCAAACTGTACTGATGCGTAGAAATTAGATCTCTCCTGATTCATATACAGAACACACGACTGCAGCCAATACAAAAAAATACTACGGAGCGCGCGAATGCGAGCCTACCTGCAACTGCACCCCATCCGAGCGAGGGAAATTGCGATTGTGCTGTATTTGATATAAAAATGGCTACTAAAAAGTTAGTAATAAAAATTTCAGTAATAGACGTGTGGGGCCAACTGACTGCGAACTACAAGAGGCGGAGGCGGCTCGCAGGCGGTGGCCAACCTCCAGCACAAAATCAATACGCTATCTCTACAAAAGGTTGTTATGCCAAAAGCATCATTCATCGGCGAAAGGTTAACATGCAAGACCAATTTTGCTGAGACTAACCGAGGTCAAAGGGAAGAAGGCGGACGAGTGTTTTTGTACAACTTCTCGGCGTCAGCAAATGCATCAGGCCGACCCGAACGAGATGGATAGCAGGTCCACTGGGTGGCACGATATCTTCCACCTTCCTTAAACCACAATACTAGCACGTATACAATTGTTGGGCTTATCGAACCTAGCTGATAAGGCAATCTCGAGTAGTGTATAACCATCGACCCGATAGCTGGAAAAATAGATAAGTGACCTGGATTACATTGGTGACGTCAACAGTAAGTGTACTTACAGTTACAACAGCGATGACTTGGGTAGGTTAGTTCGCGCGCAAGCTTCACAACTTCCGTCATGTTCGCCATGGCGTCGTACATGTGTTGACTAGACATCAATTTAGAGGTATTATAAAGATACTTTGTAAGCCGTACACCCTTACAATATCCATCTCTCTCATTGTAGACAGATCCCTGAGTTTCTGTTATCAAACAGCTACTTGTTTTTCCAGCACAGCTGGGGTGTTGGTTTTTGTACAGCGGTGGGTGTGAGTATCGTTGTGTTGTATCTAGATATGCGGATCAGCTTGACATGACAAATGCCGGTGTGGGAATAACCGGCTACATTGCTGGGAATACAAGATCTGCGGCGCATTAATATAACATTGTTGCGCACCACATGCCATCTGAAAAGTCGGTGTCACCGCAATCTGAAAGTCGGGGTTCCATAGCCACAGTCTACGCATGGTTTGCGCCGCTTCCCACCACCGGGTTGCGATGGTAAGGTTGATATTAACTACTTTCTATGTTTGATTGCTTGGTTTTGGAAACACCTCTAGCATGAATCCTACTGGCGCAAACTGTACTGATGCGTAGAAATTAGATCTCTCCTGATTCATATACAGAACACACGACTGCAGCCAATACAAAAAAATACTACGGAGCGCGCGAATGCGAGCCTACCTGCAACTGCACCCCATCCGAGCGAGGGAAATTGCGATTGTGCTGTATTTGATATAAAAATGGCTACTAAAAAGTTAGTAATAAAAATTTCAGTAATAGACGTGTGGGGCCAACTGACTGCGAACTACAAGAGGCGGAGGCGGCTCGCAGGCGGTGGCCAACCTCCAGCACAAAATCAATACGCTATCTCTACAAAAGGTTGTTATGCCAAAAGCATCATTCATCGGCGAAAGGTTAACATGCAAGACCAATTTTGCTGAGACTAACCGAGGTCAAAGGGAAGAAGGCGGGCGAGTGTTTTTGTACAACTTCTCGGCGTCAGCAAATGCATCAGGCCGACCCGAGCGAGATGGATAGCAGGTCCACTGGGTGGCACGATATCTTCCACCTTCCTTAAACCACAATACTAGCACGTATACAATTGTTGGGCTTATCGAACCTAGCTGATAAGGCAATCTCGAGTAGTGTATAACCATCGACCCGATAGCTGGAAAAATAGATAAGTGACCTGGATTACATTGGTGACGTCAACAGTAAGTGTACTTACAGTTACAACAGCGATGACTTGGGTAGGTTAGTTCGCGCGCAAGCTTCACAACTTCCGTCATGTTCGCCATGGCGTCGTACATGTGTTGACTAGACATCAATTTAGAGGTATTATAAAGATACTTTGTAAGCCGTACACCCTTACAATATCCATCTCTCTCATTGTAGACAGATCCCTGAGTTTCTGTTATCAAACAGCTACTTGTTTTTCCAGCACAGCTGGGGTGTTGGTTTTTGTACAGCGGTGGGTGTGAGTATCGTTGTGTTGTATCTAGATATGCGGATCAGCTTGACATGACAAATGCCGGTGTGGGAATAACCGGCTACATTGCTGGGAATACAAGATCTGCGGCGCATTAATATAACATTGTTGCGCACCACATGCCATCTGAAAAGTCGGTGTCACCGCAATCTGAAAGTCGGGGTTCCATAGCCACAGTCTACGCATGGTTTGCGCCGCTTCCCACCACCGGGTTGCGATGGTAAGGTTGATATTAACTACTTTCTATGTTTGATTGCTTGGTTTTGGAAACACCTCTAGCATGAATCCTACTGGCGCAAACTGTACTGATGCGTAGAAATTAGATCTCTCCTGATTCATATACAGAACACACGACTGCAGCCAATACAAAAAAATACTACGGAGCGCGCGAATGCGAGCCTACCTGCAACTGCACCCCATCCGAGCGAGGGAAATTGCGATTGTGCTGTATTTGATATAAAAATGGCTACTAAAAAGTTAGTAATAAAAATTTCAGT
Organism: Phytophthora tentaculata; assembly: GCA_033557915.1. NCBI lineage: Eukaryota > Oomycota > Peronosporomycetes > Peronosporales > Peronosporaceae > Phytophthora > Phytophthora tentaculata. Next base: position 347,495 of record JAUCEA010000009.1, read on the forward strand.
AATAGACGTGTGGGGCCAACTGACTGCGAACTACAAGAGGCGGAGGCGGCTCGCAGGCGGTGGCCAACCTCCAGCACAAAATCAATACGCTATCTCTACAAAAGGTTGTTATGCCAAAAGCATCATTCATCGGCGAAAGGTTAACATGCAAGACCAATTTTGCTGAGACTAACCGAGGTCAAAGGGAAGAAGGCGGACGAGTGTTTTTGTACAACTTCTCGGCGTCAGCAAATGCATCAGGCCGACCCGAGCGAGATGGATAGCAGGTCCACTGGGTGGCACGATATCTTCCACCTTCCTTAAACCACAATACTAGCACGTATACAATTGTTGGGCTTATCGAACCTAGCTGATAAGGCAATCTCGAGTAGTGTATAACCATCGACCCGATAGCTGGAAAAATAGATAAGTGACCTGGATTACATTGGTGACGTCAACAGTAAGTGTACTTACAGTTACAACAGCGATGACTTGGGTAGGTTAGTTCGCGCGCAAGCTTCACAACTTCCGTCATGTTCGCCATGGCGTCGTACATGTGTTGACTAGACATCAATTTAGAGGTATTATAAAGATACTTTGTAAGCCGTACACCCTTACAATATCCATCTCTCTCATTGTAGACAGATCCCTGAGTTTCTGTTATCAAACAGCTACTTGTTTTTCCAGCACAGCTGGGGTGTTGGTTTTTGTACAGCGGTGGGTGTGAGTATCGTTGTGTTGTATCTAGATATGCGGATCAGCTTGACATGACAAATGCCGGTGTGGGAATAACCGGCTACATTGCTGGGAATACAAGATCTGCGGCGCATTAATATAACATTGTTGCGCACCACATGCCATCTGAAAAGTCGGTGTCACCGCAATCTGAAAGTCGGGGTTCCATAGCCACAGTCTACGCATGGTTTGCGCCGCTTCCCACCACCGGGTTGCGATGGTAAGGTTGATATTAACTACTTTCTATGTTTGATTGCTTGGTTTTGGAAACACCTCTAGCATGAATCCTACTGGCGCAAACTGTACTGATGCGTAGAAATTAGATCTCTCCTGATTCATATACAGAACACACGACTGCAGCCAATACAAAAAAATACTACGGAGCGCGCGAATGCGAGCCTACCTGCAACTGCACCCCATCCGAGCGAGGGAAATTGCGATTGTGCTGTATTTGATATAAAAATGGCTACTAAAAAGTTAGTAATAAAAATTTCAGTAATAGACGTGTGGGGCCAACTGACTGCGAACTACAAGAGGCGGAGGCGGCTCGCAGGCGGTGGCCAACCTCCAGCACAAAATCAATACGCTATCTCTACAAAAGGTTGTTATGCCAAAAGCATCATTCATCGGCGAAAGGTTAACATGCAAGACCAATTTTGCTGAGACTAACCGAGGTCAAAGGGAAGAAGGCGGACGAGTGTTTTTGTACAACTTCTCGGCGTCAGCAAATGCATCAGGCCGACCCGAGCGAGATGGATAGCAGGTCCACTGGGTGGCACGATATCTTCCACCTTCCTTAAACCACAATACTAGCACGTATACAATTGTTGGGCTTATCGAACCTAGCTGATAAGGCAATCTCGAGTAGTGTATAACCATCGACCCGATAGCTGGAAAAATAGATAAGTGACCTGGATTACATTGGTGACGTCAACAGTAAGTGTACTTACAGTTACAACAGCGATGACTTGGGTAGGTTAGTTCGCGCGCAAGCTTCACAACTTCCGTCATGTTCGCCATGGCGTCGTACATGTGTTGACTAGACATCAATTTAGAGGTATTATAAAGATACTTTGTAAGCCGTACACCCTTACAATATCCATCTCTCTCATTGTAGACAGATCCCTGAGTTTCTGTTATCAAACAGCTACTTGTTTTTCCAGCACAGCTGGGGTGTTGGTTTTTGTACAGCGGTGGGTGTGAGTATCGTTGTGTTGTATCTAGATATGCGGATCAGCTTGACATGACAAATGCCGGTGTGGGAATAACCGGCTACATTGCTGGGAATACAAGATCTGCGGCGCATTAATATAACATTGTTGCGCACCACATGCCATCTGAAAAGTCGGTGTCACCGCAATCTGAAAGTCGGGGTTCCATAGCCACAGTCTACGCATGGTTTGCGCCGCTTCCCACCACCGGGTTGCGATGGTAAGGTTGATATTAACTACTTTCTATGTTTGATTGCTTGGTTTTGGAAACACCTCTAGCATGAATCCTACTGGCGCAAACTGTACTGATGCGTAGAAATTAGATCTCTCCTGATTCATATACAGAACACACGACTGCAGCCAATACAAAAAAATACTACGGAGCGCGCGAATGCGAGCCTACCTGCAACTGCACCCCATCCGAGCGAGGGAAATTGCGATTGTGCTGTATTTGATATAAAAATGGCTACTAAAAAGTTAGTAATAAAAATTTCAGTAATAGACGTGTGGGGCCAACTGACTGCGAACTACAAGAGGCGGAGGCGGCTCGCAGGCGGTGGCCAACCTCCAGCACAAAATCAATACGCTATCTCTACAAAAGGTTGTTATGCCAAAAGCATCATTCATCGGCGAAAGGTTAACATGCAAGACCAATTTTGCTGAGACTAACCGAGGTCAAAGGGAAGAAGGCGGACGAGTGTTTTTGTACAACTTCTCGGCGTCAGCAAATGCATCAGGCCGACCCGAGCGAGATGGATAGCAGGTCCACTGGGTGGCACGATATCTTCCACCTTCCTTAAACCACAATACTAGCACGTATACAATTGTTGGGCTTATCGAACCTAGCTGATAAGGCAATCTCGAGTAGTGTATAACCATCGACCCGATAGCTGGAAAAATAGATAAGTGACCTGGATTACATTGGTGACGTCAACAGTAAGTGTACTTACAGTTACAACAGCGATGACTTGGGTAGGTTAGTTCGCGCGCAAGCTTCACAACTTCCGTCATGTTCGCCATGGCGTCGTACATGTGTTGACTAGACATCAATTTAGAGGTATTATAAAGATACTTTGTAAGCCGTACACCCTTACAATATCCATCTCTCTCATTGTAGACAGATCCCTGAGTTTCTGTTATCAAACAGCTACTTGTTTTTCCAGCACAGCTGGGGTGTTGGTTTTTGTACAGCGGTGGGTGTGAGTATCGTTGTGTTGTATCTAGATATGCGGATCAGCTTGACATGACAAATGCCGGTGTGGGAATAACCGGCTACATTGCTGGGAATACAAGATCTGCGGCGCATTAATATAACATTGTTGCGCACCACATGCCATCTGAAAAGTCGGTGTCACCGCAATCTGAAAGTCGGGGTTCCATAGCCACAGTCTACGCATGGTTTGCGCCGCTTCCCACCACCGGGTTGCGATGGTAAGGTTGATATTAACTACTTTCTATGTTTGATTGCTTGGTTTTGGAAACACCTCTAGCATGAATCCTACTGGCGCAAACTGTACTGATGCGTAGAAATTAGATCTCTCCTGATTCATATACAGAACACACGACTGCAGCCAATACAAAAAAATACTACGGAGCGCGCGAATGCGAGCCTACCTGCAACTGCACCCCATCCGAGCGAGGGAAATTGCGATTGTGCTGTATTTGATATAAAAATGGCTACTAAAAAGTTAGTAATAAAAATTTCAGTAATAGACGTGTGGGGCCAACTGACTGCGAACTACAAGAGGCGGAGGCGGCTCGCAGGCGGTGGCCAACCTCCAGCACAAAATCAATACGCTATCTCTACAAAAGGTTGTTATGCCAAAAGCATCATTCATCGGCGAAAGGTTAACATGCAAGACCAATTTTGCTGAGACTAACCGAGGTCAAAGGGAAGAAGGCGGACGAGTGTTTTTGTACAACTTCTCGGCGTCAGCAAATGCATCAGGCCGACCCGAGCGAGATGGATAGCAGGTCCACTGGGTGGCACGATATCTTCCACCTTCCTTAAACCACAATACTAGCACGTATACAATTGTTGGGCTTATCGAACCTAGCTGATAAGGCAATCTCGAGTAGTGTATAACCATCGACCCGATAGCTGGAAAAATAGATAAGTGACCTGGATTACATTGGTGACGTCAACAGTAAGTGTACTTACAGTTACAACAGCGATGACTTGGGTAGGTTAGTTCGCGCGCAAGCTTCACAACTTCCGTCATGTTCGCCATGGCGTCGTACATGTGTTGACTAGACATCAATTTAGAGGTATTATAAAGATACTTTGTAAGCCGTACACCCTTACAATATCCATCTCTCTCATTGTAGACAGATCCCTGAGTTTCTGTTATCAAACAGCTACTTGTTTTTCCAACACAGCTAATAACCTTGATACTTTGGATTAGATGAGGTTCTTGTGCGCCGATGTACATGTTCTTCTTATCCTTCTTCATTCTCTCTCTCTCTCTCTACAGAGCTGTAATTGCATTATTTTCAGCTTCTGTAACATTTCAAAAAGTCGAAGAGACATTCAAGATAGGCGATCGTGTGCTCCGATTCACTGAAGGTGTTCTGTCGTAAGCTGTCATGGCCTTGGGCTGCAAAAAGTCGCGCAGCACTTCACTGGTCCGTTTCGTGTAATCAAGGCGGTGGCGACGCCTATGAACTCGACATACCGGCTTCCTTATGGCTGTACCCTACATTCAACATCGGGTGACTCAAGCTTTTGTCGTGTAGCAACACGCCAGAAATGTATTAGCCCACCATCACACCAACCACACCTACTGAGTTCCGATAACTCAGTCAGCTTTAATGTGGTTATAGAACCTGAAGGCCCAGGAACTACCCTACCAGGTTGGGGTTTCCTCTGTGTACCGTGAGTACCGCTGGCAAGCCACCGATGACTCAACACTACTAGCCACGAGCAAAGGCTAGAGTGCTCTCTCTCTCTCTCTCGAATATACCCCGCAGTCCCTACAAAGACAGGGTACCGGACGTGCTTCAGACCTGATACGGGGGTGTCGGGGTTATACTCTGGTCGATAAGTAGTATATGGATAGCGTACAAGCTTACAACCAACACACGGCGATGCCTCGGTATCAAATACACGGCCAAACTACTCTCTATCTCTTGGACCTGTCGGGATGAACACTAAGCTACCACCAGTAGGTGTGCTCACCGACAGTCATATCCAGGCTATCCGAACTATCCCGCTGCTACCTCGTACTTACCGATAGTCGGACGTGCCCTTGTGTGGTTGAGAGTAAATGTTGTTCTGTTTTTTGAGCACAAAGGCTCTTAATGCAATATCTAATCCTACTATCTACCTATACAATTTTAATCAAAACATGTCCGTTATGGATCTTCTACACTACCACCGATGACTCGAAAGGTCACCGGACTGCAACCCTAAGAGTCGTTGGATCTGTCGGTCGTTAGTGTTGAAGATCTCACCCGTCTGGTCGTCCACAAGCACCACCGACCATTCATCTGCGTCGCTTGGGTTCAGCTCTGACCGTAATTGCTTGCACCGGCAACTCAACAGCAACTCAGCAGCATCTTTGAAGTCCGGCAGCTGAATGTTGGTCCAGGTCGCACATCTCTAGGCCGGTAGCGTCTCATCGTCGCCAGGATGATTTACCACGTCGCCTGAATGTCGTTGGATCTTTTTCAGCCGTTGCGATCGAAGATCTTGCTCTCATTGTCCTTCACAGGTGCCACCGTCCGTCAATCGCGTCGCCTGGTCACTGAATTTGCCGAAACTGTCCACTCACTGACGACTTGAAGTCCCGCCGAACACGGAGGATCACGGAAGAGTTCCGACCACGCGTCTTTATCCCCCTGTCGCACGCCTTACCACGTCGCACGTTTGTCGCTCAGCCTTGGTGGATTTGCCACGTCGCGTCGTCACCATCTGGACTTTGAGCCAATCAGGGCGAGTCATCGGTACTACCGTATTTGGCCATTTAAGCGACCTGAGTATTGTGTGGCAACGGCGGCGACAAGCTCTGTCGCATTAATTGACCACAACACTTGGTTTACTACTGCAGACGCAAATCAGAACGCCACACGTTACCACCTAGTGGAAATCCATTACGCAGCTGACAGTACGGAAGTTGACCGACAATGTCACCCTGAACGCGTGGTCAGTATTCGCCGAAAAGTCCGGTGTCGATTGCTGACTCGGCGGGTGGCACTTGGCATGTTGATGTTCATATCGTGGACGATGAAGGCTCGACGAAAGTTTCAACAAGCCGCAGTTCAGCACCTACCAGCTGCGCGTCGATACCGAGGTCGGTTGCCGAGTTAACTCACCGGGAGCCGATATGTGGGAGCCGCGTGTCAACCTTCTTTGTGGCGCCCCAGCCGTTGTGCGCGACTACAAGTCCAAGCTCCAATCGAGCGACGAGGCTGTGTACGTCCTCGGGCGGGGTGGATAAGAGCACTGATGCTAGATAATACTGAGGTAGCAACAGCGGGGCTGCACTCAGTTTCCATAGCCGCGCGAGCCGCTAACACTGGCATAGCACGTCAGCGCGAGGGTGAAAACGGAATATTACCGGCGAAATCAAACCGGTGATATCTGCGTTGGCGATGGGACACGCCACCGAGCCTTACTAAATTCGATTTCCATGGGTGACACTTCGGCCAACAAGTCCTTGCGACTGGACTAGTAGAATTGGCCGTAACAACACGACTTTCGCTTGTTGCAACGGGGTTATCCGATGCGGTGATAGTGTACCGCTCCGTACCACCGCGGTACGGAGTAACCGGAAAGCTAACAGACTTTCAGTACGAGCTATCTTTCTATGAGCATTGCCAGAGAGCAACACGATATGCATTTGTTGAAGTTTCAGTACGCTAGGTTAAACATAGGTGTTTTCCTCTTACGCGGATTGACCGCAAAAAAATCACTTTTGATTTTGAAACAAAGCGTTAAAAACGAGTAAATAAAAACACTCGAGCCCTCGTATTTCGGCAGCTTATGCGTCCATGGGTAAGGAACGTACATTGAGGGACTCGTTGACTCGGAAGTCTCCCTCTGGCTCAAAGCTAGGGCAACACTAGCTCGGTAGCACTAGTAGCCGATCCCTCACCGTCGCTGGATGACTCCCCTAAGCAAGCGTTACGTGTTCGGTGGAAGTGCCTTGCTACCGGGGTATGAATGAGTTGTGAGACTATGTCCAAGAGCGTTGAGAACTCAGATCACCGAGATGCACCTCACCGCTTCAGTGCAGTTTGCTCCAGGAATATTCACGGCGCAGTTGCTTGCTAAAGGGATGGGGCCGCCAGAATACGCGGGGTGCCCCAAGGCTAAAAAGCGTCGGTAATTGCGAGACGTTCGCAAACCGCAGTGCCCAGCCCGGAAAAGCGAGCACAGAATTGTTGGGGGGGGGGGGGGGGGGTAATTAAGCTGTGGCTATACGCTTTTCGAGATTGCCTTGCTAGCAAGCTTCTGGGAGCTCAACAATTGTAAACGTGCTGGTACTGCATTTTAAGGCAGGTGACAGACATCGTCCAACCTGGCGAGCTGTTATTCACCTCGCGCGGGTCAGCCTGATGCATTTCCGGATGCCGCGAAGTAGTACAAGCACACTCTTTTACGTTCTGCCCTTTGATCTCGGTTAGTCTGTCGCTTTCGCTCATTTAAGCTATCGTTTCGATGGGTATACGCTTCTCAAGGTTGTCTTGCTAGCAAGGTTCAGGAAGCTCTACAATTATATATATGCTGGTACGGCATTTTAAGGAAGGTGAACCCACACCGTGCCGGCCAGGCGAGCAAGAAGAATAGACTTACGGAGTCGCAGAAAACATTTTCCGGGAGGTGGCGGAGGTGGTCACAAGCACACTTGAACCATCGCTCATCTCCGTAGTGTACCGTTATCTGGGCCCCAGCCTTCACAAGCTCGATCACCCTCCTTTACCTGTCTTCACACTGCTAATATTCTGCATTTCCACAAAAGCAGCGTTCAGCTGGCAAGAGTGACTGATGAAGCAAGTGACGGAGCTGCACTTCAGAGCGTCCACGTAAACAAACTTCCTGTTCTAAGATTTTGCATTATAGAGCCGTGTGTAACCGCTGTTCTGCTTCAGAGCTTTAGCAGGTTGGCCTTTCACGAATCCCTCCCACTCAGATAACTCGCCCGTGTACTCGCCCACTATATCTCCTACGTCCATGTCGACTGTCGTGCACACACCAAGACCAACCCTCCCTGCGCCAAACAGTCTAAGCGTGTCACGAGTGCGTGGCGCATTGCTGCATTGAGTATTAAGCGTGCAACAGTCGGGTGTACAATACATCTCTGCAGCGACGTTGTTGCATCCATCCAGAAAGCAGTCTCACCAACAGGCACATTTGTGGCCAGCTCTAATGTCCGGAAAAACTATTCCATCGGATATACATTCCGTCAACGGCTCAATTCCAGCAGACCACTCCACCATAGGAGTAGTCACTTGTTGTTTATCATCTGGGTCCTCGTAGGTAGGTCGGCGCTCTCGTAAATCCATCATGCGAGTCCTCACACCTGGAATTTTCAGTAGATCTTTTATTGCCTTTGCCTTCAAAGATCTAGCGTGGTAGATCTGATTTCCACTTCGAGTGGCACCACACTTATCTTGGTACCGCTTCTTTTCTGGATCGAGACGTGTGCCATTGTGTAGGTTTCCGCTTTGCCTGGTGGCGCCTCTTTTGACGCTCATACCGGGTTGGAATGAACTACCAAATAAAAACAACGTTTCGAAGCCAAAGCCGAATTTTAAGATAGCCACTCTGTTCAAGTCGATTTATAAAATAATATGTAAGAAAACTGGGCCGCCTTACTGACGTGGACAATGGAATTGAGAGTAGAGGACGATGCGAACGAGGCTTGTAGTCGATGTGAGTCGATGAATGGAAAATTGAAAGTGAGATTGATTGAGTTAGGTGATAGCAGCTTCCTACCTCCAACATGCACGGCTTCTACTATCCCTCCTGTAGAGCACTAGAGAAATGTATACAAACTATACGGGTCCTATATGAAACGGGAAGGCCAACAGAGGGTGATAGTAACTTGAAAGTTAGTAACTATCGGGTAATACTAATCCTAATATTTTGGATATTGGTATCTAGATATGTGAAAATGTCGCGATTGTGTCGAATAGTAAGTAATAGATACACTCATTTCTTTCATATCACCGAATATTAGATATATACTACTTTTTGGTTTTTATATCTCACGACGTGGGTGAAGCCTTCAAAATCGAAACGGCCTAGTAAGTTAAGAGCTACTACTGCTGTAGAACATTTAAGGGACATTATTCAATTTCACATGTCAAAAGGAAAGTATCACTATATTCTTCGCCGATGTACACAAAGGCGTGCGCATCTGTGTACTAAAGTACGCGTGATCTCATCTAATTAATATTATCAGTCACTCTGCTCCCACCACAGGCCTTACCAGCCTGTTCAATGTTTGTCCTCAGCACTCTCAGATTAACCTACCAGCGTCCGTAACAGACGATAGCTCGTAGTAGTTTACTCTGTCACATTAGCAACAGAGACTGCTCTTTTCAGGGGTGTCCACTCGCTTTGCCATTACCTGTGTAAGGCGTGTCTTCCTCATGAACATGTTAGCGAATATGTGATAGTCTTTAACCACACTGCAGCACTGTTTTAATCCAGAGAGACCGCATTAAGCTGTCTGGGAATCAATTTGGAGCGGGCTGTTAATATCGTTTATCATTGACGGGTATGTTGCGACAACACAGCTTCCCAATAGGACGAAACTGCTTCCAACTACACCTAATTGGGGACATGCACCCAACCGCTAGGCCTGCGCCGCGCGCTGCGTTTCCCTGCACGATACAGCGCATGCTTGGTCTCCTTCAATGCGGTCAAGTCATCATTCTGGAGCCGGAAAGTCTGTAAAATAACATCTGGCAGCGAAAAGAGTACTACTTTTCAGTATGATATCAATTTCATAATATCGTAGTTTTGACAAATCGCAGAAATAGTAAGAGTAATTATGGTGACTGATGCTCAATAGTAGTATGAGAATACAAGACCAAAATGCAATATATACTATCACCCTCTGAAGGCCAAATGTCACTCACTACCTTTCCGTTACACATCGCATGATAGTCCAACTCGAAGACAATCATCCAATCAGAACCCAGGAACCCAAAAGATCCGCCAATGAGGTTGCACCATTCACGTAACTTCAACTGCAACACCCTCCACCCACGCGTATGCCGTGTGCCCTAGCCAGCGAAGTAGACAGCGAAGTGCAACCACAACAAATGACATTTATCAAAAAGCTATTGAAATATTAAAACAAAAACTTCAAATTAAAAAGCTAACAATAAAAGCAACTTGCCAAATTCTGTCAAGTAAAAAGTCTCTACAAAAATGAACGACTAGCTCACCCAGTCGCTGTAGAGCCTATTGTCAAAGTGCAAGTCTGATGACTTTAGCAGTTGAAGGAAAACCCAGAAATGGAATCTAAAGTCAGACCGCTATATTAGAAGCGACAAAGAGCTATAGCGACAAGGCTGGATCTGGGAAAAGCTTCTAGGGAAAACCAATTAATATTTCTTTCTCTTCGTTGTGAGTGTGCTGTCTTGTATCGAGTGTATATCTTAAGAGAGTTCTGAGCCCAAACTACGGTCACCTGTCAAGGTACACTCGGGTCGGAAATACAGATGGGAGAGCCGCTCAAATACGACAACGATGGAGTCCCAAAGAACTGGGACCGGGAAGAATGGTATGCCTAAAAGTGGGCAATGGAAGCCATCTTTAGCGATAATGGTATGCTTAGCATCGCGGATGGCACTTCACTGCGTGACTCGCTCCGCACAGCGAAAGGCACGGCGAAGTTCGATCCGATGCAGCTCGAGATCCGCCAACCGTGATGGAGGACAGCGTCGTGGATACAATAGCAGCGGAAATAAAGCGGAGGAGAGTGCAAGTTAGAGAATCAGCACTGTAGCATCAAGGTGCAGGGATTAAAACCCAAAAACATGTTTCATTTGCCGCGGTACTGAACATTCTAAAGTGGACTGCCCGGAGCGTACGAATTAGCAGTATGGTGCTGATGCCGGAAACAACAAGCAGAAGCGTAAGCCGCGTGGAAATGTAACACTTCGCAAAACTGAAACCGTGCCGAGTTGTGCAACAAGTGATGGGAGTATTGAAACGCTAGAACATTAGTACTCTGGCAATCACGGATGGAGGTCAAGAGGAGGTCATTGCGGAAAGTGGTATAAGTGATGAAAAACATGAAGACATAAGGGATAAGATGAGCGAGGCTACAATGGATACGAGTGGTGGGTGGTGGTATTTGGATACTGCATCCAACTCGCAGTAATAGGAAAATCGTCCGGACTACGTCGCACTCACGGAGAACACTACAAAATCCCAAAGTATTCACGGCGTTAATGAAGCATCGGCCTCCCGAATTGCTGGCGTAGAAAGTGTTGAGCTAGTTACTATGGTGAATGGAGAACAAGCTGTATTGGCTCTGGATGATGTCCTATTCGTACATGGGGCTGAGTATGGACTACTCTTGCTTGACCGTGCTGCCGAACAAAGTTTTTGATATTGACTACGACAGCGAGACGCAAATCTCTCGCATCTGGGATGAAGGCCGAACAATGGCGAAGGCCAGACATTACGAAATTTTTTTGTTATTCACCCGTCCAATGGAGAAATAGTTGGTCCACCGAACCGACATTTATGTAACTTCACTTCTGCCGAAGAAGTTGCACCAACGACTGTCTGGTAAGAACATCTAGCACACACTTGTCTACAGTATTTGAAAACTATGGTGGACAAGGGGCTGGTGCGTGGAATGATATTGACGCAGCAACAGCATGAGTTATGCGATGCATGTTAGCTATGTAAGCAGAAGCGGAAGTCACACCGTAATAAGTTGGATCGATGAATCAAGTCACCAAATCAAGTGGTGTACAGACTTGCAGATACTAAGCAAAGGTAATGGTACTCGTTTCGAAGCTGTGCTCCATCTGATGGATGGTTACTCTAGCTTTGTAACGGAGCACATACTGGCATGTAAGTCGAGTCCGGTTGTGAAAAACACACGTCAAGGAGTATATCCTTTGGGCAGAGCGACGAATCGGACTGTGACAGACCAAAGCAAATATAGAGTTGAACATGTTCTAACGGATAAAGGTGGTGAATTTGTTAACGGTGATATTGACGCATGGTATGCGGCTCCTGGAATTGAGCACGTGAAAGTTCGGCCGACAAGCTCGTAATTGAACTTGTGTGAGCGTACACATCGGTCGCTAGTGGGTATGACTATGTTAATAATGGCGCATTCCAGTTTTCCGGTAGCTTGTGGCCAGAGGCAACGTGCAGCGCTATGTGTATAACAACCGAATCATTATCATGGGAACACAGGCAATCCCGTACGAAAAGCTGTTCGGTGTTGTACGTGACGTTCATCATATCCAAAAGCTCGGTTCACTTGCGTACGTACACATTCAGGTGACACCCGAGCTCCGTAAGCACCACCAAATCACTAAGCTCGCGTTCGTCCTAGGCTCTTCGCAAGGTGTCGTGGAGTGCAAGGTGTACTTTTCGGACGATCTAACGGCTAACGTTGTCGCTGTCTTACGCGTTGCTGAGAACGAAATGTACTGTGACCGTCATGAAGCATCGGTAGATGATGAGGATCTCTAGTCATTGCACTTTGAGCATGCCAATGAGGAAGATAAAAGTAGTAATCGTGAGAAATTGACTGCTGGCGTGCACACTAAAAGTGAATTGGCGGTTGACACCTTCATGGAGCTGGGGACCTCTGAGACGGACTAGACCATGAGTCGGGACAACTTGGATCTCAAGGGAGGCGATTATTAGGTCAACGCAGATGCACTAAATTCTGTGGGCACGCGTGAGAGCTTACGTGGTTGGTCTTGCTGTAGTATGAACCCTGACGACACGCCACTTGGTGATAGAACCTGGGGTTGTACTGCTGCACGAAGTGTTGTAGACAATGATATAGCTGCTGCGCTAAAGGAACTAAGTGATGACGATGCCGAACACGACTTGAATACACACAGTGTACAACGTGGTAACGAAGAGCGAGTGTTCAGTTCAGTGGGCAACCACGTGTAACACAATGTCTCACGTACAAGTGACGTTTCGTGTTACGGTACCGAGTGACAACTTTACGAAACTAGTTAAATATTCAATCGGTCTCGCCTACAAACCGGACTTTGAGAAGTGGCAAAAGCTAATCACCTTCAAACGCAGACCTGGATCATTATCTGCGCCAACTCGATCCAGCCATCTGTGGAAGGCAATGCAGCAAGATGTTCACGGTGCAAGCTCATCTGCTACGCGTTAAGCCAAGGAAACACGCGTGGGTTTGCCTCGAATCCCTGTCAGCCTGGATGATCCATCATCGGTACACGGTGTGGACCATTTAGATGACATCAGAGCAGCCTGTATGGAGAAGCATCCTTTCGACTCAGTTAGGGGTGGTGGTGTTGGCCTTGACAAACACGTCTCATGCCGGGATACAGCACCCCTACGACCCGAGACAATGAACATGGGTACCATACACAATGACGAGACTGTTCGGGCATCACAGTAGTCCCGTGCAGCTATTATTGTCGATAACGAAATTGGGTGAGGCTGGACGATGCACCAGCAGCGGCCGCATGTGGACTAAGCGAGGAAATTTCGGTAGAAACATCCGCAGCACCCGGAGGTGACCTATCTTCGGCTTCGTTGACGTGTGGTGGAATACATAATTGGAAAGTCCCCAGCACTGTTGCAAATGACGAGGAGGTTGTAGTGAATAGTGGAACGTGTGCGCAGGATGTGGACACAGACTGTGCAAGCGAGAATAATAGTGAAAGACATATACAAAGGTCGCATTTGGCAATTACCTGTGCTGCAACGAAATCGCCCAGACCAGCCAATACCAGAAAAATCATACTTCAGAGCTCACGAATGCGATCTACCTGCAACTGGATCCCGTTCGAGCGAGGGAACTTGTGATTCTGCTGGAGAACCTGTGGAGCTAACGGGCTGCGGACTACAAGGGGCGGAGGACTATATTCAGTCCATTCCAACCCGGCACAAGCGTCAAAAGAGACGCCACCAGGCAAAAGCGGAATCCTACCCAATGGCACACATCTCGATCCAGAAAAGAAGCGGTACCAAGCTAAGTGTGGTGCCACCCGAAGTGGAAATCAGATCTACCACGCTATATCTTTGAAGGCGAAGGCAATTAAAGATCTACTGAAAATTCCAGGTGTGAGGACTCGCTTGACGGATGCACGAGAGCGCCGCCCTACCTACGAGAACCGAGGTGATACGCAGCAACTGACTATTCCTACGGTGGAGTGGCCTGCTGGAATTTGGCCGTTGACTTAATGCATATCGAATGGAAAAGTTTTTCCGGAGATTGGTAGTCTGGCTGCTGGGGAGATTGCTTTCTGGGTGGATTCAACAACGTCGCTGCAGAGGTATGCTGTACACCTGACTGTTGCACGCTTAATGCTCAATGCTGCTATGCGTTGCGCACTCGTGACACGCTTAAACTGTTCAACACTGGGAGGGTTAGTCTTGGTGTGTACACGACAGTCGACATGGAGGTAGGAGATATAGTGGGCGAGTACACGGGCGAGTTATCTGAGTGGGAGGGGTTTGGGGAAGGTCAACCTGCTTAAGCTCTGAAGCAGAACAGTGGTTACACACTACTCTATCATACAAAGTCTCAGAACAGGAAGTTTGTTTACGCTGACGTGCTGATGTGAGGCTCCATCACGCGCTTCATCAGTCACGCTTTGCTGCAATTTTACAAAAGCTTTTGTGGAAATTCAGAATAGAAGCAGTGGGGAGGTACTGGTGAGGATGATCGAGCATGTGAAGGCTGGAGAACAGATAACGGTACACTACGGAAATGAGCGATGGTTTAAGCGTGCTTGTGACCGCTTCTGGGGAAATACAAGTGACTTCTAGTACCACAAATTTGCTGATATTGCTCGTGTACAGAAGATCCGTAGTGATATGGCAAGAAGATAAGACAAAAGAAAACAACAATAACCGTGAATTGTAAGTACTGGAGAGTTAAACTAGTTGCAACTTTTGATATATGGTCTTTCTACAGATTTTATTCTCTAGGACTTACCAGATAAGTTGTAGATCATGTACCGATACTGCAACTAGTTGACTTCACTGAGTTATACATCGTCCATCTGAGGGCTCAAGTAAATAACAATTCCCTTTGCATGTAGGAAGTTCCAACAGCAACACTAATACCATTTAAAGAGGTGACGTTTGGTAAGGTGTTTTATCGAAGGTGCTAAATTTATTGCTAACCACCCACTATAAACACTCGAACGTCCGGTAACCAGGGGAGCACGGCAAACACCGTTCGGGGATATACATCGTTGCAAATGTGAAAATGCGCGATCTGGAGCGCTGGGAAGTGGTGTTTCACTCACTACAGAGTCAACGCTGGACCCACAGCTCGTGGGCGTCTGTTCTGCAAGAAATCGGGCTCACTATCTCGCTGTCGTTTGTTGTGGTTTATGAGTACGTCTCGCCCGCGGATGGCAACGTGCTCCGTTACTCGTAAAGCATACACTACATACACACACGTCCCGAACACGTAACAGTAGTTGCATACCACGGTGAGCTCACGTCTACAGGCCACCCACACCACGGATGTCCTTTGACCTCCATCCGCGCCCATCTGATCGGTTACGGCTATGGCCTCTTTGGAGCGCTTGTGTGGAGCAACAGGTACGCGATTCGCCATCCTGGAGGCAACTTACACTGTTTGTTGGTTTTCAGCACCCACAGGAGGGGGTATCTGGCCGTTCCAAGCCCAATAAGTGTTTTGCTTTGCCATTTCAGAGACTCTGCGAGTGAGGATATGTGCTGTCGATATTTCAAAGATGACTGGATGCATGGACGACGACAGCAGCTCGCTAGTTCTTGTTGAAGCGTACTCATTTTGAGGCGACGCCTCAGAGTATAATCTCGTTTCAGACGAGCGTTAAACGTTTCCGCTGGGTTGGTAGTGACTGCAAAACCTGGAGGCGTGTGAAATCGCTGCCATTTTCAGAAACGCTCGTACAGCCATTGGTCCATCAATTAGTTTGCAAATCCGATCAAATACGGGTATTTCAACCAGTTCAGCATAATCTTGTCCCGCGCTTCTTTGAACTTCTTTTCGCTTCAAGCGGAATGAAGATCGTACACATCGCGTAGTAATCCAGCCGAAATGAGTGATGGAAATCCCTTAATTGCTTTTTGTACGTTTTTAACAACGCTGAAAAAGCACATCAAAAACTGGAACCCTGGTGTGTGCCCAAAGCCCAAGTCCAAGGCGTTAAACTGAGCTTGATCTGCGTCAGCCATGGCATAGCGAGCCAAGAGATCTCTGCCCGTAAGGTGGTAGAACAGCCGCCGAATTGACATCAGCACAGCCTAAAAAAACCGGCTGAGTTTCTTGAGAGACTATAAAAACTGCTATAAATTAAAAAAACCGCGAACGGTCCGAATTTCCAACGACGACCACTGGATACCCTCGCTGGTTCATCTTGTAGGTTGCGTCAACGTGCAAGACGAAGCTCTCTGGCGGCAAAAACATCTGCATCATCAAGCATTTCGGCGTTAGGTCGATGATAAAGGGGCGTTCATCAAAGCCGTTGCCTACCACAGGCTTACCATGGGAGTCTCGATCCCAGGCAAAAGTGAAAGCCTGTTCCTTATCTTCAGTTCCATCGTAACGCCCCGTATGTATCCACTCCCCCAGGGCCTTGACTCTATCGTGGTTTTCGAGATAGGTGTGGCTTACATAGTTCTCAAACACCCGTAATGGAGGTAGGTTTTGCAAAGTCGATGAGAATTTGCAGGACATGGCGTGGCGGATTCGCAGCGGGCAAGGGTGATGATCCGCCATCTCCCGGCAGAATGACTTCTGCGACTCAGTAAGAATTTTCTTCTTAGGCGAGGATGCCTCGCTCGTGCGCATTCCGAAGTCGTAGATAGAGACGCGGTTGGAAAGCAGACATGTAAGCGATTTTCTCCTCCACCCACAGCCGCTTTCATGGCCATCATTTCACGCCTCAGAGCTGCATACGAGCCGTCTACCGCGCATATTGTGGTGTTCAGCATTGACACACACCGTACATGCCATATTACTACTCTTCGACACGCCAAAGGACTTAAAGTCGGCTAGGATAGCATCGACCTCTGCGCCGTCGGCCGCTAGGACCCTCTCCGTCCACGGTATTCTCCTCGGCATTTGCGCAAATGACGGCCACAACACTAGTAGTCCACCAATTTAGTAGGTACCAAAAAATACGCACAAACTTGGGGCTATTTTAAGACTTGTGACATGGACCCATGTCGAATCCTTATTGGCTGGTTGCCTTCCTGGCTCTTCAACGCCGAGTACAGCCATAAACTAAACAGAATTGCAAAGACGGCACATCGTTTTGTACCGTAACGTGTTGTGTCCCCCAACATTTGATGTGCTGCAGTAGACTTATGGTGCCGAATCGCAGTGTTTTGTAAAATTGACGTGTTCTAAAAAAACTGAGTCTGCCCATCAGCCGTAATATACGAAGACCATCCCACCTTTACAAACGTTCAACCAAAATGCGATGTGACTGTGTTGAACGTGTATAATTCTGGTAAAAACGAATTTACTAGGCATTTGTATCGTGCTGATTGCTTATAGCTGCGCATCGTTGACTAATTAAAAATAATACTTGTTTTAATTTAAAACGAAGTCATGCTATGCCAGAAGTAGGACTGTAGTTGTCAAAATCCAAGGATTAAAAACTTTTCAAAAGTAAAAGTGAAGTTTATTACGTTACCAGCTAGCGCCTGAACTCTAAATAAGGACTATGAATTGCGAAGGTTGGGATTTCCTGTAGTAAGTCAATACATCTCCTGCGCCAGCGTCGCCGACGCAGCATCTGCTATGCACGAGCTGCGCTTTGAACGACACGCCCTCTTTCTGGGTTATTAAATATAAACAAACAGAGTAAGAGAGAGATGGAGAGAGAGAGAGAGAGAGAGAGAGAGAGAGAGAGAGAGAGAGTGGAGGAGGAAATACATGTTTGCTGCCAGCATTTGGATTGTTTGCTTTCATGGTTGTTCTAGTTAACGATACCAACATTACACATCATTCGGTTCCCATGTAACTAAGGGGACTTCATTTTTTTTCCGCTAATGCCCAGCAGATTTTAAAAGGTCGCAACCAGTCGATGCGGTAACCAGATAATCCACTGGACTTTTATTATAGGTGCTAGATGTCTTACAACAGTCTTTCAGTGAAAGCGATATATAAGTCGACGCCTAGCACGACATGAACATACATTAATGAAAAGAAAAGGAGATTGTTGCGTTCAAAACTTATCCCATCCTTGTGCTCGGTGCCAGTGTTTTTCATAAAGTTTCCTAGATACTAGACTAAGCAGAGCGATCCTGCCAGCAGTCACACCTCTATAAAGGACGCCCGATTGGCTCGGGGAAAAATACCCTTTCATTTATAAAATTGGTCACATCGAGAAATGGCTACATGTAGTCATCTTGCTGGAAGTAACTATCCATTGTCCGTTGTCGCCTACGCTTCACCACTTGCGTTCGCACCAGCCTCATCAAAGATTGCAGCATGCTCTGTTGGTCTTTGGTGCCCCCCCCCTCGCACTGAAACAGATACGCCGAAAGCTCCACGCAATACACAAGGGCTGTCGATGCAGGTACAGGGGGATACTCTTCATGGTTGTCACTGTCGTCTTCATCAAGGGAGCTGCTGCTGCAGTCAACGTCTATAGGCTCATGAACTTCGGCTTCTGAATCGATGTCTAGATAGTCGTCAACGTCCTCATAGACGTCAATTCCAGCCAACATGATCACAATGTCATCAATCACCGCCCTTTCAGTAGCCTTTGTGTAGTCTCCTGCCTGCCGAATCTCCCCTTGCATCTTCGCGTCCACGATTCTTGACTTAACCCAGCAGTTGCATATACAATCAGCTTCTACGTCCCTCCAGCTATCAATGCTGAAGTGGATTGCATCAAGTATATTCAGCTTCCGTTTGATGCCACCCTCCATTGCGTCTAAACACCAGCGGACAAAGCGACGCCGATATCGAGTCTTAAACGGTCGAATTATGCCTAAGAAGAAAAAATAAGAGTGTTAGTGCTTGGTACTATAACAATTAGCGCACCGTACCGTAGACTCGTGTAACTCACCCTGATCCAAAGGCCGGACAGACGACGTTAGATTAGGAGGAAGAAAAAAAGCGTACCTCGATGTTTGAATATGGCCGAGTAATCTTGTGGCTCGAGGCACTGTCAATGAGCAGCAGGACCTTGCGATTTTGAACAGCCATCTTTAAGTTGAAGCTTTGTACCCACTCGGAAAATATTTGGGCTGTCATCCATGTTTTTTTGCTATTGTAGTATTGAACAGCCTTCCTTTTAGCACACGAACACTCCCACCAATAAAACAACGTGGGTTTACTGCTGTGCCAATCACGACCGGGTCTAACTTGTGCGTACCAGTTGCGTTACAACAGAATACTATTGTGATACGAGCTTTATCGCGTTTCTTTGCTTTCCTGCTCATAGTAGCCAATGTCTGGTTGGGAGCTAGACGATAGAAAAGCGCACTCTCATCGAAATTGTAGATGTCGTCTGGTTTGTAGTTGCAAGTCACTTCCTGCAGTGTGTAGCGCGCCGAGCGCATTTCTAGCCTGCTAGCGCTGTTCGCCTCCCCGTGCAAGCGCTTTAAAGAAATGCCATTGCGTGTTTTGAACTTCTGTAGCCACCTGCTAATTAGTCGCAGCTGATAATCGCCGATACCAATACTGGCTTTTATATCTCCAGCTTTGAGCAGTAGTACGTCGTATGAGATGGAGTTGTCCTGCTCACTGCGGTGGAAGAAATCGACGAGTTGACGCTCTAACTCAGGGAACTTTACGCGGCGGCGCCACGTAGCAGTCGCATTTGCGCTGCAGAAGTGCGCTGGTTGTTTGTTGTGGATGCGTCATATGGTGCTGCCACTGACCGACTTTTTGAAGGTTCAATGGATCCACTCGAGCAGCTCGAAAAAAATTCTTCAGCTGTGGATCGCGCTAGGACTTTAAGCGTACTTGTAGTTTTTCGTCTAAAGTCAGCGAAGCTGAGTGTGGCAGTGTCATGGTGTGAGCGGAGAGGAGGGAAGAAGCTTGAAGGCGTTCACGTTGGAATCTAAAAGTGAGGAGGATTCTATAGCTGGCGGACGGTCACCTGTCCAGATAGATAATTTGACCTCCGACCCTGACTGTCATTTAGCGAATAGAGAGGGTATTAGTCAGTTAAAGAGTCTGGCATAGTGTACCTCATATAGTCTCGTTTGCGCTGAGAGACTGCATTCAACTAAAGAGCACGTGGTCACTTATAGAGATTCAAATAAGGAGGTGTGACTGGCGCAAACGAACCAGCGACTGTTAACATAGTGTACTGTAATTTGGGTTCCTGCTTTCACGTCCTTTATCAACTTGATCAGGTGTTTGACTTATCTGCGCTTTTGAATCTCCACTAAAGCGGCGTTGGGATCGCACGCGTGACTCACAAACGTGTGATTGACCCACCGTTAAATGCGTCTTTATACACAAACTTTTTCGTCGAAGCCTATGCGTTGTAGAGCAGGGTGTACCTGCTGATCAGTTTCAACGCCTGCTCGGGTTGGTTCGGGTTGTTTCCATCCCACTCAGCTCACCGATAAATCTCCTACGTCCAAATTTGTAGTTATATACACCTCTAGGCCCACTTTGTCGATGTGAAAAGATCAAGCGTAATGCGAATAGTGCGTTGCTGCAGCGGGCTTCCAGTTTGCAACACGCGGGCGTGTAGAACACAGCAGCGTCTGCGTACTCACAAACGTCCCCGAAACAGTCACCAATGCAGCGGCATTTGTCGTACGTCGCCAAATGCTGAAATATGATGTCATTCGTTTTGCACGAGTCAATCTTCTTTAATTGGTCCGTCCATGGGACGTGCGTCAGATAAATACTCCGTATGAGGCTTGAATACATGTCGGCGTGCATTTATATTAGCTAGGCGATTTTTTTACACCAGGTAATTTAAATTGAGCTTACATTTTGACCGCCTTCACTGAGCTTGCGTGATGCAGTTGAGTGCCACTCCTAGCTATGGCACACTTCACTTGATGGCGGCATTTCCTCGAACGGGCCATGAGCCACGAGGCGGGCCTGTTGGCGGATTTTCTCTCGCTCTCGAGTCGCGTTGGCACGGAGCTCACGAAAGCCCCTGCCTTGAGCAAGTCCTTGTCTATATGGGTCCAGGGTGGCTCTTCGCCGAGGAAAAGGCAATCGCCTCGGTCTGCCAGTTGTCGCCAGGTGTGTCTCTGGTATTTGCATCAAGTTTCGGGGTCCTACGACCGCGTCAATAATGCTGGAGTCCTCGCCGCGGCCGTCGTATGAATTACGTCATGTGGCTGCCGTTTAGTCACTCGTGTACATCACAACTATAATATCCTCGCGCGGATTGACATTTCCTCGACCATACAAAAAGTTAGCCGCGTCGTCCAGCTCTGCCGAACCACGCACACGGCGGAGCTGGATGTCGTGGTCAGTTCAGTGGCAACCATGGGTTCGACGTGAGGCTCGTTCTCCGAGTTGGAGCTCTCTCTTATGATTTCCTCGCATCCAGATCGACGTTGCAGGATTCGACTGTAGCTCGAATGACGGAAGGTAAGGCTCTAGCAAACTCGCTGGATCGCGTAAAACCATTCCACTCGCCAGTATAAGTCTGCAGGTTCTCGGTTTGCGCCATTTCGCGCAAGTCGACTTGAAGCGGCTGCCGAATCGGTCAACCTGCAGCCACATCATCATGCCTCGATGAATGACTTCCACAGAGTCCACAGCAAATAGATATTCAGCATTAATGTCGTTGCCAACACGCAAGACGATCGTCGAGTGGTACCCTCTCTGGTTCCCCAACGCGAACACCCTAGAGCAATATTCTAGTCTATCTCCAGCGTAAAAGGACGCTCATAGGCATCCAGGCCTGGTATCGTAGGTCTGCAGGCGCTGGGCACAGCGCAGCGCTGGTGAGGGCGCGGACGACTCAAGCAATTATTTCTGTTGGGTCCACGTCGGCCTCGCACTTTTGCTACCTTCACGGAACATTCAATCTACTCAGCAAAACAAAGCTCCTACCAACGGTGTACATTTTTCACGAGAGAAGAGATACCACAAGGATTGGGGCACGATGGCCAGGCAGCAGACAGGTCGCAAACATGTTCTGGGGAGTGCAATGCGCGGCTCACTGGTTCTCAAGAAGCTGGGCCCGCCTACTCAAATACATCGCGGCCCTGCTTCGCGGGTATCCCGCGTGGGTTTGCTACGGCTACGCGCCTCACACTAACTCGCCTTAGCTGCCGAGCCTGTTTTATGCCCCAACACACAATATGTCGCCCCTCCTTTTAGTGTGTTATTCAGATCTGAAGGTCATGCCTAACGTCTTCTCGCCCCTTCGCTGCTAGTGTGTTTGCAAATCGAATATGTGTTCGTCTGTTCGACAGAGAGGTCGGTGTGTCCTTAACGTTTCCTCTAGTTTGCACTGACCTACATACAATTTTATTTCCCCAACACGGCGATATGAGCCTATAGGTGGAGAATGGAGCAACAAGTTTCTCAAAAAAAAACAACTGACCCCTGCATTCTTCTACACTAGAATTTTAATGATTTGTTTAGCTACTGTGTGCCAGTTTAGATCAGCGGTGTCTCGTGCAGTGAGCAAGCAGGGGCGCCAGACACGCCGGGTACCCCACCTGTACGCACCACTGATTCACCTATACTGTACAATGTAGAATTAGCGTTGTCTGCCAGCAACAAAAACATTACGCTGCGTTTTGGAGGGTTTGCAAGCAGGGACGCAACACTGAAAACACCCGGACTTCAAGCGACTATCACCGAGGACCTCACCCGTATACACATCTGATTTGCCTCATGAAGGTTACGCGGCCCCAACCAGAACAAGTGTTGCCTGATAGCGGTAGAACTTCACGCTGCGTTATGAAGATTTTTTTGTGGAGAGCTTATCATCATAATTGTTCTCCGATTTTTCTTGCAGATGTAAGATGCAATGGGCCTACTGTGTGCCCACTGCTTCGACTAACACGTTAGCGCACGTGTATAGGGAAGCGTAAGGTGCGTTTCACTAAGACTAAC
Organism: Phytophthora tentaculata; assembly: GCA_033557915.1. Taxonomy (NCBI): domain Eukaryota; phylum Oomycota; class Peronosporomycetes; order Peronosporales; family Peronosporaceae; genus Phytophthora; species Phytophthora tentaculata. The sequence goes on from JAUCEA010000009.1 coordinate 370,635, forward strand.
TATACTTTTGTCCGAAAGTATAGATTTACTTAAATAAGGAAAGCAAGCCGATTTAAGGTAAAATTGAGAACTGTTTATTTGTTTTGTTTGGGTTTCCTCCTAAATTGATATTCTAAACGAAAGGTATTCACAAACGGATGGTTGACAGAATCCTGCTATTCTAATTGGTTGAAGATGTTTACTTTCAACCAATGGAAGCTAAATGCATGCAGACCAGTAGTCTGCCAAATGTACCCATTGGTGTATCGCACACCAACGTGGAAAACCTTCCTCGTAACCAAGTGGCAACATGTAGCCACTTGCGTGTAACCCCGTTACATAAGAAGGTTGCGATTTGAGGTGTTATTCTGTGGATTCTTAAATTCCATTCTAAAACGATGTCGATGTGCCAGCAGGAAAAAAAGACCTTCTCATTAACTTCAATAATGCTTAATATAACAACACTCGCATTAAATGATTTGTTGAAATAAATATACATTCGAGCAATAATAAATAATGGTGTATTCTTTAGGTCTTGTTATGTTTCCTCTAATAACGCATCTTCAATTTGTAGTCTCGGTACTTACTGTAATATATCTCATGTTTAATCAGTGATAGAACCGCAAAATCAATTACATCTGCCAATGCTGCCTGTGACTCACTGCCTACGCTTGGCTCGTCACCCCTTTTCTGAATATATACAAAGTTAGTAGTAAGTTTGAGCGGAGAGCCCGATGCTTAACTACATCTCCACTGCCCCACCCGTGCAGCAGCAGCCAGGGATAAGAATTCTGATGAATTTCCGTGCTTTCGTTGTGGCAGTACTTAGTCAAATTACGTATAAGTAATCCGTTCATTTAACTGGGAAGCGTTCCTAATTGTCGTGGAGCTACCTTACGGTCGTCAAGGAAGAGGTGGAAGGTTAAACTTCTAAGGTTAGTTCTATACCGTTTCGCGGGGTTTTTTAGTGCGTTTGTAACACATTCATCGTCAACTTTTTTTTAATACCTTGTACACTCCGCGACAGAACTTTAAATACACGCACGTTTCTGGTCATAATTTTTTTTTCTAGGAATAGTTGGAAGATGCTATATAGATATGTTCTTCCAATCATAGAGCGCTATAGCTGACATTTGGAACGAAGCACGATTCTGCAGTTTATAGATATGCTGGCATACAACATTGTAGATTTGTGTAAGTGCAAAAATTATCTTGATTTAAGTATTGGGATAGGAGATGGGCTGTTTATAGCAGCCAACCACAGAACAGGAAGGTCGATCGCTGCCTCATTTGCCTTTTTTCCGGCATGCCTGGGGATCACCTGGAGACTTTGAGCGATCATAACTGCTGTAGTTAGGTATAGAATCATGTGGGAGCAAGCAAATATATACTCAAGCGCTCAGGGGCCTTAAGTTTGCTCTGATTGCTGTTTACACAATCGCCCAATGGTTACCCATACAATTATGATAGCTAAGACGGACATCCATTGTGTATGCTCACTGAAAGCCATTGATGCCCCTATAGAGCCATCATGGCGACGCAAACGAATACACTAGCCTTGACGACATTATGTATGGACGCTTGTAGCGTCACGAAGAAATAAAAGGTGGTAGGTGCCACAAACACCTTCATTTGTTGGTGTCGGACCATATACGCTATAGCAAAGCTATGCACCCATCTCCTATCCCAATACTTAAATCAAGATAAGTTTTGCACTTACACAAATCTACAATGTCAGCATATCTATAAACTGCAGAATTGTGCTTCGTTCCAAATGTCAGCTATAGCGCTCTATGATTGAAGGAACATATCTATAGAGCATCTTCCAACTATTCCTAGAAAAAAAAATTATGGCCAGAAACGTGCGTGTATTTAAAGTTTGTCGCGGAGTGTAGATGTTGTAATTTTGTATAGGCGATGACCAAATGGTCGCAAGAGTTTGTCTCTAATACCTACATTTAATTGAAGTCGCAGCTAGCTAGAAATGCAGTCAGCACATGCTTGTGTAAAAGCGAGAACGCTTATCATGGTTATACCTTCGCTTTATTCAGCCAAGGTTGTTCTAAAAGTTGCGTTTCAATATAAAGGCTCTATTATGGTGGACGAACGTTAGATAATTCTGCAGGGAATGCGTGTTCCACGAATGTTGTACGATAACATTCCAACCCTTGAACGGATAATGTGTATCGTTAGATAACATTCAAAAACCTTCTGTAACGACAGTTCTTCGAACTACACGTTACGTACTTTTGAGATACGTAGATGGAGCGTTCCCTACGAAAATTTGCTACGTATCTTTCAAACCTCAAAATTCTGCATTAGTGCTATTTTATCGACCATCACTCTGGAATCCTGTAGTTGCGCAGACGGGCCCTGCGCGTGTGGGATCGAGCACGTCTACAGGATGATAGAGCCCCTCAATCTAGCAGCGTTATGAAGTAGGCACACTAAGCTATCTGTTAAATCAGGCATTGCTCAGTCCCTGTGTAGCTGCTGTAAAAACCCCTCGTCCGCGCTTTTGTTGCTAGCATCTGTCGCCAAACGTGGACTAACAGATAGTAATACATGTACGTACTCTCGTTGCGTAAATTTGGGAAGACGTACTCTTGAACCCCACAAACGTTACGTAAAACACGTACCGGTAGCGATTTTTACTTATCTCTCTTACTACCTCCGCTAAGCAAAAAATGCAAATTTTCTCGAGAACTCCGCCTCGTTCTTTGTTGGGGTATAAGATGTGCACAGGTTATGCCCAACTGCATGTTTTGTGGACAGTGTCCAGCGAGGTCAGCAAGAGACGTCTTGAAGACTAGGTATCAATTCTGGCGCTATTCGAACGCGTCTTGCACAAAATTGGCTACTGGCTGTAGTCTTTAGAAGGGAGCATCCCCATACCCCCCCCCCCCCCCCCCGCCGCATAAGGTTGGATTGATGCAGCATGGACGTACTCGCAGGCGTACGTGATCCGCCGAATGATAGAATAGCTGGGTATCACTCACTTGGGCGAATGGCGACTCGTCTTGCAAAACGACGCGCGAGTGGCTGGCAAAACGCATTCGCCGTTTGGATCGCTGAGCAAGCGTTTCCTTCGGCCACCAGAGCACAACTTCACACTCTATTCTCGACCGGGAGACCTAATAACAAACAATCTGACTTCACGTGAGCACAGAGAATGGGATACATCCAGTCAGTACATGCCTGCACGCCCATCGCAGCATTTCCAGAGCGTACGCACCTCAGCTGCGTCCCCTCCCTCCCCCCACCTTAATATAGAGGGTCTTTTATCTCCTTGTTAGCTCGCCGCGCTCCCCTGACTAGTTCTACAGCATTCTGCCGCTCATGCTGGTGAGCTTTCTTCTCCGTTGATCGCTATGGCGGAATGGAAGCTTAGGCAATGAATGACCAGTTCAGGGGGGGGGCAATCCTGTGCAAGTAGTTTAATCATACTTAGAGGGATATCGGAACTTGGCTGGAATTATGTAACAGAACATAATTGCGTTGTTTCCTTAGCGGGGGTAGCACGTGTTTTTTTATCTACGTGTTTTTCATTTGTCGGTACTTCTGGAAGTCTCTTTCACATGTACTAGATAACCTCTGTGACTACGCTAGCTTAGGTTCTGGGATACCTGAAATACTACAAGTAACCTGTCGAAAGGAAAATAAGTAATCTGTGCTGGAACTAAAATGGTCACGCCATATCTAGGTACTTATCAAAGTTCTCTTCGTTAAAAGGAAACCTTTGATTTGCCGAAATCGGCAGAATTGAGAGCCTCACGCGCGTCGTCCGTAAGTTTTTCCCACATGATGAGATCTTGAAACTGGCCGTCAGTCTCCGCAAATTGTAGTGAGATCCATTCAAAGCTCTTCCAATAATTGTGAGTAACCCTGATAGATTCATTGGAGCCGCCAACATAGGTGTAGTTCCAACCTCGACGACTGATTTGGTTCAAATAAACTTTCTGGGCGCCCACATAGCCCTCCGGAGGTATTGTGGTTACCTTGTGATAAGGCCCCTTTCGCTCATCCAGTATCAAAACAGCCATCCAATGCCGGTTCAGAAGCTGGAGCTATAACGATGCACCAAGAATCCTCGGTGTTGCTAGTGACGGATTATCAAGCCACAGCACCATATTCGACCAATAGTGGCGGCCCTCTGCTTCGTAGCTCCAGAAGCTTTTCGGAAAGTACCACGCCAACATTATAGCCCACCTTTCTCGATACATTGTCGCTCGACCATAAACTGGGCACCCTAGGCAGCCTTCCGTGTTTTTTGTTCCCTTGAGCCATCCGCTAATCTCACCTGGAGCATTCACAGCTGGAAAAGAAACGCATCATTCTGCAATGTGCAGTTGCGGCTTGAACCTGACTGCAGCCTTTTTAGTTATCGTGACAGGGACGGGTTGAGCGAATGGCTGAACTTGATCATGATTCATCGTTCCGGCTCGCGCCGAGGAAAGTATTGCGAAACACAGCAACAGGGAACCTACAAGACTCATCGTTCATAGAACGCGAAGCGCCAGTGCACTTAGCTCTGGTATATTTGAAAGTGAGACTCGATGAGATGGAGAGGTAGGTCGTACAGTCCCTACCGTGTGTGATTAGGCTTGGCGATACACACACACACACAATCACTAGTATTACCATTGCTAGCACCGTAATCTGGTACCGGTATTCTAAATACAAACTCCATTAACAGTAAATGTACTAGTGCTACGGTCACGTAGTAACAGTTTGGTGTTCGCTACTTTGTGCATGCAAATTCGAAATGAATGGGCTTATAGAATCATTGTTTTGAATTGAGGATTCAAGGTTTACTTACTCCACACAGTTACATTCACCGGGGAATGTACCTGTGTGGTGTATGATTTACAAATTATAACAGGATGTGCCAACAAATGGCTACCTTCTGTAACTCATTTCTTCTTAACATATTGTTAATGTGCTATATTAAATATGCATAGATAAAATTAGTGTACCGAGGGTTAATATCCTCAAAAATTGAGGATATTAACCCTTGATACACTAATTGTTCTTAAACTATAGACGTCTAAGTGCTGTGGAGGTTTACCACGAGTAGATCATACATGAAACTTTAAAGAGATCTGTAAATGTACCTGTGATAGTGGTGGTGAAGGGCGTTGGGCTATGTGTCAAGCGGTAGAACGATAGGCATTTGCGGGGCCAGGTAAAGCAAGAGCAGTCGTGGCCAGTAGTCAGGGATTTAAAACCTAAGAATAAAGCATATTTTTTTATAAATGACAAGAAATACTCAATACAAAATAATGGTTTATTGGAAACAATCACAGTCTTTAAGAATTTTCATTTTGCGTATTTCCAATTAAAAGAGTCGTGCTTCGCCCGAAGAAGCTAACACGAGAATCCCCCGGCACTCCTCGTCAAACTACGCGAAACCAGCGTCGGAAACTATTTGAGCGGTGTCAGAAGGCCAGCCTCTACCATCTTACTGATGGTTTATCATGGTAAAGTCGCTGTTGGTCAATAGAAACAAAACTGATGGTAGCTTATGCTCACCTAGGACCCACACTGAATCGCTAGTTTGATGTTTTGAAGTCGATCAAGAGTTCGAAGAGTCAATTTCTTAGCAATCACCCTTGATAATTGTATGGAACCTGAATGCCTAATTTGAATCTGAGAACAATTCTCATTTTGAACCTACTTGAGGGTCGCCCAAAGTACCTACCTAGGCTTGAAAGAGGCAGGTAGGTATTTTTGCCGACTCTCAAGAGGCCTGTGTATAAGCAATGAAACTATCTAGAACAGGTGCGTGGTTTTACGGTATCATAAGAGTCTAAATATTACAACTAATTTTACCATCATTAAAACTGCTTTGATTATGGTAGACTAGATGTAATATGTAACCGTTTGTACTGGTACATTTTACACCATTTCTCGATCAAATGAGAAAAGCTAAAATCAAAATGAGAAAATCTGCAATCGTTAATGGGGTGCGGACCATTCCAGCTATATTTGTCAAGCTTCATTGCCTCGTCGTCTTCCTGGGCTACCTTAAAGGACTTAGGTAGGTGAGATGACGTGGTTGGGTTGTTAGATGGGAAGCTACGCCTAGTGCAAGGGGCCCCATTGTAGTGTGCCCAGGAGTTTTGAAGCAGCTTGAACACACGGCAATGCGGGGGCCAACCCGCGCGGAATAGTAGCCTAGTGTATTGGATGTAGTCTTGCCTAGAACGAGGCAAATTGCAAAGTGAGCGATACTCTGGGTCTGGCGTTGGCCAGCCCGTTCTCGCTCAAGCACTTGCTAGCCACCCATTGCTGAGCAACAGGCAGTGTTGGCTGTGGGCATTCATGTATTCACTTCACATGAAACATGCAGTTAGCCATACTAATTCCTTGTACAACTCACGAGGACACTGGCCGTCCAGGTGACTGCGAAGTCCTCAGCTGTTCAGCGTCAGACTCTTGGTTGCCGTCACCCATTGTCTCCAGCCTGGCAGCTGCAAGACACATTAAGGTGACGTTGTCCCAAGTAAGGGCAACTGCGGTGAAATCATGGTGAAACGCCTGGTACACACTACACCCATGAGGAATGAGGAGTTTGGGTTTTGCGCTGAAGGGATCAAGACGATCTACCCTGGAGGCAATAGAGAGCAGAGAACTAAGCAGCAAGTATCGTAGTATACGTTGGCGTGCTTTGGGAGTTCCAGCTCCCACGTTGGTGTTCTTTGTGTTCTCCCCGACCTACTACAGTTTGTCATCATTTCCCATTCTGCAACGAATACTGCGTACAGATCCGTTGACACAACTTTATGGTGCTTCAAACCCCACTACCCAAAACGATTAGACAGGGTAGTTCTCCCTTATCTTAGGTTTTCTCGTGTTGATTTTAGTTTTCCTCATTGATCCGATACATTCTAATTTGAAACTGGAAATGGTGTATAGTCGATTAGAGATTTTTCGTAAAGCTTCCGACATCCGTTGACTAGAAACTGTAGAACTAAATACTACTTCCTCCGTCCGGAAATATAAGCGAGCATCTGTTTAAACCGTGTCCGAAAATATAAGCGGTATGCATACAAATTCAAGTCATTTGATAGTACCATCGTTTTTTTACTAAGTACGCCCATACAAATCCTGTTGTTGTTGTCGGCCGCTGCAGACCAGACCCTAGGGTTATTTAAGCATTCAACGTGGCACCGTTCAATATCAAATCACAAGCGCTACATCTCTACAGATTTCTAAAACAAAAAAAAAAAAAATATTATTCTATCATAACTTTAACGAAAAAAGAAAAAAAATTAAACAAAATATATATAAACAACTTTCAAGAAAACACTTAGTGTAAAATTGACATTCCACCGAAAGATTTTCAAAATTCACATATTCACCACAAACTTTGCATTACGATATCTTCGCGACCAGGTGGCCGATTTGCTTCAAACTTCGACCAAAAAGTCACCGTAATTTAAACGGTCGCTTAGACCAATCAGTTGCACGCTTAAAGATTTTCTGTTTTTAAAATTAATTTTGCACGCCCATCCCGCTTATATTTTCGGACGGAGGAAGTATCCTAGAGGTTTCGGGCTGTGGATGGAAACGATTCCAATAAACTTGGCGAATATGAGACTGCGCAAAACAAACTGATACTGGTCAACCTTTTCGAGTTGTCGAGATAATCGGATTCAAAGTCGGAGCAACGATTTTCGCACATAAATGATTTTTTCAGGAGAGCCCTTTTGTTCCAATTCTCTAAATATCGGTGAGGTGCCTGGCGCGGCACAGCGGCGCTCTAAGCTTCCGTTTTTTTCATTGGACACTCGTAATGTAAGGCTAAGGCTGGTAAAATTGCATAGATTAGCCAGGAATAACCAAGCACAATCTCAATCCTTGGATTATGACGAAGTGGTCGGAAATTGTTTTGTGACGATATGGAGGCAACACAATGGCTTGTAACTGACGGCGGATGATACTCGGTTGTTTGGTGGGTGGGTCGCCCATTGCGAGTACGGCGAGATTCGCTCATGCTATTCGCAACTGTGTGCCATCGATGGAGTCTGGGACGTGTGAAAATGTGGAAGAAGGCTGGTAGATGGGCCGAATACACCAGGAAAAAGGTATTGCCTGGATATGCATATTCAGGAAGCCGAACACGCTTCGGTCCGATCCCGGACATTCTCGTACATACGGTGTATAAGGCTGGCGGAACGTTATCTGGGAGAACGTATCCCTTGGTGACCTCCGCGCGCTGCAGTTTCACCAAACGAGAAACAAAACCACCCTCAGGCGTCCTGGCCCAAGAAGATCCGATCAGGACGTCTGGGCGTGGTTTTCGTTTTCTGGGTTGATAGCCGTAGAGACCCAAGCTACCAAGGTGAGAAACACTGTGTATAAGAATGAAGGTGACAGCAATGATGTACTCCAGTATGCACGTGATATGAGCGCTGTGCGCCAGGATATCCAGCATCATGGATATTCTGTACCAGGCCTTATTGCGACCTTGGCCTCCTACGCCAGGCTGAACGCTGCTCAAGTTATCGGCATCAATATGCAGGTAGTAATAATGACTTGAAAAGGCGTCGTTCGGCGACAGTCGAAGTTGGTGGGAGCAGTTCCTGTACCTTGCCGACTGGATCAAGGCCCGAGAACTGACGATGAAGGTGTCCTCGGCCGTGGGAAACTGGCGAGGTCACCTATCCCGGCATGTCTAGAATGATCGGATGAAACTTTTGAAGGAGAACAGGCGTAAATACCTGCAAGCCCCGACATCCTAGCGCGAACGTTACTTCACGATGGAGCAGCAGTCGTCCGAGACTGCTACGGACTTTTTCTGCCGACTAAACGAGGCTGCTGGCAAATTCTTAAGTGCAGTACTGAAAGGCCAATGATCGGAAGCAGCACATCAAGCGCTTCATCAAAAATATGAGAGACAAAGATATAAAGTCGAGTAGCGTTTCCGAAGCTTGGATGACCTGGAATTCGTGTTACAGCAAAATGAGGGTATGCGTACGAGACTTCCCTGCCTCATTGAGAGAATATCATTCGAGTCAGAAGCCAACGTCACAGGCTTCGAGCTTATGTAGGGTTGAGCGATGGATATTTCGAGAGAGAGCTTGAGGGGCGTGTGCGTTTCGAGACAAGGTGGTAGATGTTTACCACCGCTCAGCTCCTCAAGCCTGAGTTGGCTTCTGCATACGCCGCTTTAGTTCGACTTCGTCAAGGTGGAAGAGATGCTCTTCCCGCTCCTTCGTTAACTCTTCGGATTCGGTAGCCGTCAATCTATATTCACCGCGCTCCAACAGACCCAGCACTGCCACGATGAATAGTCGCCCATATCTATGTAGTCCTCGATACTCTCCTCAAGCTCCCCTTGCTCCGCAATCACCCGATTTGCTATTTTATTCTTCCTCTTGTCTAGGAAGGCAAGCTTTTCCGTTGATCGTCGTCTGCTGTCCTGGGTGGCAAGCGTTCTCGTTACTCAATTTCGCCTTCTTTAGTCTCGCTACAGAAAACACCTTGTCCATCCACGCAACCATTGCGTCTTCGAAAGTGATCTTTAGTTCCCCTCTCGTCCACCCTAACGCCGCCTTAGCCATCGAAGGCTCCGGCTTCAGCGTTCCTAGCTTCACCGTACCGTCACAAGGTCCCTCGGAAATTTCGTCATTTCCAGCCTCTTCCATGTTCTCAGCAGGAAAGACCTTCTCCCCCCCCCCACCACCATCTTCTCCTAACGAACAAACCTCGACTACCAGCGGGCTCGTTTGTCCAGTATCCTCAGTAGTAATCATCACAGTCCCATTACCTTCTTGTACACCTGTCATGGTTTCGCTCTTCATGTCCGACGCCGACCCAGTGTTTACCGTATCTTGAACGGTAATCACGACCTCGACTCCAAACTCTTGTTGTTCCACATTGCCGATCCCCGGAGTGCTCCTGGTCTACCAACACCTCGTAGCTTTATCAGAGCCATACTTCGTTTCCTAGGTCATGGAGGGTGCGACTTTCCTTTCCCCTTCATCCGGTCACTTTCATTGTTGGGGTTTCTCCACGGCCAGCCCTTTACTGGCCGTCTTGACCATCCCTTTTAGCGACTCGACCATCGGACATTCCCGTTTTGGGGTGATCGGTAGCACCCCACACAGAGCATGAATTCGGGCGTCCGCCCGACTGCCGTCCTCCTGCGTCCCGATTCCCACTCCAGGCTTGGGACCATGGCATGGGGCACTCCATCAAATAATGCCTAGCTTCACCGCAATGGTTACGCATATCAGTTGCTCGAGGAAACGTAGCTTGACTGGATCCCTGCCGAACCACACCGACCACAACCCCCCCCCCCCCCCCCGCCTTCCTGCGCTCACGAGTCTGAATCCATTTAGATGTTAGCGTACTGCACGAACTCCCGCCCGCTCCCGAAGCCAGCGTTGGAGCCGTTCTATGAGGCTAGATCTTAGTCGACACAGCGTTTACCGTAGACCGTGATTGCGAAGACGCTAGGCCCTGTTGCTGGCCAGCATCATGGTCATCTTCTGCACTTGATCCAACAGTTGAACCTCTGTCGACGCCGCTTTCGTGGCTCCTTTGGCCGCCGGCCTGTCGTCCAGCAACTCGTTCCTTCCAATATAGAGGTTCTTATAGAGTGTCACAGTGCACGCCTTCTCGATCGCATGACCATGCTCGAGTTCAGCATGGCCGTCATCTGCATGTTTCTTATTCCACCTTGGAAGAACTCGTATCTCATCCGAGCGTCTTCGTCATTCAGAGCGACACATATCTTCTAGATCCGATCGCCCCATTCCTCCGCAGACTCACCCTTCTCACGTCTCGCTTTCTCCAGACGTCCCCACAGCTGAGCCGGTATCTGGCAGATGAACCGGCTGTGAAAATGTATGTGGAGAGACTCGAAGCCCTCAATCCGCGAGTTATACCGCCATTTTTGTCCAGTCATGTCCTTCAAACTCTGCTCGAAAGCAGCCAACCGCATGACACCATCCATGTCTTGAGTACAATTCTTGAAAAAGCCGCTCCATTCACGCGAGGCAGTATCGGAGTAGAACGGCACAATAACCTTGACAGCATTTATCAGTTCGGTCAGAATGCTCACAAGAGGGTAGCCAGCTCGGCCTACACCACTCCCAGATGCTGGTCCTAACGCCCCCAAACGTCCAGCAGGCACGTAGCCCGTGTAAGGTCCGTACAACGGCTGAAGGAGACCCGCATGTCCACCGTGGAGCCCAGCTTGGTATCCTTGTGGCGCATAACCCGATAACGTTCCCGTTAATCCAGAACTCTGGACAGGCGCTTGATGTCAGTACCCTACCGCCATCGGCGCTGCGGCGCTCGACGCCACTGAAGTCCAAGCAGGCACACCACCTCCCCCCCCCCCCCCCCCCCCCCCCAACGACAAAATGGGCGGTGTCCTCGTCGTCGGCTTTGAACAGAGGATAGAGTGCTCTCAAAGAATCCACTCCGTTCCGATAGACACTCCGCCGTAGAAAGGAATAGCTGACATGGACAGACTCCAGGCCCTAGCCGTTGCAGGCGTCGTCGGGTTTATCTTCGGAATATACGTACCCCAGGCCGGAGCAGGTGTTGGATGCAGAGAGCCGGCGGACCGTTCATATTGGTCGCATACGTTTGCATCGCACGCTGGATCGATTGGTTGGCGAACTATTGCATCACCGCGCTCGCCCGCCCAGCAGGCGTATTCGTCCCCTGAGATCCGCCTTGCCCCGTCGAACCCGGCAGCACTGGTGCATTCGTCAAGTGGGCTTACTGGTAATAACGGCTGAGCCGGCGAGGGTGCGGACTGCCACTGTACTCCTTGCTGTGTTCCGGCCTGGGGAATCCACGTGGGACGACACCCTGTTGTCGCGGAGATCGTGGCAAGCCCGGAGGAGGCATTTATTTTGGAGTGTGTCGTGGTCCACCCTGGCCGTCACCGGAGCCATTGGAGGCGCCTGAATAGGTCGTTGTGTTGTCCGCATCGAAGCCCGCACCTGCGGTTGCACTCGTGAAGCCCGTGGCTCCATACGATGCACCGTAGGTTGCACTGGTTGTGTCGGCGACTGAAGGCGCCCGCGCGACGGCGCCGGCTGTCGTGACGGTCGCACCATAGGCTGCCTTGGAACCGGAGCCTGAACTAACGTTGGCTGGCGTAGCCGTAATTGCACCACTGTTTGAACAGTTCTCGAGGTCGGCATCGGAGGCGTAGTCGGTGTCGGATCCGACGGCTGCATCGAAGTTGTGACCGGAGCTTGAGGTTGCCCCTGATCCTGAAGAGGAGGCTGAACTGGCCCCTGTGTCGCTCGCAGACATTTAATTCATCATAGCCTGTAGTCATGGCCGCTTTAAAACCTCGAAGTAGCCGTGGACGTCAACGACGTAGCAGGGATCCGTAGGCGCAGGTGGAATGTTGATTCTGCCGTTGATATCGTGGGGTTTACCGTCGTGATCGCCACCACCGGCATAGGTGCCACTAGAAGCACCACAGTCGTGACACCCGTGACCACTGGCGTATCAGCCACTGCCGCCCTACCCATGACCGCCGCATTTGCGTCTGGATCTGTCGCGTAGGGGACCCAGCTTTCAGGTTTGTTGTTTGACTATCTGTTCCGACTGTAGAAGCCGGACGCGGCCCTGCACTCTGAGGTGTCACTCGGATTCATTACCCAGTATGCTCGGGGGTGCCACTCCAACTTTGAGACTCTCTTAACCCCCCAGAACCTCGCTCATTGGCAATTCCTTCCAGGAAGGCGAGTAGTTATTAACGGTCCTCAGCGGTTTTGACTAGCGTTGCCGTTGCTGAGCTTCCCCCTCAGAACCGTAAGCTCCGCATGAGCCGGATCCTCGTAGATCAGCTTCTCCTCCAGAGGTTCATCGATGGCCAGTCCGATCCCTTCAGTCACATCCCCGACAAAGACTCGCTCTCCTTGCCTTGGGCCGCTTCTTCGCTTCATCATCGGACAACTCGAACGCCGCGGAGAAGTCGCCGTACACGCCCGGCCGCCCGCCCTTTCCGCCGTCTGAACCATCCTCCTGGCTTTCACCAAACGCTCCGAACCCGGAACTCATGGTGGTCCTTTGATCCTTCCGCAACGTGGTGTTATTCCAGCACCGAACACTTCTCTAGGCTGCTTCTTCGCGCTAATGAAGTACTCTGCTTCTCCACTGAGCTGTAGCGATCTTCCCAAGTCCAGTCGGGTCATCGATCGGAAAGTAGAAGAGTTGTTAAATTAGAATAAAATAAATTGTTTCTGCTGTTTGCTGTTGTCTTTGTCAAATACTGGGAAAGTTCACTTGGCTTTTGGCGGCACCCAGCCATCCCACCGAACGCCAGTCTTCATCTCCATCGTCAGCATTCACCCCACCTGCGTCCGAGCTCTCCGGAGCTCACGCCCCACTCTTGACTCTCGTCCTTGGCATCGCCGGGGGACCTTCGCCCATTCACCTCGCGCCATATTTTGTGATGACTGCAGCTTTAAAGTGGTACTTTGTACCATCTTGAAGAGGCTCAAGTGAAACCACTCCCTCCTTCACTTCGTCAGCGCACTGCACCGTGCAGTGCGGTCTGCACGACGCGCTCGAACACCGCTGTCAATCTGGCAACCCACGACAGCTGTCACAAAAAAATGGTACGATTAAGTCAGTCAGTAAAAAAACAGCTTTTTAATAAAAAGCAAATAATTTTTGATTTTCTTAAGCAGTTTTAATTTTAGCTTCAAGCTGAAAAATGACCGCAATGCGTGATGAAGAATGGGACGAGTGGGAAGACGACACCACCGTGCCGTCCTCGCAGCCTCCTCTAGTCTCTAATTTGGATGACCTTGAAGTCGAGATGCAGGCGTGTCCAGCCACGTCAAATTCACCCTCATTCGATTCCGGAGAGTGGAGTTTCGATCTGTCCGAACTAGAGCAGGAGATGTCGAATCTTCCGGCTACCTACGCGACACCCGTCTCCGTACCAGAAGCCTCCATGACCAGCGAAGAGATGCTACTATCAAGGCTTGATGGTCTACCTACCGCCCTACAAGCGGGCGGCAAGCGAATGCGAACACTTCAGGCGCTAGCTCTGGTCGCATGGCTGCACGTCGTGGCCGCACGCGGCAGCTTCGCAGAGCTGCACAGCGATCCACAGACTTCTCACGAACTGTTAAAGACTATAGAACAGGATCTGCATCAAATATCTGGAGAATGGGGGCGCAAGAAGCTGCTGGAAACGACGTTGACAGGCTCTGAACGCCAAAAACTCGAGGAGATGACGGGGCTGCTGCACCACGCCCTAAGCGACGAGAACGAGAATCTGACGCTGTTTCAGGAGGTGATTGGGCAGCTCTTTGATGGCTTAGAGGAGGAGACGCTTGTGCTGTCCACGAACTGGCTGAAAGACGAGAGTGAGGAGACGGAGAGTGAGACGGAGACCGAGAGTTATCTGAACCAGGTGCTGGCCATCTGCAGTGACGAACCAGGCAACAAAAGCCGCATACCGACGCTATCGGAGGCCGAGATCTTCCAGGACGCAAAAGATATCGGACGCGACGAGTTGCTGATCAACGGACAGCGAGTAGAAGGCACGAGAGGATACGACGCGGTGGTGGACGCGCTGCAGCATGCGTTGGAGCTGGTGCTGGCGCGTCAAGTCGGCAAGACGCCGGAGCAGACGCCCATGGCTCTAAGTAATGCGCTACAGTCGGTCGCAATGGCAGTACTGCATGCAAGCAACCGAACGGAATCAGGAGGGAGTTCGTACGAACTTCTGGCCAAATTTCTGAGTAACCACGAGATGGACCGCGTGCTGCTACGCCCCGCGTCAGCACGCGCCTCTCCGCTTCAAGTTGATATGGATGTGGGTCCGTACTTGGAGCCCGTGCCTGGCATAAAAAAACCCACGTGTGCCTTCGGACTGCGCGTGAAGCTCACAGCCGTGACGTGGTATCTTGTGTGCGATGCCGAAGACCCGACGAACGAGCTGTACGAGATCGAAACCACGTTCTCCAACCGTCTCGCCTTCCCGGTCGGACTCACGCCGTTCCACCCGCTCGACACAATGCGCAAAGACCGCGGCGAGGTTGCCGTCCGCTTGGTAACGTCTACAAGCCCATAACAGTAAGATAATAAGAGAAGACAGACAGGTTTGTTGATAACACTCACGCGGCCAAACATTCGATTACTTAAGGTCAAAATCCCCGAGGGAAAAGCTATCAACATTTGTCGTTCAGTTCACAAGGCGCTGTCGCCCTTCAGCGCCGTTCACGCCATCTACAGGATGCACACGCCGTCGCCGTTGGGCGTGATCATGACGATACTGGAGTAACGCGTGCCCAACGGATCGTTGTACACGCTGTCCTCGGACGGGCGAGCTCCGTCCGCCGTGGTCGCAGAGCTGCGTGCACCGTCCGGGCCTGTGCCTTCCGTCTCGTGGTTCTGCTTCTTCACGTACGCAAAGACAGCGACAATGGCCGCACAGCCCGCAGCAGCCACCACAACTAACAAGGCCGACGTACCAGTGCCGCCCTTACCCGACACGTCCTCTGCGCGTTTGGCCTGAGCCTCCTGGCTCGTGAGACTGCCGCTTCCAGACGCTGAAGCCGTTGGCGGAGCGGGCGTAGCGGCCGGTGCAGCTGGTGCCGGCGGCGCAGTAGGGACAGGTTCCGGTCGCAGCGTCGTCTTCTTAGGCTCAGGAGTCAACTCGTCACCCACTTCGGGACCGTCCACCGATCCCGACATGGACGTCGAGCCCTTTCCGGTAGAAGCCGAGCCGTTAGGAATGCCGACCTCCTCCGAACCTGAGCCAGAGTCAGAGTTGCTGTCCGAGTCAGAAGTGGACGGCTTGTCAGTCTTTGACGTCTTCTTGGTCGAGGGCTTCTTGGTCACGTCGGTCACGTCTTCCGACGAAGAGGACGAGGACGAAGACTTGCGAACAAACACAGACTCGTCACTGCTGTCCGACTCATCATCGGCAGACGTGTTCTTCTTGTTCTTGGAGCTACCGGTAGATTTGTTAGAGTCCGAGTCGGACTGGCCGGCACTGGTCTCCGTCTTGGAGTCAGACGACTCCGTAGCCGTCAGAGTCACAATGTGTGGCTTCGACTTGGTAGCCTCGTCCTCCTTCTGTGACGATGGAGTCTGCTGCGTTGTGGTCTTCGTCGTGCCAGTCTTAATAGTCGTGGTAGTGCCGGTCTTCGTGGGCGCAGTTGTGGCGGGCGGACTCGTAGGCGTAAATGGAAGTCCTGCCTTCACGAACGTCGTGCTGCCAACCGCCTGCGTAACCGAGTCTGCGGCCAAGGTCACCGTAGGGGTAACCACCTTCGAAGCTTTGTTTGTGGCCGCCTTGGCCACGGTTTGAACGACAGGCGTCGCCGGCTTGACCACCGTGTTGGTCACTTTGTTCACCGTTGAGTCGGCCGTGTTGGCCACTGTGCTAGTTACCTTGTTAACAACCGGGGCCGCTGTCTTCACGACATTAGACACCGTGTTCACTGTGTGATCGACCGTGTTGGTAACTGTGTTAGTTACCTTGTTAACAACCGGCTTCACCGTCTTGACCACCGTGTTGGTCACTTTGTTCACCGTTGAGTCGGCCGTGTTAGCCACTGTGTTCGTTAACTTGTTAACAACCGGGGCCGCTGTCTTCACGACGTTAGACGTGGTGTTAGTGACCGTGTTCACCGTGGAGCCCGCCGTTTTAGCGATAGTTTTAACGACTGGGGCCGCAGTCTTAAAGATATTCGACGTGTTGTTAGCCACCGTCTGGACGATAGGGGCGACAGTGTCCACCACATCCTCCACAGTCTGCGTAACTCCATTGGCTGTCGAGCCGAGAGTCTTCGTGACGCCTTTAACTGTCGAGCCACTAGTTTGTGTTACGTCATCCAGCGTCGAGCCGACCGTGGCAGTCACATCGTCCAGTGTCGAGCCAACCGTGTAGACCACGTCGTCCAAGGTAGAACCCACAGTATCCGTAACATCATGCAGGGTAGAACCCACAGTCTGTGTAACATCATCCAAAGTAGAACCCACACTCTGCGTAACATCGTCCAGGGTAGAGCCCACCGTTTGAGTCACATCGTCGAAAGTAGAGCCAAGCTGGTCCGCGGCACTGTCGAGCGTAGAGTCAGCAGTGTCCACCGTGGAGTCCACCGTCTGCGTAACTCCATTAAGCGTTGACCCGGCCGTATCAACCACGTCGCCCAGAGTCGACGCCGTCGTCTGGGCAACGTCGTCCACAGTCGAAGTCGCTGTCTGCGTCACGTCGTCCACTGTCGAGGCGGCCGAATCGACCACTCCGTCCACTAGTGAGCCCGTCGTTTTCGTCACGCCGTCGACCGTCGATCCGACCTTTCCGGTCACATCCTGCACCGTCGACGTGGTTGTGTCCTCTACCTGATCCACTACGTCCGTGGCCGAGTCCACAGTGCCGATCACCGTGTTCGACAGCAGCGACCCAAGTCCCAGCGACGGGCTGGTGAAGCTGGTGCTGGTCGGAGCCATCGTAGCGGGGGCTGTAGTGGTCTGTTCCTGCTGCTGCTCCTGTTGCTGCTGTTCAATGCCTACGGCTCCGTCGAGGCTGCCGCTGCCGCTCGCGCTGCTCTCCTGTGCGTGCACCGCCGCCATCACGAGGCAGGCCGCCGTGATCACGCGAACCAATACACAACGCATCGCCTTAACGCTGTGTCAATGTGTCAATGCTGAGACCCGGACGCGAAACGCTTCGAGTTCGATCGCTGAATCCTCGTCACGATCTGACAAGAACGCGTAGAGAGCGAAAGTAATCGAGTTGCGCGGGTGGAGTACTTGCGGTTGCGAGGCCGAAGTGGAAATGCGCCCATGGGACGCAACAGCCTGATAGTCAGAGCGGTTGGCGTCTGTCTTGTCGTCTGTCTGACGTACCCACACAAAAGACGACGGGGTGGGACCAATTTTGGACCAATGTGTGGACCACGCAGTATTCGCTTAGTGGAATCATGTTTGTTTTCGATTTTGAATTCGGTGGACACAATTCATGGTCATGACTAGGGATTGTGGATTGTGCTTGTACCACTTTGGACTAAAAACCGGACATCGTGCCCAGCATTGCATAATGCGCATGCAGCACTGCGCGCAGGGTTTAGCGTTGCATACAGCTTGGTCTCCATTCAACCCAGCCAACCGTTGGCCCAACGCGTCGAGTCCGTTCACCTCAAGTCGATGGAATACGGCATTTTCTCGCGTTAGTGACCTGGGGTGATCAAGCTAGGTAACCTAATAGCTGTGTGTCAAACTACCGATATCTGGGGCTCCAATTTACACCGGCTGGCTTTGCATCAGTGTCTGTGACGTTACAGCACTTTACCAGCTTGAGCGTTTGGTTTCACACTTTGACACGCCGCCACACCGAGGGTCGCCATTTTCGAAGACGCAGGATTTTCAATATGTAGAACTTCATTGACCAAAGTTGTCAAGCGACCTCAGACTGAGGCTCCTGTCAGGGCCAGTCGCCATTAGAGGGCAGCCACATGATCTCGGATGTGTGGTTTTGGCAGGTAGAAGTACTTTGCCCAGCCCCGCTGATCTTGCGGGAGTCTGACGACGACGTGAGCTTACTGCACCAGTCGCCAATTGTACCGGATACTGTAAAAAAATATTGTATTTTCGACCAGGCCTCCCAAATTAGGCATATGACGAATTTAAATAAAATAAGCTAAATTGTGGACTTTTCGATTTTTATTTTGTTTAAATTATGACCTTCTTTATTTTGTGCTCTTCTTGCCTTGTTGATCGTCAATATTCAATACATATTTAAACTGTACTGCCTGCGATACCCCCTCGAGTGGGAGATCTATTGAACGGGTGCTAAACACGTCTTATATACCCGATTCCAACTTCATTACAAAGCATTTTGACCGATTTCCTATTGGTTAATGTGGAAGCCAACCCTTCCACATACAGACCGGCGCATATGAACATCACCGTCCTGTGCCTTGTTAAAGAAAGTTCTGCAGTAGTACTAGCACGCGCACAATAGCCTTATCATCTATCTCCCCACTTCGCTCGATATCGAACTTCGCATGCACACATTAAATTGTGCAAACTACACAAATAATTGCAGACCGCTAGGACATTCATGCATTCATATCTTCAACCTACTAGTATATTCTAAACTGCATCACGTGCTGCGATAAGTTTTGTTCAAGGGACTGTTTTCGGCTAGATCTGTGTCTTACGCGTTGTTTACAAAAATGAAGCAAAATAATCACAGAGAGGAGGTGTCTCCTGACCAGCGCGAGGCAAGTATAAGTCTCATGGCTTGCCTCGCGCAGTATGCGGCTTCTCATATTGTCTGTAGTTCATCTGGGTAGCGTTTGTGGAGCGCCCCAGTCGCTAGAAGTGTCTGGAATAGTGGATTAAAGCAGACCACCTCTGTTTATCTTGATTTGACTATGAAAAGGTCAATCCTTATAAATTATGCACTTTTGCAAAATTAAACTATACTTAATTAGGCCCCTTTCCCGAGGCCTGATTTTCGCCTCAACCGCAAATTGGAATTGTAAGCCTGCGAAAGGGTTAAGCATTTGTAAAAAAGCAAATGCGTTTATGCTTTTTTATGCAGTTTTATGGCGGCGATTGGTAAAAAAAATACATGTATTCGTAAGGTCCAGCGCGCACATTTACCAACCAAAAGCCAAATTACACGTGTTTCCCAGCAGGCGTTTTACAACGCGCCCAACACGAACCATGTGCTTCAGCCTTGCAGTTACAAAATCGATAAAGCGGGCTCGCCTTTGCTTTTGCATGTGCTGCTGCGCACCATTGCGCTCCAGGGAGTTGTGGACTCATTCATTCTTATTTGCAACATGTCACCAGCTTACACGAAGGCCTTGTCGTCACATACGCAAAATGAGCGCCACATCAACATTTACTATTTTGCCTCGGCTTGTTTACAAACGAACATACGTCTGTCCAGTCATACACTTACCCACTTCGAACTGCTGCCGGTTCTGTCACCATTGGAATGTGAGGATTTCCACCTGAAGTCCGAGCGAAAGGAATTCAAGTTCCTTGCCAGGCTCAGCTGTCATTTAGACAGGCTGAGAGCGACCTACTATCTCGTAGATGGATGGGTCAAAGGGGGGCTTTAGGCTTGAGGCTTTCCTCCTCGTGCATGGGCACGTGGTATATAACAAAGTAAGTCACTTGTGGTTTTATTCTCAACTCAGAACATCTACTTTATCTATCTCGTTGCACACTAACTCGTTGCGCAATTACTGTTATGGAATGCGTACCGGGATATTAGACGTATTTATATTTAAAATCATATTATCCCCGATTTAAAGCCTCAGAATGCAGAGAACATCAAATCAAATAGCTGATTCCGACAATAATAATAGGTCACTAGCGGTTGTTATTAGTATATTAACGTACTCGAAGCATCATGGAAGGTGGAATAATTCTAGACATGTAAGCTACGTGGGGATAATATAATACCCAGCTGCACGAGTGGAGATAGCCCTTCTTCTGTATGCTTTCAAAGGTAAAACCTCTAGTATATTTTGGGGTCTCTACTAGAGGCGATGCTTGGTCTGGGAGGACAGAGACGTACAATTTTAAATACGCGTATATATACTGCTTTCACGAGAAAAGCGTAAAAAGGTTGGCCTTTCCACGCTTTCTATCTTGTTGCAGGTCACTGCAAGCAGTGCTAACCTCATTGCTTCCATGTCGGCGCTAAGAACAACTACTAGTGTTGCTTGGAAGTTGAGTGTAGATGTCTGTGGAACTATAAAGCAAAAAATGCAACTTCAAATTACTTCATAACCATTAAAAATTATTTACTTTTAATTTAAAAAGGCAGAATCATCAAATATATCTAAAAAAAATCAGGCGACTTTACGAGGGGCCAAGACTCGGTAGCTTTATTTGAAGTTGCATTTTTTTTACCTGAAACTGCCTCGAATAGTAGTGCGTACAGCAAATAAATTCGAGGTTATATTCACACCATTAGTAGGTATCGTATCAATACAAATTTCAAACGAGGAGGTTTATTAATTTTACTGTGATCCAAATGATCATGTGAATATGAACTAAAAAGAACTTGGTAAACCAAATTAGAAAGAACCATCTTTCAAGAAGTAAAACGGCTGTTCTCTTCATTCGAACCGCACATCTTACGCTGTCCTTGTAAATATTAGCGTGCTGTAATCGAATGATCTTAATTTGTCGATGTGGATGGGACATTTTGGTCGTTAAAATAGTACTAATCTAAACGTTGTGTCGCGTTGACATATGCATAGTCTGACCGCAGCGTGTGGTCCTCTCTTTGTTTAAGTATATGTTTGCACATTGTGGTTTAAGTGATTTGTACCTTCGTAAACTTAACCGGGGTACTTCGATTACTTAACAGGGAGTTTGATTGATTGACATCAGATCGATTGACCAGCAGCTTCGCAGCAACTATTATAACGTTAGCTGCCGATAGAAGTGGATTCTCTGATATTTAAAGTTTCTAAAACATGGATCTAAACGTGATGTGTCATTGAAAATTTAATGCATTTCTAAGCTTAGACGTTAGAAATTTATTCTGAATAAAGTTTGTCGGGGTAATTGCCAGTATTTATGGTGTAGTTCCTGGATCTGTCGTACAGACAAGCACGCTCCACTCAAAAATACGCCATGCGACATCCCTTGTTCTGGTCAGATACCACCCAGCAATCGACACTTTGTCCATCAGATTACAGACGAAAAACTAAATCAAATTAGTTGCAAGTACTTAAAAGCATTCTTTATGTGAGTGACACCATAATTTTTACGATATCCACCTATGGGTCCGGTAGGCATTACAGTCTAGTATGAGCGTGATCCACAAATCTACCTATAGCCATTTCAATGCTGCGATCAGCATAATTCTGGTCAAGCTATCGCCTGGATGCGGATCTTTGCTTAAGAGCGAGCATTTCATTGATAATGGCAATCACGCTGTGTCATTGCGATCATCGCCAAGTTCGCACGATGCTACGTCGATATTATGATCTTCCTGAAAATGGGGTATAGTGTACAGCGTAGCGCTTTTGTCTAGAAACCACTCTTCGCTACGCCTATCCTAACGTAGGCGCAATCTGGTAGTTTGATAGCCCTAAGTTGGCTTTTTCACAGGCACCTCTAAAGCGCGCATTGACCACTGCGCTTCGATATTGACAATACTATGAGCTCAACTGCAGCAAGTGCAGTAGCGGGAGTAACTCGCTGCAAATCAAAACAAATATCCACATAGCTGTGTTTCGACAAAATTTCTGCGGCGACCTCAAGTAACCCACTGTAATACTGTAATCCGCATCCTAATTCCTGTGCTGGTGTAACGAGTTCCTATTCATCCTGCCCGACTCGCTGGGCAAGTCGTATCGCGTATGTGCCTGCTGCGCTGTTTGTCCCTAGTCCGTAGCTGATACCAGATAACACTAGAAGACGTCAGTGGCCAACAGAAACTCACTCAAGTTTTGTGCCGGAACCTGTGGCTCCTACTTTTTGTATTCTCTCTCCTTAGCAACCTAAGTCAGCTAACAGAGACTCGTTCTTCGTCTCGTTCTCTTCACTCTCGCTCGTCACGAACAGGTATTCTCCAGTTGGTTCACACACGTCCTCGTCGAAGCACCGTGGCGTTCCGGGACGACCCAGACTACGCTCAATGCCCAAGCCACTCGGGCGTACGCCTACGGCGCTACCCTACTCGTACGCAGCCACCACAGCGAGCTTGGGTACTCTCCTTCCCCTGTCTGTTCTCACCGTACGTCGCCTCACTTGTCCGTATGCTCCCTTCCTTGGATCCTACTTGCCCCCCCCTCTTACAGTCCTGCAGAGCGTCCACCCCAGTCCCCACACGTTCTGTCAGACACACTCTGCGTCAACAGCCCTTCCGTTCGTCTTTGCACTGGCGTTGACTGTACTTCCAGCCTTCGCCCGTCTTTCGTTTTTCGACACACTCCTCTATCTACTTGTCTTCTCTTTGCAGATTCAGGAGTAAGAACTCCTTCACCCATCTTGTCATCCAACTCCACCGGTCGCGACTGCTCACCACACGCGATCTCTGCCCCAACCGTGCGTCCGTTGAGTCCATTGGGCTCCTCCAACCCTTTGGCCTCGTTCTTCCCGTGTTGAAGCTGGCCACGTGCCAACCAACACTCTGCTGGAAGATCGTGCTCCATACACGGACTTCTGGCAGGCATCATCACCAACCTGTTACACGCCTTCTTCACTCGTAGAGTCTTCCGCGACTCTACCGTCATGAAAGTACTCGTCATACTCTGCGATGGACACCCAGCAGGCTCCACTGTCGTCGTTCGTCGCTCGCCGACCTCGTCTAACGGGTCGTAATTCAAATTCAGGTACGTATTGTCCTGCTTTGATTTCGCAGTGTAGCATATAACTCAGACAAGCATTCGACAGTAGCATTATCTCCAAACGAATTGATGACGGGGCGTAGGCTACGTCCACCTAACGAGTTGTTACGCTGTGCAAGTGTGACGGAAGCAGGGAAGTTAACTGGGTATCATGCCCGGTTGTTGAAGATGATGAAGAGCAGTCATGAGTGCGCGGAGCGCGCCAGACGGAAGCAGCAAGAGCGCCAAGCTCGATACTATATCCGACGTGCAAGGATGACTAGGGCGTTCGCTACAGGTGACAGGGTCTGGATGTTCCAACCACCGAAGGGCTCAAAAGCTACGAAGTTAGTGCATGCGTGGATCGGACCTCTTCGAATTGTCGAACCTGCAAGCTATGAAACCACGTTTTGAGACGAGCAGATCAGAACGAGAAACCAAATGAATTTATAGCTCATGTGAGTTTCCTTACAACCTATTATCCACAAGTCTAATTACTACAATGCCTGTAGGAACACGCCAGAAATGTATATAGCACACTTCCACACCAACAACACCTACTGAGTTCCAATAACTCAGTCAGGCTTTCATCTGGGTATCGAACCTGTAGGCCCAGGAACTACCCTACCAGATTGGGGTTTCCTCTGTGTTCCGTGTGTCCTGCTAGGCAAGCCACCGGTGACTCAACACTACTAGCCACGAGCAAAGGCCAGAGTGTTCTCCCTCTCTCTCTCTCTCTCTCTCTCTCTCTCAAATATACCCCGCGGTCCCTATAAAGATAGGGTATCGGACGCGTTTCATACCTGACACGGGGGTGTCGGAGTTATACTCCGAACGGTAAGTAATATATGGATAGCGTACAAGCTTATCCAACACACAGCGATGACTCGCTATCAAATACACGGCCAATCCTACCCTCTTATCTCTTGACTCTGCCGGCATAAACACTAAGCTACCACCAGTAGGAGTGTTCACCGACAGTCATATCCAGGCTACTGGAACTATCCCGCCACTACCGCGTACTTACCGATAGTCGGACGTGCCCTTGTGTGGTTGAGAGTAAATGCTGTTCTGTTTGTTGAGCACAAAGGCTCTTAATGTAATATCTAATCCTACTATCTACCTATACAAAAATCTAGTCAAACATGTCCGTTATGGATCTTCTACACTACCACCGACGACTCGAAAGGTCACCGGACCTCATACCGTCGCACCTGAAGAGTCGTTGGATCCATCGCAGTCGTTACTGTTGAAGGTCTCCCCCGTCTGGTCGTCCACAAGCGCCACCGACCACTCATCTGCGTCGCTTGGGTTCTGCTTTGACTGTAACTGCTTACACCGGTATCTTAACAGCAACTCGGCAGCAACTTTGGTCACGACTTGAAGTCCGGCAGCTGAATGTTGGTCCAGGCCGCGCGTCTCTGGGCCGGTAGCGTCTCATCATCACCAGGCTGCTTTACCACGACGCCTGAACGTCGTTGGATCTGGTTCAGCCGTTGCGGTCAAAGATCTTGTCCTCCTTGTCCTTCTCAGGCGTCACCGCCAGCCAATAGCGTCGCTTGGTCACTGGATTTGCCGAAACTGTCCCTGCCGACGACTCACTGCCGACTTAAAGTCCCGCCGAACATTTACAGGCGCGTAAAAGAAAAAAAAAGTCTCTTTCGAAGTACCTACTTGTATACCATAATACAACTCCGCGATGCATGGGGTTGATCGACATGACCAACTGCGTGGTTGTTCCTCACTAGCAGCCACTCCTTTCAGAAGTGGCACAAAAAGTCGCCATGGCCATGAATGATATCGCTAGGTGCAACGCTTATATTTTGTGATCGGTTGGCCCGTGATAACAGTGATGGTCGTTCTTCTCCACAGTGCAATGATTCACCGAGGTCCCGAGTTCGTGATAGGCATCGGACATTTGTGGTTTCTTTAGTTCGAGAGCTATTCAATGGGGAGTGGAAGAAGTGCGGCGACAGCGACTTCGGAATGGTGTACACTACAGACAAAACAACGGCAAAACCCACGTCTTGTATACCTTTGAACTTGGCAGTTTCATCGCCCGGTGATCAGCAAACGACGTGTGTGGCGAAAGAATCATGGATAGTATTGCAAGGAAGAAGTCGATCAATGAGAAAATGCACGGTGTGTAAGTTCGAATGCAGAAACGCTACCCAAAAGACGGATTACTACGAGACACATCGAGTTGCGCTGTGCAAGCGTTCATATCCTGTTGACGCTACAAAAGCACATCTTTGTCAGCAAGAAATGTGGACTTGTTGGCAAAAATATCACCTGTTTTATTTGCCGAAGCAAGTATATACAGTTGTTGGCAATCTGAGAAGAACCTTTGCGATTTATAAAGCCCAACATCAATTCCTGAGCGAGCACCGGAACAGCAAGAATACCAATGCCGATAGTGAGCCGTAGCAACTACTAAATTTTATTCTGTTTCAATAAAAAAAAAACTATCTTTTCAGGGTTCCACTTCGATAACACTTATCACCAACATCACGCTTCATTCATGAGCTCAACACCAAGTCAACTCGGGAGTAGTAGACTATTTATCTTCTCTTTACCACTGTCGTTCCCGGTCGGAGCAGGGGGCATCGCCTTCTCCTCTATTTTAGCGATAAGACTCGATAGAGATGCGACTGGGTCGCCACTGACATTTTCATTTGGGGTTTACTGGATTTCGTACTCCCGTTGAATCGCGTTGCACGCTGACAGGGTCTTGATCTTTTCACCACCTATCTTCGTCATCACGTCAGCACCGGTGTTCCTGCTCGGGGCCGATCGTTGTCTTGAGTCAGTGGCGGCACTTACACCCAGGGCAGGGCTTCTTCTAGTGTCGCCCCGCGGCAGGTCCTTTGGTTTCTCGTCGCACCGGCGATCACGCTCGGGGCAGTTCTCGTCGCCACCGGCGTTTACGCTCGGGTTGTCTAGTGTCGCTGAAGATTCATGGAGCGCACATGTATTGTAAGAGACACAATAACATGATCTATGCGTGCGGTTTGATGGATTAATTTCGACTCAGTGATTGGACTGAACATTGACGACCGTTCACTGGAGGTACAGATTATGACGATGAGTTGGCTTGATTTCACTATTGACATGGTAAAAAAGACACCTCATGTATCCTTTTGATAACTATAGGGTTAACAGACATTCCCAGTCGGGTGCAGTAACACGTGCCTATATTTTTGGACAGATGAAGTAAGAGTTAAAACAAAAAGGGTCTTGCTGGACCCAGTTCTGAAATGGTACTTTGAATTTCCCCTTATTTTAGAAGTGTGGACCCATTTTCATCACAAATTACGAGGTACCCAACCACCGAGAGATGGCTCGAAGAGCAGCTCCCTCCGGCGATGACAGCTCGTCCTCAGGATTCTCCAGCGACGAGGACATGGCGGACATGTCGGTCTTGCCCTCCGCCACGTTGTCTGCCCACAGAGTCGATGTTGAGGTCCTAGACGAGGCCGATAAGATCGACCCTAAAACCGCCGCATCCACTGCCCCACAGGCCTCCAGAGCTTCATCCGACGTGTTACAATGCTGCCATGACGTGGCCAATGCGATTTTACAGAATCTGAAGCCTTTAGACGTGCAGTACGACCAGTATACGATTGCTATTGGCCACCTAACGTGGCATTGGCCCACCTCCGAGACTGTTGTAGACGCCACCGAGCTCGAAAATAAGCTCAAAGCCTACCATTCACTACGTGCAGATCTCTACAAGACCTTCCAGAAGGCTTTCCCGCTTACAGAGGCCATGTACGTCCAGTGGATCAGTGATGCCAGCGCCAGAGGAGACTCCAATGACGAGATCAAGAGGCTTTTCGAGCTCTCACAGGGCGACTACTGGTCCGTATCATTAACACTACAATACTTACAGTTTATCAAGGACAACGGAGACGATAACGAGCTGGAAAAGGTCACGAACAAGGCACAGAACACACTGGGGACCCATTTCGCTAGAGGTCACGAGATCTGGGCTCTCTGTCGGGAGCTTACAACAGTAAAATACGGTGAAATGGATGGTAACCAAGACGTAGAGAAGGAGAGAGCCATCCGAACACTATTCTGCAAGCAAATGCAGCTGCCACTGGACCAGAACGACCTGGTCATGTCGGAGTTTCGCGCGTGGGACGCCTACAACACACTGGATGAGGCTTCAGGCTCAGCGTTTGAAGAGGCTTCGAAGCGACAGACTAAACAGTACGCTCCTCTAATGAAAAAGCTGCGAGGATTCGAGGCTAGAGTCAATGCAGCGCCAGGGACGGGGGACGCCGCAGCTCTAGAGCAGGCGTGGCTGCAGTATCTCAACTTCGTCAAGCACCGTGTCGTGCCGTTAATGTCCAGTGAGACAGAGAGCAAGCAGCTTGTAGTGTGTCTGTATGAACGCGCAGTGGCAATCATGTGTCTAAGCCCCACACTGTGGACAAACTATCTGGAGTATCTAGAGTCTGAATCCAAGAACATCCAGAAGCTGACAGTCGCTCAAAGAGCTGTACGGAACATTCCGTTCGACTCTAACGCCTGGACGGAGCTGCTGATTGAGATGGAGCGTCAGAGCGATGCAAAGGAGGTCTCAATCTTTATGAGACGAGAACTATTGGCACGATCGAGCTCTCCTATGGACCAGTTTCACCTGGTAAACGTGTTACTGGCATACTGCGACTCAGTGCGCCGTCATGTCTCTATCAGTATTGACGGGGAAAGTCTTGAAGATACTGTACAACAAGTGGAGCCGTTGGTAGACAGCGTCTTCTCGGACTGTCAGCAGTTTATAAGTAGGGCGTTTCCGGACTACCTGGAAGGTAGAATGCGACTAGCAGACTACCAGGCAAAGTGCTACTGGATGCTCATGCCCCCGGATGGACGTACACCCGCTACAGCGATGAAAGTATCCAAGGTAGTTGAGCTATGGAAGACTACGCTTAGCTCATCTCTCGGAGACCAGACAGCGACGTGGATGGCGTATCTGGATACGCTTGGACGGATGAACGCCTTCTCTGTGGACAGTATACGCAGTATGGTGTTCGACGAGGCAGTAGAACGCGTTAAGGACTCCCCGTTGACCCTCGCTGAGTCGTGGCTTGTCTTCGAACGGGAAAACGGAGACTTGACGAGTTATCTACGCGCTCGACGGTATCACATGAAGCACCGTACGTCCCAAGCTGCTCCAGTTCAAGCCATTGTCCCCTTTACTGGAGGTGATACGAAGGTGAAGAATGTTAAGAAACGGAAGGCGGACGTCGTTAAACAGCCCAAGAAGGAGAAGAAACAACCCGCAGCTAAGCGTGCCAAGCCCACGCCAGCTCCAGCCGTGGAAGTAAACGATAACTCGTCGAAACGTGAAGAGAAGAAGAAAACCCACGAGAGTTTGACCAATGAGCACACGCTCTTCTTGTGTAACGTATGGAAAGAAGCGAGTAAAGAAGACATCGAGGCGCTGTTTAAGGACATTCCTACGTTAAAAGACGTCCGTCTAGTGGTCAAGACACGCGGAGATCGAGCCAAGTCGCGTGGGATGGCGTACGTACAGTTTTTGGACGATGCTGGTGTCCAAGAAGGTCTGAAACGGGACGGATTCCTCCTCCACGGCCATCCAGTGCGTGTCGAGCGCTCAAAGCCTCCACCGACCTCTGCGTCTACACCTGCTAAACCCTCAGGTGGTGACGGATTCTGGAAGCCTGATGCAATGACGCTGTATATCGGCGACTTGAACCGCGAAGGATCGAAAGACCAAGTGACGGAAGAGCAGCTACAAGCGGCACTACAGCAGGCAATGCAAGCGGCCGGCACGCTAGTGGTGGTCAACCGGGTGTCTATTTTGACGGACCGGCACGGCAAACGCAAGAACTATGGGCTTGTGGAAGTTGCCGAGGCCTCTCAAGCTGCTTTTTGTATGGCCAATGTGAAGGCATTGCAAGCCGAACTGGGCGACCAAGTGACGATGAAACCTTCGCGCTTCTCGATTTCTCATATCTTGGAGCAGCAGGAGAAGCAGCAAAGGCAGAAACAACAGAAGGCAAGTAATACGCCGAACGTCAGGCCGGCAACTCGACTCGCTCTGCCATCTACTGGATCGAGGATGAGTTTGATGCCACGTGCGTTGCGTCGGAAACTGGCAGCCAAGACGGAATCGACTGTGACGCCCAAGAGCAACGAGGATTTTCGTAAGCTGCTGTTTAACAAGTAGGGTATGAATGAAAGTAGGGTTTGTATGTTTGTTTGGGTAGAATGTGTCGGAAGCGTGACGGTTGGCATCGGACGTGTCTAAAGATCTCAATCGTGTGGCTGGGAAGAGAGGAGGAAGGCGCTGCATTAAATTTCCGGGGCTGGTTTGGACGAGCAGATGGAGCTGTAGATGCTGAGATGTTTGCAATATGCGTCGGGGTCGGAGCACTCGGTGGTGCCGGAGTAGAAGATCCCGCCGCATTGGCCGAACATCTTGACGCCGTTGGCGATAGGCTGCGCGACCGGTGCCGTCGAACTAGTTACAAGTGGATTTGATGTTGCCGGCACGATATCACTGTCCGTTGTGGATGTATCGTGGGTGTCGGCTAAGCTGTCGGAATCGGAACTCGAGAATCCAGACTGGTCCCACATGCTTCCGAGCTGGTTCAAGGCTTGAGCGTCTGCACTTGCGACCGTTACCGCGACGGCCAAGCTGAAGAGAAGCTGCATCCGGCACGTTCCGAGTTAATCGGGAAATGACGGGTCGAGCATCTCCGGCACCGATAATCCATCTCAATCGTAACGGACATGACCAACATGGTACCTCGAGGCCGTTGCCTTCAATAACATTAGGAATAGTTACTCTTCATAACTTCATATCATCACTAGCTATGCTATGGGGCGGAGTCGCTAGAGCTCGAGTCGGATGACTTTTTCCGTCGGACGCGACTCTGGGAAGCAGACCGAGATGAACTCGCTCAGCTGCTTGCAAAAGGTGTGCTGTTGGCACTTGGTCTTGCCTAGGTAGTACAGTCCGCCGCATTGCGCCCACGCGCGGACACCGTCGACTTCTTCCTCCACTACGATATTCTTGCTTTCGGTTGATCCATGAGAAACACTAGAGACTGAAGGCGAGTTCTGTGTGGCGTTGTCGGAACTGTGTTCGGAACTGTCGGAATTGCTGCTGCCGGCAGTGCCGGTAGTGCCGGGGAGGCTTTGAATGGGAACGAAGCTGTCGCCACCGTTTCGAAGGTTGGATGCTTGGATTGTGGTCATCGCCAGCAATAAGAACACGGTCAGGAGTCGCAGAGAGGTCATTATGGCGCAGGAATCTTTATCGGAGACGTTGTGCTGCTTGGACCGAGAAATTGAGACTGACGTACTGATTTTCCAAGCACAAAGGATTCCTTCGAAGGCATTACACCCGATAAGAAAACGTGGCATCCGGTGTATCGGTATGATTGCATAACACTAAATACATTTACTCTTTGAAAATACCTTTTATATACAATGCCCCGACGAATATGTTGATCTCTGAAAGCTACGATACGTGTTTATGAAGGTAAAAGGCCTGGCTCTGCGATATGTGGACAGGACCTGAAGATGCTAATCGACACGGCCCATGCCGGCTGGATGTTCGAGGAACAATCCCAATTGTAATGCTGCAATGGGCATGTCAAGGCCCCCCCCAGTAGTTAAGTGTTTTTGTGGAGTCGGGCTTTTGTTTAACGTTTGCTCATTCGATTCACTTCGAAACACTTGGAGAACCTTGTCCACACATGTACCGGTACGACTTTGCAACACGGAAATAGAGGCACGATTTGCTGGTGGTAAGGACAGCAAAAATCACTGCGGACGACACACTGACACGCTGCCTTCCACTCGCTTCAAACCGCAGTGCGGTGCGTCCTTCCAGTGCAAGCCGGCTCGAAAAGCTCTATGAATTGTTGTCATTTGTTGTATGTTGCATACCGGAATGTAAATTCTCAAGATTTACCTGCAGTTGAGAATTCCTGTTTCCAAAATGAGCATCAACATTGCTGCTTCTCGTTCCGTGAGACTCCTGAAAATCCAACGTTTACGCGGTACTCACAACTTGAGAGTCTCAAGTAAGAAGTTTATTAGATTTTCTGGGCGTTAAAACAGTGAGTTCGCTCGTCCACCATGTAATAATTCAACGAGCCAGATTATGCTCAGCGATAACTTGGCGACTCGATGGTGGACGCGGTGCCGTTGATGCACTTGAAGAACTTGGTACTCAATCGGCGTTGCGTGCAGACTGGTCCAGTAACTACAAATCCTGCATCTCGCAACGGTGGCACAAAGTTTGTGCCAATATTGAGCATTATTGGTCCGACTCGCATCATTCGTACTGGCTGTTGAAGCCATCTAACTTGGATGACTCCTGAGATATTCCCACGCAGTTATCTGGTGATCACCTCAAATGTACATCTTTCAGTCTGCTGCCAACACGGCGAAACTCAACTAATAGTAAAGTATACTACCAGAGCGAAGCGGGAAGTTGGACGGAGCACAGAGCTTCTAACCGTTCACGACACCTTCTGAAAGCGACGAGGTGGGTAGTGTATCTGTTTTCGAATGGCTTTGTTCGGTGCTACTGACAGCGAATCGAAGATTTTGAGTCAGGAAAGTATTGAACTTCGTTCCAAAATCCAATCTTTCCATTGTTACAAGTCATAGATACTAGAATAAATTATCCTATTCAACAAGAGTCTTCCTCGCCATTATCGTACAATCCATCTCGTTCTCCATTCGGCGTCTGGATGAGTAAGTAGTGCGTTTCAGTTCCCGAGTTCTCTCTCTCGATGTCCACAATATGCTGCGGATAAAAACTCTCACACCTTGCTGCCAGTGACTTGGGCACGACCTGAAAAACCTCCAGCGCAGTATGGAGTCGCGGAATGGCATACTCTCCCACCGGTTCAACCACAAACTTGATCGCAAGTTGCGTCGAGTTCTCTGCGAGCCACTCGGCAATGCGTTTCGTGACTAGAATCTGCCCTCCAGTTCCCAAGTCTCCAACTTCATTAGCGATAACCTCAGAAGCTCCAGTGTAAATCAACTTGCCAGTCACCGCGTGTACGTCTCGAACCAGCGATCCCTCAGAATTCACTGCATCATGAACACCCATACGTACCCGAAGTCCACGAAAAATCGTCTTTGTACCAACTCGAACTTTGCGGGTAGCTGGTACGAGTCCGTGAAGATGTTTTGGCCATTTCGCGTTGAGTAGTTGGAGCTGTACTTCCAGACAATAATCCACGGCATCTTGGATAGTATGGAACGCTAGTTGAAACGAGTCTCCAGCCGTAGTGATCTCATATCCACGATACGGAGCTAGCAAACCTCGAAGAATATCATCGTGAATTCGAGTGGCTTCTTGCATGATACGACCGTCTCCAATGCCCCAAAGAGCACTTGAAGACTCGATATCCGTGAACACGAATACTGGGTTAAAGTAAGGTAAACCCGAGCCGCGAGGAAGCGGCATACAGTTCCGACGTTGCACGTATCTCGCCTTGATATCGTCAGGAACACAGCAATGTACGCAACGAACGACACAGAGCTGACTGCAACCCGTGACTATCGAGAGTGCAAATCCTCGTAGATAATACAGCACGAAGCTTACTCCAGCGAAGCTGGCACGTCGCCTTGCCTTGTCTGGAGCTGCGTACATGACAACCGAAGAAAAGTGGAACTGGAAGACAAATAACGCGTAGATCATCATGATCCACTTGAGTCGACGGTACAGCGGGGACGCCACAAAACTCCCGTGTACACTTTCGTAGCTGCGGCCTTTGACTTTAAGATGCACCACCGTGACGATCATGTAGAACAGCGCAATGATCTGTAACACGTAGACGCTCAGTAGCATGACGTAAGCGGCGCTGGAGTATCCAGAAAATGTGACGGCGAGAGCAATTTCAGCAGCCAAAAACACCAGAATCAAAAAGTGTCCAACCAATGCGTACAGCCGAATCTTTTCTCGCTCGTGTTGATCTCCTCGGTCCATTGAAAGCGCAACGAGCTTCGAGAGTTCGTAAACCAGCAGGAACATCCAAATGGCGATCCCAAAGTGGGTCGCGTCGCCAATGATAATGGCAGCGGTTATCCAGTCGCTTTGCCCGTCTCCAAGCTTCAAGACGGCGCTGGTACCTAGTTGATACAGCTCCGTCCCGACCAGAGTTCTTCCTCCAATGTCATCGCTCTTATCTGCTGTTTGTGTTGTGTACACCGTCAGCCAAATGAAGTAGATCAACCTTGCCGTAGCGCCGATGCACTGGTAGGTGAAAAAGATGGCAAAGAGCCATTGAACACTGGAGGCGCGGACGTCCCAGTCGCGATACAACTTGAAGACGAGCAATGCCGTCCCCACTGCCGATAATGCCAAGGCGAAGATGCACAGCAGAGCCCAAATCATCAGTACGGAGTGAAATTTTAACTGCCAGCTCTAGACGCTGGACGTCTCAAGCGATTAACTCGGGAGTGAATGTGTCGACTGGGACGAGGACGCAAAGCCTTGTCCGCCCAAAAATCTGTGTCGCTCTTTGTTGACTGCTTAACCACCTTAACTGGTAATCTACGCGCTCTTCACTTACCGGGCCATCGGAAAATAGAGCAGTTCTTCTGTGATGCCGATGGCACTCGGTAAATCGGGAGTAGCAAGCCAACGGTTTCTGTTTCCAGTACTCAGTAATGAGGGGAGGGATCGCTATTGATCTGACTAGAATGCTGATCGTTTCTCATCACCAGTTCTTTTTTCTTAGTTGGTACGATTCCTCGAGTAATAGTCAAGCAGTCACCCCTCCCAACGCACATAGGCCCGGTAACATTTTCTGTTCTCACAGTTGGGAATTTCCTCATCCTTTAAGTGAAGTTACAGTCCGTTGAAAAAAACCTTCATTCTGTTGAATCATTGAGCTTTAAGCGTGATGGCATGGCATGAATCAACACAAGTGAGCCGGGACGAGGCCTGCGCTTTAGACGCTTCGAGCAGCATCTCAGTCCCAAGACTCCGAAGCTCCATTTTGGGAGCATCTAATCTAAATTAGTACTGGGCTTGCGTTAAAATTAGAGATCGAGCTCGTTATTCAAACAGGGAAACCAACGGAATACCTTTTATACAATACTAAATCAGCGGCTTCCGGGGCTTCATAGGCAATGGAGGGCTTGCCTACACTCGTGGTGCCTGATGATCCCGAGACTGGAGCGATCGAGCGCCCCAAGACGCCTCCACCGATCCTGATCGACGAAAAGCGGTTGCTGAATAATACCATGCATCTACCTGTGAAGCTACAGGCACTACCCAATGCTCCGATAGCACCAGAGACATTCGTTGATACCCCCGGTTCAAAACAGTCAACACCTCGTCAACCTACAGCTCGAAATGATTCTCAACCTCCAGGATCTAAGCAGACCACACCTCGAGATAATCCCGAAATTTCAGGATCAAAACAGTCAACTCCAAGGCCCCCGACAGTTCGAGACGAGGCTCCACCGGTAGGATCCACCAAGACAACACCACGGCCTCCTACAATTCATGATGGCCAACTAGAACAGCCAGTCGTTGCTCCAGTCCTGACTATTGGTATCGACACTACACTCGAGGATAGACCTGAATCGGCTCGACCTTTATCAGCTCGCGCTGCCTCATTGAGTAGTAAAGACTACAAGGCCATGGCCAAGCGAGCCGCTGCAACCGCTAAGCTCGACCGTCTCGCAGCAGGCAACAAATCCGTTTTCGACGCTAACATGAACGACATTGCAGAGTTAGGGATCGGAATGGAGCTGTATTTCTTGCTGATCAAGTATCTAAGCTGGGCCTTCTTTACGATGGGGATCGTATCGCTACCGGCCATTATAGTCAACTACTACGGTGACGGCGTGACGGCCAAGATGGTAGATCCACTACAACTAGCCTACGCATCACTAGGAAACCAGGGTGTGAATCCGGATATCGCGAACGATCCAGCTCAGTGCCTACCTATCGGTGAGATCGACTGTACCGGCGCCACCGTCAATACGCCGTTCACAACAGACCCACAGAAAGTGGCTTGGATCGTGACGTCGAGCGATGCGATCTACTCGTTCGTCTTCCTCATCGTTTACTTGCTATTCCGTCGCCATGCTAGACGTGCCATTGACGCTCATCAGAACGAACATCTGACACCAGCAAAGTACGCGATTTTCGTTCGTGGTTTGCCTCCAAACGCTACAGCGCGAGAGGTATTGGACCACTTTAACTCGCGTTATGATCCGACTCAAGAGGAGACATACTACCCGTTATGGCTCGGCTGCTGCTGGGGACGACGGCCACGTCGAATCAAGCACTCTTTGTCCAAAGGCGCGGTCAATTGCAACGTTGTGAACAATCTAGATCATCTCTGGCGACCTGATGACCTCGGCCAAGCGCGGCCCATCACTGGCCAGCAAAGACTGAGTACGGCCGGCCTGACCAGACCAAGTACGGTAGGCCAACACGGTATGCAAAGCACAGTTGGCCAGCCAAGGCCTCTTACTCCACGCGACGCCATACTGGCCAAGCAAGAAGAGCATCAAATGTACCTAGGCACGTGGATTGCCGAAGTGAGTATCGCTCATCCTACTGGAGGGTTACTGCGAACGTTCATGGCTATGGAAGTCCTTACGCGTAAGATTTCCGAAGCTCAAGCACTGGTTAGTATCCTCACACAAGAGAAGGAACAGGCCGAACTCGCGCTGCAGAATTGGGTGCCACCTCCAGGCAAGAAGAACCCGAAAAAGCCCAAGTCGACGTTCAAAAAGGCCGACGAGTTGTTGCTACAGGCTACGACGAAGGAATTGGAACGGCTTCAAGCTGCGATGACCAATAAAACCAGCAAGCTCAAGGCCCTTAATCAGGCAAATAAACAACTTCAGGAACAACAGAAGCAAGAAGCCGAAGCTGCACTTGCAACTGAAGCTTCTACAGCTACAACCAAACCAGGTAAGGCCAAGAAACCGAAGAAAAAGAAAGCCCCAGATGCTAAACCCTTCGATCTCAACGCCTGCGAGTGCGCGTTCCTTGTGTTTAACAACCTCGAGTCCCGTCGTCGATGTCTTCAAGACTACCGACGTTCAAACGAATGGCTACCACGTAATTTTCAGCCGAAATCGCTACGTTTCCGCGATGGTAAATTCCCTTTAACAGTTCTTCCAGCTCCCGAACCTTCCAATATTTTGTGGGAAAATCTAGAAGTGACAGCTCGATCTCGTCGAATGCGACGCGGTTTTACGAACTCGGTGACGTTTTTACTGCTGCTTCTCTCGGGTATTATCATCTCTGCAGCGCAGTCAGCGCAACAGACTTTCAAGGATAAGGCACCCCCGGCCGGACTCTGTGAATCCACGTTGCCAGAGACTTTCTACGCTAGTCCAGACTTCCTCGACGCTAAAGTTACGTGGGAGCTCGAGTGGGACGCTAACGCTACATGCACACCTGGCGATAGCGACGAAACTCGGTACCACGTAGCGTATACGAATGGAATCATCAACGATATCACAGTGGAAAAACCTACGTCTTCTGTTAATGATTTGCATCGTTGTACAGATCCGTGTGTTTCCGAAAAATCGAGCAAAAAATGCAATACACTTGCATGCTTTAATGGCGCAGTACGCGAAGAGACTGGAGAAGACTGCGAGACGTATTTGGCTAGTCATGTGCTGTACTGTCTCTGCACTGCACAACTTCAAACTAGTATTGCGGAGTTTGGAGTGATCGACGGCCCGCAGGAACTCTGGAACACATTTCTGCCATGTCGTGGCTTTCTGAAAGATTTTATCGCGAAAAACTCGTTTATTGTCATCGCTTCCGCTGTCGTGGTTATTGTCAACATCGTGCTCAAGTCCACACTGCGAGGCTTTGCGTCTTTCGAGCGACATACAAGTGAGTCGGCTAAAGCTTCGGCGGTGGCTCTCAAGATGTTCGCAGCTCAATTTCTCAACACTGCAATCATCGTACTTGTAGTCAACGCAGCATTATCACTAAGCGCTGTTCCTGTTATCGGAGAGCTCTTTCGAGGCAAGTACAGCGACTTCCAGCGAGACTGGTACCCGACTGTGGGGATGGGCGTCACGATGACTATGCTGATTAATGCCATTATGCCACAATGCATACTATTGCTGCAATTGTGTGTTATCAGCCCCTTAAAGCGCTGTCTAGCACGTCGAAGCGTACGGACACAGGAGAAAATGGACCAACTGTATGCAGGACCAAAATTCGACTTGGCTGTGCGGTATCCTATGATCCTAAACTCGGTCTTCGTGACGCTGGTGTTCTGTGGAGGTTCTCCTGTGTTACTTTTTATCGCAACTTTAGCCTGTACCGCAACATTCTGGATTGATAAATTGTCACTATTGTGGCTTTACAGCGTCAAGACAGCGTACGATGAAGCTCTTGGTGAAACAGTATTGGGTTTATTACCCTGGGCTTTGGTAGCTCACTTGGCTTTTTCCTCTTGGATGTATGGCAACACGGATTTATTAAAGGCTCCAACGTTAAAACTCGGCTGGATTTTTGAGTTATTTGGTCTTAGCACGGACGGCGCCACGGATACGGAAGCAATGTACAACAAGCTGGTCGCACAGGCCACCACGTTCGACCCATTGGGGAAGAATGGCTTCATTGTGAAGGTTCTTCACGTCAACGTGATGCTTATGTTCATCCTGTTCGTACTGGTGCTGGTTGGTATCCTCCTATCAGCTGTTTGGGTTCGAGTGCTTCTACCGGTTCTACGCAACACGGTGGGGCGTATTCTACTTGCAATGTGGCGTCGTTTACGCCCATTTTTCCGGTACTGTCGATGTCGCTGTTCGTGCTTTAGAAGAAGAAAAAATGTAGTCAAACCTGAGCCTTCACCTGGTGATCCACCAGCTCAGAGCCCTCCGACTGGAGGCTCTGCAAAAGTTGCAGCAGAAACTGTACTCACGGACATTCCTACAAGTGATCCCACCAGCAAAGAAGACGGTGTGAACGATGCTGAGCCGTTAGTACAAAGGTCTTCAGTTGTAGCAACAGCGTGGGCAGCTGAGCAAGCTCCAGAGGTGCCAATTGAGACTGTACGCAAAGCTCCACTATCATCTCGGACAACCCCAACCGACGTGGTTCTACCGGAGTTTACCGACTTCTTCCGTAAGTCTGTGGGTCCAAAGTTCCGTCCCGACGCCAAGTTGGGCTTTAAGCGCGATTCCAGTCGTCCATCGGAGCTGGTTCGGTACTGGAAAGAGGAGGCTGTGAGCAATGGCTTCCATCGCAATCCAGGAGACCCCATGCGGACGTGGGAAGCGATCCAAGCGCCTGTTAAGACGTACGCTATTGAAGCCAACGCCAAGTACAGACTGGCTGTGGCTGAGCTCGTGGCAGCTTCAAGACGCGCTCTCGCAGTCGCTGATACGCCTTCCCAATCTCCTACAAAGCCTGAAGGACCAGCCGCGACAACTCCTGTTGAAGCTGTAGCAGCGATTCCTGAAGACTTAGCCAAGAAGGATGAAGTGCCGGTGGAGGTGGAGGCTCCTGATACTGCCGTGAATCTCGGACAAATGACGCAATAGATGCATCGAATGTTTATTTACTCTCATTAAGAGGTTTACAAGTGAGAATCTCTGGGGTTATCTTGTTTTGTGTATGCTGTTTTTTTTTGTGATCACTTGGCCTCGGCCATCGTGTAGAAGCCTTGGGCATATTTCTTGCCAAACTCGGCGGACGACGTTGGTGGGTGCTTCAGAGCTTTGCGTGGACTCTCGTTTAGCTCCTGGAAAATAAAGAAACGTACTTTAAGTGATCATCGTCACTAGGGAGGAATCATGACAAACGCACCTCGAAGATGGTTTTAATGTCACCGTCATGTTTTTCGAAGAGCGCTTTGAGTTTGTCAGCCACCTGCGGGTCATACTCGAGCGAATCCGAATGCTCTCGAGCGCCTTTTGTCGCGTGCAGCTCCTTGCTAGCTTTGTTCAGTTCCGACTCGGAGACAGCAGCACCTCTCTTCGCCTCCATCCTTTATTAGAAAAGATACAGGATCTCTTAATGAAGCGTCGCGCTCCACATTCGAACCGGCAAAATTTACAAGACAAAAGTTCATCAAAATTAATTATTTGCCAAATCGATCGCTCATAAATATCACGTTGCTGTTGCATTCTGATACCTCGTATTTGTATACGTAGATCTACACGGCTTGCTTCTCACCAGGTTCCTCACTACCAGCCTTCTCATCCGCATCCTCCTTCTCCTCTTCCTACTCCAGCTCCTTTGGAACAGGCGGCGATGCGAACTTGGGACTCTGCGTCTCCTCTTCGTCCTGTTCCGACCCAGACTCGTAGAACGCTTCCAACTGATCCGGATCGGCCGTGACGACCAAGTCCACGTCGTCCAGCGTCACCTGCTCGTTGTCAACCTTCAGCATTCTAGCCTCCGTCGCGGCCGCGTCTCCATGATGGGCCACAAGCGTCTGATACGTGCGGAGGTCGTTCATAAAGGCACTGGCCAGCTTCTGACGCCGCATCTCTAGTAACTCGCGCTTGCGGCCTTCGGACTCCTGGGCGATCTGCGTCTCGAAGTTTTCAAGCTCTTGTTGTTGTTTGGCCGCAAACTCTGCGTTCTGGCGGGCCGCGTTCTCCTCGCAGCGCAGCACGAGCAGGTTTTCCACCTCGTCGGCCTCTTCGGCCAGCTTGAGCACCAGTTTCCGGACACCCGCGAACTGTTCACGCACCCTGGAGACCAAGTGGAAGTTCTGCGCTAAAAACTGTTCGCTGGCCGCTTGGGCCTGCAGTGTGGCCCGGGCGCGACCCAGTGCGGCGTCGAGTTCCTGGCCACTTTAGTGGGAAATGGACACATAAGTAAAAATTCGATATCTCGTTAAATACTGGTGTGTTTTCCTTGCAACTTGCGCGAACACAAGCGTCGATCACCTGTTCATGAGTTTCTGGTGGTTGGTTGTGGCCTGTGAGTGTAGGTTTTGCTGAGCACGAAGAAATGTCTGACCTTCATTACGACCAGAGGCTTCGGATGATCCTGGCGCAACAGGGGCGGCGTTTTGAGTCGTAACTTCCACGGTGGTGGTGGTACTAGGCACGGAGCTGAAGGGGGTAGAGCGGTTGCTGGCGGCCGAGAGCTCCCGCTCCACTACGGAGGACAACTCGCGCGACTTCGCCACGACGTACTGGAAGCCCAACATGGTTATTAGTTGAGAGGGAATGTCACTCAAGTGGGTGACATGTGTAATCTAAAATTCTGAAAGGGTATCGTGGCAAAAGTCGCCATTTTAGTGGTTTGTACAAAGAACAGTAGGAATCAGCCTCTTAATTAAAGGGCGCATTTATTGTCAATTCCTTTCAAATTTGGCGAGATTTCCACTCTTATGCCTAACCGTCGGTCTATCTACGAACATACCTAATTGGTCAAAAATCAGCCACGCTAACTTGGAGCTATCGCTAACTTCTCACTCTTAAACGGTCTTGAGAAGGAGCTTTCTGAAACGCGCTCCTCTGGCCAAAGACCTCGCTGCTTGTGGAGATCTCGTTGTTTGTGGAGTTCTCGTTTCCCGATCTCGTTACCTGCAAGGCTATCGCTGATTGTGGATATTTCGTGGCGTATGGAGCCCTTGCTGCCCTCATTGCCGGCGTTATCGCATGCCCCGGAGCTCGGGTTACCGGAGACTTCGTTGCCTGTGAAGCTCTTACTGTCTGTGCAGATCTTACATCCGGTGGAGCTCTTGTTGCCTATGGAGCTATCAGTGCCGGAGATCTTGTTGTATGTGGGGATCTTACTACCGCTAGAGCTCTCGTTGCCAGTGGAGCTCTTGCAGCATGTGTAGCTGCTCCTGCTACCTGTGGCGTTCTCGTCGGCTGTGATGCCTTCGCTGTCAGTGGAGCCCTCGTTGCCTAAGGCGCTCTAGTTGTATGCAAAGACCTTGTTGTCAGTGGAGCTAGCGCTTTTTGTACATTCTGACGGGAGTACTAGCGCTCTCACCACGTGGCGTCGTTTGCTGCGATTGAGGCGCCATGTTACATATCGTCGGGTTGCGACGACGTAGCTGGCGACGACGTCAACGGAGGGGGGGGGTCTTCTGGTCGGTGTGCATGAGTACGATGATCCATGTGCCTGGCTGCCTGTCACTCGCCGCTGTCGAGTAGCTCTTGCCGCGTTTCCTCCTGAGGCAACCATATCCTTACGGAGAATGCTTCTCTAACGAACTGTAAGAAAACATAAAATTATTTATTCTAAAGGGTTTTCGATTCACCGTGCTTTCGCTTCCGGCTGTTCGAACGGCCCAGCTCGGCAAATTAGAGAAGAACACACAATAGCGCCCTTGAACAGAGATCCCGGACTGTCTTTGGGACATAGCATTTACAGTACAATTCGTAATCATCAAAGTTTTCTTTAATCTAGTCAGATTCATGTAGCAGATTGCATCACCATGCTATCTTTAATGTTTTGTTACAAGGGATTGTTCAAAACGAGTACCGTGATTCTGTAAAAGGCCCTTTTAGCTATAAATGCCTTCTACTTGTATACAATAGTCTATACAAGAGACGCGCGAAAGGGTTAGCCCTTTTAATAACCCCACAGACGAAATTGTCAAATCCACATTATCCTACACCCGTTACACCACAATATCGGATAATATAGCCATCAAGCAAGCAAAACAAATATACGACAACGCGTTTTGATAAGAAAAAGCGAAAGCGCCATAAGGAAATTTCATAAAAGGTACCAATAAGGGCGCTTCAGGCCCAGGTTCCTGCTCGGGGTCTGGGAAAACACATTCACCTAGCCCCGATGCTTCGAGTCGAGCACCGACCCTTGTAAATATGTTTGCCTTTTGCTGCATACCACCACATTGTGTCTGTGACATCGCAAGAGCGACTGCCTCTATTTTCGACTCACAATCTCAAAAGGCTATCTTGTTTATTTTCCCACCTCCTTGGGGGTGGGAAAATAAAGGCTATCTGGGTTTGGCCAACAGGAGCGCTGTTTTTATTTTCCCAGACCCCCGAGCAGGAATCAGGGCCTCAAAGTTTGTGAGAGTTATTGTAACATTTTAAAAGTTGCAAAACTTACACGTCAAATTTATATTCTTTGAAAATTACCGATGCGTACAGTGCATCCACTTATAAGTACGATTAATCCTGGTCGTTGGATTTGAAAGCCTCATTCAAAAGCTGTATCGCGGACATTCCCGGGTGGGCTTCCTCCCAGACGCCTGATACACCGACGCCCCCTTCGCCAGGAGATCTCTACGTAGCAGGACCGATTCACTGAAGCAAACGCCAGGTTCATCTTCCGAAGACGAGGGGCAAGATGACGACGGAGACGACGACTTCGAGCAACCTAGCGCTTCCAGCGACTCGAGCGACACGCTGGAGGAGCTTCTGAACGAGATTGGTGCTTTATTGTTTTGAGTTGCTAGCTTCATATAAATGCAAACATACTGCTTCAAACGCTGCTATGGCCAGACGCTGGAGGTGCGCGGCGAAAAAGAAGAGGTTCATGTTCGAGTTGATATTGCTTAAGATCAGTGTACGATTACTAACTGAATGGTGATGAAATATTTGATGCAGTTATCAACACAAAGCAAAAGACGGCGAAAGGGAGAAAGAGCAAACTACGGAGCTTCAGAAGACCGGAGAATCTTAGGCGACACGAGCCCGACGTGGAGAAGAAGGGCACGGATGACGGTAGTGTGGCGGAGACTGAGTCGCTGCCGTCAACGGACGAGGATTGTGGCGAGGAGGATGTCGAAGACGCGAAGCTGTACGTCCAAAATCCAAATACTGGCCGCGCTCCCCGGATTAGACGCACCGAATCATATCCTGAGTGCGTCGCTTTGGAAAGATCTCGAGTGGGTGTGGCCAATAAAACCCCACCAATGCAGACGCTTGTCTTTTCATCGTGGAAGGAGCTTACTGACGAGTTGGAGAAGTATTGCTGTGATAATGACCTGTTATTCAGACTGGGACCGTGGAAAACACAACTCATACGTCTTACTATTTCAACTTTAGGAAAATATACTTGCATCTTTGCTGTATTTGTTCTTAGCATGAGTGATCTCCAAATACCTGCCAGAATGAACTACAGCTACAAAGTGTTTCGATGCACCCACGGCGGCCCGCAGAAGTCCCGCAGTAAAGGCCAACGCAGTACTCTAAGTCGCTACACTAGATGCAAGGCCCGGTTAACCGCTGCAACGCAGAACATCGCAGAAGAAGGTCAAGCGGAAAAGTGGAGAATCGCTCTGCGTAACTGGGTAAGATTTATATGTTGCAGTTTTTTTATATAACGGTGAATGATCGAGTAGCTAACAGTGTACTTTGGTGTAGACCTGGAAGCACAATCACCCCACGAATGCCTCTATCTACACCAGCTACTTCGGCACAGGATCAATACCAGTACACAGTCTAGTGTACGACCAAGTTGGAGTTCTCGCTGATGCCAACACTGGTTCACATAACATTCAGGGGGGGGGGGGGCTCTGAGGAGACACCTGACGCCCCAGCAAACACGCAATATAGTTCAAAAGGTTCTGAAGAGCACGTCGGCGGATAAAAAACCGTCTCTTATGCTGGGTACACTTGCAAGCTTCGATGATCACGAAGTGCTTGCTCTTGGAGATCAAAATGACGTCTCCACTGGAGCCGTAATTCAGACAGCCGAGCCGAAGTTAGCCTTCGAGCGGTGGGGGGGGGGGGGGACACTTTGCATGGATTGGACTTACGGAACGAACAACTTGGGGTTTCATATTGGTAAGCGCTCCTTTATTTTTGAGACACCCTTACATCTGGTTGTACACCTTTATCTCTGGTGATCTAGCATTCTAAGAGCTATTGGTTTGCTGTGTTTGTTGTAGAAAGTCTTCTCGTCACTAGTGCTACCGGTCGTGGCATACCAGTTCTGGATTTCATCGCACTTGATGAAAAGATGGAGACGATGGAGACAATCTTGGAGTATTTCAAGAGCAAGAACTCGCAGTGATCCGCGACCGAGACTTTTGTAGTTGATAAGGACTTTAAAGAGTGGAGAATTCTGGAGAAATGCTTTCCTCAAGTGACCGTGCTGTTGTGTCAGTTCCAAACGATGGTAAACTGGAAAAAGGTAGTAAAGTGCACAAAGGATGGCCTCAACGGAGCTCGGGGAGACAATGTGGCGTTTTTTTTTTCTCGTTAAAGCAGATGATGTACAACACAACCACTGAGGA
This sequence comes from Phytophthora tentaculata, assembly GCA_033557915.1. Lineage (NCBI taxonomy): Eukaryota > Oomycota > Peronosporomycetes > Peronosporales > Peronosporaceae > Phytophthora > Phytophthora tentaculata. Next base: position 415,123 of record JAUCEA010000009.1, read on the forward strand.
TTTCAAGAGACGGGTTCGAGAACCTTTGCAAGGGCGAGTGTCCTGACATCTGCAAGAAGCCCTGCCCCGAGATTTTCCAGTATTTTGAAGACAATTGGGAATGGTGTAGTGGGATGCGGTCGAACCATAGGCGTGGGAACTACTTTATGGCCGGAATACGACCGCGAACAGGATTGAGACGAACTACAATCAATTGAAACGACTTCTCGGCCGAAAAACAAGAATTGATCGGAAAATTGCTGGTTTATTACAGAACCAAGTTAATGTCGGGTATCATTTGCAAACCTCTCTACAGAAATTCTCAAACCTGTTCTGAAGAGTGGATTTGGTTCCTCCTTTTCTGCAGTTAGTTGCTGCCCACTTGTCGAACGACATTCTCGCAAAGGTTTCGGCACAGTGAGATCTCTTCATGGTGAACAGGGGCGAAGCCAAGTGTGTGTATGTGGGCCCTACGCATGCAGAGTGGAAAGTACAACTACCTGGACAAGAAGCAATCGTTGACGACCTCACGTGGTCATGCACTTGTCTGTTTTACAAGAGTCGTCGACTGCCGTGCCAACATGTTATGATGGTTGCTCCCAAAGCGCACGGATTCAAGCGACTACCGTCTGGGGCAGTTGCAAGTTGCTGGAGTATGGCAAAAGCCGGAGAGATGTACGATTCTCTTGAAAAGGGATTGGACCCCCTTCGACACGTTATTAATCTAGTAAAAGCTCGACAAATTGCAGTTATGGCACCCCAACCCACTGCTGCACCCTTAACTACCGATTCTCGATTTCGTGGAAGAAAATCTGTGGGATACGTTCGTGTACAGAGAGAGGAACAAGTCGATATGATCGTCTTGCCGGATGCTGAGAAATACGCAAGGGCTCAAGCTCTATTTCAACTGCGTATTGACAAACTCAGTGAACTATCTACAGTGGACTTTTACGAACAAATGAACAAGTGGAAGAGCGTCGTCGACGGTGAGTCTGGCGACACCACCCGCGAGAGTTCCTCACCGGACAGTGACTCAACAGGAATCGAGAACGACAGCGATTCCAATAGCTGCTCGACCAGCTTGATTACGCTGACGTAATGGAGCATCTGGAGGCAGATCAAGAGCTGGCTATAAAGCGCGAATTTAGTGCTGGATTTGTGCGAGAACAGAATGTTGCTTCCCAAGAAGATGAAACTCCAGCAAGTGTAAAGTGTCGCTCTCAGTCAGGCGATGACGACGTGGACCCGGCAGAATCGTCTAAAGTTGACCTCAAAGGATGTGAAGGAATAGTCGAAGACTAAGGAATTGACCAGGCTGCTGCCAAGACCGTCTCGAAGCCTCTTCCAACCCGACGGAACAAGCTGTGAACTTATGAGTGTTGGTATGGTTTACGCCTTTTGTGCGAGCGCACACCGATTCAAGCCACACCGCATCACGGAGGCGTTCATGAGTGTTATGCGATTGAGATTAATGTGGCTACTACTGTGTACGACAAAGCGGGTTAAACCCGGCGACGAGAGCCTTGGTGAAATGCAGAAGATGGACGAGGAAGTTAGCAAACTACTCACTGAAGAATGAGCAAGGCAGTTATATATAATAGTGTGTATGAATGGCGTCAATGTCGATAAAAAAAGGAAAAACCTGCTTTATTCATCAGCATTGCCCACATGTGCAGACCTTAGCTTGCTTGAAGACTTAACGTAGGTTACCACATCACTGGTTCGACGATTCGCGCGTTATGATCCGGATGGCTTGGCCCATCAGCACTCCATACGACGGAGTATAGCCACTTGGCCTAGGAACAGCGTCAACGCTTGCACTCAACTTGTCGATGACCTCGCTTTCGCGTAGCAGCCCTGCTTCAAGCTCCTCTGAGCATACTGAAGCCTCAACTATCATACACATCTTGTCTTGCAACTCCTGAAGTCCTTGGGCTCTAGATCGCAGAAGCTGGCGCACCAAAACTTTGTGATCCATTGTCCTTGAACTTTTGCTTGCTGGAAAAAGCACTGGAATCAGATGTGAGACTTCGTAAGTTTGTCAATAGAGTTGTCCGTATCGTGAAACATCGCATCTGTTTGTTAGTAATTTATTCCCTTTCTTAAGGGTGCTCTTCAGGAAAAAGGATGCAGGAGTCATTTAGGGATGTTTGTACGCTGTCGTATTGTTGTAAGCTTATGGTGTTCTAACGCCATTCTTTAAGCAAAAGTAACAAATATTTGTTACAGCACTTCTGGCTTTTTTATAAACTTCGAAGCCTATAAACAACTTTTAAGAAAACTCAGTAAAACTACATGTGCATCAAATCCAAACGTTGCAACCCAGAGTTATTGTGGCGGAGTACTAAAAAAATCCTATCAGGTCCTGAGCGATAGCAATAGTTTATACCAACAGGTAAGTAGCACAATACAGCTCCCTTAAATAAAGGGATCCTATCAGTATATTAGTTGGTGCTCGGATCAAGCTACAGGGTCATAATTCTATGCTTGTTATTACCACTCTGAAGTCGACAACTGTTTCAAAATCCACTTGAATTTGCATATTCCAGGCGATTCACAATAGCATCTGCCTACTAACTTGCAACATTTTACGCTACAGTCAAATCCATCCCACGGCACTTGACCACGGCACCATTTGAAGAGTTTATGGCATAAGGCTTCGTTGCAACATTTTGAGTTGTATGTGTTGTTTTGTTTATAGACGCCTTATGGCGTTGAAAAGGTACAGAACATGAGGACACGGCAAATAGAAGGCCCTTTATCATCAGCTCAAAGGATTCTTGGACCGCAAAACCTTTTTTTCAGAGCGCTGAAATATCAATTCTTCATATCATAGCGCAAGACTGGAAAATACACGCTAAAAGTTTATTTTATACGAAACTAGTAGAACTTTGACTAACGTTTTCTTGAAAAGGTAAAACTAGCATCTAATATCGAAGGCATAAAAGCCTCTAAAGCACCCGCAAAGCTGAGCCATAAGTGCTCTCACGATATCGGCACCCTTTTCGCAGCATAAAACAAAGAGGCAACATCACTAACTACTTATCATCTTATTATTTCTGTCCTTCTCACACGTGCGAGGCAGATAAAGCTTAGAACTCGTATCATAGCTCCTGTATTAAGACCTCTTAATTACAGGAGCTATGATACGAGTTCTAGGCCGTCAATTTTAAAATCGGAAATGTCAGCCTTCCTCCCGCCCTGCCGGGTCGTGGCGACATCTCTGCGTCGACTTGGGTGGCAGCGGCGGTGCTTCGCCTTGCCCTCCTTCTTGAGCGACTTGTGGGGGGGGGGGGGTACAGCACCGGAGTCTGTTGAGAATCGCACTCGCTCCAAGACGATATCCTCTCAGTAAACAGCAAAAGAAAGACTGGTTATTATATTGTACCTTGGCGGCTTTTCATCCTGCCTTACATATCGCTCTGGCTCTCGCCTCCTCGCATACAACGGTCTGATACCTGCTCCAGTATTCAACTATAAGGGCCACGGACTTACACTTCAACGTGGCCAACGTGCCCCCCTCGAAGCATGGCTTCGACAATGTTCCTCATCATCGCCACTAACACCGACACCTGCCACCTTCAGTAGGCGGTGGAGCCGAATCTTGTTATGCGGCTTGGTCAGCGTATCTGCCGGGTTGTCTGTTCCCCCTTCTTGGACGCCCTTGTCAGCTTGTTCACGCACATAGTGCCACCTAAGCTTAGTGTCTGGTACGACGACTCTAGCTTGGATTCACAGCCATGATCAGAGCAGCTTAATTGCTAATACCAATACGTAGCTCTACTGCTTGCCTCAAAATGATCTCTTGTAGTATGTTGCTTCAGCTACTGCTTTCATTGTAAACTTACATGAGGTAACATATTAGCCTCAGCAGCAGAAAGAGCAACAATGCTCCGTTGTCTTGACATCCACGAAACTGCGCCTCCGGCCAGCGTAAATACAAACAGCTCTGTGTACAGTGCCACTTTACTCGTTTCGTCGTTCGTGGCAACCAAGATATCCTTCACATAGACGAGCACTAGCAGAATAATATCTCCTTCGAACCGATAGTATAACACGGCTCGGCCAGCAAGCGCTGGTACTCATGGCTCATAGCCAGTTGTTCAACTCCGAATTCTACTCTCGACCAGACTGTCTTATTCCGTACAGTGCCTTCACGACGACATACATGTGCTCACTTGCCTGGTATGGATACCCGTCAATGGACTATAAGTATTGTCGAATGCTAAGTGTTGCATTTAGATAGACCGTGATGTTATCACCTCCATAGACTTGTAGACGCAGCACTGCAGCATAGGATAGTATCAGTCGAAACAACTACACGCGAGCCACGGGCGCAAAGGTTTCACAAAAACCCAATCCCAGGTCTCTGATAGTTTCCTAGTGCAACAATCAGAGCCTCAAAGCGAATTACGTAGCCCTGGTGGTCGGGATTCAGCGCATAGACCCACTGCGTGTTGATATGCTTAACATCATCCGGAACCTCCTCTTTAGGAATCTCTACAATTATACCTTTGGCTCTGAGTGCAGCCATCTTCTCCATCTCTGACAACAACGAGAAATCTGCATACTTCGATCGTCTGACTTCACTTCGGTTCCTAGGTGTTTTCGCGTCACTAGCCCTAATAGTGTTGCCATTCGTATCAAGTACTCATGCGGGTTTCTGGATTGAGTTTACCAGGTACCCTGGTTGACGACACTCATGAAACTTACGAAGACCAGTGTGTGTGCGCTTAAGCTCGAGCTTTTCAGCACCTCGTTCAACTCTCAGTTCCTTTGATGGCGTCTCATCGCGTTGTGTACGCTTTCTGTCTCGAACACGATTGATCAAGCCCCTGGCGTCCACCTCTCTGGTATCATCTCCACGCTATCGTTGCACAGCTTGTAGTGAAGGCACTAGCCACTGTTAGTTCGCCGTCGTTAACAATCATGTCCGTCACTACCTCGCTATGTGCCTCTAAGGCCACTTCTTCCCCACCAACTTCCGATTCGCACCAGTACAGTGATAGGTTCGTTCCCATCACAAAATCCAGTTTCCGGTGTATCACATACTTGTAGTGTATGTGATTCTACTTGGCCATTCTCGTTCTGGATATTGTTGTCCTCGGTGTACGTAGTCAAACACTTATCCCAACTTCATGAGTAGCATTTTGTCCGACTGTTGTTGCCACGTTTGACTTGTCATCACTAGCAGCTGCTCTAGCTTCAGTGCTGTTTACTTCAGCACTTGGATCTTCTGGTGTTTGTTGACTGTGCTCACATTCTCCAGACATCATCGCCAAAGGTGGTGCTTTCATACTTAGCAGCTAGAGTAGCAGCACCAACAGCATCATCATCGACCACATCTTCTGCAACGTACCTGCATTCCTCGAGTTCCAATGTGTAGGAAGTAGAGACGCTAGTTAGTGCCCCATACCGCCCTGGATGCGATATGTGTACACGCCATGTGCACCTGGAACAGATTCGTCTTGACGTACGCTGTGAAAGGATCGGTTTGAGCACGATGCTCCAATCGACGTGAAAGCAAACGCTTGGTTGTACGCGCGGATATACCGGCGATATTCGTAGTCTCTGTATAGCTAAAGAAACCTTGTTGGAGCGGGATGAAGGGAAGGCGGCTTCACCCTACCGTCTAGGCAGCAAGAGATGGCCGACTCGTCCGGCCACTTCCAAGCGTAGCAGAGCGGGCGAACCGCTGTAGGCGGGAGCTTGTGCCGACCGTCGGTCACGTTGTTACCCGCACTCATGGACGCATCAAAGTCTTCGAGAGAAATAAGAGCATGACCATGACGAACGCATTGGCGTCTAGGGCGCACCCGTTCTAGTTCTTGCTGACGTTCTTCGTCCGTAAGCTGAGCTCGTCGATCCGCACGCTGATGACGGTATATCTCACTTTCAGCTAGCCGTTGGTGTCCTGATATCTCCGCTCGCCGATGTATATGTTTTTGTCTGTAAAGCTGGCGCTCAGCTTCTTGATCTTGTACTGGCATATCCGCTCGTCGACCTGCATGTTGTGGAACCGCAAGGAAGCCTCGACAGTATATGTCCCTGTCGCACTGTTTCCTCCGGCGATTACTTCGGCGCTTGGAAACGAAGGTGAAGACGTGAAGATGTCCCCGGAAGAACGTGCATTGCATGAGGAAACCAAGCCGGCCGCCCCGTCAGAGGAGGCAGCACAGGCGCGCCCGCGGAACAGCACCTCCCCCAAACAGAGCCAAGTATTGTCTAAACTTCAAGCAGCCATGGCACCCCGCGACGAGCAGGAGCGCCGACGGTCCTCGATTTGGAGCACCAGATGCGAATTCAAGCTGCTGATCGCGAGATGAACCGCTCGGAAATGAAGGAGCACAAAGCTCACCAACGGGGCCAGGAGATCGAAGCAGCTCATCGCAAAGCCGCCACTGACGCCGAGATCGCTGATCTTCAGATTCGTCTCCACCAGGTCCAAGAGCAACAGGCCCAAGAGCGAGACAGTACCGAAGAACATATAGCTCGGGGGCGTGAAGCCGCGCACCGTGAGGCGTATAATTGCTCGGGGTGCAGAACGTCTGCGTTTGGAATCCACGGCTACCGCCGAAGCGGCTACCGCCCACGCCCGCCAAGAGAAGGCCCAGGCGAAACGGGAACTCGAGCACCTGCTCCGCGAAACCCGAGCCCAACAAGTCCGGGAAACCGAATAGAAAGAGGGAGGAATTTCCATAAATGGACATTACCTCAAATTCCGCATGTTAAGCATTTCAGAGTAGGACTCCGACTCTTTTCAAAGTTGCCTCCCTCCACAACAATTGCCATAGTGATTATAGACTGCGGCACAGATGCCCGTACGGAGAACTGTGAGGCCGCGCCCTAACTGGATGAGAGGTTCAAGGTCAGCGTTGGGACTTTTGCACGAAAAGTCACCATACCACCCGCTACATTTTCCCTTTCTGGTTACGCAAGGTCAACGCATCAAATGTTTTGACTGAGGACGGTCCGCTACTTGGTAGCGCTGTTGTGGGTATATGACTCGACTCGAATCAGAACAGCACATCGACGAAGCGGCGACGACTTCATGAGTCGTTCTGGATTCTGCAAAGAAGCAGTGGCATTTAAAGTTTTTTTTGTGTGTAGACTGAAAGTTTTTTTCTCGTGTTTTAGCCTCAACGTTGCAGATACGGCGGTGAATTGGCGAGTATGGTTCATTGTGAGCTTGGAACAATTTGACGCAGATATTAAATTGGCAGATAAACCATGCGCAAAGGGAAACTGCCTAAGTTGTACGTAAAGAGTAAACTGCCTAAGCTCTACTTGAATCGTTTATCTTACTTTCGGACTCGAGGAGGTATATCAAACTAGGTTGTCTGCGATTATTAATTACAATACGCCAAGTAGCTAAAAAGAAACTAAGTAAGACAAATAGAAGACCACCTTTCACCAGATCAGCCAAGCGCTTGTGTAGACACTGCAGAGAAGGATGACAGCTCGGCCAATTGCTCAGAAACACAATGGAAATAACATAAGAAAGCTGCGTATTGTATTACGTACTAGTACAATATCCGATGGTTATGGGACGTTTGAGCAAACGTTTGAGCGTGGCCGGCAGACACCAGCCAGAATAAGACGGCTAAGGCCCTCAGTGGACTGGGGACCTCCCAGTGCACTGAGGGTCCATACCTCGATGAGGCATTCCCAGTAAAATGATTGGTATTACTTTCTCTTCATTAGGTAAATAATGAATACTCTCTTTCTAGTGCGAAAGCAAGACACACGATTCAAAAAGAAAACAACTCAAACAGTTTATGTTAAGGGCTAAATCTCTACTCAGGTGCATACTTTACACCCGTGCCTTGAAGGTACTTTTTTTTTTAATTGGTGCAAACTTAACGTATCTGTACTGTTATTGGCACGACCGGTATTGAATTAGTCCGCTGAATTTCATAATCCAGTGCACTTTTACTGGATTATGGAAACTCCTCCAGAAAGAGGTCAGTGCGGCCGAGATCAGGGTTTTACGAGGACAGCTGGCGACCGCAGCTGATCGGAATTGGAGCGGCAACTCGCTCGTCTTCAGGCTGAAGTTCAGCCGAGGCAGTGTATCGCGAAGTCGCCGCCGTCGGAACGGTGCGAGAGACCCAACGGGACAGACTAGCAGCGGGGATCCGACGCGCCCGTCACGGAGTCAGCGAGGAGGTCGGTGGAGCGAGCCGACTCCACCTCCGGCAGCAAATTAGCAGAGTGAGGACTCACCCCTGCAGTTATTTACAGGGGCGTCAATGCCCGCCTCCTCAGCTTCCGGTGTCTCCCGAGGCTCGCACGTTGGTGTCTCGGAACGGAGACTCAGGACGGCGGCTGACACCCTTGCCCAGTCGGCAGCCTTGCCGCCCCCCGCGCTGGCACTGCCAGCACCCGGACCCCGATAGCAGGACCCCCGAAATGGGTTATTTGGAACGTGTTGGGACATCTTCGGTCAGCGCACAGCGGTTCGACTTTCACTCAGTGACGCGCGACCACACCACGAATAGTGGCGGAATCGGAGTAATACCCCCGGGTCACGAGTTGGAACGTCTACAGCACCCAACCCCTTGCCCTCACTGCCGGAGGCCGCCTCGACCCGCCGCCGACCCCGAGGCCCGAACCGGTGAGAGACACCGCTACTGCAAGCTACGGAGCAGCGCACCCAAGTTTCCCGGGAGAGCGGTGTCCCGTGTGCAAACCCCAGCGGGGAACCCGTTGATAGAAGACATCCCAGAAATTTCGTCCGGCTGACCAGTTGCACCTTCCCCAGAGGTTCCCCCGTAGACGTCCACGTGGCCCACCAGCTTTGCTGATGCAGATGGGATGACCTACCCGACCCCCTGGGGAACGCACGCCTACAGCGGAATGAGCGCTCCTACCTTCCGGGGTATGGAATGAGTTTCCGCCCTTTCATCGCCTACGATGCGGTGGAACCCTTCGATCCCAGCTTAGCCTTGGGCAAGCGACGATTGTGGTGGGATAAGTTCCAGTATACCGCCCTCATGGGGGGGGGGGGGGGGCTGGCGGGAACAAGAGCGCTGCATGCGACTGTATAGCCGACTATCGCACAATGAAGGTACGAAGCCTTGGAAGCCAAACCGAACGGTTTGCTCATAAAACTAAGGTTTTATTTGTTTATGCCACAATTAAACCATGAACTTAATTGCTTTCGAAAAAACGACAAGTTTTACCAGCCCTGGCTCCGACTTAGAGCCTCTTCTTAAAGCTTAAAGTTGCTCGAGTGCATCGCTGGCGGGTTCGCTATTTCGCTGTCCTACTATTGCAACAAGTGGCAGCACTAGTTGTGTATATTGTTATAAACTTCGGTGCCTTTACCTGTCGTAAGCCCCATATTATCGATTCTAAATAATATTTTTCGATAAGACCATTTATTTTTACTTTGTATGTATACATATTAAGGAGCGCACCGAATTCCTTGTTGGGCTGTCCGTACCACGTGATCGTAGCACTACCATCCCCTTTATTGGCTTTTGTTGAGCAGTTCTCGAAGAAAGTGAGTTCTCTTTTGTTTGGTACACTAAGGGTCCTACCAGTTTATACCGATGCGAAACCTTTTTCGCAGGGTGAAACCTGTGAAGTTTATAAAGATTGGTAGAAAATAAGATCCACCCATTTAAAATTTGTATTGAATCAATTCCTACTATTGGTGTGTGCGCATAATCTCGAATTAATCCCTGTAGGTCATACGTACTGCAACTAGTAGCACTACCATGAACATTTCTCTTTAACTATCAATACATAGGAGTTGAACCGCACCAATCTTAAAACCTCAACCGGAGTGTGGCGTCTGTCCGTCCGTCCGAGCGTAGAGTTGGTCTTTGTAACGCTAAACACATTTCTGCCGAGCGAAGCGAGGCGGCCCACATGGCAACCTTGCGGCCCGAAGGACCCGCCCCAGCGTACCAACTATTCATGCAAGTAGTGCTGCGAGCCCGTGGCGAGCGGAACTGAGCCATTTGATACGATAATCATTTAACAAGAAAAATAATACTACATTTAACACGATATACATTCATCCATGCGCCTCCGCCGCGAAGCGGCGGCGATCGGATAGTCTTAAACACCAACTGAAGTGCGGTGTCCGTCCGTCCGTCCGTCCGTCGGTCATTCCTTCCGTAACGGTCTAGGGCTAATAATACTCACGCTAGTACCGGTGATCTAATGGCTGACGAGCGCAGCGAAGGCGGCCCAATTGGCAAACATATAATCGTGTTTTGTACATTTTATGTGGTGTTCATTTCGTACCTAATTGCGCCGTTCAAATTTCATTTTGCCCACATTTTCAAACCGGAAGCCGCGGAGCGACGCATTACGCGAGGTACGCTGCGTTTATGTATATTAGTTTGCATCAGGAGACACCAAGACCATATACACAGATATTCCGAGGTTCCTGGGGCTGCTTAGGGGGTAGCTTATAAGTTGCGGGATTGGTCCGGCAAGTAGGTAGCCGTGCTAAGGTGATTTAGTCCCAGAGCCCCTTGGTCTCTCGAGGTTTATCCCACCGCCGAGTCTGCGCGAGAGAACATTATGGCAACCAGGTCTATTTACCGCAAACCCAACAGCTAACCAGTGAGCCGGCCGTTTCTGAGTTGTTGATGGAGAAGGAAGGGGCCTGTAATGGGTTTCAATAACGAGCCTTTGCATTTAACGTTCGCCTTTATGACGAAAGGATATCCCACCACAAGCTACAGTGCTACCCGGGGACCCAACCCTGAAAATTCGACTGCACCATTGCAACTAAAACCGCCCCGGGCCGCATGGCCCGTGACTGTGGGATAAGTGAACGGAGATAACCTTGATAGGAGCAAGCAATCCCGGGTAGCACGCAGTCGTCCAAGACACTACTTTATGAGAGCCTACTGCTACGTGTGATGTACTTAGACATTGTCTAACGCGTCGCGCTTTCGTGTTCGCAGAATTATGGCTCGGACTAAACGGAAGAGGACGCGCGAGGAACTCGAAGAGGTTCTGCGCGAGAATGACCGTATTAACTTGACCCCAGCGCAAGAGGACAAGGACGCACAAAACAAACGTATGAACAAGCGCAGATGGAAGCGTTGCGACTTGAACAAAGAGCTTCAGGCTCTCAGTGTGCAGCAAGACGATGCTAAGGTTACAGAAGGTCATGCGGTGCCTATTGAAAAGCGGGAGAAGACGGAAGAGTCTGATCCTGCGGCACATCAGGGGAGTTTGCGGCTGAAAGGGGGTGCAGCATATCAAGTGGAGCGGGGAATGTGGCTTTTTTTACGCTGCCTTACCTATATCTAGCCCCTGTTGAAGAAGTAGTTCCGGTGTCGGCTGCGCAGCGAGCTCGCAAAAGGCTAGCTAACCGGACAGCTTCTCAGAACAAACGCGATCGTGCCGGTGATGCCTAGAGAGCTCCAATCGACCGTCGGACGGGTGGAGAGCTGCTCTCAAGTTTGCTCAGATCTACATTGTGGATCCTGACATGCAACGTCGTGCGGAGCGACGTCGTGGTATATTCGCGGATCTGGATCGTGTTGCGTTGTTGGATCATGAGCAAATGATGGCAGAGCACAACCCATTAGCCAAAACTTTCCTCGGGTTTAGAGAACATGTGCGCCAGCACAGCACGGAGGGTGCTGTAGACTTGGTGTTCCGCCTACACGACAATTCCTCTCAACCTCGAATACATAACCGCCCCACAAGTGGCTGAGGTTGCGGCGACTCTGGTTGAGGACAGAAATTTGGGTCATCCTCGGGATCTGCTCCTCTATACACGCGACCATAGTATACTTCGATTATTCGAGACCGACGCCGACTACGATCCACTCCAATACTCACTTCTCCTTCCGTACGGGGGTGTTGGGCGTACACAGACCAATTTGCGAACGGCGCTTGGTATCGTAAACAAACCAAGATGTCGCTTTGCGAACACGTTGCTTACTCCCTACACCAGAAAGCGGACGATCAGTCCGCTCTCCACAAATGTGGTCGTATATATCAACGGTGGCCTGTGGATCAGCGCACGAAATGTGAGCAAGAACAGCGCCGGTGGGTGACCAAGAACCAGAAATCACTTCGAACTGAACAATATTGAGGTGTTCAACATGCTTTGCTTAGCGAAGACACTTTAGCTCTGGAGGAAGGAGAAGTGCTACTGTCGGAATTCGACCGAGATGAAAACAAATTGGTGCACCCCGTTTGGAATGAGGAAGGCAGAGGAGGTTCTACCCACTTTCTCAATCGGGTTGGCAAGCGGATTACTCTATCAGCTACACATACGGGTAGCCCGCGTTCGATGTACAAGTCGTATCAAGATTCCATGGCTATCTTTCGTGAATACGGGCGGTCTGACGGCTTCCTGGCCGAAACGTGTAACACCAAGTGGGACGAGATTCCGGAAGAAATCCCTTCCGGGACCCAGATGGCCCAAGATCGACCGGACATCGTGGCGTGTGTGTGGCAGCAAAAATTACAAGCGACCTTTGATGATTTAAACGAAGGCGTGCTGGACGAGCGCGTGCGTGAATTTACGTTGTTGAGTTTCAAAAACGAGGACTTCCCCACGCGCACGTGCTGATTATTTTGGACGACGCAGACAAACCTCGGACGCGCGAAATCATTGATAAGATGGTGTGTGCAGAGATCCCAGATAAGGAGAAGAACCCTCAGCTGTATGAGACCGTCATGTTGTGCATGTTGCATGGACCCTGTGGACCTGTAAACCCTTCATGTGCCTGTATGAAAGACAAATGCTCAAAAGGGTATCCGAATCCATTTGCAGAGGTTACACTGTCGAATGCCAATTGGGACCCAGTGCACAGACGGCGTCGGCGGTCGGAAGGTGTTTTAATATTCAAGGGTAGAGAGTACGACAACGCCACGATTAACCAGTGGGGTTGTGCCATACAACCATACTTATTCCAGAAGTACAATTGCCACATCAATGTGGAAGTGTGCACGGATATCTCCGCGGTTAAGTACCTGTACAAGTACGTGTACAAAGGGTCTGACATGGCTGTACTCGCGGTGGAAGAAGTTCGAGAAGGCCAACCGAGTACGCGTCGGGAACCAAACGAGATTCTACGATTCTTAAGTGCGAGGTATATTTCTACGGCGGAAGCACGCGTGAGGCTGCTCGATTTTAGAATTCAGGGTAGAACGCATGCAGTGACACAGCTAGCAGCTCCCGTCCAGTCAGGACAGACTGTTTTCTTCAAAGAGACGGAAAACCCCGAGGCGGTTTTGGTTCGTGGTAGTCACACTATGCTAACCAGGTTTTTTTTTTAACTGTGTGCAAGCGAAGCCCTGAGAACCAAAATGCCAAGGGATGTTATATCAGGACATCCCGAAAGCGTTCTGCTGGAAAGAGCCGGAGGAAGGGCAGCCTAAAACGTGGGTTTACTGGAAAAAGTACCAAGCGGCAATTTGGCGCATGATTCACGTGTCTCCTAGAGATATTGAACGGTTCTATCTTCGGCTTTTGCTCTGCCAGCGTAGACGACCAACATCCTTTGAAGACTTGAGGACGGCTAACGGGGTCCTCTGTTCTACATTCCAGATCGCTGCGTGTGAGGCTGGCTACTTGGAGAACGACAGCGAGTGGCTTTCCTGTCTGCAGGAGTCCGCTGAATTCAAAATGGCGTATCAACTGCGACAGCTATTCGTCACCATTCTGGTTTATTCGGCCCCAGCAGACGTTTGTGGGCTTTGGGATCAGTTCTTCGGTGATCTTTCCAACGTCTATGCACGTAAAGATCATGCTATGATGTACCCTTTCAGGTTGGCGGTTGTGAAATTTGAAACACTGATGAGTATTCAAGATCTTTGCAATGCGAACGGGCATTCAGTTGCTGCTTTTGAGGAGCTACCACAAACTGGGCGCGTTCTTCAGATTGGTCCTAGTGTCACTTCGGCAAAACACTTTACTTCAACGTGACTCGTCAGTTTTGGAGACGATTGAAAATCACGGAAGACGAGCTGAACGGCGACCAGCGGTTCGCTTACGATCAGATTATTGAAGCGGTCAAAAATCCTGAGGAGGGCAAGAAGTTGTTTTTCATTTTGTTGATGGACCAGGAGGTACCAGAAAATCTACGCTACTTCGAAACATTCTGGCTAAAGTCAGACTCCCCGGGAAGATCGCCATTGCAGCGGCGTCCAGCGGAATTGCCTCACGCTTACTCGTGGGTGGCAAAACAGTGCATTCTACATTCAAGATCCCTTTGAAATTGAATGAGAGCTCGACGTGCTCGATCTCGAAGACCACCCATGTACAGGAGTTGATCAAGCAAGGAATTTTGTTTTTTGGGACGAGGCAACCCATGGCACATCGACACGCGTTTGAGGCCGTTGACCGAACACTGCGGGACATACTTGACAATGCAACGGAGCATTTCAGAGGAAAGTGTTTGTGCTTTCGGGAGAATTACCACCAGATACTCCCGGTCGTGAAGAATGGAACACCCGTCGAAACAATCGACGCTTGCCTCAAGTCAGCAAGGTTGTGGCCACTTTTCCAGACTTGCGGCCTCACGGAAAACATGCGAGTGCGATAGGCGGATGCTGCAGACACTGCTGAGGAAATGACTGCCTTTTCCGAGTTCCTTCTGCAGGTCGAGGAGATATGAGGTGAACTTTTCTCCAAGGTGGCGACTACATAAAGATTCCGCGCGGTATGTTGATTGAGAACCCACCAGCGCCCGAGGCCAAAGAGGAGGAAATTCGCACTGGCGTTGTTTCTCGAGGCATGGGTCGGATCATCAGCGAGATGTATGGCGAGATTAACAATCCCGAAGAGGCTACTGACGAGGACTTCGCTAACCGTACGATCCTCACGACCACGAACGCGATCGTCCACCGCATCAATGAAGCGGTGACTGACCGTTTATCTGGACAGGCACGGGAATACATGTCTTCTGATTCTGAACTCGACGACAGTTATAGCAACTTCTTCGTACAAGAGGTACTTCACTCGATGAATATCAGTGGAATTCCGCCTCACAAGTTGAAACTCAAGGTTGGAATGCCTATCATGATGGTGCGGAACCTGAGACCCAAGCAGTTTCCTATCCAGCCGGCCTTTGCCATGACCATTAAGAAGGCACAAGGACAAAGGGTGCAGTACCTGGGCCTGTATCTTGCTACCCCTTGCTTCTCGCATGGGAAGCTGTACGTTACGATGTCGCGAGTGACTCCGAGATCAAGATCCAGGGCGCTGATCGAGTTCCCAAGAATGGATGAAGAAGAAGGAGCTTACACGCAGAACATTGTCTACAGGCAGATCTTCGATTCGGAATAGGAACTTACAGTTCCATATGCATTTCAAATACAATCAAATCACATTTCACAAAGACATCCCCCCGCCGGAGCGAAGCGAAGTCTAGTGCCTAATATCATCGACTAACACCCGCCACCTCCGCCACGAAGCTGCGGCGGCCACCTAGTTAACCCCCTTCAACCGCAGTACCACGTGTGTCCGTCCGTCATTCCATCCGCGGTTAGGGTTAATAAAACTTACACTAATAGCCGCGTTCTACTGGCTGCCGAGCGCAGCGAAGGCGGCTTCGATTGGCCAAAATGCTGCCGAGCGCAACGAGGCGGCCCACATGGCAACATTGCTGGCCCGAAGGGCCCGCCCCAGCCACAACCTGCTAACCTACCACGCGAGTAGTGGAGCGAGCCCGTGGCGAGCGGAACGGAGGCAACCCACATGAAACGACCTTCATGGTTCCCCGCCGCGTGCTTGGCTAGTCGAAATGAAACAACGATGAACAGGTGTTATTTTAATGTTATAAAGGTTTTCCTGCACAGTCACACATTATCACAAAGCAAAAACGGAAAAAGGCTGCATCAAGAAGTGTAAATTAACTTACACATGAACAATATAATAAACCAAAAAGCTGAATGTCAAAGCAATTCACGTTCGTGAACGCGGTAGGCTGCCGAAGTATGCATCGCCGAAGTGATACCGTATGTGAGATCGCAGTCACAGAAATGTTGTAAGAAAAACTTTTGTGACCATACAAACCTAGATATATTATTGTGAAGAACTGGGTAACTGGTCCTCACTTCTCCTTTTGCCAAGCTCAATACAAGTACATTCTTCTTCTCCAGCTCCAACGCACAAGCTTCTCTTCATGAACTTCGTCTTCCTACCTGCACGTGCCTTCACGCTGTCCTCCGCTGCCCTAACTCCTCTGGAATTCCCTTTACATTAACACAACCGGTGCAGATGCTCTTACAGGTACTTTACCTTCAGTAGTAATTCCGAAAGGCGTCACGCGCCAACGAATTTCAGATACTACTACTAGTAGCTACAAATATTAACGTAGTAAGCTACGGACAGCTGCGGTATTACTTCATGCCAACATAGAAGGCTGGAATACAATTATAGTAGTATAGCTGATAGCTGACATAGTTCGCCACAGTAGTGCGAGGCGAACATTGAAGCGCCTACAGGTAGGTACTGAGATGCTTCGTAAAAAGTCGGTAATAAGAAAAAGATGAAGTCCCGACAACAATTTTCTTCAAAGTGAGTCCCCCTTTGGGATTATCCCTTCGCATATACTTGCAAACCAACGTTCCTTTTTCGAAACTACTCGTAATTGTGTCTGGTTTGGCTACACTGTTTCGCGAATGGAGTTCAACTACTTGGTGTACTAGTTCACTCCGTGGGACCTGAATGCATCATCGTTTTTCCGGGCAAGTTTTCAGGATTTGGGTCATACTTCCTCCGGGACGAAATAAGTGCAACATTGCACTTTTTACGGGTATTACCTATTTAAATACATATTTTTTTTACCTCTTTAATACATAAACAGTGGCGCGACAGCAACCTGTGGCGGTGCTGATGGCGCTCTTGTTGACTTTGAAGGGCGCATACACTCGTTTAAGCACCAGTAAGTCTGGCCCAATCGTGACGCTACGTATCGCACGAAGCGCACAACGCCTCGCCACATCCTGCTTTGGGTGGCTGAGAGTTTGGTTTAGTGGTGGCTGTGGTGGTGTCTTATGTGTGTCGAAATGGCGAGTGTCTGGTGTTAAAGATGCTGGAATTGCACACAAGCGAGCTGGCGGAGAACACTCTTTCCGCCATAACTTTGGCGTTTGAAGAGGTTTTTTCGCACTCAAACCAGTGCTGGAATGAGGAGCTCAAAACGCGTCGATTCCACCAATCAGCACCTTGTAATCGAGCCTCCTACAAAAACTGCAATTGTACAAAAAAGTTTGTTGCACTTATTCCATACCAGAGGAATATCATTTGGACTCATCTTTACGTCGTCCGCGGTCTTGAACGTCGCCCTTTTCATGTCATCTGCTGATTCCAGAACTTTTTCGACCACTGCCATATTTTTCGTTTTCATCAGAGGCGATAACGACTGCGTCCTCAATATCTTGCTGGCAAGGTTTTTAGCCATCACCTGCTCAACAATGTTCCCCAATGATGTCCTCTCTTCATCTTCGGCGATCTTGTCCCTCTCAAAAACCGGAGCGGTTCGTTTTTCTAGCGGCCAGCACCAATGAGGCTATTTAGCGCGACGCCATTAGCGGTAGCTGCAGCGACAGTATATGATGGGCTGAGAAGATCGAAACAGCGGCCAGTAGGATGTACCTCAGGTGCATGGTTGATGTAGACAGAGTGTCTCTGACATCAATTTGAGAAGTGAAAACTGAAGTCCACGAACGCAAACCACAGCACAGTACAGACGTGCATAAAAACGCACGGAACATTATGACCAGTTCGGGATGTGACAGTCTTCCTTCTTAAGTAGGAGAAAAAGCCGATAGTAGACTCAATTTCAGCACCAACAAACAAGTAAAAATAGCCAACAGCAAACACATAATGTGTTAAGGCCGCAGTGTTCGATCGGAGCCAGATTCAGCAATCAAGTGCGTTGCGCAGAGGATAAGCCGATTCATCGGATTTGACTTAGTGCATAAAACATTGGTGGTTGTTGATAATTGGTACATACATGAAATATGTACTTTAATATCCGTAATATACGCCAAAACGCGCAAGCAACCCTCTTGCCAATAGGGACAACACCACCAATAGCCAATTCATTGGATTTGACTTAGTACAAAAGCCATTAGTGGTTGTTGATTATTGGTACATGTATGAAATATTGCTACATGTATGGATGTACTGTAATTTCCGTAATATACGGCAAAATATGCAAGCAGCCCGCTTGCCAATTGGGACAACAGCTTCCGGTTATTTGACGTGTTGTACGATACTTATATTCATGTAGCTCCTGTGGGAATAAACCTTATTAAAAAAATTAATGCGCCCAATCAGATTTCTCTTGCATTTTATTGAATAAATTGAATAAATGCAAGAGAAATCTGATCGTAAGCTTATTTTTCTCTGATTGGTGCACCGCTGAGCGATTGCGGGTTGTTGCGGAATATCATTCGCCTCCCAAAGCATTGACAATCCATGAGAAGCGACAGTTTCAAGAGCGGTGTCCAACACTCCATAACGTCAATGGGACGTAAATTTTAGCCGTGAAAATTACATAGCCACTTTAACGCTCTTTAAAGGTGGAAACGCGCGGATTGAGTCTGGTGCGGTGTTTAAGATTTGGGCGTGTCCTTCCTTGCCCTTTGTGCTTTAGCTCTGGTTCTGTGAATGTTTTACCTCGAATAATTAAAATAATATTTCCAACTATTTATATAGAAATGGAATGGCTTTTTGCGCCTTTGGACTTCCATTTTTTTGAACTAGCAACACAGGCTATTGTACTAGCTTATGCTGCTACTTTAAAGAAACAAGCTGGTCTATCAGCCAAGAGTATAACGATGCTCTTGGCTGTTCGGCTGACGGGCCCTTTTTCAAAGAAGAACAAAAACCAACAGATTCGAGTATGACACCATTAACACGAGCATTTTTACCGAAGTCCAACCCTTTTGTAAGGCTAAACTTCATCGTATTGTAACGTACATGTAATTAACTGAGAACTTGATGCGTTCTTCTCTTGTATGGACTCGCAATCTCGCAGATTTTTGTACAAATTTCTTCAGGGGCAAAGCAAGATCTTGTCTAATAAAACATGTGAAGCAAATATTGTATGTAATAAACAGGTAGGCCTGATGGGTTCTGCTAGAATTTTGATACGTGTATATTGCGATATGCAATCTTCTCACCACTCTAACCCTAGTGGTTCTTATTAACGCACCTTCTGCGCCTTCTTCTCAGCGGGAGTCGAGCTCCCTCCAAGCTCATCGGGTGCGTGATTTAAAACACATGAGTCTACCTAATCACGATACCACTATACCGTACTATTTACAAATCAGCTTCTGGGCGAGGACTCTGTAAAATGGTATTTTTTACGCTATGTGGCCGACCCCCGCTCTTTCTACATGTAAGAGGTCAAAAATCAATAGTTTTATCTATAGTTTATAAAAGCACAAAGCAGATAATGTTGTACGCCCAAAAACAGGCGAACAGTAAAACCTCGCCGCAAGGTTTTAACTGCTCGCGGGATCAGCTTTAGAGGGGGAGATCGAATTTTGCAGCGGGAAAGCTCATTCTCAAGGTCTCTTATTCGCTAAAAAGAAACACAAATCAACATCTAGGATTTGCCATTTATGTGAGAAGATTAGAGCGCCGAGACCGGCGTTTCCAAGCACGGGTGCGAGCGCTGCGAGTACGAGAAGATAGGGCGTAGTCAAGGCCACGGAGAGCGCCGAGACCGAGCGCAGTGCGAGCGTGGCCAAGGACGCGTGCGAACGCTGTAGATACGACCGGAGAGGGCGGGGCCAAGACCACGGATAGTGCTGAGACCGAGTTCAGCTGATAATTGTTATGACAAGGGCACAAAGTGAGGCCGGGGAGCATGAAGGAGAGCGAGCGTTAGCTCTATTGGCACCAACAAATAAAAGAGAGCTGCTTATTTCGTAACCCAACACACGTGTTCTTAGCGACCACCGAGTTCTGGATTGTGCTTTGGCCACTCCCACGCTGCTTGTTGGTCATAGCTCAGTTGTTAGGGTGGATCGCATTGTGGATATCTGCCAATACCGTGCCGCTATCACGAGCTCGTCTTGAACACCTCACGCATGGAGCGAGCACAACGTTCCATCGCGTGTATTGTGCTCGCTACTCTCGTACGTTATGGCGCAAGCAATAAAACCTCATTTTTCGAGCTCGCACAAAAAGCGGCGAGTCCGCAAATCAAAGTTTTATTGCTCGTGTACCCATGTGCTCGTCGGATGTATATTACGTATATTTATATGCATATACAATGAACCGGATTTAGGCACTGTAAGGGCATCGCCACAGCGCCATCAGTATCCTATCCGCAAATCCGTTTATTACGCTATTAGTTTTCATGTTTGCTTCTCTGCAAAAGTCGCTAACTCCACTGCGGTAGCAGCAAATAGCAACAGCAAAACATGTGGAACCAGCCGTTTTGCCTCAAATCCACCTGACCCATTTTACGCATTGCTGATGGGACTCTCTCGTTTTATTTGGTTGTTACACTTGGCGTCATTATGTACCAGTTTTTCTGGACGTTGCTGATCAGCAAATGCGGCAGAAAATTCAGCCAATTTGCTGTCGGTCCGGGAATTTATTTGCTGATATCCTACGTTGCTGTCAGCGGTGGAGAAACCTAGCCTCAAAATATCTGTATATTATTTTGATTTCCTATCTTATACGCAATTTGAGGTACGCGGTGGAGATGCACTAACGATTTCAACGAATTAGTATGTTTGTGTGTACCAGCATCAGATCAGTACTACTTTCCCAGAAATACGGACAATCAATTGTAGGCTGTGGCCAGTGGAAGTTACGCATCGGCAGCCTGAAGGGGCTGGAGCACCTTTCGATTGCGTATGCGCCAAAATCAGCTGTACAGTATTTGCTGGTGCAATAATACCACCCCAGAAGGCTTTATGCCGGATTAAGTATTCTGGAGTGGTATAACTGCACCGGCACATTAATAATGCGTACGGGCCCGGTACCGATGTCAACAGTGTGTGTTATATAGATACCACCCTCTCGTTTTACCTATCTTCAAGTTTTGATTTCATAGAGGCTATTCGAAATTCAAATTATGGAATCATAGAGTACAAAGATTCCACTTCGTCGTACTGCAAGTTCCGCGACACACGCACTGTACCCATGCAAATGTACATTAACAAAGGCACTACATGTACACAACGACATTGAAGTATATTTAATTTTTTTAGATAAGAATATCTTTAAGTGAAACATGCTCACAGCGAGATGGAGGACAATTCTCTTTGTCGTCCGCAAAGATAATCCCGCTTTTTTAAAGCAAAATGCAATGGTTTTTGGCTCCATGGCAGCCCAAATATCATTGCTCCACTGCATCCCCTGCAATTGATCAATGTGTAGAATACACTCTTGCCATCCGGTGCCGCGTCTGGCATCGTCCTGTCGGCTCTGTTCGCTGCCAACTCCATGAGTTTTGCTTGGTAATTGCTCTGGAAAGAAGCAATAATACCAGCATCCATAGATTGGAGGTGTGCCGTGGCGTTGGCTGATAGTTTCTGAATCTTAACATTGGTCAGATCTCCGTTTTCGGAGTCGCTGAGCTGATGCGATGAGGCATTGTCAACGAGCAGGATGTGCATTCGCAGTACGGGCGAGGATCCTCAGAGCAGTCGTACGAAGTAAACCGTGCGACAGCGGTACACCGTCAGCGTTACAGTCGCGGACGAACTCGGCAAGCTCGAGTTCAAGCTGAGGGCACCTCACGCACCTCTTGCGCCCCTTTAACCCCCTTGAGTTAGACGCGATAGATCCCTTGAATCTTGTTTTGATGGTCTCTCCAGCGCTTACAATGTTTCGTATAGTTTGGCGAATTGGAGGGACAGTCATACGGAACTGGTCCTGTGCCCACAGAGCCATCTTGGCGTACGTCGTCGGCTCTTTCTTGTATTGCTCAATGACAGCTTGCTTCTGCTGCAGCTTCAGCATCTTTCCCTTGGTTCTGATGGCCTCGTGACAGGACTTGCAGGTCGGCGTGATGGTTATCAGAGTTTGGATCTTGATTTGAGCGGGAGATTTAATTTTGGAACGGAGGGATCGGGCGCACAGGTACCTCCTAATGCCTGTTTAAGTCGATGGCAAAACCTATTTTGATTTGGGGGGATATGATATTTAACGAAGGTAAAACGAGAGGGTGGGGTCTGTACATGTGGATATGTGCGACGTCGCGGTTTTAAATTTAAAACTAACCCAATATCGTGAAAATGACGAAATTTAAAAATGGCGATAAAAGGATGAAAAAACATACAATCATAACATACCGGATGCACCCAAAGCGCAGGTCCTCTACACTTCATCAAAGTTCTCAGATTTTATGAACTTGTCCTTTGCGAACAATTTGATCATGTTAATGTGGTTGGCGTAGTGCACGTTCATGAGACTTAGAAGAAATCGAACGGAAGACATTAAATATGCAAATGTGTGAAAATACCTGACGGTACACCAGATTTGTCCAAGGCCTCTAACGTGACCCTTTCAGAGGCCAACTTCCGATGAAAACCGCTTGGGTGCCGATTTGTACCCTCATTCTCTCCGAAACGGTTTGATTTTGACCCTATTTTACTGGGGGGTTTCTCTCTCTATCATCACATTGAATCGAGTTTCAAGCTAGACAGCATTGCCAAGGTAGTTTACAAAAAGCAAGCCTAACAGTTCGGTGAGCTCAAACAATATCAAGTACAATTGGATATCACTGTATGCGAAGACAGATTCATCTGTGTACATTCCATCATTTTCTGGTTAATAGAGAAGTTTAGTACTGGGATAGCAACTACCTTAGGTGCTGCTGGACAGCCCAAATCATGTTAATTTGTTGAAGCCGGTAACCGAAGCCGGTATAGTATGGTATGGTATATTGCAGAGCAAACTGCAACTGGCGTGTCTGTGCTTCGTTTTTTTTATGGTCGCCGAAGCCGTCGGTGATTTCCTAGCTGGTAGTCTGGCCATCATGCCGGATGCCGCACACTTACTCTCTATTCACATGGAGGCCAGTCATATGCCGGTCATCGTCCGGATAATCATCCCGGGGTCGAAATCGATACCCGCTCACGCTCTAAAGAGTTACTGGATGATGAACAGTAGACACCCGTCGCTACAGTGATAATGACGAAATCTACCTTGGACTATCACCTCGGAGGCATGGCCACCCCTATGATGGAAGTCACTCCCACAAACACGGACGTGCACACAGAAAACAATCGTTCGGTGGAGACTTGGAGGTTGCTCAGATGGATGGCGCGATAAAAGTGAAAGCAACAAAGAACATGGATAATCTTAAAGGTGCGTTCTCATATACTTCGTGCGTTGGCTTGATTAAATTATTTTTTTATGCGGTAATGCCGGTAGCATCGACCCGGCTTATCAGTTAATTTCAACAGCAAAAATATTAAAGAAATTTGTAAGCAAAAACTAATATTGCTTTCAAAAGTCGCTGCCGTAGTTACTGGAATAACGCACGGCCTTGAATAACGAATATCTGGATAATATCTGATTATATTCCAAAACTCTGTTCCAGTGGAATAACGCGACACTTTGCTATTCCACTGGAGTATATTTCGGGACGAAGGAAAATATTTAATAACACTCAGTTTGATGACTACTGTGCGAGAGACAGTCCAATGTTTACATGTAGAGTTGCTGCCGGGAATGCATGAAAATCCAAACGGGAACTCCTGGAAGACATTGGGTTTGCGTTTTTTTAATGCAGAATTGACTCTGTGATGGTCTACAGTACTGTAGAGGGGGAAAATTAGGGAGTGCGAGGTTACGGAGTACGAGGTGTATGCAACAAAAGAAATGGGCAACTAACTAGGACATGCCCAATTATTTGAGACCATATATTTAAAATTGGTTATCGGGATGGTTCCGACATCATATACTCTTATCAAAACCAGCGTTATAGCTGCGAATGATGGAAACGTGCAAGTATGTGCTGTAAGCAGGCTCTGAAACAACTTTTAGGTAGACGGGCTCCCCAACCACTGGGACCGTGCATTTGGAGGCATGGGTGCGCCTTATTATCTACTACTTCGGAGGATGCACACAAAAAAAAAACTGTTTCCGCAACTCCTGTAGGTATTATGCCAGCCAGCAGTTATCAGCGCGCTTCGCTTGGCTGGGCGCACAGCATCATTCACTACCTTTCCTGCACAGACACTTGTCATGTAGGTGTTATTTCCCGCTGTACCGGTAGCTATACTAGGCGTTACAGGACAAAACAGTACGTACCGTAAAATGTAGGTGGCTCGGAGCACTTGACAATCTGACCTTTTAAATTACGGAGGGTGTGCTTTTCAGATGAATATAATTACCCTTATATAATTACCCTTATATTCATCTGAAAAGCACACCCTCCGTAATTTAAAAGGTCAGATTGTCAAGTGTTTTAAATTACGGAGGGTGTGCTTTTCAGATGAATATAAAGGTAATTACCCTTATATAATTACCCTTATATTCATCTGAAAAGCACACCCTCCGTAATTTAAAAGGTCAGATTGTCAAGTGTTTTAAATTACGGAGGGTGTGCTTTTCAGATGAATATAAAGGTAATTACCCTTATATAATTACCCTTATATTCATCTGAAAAGCACACCCTCCGTAATTTATATATAAAAAGTAATATTATTATATATAAGGTAATTACCCTTATATAATTACCCTTATATTCATCTGAAAAGCACACCCTCCGTAATTTAAAAGGTCAGATTGTCCGATAATAGTATAAATTACTCAACATGACCTGAGAGTCCTTGATAGCACGCCGTTTGCAATACCTCCAATCATTTATACCTGTATTGCTTTTGAATTACCCAAGTGAATGTTGACCCTGTCGGCGACGGTCCCATCTTCGCGCAACACGCCGCTGCACGTAAGTTAGGCGTTATTTATTTTGCGTGAATTTTATGGGCTAAAAACAAAATACGCTTATCCCGTAGGATTAATCATGCCGTCCCTCTGATGGCCCTGTAACGAACATACAGTCATTAGTACGATAAATAATGATATTGACTAGGAACATGCCCGCTTTTGTAATACACCGACTCATTTACCGGTTTCTATTCAGCTACCATACCGGCTCCAACAAATTAACATGATTTGGGCTGTCCAGCAGCGCCTAAGGCACTTGCTACCCCAGCAAAATTTTGTACCGTCAAAGTGAGCAAGGGTACTTTATTCGGATTAGGTATATTATTTGGTAGAACCCGTTATCTGGAGATTACGGGTAATTTTGACTTGGACTGGTAAGCAGACGGTCATCGCGGGACCTTGTTCGCAAGAGGGTATCACATTTTTGGATACCACTCCAAGAAAGGATTGTCTTTTGATAACTGAGAGGCTTTCTTAACAGAGATAGAATTGTAGAATATTCTACTAGCCAAAAAGTGCAAGAGACGAGATCATTCTACAATACTACAAGCTGTTGATAATGAACGTCACGGCTTACTCTTTTTTTTCTTAGACGCAATAATCACAACAAAACGGCTAACGATAAACAAGGGCACCGCCACTCCCTACAGCTATGTACCTGAGAGACGACGTCCTTCAATGCCCGCGCGGCACCTAAAGTGGTGTCAGTCACCGTGACGTTGCTAGCTGCAAAAGTACCTCCTTCGTTGTCTTGGTCTCCATCCTGCCTCGACGAGCGAATTGTGCCGTTGTGTCTGCGTCAGAGATGTAGTCCAGCGCGGTTTTTGCTTTAATGGTCTTCGTAGTCGTCATCAGCTAAATCTTGTACAGGTGTTTGTGCTGCACAAGAGGGAGCGAGCTCCGTGTAGCTTCATCAAAGCTTAGTTCTGTAAACTGGTCAACGTTGTCGCGTACCGATCCTGTACGCGAAGGTGTCCAGGGAGCCACAGAGACCGTTGTATCAGCACTTGCTGCCTGCAAGAGGAACCCTTACACCACTGGAAGTAGGAGGCCGATCAGGAATTGGGAGTCGTGCTGGGGTCGTTGAGGGTGAGAAAGGAGCCGAGATCCACGCTGCTTTTGTGAGTTTCACTGCTAATTTTTACCTGGCTTTACTCCTACTGTTTTTCCGAACCTCAACTCGATCAGACTGAGGGGCAAAGTTCGTTCGTGTTTATTTGTTCGTGCCCACGATAGGGCGTGGTGAGCGGCCCCTCTTGAGAATCCGATCCACGACCTGAAATGATTACGTTTCACTAGTCGACGACAGCGAGTGTCAAATCATCGGCGAGGCCAGAAGCACGGTGGTCTTTGCGGCTAATGCTGGGTATTCTTCAAAGCAATTTGACATCCATCGTCCGAGAGTTTGATTAACAAACTGCCCGCCTCACCGCTCATTAGTGCTGTTGCGCCACCACTGCGTGAATGTGTCGAGTAGTTAACTGGTGGCACCTTTGCAGCCCGAGCCGTGTCTTTGAGGGCTGAAGCCACATCGCTTGCTTGCGAATCCGCCGACAAATATCTTGCCGACATCTGATGTAGCTCTCGTCGCGCGCGCTGGATGTGCCGTAGCGCCATGATCGGGCACAATACTGGATCACCTGTGTGGTGCATGGTCCGCCAAGATCCGCGCCCATACTGGTCGTTTTTGGCCCCTTCGAGGCCGATCGTTACCGAGGTCGCTGCTTTCCGTGTTGATCTGCATCCGTTGTCGTCCCAGAAGAACACGTTTTCGGCTTTGAGGCAATAGTAATGTCGTCGCTGACCGATCTTGAGTTGTTCTGAGCGCCTTAACAGGAAGAAATATCCGAGGAGAATGCAGCCCCACATGAGATGCTAGCGAGGTAGCTTCCAGTTCTATTCTGCGATAGAGCAGGCGTAGAAAAGCAGGCGAAATCGCTTGTTTCTTGGTAACTGGATCCGACATTCGTTTAATGCCTTGAAGGAGAATGGTGAAATCTGGCGACGGGATGATATCGAACCCACTGTATCGCTTGTGAAACCACCGGCTACTGGCCAGCTTAAGCTGAATTGTGAAGTATTGATTTCCAACGTGGCGTCGATTCCACCCATAGGTCCACAGGAAAATCGCGAAGTAGCCCAGTCGTTTATTCGCCCGACGCCCCGAGTGCTTCAGCCACGGCGACCAGCCCATCCTTTGTGAGAAACTGGCCCACTGTTTCCAGTGACTGGTATATTTGGTTGTGGTAGTGCTTGCCAGGGCTTGTCGGCGCAACATGACTACCACAGACCGGAGAGATCGTCGTAGGGAGGCCGTACGCGAACCTGTTGCCAGGACATACACAAGTTAGTCCATAAGCCCAACAATGGGTGGTCTGGGGACCAGGCGCGAGATCCAGCGTCGCCCATTACGTTGTCAACTCCTGGTATATGCTCTGTGGTGCACGAAATATTGAACTGGAACTCGGCTAGAGACAGCAGTTGGTTGTAGCGTTGTGCGGTAGGTTGCCGACTTGCACGCTTCGCGCCCCATGACACGGCGCTAGCGTTGTCGATATGAAACCATATCACCACTGGTTCTCTATCACTTGGCTGGCTCCAGCGTCTCCCCCAGAGTAGCGCAGCAAGCACTGCGCTGTACAGCTCTCGAACGTTAATAGAGAAATCCGCGACATTGTTCGTGACTAAAGATTTTTCCTCTGCCGTGAATTGAACTCGGATATACTGACGGAATGAAGGCTCTATCGCACATAATCCATCGTAAGAGGCGTCCATATACACGAGCTGTGTCGGGATAGACTTCTTTGCGAACATTGAGACAGGAATGCCGCTAAAACGCTCTGGATTCTGCAGGATTGACCGGAACCAGTGGAGGTCTTCAATGACATCCACTGGAAGTGTTTGAGGAGCGAACGGTAGAAGGCTCGGGACGGTGGAAAGCAGGTAGCGACCGGGCGCAGGGAGCCGAGGCCCTTGGTAAGCGATGTACGCGACGCGAATACGTTCTTGGTAATAGAATGTATCCTACAGACTGCTTTCTCGAGCTTCTCCTGCGGGATTGAGACCACCCCAAGACGAGTATCCCGGTTCAACCAAGGGCCCGACACTTGTCACTCCAAGATGTAAACTTTTTCTCGTTCAGTGCTGTCGGGCCAAGTAGCGTAGCCATCGCGTCCCTAAAGGCAAGATTCGCCTTGAGACACTGGTCCCCTTCGTCAACTTCGATACACGAATGATCATCACACCAAACACTGCCTTGAAGTGGCTCAACCAGGGCATATTGTTCGTAACTGTGTGCTGATTCGTACAGATAGTTGATAGCCGTTCCTGCGAGCGAATAGTAGGCGGGTGATCCGTACCACCCGAATCCACATGCGATATCAATAATGACGAAGCCTTCGAAGATAAATGCGAACATGTGTACGTCTTCAGCGTCGACGGGTATATACCGAAATGCACCGGCAACATCACCTACCTTCATCAACACGGACTTGCCAGGGAAGCGAGTGCGAAGATCGGGGATTCTTTTTGCAATGTCGGCCGGCGGGTTGTACATGATAGTCGGGAAGTCGTCACGGTTGGTCACGTCATTAACCGAAGTTCCAGCCGGATATGAGTAGTCGTTGATCATTCGAGTATCGACGCCGTCAGGATTTTGCTTCTCCATGATACCAAGAGGGCTTATGTGTATCTCTGGCCAGGTTTCCAACACACTTATCTCCAGTATCAGATACCTGTCATCGCGCTGGCCTTTCCGGATGTGGCGTCGGATGCTATCCGTCTCGCCAGCAGTTGAGCCGTGGTTAGAAGGTCGAACTTGCTGCCGTTCCGGCCGTGTAGCGTTCCATTTGGGTTTTACCCCGGTGTGTACGATGCTATTCCACTGCAGTATAATTGACTTTATCGGTTCGTTAGGTGGTAATGGCAGCTCGAATAAATTTTTGTTCGGTCGAGGGTCACTTAGCGTTTGTCCACGAAATACTCGTACAAAATCGGGAAGCGAGGATCTCGCGTGTCTTGCCAACGTCGACCACATTTTGACATGGTCGACATTTATTTCGCCGTCTTCGCCTTCCTCTGCGCTTATATACTCCAATCCGTGATTGTGTGCCAATGTGCGGTGAATATCAGCAATACCAGCACAGCTACTGAGTCGTACCGCATCTTGAGTACCACTTCTCCGTGCGTAATGAATTGCTGCGGTGACTTCGGAATCCCGGCGAGGAATGTTTATATGGGCAAACGCGCTTAATCCGAGAACTCCACGACTGTCGAGCTTGACCACCGCCGGCGCATGGCGTCAAAGATCGCGGAACTGGTTGGCCAGGTCGCCAAACCTTTCTTCAATTACTTTATTTGCACTGGCTGGAAGCGAATGCGGCTTAAAATGTCCACGAATGCAGCGGCCTTCGTAGTTTCCTCTGCATCCAGCTTTTGAAAGATACCGAAGGCACAGCTCGCGCCCGTTGTGGCGAGGAAGGACGTTGGTCACAGTGGCGGGGATCGAAGGTTTATCGTCACGGCTGTGCTCGCGGCGGGTGCGTGTATTGTGTTGGCCTGGTTGTGTCGATTTATGGTCCTCAGTGAAGTACTCCTTCAACTCGGCCAGTTCTTCGTCCGTCCGGCTGAATTCGCCTCCAACGTTGGCAGCATCTGCCAGCCCTCCGGGCAGGATTCGAGAATGGTACTTTCCCAGCTTGGAGCCAATCCAGAACACAAAGACCTTGCAGGTGTTGCTGGATAGGTGGGCTCGTCCCCTTAGCGGCTCAGGAACTGCAGTGCTTTGTCGATAAAATCGACAACAGGTTGTCTGTAGAACTCAACTGCAAAAACTCGGAGATTTTGAAGGGCGCTGAGGATTTGGTGGAGGCTGGTGGCATGCGGGGCTGCACCTAAGACATTCTGCCGGGGAAAGTCTGCCATATTAACACCGGCATCCTTTGCGCGGATACGCGGTGCCATAGTGACTGTAGCGAGGTGCATAATAGAGAGATCTCGCTCCCCAAATCCAATATCATACAGACCTCGACACGTCGGTGGCGTTGCCAGAAATCGCGATTGGTCCGAGCGCTGCCAAAATTCAAGCAAAGCCTGTGCATCCTTACCTTCATAAGCTGGGTGAATGATCGCGTCGTGTACCTGTCGCTCGACTGCAGCAGGTCGAAAGGCTACTGCGTTTCGAGAGTCACTTGTTGCTTGAGCGTCGTCTCTGGGGCTATCGATACGGCGAATCCTGCGCGGTGGCTGTCGTAGCAGTTCGTTTTGTCGGCGCACTTCCATTAAGTCTTCATCGGAGTCGGAACTTAGGAAATCAGCGTCAATCGCGTCTGGGACGTCTCGGCGCAGTGGAACCTCGGACCTAGGTGCAACTGAGGCTCGCTGAGTGACCGAGCTTGGAGGCTGACCCGACAGCTGCTTCATCGGATGCAGTATCGCTGTCCGCCAGTTAGCCGCGCTTCCTCTTGTTATTCAGTTGGAGCTCACAGTTTACGATATGTTGCTGCATTGTAAAGCGGCTCTAAGATCCGTGGGGTCCACGAGAGGTAAATTGGCGTCGGTACGAACTTAGGACGTAGTGAATCAGACTCACTAGCTGGTGCGATGGAGTGGGCCTCTCGGCAATTGGACCCCACACGCTGTAGTAGCGCAAGCATGTCGGTTACGTTCAAGGCTGTCGAGCCGACACCCGACCCCGGTTGTAAGGCGTACATCAGTGGTTCCACCTTGATGATCGTTGACGGCTCCGTTAACTTAACCCGACTCGAATGTTCGTTACAAATGATATCTGTGAGCTCTGGTGTTGTCTTGTGCACACCTTGCCCACCAAAGCGACGAGCTGTCAGCGCTCACCACGCACTGCTTCCACCACTTCGTTGCTTTCTGAACGCCAACGGCGCGACCGCTTGGGGATCAATGTGGGATTTAACGCCACAACAACGAGCTGACACTCATGTACACCACCGCTCATAACTTATCGCCGTTCACGGCTTCCACCACCCCGTCTATCACCATGTGCTCTGCACACCTTGCCCAACCCAACCACGAGCTGTCACTCCTGCACACCACCGCTCATCATCGTCGGATTCCACCACCTCGTCGCCCGCCATGTTGGCGTTGTCTTGTGCACAGCTGCCCACCCCAGCGACGAGCTGTTAGCACTCACCACGCACGGATTCCACCACCTCGTTGTATTCTGGACGCCTACGGCGCGTTGGCGACCGCTTGGGGATCAAACGTTAAGGTGAGTGGTTGCATTTCTATCAATGTGCCCAAACACAAATGTCGAGAAAATACTTACGTAACGTATCGCTATTGGTCCGAATTGAGTGATATTACCCAGAGATGTATACAACTTACTCACAGAAGTATCCTTCGACGGCTCCGCGAGAGTATATGCTGTACCAACGAAGAGACGCAACCGGAACCGCATTTAAAACTTTCAGTCCAGTTCTGTAAAACGGGGTGGGGCTACTTTATCGCTAATAGAAACGTAAAGACTCATGTTTTATTACTTTTAGACAGCCGATCCGTATGCAATTTTTAGCTTGAATTTACTATTGATGGTTTTAATCCAAGTGTATAAAACCTGAAAAATAAAAAAACTTCAACATGAAGTTTCTAAATGTTCTCGCTGTTGTGCTCTTAGCTAAAAGCTGAGAGAATTACAGGGTATATATCCGCACGGGCAGGCGGAGCAGGGCAGTGCCCTGCTTTGAGGGCACTCTAATGCGAATGCGGGAGTAGTGCTGACAGGACGGAGTTTGGACGGCGAGGTAGTGTCTGCAACCGCGACAGCTATCTATGAGCGCTCTGTAGATCGAGGAAACCCGCGGGGAGCCGCTGGTCGGTCCTGCTCAACGGCACTTGGTCTGCATGCGGCACCAAAGCCTGTCAACAGTTTATTGCAATCGCGAAAAAGATTCTACTCAGAGTAGAATATTTTGAAATGTTATTTTAGAGGGAAAACGCAAAATATGTGTGTGGTCTACGTGAACTGTCTCGATATTGCAAATTTCGTCTCGATAAATTTCGATTGCGATTGTGGGGTGTGTTTGGAATCGCGATATTTTTCAAAATGCCATCATGGATAAAATTACAATCAGACCCCCGATATTACAATATTTTGGTGGATCCAAACGGGCCCTTAACCACGGCAGTAAAAAGGCAAAAAGATAGTTGCAATCGGCAAGGGGTTGTGCAGGACAGACGGACAGACAGGGTAGTCGTATACTGTAGGTTAAATGAGTGCTGTTGGTTTCGAAACTCCTATCCTACATCCGGAAAACAGAACATCCTCCGAGTTTTCGGCAGAGGACAGTGATTTAAACTTTTAAATACGTTTCTGAATCATTGCTGTCAGGAGAAAGCGTCAAA
The DNA here is from genome assembly GCA_033557915.1 of Phytophthora tentaculata. Lineage (NCBI taxonomy): Eukaryota > Oomycota > Peronosporomycetes > Peronosporales > Peronosporaceae > Phytophthora > Phytophthora tentaculata. Next base: position 447,344 of record JAUCEA010000009.1, read on the forward strand.
AGGTTGGCCTCGTCACGTTGATTTTGTTTTAGCTAACAAGTGCTAGCGCCATTGCTTCCGCTGGGCGTGCTCATCAACCTATTTTCAAGTCAAGTCGTTCATAAGCGGCGATTCGGTAGCTAGACTTGCTTCGAACTCGAGTTTATTTGTCGGTCAAGCTGTGGAACTGTAAGGGTCTGTTCCTTTTGAGATGGTAGAGCATGATCTTGTCCTATTGTTGCCGTGTTCATCTTCTTCTTCTTCTCTTCTCCGTCTTTATCGTCAGTGTTCATTACAGCTAATCCAGTGCTGTCTGCGGGTGTTGGGCTCATATCCAGTTTTGAGCTGTAAAATACTCCTACAGGCGCAGACGCAGAGTAGGAAGAACAACACACCCACTGGGCGGCACAATCCACCTTTAGACACTGGGTGTATTAGCAACTCTCTCAACATTCTCAACTGAGTCTTCTCGCCCCTGTCCTCCTCTTTGCACCCATGTAGTCTTACACATAAAGCTTCAAGTACCATAGTGTTGATCAGTATAATCCTCAATTTATTTTTAGAAAAGTTCCAAATTTTACCGTAAATCGGCTTTGCTTTGTATATTAAATTAAATCTATACTCTCGAACGAGAGTATAGTTAAACTAAACGAAACGCACTTTACGCTTCATCATACCCGTGCGCTAACGTGTAAGCCTCAGGTAGTGAAAACACCGCTGGGGGTATGGACGTCGACCCACGGATCCTTCGTGCCTTAAAACGTACGCAATATTAAAAGGAGGAGGTCAGACAAGCGTTTGAGCCCCTTAAGAATGGGTTCCGATTGAGAACGGAGTTTCTCGATTTACAGCAAGGTCAGCCTGATGTTCATGCTTACGCGCAATGTGCGTGGTATTTGGTCTCGAACATCGAGACCAACCCATCGACGAGGCGACATTGCCGTCACGTTCATGATGGGCTTGAATGATGCGCTCGTCAAGATCTAAATTATCCAAGCGAACTCGAGTGCTCCCGAGGCTGCGATCACTTTCGCGAAGAAGGAGAATAGTCTGAAACAGGCTAAGCTGTGTATTAATGTGCCGAGGATGGCACGTCCGAGACGAGAACGGAGGTGCGGAACCTATGGACATTCCGAAATCTCCTGCGGTACCTTCGTGCAACGATGAGTTTACAACTGTAGCTTGAGCCGACTGGTGACGACATCGTCGTCGCCACAGACGCGGACTGGCAAACGATCGGGCCGATCAGAAAAGCATTTCAGAATGCATGGTGTACCTGTTTGGGTATCCCATGGCTTGGACGAGCTAAAAGTAAACGATTGTATGCAAGTCCACCACGGCTGCAGAGTACGTGGCCGCGGACACGGGGAATTCAGGACGCGCTGCTGGTGAGATTGATAGTGAGTGAGGTGCTTCAAAACTTACTGTCACTGATGCTGATTAACCACAGCCAGCAGCAATGAAGCGTTGGCAGCGGAACGGCCTCAGCGAGACCCAAAAGATTGTCGACCTGAAGTATCACGCCGCCAAGGACTTGATTCACAATGAAGACCTGACTGTGGAGTACATCCCTACTAGATAGATGCCCGCTGATATCTTAACGAAGACCCTTGCTCGCACTCAGTTCTAGCACAAACGAGCACTATACAGTCTGGTCAACACCTCCAACTGAAGCACGAAAGCCATGCGCCGCTTGTGGGGGGGGGTGTGAGTTGGATCCGCAGCTGGTGAGTTCATGATGGAAAAGAGGCACATGGAGTGTCTTACTCTATCTCGGGTCATCAAGATGCGCCGATGTCCCGAGATCAGGTAGGTCGAGCCAGTGCGCGTGGCTGGTGAAGTTCAACGAGCGTTCTCGTTGACCTGTAGGCAGTTAAGGAGTCGCTTTGTGAGTCTTTTGACAAACTCACTTTTCAATTTGCTTTATCTGCAACAAGCTCCACTTCTCCTCGTCTAACATTTACACCTTATTTACCAAATCTATTAATGATGCTGTGGTTTATTCAACAGACTCAAAGAATGCCCACGTTGAAATTGGCATTCAAAATAGTCAAGCACACTATGACGACGCTGGTCCGCGTTCACGTTTAAATCGGAGAGAGTTCTAAGTCCAGCAGAACTAATGAGAACGTGGATAACGCAACTTTTCAACTAGAGGAAGGACACGGCTATACAAGGCGAAGACCGTGCGACCCGACGCAAACATCTACATTAAGCCTGGCCAGGCACCACGTCAGCGTGGTTACCAGAGCGAAACGTTACAAAGATGATGACAGCTGTGCATGCTAACCACCATTGACGCTCGCAAAGTGCAGGTCTTTTTGTTGTTAAAGTGTTCGCGTTTGTCGCGAGGAAAAGCAGACACATCCAGAGCCAGATGAAGACATATCAGGCGCCGAACACGCAAGCAATTAGGCACCACAAGCCCTTAAATATCTAATAAAAAGTATGCATTAAAATATAAAAAATGCCCCACTCGCTAAATCCTCGGACATCGCACGCGGCCCGAATAGAGACACGGCATCCGCGCTTGAAAGGAACACAGACTACAGCTTTCGATTCCCTCTTGGACCACACGTACCTACGCATCGAGTCTAGACCATTTTTCGACGTTTCGTCGAGGAAAATAAGCTGTCCCGGATAGTTGTAAAACGATCTCAGCTTCGCTAGATACGTCTCGACTTCCATAGGTAGGGCCTCGCAAGCTCGCCTCTCCGAAACCTTCCTGGACAGATTGAGCTGGAACCGTAGAAGCCGCAGCACACATGTAGCATTTAGGCTTCGATGCTGCTGTGAAAAGCGCTCCTTCATCTCCGCCAGGAGCTCGTCCACATAAAAGCACGAGTGATCCTTCACGTAAGCCTCGACGTACGTGACAATCTCACCAGGGAAAACAGGCCTTGTTGCTCGCTCTTCTGGAAGCACTTGACCAGTCATCTTACCGAGAGCGTGCCAGCGTCTGACCGCGCGCCCCGATACGCCCAGTAGATGACCTATCATTTTACCGCGTACGCGTAATGAAGCGTAACGGCTCGCCACCTCATATCTCTCGAGTACATGCTGCCACCAGGTCAGTTTCACAAATGACAGCCACCCTTTATTACCGGATACAAGTCTATTTGATAATCACTTTTAGTTAATAGGGATATTACGATTTAAGTCATTTCATGCGATGTAATAAGGAGTCCCATCTTCGACTTTATAGTCGGTTTTTACAATACATGGACATGTATTCAATACTGATTGTAGGCAATTAAATGGAATTATTGAGAAAAATATCAATACTTAAGGTTGATGAAATTTGCTATCTGCTGCTTGAATCGGTGCTAGCTCGATCTAATCGACGTGTGCAGGCATAGAGGCACACAATACTAGTCTGGTGCTCTTGAAGGCATATACTCTGCATTTTATATCCAGCGTATTTACAGAGGTGCAATTCTGTAACTGTTATATCAGAGTGACACCAGGTTTTCTTAGCCGAAAGTGCCGCTATTCACTTTCAAACTAGATGAAGAGGCTACCGATGTTAATAAGGAATTCTAGGATCTAAAGAAAATGAGCCAGGTGAACACTTATAGTATATAGCCGCATGACAATGAAAAATAGAACGTGAATGTTGTTTGTATAGGCTAGGGAAGGCATCAACACCCAATAACCCAAATGTACCCACCGCGGTGACTCTTCATCTCGAAGATCGCCAGTCAACGGTTCTCATCACTCGTCTCGTCCTGGTACAGTGACTCCTCACTGCACTTACCGCTCTGCACAATCTTCTGGTGTGCGTCCCTAACCACCGCACACACTCCTTTGACCGTCACTCGTACTGGGCCCGTCCTGCCGACTGCCCACCTATTACACGCCTTTTCCATCTCTAGAGTCTTCCACGACTCTGGCGGCTGGGAACAGTTTGTCGTATTCCGTGACTGACACCCACTGTGCATCTGCCTCTGCTCGTTCACCGCCTTTCGTCCCCTGCGTACTGGTCGCAATTGATACTCCAGCACGTATTCACCCGCTCGATTCCGACGCTTCCCTCGTCGAAGCTCCACCAACAGAGCGTTCCCTCCGAACAGTTCTGTCTCACTCGCCATTGTTCTTGCTCGTTGTTGAGCACCGCTTGCCGTTGCCGTCATGTGGACGGAGCAGTCGCTGCTCTAGTAGCCGCTCTTGTCTTTGCGCCATGCACTTCCCGTTTGAACGTGCCTTCATCTTCGAGTTGCACCTACAGATCTGCTGCCACTTTTTTTTAGCATCGTTGTATGGTAGTGATAAGACACGAGGAATGACACGTGAGCTATGAATAACGCTTTTGGGCGTCCTGGTCCTATCTCTCCAACAAGAAGTTATCGTATCCCGCAGGCTCTATGATCTTGAGTGGTCCCACCCACGAATGCACAAACTTCGATGCCTTAGGTCCTTTCGGCGGTCTATAAATCCACACTCGATCACGGGGTCGAAAGTCTCGTTTAGCACGAACTCATCGATCGTAGTACCGAGATTGTCGTCGTTGTTCTCGTTCCCGTGCACATTCTGCACATTCTTGACTCATTCTCATTGCAGAAATTAAACGTTTGTGATAGTCGGTCAAGTCACCGGCCTTAGACACGCTCGGACTCCGTAGTAGTTCGTTGGGAGCTCTCTATTTGCGCCCCATCATTAGCTCGTTCGGTGAGAGTAGCACGGTAAAACGAATACCAGAGTTGTAAGCGTATACAGCGGAATCAACCCATACATCCCAATCACGTTGCTCCTCCGTATACATGTACACTGCCACCCAATCCTTCCAGGTCCTATGAAAACGCTCAACCAATCCAATTAAATGCGGTCTGTACGGGTCCGGATTAATCTGCTCGGATTGCAACATCTTCACGAGCTGCTCAATCACTCTACCCGTCCGTTCTGTTGCACTGTCAGTAAGTGGTTCTCGGAAAGGACCGAATCGGAAGATCACTTGTTTCATCAGAAAGGTTGCCACAGTGTTCTGTTGAACCGTAGTTGCCACAGCGTAACGAGTAACATACTCGACAGCAGCAATCACGTAACGCTGTCCTCCGTCACTTATCGGTAATGGTGCTGCGATGTCGAGGGCCCACCGGTCACCCACTACGCCACCTCGTATACTCCGCTGAGGCGGTATCACTTCTCGTGGGCAAGCCTTGCGGCTGCCGCACTCTTGGCACCCCAGTACCCATCGCTGTACTTCTTTTGCAGTCCTGGCCACCAATGCACTTGTGAGAGTCTGGCATAGGTATGTGGAGCTCTGAGATGCCCCGCCCATACGGAACCACGGCCCTCTTTGAATACCGTCAACCACAACTTGGGTGGAAGCACCACTCGTCTACCACTTCGAGTTTCCACTAACACTAATCCTAACTTCGTCGTCACTTCATCCCTCGGTATTCGCCGGCTTCCTTCAACAGTTTCACTAACTTTTGCGCGTCTGCGCTTCCACAATTTCCGTATCCGTCAACTGCAGTGTCGTGAGTGGGATACTCTAAGGTATGTCCTCTCGTGCCGCTCGTATTCGTCCTTGCACTGGATGTTCTATATAGAGAAATCGATAGGCACCCGGAGCTGAGTGGAGTGCGGCCCCGGAGTCAAGGCGGTGAAATAGAAGTTCGTGTCGGAGGCTACGCCGATGACATGGCGTCATACCTGCGCCCTCCGAAGTATGCCACCCAGCTGCTCCACATCACTGACGCTTTTGGGGCGGCGTTGGGTTTACGTCTCAGCAACCAGAAAATGGTGGTGATATAGATCCGCCAGAGCCGCTCAAGCTCCTACCTCCTGGAAACCAATCCACGTGGCGGGTAAGAAGGGCTCGGAACTGTCCTGAAAAATTGCGGAGAATCAGCTTCTCACGGGACTTCACCTCGCCTGTTCCAAGGTGCTGACTATTGACCAACGCAGCGCCGCCATAATTGTCCCAAACTTACATTTGTGACACAGCACGCTTGGTCGTCGATGGTCACCGTCAATTCTTTCGCAAAAACGATACAGAATATTAGATGGCATGGAACGTTTATGACAGACCTCCCGGGCAGCACGGCATGGCTTGACGCCGATCTAGCCGCATTGCCACGCGCCAAAGGAGGCCTTCAACCTCGGACCTACTACTAGCACTGGCGGGTACAGTGACCACTAAGAGGGCAGTGTTTGTGGAACACTCCAGGAGCACATAGCGGGATATATTCTGATGGCGAACGGAGGTGGTAACAGCATGCCAATATACCAGACGGCACACGATTGGGTGGCGGGTACGGGGACTCCTCGATATGAGGCCAGTTTGTGGGCCACAGGGTGGCAAGTCGTAACTACGACTGGTGGACAAGTTCGACGCCCAGATGCTCTGTGGCAGATCGGAGCCCTGTATCACTTGCATGCTACCACGACGGGGTTGGTCTTCTACGGGACGACGAGTGGAGGTCGATGGCTACTAGTTGCGAGCCTCTACATGGTGGCTTCACGTACAAGGCAGCAAGAAAACTCGTGGACAATTACTATTAGAATGGCTACCTTGTTGCAACATAGCGGACCTCAGGCTGTATCACGGTGGTGAACACCGGCTTTCCTCCATAACACACCTCAAACGCTTACACAACACGGGACTCCGACTGCAAGACGTCAAGCTCTGGAGGTGTGACGGTCAAGGAACGCACTTCCGTACGCTCCTCGGGCGATTGAAATAATGCACCACGGCTCTTCGAGAAATGGCAGAGATGTATATTATCCTGCTGGCCACAAAGTATCCTCAGTGGATCAGGTCTCATCGGCAGGAGCAGAGATGCTCCTTTTCGAACTGATCCTGTGGAACTCCCCGACGTAATAAAGCAAACGGATGTTTCATCTCCGACGGCGACGGTAGTGACGGATACGACAGGGGGCTGCAAACCTGAGCTTATACTAAGGGTTAGGCAGATGGAAAAGTATACATCGTCAACGCTGGGCAGCACTGTCGTGGCTGTGGAATCTTACCCGCACCCCAGGGTCGGCCGACTGGATCGAGTATGGAGCCCTCGTTCTAGGGCACACGACACAAGACACGGGCTCAAGGCTGCGATTGTGGGGAGAATTAATGCCAAAACGGCTGTCAGCCTGATCAAGAGACGGCAAAAGTGGGGAGCGGTTGATCGACGTTCGGCAGCTGCGCTGGACACGCTAGGATGGAGACGACTCCGGCGGGTAACCAATACAGGTGTGTGGGTAGAACAACTCCTGTACAGGTTCAAGGCGTATGCATTACCACTTACGAACGACGGTGGGTGTAATAGGATGTCCCCATGCGGCATTCGGCATGGTCAGCCATGTTGAATGGTTTCTGGACATGTCTCGGAGCAATTCAGATACGTAAAGTCTTCCTAAGGGCATGGTGCAAGGTAGGCCCTAGCGGTCCTGACTTCCTACCTGCATTTTTCGGCTTGGTATCACTGCACGTACCCAACGGAATGTGGACGGCGGTGGACAGCACTTATCTCTTGCTTGATACAACGGCACACACGACCCTCACTTCGGTTCTGACTGAAGTGGTGGAGAGCCGCTGGAGAGTTGGGGCAGCTCTTTACCTACATAATATTTGGCGGTGGAGCGTGGTAAATTTTGATGATAACAACTGTGTGGAGGAGCAACACGATGTGGCCGCGTCGAGAGAGCGTCTCGCACACGGATACGACTTCGTCCTCCCACTGATTATACTCTGAATGGTATGAGGCGGTGGTAATCCGGAAAGTAATACGACAAGAGGTCGACGACGTCCAACATCAAGGACTGCTTGCCGGTCCTACTCGCAATGTTCTTCTTTATGATGGACGGCAACCCCGTCCACGGAGGGAGTGGCGCGGTCGTGGTGCGCGTTGGATAAGCTGAACGGCGGCTGAATTGACAGCTTGTCGTACGCGTCGTCGTCAACTACCAACAATCTAGCTGAGCAACTAGAACTTCTCTGCGGACTACGAGTCTGCGCACAACGCAACTGGACGCCACTCCACGTTGTAGGGGACAGCCACAATATCATCAGACAGCACAGGACGCACATCGTTCCGAAGACGATTCACCTGCGAGGCATCTATTGGCAGTGCCGCCGGCTGACGGACAAACTATCGGTCTCCTCATGAGCCCATCACCTCAGAGCGTACAACAACATGGCGGATGCTTTTGCGAACATATCAAAGGACACAAAACGGAGCACCCAAGGCCTCTCCACTCTGGGAGGGCTGCATGATCCCCAGTGGCGCACGGTGCTCTCTCTCTCGTTCTCACGGAAGAGAGTCACTGGTTTCATAATCAGTCTAACAAGAGCCTTTTCAGGCTCGAGGCCTCCGCGTCTTAATCGTGGAAGCGCCCTTGATCGTCAGACAAAAGAAACGGGCTCGCGGATTGAGACGAGCGTCGGCAAGGCCATGGGAGGTCGTTAGCCAGTTAAAGTTAAACGAAATCCATGCTCCACAAGCAATTATCAATTTTACTTATTTACCTGACCTTTACACGAAGTTTTTCCTTTTGTTATTAAAATCTCCAACTATTCTCGGTTAAACCTAGGTTCGCATTATGAATTTACCATGCACTTACCCGTTTTACAATTCAAATTTTGGACATACAGTACATATGTACTGTATTGTGGAAATTCCTCTATACGTATTGTCAATTCCGCCCGTGTTTACTCCATTCGGGTAGGGGATATTTAATACGAGGGTACCATAACGAAAGCCAAATTTATCATTTGGAATCGGATTTCGTCAAAGCCACTTTGAGAAGGATGAGAGAAATCCGACACAAAAAACGCCGCACTTTTTTTAGAGCAGGTGGACAAAAGCAATGATTGTCCTTGTCAAACTGAAGGGACGTTGTCTTTACTTCCTATTGGTTTTCCTAGCGTCTGAAGTGCATATCGGTATGCACTGCACATTGAAGCGTTCTTCACCTTTTCCTTCTACCTCTACCGAGGGAGGAGACAAAGGTGAACAACGAGGTCAATGTTGATAACGGGCAATCTGATGTTCAAGCCAGACTCGATTACGCATTTGAAAAGTTGATTGTGAGTCTGATGGGAGATCAAGCCATCTTGAACAAGCGCGTGGGACAGAAGACTAGATGTATGAGCCTATTCTTCGCTGGTAGGGAAGAAAACATATGCTTATCATGTAAAAGTTCTTTCTCATTTTCAAATGTTTTTGAAAATGCCCTCCGCATAATCACTAGAATTTTAGACTATATTTCGGTGTACCATAAAGTAAAATCAGTTGATGGACGGCCTCATCAAATAGAAATAACCAACAACTCGCCACGTGGTAGTGGCAACTGTGTCGTTAGTCCTAGGTGACGGTGTTTTCGATCGTATATTGCTTTTCTGCGGACTCAACAATGTCAGTAGCCAAACGTCATAAGTGGCGTTGACGGCTGCTGGAATTGGCATGTTTCTGAGGACGCGAGCAATTGCTAGCCTCTTCCATTGAAAATCTGCAATTTGAGTGGCATCGGCTGTTTATAAATGGAACGAGATGCATGTATCAATGAACTATTAAACTATTGCACAACTTTGTGGACACGCTCGTATGCTATGCGAAACATCATGCGGTGCGACTGCAAGCCAGCAACATCAGAACATGAGACTGCTATGTGTTCATACCCTATATGTCCAATCACATAATTTGTGACCCCTAATGATAATGGCGTTCGTTGTGGTACCCTCGTGACAAATATCCTCGGGTCGGTTTGAGCGGGCGACCCAAATGGCCAATGTCAGTTCATCAAATGACCTACCCCTATAACGGCTTCACTCATTAGAAGGACCATACTCGTACTTAAAACAACACGTTGTAACCAATCAAGTCACTTGGTCAATTCAACCAATCACTGTAATATGAAATATATAATGCGTGTAAAGTACATTTTAGTTGCCACACTGTACTTTGTACAAGGTTATGCACCCGTGGTGATAAGGATATTGCTTCTATTTTCTCGGATTATGTTTCCCGTGGTCAAATACGACTAAATCACTCCACGGCCCTGATAAGGCAGCTACTGATTTGGATGTCAGGATCATATGTCGATAACGTACATCAGGGAAGGAGAAGGCCAACACAACTTACCGCGGCGTCAGCTCCCTGAGCTGACGTGCTATCACCACCTCGACGCCTTCTGGTCGGACCTCTCTCGATGTTGATATCGAGTGTATGTCGACTCCCGGAGTCGAAACCTCCTTAATACCTCGATGCCATTTGGCGGAGCTACACGTGATTTTGAATCAATCATGGCCGTGTCAACTCCCGGAGCTGACACGCCGACATCACAACTATTGTTTTTAGCTGGAGTCCCTTGCATATCAGATACGTCAGTTCCCAGGGCCGACCCACCTCCGTCACATTCACTGTCTGTGACTTGAAGTTCTTCTTAGTTGATCGATTAACTCACAGAGTTGATACAATTATTGCACTTCAAACGTGTCTCAAATCGGAAATCCGATTTGAGATACGTTTGAAGTGCAATATCCGATTTGAGATAGACTCAACGACTGTCTCAGTCGTTGCGACTTGTGCGTGGGCACTGGAGGCTGAACTGTTGGGTCCGGTGTACCCACATCGGTAACACTGAGTTTGTCCCGCGTTACGCTGTTGGTGTCCAATAGCAGAAGCATATTTAGCTGCGTCCCAAGCCACTTTCCGTGGGCTAGCCACGTGTCTTGTAAGTTGACCAACCACGAACATAATGTCGGGTCTGGACACTCGCGCCAGGTATAGCAGTGCTCCTACCGCGTACCTGAACGGCATTTTCGCCATCATCGCGCGCTCTAGTTCTGTAAAACCATCATCAGTGAAATCCAGATGAATGTTGGCCACCATGGGTAAATACGTCGGCCGGGTTTCATCCATTGCGAATCGGTGAAGCACTTCGTCGATGTAAGCCGTCTGACTCAGCAACGTGATGCCGGACGCAGCGCTATTCACCGTCTTGTCCAAGAACTGGTGCAGTGTACCCATGTCCTGGACCTGGTATCGCTGAGTGAGTGCTGCCATGAGGCGCAGGAACTGCTCTTCCAGCTCATGAGCAACCAGAATATCATCCACGTAGATGCACACCAACAATAATGAGTCAGAAACATACGCGTAATACAGGCAGGGGTCGCCTTCCGTTGGCATCAGACCATATTGAACCAGAAACGCGTTGATTTCCTCGTTCCATTCGCTCCCTGCTTGTCGTAGGTCATACAATGCTTTCCGCAGGCGCCACACTCCCCCCTCATCTCCTCGCCGCGAATATCCAGGGACTGGTCTCATGTAAAATTCTCCCAGCAAGCCACCCTTCACGTAAGCTAAAGGAGCATCTCCCTGACGCATATTCAGCTTCAGTTTCTCCACAAGCACAAAGAAAACCTGAACAGTGACAAGTCCAGCAACTGGAGCGTAGGTTACGAGAAAGTGAATAATCCACTCTTGCTTATCACCTCGAGCGCAGAGCCTTGCTTTAAAGAGCTCCGCATTTCCTTCACCACCTCTCTTTAAGTGAAATTGTAGCGTGTAGTCGAGAATGCGTACGCCATCTGGAGCATTTACCCACTCGAAAGTCCCATTGTAGACGTAAAATCCTTTAACCCCCTCGGCACATCCGATGAAGGCGCCAAGCTGCCCTCGAGTGTCCGCAAAGCGTTTCATTTTGCGCCGAATCGGATCTGGAACTCGAGCGACCACAGCTTGACCGAATATTGGCAGGTTGCTCACATCTGGGCGATTTCCCAATATGCGCTCGTACGGCGTAATAGTCGCTCCATGGCTAATAGTCGTTCCATGGCGAGGGATCCGGTTGTGCATGTACGTTACATGCTGTAATACATACTCCCACAGTTTGTGCGGCGATCCTGAGTCCACGAGCATGGCGACGGCGGTCTCAGTGACATGGCGAATGCTTCGGTCAGCCACCCCGCTTTGAATCGACGAGTATGGCATTGTATGCTGCAGTAGAATACCATGATTGTGGGCCAGTTTCCTGAAGTCCTTGTTCAAGAAATTCGTCCCGCCGTCCGTGCGCAGCACCTTGATGGATGTCACCGACACCGCAGCCTGCATCTCGATCATAGCTAAAAAAACCGCTTCGCCATTGCTGGTGCCTCATTCTTGTGCTTTAGTGCGTACGTTTGCACATAGTCCCGCCAAGCAACAACCAAAAAGTATTTTTACCCACTTAGGGACCTTGAAATCGGCCCTACACGATCCATGTGACAAATGTCATCTGCAACCACGTCAGGACTTGTCCAAGCTCTCGAAATAGGCAATCGTGTTGCTTTTGTGAGTGCGCACACAGTACACATGGATGGCTTGGGACTTGTTGCAATGCGAAGTCCTCAATCAACGTCTTTATCCGCCATTTTCTTCAAACTGTCGTAATTAACGTGACCCACTCTTCGTTGCCACATCGCTACCGTCCGTCCCAGGGCAGCTGCCGACAACCCACGTGCTGGGTGCGGACCCACATCACATTGCTCAGTTCTAACGACCGAGCACACACCACCCTCCAGGCGAGCAATGCCTCTCGTCTTGCCTCGAGTAGAAGTCACAGTACAACAAGCTGGACCAAACTCACAGCAATTCTTTTGTGTAACAGTGCTGACACCGACAGCAGCGTATGCGGAAGTTGTCGACCAGGTAGACATCGTTAATCACGAAATCTCGGTCTGCGTCGTTGCGGGCTGTGTCCTGGAGAAGTGCCTTGATTCGCAGCCGACCTTTCGCCCTTGCAACCACAGTCCTTCCGTCGGCTACAAGAATGGCAAGAGTTACGTCTTTGTCAGTGACTTCAAACCCTCGTATTGGCTCGTCAGGTGGTGTAACGCGCCCGAATCTATTAAGACCGGACCCCACCCGATGCCAAACCTTCAGGCCGAGTCGTCCTCTGACTCCTCTGTAGAGGCATTTTCTAGCACGGCAGCCGAGTTACCTTGACCTTCGAGTGTGGCCGCGTCTTCGGGTTTCTTGGTCAGGTGCTGGCGGTGATATTTAGTGGTGTGACCCTCTTCTCCGCAGATGTAACACACGATGCTTTTGCGCGAGGGAGCCCTGCTTGGTTTATGCATGCGCTCAACCACCGCCGAAGGGCCATGGCTTTTGCCGCCTTGGGCCACTGTCCGGATGGTGCGGCATACGCAACAAGGTTTATTGATTTGCCATCCCCTCGCGACCCATGCGAGCCATTTGCCATTTTGCGCTTCTTGTAGTCATCCATCCGACCGTCGGACTGTGACAGCTCGCTGAGAAACTGCACTGCGTCATTCAACACGATAGTTCGGCTGCCCTGTTTCCCACGAACGTGTGCTTGAACAATGTCTTTCCGTTGTGGTCATGCCACACGCAAGAAGGTACCCAGAGCATGCTGTGCATTGGCCGAGTTGGTGATTCCTCCAGTGAGACCCATCTGCCATTTGCAATACTCGCTCCGCATACTCTTGGTACCTCTCCGATGCCCGTTTACCTTCCGAGTAGTTTCTGCCGTGATCTCCTGGTCGGTGAGACTTGGACGAAACTTAGCGACCAGGGCACTTCCCACCTCATCGAAGGTCGCCTCGGGGTGCTTGCCTCGGTACGCTCTTAGCCAACGACGGGCCGAGCCTGTGAGAAAAATGGACAACGCCAATTTCTTGATGGTGTCCGTCCATTCCTGAACGGTAAGGACTTGAGCGTCCTCCACTTGATCAGCAAATGGTTCCCACAAGTCACGAACACCGAAATCATACGGTCCAGGCGGGACGGGGCCCGAACACACTTCCGACTTCACGTTCCTCAGGTCAACCCTTTCAGTTTCTTGTTAGCTCCATCGTCGTCTCGTCCTGGTATCATAAGGGCACCGTTCGACTAATCGTCGGGCTCTGGCGCACCACCGCCTGCTGTCTGCGCAACAGGTGCTTGAGGAACTGCTGCGGCGTTAGGCAGAGCCACAAGCAGCAATGGGGTACCATCTTGAAGCGGCGCAGGCGCGTTAGCATTTGCGTTTGACGCGGCTTGAAGCGGATGGGGCGACGAGTCGACATCGAGCGAGTGCGGCTGTTAACCAGTTAGACGAGGGAAAGTGGAAGTATGTCAAATAGGCTCGCAAAGCGACTCCTTAGCTGCCTACAGGTCAACGAGAACGCTCGCTAAACTTCACCAGCCACGCGCACTGGCTCGACATGCCTGATCTCGGGGCATCAGCGCATCTTGATGACCCGATTTAGAGTAAGACACTCCATGTGCCACTTTTCCATCATGGACTCACCAGCTGCGGATCCAACTATAAATAGGTGTTGGTTGGAGTTATTCTGGGACTTGCACACACAACCGATTTGCTTGGGGTGCTAAATCTAAGTATAAATCGATCGATTAAGCAATTGAATTAGGCAAAACAATCGATATTAAAATGCATGTATAAATATATTATAATTATATATACTTATACATTTTAAAGGTAGTAATACTTAAATGTTTGCAGTACTAACGAATTCTTCCGATTAAAGTACCGGGATTATCGTGCTGGTAGTATACCCTAAATGGGTGACACGTTATTTGGAGGTATTTTAATCGGAAAATGCTTGACTTGATTTTAGAATTGTGCAAGGTACTATAGATGATACAACACCATAGCAGCGGACAGTATTCAGAAATGTATGTGATTTGGAGGGGGTATTTCATTCGGAAGAATACGTTACTACTGCACAACCTGTGTCAAAGCAAATACATGTAAGAGAGCTTCTCCAAAAACAAACGCACATTAGACGAAACGTATCTGTATTGTGTTGCTGTCATCATGATGTGACCTTTCAGCTGGTGAACGTGATCCTACCTGTAATCGTTTGCTAGCATCCAAATTTACAATCGATTGCGTTTAGCCTCTTTTTGCCCTCGAACATATAAAAAAGAATTAATTCTACGTTGGAGACACCCTGTTTCGACAGGCACAGCTCGGCTTGGGTTATCACAGGGCGTAGTTTCAGCATTTCGCCATAGTTGTTTGCAGTTACGTTATGCCCCAGCACCAAAAAGACTTTGAACTCTCGGTTATCGTCAGCACGGAGCAATTTGGCCATGTTAGAAATGACCTTACAATTAACGCAATTTCATTCAAACGGCTAAACCCACCATATTGTGGTAAACCTGATTGGCTTAGATCAAAGGCTGCCAGCTTCAGACAATTTGAGCATGTGTCAATCGGATTCTTTGCCGTATTTTGCTTCAGGTACCAAAAGCAAAAATAACAGTAATAAAAACTCGCTCGGATTATTGCCAAGCAATGTCAATACTCACGAACAGTAATTACAACAAGCACTAGTAGTACTGCGGTAGTACCACTGATGTTATTTTTCTCGCAAGGTTACTACACTTTCGAGGATGAAGGACACCGATGAGGAATTAAATTATATAAGTAGATTGTGGGCACTTTTGCAAAACGTAAATAGTCGTCTGCATCTACTTATAAGTAGATCGTAGGCTCTTACGAAAAGCACATCCAGGCCAACAGGCTTCACTACTAGCAAGACACCTGAAGCGATTTAAGAATGCTTCGCACCACGAGCTTGATGCACAGGGTGGTTTTTAATGGGGCTCCTCTGACTGCAATGGCCGCATGTCTTGGAAGTGGGCGATGCGAAGTCCACACCTCGGGGGCACTTGCACTTCGGCAGTCTGCGCCAATAGTAATATGTTTGTGGTACTCTCCACTCTTGGAAGTTTAGGTGGGATTCCATTGAATTTATTGCATGGTGATATGTACTTGTATCAAGACCATATTGACTACAAGAACTTACGCCCTCATGAAGACACGCACCTCACCCCCAAAAGAGGTTAAAGGCATTGTTGTATTCCCTAAAGTAGAGTTTAAAGGGATAGATGGTGGTATACCAAATAGAAAGCCGTGCGCTCAACCCATGAGCCCGGTCCATATCGCTTCAATATTTTAAAAAGTAAAAGCGTTGACCGATGCCACGTTTCCGACATTATCAAGCACGGCATACTGGATAATGTCGGATTCCTTTTCCTAGCCAAAAAAACACGCAACACACTTAGCCCGTGCTCTTTTTCTTTTGGTCATAAGCTCAATGCAAATTGGGCTGGATCTACTTATAAGTAGATGCAGACGACTACTTACGTTTTGTGAAAGTACCCTCGATCTACTTTTATTATTTAATTCCTCGACACCGATACAACTCTCTCCCGTTTTGGCCGATCAGTAGGTGATTCAGCTTGACATCAGTCCTCGATCTGACAGGTCAAGCCTGGGCATCTCTAAAAAGGTGGGGCTCTCCTACAGTGCTACACGTTCCCTCGTGGAGCACTGTTAACCCCTTGTTGTCGCAGTTGGCCTTGTTGAAGTCGCATCTATTCTGGTAGGTGACACCGTTACTTGCACAGACTGCTACGGGGTTATTGCCACCGCCGCATGTAATGTAGAGAACGTTTGAGCAAGCAAAATCGTTGGCGGAGATCCCGACGATAGGGAGATCTTCCAGTCTGGGGTAAATGGCGAGACCCCGGAAGTTTAGCTGTTTAGCTGGTAAATAGCAAAGTGAATAGGACAAGATTACACTGTACTCCACTTTTCTAGTGTGGCTCTTGCACTTCAAGAAATTGCACTGTTGCGTTGTCGTGTACTGTATAATGCAATACATGTAGCTATTAATGCAGCTGAATGATCAGCTGTAGGCTCCTTTCCATCTGTGCTAAGGCTCTTACCATGGTATTAAAGTACCGTATTGCACGAGTTCCCTGCAACCACGGATTTCCTGCAACAGGCGTAAAAAGTATATACAAAACTAGCATGTTCATTGTATTTACCACTTTTTACTTGTTTCTTATAAACTTGAAGTGACCTTTTTACGCTGTTGCCGAGATCTCGTGCAATTTGGTACTTCACACTATACAGTTCTTGCGACATGACGACACGATTTGAAACCTCAATTTATTGGGCGTAGCCCCATTATGGTGGGCTTGCTTGCAGCATTTTCAGCGTCCCTGTCTTTTATCGCGCAGCTTCAACGAACTTATCGGATTTGACTACCTTTCTCTCTGCGATATTGACTGGGGCTAGGGCGGCTCGTTAAACAGAGGACCTGGGACCTGCGATCAGCCGTGGTGTCCCTCATGGGTATGACTTTAAAAACATAGCGAATTAAGGCTTTTATTCCTGAAGAGCTTATTTATATAACTGTTCTAATTTGACAACTTCCATAAACACAACCCAATATGGGATAGGAAGTATATATAGGGGCAGTTAGCGGCTGCGTGGTATTCGTTATTATTTGGTGGGATAGGTCATGGAAAGGCTATAAATTATTTCGTAGGAGGTATCATCGTCTTTTCGGTGAAGATGCTCGGTATTGTTGGTGAAGCTTCCAGTTGCGACCAACTTCGTGTCTTGCTGCAGAGGTCGCATCAACTCGAGTCCATGTTGTAGAAAGTTCAACTCAGTTGCAAGGTGCCGGCGCCTTGGCACAATTGCCGTCTGTAAAGTTGCTGAATGACACTTAAAGTAGGCCACTGGAAGAGCGCTTCGAATGTTTTCGAACGTCTCAGATGTCTAAACCCAAAATGATAACTTATTGCAGTAAACTGGGTCACCGCCAGTAATTTATTTCAGTAATTCTACTTAATTTTTTTTATTTACTGATTCCGAACTCTGACTTCAAGAGTTCTTTGACTCTGTGTAAAAATTACTGAAAACCAGTACTTCGAAGTAATAAATAGCCCAGTTATTTACTGACCAGCCTCCCTCCCGCCAATAAAATAATTACTTAACTTGTCCGAACTCTGCTTAAAGTACCGGTAGACGCCTGTTGTGGCTGAAGCACGCTCAACACACGCATACTTAGTGCTCTCGGGCCATGAGTGCGGCGCGGTGAGGGTACGATGAAATATCACATTGCAGTTCACTGCTTTTCTCTAATAATAAACAGTTTTAACAAGCTTTGTATGTAATCATATTTTTTGGAACAACGTCCCGTGTAAATATAACGTTAGAAAGGTATCGTAAAGAAGATAGCTACTGGTTACTTTTACATAACAAATGGGCTAGTCCGCAGTCTAGCACCTATAAAGGTAACAAGGTTGACCAGATTCTAATGGCAAAATAAACGAACAGTGCGTACTAGAAGTGACAGAAACTCCAATCGCATTTATGTTGCCTATATGACATCCATCCAGTCGGCTAATAATCAGAAAAATGCGTTTAACGCACAAACAGTAGGAATATAACTACAAATACTCAAAGTATATATGAGTTCTGCTTGCTTTCCGATTGTGCTAGGTTAGTTTTCGTGCCACTCCTGCAGTAATATCTACATCTAAACTACAAATAATAGAGCTTGAGGCTTATTATGCGTTTACGGGTTCGTAATAAATGGCTTGCGAAAGCTATATGGAGTAAGAACACAATTGGGGCCTATTCCGACAAAACCTCTAAAAGTGAACAGCGGATTTGATTTATCTCTATATTGATGCATTCCGTTGTTTTGAAGAATCCATTGGAACCTCATGCGGGAAGCCCGGATTTTCATTTCTTAGCAACGTAGTAGAACTTTTAAAAATGATTTGTGATACATGAAAAGGAAATAAAGTTTATTAGAAAAAAAGTGATGAGGCGGGTTCTGTCAGCAGGTACGAATCGGCAACTTTCGTCGTGGATGCCGTGTTCGATTGAGTACACATTTGTTTCTCGTCTCAGAGAGGTGCATTGATGTCTCGAAGCAATACTACGTAGATTGATTGTACACAGCGATCACGTCGTCCCATACACAATCTGGAGCTGTAGGCATCCCGATTGAAGTCTCATCCAAACCCACTGCTGGCCTTCATTACAGCGTATTTCCTGTATTTCATGTTTAGCTCTGCTATCAAGCTTTGCAATTGCGCTCATCGCATTCACCGTGATCTACTGTTGTTGCTTCCTTCGCGTCGCTTGTTCTTCTCATTCTGGGACGTCGGCAATTCGTTTGCGTTCTTAGCAACCCTATCGGTTTCGAGAACCTGGTGCGGCTTGGGCAGCATCGCGTCCATAAACGACCTGTACAACACCGCCATGCACGGCAGGACGTTAACCGGCGAGTCGAACAGAGCCGTTGATCGCCACGCCATGAAATCCATCGTGGTTGTGGCTGGTCTTCTTCTCTGCAAGGAGACCGCCACTGGCGGTGATGTAAGTCCTGCTGAGTGCTATCGCCTCCTGGTTGCCAACCCTGGCCCCATCGCGTGCGGCCACGGTGGCGACGTGTGCCGGTTTTAGGCGCCGAGCGGCCGCCGACCTGGCCAGTCTCCAAACACCAGTCTTGTCAGAGCTGGTGTCTACACCGTACTATTTTCATATATGCTATTACAGGTGTTTATCCGCCGGCCCGCTAAAAAATATCCTCTATCTTCCCGAATTCGGGCGGATTAGACTCCTTGCGCGGCAGCAAATCCTCCGTCCTGTAGACGCTTCAGAGCGTTCTCGAGCTTGGCGGTCCCATAACGAAGCAGTACCGTGGCTTCTCCACCATGGGTCGCAAGTCGTCCGGAAATGGGGCGGGGCTGCAGACGCTGTGTTACGGGACGGTTAGGCTCGCAGGCAAGTAGGTAGTCGGTAGCTTTGTGACAAGAAGAATAAAAAAAGCATAGGCTCAACTTGTTGGCTTCCAGGCAAATTCACGACTGATACTTTCCTAACATACCTTCACCAGCTTCGACCGTGGCGTTCGACGCCAACGCACCCTTCACGAACCTTGCATGCCGACCAGATCCCGGCACGCCACCGCCTTGCACCTCCCCACGGACGCTCCGACACCCCAACCGTCCTTGCGCAGCTTGTCGCCGCGCCGCACACCATCGTGACCTTCATGCCGCCCGTCCTTGGTCATCAGGGTGCTTCCTTAGCCCCCGAGGCATCGACGCCTCAACTGCAATGGCCCTTGGGTGGCAGCTCGATGACTGCTGCCACCTCAATACAATTCTTTGGTGTTGTCCTCGCGACCTGTCGCACGGTACTGTGCCTCTTCTCAAGGCTCATCTCCTTGAAGCTCCACCACTTCATCAGTCGAGCGTGGAGGACGGACCATCCGTCTGGGACGATGAACTCCGTCCCCACTCGTGACACTACCATGCTAAATGCTTAACGCTGGGGGTCCCTCACTGCTCCTGGATATATGACTTCAACAGAAGCTTATTGATGCATTTCAACACTGGCCTTCTTACTGATGTCATGTCTCCGTACTGCGATTCTCAACCGCATACTCATTCAGGATCCTCTCATGCTTCCACTTGACTAGGTCTTCATGCGCCAAGTTTGTAATCAGGGGAGGTTCCTGCAGCGTGACTCCCATGGTCCTCACGCTGGTACTACCGACGTCACCGTCCGTGTTGGCACGGCTTCGCTTGGACGGGCTTCTTTCTGCACTTGCTGACATGCTGTCCGAGCACAGCTACAGTATACTTTGTAGTGTCTTGAACATCAACATACTGAACTTGGTCTTGAAGTCGATCGTAGCCTTGTTACTAGTCGACTTGTATATGACGAAATAGATTCAGTTGTGTTTATTCAATTCCTCAGGCAACCATGCATGCTATGTAGTCTGTTCTCTCCTGGTGATCCTTTGTAACTAACCTGCAGTAGTTTCTTGACAATAGTCGTAGGTTTCCTGTTGCCGTCTGTTTTTCATCCTTTGTCTTAGAAACGGATAGCCGCATGGATCCATAACCACTGCATCGCGTGATTTAAAGCGAATCAAGGAGGATCGATTCACATTAACTCGTGTGAGTAAACATCAGATTAGGCTTCATTCACTTTAAGTTAGCTCTCGAAAAAAGGCGATTTGAGTGAAGATATGGTGAGGTTTTCTCACAGGAAACTGAACACGCCATAGTATCGACAGCGTTAGGCTATTAACACTTACGCCTTAACATACGTATACGCAGTCCATGGGTCGTAAAAAGGATTTCAGGTGGCCTGTTTCGACCACAGCGCGACCGCGTGCTAAAATGGGCTTCAACTTAATTCGTCCTCTCCAAAGGGTCCGTACATTTTCAGCTTGTTTTCTGCACGGGTGCTTCGCAACGGGCGCTCCCTAGATTCTCCCGTATCTTTCCAGTGAGTTTTGGCCGCCCCTTCTAGCACAAATGGTAGCTTCTTATCAAGTAGATCGACATTTCTCCAATAGACGGGTCCTCCTTAGTCTCGGCGATCTTCTCAATTCGTTTCTTGAGCTGAACCTCGTCCAGAGGATATAAGCCGTCTTCTAGCGCCTTCTCGTATTCCTCCATACCGACTGCGATCTGGACGCCAGCAAGAGCAGGACACTCTTGCCCAGGCTCGCTCGCTTCTATCGCGTCGAGCTCTTTGCCCAAGAACAGACGAGTGTACTCGGACTCGTCTGAGTCATCAACCACTTTACCGTCATAAGTCTCAACCGTGATATCCGGTACGGGCTGCTTTGAGAGACCGTAGTCGCTCGCACCACTTCGGGAACTACCACCGCATCCGGCAACTCATTCAGATCGACACCTTCCCAATCCACAAACACCGAATCTTCAATCTCGACTTCATCCGTCGGATAGGAGATCACTGTAGCCACCCTCGCGGATATGCTGATCTTGTTCAGGATGCTCTTCAGAACCTCGATCCTGGGAATCGGGTCTCTCGACTTCACTTCAACCCTGCTCGAAGTCTCGACGCCCACCATCTCCGTTACCTCCTCTGTTTCTACCGTCCTTTCGGCCTCCTCACAGAAGGTCGTGCTCACGAATTCTTTACCGGCCATGTCGAACACTTCCTCCTCCTTCTCCTCTTCGGCAGCCTTGGAAGTCACCACGTCCGCCTTCTCTCCAGGCAAGGACCCTTCTGCCACGTTTCAACTGCACCTCTTATTTCTCGACTTCCCTTACACCAGCGTCCTCGATTTCTTCACTTCGGCAATCACCGGCACTCTTTTTTCACCGCCAAAGTGATCACCACCCGAGCCAACCGTCTAACAAGAGGAAGGAGTGGCTCTTCCGTCCCCTTCCTCCCGTCGCCTTCATTGTCGAGTGTCAGCGTTCGCCGTTTGCGACGTCATAGCCCATAGAGAACGGATAGCTGGGCACTCCGCCACTACTGACTGATCTCATCGCGAAAGAAGCGCTTAAGCAGACCCCGAGGTCCTCACCCACCAAACCGGTTACCACCGTAAGCATGCGTAGTGCTCGATTCACACTTAGAACGGACGTCACCCAACTGATCTCACAGCATACACGTCATGCTCGGGCGTCTACAGGTAGCACGACCGTGGCCATTGTAGCCACTGCGGGCACACACCGGAACCCCGTCTTGAGTGCGACTATCGTCTTCCATGCTGATGCCACGGAACGGACGATTGGCACTCGAAGTTGAACCAGAATTTCCAGACGGAGGAGAAGCCGTAGCCACCGACACCATCGGCGCACGGTTCCTCGGAGACCGTGGCCCTTCCCAACAACTCAGGTACATATGTTCCTGCATTGATTGTTGCTGTTGCATAAACGACTGCACCTGCTGAGTCAAAGCATTCACCGACGCCAACACCGGCGATTCCGTCTGCTTATTTTTCTTCTTCTTGGTCGACTCATCGTCCGAAAACGCGTCGTCTTCCTCAACGGTACGGTACATGTCTTTAAACATGAACCATTCGCACGCTACAGGGATGTCTGAAGCGGGGCTATCACCGAGCGTAGCCAGCACACGCTTGTTCCTCAGTCCTCGACGGAACAGTTGGTACCTCATCTGAGGGTTGGGATAGTTCAGCGACTCGCAAAGATCCAATCCACGGTGGTCCCACTACTACCCATACTCACCACGCTCCCGCTTGGTTGTCTCCAACCGTTCCCACCAAAGCACGGGTTGCCCAGAGACTAGTCGGCGCCCCGAGGATGTCGCGGAGTTGACACCGAGGAGTCGAACTGGTTCTGGAGCACGTGGAGGTTCCCTGAACGCTTTCAATTTGTCGACTTTAGTGTCGAATACTGTCAAAGTGCTGCCGTTGTTTTATTCGGATTGGGCTACCGCGGAAATGGCCCTTGAATTCTGGGAACTGTTTTAGGCTCACACGATTGTGTTGCCGGATCAATCACGGTTGCTGGTGTTCCGCCAAAAATTCAAGGGTCGAGAAGCTGATCGATGATGGATCCACTCGACCACCCGGTCGTTCAAAACGCTTAAGTGAGATTTCACAATCAGTTCTTGAGCCGTACCGCCGATGAGCTACTCATACGCGGAGCAACCGTTCGGACCCTGGCAACCGTAGATTAAGGCTGCGAGGCTCCTCGCGATAGCGAGCCGCCAGACTGTGTAAGGCGGTCCATCATTGCCAACGTCTTCTTGTACACGCTCATCTCTACGGGGCCATACTCGCGGTCCTGCCCTCCTAGTTTCCAGTCGATCCCGAATCCTTTGCAACGCTCCAGCGACAACCGATGGCCGGGCGATCAGTCCGTCGCACCTCAGGGCCAGTGTACCGAGGAATAAACCCACTCGGACTCCTTTGCGGCGTGGATTCCTCTACCGTTCTATTCCCTGCCACATCAAAGTGGCCGTGCGAAGTGACGTTGCCATACTCATTATGCGGGACGGACCTTAGCCAAAGCCGCCGTAACCGAACGGTTCCTCATACCGGTCGAAGGCGACCCTGCCTCCACCGTGTTCTTCCTTTACAAAGGGCTCGGTCTCGGTCTTGATCTCGGCCTTGCCCGCGGCTGTGCCTTCCATAGGACCTGCTTCTTGATCTTCTTCATCAGCGGCATTGGACTCTTCTCCCTAACCTCAGACTGTTCAGCTCCTCCTGACGCACCAAAGGCAGACCGTCCTTGTCCGTCGGTCGTCTCATCCCCTCAGGCGCCTGCTCGTCTCAACGCAGCGCGTTCCCTAGCAGCATTTTTCAGCCGCTGTCTTTTGGCCTGAACCTCGACTGCGCTTTCCATCGTGAGAAGATGCTCGCGCATTTTCTCAGCCTTCTTCCAAAGTTTGGTCTCGACCTGCTCCGCGGTCGGCACCGCTTCTACAATTTCTTCGCCACGATTGCCTTCGTAGCGCTCACTCCCAACTTCACTCCCCGAAACCTCACCGTAGAAACCCATCTCCTATAACCGACCAAACCACCAATAACCGTATCCAAAACAACCGTACTCCGAAGCACTTGTACCAGATCAGCCGTGCCTCCGGTCGGTTCTCCAACAACAACAACCTTTTTACGCGCTCAACTCAGCGCTTTCGCAACCAACACCAACTCGCTCTTCTTGCCCTCCTGATCGAAGCTTGCCCCAACAAATGACGACGCTTCCTTAGGATCACCTGTGCGCTTAGACTCCAGGAGTGACAGCAAAGCCCTCCGTTCCTTAGACACTTCAAAGCGTTCTCGAGCTTGGCGATCCCACAACGAAGCAGTACCCTCGCTTCTCCAGCACGTGGTGCGAGTCGTCCCGAATATGGGGCGGGGCTGCAGATGCTGTGTTACCGTACAGCTAGGCTCGTAGGCAAGTAGGTAGTCGGTAGCTAGGTAACAAGACGAATGAAAAAAAGTTAAGACGCAAATAAATTTTACATCTAATACGTTTTGAATTTATCGTTATCCTGCTCAGTGTGTCGAGCCGACCGTAAGATAACAAGGGTCTGGATGGCCTAACTGGAGATGCCCAACGAACAGTATGGAGAACTATGAACAAATCTTATCCGAGTTGTATATTTGTCTTTAGCAACTAAAGTATCTGAATACAGTTGCTAATGGCACCGTCGCAAGCGTCGAACTTCGATACCAAAATAAATCTTTCTTGATACTGATTGGATCATGGATATAATGTTCCGTTGGGGTATATCTGGAGTCGCGTTCACGGACCACCAGGACGTCAATTCCAGTGGTCCTCCACTTCGCAACTTCCTGCAGCACCCTAAGTACCTGTCACGAGTGGGGACGGAGGACTCCGTCCCGGACGAACGGCCCGTCCTCCTCGCTCGACTGAGGACGAGATGGAGCTTCAAGGTGATGAGCTGTGGAAAGCGTCGCGGTACCGCGCGGCCGCTCGCGAAGATTACACTGAAAAAAATATATTGAGGTGACGACAGTCATCGAGCTGTCACCCAAGGACCATTGCAGTTGGGTCGTCGAAGCCTCTAAGGCGGGTCCTTGATGACCAAGGACGGGTGGCATGAACGACACGATGGTATGCGGCGCGGCGGCCGGCTGCACAATAACGGTAGGGGTGTCTGAGCGATGGTGAGAAGTTAGGCGGTGGCGAGCCGGATCTGGTCGGCATGCGAGATTCGAGAAAGGTGCGTTGGAGTCGAACGCCACGGTCAGAGCTTGTGAAGGTATGTTAGAAGAGATGTCAGTCGTGAATTTGTCTGGAAACCAACAAGTTGAGTTAATTTTGATCCTTTAGCTGTACCGGTGTCTATTCTTTAGCATATCACCAAAAGATTGTGAAGATCATCGGCAAGAAATCGCCCAGCATCGTAGCAAACACACTAGCCTTTGATGCTCTGAGTGCAGTGTTGGTGTCGCCTGTAGAAGCCGAGCTTCCTGTTAGCGTCGACACTGGTGTAACATCCCTATCAGCTGTCGTATCCACTGCCACTGAGATCCAAACGAAGAACCCGTCCTCCACCATATCTCCAACCAGGGAATACTGGAAAATCGGAACATTTTTTGGTGGCTTCGTTGAAGATGTTATCTCTGGCGTTGAGTGTAGTACTCTGCTTGTTTGTAGAGTACGGTGTCACTGCTTCCACCGATGAAATGAGGTCTTGGTCGAAGAAGAACTGGCCCACAGGGGCAACAGACCTGCCGGAGTAGGTGTTGTTCGAGCGAACTGTACCTCCATGGCTACCAGCAAATGCACATGTGTAGTACGACCAGCGTAGTGCCCAGAAAAGATGGAGCTCATCTGAGCAACACCGTCTTTATTCGTGAGGGTGACACCTCGTAGGAAGGTTTTCTGGAGATTCGTTGTGTTCGCACTGTTGCCATTGGTACTTGCCACCACACCCGAGTACCCGTCAGTGGCGTTCGTGTGCCACAGATCGATGTACATGTCCTTCATCGGGTCGCACGTGTTGATAACAATCAACTGCACGTCCACATACATGGTGACACCAGACTGTTGTTCACGCATGTCGGAACGGATGTACTCGCCACGGACGTAGTACGGACCTTCAGTGACTTCTGATTCTGCGATACAAGGAGCTGAGCTTCCGAAGAGAACACTGGCTGATGTTGTGGCGGTGACGCCTGTAAGATTGGACTTGTGACTCGTTCCCAACACAAGAGTGACATCGAGTCGACTTTGACGACGTTCTTGACGTAGCTTCTCGACGGCTTCAGTACACCAAGCCACGGCTCGCTCCTGAAGCGCGCGAGTGGACTCGGATATGGAGCACTTGGGCAACGATGCTTGAGCATTACCGGGACAGCTTACGTTGTACAGTGGAGAGTTCACGACGTGTGGGTTGCTTGTGAGCCGATGAAGAGTAGGAGAGGGTGCATGCTGTGATCGCCGTGGCAGCGAGCAAAGTTAGAATCTTCACCATGTTAAACTGGTTCTTACGACCCCTTGGCAGTGAGTTGAATTGTAAGCAGTGCTACACTGCCACAGAGCGAATAGATATTTTAGCGTCACGCGTTCATTATAGTTTGTGTTAAAGGACAAGATGGTGAGGGGGGTAATGGAACAATGCAGCGTAATTAGAGAAAATATCTAGTTCTTATCGAATACTTTGAGATCCACTTGATTTCATCTATTTCCATAATGCTAAAGAAATCAACGCAACTTTACGGGCTGAATATTTATTAGCTTCTACGTTGGTGCTGATGCACGCTAACTTTAGCCAAGCAAGGGAAAAAATAAATGATATATCCGCCGGATATGTATTGCAATTAAACCGTGAGATTGGATGAAAGCTAGATATTGCAATACCCAATTGGAGTGGAACCTGCGGTACCGAACTGCTGCACTGATCTTGTGACGGGGTCACATAGCACTTGCACAGAGGAAGCTGGCTTTCAAGAGTATACAAACTCTTAGTGAACTGCAGCTCACAGGTCCCTTGTCAAAAGGAACGAAGTAACCAGCTAAAGATAAATTTCAGACTAAATGTATTTATAGGTAAGCTTATGCTTGAGTTTAATACAAACTATAAGTCACCAATAGTGAAGCTATGTAGTTATCCAATGGTTGGCTCCTAGAGCCCCTGGTACCGTGTACCAGTCCTTCCGAAGAGTAACCAGTCACTCTTATATGTAACTTGGGTACACAGGCCTGTACTCCGTTACATCCTCCCCCACTTAAGTTCGGTTTACTGACCAATCAGAATGAGGGAGAGGGAGTCACAAACTCTCCTTCTCCAAGTCGAAAGACATCGACAAGCAGCGAGAACGCGGCGGAGGCTCACTTCACAGTTAGAGCCTCGAGCAGCACATGCGCTCTTCTTCTTGGTCTCCCCTTCGACCTTTAGCATGCCTCGTGGCTCTGCGAAGAGCGGTGCGAAAGCACACGCCAAGGCTACCAAGGATAATGCGAAGGCCAAGAGCACTATGCCTCGCGGCAAAGGCTCTGCACTCAAGAAGGCTACTAAGGTGGCTTCCGAAGCGGTCGATACGCCTGGCGACGCGGCAGCCAGCAAAGGCGCGAGCTCACGCAGCAGTCGCTCGCCTTCGGTGCCGCCTGACACCCGTCCGAACCCTCGCTTCACATACCGTGAGCGCAGTCCGGGTACTGAGGACGAGGCTAAGGCCAGGAGCCTCCACAGCGTATCTGGGAGCTCCGAGGGAGGGTACACTCCAGTGCCCAGCGAGCACGATGACGGCAGCGTACACTCGCACGCTAGTGATCACGAGGATCACGATTGAGAGACGCAAGAGCCCCGCCGACGAGGCTAAGGGCTCACCCAAAGCTGGCGATGACGAGGATAGAAACCTCAGAGGAACCTCTCGCTTGCCGAGGGCCTTGAGCGTGCTCAAGCTGCTAAAGCCGCAGCCGAGGAGGCCAAGCACTCCAAGAAGCGCATGGCTTCGAACTCCCCACTTCGCGAGGAGCAAGGGACTGGTTGTTTGTACAAGGATCTCTTCGCATCCTCGGATGAAGAGGAGGAGGGTGCCGTTGACGAGCCCCGGGAGATCACGAACGACCTCGACCGGCAGCAGGAGATCTTCAATGCTGCCCAACGAACGCATGGGGGGTTCGGTGGTGGCACCCAGCCAGGAAGCTGCCATCCACCCGAGAGGTTATTGGCCTCCCGAGGAGAGCTTTGGGGCTGGTCTCTTCCTGGAGAAACTCGTTCCTCCTCGTGGGCTTATTGGTGGCCACACTTCTAAGGGCCCTTACGAACGCGCCCTGGTCCAGAAGGAACAGTTGTTCACTGACAACTTGAAGGCGGCCCGGTGCGTGCTGCTCGCGCAGCACCAGATCCCTCTGAAGGACTTCACGACTAGTCGTAAGAGTCCCGAGAACCGGGGTGGTCTCTACCCTGTATGGGGCTACCCCTGGGCTCTTCCCGAGAACTGTCCGAGCTGGAGCTCATGCGAGGACATGTTCTAGGCGTGGGTTGAGACTCTCAAGTACTCACTCAAGGAGTTACGGGAACTCCAAGAAGGTCAGCTGCTGTCCAAAATCCGGGACCAGCGCGGTCTTCGCATTCGGTTTGTCCACTTGGTCAGCAAGCGGCAGCTGCCAAGGGACATCCAGAAGCGCGCGCCTTCCAGCGCTCGTGATGAGCGCGGGTACGGAGTGTCGTCAACGGCCGTACCCCGTTCGGGCAAGAAGCCCCGGACTACTTACGAAGTTGCCGCCGCTTCTGTTCCCAGATCGCGACAGCCTTCGGGTAGTCAGCTGGAGCTGTTCAATCGGCTCCCACAAGTTCTCGGAGTGGGCATAACCCCTCCACTTCACAAGGAGCTGGCGCTTACCACGCTGTCGCCGCTCCTGGAGTATCCGCTCCACGTGGTAGTGGACCTCTCCGTTTCGGTCAAGCAGGGGCGGAGGTGCCCTCGTACGAGTACGAGTATGAGGTGCCTCCGGGGAGCCTCTCTCGCCCAAGTGCTCCACCTGCGAGTCCGACGCAGGATTCTGAAGTTGACCGCCTCCGTCAACGCGTCATCGTGCTTGAGATTGCACTTGGCCTTGGGATTGGCGGTGATGCTGCCGTCCAGGCCGGGAACCGAGGGGTCCTTGCTCAACTTGAGGACCGTCTGGACCGATTGAGCCGGGAGGTAGCGGACCTCCATGGGCGGGTCGACCGCCGGGCCCACTCGTCTGATCTGGAGGATGCCTACCGCTTGATCCGACGCGTTGAGTACGCACAACAACGTCCGGCGCCGCCTTTGGCGCACCCCCAGGTGTACGCGTATGGTGCGTACTCGACGTACCCGACGTATGCCCCTGGGGTCCGTTCGCACGGGGCCCCTCCGGCGTACGATCTCGATCGCTGCCTTGCGGTCCAGCGCGAGCCTTGGGTGCACGCTCCTGCGCGCCGTCGACGTCAGAGGCCGCTCCTCGCTTCCAGGAGCTGGACCAAGGTGGGTTTGCGAGTTAGCAACCCCCTGCGGATCATGATACCGCTTAAGACGTTCAACGTAGAACGTCGGGTGCGTCGTCATTGACTTTGGTAGGTCGATGGTGTACGACGCACTGTGTCTGGCCAGGACTGCGATCGGTCCGATGAAGCAGTGCTTCAACTTGTTGCTGCCGGCAGAGCTGACAGTGCCTAGCGGTAGGTTTCTAGTGTCAAGTAACACAAATTCACCCACTTTAAACACACTTAAGTTACCTCTCCCATGTTTGTCCGAGTACTCCTTCTGTCTGTCCTGAGCCGCTGCCATTGCGCCGCGGACCCTGCTGATCACAATCAGCTTGGTGTCCATAAAGGACTCCACTTGTTTCCGCAGAGAAACAGGTTTCACATCTGAGACTTGGGAGGAAAGGGCTTTCCTAGCCTCTCCCCCACTTAAAATAGAGGACGTGGCGTCTCCTCGAAGAGTGAGAGGCACTCTGGGGTGGCGGAAGCCGTTCAAGTAGAACGGCGTGAGCCCCGTGGACGCGTGTACCGCGTTGTTGAGCGCAAACTCAACAACTGGGAGCTGTGACGACCACGTACGTGGAGCTCCGGCGTAGACGCTGCTCAGAGTGTCCTCGAGCACCCGATTGACGCGCTCCGTCTGGCCGTCCGTCTGCGGGTGGACCCACATGTACAAGTGGGTCGCCAAGTATGTGAAGACATGCGAAACATGTGAGCGGGTGAAACCCGTAGGGCACGCTTCGGCTCCGTTACAGAGCCTGCCCGTACCTGCTGATTGTAAAAGCGCCATTTCGCTAATCACTTTTTGGAATCCATTGGTGGTGAGGACAAGGTGCTTGCTAGGAAAATTCTTGGGCCTGCCTTGAATGAGGTATCAACTACCGGGTGACATAAAACCGAAAGCCCCGGTGTTGAAGATTACCTGGGGACACCGTACACTCCCGTACCGGACACCGATGAGTATCCCGATCTGCTCAAAAAACCAACACGGCCCTACTAAAGCGGCGATGAGAAGGGGCGGGTCGCCAATCTCCCTGTTCTTCCTCTTCATGCCAGTAGCCATATGGCAACATATCACCGAGTGCAGCAACTTTTACATGCACGAGCAGCTCGAGAAGAGGGTTGACGCGTATTTCGAGAAGAAAGAACGACAGGAACAGAAAGCCAAAGCCGCTGGAAGATACGTCCCTGCAACAAGGGTGAAGACGCGCCGAGATGTTCGTCAGGATTTTCTTTCAATCAAGCCAATCCAACCTCACGAGCTGTGTATTTACATTGGTCTTCTGATCGCTCGGACTATCATGCCTAATCGAGGAAAGTTGGCAAACCACTGGCGTCAAGATGATGCCGGAGCAATATCTCGTGGTATTTTGGGGCAGTACATGGCAAGAGATCGCTTCATGGACATTAGCCGGAATCAACATTTCAATAGTAACCAAGATACCCGTGCGAAGACCGACCGAGCATGGCAAATTCGCTCAGTGGTGAATGTTCTGCAGTAGCCGTTCGTGAAGGCATTTACTCCGCCTGCCGAATTGTCGTTCGACGAGGCGATGTTGCCCTCACGATCTACTTTCAATCGGACCCGAATGTACACGAAAGATAAACCCCACAAGCGGGGCACTAAAAATTTTAAGCTGTGCTGTGCTCGTTTCGCTTATTGCATTCAGTAAGTAAATCGGTGTTGTGGTGTATTAGCTGCGTTTCTTATGATGTATGCTAAGCTGTATATCATGGTTTCCCCCTTTCAGTTTCGAGGTTTACTGTGGCCAGAAGCAGCACATTGCCGAATCTGGAGTGGTGGATATGAAGTCAGGACCTGCTGCTGTCGTGCGAAACTTACGCGCTGTGTTCGGAGACAAGGCCCCTGGAAAGGCGATGAGGTTGGTTGTGGTCGACCGCTTCTACACCTCTATCGTTCTGGCGGTCCAGCTTTTGATCATGGGATTCTACACTATTGGCACCAGCATGACGAATCGCAGAGGCTTCTGCAAGGATGTGGTGTCCAAGATGAAGAAAAGACCGAAGAATATTCCGCGTGGTGCTGTGACTTGTGCACGTTCAAAGTTAGTGAATAATATGGCTGCCGTTTGCTGGTGGGATAGCAAACCTGTTCATTTCCTATCAGTTGGTGGAAACTTGACGTTAGATCGCGTGGTGCGCCGGGAGACGACTGGTGATCAGAACGAGGTTGCGGGCCCCAAGGTTGCCAAAGATTACCACCGCTTCATGGGCGGAGTTGATCATGATCAACTCCGCCTCCAACGCTACTCCATACAAAGGGCAATCACATACCGCAAGTATTACAGGCCTTTGTTTTTGGGACTGGTCGACCTGGCGATCACGAAAAGATATATTGTTTATCGAGCCTACTGCAAGAAGATGGAGATCAAGGCGATGACGCACGTGCAGTACATGTGCAACCTGCACTTGCTGCTTATTGCGCTCACAGCGGACGCGATGTACGAGGAAAACACTTTGCTGCCTGGTAAGTCTCTCGTAAAGCTATATTTATTATGCTGTATATACAACTTAACTAACAGGTATATGCAGATGATGACGTGGTTGAAGTACAAGATAATGGCCCGGACATTGCACAAGCTTCTGAGCCCGGCGAACACAGTCCTAAGCAGAACGATGACTGGTGCGATCACACCGGGCTGCGAAAGAGAGTACAGAAGAACTGCAAGATGTGTGTTATGCGAACGACGGGCAAGCGGGGTGCCACCACGACCTACTTCTGCGATAGCTGCGACTTTGTGGGCCCGATATATCTGTGCTGTAAGCCTAAATGGCTTGAGGACGACAAGACGATGAGTTGCTGGGACATCTGGCACAAGGTCTACAAGAATGGCACTGCAATTCCGGAGGACATGAAAGGGAAGTTCAGGGTGCGCATGGTGAAGAGTTCAAGCTCCCCGGGGAAATCGTCAGACAAGCGTAGTCGCGTGGACACCGAGTAGCTTGACTGTCAGTGCATAACATGAATGAATTTGCTTTGGTTTGTGTGGAGTCTTTGCTCCATCTACGATAGGTAGTCAGTGAGCAAGCAGTGGCATTGCCCACACAACCTTGATTACAATCAACAGAGACAAGGTGCACTTAAATAGTGCGACCTTATAGGCCAAAAGTGGAGATCGTCATCATTGATTGCATGATGGACGTTCTGGAATGACTTTAACTGAGTATAGCTAAAAATGGTACCTGTCTGTAGCACGCTTTCTCGAGTTTTAGAGATATTTTTCCCTACAGACCCACGGCTCTCGAGTGACATCGTCTCTTGGCACGCAACATAAAACTGAGACCTTGCTACACTCGTTGTTTTACAAGGAAGACACAACGTACATAGCTCATGTGTAGCTGTATAGATACAGCTTATCGCCACCTATGTACCGATGTATATACAGGATTAGCGACACCAACCCCTGTCTGGACCAGTAAATGGAACGTCCCATCCCACACAGTTCCCCTAGGGTATTCAAATGTCTATATAAATCAATGATGTATATACAGCGTAGAGTAGAAAAAGGGGCCCATAATCTTCCGGTTTGAAGGGGTTAACTACTCCCTACTCAGTACTTAACAGTAATCCAGCTTGAGGGGCTTGGAGGAGCTCCAAATGCCTCTGTGAGATCATAAAGAGGGATCCTGGAAATCCAATTTATATCTGATGCTACTAGTTTACATCTGTGAATATGGACGTAGAGTTAGTTAGCCGCTGATTTTACAATAAGTTTCAAGGAATTATTAGAACGGACTGTAGCACTGCAACAACCCTCATGAAGTGAAATTATCGAAAAACTGCGCTTTTGCCTCTTTCGCTGCATATGCTATTAATAAAGTCAGACAAGGGAAAAATCAATTTGCATCGATTTCTTGGATTACGCCCTATTGCAGTTTACATTGTAGTTAGCTTCTTGAGTGCAATTAAGTATTGCAATCCGCAAGGACCATGCAATTGGGCATTGCAATTTAAAATTGCAATACTTCACTATAACGTACATGTATCTTCAATCTTATCTCGGTCTACTTTCAATTCTCCTGAACTTGTATGCGTCACTCTATGGATTTGAAACAAAACTTCTGCGTTTAGTTCTGCATTTGGTGCATACAAGTTATTTGTACCCACTAATAGCTCCCCATACAAAACACTGTTGTTTGGAGAGTAATCGCGCGGCTGTTCAGAACTTGTACGCGTCCGACGCAGAAACTATTAAACAGCATTATGCCTTTCAAAGAGCAAGTACGATTTGTTTCCTTCATTTTTTTACTATGGATGATTCATACATACGATAACGTCATTACTGTATTCATTCTCGATTTCATGGAATAGAAGCCTTATGTTATTTTGGATACATCTGTGACAGTATCCAAACTAAAAAAGCGCAGGCAGGGTGCAGCTAGCAACAGCGCTTTATTCTTGCCGCTAGCTGCTGTAATTCTGTGCCTCTTAGTACGTCGGGAGGCACTGTGAGAAACTGGCGCTGATATACTTGCACACTGCTCCGGGGGCACAGAACGTCTGACCGTCGTAGTTGCCGCCACCACACTGGCCGTAGAAGGGAACAGGGTCTCGGCTCGGCCAATCCTTGCAGCGATACGTGCTGCTGCCCTGGACCTCTTGGCATCGGAAACCCTGTTCGCACGTGAGCATTGTATACGCATTCGTGTCCACATCCTTGGGCAAGTAGACCTTATAGTTGAAGCCTAAGCCACCGCAGTCCTCGTACCCAGGAACAAGTTTGAGTTGGCCGGAAATCGGAATGGGTCCACCTTTAACGGTCGGAGCTGGCGTGTCTGGGTTTGCCACGGTCGGCGTTGGGGTCGGTGCATCGGTAGCATCACTGGTATCATGCAGTGTACTATCATCACCGGAGTCCGTTAGCACACTACCTCCATTAGTAGGAGTAACCGTGGTGGCGATAGGGCTGGTAGTGTCAGCGTCAACACTGGCACTACCATCCACCGACGGGATTGTTCTCACATCGGTTTGTACGCTTCCGTCATCGACTGAAGGAGTTGCTGTGGTGACGGGTGGAACAGTGGTATCAGCGTCAACACTTGCACTACCATCCACTGAAGCGATTGTACTTGAGCCGGTTTGGGCACTTCCATCGTCGACGGACGGAGTAGCTGTAATGACGGAAGGGCTAGTGGTGTCAGCATCAACGCTGCCACTGCTGTCATCGATGACGTCGGTAGCATCACTGATACTTGAGCCGCTTTGAACGCTTCCATTGTCGACGGCAGGGGCAACTGTGGTGGTCGCAGGATTCGTAGGGGTGTCAACGTCCGTACTGCCAATACTACCGGCACTATTGTCGTAGACAGGAGAAGCAGTTGCAGCGACACTAGCACTGTCATCATTTGACATGCTTTCGTCGCCTACAGCAACGTCAATACTAGCGCTGGTGTCGTTCGAAGAACTCACGGCATCCACGGCTTCAATCAGTACGGATTTTCCCATGATAGCGCACGCTGCAATGACGAGGACAAGGCTGAGCTTGACCATGGCTGACTCGGAACAGTAGACTACGCAGAACTGGAGTGAAAGCAAAAGTGGAAGTACGGGAGTTGAGCACAGGATATTCATAGAGGTAGTGCGGTCTACTACATTTAGAAGTGGGACGTTGCGTCATTTTTTGCTACAATTGCCTCTTCAGAAAACCGAAGGAGGCAACTGAAATCCCTCATCGCAAATATCGATAATGGTTTTCTTTCGTTTTCTAAATTGACTTCACCCCTTTGTCAAATTTCTAGTCTCCTTCGCTATCCAAAAAGATCAGATATGTTACACTGGACTATAACATCAATATTTTCACATATCGTTCATCTACTAACAATGTCGTGCTTCGCCCGAAGGAGCTCTGAATTTATGATCCCTATTCCTTTTCAATGTTAACGATTCCCTACCCTTTAGGTAGATAAAACCTATTAATGTTTGTCAAGGTTGGGATTTCTCGACAAAATCTATTAGCTTTGTAAAGGTTGGGATTTCCTGTAGTGACGCATCTCCTGCGCCTGCTTCGCAGCCGCAGCATCTGCATAGCACTTTCATTTTACTACAGTAACCGCATACAAGAACTTCATATACGCTACAGTGAATATGTATGCAATCCTTGCGGTTTAATTTCGGCGTTTTAAACACTGAAACTGGATCAGTGGCTATTGCATTTATATTTGTGGACGACTTGCGCCCATTAATGCGATAGTGACAAAAGTCTGTGCGCATATGTGTTATTAGCTTTCTACTAGGTTATATAGGCCAAGCGGCACTCCAAGAAATTCGCGGCTTGTTCCGCTCTTTTTGGCGTGGTGGCCTTTGTTTGTCTGAGAAGCATGTCGCGCATGAGCAATGGTCCCAAAGTTGTAAGGTTGAAGATCATTTCCGGGTTGGGATATTTAGGAAGATCTGCATCGAAAACCTGAGTGCTATTAATAGGTGCCCCGATGTGGGCTACTCGAACGGCGCGTACCGCCTACTAACTTACTGTCATCTGAAGCGTTCTCGCCTACACGAGCGTGTGTAAGATTCTAGGCAACAAGTGTATACATATTAGGAACACACTCAGTGTGTACGCTCACATTGTAAGCGACAGAACTTATCGCCCGCATTTACCCGCCTTTCAGACAAGTGTTAATTTACGCGAATAGTTCGTGCAACATTCCATACTAAAATAGGCGTACTTAAGCGCGAGGGCGACGACACAGGTAACATTTGTATAGTTTATTAATCCAGCACAGGTATAGATGCCCATGGCCATCGTGGTACTGTCTCACTATATTTGTGTATTAATTTATGAAATTATAGAGTAAACGGATCCCCCCTTAGCTCTGAAATAAATCTCAGAGAATTTCACTTCTATATTTCATTTTCTCCTTGCATCGTCGAGTAATCTCGTTGGCAAATTATGTTTTTTCCAAGGCCAGAAAAAAAACGTTATCCGTGACGGACCAAAAATAAAGGTCCAAGCTCGGACCTGTATATATACGTCACAAAAGCGACATTTGTGCAAATCGGAAATGAATGGGAAACGATGGCGACAAAAGGTACTTTGTGGTGGAACGACTTTTAAAAATCTAAAAGTTACTAAACACCTAGAGATTGAGATCTAAAAATCACATAGGATAACACCAGAAAGTGATGGGTTAAAATCTGATGCCAACAACTTCTCTACATCTAGAGATCGTCATTTCCTCTCTTTATTTTGTGAGCTAAATAACACAGATAGTTGTTAGATTCCCAAAATTGCGTGGACGTCGGAATTCAGTATCAACGAGAGCAGTGCTCGAGTGGAAGTAGGAGTCGTGCTGTATGACTGGGGATCATGCACAGGCTTGAACTAAGGCAATAATGCTTGTATGTCGATTTTGGTCACCCAATTGGTTTAAATGTATAACTGGATCATGCTATCGGATAAAAAGGCAGCTGGGCTGCTAACTTCAGATCTGGATTCCAAATGCTGAGTTAGTCACACTTTTTTTTTAATGACTAACTTAGCACTGAAATGATTGTGTCCAATTATAGAACACCTTGGTGACTGATGAGCGTTCTAGGAAAGAGGGAGCACGACATGCCCCTTTGCTTAATGTTATGAAATAGCTCTTTGTAGTAGTTGATCGCGCTTCGTACTAAAACTATGTTAGTTTGAATGCGATCGATGCTGAGGGCAGGAAACCGTTTTTTTTGTCAGATTTGCGGGCTCGATATGCCTTGACCCAATGTGCTTTACACGGAGATGCTCTCAGCGTTTCAGTATACTGAAACAGAGTTTTCCACTCCATGGAGCCGTGCAGCCGAGAAGACGAAACTAGCTTGGAGAAGGCGACGATAACTTCCCGCGGATAGGAGGGACCCGCTCTTCAATTCTCCGCCCGAGCGAGCACATTTTTTTCACTCTCCTCCTGCGGTTCCAGCAATGTCGACGCCAGCAGGCACACCTTCCAACGCGAGCGTTCCAGCGCCTCCCGGTACCCAGCCGTCACCCAACCTCCCGCCCGGAGGGGGGGGTGCCCACTGTAATTGCCGGGGAGACGGCCGCACCAGCATCGGCCAGTGCCACGGGCGAGCCGACAGTTTCTGCCGCACTGGGGGCTCACTGCACCAGCAACCGCAAGCCCAGCGCTGAGGAACGAGCGGAGATTCGCAGGCAGAAGCCCAGACTGGTCTTGCTCAAGGAGGCCACCGCTGCCGGATCTTCGCCTTCCGATTCGGGCTGGCCAGGCTCAGATCCGCCCTCGGCGCTGTCGCCCCCACTGGCAACCGCATCGGTGACATCTGACGCGCCGTTACAACGTGGAGCGACGGTAACTCCACCAGTGTCGGACCTGTCACCGACGATCCCATCTTCGGGTCCGGGTTCTCCGGTCGCTGCTTTGCGTACACCGGGTACGCGCTCGGCCCTGGTTGTGGCGCCCACGAGCTCGGTCCCAGTCGCGTCAGCTTTCAATCCATCCAGTTCGACCACACCCGCGCCTGCTGCTGCGAGCTCCTCCTCAACGGCCCAAGCAGACCTGGGTGTGGCGGCGTCCGGCCCAGCGCCTTTAGCACCGGTGGCTGCTCCAGTCACAGCGGCGGCGTCTTCGGCTGCAGCGGCAGCGGCAACAGCACGATCGAAGCGGCGGACCAAGGCAAAGTCACCGGCAGCAGCGTCGAAGAAGAAGAAGCAGTCCAAGAAGGCAGCGCCGCCGCCGGTGCCACGCCGACACCAAGCGCACCACGTTCAGCCCGTGTCCAACCTCAAGCACTTGCAGGTACGAGTATGCCACGAACTGCTGCCGAAGCACTCGCGCTCATCGCCGCCAGAGGCCCATCGGGTGCCACAGCCCTTGATGTTCTCACCATTGACTCCGAGAGTGACTCGGACGGGGACGTCTCCGCCGCACCGGCGCCACCGCACTTTCCTTTCTCACTTCAAAGTGGAGCAGAGGTAGCGGCACCACTGCCCCCCCCCCCCCCCATTACACCCAGGAGCGCATCAAAACGCGCTGTCGCCCACCCGGGCCAGGACACGGAGCACTCGTCGACCAGATCGTCCTTCAATTTGGCGAGTTTTGTCGCGCAGTTCCACGCCCAGGACCCGCCGCCGAGCGTTCCAGCCGACAGCCCCCCCCCCCCTTGACTGGAACCGTCCAGCGCCCAACTCCAGCGAGACCAACAATGCTCTGCGCGCCTCTACCGCTTGCGATCACGCCAGCTCCCAACTCAGACACGTCGGTGCAGACGACAACGGCTCCCAGTGTAGTAAAGCCGTCGTAGGTCCCGGCAGTGGTCAGTAGGCCACCGACGTTGCACCCGTAGGTTCTCAGTACGGGGGAGGCCCCAGCTTTACTATCGTTCTTAATGAACTGTACAGCTTTCTGCAACGCCACCTCCCCGGCCATGATCGCGCTCATACACCTTCGCCTCATGCACCCGAAATCTTCAACCGTCTTCAGTTCGCAGCCCTGTCCCAGTAGTCGTGGACACTGCCAAATAGCAAGGGCGCGCTCCCATCTGCGGCTATATGCAACCTTCGAGCAGAGCATTTCTCTCCGCCTGCCAACCGCGCTCAAGGTGACTTCCGGCCACCGCAACGCACGACCTCGCCGGACATCGGATGGTCTTATACTTAACTTCCCGAGAAGGAATGCATGAGTCCCCAATGTATTGGGTACTGCGCGCCCGGCAAACCTTCACGTTTGACAACTCCCCTGCCATCGCGGCGGCGACGTACAGCGCGCGCTTCGGCCGCCATGGCATGTCGGTCATGCATTTTAAACTCGCGGATCAATCGACCCACCTTCGCGCCGGGTCATCAGATGCCAACTGTAGCCTGGACTTCGGTCCCGCTATCACGCCGCCGCCGGTGCCGCCGTGCGACTCCTACTTCGACCTGCAGAGTGCCGTCCAAGGACTCGCTACGTTCGCCAACGCGAACTGGCATGAACCGATCGCCCATGTACTCTATCAAATTAGGGAGTTCGTCGGTGCCAACCTCGACGCCGACCCGGTCCACGCCCCACGGTGCGTAGAGCGGGCACTGCACGAAGTCAATCAATTCCTTGGTGCCACGTTCGCCCCTCTCGCTTCCGGTTCGCCATATTGGTGGCATAAATTCTCCGCAGCCGCGGCGCGCATCGAGTTCCGGTCCGTCTCTTGGTCGATGGCCCTCCACGAAATAAACCAAGCGGACGACGCTATTTTATTACCTCCGGTGCGACAAGGCCCACCCACGCAGCTACCACATGCAGCATCGTCACGCGTGGCTTCCGGGCGAGCTGCACACGAGCGCCCAGGCGGCATTCCGGCCAACATACGGCGCATGATACCGCGGAACGCGGATGGGTTACAACCACGTTTCAAATTATTTGCGGGAGGGATGTGCGGAGGTGGTACTCGCAACGTCTGCGCATCGAGCGAGCGCACACACGTCTGGACTGGCGACCTACCGGTCGCCCTCACTGCCTTCATCACGAAAAAGTTTGGGAATCGCCATGTTTCGCGCCCTCGGAGCCACTGACGGTGCCGAGGCTCTGTTGGTTAACCAGCGCTTCGGTCAGGTAGCCATAGCAATACCAAACGCCTGTGTCTGAGTGATAGCGAGCCCCTTGTGACTACCCGAGCATCGCAGTCGGTCGATACAAGTACCCCGCAATCATAGCGAATCTGTCGTCTCTTTCATCGACACCAGAGTTGGCGGCACCACCGGGAACCCGCCATACACGTCACACCCCGGTCCAATATCGACCACCAATGCCTCGCGCTTACCACTGAGAGCGGTTCGGCACCCTGCTAGTTGTATGCCATTAAAGACCGCACGCATTTTAATAATACTGCCAATGAGAGTGGTGCGGACCCGCGCCCACCGCATTCCATTGATGTTTGTTGTGGCGAGCCACCACGTGCCAGCCTACAGACCTCAGATGCACACGCCGGTGAGAGCACGGGCCAATCGAGCCCGAGGCATGCCACCGAAGAGCATCCCCCGCCACCTCGCCGCGCTCTACGCAGTCCGTTGAGAGGGTAGACCTGGCGCTCGCGGCTAATGAGCACCCACCATCACATCGGCTTCTAGCCCCCAGCCCGGAACGTCTACCCGCATGACGTCGCGCGTGCGGTTGATGAATCTCATCGAGCCTTACGACCTTCTATTACCGTAATCGCAGCTCCTGACGCCGAGGAGTGTCGCCCGCTCAAAGATGCCGGACTAGAGCGCGGCAGGCTGTGGGAGTCTATTCGTATGGCTAATCTCATTGCAGCCTTTAGCGCTGCCAACATGCACTTCCCCCCTCGCAATCCTGGACCTCTCGCGACGCAACGGCCGTTGTTGAACCATGAACGGCAAGCGTCCATGTCCGAGTGCATTCGGCGCGTGAGACTGACGCTCCCACAATTTGTCGAACTCGTTCGAGGGCAGACTCATCGAATTTCCGGCCCAATAAAGCACTCATCCCGGCCGTGCTGAGGCAGCGGTGTCGTGGATATGAGCATTTGGGTTCCCTCCTCCAAATTTCCGAGGAGGGTGTACGTATACGCCTCCATAAACACCTTCCTAAGCTATCAAGCTTCCCGGGCAACCACCCTTCGGCCTCCGCGTCCTGCGCGCCAATATCCGCAAGAAGCAGG
Organism: Phytophthora tentaculata; assembly: GCA_033557915.1. NCBI lineage: Eukaryota > Oomycota > Peronosporomycetes > Peronosporales > Peronosporaceae > Phytophthora > Phytophthora tentaculata. The sequence continues at coordinate 488,421 of JAUCEA010000009.1, forward strand.
GGCTCTTCCGCTGCATCGTAGTCGACGCTGACATCATCAACATCTGGCCGGAAATGTTCTCAAGCCCGTTTGGCGTTGTTGAAAAAGGCAACGGGGATCCTCAGGTCACTGGCAGGGTTATACACGATTTGTCGTTTCGAGAAGACGACTCCATCAACTCCAACACTGATCCATCTGAGGTACCGCATCCGACGTTCAAACACTGCTCTGACATCGCGCGAGAGATTCTTCGTTGTCAACGCGACGATCTAGCTTTCGACGTGATGGTAATGGCCGGTGGCGTCCCGTCTGCGTATCAGAACGCTTGCATCTACAGCGAGTGTGTGTACATGTTCGCAGGAAATATTCCAGAGGACAACGCAATCGTGATCGATATGTCCGCTGCGTTCGGCTGGACAGGTTCCGCGGGAACTTATAGCGTTCTCGGTGGAGCCGTGAGCCAACGCGACGGCTCCACCGGTGATAAACACCACCGATCCGGATTATATAACTACCACTGGTTGACGACCACATCAATGTTGCAGCCCATGTGGTTGGGACGCGCTGCGCCGACATTGAACGGTCCCTTCGGTTTGCCATGTCATCCATCATGGGCCCCACCGCGGTGAACAACGAGAAATTAACCACCTGGAGCACTCACCAAAAGGTTCTCGGGCTCATCTTCGACACAGAAATGGGAGCGGTGGAAATGCCCTCCTCCAGATCAGCAAGGCGCAAAATCTGGTGTGTCGCGCATTCACCACCACATCACTTCCCCGCTCCGCCTTTCGATCTCTGCTAGGGTCGCTACGCCACGTGGCCACATGCATCCGCCCAGCCCAGGTCTTCCTGCAACGGCTTCGTACCAGCGAGCGCAAGCTTTATCGGGGTTCGAGAGTGCCCGTGACAGAGGCGATGAAAGCTGATTTATAGCGATGGTGGCACTTCCTCAACTCACCATCCTTGAATGGGGTTCCCCTCGAGTATTTCGACTCGCTCCCGGATGCCGACATTGTCGTGGCCACCGATGCGTCCGACATGGGTGTTTGCGCTCTGGTACCAGGCCAGAATCAGGCTCTTACCTACGGGCTCTCACCGGCGGAGCGCGTCCTCATCCAAGCATTCAAGGCTGGGGCGGACAAAGGTTTCGACCTTAACTACCGGGAATTGCTTGCGTGCACCTTCGCAGTCCAGGCTTGGGGATCTGTGTGGAACCAGACTCGCTCCTCGACGCGACCGCTGCACGTCAAGTTCAACATCGACAACACTTCCGCAATCGCATGGCAGTCACGCATGGCATCACAACCGCTGGGCACAAGTCTTGATCAGGCTTCTCGCCCTCTGGGAGCTCGAGTTTGGGCTCCGATTGTCTGCGACCCACATCCTCGGGGTCGAGAATACAGCAGCGGACGCAAGTCCACGTCGTTGGGGAGGGGGGGGGGGCAAGTTCATGCACGAACATTCTCCGAGCAAACCATAGACTGGAGCCACGAGGCGCCGATGTCCGGGGACGGTGGCCTAGAGAACCTCTGGATCGACATTTTCGCGAGCACTTCGTTGCCGATTACTCTTTTTTTCAAATCGTATGCCAGAGCTTACGCGAAGTGGTCCCAGTGGGCGGCTCGCTGAGATATCAGCTGGTACCACGAGCTTGCTATGACGCGCCAAATTCAAATTTCCGAGTTCATCATTGACCTATCGCTTGATGGTTTCGGCTCCGGAGCTGCATTTCAAGGCCCCATCATCAAGACGTACCTCTGTGGTATTAGGCACTTTCTTCGGGCCTCCGGTAAAACGTTCCCTAGCGACCATCCACAGGTGTGCATACTCCTACGTGGCATCGGGCGAACGGACTTGCCACATCAGCGGAGGATACCCGCATCCGTCGAGCTACTGGAGGCGTGCGGCGCTGCGCACGACCTCTCCAAATCTGCGGACCAAGCGCTTTGGGGGGTTCTGTGCCTGGCGTTTATCTTCCTGCTGCGTCGTTCCGAGATCGCAGCGATCACGAGCACCAAGTTCCGGTGGTTTGCGCTCAACGGGAACGACATCAGCGTTACCACAGTTGACGGCGTACCGACCAATGACCCCAGGGCGCCGGCAGCGGTCCACATCCAACTCAGAGGATCAAAGACAAATCAGCGCGGCACCCCGACAGTACGGATTCCGGCCATATGCATCTGTGCCCTGTGCTCGGAGCCCTGCTACTCTTGAGAGCGAGACACGGCATCCCACCGGGAATTCCTGCAGCGGTGTGTGTGGGCGAGCACGGGAGACCTGAGTGTGTAACCGCGGCATAAGTCACATCGGCATTACAGAAAGCAGCCCGCGTTATAGGAATTGATCCGTCCCGAATCGGTACGCATTCGCTCAGAGCTGGCGGCACAACCAATATGTACCGCGTCGGCGTCGACACGCTGACCATACAGTTCCATGCACGATGGAGATCAGACTCCTTCAAGCTCTACACGAGGCTCTGTAGCGAATCCGTGGCAGCCATCGCAAATAAAATTGTGAGCGGGGCCAAGTCATCAACAGTGCTGCAGTTATGTGTAGTAGCTACCACTCTCTTATGAGGGGGAGGGGGGGGGGGGCAGCCAGCCGTTGGCCGAACTGCATTGCGGTAGCTACTTAACATAACTGTAACACGGTTTGATTGGCCCCAAAATTTGCGAGGCGGTGTTAAGTGGAGATGGATTTTATAATCCTGTGTGCAGGTCGTCCAAACGATATACAGGACTCGCGACTGTTTCGTGATTGGCCTTTATAATTAATGCAGTCCTGTATACCGTTTGGACGCTTTGTTCAAACAGTTAATTCACAATCGTACTGTGCGAGTCGCACAACAATCACAAGAAGGGAATTGGCGGAAGACTTAGGCATCTGATGAGCCTGCTCCGCAGCCGTAGCATTTGGGCGCGATATACGCTGAAGTCTCTTCGGGCAACATTGGTGCGGATTAAATTACTTCGAGTTGCCGTAATTTATAGCGATGGCGCCACAAGCAACATTCACCTAGGTCACATCACTTGTACAAAAGAGATCAGATACACATCACAAAACTACTTGATTAAAGTAAAGGAGTTGTTTCTGATACAAGCTGAAAGGGTACGTTATGCAGGCTCAGGAGGGATAACCCACTATATTTGATACGACAATCCAATGTAGATCTTATATAACAGGTGTTCAAGTGCTGAAGTAAGTTTACATAAGTTTTAAGCAGATTACGTTAGTTTGAGCTCTGAGTGTAAAAGGTTTCAGTAGTTTGGGGTCAGAATGACTCGCCTTGGTGCGGAGGCATCAAACTGCCCAGCTTGTGCAGCTTAAAGGCTAACGTTATGTTACAGGCTCAAAAACATTGTTGGTCAATGTGCAAATTTCGTTTCGATAGTGGCATGTTAAACAAATGTTGGCTGTGCTGAAGTCTCACAAAAAAAACTTCGAGCTGACCAATGTAAATTTTTCTACGTTAGGGACAGGTTACACGAATGTTGCAGATCTCAAATTCGCTCTAGTTTGTAGGCCACCTAACACAGTTCTTCGAACTGCGAACAACGCTGGATTACAGTGAGACTAGCCAGAAGAGGCTGGAATTTTTATATGCGAAGTTGGCATATAGACATTGCCAACCGAGCTATTTGTCGCGTCGAACATATGTTGTTTAATGTGCTGCATGTAGTTAATCTACCAGCAAGCACCAATCCTTACGCTTTAGAAGCGGCGGCAAGTGCAGCGTACGAATCATTGTCGGCAAAAAGCTTCTTGACTGCATCAAGTAATGACGTCTCTCCCTTGTGCTTTGCGAAGTGCGTTTTGTATCATTCCAAGATGCGGTATCTAAGATCACTCTTCTGTATTCTCGTAAAATCAATTGAGTACGGGTTTCCTAGTAGACTTGTGCGCTCTTTTGAGGATAGCTTGTCGTCGTTCATTCATTTGTGGTAGAGGTGTGACTGCAAGCTTTCCGCAACATTTACTATAACCGGAAAGTTATTGCTGGATTTAATAAGTGCTCCCAACATCGGCTACGACAAAGTTCTAATACTGTATTACCGGTATACAACCGTTAGACTAATAACATATAGTTCTATTAAAATGAGGGAAAACGTCAAAAGGTGTATCATCGGGTGATAGAGCGGTTACGGACGGCAACTGAGTGATGTTTAGTGGCACGTTTAAACCGGATATACATACTTTCACATGTTTTAGCGGCAAACAGGCCAGTTGGTGAATTTCTTTGGTTTTGATCATACAGCTTCGAATTCCAGCCCGACCATCGGTAAGTTGTGCTGTGCTGGCATGTCGACTAAGCGCTGCATAGCTCTGTTATTGACAACAAAAACAGCATTTCACCAAGAAGCACCACAAAGTTTTCTTATCTTGTGCAATTAGTTGCATATTTAGCAAATTCTTGTGTTGCTGGCTGAACCGAAAGAGCTATCTCAGCCTACGCGAAGCCCTGGTCTTATGGATACTGTTAGGTATTGAAGGTCCACAATAAAATTCGTTGTTGTGTTTATGATGTAGTATGCATAAAGTGCATAAACTTACTGTTAGAAAGTTTATGCGCTACCACTCTCACTGCCTTCGACGCTTTCGAAGGCTGCAAGGAATCGCTCGCCATCAGCGCTGGTACTGTCGTCGTCGTCGACAGCACTATCGCTACCGTCAACCTCCTCCAGGAATCTTTCACCGTCAACGCTTTCACTACTCTCACCATCTCCGCTGCTGTCAACTTCCTGAAGAAATCGGCCACCGTCGAAACTCGCGCTGCCCTCAGCGCTCTCACTTCCTTCCATTTCAGCCAGAAAGCGCACACCGCCAAAACCATCGCTGATGCCATCGTCACTGGCACTATCACTGCTGTCGACCTCCTCCAGGAAACGTACACCGTCGGTACTCTCGCTTCCTTCATCGTCAGCGGCACTGTCACTTCCTTCGACAATCTCCTGTAGGAAGCGATCGCCATCCAAGCTTTCGCTGCCTTCAACATCGGAACCATGACTGCCTTCCATCTCGAACAGGAAGCGCTCACCGTTGGTGCTCTCACTGGTGCTACCGTCAAAGCTGGTAAGAAAACGCTCGGTGGTGACGGTGTTACGGAGACTTGCAGCGTTGACACTGTCGAAGGGGGTGAGTGTCAGGGTGGCGGCAGCGAAGCTGAGAATAACGTTCAACTTGGTCATCGTTGATACCGGGTTTGTCGGACACTTTGTAGAGTTGTTTCCTGGCCGTCGGAAGAATGAAAGTGATCGGTTTGAAGACTTCTACTTGGGGTGTCTTGGATAAGCCTTCATCCCCAGGGCCATCACTTGAACGGAAATATTTTGCTATTCTCGATTGCATATTCCTGCCAAAGACGTTGAAAGCGGAGAATGGGATGATGCGGATGAGATGTTGGCCGAGTTGTTGTCCAGTCTTGGAATAAGGCTGTCTCGGTGCCGCAACAATCTGAATCATAAATAGAGATGAAATATCTGAAGACACTACAGTTTCTTGTCTATAGGCAGACCAGGAAAAGAAAAGCAACGTAAACGCATCGCATGAAAGAAACGGCTGTGCACTTCATACTCCATCTTATACTACAGTATCACGCTAAGTTTGGATTTGACATTATTTGAAAACTGAAACATAGTGAATCGAAACCTTTTTTGAAGAAACCAGTTCTAATGTTTCCACCAGGATAAGCTAGCCCTATCAAACCCTTGACTTGCCGACGTTGAGCTGTCGATAGGAGCAGGTTTGATGATGGTCCCAAGCTGGTAAGGAGATTTTATATCGCCCTCACTATCATCTTCGCTATCGTTTGCGGATGTGATATCGTCATCGTCAATTTCCTCGCTTGATTCAACACTGTCGAGCACCGTGGATCCTTCTAAGCTGGTTACGTATTCGACCAAGTAGCAGTTCACCGATTCACCTTCACCCGAGTCCTCACCGTTGCCTAAAAGGCTCGATCCGTCGATGCTGGCTTCCACATCGGCTAGAAAGTGGTCGCCAACAGCATCTGATTCGTCGAACAGGAATTCAGTCGAGCCGCTTTCGCTCGTTTCCAGCGTGGCTAAGTCACGGCCCAATTCATGCTGACACAGGTACGAGGCACTGATATTGTCGAATGCGGCCCCAGAAGCTACGAAGGTGAATACGACACTGATCCTGATCATGGTTAGTGTTGAGTGGGTTGATTGAGCTCTGTCTGCTACGATAGAAAACGAGTAAATGAGGACAAACAGACGTACATGTATTTGCAGCAGTCAGTGCTACGTGGGACGTGGTTATGGATCTCAACCTGCAGTTATGCTCAAAACTAACGCGATGCGAGCATGCTAAAAAAAGCAGTGACGTTTCAAAAAAAAAATTGTAGTATCTTTAATTTGTAAAAAAAAACAAATCATTCCCAAAATATATATCTGATACTTCGAAGTATTTCCCATTCTAAACATTAAGATCTCTGTGTTTCCGTCGTGGACTTGTCATATTCGTTGGAGAAGAAGGACTTGCTGTCGTGTCGATTGTAAGCAGCCTCGCTCCTTCTTCGTCGCTGTTATTCACTTCATCATTCGACTCATCTGATTCTTCCTCTACGTCTTGTAGTGCAAGCTCCAGCTTCTCCATCTCGGTCAATGCCGGAGCTTTACTCCACCACTTCGCCATCACAAAAGGCAGAGCTTCCTCCATAAACAAATACAGGAAATAATTGATCGAAGGCGTCGATCCTAATGGCCAAAACCACAACCCACGCCGCATTCCGTCGCGAAGCTGATGACTCAACCATGCCACGACAATAAAGCACACTCGGTAGCGTCTCGTCCGGGCTTGACGCTTTCTTGAACACTTACTAATCAGCCATGCCACCGCGATGATGAAGGTGACAGAGTGGCCGAATGGGCGGCCGTTTAAATGGGTCGCTCCAGCGATATTCAAAGCTCCAGCAGCGATGAAGTGGTCGACGTCCAGCAGCGACGCGGTGATGCCGTTGAAAAAGCACTTTTTCAGCAGTTGTAGCGTGGAGTCTTCAGACTCTGAATATATCGCTGCTTGGAGCAGGAAAACGGCCCAGCAGCAGAACGCCACGCTGCCATGCGCTGCAGAGTCCACAAAGTGGCGGAGACGCTTGTAGTCTAATAGATATACGCTGAAAAGTGACGTTATTTTTATTGAAATTGAGCGGTCGAAGGAGAGACGACGTACTGCTGGAAGAGGAAGTAGTCGCTGCTGACGCAGATAAGCAGCAGAAGAACCATGAATACGCGCTGCAGCAGCGCCAAGCGGCGCAGACGCTGGAGCTCGTCGTCGTCGCCCAGCATTGCTCGATGCATCAGACAAATAACAAAAATAATGACTTGATTTTTGGAAGGACAATATTTTATTAGACACAATTTTTTATTTCCTTTCACCTGCTTTCCTAGTACTGGCAAGCTTCAAAAGCATGCATGAATCTGAATCAAATTATTTGATGTATACCGCCTTTAGCGAACTATTGATAGAGATAGAACATCTACGAGAACTCTTGTTCCTTGGGGACGCACTGCGAGTACCACGAGTTGTACAATTTGCACACAGATCCGGCAGTGCAATCCTGCGGCCCCGTGTAGTCCTCGCCGCCGCACTGATCCCATAGATGGACACCACTGGGATTGTCGAGCGGCTTGCACTGGTAGTACCATTTGTTGATGATTTCACAGGAATAGCCTTCCTGGCACGGTTTCTTGGGAGTCTCACCGCCGGATGAATCGTCGTTAGTGAAATCAAAGCCGACGCCTTTGCCTCCGCACTGTTCCCAGGCTGGAACAACTTCAACGTTGGGGGTAAGGTCGTCAACCAAGAGATCAGCATCTTCCGTGTGCAGCTTGGAGCGGTGACTGTGTTTCTTTATCTGGACCGAAGTCTGCGAGCCTTTGGGCAGACACTGCGCATACCACGGGTTGGACAGCACGCAGACGTAACCTTGAGCACACTGCGAGTCGCCAATGTAGCCAATACCTCCGCATTGACCGAATTTCGGGACAGTGTCGCCTGTTTGGCTGGTAAGGAATTCTTCTAACGATGATGTACTGTCGTCGTCTGAGCCTCCAAAGGAGTCCAAGGCGTCAGATCCGCTGTCTTCATCTGTGAGTCTACGAACAAACGCGCCGTTGACGTCCTTGGAAGTCATAGCGACTAGAGCAGTGGCAATGATAATGTTCACTTTGGTCATGACGAAGATGGAGGGCTGTGTGCTCTGTGTGAAGGAAACTTAGAAGTGATCTTAACGTACAGGGCAGACTCCGTTTTTTAGGTCCGTTGGGAGCAGGAGTTTCCTACCGCATGATGGAGACATTGGAGTGCACAATCGCAATCGGAACACTTTGCAGCCATTCTGCAACTCCATTTACACAGTTTCGGCAATGGTATACATGCATGCACATAGCATTCAAGAATGTGCACAATATAAATTGGTACTTCATGCATCGCAAAATAAAGTGGTGGCTTGTGTGGAGTCTCAGGAGCTCCCCGGAGGAGGCTGAACAGCTTTGTTATCGTCATAATGTTCAACATAATCTGACGGCACTTCCTTAGGATAAAGCTTGACTTTCATCATTCTCGCACACGCAATCGCCTCCATTCGTCGCTAACAGTACAAACTAGACATAGATCCCTCATCTGGATAATTGTCATCACTCGAGTCAGTGTAATTCTAGAGTTATAACGATCATTGGGACCAGGACTACAGGTATGCTAACAAGTAATTTATCATGGCACACCTATTAGTGCCTCGACGAAGAATTTACAACTCACGCGACTAATTGGCGCGGCGGATTTCTCCAACCAGTCGTTTCGTATAAAGAGTAATTACGAAAATGTTTTTACGATTGTATCAGATACTCAGATATGGGCTCAGAAATGGAGTCAGATGACCTACGACAACGTAATGTGTCATTGCGAGTGGTGAACGTGGCGACAACCCACTCGCACAGCAGAAGAGCTGCCGAGACTTGTGGTGTGGTAGCCATCTGAGCCATTGTGGCGTCGATAGCTTCAACAGCTTGGTGCAAACGTACGCTGTCCTGACGACTATCCCGTCGCGAGATCGATATCGACTAAAAGTAAAGCAATCAGCATCGACGCTTCGAGCACCAATGCTCATCATCAAAACATGTCGACAGCAATCCTACATACACCGGTACTGTAGCGCCTCTTATAACGATGCTCTGCACTGCTCGCTGTGTCGCCTCCCAGTTTTTGAGTTGCTTTTCCGCCCAGTTAGGTAATGCTTCTGATACAGTGTACGTGTTTCATCCAATCGGCAGTATTGTCGTCAACCATTGGCCAAAAGTTGTCTTCTCGTCTGCAAAAGAGCGAGAAAAGCGAGAGAGAACACAACTCGAGTGTCTAGAACCGATAGACTTGAACGATGGCAGACGCAGGCAACAGCAAGGCGCGCGAGGTGAAGGTGGTGCTTCTAGGCGACACGGGTGTGGGCAAGTCCTCGCTGGTGCTGCGCTTCGTGACCAACAACTTCCGCCCGTACTCTGAGTCCACAATCGGCGCGTCCTTCATGTCTAAGATGATCGTGGTCAACGACACGCCCATTAAGTATCAGATTTGGGATACCGCCGGGCAGGAAAAGGTAATATTTTGCAATTATCCTCTCTTTTTATTTACGCAATCTGATTACAATTTCCTTTTCTGTTCTTAGTACCACAGCTTGGCTCCCATGTACTACCGAGGAGCTGCCGCTGCCATCGTTGTATACGATATCACTAGAAAGGTGCGTCAATAGCAACGTATCTCTACGATTTTTTATTTGTTGTACTAACTAATTTATTCTTATTTGATCTTAGCAATCATTGACGACATTGAAGAACTGGGTCAAGGAGTTGAAGCAATTGGGTCCGGACAATATTGTGATTGCTATTGCCGGCAACAAGAGCGACTTGGAGGAGAAGCGGGAGGTGCCGGCGTCACAGGCACGAGCGTATGCTGAGGAGATTGGCGCGTTGTTCATTGAGACGAGTGCAAAGGAAGACACGAACGTGTCAGACCTGTTCATCCAGATCAGCCAGGCGCTGCCCACAGCTTCGGCTGAGAGCAACGCACTGCCAGAGATCGTGGACCCATACGGAGGTGGCAAGAAGAAGTCGAGTGGTTGCTGTTAAAAAAACCGAGCAGAAAATAAGCAAAACGAGACGGGGAGTGATGGATGAACCTACCGACAGGACAGGACGAAAGAAACTAGCAACGAAGTGGGCGAGCGGTGTGTTGTGGTCGATTGCTGGTTCGATTTGGACGGCAGAACGAAAGTGCTGAACAATGCGTAATTTTTTTGATTTTGGAAGCTTGTTGAAGTTTTGCTTTTATCCTAAGCTTATTTTTTTTACCAGTCACGTAACTGACGTTTGATTTCACGCTCGTCGTCGCGTTTGCGATTGTCGATTTGCCCACGTTTGAAACAAGCCGCCATGATGACCTTGATCCAGCCAGTGTTGCCTACTTCGATCCGCATCGGAATCTACAAAAAATACTTGTTAATTATTCTCTAACGATAAAATCAGCAGTTTTTTTTTTCAGTGTTTACCAGTTGCGCATTCGGTCGATTGGCAAATTCTTCTAGTTTCTTGAGCTCCGAGCGGTTTGCCAGCAGCTTACGCACTCGCGTCGGATCTGGTCGCCCAATAAGTCCCTGGCGCCATACTGTTCCCAAAGACTCGCTTATTAGCTAAAATATTTTCTATAGATACTGATAAAAATGTACCTGGAATGTTCAAGTCATGTAGAAACAGCTCGTGTTTGTAGAAAGCCCCGAACGCAGTCGATTGGTCGGCATTCCGGTCTCGCAACGACTTGACTTCCGACGGTTTGAGGACGATGCCCAGATTCCACTCCCGCTCCACTTCGTAGTAATTGCCCGCAGCTTTGCGCACGAACTTTTGGTTACGGCACAAAATCTTAATTGGGAAGTCGCGGAGACCACGACAACTGCCAGTAAGCCATGGCGTGTTGCGCACAGCAACGGGAAGACGCGAACCACGAGTGAGTAGCTCCATTGTACGGATTTACTTCACAAATTTGTACTTTAATAAAATAAACTCGGCTAGGTACGGTTAAGTAATTCACATGTCAAAACGAAAAATGCACACATAAAAAAAAGTTTCGATACTTACACAGAATAAACTGATTTTAATAAAAATAATCGAACACCTTCGTTGTTGCACAGCATGAAGCCACGTATTATGACACAGTAGGCCAGTGAATCTCCATTTTTGTAACGGGCGCAGCTGGAAATCGACTGGGTTTGGGATAGCGGAATCAACGTAGAGCGAGCTCCTTTCATTTCTGTCGTCCAAGTCAAGATTTGATAAGGCCAATTGTCTGTTTGGAGTCGATTTGGCATGAACTAATTGATGTTCATCTTCTTTGTTTCAGCTTCACCAGGGTTCCCACGGACGACCACAAGTACATATTGCTTGTTGTCGAAAGCTACGACAGTACTCGCATCGCTCGAAGCGTGGATTGTCATCCCAGGACGGATGTGCAGGGGTTTGTATTCGCAAATGATACAAAGTGATACAGTGATACTGCATGCTAACATCCTTGTATCATGTATTAAGTAATACGCTCGCACCCGCGGATCAGGATTAATGCTCCATTAGCATCTACAGATTATTATCGGAAGCTTACCCTAGTTCTCGTCCCTCTGTTGCGCCGTCCCCGTCAGCACCTCGTCCCCCTGAGCGAACGCTTCGTGATAACTGGTGTTATTCTGCAAATTTTACGGCACAAATCAACTAAACCAGGACCAATAATTTATAAAAGAAGAAAAAATCAGCGGAGCAGCTCGGGAGCCAGCAAAATTCTCGGGGCAGCACGGCGGCATCAACGCAGCACAGAACGGACCGGCGGCAGCATGGGCCTCGGCGAGCAGTACGACGGGGGTAATACGGAACAGGATGCCTCGGCGAGCAGTACGACGGCGGTGCGATGGTGCAGAACGCAACGGCGAGCAGTACGACGGTGGTGCCACGGCACAGGATGCCTCGGCTAGCAGTATGACGGTGGTGCCACGACACAGAGCGCAGCGGTGAGCAGTACGACGGCGGTGCCACGGCACAGGAAGCAAGACGACGCTGTTGAGTGTGGGTCTGGAGGACACGGCAATCAGCAACACATTGGTGAAAGGAAAATCAAGTGCATTGCAAGGACAGTTGATTAAGTGCTTATGCTTTTTTGTGGGTGCATATAAGCATTGAAAAATATTGTTATGAAATATTAGGCCATTTGAAGTTTGTGTGTTAGTATCTACACTCTACCTCCGAGGCGCTCGCTAAGTGCATTAAGAGTAAGGTGAGAATCGGTACGCTGTTTCTCGAGAATATCAACGGCGCTTTCGTTACGAATCTGTTGTTCGTGGGCTATTGCGATGACTTTATCGACAATTCGGTTGCGTCTGAAGTAGAAACGCTTTTCTGTTGGTTAGTTGCGCCAAGATGAGCCGTGTCTCTCTTCGAGTGAACTTACAGGAGGACCGCCATATACACCACAGCTCCATTCCTGCCATACCAGGTTTACTGTTTTCAGGCTACGCGTCATTTTGTAAGTGGAAGGAAGGGACGTGTTGGAGGTCAGTGAAGCATCAAGCGAGGGTGTAGTCGTGGTTGATCCTGCCCAATCGATGGACAAACGCACAGCAGCAGCACCAGAAGTAAGTTGCTTGAAAGCTTCAGAGACATTTTCGAACGAGTTGACAGTCACTGTATCCCTCATTATCTAGAGGAACACTGAATAGATCCGGTAGCTCTAAATTCCGCGCGGATTCCCTCTCAATAGACATGCGTGGCACAACAAATGACTCCTACGATTTCGTAAGTCTGCTCCATTGTTCAAATTCATGTAGTACCGTGAAATAGCAACCATCTCTGGCGTTGTGCAGTATCCATCCAACAAAGAGCCGGCTCCTCTGTCTTCGTATTCTCGTTTGTCTTTTTTTATGTTTTTCTCGTTTAAGCGACGAGAGCAACGCCTTCACTAGGCCGTTGCGAGGATGCGAATGTGAGTTGATACCGCGGCTCTGCTGGTCGCTGTAAAGATCTGAAATCGCATCGACATACATTTCCACGGTAGAGACACCAATTTTGCGTGTCGAGCCCTTCGCACGAGCTTGGCGATCGACAACTTCGTCGACAAGGAATAGATGGAGCTTAGCTGCAGTAACCTGATATCGTGTAACTTCATGAAATCCTTTTTTGTCGAACCACGCCTTAAACTCTTCCTGTTTCGGTGCGTACGCTCTTATGGTGTTGACTGGTCTCGCGGCTCGGCATCGGTCGAGAGTGCTGTTGGCACTCTCACCGAGCTCGACTTGCAACGCCGGGGGCTCCATTCACGACTCTTAAGACACTGTTCACTTTAGTTTATTCTATGACGGTTTTATGCGCTTTCATAGGTTTTTGTTATTATCACCGGGGTCCGGACCTGGTCCTGGTAGTAAACATTTGGTACAGTCTAATCATCTCACTTATCACATAAAACCAAGATAAAATAAGCAGTTATTTTGACCGAGGTCTTTTGAGTGCAGGTTGGTCGAAATTCACAGAAACGGAAGGACCGTGGACGCACTACTAAAAGTGTACGAAACACCATGGAAGAGGAAGCCCGAATCCGTATTACCTAGAAGGAGTCCATTCAGAGAACCTACGAAAAAGCCATCACACTAAGACCGATGAACACTCAGAGGGTCCACAGCAAACGCCAGCAAGAATTTCGAGACTGGTGCACGGCGAAGGGGGCAGCGTTCAGTGACATAACGCGATACACAGTTACTGGAGAGAAACTTCATCTCTTCCTGGAAAAATAAGTCATAGGGAGGGCCAAACGCCACAAGGGAACCAACAAACACAGTGATCGAGCCGAAACTATCGGGAGATCGACGGTAAATTCATACGTAGCTGCTATGGTCGACATATGGAAGCAACAAGCACGGGCAAACATTAATTACAACCCTTCACCCCGCGACGGCGCGATGACAGCACTGCTGAAGCTTACCAACAACGAGGAGGACGAGAGGAAGAGAAAGAATTTCGAGGACAGTGGGGTGGATACACTCTTAGATGGGTACACTATGATGGAACAAATTCAACAGATTGCTCGTTTCTTTTGGGCTCCGGCACGGGATTCAGGAAAGCAGGTACGGAACCTTCTTGCTTTCCTGCTAAGTCATTATGCGTTGATGAGAGGTGAATCGGCGCGTATGATGGAACTGGCAGACTTACACTCTATCGTGCTGGAAAATGAGGGATACACTCCATGCAGGGCTCTTGTCATGATTATGCGTCACAGAAGAACAAATCAAGTAGGCCGATTGAGGTTGGTTCGTGCATGCGAAGCAAAAGCGTAGAAAATTGCCCACATGGACTTTTAGGATTGTATTTGTTTTGGAGATGGCACGTCGAAGGAGAGAAATTTCTTGACTTTACGGCATCCGAACGGCGGTATCCTATAAAGCTACTAAAGACAGGCAAAGACCCGACCAAGTCGATATCGTACAAGGTGCATAATGAAGCAATCAAGACTGCATTGGAGCATGTTGGTATCAAAAGCAAATCCAAGACCCATGTCAGTCGCGGATCCCGATCTCGAATGGCTGATTTAGGTGGAGCAAGTGAATCTCAAATTCGACGACTAGGGCGTTGGAATAACCAATCAATGGAGATATGATATCTTACTTCGCTACCCCGAGAGGCCATGCGCACCTTAGCAGGCTTCGAGCCAAGTCGTGGCAGTTTCTTTATTCCCAGGGCAGCAATAGATCCACCTGCAACATTACAAAGCTTGGTATTCCTACAGATGGAGATGTGGCAGCAAGCGTTGACGACTCGGTCGGCTGAGCAGTCAATCGCTGCAGGTGGTTTTCTGGAATTGTTGCTTTACCTACGGAAAGTTATTTTGCAAGACGCGTTAATTTTGCAGGAGTCCACAACGACACACCCGATCTGGCGGCATCAGATTTTCAAGTCTTCGGAGTTCTCAAAATTTAAGGAAGATTTAGCCGAAAAGATGAGAACCACGGAAAATCCGGCGGAGCAGTGCTTGCAAAAAACAATACCAGTGTTCAACACCAAAATTGATGGAATACATCAAGACTTCAAAACTACAATAGGACGCCTCGAATCCACACATCAAGGTGTCGAGAGTAACCTCTCTGATATTATGCACGTGTTAGCCCCACTTCAGGGATGAACCGCTGTTCTGCAAGTTCAGGTTGTATCCCAGACACAAACAAACGACATTGTTCAGCAATCCCCTGAAATCCCCGCCGATTTACCTGCCATGGTTTCTGAATCTAACTCTGTAAAACGCTATAAAATGCGGCGTGGGCGATACAAGAACTGTGGAATGAGTGGGCTGTAGGAATTGATGGGTGTTTACCAGTGCGCGAATTGGTAGCCAAGTACGGCACAAAATGGTGTGATGCAGACGAACGTCGGTTTTTCAATCGTAGGAGACCCATTTTCAGTCTTGTGGGGGAGGTTGCTGCTGCAGTACAGGTGGAATTCCCAATTCCCCAAATAGATGCAATTAATTTATCCATCGAGTCTGTAGAACTGTATCGCAAAACACACAGCAAGTCACTTAACGGGATTGCAGAGAATGCTGCTACCGTGATTGAAAATGCGAAGGCGAGTGCGATAAGACATGCAACAAGACAGTTGGGGGATGACAACCCATAGACGTTGTACACTGAGCATGAGTACTGATGCGCGGGTTTGACTACTGCGTCACTATAGTTGTGTAGCCTCATTCATAGCTCATGTACGGTGCCTGTCGATTCGCAGTAGTACATACAAATTCTTTCTCGTTGCAGGTCCGTAAAAAGCTCCTTTATGTCTATTTAAGACAATTTTACGTCACAGATTGCGTTTGAGTCTGCTTTGAAGACGATGGCTTTTTAATGATAAAGAACTCGCCGTGTACTGTTCCAGTGGCGGCCTTGATCATCGTAATTGTCAGATTCGTCACTGGCTTAGTGGGCTTCGTGATACCGTAGTGCTCGTTGTCCATCAAAGCCAACCACTTGGGAGACGGAGGGTTCTTGACCGGGTACAGACCTTCCGAGTTACCGGCAATACCGGCAATGACATGCACCGGCTTCTTCGGATTTGTGTACGTTTTCCCATGCTTCAACACGCCGTGCATGATAGCGTTACTGTCTGCCGTCGGGTGGTGATGCTCGTACGCGTGCACGTGGCCCACAACTACGAGCGTCAGCTACACCAAGAGCGAGGCCACCGAGGTTTCCTCTCCGGCGTTGCGAGTCGGCGATTCGAATCAAAAGGAACAAGATAACGGAGAGGAGAGAGTGGGCGGCACGGATATCGTCATGTGGCCCATAAGCTCGATCGAAAGAACGCCAAGATTGTCCGCCAGATCGCGAAAGGCAACTCGCCGAACCAATTCTTGACAAGATGGGCGTCCCCTACGAAGTTATTAACGGACAGAGGGTGTACTCGAAGTACAACGAAGGGTACAAGCTATTCTTGAAGTGGCTCAAGAAATACCGCGACGACCCCTTAACAATATTAAGAAACCAAACAGATAAGAGCTGTGCTTACAGTCTTCAAGTTAATATTCTAAGCTCCACGAAAACTGAGCCATGTTTTAGAGTTTGCTATTATGCATTTTGGATCCTTTGGTTTCTCGAGTTGCATCGACACTTTTTTTTCTAGATACATTTTCCAAAAGCAGTTTTTTTTGTTATGTAAACGTTGACACAAGCTGTGGCGCAGCTCCGTTCAGCTCGATACACCTGATACTGTTTGATGGGAGAGGATGGACGTGGTTCAACTAGGATTAATATATACTCGTGGCATAATCGCGATGAGGCCCCTGACTGAGCTTCGGCACTCTTTTCGCCGATTAAAATGCTCCATCAAGTTTGGATGGCAGCATGTCCGTTGTTTCCGAGGATTTGTGGTGTAAAATCTATTGTGCATTGCAGATGAAATGTCGTTCCGCTGTATGGCTTCAATCGAGAATGATCGGCGGATAAAACCAGGCTTAAAATTGAGATGGGGAAAGGCAGACATGGAATTAATTTAGGCCAGTGCTACAGTCCAAGTATCGAGTCTACTGTTGTTAAGGCGCATGCACGAAAGTCACTGCGGATTAAGATGTCATGCATCAAATAATAAGTGCACGCATCTTAATCGACAAAACAAGCGCTTTGGCAAAATTGCGTTTAGTGAAAGCTGAATACTATGTTAGCTGCCGTCAAAACTAGGCGATCGTCTTAAACTGCAAAGATTGTATCGACGTCGAATGCACTTCAGGGAAGTGACCTTCGTCACCCCAATGGGTTCCATAAAGCGATGGTTTATTAGATGGACCCTCTGCGTCTTTTGTCATTTGCTCAGCTCGCTATGCTCTGAACTAACTCGACACCGACGGAGCGAAGACGATAGATAACTCGCCGATTGGTGACGTTGTGGGACATGCTCTACTTTCGTGCGCGCCTACGCTGAAGCACTGCCGCCTTGTACTGTTCCCGCAAGATGTTTAGTATATCTGGACTTGTCTAATAATGCAAGGCTGAACTTGCTCTAGCACGGTGCCGCTCCTTGCAAATGTAAACTGTGCCCAGATTAGGGCATGAGGTCCTTGCGTTTGCCAAAGCGTGCATACATTGGAGATGTGCTTGTGGTCTGTGCCCTTAATTTGCTTGTTGTCGCTTTATTCACAACGCATTTCTTCTCACTAGCGTTTAAGGATCACGAGTTTATTCGGGGACTGCTCAGGAAGTCTACAATAGGTCCACCAAACTGACCACACAAACGAGCAGCGACCACGATAGCATACCCAGACGAGTGTCAACGAGAGCAGCGAGTTTTCTCTCGAACCATAACAGCCTCGCCAACTATTCCTGTATTCCCGATGTAGCGGTACAGTTAAGCTCACTACAAAGCCCACTACTTCAGCGCCTACTGCTAAGCCTTGGACGAGCTCGATGCGTTCTCTCATTCCGAATCTCCAGTCATCAACTTTCCCGATTGGAGTCACGAGTCGCCACCGCCCTTGCAGATGGAGCAACTACTCGGATAACTGTCTCGCCCTCGAGTACGGTCAAGACCACAAGATTCAAAGCAGGAGATGACAGGGGAGTGCAAGTGATTTTTTCAACTTTTTTTTTCACGCGAAGTCTACAGCATAATATACTATTATGATGGCGCCTCGTCCGGGCTCAACAACAAATAATTAGCTACTTTAACGTTGCAAGAATCGAGCCCGCTACTGCTCCATGGCATTGAGGGTGCGATAGGACAAATGCTATATTGCTCTGTTTCCCATGCGTTGAGCTGAGGAATAGATCATTAACAGCTTCTGACAACACTCTGGGTCGTAAGGGATATCTTTCGACGTAATTTCTACACCACATATCCGCACAACCAATGAACATGCTGCTACCCGAACTCGCCTCCTTCATGGCGGAGCATTTTACACGGCGAAAAGAGAGCCGAAGCGCAGCTAGCGGCCTCACAGTGATAACACCACGAGCACCACTTTACTGGTTTCCTGGTAGAACCAACCTCGCTCAGTTTTTACAAATGAATACAGTATCATTTGTACCGAGCTGCGGCACAGCTTGTGGCCACGTCTACATATAAATACTACGTAGTAAAACTTCTGTTATGGACATGCATCGAGAAAAAAAGTGGCGATGCAACAAGAGGAACCAAAGACCCTCCACCTTAACTGAAAACTCTAAAACGTGGTTTAGATTTGGTGGGGGTTAGCTTTACATGTTAATACGGGTCGATGATGTTAAGGGAACATCAAGGGGTCGTCGCGGTATTTCTTGTGCCACTTTAAGAAAATAACTTGTACTCTTCGTTGTACTTCGAGTACACCCTCTGTCCGTTGATAACTTCGTAGGGGACGGCCATCTTGTCAAGAATATGGTTCGGCGAGTCGCCTTTCGCGATCTGGCGGACAATCTTGGCGTTCTTTCAATCGAGCTTATGGGCCCACATGACGATATCCGTGCCGCCCACTCTCTCCTCTCCGTTATTTTGTTCCTTTTGATTCGAATAGCCGACTCGCAACGCCGGAGAGGAAACCTCGGAGGCCTCGCTCTTGGTGTAGCCGACTCTCGTAGCGCAGTGACAGCGGGGCTTCTACTTGCCAAGAGTATAGACACAACAGAAACGAGGATGCACATGCGCATAATTAACTTGTGTCGTTTGAACTCTTGAGTAAGAACGGTGGGAGCTTAGGCGCTGCTGAAGTAGTTGCGGAATGAACTTCAGTATGATGGAGTAGAGCGGCGAAGGAGACGGACGCGTTGGTAGTTGGCAGCCACTTGTTAGTAGGTCGAACTTTCAACTTGGGAGCACTTCCATCACTACAAGTAGGCTCTAAAAGGATTACATCGGATTACTCGTGTTTATTGTCAGATTGTCTAATTGTACAACACCAGGCTTTGTACGTATTCGATTTCTAGGATACACCTACCCGATTTGATTTTATATAAGTTTGGAAGTGCCTAGATCCACCAACTATTATTGTAGAAAAAGTACAAATCAGAATACCGAATTTACCCTAACCACATCCTTCATTTTTCACATTTTTAAAGTTCCAAAATATCGTATTCATTCCTGTCCGCCCATTTCGGATCCCCCGTTTTCTCAAATGGTGGGTGGGAAGAAGTTCAAGCGCTCGCAGACGGCAGGAGGCGAGCGCAGCAGCGAGGGAAACACAGCGCATGACCAGACGCTTGCAAAGAACACCGGCGGAGAGACACCAGGGGGGAGCGGCGTGGAGTCGCCAGGAAGCAGCGCGCGCCGGCCCTCCAAAAAGACGAAGAGGAGCGTCGGCGACGCTGCTGCATCCCCGTCACCAAATCCCCAAACTTCGTCGATCCAGACGATGGTGCTCAAGCCAAAGTTCGCGTGACATGTGAGCCCTTCGCTGGGGTGTTCGCTTCGTGGGATGCCATGGAGGCGGCGTTCACCAGTATTCATGTACAATTTATTGACAAAAAAATTATTTGTTATTTGTCTTCTAATCAATTATATTTTGTTTACAGCTACCAGCGCGATACATTCCAAGTCTACTAACTGCGGACGAGCAACTCAATTCGAGATCGCAATCGAGCTCGTAGTCGGCAAGCAGAGGCTCGTGGAACGCAGCCACAACTATGGGATGAAGCACTGCGGTACTACACTAAGGGTTGGACATGCACTCACGGAGGGCAATTCAAGTCGAGAGGGAAGGGGCTGCGTACGAACCACACGACGCGTCAAATTCAGTGCCCTGCAAAGTTGAACGCATTGCTGTTCGTTGACGAGGATGGTTCATTTCGCGTGCGAGTGAAGTTGCACGATTCCACACACAGCCACACTATCGACAAGAACGTGTTCAACACTTATGCAGAGACGCGAAAGATCACGTCACCTTCTTCTCGAAGTGTCGTCCGAACAATGTGGCAAGGTACGCTACAAGCAATCATAAATTGTTATATTATTTATGTGATATTCAGGCTGTTGTTATGAAGGTGGAGCCAAGAGAAAGAAAATTCTCCGATATCTGAAAGAAGCAATCTGGAAAGCCAATTCAACCTCAAGATGTGTACAACATGATCGCCGAGATGAGACGGGAGTCTTACACCTCGCCTGACGACAACAATCGCGTGATGACGGAGCTACTCCAGGACTTCAGCGAAGGCCCTGGTAACGTGGCCAGGGTCTACCGAGACGCTGACTCTAGTTAACGAGCTGTATTGTCTTCCAGACGAGCCACATGAGACGCATGGCGCGTCTGTTCCCCGAGGTGGTCTGCATTGATGCGACCTACGGCACGAACATCAACAGGTAAGCATATTGTCATCCTGGATGGTATACTTGGTTTGGTTGGTGCCATAGTTGGGATAGTTGGTATTGTTTGGTCATAATTGGTAACTAAATTATGATACAAATTACGATACCAATTCGTTACCAAATACCTTAGACCAATTATATTCAGATGATATTATCAATCTTTCTAACCATTCTCAACTATTCTTGTCTATAGGTATCGGCTTTTCAGCTTGATGGTGACGGACAAGTTCGGATGTGGAGCTTTTGCGCAGCATGCGCTACTTGACGGTGAAACAGAATAGAACATGAAAGTGCTATTCAGTGCTCAAGATCAACAACGTATGCTGGAAAGAAAGCCAAGCAATTACTATTGACAAGAATTTTACCGAGCTTTCTACACTAGAGGCTGAATTCCCTGAGGCTTCTATTATCCTGTGTCACTTTCACCTGATTAATTATCTCAAACGAGAAATTAGCAAACGTGAGTATGGGTTTACGAGCTTCGAGAGAAGCTTCATCTCAAAAACTTTAATACGATGATGGTTCGAGCTACAACTGAGGATCTATTTGATCACTACCTGAATGCTCTGAAAGAGCTATGTCGTGGAAAGTCGAGCTTCGTCGAGTATCTGGAGACCAACTGGCTTCCGTGCAAAGAGCGGTGGTGTACATTCCATCGAGGAGGGCTGCCGCGCGTCGCTGACAAGGGAACGAGTGATTATAGCCGATGGCTTTCGCATTTGGAGCATCTCGCGCGGAACGCTAGGTTTAACGAGAGACCAGGCACGGGTGATGTGGATGGGAGCTGTGGAGAGAATACCAGCATTGTGGAGATTGCTAAAGATGAGAATGCAGCAAGACGCCGTCTTGATATGGATAGTGTGATCAAGGACAGTGAAGTGCTGACGACAAAAGCAACGCGACGGCCACGCAGAATATTGTTGGAAAAACAAAGCTGCCATTGGTTAACCTGAACGAAGCAAGCCGCCTGTCTGGACGCCCACGGCTTCAGCAAGCAGTAAAGAAATTAAAGCAAAAAAAGGAGTACAACGAGAGCCAGGAACTTGCCGGGCGTCTTACTACAATTGGAGATGTCACACTAGCCAAATTTGCTGAAGTGGCGAAAAAAGAGCGGATATCTCTCTCGGAGATCGAAGGTTCAGCAGTCTTCAGTTGATGCACGCTGATGCGGTTTTCTAACGCCCAAAGGCCAAGCTGATGGATGCTGCTTCGGTCGATTCATGTGAAACCAATGTACGAGGAATTCTTCCGGGTAAGATCCTGTCCTCATTGCTCAACTTTGTATTAGTTGGTATGAATTGGTTTAGTTGGTGTCAAGTCGGTATATAGTTATTGACCGTGCCAATGATACCAAACCTACACTAATTACCAATTATACCAACCCAACTATCTCCTAGTTTCAAACTAACACATAATTACTGTTTATTTGTAGTTGTACTGGTGAAGATGTGCATCACTGCGATCCAACATTTGATAATCCACGAGAAGGTAATCAATGGGAAGGACGTGCCACGAGAAGTTATTGTCGTGGTGATTTTGAAGAGGTGGGGACTTTTCGGGCCACTGATATCGCAATCATGGAGCAATGGCATTCATTGGCAGCAACTGTTCGTGGAGCTAAATCGCTTATCTTATGGATAAGAGTGTTAAGCTTGAAAATTCTGATGATGAGGAGGAAAAAGAGAGATGCTATTCTGGAGGCTGTTTTAGCTCTAAATCTACGTGGTTCTATCAATTCTGGTGAAGAATCCGTGGAATTTGCTGAGCTTGCTAGATTAGGTGATGACGGATGGCTCAGTGTCAATGTCTAATAAGTGCAACGCAACGAATTGCGGCAGAGGCATCGTGGAATCCCCCTTCACACATTCACGTGGTTAACCCGACGTTTGCATATCGCGAAGATGATGACCAGCGCAATCGACTCCTGGACGCATAGAATCATATTTTCAGCAAATGTCACAAAGGGGTTGCGATGTTGTGCCCAATTTACATCAATGTCGACTTCGGACATTGGTGTGGAGTTATAATTGATATTAAGAGACGCGTGATCTAGATCTATGACCCATTTCACAAGAAAAAATACGAAGATGTGGTGGAAAGAAAGGTGAAGAATGTATGTTTTGGAGCTAGTCGACCCGGTCTATACACTGGAGATTTGGAAGTATCGTGCTTGGCTTCAAGACGACGGCTTCAGCTGTGGCGTGTACGTGGCTCACTGGTTCGACTATTACGTGTCAACCTACACATTGTCACCAGATAAGGACGTATCTATTGACACGGAACCCTTGTCGAAGGCTGAGCTGGAGACTTTTCGCTATAAGCTTTTCTGCTATGTGATGTTCGGGATGCAATACAATAAGAACGACTAAGAAAATAAACTCATTTTGCGTTTCTATGCCTGCTTTCATTACCCAAGTCAAGTTAACCCATAACGTAGCCCTCCACTTGATGTTTGCGGACAAAACATACGACAGCAGCACTGTCACTGCGCCCATGCTTGGTGGTAGAATGCGAAGTTCATTTTACCAAGTTACATTTATGTATCGGACATAAATTGGTATCTAGTTGGTCCCCATACCAATTGTATGAAAAACCAACTTGTAGAGATTCGTACCGACAGCAAAACCGGTACCAGCTAACCCTAAGCTCACACGTGTTTTTCAAATTTCGTCCATTTTATGTCGAAATAGTTGGTGGATGTAACGAGGGCCAATAAGTAAACGAACATTTAGTTTGCGTGACCTGATGGTGTCTATCAAGTATGCATCCTAGACGTGATATGCTATATTAAAGTCAGAGCAATGCTGTAAGAACGACTTACGTGAATTGTACTAAAAGTTGTATTGACATACGAACCTAGATATTAATTAGAGGATCAGGATAACTGGTCCACGCTTCTTCTTTACCAAGTCCAATACAAGCTATTCTTCTTCTCCAAGCTCCAACACACCAGCTCCTCTTCAAGAACCTCTCTTTTCTATCTACACGTAATCCTTTTAGAGCCTACTTGTAGTGATGGAAGTGCTCCCAAGTTGGAAGTTCGACCTACTAACAAGTGGCTGCCAACTACCAACGCGTCCGTCTCCTTCGCCGCTCTACTCCATCATACTGAAGTTCATTCCGCAACTACTTCAGCAGCGCCTAAGCTCCCACCGTTCTTACTCAAGAGTTCAAACGACACAAGTTAATTATGCGCATGTGCATCCTCGTTTCTGTTGTGTCTATACTCTTGGCAAGTAGAAGCCCCGCTGTCACTGCGCTACGAGAGTCGGCTACACCAAGAGCGAGGCCTCCGAGGTTTCCTCTCCGGCGTTGCGAGTCGGCTATTCGAATCAAAAGGAACAAAATAACGGAGAGGAGAGAGTGGGCGGCACGGATATCGTCATGTGGGCCCATAAGCTCGATCGAAAGAACGCCAAGATTGTCCGCCAGATCGCGAAAGGCGACTCGCCGAACCATATTCTTGACAAGATGGCCGTCCCCTACGAAGTTATCAACGGACAGAGGGTGTACTCGAAGTACAACGAAGAGTACAAGTTATTTTCTTAAAGTGGCACAAGAAATACCGCGACGACCCCTTGATGTTCCCTTAACATCATCGACCCGTATTAACATGTAAAGCTAACCCCCACCAAATCTAAACCACGTTTTAGAGTTTTCAGTTAAGGTGGAGGGTCTTTGGTTCCTCTTGTTGCATCGCCACTTTTTTTCTCGATGCATGTCCATAACAGAAGTTTTACTACGTAGTATTTATATGTAGACGTGGCCACAAGCTGTGCCGCAGCTCGGTACAAATGATACTGTATTCATTTGTAAAAACTGAGCGAGGTTGGTTCTACCAGGAAACCAGTAAAGTGGTGCTCGTGGTGTTATCACTGTGAGGCCGCTAGCTGCGCTTCGGCTCTCTTTTCGCCGTGTAAAATGCTCCGCCATGAAGGAGGCGAGTTCGGGTAGCAGCATGTCCATTGGTTGTGCGGATATGTGGTGTAGAAATTACGTCGAAAGATATCCCTTACGACCCTGAGTGTTGTCAGAAGCTGTTAATGATCTATTCCTCAGCTCAAAGCATGGGAAGCAGCCGTCGAATGGATGCATGAATGCCGCATCTACGAACAGTTCCGAGCTTTGGGTCGGCAGTGTATTAATAGTTGGATTGCTGACGGCGAGGTGGAATACGCTTCATGGTTTAAGGCGGTCTATTTTACACCTCCGTGGGATTCGTGGTTTGTCGGAGTAGCTGGAAGTGCTCCAGGGGTGCTTCCTAACCAGAACGCAATTGAAGCATTTCATGTCACACTCAAAAAGCAATTTCGAATCCAAGGGCGAGCACAGCCGTTGTTTTGAACGACAACTTTCCAGTTCTTTTGCTTCTAGTTGGGGAGGATTTTAGGTGTTTCGCACTTGCCAAAAATCCATTTCGGCACTACGCGCCAGGTAAGACATATATATTTTTACTATACGAAAATGACAAATAATTTTTTATTTATTTACAGGTCCTATTCCAGCTGACCAATTCGTCCGCGCGCGGATCCTTTTGGCGGATAAACACAACTACATGCGAATGACCAATCTAAACCACAGCGCTGTCCGCGCCGTTGTCTTCAACGCAGGACACCTCGTCAACTCACCAACGAATCCTTACAAGGGAGTTAACGCCACGGTAAGGCGGGTGGATCGCTATACGGCGGGCTTAGAGGGCAAGCTGGACGGCCGCAAGCCGGTCACAGAAACAAAGCTGCTGTGGTTGATGTACGCGTCGAAGACCACGATCACTGCACAATCGACCAATATGGCCATCAAACGAGGTACGTTTCTGATTTTGAATTTTACTAACGCAGCTAAGTTAAATTTTGATTTTATTGTAAATCGAAATTGTATTTAGATCGACATCGTTCGTGGTGCCTACACCTGCGACTGCAAAACAGCTCGGGCAAGCGGGTGGATTTGCGAGCATATTCTCGCTGCTATGTCACTGCTGAAGAAAATAGACCTTGACGACGTTTTGTGCGCGGTTCCTGTTCGCCGTAAGCCTGGGCGTCCTCGAAAATCTCGGGAAGGACTTGACCGTGACAGAAACGACTCAAATTTTTTCAGCGTGAACAACTTGATTAAGATTCTCACAGATTCTCCAGGCTACGTCTTTCATTAGTCGGTGATGAAAGAATTTCCTACCAAGCGCCGAGGCTTGACACGAATGGAGTATATTGCTGGCAGAATCATAGGGTGGCAGCAGAATCGCGGCCGCTACGCCTGGTCAGTCCGCTTTACTGACGGAAAAGTTTTCGACATGCAGTGCCAAGAATGGCAGAACTCCTCTCGTTCAGCCACGAAATGGGGCTAAACGTCGACGGTCTACCTCAATAAGCTAGCCGCCGCCCACCGCGCCTTCGATGATCGGTTGGGCAATTGGTGCTAAATTGAGGTCGGGCGAACAACAGCGCATATACAGCATTCGCTGCGTGACGATTAAAATATATGTTTTGAAGAACCTGCATCGATTATTTTTATAGGAAGCCGTTGAACTATATTTTACTCGAATAATCCCCCCATGAATATGCTTTATCTGGAGACCTACCAATGTACTCGGCGAGCATCCAAAATAATGCTGTACTCGTAAGTAATCCGTTTTGTACTCGGCGATAAGCTTTTCCCATTTTACAAGAGCTTATTCGCATAAACGCGTAGTATTTTTAAAGTTACGCAAGTCTTATAAATGCACTACCAGCCCAACTCTCTAGTTGTGCTGCCATGGCATCAATAGTGTGAAGGTTGTTCCAATGAGGACTCATGGAGCAGTGTAACTTAACGGCAAAAACATAAAGTTACTGGAGAATACCTTGGATGAGATGAGCGAGCAGAATCTGCAGAGGTGTACGAACAACGAGGAAAATGTCAACAGCATCGCTCCAGTCGTATCAGCCGATACTCCTGAAGATAACATTAAAAATGCCACCTTAGTGCAGCTAATTTAAGCCCGCACAAATGAGGTTTTCAGCGAGCGAACCAAGAAGGCAATCGCGTTGCATGCTGAGTGAACAGCGCTCCAAAAGCAGCGGAGGCTCGGGGCTAGAAATCGACTTTGGTATTCAGACGAAAAGGAAACCGAACAGCATCACGTTCTAAGGGTAAATGCTCCTTGGTCCAAATTTCATTGTACGAGCTTCCAACAGCATATAAATCTTCAAACGTTTGCATGTCGGAAAGCCAAACAAATTCAAGACGCGAAGCGTCTCGTTCAGGCAGCTTGTGAAAAGTCCAAGCCGGTTTCTAATCGAAATTCAAGGCAAAGCAACCACAAATCAAGTAAGCGATCTGCCAAAAACGCATCGTGTCTGGGTCAATTCAAGACACGTACTGTTCATTTCGAGGATTCAAGTGAATACGAGCCCAGGTTTCTCTGTGCGGTCTATCTATACTGCCTTCGTTGGCTTGGAACAACGTATATTACGTTCAGCTCGCTCGATCAGATAGAGCAGCTCAACGAGAGAGGTTTGGTATCGATGAAGTCGCAAGTATCTATCGGGACGTGAAGGAAGTTGTTATTCCACAACCTGCATAGAGTATTGCAAAAGTGGAAAACGCCGCGTGAAGCGCCTACAGCGAGTGTCAACGCTTGAGCATGTACATGACGGCGATACACTTTGTGTTACTCAGAACACCTACGATGACATGACTATCCTGTGCGACTGGATAAAGCAACGGCAAGGAATCGTGCATGACTTTCAAAACGAAGTTCGGCAACCACGGACAGACGTGCCGTCAGATTTTGCAGATTGAAACATATAGCAGTGAAAACAAGCCGAGAAAACAAAACAGGACGGAAACGACATGAGCTATGGTGATAAGGAAGGCGATCTGGCAATACAGAATAAGTGCTAAAGCAAAAAATCTAACACATATGTTTTTTCTTCGCCCCAAATTCCTCCGGTGTCAAGGATTTTAGTTCACTAAAATGTATCTTGAAGTATATATTCTGTGGTACGCTTTAGTGGGATCAAGATAAAGGCACTTTTCTTGTACTTTTTATTATTTTGAATCTAGGTTACAATTGAGCAAATGCAGTTAATGACTTCCTTTGACCACTTCGACTGCCATCTCTTGAGATGTCGCCATCCCTTTTATATCGACCACACTAAGGCCCTCAATACGTTAAGGTGGTGCGGCCCAGAGCCGCGAGGGCATCTCATCAGATTTGTGTTGAATTAAGTGTGCAGCGTCCTTTCGCTGCCCTTAAAGGCGCAATTCCATCTCGGGTCCGTTTGCCACGCTCCGTTCATCAGTTGCTGCGTACCTGTGCGCCTGTCAGTGACTGTGTGACTGGATTCCGTCACACAAGTTGACGCCGTGTCACCACGGTGGTCAAACAGATTCCAGTATTAGATTTGTTGGTTGGGATTGGGTCCGAGTGTCGACACCGTTTTGCTGTTTGGCTAAGAGCTCAATTTACCTACTGCTTTCCAGTTCTCTAGTGTATGCTGGTAACGGCCTTAGCCCGCAACTCCTGGTAGCACGTTTAATCTGTCTAACTACCAAGATAAGTGCCGTGAAGCGGATTCTGGGAAAGGAGAGTGAAAGATGGATCGTGACCTGAGTGACAATATCGGGCCCGGTCAAATTCCTGAAGAGTGACCACTGGAGATCCGGTCGGACAGAAAAGGCGACCCCCGATCAGACATCAAGAGACCATGGATGCAAGCGTCATACTCTCCGATGAATACCAAGCGGATGCAGCGCAGGATCAAGCAACAACAGGATGCTAGAGCCCCGATGAAGAGGAGCGGATCCGGATCCAAGCGGTAAGGCGATCTGGATCCAGGTGGATGGCAATCTAGATCTCGAATCACGGATCCCGGTTCCCGACATGGCGATCGAGGACAATCTCAAGATTTACGATAGGATGATGGCGAACCCACGTTGAAGAAGGTACCTCGAGATGGGTAAGAGTGCGAAGGACATAAAGAATGTGGTGGTAGGCTGGCAGGTATGAGGATAGTGACTTAGAGTGGGGCCATACTTAACCATAAATCAGACTCGAATTTGCATTGGAAACAACAAGTGCTTCACGCCCCGAGTAGAAGAGGAACTACATTGGCCGCGCGCCGTGTTAGCAAGTTTAGGGATAAGTGTCCAAGTGTTGGTTATTAGTATCTGGTAATATACATACCGGATCTAGCCACCTAGTGATCTTCCCTCAAGTGCAGATCCCAGATCGACCGGAGTTTATTGCTTATCCGGGAGATCCTTCGATTCTCCACTACCCCCAAGACCCCCATAGGAAGCGGCAAGCAAGTGTAAAGGAAGACCGTAGAGGCAAACACATCCCATCAAGACAACCCCACGGCTGGATCCAGATCCAGGCCGTCCGATCCAAGCTCGTGTAATCGCTTTGGATCTGGACCTTATCGGCAGCAGAGCGAAGATTTTCCGCGCTGCTCCACCCCATTCCCAACGTCTCACCAAGACGTTCAAGCCTTCACCACTTGAACCTTCACGAAGTCACTAGAGGAGCAAGATCCAGCCCTACCGTCGGGTACACAAGGTGATCAAAGTTCAGCACAAGATCACGGATCATCGGGGGACCCCTCCGTTAGTCGGCGTCCGGGCTTAGTGGAAGTTGGATCCAGCACTCTCACAAGATTTTGCTGATCCCACTACACCACAATGGTGCGCATGCCCGGATCTTCTGGTGAATCGGGATTTCGCCGTGAGTCTCAAGATAAAGCTCAAGTGAAGATTGAACATGGGGATCAAGAGTCATCGGAGATGGGATCGACGACGACGCCGCTGAATGAAATTAAATCCACGGATCGACAGAGTACTGGGAGGAGCTCAGTCGACGGGATCTGGAGAAAAAACCTCTTAATTCTCTTCAAGTCCCTTCGGGACACCTGCGGATCTTGGCGCAAGTCGAGATTCGCAAAACAAAGACGCCAAAGGGAAACCTAAGGCGCATCCTGAGCTACCTGTAGCCCAGGATCCGCAAGTTCAAAAGTCACAAGCAAAGAACAAGAACTCAAATACTACTCGGAAAAAAAAGAAGCTGAAGGCACCTGAGTCAGATGGCAAAGATCCAGAGGCATCTGCCAGTCCGTAGGCCGATGACGCTCTGGAGATCATGTATTACCTGAAGGATCTGAGAGAGTTTCTACAGCAGGACCCCGTAATGTCGATCCTGAAGCTGAATCAGATCGGCGGACTTCGTGGACCGGCGATGGCTCCGCCCGCTACGTCGGACAAACTCGTCGCGGTGAAGAACTTTAATTCGCGTACTGAAGGATGCTGGCCTCACCGCTGGCGCCTTCGATGCTGACGACCATTTCGACCTGGATTGAATCGTGATCCAGACATCGACTCAGAACCTGATCGACAAGCTGGGTCGTGGTAGGCGATGTGCCTCCGGCTTAAGTTCAGTCAGGATAACCAGCGATCATTGCTGGTGAGTCGTCACACTACGCGTCAGCAGCCGAACTGGGATCGGACAGCTCCTCTGAGCCACGTCGCATGTTACTGAGACCATCGGTCGTTGCTATGCTGGAAGCTAGAACGAAGTTAACACGTCGATATCAGCCGCGATCTCCACAGCAGAAGCAGACCCCACGATCTACGGATCAAACGGCCACTACCACGTCCACTGAAGAAACGAGCGGCAGGCTGGAATCGTATTTCCAAGTCGCCATGAGCCTGAGCAGCAGATCTTGCCCGCCCCGTCGAACGCGGTGGTAGCTGGAAACGTGGGATCGCACGATGTGGAGATGGAGTCGGTGGGATCACCGGATCAAAAATCCTCCAACTGGGAGTATGATCCGGACGACATGGACTTACAAGCTTCCAAGTCTACCGCGCGCGCCGCGGTAACATCCACTGCGGTCGGATCTACGGGATCGTCGATGATCCAGAGAGTTCGGATCTCGGTGATCTCCGATTTGAAGGAGTTTACTGGCAAGGACCAAGACGAAGATCGCATTGGTATTGTCAATGTACCGTACATTCCGGGGCTTGATAGACGGTTGCTATCAGGGAGGAAGCTCGCAGAACGGGGTTTGCGCGTGGATTTCCAGCTTGCGGGGGTTTCAGGCAAGAAGTTTGGGAAGGCGTTCCTACTGGACTATCAACAGGAGAAAGCATTTGTGCAGTAAGCCGAGGCTGGAAACGAGTGGAAGCTTTGGCACGCATGTCGGGGACACCCCTACAAGGAAGCGCTGACCAGTATACAGTATTCTACGACCGGAACCCGCCGGTAAAAAAGTGGGAACGGGCTTTGTGCGGTGAATGCATGAAGGGAAGCAAACGGTGACAGCGTTCCCGTCGCGGTCGATGATGAAGTCGTCGCGTGTGCTGGAACTTGTCCACACGGATGTCATGGGACCTATGAGAACGCCTTCGAAGGGTGGTTCTGAGTACGTGCTGACGTTCCTTGACGGCTACTCGAGGTATGCCGCGGCGTATTTCATGATGACCAAGAGCGATAAATCCACCAAGTTGAAAGTTCTAGGCGCTCTACGAAAATAAATGGGCGGAACTCCTGAAGGGTTTGTGTTCCGACAGCGAAACCGAGGTAGTGAACAAGACAGTCGCTGATTACGCCAAGGCAAAGGCGTTGTGCACCGGCGTTCCGTTCCATACATATCTCAGCAGAACGGAACGGCAGAACGACCGAATCGGACTATCATGCAGAAAGCGCGTACCAAGCTGCACTACACGTCCATGTCGACAGCGTGGTGGGTGGAAGCGGTGAGTACTGCGATATAACTCATCAACCGTTTACGAAACAGTGAACTCTAATGTCACGCCATACGAGTGGGCATTTCAAGTGAAACCTCGGAAATATCACTTGCGTGTGTTCGGACCGCAAGGTACACTCACATTGACGACGTGAAGATAGCAAAGATCGAGCCCAAGGGTTCCTGGTGCACGTTTCTCGGGTACGCCGAGAACGTTAAAGAGTATCGTGTTTACGACTGGGACGGAGCGTGAAATTGGAGGTATTTACGACACGCCATTGCCAGCGCCCACAACGGTTGTCCAGGTGATGATGAACGGTGATGAAGCTGTCACTCCAGCAAAAGTGGAACCCCAGGCCGTACCGGACGAATCGGTGGAAGAAATGGAGGAAACGTTGAAATGACCGAGGTGGTACTACAGCAGAGTAGAATGCTTCAAGCGCTACCGCCTCCAGTAGAACCCTGACCGGCAGGGCTGGAATTGACAACGTAACAGCTACCACCGCAGGCGTCCTGTTAGTGCTGGCTGAAATCTTATGCTCGAAACGGAACGTGGACTCTCGCTCCACGTGGAACGCCGGTACGTCAGATTGGATGTCGCTGGGTGTCGCTGGGTGTCGCCAAAAATCGTGACGAGTACGGCCGGCTCATCCGGTTCAAGGCACGCCTGGTAGCGATGGGATCCAACCATAAGTTTTGAATAGATTTCTTTGAGGCGTACTCCCCGATTGCAAACATGAATTCGAATCGGATGTGGTAGCAATATGCGCGACATACGGCTACGTTATGGAGAAACTTAACGCTGACACGGCGTTCCTAAACAGTATTCGAGTAGACGCGGTCAAAATGGACGCTCTCTCGGGTTAAGAAACGCTGAAGGTATAATCTGCAAGCCGGAACGGCTTCGTGTACGTGTGCTTGTACGTGAACGACATGGTCATTGCGGCGAAGACAAGAGAGGAGATCCATGAAATCAAGAGCGCACTAAAAAAGAACGCCTTCAAGAATAAGAAACTTGGCGAGGCCACATTCATCCTGGGTATGGAGATCAAACACGACATGTCAGATGGAACGCAGATGGTCAAGCAGACCCGGTACCTCGACGACGTTGTAGAACGCTCCAAGCAGCAGATCGCTAAGGCGTTGGAGGACCCATGTGCGACAATCGTAAAGTTCTCCAAGGATATTTTGCCAACGACTAAGGTGGAACGCGCCAAAATGCAGTCAAAGCGATACCGTTCCTTCGTTGGGTATCTAATGTATATCACGACATGCACTCGATCGCATATCGTGTACGTGGTTTCACAGCTGTCACGATTCCTCGAGAACTCAGGCTGCAACACTGGAAGGCAGCGATTCAATACATTCAATACCTGAAGACTACGCGTGAGCATGGTATTGTGTACCGAGGCCATTCCGGGAAGGCATAGGCTCAAGCGAATACTGACGTAAACTGGGGTTCTGTAGTGCAGCGGGATCAGCCAAAATCCCGTTGAGGCCGATCGCCACTCACTCACTGCGCCCAGACACCGACTAACGGAGGGGGTCCCTCGATGATCCGTGATCAGCCGAACTTGGTCTCACCTTGTGTACCCGTCGGCGGGCATGATCTGCTCTCTCAGGAATCCGATGGTGTCCGATCAGTGACAGCTTAACCGTCCTGGCGGGACGCGGGATGTGTGGGGCAGCGTGGAACTTCTTCGCTCTGCACCCTTGAGATAAGCCCTAAGCAGGGTCCGATTAGGGGTGATCAGCCTTGATCTAGGGGTGTATGCCTATTTTAAGCACAGAAAAGCCTAAACAAATGTGTTCCTTGTTCTGCTTCTCCTTTCCGGGTTGCGTGCCGCTTCCAATAGTGGGATCTTTATCTTGAGAACGAAACTGACCTCCAGTCAAGCACCAAAGTCTGGATAATCAGGGACTTGTACAGTCAACGTAGGGAAAACTAGGGTAGGTAAATCCGGCTAATATATTAGCCATGATCTTACGCTACGACGCTAGTAACCTCTACCTAAGCCTCCTTCTAACACTTCGTAACGAGCCAATATGTCTTTAAGATGTCCCGAGTGTGGGTAAGGCCACTTGTGCACTTCAAAATCTGTTCTGATTGATGTTTATCGTAAGTGTATCCACTACCTGCTCATCTTACCATGCATCATGCGCCGTCCTATGTCTCCTCCTTGGATAAGATCGGCTCTCACCATCCTCGATCGGACAACCAATCTCGCGATCTTCAATATTGTCCCTTGATCGCCGATCTCTCCTTTGATTGGTGATCTTCGCCCAGATCACCGATCTTGAATCTTGTCCGGCGAACTCAATGCTGATTGGTGATCTTCGCCCAGATCGTCGATCTTGATCTAGTCCGGCGTTCTCGATGTTGTTCGGTGATCTTGGCGGAGATCGGCGATCCTGATCGTTCTGGCTCTCGATTATCTTGATCTTGCCCGACGATCTTGATCTCCCCCGAGGTACTCGGTCTTCGTCTCTTGGCCTTCTTCCGGCTCGTATGGCTACCCTGATCGTCAAAATCGTCTGGACGGTCTCAACCTGATCTTGTACTTGGACTGGGAATCTTGGCTTCTGGTGTCCTGATCTCTCCTCCGGGCCTTCCCGCCGTCGTATTAGATATCATGTTCGCGACGCCGGCTGCGGATGTCTATTATGATCCCCAATCCTTGGCGTCAGCCGCTGGAGCTTTTGAGCCAAAATCCTGATGGCGCTTCACCACATCTTCGCCTTGATCGGTGATCTTGATCCTGATTGGCGGTCTCCGTCTTGATCGGCGATCTTGATCTAAGTTGGCGATCTCGATCCTGATTGACGATTCTTAGCCGATCTTCAGCTTGATCGCCGGCCTTTCAATATCGCCCCGATCCCCACTAATCGCAGCTGATCTCAGCCCATGGAGCCTTGATCTCCGTCTCCTGACCCTTTTCCGACTCGTCCCGCAAGTCCGATCGGCTTGCCTTCCAGACGATCTTGACCTGATCTTGGCCTTCCGCCGTAGAACTTGACTTCTAGTGTCTTGATCCTTCTTCCATGCATGTTGGCGGGTATCTTGATGCACTCAGTTACAGCGTTTGAACTGAGATCGGTTGCGGCCCGATTGCGGTCGCCCACTCCTGATCTTCAATTTCTGGCTTCACGTCAGTCACGGGTGACTCCGGATCTCCATTCCTTCGCCCCTTGTTGTTTGAGATCGTCATATTCCGATCCTTACCGATCGTTAGTTGTCCTTCGAGGAAAATTCCGATGGCACTTCACCACAGTCCCAACATCGATGACAGGCGTCCGTGTCCAGTGTCATAGTCATGATTGGAAACGCCCCGGTGGTGTTCAAGTCATAGTTTCAGAGAACGGTTGCACCCAGCTTGGCGGAATGATGGTAGATAGCTTGGGGCCAGTGACACAAGAGGTGCTGTGGGCACGTACGATGCTCTAGGGCATGGGTCAAGAGCAAGTGGGAGCGACGCAGACTTGGTAGGACAACCAAGAGGATATTGCACTGGTAAATAACGCCGGATACCAGGTAAGGGACAAGCACGTCGACATCCGGCACCGCTTTACTCGTGAGAATGTGGAACGCGGAAAGGTTATGCTGGACTAAGTCGACACGAAGTTCCAACCGGCCGACAATCTAACGAAGGCACTTGTAATGAAGACCTTGATGTTCCAGCCTAATACGGCCAAAATCAAGGACAATATCGCCGCGCTGTAGCGGTGAGTGGGAGTGAAAGCTGCTATACCGGCTCAGCACGGTTCGGCACGGTTCGGCGCGACCGATGGAACGGGGAACGGTTACCGAACCGTTCCACTATCGACTGGGAGCTAGTTGTGGTACGCTATTGTTGGAACACTGTCAATGGATGAAGACACACGGCGATGTTGGTTATGCCATACTTACGAAAAAACAACAAGAGGAACAACAGAGAGATAGTGTTTACAGAGACATGTTGGACAGTTGTGGTAAAAACTAATTTACTAACTTTGGCAGTTGCCTCTTACTAAACAAGCCCCAAACCAATAATGGCGGAAGTAGAGGAAAGGCAGAACTTGACGCAGTGTTTGTCAATATATGGCTCCCCGTTTTTTTTTTACTATCCTGAGATAAAAGAGTTTACATGTATGAACAAATTACTCGGAAAATAAATCAATTTTTTTAAAATATCACAGCGCTCCGCCTCGATCATTATAATGATTATAAAGCTTTGCCGGTGCTGTGTAAGTCAGGTGGATTGTCTACTCGGTATTGGGCTGTGCCACGGGATTCTGCGTTGAATTATCTTGGAATGATAATAGACGCTGACTTTAATATTCAAATTTCTCAACTGCGGGATTGCTTGATCAACCACATTAGTGTTGCTGCAGGCTTTCTTGTCCCCCCCCACTACAGCAGCAAGTTCTTGAAAACTACCAACTGCAGTTGCGTATGCCTTGAACACGCGCTCGGCTCGATTCACGACTGCGGATGTCGTTGAGCGACGAGCGTGAAGCCCATGTCGTGTTTACCCGCTCGATTCATAAGTCGACGGGCGCCAGCAAACAGGACATGTTAGGTATCCGCACCTTCATAATTGTATGCAATTAGCGAGGGCTAATTTCAGGCATCTAGCAGCCAGTGTCGCCATATCCAACGCACACTAACGTCTACCACGATAAACACACGATAAGAATCATCACATTAGTGAAATCGTTACCCTTGCCGACTCACCTGCCCTCACGCTTTCCCCGTTTAGCAGTAGAAGGCCACCGTTCGCAGGTGCAGGAACATCGGCGCCGTCGCTCCTTACAATAGCTCGTCCCGACTTTCTAGTGAGCGATGACAAATGGGTGAGAAAAACAAACAGCCGACGGTATGCAAAAAAAATAATCTCCTTTGACGGCATTCCGCGGTAATCGATATTGATTCATGTTTCTGCTCCAATATAATAGAAAAGCATTTTCTTAAACCGTTTGTAATCTTGGTTGGTTAGTTATTTTTTTCAGAATGGAGATAGTTAATCGATGACGATCTAGTTTAGTGCAACAACCAGCATTATGAATTGTTAGGCTACCTCAAGTTTCAGCTAGTTTCTTCTCCGATAAAATCATTTGCAAGGTTGTCGATTGAGACTTAGAAAGTCTTCCACTGTTTCTACAGAGCCTCCGAAATCGCCGAATTAAAAGGTATCTATCGTCAAGGGACTGAAACTTTTGCTGTCGTCAGCCCACATATAGCCTCCATTTCTCTGTACCATTAGATGTAGTGTTTTCATAGAGCGACAAGTTTCATTTTCGGAGCTACACCACCACCTCTTCCAGCTAAGTTTGCTCTCGTCGGAGCTTCAAGAATGCCCCGCCATAGTATTGGTACCAGTGGAACGCAACGCCCTCCTGCTTTAGGCGTTCCAGCGGCGCCGCAGTCACCGCGAAGCCCGGTATGTAGCGCCTAAAGAAGCTCGTTAATCCTAGGAACGCCCTCAATGTGTGCATATCGCGATGTTCATGACCGACTCACCTTCTCGGGGTTGGGGAGAATGCCGGACGGCGTCACTATATGTCCAAAGAACGCTACTTGACTCCGTCCCCAATGGTACTTCTTCATTTTCAACGTGTCCCCGCCGCCCTAAAGTGTTCTAGCACTTACCAAACCCGTACCAGATGTGTGGGAAAGTCCTTGCTGAATACCACGCAGTCGTCCAGATAGACTAAGCACGTCCGCCACTTTAGATCTACTAACTAGTTCTTCATCAGCCTCTCGGACGCAGGGACGGCGTTGCACAACCCAAAAACGGGATAACCTGCCACTCGTACAGCCCCGAACTTGTTCGCGAACGCCGTCTTTTTCAGCATGGATGTCATCTGCTTCTTCCTGAGCCCATCCAGGAAGACCTCGTCGCCGTAGTTCAGTGCGTCGCAGATCTTCGAGAATCGGTCGCCCCACTCCTCGGTGGACTCACCCTTGTTTCGCCTCGCCTTCTTCAGCCGTTCCCATAGTTGAGCCGGTGTCTGGCAGATGAATCGGTTGTGGAACCGGACGCAAGAGACTCGAAGTCCTCAATCCGCGAGTTGTACCACCACGCTTGCCCGGTCTTGCCCTTCAGATACTGCTTGAAACCCATCAACCGCATGGCACTGTCCATGCATTGCGTACACTGCCCAAAAGAGCGCCAGAACGCCGCCGCGCGTTCAGTCGTCGCTGTGTCCGAGTATAACGGCACGGTAGCATTGACAGCGTTTTTTACTTCTGTAGGAACGCCCACCATCCGGTATCCGACCCGACCCATGCCGCTTCCCTGCTCTGGTCCTTGGTACGTCACGTACCCTTCCGGATGAAGGTATACTCCCCCAACAGATTGGTATCCAGGCTGCGGCGCTGGCCCCAGTAGACCGTAAAGGGTCGAACCAGGTGATCCGGCGCTCGCCACAGCCGGCAGAGGAACGTATCCCGTCCCCATCGTCTCGATCGAAGATGTCACCGGAGCCCACGCAGGCACCCTTCCTCCCAACAAGGCAGTCCGGGGCGTCGGGGCCATCAATGGTTGAAACGGAGGGTAGAGTGCGCTCTGAGGCGCCACTCCGTACACTTGTCCACTCACCCTTGGCGTCATCACAATCGACACCCCACCGAACGACGGGATCGCCGACATCGACAGGCTCCACGACCTCACTGTTGTTGGTGTGCTCGCCCACAGAGCGTACGCATTTCAAGCCGAAGGTTGGGGCGGTGGCGGTTGAAGTGGCAGCTGCAGTCCATGTCTTCCTGTAGCAATAATGTCCTGCTGCAACGCCTGCTGCACCACCCGGTCTACGTAGCGTTGCATGGTAGCATGCGTCAGCCCGGGCGAAGCCTTCTGACTCGGTCTTCTGGGTTGGCCTCCATTGTCTGTCGGTATCGGTATTCCCCGGCGTATAGTCGGCTGGGGAGCTGTAGCCGTCTGCCAATGAACTGGCGGCTTCATCTCCTCTTGCAAAACATGCGGCACGATACGAGAAACCGCTCCCTTTGGTTGAGGTACCGGGGCTGAGACCGAAACAGGCCCATACGCGGGCAGCGCCGGAGCACTCGGCTGCTGAGCCCGTGTTGACAATGGGGTCGCCCGTGGCGCTGGTTGTGCCGAAGCTTGGGCGGGTTTGCTTGGCGGCAAGGGTTGTCTGCTCGGCCGAGTCGCCCGTAGAGTCGGCAGCACTGGAGCCTGCGCCGTCACGGTTTGACGCTCTGGCTGGTGAACCTGCGCCTGCGACTGAATCGTTGGCAGCGTCGGGCCGGCTGCCGAAGGATACACCCAGGACTGAACAGTTAAGGGTCGCGTCGTGGCGGCAACGCTTGGTTGTCCGGCAGCTGGAACTGCGGACGGCCCCCAGGATTGAACAGTCTAGGGCTGCGTCGTAGCAGCCGCGCTCGGGTGTCCTGCCGCTGGGGCCCCTGGCGTCCCCCAGAGCTGAGTCTCCACCGGGATCAGGGCCGATGTAGGTGCCACCGAGGTCACTTAGGCCGCACCTTCCACGGTACCTGCACCTGCCCGTTGCTGATGGAGTCCCAGGGCCCGCTGTTCCGATCACCGACGATAATCAGTCACCGTCGAAGCTCCCGATGCCGTAGTCGTCGCAGCTGCCGTCGTCGGCGCCGGCACAGCGGCCGTCAAAGCCGTTGTACTCGTAGCTTTGCTCCACCCCGCCACTGCGGTACATCCTCTCGGCGCATACGCGTACGGAGCCCAGTTCGCCATTTCAATCACCTGACCGCTCGTCGCTGCAGATGTCGTCGGACCAGCGCTCTGAGGCGTCGCCCGCCCCCTCGGCGTCTGACGCTCAGGTGTCCCGCTCCAGCTCCGCAGTGCCCTTTGCTCACCGTGGCCGGTCAAACGCGCCAGCTCGGTGAGACGCATCCACAGCCGGCCTCTTCCGTCGGGCGTGCGGATTAGCGACGGCCGTTGCTCAGCCTCGCCGATCAGGACCGCCGTCCCCTCTTTAGCAGGCTCTCTCTCGTGAGGCCCAGCCCACTCAAATCTGGCAAACCGTCCTCGTCGGTCACCGTCTCCCTGCCCAGAGCAAGCTCTTCCTCTTCACACTCGGACATGTCAAAGGTAAAAAAAAAAAAACCGTAGTGTGGGATCCACTCTTGATCATCGCCCGGACTACTACCGTACTCGTTTCCGAAGACTCCGAATCCTGAGCTCATGGCGACTCTTTCCCTGCTTCCCACGACGCTGTCGCGGCCTTCCCAAGTCCAGTCCGGGTAAGTGAGTACTTCTGGTGGCAGTCGAACCTAGAAGAGAAGAATAAGAAAAGATAATATATGTAAATTCACTTGTTTCTGTATCTGTAGTTGGCTTCGTCAAAGACTTGGAAAGTTCACGACTGAGTCCTCTTTTACGTTTGGGCGGCCTGCAGCCACCTCGCCGTACGTCAGCCTCCCTTGTAGGCCGCGCCGAGCTCCCGTGGCTCGACCTGCGCGAGTGACTTCCGTCCTTGCCGCCCTTGCTTCCCCTTAGCGCCTCTTCAACTCGCATCATCTCCGGCGATGACTGCTTCTTTAAAGTGGCTACACTGGGTACAGTGTACCATCTTGAAGAGGCTCGAGTGAAGCCACTCGTTTGGCCTCCGCCTCAGCGTACTGCACGACGCGCTCCGATTCCCCGGTCAGTTGGGCATCCCACCGCGACCCGCGACACCTGGTAGTGCAACGTAGTAGTACGTGCAGCACAATAAGGATTACTTCAGGGTAGAAATATGTGGTCCACAGAAAAAAAGTTACTACGCCAATACAACTATCATGTAAAATGCTCATATATATTAGTTTTTCTCATTAAAAATACGGCATGGCGTCGGTTACGTCGGTTACAATGTTCTTAAACCTAATCTAAAACGTTCTAAATGTTCTAAAAATACTTGATTTGTGTATGATTGTTAAACATTTTGTCAGTACTGTATTAGCCAAGGCAGACGTTGGACGTGTCCGGTCTCGCTGTAAGAGAAGGGCAATGTGCCCTATGTACTAACATAGACAATATGCATCATAGTCTATAATGGGCAAATGACAAAAAACGTGGTGATTTCAACTTATTGCGAAAAGGCGTGGTGATAGGCGTGGCTGGAATATTCAAAATTGAGGCTGACAGAAAATCACGTGAATCGTGAGCATCAGATGAATAGTTAGCGATTGAGTGAAATTATGTATTAAAAAAAGGAAACAAACTACGGAGCTTAGTCGTTCAGCCTAAATCTCGTTCAGCAAGCAGAATCTATCTTACCTATTCCGGTGCCATACCAGTGCTGTTAGCAAATCGAATAGCTTCAGCAAGCTCTTGGCACTCGAGATGGCTTGTAGATCCGTCTGATAGCGTTACATCCCACGTGTAGACACCCTTGCGGTCCATCCACGTGCTCACAACACCGGGAACATTCTCCTTGGTGGTCGACATCTCGATAAGTACTGGAAACTTCAGAAAGTGACTCGGTTTGGCAATCAATATTGCCAGCAGGTTGTCTACATCGTAGAACGCTGCCGGTTGTCCATCGCGAACCAGTGCTCGTGGAATTTTTCGTGGTCGGCCTGGGGCTTACGCACTGGCAATGAATGTACCATTGTGCCGACGGGGAAGTTGTCGAGCAAGGCGAGGCAGGCCAAATTATATGTGCGCAAATCCACCCAGTCACAAACAGGTTCCGGCACGTGCAACGATACTTGCTTCGAACTATCAACACCTATAGTACATACAAAACCCAGAGCACGTTTAAATTATTTGTACACGCACCTCTTCGAGTGT
The DNA here is from genome assembly GCA_033557915.1 of Phytophthora tentaculata. NCBI lineage: Eukaryota > Oomycota > Peronosporomycetes > Peronosporales > Peronosporaceae > Phytophthora > Phytophthora tentaculata. The sequence goes on from JAUCEA010000009.1 coordinate 529,722, forward strand.
CCAGCCTGGCTGTGCGATGTCGTGTTCGATAGTCGTATTTCTGTCGAGAACTTCAACTTTGTGCATTGATAGGTAGTCCACGTGCAAAGTGTTGGTCGTGGCGTTTGTCTTGAGTACCCCTTCTAACGAAGACTGGAAAATCCGAGCGCGATTGGTGCAAATGCGCATACTGTTTAGATTGCCATCATTTTTGCCCAGACAAACGTACTTGGTGGGGTTAAACAGCACAGCGTGCACGAATCGATTCCGCCCGCTTCCTTCATACACATAGCGGAAGTTTCCATTCGTTATCAGTTGGCTTGCGGTCACAACCCACTCTGATGCCAAGTATCCTTCATAGTAATGGCTGTATGCTTGAGCGACTTCTGTTCCGTCACCAGCGTGAATCATCACCGCCCGGAGGACCTCGATTAAAACCTTAGCCGTTGTTACCCGAAGCGAACGAATTGCGATTTTCTTTAGGCTGTGATGATGGAATTCAATTGGATTTTGGTTAGGCAAGACACCGGGAACCCCGCTCGCCACCATGAACCATTTCGACCTTGGCACTTAGGTACTCCGATTCCAGTCACTCTGCGTACATTACTTCACCGTAGCTCTTCCAATGTTCGATAAACACATTGCTCATAGCTTCAAACTGCTTCTTGCTCCTCGCTTGATGCAGGTACTCCAGGCACGGTCTTGCAACATCACCCACAAAAGCTGGCGAACGGAGAAGAGCTTGTTTCTCACCAGCTTTTCGCGTGAGATGTGGCCAGCAGTTCAGCAAGGTAATATCGGGCCAAAGCGATCGAAATGCGTTGCAAATTGAAGTTGCATGGTCCAGTAATCCAAAACGCAAATTAAGGGTCAAAGCAAAAAAATCATGTGTTCCATCACGAACAATACGAAACATTTCTGAGTAAGCATGCTCGCTTTCGGACTTGACGAACATGTACGCCCATGGAACGTAACGGTGAACGTATCTGTGTCTGTCAAACGCGACAGCTACTGTTCCGAAGCAGACCAACGTCGAGCCACCGAAGTGCACCTTATAACACCCAAAACTCCACTCATGTTGTGCCAAAATCGAGTAAGCGACGTTGCGAAAAATCCCTTTCACTCACCAAGACAGCTCCGCCAACTATTCCTGTATTCCAGATACAGCGGCGCATTTAAATTCAATGCAAATTCCACTACTATGGCTAGGCCTACTGCCTAGTCTTGGATGAGATTGATGCGTTCTCTCCTTCAAGTATCTCTAGTCATTCACTATCGCAATTGGAGTCATAAATTACTATCGCAGATGGAGCGAACGCACGGATAGCTGTCTCGCCACCAAACACGGCTTAGAGTACAAGACTTAAAACGAAGGAGGCGACAGGGAAGTGCAAGTTGTAAATATCATTTTTTCTGGCCTGTTCCGCACTCAGCAGTTAATAAGCATATGTTGTGCTTTGAAGCTGCGAGGATCGAGCCCGCTACAGCTTTATGGTATTGAGGCTGCAATTTCACAAGCGCAATAATCCGTTTATTGCTAGAGTTTCCATGCCTCGAGCTGAGGAATAGATCATTGTCAGCGTCTGGCAACTATCGGGATCTTAAGGACTATACTACTATTATGTCAAAGTAGTTTTTTTCATCACATATCCGCAGTAAGAAAGACTTACGTTAATTATACTAAAAGCTGTGTTGACATACGAACTTAGATATTAATTAGAGGATCAGGATAACTGGTCCACGCTTCTTCTTTACCAAGTCCAACACAAGCTCTTCTTCTTCTCCAAGCTCCAACACACACGCTTCTCTTCAAGAACCTCTTTTTTCTATCTACACTTGCTTGCCTTCACGCTAATTTCCTCACTTTAACAGTATCATTGTGGCTGGTACCGATCTCATTTGGTAGTATTGCATATGGTGTACATATCGTTGACGGGCAGTACCGTCGTCATTTCGCCTCATGCGATGTACTAAGAACGGACCCCGATCTGAGACAACAGAGACTGCAAGGTCGGTCTTATTAATAATGGAGTCTACTTGAGCATTCTACTAGACGCATTACCCCGATTTTCTTCCCACAATGTCATGATTTGCTTATTTCCTGCGGCTATCCGTACCATGCGCTCAAACAAAGAAGCGTGGGTCTGGCTGATAGGCTCCTTGACGATTGCGTGCCGTTTCAGTTCTTGGATTTTAGATCCAGAGTTTCTCCAGGGTTAGTACTCCGACCCAAAATTACTTCAATACTAAATACTTAATTGGAACCCAAACTAAATTTCTCCTAGCGATGTAACAAAAATACGTGCGAATTTTCATCAACCTGTTATCTCAGTGCGATTCGTCTGAAACGTCGCCCGAATGGATGGTATTCCTATTAGAACTGGATAAAAGTGTAGTCATGCTGAAATGATTGTGTTTTTATTCAGCAAAACTAAGACAATTCCTATAATGTATATCCGGCTAACAACGAAAAAACACACGTGAATGTTGCTTGTAATAGGCCACGGGTAATATTTTAAGCCATTAACCCATAAATGTTGCTCGAAGCTAGCTGGGTTAAACCTATCTCAAGAATATCGAACACAAAATCTATTGACGTCAAATATTTAATCAATCGAGCTCTTGAGGTTGCATGACACGCCAGTTATCTTGAGGGAGCATGCATCTGCCTTTGTCAATAGCAGAAAGTCGCCAACGGCGCCAATATTGAACCCGTCGAGCGATGCACCTTTTTGAGGTAGCATGACTTGCTAGTCTTCTGTCGGGGGCATGCCTCTGCCTTCCCCAAAGCACCATGGCGCCGCAGCTCTTCTCTTCACAGCTATTTTAATAATGCGCGGTCTGATGGGGTACTCTAATCAGAGGGCGTTGTATTCGCTAGCGGAGCACTATTCGCTACTATACGTTATATTCATCTCTAACTCGGGTCAACACTCGTTCGTGTACTTCAAAATCCAGAGCTTCCCCGTGCAAGGCACGGCATTAGTTATCATAGAAAACAAAGGTTGGTCCTAGGGACTATACAGCGGTTGGCAATCCATGGTATGGTTTAAGCATTTAAATCTAGGATATCCATGCCTGCAAATGACAGTGAGCGATTGTTTGTGAATCACTTATGCTTCGGTATGGAATTCTGCAACACTGGAGACTTTAAATTGTGACGCCGTAGATTGGCTGGTTCAGGAACGTCGGGTAGGAACCTGTTTCTACGCGCGTTTGCCAAAGCGTGCATACATTGGAGATGTGCTTGTGGCCTGTGCCTTTAATTTGCTTGTTGTCGCTTTATTTACAACGCATTTCTTCCCACTAGCGTCTAAGGATCACGAGTTTATTCGGGGACTGCTCAGGAAGCCTTCAATAGGTCCACCAAAACTGACCACACAAACGAGCAGCGATCGGGATAGCATACCCAGTCGAGTGTCAACGAGAGCAGCGAGTTTTATCTCGAACCATATCAGCCTCGCCAGCTATTCCTGTATTCCCGATGTAGCGGTACAGTTAAGCTCACTACAAAGCCCACTACTTCAGCGCCTACTGCTAAGCCTTGGACGAGCTCGATGCGTTCTCTCATTCCGAATCTCCAGTCATCAACTTTCCCGATTGGAGTCACGAGTCGCCACCGCCCTTGCAGATGGAGCAACTACTCGGATAACTGTCTCGCCCTCGAGTACGGTCAAGACCACAAGATCCAAAGCAGGAGATGACAGGGGAGTGCAAGTGATTTTTTCAACTTTTTTTTTCACGCGAAGTCTACAGCATAACATACTATTATGATGGCGCCTCGTCCGGGCTCAACAACAAATAATTAGCTGCTTTAAAGTTGCAAGGATCGAGCCCGCTACTGCTCCATGGCATTGAGGGTGCGATAGGACAAATGCTATATTGCGTTAATGAGGATAAACAACGTCATCAAAGTGAGAAATATCCGAAAGTCTCGTTCTCTGCTCTCTGGTCTTGCGAGATGTGTGTGGCCTGCAGTTGAGAAGCATCAATTCAGGCCATTCTGTCCGATATACATTTGCAATGGCAGAACAATGATCGAGCGATCCAAACTTGACATTTAAATCGTGTCCGAAAATAATATTGCCAAATTTTCGAGTGGTTGCAAACAATTCACGGTACGATAGTTCACTTTCGCTTTTCACAAACATAAATGTCCACGGGACAAAATCTTTTCAGAATTTTTCACGTAAAACTAGCAGCCCTGAAGCAGGGCTGCTAGTTTTTTTTTTTTTGATCCAGCGGTTGACATTGCGTGGGAGCACCGAACCGACCTCGCCGCTTCTTCCTGAAAAGATATCGAAAAGCTGGAGTGATTCTTGACTACAAGAATCACTTTTATCTTTTGTGGTGTTAGCTCTTAAAACCCACGGCCGTAGTTATTTTCGTCAATAACTGCTCAGCTTGCCGACAGAGCAGAATGACGGCCATACTGCTGTTAATTGCCGTTTTAAGCCGTCATCCTGTTTATGTGCCAATTTCCAAGTTACCTGTATATTTTAATCAAAATAACTGTAAAACGTGGTGATTTTTCATTTCTGATGCGAAACGCGTATTTTACAGCTTTTTTCATTTGGAAAATTTAAGAGATCGATACCTACTTTTTCTGGTCGCCACACCATATTGGTGTCGAATTAATCCCTATTGAGCTGTACGTACTACTACTCGTAGCACTACCAGGATTAAATAGCTTTTGTGAGCTAATGACAAGAGCGTTTCGCTTGTAAATTATATTGTGTTACTTACTAAAACCTTCATGTGAGTCTTTGCGGTCGCAGATATTTTTTTGTGATATTAGAGAAACCACTATTATAACTAGCAGTATATTTTATATTGCTAGCTATAGTAGTTGTTTCTCAACTACATATATAGTGTTCCTATCGTGCATTGCTTGTAAGCTTAGAACATAAACTTTTCCGTAAGACGGGATAGCTTTAAATCTAACTTATTTACCGCACGGGCAACCAGCTTACTAAACCTCACTCAATAACACTGGTAACCATTAAGTAGAAAGATAAGCCTCCAACACCGAACCAAACACAAGCAGGTTACATTATATACTCCACCATATGTTGAGAAAATAGTTGTCACGTCTTAAAGTCGTATCACCTATACCAGAGGATCCAGCGTCACGTCGAACGCGATCACAAATAGAGCAGTGGAAGACACGATCGACAGAGCAGCCCCTCAGAGCTGAAGGCCACTGTCGTCAGCACAGACTTGACAAACACGACTGGCTCCGTGTCACTACAATGCTGCGTCGGGGCGGGTAACCAGCAGTCACTTTACTGCTACCACCTGGTCTTCAAGTCCACAATCTTCACTGTCGGCTGCTGGAAGACGCTGCTGATACCGAAGGCCGGTACCAACATCTGTATTTACGGTTTTCAATTCTGTAGCTGTAACACAGTCACAGACGCAGTGGGAATTTATTTATTTAACCGAATTCCTTCCTTGTTATAATATTGTTTTGCAATCCTGTGTTTTTGTTATCCTTTTCGAGCGCGTGGCATTCTCCGAATCGCTTCGCGCTACCACAACCGTTGATTTCAAGAGATAGCGTCGGATTGCCGAAGCGTACACGCGCGCCGTGAGCGTGTGCGCCGCACGGTAAGCAGACCCCCTCCCTCCGCTTCCACCCTGAAAGGTTTCCTCTAATGTCTCTAATGTCATGTATGCCACCAGGCCTCTGAATCCAGCGAAGCCGCGCGTGGAGATCTGGGATAGTACGCAGCGAATCGCCTGAAGAGGGATGTTAACGGATATAGAGCGCTAGCTTTACAAAGCCCGTTGCGAAGATCAAGCAAGAGGTTCCTAAATTGCGGCACGAGAACGAAGGACGAGCGTCGCAGGGCGCATGAGACAAGAATACAGTTTTGCGTAACAGCTCCATGGCATCTCACACAAGACGGTTGCAATAAGAGGGATGAGTGATTCCAGGCGAGTGCGTCAGTTCCGTGGGTTCCTGATTGCACATATGTGAGTTCGGTCGGAGACAACGCGCGTGAGGAATTCTCGACGGTGAACACATAGCTTGATAGAAGATGTAAGGGTGTAGAAGCTCATATTGCTCCCGAATTTGTACTGGTGTCTGAATCGAATCTTAAAGAGCCTTGAGCTTATTCAATTCGGCATGCTAAGTTGGCTAAATAGGCCTCGTTTGAATCCTCGTAGAAAGAGACCGTTAGGTAGAGCTGAAGTACTACAGCAAGTATTTAGTAGTACTTGTAGGTTAGCGAATGAAATAAGCGTAAAGAGATCCTTCCACAATTAGTTTTTTGAGGTGGCCAAATACATCGGGAAATAGAGGTTCCAATAAAACACGTAATATATTTGAACGTACTTAGTTGGGTGCAATGAAAAATTACGGCAAGTACAGTTTTGTGCAAAGTAGTTGCCCCATTTTTTTCGGTATTAGTAACACGTGCCGTTGGCTGCTTGCCCTTCTTCTCCATCTACATACAAAGTACCTGTTAACACACGTCATCTAATATCTCATCTCTACTTTGAAATGCGACCTGCGTTCAGCTCATCCCTCCACCACGGCTTGACGTTTAACTTCGTAGCGGATACGACCGACGAGACGGCTACCGCTTTGTCTTACATTGCTTCGTCTCCGGTAACTTCTCTGCTTGACAGCAGTGATGCCCGCGTGCAAACGCTCGGTGACCAGTACAAGGCTGTTGGCGCGAACGTACACAGTGTCTCGGTTTTTTTTTTAATTGTTGTCCGGATAAAGTCTGGATACTGTGTGAGACCAACACCCCAAGTTGGAGTCCAACCGGATGATCGAGCCGAATTATTTTGCCGAATTTTGCCGATGTTGCCGAATTGCCGATCGGAATTTTGTTTTGGTAAAGCCGAATCGGCAACCCTGGCTACATGTATCGATTAGTCACCGCTTCGATTGGTCACAATATGACACGGAATGTCACATATTACAACTTCAGTTCATGATGAATTTCATCGGTACATTTAGATACCCTTGAATATCCGGTAGTGATAAGCATGCTTTGCACACGATTCAATTTATAAATATGCGATCCCACCCACAAAATGTATCGGAATCCATCTAAATTATGAGGGGCAGGATCGGTTGAGGTAGTTTAGAGTGGATTAAGTGCTGCGATTGATGAGCCAACGGAGGATTCAATAACTTAGAGCAACCAAATTTGACAGAAGATAAACAAGTGGAGCAAACGCTTGAAGAAGAGTCTGATCCCATTGAGGAGCTATCTTCAACTTGAAGACTTCAAGTGAAGAATTCGGATGTTTTTCAGTAGAAACGTTAAAGACCACTGTACGACGGTACGGTAACAATAGCTCTTCGATCTGTGAGATTATGGACAAAAGATGGATCACCTGGCCATTAATGCCAAGCTGGATCTAGTAAGATTAGTCCATGCTGGAACTAAACATTCAGGTTCACACATGGAACTAATCAGCTGTAGCACCTGGAGGTTTTTGAATAATACCGGAACGGATATCTTCCTATCATATTGTAATTATGTCTACTTGTGACTAATTACGTTTGGGACTAGTCCGAAGTCAAACCCACTGAATGTCCAAGTTTTATATGAGGGGTATTTACTAGATGCGCCAGTATCGGTTTCACTCATATGCTGCACTGCTTTGCCCCTACAAACGACTAAATCGTAATAAAACTTGAGGGCTCTATCAATTGCTATGATCTCATTTGTCTCCTCCCTGTGTGTCATTCTTATTCTTCTTCGACAACGTATGCAGACGCCACTCAAAACTACATTTTTACAAATAGATTAATAAGAGAATTTCGCTCATATTAGAACTCTAAAAATACTACCAGTACCTTGTACGATCAAAATATTGAGTTTCGTGCAGAGGATTCAGTGAGGTGATGCTTCAAGCACATACAAATCGTAGTGCCATATGAGACCACTTTTTACAAAAGTATCAATATCGGAAATTTATGTTTTTTAGCTATGCGCATTACGATAATCTATGGTTTGAGCTTTGTTTTGAGCCCTTCCACTTTAAAAACCGATAAATAGTTCCTGAGTAAAATGCCAGTCAAAAAAATCTTGATAAAAAAATCATTTTTTCATATTTTTGTTTTATTGTAGCAAAAAAAACTGTTTCTTATGAGACATTATTAAGGGCCTTATTCGCTCTTGAAGATATTTAAAAAGCGGTTTGAAGAGAGTGATCACTCATACAATCGCTGTTTGGGTTGCTTCCTTTTTGTGGCTGTTCGGGAAATCAGAGTGGATATGAGGGTACAGCTGTCACAATCTTTGGCGAGCCCTAGCTCAAAACCTCAAATTGCCAGTAGTGATGCTTTTGAAAAAGTGGTCTCATGCATATTATGTAAGAGTAGTACTTTTTTTTAAATGTAACAAAGGTAGGTTTTAGGCCCCACTGTCCTTGACAAGTGATGTTTCAGAATTTGAATAGAATATGCACGCTCCTCAAATTAGATAAACATTTTTGGAAGGTGGACTTAGTACAGTACACACGTTTTTCGTATCTGAGTGTGCAACCTCTACGTTGTCTTGGTGTTTTATGTTCTAAAGTCGAGTACTATTTATTGAACTGAAAATTCTTGTAATTGGCATTTCCTGCGATATCGTCGTTTGTGGGAGACCACAAAAGCGATATTTTTGTTCTGCGGCTACTGGTAGTGGTTCAGGAGCGTCGGTGCAGAAAATAAACTCAACTTCCACTACAGTTAATCTGAGGTCGGTATAAAGCTGTTCGATGGCTTGATTAGTAGGTGGTAGTGAGCGGGTGTGAGGAACGGAGCCGAACCAAACCTGAGCGGGTAGCCCGAGAAGCAGGACCGCTCGGTGTCGGGCGCAGCGACGAAGTCCCCAGCGAATGGTCCTATTGTACTATCAAGAACATTTTTTTTGTATATTGAGGGGTCTGGAGCAACTCCCAGAACTCCATTATTATTTTGATAATTAAGCAATTGTGCTATTAAAATAGCAGTCCGTATCGATGATTTTGTATTGTACGGTCACTTTCTGCACCGGCGCTCCCTATTCTCCCCTGGACGCTGAGACGTGTTTAGTCAAATTCTGTCACAGCAAATGATGATCTGTTTAAGTATAATGTACACCCCATCCCGCGCCACACAATCGTCCAGCGGGACGAGTGGAGTTGTCATGTGAAATAGATCCGGTGTCATCCCGCAAATTTGGCCGTGATTGGTCCGAGCTTCCGTCCCGCAAGATATAAGATTCGGCCTTAGGCCGAGTCTAATATCTTGGGTAGAATTGTAGGATGCTTGCACCTTAGCGCGAAACACGCGCTTCGCGCGATCTTGACGGCGTTTGCAGTACCAACTTCGCTTCGCTCGTGGCACGCAAGGAACGGGCTGGTTAAGATAGAATCTCCCTTGCAGTGCAATGCAGGTCCCTGCCGTTGCTTCGGTGGCGCTGTGCGCCAGCCTTGTGACAGGGCGCACCTTCCATGTTTACTTGAATATAAACGTTCTTACACTAAATTACATCGAATCAAGTTTACTCTAATAACCCTTTTAACTTTTCTCATTTTGATCGGAGAGATTCTCAATTCGGACGGGAAATGGTGTAGACCATCTGGCATAGTTACACAACTGACTCTTTTTGATTAGCCGCTTAGATGTGTAGATACATTTCAAATAGTAACCGCAACAGCTCACTCACCGTCACGGCGACGAAGTATAGAGCCCGAACTCGGGCGGTGGTCGCCGCAGCAAGTGAGCTCGCCGACAAATTGCGGTTATGAGCTCTTGAAAGAAAGAGTCTTCCGGATGATAGAAAATGACCCCCTCACTCAACTCACATTACCTTGTTAAATAGATCTTTAAATTAATGAGGTGTGAGCTTAAATCTATGTTAAAAAAGGGCTAAATTTAAAACACAAAGTATTATATTTTTCTATCATATTTTTTATTACTGTTGCTAATTCATTAATCAAACATCATTTTGTAGGTTTCTCAAATTTCAATTAGTGCACTGCCTGCCCAATCCTGTAGTTGTGGCAACAAACGACCTGGACTGTTTAGACTGTTTTTCTAGTTAGCTAACGCTGAATTCTTTTCCAGATGGATTCTCTACAGTTTTTGCCCTAAGTCCTTGAGCTTTGGGAAATATTCCATCCTTTTGAGCAGAACTTGCAAATTGACCCCTTTCAAATGTAACACTAGGGTACTGTAAACTTTCTCTGCATCAGTATACATTGTGGCATAACGCAGGACGTATTTCATCCATCCAATAACAATACTTTCTGGAATAGCCCCGCACCAATTTCATGATAATGTGTTGCGTATTTCTCGAACACGTCCTCTGGTTTCTTTCTCTGCTCCATGTAGATGTTGAACAGCTTATTCATCATCCTCTTCTCCATTATTATTATCGGATTGAAGAAATCTCCAAATTTTGAAACTTTTTCTTCTTATCAACCCTCTCTTCCATTCCATTGCCGACATCATATTTGAATGTGGCTCCACCTCTTAGCGATGAATCATCGTTGTTGGGCGATCGTCGTTTCATCCGCACCGTTGATTAGCTTGAGCAATATGTACGCACAAGTTGTGAGTACATGTAGGTATTGTTTTGCTGCATGTGCCTCACACTGCTACAAACTCATTCACACAACTACAAAAATGAACGCTGACACTACTGTAGTACTTATCTGACTTTTTCTGATTGCAGGTTCAAATATTCAGCAGGTCTGTGCATTTGATGCGTCCAGACGGTATTGATCTACCCAGTCGGAACGTGTTCTTGTTCCCAGTACTGTCATTTTGCCACTCGATCCTGTCGTGACTGTGCGTGTCTCGGTGATCGTAAAAAAAAGCGTGGGCTCTGACTGAGAACCGATTTAAGCTGCTCGAGTGCTTCGCGGGCGAGTTCACTAATGTACATTCCTGTTTTCATATTGCCACAAGTGGCAGCAGTAGTCATTTGCAGAAATCACAAACCTCGAAAGCACAAAGCTCGAAAGAAGTTGCTATATCCACAGTTCATATTGACGCAGGCGATCCTTCATCGCCTACGTGATTGAACGGCCCCTGGTGCATCATACACAAATATCATGTGATCGTTTTTTAGAGCATCGAAGAGAGAGTTGTTCGTTTATAGATTTGATTTTAGCTTTTTTGTAACACTCATTCTCTTTTATATGATGAACAAACACTAACATGTACCAAAATGGTAAGACTACAGTACGTTTTGTCAGTTGTTGTGTATCCTGTTATAACTTATAAAATTTTGGTGAATTTACCTGCGTGGAGTAGTAAGCCTCGATGCGAAATAAGAATTTTAAAAGGCCATTCATTTAAAGTTTGTATGCACAAAAATTAAGGAGCAGCACACCACACTGGTCCCAAATTAATCCCTATTGGGCTGTCCGTACTACGTGACCGTAGAACTACCAGGATAAACATGATCCTCTTCGTCAGCTACCTCCGCTCGGAAATAAAATACTACAGTAGTATCTTACCAAACAGATTACAGACAAATTATACTCACAGTCAATACTCTTCTTAAAAGTATTTGTGCAGATGTATCACTGTCATTACTCATTTTTTTAATATGTGTGCAGGTGTATTGTGAGTTCTAGTCAAAATTTCCAAACCGGCCGACTGGGACCGCTCCGGAGTTCGCTCCGAGATCCTCTCGGCGGTATAATATTTGTAGTATTCCCACCTTAAGTACGATTCCATGTGGCAAATGACAGTTCCACAGAGTATAATCGCTGAGCGGTTCTCAAACTAGGGCTTCGCGAGGCTGGGACAGGTTAACGTTAACACCTTGGCGTGGCTCGAAGAAAACGAACACGGCACTCAGCGATATATTGCATCTATCAGTTTCGACATGGAACAACTCACTCGAGAGCATATCCTCTGTCGTTTAGGAATACCGCAGTTAATCGACGCAGCGTTGGCTAATCTTCTCGAAAGTATGGGGGACTTTGCTGGGAGCGACCTGGATGCTGGCCCTGGTGTGTTCCTATCTACAATCTTGCTGCACCGGGGCCTCACTTGCTCTACTGAAACGATGCTTTTTGTTCCAACCACTTGGCCTTCCTTCATGCATGACTGTATAAATGTGCCGCATCGTTCGAGCATGCCGCATAACAGCAATCAGATCTTTCACCGTCAATCATTCTCGGCTAAGTAGGAGAAAAAAGCGATTGTTATTTTTTGTAGTTAATTATTTTCAAAATAATCCGTGGAGAAACTAAATTAAAACACTTTCTTTATGATATTATCAATCCTCTCTGCCAATATATTAGTACTAAGCACGCCACCTACTAAATAGGTGGATTTACTAGTAACGACCATTCCACAGCATTATGGTCATGTAAGTGCTACTGATGGCTCGGTACTTGTATCGATTTACTAGTAACGACCATCCTACCGCATTAATGCTTTTGGGGGTCATGTAAGTGCTACTGATGGTTCGGTATTTGTATCGATATACCAGTAGGGCGATGTCGCGCCGATGGACCATCCTTGTTGGGCTGTCCCTTACAGCACTAAAGTACTTCCTATCCCAGTATAACTTGGACTTTGTATGTGAGCGACTCCGACCGCTCTAAACGGAAAATTTGGACGGATTTGACAATATCATCGTTCAAATCCGATTTCCGCGGGACACCCTTTAAACAGATATCTTCCCTGTAATTTTGTTCGCTGTTTGAATAGCTCGCTTCGCAAGATCAACCGGAAAACAGGGACGAGCTAGTGTAAGGAACGATACCGCTGGCGTTCCTATGGTTATGAACGAACGCCCACTGCAGCTATGGGTGAAATGCATGAGGACAGATGATTCGGCAGGGGCATCGCTTTCGCTTTTGTGATGATTCTGATCGTGTGTCGTGATGGACGTTGCTGTGCGCAGGACCGTCTCGCGACGGCGACGCTGTATAACACCCCTCGACAGATGCATGCGATAGCGAAGGTGTGGACACCTAGCATGTCCTTCTTGCTCCTGTCGAGCCGTGTGAATTGAGCGGGTGAACAGGAGATAGTCTTCACCCAAGCTCAACGATCGCCGCTGTCGTGAAGCAAGTCGAGCGCTTGTTCGAGACAAACGCCTCTGTAGTAGGCGCACGGATTCAGTATTCTTCGAGAACTCGGAGCAATAACGCCTGCAGCTACATTGATGTGGTGGAACGTGAGCATTATCGCTTCATTGCTCCCTTTACGCAGAGTCCTGTGGTGCAGCCACAGTGCCCAGTTGGCAATCCACCGCCCCGTAAATTTTATAATCATTATAAAGTACGAGGCGAAGGCTACGCCGTAATTATTTATTAGAAATGTTAGTTATTTCCCGAGCGAATGGATTTTGCATAAGTAAAATTTAGAACATTGGATCTGTTGAATCAACTATTTGGTGATCTAATTAAACTTGCAATAGCGTATTACGATACCAGCGAGTTTCTATTGGTTTGGGGCTTGTTGAGTTAGGCAAATACCGAAGTGAGTAAATTAGTGTTAACCAAAACTGTCCAAAATGTCTCTCTAAACACTATCACTCTGTTGTCCCTCTTGTTGTCTTGTCGCAAGTGTGGTGTAATCACCATAACCGTGTGCCTTCATCCAATCATGGCGTTCCAACAGGTGATTACCCAATAGCGTTCCAGAACCAGCTCCAGCCAATAGTGGAACGGTTCGGTAACCGTTCCAATGGTCACGCCCAACCGTGCTGAGCCGGTGTCACTGTAACACTCCCACTCACCGCTACTGCACGGTGATCTTGCCCTTGATGCCTGCCGCGTCGCGCTGGAACGCCAGGGTCTTCGTTCCAAGTGCCTTCGTTAGATTGTCTGCCGGTGGGAACTTGGTGTCGACATAGTCCACCTTGACCGTTCCGCGTCCCACGTTCTCACGAGTGAAGTGGTGCCGAATGTCGACGTGCTTGGTCCTTGCGTGGTATCCGGCGTTCCTTGCCAGTACAATCGCACCTTGATTGTCCTCCAATATCTGCGTCGCTCCCACTTGTTCATGACCTATGTCCTTGAGCATCGTACGTGTCCACAGCACCTCTTGCGTGCATAGGCTCAAAGCCATGTACTCTGCTTCCGCCGAGCTGAGTGCAACCGTCCTCTGGAACTTCGACTTGAACACCACTGGGGCGTTCCCAATCATGACCATGACACCGGACACGGAACGCCTGTCGTCGATGTTGGAACCCCAATCCGCATCGGTGTACGCTCCAGCCAAGGCGTTCCCGGAACGCCCTTGGTACAATATACCGTGCTCAAGCGTAGTCTTCAGGTACCGAAGAACTCGAATCGCCGCCTTCCACTGTTGACGCCCTTGATCCTCGAGGAAGCGTGACAACTGTGCCACCACGTACGCGATATCTGGTCGAGTACATGTCGTGATGTACATCAGACACCCGACCAAGGAATGGTACGGCTTCGACCGCATCTCGAGGCGGTCCATTTCCAACGTTGGTGACATTTCCTTCGAAAACTTCACGTTCGCCGCGCACGGGTTTTCCACAGCCTTAGCGTTCTGCTGGTTGAAGCGTTCCACTACATCGTCAATGTACCGAGTCTGCCTGATCATAAGCGTTCCAACTGACTTGTTGTGATTGATCTCCATACCCAGGATGAACTTGGCCTCGCCAAGTTCCTTCATCTTGAAGGCGTTCTTCAGCGCATCCTTCACCTCATGGATCTCCTCCCGTATCTTCGCCGCAATAATCATGTCGTTCACGTACAAGCACACGTACACGAAGCCGTTCCTTGAACGCTTGACGTACACACACTGGTCGGCACCACAGCACTTGAAGCCGTTCCGAATCAACACCCGATGGATTGTCTTGTTCCACGCGCTTGAAGGCTTGCTTCAAACCGTAGATGGCCTTCTCCAACTTGCACTTCATACCTTCAGCGTTTTCCAATCCGAGTGCAACGTCCATGTAGACCACATCCACTAGGATACTGTTTAGGAACGCCGTGTCAGCATCGAGCTGTTCCATAACGTAGCCGTATGTCACACATACCGCTAGCACCACACGAATCGAATTCATGTTTGCGACCGGAGAGTACGTCTCAACGAAGTCTACTCCAAACTTCTGCTTGAATCTCTTCGCTGCCAGCCGTGCCTTGTACCGGATGACTCGGCCGTTCCCGTCACGCTTCTTGGCGAACACCCAGCGACATCCAATCGGACGCCCAGGCGCTTCACATGGAATGAGGGTCCAGGTTCTATTCCGAGCGTGAGAATGCAGCTCCTCGTTTACCGCCTCCGCAGCTTCAGCACTAGCCATCGCTTCTTGCAACGTGTTCGGCGTATTTGGAACGTCATCGATACTGGCAGCATACGCCAACACGGCTTCAGCGATTAAACCTTCTTCGTCAATCCTGACACGCTTCGGAGTTGGACGGCTGTCACTTCCGTTCGACTTGTACTCTTCATCATCGTTCGGACCGTTCTCAAGTAGGAATACAGGCTCCCGCGATCTTCTCGAGCGTTCCGTATCAGGATGGAACACCAGGCGCTCCTCATGAAACGCCTCCGGTGGCGAGTGGTACGCTGTCAATTCCAAGCCTGTCGCTCTTGGTTCCACTGGAGGAGGCAGCGCTTGAAGCGTTCCAATCTGTTCTGGTTCCACCTCGTCCATTTCAACGTCTTGGACAGGTTCCTCCACCTCTTCCATCGGTTCGTCCGGAACGGCTTAGCGTTCCACTTCTGTTGGAGCGACAGCTTCATCGCCGTTCTTCATCACCTGGACAACCGTTGTGGGAGCTGGCAACGGCGTGTCGTAAATACCTCCAATTCCACGCTCGTCCAACGTCATGGAACGCGACACCTTGACCTTGGACGCGTCTCAATCGTAAACACGATATTCTTTAACGTTCTCGGCGTACCCGAGGAACGTACACCTGAAACTCTTGGGCTCAAGCTTCGTTCTCTTTACGTTGTCCACGTGAGCGTACCCTTGCGATCCGAACACACGCAAGTGGTCCATCCGAGGTTTTACTTGGAACTCCAACTCGTATGGCGTGACATCGGAGTTCTTCGTGTTCGTGGAACTGTTGATGAGGTACACCGCAGTACTCACCGCTTCCGCCCACCACTCTGTCGACATGGACTTGTAGTGCAGCATACTACGCGCCTTCTCCATGATATTCCGGATCATGCGTTC
The DNA here is from genome assembly GCA_033557915.1 of Phytophthora tentaculata. NCBI lineage: Eukaryota > Oomycota > Peronosporomycetes > Peronosporales > Peronosporaceae > Phytophthora > Phytophthora tentaculata. The sequence goes on from JAUCEA010000009.1 coordinate 545,834, forward strand.
CGCCGAGCCGTTCTGCGGAGGGCTGTATGGAACGCAACGCTGGCACGATGCCGTTCCGTTGGCAAATATCAGCGACCGTCTTGTTCACAAACTCTGTTCCGTTGTCGGAGCACAAACACTACAGGCGTTCCCCCCATTGGTTTTCGTAGAGCGCCTTGAATTCTTTCAACTTGGTGGCTACCTCGCTCTTGTTCTTCATGAAATACGCCACGACATATCTCGAGTAGTCGTCAAGGAACGTCAGCACGTACTTGGCACCACCCTTCGAAGGCGTTCTCATAGGTCCCATGACGTCCGTGTGAACCAGTTCCAATGCACGCGTAGTCTTCGTCATCGACCGCGACGGGAACGCTGTCACCGTCTGCTTCCCCTTCTTACATCCACCGCACAAAAAGCCGTTCCCATTTTTCACCGGCGGGATACCGGTCGTGGAACGCTGTGTCTTGACCAGCGCTTCCTTGTTGGGGTGTTCCAAGCGAGCGTGCCAAAGCTCCCACTCACTTCCAGCCCCGGCGTACTGCACGAACCGTGCTTCTTCCTGCTGACAGACCAGCAGGAACGCCTTACAAACCTTCTTGCCAGAAGCGATCGCGCAACAGGTGTTCCAAATCACACATGAGGAACGCTGGAACTCCACGCGCAAACCCCGTTCCGCGAGCTTCCCCTCTGACAGCAACCGTCTGTCGAGCCCCGGATGTACAGTACGTCGACCATACGAATGCGTCTTCCGTCCAGTCCAATCAGCAGAACCGTTCCCGTTCCTTCGACGCGCAACTTCTTGCCGTCTGCGATTGTCACTTCGATACCAATGTCAAGGCTCTTGTACTCGACCAAGTCCTTCATGTGAGAAGTCATGTGCGACGTTGCACCACTGTCGATCAGCCACCCGACCAGCCGTTCCTCACCCACTGCAATCACTGCATCGTCCTTGCTGCCGCCGTTCCCAACGGGACAGTCTCGTTTCATGTGGCCCACTTGGTCACATTTGAAACACTTGCCTTGGAACGTTCCTCTTTCGACCGTTACCGCGGCCGCCCTTGGAACGCCTGGTGTTTTCGTTCGCTTGGAACGCTTTCTCCGAGTTGGTTTCCTTCTTCTCGAGGCGTTCGCACTCTCTGAGCAGCTTCTCCTTGGCCTCGATAAGCGTCACGTCTTTGGCGTTCTCCACAATGGACGCGATGAGCTCGTACTCGACAGGAAGACTGCTAAGCAGTATCACGAGCTGGCGTTCCTCGTCCACCGGCTCTCCAAGCGTCTGAAGACCAACAATCAACTCGTCGAACGCGTCCAGATGCTTGGCCATAGGCGTTCCACTCCCCATCTTGAACTCATGAAGGCGACGCGTCATCGTAACGCTATTGTGCAACGTCGTCCGGTTGAAGAATTCTCGAAGCGTTCCAGCCTCCATGACACGCGAGGCGTTCCGGATCTTGGTCTGATGCTGGAGTTCCACGCCTTGAGCGATAATGCCGAGGGCTTTCGCGTCGTTAATGAGCCACGCCTTGGCGATCTCGTTCTCGGGCTTGACCACTTGAACATGCGCCAGAAGTCCCTTCCTCGCCAAGGTCATGCGCATGTTGTACTCCCACTGGAAGTAGTTCCCACTACCTAGGAGGACTTCGGCTCTCTTCATGGTCGTCATTCTTGGGCGTTCAAGATCAGGCGTTCCAAAGTGGGCGTTCCCGGTAGAGTAGTAGTTGCGGCTGTTAACCTATTGGTTCGGGGCTTGTTGAGTAAGAGGCAACCAATTATTGCAATAAATAAATTAGCCACAATGTGGTTTATATTTACATTTTGTATGATATTAAGTATTACAGAAAAATTGTACATATTTATAAAGTATTGGAAGGAAGAAGGAGTAATAGTTAGTTATTCCGTTCAAAAATACAATGGATATTTTATTAATATTATTTTTTCCAACCTCTGTTAACAACTGGTCTATCTAAAAACTTTCGATTGAACTGCCTGACAGCATATTCGACGTGGTGATGTGCTTTCGAAATCCCGCTCTAAGGACGACATAACAATTTTACTTAATTGATTCTGATGGGGGCGAAGAATCGACCTCGCGATGAGAATGAACTGCAACATGGAAGGTATCTGCAAGTTACGAAAAAGAAGCTCCGTGAAGGCTGCAAAGACCAGTTTTGTGGATGAGTCAAGATACAACGACGCAATCGGTTGCGCAGTCGAAGTCAATTCGACATCTTCATGCAAATATTTTGAGTCAGTATATTTGTATGTGCCTCAACCCCCGCGTAACGTTTAATTTCTATGAGTAGCTGCTTTATCGTTTCATTCGATAGTGGGTCTTCTCAGGAGATCTAGTGTCTTAGTTTGATTTGGTGTGATGGTAAGATCATCAAGGTAGGTACGGCAAGAAACAAGAAACAGCACATGTATTGTGACTTAAACATTAAGTGAACTTTTATCGTAAAAACGCTCAAATTCGTTCGAGTTCGCATATGTTTAACCAGAGTCCTAAATTAAGTGTAGCGAACAATATTCGCGGCGGACATGAGAAGAATGACGAACAAGAGATCTCAGGAGAAAAGCAATTTGGGGAACCGGACTCAGGTGTCCGGGGGATTTGCATTCGCAGCTTGAGCCAAAGTGATAAGTCGTTTCCGTCGTCGATACTTTTTTACATGGAATACTTTTATGGATTCACACATTTGCCGAAAAATACGGGGGTTATTTATCCGAAGCATCTTCATGCACTGTAGCACTTTTGTTTTGCTACAGTAACCGCAAGTATATTCTATAGTGCGCACCATATGCGCGGACCCTTCAATTCCGGTCTAATTTCCCTAAAAAGCCATTTTTAGCGATCAGTGAACTACTGATATTTAAAATCTGCGGACGACTTGCGCCCATTATTTGCGACAGTGACCAAAGACTGTGAGGGCTTCGCATAGGCTGAGATAGCCCTTTGAGTTCCGCCAGCAACACTTAAATACTAAACTAACGGCGCAAGTTGAAAAATAGCATTTGTTAAGTGTTTTCATTGAGTATGAAATCAAAGACACATGCATTGCAGCACTTAGTCGGCATGTCAGCACAGCACAACTTACCGATGTTCGGGCTGTAAGCTCAAAACCAAATAGGGTAAAATGTCACTAAAGAAGAAATTTTACTTTTGAAAAACATGTAGCAAAAGTACGTAAGGACCGCTTCATCTACCGTTTTTCCGTATCTCAAAAGTACGTAACGTATCCGAAAATAAATTTCTTGCTACGTACTTTTGATACCGTTTTTTGCAAATGTCGGTACTTCTGAAGCCTCTATTGATTCAATGCACTGGGCGCGATTTTTGAAGACGATCCGATCGTTTTATCCTGGTGGTGGTGGTGTGGATTTGGGCGCTGCGGAGCACCTTGACGACGACCTGTCGACAGGAACAACGCTGAGTGGTTCTAAGAGAACGCTGCGTGAGGACATTGCAGACATAGTGCACGGCGTGATGGAGAAGGCAGTCAGGAAGATATCGCTCGGCGCGATCGCGAGTTGTTGTTCTAGCATAAGCGAGAAGAAAATGACAAGACACGGTCTTTGCAGAAAGAACTTTTTTCTGCTAGTCCCTGTAGCTAACTAAGCTTTAGCTAGTGCTACTTTGCTATGACGACCGAACCGAATCTCGAAATCGCATCCAGCATTGAATTACAACTCGTGTCGTTCCTCTTTTTGGTCTCCTTCTACTTGGGTATCCGCACAGGTCTCCTCATTTGTCAGAGATAGATTATTAGCAAAAGCAATTGTCCTTTGCTTCTTTTCCTTTTGCTCGTCCCAAACGCCATCAATAACGAAGCTGTGCAATATGCATACTGGACTCACTCTAGTTGGAACTGCTTGTAATTCGTTCTGGAAATTTCAATTGGTTTGAAATAACCCACCTCTTTTTTGCAACTCCAAATGCACACTCCACACAATAGCGCATACCCGCCAACTTTCTGTTGGTCTTGCAATCTCATACGTAATTACCACATGCTTCGTATTAGCGTAAGAAGAATCGGCAAGCAGATAAAACGGGACCTTTCGATAGTCAGACCATCTCGACTGGAGAAATCCAGCACCACCATCATTATCCGCAGCCGAAAACTTTCACTGACGCGTGTAAAAGACCTACAGCACTGTTGCTAAACGCACTAATATCAACGCCAGATCCTGGCCAACGCACGTCAACATCGAGGAACCGCCGATCTCGATCCGCCACGGCACTCACATCAAATGAATAGAATCCTTTCCGATTATAGAACGTTTTGCTACTCATCACCGATGGCAGCACGATCAGGATATGACAACCGTCCAGCGCACCAACACAACCGAGTACCCCCATATCCATCTTCAAATTTGATTGCACGCCTTAAAAGTTCATTTAGTGTCGCGGGAAACTTAATGAGATCCTTCATATACTTCACAACTGCAGCAGCCACGTCGCAAACGATACCAGAGCCGGTGGATTTACCAATACCAAATTGAGAAGCTAGCTGTAACAACGAACAGCCATGGTCTACGTAGTAGAGGAAAACAGCAAGCCGCACCGGCGCCGACAGAGGATTGTCAAAGTTGGTCGTCTTCTTAGTAATGTGAGGCTCAAGCCTAGCGAGTAGTCGTGCAAAAGATGACCGCGTAACTCGAAACGTTCGTCGGAACTCACCAGGGTCCATTAACGGCGTTAAAATCCACGTACGCCATTCGATGCTACGAGTAATCTTCGTGCGGACACTGCCATAACGAAGCGCGTCCCGTCTTAGCGGACAATCAAAATTTGTGCAATTGCCGGGAGAACACTAGGTATTACCGGGAATATCGCACTACCAAGCACTAAATGCTCGAGAAGTACCAGAAGTGCAAGTCGTTTACGTCTCGATAAACACTGTTGCCGCTACAGTGCAACACGTTAAAATACAGTGAATATATCAGTTCTTAATTTTAGCTAAACACATTAAATTTCAGATAACAACAGAATATTTTTTTATCTATTTGCCGTGCTGCGTTGATGCTTCAGGAAGTACTCGGCTGCATGTATCTCTGGCTACGTTAGATTGCCGCCGCGGATTCTTCTCGTTGTCGTTAAAATCAGCTACCGCACTCAGCGTGGCTGTAGTATGTATCAGCTAAGATACCGGTCCTGGTTGCAAGGTTTGCTGAAGCTGGGTTGCTGGTGTATCCTCTTCCGCCGGCGATGCTAACTGTGCTGCATGTGCTTCTTCCTTCACCTTCGTCAGTAGCAACACGTGCGGCAACTGCTGATCTGTTGTCGGTGTTGTCTCCACGTGCTGATCGGAACGAGCTTGGAATCTCAGTGACCCCGCTGAGTGGTGCGCCGGAAGTCTTGGGCGCTTTCTCGCTTTGTAGTGTGTTAGCACCGAAGCTGAGAGTGGCGACCATAATTGTACGAGGTAAGAGCACAGCCTTTGAGGGGTGAGTGGAGGGGGTTTCGTAGCTGAGCGCTTGTGCCGCTATGCCGGATCCGATAGGGGCTGCTTCTGACCAGGGGTTAAATTTTGTGAAGTTTTGCCTCTTTTTAGTTGAGTTTCCGGAATAGCGCATACCGGAAGAGGCAGTGTGTACCACAGGCTTCCGGCTTAATTTCGGCATACTATTACGGGACCGGCCAGCGTCAACCCCCCCCCCTCCCCCACTACGAAGTGGGCTACATACAGTATTTGAAACGAATGAACTTTGTAGCATTTATAATTTTCCTCAAAATCCATAAAACATCTCTGTTTGGTATACAAAGCCCGCGATACTTAAAAAGTATGAGTTGTCGCAGGTGGAAACGCTACTACTACGTAGTGCATGTATGTACAGAAGTAAATTCATGACGTTCGTCAAGTTGGGCACTTATGACACCAACGAAGCTTTGCATCGGGGACTACTGCTAACGCCATAAAATCATATTCTTAAGCGAAATGCTTATCAATTGATTTCGCGTTCAATGAGAACATGACTGGCAAATTATGCTCTATTATTAATATCAAAATTTATTTCAGAGCTAAGGGGGGGGGATCCGGTTGGTGTTTCAATTTCCATAAAATAATAACCCGGGTATTTATATCCAAAAAGTGTCATAATTTCATGAATCGCAATACACAATAACAGTGAGACAGTACCATGATGGCCATGGACATCTTTACCTGTGTTGTATTAATAAACTAAAAAAACTAATGTTACCTGTGTCGTCGCCCTCACCCTTAAGTACGCCTATTTTAATATGGAATGTTGCACGAACTATTCGCGGAAATTAATACCTGTCTGAATGGCGGGGAAATGCGGACAATAGTTTTTCTAAGGTGTCGTTTTGTACCTATCGCTCACAGCTTAGCATGGTGGCTTTTGTTTGCCTGAGAAGCAAGTCGGGCATGAGCAATAGCCCCAAAGTTGTAAGGTTGAAGATCATTTCCCAGTTGGGATATTTAGGAAGATCTTCATGCCGATATGGACAACTCGAGCGGCACGTACTGCCTGCTCACTTACTGTCATCTGAAGTGTTCTCGCCTACAGGCAACAAGTGCATGCCGCATAACCTATATAGAAAGCTAATTCTGAGATAGCAGCAAAGCTGCAGCGCAGCCCAAATCATGTAATTCGAAGCCGAATCAGGTGAAGCTTAAGTAAAGCGAATAAGATGAAAGTGAGCTTAAAAAAGAGAGAAGACAGAAGCTGACTACTTTTCATGGAAAGGCTAAAACGAAGGCTCATTTTTAACCCCTTCAAACCGACCATTTTTGACTTTCTTAAGTTGCATTGTGCACGTTAAGAACACTTAATTTGACTATATTTGCGGGCTTGGCTGTGTACATCAGCGGATCATCTGGTGATGCGTCTACGATGTGCAATGCTTATCCTGCATGTTACCTTGCATATAAGATCATTATGTGTCACGGTTAAGGTGCATGATGCAATGTATGAAGTTGATGTGATTCAAAGTTCGCCTTTCTCTATGTGTACACTGTCAGGCGCTCTTGCATGTTTTCATATCCCAGTTTGTAAAATTTTGTAAAGTCGTGAAAGCTTGCTGTCAATACTGACATTAGTATTAAATTGGTAACGAGATGGGATATCATCTCTACAATTTGGGTAATCATTGGATGCGTGCCCCTTCCAAAACAGCTTATACAGATTTCAAGAGAGAAAAAACAGGTGGCGGATTTTGCTGAAAGCTTTACTGAATCCTGATACACACCCTTTTGATTACACACTGAATGGTAAGTATAAAAATGCGAATGACAATGGAAACCAGCATATATGTAGGTTAAGGCAATTGGTTAAACTGCATATATGCAATCCACTACCCACTCGACTGCCGGTGCTTCTTCCGTGCACCACCAGTGTCGGCTGCCGTAGCCGGTCAAATTCTGATTCGTCTCTTTTGATTCGAAGGCCGAAGCTTACCGTCCTTCCACTCCTTGTGCCATACATCAAAACATGTCATCATCACCCCGCGGATGGTGCGTCGCGGCACCATGCAAAGAAACACGGGCCCCTTTTCATCACAGCTTCCGCAGTAATACGAGGTAGTGTTCTTGGGTCCGTCTTGAATCAGCGAGCAAACCTTGCAAGCGCGACGCCGACGCTTCGGCTGCGTCTCTTCATCGCGCCACAGATCCAACAGCTCGGCGATATGTATAGCCCCGGACGCGGCCGGAGCCTCCGCAGCGGCCTCAACCACCTCGGGGCCAAATGTGTTTGCTTCTTACATGTCTGCTTCATGGAGTTGGTATAGCTTTGTGCAGACGTTTGACGAACTTCACGTGAGTCAGCGGTCGCGTTGACTTCGACTGGTGGTAGGCTTTGTGCACAATGTAGCAGTTGACAATGGCAATGTCAATTAGGCCGAGCACGAGGCCCTTGTAGTATATTATGAAAGTAACTGCTCTCTGAATAGGGTAATGCTGTAAGCGTAACTGGTCATGGATGTCGACGCCCCCCATAACTTGTGGTAGTCTTTGATGACTCGGGAGGGGGGGGGGGGTGACTTCACGTTTCACTCCGCACTTATCACGCCGAACGACGCGATCCAGCCCTACGCTTCCACCAGTAGCCAGGAAGTGTACGGGTTTCGAATCCCACCAACAAATTGCATGCATCCCCGGAACCTGCGTCGACTCCACAATCTTGCACGAACCTCGCTCAACGCCAGCTGGCCTCTTCTTCCTCTTGTCGATAATTTCTTTTCAAAACCCGAATCTACTCGTCATAATTGTTCCAACACATAAAATCCCATCACCAAGAGCTGGATGGCTAGCGACACCGAGGTGTAGAACCGATCAATGACAATTAGTCGTTTCGCGAGCGAGGTCACGTCACCAAAAACAGCTCTCAACGGTTCCGCTCCACCGCAACAGGACCCTCTTTCTTGTCCGCTGTGTGGCTGTCACTCGCGTGCACTTTTTCCAGCAGTAGACCTCAAACCTCCATATATGGAGCATAAGTAATCACGAAGCGTACTTAGTATCATGCATTATGCAAGATAAAAGAAATCAAGACAAAACAAATACATGATGCAGTACGCAATGTACGCACTACACAGCATGAAGAGCTTGGTGCCCCACTTGTGAGCCGACTCTTCATCGTCTTGGCCGCTTGCCGACGCTTGAAAGGACGGGTGTGCTTGCAGAACATGTTGAGGCTCAACTTGTGAGCGCGTACGCGTGAGGTCAAATTCATCAGCAGCGGGATGGTCCGGTTGTCTCGGAACTGGAGCCTTATCTTCATCCGAGTCTGCTGAATCACCTGAAGACATGCATGCATATGCGTGTTAGCTTATCGTGTACGCTGCATATTAGCCAAACTTGCATGTGAGCGATTACTTATGAGGTTGTGAACACGACTTCGAATGTGACTTCCCACGCGATGTGGAAGGAGACGTAGACTTTGCATTGGCCGTCGCAGACGCTTCCACATCCGCTGCAGCGGCAGGAGGAAGGTCCGGTTGACTCGAGGCTCAAGCCATGTCTTCACCCGGGCCTGCTGAATCACCTGAAGACATAGATGCATATGCAAGTTAGCTTATCTGGATCGGTGCTCATTAGCCAAAGTTGCATATGAAAGGTTACTTACGCTGTAGCGAGCTCGATTTCGATAGCGACTTCGCGCGCGATGTCGACCGGCGTGGTAGATCCGCAGGAGCAGTAGACTCGGCCTTCGTCCTCGCCGTCGCTTCCGCAGCCGAAACACTCTGTGCCCGATCCTTGGCGCCAACCGAGCTCGCGCCGGCTGGTACAGGTCGTAGTGTGGCAGGACTCTCCGTTGTTCTGGCCGTAGACGCTGTACGAGTAGTGATCAAAACATAATAACAAAGTTAGTTGATCACACAGTGCATCTGGCAAGACAATAGCACCAATCTTACCGAGGTTGTAAAAATCCAGTAGCTCCTCCTCGCCCAAGAAATAGTCGACGCCCTTGACTCCGTCTGAGTTGGAGCCCGGCCGCACGTACTTTCACATCGACGCAAGCTGGTCGACGGCTCCCCGCACCCTCGGTCGAGCCGCAAACTACCCTTCCTAGCGTAGCGCAGACCACGCCACCTTTAGCGGAACGCCCTCGCCGGTCCAATATTTTCCACGAACGCCAGCCATACTTTAGCTTCGACTTGTCCCCCACGCGCGAAAATTCCAGAATGACTGAAATCTGTGGCTGTCGGAAGGCGATATACCGTTACCTCCAAGAATAAATGCGATTTGCAGCATCACTTTCAAAATAAATATTCAAATTTTAATAAAATACGAGTGTCCCATATGTGTTCTTGCCGATTTGAAGTGTGCAAAGCAGTGCAAGATGTACCTCTTCCAATATCTTAGACTTTGTATACCCATTCTCCACGAGACAGTACATACTATATTGAAATTAAGTCTAATTTTCTTAAGTTCATTATGCAACTTAAGAAAACTTGTAAGATGCATTATTCAAACGTCCGGTTTGAAGGGGTTCAACATAGCAAAGAGGCAGAACATGCAATGGAGGGGTACCCTTGCACGGTCGCGGCGTTGTCTTTGGCCTGCACGAACCTGGATCTATGATGGTGGTGACCCGATAAAACAACGTAACTTTTGAAGAACTAGTAATATTATGTCGTCAGATAACTGAAACAGCATTTATTTTTTCACACCATGGTTCAGTGCGCATCATCACGTATTTTATTGTAACTTGTGTGTTGACTACTAACATGAATGCGTCTAGAAGGCTATAAAATAAATCGTCCATTGATTGGCAGATGCTGCGGCTGCCAAGCAGGCGCAAGATACATTTAAAGGTCTAGGCTTATCCTGAAAATACTTTATATCTTTTAGTGACCCTTTTTCTGGAACCCTGCAACAGCGCGGACGCGCCCTGCGCGCGTTGAGTTGAGCACGTGTACAGGATGACAGTGCCCCTCAATTTAGTGGTGCTATAAAGTAGGCACACTCTGCTATCTGTTAAGCTAGATAATTCTCAGTGCATCTTCCTATAGCTGATGTATGGATGCGCGACAGCGGATCAATCGTCCGCATTTTTGCTGCTTGCTTCTGACGCAAAACGTGGACTGATAGATACGTTATTTTGCTACATTAATTTAAAAAGACGTGCTTCTGAACCGCAAATGTTTCGTAAAACCAGTAGCGATTTTTACGTATCCCTATTACGTGTTTTTGCGCTACGTGTTTTTCATTTGTCGGTACTTCTGAAAGTCTCTAAACTTCGGATAGAGCCACACGTCCCCACCTTTTTAGGACTTCAGCACGTTTCGCCACTGGCATTTCAAACCACTCTGGCCTACCGGTGCTACCAACTAACGTACCATTGTTGTGTCACAGATGAGGGTATAGGTAGACTTAAGAGAGCCCATTTTGTCCTCGACTGCTTGAGCTGACCGTGGGCGAAAATCTGAATCTAAAACGGAGAGACCACCTTCTGGTTTGGTAGGTGCGTTAGCGATAAAATTTTGAAAATATCTAATGTTCTCGACAGGGTTGCCGCTTTGCTCCGATTTCAGTAGGAACAAATGAGAAACGTATTCGACGTAAACAGCTAGAGCAGCATGCTTTGCTGTATGACCGTCGGGTAGCAGTCGGGTAGAAGCTGCTTTCCACGCATTCACTAGAAACAGCACCTCCTCATTGCCCCATACCTTGTCCCTTGTCCCTCGTCGTGCTGCCCCACTGTTGCGCTACACACCGGCTCGCCCAGAAGGGAGAGGGCCTTCGCGCACACTGACCAGGGACCTTCTTCCGCTGACTCCAGCGTAACTGCATCAGAGCCGCAACTGCTGCCAGCACTCTCCGCCGCTTTTGCCATTGGGAACCTACCAAATCTCGAACTATCAGCCATCAATTTCTATTGAATATTTTTACACAATTTTTGTACTTCCTACTGTTAATATTGAATTCCCAGTGTGAACGCGAATCCGGCTTATTCAAAAAACCACACCGGTATAGTGTGTACCGGAACCGGCCACTGTGACCCCCCCCCCCCCCATTGCGTCGATTTCTTTAATTCAGCGTTAAGGTCCTGAGTTTAGAAAGCTTTTTTTCTGTAAGGCACTCGTTGCTGCACCCAGCTGGAAAACATGTGACGAGGCATTTGTGCCCAACCAACGCCCATATAACCTTAAAACAACCAACGTAGACCAACTCACACCCATAATTTTCACGACTAGCGCCCAACTAGAAAGAATCAGTCTCTGCTGCTGGACGTATAACCGGATTGCCAATAGAGCCAGCGCTGACTCACAAGTGCGAAAACGTACTGTTAACAATAGACACTAAATGGCACGGGAAAACCTAGGGCAGGGGGCCCAGCAAGCACATGAGCGGAAGGCTCAACAAACTACGTCAGAAATCAACACAGATAGAGAAGTAAACTTCATTAGGATGGTGTCTCGGGTCTCCTATTGCCTGTCCTAGCGCACGCACATACGGAGATAGCGGTATCGAAGACTTTGTAAGGTCTACTTGTTGATGTGAATTAGTGGTTCAGCGCCGCAAAATAGCTCCAATCCAAGTAGCACGTACACACCGCAGTTGTAGCTGTCAGTCTGCACTCCAAATCCCGACACGAATGTGGCCGCACGGAACGACACACTTGCACTAGTAGGTAATAGCGACAAAATTTTCTGACCAGCTCTTACGCCGACAGTGTAGGATGAAGATGAAGAGTCGTACACGGAAGCTCTTCCCTTGTCGAGATCGATCATCACAGAACACCAGTGATTGCCGTTGCGGTTCACTGGTATCAATACCTTTTTCATGTGTCAGGCCCGATATCGCGCGGCGGATGATCATCGTGTTTGTCTGGAATTGCCCGTTCACGACAATTCCCAAGGTAGAGGGATCGAACGCTTTGACTGAGGGATTGTTACCAAATAGCTTGGTTAGGATAGTTCGCATGATATCATCACTTAGATATTCCTTCGCAGTAAGGTCCAACACCTTCATCTGCAAATTTCAAGTCAAAATGTTAGTATTAACTAAATCCAGGGTTATTGCCCTCAAACCTTACCCTTGGCGGCAGCAGTGGTATGCCCTTAAGCAGATTAAGGAGCTCTGGGTCTTCTTCTATACGAAATCTTGAATTGCAATTCACTGGGAACTCGCTGTTTTTACTCCACGCCAGCGCCTTTTCAATTTTCTGCAAGACGTTGGTTGCCCGGTGCCACATCTTCATGGTGAGTAAAATGGAGGTTGTAAAAATCCCAACGCCTACTATCTCCAAGGCAACGTCAGGCTCAGCAACGCCTTTGTGTTTTTTTATACGCGCTCACCTTCGCATCACACTTTCGAATCAAATCCATCGGAAAGAGGCGAACAATTTCACCAGGTGTCATTAGCGGCTTAGAGATCGCGAGCATAGATGTTTCGTGTGCGATCGGGGGCTTCAGTTTCTTCATCAATATGAAGGGTTTAAATTTCTTCAGGATCTCCGCAGAAAAGTCATATGTTGGGGCTTCACTTAAGATCTCGTTCACTGACGTGAGATTCAATTGCATGTTGTGCATCTCCATGTCATCCTGAACCATGGTGATAGCAAGGTTTCTTTTTGCTTTGGCAATTTTGGGTTTTGTTTTGGGCCACCCCTCGCCTTTGGAGGATTTTGGATCTCAAAGTGGTCACTCTCATCATGCAAGTCAACCGGTCTTTCCGCACAACTCACCGACTGCTCCAGCTCCGTACCCGACTCAAACAACTCCGTACTCGGCTGACCCAGCCCCGTGCCCGACTCAACCAACTCCGTACCCGGCTGAATCAGCTTCGTACCTGACTCAATCAACTCCGTACCCGACTGACCCAACTCCGTACCCGGCTGACCCAGTTGCTGATCGTTTTCGCCATAGTGCTTTTAGTGTGGGGTCAATTTCAACACATGATGATAGCAGCTCTCGTTCCGAAAGTAATTTAGTCCAGTCGGGCACAGAGTTAGAAGTGAGTCAGTCGGGTACGGAGTAGGTTGAGTCGGGTACGGAGCAGTGCGTAAAGCTTCCATCGCGGTTTTGAACTCACGCATACCAAGACCACTCATGTAATCAGTAATGCTGCTAGCAATCACGTTGGCTTCACGGTACTTTCGGTTGGCATCCCAAACTGTTTTGGACTCTTGTATAGCGTTCCCGAACGCAAACGGCGCACCAGTAAAGTCATCAAGCTCGGTCTCGACGCGGAGGGATAACAGCAGCCATCTTTGGTTCAATAATCGTGTTGGGATAATGCTTTCAAATACAAGCACTTTGTGGAGATAGAGAACGTGTCGACAGGGCAGCAGTCTTGTAGTCATGAACAAACACGAGCACTCCCACGTTCGCTTCGTGACCGAATACTCCACGCACGGCTCATCAAGCGCACCTTCCTCGTCTGCGTCATGATTGATGATGATCAGGTCAGGTGATGGCTCGAAAAATGTGTACTTAACATGATTGTTTGCGTAGTCGTATTGACTGAAGACAAGCTCGCATGCGTGTTAACTAACCAAGTTGGATAGTAGCCTCATTTCACCGTCATACATAGCGTCTTGCACAACGCTGAGTTTGTAGACACTGTCCAGGAAAATCTTCTCCTCCTGGGCTTGGTCGAACATAATTCCAGCAATACACTCGTCGACGCCCATGAAGGTGTTGACTAAGTCCTTCAGCTGCTTCCACGAAGCCTCTATTCTGGTTTTGGTATTGATCCCGAGGCTTACAGCACTTTGTCTCTCGAAAGCACACCGCATATTCCGACAAATGTCTCAGTTCTTCGTGAAGAACTGCTCAAAACGGTATATGGGGCCTGATGAGGTTTCTGTAGATTCGACCTCAGCTTGGCCCAATTCAGAGCCCGACTGAGCACCCAACCTTGAACCAGCACCCAACATTCAACCCCATGTCCGACTCACACATCAGATCACTGCTCGTCGACGAAACCACATCTCTCCGTTAGCTACCACCATTGCCAATAGTCAGGACATGGCGCATGAAGATGCGACAATTAAGATACCCGCGCTCCGTTTTCGCGTACACTAGCATTGAAATAATTCCGTGAAGTTGTTGCTTTTGCCAGTCGTTGAACCCATATTCCGAGGCGGTGATCTGTTCACGTAGGTACTTGAGTACGTGAAATTGGCAAAGTAGAACCACCACCTCAGGAAAAGTGTCCTTTAGGACGCCAATTTCAGTGAAATCCTTATCAACAAGGATGCACTTAATGTTCACCCACGCTCGGTTGTTCTGCTTAAACTCCTTCAGCGCAGTCATCAAAGTGACTGGACGCTCATTTCGAATCACAGCATGTTGAACAAATTGCCCTTTACCGAACGCATCGTGAGCCATTATCGACAAGACCTTGTATTTTGCCCTGTTTGTACCATGAGTAGCGTCGGTCATGAGGACCTCGGGGAAACGCTAAAACAAATCTCGCAAATGCTTTGTTTGGAGCGTAATGCATGTGGCGATTTTTTAAACGTGTTAATTCATAACAGCGTTAATTATCAATCCATTAAGAGGCAGAAAAAAAGTCAAAAGCTTACCTTGTCCTGTTCTCGATCAGCGAAAATTCGACCAATGTTGCCCCTCTCCTCCACAAACTCGATCATCCATTGTTTTAGTCGTTTTTCAATTGTAGACGCCGTTTTCTCAAATTCTTCAGCTTTCGGACAAGGGATATGGACGTCCTGTGTTGTAGGATTGCATACCGAATTCTCGTGGATGTACTTGACGATATTCTTTTTACAAGCGCCAGCTTTGCGAAGCACGTTGATGGTATGCACGACCCCCGCATCAATTGCTGTTCGGTTTTCTGGGTATTGCATTAATGTCAGCCTATTGAGAGTGTGATTGTGGTCCAAACGAAATGACGTGATGCGTAGAGATTCGGGAACAGTAGGATTCGACGACTTGAACACAGGCGCTATCTGCAAGTTTGATACAGAAAGTCGAGTTAGTTTTTAAATGCAGACCAACCTGCAACAAACCAAACCAACTAAACCCAACTTCAACCCAATTGAACCCAATTGAACACAATTGAACTCATCTAGATCAAATCGCACTTGAGCTTCACACATCAAAGCGTTGGACTGTTGTCTCTTACGCTTCCCCTTGCCTCGCGGTTTGTACTTGCCCGCATACTTGCAGACGTCTTCCCGTAGTATTCCCAGATTTCAGGCACGAGAGGAGCAGTGGAACGCGAAGCTTGGATATTATTGTTTCGATCTTGCACTTTGTAGTTGGTGCGGACGCGAAAGCTCTGTAGTCAATATTACAAAACGATAAAGATTAGATATGCATTCACTCTTGATAGCACAATACGATCAGTTGGTCGCTACCTGGAAGGTCTCTTTCATGTAGCTTTGTAAGTAAGCGTGCAGGTCTTCCCACGAGCCAAACTGCGTTTGCTGAAGCGGGGGGGGGGGGGGGGGGGGGGCAGACGCAACTACTTTGTATCCGTCCGGACCTTCGCTCAGGCTGGTACTAGAGAAGGATGGGGACGTAGAGCGAGCGCTGCTGGCTGCATCAGGCAATGCTTACCGCTCTTCATCGCTACAGATAGGCGAGGGGTCCGGGGAGCTCGCAGTTCCCCTCTCGAGTGTGGGTGCGTCATCGTCTAGAGGCTGCTGCGGTGGCGCCTTGGTACGGAGTATGCGATGCATTTGCGGCAGTCGCCGATTTGATAAATGAGTGGGTGGTATGCAGTATAGGTATACGGTATACGTGGTTCGGATGTCGTCTGAGGCTAGGCGAGAAAACTGGTCACGACTTTCAGTTGGGTGCACTACTCACTCTCTTTCTGTAAAGCCTTTTTGTTAATTACTTCTCGATTCCATTTATTTGTGCAGTATTCCAATCGTATGCGGCAAGTGCTTGGGTACCTTAATGAATCAAGCTGCCGGAGTTGCTGTGCTATAGTGAAGTAGTATCTTGATAATGATATACTCCTCTTCTAGAAAATAGGAGCACAAGACCTAAAAACTCTGCAGACAACTTACACTATTGGTTTCTTAAAACTGTTTCGGTGTTTAAATATATTGATATGTCTTCTTCGGTAGTAGCATATTGCTCAAAATGACTAAGCTTTACAGCATTTTTAGTTAAAACAAAACTGATTCGGAAACGATAGGAATCGATTACTAGCCATATCCGTGACTTTGGCGTATTTCTCCAAGCTAGTTCATGGTTTGAAATGTTTTGAAACAGCTTGGAGATGTACCGCCACGTTTGTAGCTGGAAATACTCGCCAAACCCAAGATTTTCTATTGCAGACTTTGACAACCTAAAATAAGTATCCTCGCTGATATTTCAGTCATGCGGACTAACACATTCATTATATTCAGTAGTTAGTAAAGCTAAATTTCCCTATAGATAGAACAGGTTTGGTCGATTGTATTCGTTCTTCAAGTCCACTTGAGCGAACCTGATGCACAAAAACATTTTTTCAGTCATGTACAAAAGACTTTAGTAAGACCAAACTCCCCTTTTGTGAGCTAGCGTAAGACGGATGTCCTATTTTTTCTCAAAAACGTTTTGACAAGAAGGGAAATATCTTGGGTTTAGTATGAGATTCCGTAATACGGCCGA
Organism: Phytophthora tentaculata; assembly: GCA_033557915.1. Lineage (NCBI taxonomy): Eukaryota > Oomycota > Peronosporomycetes > Peronosporales > Peronosporaceae > Phytophthora > Phytophthora tentaculata. The sequence goes on from JAUCEA010000009.1 coordinate 562,857, forward strand.
AAAGTCGCATCTTATTGGGAAAAGTTGGCGTCACGAAAAGAACCATGGCGATAATCAAGGCGACATTTTTACTGAGTAGCCCCCGCTTCCCTTTTCCCGCGGCAAAAGCAGCAAAAATCAAAGCTTGTATTTCTCAATTATGCAGGCGTTTATCGATGTATAGCACGTGTCTTCTATGAAGAAGGTCAATCGTATTCGCAAAGGAATCAAGGCGAAGGTGCCACTTTGCACACCACAAACTCAAATGAAAAGCTATCACACTACATGTAGTAAGAAGTAACAGCAAAAGCATCCACTCGTGTATTTGGTCGCGTTCGCGGCCGAAATTGATTTGAAAATTAGTGCATGATACATTAAATATCTCACCGATGAAACCGACAGGAATTCCACCTAGTTAGTGGTTGCAGAGCAGGATACAAGCAATATTTACTTACCTTAATACAGAATCATGCATCAACACTGTTGTTGATTCAACAGAGTACATAATATGTACTCTGTTGGTCAGAGGTCGGATAAAATAGACTGCGCAAAACAAACTGATGCTAGTCAAACTTTTTGAGTTTTTGAGATAATCGGCTTCAAAGTCGGAGCAACGATTTTCGCACTTAAATGAAATTTTTCAGGAGAGCCCTTATTCCAATTCTCTAAATATCGATGAGGTGTGTCGGTAGTGATGGCGCGGGACACACCGGCGCTCTGAAGCGGCTGTTAATGCGCTGACCACGCGGACGATGATTCGGAAGCTGACGATCCTTTAATGACTACTAAGGAGGCTGAGTGTGAGCTTGGGTTCGGCTCCAAGAACGAGGTAGGGGTTAAGTTGCTTACATTGGAGCTCAAGTGCTGTCTTTTTCGTGTGCGTTAGGACTTCAGAGCGACAGCAACCGAGAAGATTCAGACTGACCCATGTGATAAGTAGTGCCTTGAAGGCAAGAGGTATACTCGGAGCAGATCCAGCTTTTGATGTTGCCTGGAGCTAGCAGGCTAAAGAAAGCTTTTATGGCAGTATTGGCGGTGGCAAAGCTGGATGCGTCGATAACGCGTTCTGTTCTACTACTATCTAATGTTTCTAGGGTGCGCGTCTGGCATCTTGGCAAACACTAAAGTGCGTATACTGTCACTACATACAGTTACTATGAAGCGCAAATCGAAATGATTCTAGTGAAACAAAACAAATGTCTAAAAGTCAAAGTTTACATCTGATTAAAATGGCTTCTTAGGCATGGAGGACTCCTAATTGAGACCTGGGAATGGTCTCATTTGATTCGCAGAGAAAAATTAAACCGAGAACACTAATAAACATATTTTGGGTTTGGTCGCACGATTTGGAGACAACTTTTTTAAATGGGTGTAACTTTTGATCGACTGCGTAAAATAACACGCATTAGGCATCATTCAAAAGAGGAAACACTCCTCTTTTCAACCATGCGCCTAGCTCACAATTTTCAAAATGGTTAACTAGCATTCTTTTGTTTTGCGCAGTCTCATCGATTATGTAGCTTATAGCTACATTATGTAGCTTAATATTTTAAAGCTGCTGTATGCAAGGAGATCGAAGCAATCTAATAAGAAAAAGGAAGCTTCAGACGATTAGTTGAGACAGATGATAGGACGATGAAGCAGCACAACCAGATACAGAAGGCGACATCGAACGTGCTGAGATTGTGTAGCCTCCTGATGCCCTTTATGATAGATGTAGTGGTTTAGATATGCGACTTATCGCTCTAAAAGACTTTAGAAGGCTACATCACCTGATAGTGTCAAACAGATTAGTTTTTTACTGAAACCAGGATGGAACATTCATTCATGCTGGTCGGAAAAGATACAGAGTCCTCCACTGACCGAACTACGCCTTACAAGCTGAATGTACAGTAGATCTTGGTTATTGTTTCAGTTTTATGCTGAGTGTACGAAAGTTGTAAGACACAACCTTCGCACAGTCAGCCCATAATGTAGTACGTAGTACTTCCTGTCAACATATAAATCTAAGTATTACTTGGAGGGCTCACACTGCAAACTGCCACCTACTACTCTTAAACCCAATATTTTCATCCATCAGATCGACTGATTATTCTCGACTTACGAATGCTCGGTACCAATGATTTGGGCTCTGTTTGCAAGGAGTTGTTGACAACGTGTATTCCACCGACATACAGGAGCTATATCAACTGTCTGCCAAATATCTGAAAGGTTACTTTCCATGTGGTCAAGTAAGCCACCAGAGAAATAGTCCAATGATTACCAGAAGTAGTAATAGTTTTCTTGTCCTTATCAGATCTAACATTCGAGTGAATTCTTTGTTTTCGCAATGTTTGGGTGGCTGACTCATTACTATACTAGCTCAGTTTGAGCTTATTAGTCTCATTCGCCCGGCTAACTTGCCACAAAGGTCACAATGATATCACATCTTGTTGTGGAATGCGATGTCACCATGGTAGTTCTCGTGGTACTCCTCGCTGTTGTGCTGAGTGGACGGATTCACTGCTAAGAAAACTATACGATGTTGTAGCTATATGTATAGCTATACGTGAATGTATAGTATTACAGGGTGCTAACCGCCACGTGCTTAACTATTAAGCCTTTCGCTTTGTTGCTCGATGACGCTATAATGCAGCTAGGAAACGATAAGGTAAGTTGCTTGATGACAAACATCGCTTTTTGCGCAACTTTGCTTAGGTAAGTGTAATGTTGCAGGATGACAAACTTTTCATGGCCCCTAACACAGTTCTTCGAACTGCGGATATAAAAAACGAGGTGGTACTATTTAAAAAAAAGACGATTTTATCACTGTTACACCTATTTAATGCATTAATCTATTTTGAAAGTATTAACTTGGTAAATAACAGCACGCGGGCCATGCTGTTACTGGTGTGGCACTGATTATTAAATGCTGGTGACGGCGCTGTGAGATTGGGAAGCTCCTGGACATTTTGCAGCGCTAATAACGTTTTTGCATTCTCTAGAATTCGTCCAAGGACCTTCGAGCTTTTTTTAATCATTGTTGCGCTTGCCACGTAAATTAATAATATAAACAACCAAAACACAAAAAACATTTTTCCCTTAGACAAAGTACATCACCTCAAAATGAACAGAGTAAATCGTTCATCACGACTTAAGCGTAAGCACACGAAACTCAAAAATATTTGGCGATTGTTGTCACACTAACATTTCAGCTGCATCTTGGGTCGTCAACACAACAGATGAAGTCGTGCTGTATCAGCATGAAGGCTAAATCTGACTAACCACTTCAAGCTGAACTGTTCTTGCGCTGTAGATATCACTCGGTTCTGTTGGATAAGAACCAACTCCTCCCTAAATTTCCCTATTCTTGGGGATCCATTCTCTATTATAAATACCACAGATCCAATCTGAGTTCAATCGTCTGGTCGGAGCGAGATGCTCCCACGTCCTCTCGATACTCCAATCCGACTTCGTCTTAAAAATAATCGGCAGCCACATTCAGCCTCTCCTCCGCCTGTCATAAGCGTACTTGCCTAGACTCCACCAAGCCAAGCTTTTCTACCATGGCAGACACCGTGCAGCGCTCGGGTCTGTTCATCGACACGGACTTACCTCGTCAAGGCAAGGCCCACGCCAAGACCAATGTGGCTCCTGCTGGGCTTCTCGAGCGAGCCTCGAAAATCCTGTCCGCTCACTTGAACGGAGTGACTGAAGACGCCAAGAGAGACGGCACCCCCACGACTGAAGTCACCAGTCCAACGTGGGGTAACACCATCCATAAGGAACCTTTCCAGGACATGGACATGCTCGAAAGCGGCCACGCTCGGGAATACCTCGCTGAGGAGTGTCTAAGCCCCACTCAAGCCAAGGCGTGGACGTACTCTACGGTAGAACGCAGCAACAAGAACCAGTACAAAATGTACTGGAACAACGATCAATTCTTGCTCAGCGCCAAGCAGATCGGCGGTACCTTCTACATCTCGCAGTACGAGAACTTCCCCGACTCGGAAGAAGCCGAAGAGCCCACTGGACACTACTGCGCGGTGCTACGTAAGGCCACAGACCACAACTTTAAGCTCTACAGCTGCGGGTGCGAAGGCTGCGACCAGAGCTTCAACACCTTCACGTGCAGTAACATCCACGAAGACGCCACTGCAGCAGCCGTCGAAGGTGCCGATCGTCAACTCCTCGCTGATATTTCGCACTTCACGAAAGCTGCGGGCGTTGTGGGCTCCGAGATGCGCTGCTTCTCGATCGTTATCCCGGCCATCATGGACGATAAACGGTCTCGCGTAGTCTGGTGTCCTCGAGTGAGTCGAAGCGTGACCACGTCGGGGGGTACGCCCAGGGGTACACCCAAAGCTCGTCTGTTGACTTCACCGTCTCCGCGTAATAAACGTCAGCACATTTTCAACTTCGACACGCCCACAAGCGATCGGATCAAGATCGGAAGTAAATTACCGGTTTGGTGCCCGGAAGTCAACTCGCTAATGTTAAAATTCCACGGTGGACGCATCCGTGAAGCTTCGGCCAAGAACTTCATGCTTATGCTCGAGGAAGAACCCGCGGGAACTCTCGCGAGCCCAGTACCCGACCCGACAGGCAACAACCGCGTGGTCATGCAGTTCGGGAAGTTCTCCAAGTCCAAGTTCGCACTGGACTTCCGGTTCCCATTGGCTCCGATCCAAGCGTTCGCCATCGGGTTGTCCTCCTGCGCTTGGAACGTCAAGGCGAAGACATAAGGGAAAAAGGACATGTATCATACCCTAGATGAAGTAGGTCTAGGAACGAGAATCTATTTGCAACTTAAATATTTTACTATGAACTTCATCAATAGTATTGGAAATTATTAAATTCTACCATGAAATTTCACCAAATACAGTGAAAATGTAGTGCAATTTATCAAAGTTATTCATGCTGTTCGCCTTCAGATTCCTCGACTTCTTCTTTTTCCTCTCCTTCTTCAACGGTATCAACATTCTCTTCCGGTCTGGTATCATCCGTAGGTGGGTCTCTGTCCTCCTCGTTCTTGACCGTGATCTCCGTTGCAGTGACTGCATTCTCGACCACCGGGATGACTTTACCTAAAGATACCGGTTCCGGAACATGTTCCGAGCTTCGTGCTCGCTTGATTATCTGCCACGCATCCAGCACCATGTTGACGCTGTGTCGATACTTCTCGTTCGCTTCGATAGCGTACGACTTGACCGGAGCTTGCATGGTTTCCCACGTTAATTTACGCTCCCCAGCCACTCGCTCCACGCCGTTCTCATGCGCCGTATCTTGTGGCCACACACACGTCAGTTCGTACGTATTATCCACTTTATTCCTCTGAAATCCTAGCCCTTCATCCGGTCGGTGTTTTCTCGATACTGACATCAGGAACGGCTCTGTAAATTCCGGTAGCATAGTTACCGGTAATTTCTCTTCTTGAAGAGTATCGGTCTCCTTAGGACCGTCATCTTCCTTAAGGAATAGAGACTGGATTTGCTCTATCGGGAACAATAAAGCATGTTTTATGATCGCCCACATTTGTCCCAGTACGACGAACAAGATCGTCCCGAAAATGGTGTACAGCAACAGTCCGATCGTCACGATGAAGCACAGAACCGTCATCAGCATCACGTGTGAGTACACGATCTTCACCAAAAATCCATTGGGTCCCAGAACGTCGTACTTTTCGAGCTTTTCGGTCAGAATATAGTACAATTCATCCGACGTCGCGTCTGGATGATCCTCGACTACAGACGATAATCCAACGGATTTTAATAGCCACGGAAGGTCCAACATCGTGCCTTTCAGAAGACCGATATTGCCGTACATCCAAGCAGAAAATCCAAGATGTAGCGCTAGTGTCCACGGAAGAACTTGGAGCGTAACTTCGCCTAATATCTCGTCGTACGTTGTCTTGATGCTGTAAAGATACAGAATCGACAGCTTATCGAACCAGTACACGCCCGCAGCAGCTACCGCGGCAATGAATAGCAGAACGGGCGAACCACCGCAGAATACCATTGTTACAAACACCGAGTTAAGAACCATCGGATATCGCTCCGAGATATCGAACGTCGGGCCTGCGTACAGCTTGTCCATCTTGGCTTGCGTGCGAATAGAGCGACGCTTGTACCAGTGACGGATCGGAGATACAACGTACATCTGCATGAACAATATAAACTGAGGCAAGAAGGCGTTAAGCAGCATCGTGGTAGCGATCCCCATGCCTACAGTTGGGTACCAGCCACGTTCAAAATCCCTAAATTTGCCTCCCAAAAGCTCCTTCGCTACTGGCACAGAACTTAATCCAAACGAGGCATTCACGATGATAACGATCAGCGCAGTGTTAAGGAACTGCGCGCCAAACATCCGGATCGCCACTCGGATTGTTCGAGTAGATTCGCTGGTGTGGCGTTCGAATACTGCAAATATTCGTAAAATATTGTTCAGTAAGAAATTCACAATAACGACGATACCAGCTGCCAGCAGGATGAACGTGTTCTTAACCAGATAATCCTTGGTAAACCCACGACACGGTATATTATCCCACAGCTTCTTCGGCCCTTCAACGAAGCCGTATTGCTTGATACTAGTCGTCAGTTGAGTAGAGCAGAAGCAGTACAGTACATGGCTCGCTTCGTACGCTTGACAGGCCCTGTCTTCCATCATTACCAGGTCTGTATAGTAGAAGCACGGGAGAGTGTTACAAATATCCGTACTATTCTCCGAGATACACGGATCTATACATCGCTTCGGATTCGGGTAGATTGTGCCATACGAAAGTCTTGAGGGCTCCAAATCGTTCACAATCCCGTTAGTGTATGTGATGTAGTATCGATTTTCTCCGGATAATCCAGGTGTACACGTTTGGTTCGAATCCCACGCTAGAGACCATTGAATCGGCTTCTTTTGAGCGCTGTAAGAGAACGAAGTATCCGCGTAATATACAGCAGGAAGAGCGCGATCACACAGTCCTTCGGGCGGCGCCTTGCTCGCGAATTGTTCCTGTGTCGACTGTGCGGCCGAAATGATGGCACACGAGATGATCAGAAGCGCTACAGTCACCAAACTTGTCACCAATTGTCGATAAAAGCGTCCACGATTGGTCACTTCCAGATTTTCCCACAAAATGTTCGACGGCTCGGGAGCTCGCGTCACGATGAGCGGAAAATCCGCGCGAAAACGCAGTTCTTCTGGCTGGTATTTCCGTGCCAACCAGCGCGTGGATTGACGGTAGTCTTGCAGACAGCGACGTCTGGATTCTAGATTATTAAACACCACAAACGCGCACTCGCAGGCCTCCCAATTGAAGCCTTGCTGCGTGGTCGTCGCAGCGAATTTTGCAGCTTTCGCAGCGGCTGCAAGCTTGGCCTTCGAAGTGGAAGTCTTGGTCGTGTTCTCGTTCATTTTCTTGTCCAATGCTTCGTCGGATTCCGGGAGAATCTTCTTGATAAAGTCGATTTTCCGCTGCGTTTTCTCAAGTCGAAGTTGGATTTTATCCAGCTTTTTTCTCGACGCGTGGATCAGTTTTTCATCCGCGGCTTTAAATTCCATCGGAGACTGGCTTTTCTCGGCTTCTAGCGTCTGGATAAGCGCTTCGATCTCCTCTTTCTTGTCGCCTAGATGCTTGGAGGACAGATACGTCCTCAAGAGTCCTCCAGTGGGATGCGCCACGCTGACTTCTGCGATCCACGTGTTTAGATAAAGGTCCTTGTTGATCGTACTAGATTCTTCCAGATGGTCCACATTCGACACCACATGTTGATTCACCGCCTTCGTGGGTCTCGAGCGCTTGACCTTGTGTCTTCTACCCCAACAACAGCCAAACCAAAGCGTACGGTACTCTTCGTCCTTGTTCAGGTCGTACAGATTATTGAAATGATCCAGAATCTGCTTCTCCGTCGCGTCTTTAGGCAATCCACGCACCATCACAGCGTATCTGGCAGGTGTCAGATGCTTGTTCTGGTGTTCCTTGATGGCTTGATTGGCTCGGAACGAGTAAAAGAGCAGGAAACACAGGAAGATAAACGAGTAGAAAACATCCGTCAGCGTGACTATCCACGTGACTGTCTTTGGATTTGACGTTAGCGGAGTATCCACAGTCTCCCACGTGCAGTCAATGTCTCCAATAGGCAGACAACTACGCGCTGTAGCGGCTGTATCCGGGTTAACGCCCCCGTTCCCGATAGAAGAGTAGGCTAACTGGAGCGGGTCCACCATCTTGGTGGTAATCCCGTGACCGTACGAGTTGACCATAATCGCAGATAGAGAAATGATGCCCATGATGAGAAACACGACGCTCAGATATTTCGTCAGCATGAAGTACAGCTGCATGCCGATACCCAGCGCGCCGATGTCGTGCATATTCGCTTGGAAAACGGATTTTATCCCCTCGCCCAGACGCACTTTTTTTGCCTTCCCTTCAGCTTGACTGACCATGGATTTTAAGCGCTCGTCTCTCGTCATACCTGGACGGAAGGAGGCGATTCTGCTCGCACCTCTTGAAAAAGACGTCAGTGCTTTTTGTCGTGGAGACGGTGTGGGAGATTCATTAGGGATAGTATCCGCTAATGAAGCCATCTCCAAAGCTTGGTGCGGCTCAGCGAAGACATCCTTATTGACAACAGGTACGTCTTCATCCTCTTCGTTCTCCTTCACCTCCGGTTCAGCTACAAATATTTCCACTTGATCCGTAGATTCTAGATTAATATGTTCATCGTCTTCACTGGATTTTTCTTCGATCGTTTGCTCTTCTTCGTTCTCTTCCTTTAACTCAGATGCGTCCGCGATCGTTGATTCTTTATCACTTGAAGCTTGCTCCTCGTTTCCATCAGATTCTTCTTCAACCATGTGCTCCAGTTCATTCTCTTCTGCCATATGAGGCTGCTCCAAGTCGACCGAATCCTCCGTTGGCTCATCCATCTCAACACTTGATCCCAGTGCGAGTTCTGAGGAATGAACCAACTTTTGGAGCAGCCCAACGAAAGCGGTTACGAAAAATAATGAGGTGATCCGTAGCTTAAAAAAGGGTCCGTTTCAAATTCTATTCTAGTTTTAAACTGGTACTATTTAAGGTCTAGCCGCCACTACTGCAAGGCGAAGGCGTCTCAAAAACGCTGCTGGTAAGGCCACAAGGTGGTCGGACGGAGTTGCATCGAACCAGTTTACTATCGCACTTAACACGCGACGTCGGGAGTTGAGTCCTGCGGGTGCAGAGTAGCTCAAAATCAAGTCAACGCACACTTGTGAGCACGCGACGAGCAGCTGGAAACAATCCTCTGAAACATTATCAATCGTTTGCGATGATAAAAGCTCGTACAGCCAGTCGAGGACGCTCTCCACGTACTGCGCAGCGCTCGTCTTGGGAGCTACAGTCATCGCAATATGTCCGACAACCGATAAAATACCGGTTTTGGCTCCAATATCCGCGTTGGTATAGAGTTCTCGACACCGTTCAATGCTGAACATCTCAGTTACCAGGTCGGCACCATACACAGCCGTGCATATCTCCACAGCCTTGGCCAGCTCAAAGTAGTCCGTATTTTGTACGACCAATTGGTCGTACAATTTTTGTACGTACATTTTCTGTACGTACATATCAGCACCATTGACTTGTTCCAGCTCAGGTTTCTGGATCGCATCGACGATTCGATGCAGCATCGTCAGACTTGACTGATGCAGTAGCAGTTCTTGTCTTGCGGCGGCGTTGCTCGAAATGACAATAAACGCATGTTGCAGCGTTTCTTTCAGTACACCAGTGCGTTCAACGCATTGCTGGTCAAACTCGCGCTCCAACATCTCTGGATAAATCTCCAGCATGACCCCTGCAAAGTACAGGCCTCGAATGTCCGGATTGTCTCGAATAATGTCGAAAAGCAGCACGCGGGAGCGAGATAATTGGCCCGTAGCTCGACACAAATGCGTATGCAGAGCGCAACTATGCGCTAAAAACACCTTGTCGTGGCTCACGTTAACGTGCGGCGCTGTAACTTGAACGTGCACCTTGCTGGTCGATAGAAAGTCGCCGATATTTGCTCGTTGCTCGATCAAAAATCCGCGAAGATGCAGTAAACATTCGTCCACATTTGACAAATTTAGAGATTCTCCGGGACTCAAGAGTCTTAGGAGAACAGCATGAACCAGCCAGCTCAGTCCTAATTTGCTGTCTTGCAGTAAACGTCGCGATCTTGGAGTCCGGAAGACGCTGAGAGCTCCACGCACCACTTCGATAGGGCAGATTTTTAACGCTCGGAAAGAATCCGCTAGAATCTGGCACAAGGTCGTCTGAACAGCGTAATTTAACGTTAGATTAAGCGTATCATACGGTATAAGACAGAGCAAGGAAGAACGTACCACGTGATCGAGTGTATCGATGAATCTGGAGCTCTGATTCGCCAAAAAAGTGAGCGTCCGTCGAGCGTATTGACTGTCAGCTTCGTCGCCTTTGCTTAACGCGATCGATTGTTTGAATAGAGCGAGCGATTTCCTCCTCCTCCGTTCCTCCTTGGACTCAGTATCAACCGGTTTCTTCGTTTTAACAGCTGTACTCTTGGCTTTACTCGAAAATTCATCACGCTTCGCCTTCTTTGAGCTGGTTTGGGATTCGTTTAACTCCGCTTCATCTGCCTTTCGGACTCTCTTAGGATAAGTATCTTTCGGTGCTGGAGGCTCCGAAACCTGTGCATTAGTTGCTGTAGCTGTAGCCCCAGTGCTTACTGGTAACTCGCCAGGATCTATCGTTCTTGCTGAATCCGGTGGGAGCTCTGACGGTGGACTTGTAATGCTCGTAGATGCCTCATGTTCAGCAGATTTATCCTCCTCATTTGACGTTGTAGGAGCTGCTGGTTGCGTCGACACGGGCGACTTTGGAGAGATAACACGGTAGGGCGAAGGCGAATCCGTGACTCGAGCAACAACCTCGTCTTCATCGACTGTCTTGGTAGACTGAAGGGAGTCTGGCGTACCTTCCTGCACTGGACTTGGCTGAGAAACTACTGCATTGGTCTCTCGTATGTCTTCGCTCGACAGCAGAGGTTCGAGAGGTTGCAATGTTGACTCCGCCTCGACAATAGGCGAGTACGAGACTTGTGACGTAGTGACGGGTTCCTCTTCAATTGGTGTTGTTAAAACAACAGCGTCGGTGGTAGAATCGCATTCCTTCTCCACAACTAGCCCACTAGTAATCTTATCGGGCGTTTGCGTGGGTGTTTTGTCTGCAGACCCAGTCATTGGATCATCTCCATCGTCGTCGGAATCACTGTCGCTACTGTCACTCGAGTCGCTGGAGCTGCTAGAACTGGAAACTCCAGCGTGCTTTTCGCCGTCAGAATCGGAATTTAAAGCTGCAAACTCGCCGTCAAGCTCTTCGTCGATAGACATCAACGTGGGCTTGCTAGGAGTTGCATTTATGGTCTTGTTATTGTTTTCTTCGTCGCTACTGGTCTCCAGATCCTTGTCAATTTCGTCGGCAATCGCATCAAACAGCACGTCGGTCTTTTCATCAGTTTCAGCGTTTTTACGAGATTCACCAGCGTCCACTAAACCTGTTTTAACTGGTTGTTTTCCACTTGTTTCAACATCCTCGTCTTCGTCGCTGTAACTCTCCAGCTCCTTGTCAATTTCACTCTGCACCGCTGCGTCGATTCCACGAAACAGCGGCATTTCAGCACCATCATTTGCTTTTACTGGTGTTGAATCTCCACGTTGCTTAGTTTCATCAGTTTCATCATCCCCACTAAACGCCAACTTCTTGTCGAGTTCACTCGATATCGTATCAAACGCGAGTAACGCGGAGTTTTCTCCGCTATTTAGTTTCAGCGTTTCGCCAGTTTCGCCACTTTCGACGTCGGAATCGCTAAAAGCCAATTCAGCATCCAGCGCGGCGCTCGTTTCGTGCAGAAATGTCGTCGAGTGTCCTCCTAGAAGCTGCAGCGGCTCGTTATTGATGGTCAAAGTGTCCTCCGGTGTCTCCTTTGGTGATTGTCGCGAGAGTTTCGGCACCAATCGGTCCATTTGCGTCTGTGTGGACGTTCTGCCTCTTTTTCTGGACGTAAAATGGTCCACTGCAACGTTTACCGTCTGTGCCGCACTGTCCACCAATGTCTTCTTGTTAACTCGATCCACATGTCCACTTAACTGCGTCTGACTCGAGCGCGTCACGTTCTTTTTTTCGTCCGTCTGGGTCGCTGCATGAGCTTGTGTTTTCGCTTTTACCTGAATCAGCGTGCTTTTATGCAGCTTTTTCGTTTTTGCATGCGCAGTTTGCTCTGTCTTCAGCTGCTGTTTCAGCGTTTCTTCTGCTCTTAAAAGCGTTTCAACACGAAGACGGTATTCTTTCAGCCGCGCCGCAGCCTCCTTGAGCTTGGACTTGGTCAGTTGCTTGTACTCGCTGCCCTTGTGCACCTGCTTCTTCAGCCGCGCGATGGTCTCTGCCTGCCGCTCGATGATGTCCGCCTGCGAGATCTGCGCCGCCGCGGGGACATCGCCATCGTCCATAATTGTGCCTGGATAATATTGACTGGATGGATGGATTTGTTATAGTTTTTATAGCTTGATCTGAATTGTAGGTTGAGTTAAACTTTAAATGTAGGAACAATTAAGATGGCTACTTCTACGGAAAACGTCGTGCAAATCAGGTGTTTTGTATGGAATTCTTCGTGCAAAATGAACGAGGAGTTCCCTAAATGCAAAAATGTCAGGCATACAAAGCGTCAGATAAATCCTCGAAATGCAATCATTTCAGGTAATTTTCTTTGCACTAAGCGTTTCAAACACTTAGAAACAAACATGTGTATCTCCCCACGGCGCTTAGGCTCCAGCTAGCCATCCATTAGTAGGAATGCTTTAATGTAAAAGGCTGAGTATGATTGCTGATGTTAATTTCGCGTTAGCGGCGTTGATTTTGAGCGTTTTCTCGGCATTATTTAGATAAGAGGGCTTCGTCATGCATCAGGCGCTGGAGGTGAGCAACGATGCGCGACTAAATTGGCGGATCGGCACTAAAGCAACCTATCGAGCATTGCGCCAGGAATATTGTGCCGATGCTTAAGGCTGAACACTACACGGTGAACTATTTAGCCAGCAAATGAGACCGCGCGTGACAAAAGTTTACTAATAAACCTAAGTATTACGAATCTGGATTTAGGTACACCATACGAAAGCTGATTGTATCCGCTATCGATTAAGCTACCATGCACCAATTGATTCGCCGCCGAAACCGAGAACGAGGCAGATGAAAAATGTGTCCACCCACAAACTCAAAAAAAACAAAAATAATTTTTTAGTCGAATCTGATGTAAAATCGGCCAAGGAATCCTCTCATTGTATCCATTTTAGTTAATTCGCTCTCTAAGACTATCAAAATCCAATTCTTGTGCCAGTTTTCTGTTACCTCATGTGTATATTTTGAATTCGTTTATTTTTCAAAAATTTGACTTTTGGTAGTAAAAATCAATTCGATTTGCTGATGTATATAGATATCAATTTGATTTGCAGTAAGCTTTGCAGGTGTCACCTGCCCGACTACACAACAGCACTCTGCAATATACCAGTTTTCCGATTCTTCGCGCGTATTTGCGTATTATATGTCGAGGCTGTGGACATACTGTTTTCAGCACCCCGCTGGTTTTGATTTTCCTTTTTTGCGGCGATTGCCATAGATGTACGATGGGCACGTCTGGCTTTTTTGGTGGCTTTAGCAGCGTCACCTTGTTCTGCAGTAGGTTTCGTGTAGATAGCGTCATCCTTGTACTCGTCAGGTACATAAGGACGAATATTGTAGTGAATCTGGTGAATTTCTCTGCCTTCAGACTTGAAGGGGGAAGTATATCACTGTACTCGGACATCATTGTCGTCACTTTCGCTTTCGAGGTCAGGACCCCATCAAATTTCTTGCGCAAGTCCTTGACTTGCGGCTCGTCGTTAGGTCCTTACCGACAGTGGACAACCCCGGGAGTTGAGTGGTCAATGGAGAAATCTGGAACTGTTGTATACCTTCTAGCTTCTTGTAAAGCTCGTTGAGGGCTGTCTTGTAATCTCTGAAAAGACCACTACCTCGTGTGATGTGGACGGTCTCGCTACTGGATGCTGCTGCTTTCACCGCATCAACCACTTGATCGACAGTCCAGCAATCAGCAGTGGCCATATATTTCCTGATGTGACCAAAGCCACAGTCACACGAGCTCTTTGTGCGACCTTTGACGAAGAATTTGTACTCCACATGATCCAACGTGCCCATTTGCACTTGTGCCAGCAGAAACTTGATGACAGAATTGTTCTTGTTCTGGCCCGAGCAATTATCTGCGTAGACCGTCAGTCATTTCATTTTCGCACCAACCAATTTGGCATGGATGAAGTGCGACAACATTGAGTTGATTTGGTTACTTCCCTTCCCACTCACGGTCTCATCGTAGATTTGGTTTGTTTCTTCTCGTTCTCGAAAAAACAACCGAAGCAGTTTATGGCGACAAGCGAGCAAAAGTACCACTGGGGACTGTGAGGTTCTGGGAGAAGTCCATGACAACGACCGCGTGATCCCCAGTTGCAGCCTTCTTGTCCTTCTTGTATTCGAGACTTTATAACAAAATAAAAAGTTATTAGCATCCACCGTTAAATATACCGATGAAATCATAATATTATTTATATCCACGCATATAACTTACCGCATCTCCAGCAGACTCCGTGTGCTTTCCGAATTCTTCAGTCTCCTCAGTAGAAACTTCCTTGCGTAGCTTGGAATGGTAGATAGAGTAAACGTCGCATACATTGCTGCGTGGGGGGCGGATCTTGATCGTTGGACACAGTCGAGATTGTAGCTGGCGCATTGTTGACTGTGCTGGCTTGCGTACTCGCAATCGGGTTGTCTCCACGTAGGCGTGCATCTCGATGTGAATCAAATCCCACGTGAACTTAGTTGGTAGTAGGGTATACAGCTCGCTGCTTATAGTACTTACCCACCACGCCGTCTTTTTTCTTTTGAAGACGCACACGTACAGGAACGACATCGCCGACCTGCGCGGCAAACTCTTGGAACCACGTGGCTAACCTCTTGTAGTCGATCTGATATGCATTTCTTATTGAGCGTGTTGCCGTGACTCTTTACGGAAATGTTCCCATCACGAACGCGCGTTTTATAGCGCTGGACGGTCAAAGCAGACACGCCATAGCATTTCGCAAACATTGGGCGGCATACTCTGCCAACAAAAGGAAGGACGTAGGGGAACTTTTCCCGTTCCCCGTGCCCACGCTGACGTTCGACCGTTGGCATCTGCATGAGGACCCCCAGCAAAGTGTAGAGGCTGGTAGTCTTCTCGCCCTTGGTCATTTGAGAGATGGAGCAGAGTAGTGATTCCAAAGCTTCCGCCTTACCGTCTAAGCATCGACTTTCGCAAGCGTCAGCTTGAATCAGATTTTTCACTTGCTGGTGAAGATCCGAGTCGAACAAATAGATACTTATGTCCTCTGCATCTTCGCCAGCACTCTGGCTGCTAACGGCACAACATTCCTCTTCGTCTTCAGCTGCAATAGACACGTCCCAATCTGGCGAGTAGTCTTCATCCCTGCTATCATCTTCCTCTCGATCGGGCTCCGAAACCACCACCTCGAACGCGGATATGACACGCTGCCCTGCCGTATCGGCATCTTTTACCGCTTGGTGCTGAGCGAGGGAAGCTCGAAAAGCCCCACTAAGTGGCGGCCGTGCGTTGCCATTGTGGTCTTGCACGTGGTCCTCGTCGGAGTGACTAGCAGTATAGCGTCAGGGTACGCGAAAGTCTGCTCCATAGTGCTCTAGCTGCTGTTGTTTGTCGGCGATACACCCGCTTGAAATTTAGACAAATATATTCTGGCTCGTTTCACACTTAATCACTTAAGTACGAAAAATAGTGTCTGAACTTTAAAGTTCGTTTTCTCAAAACTCCACATGGTTGATAAGTACCGTTTTGTCACGCGCCGTCTCAAACATGTTTTTCTTTAATTAGAAGTGTAGCCATCTTTGCTCAATGTATAGAAAAATGGAATTCGTCGTGCAAAATGAGCGAAGCCTAATTTAGAAACGATTCTATTAAGATGGAAACGTTTGTATAACCGTGATTAAAGTCGAGGAAGTTGTGGGAAATACTGCCGCTCGGGCCACAGCATTTTAGTTTTCTTGTTCAGTGTCTGCCATACCTCGAGGTTGACCGAGACTAGCGCCCTGCCCACCTCACCAACACATTTTAAATACGATCTTCCACAAGTCCATAGGCTGTCAGTCACAGCCTATGGCTTACACGAGCTCTTGAGCTCGTTCTTCTGCTTCCTAACGGGCAGAAAAAGGTTGCAGCGGACAGCATGTTCGGCCAGAAGGTCAGTCAATACTATTGACTCAATAGGGTGTGTACTTGTGCTAGACGGTTGGCCGGGCAGATACGTGCTGTACTGAGACGGTCATAGCCCACCGTGTGGACTTGTTAGAGTGCCGTGTTAATAATTGCGTGAAAATCCTTTCAAAGAGCGATTCTTGCGTATCAGTTATTAGCGATGTGTGGCTGAGACTGCGACTAAGCTTGCAAACGGTCGAGTTGCGTTGAACGGCATTGTCTACATTGGCAAGGAACATGCTGTCCACCACGCGTCGGACATTTGAACGAGCACTGCGCTAACAGCACTAGAAGTTCATTTTTCGTTTGGCGGCGATCAGCACGGACTCCTACAGGATACTATCGTCAAACAGTAGCTAGCAATGACGAAGCTAAGGGCTATCGTCGGCTTTGTTGCTGCTGCGGCAGCGGCGATGGCGGACGTGAAAGCGGAACATCTGCGTATCAGTGACACTGGACGGGTGCTAGCCGATAGTGCGGAGGATTTCCTAGACTCTTTCTCATCAACCGACGACTCACAGTCTGACGACACATGGGGAGCTGATGATACTGCTGACTCAAGCGGTGATTTGGATTCCGTGGACGACATCCTTGGCACCAGCTCAACGAGCAAGCCGCCAACGTCGTATTCGACAACAGATGACCACATACTACAAACCAAACCGACCGAGACAATTCCAACAAAGGAGCCGACGTCGTCCACGACGGCACCAACTTTGGATGCTTCGGCGGCGGCGCCGGCCGCGGAAACTCCAACGACCACCGAACCAGCTGGATTGAACAGTGCCGGCTCGGCAACCGAGACTCCAACGGCGACTTCGGCTTCCACTGCAGCCTCGACGTTGGGTACTTCTGCTTCGGCCGACGTTGCCCCGGTCACAGATACACCCGCGACCGAGCTTCCGACGGACGTGCCCGGCACCGAGACGCCAGCCTCGACGGCAATGGAAGCTCCGACCACCGACGCCCCAACGTCGGACGAAACCGCCACTCCCAATGCAACCACGGACGCGCCTGCAACCACAGAAGAGCCGACGTCGACCAAGACAGCACTTTCTTTGGATGCTTCGGATTTGGCTGCCGCTCAACCGAACGGCGCTATATCAGATACACCAGCTCCTGTCGGCAGCTTGACGGAAATGCCAGCGACACTTGTTCCTCCTACCAGCGCTGCGGCTTCTAATCAACTGACTCGAGTCGAAGCGTGGGGTCAATGCGGTGGTCTCAGCTTTGACTACACGAAATATTTTGCGGATGGGGTCTCTCCGAACTGGCCAACTAAGCTGTCCTGTATACCAGGTTACTCATGTGAGGAGGTGAATTCCTGGTATTTCCAGTGCCAACCGGTGAAGGACAACCAAGGCTGCTACGGGTACGACGACTACGACTACGTGGATTCTGGTGACTCCAGCCACGACAGCTATGATTGTGACGACCACGGAAACGACACCTTACGACATCGACAAATCAATTGACTCTGCAATGGTTTTATCTACGACGGTTGACTGGTGTCGAGCTGTGGGGTCAATGCGGTGGTGCAAACTACAACGGATTGGCAAGCTGCACCACTGGCTCCTACGTAAATGACTGGTACTCGCAATGCGTTCCCGAATAGAACGTTGTTTCGAACCATTAAAAGGCTAAAACATAAAGGAATGTAATAAACAAAAACACACATAGGCGCTTCCTAGCCACTTATAATCAAAATGCGGTCGTTAAAAA
This sequence comes from Phytophthora tentaculata, assembly GCA_033557915.1. Classification (NCBI taxonomy): domain Eukaryota; phylum Oomycota; class Peronosporomycetes; order Peronosporales; family Peronosporaceae; genus Phytophthora; species Phytophthora tentaculata. The sequence goes on from JAUCEA010000009.1 coordinate 580,892, forward strand.
TACACTTGGTATCGCTCCTCGAAAACCATCATACGAAAAAACTCTCAGGCAAAGAAACAGGTTCATGATAATTATAGCGATGGTAGCTACACTAGCAGCGGTATGGACAAGTGTCTGCATTGGCGTCGCTAGTTGGACAAGCGTCGTCGTTCAAAACGTTTCCTGTAGTAGCTCTTCTTCAGAGAGCAGGGATGGCACCAACGATGCGGGGTAGTCCAGTCCGGTTACCAAATCGTGGACGTCTCGGGGGCTCGAGCTTGTGGCGGCGAAGACTTCAATTACCGCGATTCTGGGTCGGACCAATGCCCGAAGGTGACGCTACTAAGCTAAACTGCGTGTCCGGTTACCGTTGCGAGATGCAAGACTCCAGCACGATCTTCTGGTGCAAGCAGTACGCGCTACCACTCAATGCTAAGTGCGGGGGCTACATGTTCTACACCCTCTTTAAATGCATCGATGGTACGGCGTGTACCATCGACCCTGTCCGCTACGATCCGCGATGTCTCCGGTCGACAACTTGTCACCTACTGCCACCGACGAAAACACGTAGGACAATTAGTATTGAAATGTATCTCACGCCACTCCAACGGCGGATGGAATCGTGTTAATTTGTTACTCGGTAATTATTGCTTCGAGCTCTATGAAGTTTGTCTGCGGCGGTGGAACTTGGTCTAAAGCTTGAGCAGCTCATGCTCCTCGAATACCTCCTCAAGCCAGATGCGCGACTGACCCAGGATCAAGACGGCGCCAGCCAATCGGTATCCTCTCGGCAAGATGCCCCGGTAGAAAGACAGCAACCCTCCTGTGCGGTAGATGCTGGATACCGTGGCGAGTGTACTGGGTGCGCGACCGGAAGGCAGTATCATGGCCTCACCTTGCATGACGGTTTTTACGGTGTCCACGGGCTGCGTCGCCGCCACCGTGATGAGACCGGCAGCAACGCAGCCGGCGATGGAGGCGGAGGCTTTCTGTGCTGTGGTAGCAGTATCTACGTCTCCGAACGTACTAGATCTCAGTGTATGCATCTCGCGCGTGAGCACGGGGCCTAGCGCCAGGTACCCGGCGCACCACATGGAGTCTCGCACGGCCGTGACTGTAAACCCTCTCAGTAGCCGCACCACACCGTGTTGATGCACCACCTCCTTGACTGTCGCGCCGAAGCTCTTGCCGCTGTTCTGCTGCAGTGTCATGATAAGCTCGGCCGGGCCGCTGAGCCCCGTCGACGCGACGCCGGACAGCGTTGCGCACAGCAATTTGGTCCGGTCCGATGGCGGCTGTTCTAAAGCCGTCAATCCGCGCAGCAGCCGCCCGTTGGCCGCAAATTGAATGGCGCTAATGGGCGCGATGGAGGCCAGCGAGACGCCCAGACCACGATAGAGCGCCGACACTGACCATGAAATGGGGCGACCCTGCTGCACGGCGTTCTTGATGGCCACGGTCGGTTGTTGCAACATCACTTCGGCCATGCCGGCGATAGAGCCCACGGCACCATTTTGCAGACCCGAGAGGCGTTCGGCTCTCTCCGACATTGTGTGGGAGTGCTGAGTGCACAAGCGGTTTGACGACTGGAAGAACGCGCATAAGACTATTTCCGTGTGGCGCACGTTACCAAAACTGCTTAGTCGCAGGGACGTCAACTACGGGGAAAAAAACTTCGTCGTACTTTATAAACTGTAGCGCGTTGTAGCCTCTTCGAGCCTTTGCGTCAGTCTCCAAAACGAAGCAAGCGAGGAAGCGTTTGGAACACGTATGTAATTTGATCGACATAGGGTTTGTAGTAAGCTGAAGTGGGGTGGTATGATTTGAAGTCTTTAGGATTACAGTAATTGCCTATTATAGTCACTTTCCTATTACTAATAGGAAAGTGACTGAAAGTTGAAAGAATGCATGTTGTATCCCCACATAAGTACGATTCCAGGGCTCAAACACTGACCGGTCCAAACAGTAAAGCCCTTATAAACATTGTTGTGTCATGCGAAGCCATTGCCGTTGTTATTTATTACAGGTAATAGCTGGTAGCTTGAATTGTAATATATCGAGGTCTTTTTTTTAAATCGAGAGGTTGCAAAATTCGCCATTTGATTTAAGTTAGGGTAGCTAATAAATCGACCTACGACAAGTCAAATGGAGAGCTCAAGACAATACATATTGTTGTTTCTTGTGAAGAGCGCACTCTGGCCAATGACGCTGCGAGAACACGTAGGCTAACTTCGTTATTCCGAAGCCGGGCTAAGTCGGAGTTAATGTCTCAGTTGTGATACCATGACAGATGAAGGAAGTCTTGCACGACGTGATTGTAAAAAAAACTACTAGTAGGTAAAGCCACCTCGTGTGTATTAAACGTGACTTACTAGTAAGCTGATACATCGCATTGTTAGCTATAAGAAGCCAATCAACAACATATCACACTAACTTGCACGCGCTTCCACTTCGTATTGCCGAGGAAAAAAGCCCATCCGTTTAGACTGGCGCTGACCAAGTCAGCCAGCGAGGTCTTAACTCCTTTTATCTCCATGTACAGCTTCGCCATTGTCAACACGCGGAGCAGGCGGTGTCCATCCGTATCCACTGAAGCAAAATTATCATACGGTGTCTCGTCCCGATCACAACCTTGGTATTCGCGACCACGGAGCGCATTGCTACTCGTGTGAAGAGTATCCACCATTACTACGGCGAGAATGGATGCGAGGCGCATGGTTCCGTACGCTACATACTGCGTGATTTTAGTTATAAAACTTTGTTGTGTTACAGCAGGCATTCGAACCACTTCAAGGGCTTCTGAGCACTACTGAAGACTTCTTAACATTCCCCAGGCTTTCCTGGCGGAGCACTATGGCCGAATCAGGTGTCGGGGTCTTCTCCTCCCAGAACGCGGTCACTTTTGAACCGTTCCCGCAGGCAATACAGCGTCCAAGGAGCGGCACCGTGCTAAAGCAACACATCACAAAATAAAGACTTACACAGCGCACAAACCACCACGCTCGCAACCACACTCTCGTACTATCACCGCTGACCTCATGTATACCTACAGCAGTTTCGTTCTCTCATATCCACTCCTGCACATGGCACCCTTCGAGCTGCAATCGAACGCTCTACCACTGAGCTACCCGAGGCGCATGGTTGTTGTCGATTATCAAGCACGACAGTGAGGAGACTCGGCTTGAGATGTTGTTCGCAGCAGTGAGCGAGTTGTGAACTGACGAGAGCAGAGAGAATGAGGCGCACGATTTGGCATTTTTAAGGGGCTATCGCAAAGCGCATCAAAACGCGACATCCTGAACCGAATACCGCATGTGGTCTCGTTGTAAAGGATAATAGAGTCACAATTGTCAGCGCAGCATATTTTCTATTGGGCCACACGAAGCAAACTGTTATCAGTAGAAAAGTAAGGAAGCAGTACTAAAAATCGGAACAAATACATTTTCTAGGCTCGAGCACAAAACGACAGATTATTAGAATGCCGGAATTTTTTCGACTTGCTGCAAAAAAAAACTCGGGAGTCACGTACAGTGCATGAGCTTTATTGATTTCGAGTTGCTGCACAACTGGCTACTACAGGGGATTGCGGTTCGTCCGTGTTTTCCGAAATTTATTTATTTCAGAGGTAAGGGATGTTATTTTGTGGATTCTTAAATTCTTGTCTAAATCGCAGGAGATCTTCTTATAAACTTCGAATAATGCGAGTCCGTGAATCTTAATATCTGAGTGAAAATGATAGACTAACTGAATGTTGCCTGTGTCGTCCGGTTTGGGTCCATATAGTATTTCATAATGTTGTAAGACAGCTCACCGTTGAATGTGTGAGGTGAGATTGACACGATGGTGAATGTCACTGACACTCAGGTCCGGGTGCAATACTACTGGTGTTTAACCCACCAAAAGTTGTACTTTATGTAAAAGCGCTTATTTAACCCACTTCCCTTAAGGCAACATTCAGTGGGTGATTGGGTTTTGATGTCGATCCTGTCCGCCAGGGTCAACATTCACATGATTTTTTCCATTATGTCCCGGAAATAGGATATAGAAGGTCAATGCCAGCACAAACTGAATCAGCAAAGAATCTATAAATTAGGCACGGTCATAGGAACTCAAAGGGAAATGCCCACCTTTCGTCTGATATATCACGGAAGAATTCCTGGAAAACAGGTACATCAGGTTATAAGAGTTTTCGTAAGGTCCTCTCCGAAGGGGGCTTTTTTCTGAGAATAAGAGTATGTAGAAATAGAGTTTTTTTATTGGAACATGGTTGTCACTTATCTGCCTACACATCTAATGATAGCCGATGACCTTGACGGCGACCGTCTCAATCCACTCGCCCTGTCCTAGGCATCGTAGCACCCAGGAAGACCTTCACCTTTAAGGAATGAAGGCCGCAGAACTCGAAAGATCCTCACCGGAGTTCCGCATCAACCAGTGACCAACGTCATTGGTTGCATGTTCAAGCACTGACGTCCATCTCGCGGAGGAACTACATCCGCGTGACAGGTGAACTTGGACGCTACGGCAGGAGTCCATTGTCGTGTGGCTAGTGTATAGCCATTCGGTTATGTGCCCGGTAGTGATGCTGCCAAGACAGAACCATGAGTTGATCGGCCACCCTCTGGCACCGGAAATAAAGGCTTCTGAGATGGGTCGCCCGCGGAGGCACCCGGAGCTTATGTTGGCGGAGGATGAGTTGGCTATCTCCCACCACGTGCAGGGGCGACCAACACCGTGCAGGCATGATTTAAGGCCAGTCAGCAGTCCTTGAGATTCCGCCACATTATTGGTCAGACTTGATGACCCGTACGCCTTGCTGCCGACCCAGCATGGTTCGATGCCCGCCAGATCAGACCAGACACTGACGACAATCGCCCCGCTACCTCCGGGGCCTGGGTTGCCCCGGGGACCCCCATCAAAGAATAAGAGATACCGTCTTGAACTGGACGGCGCAATCCCAACCGAGGGGTCGCAGTAGTCTCGCAAGAGCGACCTCATCACCGCCGCCGCTTGGTCATAGAGTCTAGGGTTCTGCCGGCGTGTGAGGTGGTGAAGCACCGTTGCATAACCTTGGGCCAGTCGAGAGGCCAAGGCAGCTCGGTGATAGTCTGCATCAGTAGAGTTCTGGGGGTCGAAGTGAGCAACCCTCCAGCGCCAGACCCTGTGGTAGTAGAGCGCGACACCAAGTCTCCAACAGCTCTCTGCCACCTCCGTCATCACGGCCGTGAACAAATCGAGCTCAGTCGCCGTTAAAAAACGGTACATGGCCGTTACTGTGGACCAAGTCTCGCTGGGGAGGTGAGGAAGCAGGAGTCCGAAAAATGCCTGACTGAGAGCCTCCGGAGTGAGACCGGCAAGACGCCAGCGACGGACGAATACGACCCGGAGACGCTCAGCCACTGGACATGTCCAAACTACATGGAAGAGGTCCACGCCCTGCAGTCTGAGGCAGGTGGCGTGGGGGCAGCCAGGATATGATTGAGTGAGGTCGTAGAGAGAGCAAGCGTAATTCTTTAGACGAAGGAGCAATTGCTCCCCCCAGGGTCCCAGGCCCACGATCCGGCGAATACGGCGCCATTCCTGCCGATCCAGTCCAGCTGCCGCCGCCGGATGGGCTGTCGCCCAGCGATGTGCCCTACGAAGTGCACTGGTGTGGCCCTGCGGCGCGACGCCTCGAGGGCTGACCTTTTAAGGTGGGCGCATGAGCGCCACCACTGATGTTTGTCTAATCTGATGCAGACCAGACGACAGACTGGTGGAGGCGGGTCTATCGACCGTAAGGCAATTTCGGGGCGCAATGCAGCAGCCACGGTCCGGGGAGCTGACCAAAACTGTGCACCGGGCCACCTGGCCGCATTCCCGCCGGATCACACCGGTACCAGATCGTCGGTGGGCGCCCTGGCCTAACCGCCACCGTCACCGGATGGTCCGGCGGGTTGGCAACCATACGTACGTCGTCACCATGCGGGGAGGCCTTCAGCAATCGAGGAAAAATCAAGAGGATCAGGTAACATTCGAGATGGCGCCGCGTTCGGGCCGAGCGAGGCCGGCCGCCTACCAACGTAAAAACCATCCACCCACGCCCATCACCAGACCATTCCAGGACATCCCGAAGCCGTAGCCCAAGTCGGTGAATAGGTCCAAACTGGCGTGCAGTTACCAGTTGACCGGCGCCACCATGAAAGAGTTGTAACTCAGCCAGATTCGAATACGGCAGCCACTCAGAGCAGAAAGTCCCCATCAACTGGGCTTCTGTCAACACACAAGCCCTTCAGGTGGAGGCTGCCGCCAGCTCCGTGCCGTCCACAGTCAGTTGCGGGCCCGTCACATCCCAGTGGAGCCGAAGGAGCCCAAAATGCTGGGCCAAAATGTAGAGGGAGGTGGCCATGTGGCCCCGCTGCTGGGGCGCAGCCGGATTAGCCGCTCCTGCCAGTAATTGCCGGCCCGTTTGCCACATCGTCTCACGGAGGCGTGGAGCGCTTGCCGTTGTAGGCCACTCATTGGTGGTCAAGTACGCGGGGGGTACGAGGCCGGTTTCCAGCACGCACGGGTCAGCAAGCAAGATGCCTCCCACAACATGAGCAGCACTGGTACCGGACATAACCCAGTGTGCTACTGCGGCTCCGGCCATCGCAAGCAGCTCCGCCCGAAGATCCCGGATAGCCAACCCCCCGCCCCCACTTCTCTTGGGCAAAGCGGCAAGATCGGCATTAATCCACGCTTGGGCTCGTGAGATATCCAACGCAAAAGCACCATGCCACACGAAATTGGTAACTTTCTTGGTCAACCGGCCAATTGTTCCAGAGGATGGCCAAGCGTGCTGACCGATGTGGGTAAGCTTCGGTACGATAACCGCGGCAGCGATCTTGCTGCGATGATCGACTGTCATGGTCTTGCCACAGGCCATGGACAGCCGGGTGGCTAGTTGCTTCTCAGCCACCACCCACGTCCGGTCGCTCTCCCGTTGGCTGCTAACCTGAATGCCTAAGTATCGTCCATACTCAGCGGTTGCACCCGTAGTGGCGCTGGTAGTGAAATGGGGTCCAGCCCACGTGAGCTCAGCGCGATTACCATGGTTTTCGCATGGTTCAGTGTCAAACCCGATGCCGCGCCAAAGCTGTCAGTTATCTCCAGTAGCTGGGGGATGTGTTCAGGCGATGCCAAGTACGAGGCCGTGTCGTCCGCGTACCCGTGACATTGACCTGTACCCCGCCTCCTTCTGAGTAGAGTCGGACTCCGGGGAGGCGTGGGTGGCGGTCCAGCTCCTGATAAAGGGCGTCCAGCGCTAAGATGAAGAGGAGGGGCGCTAAGGGGCACCCCTGTCGGATCCCACTCGTCACGATGACCTTACGGGAGTGGTACCCATTCACCAGGAAACGAGCGGATGTCCCGTCGTGGAGGTGGGCAACCGTTCGGACGAATCTGGCCGGGTATCCATGGCAACGGAGTGTGCGCACCAGGAAATCCCGTGAAAGCGAGTCATACGCCTTCATGAAATCGAGAAGCAGTACAACCGCCTCCGCTTGGTCCGGGTCTGAGTCGATAATACGCTGCGCTGCTTCAAAGAGGTGAAGCGTCTCATGGAAGGTGCGGCCGGGCACAAACCCGTTCTGATTCGGATGAATACGGTCAGGCAGTGTCTTCCGTTTGCGTCGGGTTAAAATACGTGAGAAGATTTTGTAGTCCGTATTCAGAAGCGCGATCGGGCGTAGTTGAGGCGTTCTGGAGGTTGCCGCCTTTCTTGAGGCAGAATATGTTCGCCTCTAGAAAAGAGGTAGGGAAAACACCGGCCATGTACCATCGGTTGAGCAGGATCGCAAATATGGGGACCAGGAGCTCCTGATACTCTCGGTACCAATCGCTCCCCAAGCCATCCGGCCCCGTGGCCTTACCCGCCTTACAGTCTCTGAATGCAATCACCACTTCCTCCTGCGCGATCTCATCAGCCACTGCAGTTTGCTCCGGAGTGGGGTCGGTAACCTCAGAGATCCACGCCGCGACCTCATCCTGCAGATCAGTGCGCGACACTTGTTGCTGTAGGATGGGACTCCAGGCATCAGCAAAGATGTCCGGTTTGTCATGGATAGTGCGAGCCGGGCAGCCCGGTACAGGGTCAAGGCGTCGGACCGTGTTGTTCTAATATTTGTTTGACACCCTGCTGAGCATTTCCTTGGTGGATTTGCCGGACCAGTGCGTCGCTGCTTCAAAAACTTTACACTGATGTAGCGCGGACCTCTCCCACTTGCAGTCCACAATTGCTCGCCGGTGACGTGCCGCCGGCGACGCCCCGAGAATCTCGTCGAGTGACAGAGCATGGAGCCCATCCGTGTTCGTGGCGATCGTGGCCGGGGCGCCTGCGGCCTCTTGCTGTAGCCTCCTCTGCTGTGTCCGGAGGCGGCTTAGCTTCAGGCGAAAAGATGCACGGTGACGCCTGCGTCGATACCGTATCTCCTCGTTAGTTGCCGCAACAATTGTGCGCTGAAGACGTTTCCATTGGTCTGCCAGCTCCGGCGCCGAGCGGTCAGAGTGGGAGATCCTGTCTAGAAAGTCTGTGAAGAGCACTACGGTTCTGGCTTTCACGGCATCCGCCGCATATACCGGGGCCGGGTGAATCCAACCGGGTCGTTTGATGCGGATGGGATCTCCTGGAACTTGTAGGTGTGACAGCGCTCCCTGCTGATAGGAGGGGGCGCCGGGCTGTATGACATCCCAGCCGGCCACCCACGGAGACATCCCGCCGTTCACATACCACAGGTAACCGCGATGACGCGTCCCCGTGACCTTCCATAGTATAGTGGTAGGTGTGTGTCGCGGTGCGATAGTGGTCCAGAGTGTCCGGCGTCCAGCTGTCGGGACATGAGGCCGACACCGGGTCCTGTAGCTCCCAGTTGGCGATGAGGTCTCGCAATCCAGGGGAGTCATGTGTCCCTGGCCTGGTCGCATAACTCCGGTCCGCCCTGGGATCGAGGGTGCAGTTGAAGTCCCCACCAATTGCGATGAGCACGTCGGGTGGGAGGACGATGTCCATGAGCTGACGGAAGAAAGCCTCCCTTGGCGCGGCCCGATGAGGGGCGTACACATTCACGAGAAGCACGCGGTGACCGTGGAGCACGCCATGGACGGCCATAAAATGGGGATTCCAGTAGCACTGTAGCGCTGGCGTCACTTCCTTGAATGCACCGCACGGGTTGGGTAAAATAGCCACACCACTTTTCTTGTCGATCGATGGTGCCCAATACGAGTAAGTGCAGGTGCCTGGTCCGATTCGGAAGCCCCAGCCAGCTGCGTGACGCTCCATGAAACGCTGGACATCGATAGCGTCAACATGCGTCTCTTGGAGCAAGAGTGCTGCAAGTTGACCTTGGGGAGGGTCGGTTCGGAATGAGCGGAACCATGCGTCCCGAGCCGTGGCCCCTGAGCCAAACCCATTCACATTGCAAGTGATTAGGCAGCTCGTGTGAAGATCCCGATGGAGCTGCCCTGTCTGGAGACCCCATCGAGCCTCTCCGCGCTGAAGGCGTTCTTCGCGACGACGGGCACGGATCTCGTCCCTTCTTGCCGCTTTAAAACTGCGGCGGACACGGAAAGCATGTTCGTCTTCACCGAGCGTGGGGAAGAAGTCACTGAGAGTTCGTTGTCGCTGTCGGGTGGTCCCCGCATAGTGTACTCGCCGGAGGTTCCCTTGGCCTCTTGAAGGGGTACCTCCGTCCCTGCCGCGCCTCCGAGGAGGCGTAACCCCTTGGCACCGCATGTGTTTTGCACCAAAGGTAATAGAGCCCGAGGGGCCCTTAGTTGCGACGAGTCAGGGCAGGAGGATACGTATTCCTATCCACCCGCTCTGTGCGCGTCAGGCCGACCGGCAACGATGCGCCAGCTCCCCAATGACCACTTGCAATCTCCTCACTGATGAATCTCACAACCGAGTAGGCAGTGGACCAGTGTGCCAGCGAGCTGTGAGCAACTCGGCCCGTAGCCGTGGCTCGCCAGTGTCGAAGCGTGTATGGAAGGATATGGAGCATATGCCAGCCATCCGTTGATAGGCAGTCAGGTCGACCACGCGAGTAGGTACAGGGCACCCATTGTAAGAGTTGCCCCCAGCGCTGGGTGTCCGTCATTGCCGAGAGCTGATGCTGAGCGTCCAGGCCGTCCACGCCCTTAAGTCACTCAGTGCAAAACCTGCGGGCTTCGCCCGACCGCATCGTGTCCGTGGCGACACAGCTGCGAAAGTCACGTTGGGCTCGATACGCCTCATGTGAGCCCCACTTAGCAGATAAGACCGGGGCAATTTCTGTGCCGCCAGCTCCGGGTACGGTGGGAAAGAGACGAGGTGTCCACATTGCTGGCGTACAGAGCGAGAAAACTCAGGGATTGCGAGCGTAGCCCCAGAATGGCGGCCAGTCACAAGTCGGGCACTCTCTCGGTTCCACCAGTGGGTATATGCAGCCAGATTGGCCGTTTGGGCCGCTTGCACCTTAATGGACTGAGAGGGCGTCCATTCCGCTTGACCTGCCTCCGTTAGCAGCTCCCAGTACTCCTCGTCTTGGATCCTCCGGCGAGAGGGAGGTCGGACAAGGACGGGGAAGGCCCAATCCGCAAGACATGGAGCTGGCCGGGTCCCTGCCGCGATTCATCTATGCCGGCCGCTGTGTAGATGAGTTGTTCCTCCTCTGCCATGATGGCATCCATGTCGTCAGTATCATAGTGGTCCGAGCCAGGATCGGCCACCCCATCAGAAGATGGGCGATGTCGAGACGCCGACGGATCGGTAGACTGTAGTGCAGCAAAGCGTTAATCTCGTCGCAGTCGTCGGTCAAGTCGACTAGTTGGCCGTCACGTCGGACTTCGAAAGGTTCCATATCAGCATCCTTCCGGGCACAGCGAACTCTATCCAGTTTTCCCTGATGATCGCGCTCTGCAGCCCCATTTTCTTCTGGAATGTAGGCGTTTGATGTCTGAAAGACAATGCCCTTACTCTTACAGAAGTTTTTGAACGCAGCGTTCACAAACTCAGTGCCTCCATCGGACCGGATCCGGCGGATCGTGAACTTTCCTTCACGTTCTAAATGCAGTAGTAGCTCCTCTACCTTCTCAAAGACTTCTTTCTTGCTGCGTAGGACATAAGTCCAGCGCCACGACGTGTTGTCGTCAATGATGCTCAGAAAGTATTTGATTGTCCCTATACTTCCGTACACGCCCATCGTTTTCATTGAGCCGTTTGTGTCCATGTGAATCGTGCTGATAGGCTGTGTATCTCTCGAGCCTTTAGCATTGTGGTAGGACATTCTCTTTTTCTTCATCTCAGCAAATGTTGTGCAAAAGAACGGTAGTTGTCTGAGTTCCGCAGCTGAAAGCTTAGGCAACCCAGTTACAATGTCCTTCGTCAGCATTGATATCACTGTCTCTATATTTAGATGTCCTAGTTTGACATGCCACTCTTGCAGTGTACTCTCTAGTCTCCCAGTCCCAGGTAGTACTAGGGGCTTACAGGGCTTTGCCTTTACTGCGTTACACACCAGTTGTCGTTCCTTGACTGTATTGTTTTGAACATAGTATGCCCCGTTGATAGCCCTAGTGACAAGCACTAATTTGCTGTATAAAAGTACAAACTTAAACTCGCCAGTTGGCGATCCAACTAATTCGTACCCGCCTTTTTGTAGCCAATACTCACTTAGGATATTTGACTTAGCATGTGGCACTAGCGCAATATTCTCAAAAAGAAACGGTCGGATTCCTTGCGGACCAAGCAAATACAGTTTCACTGTTCCAATGTGTGTATTTGAATGCTTAGACCCTTGTGCAAAAGTAAACATGTATACTGAGTCGGGTCGCATCGTGACGAACTTCGTCGCTTCGCTCGTTAAGCCGAACCCGCATCCTGAATCCAGCACCCACGAATCATTGGTTAGAAACGTTCTCTCATCTAACAGGGAAGGATACAACTTCCGTACCGTGTCCTTCAGGCGCATCTTTTGGAAACTGATCTCCTCAGCAACCTGCTGTTCACCAGGCGACGCTGCCTCTTCTTCGCCTTGAACTTCGATGATGCGTCCACCGTTGACGCCGACGTTGAATACCGAGTCCATCGGTTCGTCCGACTCTTGCGCATCGAACATCACTTGATCCCCTCCAGGCGTCGCCGGAAGTTGTATTCCGCTCGGAGGAGAGACAGAAGGTGCGGGGCTCACAGGTGGATCGTTTGCCTGCGACTGCTCAGCGTTACGCGCATCAACTAGCACGGTCGTAGGTAGACAGGCCTCTGTCGGCACAATCTTACGTTCGCGACCCTTGGCTTTGAACTTGCCCATTCCTTTGCCTTTCATTTTCGGCGTCGGATCGTGGCCATCCTGCGCCTGATTCTCGTTTCGAACCAGAGACCCAGTGTCACGTCGCTTGACATTCAGCTTCCTGTCACTATGGCGCTTGGCACAATTCTTCTTGAAGTGGGGCCCACCACTGATGTCGTTGTGGAAACCTCCGCAATAGTAGCACGATCTGTCACCCAGATTGCTGTGCGTGTCGCTCTCCGGGACCGACTTGGTTTTTCTTTTGCCAAGCGCCGTTCCCGTTGCCCGCGCTGACTTCGTAGCCTTGGCTTCAACATGGTTGACAGGGGCTCCGTTCCCCAAAGCCATGATCTGAGCCTTGTTCTTGTCCCCAAAAATTGCGCTCAGCTTGGACTCCACTTTGTCCAGCGTAAACTCGTCTTTTGTGAACGACACACCCATTCCCCATAGGTGTCCCGGCAATACCACCAGTACCTTGATCAGCATCATTTGCTGCGAAATCAGACCGATCTCTAGCGCATCCGTGCTGTTCCGGTTAACATGATCTCTTGCAGCCTTGAGCTTCCGAAAAAGGTGCACGAAACACTGGCGAAATCAGAGGCAGCAATTACCTCAAATTTCTGCACCAGCTCCACCACACCTGACGCGGTGTTAAGACCATAGTGCTTCTCGATAGCACTCCAGATCGTGTGCACCAGCTGCTGCATCAACCGCTCGTCAACAAATCCTAACGGAAGGGTTAGGTTGAACAGGTCCTTGATGTACGACGACTGCTGACAGAAGAACGCCTCTTGCAGCGAATGCTCGATTAGCTCCTTGTCAGCCGCCCCGTCTCTCAGCGCCACCAGCACTGGCTTGCTCTTGAGGTGCTGTTCGTAGCGAACACCAGGCTTGCGCCGACCTTGCTGCAGCTCGTTTACCACGAGTGCATCGCTCAACGCGACCAAATGCCCCCTGATTTTGTCCTTCTACGCAGCGAACTCGGACTTGTCACCACTGAAGGTCAGCATGACAGCTACGTGTTGGGTTGACTTGCCCATCTTACTTAAAATGTTAAAATGAACTCAACAATGTATAGGAAGCTCACAATACATTGTATTTACTTTAGTTTCTCGTTCCTCTATTTCTATTGCCTATGCTCTAGACTCGTGCTCGGGGTCTGAGGCAAAAGAGGAAGTGAGCTCGTCTTCGGACTGCGTCCTCGACTGCTTCACTCCTCGCCTCTTATCGTCATCGCACTATGGATGGCAGGCAGCTCTCTGCCCGTACTGTCCAGACCACAGATGGTGATCTGAACATCCTCTCGTACTTGCTAATTCTTGATCAATCAACACTTTGAAGAGGTTTTCGTTTTATTTCTCTTTTTCACTCTCGGGCAGACAGGCCGTGCCTGCTGCCCTCAGCGACTGGAGCGCGGACAGCGCGACTCCTCACTTAACACACAGCACCACGAGGACACGGTGACACAGGGCCTCACAACACGAGACCACGACGACGCGAAGACGACGGTGGCGAAAGAGGTGCAAGCGAGAGATCGTTACAGATTCAGAATAATTTTGACCAATGATCGATCTCGGTGACTCGTCGAACCAGTCTGGTTTGCAAAATATAACAGGAATTTACAATATCATCTTACGAATTGGTTCGCTGTTACCTGAGCTGTTATGGAGATGTATTGATGGATTGCTAAAGTTTTTTTTTCTTATGGGGGTGCTACTGGTATAAGAATACCAGCGAGAAGATTGCCAGAAACCACGTCACAATATGCATTGGAGCGTTTGCCGCTGGTTTGACTGTAAAGTATGGACCAATATTATGGTACATCCCGCGATAGGATTTCCCTTGGATAAGAATAAAAAGCTGTCATCCGTTGCTACGACTACCGAGGGGTTGTCTGCATCATGCATTTAATATGCATGATGCTAGTGCCGTATAATACTTCTAGTATCCGACAACATCTAGTATCAGACAACGCGTTTTCAGCCGATAGAATTGTCTACGTAACAAAAGTGGGATTTTCCCGCAAAACACTTCTTGGATCCGACAATCCTACTTTTAACCTATGTTAGAGAGCCGACTAACGTAACTTTCACTATACAAGAGCATGTGGGCTAAATTGAAGCGCGCCATAAAAGAAATGACGAGCAAGCGCCCAGGCCGAAAGCGCGGTCAGAACGGCGAAGGAAAGCACCATCACTTGTAGTGAGACATATTTTGTAAGGCTGGCCGCGATAAATCACTACCGCGATCTTAGTGACATGGCCCACACGCTCGATACGTTCTATCCCGGTATCGAGGGTGTTCTGCGAGAAACTAAGCGCAAAGCGATTTACTTGTGGGGAAAGAAGCGAGCAAAAATCGAGGAGATCTGTGAGACGGCGAAAGGGCCAAGCTTAAGTGAATCAGGGAGCTTGGGACTGCAACGATGTTATCACCGGCTGGCGAACGCAAGATCGTTCGATGGATAGATGAACTACGCGGAGAAGGCACGCCGGTATCGGCTTTTATGCTCAAATTTAAAGCTCTCGAAGTAGGAACTGAAGAAGGCTTATCTGGCGATGACGTTAAAGCATCATGGACGTTCCGAACCGACATATACTAGCGCTACGCCGTCACACACGGCAAGGCCAAAAGCCGCCTACTGACAGTGATGCTGCTAGGCAGCATTTCCGCGATAAAGTTTTGGAACTTATGAAGCATCACGGTGTCGATCGAGTGTACAACGCTTGATCAACTGCCGTTTCTTTTTTCGAGTATATCGAAGCAGTCAATTTCTGCCCGAGGGGCAAAAACTGTCTGGGTTCGGTGTGCCGGAAAGGAAAAAGAGAGCGTAACAGTAATGTTATTAGGCGACTCAGTTGGGACACGATACGCGCCATTTATAATTGCAGAGGCCAAACCATCTGAAAAAAACGAGACATGGCTGAAGAAAACAAAGCAATTCGTCACGGCTTTGGCATCTACGTTTGGAAGGAGGTCACAGATCTTCAACGGCAACTTGATGTCGTCATGTATGGCACGATAACCCCCTACCGCGATCACAGTGACATGGCCCGCACGCTCGATACGTTCTATCCCGTATTGAGGGTGTTCTGCGAGAAACTAAGCGCAAATCGATTTACTAAATGCCGTGGCTGGGGTGTTCGAGATCCTTGAGGATGATGAATTTAGCGAGTGACTAGACTTGTTTACTCTAAATTGAATCAGATACTTGAAAATCTACTGAGTTTTAGTTAATTGAGTAAACCCTACACCTCAATCGACGGTGGTCTGTCGGATACTAGAAGTATTATACGGTATACATTGTGCTATTTTGCAGTATCTCGGGAGGCTAATATATTAGGCTTTCCCAGCCTACGCGTAGCCCTAGTATGGAGACTGGTGTACAGTGTAAACGAGGGTTTTAACATGCAAAGGTATTTTGCGAGTACAGGTACCCTCCTGAAAGAATGACTGTGCACTACTGCACAGTGGCTGAAGCTCATGCAAATCGAGTGACTGTTTGCGATTGCTCTCTATCATAGAATTGTGTTGCGGTATATAATAGAGTTCCCCACTACCATGTATTAATACCGCCAACAGAGATTGACCAAGAGATCGGCTTCATCTGGCGAGGCGGTCGCACTCACTGTTGGAAAACCGCTTCTATCACAGGTATAATACAAGCCGAGCGGAGCCCCGCAAGCGGACTCTTTGATCTAGTCTTGTCCGAGCAGGAGTGTGGCCGCCTCGCTACGCTCGGCGGGAATGTTTCCGCTCCAAATTGTACATTCATACGGATATATAAACTATTTGTTTATTCTGACTCATGACCTGAGCTATGCGCCTCCATCGGCTTCGTTGCTCTTATTGTTGTTAGTGCTAACTACTAACCTTGGGAGTTGTCTTCTATTGCAATGGAAATTTAAGTTCAAATATTGTCCTAAAATGTCGTAAACAAATCCTAAATATGATTTATGGCCAACAAAGGCGATAGCCAAAGCCAACCTGCACGGTATTCGCGTAGGCGGGCTCAGCGCCAACCCACGCATTGTACTGTACAGGCCAGGTGAGAAAATCGTTTTTATGGAAATGTAGGGCATTTAGAGCAGTTTTAGGACAGATCAATGCCATATTGGGCGTTTATTAGACCTACAACTATTTCGTTGGCATATCAGTAAATTATTTCGTAAGATCTCAATTATAGTTGGTTCAGCTGGTTACCTTCGCCCATGGTTAGAGATTAAAATATAGCGACAATGAACGCCACATAGTTTTGATACTGTCTCCACAGTGTAGGCGCTAGAATTGTATGGGTCATCAAATCAAGAAAGATGGAATGCCATCTGGGCTGCTTTACATTAAAAAAAATAACGTTGGATACCTGTTTTAAGTGCAACCAATGATTGTATATTGCAGCAAGAACATAACTTTCCTAGATAATATACAATGTTTTCGGTGGTTTTAGAAATCCTTGAAGTTTTTTATGGAGTAACGAGGTTGTGCCGTATCGATCATTTTCTTTTGAACCACTGCCATCGTCAAATACCCAAAATGTGTTTACAAAGGGCCGGTGGCACGGATAGATGCTACAGTTGTAAGCTTTCAGTTCGAATACAATAATTAGTTTTTTTGGGTTGGCAACATATCGGTGCCCAAAGATCATAGTAGGTTAAAAAATCAAGCACATATCTGAAGTTACGAAACGTACAGTATCATCCAGCCTGTATTGTGTATAAAGCCGGACTCAAACCGACCGATTTGATGCTTTCATTTCTGTATTAAAGTAAAAAAATCTTAGAGTGACATAGATATAGGTAAGACCGTTATTTGAGAATGAATATTTCCGCGGTAACCTACACGCAATAGCTAATTAAGACTACTGCTATGTAGCACTTTAAATTATTTGAGTGAATAAAATAAATACCAGTAAATAAAAAACAGTGGGGCGGCGGTGGGAATAAAAAATACAGGGATTGCCTGCAGTGAATCCCTGCTGAACCGTATTATTTGAATACGGTTGGCATGCTTATCATACTGCATATCGGCCAGTGCCCCACCGCTCTGTTTCAATATTGATTATTCGCATACGCATTACATGTAGTCTACAAACCACCCCAGAATTATTTACATTTTCTTTAACGTAAAGAACCACGGGTCATTACCGGCCCTTCCGCACCCGTTCGGGCAGTTCTACAGAATTTAAATGTATTCCCAGTTACCTACTGTAAGGAGACGAATCCCTGAAGTACAGTAATGGTTTTGGAGAGCTGTAGCGTCGTCCTATGGACGCAATTTACTTCATTCTGAGATAGCAGCAAAAGCATGTTATTTGCAGCCGAATCGGGTGAAGCTTATGTATAGCTACTCGCGGTTCAAAATCGCGAATCGGTTGAAAGTGAACTTAAATGAGAAAAAAGACAGAAGTTGACTACTTTTCAAGAAAAGGCTGAAAGGAGGCTCACTGTTAAACTTATAAAAAGGCAGAACTCGCAAAGGTGCCCCGGTCGCGGCGTTTGTCTCTGGCCTGCACGAACCTGTGGTGGTGGCCCTATAAACAACGTAAGCTCTTGAAGAACTACATAGTAACATGGTGGCCCTATAAAACAACGTAAGCTCTTGAAGAACTACATAGTAACATCGTGTTGTCAACTAACTGATTTTTTTTTTTATTTATCCACTGCAGTGCGCAATATCACGTATTTTTCTGTAACTATGTGTGGAGTACAAACATGAATGCGTCTACAAGGCTATAAAATGAATCGTCTTATTGATTGGGCAGGAAATGCTTTTCAAAGTCTAAGTTTATCCTGAAAGTACTGATTATCTTTGGTCTTGAACTTACAGCTTCGAATTCCAGCCCAAACATCGGTAAGCTGTGCTGTGCTGACATGTCGACAAAGTGTGGCACTAGCTGTGTTTTGATAACGTACTGACTATGAATGAAAGCTAAAACAAAACTTCACTGAGAAGCACCACAAAGTTTTTTTGCAGTGGAAATAATTAAGAAATCCGATGTTTTAGTATAAGAGTTTTTAGTATAATATTTAGCAAATTGTAGTGTTGCTGGCGGAACTAAAAGTCCATCTCAGCCAACGCGAAGCCCTAGTTTGAACCACTGTATCTGCGGTTTTAAATAGCAAAACACTCGAAAATAATCCGTTTCTACGCTCTTTAATCCCTAAATTAATTATTGGTAAATCTGTCAGAATGAGCTCCTCTTTTCCGACTTATGTCTCAGGTTAACTTTTAAGCATTCACCCACTTAGTATTTGCAGTACCGCAGGGATTCATGTACAGATTTAGAGAGAAATGTAGAGAGATTTATCAATATCAGAGGTTTTGATTAAAAAAATAACGCCAGATTGAATCATATAGCCAACAAACAGTAAGTATTTCAAATTGCACGTTAACCCTTGTACAACGGTATTATGGGCCCTACAGAATATGAAAATGGCTCAGTGCGTAGGGTGTTTGACACATAGTAGAAGCGTTTATATGACTGGACATGCCCGGAAACACAACTTAATAAGCTTTTGATGTAAGCGGCCGACAATACTTTTAAGTATTCTCAGCCGCTTACATCAGAGCCACATTCTATCTTGTTCCAATTCTCAGAATACCTGCTTAACATTTCTGTTCTCAGCGATATCAGTCATGCAATTGATCAGGCCATATATATGCATGCTTGGTATACACGCAACATTAATATTAATTTACTCGAAAAATGTACAATCAAAAGTGGATACTTTTATAATAAAAGCCTAACTCTCCTATATTGTATACTGAAGCCGTGCCAGTACTGACATTTAAGGGAACAGATCAAATCGGACAAATGTATGCATTCCTAGCTCTTTTTCCTCTCTCATCTCAACTATTACTATCAGAACGGCAGGCTACTTTGGCTTGCTTTTACCTCTGTATTATGTAGTATTACATATCTTAAGCCCACCAATTATAGGTAGAATTAGCAATTCGAATCTTTAGCTGACCGCAATTTTTTTTGAAGCGTTGCTCTTTTTGCCATCGGCTCCAGCTTCATTATTATTTCTACTTCTAACTCTCTTCCAACGCAGTCGGACTGATGCTACAAAAAATAAAGATCAGCTGCATATTTACTTAAGCACTCGACTCCATTGTTGGCATTGTGAATGATGTAGCCTAAATGCGTTTTGTTCTTACATTGTCAGATCTGGTTTTAAACAGATCTGCCAATGTAAGAACAAATCGCATTTTAAGAAACTGTTAAATTAACGGGGAAAGATAAATTACATGCGAATAGTTCAGATAATTTCAAATGAATTCGATCTGTTAACAGTGTCATTTTGCCATTAAATTTGATGCAGGCTCTAGAGGCTCGATGGAACTCTCTAGTCTAATGCTAATAGAAGTGCTAGGAGTCAGATTTTAGCGTAAGTATTTGTCAAAACATTACTTTCATTTTTTGGACTTTAAAAATAAAACCTGTGGCGGCATAACAGTACATCGATAAAGTGAAGCGGCCGCAAACATCGATGTTGATGCTTACAATGCTACGAGCAGCCATTTGTGTGTGTTAAAGCACCCACCGCGCTCTAAGAGTGCGGGATTTGCACAGAAGTGGCATCGTCGCTAACTGGCTAAAACGTAATTAGTCAATGCAAAGTCCGGAAAAGCGTGACATTTTTTTTGGGGGGGGCTACTAATATGAGTTTCTTCATAGAGAAAGTAGGGGGGAGTGGACCCACGATTGTATATATGACAAGCGAGCTTGCTGCGCGAAGTCGTTACAGCACCTTTATTTCAACACGATAAATAAGGTTAAAGGTGATTAAAGCACCATAAGATGCTGTATTGATCAAACGCCATTTACCGTAAATTAACGTTTCTTTACTGGCAGAGACAATTTTGCAGTTTTGCGCGAAAGCCCACTCCCACTGGGTCATCGGCGGGGCTTTCTGCTCGATACGAGCGTAGGCGGGCAGCAAGTCGACAGTATCCGAAGGAGTGTGGCATCACGACGTCACCTATGGCGTTGGCGTAGCTGGCGACGGAAGAGGGCTCCAGCTCCAAGCTCGCTCAATTCAAAACCGTGAGCTGTGTGTTGGTTGTTTTTTTAGCATCAATTGGAATTTATTGCTTACCAGCACGTGCTGCTATGCGTACGGGTGCATAGCAGAGCGAAGGATCTGTATGCAAGGCTGCAGCCACCAACATCGATACAGGAAGACGTCTTCCCCCACACGCTTGGCTACCCCTGCACGCTGCGCTGTCGCGACTAAGCCGTACATGCATGGAGGACGGACTTTAGTACATTTCCTGTCCTCGTGGGAGGTTTGGGTAAAGCGTTATCGGTGCTTTGCTCAAGACGATAGGAGTCGCACAACCAAAATGACCCATTTGAGCCTCGTTGTAAGGATGTCATCGACGGCGTGTGCATCAGACGACGAAGCCGCCAATCATTCCGATTTTCCGTGCTCGGCGTGGCTTGACAGCGACATGACTACCACACTCAACGTGACTCCAACAACATGGACAAACGACGATGGGAAGATGTTGACCAGCACACACACCGTCATCGAAGTGAGTTTTATCTTGACTGCATGTGATGGATATTCGAGGCCTGCATGTAGGAGCTAGATGTAGCTACCCAGCGAGCTAGAACTCCATTATCTTTTTTAATTTATTCTACAACTTTCCGCCTCAACCACAAGCAACACTTCAACTCAAGTCAAGTACTACCGCTTCCGCCTCTGTTACCTCTTCGTCGCGTTACCAAATTAGGCTCTCTTCATTCGATCCCAATATTTGGTAGCACTTGTTGGTCAAGTACCGAAGTAGTGCGTTGTTAACATATTTGTGTCAGACACCTCGGTTGGAGTTTTCGTCGGCGACGCGAGCTACGTCAGTCGGCATCGCCTCAAGTGGTGGAGAGCTGAGCCTTGAGCCTTCCTGTATTCCAGCGTTGCACCGTTCCGGGGGCTGAGTGGTCTGAATCAAGATGGATTCAGCATGGGGTGCCCGCGTGATGGTGGAAGTGACTACGCCAGCAGCATGAACTGATGGACAAGTTTGTGATGCGATTAGCGTTGCCATGGAGTATGAACGCGCACATCCGCAACAGCAGCAACAGAATGGTCAAGGTGCTGGAAGGTCTCACGCCTGAGCATATGGGCCACGAGGGTACGAAGGTCCCCGTAACGATTCTGGCCCTGGACCAATGGAGATCATCCAAGGGTGATTCGTGTCGCGCGACGAGTGCTTAGGGCGCAATCTGTGCTTTTTCTGTAAGAAGCCAGGACATCGCATGTCCAACTGCCGCAAGCGCAATCGGAATAGGTCATCTGCCGACGGCCCCGATGAACCATCTCATCGGTAACGCGTGGGCAACATGCAGGAAGCCAGCGATCCGGAAGTGTTGGACCGCCTGATCATCAACGCGGCTGCGGTGAGTGGTTCTGGGCGGCACCAGCTGCTGAAGAAGCAGGGTTCGGTTGGTAATGACACCCAAGTATTAACAAAGTGTCATGTACCACGTTACAGTGTTGATGGCGTTTCGTATTCAGTTCATGGAATGTTATTCGTATGAAAGCGTATCATGGCGATCCTGGCGCTGAATGTACCGCAGAATGTACCTGTATGCGACACTGCGACAGAGCGCGGCGCCGGACGTTATCAGCCGTCATATCCGCAAGCAACGTACTTACGGCGTATACGAATGCAGGGTACACTACAGCATCGTTGTGAATTGCAAAGATAAGGCTGTTCAGGAAATGTGAACGTTTTGCAGACCTGCTTTTTATTGTCGTTTTTAGCTTGAATTAAACAATTCAGACCAATCGAATTCTAGCAATCACACCGTACGCCGGGGATTACACTAAGGTTGCCCTTCGCGAAGATGCCGTGATATGATATAGTACGGCATCTATTGTACTATCAACCTATTTTGACAGTAGCGGTTAATTCACGCGGAATTCGAATCATAAAAAAACGATGAACCTTATTTAATTCTAATTCGGCCTAAAATTGTAAGATCTTCACCTACAATCCCGGCGCAGCATTCAAAAGCCAATCCATAGAGAAATAAGCCTGGTAAGGCCCCTTACATACCAGGCTTATTCCTTTTAGGCACAATACGAGAGCTCTGACAACCCTACAGGCTCGGCTGAATTTAAACTTTACTGATGTCATGCATCATACAAATTTTGACGCAACCCTCCAGGCAAATCGTGACAAGGCTCTGTGGCTTTGCGCAGAACATCCTAGTTTAATTTATTCAATAAAATACAAGCAAGTAAAAATGAGACGCATTCAGAAATAAACTCACTACGGTGACGATACAGCACATAATATAAACGTCGACGAAACAATACATGTGAATTGTTGCATCGAATCGAACAAGAGCAAACGATGTTTATTTATTACACTATATTGTATTAAAATACATTAAACGTGTAGCGCATTCTCTCGTACATGTAGGGGTGAACTATTTGAACAAATCCTACAAAGCGACCATTGGTGACACCATTAGCGCGGAGGTCTGCGTGGAGGATACAGATGCATCGAGTTAATGCGCTTTGAAGTAATAAAATATGATAGTTAGATGAACCTGCGGACCATGAGTTAAAATGCATGATTCTATCACCCCTTAGTTTTAACGGTTGGTGCAATTTTATATTCTTTTAGAATGTGTAACGTATTGAACGTGGTTGTTGCCTTCTTCTCATTGAACAAAATGGTGTGTACATGCTCGGAGAAGACGGCGACGCCTCTTGCGAGAGGAAGGAAACTTTCACGATGCGAAGCGTGCATTCATCTTGATAGCTGATGCTGATGAAAGAGTTCAGCGTCGAAGGGAGGGGTTCATACGCTCGTTAATTGAATTCTACAGCTTCAAGCAAATCCGCACAACATTCAGGACGGCTTCCATCCGATTGCAGCGGAAAATCAGTTGAAACAATTGAGTCCACACAAAAGGCACCAGTTTTTGTCTGAATGAAGCTGACTTGCGCATATCATTATATTCCGTCACAGTATTCGGGAAGTTAGCCACCCACACCATCATATGACAATGCAAATCACCTGTCGACGGCTGTGTCTCAGTAGAGCCGTAGAGCGCAGTAACATGTCCAAAAATGCCACAACCGGGCTTAGAAGTGTTTGAGCTTCGGTCCCAATTCAACAACACACTTATAACGATATCGATCACTTGGCCAAAATACCTACATGAAAGTGAGCAACTTCATTAACCAAACCGTAAAATGCATACATAATTGAGGGGAAATAGTAACCAAATCTGGCACAGGATACTGGATTGGCCGTTGCAAACATACATAGTCGAGCTCTGGTAAAATTTAGATGTTGTGCTACATCTGCATCCATTGCACCCAGCAGTTCGTCACTAATCACACCAGCCATGTTAGCAATACGGTACAATGTACTGCTACTGGGTGATATTGTGAAGAATATTGTAGGCTGCCCGAATGCAAGAGGCATTGACTGCAGATTCACTCGAGCAGCGATGCGTTCTTCGCTAGATCCCCAGTGAGCACGCAAGCCCGTTGAAATGGAAGAGAACATCTCGCTTACTTTCTGTGACCCACAAGCGTCGTTGCTCCAGGATCAATTGTCCCACGTGACGCGATTTGTGAGCTCGAATATCTAAATGTGCCTTCAATTCATCGCGTGTCACGCCAGCTGCATTCAATACACTATGTGGGACAAGTTTAGCACGAAGGTACACGGTATCTAGAGCATTATGCCGTGCTATAACGTCAAACGCAGTCAGCAAAAACCTATGGTGTTGTGAATGACATCGCGTAGATAGGCGAAGACAATGTCTAATATACTCGAGTAATCCAATAGAAAAATTTCATCTCTCTTCCAATCCACCCCGACCATACGGGAAAAGTTTGCAAAATGCCAAACTCCAATTCTCCTTATCGAAATCTGAGACGATAGAACTAGAACGAACACATTTTCACCACGCAATATCCGAAGAGCACCTTCCACGCCATGCTCATGCTCGAAATCAGTTACCATACCGACCGATTGCTGCTCACAAGTTTCATCTTCTTCTCCCATAACGCTTTCATGTGCAGGAAGTGGACCATTGAATCGTTGCGTTGCAGAACCACGCATTTCTGCAATTATAGCAGCATCTGTACCTTCCGTCGCTGGGCCCTTACTACTTTCAACAGCTCGATCAATTACCACACTAGTTCGAACTCCATCAAAGCTTGTGTCCACTGATTTTCAAAGCGTTAAAATTGGCGTTGTTCTTCTGGTACCAACTTAATTGCTTCCGTAGACGATCGCTTCGCACTTCAGATTTTTTCATCACCCGAGCTTTCTGGCAGGACGTCGTCGAGCCAATCAACACAACTCGAATAATACCTTTTGAAATCAGGCGACGAAATAGTAGTTGTGCAGGACACTCAGGATTTGCGCGAAATATGTAAGCATGTGATCTTAGGCTTGCATGTCTGCCACCTCGAACAACCGCCAAATATTTTATGGGCTGTGCCAAATTAAGCCGCGTTTTCAGTCACGGTCGTGTCTGAGAATTTATCAGGTAACTTTCCAATGTACAAGCCATTCGCAATGGCACCCTTTGGGGCATTTTTGAGACGTTTGTTCATCAATGAAAGCCATCATGGTCGACACAACTGTAACACGAGCTCACCATCTTCTTCCTTTTATTCACTACGCAAAAGTAGCAGGCCCTTAAGTTGCTGGGATAAGTCGGATGCACAATAGTACTTTTCAACTTTCCCAGAATATCTTTCGGGCCTTTCAGACGTTGCTTCACCGCTTCAATCAGTCGTGGACACTTTGTGATTTTCTCAATACTATTGCCCACAATTGACACAATTCATCGCATACACAGCAAACGCTTTCTGCCAGACATTTACTCGACAGCATATCGGTACAGCCCTGAAACATTCTCTTGACATTTTCATGAGATAGAGTACCAATGTTCTGCTCTGACAGTTCGCCAACATTCTTCAAGGCATCATTTGGTTCCTCTCCACTATAAGATATAGCCACGTCAGCAGTGTTAGTATAGTCGCTGGTTGCAGCAGTCCGTCAAAACGACAAGAAGGGCCTCTTCCAACATCTCGATGTACATCATGCAGACGTGAATTTGGCGGAAATGAGATCATTACCCAGCGCTTAGGTCGTTTGAGCAAAACCTTGACTTCTTCAACCGATTTGGCGTCTGAAACTACGGTTTGCGCACGTACTGCTAGCTAAACCATTCCCGCTTGTTGAAGAGCAGACTACTATGGAGAGTATTGTAGCTACGCGGTCTTTTCTTTCATTTCAAAGCCATTATTGGTATCACTCTCGATCATGCTTCAAACGAACTAAGCGCACACTAACCGGTAAGGTGAGTCGGATGTCCTTTACGAAAAAAGTGCTGCAGAAGGACGCGATGAACATCAAATGGCTGCCTTGAGGTAAAACGGGATATTGGCAACAAGTACATCAACTGTTTCGTCCCCGTAATCAGCAGCACTATCAAGTGCAATCATGGTGTAAGATTTCTTGGAGCTGGTGAAGGTATCGTTTAGGTTTGATCAAGTGCATAGTTGATTGATAAACTGATCGGAATTATTACTGTTTCATACTGTATTACCTGTGAAGGTCCTCATAAAAGCTATTATATGATGAAGTATTGCGTGAAACAACAGAAAACAGTCGAGAAACCAGCAGCGCTTCATTTACACGCATTTGATAAAGCGACGGCGAATTCTCAAGATCTTGATAATGCACAGGCGGCTGGACAAAAACGAATCCAGTCTATGTGCTGCACACTTTCTAATGGCCACGAAGTAGCAGCACCTTTGGTGGCCTTATACTTGTTGCGAGATACTCCGTTCTATTCATCCCACGAATTCGTCCCACTCCATTTAGATTCGATTGTGAAAGTGCTCTTCAATGGTGAACAAACTTACGTGACTTTGGAAGAAGTGCAGCACCGAGCTTACAAACCTGTAAACATGCTCACCGACTATTGCTATCGACCAAGTGAGATGAATAACGTTTGCTTGATGGACTTTAGAAGATGCAGGAAGAAGGGGAAGAACAAGAAAGGATTGGCTTTTAGCCATAACCACCTGCAATATCATTCTCATTCCTTGGAGCGTCGCTTGACGGGTGCGGTAGTGACGGTATTCAGCTCGAGGTTCCCGATATTCGCCGAAATGAGACAGACGGTCAAGTGCAACTACGCTATTGCAAACGAATCGTGACATTGTATAATGCCGTTCCGAGCTCCAAATGATTTTCCAGCGTCCGATGAGAATGTTATAGTAACAATTAATGCTTGGCGGAGTACTTCTGCTGCTGCGTCGGCTCGTTCGTATGCTGATTTAAACGAGGATTATTACGTTGCACGCGATGTGGCCAACGCAAGGGAGGATGAAGGCCTACTTCAATATGAACAGTGTGTGGCGACTGACACATCCAATGAGGATGTATCAACCGATTATGCCTCGGATGAATCCTGATATAATGAAATAGATACTTCCAATATGAAGGATGTTCTAGAGTGTAATATCGCGAGCGATGAGCTCGTAAAAGCGCTGCCTAGAGGTTTTGAATCTGCGGAACATGTGACCATAACCATATTATGCGACGATCACGTTGAGTGTGATATTTCTTTGGACGATTTGGACAACGCCATGAATGAACGCGAACATACTACAGAAATTCTAATTCCAACGATAGTGATCGGGGTGTTTCTTGTGCAATACCGAAGATGCAGACACGAGTTGAAGTGGAAAAAGCTGTTACAGTCTAAAAAATTGGAACCACAAGACAAAGCAGAAATACAACCGAGTTTGCTGAATCAACGCGCTACATTGCAGGCGGTCTCGCAATATTTTCACCTTAATTGAAAGCGGCACAAGATGTTTGTGATTGTTGGAAAACGACTCTTGAAAGATTGACACTTGACGAAAATGAAACACCACGAGAACCTTTAGTTTCGTTCCTTGGTGGATTTCCTGGTTCTGGTAAGAGTCAAGTTATTAAAGCGTTACAAGCTCTTGCGTCCTCTTGGAACAGTTCGAAGTCTATTAGAACCGTCTCGTATCAGGGTGTTGCCGCTCAGTCTGCCAATGGGGAAACAATCCATAAGTTTTTTGGTTGGCGGCTGTGTGGATTCTCGAAAACGCAACAATTAAGCATTGAGCAGAGAGAAAACAAATTGCGAAACTCAAGCTACTTGTGGACGAAATCTCAACTACTGAAGTGAAAGTAATTGGAGTGATCGATAACTCTCTTCGATTTATTCGAAACGAACCTGAACATCTATTTGGCGGAGTTGATGTACTCTTTGTTGGAGATTGGATGCAGCAATTACCTGTTGCTGCGGTTCCAGCATATGTCCAGAACCCACCTTGCTTGGGTAGACAACATTGAAGCCAACGTGGAAATTATTTTTTTCGCTCGCGAGGTATACAAGCGTACCAACAGATAACAAATGTTGTTATGCTGGATGAAAATTTGCGACATCGTGCCGATCCGGAGTGGCGAGACATTCTCACCAGATGGCGGGCAGGGAATTACAATCAGCCCGATGTTGACAGATTGAATGAGGTTGCCAATGACACAAGCTGGAGCGCTCGCAATACGGAAAGCCCGTCGTACTGACCGATTATTGTCACTTCTAATGCTCTACGTTCGCAGTTTAATGCTCGGTCACTACGGTCATACTGCCAGACGCATTGTATAACACTACACACATTTATGGCGAAGCTTTCTTGTCGAAGCAACAGTTGGATCTGACTCGAAGAAGAAGTTTGCATTCAATCCGTGATGATAAAACCGGAAATATGCTGATATGTCTTGAGTTTGCGTTTGGCACACCTGTCCAATGCACTAAGAATGCGTCAAGAGTTTTGAAACAAGCCAATGGAAGTATTGGATTCGTAGTTGGGTTCATGGTTTGCGCTTCTGACACTATCACCGCGACGCCACGACTGAATTACGACGAAATGCTACATTCTACACCACCTGAAGTGTTTTTTTGTGAAGTTGCGTGGCTACGAGGATGTTCAATTTTTACCGTGTCTGCCAGTGGGTGTTACACTGGTCAGCTTACGACTATAAAAGAGTGTAGAGGTGAAGTTTCCAAATCGTTCTTTTTGTATCGATATTGAGCAAGTACCACTGACCCCGGCATTTTCATTGACAACTGAAAAGTGCCAAGGTCTGACGCTAGGAAAAATGATTATGGCTCCATTGCGGCACACAACACTTCTAAGAATAACAACATCCATTAACCTTTCGATAATGTAAGTAAAAAAAGAACTGGTCATGTTGGAGTCGTATAGGCAGGACCAGTGGCAACACATCCGCGTGTTTTTAGTCGTGCAGATGATGGATACAGTCTCACCTCCTTATTTTAGCCTCTATAAGTGACCACGTGCTCTTTACTTGAATACAGTCTCTCAACGCAAACGAGACTATATGAGGTTCACTATACCAGACTCTCTAACTGACTAAAAACCTCTATTCGCTAAATGACAGTCAGGGTCGGAGGTAAAACTCTCTATCTGGACAGGTGACCGACCGTCCGTCAGTTTATCGAATCCTCCTCATTTTTAGTGTTTCTTTTTTCAACAGAACCCCCCGTTGTTCTAGTGGTGGAAGTGTACGTGCTCTAAAAGGCAAGGCTGTTCAATTCTACAATAGCAAAAAAGAACATGGATGACAGCCCGAATATTTTCCGAGTGGGTACATAATATGTACCAAGTTGAAATTTTGTACTACTAGTATTATTATTATTATATAATATTATTATATTAATACTAGTAGTACAAAATTATTATAATATTATATAATAATATTAATACTAGTAGTACAAAATTTCAACTTGAAGATGGCTGCTCAAAATCGCAAGGTCCTGCTGCGCATTGACAATGCCCCAAGATGACTGGGATTGACGTTTATGAGAACGTTGATGGCTATCTAGACATCGATTCAGATGCTGAAGTTCACGAGCCTATAGACGTTGACTGCAGCAGCAACTCTCATGATGAAGACGATAGTGACAACCAAGAACAGGAACCAGTACATGCATCAACAGCTCTTGCGTAATGCGTCGAGCTTTCAGTGTTCCTGTCTCAATGTGAAGGGGACACTAAAGACCACAGAGCATGCTGCAATTTTTGACGATGCTGGTGCGAACGCAATTGGTGAAGCGTAGGCGACAGCGGACACTGGATGCAAGATGGATACATGTAGCCATTTCTCTATCTGACCAATTTTATAAATGAAAAGACATTTTCTACAGAGCCAATCGGGCGTCATTTGTAGAGGTGTGACTGTATCTTCAGTATGGAAAATTCCAACGAGTTCACCGCGCCAGATCGCAATGTCATGGATATCACGAAGGCGAAGTTTCGATCCAACCGTAAACGTCGGGTCGTCCAGCGCTGCTCCCCACACCTTCACACGAACGAAGAGACTTTGCTGCTCTACATGAGTTAAAGTTAGGATTTTGGTCATGGCTTCGTTCAGTGTTTCACGAGAACAATCATCAACCATCTTTAGGTGAACTCCGCGTGCAAACAGCGGCTTTCCGTAGAGACGAAGAGTAGCTTCGACATGACCAGTGCTTCCTTCGGAATGTGTACCATGGCTGCGCAGATCCCCAACTGTGGTCAAGTGAAGATGTTGCTGCTCTTGCGAGCGCAGGTCACGAATTCGTTGGAGCATAGGCTAAGATATCCGAGCTTTGCACCTAAAAACGTAGAATGACGGCAGACATCCTTTAACAGGTTAATGAGACAAGTATTAACGGGATAACAGAAACGGTGATAACAAATATTTATGGCGATGCCTCTGGTACGTGCGGGCGACTAACCCGCTAACAAATTAGCTGTTGTTTGGTATTTATGACATGATACTGTGTGGTGCTGTAGCAATCATTATGAGCAAACTGGAGCAAAGAAACGGGTCCAGTGAGAAAAGCACACGAAGTCGGACTGTCGATCCTAACAGGAAAATAGAAAAAGATCCGAGATGAAAACGTCCTCTTCGGAATTACAAGCAATGCCGTTAACATCTTGGAGAGGTCATACAGAACAATTGCTAGATTCGATGGTGCGTACAAAAGCGATGGCATACAGCAGGCAGCGATTCGTTTAAATAGATGACGTAGTAGCAATACTGTGCGGTGTGAGAAAGGTGAGACCAAATAGAAATGTACAGTTGCAAAAACCACAGTCGCTATTCTAGCATATAATCTCCTTTCCCACTTGGTGCGAGATGAATGGCACAGTCATAACGCTTGCCTTTGAGCAGACACAACGATTATTTGAGCGGAAAAATCGTAATATACTGCCTTACAACCACCGCTATCACCTACAATCCTATTACCAACCACCGTTAAAATTGTTTGGACACTTGAGGAATGCTACCTTACCGATCAAACGGAACGCATTCTTCTCTTCTAAATACATTGAACTGTGAAATCCGAGCGATGGTATTTGTCATTATTCATTTATAAAAAGAAGCAAGGTTAACTGAGCAGGGAACCGGAGTGTTGAGAACCCACACGTCCACGGCCTGAACGAACCTGCGACGTGTAGAACTCGGTAAACCGGTTTATCAGATTCGAACGTTTCAAGTACCAGTTTAAGAGCTCGGTATATCGGTATACCTGGTTCTATGGCTATTTTGTAATAAAGAGTGAATCAGTTCATGAACAGTTACAGTCTTGGTTCGTTTTCTCGAAGCGTCATCGGCCAGAATTCACTCTTCTGAATAAGCCGCATGGGCTGTTGTGCTCATGGGCGCGCCTTTAAAGGGCATGTTACATGTACTGCTGTAGTATCAGATGCTAAGACAAGACACCACCATTGGCCTCCGTCGCCGTATCGATAGCACGGGCAGTGGACGCTTGTTCGCTCTGGTTCGAAGAAGAGACAAGAACGCATCGTCAACACACGGAAGTGCTCCGTGGTTGTGCTTCGTAGTTGGATACGTATGATGAACGCGCTCTCATAAAGCCGCGCCCTGCCTCAGGTCGAATCAGATAATCTCTTTTAACGAATCATAGCTCGAGAAAACGAACCTCCCTCTCGCTTAAGTTCTGGTTTACTTTGGTTCGTTCCAATTAAGTTAATCGCAAGTGAACCAATAAAACCTTAGAGCCATGGTTCTGGGGTTTTCAGGTTCGCTGTTTTTTTCGTGAACGGCGGTTCAGGTTCGGTTCGTTCAGGCCGTGCACACGTCGGCGTTAAAAAAGGCAATGACACTATCACCCCAAGAATGTGATTTAAATATCCGGCCCAAAAACTTCAGTGTGAATTTGGTAGTGACGCCGGTAGACGCCGTCAGTGACGTAACGTGATGCAGCACCACACTGCTGGTTTGCGGAGGTACACAAAAACATGCAGTGACGCCGGTAGACAACAAGTTGTCTAGTGGCGTAGATATAATCAAGCTCTTACGCGAGGGGGCGATACGGTGTAGACGTTACTAGAGTGATGCTATCACAGAATCTTGTGCTCGCCAAACAGTTCGTCTTGGAGCATGGTACAAACAATTAAGGTGACTCAATTTATGACATTCTGCAACTGGTAGTCGATGGTAAATACTCCATGACCCAGAGTGTACTCTGAAAAGGGTACATCAATGTGCCTATTGTATTTATTTTTCTCGCGGACACATCGAGTAGAGGAGAAGCCCCCCAGTGCATACCCGTCAGTAGACAATGCACTTAATACAGTAATATTGTACTTGCCATAATAGTTGATACCAAAAATTATAACACTGCCACATTTATCACTCCTTCTCCACTATTATTAGTCGGATGGTAGTCAATCGCCCCTCAAAACAATGCTAAAGCAATGCGTTTTCACGCTATGCCACTAACAACTAGAACAAGGGGCCGTACAAACAAGCTAGCCTTCGTCAAGTTTCGACCAGCAAATCAATGCATGTCGGTATAGCTACTGAAATATCATCAAAAATGGTACTAGGCGTGCTATAGAACTTATTAGACCAGTGCTGAGCGGTAGTAAAGCGTTTCAGCTATCTGAAACGCATTGTTTTGCAGCGAATCGAGCAGTACTTCGCCGAGGAGAGTCTCGAGCTCATGGAGATCTCTTTGCGAAAGCAACTTAACGATACGTATCCGATGAACTGTCAAATCAACTAATTTCCGTGTTGCTACAAACTTTTGGTAAAAGACATCCTTACAATCAGCATCTATGATCCGATACAGATCCAACATTCTCCCTGTTAGGGTACATTCGCTCCAGCACGTCAACATGGACACGAAACCAAAACACCATATGGTTTTGCGTATTTAGTTTTGACACTTGAGCCAATAGAGAGAGTGTATTTTGTACAGTCACCAGCTTACCCTATTTGAACCCAAATTTTCGAGCCGTTGCGATGCATGTATTCTAGGAGCAATATCAGGTGTAAGGAGTCCGAATTCGGAAAATCTTACCGCAAATTCGGAATCTACGGCCGAAGTTACCTCTTATATCTAGCTATCGTATATGGAAATTTATTATCTTCTAGGGGTGATTGGAGCTTGAAATTTGGTATCAACTATTATGGCCAGTACAACAACCAGTATTATTGCAATACACACTCGCAAATCCAGAGCTTCCCCGTAATTCTAATTGACCTCCACTCGCGCACCATCAATGAACAAATTTATTACCGTACTTAGATGAGGTGGACGGTTCGAACGACACGCATGAAATTTACAAGTTTAGCAGGGTTTTCTTAGATCGCTTGTGATTAATTTTTGAGACTATTGAACCTTTTTGTTTTAATTATTTCCTTAGCCGATAAAGTACCAGGCTCTAATTCATGGGGAAAAGTCATACCTCCAATCTGATCCTTCCTTAGCTCCGAAATAAATTTCGGAAAATAGCCAATTTGAAGCTAGTGTATGTTTGGGGCCTGTGCACATACCACATCAAAACAAAGATCGTTGCCAACACGGGACGCCGAGACATCGGTTTAGGTGCTGGATGAGCAGAGCAGACCCAAATGCATCGTCGAAGTCAATTGGCATCCCAGTACTTCACGCAAAGTTTTGAGTGTCGCGTAGGCGCGTGGGATCAGCTTCGGGTACGCAACCATAACGATGCCGTCGCGCTGTTGCTGGTGACTTGTGTTCTGTATATTCAAGTTATAGTTAAGAAGCCTACACTAGTCAGCTGGAAGAAGAAGTACTGGGATATGGACGCCCCACCGCCTGAAATGGGGGATCGCTTTCGTAGACCAGGAGGGGTTCGCCCGTTTAAGAAAACCCTAAACCCTAAACCCTGCAGTCATACGATTATGATGTGTTGGAATATCACGACAGATGTTTGCGAGAAGACGGGAAAGTTACATTCGATGATTTTATGGCGTACTCTCTTACCAAGCCCGAATTCGCTATAAAACCCCCAGTATAAGATGCACCCGTGTTAGGCGCTTTATGAAGCGGTTTATGCCAAACCCTGATTGTGCAGCTGCAGAAGGTGAACAAGATCCCGAAAGTTCTGGTCAAAATAGGCAAGTCATGGCAGATGCCACCACCACCACCGTCGTCGACACGAGTGTCGAAGAAACCACGGTCCATGAAGAT
Source organism: Phytophthora tentaculata (assembly GCA_033557915.1). NCBI lineage: Eukaryota > Oomycota > Peronosporomycetes > Peronosporales > Peronosporaceae > Phytophthora > Phytophthora tentaculata. Next base: position 614,729 of record JAUCEA010000009.1, read on the forward strand.
GGACAGGGCGACATACACGATGATTGCAGTTCTAAAACTGATCTGGCGACAAACACGGACGACGACGTGCAGGAGCGTGTCTGTGCCGACCTAACCATCAAATCGTTGGAGTTTTGCTTGCGAAAAACCCCGACGTACGCGACAGCAGATGTTTTCAGAGGATTCCGCCTTTATCAGTTCGGGCGCACACCCAAGATCAAAGCTTACCTGAGCAAAAAATTACCGAGTGGGTCTGTACTTGCTCCAAGCCAAGTCACTCAGATACTTCCTTTACCTATAATTCAAACCTGCAATTCCAGGATATATGCGCTACAAAAGAAAAATAACAACGTTCCTGAGAAAGATATCGCAGTTTAAATTAGCGGGCTTGGAATTTTTTCGACATCGATTACCAGTATTATGACGCGGTGGCACAAGGCGACCGATGTGTTTAACTTACTGAAGTCTACATTGTCGTGGATCTCAGGGATTGATTTTTCGGTTGCCGTCTCCCCAGAATATCAAGTCAAGCGAGAATTCTTTTTCGAGGAATGGTTGAAAGAAATGCCCATTTTCATAGCCAGGTACAGTTCTCAATGCTGAAAAATTTATTTTTGCTACCGCTCACTAACCCCGGCTCTTTCTGTTGTAGATGGAGCATCTCGATGTCGCTGCTAAAGTATCATTAGGGGACATCACTTTAACTGCTGTGATGCAGACGCTTTTCGCAGCACTAAGTGATGTCTTCTATATTGAGCCTACCAAATGTGCAGTCATGATTGACGGGTGTGTTAGTGTTTACACGAAGCAGCTAACTCATTTATTCGCAGGCTTAACGAGGGATATCATCCTGCTGCCTATAAACTGCAATGGCGTACATTGGTGCTGCATTATGGCCAAGATTGCGAATGCCTAGACGCTAGACGCTGCAAAGGAAATTGTTAAGCTGTTACCAGCCCCGCAACCTCCGCGGATTCGAAACCATATCAGATCGTTTGAGTCGGACCTCGGTATTCAACGAGACAGCTATAACTGCGGAATGTTCATTTTGCTTGCGTGCGAAATGTTTTGTGGGGCAACGTGTCCAACTATTGAGGGCTCACTCACGCGTAGTCAGTTGCAATACTTGCGCTATCGCTACATGTTAATGTGCTTTAAATATCCTGTTTAATACTCGTTCGTTGAGCATTCAAAGTATGGGTTGGTTGCAGCTAATCGGCCTCGCGCTGGTCTGGAATATGTCAGTCTCACTCAGATTGATCTTGATATACCTGCTGGTGTGCTGGCATCGTTCATGCTCTCTCACTGCTCGATCTGCCAAGCTGTTGTCGCTGGTAATGCTGTTGGTTGTGGCGCATTGCTGGCCTCAATATAGCAGCTATCACATTAGGCGATCAAAGCACTCCAATAAGTTAGAACTCTCTCAATGGTGCTCCTCCTGCATCTTACACGCACTGATTCTCTCGTTGTTGGCAACAACAGGCAACATGCCTTTGATATCGCTCGGCCACGGTGTGACGCACAGTGTGCATTGCACACTGATACCGGTACTGGCTTGTCGCTCTGCGCATCGCACTTGATTGCTGCGCTTGTGGTGAATCTGGCTCTCGATCATAACACCGCGTCCTTAACACATTATGTGTTTACTGTTGGTTATTTTTACTAGTGTGCTGGTGCTGAATTCGAGTCTACTATCGGCTTTTACTCGTCCAAAACGAGTACCGTGATTCTGTAAAAGGGCGTTAAATGCCCCATTTAGCTATAAATGACTTCTACTTGTATACTATAGTTTATATAAGATGCGCACGAAAGGGTTAATAGACCTAACGACCAGTTACACATCACCCAGCGAGTATCTGAGCAGAGAACTTATCAACTCACAAAAATTTGACATCAAGCCGTAACTTCTCCTAGATGGGGCACAATCAAACTTTCCAGATCTATTAGCGATGTCATCGATCTTCTAGAATTTCATGCAGCGACGCAAAGTTGCTTTATGGTTCGTAGGTTCCCCATTTGATTCGCTAAGGCCTCAGTCACTTTAAAATTCACCATGTCCTTACCAAATAACTCTGCATCCACCCTACTCGCCCACGATGTCGAGTCACTCCACTTGTTGTTTGCCCGTCACCGACGAAGAGCACCGCCAGGAATAGATCAGAATGCTTGACGCTCGATTCATCGTTTTTCGGGCCGAGCTCACAGGTTTTTGCGCTATTTGAGCGAGGACGAAGGCACAAATTGTGACTCCCCGTGACCTTGACGCTTCCTGGTCATGACGCTTTAGGTTGCGACTCGGACGATACGCGGCAATAGAGTAAATTATTATCTACTGATTAGATAATAAATAATGAAGATTTACAGGATGGGTTGGAGTGCGGTCGTTTGTATTGTCCCCCTTCGTTTATTGCGGAGTAGGTAGCTTGCGAATTATAATGTTACTGGTTATGAGATCTAATGGTGAAGTGCTCTGTTGCGCTTGCACCTTGTACGCGAAACGCTCATTTTGGTGGAGATAGTGTCGTTGATCGAAGAACCACCACACAAATCTGAGGCCGGTCGGATTACGACTCTGCAACATGTGTTTTTTTCTTACAAAAACTACGTCAATTTTGGGTGTCGAATTGTAGCATTGGTCGCGCGATTTCTAAGTGTACGCTTGGTTTTAAAGGGTCGAAGCGTGCTCGTAGAACGGTTATGACCGCTAACATATGAATTCAGCGCTCTTTGCACAAATACGTGCATTATTAATAGGTTTCTGTGAAAGACCCAATTTACATCACATACAAATCTTCAGAACAGTATACAAATACCAAGTAACTTGTGCGTCCCGACATATCGTTTTTATGATAAACGGTATTGTCAACTCTACTTCTAGCCGTCAGTGGGAGGAGTTCAACTAAACAAATTGTACGAACACACTGCATTTTCGCTTTACTCCTCGAATATGTTTTTGTTACGTGCGAGGCTCACCTAAAAATCCTATTTTTGACTCCTCAAAAAGTGTCCCGTAACTATGGCAGAAGGGATAGTACCGGTACAGTACCGTATTGCACGAGTTCTCGGCAACCTAAAATTACATACCAAACTAACACGCTCACTAGAGCTGATGGTCCGCAGTAGGGCTGTTTTATAAAAAGAAAACTTTATTCGGACCAAATTTTGTGGTCAAACACAACCTTCTTGCCAGAAAACGCAAGGTAAATCCTTGTTGCTGCAAACTTGAAGCCCGGTACCTCTGTGTAGTAGGCCACCAGTGAGACCAATGTTGCCGCTGTGTCGCCACCAGGGAGTCCTGTTGTGATGTACGTTAGTCTGGGTTATTTTCGTAAAAAAAATAATGCAGGTACACGAAAGTCTGCACGAAATGATTTAGTGCTGCACAAAAATATTTTCGTGCATTTTTTCGTGCACTACACGAAACAGCTCAAATGCTCACTGTGTTTACCACTTTTTACTTTTTGCTTATACATGTATACTTGGGGTGACCTTTTTACGCGGTTGCAGAGATCTCGTGCAATACGGTACATGGCACAATCCAATGGATTGAATCCATTACTGTATGCATAGGGTCTGTGATTTGGGAAAAGAGCAGAACGCTGTGCTGAATCAGCGATCAGCACTGCTGATCAAGTTCGCCTCCGTAAGTTACAGTATAGTATACTGAGTATACTATGTAGTAGTTAGCAGTGCTCAGCAGAGTCACAAGAGCGTGATCATCCCTGTTGATCACGGTGATCCCTAGAGGATCCTTCTTTACGGTTTTTTTGGATTTGATTACTGTACATGCTGAGTAGAGTCACGGGCCTTCTTATCGGAGCAGAGTCTGCTCTTATGGTTCCTGGGCAGTGGCAAGACCACTCTACTGCAACACATTCTCAAGAACAAGGACCACGCGCTGCGTGTGGCTGTGATCGTCAATGACATGGGCGAGCTCAACATCGACGCAGACCTCGTGGCATCCGCTGGTGTGCTCAAGTACGAAGAGCAGCTCGTCCGGCTCGAGAACGGCTGCATCTGTTGCACGCTTCGGGTGGATTTGCTGGAGCAGTTTACCCGTATCGCCGAGCAGGGTGAAGTGGACTATTAATAGGTTGTGATCTAGAGCTCTTGTATCAGTGAGCCAATGCAAGTGGCCGAGACGTTCGTGTTCGACTTTCGTGTTCGAGCTGCCTAAAGACGCTGAGGAAGAGCTGGAGGCCGACCCAGCACTGTCTCCGAGCAGCTCCAAGCGGTCCCGAATGGAATCTGGAGCGTCTTCGGGAGATGACACCAGTGCCTGTGCCTCCCCCTTTGCTTCGGCTGGGATCCGTGCCGTTCAACTGGACGAATTGCTGGTGCGCGACGGCGAGAAGCTGCCTTTGCTGCGCGACATTGCACTACTTGAGGCCGTGTCTAAGACACGTGCGTAACGGTCGTTGACGCCGCCACCTTCTTCCACGTCTTCGATGACTCGCGTATGCTCGCCGATGTTAAAGAGAACCGTAACCAGCTTCCTGAAGGCGACACCCACACGATCACCGACCTTTCGACCAACCAGATCGAGTTTGCAGACCGACCTGGCGCCTGCGAAGGACGTGGGAGCGATGGAGAAAGGCCAACTTCGTTTAAGCTCGTACGCCAAAATCGCGCACTGTCACGGAGAGTCTCTGGGCCAGCAGGAAATTGCTAAGCGTCTGGAAGGCAAGCAGAATGGTCTGTTCAAGAACCTGTTGCGCAGTAAGTGCTTCTTCTAGCTCGTTACTCGGCAGGGATCCCGAAAATGCAATTTTTAGATTAATAGTTCTTCCAGACATCAAGAAATTAATAATGTAATTATTTTAATTATTCTGGGCAATTCAAAGCTGCCCATATATGGAAGCCTAGCACACCAAAACTAACTTGTTGGTGTTCACCCTTATCATAGCTATGATTTTAAGGTGTAATTATTATGAGGTTTATGTGCAAAATGGGCCAGATAAATGCCAACCGTAATGCTTTTCTAGTCGGGTAAGCAAAAACAGCACCATTTCGGCGCTATCAATGTAAAGAGCGAATGTGGATCTACAATCAGTCTACAACGGTCAATATCATGCTTCTACAAGGGAAGCGAGTGTGTGGAGCTGTCTGAATATCTGTGTATACGCCTCACTATTGTATTAGTGCTGATAACGCAGAAAAACCAAACCTAGAATTTATTATTTTAATTTTGCCGGGCCAGGAATTAATCGTTATTGGGGACAAAGTTCCCCTTATAATTATATGATACCCTGATTTAGTTTGTTGTTACGACTGAGATTAATACTCCTATTTACTTTTACGGGATAATCATGTACACTGGGGCCAAAAAAACGAGAAAAAACTCGGTTTAAAAACATTAAGATCATTAGCCCAAGCTACGATTGTCCAATTTAATTAGATATTAAGTCGAATGCATTACCTTTCAAAGACATTAAAGCCGAGGGTCGTTTTTATGAAACAGGGAAATCACCCTTTATTCTGGGGTTCTAAGAAATGGCGTAAAAATTCACTTGTTATGATCAATTCGGAGGCTCTAATGACCCTTTATTAGGGGATAAAAAACTGCTATCGCTTATAAATCTCGTAAAATGTGGCGTCTGTAAGAAGTTAGGCGACTACTCGACATAAGGATGCTCGAATCGAGCCTCGAGGCTCGATGGCCGAGCTGGAGGCCAATTGCCATCGATGCCAAGGATCAAGAAGGTCCACAGGCCTCAGGCCATCGACGCCAAGGATCAAGACGCTCCACAGGACACAGGTGGCAACAGTTGGATGGCTCTGATCGCGACGTCATCTGCCTGGTAATGTTTATTATTCTTTCTGCAGTCCTTTGCAATCTTCCGCCGCATCACGTGGGGGGTTCGTGGTGGATATGCCCCGTCGACCGAACACACTCGTGCGCCAGTGTTTGTGTCGATGCGCTACATTGGCTCTGCGGGTATATGACCGAGGCAAGGAACACTTTGCTTCCAGAATGCCATGAGGTGACGACTCTCAACTGGGGCTGTTCTGCTCGTCACCAGAGCATCGATCGATCGGCTGTTCGCTCAGTCCTTGCTTGCTCTGCTGCTTATTGTGGCGGCTGTTTCCAACATCGAAAATCCTATTACCTTCGAAAGCTTGACGGCACCGACATCGCCGCCAACATCAACACGTACACGACCTACGACGACTACACCTTAGCCATGGTGGCCGCAATCAGCAAGTAGCGCACCACCAAGGGTCTGACAGCTCTGTGCCTCAACAAGAAGCTACACAGGGTGGCGCAGCGCAACTCGGACGACATGGCTACATGGCTCCCAACGGCTCGGACGACTCGACGATGTCGGCGCGTATTATTCCCGATTGTGACTGATGCGCCGTGGCCGAGAACGTTCCCGCTAGTGGACGATGTGATGGTGGCGTGGATCAACTATCCGGAGTATCTGGAGAATATCATGGACGACTACACGGTGTTCGGCTCCGTGCACTCGTTCAACAAGGAGGGCACGTACTAGCACTACTGAGTGCACGACTTCGGCTCTGGTGACGCTGAGCAGTGTGATGGTGCGATCACGAGCGGTTCGATGATGATTCACGTATTTTGCTTATATTAATAAAAAGAATAATAAAATAATTGATGAAGCAAATATTCTCACTACTATCTGCGGCGGTCAGATGGCATTCAGCCACAGTCAATGCATCCTGGCAGAATTCCAGCCCGCCCACAGATAGAAGCGCGTGAGGATGCGTCGACTCGACATTTAAACGCTGAATAATTGTTGCCGATAGTACAAAACTTCACTTCGGATTTATTGATGTTGAAGTTCTTGGTGCTGTTCACCAAAGTGTTGAGCGGCACATACCAGAAGAACGTCAAAGATGTTTAAAAGAATAGGTGAAGTGGATCGTGCACGTCAGAGTAGGCAAACGCGTCCATAGCTGCTTCTGCGAGAACGATTGACGTACTGAAATCTACTGTGGGGATGGAATATCGAATTTCACAGTTTTCTGACTGTCTGTTATGAGCAATAGAAGATAGTGTGTTGATTAGCATTGATGTACTAGATGCTTCGACAGTATGCAATGGTTTGTTTGGTCATGAGTAGGCTGCCGTCGATCATAACATGAGCTAGTCGTTGGAATCGCTTGGGATAGCTAGTGCTGCAGTGGCAATGACGTGACTTTATCAAATGGCGGATGATTTTTGTTAATTGCTAATAGGTACCCACACCCATCGTGGGTCCCATTTCCGGAGGGGTGACGCATCATCAAATATCTGGAAATAGATGTTGGCGTAGCGACCTGCCTTGAAGAAGGTTGCCGTTTTTTTAGTACTAATTAGTGATAAAGTCGCAGCCTTTGTGTGTTGCTCAAGTGAAAATTCGTTGCCTCACTTTCCAATTTGCGTGAAGACGCTACAACAACGTCCAACATGGCACGCGGACTCACTGACTACAGTGCGGAGGCCCTAATGGCCGAAGTGGACGAAGAACTGCGCGAACAACAAACGGAGGAAGAGGCCAACGTATTCAACTCGGTGGGAAAAATCTACGCGAATACGTCAAGACGGAGGTTCCGATGGAGAATACTTTTTTCTCTGTGATCATGTGTGTTCTGTCTGTCGAGCGTCTTCCCAACAACCGTGGAACGCGTACTACGCTCGTCGACGGCTTCATGCAGCCGAACCTAAAAACCTACCACCAAAAGCTGGAGAGGACGGACATGTTTCGCAAGGATGCTTGTGTGTTCAAGGTCACCGTTTGGGACTCCAAAACTCGCTCTGTTACGAGGCCACGTTTTCTAGTAGGCGTCGTGTACGAGGTCAAGAAGATCCACGGAGTGAAGTTTTACCACAACGTTCTCCAAAGCAGTGTGCAGGCTGTCGGGTCGATGACCCCTGGCATCATCGTGCAGCTTGGTAACTTCGAAACTGCCAAGCGTGCACGCCTCGACAACAACGAAGCAGACGGTTGCAGCCCGGGTGACGAAGAGAAGAAAAAAAACACGGAGTTCGTACACTTCACGGCCTGCAACATTGTAAAGTTGAAGTGATAGATAAGATAAGAAATTTGGACAAAACTATATCAATTATGCACGTACGGTGTCGCGACTTGGTCACCTTGCCCGCACGTGCGTGAGCGGCCCGTTCGATGATCTGAGTGTTGGTCATCTTATCGCACCCGGTTCCTTCACCGCTACTACTCCACCATCACCTGTGGATGCATCACGGCGACTGATGGAGCGTTTACGCGCCGGAGATTGCTCTCCATTCACAATCAAATGCAAATTCATCAACCCTATAGCCCCTTCGACGCTTGGTAACATTGACACATTCTTGACTGCCTGACGTTGGGCTATACAAACGTAATTTGCGAGTTAAATACACACTCATTTTGAAGCACAACCACATAACTGACTAGTTCGGACAGGACCAGCCAATCCAATGCCCGCTATTCATTCATACCGTTAGCATGGTAGACACCACGTTCTTAATCCGCTCTAACCGTGATCGGCTTACCGTCACTGCGTGCGCCCTGGCAACGACTATTGCTCACCATTTTTCGTACTCGGAAGTAAATGTGATTTAGGGGACGTCGTCCGAAACTATGTGTACCACATAGTTTTAGGTCGTCGGCCCCTTTAGCAACTCGCAGAGCGCAGCGAACGTGATGCTCTTTACTAGTAATTAAAAATTCGAATGATTATTTTTTCGGATTCCCTGGTATTAATACTCTGTCTCACAACTACGCTACATGGTCACAGGCAGGTCTGTACTGCACTCTGGCTAACGGAGGTATGTCGATCGCAGCCATTCCAGAGGTGGAGCGCACGCGTATTATGAAGGAACTGCCAAATTATCATGAACTCATGGCGCGTGAGTACGGCGACCGCGGGCAGGAGCTCTTTTTTATCGCCCGATTCTCGCAGGAGGATAACGAGATCGCAAAGGTCCGCGCGTGGCCATAAAATAATGGTCATACATATCATTCATAAATGAATTGAAAACTTAACACCCATCACATATCATAATTTATGAGACGTGCTTGTGGAATATCATAATTTATTGAAATGCACTTTAGAAATTATGGGCCTCTCAACACCAACCATCAGACCCTTGCCATTTCCGAATGCTCTACAGAGGCTTTCACTCTCATTGTGCTTTTTACCAAGTCGCTAACAACCCCACCTACCAACAAGACACCCCAGCCCCCCCCCGTCCCACCATGGTCTTCGTTCCCCGTCCTGCTCGCTCCACTTTCACGTCCACCCAAGTAGCTGGTTTTATCTTCCAACCGTGCAGCGACGACTTTGACGAAGTTATTCTCGAATACTTCAGATGTCGTTGCGGCACAGCTAGAAAGCAAACCAGCCGAAACTGCTTTACCAACCTTATGCAGGATGTAAGGCGTGAGCATCCCAACTTCGAGGTAAAGATGCTGGAAGTTAAGACGGCAGAAACAAGCTCTCTTTTGATCTACGTGCAACAGTCGTCGCAAAACTTGTACAGCTGGCTTGTGTGGAAAATTATGAGCAATCTACCGCTCACATTTTGTGAGAATCGGTCTACCAGGCGGTGCGTTAAACGCTTTTGAGGGGGGGGGGGTACTTCTACTCTTGTTAAGGACGAAATTTTCTCTTTATTAAGGTTTTTTATATTGTGAATAGCTACACGACGTTGACGCCTGTGTGAGTCGAAACTGTGCGAGGTGGTATGGAAGGGGTCGCGGTGGCCGTGGAGAGGTCTATCGCCTCTGAATGCCTGACCGCTTCGGACTCATCCTGGATGGATGGACCCATTCGTCCGAGCACTACGTTGCTGTATTTGCCCGGTACGAGGTGAAGGGTAAGGTAAATACACCGCTTCTATGCATGGCTCCACTACTAAACGAGCCCGACGACGACCTCTCTGCTGTCGCGCACAGAGAATTCTTAGCCAACATGCTTCCACGAGACTTCGGTAAGCAGGTCCATCAATGTGGCTACCTCGTGGGCGACAACTGTAGCGTCAACCGACGCCTAGCTACACTCATGGGTGTTCCCTTGGTCGGATGTGCGTCGCACAGACTCAACCAAGCCGTGCAGCAAGAGCTGCATTCCCACGAGTCCGATCTCGCTAGAGTACAGACACTGATGATCAAGCTTCGGACTCTGACCGAATCGGCTAAGCTGCGGTACGATTTGTCATATTTAAAATGGTTTGTATTATATTGACTTTAAAACTTACGTCTAGTGCTATATTTTTTTAAATATTTATTTTAGGCTTAAAACGGACCTTTGACCAGTAATTCGTCAAGATACTCGGTGGAGCTCTACGTTTACAATGCTTCACCGGTATTTGAAGCTTCTGGAGCACTTCCAAAGGACGATGATCTCGCAGGCCTTCTCCTTACCCCTGCGTGCAACTGCCGTCTGCGAGGTCTCCTAAAGGAACTTAAGGACGTTGAGTCCGTCGCCAAGGCTCTTCAAGGCAGCGACGCAGACCTGCTGGATGTGCGCGAGTGGTTTGATGACTTAATTGCTATCAAACCCGAATACGCCAATTATCTGGGTACGTCAGCTTGTATTTGTTTAACATTTGTTATACGGCTTACAATATTGTGTTAACATGTCTAGGCCCAAGAGCAGACATCGTTCACAGCCCTGACTTCGAGTCAGGGTGCGTTCGAGTGCTGCGCGGCAACACTAGCCGCTTGATTCGTGCCGAGAAAGCAGCTCTGAGCGCGTTCGCAGTGGATTCTGTAGCCGCTGCTCCAGCTGGGAACAACCAAGAAGGATCGTTTGTAGAGCGCATACACAAGCGCCGCCGCCTTTCCCAGCAAGAACAACGGTATGCACTTGTCGGTAGTATTCTACCCACGTCGAAGGTGGTGGAAAGATTCTTCAGTATGGCCAGAACAACCTTCGGACACGAACGCAATATCCTGCGCCCGATAACCTTGGAGCAGATCTTGTTCCTGCGCCAGAACGCGAGCTACTGGGATGTATACACTGTTGATAGTCTTAGAAGCTAAGAAGTAAATGCAAAATGCATGCATCAATGATCCTACATCTCATTATTGATGCACAATATTTACCCTACAGAGTGCCATTAGTTATTTTTCCTACAACTCATGAATAAATAAACATGCCATAATCGGGCAGCCCTGGTTAATAGAAAGAGTTTGTCAATGCTTTGTCGATATACTGTTTCTTGGGTCGTATACGGGTCGGGTCGGTCCAATAGGTCGGACTGAGGAGGGATGACATCGACATCTATAGACACTCTAACTATGTCTTCTGTGCGTTGCTTCCAAAAAGGTGAGCCCTCCATACTTACACGGCTGCGTTTTCGCTCAAAGGGCATCCACTAGGTGAAAGTTGCTGAAGTCTGCCTCGCACAGTCTTGAAAAAGGGAGCACTAAAGCACATGAGGCCGCTCTGCTCGGCCGCTCAAAGTGCGTGATGTCGTCCATCCTAAGTGATTAGCCAAATCGCATTAGTAACATGTCCTGATTTATCTTAAGTTTCGTATCGGAATCGTGTTGTAATCACCGACCTATTAGCCTGACCCGACCCGTATACGACCCAAGAAAAAATCTACGGCTTTGTCTAAAATATCGCGTGTGTAGCGAAATGTGATGGTACTGCATACTACTTGAGCTTTATAATCATACAGTACATGTAATAGAAGCGATTTTTCAGCGGTGAGCGCGAACCCTCGCCAGATGAAGCCGACCTCTTGGTTGATACAGTTGCCTCTTTACATCGTGTTACACTGTTCCATTTACCTAAGATGGTGAATATCTCTTTATACTAATATTATTGGAACTGACTATACTTGTAGCGTCACCATAATGTGACTGTAGCTACCCTCCAGACCATCCATCTCACTATACTGGATTCCAGGCACTTTAATCTCTAATTCACTCACTTCGTCTTTTGACACTTACAGCACAAGTCTACTTCCTTCACTACGCTTCCCGCTAACCTCGCCATAGGTTATGAGCCCAAGCCGAGACTCAAGTGACGATTTTCCACGCCTCGTTGGCGCCGAGAATTTCGACGTGTGGAAGGCCCGTGTATGCGCATCGCTAGATGGCAAACATCTTCTAGGCTTCGTGACGAACCCCGACTACGACGGCATCTATGATGAAGATGATGACGCCAGCGGAAGCGACATGCCTGATGTGGATGACAACCCGCAAACAAGCCAGAGCAGAGTACTGAAGTTGACTCGGACACTGTGGACTACGAAGAGAGCGATGATGGACTCAAGCCTCCATCCGACTCTGAAGAAGGCTCGGACGCCAGCTCTGACTCCACAGTCAAACATAAGGACTACTAATATCCGTCCGATCGTCCACCGCCAGATGCGGAAGGACCGGTATCGCAGAGTGAAGGAGAAGCCCCAACCTCTCAATTCCCGTAAGCGTCATCGACAAGAAGCGAAGACGAAGGCGTTTCTCATGAAGACTATGGACAGCACCCACGTCCGACTCGTCAAGAGCCTCACGACTTCGTACGAGATCTTCTCGCGCATTTGCGAGAAGTACGAAGGGGCATCGTTCCACAGCGACCGTTACTTCATCCAGCTCTTCTTGATGGAGATCAAGTACGAAGAAGGCTCAGACCTGACCGAATTCTTCCTGAAACTGAAGAATGCGATGAAAGCTACAGAAGTAGCCACCGAGTCGGTGATGACCGAGGGCCAGAAGTTACTATACCTGTTTCACTCGATGCCCAAATCATGGAAGAATGACCTCCGTATTTTGAAGGGCCAACGGAAGTATATCCCGTGTGAGGACCTAAAGCAGAGTATCGAAGGCAAGGTCCGCGGCATACAAGCTCAGGAGCGCTACACACTCTCGAAGGAGTCACCCGAGACTAGTGCCATCAAGAATGAGCGGGCTCTAGTGGGCACTGGACCACCTGCCCTGCAGGGTCCTGACCCCACCGGTGGCGATGTGTGCGTTTACTGTGATCGACCACGCCACAACATTCGCCAATGCCGTGGCCTGCAGCGAGACCTCCGCGGTGGTCGAGTGAAGGCTGGTACGGTCCTGCCTGCCAACGTTGCTGTTACGAGTAATACGACGCGCAACCATCCGTACCGCAGCTCTAAACACAGAAACAAAGGACGCAATAACGGCAGGGGGGGGCAATACCCACAATAACAGTGGTGGTGGTGGTGGCAAAAACAAGCGAGGCGACAGCGGGATGAATCGCAGTCGTAAGCAGGATAGCAATAGTCCGTTGTTGACTCTGATTACGGCGCCGAAGACAATGGCCACCGCACAGTGCGTCGCCAAGGCCGCCGCGATGTTGGCCTGATTGCTGTTGCTACGTCACTCAATCCACCAGTGAGCCTTGTGGCCAAGCCCAACGTCCAACTGGATCCTACATGTACCATTGACTCTGGATGTAGGCGTCACGTGACGCACGAATCCCAGTGGTTTGCTGACATTGCGGGCAGTGGTGGCTCTAATACTGTTGGAGGTAACAACCAGATCCCAACCGAAGACACCGGCCGTGTTGAGCTGGCCGTCACCGACTCCAAAGGCAACTCAAAGACGCTCATCCTGCATGGCGTCCTCTATACTCCACAGCTACAATTTCAGGTTGCTATCAGTCCCAGCGGCCGTGAAGCAATACTATCGCTTCAGCTTCGATCGCAAGCACTGCGCCGTCCAAACGGACCAGCGCTTCAAACTCAAGGCGCCGATGGTTACTAACACTGACCTATATCAGCTTCAAGCCCAACCAGTGGCGACCACTACGGCACTCGTGGCCTCAGGTAAGCAATGGTCCTTCTGCTCTTACACAAATGACTTGAACATCCTAACGCTCGCACCTTGCATGACCTATCTAGGAGCCAAGCCATTCGCGGACTCGATGTCTCTGCGACTGTAGACAAGAAAGCTCAGTTCTTCTGACATCTTGCACGTTAGCAAAATCGCACCGCTCACCCTTCTATTCAAACTGAACGGTTGAATGTGTAAAATCTCCTTTGTAAAAAGTGCATTCCGATATATGTGGCCTATTTCCCGTACCTAGCCTCACTGGCTGTCTCTACTTTCTGATCTTTATCGACGACTTTTCTCAATACATGTTCACTTACCCAATTCGGCATCGTAGCGACCTGTACGAATGCTACGAGGACTTCCGGCTAAAAGCCCTGAACATTTTCCGACGTGATGTCACTGTGCTTGAGCATACTCGCATAATTAAAAGTCATGATATCCAGCGACTTCAAGCAGGCAATGCAAAATAATATGAAAAACTAGGTCGCATACTCTTCCAGAAGTACGGAACTTACGTACAGTTCACAAATGCATACACTCCGCAACAGAACGGAGTGGCTGAACGACGCATGCGGGCAATTATGGAACGAGTTCGAGCGCTGCTATTGGACGGCAAACTGTTAAAGCAACAATGGGCAGAGTGTGTCTGTCATGTGACAACACTTATCAACATGACGTCTAGCTCGAAGTTGGCTGAACGCACGCCGTATGAACTTTGGCACAACCGGACCCCATCGATGGAATACATCAAAGTGCTCGGGTGCAGCGCTTTGAACATATAATATAGCAATACCGAGACAAACTCGATGCCAGAGCCCGATTATGGATGTACTTAGACATCCCTGACCATAAGAAAGGTTATCACCTGATGGACCTCATCAAGGATGCCATTGGGTACAGTAGAGACGTAGTCGTTAAAGAGGACGCATTTCCCTCGCTAGCCAACCTGGTGTCCACCTCCGGGACACAACACGACGCACAGATGCAACACCATGCACATGCACCACATGCAATGCCGGCGCAACACCCCGCACTTGCATCACACGAAGCGCAGACGCAACACACTGCCCCTCCACCGGAACCTGCAACCTCCATAGCTGCGACCGACACAGCCCAGCGTACACTCCCTCCACTCGGGGAGGCTCTTGGCCGAAGCGTCATACACTACTCCTGTCGAACGGAAACGGGATCAGATCCTACCGCTCCTCCTGCGTCTAAGCGACCCCGTCATAGCGACGACGCGGACGTGTCCTTCACCTCGGAGGAAGATCTACAGGAGCAGGAGCAATATCGGACGTTGTTCTACCTGCTACTAGCGATTCGGTATGTGTCCGAGCTCACTACGTATCGAGCGGCCATGCTGTCGTCTCACGCTGAGCAGTGGCATACGGCAGCGACTTCAGAATATAAGTATCTCATGGATAATATAACCTAGGCTCTGGTGCCTCCTACTAAAGGACGAAAGATTCTAATAAGCCGTTGGGTCTTTGTAGTAAATTATACCGGCACAGGCAAAATTGATCGCTTCAAAGCGCGCCTAGTGATTAAGGGTTTCTCCAGAAATTTGAAATTGACTACAACCAGATTTTCTCCCCCGTTATTCGGATGGAAGTGCTTAGACTGATTCTCACTATCGCAGCCCTGCTCTATCTAAGAATACGCCAGATGGATATGAAGACAGCATTCTTAACGGTTTCTTTGAAGAGGAGACATACATGGCTCAATCGGAAGGTTTCACAACCCCGGGTAAGGAGTACCTCGTGTGCAAGGTATTAAAAAGTCTACACGTACATAAGCAAGCCCCTCGTGTCTGGTATCAGACGCTGTCTGCTTTCCTAGAGAGCCTTGGGTTTTGTAAACTCCATAACGACCGGTGCGTCTTCCGCCGTACTCGTACCGGTGTCATCTGTTATATCGCGGTGTATATCGACGACCTGCTGATCATTGCGCCGACAACAGCGCTCGAGTGAGCTGAAAGCCGCCCTAAAGAACAGGCTCTGCATGTCAGATCTAGGGGAGGTGAAGTACTTACTCGGGTGGTCCATTCATCGATACCGTAAGAACCGAACGATATTTAGCCACCAACACAAGTAAGCTACGAAGGTCGTTGACCGTTTTAGCGACTACATTCCCTATTCTATTGCTACTCCAGCAAACAAGAACGTCAAACTCACCGCGAGCAGCCAACCGAGCAGTGATGCCGAAAAAGATGCGGTGAAACACTTTCCGTATCGTGAAGCCGTTGGCAGTGTCATGTATCTCATGGTAGGCACTCGACCCGATTTGGCATACTACTTGCGAGAGGTCAGCCAATTCCTATCTAATCCAGGAATGGATCACTGGAACTTTGTCGTGCGAGGCCTTAAGTATCTGTCAGACACAAAATAATATGGTCTCCTTCTTGGTGTATCACTCGATATCACACCACAGAGCCTAGCCGACAATCTGATAGCGTACAGTGACTCCGACTATGCAAATTGCCCTGACACCAGACGCTCGGTCGGCGGATATGTGACCATGCTGACCAATAGTCCAACCTCGTGGCTTTCACGCAAACACCACACTGTGGTGCTATCGACAACAGAGGCAGAGCCTATCGCGTTGTGTCTTTGCATGCCAGAGATGATATTTTTCAAGCTTCTCCTCGAAGAGTTAGGCTTTACCACCACGCAAGCAAACACTTTCTACGAGGACAACCAAACTGCATCAACATCTTCGATAACCCAGAACTCCATGGGAGATCCAAACATGCGCACACTCGATTCTGTCTTGTATAAGAAAAGGTAGAGCGACACGAATTTAACGTTATCCACTGCAACACCAAAGCAATAGTGGCCGATATATTTAAAAAAGCGCTAGACAAGCATCAGTTCAGGGAACTCAGGACCAAAATTAGGATGACATCTCTAATTAACTAAACAAGAGCATTCAGTTTTATAATGCGAGTATTTTGCCATGCATGAAGCGTGCCTATTTTAAATGCGAGTTTTTATTTTCCCCACTAGGTTTTACTTGTTTTTATCGCAGCAAAGGTTTCCTCCTCACTGAGGTTTCCCTGGTCTAAGTACCGAATTACAATAGGCACATGAACATATAATATCCATACACAAAGACGACAAATTGCAAGGAATATCATTATCGATAAGGCAAACCCGCGGAAATTCCTATCATCAGCATCTACGTAAATGTGACGAATGGACGAATGAAAGCGATGACGTTAATCCATGTTGCTGCGGACGGACGCATTACCTGGTCTTGGTCGTCGTACAGAAGTCGTCGTCCTCGACGGACATGAAGGACAAACGCGTGACCGACGAACTGGTTGTTATAGGCCGCACAGAGGTACAGCCCGTCGAGAAAGGTCAACTTCGTTTAGAACACGAGCTCCACGGCGACCAGCAATTGCAAAGTTCCTCTTCACCATAGGCTTCAACTAGAAGTCACGTCCGCAGTCACGTAGCTTGCGCAGGAACACGAGGAAAATATTCCACAACGTCCCTTTCGTGAGATCTATGCCAAACTTGTTCTTCTCGTACGCCACGAAATCGTCGATGTCAGACTGGTAAACAATATCATGCCGACCGGCCATTTCTGCAATTCGCTTGAACTCGTTGACTAAACAGAGCCCTGTTAAGCCCGCCACATTTGTGTGCTTGCCGAACTCGTCCGTCTTACAAAACTCATCGAAGTTTGCGACCATCGAGTTCTTCCAGCGGTCAACAAGGGCTATATCCTCCGCAAAACCATCGTCCACTAACGGTCCCTTTGGCTCCCATGTACGTTGATAGTACTTCCCACTTTTGATGACGGACAAGCCAGATTAAACTGTACTCAAGCCCGAGGTCGGTCGTCTGCCGATCAATAATACGAGCAACATGCCATTTTTGTTTGGTGGATGCATAAGAGTCACGAACCGTAACACGCCCTGGTCCATAGGTTATGCCGTGAATGCGAAACAACAACTCGTTTTCATCACCAGCTGCCTGGTCTGTAGCAGCAGGTACATGGTCGGTAAATTTGGTGCCTGGTCAGTGGCACTAGGAGCTTTATCTGTGGCACTAGGAGCCTGGTCTATGACTGTAGACATCGAGTTTGTGGCACCAGGTGCTTGGTCAACAACACTAGCTCGGTCATTGAGGGTGTCTACTGCCGGCTCTATCAAAAGCATTGGTGATATTACAGTCTGTACGGAAGCAGCAGTCCGACTGCTCAAGGATGTATTCATGTCACTGCATTTCCCCGGTTCAGTTACAGCACCACCCGGAGATGCTGGCGAGCAGGACCGATCAACTGGCTGTTGAACCCGCGAACCCGCTCGCACTAGACGTTGCTTCATTGATCGCCAATGCTCCTCCAGTCCTCTCTGAGCCCTGGGCTCCGGTACGGACCACAGCCCTCGCCTACTCCCTCGCCTGCTTCTTTGCGCTGATTTTAGCAGCTGTGCCAGGCTTCCGTGCCCCCCCCCCCCCCCCCCCCCCCCCCCCCCGGGGAGTGGCCTGCCCTTGGTGGGTGGCCTGCGCCGTATCTTCCAAATCCGGACCATGACCTTCGTCGTCGTTCTCCTTCCACAACCAGCACAGCTGATAGACAAAGTCGAATTGGCAAACGAACGATTCCTTGGAACGTATTTCTAGACACTTAAGAGGCGGTACCAAACACTTTTGTTACATCTAATATCTAATATTTAGTAGAGGTACGAAACCATGCAAAGAGGCAAGGAGGCTGTTACAGTTGCCTCTTTATATCGTGGTACACTGTTCCATTAACTTGAGATGGTGAATACCTCTTTATACTGATATTATTGGAACTGACTATACTTGTAGTGTCACCATAATGTGACTGTAGCTACCCTCCAGACCATCCATCTCACTATACTGGATTCCAGGCACTTTAATCTCTAATTCACTCACTTCGTCTTTTGACACTTACAGCACAAGTCTACTTCCTTCACTACGCTTCCCGCTACCCTCGCCATATTGGTCAATCTCTGTTGGCGGTAGTGGGGAATTCTATTATATACTGCAACACAATTTTATAATAGAGAGCAACCGCAAACTGACTCTCGATTTGCTGGAGCTTCCGCACAGTCATTCTTGCGGGAGGTATCTGTGTCCCGAGTGCGAACGGTGGCAACCAGATTGAGCACGATCGCAGTCGTTCCCCCGCCGGAGTGACGTGCGGCCTGTCATTTGAAGATCTACTGCAAGAGGATGAGTGAGCGACCCTTCGTTTTCGCTTCTTCTGGCCTGCGTCTACGGCCGGTGTGGCTTGTTGATGACTGCTTCGTGGTTTGACTTTGACTCCTGAGCGTCGTAGTATAGAGAGCATCGGAGAAGGGACTGCTGCTAATGCTGCCGACGGTGACGGGTTGATATGCAAGGGCCCAAGGGCGGGAGTCGTGGGTCTCGTGTACAACCTTGGACTTCTTCGAGAAGAGAGAGGTGTTGCACGTCCTTGTGTGCTCTGCAATTGTGTGTGTGTGCGATTCTGTGACTACACACGGAGCCGTACCCGTCCTGGTTTGCTATCGGTAAGTCTGCTCAGTCGTGAGTTTGCCTGGAAGCCCGGAAGTAAACAATACATATTGCTTTTACTTGTAATTGCAAGTTTGTTTACTTCAAACCTACTCTTCCTAACTTACGCATAAGGACAGTTCGCTACGCCGAAGCAGCACAAGCGTCCCATTTCAGGACGACTCACGACACGTGGTGGAGAAGCAGGGTACTGCTTTCGCTGTGAAGTAGCTGGGGCTGGCGTGCGGGTGGAAGAAGCTTATATTTAGTTCGCGAGCGCCGCCTGCTCTCTTAGCCGAGGCCAACCGTTTTGGAGGCCGTCGTACGGTGTTTGGAGAGTGAGCTTCTCGCCCTGACCGGCCGTCGAAGCAGTTGTACTGGGTGCCGCACGGTGCATTGGCGCGAAGAAGGAACACTGGATAAAGAAATAACGTGGATAAGTCGAGTAGAATTGCAGTAATTGGAGAGTACCAAAATGGCCGCTGGAGACGTGTACAGTGATGATGAAGCGGAAAGGTCCCCCAGTCAAGGTGAGGAAGCCGGAGGAGAACACTCGTCGGTGTCAGTACCCGCTGCTATGGAGAGTTTGGAGAGAGGCGCGGGAGGTAGGGCCGCACGTGAACTCGGGGCAGAGCGTCAGTCTCAGTCTGAGGAGAAAACGGCGAGGTCCCCTGAGGCCCCGGACTCGGCCGTGTGGCGCGAGTTATTTGCCGAGGAGTACAAATGGGCTGAGGCCGGAGAAAGGCGCTTGCCCCCCTCCTCTACAGGCGCCAGGACGGAAGTTAAGGAAGGACCCGGAGTGAAGACGAAGTTAATGACTGCAGAGAATCGAGATCGCCCAGTACGGACGGTGATGACAGCGAGTACTACGACGCCCAGGGGTATTACTGTAACTTCAGAAGCAGTAGTTTTACTCTCACTGCCGCCCAAGAATGAGTCTCTCCCATTGCATCATGGATCGAGCAGCATCAGTATCAAGAAACAGCTTAGGGGACGATATGTCGGTCGTGCGAGTTTAGATACGTCAGCTCGAGCTTGAACATGGAGTCCCAGACCTTACCAGTCACGAATACGTGGCGTGTTACTGGATCGTAAGCGATACCATTCATCACGGCATCCTGCTTGAATGGGGAGGCCATCATAGCCTCGGAATGAATGTTCGGCACCATGTTGGGTGTCCAGTCCAGATCTATCTGCTCCAGCACATCTCCAGTTGTTATGCCGATACGTAAGATATGGTTCCCGAACCACACGTTGGCAAGCTGTTCTCCTTCCACATATTCTAGCTCGTTCACGTTGATGACCACCTTGCCTTTTTTGTATTACGAGTCGGAATACGACGCCGAGTACGAAGAGGAAGGAGACCTCACGATCAAGCGTAGCCCCAGCGCGTTCGTTTCGCGGAAAAAGGGGCCCGTGGCTCGTCCGTCGGATCGACCCACCTTTGGGTGGAGCTGGGGCGCTCAACGATCGAAAGTGACAGGTCGGGACTCGCAGTGGCCCGATAGAAAGAAGGTTTGAGGACACTCGCGGTTGATCGCTCCGGCCACCCTCGCTTGGCTGGGGTCAGTTTTGCTCCCGGTACTCTGAAGTCGTCCAAGGAGGCTCCCTCGGCGCCGACTCCCAACGTGCGTTCCGTTCTGAATAAGCCCTCGCCCTTGAAGCAACATAGCGGTGGGATGACGGACGATGGACATCCTGTGGCTCAAGCGTCGTCCGCAGCTCCCGCGAGCAGTCGCCGCGGCTCCAATCCTCAGCCAGCTTCCTTGAACATCACGGACTCCTTTCAGCTTTCGCAGCTGGTATCGAACGCCTTGAAGGTGCTGCCGATGTTCTACTTGAACTCGGTTACTGTAGAAAAGGCCCGTGCTTGTGGGAGCTATTAGAAGCGCAAACGGAAGGCCTACCCGACCGGTTCAGGCTGTTAGTGTTCCGGCAGAGGCTCAAGCGCCGAGAAGCCGAAAGGTGGCGGAGCAACTCGAGCATTCACTCGTTCAGTACGCTGATGGTTCGGTTCCACAACCAGTCCCTGAGCCGGACGGCGGACGAGTTGTGTAAACGGCTCGAGACTACTCGGCGCGAACGAGGCGAGCACAAAGAAGAATGGGGAGACCGCGTGTCAGATCTGTGCGAGTCTCTGGACTACCCGAATACGCAGATGCGTTACCAACTGTTCCGTCGCGGACTGAGGAACAAGCGTATGCTGACCACTCTGGGAGCGAACCCGGCCTCTGATATCCAGGAAGCATGCGAGAGGTTGATGTTCAGGGACATGCACCGACCTATTGAACAAGATGACGAGTTCTCCGACGATGCCCGTCGAAAACATGAAGGGACTCGCCGGTACTGGTCTCGCTGAGGTGTTAGCCGCTTAGAAGAGGGCCGCTGTCGTTTGCGGTACGGTAACGGCCCGGGTTGGGGAAGTCGACGCGGAGGAGGACGACCGGAATTCAAGTTTGAGGGCAGTGACCGCAACGGAAAGCCCCGTTGAGGAAGCAGGGGCGAATTTCGGGATGCAATGGAGAGTGCGCTCTTGCGGGGGTGCGATGGACGGAGCCGACTCTCCGTTGAGGCGGTTTGGGGACGACGCTCATAGTTGGGGTGTCTCGTTCCCGCGGCTGAGTCATGTTCCACGCCCTCGAGCTCAGCCAAGGCTGAAGTCTGCCCTGACGAAGCCTTCGGCTCAGAGCTCGGGCAGGGAGCGGGCCGAGGAAGAAGGGGCTAACGTAGGCGAGACGGTGTACTCCCGTTGGACGACTCCGAGAAAAGTGGCATCGCCGAAGTCGTCGGGGCTGTGAGAAAGGTAGATGCTGGCCTCCCGGACGGAACGAAGGGCACCACTGCTGTAGGAATTCACAAAGGGGAATCCTCGAGGTCGAAGTACACGCGTCTCTTCTCGAAGGATGAGCCCGAAGTCATGGAGTCGTATGAGCCTGGCGATGAAGGAACAGTTATCGCTGGAGTAAAGGTACGAGTCGAGCCGGAAGAGTACGACAAAGAGTTTGAGGAGCGGTTGATGCCTATGGACGAGGTGGAGGTCAATCGTCGCACGCAGACGGTGCTAAGGAGCCTTCCTTGGGAGACATGACCAAGTATGTGGGAGTTCCTGTAGAGGTGCTTTCGCCGGCGAATAACCCGTCACTCGCCGGTTAACGAATCCCGAGTACTGGCAGGGATGGTGCCAGGAGACGCTTGAGAATTCGACTGAGGCCAAGGGGATCAACCGTAACTTCCGGTCGTCTTCAGCTCGTTTCCCCGTCGAACCAGGCGGTTCTTCCACCGAACCCCCTGAGATGGCGGGCGTACCACAACCCTTCAGCGGGAGGTACCGGTCCTATAATCTGTCCCGGGACCGTTGCTGCTCTAGAGAGGTCGGCGGTGGAGGACACCGTGTGTGCTAATATCGTCCTAGCGCACGAGACCGAGGACGTAGTGGCTCTGTCCGCCGAGTAGCCGCCTCCCCCCTCGCCCTTCGGGCCCAAGGCCTTCCGACGTGTAACGGTCCGAAGCGTTGCTCGTGAGGCTGTGTACCGGCTACTCAAGGAGGAAGTCGGAAGCCTGGACGATGGAGGTGGGTCTCCTTTGCCGGTTGTCGAGGAAGCCCAAAAGGCCGAAGTACCGCCGTTGCAGGGTAAGGTACCAACCCTGGACTGGGAACGACAGCGGTGGCATGCCGAACGTGTTGACCAGGAGAAGGGGTTGGTAGGCGAATTCTGAGCCCTCCTCGAGGACTGAGTTGAAGGGTATTTTACCAGCAATGCGAGCGATATCTGGGGAAAGCTAGTCAATCGTGCTCGAAAGCGGCCGTTGAGGGGCCGAAGCCCAAAGATTCGCCGGCGCCGAAAACGAGGCACGGTTGTTTCGACTGTTCTGCCCTTTACGGGAACAAATCGGAAGTCCTTCTAGGCCTCAGGTTTCGGAGGGATCGCGGCGAGGACGTTTCTCATAGAGGTGCCCCCAGAGCGTACATCGCCTGAACCCCCACCAAAGCATGGCCTGAAGGCCGTTCCGATTGAGCTACCAGATGGGTTTGCCCTTAATGACGGTGGAGGCGAGGGGGGTTCGACTATGCCTCGAGTGGTGCCTGGAGATCGGCGCGTGGTGTGCCCAGTTGGGGGCTTTGAAGCCCTTTCGGGGGGTACATCGATGGCCTCCCCAAGCAGATGCTCACCGATACGGGTGCGACTCTGAGCCTCCTCGACAGACGGTTCCTGAAGCGTCTGGGGCGGTTTTCGGAGCCGCTTTCGCCTTACGATGGTAGGGTTAACAGCTCCTCTGGCTACAAAGTTCACGTGCGTGGTTGGATAACCCTACCAGTGCGGCTAGGTTCCCTAGAAGTTCCGTTGAGGATGTTAGTGGCGGCTCGATTGCATGTCGACGTTATACTGGGGGTGGGAGCCGTTGGGGCCCCGATTGACGTGGCCGAGCGGACCTTGACGTTAAAAAACTCCAGAGGAGTCCTAAGGCTGGGCATGACCACTGTGCACGATGCCTACTTGGCGAAGATGACCTCGTCGGTCCGTCTGCCTCCGCTATGCCAGGCCTTAGGCGTTGAGGACATCGCCGGAGAAGTCGAGGACAACGAAGTGGCGCTGGAGGGCGCTGTCGGTCTGCCTCCTACGCTGTGTGTGGCGCGGTCGCTGTGTATAATTGGGAGGTGCCAAGCGGTCGTCAAAGTCTGCAATGCGTCTACTGATGCGTGCTGGGTTTGTGAGGGGACGGTGGTAGCGTCTGCGTCGATCGTTCCAAAGTCGGCTTTCGAGTACGAAAAACCGACGGGCGGTAGCGCCACGTCCGAAGGGAGTGTACCAACCGGACTTGCGGGCGGCGCTGTTGTGTCTTCCGCTACGGAGGACGGTAAGGGGGGCGAGGGTGGGGCTACTATGTCAGAGACGCCCGAAGAGGATGTCGGCGCGACTGCCGACTTCTCTGAGTCTGACCTCTCTGTAGACCAGGAGTTGTTGTTCCGGTCCGAATTTTTCTCTGGTATGATCGTGGAGTCTTCAATGAAGCCTGGGCGCACGGAGATGCTGTACTTCAAGATCGATACGGGCGCTAGTCCTCCGAACAAACAGCAATTGTACCAAGTGTCGCTGGCCGAATGCGAGGTCATGGAAGCTGAAATTCAGCGGTATCTAGAGAAGAATTTCATCCGTCCCTCGAACAGCCCTTGGGCCAGTCCGGTCCTGATGATCCGAAAACCATACGGTAGTATACGTTTTTGGATCGACTACCGTAAGTTAAACGCCGTGACTGTAAAAGACTGCTATCGCATGCCGCTGATCGATGGTATCCTGGACGTCCTCGGAGATGCTCAACTGTTCTCGACCATGGACATCGCGTCCGGTTACTGGAACGTCCCCATGGACGAAGGTAGCATCCCGAAGACCGCGCTCACGTGCAAATACGGTCTCTATGAGTGGCTGGTGATGCCCTTCGGTCTCTGTAACGCCGTACCGGCTTTCGAACGGTTGATGGAGACGGTCCTGGTGGACCTCAAGTGGCGTATTTACATGGTGTACCTCGATGACTGTGCGATTTGTTAGTAAGGACTTCCCGACGCATCTCGTGCGGCTAAGGTAAGTGTTCCGGCAAGCGGGGTTTCATCTAAAAGTGAAGAAGTGCCATTAGGGCCGTAGCCAAGTCGCTTTCTTGTGGGCTACCCCAACTGGGCGCATTTTCCAGCTTGGCCCTAGAGTCCCTTTGGCAAACACCTTACTTCAACGTTTGGTCACCGCATACGACGAGCCAGCTATGGAGACGATTGTAAGAACCGAGGATCATCCGAGCGAAGAGCAGCGGGTCGTTTATGACCAGATTATTCAGGAGGCCAACAATCCAGAAGAGGGCAAAAATAAGTTGTTTTTCGTCGATGGACCAGGAGGAACAGGAAAGTCTACACTACTTCGAAACATACTGGCCAAAGTCCGACTCTCGTGAAAAATCGCCATTGCGGTGGCGTCCAGCGGTATCATTTCTCGCTTACTCGCGGGGGGCCTAACAGCGCATTCTACATTCACGATCCCTTTGAAATTGGATCAGAGCTCAGTGTACTCTATCTCGAAGAGCTCCCATGTACAGGAGTTGATCAAGCAAGTTTGGTTATTCGGGACGAAGCACCCAGGGCACATCGACACGCTTTCGAGGCAGTAGGTCAAACACTGCGATACACATTTGACAATGAATCCGAGCCTTTCGGAGAGAAAATGTTTGTACTTTCGGGAGATTTTCGCCAGATTCTCACGGTCGTGAAGAATGGGACACCAGTTGAAATAATTCACGCCTACCTCAAGTCATCAAGGTTGTGCTCTTTTCCGAACATTCCGCCTCACGCAAAACAGGCGAGTGCGATCGGTCGGTACTGCTGAAGAGATAGCTGCGTTCTCCGAATTCCTCCTGCAGGCAGGGGAGGGGAGACACGAGATAAACCATTCCCTAGGTGGGTATTACATTAAGATTCGCGTGATAGGTCGATCGAGAACCCACCTGCGCCCGAGGACCACGAGCAGGAAATTAACCCTGGCGTTATTCTTCGAGGCATGGATCGGATCGTCGACGAGATGTATGGCGAGATAAACGATCCCAAAGCGGCTACTGACGAGTACTTCGCAAACCGTACGATCCTCACGGCCACGAACGCGATCGCCCACCGCATCAACGAAGCGGTGACGGATCGTTTATCAGGACAGACCCGGGGATACATGTCTTCTGATGCTGTACACGACGACAGTGATGGCAATTCCTTCGGCAGGAGGGATTCCACTGAACCATTATCAGCGGAATTCCGCCCCACAAGTTGAAACTCAAGGTTGGAAGTCCTATCGTAATGATGCGGAACCTGAATCCAGATCTGTGGTTGTGCAACGGAACACGCCTTCGAATACGCTCTCAAACCACATGACATTGACGCCACCATCATGACGGTTGAGCGACAAGGGCGACATGTCTTCATTCCCCGCATTGTTTTTTATCAGCTACGGAGTGATTCGAAGCTTTCCCTTTTAACTGCGACGCAAGCAGTTTCCTATCTAGCCTTTGCCATGACCATTAACAAGGCGCAAGGACAAACGGTTCAGTACTTGGGGCTGTATTTTGCTACCCCTTGTTTCTCGCACGAGCAGCTGTACGCTGCGATGTCGCGAGTTACTTCGAGATTCAGATACAGGGTACTGATTGAGTATCCATGGATGGAGAATGAAGACAGAGCTTACACGCAGAGCATTGTCTACAGGCAGATCTTCAATTCGGAGTAGGAATTGACAGCTCCATATGCATTTAAATAAATCCTTTTCATGTTATAAATCAATATCCCCGCTGGAGCGAAGCGAAGATGGGTGCCTATTTCTATTGCAAATATAACCTACCACCTCCGCCGCGAATCGGCGGCGGCCAGCTAATGTTAACTCTCAACCGCAGTCCGGTCCGTCCGAGGGTAGGGTTAACCTTTGTAACGCAAGAAAAGGGGTGTTCTACTGGCTGCCGAGCGCCGCGAAGGCGCCCCCAATAGGCTAAAATATAATAATGGCTTATATTTTGTGCATATTCTAGGTGTTTTACATATCGTACTTAAATGCTCCGTTCAAATTTCATTGTGCCACCATTTTTAAAACGGAAGCCACGGAGCGGCGACTTGCGCTGCGTGTACGTACGTTACCTTGCATTAGTAGGCTACTTCAAGGTTCACACAGGGTTTCTAAGCTGTTGTAGCAGCTTTCAAGAGAGTTTTACCGGATTTTTGCAGTATTTCTCATTATAAAATTATTGCTAAGATAAAACAAAACCTCCGCTTTAATTAAAAAAAAACAGAAGGGAACAATTTAAAATCCTTTATTCTTTTTTTGTAAAAATAGAGCCCTTATTTAATTTAACTATTTTTAAAAAATATTAAAAGCACATTTAAATAATAACTGGGTGCCTATCAAACCCATAAAAACGGTATGACAAATATAATCACTTATATGAAATAAATTGCTAAACGATTTAAAAATGCGCACCAGCACGGTTCCCGGAACGCGAAATTTTTGGGTATTGTGAAATCCAGTCATGTGCTTGATCACTTAGAATAAAAATGCGTTCGCACTGGGCAAGGCTCGAGCGGGTGCCCGCTGGTGCATTGCGTATGCCCCTCTGGTCCATACAGCCAGGAGGTGTGGCACCGCCTACTTCCGCCAGCACCAGGCCCGCCCTAAGACTCGCGCCAGCGAACCGAGGCCTTAGTGGCAGCTGCGATGTGCCCCCCGCGCCCACCACCACGCATCGTCCAGGAGAGCGTTAGCAGCCGCCGTTGTCGCTGAATGCCTGGCCCGCGCAGCAAGCTTTCACGTAATCAGCTATGGACGGATTGGCTTAAAAACGCTTTTCATTTGCCACAATACATTTTCCACTTGCGCACTCAGGGTGCAAACCTTAGGAAACGGTGCGAACTTACCAGAACGGTATGCGACACACATTAAACGCATTTGTAAATAAGTACATAAAGTAGAAGCAAAGCGCGGAATGACGCGGAACCAGAATGACACGAAGTCATGGAAGGTCATGAAGCCACGGGAGGACACGAAGCCATGGGAAACCATGACACCACGGAAGGACGCGAAACCATGGGACGAAACGAATGCGGACCACACATCTTGGAGACACGCGGGAGAACGGCACCACTGGAGTAATGGGCGGGATATTAGCGAGTCACGTAGCGCGATAGTAAGTATACGAAACTACGGAAGTTCGCGCAACCACAGGAGGCGCTAAGCCAACGAGGCTCATGGACCATGGATGAGCACCACGACACCAAGAGAGTACAAGTAGCCAAAAGAGAGAACGGATGGGAAACCTCCGAACCACGGAGCACGATAGTACGGTAGAACAAAACAGCACGGATGACGGAGCGACTTAGTGAGACAACTCCATCGTTGAGGTGCACGGAGTCCCGACAGGCCAACGAGGGCGTGGACGACACCCGCGACGGACCATGAATCACGAAAGGGTACGGAGCACATAACAGCCACGAAGCACTTGGATCTACAAACTTACACGAAATCTCAATTCACACGATTGACACGATGCACGCGATATCGCGAAGTACTCGGATCCGCAAAAACCTTTACTCCAACAAACCATGCCACCTCCGCCGCGAAGCGGCGGCGGCCGGCAAGATATTTTGATAAATAAAATGAATGTCCGTCTGTCATGTTACGCAAATCTGGACTAATGATTGGCTGACAAGTCCATCTTAATTCAGTAAAAATCAATGTGTGACAATTGAAATATTTTCTGATATTTAAAAAATAAATGCTATTTTGATTTAAGTACGTTTGTTTGGCTGAACGAGAGCTAAAAAGCTGAAGTAGGAGCATACTCAACAACTAAAACTGGAATGAGGTGGCTAAAACAGCTTTAAATGTTATACTTATTACCAACCGGTTAAGCCACTGTTGGGTCAGCCTTCCTTTTGAAAAGTCGTAGGGGCCGCTAAACCACTATTTAACAGAGGGCTGCATATTGCATAATGGCACCCTTTATTACTTATCTTCCAAATCACTTCAAAATTTCTACAAACTGTCACGACGCAGGAACTGGACTAGCATCACTCAGCACAGCAATTGCTACGACTGCGAAGCTGACCTCCCTAAATATTGATGAGGCGTAATGTCCTAAGGGTATGGGGGTTGAGAGCGAATAGGACGGATAGAGTACATTAGGTTAAATTTCGAGCTTCTTCGGGCGAAGAAAGAGTTTAATAAAAACATAGAGACTAGGTTGATATTATTATATTTTTGCGTGGAGAAGCTCACTTGAATAGATGGATTGCGAGAGTGCGCGCTGGCTGTACCGCATTGCGGAACAGCGAGCTCGCTTCTAGCTAGTTATCTGTGCAATCAAAACATGGGTGAATGTCACCAGCTAAAACCAACAACTGTTGAGATTAAGTACAACACTCTACAGTTAGTAAAACGGCGCCCGGTGCAGAGACCATGGTAGATCTTATAAATCAAGGGTCTGTCCTAAAGCTGTCTTAAATTCCAAAAATTAAAAAAAACTCTCACCTGGCTGAACAATGCGCGGCTTGCTGTGGAGCATGGCGCTGACTCCGTCTACTCGAATACCGCGCAAACTTGCTTTGGTTACGCCTTATTTGGCCCTAATCATTATTTAGGATATTTTAGGACGTTTAAGACAGCAATTCCCCAGGTCAGAAACTTTAGCAGTGACAGCAGTAAGACCAACGAAGCTGATGAGGACGCACAACACAATTAGAACACAGAACATGTATGGTGTACATTCCTCGCCGAGCAGCCAGGCGGCAACTAGCCTTGCTCATTTTAATAAAAAAAATATTAGCTTTAGTTTTATATCCAAATCCGAATGTACAATTCAGAACGGCCCGCCTAGCGATGCGAGGAGGCCACATTCCTGCTCGACCTCAACTAGGCTTGTGTATGGTTTAAATTTCCCGCCGATTGTGTCGAGTATAACCAAATCCGAATGTACAATTAAGAACGGACTTCTCGTAGCACCAGGATTACTTCAAATTTAATATTATGTATAGGCTGGCGTGAGAGAGATTATCTTCAAATGTAATATTACATGGGGAGTGGCGTAAACGTGAAAGGACGTGCTGCAGTAGTTATAGACTATCACTGCGCACGATAGTATATCATCTATCCACCCACTTCGCACGATATCGATCTTCACTAAAGACTTCACATGCACACTATATCATGTTAGCTACATCAATAATTGCAGACCGCTAGGACATTCATGGAGGCGTCCCCTCACCAGCGCGAGGCAAGTATAAGGCTTTGGCTTGCCTCGCGCAGTATGCGGCTTCTCATATTGCTTGTAGTTCATTTGTTGTGGGAGCGCCCCAGTAACTGGAAGTTCTGGAATTGTGTATTAAAGCGGGCCCCCTCTGTTTATCTTGATTTGACTTTGAACGGTAAATCCATTATTATGCACTTTTGAAAAAATAAATTATTTAATTAAGACCTTTTCCCAAAATGGCCTAATTTTAGGAGGCCTGCTGTACTTGCAAAACCTCCATTTGCGTGTTAAGAACCAATCAGGCACAGGATGGTGATGTTCATATGCGCCGGTCCGTACGTGGAAGGGTTGGCTTCCACATTAACCAAGAGGAAATCGGTCAAAATTCTCTGTAATGGAGTGGGAATCGGGCATTTCGGACGTGTTTCGCTCCCGTTAAACAGGACACCCACTCGAGGGGGTATCCCAGGCACCACAGTTTAAATATGTTTTGTATATTGACGATCAACAAGACAATAAGAGCACAAAATAAAGAAGGTCACATTTAAACAATATAAAAATCAAAAAGTCCACAATTTAGCTTAAATGTTTTAATTAAATTCGTCATATGCCAGAATTTAGGTGGTCTGGAGTACAGGTGTCGCGAGTCGTCCTGGAATGGGACGCTTGCGCTGCTTTGGCGTAGCGAACTGTCCTTATCCATGAATTAGGAAGGGTACGTTTGAAGTTAATAAAGTAGCAACTACAAGTAAAAGCTATATGAATTGTTCCCTTCCAGGCTTTCAGGCAAATTCACGACTGATCAGACTTACAGATAGCAAACCAGGACGGGTGCGGCTCCGTGTGTAGCCACAGAAGCGCACGCACGCACAACGGCAGAGCACACAAGGTCGTGCAACACCCCGCCCTTCTCGAAGCGGTCCAAGGTTGTACACGAGGTGTACTCTCCGTCTACTTCGAAGTCCGAGTCGTCCTCTCCCACCTCAGTCGACAGGAACGCCTTCTCGCTGGGAACCGATACTAGAGTGCCCACCGCGAGTTGCTGTGCCACTTCGACTTGGACAGCGTGCAGCGAACGGCCCGAGAGCAGTTTCTTCCAGAGGCCATGATTCCGCTCCACCCGTGACATCCAGCGCGATGTGAGAAAGAGCCATGTCCGAAATGCGCAAATTCTTAGGGCGATTGGTGTCCAGAGCCTTGCTCTCCTCGAACAACTCGGATATCGAGCTGTAACCGTTCTAGTCCACCTCGAAGGGGTCAAGCACTCGGCCGCCCTGAAGCCGTCCAAGCCGGTCACCTATACTCCTGCCGACCCCGAGGCCTCTCGACGGAACTTGGCCCTGTATTTGGGCCTGTCGTCGGACGAGAAGACCACCCCAAGGACGAAGAGGAGGGCAAAGAGCCTCTCCACGTCAAGGACGAGGAAGACCAGGAAAACGACGAGCCGGGGAAGGAGGTCAACGAAAACGACGGGAATGAAGCCGAGGATGAGAAGTCCTCGTCTCGAAAGTCGGAGCGAGAGGTTATCGACGTGGACGAGCCGGACACGGACTCCAAGCCAGCCTTGACTTTGCCCGACCAGAAGGACACCAAGTGACAACAAACTTTCTCGACAGGAACGCTCCAGTTTCTCTTTCTTTTTCAGTACAAGTCCCAGCGTTCCTTAGGTAGTATTCACGCAATTCACACTCCACGCTTTTCGTCTTCGAGTCCCATAGTAATCTCAACAGAGTATCCCCTCCTCTTGTAGACTCGAAAACGCCACCACTTATTTAAATCAGAAGCAAAGCGTCCTCGTCAACTTCAGCATTAGCCTCAGCCAAACGAGCACTCCTCCTTAAATCAGTCAAGCTCTTTTTCTTCCGATCCACTAATTCGTAGGCCGCGACTAAATCAGCGTACGCAGGCATCAGCACAGCCCTCCCAAGCCAGCACGTTTTGTAGTTAAAAGTCAGAGCCAAGTATTCCACGACATGGTTCATCACCCTCTTGGCCACATTTTCCAGTTGAGGAGCGTCCACGCCCGCGATAACCGTGTCGTCATGACCAACGACTAACCATTGTGAAGCTCGATGAAGGCAGGTCAGATTCGGCCAACGGGTCGTCGTCGCCTTCTCCTTCGCCGCCACCGACACACTTAGGCACTTCTTGTATGAAGGGGCGGGTCCACCGGTCCCTATAATTTTTCAGACGGTTCATATTTACCGTCACCACTGTGTCGGGGTGAGACGAGATTTCAATCCCGTAAGCGTTCTCCCCGACCGGTCGGACGACCCGGTAGGGCCGTGCTACGAGAAAGCTAACCGGTTATATCGTATTTCACCCCTCTTGGCTCTGAAGACTTGGTACACCTAGACAGGGTCTCCCACCTCATACCGCACTACCACTTGGTCCGCCAACTCCCTCGCATGACGATCTTGTGCCTTCAAAGGCTGACGCTCCACCAGGTGACGAGAATCTCGCAGGGACCGGTACAACTGGCTTCGGTACTTGGCGTCCTCCTTGCTCTTCCACTTCTTTCTGAGGTTCAGAAAGGCCATGTCCAGGGGCAACGCTGGGTCTCTCCCGTACAGCGAGAAGAAAGGGGAGTCTCGGAGAGCTTCGTGATAGCACGTCCTGTAGGCGAATAACACTCGGGGCAGGTAGACATCCGAATCGTTCTGGGTATCGCTAACATGCATCCGAAAAACGCAATAAGCGTGCCGTTAAACCGTTCCACCAAGCCCTGGTTCGAGGGATGGTACGCGGCACCGTATAGCGTTTTGATGTTCAGCGTCTGGTAGAACGACTTGGCCACTTCCGACGTGAAATTCGACCCTTTGTCGCTCAGCAGTCGCGACGGAATCTCGTACCTAGCAACCACCTCGTGCACTATGACGTCGACGAATGTCACCGAGTCCAGGCGCGGCGCAGCGAATTCCTCCGCCCACCTTGTAAAGTAGTCCCCAAATACTAATATGTATTGGTTCCCAGCGTGAGTTACGAGTAACGGTCCGATAGCATCGACAACCTGTAAGTCGAAAGGTCCCGTCAGCTCGACCACGGGCATTCTATGCGTTGCCCCCGCGCCTCACGGCCGCTCTTCCCCCCGCCACACTTGTTGCCTCCCCGTAAGTACTCGACCATGTCCTTCCGCTACCCGGGCCAGTACGCCAGTCGACGGACTTTCTCCGTCGTCTTGGTCAACCCCAGATGAGAGAAAGGCAACTCCGCGTGGCAGTCGTGTAGAACCATTGCAACATAGGACGGAAGCACGACTGGCACGGCCGCCATCCGAGCAAGTTCAACTCGAGCAGGTTGGTGCACGTAGTGACGCAGTAAACCGTTCGTCACCGTGTACCGAGCGGCGATACGCACGACACGGGCCCTCAGGAACGGGTCCAGCTGTAAGGCCCCGTCCTGCAGGAATGCTTCCAAGGCCCTCATCCACGATATGACCAGCTGTTCGGTCTCGAACTGTTCCGCGTACAAACGGAAGCTATCCACGGGAAACACAGGACAGTTCTCTGTCGTCTCACCTTATTTCCCTTCCTCATCCGACTGGTTCAGCGGGTCCTCCGGCCCTTCCACAGGCGGTTATCGTCTTGCTTCTCTGCCGGGTTCCCGACAGAGACCGGTTCGTCGGTGTCAGGGTCATATGGGTTCAACAGATCCGTCATCCGTAACGCATGCGCTTTTCCGGCCTCCAAGCGGGAAACCCGTCCACATGCCCCATGGCTGTGCCTGGCTTATAGTGAATCTTGAACAAGAGGAGCATCAGCTCCATGTCCCACCGAGCCAACTTGCCGTTTGTGGTAAGGTAACCAGGACTAAAGATCCAGGTAATGGCCGAATAGTCCGTGTACAGGTCGAACCCCCGTTTGACTAAGTAGCACCGAAACTTCCGTGTCGCACACACGACCCCCCCCCCCCCCCAACACTCAATGTCGGAAATCCCGTCCTAATAGTTGACCCAGTTCTTCTCAGCAATTTGCTCGCATACGCCACCACACGGTCCTGACCGTCCACATCCGGCATCAAGCAAGCTCCAACAGCGTACCAACATGAATCGGCGTAGAGCTTAAATCTCCTCCGGATGTCAGGGTAGACTAGGATCGGAGGCTTCACCCACGCACTCTTGAGCTGTTCGAAGGCTGCATCTCAGTCTTCGTTCCACACGAAGGGAGCTTCTTTCACTTTCAACCGTTGTAGGGGAGCGGAGATAGAAGCGCACCCTGGTGTATAACGGCGGAAATAGCTCGCCAGTCCTAGGGAGGAACGGATGCCGTGCAGGTCTTGAGGGCGTTGTACGTTCATTACGGCCTTCACCTTTCGGGGTTGTTGGTTAGGATCCCGGTAGGAGTCACAATATGACTCCTCAAAGTCAGCAACTGAATGCACGATCGCTTGAAGAAGATCTTGGATACTTAACAGCGTTTCAAATTCGACAACCGCTGACCTGAATGAGTTCATCATATGTTTTTGTGTGCGTAGTCGTCGGAAAGGTCAGCGAAGAACCGGTCCCAAAGACCATGAACGTCCGCTGGGGCTTAATAGACCAGTTGAAACTGTTCAGCGGTATCTTGCAGACAGGATACTCACTTGTTGTCGTTCTCCAAATAGCCAGCCTCCCGCGCTGCTATCTGAAATGTAGTGCAGACGATCCCGTTAACATTCCTCAAGTTTTTAAAGGATGTTGGTCCTCTACGATGGCAGAGCAAACGCCTACGATAGAAGAGCTCAATACCTTGATGAGACACGTGAATCATGCGCACAATTGCCGCTTGGTACTTTTTCCGGTGAACCCACCTTTTAGGCTGCCCTTTCTCCGGTTCTTTCCAGCAGCAGTACTCTGTTGGGATATCCTGATATAACATCGTCTTGGCAATCTGATTCTCAGGGGCTTCACTCGCACACAGTTCAAACCCTGGTGAGCATCATGTGGCTACCACGCCTCAAAACAGCCTCGAGATTTTACGTGTCTCAGAAGAAAATAGTCTGTCCTGACTCGAGATGAGCCGTACGCTGTGTGACCGCATGCGTTTCGCCCCGAATAGTAAAATCGAGCAGCCTCATACACGCTTCCTCTGGAGAAATATACCGCCCAATCAAGAATCGTAAAATCTCGTTTGGTTCTGGACGCGAGCTCGGCTGCCCTCTCGAACTTCTTCCACTGTGAGTACAGCAATGTCGGACTCTGTGTTCACGTGCTTGTACAGGTATTTAACCGCAGAGATATCAGTACACGCTTCCACATTGATGCGGCAGTTGTATTTCAGGGATTAGTATGCGTTGAACGGCACAACCCACTGGTTAATCGTGGCGTTATCGTATTCTCTGCCCTTGAATATCAAAACACCTTCCGATCGGCGACGCCGTTGGTACACTGAACACGCATTGACATTGAACCGCGAAACCGATGTCTATGGTTTCGGATACCGTTTGGAGCATTTGCCGTCGTTCTCACAGGCGCATGAACGATTCGCAGGTCCATAGGGTCCATGGAGCATACACGACATGATGGTTTCAAACAGCTGAGGGTTCTTCTCCTTATCAGGGGTATCTGTACACACTATCTTGTCAATAACCTCTCGCGTCCTAGGTTTGTCTTCCTCGGCCAAAATAAGCAGCATGTGCGTGCGGGGAAGCCTTCGTTTTTGAAACTCCAAAACGTAAATTCGCGCTCGCACTCGACCCAGCACGCCCTCGTTTAAGTGATCAAGCGTTGCTTGTAATTTCTGCTGCCAAACACGCGCCACGATATCCGGTCGATCTTGGGCGGTCTGGATCCCGGACGGAATTGCTTCCAAAATCTAGTCCTACTTGGGGTTACACGTTTCGGTCAGGAAGACGCTAGGTCACCCATATTCACGAACGATGGCCATGGAGTCTCGATATGACTTGTACATCGGGCGCGGAGTACCCGTGCGCGATGCTGGTAGAATAACGCGCTTGTCATCCAACTTAAAAAGTGGGTATACCCTCCTCTGCCTTCTTCATTCCGATCGGGGTGCACCAATCTGCTCTCCGTCCGGTCATTTTCCGACAGTAGCACTTCTCCTTCCTCTAGAGCTTCCGATATTTCTCATCGTGAAGTGTTTTCTGGTTCTTAGCCACCCACCGGAGCTGTTCTTGCTCACATTTCGCGTGCTGATCCACACACCACTGTTGAAATAGACGCCACCTTGGTGGAGAGCGGACCGATCGTCCACTTTCTGGTATAGGCGGTAAGGCGTCGGTCTTGAACAAACGTTGTAGTCTGCTGTCGCGTGTAGATGAGTACATCCCAAGGCTGAACCAAATTTCCGTCCTCAATCAGAGTCGGCGAAACCTCAGACACTGTGGGGTGGATATGCGTTCGAGGTTGAGAGGAATTTTCGTGTAGACGAAATACCAAGTTTACAGCACCCTCTGTGTTGTGCTGGTGCACTTGTTGTCCGAAGCCGAGGAACTTTTTGCCTAATGGGTTGTGCTCTGCCATCATTTGCTCGAGGTCCAACAGCGCAACACGATCCAGATCGGCGAATTTACCTCGACGCCTTCCGCACACCGTCGCATGTCTGGGTCTACAATGTAGATCAGGGCAAACTTGGGAGCAGCTCTCTCACCTTCCGACGGTCGATTGGAGGCAGTAAAGATTCTTGGTAGTGCCCCAAAGTGCCTTGTATGCGTTATGTGTCACGCCATGTGCACCTGCAGCAGATCCGTCTTGACGTACGTTTTGAAAGGATCGGTTTGAGAACGAAGCTCCAAGCGACATGGAAGCAAAGGATTGGTTGTATGCCCAGATATGACGGCGAAAGTTGGGATCTCTGTAGAGCTGAAGCAACCTTGATCAGCCGGGAAGAAGGGGAGGCAACTTCATCCTACCGCCAAGGCAGCAAGAGATGGTCAACTCGCTCGGCCACTTCCAAGCGTTTCAGAGCGGGCAAACCGTTGTAGGCGGGACTTGTACCGACCGTCGGTCGCGTTGTTACCCGTGATCATGAACGCATCGAAGTCTTCGAGAGAAATAAGAGCATGTCCATGGCGAACGCTTTGGCGTCTAGTACGCACCCTCTCAAGTTCTCGTTGCCGTTCTTCTTCTGTCAGTCGAGCTCGTCGATCCGCTTCCTGTTGGCAGTGTAGCTCACGTTCAGCTTCCCGTTGGTTACTCGACAGCTATGCTCGTCGACCCGCATGCTGTATACGTTTAGAGTGCGCTCGGCTTCCTGATCATGTCCACTCTGCTCCGCAGAGTGATCTGTGTGTAGTCTGCAACCGTCTATCCTGCTCTCGTCGTTTATCAAGCTCTTCCCCGCGCAGTTGAGCTCTTCGAGCGCGTCTGTGCTCCGCGTCTTTCATCCTCGCACGGCCACGCTGAAAAAGTGTCATGTTTTCGCGTCTCGTGCGAGCACTCTGGGCATCACTGGCACTTCGACGCTCTTTCTGAGATAGCGTCACGTTTGTACTTCTCTCGCGAGCCCGGTGCGCAGCCGAGACTGGAACCGGTTCTTGAACGGGAGGTTGTGGTGCGACAGGCAGTGTAAAAAAAAGCCACTTCCCTGTCCCGCTTGATCCATTTCAGCCGTAAACCGCTGCTGATGGATCGCAGGATCCGACTCTTCTGGCTTCTCATCGCGCGCTTCAGTAGGTACCGTTGGGCCTTCCGTGACTTCCACTTCTTCTTGGTGCACGCTAAGATCCTTAAGCTCTGTGTTCAGGTCGTAACGTTTCCGTCTTCGCTTGTCGTGGGGGCGTTTCCGTGCACCCTTATCCTCTTGGGCGGGGGTCGCGTTAATGCATCGTTTTCACGCAGAGCCTCTTCGAGTTCCTCACGGGTCCTCTTCCGTTTAGTCCGAGCCAAAGTTCTGCGAACACGAATACGTGACGCGTTATATACACCGCATGTAGCGGTAGGCTTTCATAGAGTAGTGTCTTGGATGTCTGCGTGCTTCCCGGGTATGCTTGCTCAATTAAGATTTTCTCCGAACACTTATCCCACAGTCACGGGCCGTGAGGCCCGGCGCGGTTTTAGTTGCAAATGATTCAGTCAAATCTCCAGGGTTGGACCCCCGGGAAGCACTGTAGCCTGAGGTGCGATATCCGTATCCCTTAAAGGCGGCCGTTAATTGCAAAGGCAGGTTATTGATAGGCTATAACAGCCCCCATCCACAACGTTGGTTATAATTGGCTAGTACCAGCCAATTATTGTACCAACATGCACGCACGCAATGTGCGTGTCTATCAACAACCATTAACGACCGGCTCAACTTGTTTACTGTTGGGTTGGCGGTCAATGGACCAGGTTGCAATAATGTGCTTTCGCGTAGAGTGGGCTTTGGAATAAAGCTTCGAGAACCCAAAAGGCTCTGGGACTAAATCACTTTAGCACGGCTACCTACTTGCAGTATAAACCCTGCAGATTTTAAGCTACCCCTAAGCAGCCCCAGCAATCTCGGACTATCTGTATGTATAAGTCTTACATACATACACGCAGCGTACATTGCGTAATGCGTTTCTTCTGTTTTCAAAATGGGGGTGAAATGAAATTTGAACGGCGCCTTTCAGTACGAAATGTAAGCCACATAGAATACGTACAAAACATATTTGTATTTAGCCAATCGGGGCCTCCATTGAGGTGCTCGGTAGTTTTTTTGGCCAATCCGGGCCGCTCTGGAGTCAGTAAAACGCCGGTATTAACGGCGCATTTATTAAATCTAGCCGCGGACGGAATGACGTACACACGTCGTACTGCGGTTGAGTATTAGGACTAGCCGGCAGACCCGCTTCGCGACGGAGGTGTCATGGTTTGTTGGTGAAGAGATGTTCACAGATCCGAGTGCTTCGGGGTTATTGAATACTTTGGGGTTTCTTGTATGTCCGCGGAACCGAGTGCATCGTGAGGTTATGTACTTGAGCTACTTTACCATTTCGGAATCTCATTCGGTTCCATATACTTCCGTCGTTATGTACTCTTCACTAGTTTTTGCACTACTCCTTGGGCTTCACGTTTTCCCGTGGTTCGTGTCTTTCCTAGTTCCTCCGTTTCGTACTCACCTGTGGTCCGTGATACTCAGTGGTCATGGGTTCGTCCTTATTCCACACTCTTCTGTTGCACGGTCCTCTTTCGTGGTTGCTAACTATTTCACATTTCCATCCGCTTTCGTGGTCCATGACCTTCCGCAAGCTATGTCTACCCGTCATCCGCGCCCGCATCGCCGCGTGCTCTGTCGTGCCTCCGTGCGTCTCAGCGATCTTGTGGTCTCATGGTGTGATTCCGTTGTCGTGCTTTCGTGTTCTACCGTGATACCGTGCTGCATTATTCCGTGGTATCACGTCCGAGCTCTCCAGAGGTCACATCCACTCCCGTGGTGTCGTGGTCGCGTGCTCCCCCATGGCCCGTGTTTTCCATTACTTTAATCCCTCCCGTGGTTTCGCGTTCCCCCGTGGTGCATTTTCTTTCGTGGCTTCGTGTGATTTCGTGTACTTTCATGGCTTCGTGACCTTCATGGTTTTGTGTCTCTCCATGGCTTCGTGCCGTGCTTTGTGATTTTGTGTGATTTCGCGTCCTCCCGTGCTTCGCTTCTACCCCATGTACTCTATTCCAGATGCGTTTAATGTGCCACATACCGTGCTGGTAAGTTCGCAGCGTATCTTAAGGTTCGCACACTACGTTCGCAAGTACAACATAAGTTGTGGCCAATGCAAAAACGTTTTGTTTTAGCTAATCAGTCATTGCGCTGGGTACGGGTTGCTTGCTGCGCTGGCAAGGCTTCCAGCGACGACGGGGACCCCTAACGCGCTCCTGGACGACGCGTGTGGTGGGCGTGGTGGGCCCACCGCTGCGGCCACTAAGGCCGCGCTTCCCTGGCGCGGGTGTTGAGGTGGTGCTGGCGCTGGCGCAAACGCGATGCACCGGCGGGCACCCGTTCGAGCCTCCCCAGTGCAAAGGCATCCCATGCTAAAAATTGCTCACAGCAGGCGCACCAACAGAGCCGCATGCCAAAGTCGAAGGGGGGGGGGGGGGTAGTGTCCGCCAGGCACGTCGTGAATGTGGGTAAACGTACCATTGGAGAGTGTTATTTTTATTAATGTTAAAAGTTGAATTGAATCAGGGATTTCTTTTTTTAAGTATATTTAATTTTGTCAACCCGGCTCAAGTTTCTTTTAAAATTAAATCAGAGGTTCTGTTTATTTTAGCAATTTACAAAAAAGGCAACTATAGCACAATTCCAGTGCATGCTCTCTTGACATCTGCTAATACCCCTAGCATCTCTGTGTGAACCTTGGCGTAGCCTAAGAATACAAACGTACATACACGCAGCGCACGTTGCGTAACGTGGCGCTCCGCGGCTTCTGTTTTCAAATGGGGGCTCAATAAAATTTCAACGGCTCATTTAAGTACGATATGTAAACCACATAATACATGTGCACCACATAATTGGAATTTTGCCAATGGGCCCGCCTTCACTGCGCTCGGCAGCCAGTAGAACGCCGGTATTAGCGTCGCCTTTTCTTTACCTACTCGTGGACACACGTACGGACAGACACCGAACTCCGTTGAGCTTTAAGAGTAGCCGGCCGCCGCCTCATCGCGGCGGTGATGGCATGATTTCTTGGAGAAAAAGTTTATGCAGATCCGAGTGCATCGTGGTATCGCGCGCATCGTACTAATTGTGTGATTTGAGGTTTCGTCTACGCTTGCGGATCCAAGTGAGTCGTGGGTTTACGTGCTCCGTACCCTTTCGTGTTCCGTGGCCTCCCGCGGGAGCCGGCGACGTCCCCGTCGGTGCGTCCTCGGCCTTGGCTCCAAGCGTCTTGGTGTCGTGGTGTGGCCCCGTCGTCCGTGCATACGTGTTCTACCGGACTATCGTGCTCCGTGGTTCGGTGGGTTTCCATCGTTACTCTCTTGTGGTTACTTGTGGTTACTTGTACACCCGTGATGTCGTAGTCAGGTGCTACATCATCCATGGCCATGGCCCTCGTAGATTTACCGCCACCTGTGGTTGCGCGTTCTTCCTGGTGCCGTGTCCTTTGGAAGCTTCGTGTCCTTGGTATCGCGCTACGTGGTTCGGTAATATCCCGGCCATTTTCTACCGTAGCTGCATAAACTCACGTGGTGCCGTGCTCTCGCGTACTTCCATGGTATGCGGACCGCATTGGTTCTGTCCTTCCCGTGGTTTCGCGTCCATCTGTTGTGTTGTGACCTCCCATGGCTTCGAGTTCTTCCTTGGCTTCGTGTCCTTTCGTGGTTTCTTGACATCCCATGCTTCGTGTCTTTCCGTGCTTCGCATCTATCCTATATTACCTCTTCCAAAGCGTGTAATGTGTGCCACATCTCGTTCTGGTAAGTTCGCACCTTAATGTAAGGTTCGTATACTAAACGCGCAAGTACA
Source organism: Phytophthora tentaculata (assembly GCA_033557915.1). Lineage (NCBI taxonomy): Eukaryota > Oomycota > Peronosporomycetes > Peronosporales > Peronosporaceae > Phytophthora > Phytophthora tentaculata. The sequence continues at coordinate 656,099 of JAUCEA010000009.1, forward strand.
AAAAATATATAACCAATAGAAAAGCGATTAGTTGTAGCCAATCAGCCCTTTCGCTGATCACGGGAGTGCTAGCTGCACCGGCGCGGCTTCCAGTGACGACGGCGGCTGTCACTATTTCGTTAGACTGTACATTCACGATTGGATTGCTTAACAACAAAGTTAAATTATTATTGCCCAACACAATAACACGGTTACTTAATTGGAACGCTCCGTAGGTAATGATTTAACCCCTTAAAAAGGCTAAACGGTTTACGACATTGTAGTACCATAATTTTCCATTAGCTATTTTTTGAATTTGAAGGAAAATAAATAATAGAACAATAAGCGGGCTAAGTATAATGGATATTGTATATGTATGCATATTTAGCAAGTTCGCATGGTCCATGTCATTGTGTCAATTGTCAAATCTCAGTGATTCCCTTCTAACAGAACTAATGTTACTATAGCCCAAGAAAGTGACAGTATTAACAAATTAGAACTTACTACTTCCTATTAAATTAAATATGCATTGATGCTACTAAACATAAAAAGCATGGCTCATGTTTGGGCTACACAAATGTTAAAATACTATTCACTCAGTTGTAGCAACCGAATATTTTAGTAGGCATGATAAGTTTGTTAAGAAAAAGCAATATTATAAAAGTACGCCGAAGTATAAATGCCATGGCCGTGTAGTATCCGGGAGAATCTCTGCGCGTGCACGTGTGGGCCCTTCGTGCCGTAAAGGTAGCGCTGCAAGCGGTATGGCTGGTGCAATGCCACCTTATTCGCTTTTGCAATTAGCGGTGGTTACCGCGCCCCGATTTGCAGTAGATAAGACAGGTTTTCAATAGCTTAATGTAAATTGCTGAAAGTCATGCACGACCAGCCGTTTTTACCCAATTGATTTGTTTCGAGGACTTTTCAAAAATATTAGCATTCATCCAATCGAAGCGCAGGAGACGGTATGCTCGTGCAACAGATCCAGTCAGTGTCGCAGGTCGCAAATTACAGCTATCGGGGCCGCCTTCGCTGCTATCGGCAGTCATAAGAGCGCGCGAATTTCCGTTACAATTGTTATCCCTACCGCCGGCCGGACTGACGGACAACTTTCTCTACTAGATAGGCTGGATGACAACACCACATCATAATATCAATATTATTTATTTTGTCTCCAAGGTAATGGTGCTAAAACTGTAACGGTCACCAATTTACAAAATTTGGCATGCCATCTGGGCTGCTCTACAATAAGAAAGACATTGGGAGCGGTACTGCAACCTATGATTGGGTTGGCCAGCTCGATACATTCTTTAAAAGAATATTGCCGGTGTTCTCAGAACCCTTGAATACTTTTATTTTTATGGAGTTTGATATCAGTTGAGGCTACGCCCAATCTATCATTCCACTGCTGTCGTATATTCAGAGTGGACTTAAAAGATGCTGGTGGCATTTATAGCTGCTACAGTAGTAGGTTTAAAGTTCGAATGGAATTACAATATATTTCGGGTTCGCAACATACCGTTACCCAAAGTCATTGCCGTAGTCGTAGGTTAAAAAAAATCATTATATATCATGTGCATTTTATGAAATGCGAATATTTTGTAAAGGTACGATGCATCGTCCAGGCAAAGCGTTCTCAACGCCTTAACTGCTTATAACACATAGCTTCAATCTGGCCGGTGCTTTCATTTCTTTCTTTCTAAATGATTGTAATCAAACTCCTTTTATTAAATTGAAGAGACAATAGCGTTATTTGTGAGCGTATAAATCTCCAAGCAGATCTCCAAATCGGGCGACCCAAATCATTTTAAAATATTAAATACAGGAATTAGTGCGCTATATCCCTGCTGTCCCGTATTATTGGAACACGGTTGACATGCGGTGTAACCTAGCATATCGGGAAACCATTATCTCCCAATATTTATCTGCGACGTAGGCATGTCCACAAACACCGATATTTACATTTTTTTCAAAATTTATTCTGCTATGACCGGACCTTACGCACCCCGTTCTGAAAGTGCCCAAGGAAATGAACTATAATCTCAGATACCCTGTGTAGGTAGACGAATCCCTAGAGCTGGCGTTTGGTGAGCTGTAAAAAATCGGTCTGTGGACGCAAATTATTCTAATGTTGAAGTTTTTATAAAAAATTCTACGTATTCCCTCTATTATTGGTAAACCTATCAGGATGAAATCCTTTTTCCCAACGAAGATTACCGTGGAGCATCCTGCCAGTCATGTGTTTTGTAATACGACAGTGATAAATGCACACACAGATAGAAATATGTAGCACTCGCTGGCTGATTTATCAATATCGGACGATTCGATCCATTTAAACCCCAGATTCTGTTAGACACTCATTAAATTGGAAGTATTTAAATTGCACGCTAGCTGTAAACAGTTTGTTTATGTGTAGTAGATGCCCTATGCGACTTTATCTAATTTAGAAAGATAAGTTTTTAATGTAATTGTTGGGAACACTTAAGCCCAACTTAAAAACGTTGCTCTGTCTTCTGTCAATTCTAACCTTTCATTTTTGTTTTTGCTTATCCTTTTTGTATCAGTCATGTCGTTGATCGGGCCACAATGCGTGTGAGTGCACGCAACTCTATTTAAAATGTACTGTTTCTAAATAGGAGTAAAAATATTCAATTAATAAATTGCTCAACGTAATGTACTCCTATAATTTCTACTGAAGCCGTGTCCTCATCAGTAATGCTAACATATACGGGAACAAACAGGCCGAACAAATGTGGGCGTTCATGTTAAGTTCTAAATTACCACTGGAACAAGCGAATCGTAGAAATCACATGCAGAATTAGCAATATGTCCAGCCGACCTAATTTGATTTTTTTTTAACATTGTAATGTTTGCTATAAGATCCGTTGTCCTGTCTACTTCTAACTCTATTTCCAACACGCGACGACTCTTTGAAAAGGAAATATAGAAAAGAAGACATATATTAGCAAGTCTATATTTACTTAAGTACTTGATTCTAGCATTGACATTGTGTCTAAATGCAACCTTTACTTCCGTTAGAAGCTTCTCAAATAGGCCAACCGGTTTAAAACTTTTAATTAAATAATAAAGACAAAATATAGCCGATTAGTTGAGATAATTTCTAATAAATCCGTTTTTGTAAACTATCGCCACTACTCCGTTGATAATATTCAGGCTATTGTATACACGCTGGATGGAAGCTCTCCAGCCTAAAACTAATCGAACGTTCTTGTACTTAATTTCTAACTCAATTAGTTGTCCTTGCATGTTATTGATCTGAAAATAAAAGTGCCTTTATAATAGCTGTACAGTACGGTAGAGATGAATCTACCGTAATCATCGTCGATTTTGATTCTCATAAGTTGTAAGCATCAAAAACCGTCGATGATTATCGACGTTACGAAAAGCCATCTCTGTGTGTTGAAGCACCCGCAGCGCGGTAATAATGCGGGTTTTGCACAGAAGTGGCATCGATGCTAACTGGCTGAAATACATATTATTCAATGCAAAGTCTGGAAAGACATGACATTTTTAGGGGGCTACTAATATGAGTTTCTCCATAGTAAAAGTTGAGGAGATGGACCCATGATTATATATATGATGTTAAATAAAAAAAATCCCTACAACACTACATGTATTTCGCGACACGCTATATTGGAGAAACTAAATCGAGCTGAGCGTGCCGTCCGGTCGCGGTCGGAAGCATCTTACCGACTACAAAAATATGACAACACCAAGGCAGACGTCGTCCGGTGCTTTAGAAAATACATGTAGCTTTGTTGCTAGTCCATACGCTTCTGATCAAGCCCCAGCGGTGGGCGAACTGTGAGCAGCCGTTAATGCTTCTCGCGTTCGCAGTGCACCCGCTTTACGTGACCCATACGCGTGCCTAAATCCAAGCGCACGATAATACTGTCTTCTTAATTCCAGTAGACGGCATCTCAGCTGCTGCCGACTATTACTATCACCGCTGTGTTGATTTCAACAGCAATGAACTCGTAGGTGATGTCACAAGCGGTTGCGTGGCAAATTCACACTGATCCGGATGGGGTGATTGATTATTGGGTCCACGTGGCAGAATCGTGGTATGGCAAGGGCAGTGAGCTTCCTCAACTAGCGAAAGCTATTCAGTCGGTCGCAGTGAATACTGCGACGTGCGAGCGTTACTTTAGTGAGTGGGTGTTGATACAGACACTGCGGCGAAATAAACTGATGTTTGATAAAGCTAGACTCATCGACATCATTCGAAGTGAGTTACGCGAAAGCAATCGTCGGGAAAGTGATGGCGGCGAGAGAAGAAGACAGAAGAAGCCTGTCGACTCTATAGAGAGGCCAAAACAACAGATGCACGGAGTTTACGATCCAGCAACCTCGCTGTCCGCCCTGGCTGACGTAACTGAGGCAGACTACATGGAGACGGGTAGAGCGGTGAACTTCTGATTGGGCGCCATTGTGGAGCTAGCAGAGGACGGAGTAAAATTTTATGAATAACGTCGAGCAATCCTTTGTTTATGATCCAGAACTGAAGCCAATTCCTGCAGCGAACCGAATCCAAGAACTCCTTGATGAAAATATTGCATCGTATCAGCAAGAGAAGTTCTTGACGGGTTTGAGAACTCAAAAAGTTACGCTAGAAACGTTATTTTCGAGCTGGGTGGAGCTGCCTGCTAAAGCAGCATCGCAGCGATCGCTAACCAGACGCTAAAGCTTGCTCTCTGGGAGCTACGGGTAGGTCGTGTCAAGTTGTGATAACGATGATATTTTCTGCCTTAAATAACCTGCCAACTTTGGATACGAAGTACTTGACGTCGACGAACTGCCACGATTACCGTTCGACCGCGTCGATGCGCTAGCAGTGTCAGATCTGTTGAACCCGGTAGAAGACGGTGACGACGGAGTTGAAGACTCAGTCGGGGTGCAGAACGGAACGGATGGGGTTGGTGAGCCAGGAGACGGTCGAGACGAACAAGGCGAAATGGAGGACGGTGTGGCCGGTGGCCTCGCCTCTGCAGTAGATATGTTCGGTCTAGACTTCGAGCAGTTTTTGACTGAGCAGCAGGAAGTGGTATGGATCCGGGCGTTGGTCGCGTTCCTGAAGGGCGGTGCGCTGCCCGTGGATCTGCTGCTGCGTGCTCAAGTGGTAAGGTTGGCTTCCAACCATGCAGTGGATAGCGATTTGTTGTTGCGTGTGGGCCACTAACCTGCTAGGGTAGGTCCTGCCCGGACGCATACCGTTCGTGTGGTGCCGCTGCCCTACATACCGATCGTTCTACATTTCTGCCATTCGGATCTGATGTCGTCGCATTTGGGTTTGACGTAGACACTGGAGAAGGTGATACAGCATGCGTACTGGCCGGGATGGCGGATGGATGTCGCCGAGTTTCTGCGTGAGTGCAATAAGTGCGGGAGCGGTAAAGGATCTAGGCCGTGTAGCCATAGTCAGATGCATCGGATGACGGTGGCCGACCTATCTGGACCATTCTCGATGCTAGTTATGGATGTGATAGGACCGTTACCGGTGACTGAGCGCGGGAACAAGTATATCCTCGTGTTCGTGGATTATTTTACCCGTTGGGCGGAAGCGTTCGCTGTCGAACGCTTTGATTCAGTCACTTTTGTGAAAGTGATGGTCAACGGAGTGGTATCTCGGCACGGTATAGCGTCACGGTTGCTGAGTGGCAACGGAACTAATTTCACGTAGGAAATCGCTAAGTCTTTCTACCAGACTTTGGGCGTCAAAAAGTTGTACGGTGCGGCGTATCACCCACAGATGCAAGGACTTGTGGAACGGTTTAGCTGGACACTCATCGGAATGCTACGGATGCATGTGAGTGAGGCACAGACGGATTGGGGCGTTTATTTGCCACGGGTGTTATTTGCCTACAGTACAGCTTATCATGCGACGCTTGGTCATTCGCCGATCTTCTCGTTGTACGGTCGCGATCCAACGCTTCCGTTGGACGTCGCGCTTCTAAACTTAGGGAAGAAATGGAGAAACAATTAGGTGGCCTTGTATCGCCGGGAGCTGTATCGATCTCTGCGGGAGTTGCGTCAATTGGTCGAGCGACAACTGGTCAAGGCGCAGGATCGGCACGCTCGCCGACTGGACAGTCAAGTGGAGGTGGACTATGAAATATGTGACCCGGTCTGGGTGTACCAAAGCTTCAGGACGACACGGGGAGACTCGAGCGCGAAGAAGTTAGCGTTTGTGTGGCCCGGTCCGTATCGTGTCGTGGAAAAGATGGGACCAAACACGTACCGGATTGATGTGCAGTCGGGCAAGTTAGCCACGGTGAATGTGAACCGATTGAAACGCTAACGCGGAAAAAAAACTTGTCCGTACCTGGATGAAGTTCCGGACGGTCCTGGAAACGAGACTACGGATCGGCCTCTTGAGAAAAATGACTTAGCTGCTTCGAGTTTCGCAGAGCGTTTGACCGTTGGTCGATAAGATACGGTGATCGCGGGAGTGGATGCTCCGATTTTGGAGGTCGTCGCCAAGCGAGTGGTGGAAGACTCTGTCGAATACCAGGTGTTGATAACGAATTACGAGGCTTTTTGGATAAAGAGGGACTAGTTGATGCCGGGGTACGCTTCTTTGGTCGAATCGTTCGAGCGATCTGTGTGGAAGAAGAATGGGCTACCAGTGTTGTGTCGGCGTGCCGACTGGCTGATGCTAAAGCTGATGTAGATGACGATTACTTGCTACTGGTTTAGGCTGGTGCAAGGTGGTTCTCGGGTCGAAAATGAACGATCTACTATGGAGTTATTATGGATGGAACTTGAGAAAGGAACGGTTGGGCGAATCACGTGTTAATTTTCATTTTCTTTGAGCTCAACTACGGAACACTACGGATTGACGGTGGAAAAGAAAGAGAAGAACGGTCAAGTGGGCGTCCCTACGGTGTGAGTTGGTTTCATTTGGTGGCGGAGGCACTGGGATTGTCGTGAGACGACGACGAGGAAAAAGCGGGTTTCTTGTCCTCCAAATCGTCGTCCGCGTCGATCTCTCCTTCCTCGCGGCCGTCGTCCTTCTTGTCGTTCTTGGAGCTGGAATTGTGATCACCGTTCTCGTCCTCGGAAGGGCCCGCTTGGCTCAACTCCTCGGTCAAGTCCAGGGTGACAGGAGGCGTCGGAGTCAGGACGGCGTAGCTCCCATCGTTCTCCTCGAAGTCGGGGTCGTGTCCCTTCATTACGGAGCGCTTGAAGGGCTAGTAGTCGCACTGCACGACCTTCTGGCCGGCTCGCAGGATCTTCATCACCTCAAGTAGAGTAAAATGAAGCGTGCTTTTGGAAAGGAGAGCCTTCCAGGGTCCGCGGGTACGGTTGCCAATCCAGTGTGGCTTGGACGGGTCGCCGCCCTTGACGTCAATCACGATACGGGCTAAGGCACGGTCCGAGAGTCGATGGTGTGGTTCGCGAGTGGGGCCTAGCGCTTGGGTCTGCTCGAGATAGTAGGATACCGGTGTATCCGTCCTCGGCGATGTCGTACATGCTGGTGGCGCGGGTGATAACAGGCTCGTAGCACTTATGGTCGCGACCGAACAGCACGGACAAATCTTCGGCTGCGTCGTCGACCCTCTTGGCGGAAGCCGAGTGCTTGGCTGCTTTTCCACCGAGCCACAGAAGCATGTCACGGTCTTCGCCCTCGTACGCCTTGAGTCCTTCGTAGTAACCGAGTTCCTCGAAGTAGCGACTAAGGAGGACGAAGCGGACCTGTTGGGCGCTGGATTTCGGCTTTCGGTGAGCGCCGACATTGTCCGAGGGCGTAGAGCGCGCAAGCGAGGAACGCGGGGCGTGAGCGCATCCAAGTTCGGTAGTGAGCGAGGTGCAGCTCCGGATACTTGGAAGAGGAGTAAAACGCGCGTTGACCTCTCAACGGATACGCGACTTGGAACGGTGTCTTGTCCTGATCTTCGGCGAACTTGACAACGCGGCCGAGGTCGCGGCGGATGCGGTCTTCGGTCCCCGCGGCGAGATGGAGGTCGAACTTGGTCTTGGCGGCGGTGCGTTGCCGTTTCGCAGCCTTCTAGGGGGACCCGCGCTCGAAGGGACGCTTGCAAGTCCTGGGTGAAGTCGTGACCGGAGTGAAAAGCACGTGAGGAGGCGGGTGACAGTCCTTCATCTCGGGAGGCGCTGGTAGGAGGATCACGGGCTCCGTCAGTAGCACGGGCTTGCCCTCCAACTGTGCAACGGCGATCCCATCAAGGATCTCGATCCCGAAGAAATCACCCTTCGCGATCAGTGTCTGGCGGAACTGAGCGTAGAACTCGACTTCGGTGCGGAACATCGCGTCGTCATCCGACGTCTGGTTGGGATCGTCGTAACGAACGTGGAGCCGGTCCTCCACGGTGCCGAGGTTCTTCACAGCCTTCTTGGGTATTGAGCGATTCGTGGTTGGCGATTGTGGATTGCAGAGTGACCCCGGCGGCTCTGGCGTCGGTGAGAAAGGTGGTCGTTCTCCATCAGGACTCAAGTGCTGAAAGGAGTCTGTATTGCCTGATTATTTTCTATATTCTATAGGTGAATAGTTGTGACTCCAACTGGCGGATGTCAGACCTGAAAGAGACTACGAGCGATGGGGAGTTTTGACGTGTGTGGGTACGCGCGCTGGCGCGGAGCGACGCCTGAGGACGCTGGTGAGTGCTGCGTTGGCGTGAAAGCGCCCGATTGCGTTTGGTCTCGCGATGGAGGCCGTGAGTGCGCTGTTTGTGGACTGGGTGTGGCTGGTTGTGACGACGGTTGTGGATTTGGCAGTCGTGGTGGGCTTGCACTACAAGGATCTGGTTGTGGCTGCGTTCTGTGTGCTGGCGTGGGCGGTGACGGAGCCACTGCGCAGGGTGGCTACGCGGTTGTTCGCCACGGTTGGCTTGTTCGTCTACAAGTGGGCCTGCGTCGCTACCGAAGTACGCGCGTAGTACGGCTGTACAGGGACAGTCAACGCGCAAGCAGTTGTGGGAGATATTTGAAGTGATGCCTGCTACACCGATGGTCGTGCTGGAGACTCACGGAGAACACGAGAGTGGGTTAGGACGGTTGTTGTACGAGTGGATTGATGTTTTACACGCTTACTGGTGCTTTTCTTGCCGGAAGCGGTGGGGAACGGTCGCCAAGGAGTGACGAAATACTGGAATGGGTTGCACGTGGTGTGGAAGAGAACCATGGGTCGATCGTGCGTGGTGTTACATGCTATTTGGAGTGTTATCTCGCTACTGGTCTACTCAATCTTTTACGTGGTTCTCTTCGTCTACGAAGGCGTTGAAGTCGTGTGCCAAGGTTGATTTGGTGTTAGGGTTGTGCTGGTCGCTGTCAACTACTTCTACCTATGTGAGGACGGTGTGTGTCGTCGGAGAAGGGCTGGTTTTGGATCTGCTAGTACGCTTACTGAGCTTTTGTTCCGCCATGGAAGGCGTACTCAGTAAGATTTGGCGTGCGTTCGAAAATGACGGTCAAACGCCCCGTGAAATGGTCTCCAATGGCTACGCTGAGTGGTGTTCACACATGGAAGAACTGGAACCAGTGGAGCGGTTCAGCCAGGAGTTCTGGCAGTTGGATGGAGCTATATCTACAGAAAAGGAGAAGAATGTGAGGACTAGGAGTGCGGCGCGAGTAGATAGGCGCGCGTTCCAGGCCAGGATGCGTGAAGGTCGAGTTGCGGAGGCTCGACGAGGGCATCGAGTTTCAGTCATGGAGGATGTCACGAGTGGGGACGGCGGACACCGCTCCGGACGGATGGTCCATCCTCCTCGCTCGACTGATGAAGAGGTGCAGCTTCAAGGATATGAACCTTGGAAAGAGTCAAAGTGCCGTGCGACTGCTCGCGAGGACTAAACTATTAAAAAAAAATTAAAAATTATAAAAGAATTGTATTGAGGTGGGAGCAGTCATCGAGCTGCCGCCCTAGGGCCATTCCAGTTGAGGCGTCGAAGCCTCGGGCGCTAAGGCAGCACCCTGATGATCAAGGACGGGTGCCATGAAGGCCACGATGGTGAGCGGTGCGGCGTCAAGCTGCGCAAGGACGGTTGGGGTGTCTGAGCGTCCCCCGGGGAGGAGCAAGGCGGTGGCGTGCCGGTATCTGGTCGGTATGCAAGGTTCGTGAAGGGTGCGTTGCGTTCCCTTAACGACACGGTCGATACTGGTGAAGGTATGTTAGGAAAGGATCAGTCGTGAATTTGCCTGGAAGCCAACAAGTTGAGTCTGTACTTTTATTAATGTTCTTGTTACCTAGCTTCCGACTACCTACTTGCCTGCGATCCTAGCTGTCCGGTAACACCGCGTCTGCACTCCCGCCCCATTTCCGGGACGACTCGCGACAGTAGCAGTTTCTTGTTCAGAGGCAACAGCAGAGAGCGCACCACACGAAACGATAGCAATGCTCACCACTAGCAGCAGTACGTAAGGCAGATGCATTGGGTTCTTGCTTTTGATCTTGACGCTTGAGGCGAAATCGAAAAGTGACAGTTGCTCTACAGTAATATCTACTGTAGAGGGCAGGATGATGGTAATATCTGGTACCATCATGGTGTGTACCGTAAACTTTATGTAACAGATTTCACTGAATAGTGCCCGGGCTACTAATAATTTTGCCCCCTCTCAAGTCATCAATTTTGAAAGGGGGGTACTATTTCGTGGAGGGCTACTGATATTTTGCATTTCAAAATGGGCGATCGATACACTAGCGTATGACCAGCTCTGGCAAGAAATGGGGGATGGTAGGGGGTTGGGTAAAGCTAACTATAATTGCACTCACCATAAATTGGAGTAAGCCTTAGTAGGGTAATGTTGTTCTAACGGATTGACAAACACTTCGGTATCATAGCGTCGAAACAAAACTGCGCTTCAACAAATTTAGTCCAGCCGGTAGTAATCGAATATAAGGCCGGGCTTCTAATATGTGTTGGGCTTGTATTTCTTTGAGCGGGCACCAAAACCCCTAGGGGGTACTAATATATGAAGGTCTTCTAATCGGTGAAATCCGTTATATACAGACCATCACCATATACGGACAACCATATGAGCCAATCAGCATCAACTCTAAATTGTTAGATTCGCAATTAAAGCCAACTGTGATAGGGAGCTCAATGCCTGTAGCCATCCAAACAGCGCTATCCAAACAGGATAACAAATCTAAACAAACGATAATCTAATCACTTGTGCTTTCAGACTTGAAGGGTTTCGCACGATGGAAGATGTAGGCCAAGTCATCAACAGTATTATAAATGATCAAATGTGTCGCTAGCACGGGTCGAATGTTAATAATGCTTGTTGCAGCTGTGCCGTTTTATGTTGTAGCCTAGCCTTTGCTGACCTCCAAGTTAGGATTATGGGGCCCTCCATAGGAGCAGAAGTCCTATTGTACTCGTCATTGAAGGTCGGACCAAGATTACTTAACCATCTACTTACGACAGCAAAACGTTTCGAGTTCTTTTCCAATTAAGTCAATAGGACCACGGAAACGTTCCTTAGCATCTTGTGCGCTGATTGCACAATTTAAACGGCTACTAGAAAGCCTGGGCCAAACACTGTCCAACATGAAATGACACCATGTTAGCACGATTACGGTGCATGATGCTGTACGTTCATGGCGATAGCGTAGGATCCAGGCATCGTTACTCAACAATTAACCCGGGACCGAGTTGCTATGTGTCTGGAGATTGCTGTGAACAGCGTTGCAGCAGTCATGTACGACTACAGCGTCGACGGTAACACCAAGTCTGTGGTGAGGTGAAGCATTTTCGCGGTGTTAATAGCTGTCAGATATATATATCGATAACCTTTAAAACTAAATATAACAGCTGCAGGCGAGCACGATTACATAGACACTTAGTACTCAGTTCACCTCTTTGATCACATACTGGGATTGTATCATCCGCGTCACTCGTTACAATCCCAAATGAATTGCTGTTACTGCATCGGGTACTTTTTTGTGCAAACCCACGTGCTTTTGGCCATTCTCCAATTAGAAGACCTCCTCAGGATCAAACCGTTTTCCGCAAGTCTGAGGCGTCTGGAGTGCGTTCTAAAATGGGCTTCTAGCGCATAAACGGCTGCGATTCAGATGATTCTAACCCCGTTTTTGAAATCTAGACGCGATTTTACCCCTTATTATGACTATATTTTGGTTCAACGACTTGTGACGAGTACAATACGTAGGACCTTAAATCGGAGGCCGTTTTGCAGAAAGGCACAATACTGTTACCGTTGAAATGCCATTTCTCAATCGTAATAACCAAACTCACGCAATACTTGGTATACCATGGTCAGAAAACGAATCATTTGCCTTTTTTTGTAAGACAAATTTGTTGGGCTGAGCTCAGGTTGAGTCTGGTATCAACTTAGTTAAACAACCAATACCTTACAGAGCCAGCTCTGTTTTTTTTCAGGCCTACTAGTTGTCTGGTTCCAAACAGGATAGGGTTATATGTGCCAGACATATTCTCGGTCAGGACATATTTCGTGTCACTCCTCTTCAATACAAATCCAAGTCAAAATGCAAAAACTGTCCGATACAGTTTCTGGCCAGATTTCCTGACCTAATGGTCCTATCGACGTGTAGCTTCTCCACATAAAAATAAGACTCTATAAGCTTTAACTTGATGCTACGCTCATTGGGTATCTCAAAGTACGACTCTTGATGATGCAACATGAACCTGGTCCTACAAAAAGCCTGTTTGGCTTTTTTGGCGTACGAATATGGTGTATGTCACATAATCATTTAGTATTGATTTAATTATGGTGAACGGAAATGTGTCCGGAGGATTTGTCCCTTTCTACAAATCTGAAGACGTTTTTGAAATGTGACACGAAGTAGGTCGGGCACGGATCCCGGTTTTCGCAACTCGAAATTCTCTGGATATGAACCCAGAGTCCAGAGTACTTATGAGAACACAATTCGACGTAATAAAACTCTATTTCTATTTTTATAAAACTCTATTTCCACTTTGCAACTCCCTTCGGATCCTCGAACAGGATTTGCCGGAATCCGCCGGGTGCCTCTTCGCTTATCCCCACGGGGTCCCAGTCGGTTTCGATTGCCGCGCCAGCCGCCAATCGCACGTATGCGGCGGTAGTCCAACAGGCCCCGACGACTCAGGACTCACTGCCCCTCCCCCCCCCCCCCCCCCCCTTCCCCCATCAAGGCCCTTTCCACAAGATGGGCACCGGAAGTTCTGGGCAGGCTCTCCGAGACCTTGGAGAGGACATGGACACCGGAGCGCCTCCCCACTCTCAATGACGATCACCTGCGGCTCTGGGCCATCGTGTTGGGGAACGCAAAAGTGTGCACGGGCGCCAATCTGCGAGCGCGGACTGAGGACGAGACCGAGGCTCTCCTGGCGTACCTTAGGGGGGAGCTTGAATTACATCAACCGCCACTCTTTCTCAAAGAAACGATGACGGTCCTCGTGCACGCTATGATCGAGCAGTTCCACCAAATTCACGTTGAGACAACACTTGACGCGATCGTCCCACCTCAAGTCCAATTACGCCGTGGATTAACGCACAACCACCTTCTCGAGGAGCTCTCCCGAGCCAATCTGGACGTGCTCCACGGCCGATGCTTACCGGTCTTCGCAAGGATCTCAAAATGTTGTACTTTGACGGAAATCATTCTCTTGAGTTCGTGTTCCACACGCCTCGGATCGCGGCGCACTATGTAGGTGCCACGATGCGTCTCCAGAGAGTGGTTAGTGACCTAGAGGAACCGGGAGATCTCACTTCAAGCGTGTACTCCCCCTCGCAACTCCGCCGACTTTACTCTGTGTGAGTTCTCGGAGCCGATAGTGTTGGTATCGCGACCCTGGTTCGAGCTTTTACTCAACTTGCAGAGGTGGAGGTGCTCGATGCGGAACGGCCCCGCTCGTCCGACCCGGCGGTAGTAGACAACCGCTACTTCCTACTACGGTTCGGCCAAGCCACCTGTCCTCCAGCGCTATAAGGGGTAACGAGGGTGCTGGTTGGCTCTACTCCGGTCACGCTTCACCATCATCTAGTCTTTTAGCGTCAACCTTGCGCGCGCTGCTACAGCCCAAAACACTCAACGGGGTTCTGTAAGACCAAGCCCGAACATCTTGAGTCTGCCAGAGCTCGTGGTTCGAGACGGTACATTGGGCAGCTGACAGTATTCGTGGTTGGACAGGCTGCCACTTACCGACATACCGATGTTGACAGTTTCCAGCAATTTTGGAAATCGATGATCCGTGACCTCGCTGGCACTGCCACAGGGGACAGCGAGCCAATGGCGAACCTAGGACCGGTCCATGCCCCTCAGACCCCTGTTGGGACTCCAGGTGGCGCTTCCTCCTCCCAACCAATGCCACGACAACGTTCAACCAACTGCGAAGTGCATACGGATGGGGACTACACCATCATTCGGACTCGACGGTCAGCGGCACGGGATCGTCGGGAGGTCGTGCCGGACGGGCCACCCGAGAGCCCGCAGGGGTCTGGTAACGTGATCGCTGCAGCCAGTGGGCCCGCCCCCACGGTCGAGAAACTCGATGAGGACATGTCCTCACCGGTATCGGACGACGAGATGGGTTCTGCATTACCTGAAACGGAGCTGGCACCAGCATGCTCGTATGGACGGTTGGCCGCACTAATGGATGAGGACATGACATCGGAATCCGACGCCCTCATTGAGGAGACTATGGAGGAATTTCCGAGCACGGAGACTGAAGATGACGCATCTTATGCGTTTCCGGACGATGCGTTCGGATTTCCTGGGGACGCGGGTACGCATGATGTGGTCATGGCAGATCCCGCCATAGCTGACCCGACTCAGAGTGAGGAAACGTCGACGTTGATGCCCGAGGATAAGCAAGCTGGGCGGGCAGCTTGTGACCCACACCCGGTTGAGGTGGCGACCGCCCACAGTGCGGGCGGTGAGACGGCCCGCTTGAACAATGCTCCGACTCACTTCCATGAACCAGGCACTGATTCGGCTTCTTCGACCAGTTACGTAGGGTCCTCGGCACCTACCAGGACGCCTGACTCGGCCCCATCCCGTTCCCCTACTCGTTAGCGTCTGCCTCGTCCGACTTGCGCTCCGATGAACTTGCCTAGCATGGCCAGCCTGACAGGGACCGACGCCAGTCCAGCGAGAGGGGAGACGATGCGATGGAGGAGGGTTTTGAATATGTGAAGACAGTGGCACCCTACCAGAACCCCACCCAGGTAGCCTATTGGCTTCCTTGGCTCGAAGGTCGAAAAGTCCATGTACCCGATGATGGTCAGTGTGCAATCTTATCTCTCTACGCTACGGTAACCAACCATGGCGGAGGGCGCCTGTCGCTCTCGTCTGTCACGACCAGGGACGTAAACCGACATAAGCACGCTATTTACTCGTTAATCCTGGCCAACTTACGCACGGACTGCCTTCTGGGCCTCGTGGATCCGGTCAAGGAACTCGCTCACCTCTACCCAGAGTGCCAACCTCCCCACACACGGGACTTGCCACTGCGCTTCTCTTCCAACATCTGTCGCTGGAACGGTCACGCTCGGTGCCCACGCACACACTGGGCAGGCCCACACGCGCTACGGGCGTATGCGCAATATTTGCGCCAGCCGCTACTCGCCCTGAATGTTAACTCCCAGGGCGACGCCCACATACAAATGTATGCCTACCACGAATTCAACTGCCCGGCAGAAGGGGAGGATGAGACCTCCGCGCATGAATCAGGAACCTGCATTGCGCTAACCGTCGCGTCTGCCTCGGTTTATCTCCGGTAGTGTGGACGGCTTGGGCACGGCCTGTCTGCCCGAGAGTGAAAAAGAGAAGTAAAACGAAAACCTCTTCAAAGTGTTAATTGATCAAGAATTAGCAAGTACGAGAGGATGTTTAGATCACCATCTGTGGTCTGGATAGGACAGGGCAGAGAGCTGCCTGCCATCCATAGTGCGATGACGATAAGAGGCGATGACGCAGTCCGAAGACGAGCTCACTTCCTCTTTTGCCTCAGACCCCGAGCACGAGTCTAGAGCACAGGCAATAGGAATAGAGGAACGAGAAACTAAAGTAAATACATTGTTTTGTGAGCTTCCTATACATTGTTGAGTTCATTTTAACACACTGTGGTCCAGTGTTTCTGTGGATCTCTTGTCGCCGGTCTCGAGGATGTGGCCCAGTTTCTCTGTGGATCTCTTGTTTCCGTGGCCTCGTGTTGCTGTTGCCCAGTGCCGCCGTGTGTCCGTGCCACCGTGGTGCGATTGTGTTGCCGTGGCTGAGTTGCGTTGCTATGGATTTCTCGCATCCCAGTGGACCATTTGCGTTGCCGTGGCTCTGTTGAGTCGCCGTGGTGTGCCTCTTCCTGCTAGTCGCTCGTGACGCTGGGGACATTTCGCGAGCGGCTTGTTGCTGCGCGTCGCTAGTGTGCTTTTTTTTTCTCTAGTATTGCTGCGTGTTGCTCGTTCGGCCTCACGCTGGCAGCCTATTGCTGCGAGTTCCGCATCATTCTCCGGGGATATCTCCCCGTTGCCGCAAGTCGCTTGTGTCCTTGGGGAGCTTGTGCTGACTGTGAGTCTCCTGTTGTGTGGATCTTCCGTGGTGGACCTGTCGTGTAGCTTTGAGCTCTCGTGTCGCCGTGCAACTCCGTCACTCAATAAGATGAAGCTGCAGCTACAAAGCAGCACGCCCATCCTAACACGGTCTTTCATTGTCTATACGGCTACTACTACCTCGGCTACTCGAGGAAAGAGCTGGCACGCATTTACAACAAAACTCCACAAACTAAAGGTAACTGGGTTCGTGTGCACGAGGAGACAGGGACATACCAGCGCGTCACAACGAAGTCTGACAGGAAATTTTCAGACGAGCAACGCCTTTGGCTCCGTGCATGTTTTGAGGAGAGACAATGGTCTTATCTTGACGAGGCTCAAGATGCATTTCGCAACGCAAGAAGAAGTATTGTGTGGCTGTATCGAAGGTCATGGCATGCTTTATTTGAACACAACATTTCAAAGATGTACCACAATTCGAGCATTCTATAAAATTGAAACTCGATAGAATAGAGGAGAGCAGAGAGAGTGAAAGGAGTCTGTTTAACTATGTTAGGTATTAGCTTCCAGGTAAAGTCGCAGTCTTTTGAACAGCTCCATCTCCAGTTGGTAGAGCTATAAAATAGAGCACAGTGAGAAACCTGGTCATGTTGTTTAATTCATTCTCTTAGAAACAATATACGAAAGTAAACTAGAATGTTGTACTACTGCTTTGAGCTTCCTATTTATTCCACGTCAGCAAATAGGCTCTGCATCAAGTTTTGAAGGTGCGAGTTGGCTGCGGCGCACAGCGGCGCAGCGAGCTTGCTTGTTCTTCATACATGTACAAGTAGTACGTTTTTAATTTGTATGACAACGAGCACCTTCATCTACCGTTGTTATGGATCAACATGCGCACACACTATCCAAATACATGTTCCTTGTTCACTATTGCAAGAAAGGAATAATCACCAGTTAAAGAAAGGAATAATCACCAGCTAAAGCTACGCTAGAATCGACAACGTTTTCTCGATTCGTCCTACATCCTGGAGCAACTGGTTCTGTTGCGATTGCAGATGCTGTCGAAATAAGTCCCCAGCAAACGCAAGGATGGCTTCTCTTGTACTTAAGTTTTCATCGTCTTGGCAAAGATCTTCTGAAGGCACCTGGACAAACGAACGCGCTACTGACGTATCGAATGATGCGGTATCTGAACGTGATACGACTGTCGACGACTGTAGATAAACCTTCACATAATGTTCGCGGAGAAAGATAAGGTTGGTCCACGCGATAACAATGCGCTCAGACTCGTCAAACTTTTGTGCATAGTTCCACTTCTCGAGCTCAAGCAGACCAATAGAACTCGACGCTTGTACCACGTAATTTTTCTTCAGAGAGTCGGGGATGACCCCCTTGGTCCTGCGAGAAAAAAAGGAATAAAAGAACTTGAGAATACTTATCTCCATCGAATAACAATATCTAAAATCATTACATACCCACTGCTCCTTGAAATACCCCCACACTAGGCTTCCCGCCTCCTTGACCGAGCACGCCATCGGAGTGACCATTACCATTTCAATCACTTTCCCTTTCTGCTCATCGTTCCTGATCACCGTGTGTAAGCTGATCGATGCTGGTCCATCTTGGAACAGTCTATCGGACGCATAGTACAGATCCTCCACCATCTTTTCCAACTGCATGCTACACTGACTCGCATCAGTCAGAGGTCTTGGCACCTTTGGGCTCTTCTGAATGAAACTCAATCCCTTTAACACAAGTTACTATAGGACCTACGGCTTTGACGCTAGAATGCATGGTATCATAGTATCTCACCTCTGTCACCGCTTGCTTCTGCAGCAACCTTCTCAACGCGTTGCAGTTTTTCATCTGCCTTGCCAGCGATTCTTTCAGCTGTCGGTTTTCCTTCTCAGTCTGCATTCTCCCTTGGTACTCGCTCATTGCTTGGCCATATCTTATTTTTCTCTTAATCTTCTGGTCATATCCATCATTCGCCATAGAATTTTGCCCATTGACTGTGACTGAATATCTCTCAGTCGCTGAAGTTGCTGTAGTAACGCTGCAACTTGTTCTTTTTAACTGAAGCGTTTCGGACTTCTGTCGCCGCTGCAGCGCCGTGGACGTGTTTCGAGCCCGGCGCACGCATTTCTGCTTGATCTCCGGCGCTGTTTGGACGTAGTCGAAGCTGTCGATGAAGGCCAGCGCGTCGTCCAACGTCTGCCCGTCGTCCGGTTCCAGGAAGCTCATTTACGTACCATACCGTCAAGGCCGTAGACCGATTAACATGATAAATGCTTCAATCTGATTCGTCGAATAGAAATGGCTACCTTCTTGGACGTTGCATAATTTCCGACGGCGTGAACCCATCCAAGAGATCATGTCGCCTTCGGAATCACGCCAAGACCACCAGAATCGCTTCAACGTGGTTGTCACCACCTTTGGCCGACGGCGAAAATCCGCCACAACCGTCGGATAAAAATGAATTATGTGATGCTTGGACAGACTTGAGCTCTGTTACTGTAGCTCTGTCCAACGCGAACTTCTGGTCAATGCTCATTCTCCAATTTGCCAACTCAAGTGCATCCGAAAATCAAGCTTTTATATTCTGCGATGGCTGGTGCAGTGACCGACTCCCCAACCAACAAGCGGCCGCTCATGACTGAGACCGACAAGAAGGATGGCAAACGAATCCCCGTGACGCTCCTTTCGGGTTTCCTGGGCAGTGGCAAGACCACTCTACTGCAACATATTCTCAAAAACAAGGACCACGCGCTGCGTGTGGCTGTAATCGTCAATGACATGGGCGAGCTCAACATCGACGCTGACCTCGTGGCATCCGCTGGTGTGCTCCAGCGCGAGGAGCAGCTCGTCCGGCTCGAGAACGGCTGCATTTGCTGCACGCTTCGTGTCGATCTACTGGAGCAGATTGCCCGTATCGCTCAGCAGGGTGAAGTGGACTACATTGTGATCGAGAGCTCTGGTATCAGTGAGCCTATGCAAGTGGCGGAGACTTTCGTCTTCGAGCTACCTGAAGGCGCTGAGAACGAGGAGAAGGCCGACCCTGCGCTGTCTCCGAGTAGCTCCAAGCGCTCCCGAACGGAATCCGGAGCGTCTTCGGGAGACGACACCAGTGCCAGTGCCTCTCCCTCTGCTTCGGCTAAGATCCGTACTGTTCAACTTGATGAGTTGCTCGTTCGTGACGGCGAGAAGCTGCCGTTGCTGCGCGACATTGCGCTATTGGACACGTGCGTGACGGTCGTTGACGCCGCCACCTTCTTCCACGTCTTCGACGACCCACGCATGCTTGCCGATGTTGAAGAGAACCGTAAGCAGCTTCCGGAGGGCGACACCCGCACGATCACCGACCTTCTGATCGATCAGATCGAGTTTGCAGATATCATTCTGCTCAACAAGACCGACCTGGTCCCCACCAAAGACGTGGAAGCTATTGAGAAGGTCCTGCGTCGATTGAACTCGTACTCTAAGATTGAGCGCACAGTCAAGGGCCGTGTGAACCCGAAGATGATTCTCGGCACTAAGCTCTTCTCGTTCGAGCGTGCATCGCAGCAAACGGGTTGGCTTGAGTCACTCACGGTTCCTCACACACCGGAGACAGTCGAGTACGGCATCGGATCGTTCCTGTACAAGGCTTCGCGTCCGTTCCACCCTGCACGGTTGACTGGCATCATCCAGGACGAGTTTGTGATCGTCGAGTCCCCCACGTTGCCTCCGTTCCCTGCTGACGACGACGATGGTCATGGTCACGACCATGAAGAAGAAACTGAAGAGGAGGAAGAAGAGGCCACTGAGGACGACCAGGAATTGGAGACCGAGGAGGACGGAGAGCCTCTGGGCCAGCATGAGATCGCTAAGCGTCTGGAAGGCAAGCAGAACGGTCTGTTCAAGAACCTGCTGCGTAGTAAGGGCGTCTTCTGGCTCGGTACTCGGCCTCACAACTACGCTACATGGTCACAGGCAGGTCTGTACTGCACTCTGGCTAACGGAGGCATGTGGATCGCTGCCATTCCAGAAGAGGAGCGCACGCGTGCTATGAAGGAGCTGCCAAACTATAAGGAGCTCATGGCGCGTGAGTTCGGAGACCGAGGGCAGGAGCTCGTGTTCATCGGCCGATTCTCGCAGGAGGACGACGAGATCGCACAGATCCGTGCGGCGTTGGACTCGTGCTTACTGACGGACGAGGAGATGAAGCAGTACAAGGCCAATGACTTCGACGAGTGGGAAGACCCGTTCGAGCCGTGGGAGTACTACAGCTTCGAAGACTAAAATGGGCTAGGATAATAGAAAGCTTGTCGGTGTCGTGCCTCAAACAACCGCACTTCGTGCAGTAGCTTTGTGGAGATGCATATTTTAAGCTACCACGTATACCAGGTAAGTCGTAGTAGAAATTTAATCGGATAATCCGATCCAAGTCGGATTACATAGTAAGCTTCTTGGAACCGGACCATGGACGCGCTGACGTTCATCGACAGTTTCGACGACGTCCAAACAACGCCAGCGCTCGACAAGAGGTGGTGACCACCATGTTGAAGCCATTCTGGTGGTCTTGGCGGGGAAAATAACTCGATCGGTGTATATTACATATTCTTTGCCACTGCAGTAGTTTTTGTGACTGGATCGGTAGGCGTCAAACAGCTGAATATTTTCACTTTTTTGTGGTGTAAAAAGAACAAAAGAAATGTCTAAAACCGGTGTAATGAAAATCTAGTGGTTGAATAATGAGTGTATACAGATTGAACTGCGGCTGATGCGGGGACTGGATAACTGTTTAATGTTTGCTGGAAACTGGAATGGAGATAAAAAAAATAGGGAATACGACTGTGGTCGTTTGTAACAACAATTTAATACATTACTTTAGTGATACCGGTAAAACCATATTAGCAGCGACTTTTACTGTTTTGATGCAGTTGTTTAGGCTACGATATTAACTGTTTGAAGTCCCATACCTGCTAGCTCCGCGTTTTGGCTGTACTTCGAGTTAGTGGCTCGGAATTTTATGAAATGCTTTAGCTTCAGCTGCTTCGCGTTTCAACAGTGAATTGTGATCTTTAGCATGTCTAAAAAACGTGTTACTAGGATGGTATTAACGAATGATGTCTTTGTGGAGGTGGCATTAATTACCTTGAAAAATTAAAGACTACTCTAACTAAATTATATTTATGTTTGGGAATCTTATTGAAGTGTCATCCGCATCGACAGGCTGAAGTTGGTTTGGTAGTCGTCTGGTCATGGACTGCGCGGTTTCTTAAAAGAACTCGCCTTGTCATTCGCCGCGTTACGCACAAGGGCTCAAAAACGCGAAACGATATGCAGGTTGGTAATTATTTGTTATTTGTTTTGTTAATCTAATATTGTTTTCGCTTTTTAGAATGTAGCGGATTCTTTTGCGAATTCTGTTAACGTGGCAGTTGAAATGGACGGAATCCTGTCTTTCGATTGCAACTATGAGAACAAGTACTCCGGTCTCTTCAACATGGACCAAACGGCTGTCTTCATAGACAACCCAGGCAAACAGTGGACTATTGCGGTACACGGAATATCGATATCGTACAAGGTGCATCAGAGAATACTGGACGCTGCAGTGTGTTTTTGTGCGCTTCGGCAACGGGGGTGAGGCTGGACCCTTTATTGTATTTGCGGGGAAGCCTGGATGAGGAGTCGCTGGCCAGGTAACTTCCAATTGGCCCTAGGGATGCATCTGATGTCTTCAAGACGTATCTACATGCACTGCCTGAAGCCTCTGTTGTAGATGTTGATTCGGATATCGAAGACGAAGCTGCCAACGAATAAAATGGCACCCTCCTTTTTACAGTACATTTCTTTTTTGTACAATATTATATTATACGTTCTAACAGTAATTCGCTATCGTATAATTTAGCAAAGGTTTTATATTACTATAGCGGAGGGGGTGCCATCCCTACATTTGACGATGTCGCACTGGTGCCGACTTTTACGGTACAGCGACGCCGTGCAGGGCGACGTAGTTACGAGACCGAGTGAAAGCTGGATCGAACTTTGCCATCATTAAGATTAAGCACGTTGTAGTTACGCAAAGCTTCCGATTTTTCCTCAAAGTTTAAGCTGACCTACGGCCATCGCAGCCTGTAATTTGCAGGTATAAGCGTGTCAGCGCGCTACAGATGTCAGTCGAAAGAGGCCAAGTTGCAGCGACACCTGCAGAAGAAGGTCTATTCGTGACCGCCATGTTCCTTGTCTAACTTACACCGTCCGGTGTGTGTAAGTGCATTAGTGCTGCCGCGTTTCCAAGCTAGTAGTCTACGCTTAGACAAGAACTAGATTGACGTGGGACCTCATTGTGGCACATGCGATGATAGAAGTGCCAAAACCTTGCGTGCTAAGACGACTAAAGCTCCTACACAAACCCTAACGCTTGGTGCTAGCTGTATACAGGGTTATATAGGCAGTAGGGCCCTGAAGCTGGAGCACCAGTCATAAAGACGTACACGCATGCCAAAGAAAAATAAATTCCAAAATGTTGCTTCAATGGTCGAGGACCATACGGAGGTGGATAATACACGCCACCTCCAGAGGTGGCATGTTTGAGAAATGGGATCGACAGGAATTTACATGCTAACCAAAACATAGGCCCCACCAGCAAGCACAAAACATAGTGCGATTTTCGAGATGTTCGACTCCCCCTAATATACAAAATGTTGCTAGATATACAATATGCTGCAGGTAAAAATATCGAATTAGAGTATATAGTATCACAAAGGATTTCTTGCTGTCCGTTGCGGATGGGTCAACATTCACCGATAGTATTAAATAATCCGAGGGAATATATCATACAGGACAAGCGTCATAATTTTTCTATCGCGATGCAATCGGTTACGAACGGGTATATAGTTTTAGCTTATTCTAACCACCATTGCGATCACTGGATGGACTCTGCTCTGGATATATGATCCAGAGAACTAAATGTATATCTTGTACAGTAACGGTAATTTTGGTCCGGGGCAACTTTTTGTGAGACGTATTTTCGAGTGTGACCTTCGCATGTCTTTCACATCTCGATCTTCTAGCCTCGATCTCCAAAGATTTTCCCCGTATTTTCGTCTGTGACCATTCGCATGGCTTTCACACCCATGCTGTAGACCCCCCCCCCGCACTAGTTAGCTGAGCTCATTGAGCTATCACCCCAGCTTCATTCGATCTGCATCAAAAGGCTCATTTGAGGTGTCTCATCACGCATCAAGAATCAAGGATTTTGCTGCTCGTAAGTACATGTAATCTACTCGGCGGCCTGTCCAAGCCTCCGTCAACAGACGTTGCGTGATTTTGTTTACTGAAGTGGTGCGACGCTTTTGTGTAGCGACAGGGTGCACAAGAAAGTGGAATACTGAAGTACAAGCTAGATAAATTAATAGTCGATAACAACAATGAGCTCCATCGCGCCATTAATATGTACATGTATGCAGCGCTGACTTAAAACTGAATTAACTAAAGACTAAGAGGCGTTGGCTAGCTAAAGATAGAATGGCCCGTTGAGGAAGGCCTCGCAAGCTTAGCTAGAATCAACATTAAATAAGGGTGAATAGCCTTTTACAGATCCAATTCCGCTGAATAACGGTCCACCCGCCAAAACAGGGAAGGCACAATAAAAACACCATCGCAATATCCACGTCTTGGTACCTGTGTTATTTATTGTGCATTTCAATGCGTTTGTCATTTTCACGTGCCGATCACAGCTATATTAGATCGAGGTCAGTAAAAGGTACAAAACTACCTAGTAGTTAGTTAGATCAAGCTGCACGCAAAGCAATCAGCTATCGACATTCTGTAATTCGACCCTTTTTGCCGTTTTGAAAAGGTAGTTCGATCACATATAGATAAATCGAAGTTTGCCTTTCATTTTTAGCCCAGGTTTTATGCTCCGACCTTCTCCACATGTATCTAGGATCAGCGTTGTGCAATATTATATTGAAATCAATATATTGCGGTATTGTACCCATCAACACAATCCTGAGATTGTATTGAGTACTTTTTAATTGTAGTTGACCCCAATTCCCACCACTGCTTTTGTGGCAAAGTCCACCAATAAGATCTGAAAAACGGCTCCTGGAGCACCTTTCCACGACACACAAAGGGTACGAGCGCATGATCAAGTCCGGCGGAACTCTCCAGGCTACTATTGTCGAATTCCCCGAACACGGGCCGTCCGACCTCGATAAATGGGCAGATTGGATTGTGATGAAGATGCTTGCGATTGGCTTCTGCGAGGATCCAACAATTCGAGCCAACGCACGGCTTCGCATCACTACACACACTCAAGGCTCCATTATCGACATTATGAGGCGTGTCTAGAAAGCCATCCGACAGAAATTACCACCCGCCTTTGGACTGGTGTTTGACGGCTGGACGACCTGCGGGGCTCACTACGTGGCTAGTTTCGCTGTATTTCAACCGACGCCAGCCTTAGCAAACAGGCGCGTGCTTTTAGCTTCTCTCCATATGAAGATGAGAGCGCCGTAAGTGCCCAGGGCATGGGCGATTTCATTGCGGACACGCTCGAAGAATTTGAGCGCCCGTGGTTAGCTGTGTTATTCGTCGTTGGTGACAACTTTTCCTTTGTGCCTCCAACATCCAATATTTGTGAGCGGCTCTTCTCGATGTCAAAGCTCATTTACTTCGAGCAGTGCTGTGCAATGAAGCCCGCTCCGATGGAACTTCTGATATTCCTCATAGCCAACCGTAGTATTTGGTAAATAACCCCTACAATTCTAGTGTTGTACAATACGTATTGTTGCGAAAAATGCCAAACTATCAATTCTTCAACTAGTATTGTCACAACGCTGAGACATACATGTTTACTTAAGTATCGGAAATACGTTGCATCTATTTTCAAAGCTGATATATTATCTTGCATGACAACGTGACGACACATCGCTACTCAAGCAAAGCTTAGCTGGCTTTACAAATGGACAATCGTTTGGTATGGCCCGGCACGATTTGAGGGTTGTTTCTACACCATTCCAGTCCAAACTGGGACAGCCGCTAGTCCAATGGACACGTCGCACGACTCTATCCGGGAAGAACAATTTTGGGTAGGTCGTTTTCATGTTAATTTGGGGAGCCCAGACCAAATGAAATTTGCTGTAGAGGATGTGGGATTTCCTCATGAAAAACATATGCATCAGGCCAGTAACGTATGGGCTTGGTATCCGTGCTCATGGCTCCATAACTCGACGAAATCGTCCATAACTTCCGCCATAGTGGCTATTCGGGTGTAAAACGGGTCTCATTTAATAGATTAGGATGTTGGCCACATTGTAGATGCAATAACTGCCGCTGTGGGCGACGATATGGCGTGCCCGAGGCGCGTTTTGGCACTCTCTTCATCGTTGGTTTTTTAAGCCGACGATTATGATGACCCGCAAATGCACATGCTTGATGGAAGTCAACCTCACTTGCTCCGGAGCAAATCCCACTTGGTCTGGAGCCGAGCGCCCCGGGTCTTGTCCGTCCCAGTTAGGTCTGGCGGCTGTCCCAATTTGGACTGGAAATGGTGTAGATCATGACGAGCAAATATGCACGGCGCATCTCAGTTGCTCAATTTTCAATTGTCCCGACATCCTACGCTCTAGGCCTTCATTCATGCGTAGCATTGACTTCATATTCACGGCCACCTCCTTCGTCGCGGTGCAGCTGCAGACGCAAACAGAAACCTCTTCGTCGCTCCTAGACGACCCTATCACGGCGTGCTCCTCGTACGACCTCGGCAATACAAACTTCCCAGGCCGCGGATTCGAAATCGAAGATGAGGGTACGTGTACGGTCACGGTGCCGCAGGTTTACCACGACAGTATTAACTACAAGTGGAGCCAAGACCAATCGAGCCCTGCTGAGAAGTACGCGACACCTTTCGGATTGGATGTGAAAGCTTTCATGAACAACGTTTCGGCGCAAAAAAAATATAGCGTCGACGCGATGTTTCAACGGGCGATTTGAACTTCCAACCAGGAGAGTTTTGATTCCAAAGTCGACACAGTGTGCGCTATGCGCGCAGGTTCAAGTTCTGGCTACTGTACCCCGACTTGGTTCGGCGTTTGCCACGCGTGGTCTCCAGCTGCCATTTTTGAACAAGAGCCCAACTGCTCAACGGGGTGACGTTTCAGCCAATGGCAATCAAGGCGATGATCACATTAGCTTACGACGGCGAAAACGCTTCTTATGTCTTTACCGGCTCGCGATACAATGGATATAACGACTCTACTGATGAGTTCGGCACTCACACGGACTACTCGTACCGCGATCTTAACCCTGGGTTTTTCCACATTGCCGCTACCAACCTTCTGGGCTTGCTAAATACAAGTTTTATCATTGACAGAGATGCTGGCTGGGAGGTCTGGAATCATCCAGTAGTCGGCTTTTAGGTTTACGAGCAAACAACTTTGACCCCAGCGAATGCTGCGAAGGCCTATTATGGCCTTGAAGAATACATGTGGAACAATGCCTCCAAGAGCATTGTGTACACCAAATCACATCTGTCGTGGATCAACGATACATACACGGACAGCGGCTCGTGGCTTCAGGTCTGAGCGAAAACTTCACCGT
Organism: Phytophthora tentaculata; assembly: GCA_033557915.1. Classification (NCBI taxonomy): domain Eukaryota; phylum Oomycota; class Peronosporomycetes; order Peronosporales; family Peronosporaceae; genus Phytophthora; species Phytophthora tentaculata. Next base: position 683,162 of record JAUCEA010000009.1, read on the forward strand.
CGGGGCGGACTACGACTACCTTTTGGAGCTGGACGAAGAAAGGGAGATTATCGGCGGTGAGTGGCTGTATAAATCAACCGGTCCACCCGGATTTTCTTTTTCGATTGAAGGAGAAACCTGCATTCGACACCGTCACCCGTATTGGTCTGAGCTACGCTAACGTAACGATGCTGCTGAAGAAGGCCGTAGCCTGCTCCGACTCAACTCTGCCTGTGGAATTGAAGACAACTTAGTAGATGGCTATGTAGTGGTCTTTCACAGATTGGACTGAAATCTGAACAAAAAGCAAACCAAGCGGACAAAGACAAAACAGAAACATCCCGCTAAAGTACTAGTGGTACCCCACCAATGTGGTAGTCTTGTTAGCTACTTGTAGAAATCAGTCTGCTGTTTTGCTTCATCAATCCCAATTAAGCAACTCATATAACTATTGGGAGTAGGTGAAGGCTGGAATAGCATACTGCTTTGGAAAAATGTTTCTTTTTGACTCCCTTGTAACGACTTTTCCTGGAGTAGTAGTTCGTGCAGCCCAATAAGGATTATTTCGACACCAACATGGCAAAAAAGTATCGAAGTCTTACATTTTTCAAGGCTTATCCTTCATGAACACTCTCATGCGGTTGAAACTGGAGCGAGAAGGCAACATCGCCTCATCGAACGCCATTGTAGGTGAAGGGATGCATCCTTCCTTGAATCGGGTCTGCAACGCTTCGATGACTGGGCGGAGCTTCCACGCTCGGTCACTGCGAGCCCTATCGTCATTATTGCTGCTGAAGTGCAAATTCCTTGAAATGTGCATGAAACGGTCCTTGGTCATGAACTGACCGAACGTGCCGCGCGGTATAGCGCCTTCATCACATTTCCTTCACTGCTGCACCAATTTCTCCTTGCTCGGCGCGATAGTTCGTGCGATAAGTAGACCAACAAAGACACATAGCTCACGCGGAGTAACTGCTGTAGTCTTGTCAAGTGCCTGTTTTTTGTAGGCGTTCTTTTAACTTGAATTTGGGATGCTTCTTTTCACGTGCAACTTGCTTTGTGTATATTCCCTCCGCCCGCTCGTCAATTTTCTCCACGCAATATTCGTTAGTAGCATCGGCGATGTCCTCCCATAACGAGGGCGGCGTGAAGTAGAATAGCGAGCTTGAAGGTGTCCCAGCAGCCTTCAATGCATTTGGCGTCGGGCCATACTCACGGTCATATAGTCTAGGATAGTCTTGTTGCATTGCAGCAGCCGGTCTGGGTTCGTACGGCTCCATGAGATATTCGTACGGAGTGTGTTTGTAGGGCGCCTTCCACCCGGTCTTTGCCATCTCTCTCAACAGGTCTTGCGGAACCTTTCCAGCAGCCAGCTGCTCTACTTCGCCAATTGCTTTAACGAGTAAATCGTCAAATTGGATTTCGGGTTGCAATGGGCCGTCATCATCCAGCCCGAACATTGATTCATCTACAAATGTGAGGTCGTCAGAATCCCACACGACTCCTTCATCATTCTCGCCAACAGAATCTAGGGCCGCGTTCAAGTCATCATCGCCAGTGCTGGTTGGTGCGACATCTTCTAGTGAAAAAAAGAAATAAACATGTATGGTACATGTTAGCCAGCATTATGTTGTATGTACAATTTGCCAAACCTCGTGAGTGCATCGTCATTGATACATCGTCATTGTCGGGGTTGGCTTCGTTCAGGGCTCCATCGTTGCGTTCAGCAATGGGAGATGACAAGTCTCCAGCGTCGCTCAGTCTAGTGGCAGACGTGACGTCCTCGGTCGTCTGGATGGCAGTCGTATCTGCACATGATAGCAACTACATACACGATTAGACATACTCTAAACTGCTGCATACAGGATTGCAAATGTACCTTGACTCGACTGGGTTGCAGTAAACTTCGCTGACTGAGCATTTGTAGATCGAGTAGGTGGGGATGGCGGTTCGTCCTCTCTTATCTGGGTCCCAGTCGGATTTGTACACAATACCACAGTCATACACGATTAGTCATAATCAAACATGTATCATACATGAGTGCAGATTTACCTTCGCTCTGCTGTGAAGCAGCACTTGCGTCAGGATACGAAGTCAGCGGGGTGCTACAACGCATAGCTCAGTCCTCCTCATTGCCGCTGCGTTGGTCGTGCGCCACTCCTGCATCTTTCGCCGTCGGTCTGTCGGGTGCCGGACCCGAACATCGCATTGTGTTGCATGGAGTGGCACTGGATCCCTTCTCGGTTGCTTGCTGGCCTTCCTTTCGCTGTCTTTCTCGCGCTTCCTCTGCTCAACATACATGTATTAGCTAAACACGCAGCAACACATCGATACAAACATGCGGATACGCTACCCATGTCCATACGGTCGAGGTATCGTATCAGCGCTTCAGTCCCGACAAAGAAGTCTTCTCCTTCGACATCATTTTTTGGACTTCCCTGGCCGAATGTACGTCGAATCATACGAGAGGTCCGACGGCCGTTTTGAAGTCCACCCCTGCTTCTTTAGCTCCCACCAGCGCGCTTGGAAGGCCATCTCCGCACCACGCGTCGGTTCTGAAAGTGAGAGAGAAGAATGTGTGGCGGCAGCGTGCTGCCTGTAAAACTTAATGAGGGAAGCAGCTCACAACCTCTTGTTTCTAATTAGAAACGTGCGGATCGTGCGGCCATACTATGTCTCAGTTTGGTACGCTGCGGGAATGATTGTGAGCACCACCTACCCAGTGTTGATTTAAAATTTGTAAGAGCCTATACAAACATCAAGTCAAAAAAGCGTAACGTGGACCGTACACACTAAGCTTTTGCTGATAACATGTACGGTCCACGCTCTCGTGCTCAAGGGGTTAAGAACCCAATTGTGTAAATTGTCTGCAGACTTTTTTAAAATGAGCACAATATTTTAAAAGTGTTATGACCGCATTGAAGTATATCATCATCACGATACTACTTCACAATAGCACAGCAACTTCAGGAAGCCGGCAGCTTGACTCATTAAGGTGCCGAAGTACTTGCCGCATACGATTAAAGTGCTGCATAAATAAATGCAGCGGAGAAGTAATTAACTTTAAAAAAGGTTTACAGGATAAAAGCTTTCTAGACTCAAGACGAATTAAAGAAATCGGCTACATACAGTATTTTAAACGAATGAATTGTAACATGTATAAAGTCCACAAAATCCTTTTACAAAACTCCCGATACTTAAAAATATATATGAGTTCTTGCAGGTGGGAAAGCTACTATGTACTACAGAACTGAAGTAAATTCATACCTAAGATTGTGAGTAAACGGAATTTGTATGAATGCTTTGGGAACCAGGCTGGTAGTCGAGCCAATTACATGCAACTTGTAAACGTACCTTATACTAGAGCGAGAACCAGCACCAGCCAGTACGACCAGCACCTAATCCAGCCCACTGTTGCTGGGCCAAATTTCAAACTCGTTTTCAATTTTACTCACACGCCGGACCGTCAATACTCAAGCAGACAATTATACCATGCAATTCAGCGTCCTCGTCGCTCTGCTCATAGCCATCACGACCGCTTGCTGCTCCGTTTTCGCCAACGCCAAAAAAACTCGTGTTTTTGCCAGCGAGGACTATAATGGTTGCCATCTTCAAATTAAAGTTGGCGCTGACAAACTTGGTGAAGCCGTTGGTGCCATTTCTCGTCTTTTCGGTACCGACGCCGATGAGAAAATGTTGAAGTATGCCAACAAGCTGTCCAAAGCTGCAGATGGAGACGAAGCTGCTATCATGAAAGTTTTAAACAATGCCGCTTTTGTGAGGGAATATAAACGTCAAGTTGGGCACCAACAAAACATCGCATCGGGGCAGCTAGAGGCTTAAAAAGCATATTCTTACGCAAAAAAGCTCCATATGCTAATTAGTTGATTTCGCATTCTACGAGATCTTGAACAGTAATTTATTATGTTAATTGTTCTTATTATTATATCAGTCGTGTTCTCGTATCAAATTATATAAGCAGGAAGCCGGTAGACCCCGATGTGCAGGCCACAGGAGCTACTATAATAAATAATCCCAGTATTTTTCGGCAAATGTTCGAATCCATGTAGTATCACAACAGTTGGAGCGTGTCGCCCCTCCTCATGTAAAAACGTTTTGACCACGGAAACGTCTTTTCACTTTGGCGAAAGCTGAGAACTGCGAATCCCCCGGGCACCTGGGCCCGGGTCCCCAATTGTGTCCAGTCTAAATTGTCATTTGTGATGCAACTGCCAGTACTATTAAAAAAATGGATAAACTTCTGAAAGAATTTTCTAGTGGTAAGCATATGGAGCCCCAGAGCAGCAACTCACATAAGGTTCCTCGCCTAGCCCCCTCTCTGGCCTAAACTCCTGTACACCAACTTGGCGTCGCTGAGTGGCAAGTGCTCTCCTATCATGGCGCACCCGCATTTGGCGACAAATACCCGTTGCTCCTGTCGGCGGAGAAACTGACTGCGACTCTGAGCACGGCGGTGACACTCTGCGTAATGACCAGCCGCTCATGACGAGGCGGCGGCGGTTCCTGCTGTATCGCGCGCCACGTCTGTATTGATTCCAGCACATGCGCGCAAGTAAGTTGCTACATCCACCAGCTCTGAGATGAAGACAACGAGGAATACCGCTCCTGGGACCAGTACCCCTGCTGCGAGCCAACGAGGAAGACCACTGCGAACAGTGCATGTGCTGCGGAAGCGGACAGTTTCCGAGTACAGCTGGCCGAATTCCGAGTAATACCGAAAGTGCCGCCAATACCGACGAAAAGGGACTAGTAAAGAGGACATACCGGTACGGTATGGATGACTGCCGAGTTCACAAACCAGATGGAGAAACGTTGCAGTAAAAAGATCCCGGTTGACATTAGGCTGCTCCTATACGCTAACATGTATAGTTGTTGTACATGCTAATAACGTGTTTGTAAGTGTGTAGTTACCCTAGGTATCATGTTGATGTCACTGAAATCTATATGAAAATTTCAGTTGACGTCGCATATGATTGTTGAATTATCATGAAAAGATCTGGTTAAGCGTAATTGAAGGAGGCCGTGAAACGTTGCAACGGTCGCTAACTGAGCTATTCTAGTCCATTAGACTGAAAGTACAACCACAACAGTAGCTATAAATATTACAGTATCGTGTCCTCTAACTCCATTTATGGGCAAAGAAATTTTGTTTTTAGATAGTAACTTCAAAGCCTTAATATAGGGAGATATCGGAGATATGCAAGATAATTACCACCTCGATGCCTCGAATCTGTGTGGAAGTAGATTTACGGGGTCGTAGACGTCGAGGCGAGCATCTATATCGAATAACTAACTGACAAAAATTACAATAAACAATCATATGATTCTAAAGCTTAGTGTATGCTAACAGTTTGTCAACAGCACTATCTGTTTGTTACTGTGTAGTGCCAGAAATAAACATGTAAATGGAGTAGCCTAGTTGACATCAACATCCACTACATTTCCCTGCATGAAGTTGAGGTTATTAGTGATGCAGACAAGGTCTCCAGCTTTCAGTTCAAACTCCAGCCCATTATTACAACCGACAAGGTGATATTTTTGTGTATTGCTTCTATAACTGCGGGGCTCATTTAATATCATTGTGAATTTTTCATTTTGTCTTTGTTATAGATAAAGGAAAATCGCTTCCTGTACAGATGCGACTGTAAGGCATTTATATCGACAGGCTGGGCGTGCTCGCACGTTGTGGCGACCATGGCACTGGCCAAACAGTTCGATTTGGCCAGCGCAGCAACGCGCCTTCCAACGAAGAAGGTCAGTGGCGGTCAACGAAAGGTCCCAGGAGCTCTGAGTATCGATGAGCGGGGAAATCGAGCTTTCTCATCGGCTAATCTCTTAAAGCGGCTTCAGCGTCACCCAATGTACGCGCAAATCTGGCAGGTGTGGAAGGATTAGGTGTACGAAGAAGATGGAGTTGAAACGACTGAGTTTATTTCTGGGCGGATCATAAGCGCCAAACTCCAGAACGGAGTCTACAAATGGCGCGTGAAATTTGACGATGGTGACGAGCTCTTCTACGAGTGTGAGGAGCTAGTGACAATCATCCTGGCGTCGAGAGGTATCGGCTTGGATGTGACTTGCTTGCACACGCCAGACGAGGAGGAGGAGACCACGTAGGATCAGCTAAACTGCGAGTTGCTGGCAGTGGCTTTTAATTTTCTTTAACTTAGCTTTCATTTTCGCTGGAATGTGCTCTTGAAAGTGTTGTTCTAAGTGAAGCGATTTAACTTACAGGTACCTTGTTGATATACCGCTAAGTTAACTATAAGCGGTGCTGCTGAGGGCGCTTGTATGGACTGACAATACCGGTACTTAGACTACTGTTAAAGTGTTCTCGGCGCTCATCCATTTCAGCAACCTTTGTCAAAACGGGTTGTGTACTCGGAAGTCGCCCATCTGTACTCGCAATTAGTCTCTTTTCATGTGCTGCGATCGACAGGGCCTTTAGCGCCGGTTGACCACCTCCCGGTCGCCGCCTTAGAGGTAAGAGGCGCGAACAGTGATTTCTTCAATCTCGATCTTCAGGCTCCTATTGTTTTAGTCTGCTATGTAGCGCTTACCTACCATCATAAGAGAAGTCATCTGCAAGTACAAGTTGATACGACCCGAGTAGCTTTTATTACATACGGTAGATGAAGGGAAAGCACACACATCGTTGGTTTTACTATTACAGCGTCGAAGCACAGATAGGGTAGCTGGACGGATCGACTCCTCAGGTAACATGTACATATTCTAACTGCATCACACAAAAGAACCGCAGGGCTGCAACCGCTAGTAACATAATTCAACTAGTAGCATTAGCTCTGCTAGTTGAGTCGTTACCGTTCGCGTCTACACCCGCCGTATACCCATTAGCTTTATCAAAGTACGCAGTAAACTATTAGTGGTTTCTTCGCAAAAGCCACTTTTTTTTTCTTCAGGAAACCCACTTCGGAGGTTTCAAGCCGTACCTCTCCGTGCCCGTCTAGCGACATTGGCGGGGTGTGAACCCTCGCGTACGTGCAGCCAGTAGCAACAGAGCTATGCGTAATGACCACTCCGCTCTCGTTGAGCCAAGGACCGCTAACCACGTCGTTCCCGGTCGTCTAGAGACCGAGTAACTCGGATAGGGAGCCTGGCGACAGAAACGCAGGTAGATTAGCTCGAACAAGCTTACCGGAGTTTCATGAGAATGGTAGGTAGCTTTTGTGCATTATATACAGAACACAAGTTAGCCACCTATTATATCACTCATATTTGCACGCATTACAGCCTTGGCCACGACTCTTGGCTGAGAAAGACGGCAGCTACCTTTCAGCAGTCAAAACCGGGAATGCCAGCAAGTTTCCCGCCCAGTTCAAAGTGTCATCTCCACTTAAGAGGGAGGGGGGGGGGGTGATTCAATACGTTGTCCAAGTTGGTAATTTTCTAAAATTACCAGTTAAGGGCATCAAACGTGATAAAAACTCGTTTAATATTTTTTTGATGAGACCACTTTCTGGTCTCACAAAAAAAATATTGGAAAAACACCGGCTACGGCGTGGAAGCTTCGATTGAAAAAATAGGCGGAAATCGTTTAAAACGTGAGTTCAGCTCAAGTTGTTTGCAAATAAACAATTGCAATGCAGTATCGTTGTCGCTTAAATTGATTACAGTGGTGTAGTATCCTCCTTAGCAAAAGATGGTGGCTCCAGCTAGAGTGTAATAGTGCGCACAGTTATTACAGCCGATTACCCTTCTAGCCTCGCGATTTAGGGCAAACGTTACCCGGTATTATTCATGATAAAGGTTTATCTTGTATTTACTCTTTTCGAGTTTTTCTGGAGCTCACAACCCTACTACCTTATATAATCTGTCCTATACAGGGTAAGAGTAAATACGAGGAATAAAAGTATTCTGCATTCTCCCCAATTAAGATGTAGAGCAAAAATATCAAAATTTAACAATCACAATCATTCTAACAGCAATTGATATTACTCTGGAAATATGACAATGATCTCCAGCTTACCGTATTGTAACAATAGTTCATCTTACATTTTTCTAACCGCACCGCCCTCAGAGAGCTCTAAAGGACAGTGTGAACATGATATAAGTTAAATATTACTGGGACAAATTACCTAGTGGGCCTCTTTAGCGGTTCAATCTCGGTGCGCCACGGCCGCTCTATTATCCGTTAAAAACTGCTCGCGCAGCCTCTCTGCCCATCCCCCCTTCCACACACATTTCGGCGTCGACCCTTCTTCTCGCGCTCCATCGCCACGATCGTTCTCGTGGCGCTTATTACCAGCTTGACTTCCCGAATCTTCATGGTAGAAATCCATCCCTAGAACTAGCAAAATAATTACCGATTCCGTGTTTAACTAACAATCGTTCTCCAAACAATCGTACTCATCCAACCACGTCCCCTGGCGGTCCTCTATTAACCTTCCACATGTGTTTGACTTTAGTTCCCCCGCAACGAACACAAACTTGCACTTCTTACCGTCTTGGCCGACAGTTGCTCCGACAAATAACGCAGCATCCTTAGAATCACCCGTGCGTTTAACCGTGCGTTTAGACGCCTTGCACAGCAGCAAAACGTTTGGATACTTCGTAGCGTTCTTCGAGCTCGGCAATGCCACCACGAAGCAGTACGCTGGCTTCTCACCACGTGTCGCGAGCCGTCCCGGAATTTGGGCGGAACTACAGACGCTGTGTTATCGGTTCATAAGCAAGCCCGTAGTAGGCTATAACAAAGTAACAAGAAGAATCATGAAAACTAAAGACTCAGCTTTCTGGCTTCCAGGCTGACTCACGACTAATAACCTCAAATGTAATCGTACCGACCTTAATCGTAGCGGCCGACGACAATGAACTGTCCAACAATTTCCCACTGAATCCTGACTCGTTACCCTACCACTTCACACCGCGGACACCTTGACACACCAACCGTCTTTGGGCAACGCACCAAAGCACTACACGCCTTCGCGCAGCCATGCCACACGGCTTTGGCTACCACGCGCTCACCTAGCACCGTGCCCCCCACTTCACAACTGCTATCGCCCGTTGGGTGGCAGCTTGGTGACTGCTGTCACCTCAATATAAACGGTCGTTGTAGTCGCCGTGACTTTCCCAGGGCACATCATTGAAGTTGCTGCTCTCGGTCGGTCGTGAAAAAGGGACGGATTATCCTGTTCCGGGACGATGTCCACCGCACCCACTCGTGACATATGGCATGAAGATTTCACTTTCCGTCCGCACATTAGGTTCGTCATTGACCAAGTCGTTGGCAAGGCCATGCGGCTGCGCGGAACAGCACTGATTTTTGAAGGCCGACAGTGCGAGCCAAATCTCCACGCGGACCGTTTGTTTTAGAGAGACGTGTTTGCTATTTCAAATATGTGACGACACTAAATCGCTAATGCACGGCTATTTTTGAGCCACGACTAATTAGAGTGAACGGCGTAGTATGGAATTTTACCTCCAAGGCAGAACTACAGAATTTCTGAGATACATTAACTAATTGCCGGTGTATCTGTTAGGCTACCTAGTGACAGAGCCATGGGCCGCAGCTTTGAGACTCATTTGGAGCTCCCTGAAAAAGCGAGGTTAAAAATCGTACAGCGTATTTATACTAGTACTATTAAGAAGCACTGACGTGTGCTGCCCAATGCTCAAATCGTTTTGACACTTCTAAATGTTTTCATTGACTTTAAGTATTCAGATTGGCAAAGATGTCAAACGACAAAACATGGTCCGAGAGTAGCTTAGTTCTTCATAGTCTCAGATCGCGCTGCACTAACGGCCCGAGAGTACTAAGCGTGCTAGTTGTGCGTGTTTCAGCGCGTATCCGGCACATCAAAAGTCATGATGTTGTCAAAATGGGGACTATACCAAGATGTCGCCGGACGCGGAATAAAAAATATACAAAATGTTAATAGAGTGGATAGATAAACAATGTGTTGGAGGGTAAAAATACTAATTTAGAGTATATATTACCAAAAAGTTTTTTTTTCGTTTTCAGTTGCAGTAACAATTAACAATACTCTAACCACCATTGCAATCACTGAATGGACTCTGGATTTAAAATACAGAGAAAACCAGGCCGCAGCTACATGATACTGTGAAGCTTTCATGGAAGTTGAATTCCTGAAGCACTATGTATAATGCTTGTTGTTTTACTGTACTGACTGTTGTTACAGTTTCACCTGTACATAATGTTCGTCATTTAATCAAGTAATTAAAAAGGTCCTATCCTTTTGTCCAGCCCCGGTCAGACCCCTTGTATTGAAAGTCACTCAATATTTCAATGATCGCACTCAAATTTGGTTGGCTGATTCAGCGTGCAAAACACCTTAAATGACACTTTTTCATTGAAAAACGCGTTTGATTGGCCGAGTTACACGAAAAGTTATGGGTTGTCCTATCCTTATGACCAGCACTGTACGAGAATACAACAAAAGGAACAACAGAGATATACTGTTTAGAGAGACAGTTATGGATAACACTAACTTAATCACTTCGGCATTTTCCTCTTATTCAACAACCTCCAAACCAATAGGTTAACAGCCGCAACTACAATCTGCCGGGAGTCCTGAGTTGGAACGCCCGATCTGGAGCGGTAAAGAATGACGACCAAGATAAGGGCCGAAGCCCTCCTAGGCAATAGGAACTTCTTCCACTGTGTGTACAGCATGTGCATGGCCTTGGCAAGGTAGGGGCGTCTGGCACATGGGGAATTGGTCAAGCCAGAGAACGAGATCACCGAGGCGTGGTTCGTAAGCGACGCGAAAGCACTCGGCATCATCGCTCAAGGCCTAGAGCGACAGCACCAGACCAAGATCCGGAACACCACACGTGCCATGGAGGCTTGGGGGCGGCTTCGAGAAATCTACAACCGGACGGCGTTGCTCATTCGTGTTTCGATGACCACGAGTTCCAGATGGAGAGTGGAACGGCGATGGCTAAGCATCTGGGTGCGTTCACCGATCTGATTGTCGGTCTTTAGACGCTGGAAGAGCCAATGGACGAGGCACACCAGCTCGGATACTAATTAGCAGCCTTCATGTTGTACGAGCTCGTCGCGCCCAATGTGGAGAGTGCTAAAGACGTCGCGCTCATCGAGGCCAAGGAGAATCTGCTCAAGAAATACGAACGTAACGAGAAGAAGGTGACCACTGAGCAGACGTTTCAAGGAAGCCGTTGTAATGATCAAAAGAGGAGCGTTCCCAGATGGAATGGCGGGTTCCATGGAATGCGCTTAAACTGTGACCAAGTGGGCCATATAAAGCGAGACTGTCCCGTTGGGAACGGCAGCAAAAAGGACGATGCAGTGTTTGCAGTGGGTGAGGAACGGCTGGCCGGGTGGCTAATCGACAGTGGTGCGACGTACCGCATTCCCTTCACATGGAGGACTTGGTTTAGTGCAAGTTCCTGCACACTGGATCGACGTGACGATCGCAGACGGCAAGAAGTTGCGAGTCGAAGGAGCTGGAACGGTTCACTTGACTATTCTGGATGGAAAACACATTCGTATCACCAACGTACTGTACATTCCGGGGCTCGACAGACGGCTGCTGTCAGTGGGGAAGCTTTCGAACCGGGGTTTGCGCGTGGAGTTCCACTGTTCCTCACGTGTGATTTGGAGCGCCTGTTGCGCGATTGCTTTGGCAAGAAGATTGACAAGGCGTTGCTACTGGGCTGTCAGCAGGAGAAAAGTGATTCGTGCAGTATGCCGGGGCTGGAAGCGAGTGGGAGCTTTGGCACGCTCGCTTGGGACACCCGAGCAAGGAAGTGCTAGACAAGACACAGCGTTCTACGACCGGTATCCCGCCGGAGAAGAATGAAAACGGCTCTTTGTGCGGCGGGTGCATGAAGTGGAAGCATCGGTGGCAGCGATCCGTCGCTAACGAAGACGAAGCGTATAATGGAACTTGTACCCCGAGAACGCCTTCGAAAAGTGGTGCCGAGTACGACCTGACATTCCTTGTCGACTACGCGAGGCATGTCGTATCGTACTTCAAGAACTGAATAGCGAGGTAGCCACTAAGTTGAAAGAGTTCAAGGCGCTCAACGAAAATCAATCGAGGGACGCCTGAAGTGTTTGCGTTCCGATGACGGAACGGAGTTCGCGAACAAGACGGTCGATTATATTTGCCAACGGAACGGTATCGTACACCAGCGTACCGCTCCTTGCAGCCCTCAGAAGAACAGAGCGGCGGAACGCATGGACCGGACAACCATTGAGAAGGCGCGGAGCGTGCTGCACTACAAATCGTTGTTGACGGAGTGGTGGGCGGAAGCAGTGAGTACTAAGAATACGGCCAACCTTGATGTCACACCATACGAATTGACATTCCAAGTGAAGCCTCGGATGGATCGCTTGCGTGTGTTCGGACCGCAAAGGTACGCTCACGTGGCCGATGAGAAGAAAACGAAGCTCGAAACCAAGCGTTTTAGGTGCACGCTCCCCCGGTACGCCGAAAACGTAAAGAGATGCCGTGTACACGACTGGGACGTGTCCGAGGTCAAGGTGTCCCGTTTTATGAAGCTGGGCAAGCGTGAAAATGGAGGCTTTTACGACATGTCGTCGCCAGCGTCCACAACGGTTGTCCAGGCGACAAAGAACGGGAGAAGTCGCCATTCCAACACAAGTGGAACACCCGGCCATTCCGGACGAACCGATGAAGAGGTGGAGGAACCTGTCCAGGACGTTGAAATAGACAAGGTGGAACCATTCCAGAGTGGAACGCTTCAAGCGCTGCCACCCCCAGTGGAACCGGGAGCGACAGTGTTGGAATTGACAACGTAGCACTCGCGTTCCAGGATGAACGTCTGGTGTTCCACACCGAAGCGGGACGCTCAAGAAGATTGCGGGAGCCTGCGTTCCTACTTGAAAACGGGTCAGAAGATGTTGAAGTGCACATGTCAAACGGAAGTGACGGCCCGCCAACTCCGAAGCGTGCCAGGATCGACGAAGACGGTTTTGATCGCTGAAGCAGTGTTGGCGTCGATGACGTTCCAGATACGCCGGACACGTTCCAAGAAGCGGCTGCTAGTGCTGAAGCAACGAAATGGCGTCAGGCAATACAGAAGGAGTTGTAATCTCTTGATCAAACGGAACGTGAACGCTCGTTCCACGTAGAACGCTGGGACGATCGATTGGGTGTCGCTGGGTGTTTGCCAAGAAGCGCGACGAGAATGGCCGCGGTATAAGACTGGTAGCGAAGCGGTTCAAGCAGAAATTTGGAATAGACTTCTTTGAGACGTATTCTCCGGTTGCAAACATGAATTCGATTTTCAGGTAGTGCTTGCGGTATGCGTGGCATACAACTACGTTATATAGCAACTCAACGTTGACACAGCGATCCTGAACAGTAATGTAGTGGACGTGGTCTTCATGGACGTTCCGTGAACGCTGAAGGTATGATGTGCATGCTGGAGAAGGCTATCTACGGTTTAAAGCAAGCTGCGAGCGCGTGGAACAAGACAGCGCATCGGGTGCTTATTCGGATCGGCTTTAAGTACTTTCGTGCCGACCAATGTGTCTACGTCAAGCGTTCCTGGAACGGATTCGTGTTCGTGTGCTTGTACGTGACCCCCCCCCCCCCCCCCGACATGATCAGTGCGACTAAGACACGAGAGTAAATCCGTGAAGAAAAGGACGCACTAAAGCACTAAAGGAACTTGGCGAGGCCAAGATCCTTCATTTTGAAGACGTTCTTTTGGTGGGAGTATTACAGTTACATTGGCGCAGCGCAGGTCAGCGATATCGTTGGAACGTGGAACGGTACCGAACCGTTCCACAGTTGGCTGGGAGGTGGTTCTAGAACACCATTGGGTAATCACCTGTTGGAATGCTGTGATTGAGCGAAGGCACGAGACGATGATGCTTACACCACACTTACGAGAAGACAACAAGAGGGACAACATAGAAATAATAGTTGGAGAGACACGTTTTGGATACCTCTAATTTAATTACTTCGGCATTTTCCTCTTACTCAACAAGCCCCAAGCCAATATCTATTTACTATATTTGCTTAACGTACTGACGTGCTGTACGACGGTATATTTGCTGAACGAATGTTTGCCCAGGCTACGCTTACGGTCAATGGAATACTTCAACGTTTCGTAAGCCCGAGGGACTTATGTTTCCAACACATAGTCTTTCTTTGCCTGAAGAAGCTCTGAAAAATTTATCCTCCATTTGCCATTTCGAGGTTAATGATTCCCTACCCTGCAGGTAGATAAAACCTATTATCGATGCGAGGTTGGGATTTCCTATAGCGACTAATCTCCTGCGTCTGCTTCACAACCTAGCAGTTTCTTTTTACTACAAGAACCGCATACAAGCTCATGATACAGTAATATGCGCGCGCCGCTGTCCATTATTCTGGACTGTTTTTTCCTTTAAAAAATGCGTTTTTACCGTTGAAACTGGATAAGTGAGAATTGAGAGTAGAGGACAATCCGAACGAGGGTTATAGTTGATGTGAGCAGATGGATGGAAATCTGAAAGTGAATTGACTTGAGTTAGAATTCGTAGTCCTGCTTGTTTCCTTCTACAATGTAGAAGTCTACACATACAATCAAGCTTACCGGAACATGGAGCATTTCCGCAACAAGGAAATCTTCTTGCAACAGGGAGACTTTCTTGCAACAGGGAGACTTTCTTGCAACAGGGAGACTTTCTTGCAATAGGGAGACGTGTACAAACTCGTATACAAAACGTAGTATGCAACAGGGAGTGGCCCTGTTGCTGCAATGATTATCCATGCAAATCATAGTCGGTGTGCCAACTTCAACCCGCATGGTCTAATGCGATCGCAGCATTCGGCTCATTTCAGCTAGAGAGCCACATGGCTCACGACGAGCACGCGCGTACAGTGCGCACAGGCAGCGATAGGGATCCAGTCGACTACACAGCGAAATGCAACCACAACAGTGAGCTATTGATTTTTTATTGACAGTAGTTCGTTTACGAATTACGTGCATCCCAACCAGGATTAACTCGCAGAATTGGTCAATGTGGTGCAACTCGTGTTCAGGCATACAAATAATAGAATATTCCGTCTATAAGTCGAGAATTGCGCATGGTTTGTTAAGGGCTATAAATTCGCGGAGGCAAATGACAACAATAATTGGGGGATGTTGGATTAATAAATCAAATATTTACGTAGGTTCTTCATGCACTTTTTCATAAGTGCTTACTGGTACTTTAAAAGTACTCGTTTAGGCGGGAATATAATGATAGAGCAAAGGCTTCTTAATTCTACCATGCAGCGTTATGTTTGGGTCTACACACGAAACCACCGATGGCACTACATGGCGCAATGCGCAGAGCGCAGGAAATGCGAATGAGGCGTTACGGCCAGGTTTTTTTTCTGGCGAGACAATTGTCTGCGGCTGCGAAGTAGGCGTAGGGGGTGCTTTGGTATAAGAAGTCCCACCTCTTAACTCTCTACCTCAAATTATTTTGCTAGCCCGCTTATCGGCATGGACTCCTAGTGTCAATTCGATATGTTCTCCAAATATTATGTCAGTGGGTTTCCGACTGTGCATCCATACTAAAAGTTGTTCTGTAAATGGGTTGCTTGTCACACTACCAGCCCAGCCTTGTAGTATTGATGAGGACGACTTGCACCCGTTATTGCGACAGTGACAAATGTATTTGCGCACACGTGTTATCAGCTTTCCACTAGGTTTTATCGGCCATGCGGCACACCAACAATACTTGATGATGGTAAGTGGCCTTCTACTTGACTTATTATGTTTTTGTCTATATAACATGTAATTCTCGATCTCATGTCGGGAATATTCAGCTTGGTCGTATCTCAAATTCTTGGAGGTACTTGAGAAAAGGTTATTGCTATAACGTTCGACATGAATTGATGAGGTTGTATTCCCTCTTAACCATCATGCTGGCCAGCACCCGTACAGCCTCTAGGTTCCTTTTCGCCGATGTCACTGGCTGCACTGCGAAAAAACTGTTCCAACACTGTGTGCAGTGCTTCCGTTGGCACCTCAATACAACGCGGTTTGTTCCGCTTCTTTAACCCGGTGGCTTTTGCTTGTCTGAGAAGCAATTCGGGCATGAACAATGTTCCCATACTTCTAAGGCTAACGATCATCTCCTGGTTGGGGTATTGAGAAAGATCTCCATCAAAAATGTGACTGCTAGGTGACCCGATATGGCTTACTCGAGTGCGCGTACCGCCTGCTACCTTACCGTAAGCTGTTGTGTTCTCGCTTACACCAGCATGTGTAAGATTCAAGGCAATAAGTTTATACATAATACCAGGAATGCTTCCACGACCAGTGTGTACGCTCACACTGTGAGCGACACGAGCAAAACGACACTTAAGAAAAATTATTACCCGCCGTCCAGACAGGTATTAATCTCCGCGAATAGTTCGTGCAACAATCCATGTCAAAATAGGCGTACTTAAGCGCGAGAGCGACGACAGAGGTAGCATTTGTATAGTTTATTACGCGAACACAGGTATAGATTTTCATGGCCATCAGTGTAATGTCTCACTGTATTTGTGTATTGCTACTCATGAACTTGTTATATTTTTTCTTGCTTTTTATATATAATTTTACGGGGTTTAGGGTTTAGTTTTTTTTACGGAAATTGAAACAATCCTTAACCCTTCGCCGACGGCTGTTGACATGGACAATTTAATAAACCTTCCCGGAGGGTTTATTTATTTTATGGTCTTTAATATTAATACTGAACTAAAATTTAATAATACACTATCTATACTTAATTTGTTGCTATGCTCCTCGGACATTATTACCGTAAGGGTGTGAGCTGCAGGTACCAGCCAGTCACGGCCAGTCGTCAAGGAGCAGATTTTCAAAAAACAATGATCGCTGGGCTCCGCTAACGCGCACTGTGCATTGGCGGCCGCACAGGAGACGCATCACAAAGACACAGCGCATCAGGTAAGTTTTCAGTAACAAGAAACGAGCTGAAGAATGCACTTCAAGGTCATGATAAATGAATATTTAGCTACGCTTATTCTTATGTGTGAGCCGCTTTCTGCAGCGTTCTGTCGCGCACCTTTGCTGCCGTGGGTGCAAGCTCGCCATTGCGCCACACCTTGTGAAAAATCAAGGAGCATGTAAATCCGGGGTTTGATGGATGGTCTCGAATCTTGTTGCACATGAAGTAGAGTCCTCGTCGGTTTGTTGCGCCCTTCTGACAGTAATATGTTGTTGTTTCAGACCGTTTGCGTCCTTCGGCGTGGGCCAACAAGTTACACACCATACACTGCCGCTGCCGGGGTGTTTGTACCCCGTTATTGACCCTCATGTCCGTAACTTGCACAAGAACGTGTCTCATGAGGCACCACTAGCCCACCACCTTCGTCGATAGATGTTTCTCTTTTTTTTGTGCAGACTGCTGCGAAGTCGTTGCAGTGAAGTCAGTCTCGCTGGAACTAATAAGGGCTTCGTGCAGCACCACAAGGAAATTTGAGTGTGACACCTTCTTCTTCTTTGCTCGCTCGCTCCATAATGCAGCCGTGGATTATGTAGGTGTTGACGATAATATGTCAGCTAGCCCTAGAAACACAGATATAGTAGTTATTGAAGCTATAATATACTACAGACAATGTCAGCAAAAATAGTTAGATAATTATTCGGAACAGCATACGTTACAGCCACACTTACCGTGTACTCAGATGGAGTGAGTACGGTTGTAGACGAAGCTGGTCGCGCTTGTCTACTCCCCCCATGTACTTTTGGCACGCATGGACGAGCTTCCGACATACAACAGTTGTGACAGACCCGTTCTTTTCAAGACCCTCGACACTAGTGATGGTAGTGCTTAGTCGTGAAGCCAAGAAGTTGACGGGCTTGTTTCCATCCAGACGAGCGCCAAAAGGCCAGGACCGTCACAAGATACAGTCATATTGAACGTCCCGCGAAGTGCTTTTTAGGTCGCTTCTTGAAGCCGTAGGTGACATTTTTGCACCATCCGAATCGGGTTTTCTGGTACCGTACCGCAATCATGAAACACCACGGTATGAAGCTGTTGTGACAGGTGTACTGACATGTAAAGACGCCCTTGGTACGGCTTCCCTTCAAAGAGACGCGACAAGTTGCACACTACCGCTGCTGGGCCGCTCTTCGTGTCCCTGATCCGTCCGTGCTGAATGTGATGCCTCTTGCCCACGTCTAACTCACTGATGTTCCAGTCAGGATATTATCAATAACTTATCACATCAGTGTCAGTATAGTAATACGTACCGCATGCAGTAGCCCGTAATAGCGCAGCGCGTCACCACGCATTTAATGCCCCATTTGTGGGGCTTATCTTTTGGATAAGTTCTTGATGAATTGGGGCAATTCTTGTTTGGAAGCATTCTTTTGTCAACCGACAGATGCAAGCCCAGGACATACCCGGCCTCAAAGTTCCGCTCAACAATCGATTAAGCAAGTCGAATCTTCCAGATCCGATCGTCTTTTGCCATTGGATCGTTATTAGCCGAAAAGTGAAGAAACCTAGTAATATATTTGAACCTATCACGCGACATAACTTGACCAAAAGTGCCTTGACTAATCACGCCACGTTTAGCTACTGACCAGTGGTCAGCTAAACGCTTTTTAGGTGCCATCATTCTTGCAACAAGTAACCCAATCCAACGTAATAACTCGTGTGGCCAATTTTCTTGAATTTCTTGAGCTTGGACCGGATTCGCTCTCGACTACACGATGGTCCCTCCGCGAGTGTGCTCGAAACGCATTCTCTACGCAGTCGTCTAGTGTTTGCTCCCACTTTCGATGCGTCTCAAAAGAAATTTCCTGCCATAATGTATTTGGCAGAAAAAAGAGGAACAAATCCAATAAGTCCAGGTCACACCCCAGTATCTTGTTACTCGGTCCACGATAACCCGAATACAATGTATCAATTTCGATAGTGGTATTTACTTTGACAGCCGTGTTTTCAGGCAACACATTCCAGCAACTTGCAGCTTTTCACGCAGCTGTGCGTCGTCATACAATGGGGATGATTCTAAAATCCACACAATATGTTAGTATACATGTAAATTCATAAGCTCATACACCGACACTATCAGCATTATGTGGATGATAGATACTCTGTCCACGCCAGACTAAACATCGTACCTCGCACATGGGCCTTGAGATTCAATGATGCTAAAACGACCTCTAGTTAGCCTGGAAGTGCTTCGTCTCACTGTTCATCATCTTCGTCGTGATGAAGACGAGCTCTCACTGAAGACACCCTCTACCTCAGACTCCGCCTTGACATCGGAGTCCAGGCATGAGTCTTCGGAGTCTCGTCGGTAAGAAGCGCGACTAATAGACTGTATAGGGCTGCTACCTTCGATGTAAGGTGTTGTTTGCGTAGTTGAAGCTACCGTGCCAGCTTGTTCTCAATATTGACGACATGGTTCTCGTTATCATGACTATTGCACTCGCTGTCGCTGGCGATAGACCATATCTGACAGATAAACATGCCAAATCATATAAGTCAGTTTTATACCTTTCATGCTGTTATTTAAGGTCTTACCGCTGGTGTCTGTCGACAAGGCCGTACGCGCCGCACGCGTTGGCCGAAATCGAGGGCTAGGTTGCTGTGCATCGTGATTTTAATCTTCCTGTAAACGTTCTACAAAACTATCGCTAGCGAACGGTTTTACAATGTGTAATGAACGTACTTTGAGGACGTTTCTCTGCAAGGGAGGCTTGAGGTCCTCATCTGGGAACACGCGGCTAAACCGGTCTTTGCCTGTCCGGATGTAGTTCAAGACCTCCTTCTCACTGCTAAACTAATCCACACCATGCACCCCCGTCTTCCACGAGCAACCTGGCTTGATGTAGTCGTATCTAAAGAAGCAAAGTTAGGCGAATGAGGCAACCAATAAGCGTAATGCATGCTGCAGCTTGCGCACCCGTATGCGAGACCGCGCGACGGAAGATGATCCATATACTTCTTGCGGAGGAATCTCCAGATCTGCCAAAAATGAATGTCGCTATCCATTTGCCATCACTTTTAAAATGGTGCGCAAAGCGTCCAGCGGCAAGCGTGTGGAGGCAAGAGCGCCTAAATTTATACAACAATCTCTACATTTTACGTCTAGCCTTTAATAGAACGCCTAATCCCATCTATTATAGGCATGTCAATCAACCAACTCGACGAGGGAAAATTTATCCTGCTGTAGCATCCCAACAGCCCTTTCAAAAAATTTCATACGTTTTTTTCCCTAAGATATCAATATACATTCCGTGTCGGCATAAATCGACAGGAAATACCTCCCGTCTTCGAAGGGTAAAGAAAATCCTGTTTTGTTTTATACATTTTACGAAAGAAAAATTGTTTCGCATCTAATTCGAAATATCATAGAAATAAGTAAACCTGTTCACATATCACATGTCAGATTTTTTATTCAAAACGGTGGGAGTCTACTCTATATTTGTATAACCATGTATCCATGTCACACCATTGTTCAAATTAATCAAGTCTCTTACCTCTTATAGCATATATATGGCTGAAAACAGAGCATACAAACATTTGAACCTTGCCTGTGGCCAGTCTGGGAATGTTGCTTGAATGAGATTTATATAAAATTTGGTCAAGATGTTATCTGTTGCAAAGCCCAATGGGCGAAGATGTTTAAACCCTTGAAGGGATATAATATATCTAGACATGGCATGTTGGCCTCCGATCAACTGACCGGTAAGTTCTGGCAGGACTGCTGGTCCGATCGTGTTAGCACGTGGGCCCCGCCCCCAGATCGTTATACCTAGGCAATAGATGTGGGTCACGAAGATAAAGGCAGTGGTTAAAGAGGACCTCTGTCGCTTGGATCCCGTGAAGGCACCATACAACTACATCAAAGTTATCGGATCGCATCGCAGAATTAGCCACGTAGGTGCTGTCTAACAAGGTGTGACTGCGATATCCTTAGCACCATAATACCTCCTCCTGTAAAGGACATACCGGGAATCTGAAGATCATGTATCCCCCTTCTCCGAGCGACAATTGACACGCCCAGTCCAGTCATGGTACCATTTTTTGGCGATCCTGATCAGCTTGTACATTACCGGTATTGGAATAGACCGCCCAAGAGACCATTTAATTTCGATCGATGCGCGGAGATAACACGAATAATTGTAACACTAATTAACGATGTTAAAATCCAGAGCTTCTCCGTGTGGAGCACGGCGTTAGTTGCAAATCGTGACATTTGGAGACACACGCTAATTTTTCTCCAGCAGCAGAAAAAAAAAAGACAGCATACAGCAAAACGTTTAAATAAAATAGATGACCACGCCAAGCCATGTACTGTACAGTGTATAATAGTAGGATGCATCAGCAAAAATAAAGGGGAGACTGTAAAAATATCTTGACGGGATAAAAGGTGGGACTCCGAGATGGACCTGTTCTCCTGGAGACTAAAATCTGTGCACGCACAGTGTGCATCCGTAAAATAGAAGGAGATCCTGTTGAAAAAGGTATTATATGTTTTGCCATTTTGAAAGTAGGAGCTTCGACGGCGATTGGGGTGGTCTAGTTCTCTAAAAGACTAAAAGCGGTACACACTGTGATGCGCTCTCAGGTACGACGCCATGTAATCCGTGTATAGCTTGTAAGCCGCGCTGTCCTTGCGAGTGAGGTCAGAGATACTCAGCTTCGCTTTGACTTGTGCAGGCTTAATTCCCTTCGATAGCCATCATGTCATCCTCTCAGTCGCCGTTTTCAGTTTACCACCTCGTTCTTCTTCGTCCATGTCGGTCTCGTTTCGTTTCTCAGTGAGGTACATTGTGGTCATTTAGCTCTAGAACTATCGACTATCTATGTCCTTAAGTGGTCAGCTGTTTCTTACCTGGCTGCCTCCCTAGTGCTGCCTCTCATTCACCGGGGTTTTCTGTTTAATTACACCATGTCGCGCCCGAGGCCCGAAGGCCCCTCAGCGAGTTCCGTAGCCATCCAGTGATTCACATCACTTGCCGCAAAGCTGATCACATCGTGCCATCGACGCTCAGCGATTTCAGTCTAATTCGGGTTTACTTGGATGCTCCGTTTGGAGTCCATTGCTGCATTCGCGAGGGCGTTTGCAGTTTTGTTAAAGATTCTGAGGTGGTGTCGCCACGAGCGTATCGTCAACAAGTCTGCCGCCCTCCGGATCTTCCAGTATATCTGGCGCAAGTGAGGAGCCAATGGAGGCCTTCACTGTGTCTGTTGTCTGATGATCGTGGCGCTGTCGCCCATGACATGCGAGGGGTGCCAGCCATGTCTAGTGCACGCCCGAATGCCAGGCAGCAAGCCTTCGTTTTCCGCCTGGTTGTTAGTGGTGCCCGAGTCAGCGAGTGACATGCTGATCACCCACATGATAGTGCAGTCGCCCGGTGTAGCCCAAGTCGAACAACCACGGCACCGCATCCTCCTGGGCCCGGGTTCCCGCGGGACCCACCATCAAAGAATAGGAGGTATTCCGTCCCTAGTGGCAAGGCGATTGACGCCACGGCGACCACTGGCGTTTGCTGGAACGCACGTCGAACCAGCATCGCTGCTTTCGCAGTGATCTCGCAGGGACTCGTAGATTCCGTATGCATCTGAATGACGTCATAACGGCTGCCAATGCGTGCAGCTAGCCTCGCGCCATGCACCTCTGTGCTCTCATCATTCATTGGGTCCATGTAGGCTAGCCTCCATCTCCACACCCCGTTGAAGTATAACGCCGATGATAGTGCCTAATATTGTTCTACCAGGTTTGTTGCCGCTTCCGTGAGGCGGGTATGGTCCATCGTCGAGAGATGGGGAAACATTGTATCTGACAGAGTCCAGATGCCCGATGGAATTGCGTCCAAGGCTAACGAGAACACTGCCGTCTCCACCTCTGCCTCCAGGAGTCCAAGCGTCCTCCTCCTCTGGAGGAACGCCCTCCTCAGGGTCGCCGCTGCCGCGCACTCCCAGAACACATGGTGATGGTCAATCCGCTGCACTCGAATGCACTCGGTATGTGGGAAGGTCAGTGTCTTCCGCGCTGGGAGACAGAGAGAGAAGGCTTGATGCTTCAGCCTGTACAGAAGTTGGCCACCCCAGGGGCCGAGACCAACAACTCGGTGTAGTCGCTCCCATGAGAGCCTCGCGAGTCCGCGGGCTGCAGGTTCGCACAGTATTCCCTTGATGTAAGAAGATGACCGTCCTAATGCACTCTTCAGGATAGCCATTACGCCGCAGGGCCTCAATCAAGAAATCCATGGAGAGGGAGTCATAGGCCCTCTTGAAGTCAAGCAGTAGAGCCACTACCGCATCTTGGTCACAGTCCAGTTCCGTCATTACTTGGGCTACCTCAAACAGGTCCAAAATTTCATGGATGGTCCTTCCGGGGACAAACCCATTTTGATTCGGATGGATCGTAGCCGGCAGTGTAGAGCTGACTCGTGTTGTCAGTAGGCGGGTAATTATCTTGTAATCAGTGTTCAGGAGTGCTAGAGGCCGATAGTTGAGCGGAGGAGCCTGATACTATGGATGCTATGGAGGTGGACTCGACCGGAACTGATAACAGGGGTTCAGACGTGAATTGCTCCTACGGTCGGTTCGCAGCTTCAATGGACGACGACGAGAAGTCCGAGACCGATGATCCACCGGGCACGGACTCCCAGTCAAGTAAGGAAGTTGAGACAGACGATGCATCTTATGCATTCCCTGACTCAGGTTCGCCCCTTCATCAGGATGGGACCATGACGGAAGCGGGGATCGTCCCCAACTTTAGCCAAAGGCCTGCGATCTATTCCAACAATCCAGCAGATAGACTATCGGCGGAGGACCGGCGACAGGAAAAACGTGCACAGCTGCGTCATCAATCGGACGAGGCGGAACTTCATACGGACGAGGGGCAGATAGATGTCGCCGATGGTATCAAGGAGGTTGTCATGGACTCTAAGACTTTGTCCAGCTATGTCGGGTCCTCAGGGGCGTCGAAGGCGCAGCCCATGTCCTCCCCCCCGGGTCGGAATTCCCCTACTCTTTGGCTTCGGGCACCTCGGATCTGCGGTCGGATGAACTTGCTCAATCTCCCCCCTTGGATCAGGCACAAGCGACCAACACCTGACAGCCAGGAGACGGACCAAGGTTTTGAGTACGTTTAGACAATTCCTCCCCACGTCAACCCATTTCAAGCGTCATACTGGCTTTCCTGACTTGAGGGAGTACCTGTCGCAGTTCCCGACTCTGGACAATGTGCCATCCTAGCGTTATATGCGTCGGTCACAAACCATGACACTAGTACGCTTCCACTAACGAGAGCCGTCCTCAGTGACGATGATCGGCACAAGCAGGCAATCTACACGCTGATGCTGACAAACCTGCGCACGGACATATTGCTAGGGACTTTGGATCCGTCTGTCGAGCTAGCTCGCCTACAACCTGTTCGAGAGCTGCCTCAATCTACCGAGCTAACCGTTGCGCTACTTTTCCACCATCTGATGACAGAGCGTAAGAGGTCGGCAGGTGAACATGTCCCAAGTACTCACTGGGCCGGTCCCCATGTCCTACGGGCTTATGCTCAGCATCTACGCCAGCCAGTACTCGTGCTTGACATTGACGCACATGGAGATGCCCACATGCAGATCTACAGCTATCTAGATCAGGAGGTTCCCCATCACGGCACAGACGAACCTTTGACCCACGAGACGGAGTGTTGTACTGCCCTTACTGATGTGGACCCTTTCCTGTATCTCCAGATGTGCGGGCGCCTCCACGTCGTTCCTACCTTCATGCTTTTGGAACACCAAGAGAGGCACTTTTACGGCGTCCAAAATGGCCAAGTGTTTTACGTTGGCAAGCGGAGGGTGACCCAGTCTTTGCCGCCGAAATTTCGGCTCACTATGACTGGTTTCCCGGGTGTCTTGAAGAGTACAATGATGTTAAGGTACAGGACGCGGGGTCGGTTTCCTGTTACGAGGTTGGCTTTACGGCTAGGGTAAATGGCCAGATGTTGGAACTGAGGGAGGACACCGACGCCACTAACCGAGCTCTACACCGGGGACTCGCCATACGTCAACGTCTCGATGTGGTACACTTTCGCATGGGATGGCCGGTGCTGGATGCGGACCACTACGATGCACAAGACATGGAGAAACTCATGCGTAAAGAGGAACGTCAGATATATGCAGCGGCTGGAGTAGATGAATATGCGGCCGGAATCCGGGTAGCGGCTGCGTACGAGGATTGGGAAATTCCCAAGCGTTTTCGCCCTAAGTCTCGCGGCTGTCTACATGAAGATGTATACCATGACCTGTTGGCGCTGGCCGAGCTTGAGGGACTCTCACCTGCTCGCACGATGCAACTCCAAGCTTCGGGGGGAGGCCAACCATGCAGCATACATCCGGTGGTTCAGACGTTCGTGCGAACCCGGCCGATTCCCGTCCGTAAGCACAGGGATCTCTAATATGGAGGCAGTGGTCACCACGTGCGCAGATACGCCTCACCTCCTTCGGAGCCTATTCGCTATTCTCCCATACCCGGAATTGGTGGCAAAAACACTGCCCCGGAGTGCTCTCGAACGGTGGGGATTACAGGAAGTTGCCGAGTCCCAGCGCGGATTTTTGCAGTGTGTGATCCAGGACGAGGCACTCGCTCCAGGGGTCCGCGATTTCTGCGCGCAGTGGCTCGCCGAGGTGACACGTGAAGGTCCTCAAGTTGCTACATCAGCGCTGACCGACACCAGTCGATGGCGCCAGGTGAGCGACTGGCTGCCTGGGAGAGTGGGTCGAGCGAAGCCGGAGAAGATGTCAATGTCGACCTGGTCAATCCTCCATGTTTTGCCTTTTATGGTGCGCTATTGGAGAGCGACGGTTATGGGGCGCCTTCCTCACAGCTCACCAGAATTGTGGCTTCGCTTGCTTCCCGAAGTAGGGGAACTGTGCGGCGCGGTGCTAACTGGAAACTGGGGTCCTGGTATTAGAGTTACTACGACCATCACCAGGGGTGAACGGGCGGACATGGCGTTGTGTCTCCCGGCTCTCCCCCTCCGTAAAAAAAGGCACCTCGTGCCTTCCTGCCCTGGATGCCAACGCCCTGAGGCATCCCAGGGTCCGGTCACAGCTGTGGCCCAACAGGGTACAAGTGCCGCGCCGGCCAGAAAGCCGGAAAGGCAAGGGTGGCCCAAAGGGACGGCGACCTAGACCCATTCAGCGCCTTCTCAGTGACTTCTTTCCGGTGGTCCCAGCGGAGCAGCAGGCCCAACAGCTCCGCGGTCGTTTTAGGGAGGCCAGCAAGCGAGTACTTCGTTCGAGATGCATGGAGGACGAAGCGAACGTACGAAGAAACAAGACCCAAACAGTTTTGGATCGGATGCACCCTGATGAGAGCACCGTCGGCCTAGCCAGCCAAAATTTTAATGCTTTTGGACGCACGGTCGTGGATCGAGAAGAATTGCTACGCTCTTTTCGGAGCCTTCCGGCTCAGGGACGCTTCTCCCTGCATTTACTGCAAGAAACCCGTGTCCATTCTACTGACATTCCAAGGTTTACTGGGTCTCACGCGGCAGGATGGGGCTTCAGGTCAGGAACTGGAACCCCTTCATATTCATTCTGGGCGCTGGCGGATGGTAAGAAAGGGGGTGTAGCCATTCTGGTGAACCCTTATGGGAATTTTCGAGCAGCGTCTCCGATTCTGGAGCGGCACTGGAGCCCTCATTCCATCGCAATCCAAGGCACGCGGGAGGGGCACCGGGTCATTGGCATCAACGTTTATACCCCACACAGGGTTGCTCAGCGGGAGGCTTCTTCAGGATCCTGGTGGACATTGAACTGCCTGCTGATGCGCTGACCGGTGGGTGGCGACTTCAATTGTACACTGGATGCTCAAGCGGACCAGGGTTACGTTGCTGGTAGAGGATCTCGCGTGTTCAATGTGCTTCAAGATCTCATTGCCCATTGGGGCCTTTTGGACTCGGTGGCGGAGGCTCGCCCGGACCGATGGACCAATCAGTCCCTGACCCGGCAGCATGGGGACACGCACACCTACCACTACCATGTGGAAGGTCAGGGCCTCGCATCCTCGCGTCTGGACCGGTGGTATGTAATGAACACAATGTTCTCCTGGGTGGCGGGGTGGGAGGTACTTCAACCCGGCATGCGCGTTGATCATCTCGGTGCGCAGCTCCATCTCCAGGTGCCCGGGGACCCAGTTCGGATAAAAAAATCTGGGCGGCCCTATCCTGTTCCTTCGTTTGCAGCTCACGCGCAACGAGCCTGCCCCGAAGAATTATTGCGGGAGTACATGACCTCCATTTCGCAGCCTGGGATGTCTGCTGCCATTGTGGCGACTACATGGGATGCGCTCAAGAAACGAATCGTAAAGGACACCCAGTCGGAGGTGCAAACGCGCCGTCGGAGTCGACGGGGTAGTCTTCGTCAGAAGCTGAAGCGGCTCCGAGCTCAACAGGACCGTTTGCGTCAGCAGGAGGTCTGGCATACTCCTACCGTGGCGGACATCACCGTAGGAATGGACGCACTAACGCTGGCGGATGTGCCGGGACGCTCTCTAGCCGAACGGCCGCGGCGCGCACGTGCCGAATGCGAACGCGAATGTGCCTCCGCTCACCAGCGTCGGGTGTACATGGACGCAACGCATTGGGAAGGTAGAACCACGAAGATGATGTTCCACCGGGTCTCCACCAAGTTCCAGGATAACACGGTACGAAGGCTTGATCCGGTCCCTGGCGCGCCATCGCGTGGCATCCACGACAAGGCGGACATTTTTGCGGATGCTTGGAGCCCAGCCTTGCAGCAGCAGGTTACACATCTGAGTCCTATGATCGAGTAGCGGCATGGGTGACGCTTAACGACCAGCCCACAGCGGATCAGGAGGCTGTGGTCCGACCCATAACTCCGGCCGAGATACAGGCGGCGATCATGAGGTGCAAGGCGGGAAAAGCCACGGACCCGGACCAACTTGGTAACGACTGGTACCGCGACTATGTGGATCTGGTAGTTCCTATCTTTGCAATCCTTCTCAGCCGATGCTACACGGAGGGATGTTTTCCGCAGACCTTTGTGGAGGCAAATATCTTTTGCCTCAAGAAGGGTGGCGACCAGCGGAATCCCCTTAACTACCACCCTATTGCCCTATTGAACACTGATAACAAGATTTTTACGAAGATCCTGTCAGCGAGGATGCGGAGGACGCTGGCTCACAGGATGCACCCTAATCAGAATAGGTTCAACCCTGGGCGGAAGATCCACGAGACACTGCACCTATTTGAGGCGGCTCAGTGTGTGATCGAGACAGATGAGGCTCAATCGGATGCGGTTGTGCTCTTCCTAGACTTCATGAAAGCTTATGATTCGCTATTGCGGGATTTTCTCTTACGGACGCTTCGCCGTCATGGGTATCCTGATCAATTTATCCGAACAGTCCAAGTCCTGCATGCAGGGACAACAGCGACCTTTCTTGCCAATGGTTATGCTTCAAGACGGGTTATGGTCACTAGTGGAATACGGCAAGGCTGTCCCCTCGCCCCTCTACTTTTCATCCTGGCTCTCGACGGTCTGTATCAGGAACTGGATCGGCATCCAGCAGTGTTGGCACGGTAGTGGTTCTTGGTTTTTCTGGTTTTATGTAAAACCATGGTTCAATCATTTTATAACCAGAACAGCCACATCAAGAACCAGTAGAACCTGGTTCTACTGGTTCTTGACGCGAGTCATTTTTGTTGACGTCAACTTGGTTGAAGCTGGAGAGGATCTTACTCACTAGCAAATATGGTCAAGCTTAGACAGTCGAGAGTTATTCGCCTAGTTCTATCTTAGCCAAGATCATGAGACATCCTGCATGTGATGAGCGGTTAGAATTCGCTGACACGGGAGTAGACTGCGGGCATAAACGAACTCTGCATGTTTGCCGACACTGCAAAGCTGCGTACGCCACCCAAGTAAAGGAGAGGAATATCATACTCGAGAAGAACAAAACTTTCGCTGCAGCACTGCCAGTTCCAGACCCGCCTAATGAACCCAATCCAATGATTGGGCGGATCGAGAACTTCCGAAGGCATCTTGGGAAGTGTGACAACTATAGTGCCTTCATCAGAGCCCAGAGTAGAGCGCCGAGAGACCCGCCAAACGCTACGGTGGTCGTCTCAAGATGAGGAGTACGCACTCTTTCAGCGCTATCTCCTCGAATTTCAAGCGGATAATCTGCGTCCAGACATGTTTATTGAGCGCCGTTCGACAAAACGTTTTCTCCGTCAAGTGCAGAAGGTCGAGAAAAATATTGAAGCTGTTCTTCCAAATCGGAAGCAATTGGGAGGTCCTATGTTAGATGGGTATGCGTTACACTGTGAAGGGAAAGACTCCTCTAATCTCAAAACACATCAGAAAAACACTGGTGGACGGGTGAACTTTCTTTCGGATGGTTGGGATAACATCGCCAAGGCACACCAGATGGGCTGTCATCTATCGCTGTTTGGACGCGAGATGACTTACGACCTTCTGCCGACTGGTTCAAAGCACAACGGTGTGGCTATTGCTGAACAGATGGAGCAGGTAATACTAAGGATGATTGACGACAAATGGAACATTGAGGCAATAATCACGGATAATGCTGAACAATGTGCTCGTGCTCGTAGAATACTCAGTCTTCGGTGGCCGCAGTTTGCTTTTATCTTCTGTTTTGCACATGCACTCAATATTTCGTGAAGGTCGTGCTGAGCTCAGCATTTGGTACGGTAGCCAAACAAGCGTCAGACGCAGTGAATGCTCTCAATGGTTCGAAGTCTCAGTGGTTAAAAGAAGTAACAAAAATCATGGCGGGCATGTATGGTGGTACATGAGCATTTATTTCGCTGTGTGAGACGTGCTGGGACAGCATGCACGGGTGTTTTGCGTCATTGCTACGTGTACGAAGTGCTCTCGAAACTTTCGCGCTTTTATTTCGCTTTCATGACAAATTTCCCAGCGCTTTACGTGAGTTTAGTGACTCAACTTTTTGGGAGAATTTGATCAGAGCAGAAGAAGTTGTGCGTCCTCTGGCATATGCGTCGTTGAAGCTGCAGCGAGACGAGAATACTCTCCCTGATGTTGTTGGCTGCTACATTGATATTTTTTCTGGGTTTTCGGGTGACGCGCTGGTATCAATGTGAACAACCCCTCATGCTGCTGACGTTATTTTTGCACCCTGTACTTCGAATGAATGCGAATGCAATTGTAGACAAGACCCCTCTTACGACAGCTGTTTCAATAAGTTATATTGGTGTGTACTATTACCGAAAAATTGTTGGTGGTGACACGGCAGGTTTGATGGGGGATATAATGGCTTGGGTTAGTGGACAAACAAAGTCTCCTGAATTTGAACTAACCGGAGATATTCCCAGATTCTAGCAAGTGACGAGTAGCTTTTACCCCAAGAGCAAATTGCCTAGTCTAGCAATTGCAGTTCTGTCGATTGGAGTGAATACAGCAACGTGTGAACGTTACTTTAGTGAGCTCTCGTTAGCCCATTGTGCAAAGCGAAACCGAATGACACCGATAAAAGCCCGAAAAATCGCAGCAGTGCGTAAGCAAGTGCGAGTGGCTGATTCATGCGAGAATCCTACTATTGGAAAACGCAAACATTTGGTTGACACAAGAGAACCCAGACGCCTTGATGAAGGCTTCGAATGCGATATTGCCCAACACGGTGGGCCCGATGAAAACTCTGAGAACGACCCACACTTATTCAGTGTGGGAGTAGCTCCCGATGAAGTGTTTGATTACTGGAGAGCAGTCCTTAATAATTTAGACGATGACAACGAGTTTTGGTCGGAAGTTGAAGTAGTGGGCGTGGCTGCAGTCAGTGAAGAACACGAGCAGCTTAGCAACAAGATACTGGAGATAGTTCAGCAAGCAGAGGCACAAATTTCATCACCTGATCGAAGACCATTTCCGGATCCAGATGATGAAGAAGCTCTCAATCGTTTTCACAGGAAAAAATGACGGGCCTACGTGCGCAAAAGATTACTCTTGCGGAACTTTGCGAGCAGGATGAGGGCACCAGAGAGTCACTACCAGGTAATGTTGCTCTTCCTTTCGCGTGAATTGTAATTGCATTCTATTTAACGTTAACGTTGTCCAACCAGCTCTCTTTATGAGCCCTCAATCCATTCGTCGAAGAAAGTGAATGGAACGCGATCAACGGTGTTCAGTACAACACCTTTCAGCAGCAACACTACAACAAAATCACTACTGAAGTGCGTGCATTTAATGCCTCTTAATAAAACTGTGTGATATTGACGAATGCGCCTCAACGCTTGGATGATTCTGCTCACGCTTCTGCTAAACTACTACATTTTAGGCAGTATTTTCGTATTGTGGGACTCGAAAATGCGGCAGAACCAGCATATTTGCATGAAGCTGATCATGAGAGCTGCACGAGCTTTTACTAATACACACGTTAACATGGTCAGTGTAACAGAGATGACGCCATTGCGATCGGATCCTCTGTTGTTTGCAGGTCATGTTCCAAATGATTCGAAATTACTGCGATTCCCCATCGTGTCCATGGTTACGTTCCAGTGCTGACCACCTGCATGTTGAATACAGCGCGTTGTCGTCGATTAGTCGATGCCGGCAAATATGCAGGAGATTGAATAAGCAGTCCCGACCTCGTGTGTTGCGTTCCACCAGTAGCAGGAATATCGTCATCTTGCGAGGAACGCAACAGACCGAAATGACGCGATGGTTTGTAGGGAGGAGGTTTGCGATGGAGTTTGTCCGCATCCGGTCTTCGAAAAGAATTATGAGCTCTAAAGGGTTCCACGAACACAAGTCCATGATGTCTTGTCCTCTTCGCACAACAGATCGCATCCTCCAGTTGCAGACGCTCTTGCCGACGGCGAGGTTGTCATTACACGCGATATGCATTTGTAGCTGCAACATGTGTACAGCATCATCTCCATAAACGTGTTCCGGCTTAGTACTGCAGGGTGGCAAGTGTACCGGGTGTAGTTGATACGATCTGGGGCTCTAATGCAAGGCGCGCGCGATTGCGTGCAGGACGACGGTAACAAATTAAAGTCTTTTTATGCACAAAACCAAAACCACACGTAAAACCACAAGAACCATTCAAGAACCAGCAAAAACCTGGTGATTGGTTTTTCATGGTCGTCAGAACCATGGTTTTACCAACACTGCATCCAGGCCTGAGAGGTGATGCTTTGCGGCCGGCGGGAGGAGAGATCGAAGTGATCGTGGCGGGATATGCTGATGACACAGTGGTATATTTAGCGTCTGCTGCCTATAGACCACAACTGCTAAAGATAACGTACGAATTTGGGGCGGCGTCGGGGCTGGCTCTCAACCATAAGAAAACCATGATCGTCGCCCTTCATCAGGCAGGAGCACGTAGCAAGGCATTGTTACCGCCGCCGTTGGCGCTGCAGCCGGTGGGCGAGTCGGGCCGCTACCTCGGTCTTCAAGTGGGATCCAAGCGGGGCCTGGAGCGCTCCTGGACGTTAGCAGAACAACAATTAACCACTCGCTTGCAGCTTGCGTGTGGTGAAATGTTGACTGTGGGTCATCGCAGCGCTGTTGCCGCGGCCATCATTATTCCTAAGCTGACCTAAATTGGTTAGCACGAGTGGCCGTCGGTGGGCACCATCAACCGCTTTGATAGGATGATACGCAACTTTGTGTAGCATGGGGCATTTGCTGTGGAATTACCGAGCGGTCGAGCGTGGCTGGATGCGGATCTCGCCAAGCTACCGCGGTCGAAAGGCGGTCTCGCGGTACCAGATCTGCGGGCGGAGTTGATGGCGATGGCGGGGGCAGTTGTGCAGAGATGGGCACTAACGGGCACCTTAGCGGTCCATATCGTAGGCGATATCCTGATGGCGGATGCGTCGACTCGATCGGGGCTGCCGCCTATGGTGTATGTTACGCCGGCGGGGACGGCTAATCGGGTGGGCCCCGCTAAGATTTTGTCGACTATGTGGAGGACTGGGAGACGGATGGTCACAAATGTGGGCGGACCGCGAGGAGTAGTGGAGCAGGCAACTATGGCGCGGGTTTTATATCAGTTGACACAGTCTTTTGGTATGATCACATACCGGTGGGAAGCGAACGAGTCTGTCTTGGTGGTAGATGGAGCCGGATTGCGTGGTTCCAGTTGGAGATGTGCGCTTAAGGCCAACAACATGACGCTCGGCGAGTCGTGTATCGAATGGTTACCGTATGTACCGGTTGCCAACCTGCGGCTTTTTCATGGTAGATTGGGCCACCTAGAGCTTTCGCCGACATTCGGGGAGGGGGGGGGGGGGGGGGGGGGCTGTTTCCACCAGGATCGCAACTTAAGGATGTTGTACACTGGAATTGCGTCGGACAGGGTGGCCTCCTGTGCACTATCTTGAGCGCACGTATTAGGCGGACGCCACGGCTCCGTCTGCTCCTCGAACAATTCATGACAGTGCTCATCTCTGATTATCCCAGGCTGTTGGTTCGGTGTGTGCTGAGTGTGGAAGTACGACTCCGGGCGACACCGGCCGAGCACCCATTGACGGTGACTCTCGATTAGGCAAGCCACCTGAGCCACCCTCTCCACGGGACTATCCACATCCAGCAACCTCGGTACGGTGCATAGTGTGGGCCATCTGGTCGGGCTGGTGCAGGAAGCGGTTCAACCTGCCATTAGGGTGACAGCGGTGCGCCCACACCCGAGAGTGAGTCGGCTGGTTTGTCTGTCGTCTGAGCGTTGTGGTTGGTGGCGTACCCGTGCGCATTTCCGTACTACGTCCAGGATGTGGTGATACGTCGTGGCAATCGCAGACTACGGACGCGGAGCGCCAAGTGGATACCTCGCCATCCTAAGGTGGCGACTGCACTGGAGAAGTTGGAGCGGAAACGGCTCAGAAAGATCACCGGCCTCGGACCGTGGAACGAGCAGCTTCTGTTCCGCATTCGCCACCACGCCCTCTCTTTATACGATCCTAATGCGGAGGCGCAGGGACGTCCACACAAGTCGTGTACTATTGAGCACCAGGTTGATCTTTCTCATGTATTCTGGGAGTGTCCAGCGGCTGCCCAGCTCAGGCAACCATTCCTGGGACCCTGGCGACGGGCTGGACTTCATGGAGTCACCTGGATCGAGGCCTGTTTTGGGCTACAGCTACTGCAGATCCCGTCCGGTTTGTGGAAGTTGGTGGACGTCATGTTCCCGTTCATGACACCGACGGAGTTGGACTTATTCACTCCAGTTTTGATGGAGGTGACGGAAAGCGGTTGGAGGATCGGAGCAGCATTGCTGTTTCACGGGATTTGGCGCTGGCGGATCGCGCACTTTGACTCGAGTGATGATGTATCACTGGACCACCACTCCTCAACGCTCACTGCGCGGCTGAAGAATGGATACGCGACTGTACACCTGCACCTATCCACCAATGCACCGGCACGGCTTTATCATCGGGTGGTTCAGGTAGTGCGCAAGCTGCTTAATCCGGACTGGGCAGCGGGTCCAGTGAGCCATCCGGCTGCCCTGAACCGTTTCATTCTCTTCTTCAACGGGGGATCCCGTGGGAACCCCGGCCCTGGGGGCAGTGGCGCAGTGGTGTTCAAGATTGGCTCGGACATTGCGGAGAGGCAGCTTTGTTGGATCAGCAGCATGGCTTATGGGTCCACGCGAACGACCAATAATATTGCGGAGGGTCTGGGGCTTCTGGCGGGGCTCAAGGCGTGCCTACAATAGCAGTGGACCCCACTCCACGTGGTGGGGGACAGTAGTCTAATCATCCGACAACAACATCATCGAGTACCTCCCCAGGCTCACCACCTTTGGAATATTTTCTTTCGGAGTCGCCGGCTCGCCGACCAGCTCCTTCGGGGTTCGTGGCCCCACTGCATTAACCATACAGGTGGGCCTGGAGCCGTATGGCTGCAGTACAGGGTGGGCGGTATGAGACGACCGCCGATAAGGTCATCGGACGGCGTTAGCTAGGGTAAGTAGTTAAGTGACATCCATGTGCCATAAAAAAAAATGAACCGCGGGGGCTCCCAGCCAAGCGGCTGGTAACGGCTGGTTCACATAATACATGCAAATGTAGCGGAATGCAACTTTTTTTATTGTGTCGAAACCCATCCTTTTTTGTATAGTAGATAAGCCGCACCTGGTGACTTTTGCTTCGAGCGGATTGGTAAAGTCATCGATGATCCAGGAATTGGTTTGGCATGTGACATATCAACACACAGCGTATCCGCTTTTATGGAACAGCGTCTCCGGCTTGGCGTTAGCAGCAAGCTGACGACCTTGCACTTACTATTAGCAACCTCTTTTGCCGCTCGAAAAGCAACTGTAATTGCTAAAATGGCGTCTGTAGAGTCCAATTTATTCGTTTTGAAGTGGGAACGAACGGGCCGTCCCCGCATCGTTTTGGAGGACATACTTCAGGCTAAACAGCTCCAATCCTACACAGGAAAAAGTCACAGAAGTATCTCAAATCGGCAGTATCGAAATAAATATTTTGGAAGTGCCGAAATAAAGCTAATAGTGGTTCTCACGGTTGGCAGGTTAGCAGGCTGCAGGTTGTACTGCCCAATCAGATTCGCGGAACGTTGACAGAAGGCTACCGGTAAGCTGCAGATGTGTAGAAAACAAGTATTGCAGGGTGGCCACCATACCGACTCTCAGTTTGCAGGGTCTGTGCAGCTTTGTAGGTAAAAATTACAGGAATCCTATGGGATGGTGAAACATGCAAAACATGCAAGCTGTGAGAACCACTAATATAAAACAGT
Source organism: Phytophthora tentaculata (assembly GCA_033557915.1). Taxonomy (NCBI): domain Eukaryota; phylum Oomycota; class Peronosporomycetes; order Peronosporales; family Peronosporaceae; genus Phytophthora; species Phytophthora tentaculata. The sequence goes on from JAUCEA010000009.1 coordinate 718,859, forward strand.
CTCACGCTAATATAGCACAGTCTGACATGTGCCGGAATTAATAAGATCTGCATTAGTGGCCAATACAGCCCGCACCGGATTAATTTCACGGTACGGACCGTACTACGGTATAGATCATACTTAAGTAATGTGTGTGTAACCTGGGTTAACATTCGTGTCACCGGAAAAAAGGAACGTGCTAAATGTAGTACGAATGTTGACTGAGGTTACGTTGGGGGGCCAGCCCCTATTCTCAGTATAAAGCGTTTGTTGTCGTGATAAAATACGTGCTTGAAGACATGCATGCTGCTGTTATTCATAACACGTATTAATACTACGTAGAATTGAAATGGCTGCATCTTGCTGGTAGCGAGTCGCTATCTCTTCTGGTAGTTAACGAAGCGCATAGACAACAGCGTGCACACACAGAAGAAAAGCACAAATCCGGTTAGGATCCCGCAATTCCTCCATATCTCGCTGTGCTTCGTCAAAAATTTGTTCTCCAAGTATTGCTGCACAGTGATTCCGTCCGGAGGAGATGGTGGAACATTTGTCATCTGCGTGCATCCGAGCTCTCCACCACTGCTGCAAGCACCAAAAACTACTGCTGAAAAGGCTGCCATGCTGTACGTCATCGGTGTGATATCATAGAGCCACGCAGTCGCTGACGGTAGGGTCGAAGCCGGAGGGCTGAAACCCGAAAACAAGTACGAAATTAAAGTCACCAGGACGCCCACGATCTCAGCAACTTCCAGATTTGGTAGCACGAACACCAGAAGCTCAGCCATGTACGCTTGATGCAGTACATGCAGTGACAACACCAACCAACTCGTGAAGAAGACACCCACTCCAGTAAAACCCACAAGGGCGAAGAAGGGGATCAAGAACAGCAACACGGCCGCGAAGACGTACGGGATCTCCATCACACTCAGTCCGACGAAGTACCACAACGTATTGTACGTCTCAGATGCCCGCTCACGGTAGAACACAGCGCGTTCCTCAGCTACAACAGGAATCAAGCCATTGAAAGACACCAGACCGATGAACCCGACGGCCAAGTACACCATTCCCAACCCGGAATTCACACCTGAGTACGACGTGTACTCCGCTCCAGCGTACGAAAGGCCAAATAGTAGCCCCAGTCCCAATGAAATGGCAAACCGTGTCAAATTGAAAGAAGCTGTGCGCCAATAGAGATCGCAGAAGCGTTTCAACAGGAACTTCGCCTGGGTGAGCTCCGAAGCCGCGCGTTTGTCGCTGAATTCTAGTGCCGGTAAGGACGGCGACGGTCGCGTCACGCCTTCTTGGTCTAGATTTGCTTGTAGACGCTCGAAGTGGGCGCTCGCTTTGAAGACCTCCATAAAGTCTGTACTGTCCCCATTGCTGTTACCCACACCAGCACCGATCACATCTAACATCCACGTGGCTGGGTTGTAGTCTGCTTCAAGCTTTGCCACACCATCAATCGACTCGAAGTACTCGATCATCTCACGTGCGTTCTCACCCAATTCACCCGCAAAGACCGTCTCACCACCACGTTTCAAGAGCAGCAGACTGTCGAATACACTGAAGACCTCAAAAGATGGCTGGTGGATTGTACACACGATGGTGCGTCCAGTATCCGCCACTTTGCGTACACCGTCCATGATCAACTTGGCCGATTGAGCGTCCAACCCACTCGTCGGTTCGTCCAGGAACAAGACACTCGGCTGAGCAGCCAGCTCCACACCGATCGTCAGTCTCTTCATCTGCTCCACGGAGCTGCCTCGGATGATCTGGTCTGCGACTAGATTTAGATCTAGGAGATCCAAACACTCGTTCACTGAGTCGTACTTGTGGCTGTCTGGAACCTCCGCGCCCTGACGCAGAAATGCACTGAACGTCAACGCCTCACGGATAGTGGAAGACTCGGAGTGGATGTCCATCTGCTCGCAGTATCCCGTCGACCGTCGAATGGCCAGATCAGTAGCAGGATGACCATTCAGCAGGATCTGACCCCGGATCTGACCGCCGGTCTTTCGTCCAGCGATCACGTCCATTAGCGTCGTCTTGCCTGCTCCAGAGGACCCCATGAGTGCCGTAATAGTACCAGGTAGTGCATACCCAGAGATACCCTTGAGCAAGTCGATGGTTTTCTTCGGGTTGGTCGGGTCTGGTACAGTGTACCACAAATCTTTGAACGCCACCGTGACCGGTACAAAGTACTTTTCTCTTGGGTGACCAACCGAGATCACTGATTCACCTTCTTTCTGTGACCCTCGTGGTGTTTGAGTGAGCGTGTAGCTGTCCTTAGTGTCCGATTTGGTCTCGTTTGTGAGTACAACATTTTCTGGACGCTCGAATCGATGGTACTCCAGTGCGATACACGACAAGAACAAGAAGAACACGTACGTAGCAGCCATGAAGATTATCCCGTACCAGAGCCAACATTTGTCCGACGGCACCTCGTACGTACTGAGTGAGTATTCCCCCATCGTCATCCCATATTGGACGCAGTAATCAATACCATTGTACCCACATTTGTCAAAATGCGAATTGATGTACTGGTTGATACCCAGCGCGCGTATACCCCACGCCGTCGGATTGACCCAATACATCCAAATAAGGTAGTCTGGGATCTGGTCTTTAGTGATCGTGTAGCCCGCGAACATGACGAAAAACACGATCGAAACGCTGGAAAGAGGATTGGCCACGTTCAGATTCGGAGACGCAGAAGCCAAGAAGAAGAAGAACGCCGCCAGTGCGACGTTGATCAGACACAGAACCACCACGAAGACGATGAAGCTCCATACTGAATTCAAAAAGCCACACATCCAGTACACGATTGCACTGAAGACCACAGTCTCCAACACAATAGCGGGGAGTTGAACCACCGAGTTGGACACCACGTACGAAGCGGTACGGAAGAAATTGGAACCCCGCTGCTTGTAGAAAACCTCTCGTGCTGCCATGACCGTCGGGATCTGAGCAGCCTGTCCAACTGATAGATTCAAAATGGATTCGAAGATAATACCCATGGTCAACTGCGCGTCTGTGGTGTCGAACTGGTAGTAGACACTCGAACACAGTAAAGCGATGACAGTACTCATGATCATGCGCCCGACCATGGCCGACATTTCTCGTCTGGTGATAGTGGTCTCTCGCTTCATCAGTAGCAACGTGCTGGCCCAGAAACTCTGACTGAATTCCGGTTGAACCTCCATACGAGTCTTCATATCTTCAACAAGACTTGGGCTTACTGGCTCTTCCAAGTCTCTCAGAGTTTGACTGTAAATTGTCGAATGTTTAAACGCATCGGAGAACTCACTGGGAGTACGAGGGATCACTCCACCGTAGAGTTTCCCTTCGTATTGGTATTGTTTGTTGGTACCGAGATCTAGTAAGAAATCGGCTACGTCACGGGACGGAGGACACTTGAAGCCAAGGCTCTCGAAGAAACCCAAAGCTTCTTTGCATGGGCCATGGTACATGAGATAACCGGCGTTTAGAATCATCACATCGTCGAAGAGAGCGAACACCTCGGGCGACGGCTGTAGAAGCGAGATGACCAATGTCTTGCGGAACCTCTTGGCCAGACTACGCAGGGTCATGAGGATGTCGAAGGTCGCAGCGCTATCCAGACCCGTGCTGATCTCGTCCATCATCATCACGTACTTGTTACCGAAGGACATTTCGCCTGTGGTCACGCGCTTACGCTCTCCTCCAGACACACCACGTAACATCGCGTCACCCACAATTGTGTGCTGGCAGTTATCCAGTCCAAGCTGCTGGATCACAACGTCCGGGTAATGTTTGACCAGCGCCTGAGCTGCTTTCAACGCCTCGACGTTCTCGTCCGGAGTTCCATTCACCAAGTGACTTGCATCCCGTTCGGACAGTTCTCCACCACACGCAGCATGCGCGAACTCCAGCGTCTCCTTCACCGTCAGTTCGGGGTAGTATTTGTCACGCTGTGGCACATATGACACGAATTGCGGCAGTCGCCTGTTTAGATCTTCCGCCGACGTGCCGTTGTACGTCACCCCGCCCTCGATCGAAACGCGTTTGTCCTTGGGAAAACGTCCACTCAGTAGCTTCATCAACGACGACTTGCCTGATCCAGGCTGGCCCAGCACAAGCGTGATGGTTCCCGGCTTCAGTACGCCACTCACGCCTCTCAAGATACGCTTAGTTACTGTGTGCTTCCTAGCGACCAGACCATGCAGTGTCTTCATCATCTCGTTCGGGAGTGTAGGCAGCTGTACCTTCAAATCACTCGCGTCCTTGACCACGATGTCCGCCGAGATGGAAACGTCCTTGAAACGTACCTCCATCCGAGGAAGAGCTTTGCCCAGCGACGTTTCCAAGCGTGTGGCCACGTGTTCATGAAGTGCTAATGGACCTCGAGCCATCAGCATTTTGCCGTCGACGTACCCGATCGCTGGAGCCAGTAGCTTCCCTCGTTCTAGCTCGTTCATTTGATTCTTTGCTACTGGAAGAACGCGAAATGAAAAGTGATCCTGTCGAAAGCGGCCATTTGTTTATGATTGTTGGACGCACAAATCGTGCCTGATAATCATTTTTGATTACATATGGTATGATGGGACTCATATTTCGGCCTGGTAAACACGCTCATGCACCAACAGAATTCTCGAGTGAAGCTTTGTGGCGTTGACGGTTGCATTGGACATAGAGCGAAGGCACTACACTAATGTATATGAACACTGCTGACAGACCAGATCGCTAAAGCAGCGGCTTCGTAGGGAACGCACACGATGCACAACAGCTCGATGATACACCGTTGGCCTCTATTTGTGTTGAGTTAAATATGGAGCACCGAAGTTACCGGAGGCCTGGGCGAGTTGTTCTCACACAACGCTTGGTTTCTTACTAGCGGGCTCAATGCCCAGTTACTGTAGAGCTGCTTGCTCCAATTTCTTAATGGCGCTGATTCACCAGGCCCGGCGTGCTGATGCTGATCGTGATCGCAATCGTCGATCCCATCGTCGCTTTCATCCTTGGCCGCCCCATCTTACATTCCCAACCACACAGGGGGACGTCGACTCTCGTTACTCCACCTTTATTACAACGCCACACCTGCATCTTAGGGCGCCTTTAACGAGTTAAAGCACCTTTAATTTGATTACTGATCTGATCAAGCACCTTAAATGGGTTCCAGCACCTTTAATCAGGTTTTACAGACGGCCTCTTAATCTAACGTTAGTTCTGCGGAAGACGAGCTGACATTGTAAAAAGCTGTTGATACTGCCAAATTCCAGTGCCAATACACTACAGATAGTATTCTGCTCGTACATTGCACATTGCTTCTCTATACCAAACTTCTCCTTTAATAACATGATCAACTTCATTGCTAGAGCTGCAGCAAAAACGATTTTCACCGAATCGAAGTTGGCTGTACTCAAAATACTCACCCAAACCGATATGCTAATAAACCAAGAGTGGCAACTTTGAAAGAGCCTACACTTGTGGAAACTTGGGTCGTTACTTAATAAATAAATATTACTTTTATATTTCAATTGCTAGTGTCAGTCAAACCACCACAAGGCTCAAATGGGTCAGTTTCGTTGTGCGAGTCGTATCGTCTTAAACAGAGCACCGATAGCGCCTTCCCCAGGCTCCTATAAGGACAGGCAATGCGCTAAGGCCGTACTCCATGCATGTACGGCTTAGTCGCGACAGTGCAGCGTGCAGAGTAGCGAAACGCGTAGCAAGACGTCTTCCTGCACCGATGTTGGAGGCTGCAGCCTTGTATACATCTCCTTCGCTCTGCTAAGCACACGTACGCATAGCAGCATGTGATGGTAAGCAATAAACTCCAATTTATGTCCGAAAAAACAACCAACACACAACTCGCGGTTTTTGATCACGCGAGCTCGGAGCGGGAGCCCTCCGCCGTCACCAGCTACGCCTACGCCATAGGTGACGTCGTGATGCCACGCTTCTTCGGACGCTGTCGACATGCTGCCCGCCTACGCTCGCATCGAGGTGAAAGACCCCGCCGATGACCCATTGGGTGAGGGCTTTCGCGCTCAACCGCAAAATTGTTTAATACAACACCTTATGGTGATTTAAGCACCTTTAATCGTTTTTCGTGTTGAAATAAAGGTGCTGTAACGACTTCTGGGGGACGTCGCGCCCGAGGAGAGAGATTCTCCGAGGAGGCACTGAAGGTAAGCCACTTGAACCAAACGTCGAAGTGGATTGCATACGATTTTTTTCGCCGTGTTTAATGAATCCTTTCTCCTCATTCGACTGTACATGTATACGAAAGGAGGAAAAGGGAACTCTTAAACACGACGTAAACATCGTGGTGTGTACGTTTTTCTTATGCCTTTCAATAATTCTGGCAAAATTCTATTCCCTTCTCAGCCTTAACTTAATTAGGACTTTAGGTTTAATGCTCTGGACTGGGTTCTCGGAAGGCAATGATGGGCCCGACTTAAAACGTAATTAGCTCATTCTGCCTGGCTAAGGGTCGTTCGTAACCATGCCATGGCACGAAATGCTGTGATCCGAATGATTGGGGCACCACATCAAGCTTGCATTAGCAGTAAGTATGACGGAGTGTAAATACTGTACGAAGTACTGTACGGTAGGTAGGTTGAGGAGCACAATGCTTGCGAGCTCCTGCTGGTGGGATGAGGTGGGTGTTGAAAGTTGCTGGAGGAGGCCAAAATGAATATGATTGACTGCTAGACGCTTGCAAAGGCGTCGGCAGTACAGTCCTCGCTAACTTGTTCAAACTTTTACTTGGACGTCACTAAAGTTATTACGATCCATCAATGGTGGGATTACGCTGGTGCAGCGGCTGCGGTCTAGGATATCCTTGCCAATGGATTGCGAAGAAATGCTGCAGCTGGATCACTTGCCGATTTAACTCTTGGTCTTAGTAAATTGTGTTAGGCTGTTCAATGCGGTTTTATTGAGTTATTTGCTCGTAGTCCATTTAAACTCGGATGATTGAGTCCGCCTCGGGCGTGACAAATCATGGTGTCACCTGCGAGACCTGGCAAGCGCCATCGGCAACCAGGGTGATGTTGCGTTCTGGGTTATTGCAACTGGCAAAACCGAGCTCGCACGCGTTCGGGTAAGTAACTCCATCGGAGCCACAGACAGGAGGGTCAGTCTCCGGACACAACGCGTCGTTGCAGCAGCCCGCCTTAGTTCCTGGAGTTAACGCACACATGAGCTTTCTGGAGGTGGGCGTGGAGGACGCGGCAACTGTCGACGAAATCGAAACTGCTAATAGCGCGAGATACATAGCAATCTTCATTGGTTTTGCTGGGATCTGGCGCTGGACAGGAAAATTGTCGAATGACTGCGGAAAAATGCGCGTTGCTCTGGATTCTGCAGAGCTGTGCTTGTACATGTAGATTACACTACTATTTTATTAGGAACAAGTACATGAACTGCCTCGTAATCATCGGGACATGTGATTAGTGCCACGCAGCCGAAATCAAGATTCAAGAGATTGGGGAACCCCAAGCTTGAATTTCAAGTTGGGAAGAGTCGGATCGTCGATGGCACAGCACCGTCCGTACTTCAAAATATCCATCAAAGTGGAGGAATTTCCATAAGTCAGTAATAAGTACTGAGATTTGAGTGGAGATGGGAGTAGTATCCAAAACCTAAAATAAAATTGGAGTACTATTTGCGTCAGTAGCTCAAAATATACTTGTAACGTTATGCCTCATACGATGTCGATGAAGAGGCTGGAGGAACACGATGTTTCGTCTCGTGTCGAGGACAAACGACTACTGAGTGAGACCTGATAGTTCGGCATGACCATTCCTACTGTGCATGCAAGTAGTTGTTAGATACGCAATTCAAGAAGAAATAAATACGCAAACTCGAGCTAATTTGTAGTGGTGAGCGAGCTCATGTCAACCCGTTCTTGCGAAGGTTGGTGGGTCAGAGAATCTCTATTTGTGTTTCGTTCACGATAGAGTCCTGAAGTTGCTGCAGGCGTTTGCTTAAAAGAACGTTGCATGGTTGCCATACTGGGCGAGTTGTTCTTACACGACGTGGGTTGTTGCTTGCGGGCTTAATTAAAGCCCAATTACAAGACTAGATGCTCTAATTTCTTGGGTTTTGTAGGAATGACAACAAAATTGACTGTCCACTTTGTGAGTGAAGCTGCTGAACACTACTGCTGATAACAAGCGCCATTCAATGGCCTTTCGAACTCCAGACAGCTCACTTCTTTGCGTTGCTCCAGGGCAAGTGTACGACCGCCCGTCGCCGATATTAGCATGCTTTTCAGTACCTTAAGGTCTTCAATACCTTGTGGTTGATGGCATGGGCGAATGTCCGGAGAGAGCGGTGGGCTGTATGATCACATGATTCTGAACACTCCAGACCGGCTGGACATTTAAAGTGTATCCGTCATTGGCCACTACCCAAGATTGACTGAGTAGAGCTACACCACCATTTATATTACCAAGATGGTTGCCGCATGTGCCTTGGAGCATAAAAAATCTAAATAAAATCTGAATAAACGATGGATAAGTTTACCTGTGGACTTAATTCCACTGGAGTAACGAAGGGTCCACTGGAATATATTTTTGGAACTCCGGATTTGCTTTTTTTCTGTTTCCAAATGAGGGCAGTATTCAATTCTATTGGCATTATAATTGTTCATCAGGCACGAATAGTACTTTTCATTCATATAATAAGTACTGATCAGTAGAAACCGCACTCCCCATCTTCGTACTCAAATCTCAGTACTTAATACTGATTTATGGTAATTCCTCATCAAAGTGCCTTCAAGTTCGTAAACTTGCCCTTAAAACACGGCATTGAAAAGAGTAACATTGAATTGTCGCCGTTCAGCAACATTGTTGTACAAAACCCTCTATGAAATGATATTATCTCAGTGATCAGACTCTCCGCTCAAAATACATGTTTGTCTAAAATTAAGAGAAGTAAGCAATCATCTGTCGAAATAAATATACCTCTTATAAACCTCACTCTAATCAGTGATAAGAACGTAAAACTTATCACATAGGCTAATGTTGCCTGTGGCTCCCTTCCTACGCTTGGATCGACATTCAAAGAACATTTCTGACAGGTTATATTTGCCGTTACAAATATGACAATAACTCCAACGAAAACAACCTCCACTATTATCACGACATCCTCCAAGAAAATCCTCCAAAATGCAGTGTTATGTTTTTGTCGCTGAAAACGTTAGCTGGCTGGGACATCGCAGCCCTTTTCGGGGCGAATCAGTCGTGTGTACAGGTGGGGTACAGTACCCGACGACGATCGCTTGTAGTCCGGGTCCATTCAGTCTCGTGAGGACTGTCCCTGATTGCCCACTGCACGAAACAATACTGATCTGAAGGCACGCAGATCGAACCTAAAGCCGTACAATTCTAGTGTGCAAGAATGCAGGATCAGTGCAGGCGAATGTTGTGAAACTCGTTGTTCCATTCTCCACTTTTAGATTCATTTCGCCCAATTGGAGGGGGAAGGCTAAACAAAAATTGGAGTAATTTATTCAGAGCTGCCAAACTCACCACACGCAGGAAATACGACAATAATTAAATTTTAAAGCTCATCCGGGCGCTCGCGCACGGCCATAGTAGAATAATAGAGAATAACGGAGGTTTCATGTAGGATGGATGTCATGGTCACAAATCACAAAAATGAGGAGGCATCGGCAGCAAACTATCGCCAATGCTTCAATCGTGAGTACCACGGAAACCCCGCCAGAGCGCTAAGTTAGAAGAGTTCAATCAATGCTAGTCAGGGGGTTAAGCCCGTGCGCTGTAGACCACGGCCGGTCCCCAATGCTTTGGCGTGCCAGTCGCGATCGGGCTCACCCCTCAAGACATACACAAGCGTAGTCAAGTCAATGTTGAAGAAGGACAGTATTGTTGGTGAACGGCTTGTTGCTTTTGCGACTCCCTTAAAACACTTGGAGTCAAAGTAAAGTAATCATTTTGTTATTATTTTTTTTATATAAACAATGTTTAAGGAAATATTACGGTTGGAGTACAAATGCTCGCGATCTTGTGTTGAGACAGCCCTGCTGGCCTTACGGTTTGGTTATCATTACTATGTATATCGAGATAGGAGACCTTACGACTATAATCGCTATTAATAAGCCAAATTCCTTCCTCCACCCTCCCCGCAATTCAATTCATAACATTTTATGACGATACAGACAGCTCCAATACTCAAGCTTCTCCTCCAGAATCTCTCCTACTTCTCTACATCGGCATGACTTCACTACATTGATTAGTTAAAATTATATTTTTTGCTACTTGAGCGTAGTGTTTACAGACTGAGTCTCCAGCAGAGGAGAAGCCCCTCTGGAGACTCTCCAGAGGGCTTCTACTCCCTTCGATGTCTCGGGGAGAAAATAATCATAGACGCAGAGATCTATCCTTTTCAGAGTATATCTGGGTTATAGAGTATCTATCAACCTCAACTACCAGTTGCTGCGTGTCATACATGCATTCTTTTTGAGTTGGTTCACTTTGTTTGGGCCGCATTCATCGACGAAAATCTCTGAAGGCATTACGTAAGCCAGTAAACCGATTTAATAAGCACAACGGCTAAGTAAGCAAAAACACATATTTACACGCCCTTTAAGACGATTCGCATTTTAAGGTGCAAACTTGACGCGCAGATTACGCCCTTTTGGTAATCTTGCGCATTCTTATTGCTTTGCTCGGAATTGTTTTGTTTTATCCAATCACAGAAGTGTCTTAAGAAGCTGAAGTTGTTATACACAAAATCTGTACAACTAGATACGAATTATTATGGTAAAATATTCTGCCTCGTCGCTGGTGTCATGAATATACTTCCAATAGAATCACACGTGCTTCATGCCATCCGTTTTAGCGTTTACAATACGCAAGATAAATGCACCCATCCGTCTGCCAGTTTCGATACAAAAAATAAGACAGTTTCATATTTGGATATGAGGACGAGTTTTGAAGACAGGGAAGATAAGCAGTTTGTCCAGATTGCATACGATTCGAGCATGAAGGGCTGCGTATCATGTGGAATTATGTGGAGCGGCGGATGCACAGGTCAAGGCGCGATGCCTTTCAACTTAGGCTACGATTGGCTAGTCCGAAGCGTACATATGGCAGACGTCTTTGTGATTTCCCCCCTTGTTTTTTCAGCGACTATGCCTCGAAGGGCATTTTGCTAGCTCAGTCGGCACCATCGAACCGAGACCGACCGTATGCAGCTCCCATGAGTACGGGATCTACACTAGCGTCTCGGAGAGAAGCACGACTAGCACCAAGGGCAGAATCGCAAGACCGAAGAGAGACTGTGCTTCAGTTGACGCCAATTTCAGCACCACTGACAGTTCCATGCTCGCGGTGAGCAACTGCAAATCGGGATTTGACGGAGCCGCCACCGTTGCGTACAGCTTCGAGTTGCCTGAACATGCCGCTCATTAGCCAGCCTCTCGCACAAACACAGTCAACGCAAGCGAGCCGGTCCATTACGAAACTCAGCATTTTAGATCCTGCTTGCACGGTTCAGATGGCGCAGCACAAAACTAAGGGCTCTCCGCTTACGCTGCCAGAATTTGTGAGGGCAGTTACAACGATTTTTAACGACGTTAGAGCACATGATGTACGACAAGAATCGGGTCGAATATACGGCAACGCGGGGGAGGTGCTACCGGCTGGCGTTGGGGTACTTGCTGAAGCGCTAGGACCTATTAATATCAATGACGTCTTCTTAGACATTGGTGCCGGTATTGGCAACTCGGTTGCCCAAATTGCGCTCATGTCAAAGGTGAGGACATGTATTGGCGTTAAAGTGCGCGCTGAGCTGAGCTCGCTTGGGCAAAAATGCATGGAGGATCATTGGGATGCATTTCCCTTACTTCGAAACGTGAATATGATAGCAGCAGACGGGAGGGATATTGCATTGTCGTCAAGATCGCCAATGGCACATGCGACCCTTGTGTTTGCAAACCACTTCTTATTCGAAGAAGATGTGAATCTTGTGATTGCCCGAGAGCTGTCAGCAATGTCAAATTTGCGAGCTGTTGTGGTAATCGCTCTGTTCTGCTCACGACATCGTTCTTCGTGCTCAGTTATATTGTGCAAAATGGGTCTACGTCCAAGAAGTTAAATTGCCTTGTAGCTGGAAATCTAGGTCGCATTCATTATACAAATACAAGCGGAGAGCGTAGCTTCATTTTCCAACGCAGTGTTTCATGGTTTGTACAATCTATCACCTGGCGATACACGAGTATCATCATGCAAAGCGATGTGATGGGTCGTTCGTGATGAAGGTATAACTCGCCTTGCAGAAACTCCGTACTACTTTCGCCGCTGTTCGTCCAACCCTTGGGAGTCAGTGAACAATTCAATAAGCTGCAACCTTTTTTAGGCTTCCACGAACATGTGATTGTGCTACCAGGGTCACAGCAAACATCGCGGGACTCGCCTTCATGAGCTGGTCGGACGTTCAGAACGACTGTAACTGATCTTGACTCTGGCTCCGCTTGTATATCTTCATCAACAACTCTGTGGAGGCCATCCACGCCAGCCGTAAGATCGATCCGGCGGACAGGCGTCGACTTGCTTGTTTTCGAGACGCTTATGGATGATGAGTTTCGAATCTCAACAAGTTTGGATCCTCTCCGGATGTTTCCCTTGATAGTGAATAGATTGTGGAGCAAATAGACATTGTGGTACTTCTGCCAGCATGTCCATGACATGTTCGGGCACATCCTCGGCATTGCTTCCTCTTCGTGCACAATCCGGCAGAGGCACACGATGTGGGTAGTACAGTACGTCGTTACCTCGGTAGGGTAGCGACCCTCCCAGCGGCAAACAATGCAGCGCCTTCACTTGCGGTTTCTTTCTCCGTGAATCTGCTTTGATGCTACTTGGGGGGCATGTAGATGTTGGGATAAAGGTGTGCTGCTGTGGTTGGAATCTCGGTGTCGTACCTTCCATTTCTACTGGTTTGTCCAAATCCGCCAGCGCCATCTTGCCGTATAGCATTTGACCTTCACTAGGCGCACTCATCCATCCCCCGTTAATCAGCTCTCCAGCCAGTGCAGTAACAATGCCTCGATGAGGGTCGCGTGCCGAAAGTCAGGGCTTTGCCAATCGATATGTCAGGTACGCGTTAGCCCGAGCCACGTCTATATGCGCAAGCGCCAGCTTCTTATGCCAGAGCTTATAGGAGTGGCCGTCGGCAATTGAAAAGCGACTCCGGATCTGGTCCAAGCGATCAACACCTTGCATATTGCTCTAGTACGCACCGACGTAAGTGGGTGCTGGAATCTCATGTTGCTGTTGCCCGATCGTGCGTGTCACTGGTGTTATGGTGGGAGGGTCTGCGTTTGATATCATGTTTACGATGCTGCCATCGCACCATGAAGCCGCGACCATGTTGTGATCTCTCGATACGGCCTGGCGCAGGTCCCCGCGAGAGCGACCGTCTTCCTTGATCTGGGTCGTATGGGAAGCGAAGTGTTTGCTATTCGTACGAATCGTACCACGTCCATATAAGCCCTTCATCCGTAGCTCCTGTAGGTGCTGCACGGACGTATAGTAATTGTCCATGTAGATCACACTGTTGGTTCCGAACAGCGGCCGCACAACCTCCAACACGTGCTGACGGATTTGAGAAACCTGTTCCAGCTCCTCACGCATCGCTTGGGCTTCTCCTTCACCAACGACTCCTTCGAGTCGCTCAGCAAATTACTTCTTTTACAGTGTAACTGTAATTCAGAGTTATCCACGTAGTGGAACAGCACACCATGTAGAAGCGGAAGTGGTACTTCCCTGTCGGCTTCATGGGGTTATAGACAATTAGGTGCCTTTCATGGCGTGAACGGCAGGTCACACTGGCCTCGTCTAATGCCACATCCCGGCCCACGACAACGTACTTGTCTCCAGTGATCTTGAGTAGGTTCAACAGCGGTCGAATACGAGCAGCTGCATCACCATCCAGAGTGGTAGGGATAGCGTTAAACCTCAGACACCGTCGGAGAAGTTTAAACCGGTGAAGGGGCATCACACCGCCCAACGACGTTCAGCTCCCTCCCAAAATGAGATCTTCAGGTTGGGTTCCCCAGTAGTTCGAAAACTCGCCCTTGTTGTTCAACACCATGAAAAACATAATTCCCAAAAACGCCATCAGCTCTCGGAGCGGAGTTCAGGTTTTGACATCGTTGGCTACAGCATATGTGTTCGTATTGTGCAGGACTTGACGCCAGAAATATAGCGGAAGATACGCCAAGAAACTGGAACTGGCAGAATGCTCGAAAACATGCTTGTACTCCGATCTCAAGCGTGTGTTTGTTGATCCATCGCCGTGTGTGTACAAGTTGCTCGGTGCATCCGCTTCTACACAAGGGTCAAACCTCATATTCTGAATCGCCTCCACCTCGGCCAGGCTGGTGGGAAGTAGATCTTCGAGATCAAAGGCCTCGTAAACCTCCACGTCTTGAACATCTAGTGAACCATCGACATCAATCTCCTCTGAGGCGTCCGGCTCAACAGTCTGGGTTTTTGCTCTGCTTGGTAAACGACAGGTAGTTGTCGATTCCAGTTTGAATTACTCCAACACTGAAGTACTCGATAATGCTTTGAAACGTGCTGTCAATCCAGCGTACTTGGAACAGCGAGACGAATCTGCCCTTTTCAGCTCGACGGAGCAGTTCCAATTTGACAATAAGCTTTCCCCTTCTTCCATCGTTCTCTTTTGGGAGAAAATGCCACCAATTGATCCACATAGATGTCATGAAGCAAAGCTGGCGGGGCTCGTGACTGTATCGTTGTTATCGCTGTCGATACGACTTGATGTGTAATAGGAGCCGTACCTGCACGACAGTTCACACACCACAACACAAACCATAATCATATATAGCTACACGATAGGATTTACCATAACCATAACAAATGTACCGCTCGAAAACTCACGGGCACCACCGTCGCTTGTACCCTGAATTTGACGTCGGTCTCGACAATGCTCTGGTTCTTTATTGCGTTCGGTCTCACGGTCGAACACTCCATCGCGTCCATGACCCCTACCTCGCCCACGGTCTCTATCACCACGTTGCCCTCCCTCACTGATACCTTCACGCGCGATGCCACAGCCGCCGACATAACTGGCACTCGCTGCTGGTTGCCCGTTGCCCCCGTCTAGGTTACTGCCGGTGTCTGTGAATGTAAACGTCCAACAGCATAACAAACAATACAGCAGCTCATTAGTATTCGTATATCACACGCTGCTTCCATCACAATACCCACCGCTCGAGGTGTCGAAAGTGCTGCTGTCGCACTCGACTGCGCTCTGCGTTATGATCACGTCCTGCAGCTCGACCGCGCCCTCGTTTACTTTCGCAACCACACACTGCCAGGCTTTCGACTTCGAATTGATCACGCTGAGCATCTTTCCGTTTACAACACCCAGAACAGACAGTTTAGTTTTTTCTAATATAACATGATTCAAGCGCCCCATAACATACCTTGAACAACTGAAGAACGACAGCTTTTTCGAGCAGGAAGTCTACGCCTTCTTTCCCTCCGAGATCACCCCCGGGCCGAATGTATCGGTAGCGATCGTCTAAGCTTCGTCGTGGTGCTGCTTTTGATGTCTATCCCTCCTTTAGCAACCTCTTCCACACTTGCTTGAACTCGACCTCTTCTGTGTGAGTTGTGCTGACACCAGTATCGCCAAAATCCGCAAGGCGTCGGCTCTTCGGTGTCGCAGTACTCTCCGCTTCGTGGGCGTACTTCGCCATCTCGCCTACAAGATTTTTGAGGCCCGCAGACGTCAACCTTTCGTACATTAAGTTTCAGAGTAAGCTCGGATTGTTTTACAAAAGTTAATACAGGCGATTTTTATGAGGGTTTGTGTTTTGAGATCTATATCATTGCCGTATTTAGTACTAGTAAAATATAGTTTTATAAAGATAAATACACCCAAAAACAGTAGTAATTGTGCGCGCTGTTTGATTCGATACAAACTGTAGGAGAGATATGTACAAGTGGCAGCGATGGCAAGGTGACCGATTCATAACTCGCGCAGACGCTAATCCAGCAGGTAGTTGTGCTAAACGTGACCTGCACCAATATCATCCGTATTGTGGTGGCTCCGGAAGCCTGAGGAATAGTATTATATTTTAGGCAGCACGGCCATTTACAGTATACTACACATTAACGCGTGGACGCGCGAAGTAGAACGCTGCTTGTTGACCACGCGTCTTTGCGCACAATAAGAATGTTGACACCAGCGGACAATCTGCTCAGCCTCGCCTTGCACTGGTATGCTGTTAGCTAACGACGTTATTCGATTGATCAAGATTGTCTGCTCGGTAACGCTGTCATGAGGCTCAATTCAGTTCTCATTTCGCAGGATGTCGTGCTTGCGCCTTTACCGATAGCTTGATTACCAACACATTCGCCACCACGTCCCGACTCTGATAGCTAAACATGCAACAACGGTAGCAGGTTATGGCAGACAGATACTTGGAACACCAATCCTCAATTTTATCCTCTCCTTCCAGCATCTTGGCATTCCACTTACCTGCAATAGTTTATTGGTATCTACCGCAAGCGCTCTTTCGTCGTCTCTTTTCCGCTGGTCAAATTATATCATCTATAAACATACCAGAAACTCAATATTCAGCATCGCCCTCGTCCTCGCATTTCTATCTACAGAATTTCGTTCGCACCTTCGCCATACATCGCAGCCAAACTGGGCGCTTGTGCACTCGTAGTCACGACGTCGACCAGTTATCCTGTCTTGTGGTCCGCCCGCGCACAGCTTCGCTATTCATGTCCCTTCCAATGCGTCGCACAGCGGTCGCGAAGGAAATACATGTATATATTACGCCGGAGACACCACGTCAATTACAGTGGATTTTTATCCAGTCCTCTTTGGTTTGTCTAGTCGAGCACCAATTGCTTTAATTTAACCAATCATGTATTATAACAAGAAGTACCGTAAAAAGCTTAAAAGGCGCAGAATGCGTCCTTAAAGGCTTGTTGAATATCACTAACAGTAGTTTCTTTGGGATCGTGAACACAGCGTGTGAATAGATGGAGTACCATCAATACCTTAAAGGGCAAGAAAATCGCCCTTTTAAAATGCAACATCTATAGGTTGAATAGTATAGATTAACCGAGTGTTTCACGAAAGGGTTAATAAGGGAGAACCACTTCCCACAGAATTGTTCCCGGCCAACTGTCCATGATGCAGATTATTTTCTACCCGCCGACAGTTGCTCTATCATTGGTGCTCACCTCCAGAAAGCTCATGTGTGCGCTCACTCTCGGCTCCAAGGCGAGCTGCTGTAACGACATGCTGTGTCCGGAGAATGATCCTCCTGTCTGCGGCTCCGACGAAGCTACTACCCGAACGCGTGCGAGCTGGTTTTGTCAGCTGCAGCAACCCAGAACACAACATTACGCAGGTTGCTAATGGCGCCTGTACAGCTCAGCAGAAGTCGGCATGTGCTTGGCTAACGTAGTCGTTACGCCAGAGGCGGATTCATTGCCATGCACGACCAAGATTGTCCCCTATACTGCTGTTTATCGACTAAGTGATTTGAGCGCAGCGTTTACAGCACGTGCGCTTAGCATAATTGAATGATGCATAAGACAAAGCAAATTAAGAATGCGTTGATAAATGAATTTTATCGATGCAGATTAGTTAAGGCTGATTTACACGACAAAAATAAGTACTTCGCCCTTACAAGAAATATCAAGATTTATCAAAATCCGTGCACCGAAGGTTGGGATTTACTGTGCCAATGCGTCCTCTGTCCTGCTTGCAGACGTAGTACAGTAAGAAGTGTAATTAGTCTGGGAATCGGGTTTTCAGGACTTGCGAACACAATTAGTCTGGACTCGACGTACCCAGACTAATTGCGAACTGATACAAATAACAAGGAAGCCCATTTATGGATCATAATACGAGGCATTTTCGCTATTAGTCTGGGCCAGGGTAATTGGGAATCTAGACTAAATAGGAGTTCAGACTAATTACACTTCTTACTGTAAAGTAGCCGAGCGCATGCATTATTTACAGTGTTGCGCCTCCGTTCCGCTCGCCACGGGCTCGTTGCACTACTCCATGTTACTGTAGCTTGAAGAGTGTGGCTGGGGCGGCCTCTTCGGACTCGCAAGATCGCACCAGGAGCCGCCTCGCTCCGCTCGGCAGCTAAATTTATTTTTAGCCAATCGGGCCACCTTCGATCCGCTCAGCAGCCAATAAGCATGCTCAAAATCTTACCGATTCGTGTGACGGACGGACGGATACGATACTGCAGTTGATAGTTAAGACTAGCCGGCCGCCGCCACTTCGCGGCGGGGGTGGCATGGTTTGTTGGAGAAAAGGTGCTCGCAGATCCAGTACTCCGTGGTATCGCGTGTATCGTGCTGCTCATGGGCCTCGAGGTATCATGTAGGTTCTTGGATCCAAGTGCGTCGTGGGTTTGTTACTTGAACTAATTTACCATTCCATTCTATCACGCGGGCTTCATATGCTACCGTCAGTGGGTACTCATCCGTAGTCCCGCTCTAAGCGTTGGGTTATATGCTTTGCAGTGTTCTTTCTTGCACCGTGGTTCCGTGTGATGTGTTCTTCCAAGATTTCATGCTCTTTCGTAGTCTCGGCCTCTATCATGGTATTTACTCTTCCGCGTTTAGATGCTTTCCCTGGATTCTTATACGCTTCCGTGACCCGTGATCTTCCAGGATCCATGCCCTCCCGTCATGCGCGCCCTCGTCGCTGCGTGCTCTGTCTTGGCTCCGTGCATCTCAGTGACGTCGTGGTCTCGCGGTGTGGCTCCGTCGTCCGTGCCTACGTGTTCTACTGTACTATCATGCTCCATGGATGGTTGGATTCCCGTCCGAATTTTCATATGATTACATGTACTTACGTGGTATTGTAGTCAAATTCGCGATCCATGGTCCTCGTTTATTTAGCGCCACGTGTGGCTGCGCGTTCTTCCGTGGTACCGTGTCCTTCCGTAGTTCCGTGTCCTTGGTATCGCACTACGTGGCTCGCTAGCTTTCTGCCCCTGTTCTACTGTGGTAACGTCTACTCCCGTGGCACCGTGCTCCCGCGTTTTTTTATTGTCTGTGGCCCGTGTTGGTGTGGCCCCTATCGTGGTTTCGGGTTTCTCCGTGGTGTTGTGGCCTCTCACGGCTTCGTGTCCTTCCGTGGTTTGTGTTGCTCCATGCTTCGATTCTCCCCCATGTACTCTCGTCCAAGTACGTTTAATGCGTGCCACATACCGTGCTGATATTCACACCGCCCCCTAATGTTCGAATACTAAGTGCGCAAGAGCAAAAATTATTGTCGCCAATGGAAATGCGTTTTTTTATCCCACCAGTCCTTACGCTGGTTACGAGGATGGTTGCTGCGCTGGCGAGGCGTCCAGCGATGACGGCGGCGCCTAACGTGCTCCTGGACGACGCATCGTGGTGGGCGTGGTGGGACCATCGCAGCGTCCAATAAGGCCGCGCTGCGTTGGCGCGGGGCTTAGGGTGATTCTGGTGCTGGCCCAGCTGGGTGGTGCTTGAACGCCTGGCTGTATGGGCCAGAGGCACACGCTGTACACTGGCGGGCGCCCGCTCAAGTCTCGCCCAGTGCGGATGCATCCCACTCTAAGAACTGATCGCATCAGGCGCACAGAAGGAGCTGCATGCCAAGACCGTCTTGGTCGAACGGGGGGTGCACAATGTCCGCCCGGCACGTCGGGCATATTGTAGGTAAACGATCCATTGGAGAAGTGTTAGTATTATTTTTAATGGTAATTTAGTTAAATCAGGGATTATGGTTTTACAATAAGCATTAAAATTACAAACTTTGCCAATCCGGTCCAACTATTACTTTTATTATGTTACAGGTTCTGTTTAATTTTACCAATAAATACTAAAATGAAAGATTTAGTTAAGATCCGGTCCAAGTTCTCTTAACATCTTCTAGAACCCCTAGAATCTCAGCGGGAGCCTTGGCGTAGCCTACTAATGCAATCTAACATACATACACGCAGCGTACCTTGCGTAACGTGTCTCTCCGCGGCTAAATTGGAGGCACAATAAAATTTGAACGGCGCATTTAGGTAATGATATGTAAACCACATAGAAAATATGTACACCACACAATTGTATTTTGGCCAATTGGGACCGCCTGCGCTGCCCTCGGCAGGCAATAGAACGCGAGTTGTAGCGTATGGATTATTACCCCTACCCTCGGACGGACAGACTGACGGACGGACAGACTGACGGACGGACAGACATCGCACTACCGCTGAGGTTTGAGCTGCCTGCACTAGCGCTCTTGGCGCCCGCTCCGCGGGCGACAGGGCATGATTGGTTGGTGTAGTGGGGGACTGGCCTTCTCCGCTACGCTGTGGCGGGCTTACAAACCCTTGCTGAAAGCAAAGCTAAATATACTATACGTAAACTGAGTACTACCAATTTTGTGCTCCAAAAGTTGCTGCGCACAATATCCGCAGTGTTCATATAGCCTGCCTCGCCGACCGCATTTCGACCTTCAGCAGTTTTGTCTGCAATTCTTGATAACGCTCTTGACAACACCACATAGAGCTATGTCTGCATAACAACCGTCTATTCCTGGTAGATACCCCCGTGGTAGATTTAGCGCCGATGGGTCTTGTTGACCGTCGTGATAAAGATAGACATGACTGTAAATCATTGCTGAGGAAGGCGTCGTCGTCGCCACCAGTATTTTAAGTGATCTGCAAGATGAGCACCATCTTACCGTGGAAAGCTTTGTCATAATACTAGGTTGCGCTTTGCTTCCGACTGACACAAATCTCGTTGCATAGTAACTATCTGCTGTTCAGAAGACGGATCATTGTCATTGGTGCTCCAAACCCAATATAAATCGGTAAGGAGATCCCAAATAAGCTTAGCGAGAGTAAAAATGCATTCTAAACCACTTTGGGATTCGCCACGCCATCGGGTGAATTGGATGATAGGTACTACTTTGTCTCGCCGTGAGGCATTCGCTTCCGTTTTTTTTGCGCGGGTCTGCTAGAGCAAGTTTGAATCATTTCCGCATGTAGTGCCTTTTAGGACCGCTAGTATTTGCCGATGGTCACCAAAGACATCAATGCCTTGCCTCAAATGGATCGGTGAGTTCTTCATGATATCACTGAAAAGTCTGTCCTCCGCCTCAATGCAAGTTCCTGATGATCGGTGACTCGTCTCAATTAATCAAATTGGCATTTGTATTCAACTCCAGCATTATAAGCTGTACGTCATTGATTTACTGTCGACTTATTTTCATATCTACTGACTTACAGAGCACCATTTTTTTTTATTTACTGATTCAGTTATGTATGATGCACATACGAAGCCGCATGGCTGTAGGTAGACTTTCGAATCTTAGCAATGATTAAATATAAAAAATCAAGCTGTAGTACATATACATTATTTGAAGTGCTTTCGATGTCTACTTATCCGCTCGGCGGGCTGTTTGATGAGTCCCTACATAGAGCCCCTTGCAAGCTCGGCATTGAGTGCATATGCTACGCGCTCGTGATAACCAAAACTTATGAATTGGATCTCTGTCGCTTTCTCGGTACTTTTGTTTCGTCGTGCTAGCTTACGGCGCTTACACTGTTGACGTAGCAGTCTATATGACTAAGTGCATCCCTAGCTGGGCACATGTCATACCGTAGTGATTCACAAGCAAGGTGAAAGTTTGTTAGAAGTAGTCAACGCGGTACCCACACGCGCGGTGTGTTCGCCATAAAGCCATCCGTGACTCAACCGAGCTCTTATCCCGATCATTGTGGGCAGGGCACTAAAGTACAGTGCTGCGTAGGATTTGATAATGCGTACAGACACATCGACCTGCCGTGCCTGCCTGTATGGCACTACACTACCGCACACATGCTCGTATCTATGTATACAGCGATTGTTCGTCCCGCATAGTGCTCACTCATTAATGTGGTTAGCGCACATTTTTGAATATACGTTGTAAGCGTTGATAGTACACATAGCACAGTTTTGCATATGTGCAAGTAAGCAAGTGTATTTGCAGATAGGGACGGCAAGCTTGCATAGGTACACAGTAGATACCATTCGCTAATTATTATATGCAACGCGCTGCGCTCTATAGTTGTATATTAACTTATCCAAATATCAGAACCATTAGCAGGGCCATACTCAGTTTACCATATGTGCGACACCAAGCCACACACTTTCTGTCAGTAAAAAAAAATACAAAGATAGGTAGGGTGATGGAGGGCCTATAAATGTGTTTATTCCAAATTACTTACGCTTCTGCTGCTTTTTTGCTAAATGTACTTGGTGTTTCGGGTGGTCAGCTTGCGATGTGCGGCTTCTCCTCTTTTTCTCCATGGAGTTCCAGTCAGAACACATCGCCTTCTTAACGTTTGCCAGGCTTTCCTGGCGGCGGACTTCGGCCGAATCAGGCGGCGTAGCCTTTTCCTCACAGAACTTGGTCGCTTTTGGGCCGATCTCGCAGGCAATACAGCGCCGCGCGATGTTTCGGCCGCTGATAGTCCGGAACGCGTAGCCGTACTGCAGTATTCCACAGTAGGCGCAGCTCGCCCAGGGGTCCGTCGTTGACCGCTGCGGGTTCAGCAGAAGGGGTCAACCTTCGCCTCGCATTGGTTGCATGTATGCCCACCATTTTGCAAACTGTAAGCCAACGAATAAAGTTTATTATTTTCACCAATAGGCTGCGCGGAAGTATTAGCCAATGAAGCGGTTTTATTTAAAATTAATAAATTTATATTAATTTATTAATGAAGCGGTTTTATTTAAAATTAATAAATTTATATTAGTTTATTAATGAAGCGGTTTTATTTAAAATTAATAAATTATATTAAATAATATTATATATAAGTCAAATAGGTAAACAGTGCGGGTTTATCCAATGGGTATGTTTCATTTTACAGGAGAAGTGTTTACTGTACGTCCAATCGAAACCGCCAGAGACTGATCATGCAAAAGGTCAAGTCAGACAGTCTGATCGTGCAAAAGGTCAAGTCAGTCTCTCAGGTCAGGAAATATTGCCCAATCAGGGCGCGAGTTAAAAGTGTCCGCTTTTTGGCTATCATTGTAATTTTGCATAGTTAGGTCGAGTCAAAAAATAAGTGCAGTTGATAAGATGTGAGGAAAGCGAATTAGAAAGGCCATGCGCAAAGGAAGGTCAAAGCAGGAAAGAAGGAAAACGACGGACCGATTGACAGACGACAGGTTTCTCGGAACATACAATTCCACTTTCAGACAGACCAGGCGAATTTTTCATTGCATAAAACCGTAATGACTTTTTTACTTCTTTACAATAGACATTTGTCTGGGAAAGCAGTCCAGCGTGCTGCTGGGACAGCCTAAAACAGATTAATTCGGATGAAGCCGGTAACTGAAGCCGGTACACTTATGAATCAGTTGACTTGAAGAAAACGTAAGAGCCTACATCTGCGACGCAGCATCGTATAGAAAACAAACAATCGGCATGCACACTAGACATGGGCAAATAAGGGAAATGTCTGTCGCTATCTACGTTCACTACGCGTTCAAACGATAATTGGTCAGAATCTATGTTTTTAATACCTGCGTTTAGCTTTCAGCAAGATGCCGTACCCTGTAGGACAGATTTTCCGCTGATACAACTCTGTCAGAGCAAAAGCATCATACTAACCGTACGGCAATTGCAAATTTCGTACGATTAGTATGATGCTGTTGCTTGAAAGCTAACTTGCTCCTCATTTCGAAAGCATCGACATAAACGATACTGCTGGCTAGTGTTGTGCTGCACCACGTCATTTGCAGCCTTAGAAATATCAGCCAATGGGCGACTCCTGTTATCGTAGGCGAGACCTCCGACGATTTCTCGGAAAAACTTGATGGAAAGTCCATCTATAGTGAAGCTGAATTAAATAGCGGTGTGTAATATAAAACCCCTCACAAGTTCAGAGGAGACTACACCATTTCCCAATCGCCCATCCGTGGGTTAGCTAATTAAAGGGTGTGTACGAGAACACCATTTTTAATTTTAGGCAACTGTAACTAGCGATTTGCATGAAAGAGGCGATCTTCTCAAACTTGCAAAAATCGCCTGATCGTTATCCCGCCAATGTGCAAAACGTACAAGAGGCATGCCCACCTACGATCACGCATACATGGATGGTGGCTCCTAGGTTGGCAAATAAGCAGTTGTAGAGGCCAGACTTTGCTCAACATAGGTTCTATGCTGTAAAGCTAGCGTTTCCAACAAGTGAGGTTTTTTTTTGGAACGTTATGTTGAGTTCGTGCTGACCAGGCAGCAGCCATCAATGTGTGCGAGATCGTAGGTGGGCATGCCTCTTGTCAGTTTTGCACATTGTCGGGATAACGATCAGGCGATTTTTGCAAGTTTGGGAAAAGCGCCTCTTTCATGCAAATCGCCAGTTACAGTAGCCTAAAATTAAAAATGGCGTTCTCGTACACACCCTTTAATTAGCTAACCCACGGACGGGCCATTTGCATCGAGGTTGGGATAGTTGGCAACTTGATTGGGAAATGGTGTACTACACAGTATAGAAGAGTGTGTGAAACGATGTCGTTAGGTTCGCGTTACGCCTAATGCACGTCTGGAAAATAAATGTCAAAAACATGCCTAAAAAATGTTGTAAACAGTATCCATAAAGGAGTAGATGCGTAAGTGCCATAACGCTGTAAGTTTAATATCACCAAAAGAATTAGGGTGCATTGGTTTGAATATCTTAGCCAGCCTGTTCATGTTTCCTTGACAAAATTATAAAAAATAAGTTTTGCATCATCACAGTAGCAAAATAATATGAGGTAGCAAGTCCAAAAAATTAGACTTCTTTGGTACTTTTATATACCTGATATAGTTTTGAAGATGGTGGCAAGCGATCCAATTGAAAAATGAACCCGACGACAGCTGTAAAAGAGTACAGACAATCCCCTCGTTAGTAACCTCTAGCTTTGAAATACACCCCCGATACGAATAAATGCCCGGCACCTCAGCGGCTTACAAATTCAAGTCAATTTCCCCTCCTACCCCTTAATTGTAAAATGAATACAAGTTAACTAGAGAATGTGGGCTGGTAGCACCTTCGCCACATTCCCAAAAAGACGTACTAAATATAAAAGGCGGATAACTTCAAATGTTTTTCTTTTCAGCATCATGGCCACTTATGTGCTGTTGTTTAATAAAATAACTAAACGACACTATTTTTCCAAAAACCTCGAAGCACAGGTTCCTAAATTCGACGTTAAATAGTAAGAAAAAAACAAGCCGGAGTTCTAGTTCCGTAGTACGTGAGTTCAAGACAAATTTCGTTATATTGATAGCAGTAGATAACGCCAAATGTATCCTGTAAGACCTGCTTTGAGGCCTTGGTGCGAACTGTCTAGTGTAGGAGTAACGTATTGAAAGCAAACACGGCTTACAGGTAAAAGGTTCTTAACCAAGAGGCAATTTTTTTTTAAAGGACTAAGTCTAATCTTCTGCGCCTGCTGCGCAGCCGCAGTATCTGCTGGCGTATTATCATCACTGACCCCAAAACGATCACGCTTAATCAGTGCTGGCCCCCAAGTCAACACATGGGTGTTGCCCGGTTGTGATTGGCAGCTTGAGTTGAAGTCGAGAGTAATAAGAATGAAATAAGCAGCTTAGATTAGTATAAAGAGCTTTAGAACGTGTAGATGACTTCGTCATTTGTGGCTACTAGCTGAGCAGTGAAACTCTCGTGTCGCTGTCGTACTTTCGGGGAAGGTGTTCGAATGGACATTGGCCAACCACGTATTGCCCAGGCTTCACTTCACCCGCACAGTCATCGCTAGACGCACGGCTTAAGCAGCGGGCGGTATTGTGGTCAGACTCGCCACAGTTACTGCAAACATACAGTTTGCGTGGTTTTTTGCTTGCAGCTCTGAGGTCGATGCCAACCACAGCACGTATATCAGCGACGATATCTTCATCTACGCTAGAATTGTGAAGGGCTTGATGGGTCGAATTGTGCGTGCTCCTACCGCCTTTGTTTGGTTCTCCACGACTATGAAAACGCCGCTCACCCGCAGCCTTGTCGCGGCCGGAACGTTTAACCGTTCGGTCTGGATTGGATTTAACTGGAGGAGCAAGGATCATAGTTTCTGGAATCAGCTCACTCTCCAGAGGTAGAGTAATAGTTGGCTCTGTAAATGCTTCAGCGTACGAGGCGACAGCGTACGCGTTCTGAAAGAAAGCAAAGGTGCCGATATTTGCCGAGCTCTTGGACAAGCTATACAAAGTGGCAATAATGTGCCGACGCGGTATTTGGAGGTGTTCCCGATCAGAACAACGATTACACGTTTTAGCAGCAAGATCCACCTTATACTCAGTGGTACAACCACTTTTTTGGGGACTGTTGGCTCCACCTGAAGGCTCGTTAACGGTGCCATCTTCAACACTCATGCTTTTGCGTACCGGCTCAACGTAGAAAATTGAATTAGTACTTTTCCTTACTCGATATATACCGGCCAATTCAAGCTGAACGATAAAAAGTTCCATTGCTCGCGGGGTAATTGCTTCACTCTGCGACAACCACTTCGACGCAGTAGCTTTCTTTTGAGCCAGCGTCTCGACTGCACGTCTACAGAACATTACAAGGACCCCATACACGTTCTTATCACGCACACCACTAACGAGCAAAGCGTTATTTTCGCCTTCAATCGCGCTTGTAGTACGACAGGAAAACCAAGGAAGTCTCCGCCCGAAAGATTTTGAATTCTGCCATTTATCACGTAAGAAAGCAACCTCTTCAGGACTTAGCGAGCCATTGCCATATTGCGTCCAACTCGTCGGATGAATTAAACGTAAAGATTCCGAAACACTCTGTGTTTTCTTACGTTCTCCCGAACCGATCGTTCGATGTACTGGGAAAGCGAATCGGATCAAACCTAGTACGGTCTTGTACTCACGTTGAGTTGTAGTGGCCTGAAGACGAAAAACATAAGGCCTGACGTTCTCGATGTTTGGGTCCACTGCTTTAAAACGGTCTATAACGTTGCATAGTATGTGGAGAGAACAGAATTTTAAGTGGATGTCGAGTCCACGCTCACTTAAGCGAACTTGAGCGTCGCGCTGCTTTTCTCGGTCAGAAAAAACTGGATAACCCGACAAATTGAATCCGGCCAGAGCACAATTCGCAAAAAAACATTCAAAGTTGTCAGAAGTTTCTGAGGGAATGAACGCTATTACTGCTGGTATGTTCTTCCAATCACCGTATTTTCCCGTAAGTAGGACACAAACAACCTTGTAACGTCAATGCTTCATAAATGTTCCATCACACTCCAACACCGGTACCCAGTGTGACTGCTTATCAGTAAGAGATCCGAATGACAAGAATACTCGTAAAAAGCGGTTTAATGTGTCGACCTGACAACAAACCCGAGATCCTGCGTTTTGTCTAGCAAAAGATCGTAAATACGCGGGCAGGAGATCATAGCCATCACCAACGTCCTTCATACAAGATTTTGGTTGCTGTATTTGCCGATACACCATTGCGGGGTGGTCGTACACGTTTACCTTGTCAACCTTATCCAAGGACGCGACCACTCGATCTGCAGCTGTGCTTAAACCTTCAACGATAGCAGCGTCAGGCCCAGCCAGCTGGCTAAGTTGTCTCCCTGAACAATATCGTTTAGCGTCGCAAACGCCTGAATGCTCGAGCATTAGAGAGTGCACATACCAGGCACCGGCAGGAACGAAAGTCATCTTTGAATAAGAGCGCTTCGATGGTTTCTTCTTGTGCAGACACACAAACCACGAGCACGCGTCCGATTGACAGCGCCACATCTTCGCGTGACCGGACGAGTTGCTTTGAATGATAGACTTATTATCGTTGAATACAAGGTCTTTAAGGAATCTGGTAGCTTCGGGAGCCGATGCAAAAACAGAGTCAACTTGTATTGTTCCGCGGCCATGCTGGGCGAGTAGATCGATCTTGCCGCCGCTCATACCAATTGGAAAATAGCTGATGTATGAGAAACTTGTGCCATTTTCTATTCAAAGCTTGAAATGTATTTCGCATTCGTAACCACCGCAGTTCCTGTTTTAAATTTGCAATCACTACGCGGGTCTCGATCATGTACGAGATCACGGGCATGTACGACAACCCTAACGTCCTGTGCTCAACAATACATACAATAGCTGCTCGACTTCAACTCAAGCTGCCAATCACAACCGGGCAACGCCCATGTGCTGATTGGGGGGCCAGCACTGATAAAGCGTGACCGTTTTGGGGTCAGTGGTGATAATACGCCGTATCTGCTTCCATATCTGCAAGAAACTGCTTTTTTCAATAACCATTTTTCAACCAGTGAACGGATCCTGACATGTATTTGTTAGGTGAGTGCTCGCAGATAGATACCAATGCATCGAAACAAAGACCAACTCACTGATACATTGAGGTGTAATCGTAATGAATTCGTATTGCTGCGAGATAAATTTATGTGTGATTAGTTTGTTAGCAACATGTGTAATTATAGATCGAAAGCATACCTCGAAGCGCGATCAACTTACATGTAGCCCCCCCCCCCTCCCCCCTACCCATTTTCGCATGTTAAAGTTCGTGAGGCGTTGAACACATCGCTGTTTGTTTTGATATCATGCCTGCCACTCTTGAGATGAAATCCTTCACCTACGCTGTTCACTCTCATGGCAATTTCTGAAGTGAGGACATTTCGTGCCGTATATACCCTCCCTATTTGCACTAGCATAGATGCTGCCTTTGAAAATAGCCCCAATATTGAGGCGCGGCCAAAAGGCGAACCCCATAAAAAGTGCATACATCGCAGCATTTTGGTCGTCCTGGGGAGACCGCGTTATATTAAGTCCGTCCATAAAAATACGCGAGTCCTCTTTCGTGCATGCAGGCGCCTTCCTGACCATTCCTCCTCTTACTCGTTTGCAACAGTGACGTTCTAGCCTCTGGCCCGATTTGAATAGCTTATTCTCGATTGCAGCGCGGTGTTTCGGGTAGCTGTTCAACAACTAGTTCTTGATATGTCAGGTAACAACGAACCAATTCGTAAGGTGATACATGGTGGCTGCATGCGATGGTGTGAAATACGGTAAGCAAGCCAAGACATCGCCGACTGTATATTTATTACGTATTTTCGATCTGGGACTCCTAACAGTGTCCTACTTACTGGATTCCTTCGGGTGGCCTGTACAATTAGGAATTTCTCATAGCTAAGCATCCCAAAATAGGAATAATCCTGGTAGTGCTTCTTAGAAGCGCTTAGCATCCCAACGAGGATTAATTCGACGATGGCTGTTGTGTAATGCACACCAATTCAACTCATACTTTGTTCAAGTGAATCGTTTTATAAATCCCAAAAATCGCATGGTTTCGTAGAAATCATGTAAATGTGGAGATATTTTTCGGTGGAGACATTTTTGTCTCCACCAGATTATCAATTTCTAAAGCTGAAGAAGAGAGAAGACAGAAGTTGATTTAGGGACTCGCGCAGATACATCTGAAGAACAACAAAAATAAACATCTTCCCAGACAGGTAAAGCTTCGTCTCATGCCCGCAATTTCATTGGTGATGTAAGTTGACCCAAGCTCTCAGCTACTCGTACATTCACATTTCGCAGCACCCATCGACTACAGTGTGTAAGCCCCTGTCAACGTTCTACTTGCTGAAGCACTGGCCCCGTGTGAGAATGACGAAGTAACGTGAGCCCCCCCCCCCTCCCCCCGATAAAGTTCTACATGCCCGATGATAGTACGAAGATTTTAACCGCGGTGGCAAAGCTAAGTCTACCGCGAGCGCGTCATCACCTTTGTTCTGGCGTGATGGGGTCCAGAATGTCAGCAGTGGCCAACTGCTCAGTGCACAGTGTGTTTTGGAAGGTGGATCGGGGTTTAACGCAACAAAAACGACAGTCGCGCTCGGTTTTAATGCGATCAATAACGATCAAAAGGTTGAGTGTTTTCTCAGAGGGTGTGATTCCAGTCACAATACTCCTACTACTACTCTCTTTAGATTTGGATCGTCGAATCGGCACGAGTGTGGGAATGGGATAATCGGCTATTTCATACCAGTGTCAAAACCAAAGACCCCGGGCAAAGGGTCAACGGAAATGTTGCCGAAATTGAAACCGCGTCGTTGTTTTAATAATATTTTAAAGTATTCTAGCGCTATCCGAAGTATCCGTACGGGACTCGGATATGAGAGTGATTGGCCCCTCCTCTTGGAGCTCCAGGTGTTACTATAGCGCTTAGGTTATTATTATATTAAACATAGCGCGTGGTCTTACTGCCCAGTCACAAGTTTGTTGAGCTCCTGGCTATAACGCTGGTGGCCTGTAATTCAAGGCGACCGTCCATGAGTCAACTTGGCATCACTTCGTGTGGGGCCTGCCTCAGCTCAACACTCTACGAGATCCAAGCCGAGGTTTGCCTCATTAACTAATGAACGATCGCCTTGCCCCTACCTACACGTCTTCGTTGTGGTTGCAGAAATCTCAAATTGCGTATCCGTTAATCGGATCCCGTTTGCAAACACTGGTGCATGAGGATGGGGTTCAGAGCCGCCAACTATTGGTTTGGGGCTTGTTGAGTAAGAGGCAAATACCGAAGTGAGTAAACTAGTGTTAACCAAAACTGTTCAACATGTCTCTCTAAAAACTATCTCTCTGTTGTCCCTCTTGTTGTCTTGTCGCAAGTGTGGCGTAAACACCATAACCATGTGCCTTCATCCAATCATGGCGTTCCAACAGGTGATTACCCAATGGCGTTCAAGAACCAGCTCCAGCCAATAGTGGAACGGTTCGGTAACCGTTCCAACGGTCACGCCTAACCGCGCTGACCCGGTGTCACTGTAACACTCCCACTCACCGCTACTGCAAGGTGATCTTGCCCTTGATGTCTGCCGCGTCGCGCTGGAACGCCAGGGCCTTCGTTCCAAGCTCCTTTGTCAGTATGTCGGCTAGGTGGACTTTCGTGTCGACACAGTCCACCTTGACCGTTCCGCGTTCCACGTTCTCACGAGTGAAGTGGTGCCGAGTGTCGACGTGCTTGGTCCTTGCGTGGTATCCGGTGTTCCTTGCCAGTCCAATCGCACCTTGATTGTCCTCCCATATCTGCGTCGCTCCCACTTGTTCATGACCCATGTCCTTGAGCATCGTACGTGTCCACAGCACCTCTTGCGTGCATAGGCTCAAAGCCATGTACTCTGCTTCCGCCGAGCTGAGTGCAACCGTACTCTGGAACTTCGACTTGAACACCACTGGGGCGCTCCCAAACATGACCATGACACCGGACACGGAACGCCTGTCGTCGATGTTGGAACCCCAGTCCGCATCGGTATACGCTTCAGCCAAGGCGTTCCCGGAACGCCCTTGATACAAAATAATGTGCTCACGCGTAGTCATCAGGTACCGAAGAACTTGAATCGCCGCTTTCCAATGTTGACTCCCTCGATCCTCGAGGAAGCGTGACAACTGTGTCACCACGTACGCGATATCTGGTTGAGTACATGTCGTGATGTACATCAGACACCCTCCCAAGGAGCGGTACGGGTGCACTGGTCGGCACCACAGCACTTGAAGCCGTTCCGAATGAACACCCAATGATTTGTCTTGTTCCATGCGCTCGCAGCTTGCTTCAAACCGTAGGTGGCCATCTCCAACTTGCACTTCATACCTTCAGCGTTTTCCAACCCGAATGGAACGTCCATGTAGACCACATCCACTAGGATACTGTTTAGGAACGCCGTGTCAGCATTAGCTGTTCCATAACGTAGCCGTATGTCACACATACCGCTAGCACCACACGAATCGAATTCATGTTTGCGACCGGAGAGTACGTCTCAAAGAAGTCTATTCCAAACTTCTGCTTGAATCCCTTCGCTACCAGGCGTGCCTTGTACCGGATGACAACCTTCTTCGTCAATCCTGGCACGCTTCGGGGTTGGAGGGCCGTCACTTCCGTTCGACTTGTACTGTTCATCATCGTTCGGACAGTTCTCAAGTAGGAATACAGGCTCCCGCGATCTTCTCGAGTGTTCCATATCGGGATGGAACGCCTCCGGTGGCGAGTGGGACGCTGTCAATTCCAAGCCTGTCGCTCTTGGTTCCGCTGGAGGAGGCAGCACTTGAAGCGTTCCACTCTGTTCTTGTTCCACCTCGTCCATTTTAACGTCTTGGACAGGTTCCTCCACCTCTTCCATCGGTTCATCCGGAACGGCTGAGCGTTCCACTTCTGTTGGAACGACAGCTTCATCGGCGTATGGAGGTCAATCACAACAAGTCACCTGGAACCATATGATCAGGCAGACTCGATGTATTGACGATGTTGTGGAACGCTTCAACCAGCAGAACGCTAGGGCTGTGGAAAACCTGTGCGCGGCGAACGTGAAGTTTTCGAAGGAAATGTCGCCAACGTTGGAAGTGGAACGCCTCGAGATGCTTGACCGCGGAAGTGGAACGCCTCGAGATGCGGTCAAGCAAGCACCAGGAACGTGAAGTTTTCGAAGGAAATGTCGCCAAAGTGGAACGCCTCGAGATGCGGTCAAGCAAGCACCTCGAGGCGTTCCACTTCCAACGTTGGCGACATTTCCTTCGAAAACTTCACGTTCGCCGCGCACAGGTTTTCCACAGCCCTAGCGTTCTGCTGGTTGAAGCGTTCCACAACATCGTCAATGTACCGAGTCTGCCTGATCATATGGTTCCAGGTGACTTGTTGTGATTGACCTCCATATCTGTGTACGTCAAGTGTTCCAGGAACGGCTTCGTGTACGTGTGCTTGTACGTGAACGACATGATTATTGCGGCGAAGAGACGGGAGGAGATCCATGAGGTGAAGGATGCGCTGAACTACGCCTTCAAGATGAAGGAACTTGGCCTCGCCAAGTTCATCCTGGTACCGTTCCACACAGCCCTCAGCAGAACGGCTCGGCGGAACGCATGAACCGGACTATCATGGAGAAGGCGCGTAGCATGCTGCACTACAATTCCATGTCGGCAGAGTGGTGGGCTGAAGCGGTGAGTAGCTGGTGCGCGATGCCGTTCCGTTGGCAAATATCAGCGACCGTCTCGTTCACAAACTCCGTTCCGTTGTCGGAACTCAAACACTTCAGGCGTTCCCATTGGTTTTCGTAGAGCGCCTTGAATTCTTTCAACTTGGTGGCTAACTCGCTCTTGTTCTTCATGAAATACGCCACGACATATCTCGAGTAGTCGTTAAGGAACTTCAGCACGTACTTGGCACCACCCTTCGAAGGCGTTCTCATTGGTCCCATGACGTTCGTGTGAACCAGTTCCAATACACGCGTTGTCTTCGTCATCGACCGCGACGGAACGCTGTCACTGTCTGCTTCTCCTTCATACATCCACCGCACAAAGAGCCGTCCCCATTCTTCACCGGCGGGTTACCGGTCGTGGATGGCTGAGACTTGACCAGCGCTTACTTGTTGGGGTGTCCCAAGCGAGCGTGCCAAAGCTCCCACTCACTCCCAGCCCCGGCGTACTGCACGAACCGTGCTTTTTCCGGCTGACAGTCCAGCAGGAACGCCTTACCAACCTTCTTGCCTGAAGCGATCGCGCAACAGGCGTTCCAAATCACACATCAGGAACGCTGGAACTCCACGCGCAAACCCCGTTCCGCGAGCTTCCCCACATACAGCAACCGTTTGTCGAGCCCCGGAATGTACAGTACGTCAACCATACGAATGCGTCTTCCGTCCAGTCCAATCAGCTGAACCGTTCCCGTTCCTTCGACGCGCAACTTCTTGCCGTCTGCGATTGTCACTTCGATACCAGCGTCCAGGCTCTTGTACTTGACCAAGTCCTTCATGTGAGGAGTCATGTGCGACGTCGCACCACTGTCGATTAGCCACCCGGCCAGCCGTTCCTCACCCACTGCAAACACTGCATCGTCCTTTTTTGCTGCCGTTCCCAACGGGATAGTCTCGCTTCATGTGGCCCACTTGGTCACAGTTGAAACACTTGTCTTGGAACGTGCCTTTCCGTCTTGGAACGTTCCTCTTTCGACCGTTACCGCGGCCGCCCTTGGAACGCCTGGCGTTTCCGTTCGCTTGGAACGCTTTCTCCGCGGTAATTTCCTTCTTCTCGAGGTGCTCGCATTCTTTGAGCAGCTTCTCCTTGGCCTCGATAAGCGTCACGTTTTTGGTGTTCTCCACAATGGACGCGATGAGCTTGTCAGGAAGACTGCTAAGCAGTATCACGAGCTGGCGTGCCTCGTCCATCGGCTCTCCAAGCGTCTGAAGACCAACAATCAACTCGTCGAACGCGTCCAGATGCTTGGCCATAGGCGTTCCACTCTCTGTCTTGAACTCATGAAGTCGACGCGTCATCGTAACGCGATTGTGCAACGTCGTCCGGTTGTAGAATTCTCGAAGCGTTCCCCAAGCCGCCATGGCACGCGAGGCGTTCCGGATCTTGGTCTGATGCTGGAGTTCCACGCCTTGAGCGATAATGCCGAGGGCTTTCGCGTCATTTATTCGGAACCCTTGATTTCGATGTTCAAAGTGAAGAGTTTATTTGACGGATGTTTCGCAATGTCAGCCTCGGGACAGTCGATGTTGTAGTCTTCATTCGTGAGGTTGTTGTTGGGCTGAAGTAAATTCGTAAATGCTGCCACACCATGATGATTTTACAGTGACACCGGCTCAGCACGGTTAGGCGTGAATGTTGGAACGGTTATCGAACCGTTCCACTATTGGCTGGAGCTGGTTCTTGAACGCCATTGGGTAATCACCTGTTGGAACGCCATGATTGGATGAAGGCACATGGTTATGGTGTTTACGCCACACTTGCGACAAGACAACAAGAGGGACAACAGAGAGATAGTTTTTAGAGAGACATGTTGAACAGTTTTGGTTAACACTAGTTTACTCACTTCGGCATTTACCTCATACTCAACAAGCCCCAAACCAATAGGTTAGCAGCCGCAACTACTACTCTACCAGGAACGACCACTTTGGAACGCCTGACCTTGAACGCCCAAGAATGACGACCACAAAGAGAGCCGAAGTCCTCCTAGGCAAGTGGGAACTACTTCCACTGGAAGTACATCATCCGCATGACCTTGGTGAGGAAGGGACTTCTGGCGCATGTTCAAGTGGTCAAGCCCGAAAACGAGATCACCGAGGCGTGGCTCGTTAATAATACTATGGAGAATATATTGTAATATTTCGGTAAATATATTTTCTACGAGAAAATACCTAAGCAAAAGTCAATAACGTATTTTAATACTCTCCTCGAATTATTGGATTCAAGACTACTTTGCCCATTTTCCGTTAAATTTCAAGGTACTTCTCTTCAATCTCGCCCGCATGCTACTCTTGTGGAAGTCGCTCATCTTTGGGCTCTCAGGGATGGCACTGAACGAAGGAATGAGTCTGGTAGGAGAATATATAGCGAGTGTTATTGTTTTTGATATTGTGGTTCAAATATTGAATAATTGATTTCTCTATTATGCGAACGCCCATACAGTTATTTATTCACCGTTCCCTTCACAATGATATTGTAGTTGTATTATCGGGACCCCTGACCGAAATCATTATTCGTTAAGTGCAACGACTTCGTTCCAGATTCGGTCAGCGGCCCGTTGTAGGGATCGGCCACTCTGCGTACGCAGTACCGTGGAATTAGTCCGTTGGGGGCATCCCTCATTCTTCGGAATCCCCAGTATAAGCAATTCTTTCGAACTGCGAATCTCCCCGGGCCACTGGGTCCCCAATTTTTTTATTCTATTGTGGCCGTGTATCGCTCGTGGTGGGTAAAAAGTTCAATTTGCGAGTTATGATTCTAACGAAAGTTCTGATTCTTCGAAAGATCTGAAACAATGCCAAATTGCATCTAACAGTGTAAACCATTCGATGGGAACGTTGATCTTTAATTACCCGGAATTTACCAAATTTCAAGGGTCACCCATTACGGACTCACCGGACGGATTGCTGGTATTTTACGAAAATGTTCAACAATTGGCATATAAAGTTGAAGTAATTCTGGTTAGATGCGCCCGAAAATACCGTACAGTCTTCCGGCGATCAAACTAGAGAGGTAGTCGAGCGATGGCTTCATTTAGACACGCACTTTACTTAAGACTGATCATGGAATTATGGCATCTAGAAAGGTGGAGAAGGGGGCATATTCTATAAAACGATATCATTCTTTGGCTGCCTAAATCACCTATATAAGTTGGTAGTTTTGCCTTATCCACCGTACTCGTACACGCACTCCGTATTTCAGTCTGTGTTGATAATGAAAAGCTTAACTCTGAGCGCCATTGGGTACATTTAAAAGCGGCGACTTCCTTGGTCGATGTAAGAGCTGTAACGAGGAATTGCGAGCGAGTATGAGTTCTTTTATATGAGACCACTTTTTCAAAAGTATCACTACTGGAAATTTGAGGTTTTGAGCTAAGGCTCGCCAAAGATTGTGACAGCTGTACCCTCAAATCCACTCTGATTTCCCAACAGCCACAAAAAGAAAACATCTCAAACAGCGATTGTATCGGTAATTACTCTCTTAAAACCGCTTTTTAACTGTCTTTGAGAGCGAATTAGGCCCTTAGTAATGTCTCATAAGAAAAAGCATATTTTTCTTTATTTATTACAATTTCGTATTATGAATGCGGTGGATAAAAAAGAAGAAAGCCGCATATGAGCTTAACTAGTTACCGCTAAGCCTCTGTCTTGGGAGCATTCCAGTGCCATTTTCTGTGCTATTAGAGAAGCGGTTGGTTCAGCCAGTTCTTGACTTCGCAACTTATTGAAGTTGAGAAGTGGCCAAACCAACCGCTTCGATTGAATCACGTCCACTTAAAAACACCTTTGCGATCCGTGTACTAACGGTCAGTACTCCTCATTTTTAGGTGTCCACTAGCATTCGACGCTAAGCACTAATCTGCGCCATGAAATATGAAGTCTGTACTAGCCACTGACAGGCTACCCAACGTTATATTACGATCAGAAGTCCATTACTTTGAAAAGCATCCGAGTCATAAAGCACATGTAACAATGTTTAAGCGTGTCCGTGCGACGCTTGATGGCGCAGCGGAGCTAAAGTAAGGTAAAGGGTGCTTGCGTAATGGCTCCAGAGATCAACTGCCCCGAAGACGATAACTTACAGGTGGGCTGTGCCGAGTATGTCGCCGTCGCAAGCAAAACTTCCAGCTTCTTCGATAGTTAGTGGTTTAGTCTAGACAAATTGTAGCTCGGCGTTTTACCATGATGCTTAATAGTTGCATTCTATCTACTATAATACCGCCTTGCCTTATCATGCCTCACCGGGCGATAAAGAACCCATTGTTCTACTGTAATAATTTATTCGTACCCAAATGTAACCCTTTCCAGTAAAATTCGATAATCGCCCGGTAAATTCCGCCCACAAGTAATTTACGGATAATCCAACAACAGCAACGGAATTTGGATAGAATCTCTAATCTGCACACCCCCAGACTAAGCGTCGCACAACGAGTCTTGTTAGAAATTAAAGAGAGGCTACCGTAGTCGAAATGAATTTCCAGGGCTATTAAGTTTAAGCTTTCAGCAAAAATAGCGTCTTACAACACCCTGCTAGTAGCAGGCTGCTACGGCAAGCTGATGTGCTGTGACATATCGGTGCCAAATAGCCCAAAGTGCTTTTCGTACTCTGCACCCGAGTAGCTCATCGTCGTGTCGTACATCAGGAACCAGTACGACTGGCCCTTGCCGTCAGCAAAACCGTACACGTAGTCCCAGAAGTACTGCGTCATGGCACCAATCGATGGAACATTACCAGCGTAAGGCTCGCCAGCGTACGGGAAACCGGTCTCAGTCAGGTGGAGCTTGTTGGGGCCGAATTTCGACACCATTTGTCCCCATTGAGCCTCCAGCTTCTTTATCGAAGGCTGCGAGCCGGGAGTGAAGAACGGGTAGATGTTGACTCCGATGATGTCACATGCGTTAGCAAGCGTCCAGGCCCCTGGCGAACTCAGCCATTCATTGATTCGTTGGGCCGAACCAACCGGAGTGTTGCCCACGCAGCTCTTTACTCGGCGAATATAATCAGCGATTTGCTCAGCTGAGTACTTGCCGAAGCCACCATTTTGAAGGTTCTCATTGCCGACGTAGACGGCCTCAACTGCCCACGCATTTCTACCGTAGCCGTCACAAACCGCTTGAATCTCAGCGTCAATTTGTTGAGGGTTGCCCAGCTAGACACCCACCGCAACGCGGAGGTTGGCAGCAGCAGCCATGTCTACGACATTCACTCCACTCATCCGTGCTTCATAGGTGCGAATACTGGAGAA
The DNA here is from genome assembly GCA_033557915.1 of Phytophthora tentaculata. Classification (NCBI taxonomy): domain Eukaryota; phylum Oomycota; class Peronosporomycetes; order Peronosporales; family Peronosporaceae; genus Phytophthora; species Phytophthora tentaculata. The sequence continues at coordinate 757,113 of JAUCEA010000009.1, forward strand.
ATGCTGGGATACTTGGGCCATGTCCTTGGCTAGGATATCCCAATTAACATACGGGTGGTGCCACGGAGCGTAGCACACACCAGTGGAGAGTTTTCTTGCATCGACGAGGCAGGCGGCAAATAATGAGGCAACAGTGAAGACAGCGAACGTTTGTGAAAACGCCATGACGACGAGATTGCGATACCGAAGTGATGGTGGTCTGCGATGTACACGTATAATGTCGGAATGAGCCTGTAGTTGCCGGGTCGAATGGAGCTCGAAGGATTCAATTTCTTTGGTTGGGGTGAGCCCTCATCACGCATCGCAAAATCGTCGATCGCAAGTAATCCGCTTGGTGGCCTGTCCCAGCCACCGTTTATAGACGTTGCGTGATTTGTTTACGAACGTGGCATGAAGCTTTTGTGTAACGACAGGGTGCCCAAGAAAGTGGTATACACCGTACAAGTAGGATTGATGCATATCTAATGGATAACAACATTTACCTCTTTCACGCCATATATGAAAAGTCCTGTAGCGGTGTAGAATTTACCTGACCGATGTTACATATAAGTGAATGTGCTAAGCTTACACTACAGAAAACAATGCCGATACAGCCATTTAGATAGGGACAATCTTCAATTGATCAGCGTGACGACACATTCAGCTCACGATACAGTTCGTAAACTGGTTTCAATCTGTACCACACCTATCGCCGATTCGAAGTTGACAATACATGTACTCCCGAATACACCGATTGTTGATGGTATTGTAGAGTATTCCCGTTGCTTGAATTAGCATGCTAGCTTTTAAGTATTATGAAGTAAATAATACGTACCCTTTAAGATACATGAACTGGCATTGATCATTCGCGATCGTCGATCACATCTATGCATCGATTCTGTCGAGGGACGAATCAAACTGATCTAAACCGGGTCTAAGCAGGTACATGTAGCTCACCTATTGGAGCTGTAGTAGCGTTGTGGTTACAGCCAAGTGCAAGAAAAACGGTCACATACTGTCCTTACTTCAGCCGCTGTTCAGCGTACTTGATTGGTATTTAAACGAAATTTGAGCTTAAGCGGAATCAATATCAAGCCTGAAGTTTACCGGTAAGTACATGTATTCGGGAAGTGCGCAAGATTTGCCAGCTACAGCAAAAAGTGCATATAGAGTGGCACACGGTATTTGCGCATCAAGGTTTGGCATACCAGACGAAGTATTAGTGTGGGCTACGGTAATAGTGCACCCACACTAATGGTTTCCTTGCGTAATTAGTGAGGGCCACACTAAAAGTGGCTTTGAACAAATAGTGTGGGTTCTGAGATTACAATTCATAATGGGCTCGTAAATCAGCCTTACCATTCCGTCTGGACTCCAGATTCTGCTGATATTCACTCCAGAGTCTGGAGTGAATATCAGCAGAATCTCAACCGTTTAGTTGATCAGCTCGTTACTATTTGCAGAGTAGTGTGTGGCAATTTGAAATCCTGTTTCGACGGATTTCTAAAACGTATTATCAGTATAACTACATTTTTATCAAATGGGTACTAAACTTTTTAACACAAAATATGTAATAACGGTTACACAACTTGAATATGACCAAAATCTAAAGATTTTTTACTCGTAAATGAGAGATTTTTGCGCGAAATACTCGGAGTTTTGCTCAAAAACAAAGGATAAAATGTTTCTGAAAACTCGCGTAGTTTTGAGTGTATTTTTTAACCCATTAATATTCAGTAAGTGCAAGCTAACCTGTCCGAGTTTCTACTAAATCTGATGAATCCGCTTCACGCTAATGCTAACCTCATCCTCCTGAGCCTACGAACTCGTCGTAGTACCATCAAAGTCGTCTCGATATTTCTCTACGATAATCTGGAGGTGCTTGGATAGCTGGGACGCGTGCTAAAGGCCATTTAGCCCCAACGATAACCCACACTGAATCATTGCTTTTTGAGGGTAAAGAATTCCATCTTTATCTCGTTTCTGGCTAATGGCGCGGGCACAGCGCGAGGCCAGTTCCAAAAAGAAATGTTTTCCGGGGTGCTTCAACTTACCCGACCCTTTTTTTTGCCTTGGTCAGTGGAGTAGCACTGCTCCTGTGAAAGACGCAGTTTCTCCTTGTCCCATTCTAAGGTCTACATATCTTTGATGGCCTTGATGGTGAAAGAATCCGCTAGCTGGCATAAATGCGTCGAATGTGGTGGCAAGAACTTCACGGTCATATTCTTCGACTGCAAAATATCGTCACACTCCTCCACTTTGTGACCGCTTGCATTGTCCATATATACGTCTTGTCTTCACACGAGGGTCTCTCCGATTGCACGTATTATCGCTAAGCCACGCTTTGAAAACCCGCTGGTCCAACCAGCGTTTAGGCCCACCGCGATACGTCACACTCGGTACATCGTCAGGAACGCCTTGAATAGGATAGCTGCAGTTTTGATTCTGGAAAATCATCATAGCTGGCTCGATGCGAGCGCTGATGCCGCCTCTAATTTTAAAACAAGCGTCATCCCTTCGCCGCCACTGACAACGTCATAATAACGAACCACCGTGTCACCTTTAATACCCAGGGTCATGTGATTGTCCATGTTGATGAGAAAATGTACTTCGTCCATGCTGAAAGTAGTGTTCTCGTCCAACTTTCCGCTTTCGAACGCTCGTTTGAGCTTTCCCAGGTGTGCGGCCACACTGCGCTCTATTTCTTCTTCTTTCTCAGGGCTACATTCTAGTTTGCCACTCTGACGTCTCGATACAATGTCGAAGCAGCAGCAAAAATGCTGACCCATTTCGAGGTGATACGATCTTAATCAAGATTCCTTTGTCATCGCATGTTGTATCTCGGAATTGACATTTCGACTAGGTCAAAATGCACACAGCTATTTGCCTTAGTAGGCTGCGTGAAAGCTTAACTCCAGTTTTGCGTAACCGACAGAATTCACCCAGAAAGCTGGCTGTAAAGCCATTCCACCCATGGACAAGATGGGCTTGAACGACAACAGGAACTGGTCACGGTTGTTGGGCTCACTTTTACCACACGAGTGGTTACGGCAAATGTCCTGACGAAGTGGTATCCATTCTCCGACCAGCCGTCGAACATGATGCCAATTGGCTTGCCTTGTAGCATCACCTTGACATTGCGACGCACGGCACTAACGAGTAGGGCCATATAGGTCTTCAGCTTCTTCACGCTAATCGCTGGTACATTAGTGTTCTTCCTGGCGGACGCGCTCTCACAGAAACAAAGCGGGAGATTCTCAATGGCGATCCACTCGATTCAGTGATGGATGCCCTTTGCCTCTGAGTGGATGTTCGTCAGCGGGTATGAGGGTCCGAGGCGGCGAATCTGGTCGAACGCCGTCGAGGCCGTATATGTCGTATGCCCATGAGCTAGGTGATCGACAAGGTTGGTGTATCCCTTTCCAGGTTGCTGCACACATGCGACAGCGAAAAGTGCCCTCGCCCACTGGAAAGAAGATCGTAGCGGTGAGCTCCTTGTTGGCTGGTGTGGACTCCAGCTTGAACGTGCGTGCTTTCTTGGGTAGCTTCGCGAGGTTGGAGGTACTTGAGTTGGAGGTGGCAAATGTACAATGAGCGATCTAGCGGTGACTGCGCGGTTGAGCTGGTATGCTTCATCTACTAAGTTAGTAGTACTAACTAAAGTTTCAGCAGTAGCCGAAGCCGGAGCTGTACACACAAATGATCACGTTGTAGTCAGCTGCATCATGCAAAAGACCCCCCCCCCACCAGGAAACTCGAGAAAGACGGGGAGGAGACACCACTCAGTTACGAGGTGCAGATTACAACAAGACGTGTCCGCAACTAGTGATGTCGGCGGACGTTGGAACCGATTGCGAGTATGCCGATCCGCCATCGTTCTCATTTCGCCGGATTCTGGGGCGGCTAATGGACGATCCGAATTTGCGAAGTCCCTCCCGTCCTTCACAGAATTTCTCGATGTGGATCTGAAGACTTCAAAATGATGAATCATATCATGAAGAGTCTTAACGCATACATTAAATTCGCAGACCCAGACAACGTCTACACGTCGATGCTGCTGTATTACTTTATTGCATTCTCTGAAATGTGGGAAACACCAGTGCAATCCAGCCAGGGTATGAGAATAATATTATTGGGAATGCCTCATAGAGGTATGGACAGCCCACACCGGATTAGTTCCACGGTACTGTGTAGATCGAAAAGCGTAATGTAACCTGGGTCAACTTTCGTGTCACCTCCACAAAACGATTTTTCTACTGCGAAACGTATGATGAATACGCGTTGATTACGAAAAAAATTCCCGGTCTTTTGCTGTTGTTTGTTTTACGTTTCATGTAATCTACCAGAATTAGAGCCAGGGATAAATAAACGATAGGCATCTTAGGTATGAACTGACCGCTCCCCAGTCCTTGGTCGTCTTATTCTATCTGGTGTCTACCGACCGCGCTCAAAAGTTTGCACAGCGCCCCACATCAGAGGTCAAAAAAAATTCGATTCAATTAATAATTGGGTTTGGCAATATCAGTTTTTATTATTGGAAGCGGCCAAGATCAATACAATATGATATTGGATCAATTATTGGCAATAAATATGATAAGTGCCTTCGGGTAGAATCTTTCTTCGATTCCGTCAAATGTGATGGCATCATTGTCGGTGCCCCCTACATGCGTTTCGCCATAAAACCGATGGCTGCCGATGCTCGTTCAAGCCGGACCGCTGTTTTCAGCACTCTATGTTTGCAAAAAAAATTTGCAGAACTTCAAACTGCGTATGAAATCAGTAAAACATTTTTCAACCAACACGCACTAATTACCGCCAATATATTGGTCAAAATTCACACAGCTATTTGCCTTAGTAGGCTGCGTGAAAGCTTAACTCCAGTTTTGCGTAACCGACAGAATTCACCCAGAAGCTGGCTGTAAAGCCATTCCACCCATGGAGCTCGCTTACGTCCTCTCCCGGTATTGGCTTTCAGCCGCATTCGTATTATTGACACCATCCTGCACCTTCACCACCGACTTACGCTTCTTGATCATGTGCTTCTCGCGCTCTTTCCACCGGCGACTGGTCTTCTGAAGGTTGGCCTTTTGATTCCCAGTAAAAATACGCGGAAATTGCGCTACCGCCTTAGAAGGGAGGCAAGCGCTACCCTGGTCTTGCAATTTTTTGCATGTATTGAGCGACTCGGGCTTTGTCGGTTAGCAGTGCAACCGTTTGAGGAGTTCGGCGCGCGATTGGTTTGTCCTTGGCCTCGTTTGCATTGCTGTCATCACCGGTGCTCCCTAATGAAACAGCCGAGCCCAGGACCTTCGGGTCTTTGTCTATGTCTTTGCACTCGTACTCGGCACTTGTCGTGAGATCTAATATCGCTTCAGACTTTTTCGAAGAAGCGGTTTTACCAACACACCCGATCATGAAACTTTGCCGGAGCTCTTGCGACGCGGAGGGGTGTTTCGGGTCAGATGACGACGTAGGTGGTGGTCATCGCTGACAGCGGACGTGCCCACCCTGCTTTTCTTCAACCGGTATACCACAGAAAGGATGATTGTGATTACCACACAAGTCGCATGTGTGAGAGACTCTTGTCATATCCTCGTTACAGCCACTGCAAGTGTCTGTCATCTTTGTTTTTATCGCTCTCCGTCTTGTAAAAGCTAAACTGAATGAAGGCACGCAATTTAAGTACCAACCCAAACCATCCCAATTCCTCAGAGAGTACAAACTCTCTACCGCATCCAGCACCTGTTTAAGAAAGCAAGGGGGTCTGGCTGGAGCGCTGTAAGTTAGCGTGCCTATTTAAAGTCACAATTACTGTGGGTGCATAATTAGTGTGGGTTTGCCTACGAAAATCGAAATGCAGAAATAGTGTGGGCTATACTATTTACGCACCCACACTAATGATCCACCCACACAATATACACTTTTTGCTGTAGTTAAACAACGTGTAACGAACAGCCTCGTTGCTAACAGTAAACTGTTTTCTTTGTTGTTGATAAAATTAGACTCATCACGAGTAGTACAGAAACAATATATTTCGGTGCCTACTATGCCCCATGGCTCCATTTTCACAGGTCGTAAGAGCTGTGCTTGGCTGGCAGTAACAATACTGGGTGCTTCTGTGCTGGGTGCGCTTTGATAAACACTTTACCAGTATCGAATGCCGCACTTAATAAGTGATCTAATTTTTCTTCCATTTTCTTAAACGTTGAAGATGTGCCCTCAAGTTGGAACGCGATAGAATAGAGCATCAAATACTACGCAAGTAGATGCAGAACTGTATGTGCTTAAATTGTCTGGTTCCTTTCATTAAAAACTGGAAACGAACGTAAATCAAAACGTCTGTTCTGAAATATTTGCTTCTAGTAAAATGATTGTTGTTCTGGCACCTTCATTCGCGTCAGCAAATAGGTTTTGAAGGTGCAAGTTGGTTGCGTCGCTTTGCGGCGCAGCGAGCTCGCTTGTTCTCTGAAATTTATTTCAGAGCTAAGGAAGGATCAGAGTGGGGGTATGATTTTCCATGAATTAAAACCTGGTAATTTATTAGTTCAAAAAATTATAAAAACAAAAAGGTTCAATACAAACTTACATGTTTCAAAAATAGATCAAATGCGATCTTAAACCCTGATAAACTTATAAATTGCATGCGTGTTGTTCGAACCGTCCACCTCAGCTAAGTACGGTAATATATTTGCGCAATGATGTTGCGCGAGTGGAGTTACGCCCATAGTTCCTTAGCGAGGCCAAGGGTGTGTTCAGTAGTCACGTATTACTGCTGATTTGACCCATTTCAGCTGATATTTTCGCTTTAGCTGAATTCTTGATAATCTATCGTGTTCAGCATGCAGTATTCTGCTGATTTGAGGCCTCGTTTTCCAATCAACTAGACGCCCGAATTCGGGCGTTTGGCTGATTCATTTGGCTGATTCGCGGGAAGCGGCTAAAAAATTGCACTTCTTTATGGATTGGTCTGACGAATACTACGCAACTAAAACAAAGCACCTCTATGCCCAGTCTTGTCGCGCACAGGCTTGTGTTTTCCCGCCCACGGGAGCGCAGTAAGCTCTAGCGTCTAGGCACGTAACAGCCCTGGGGCTGAGCTGCGTCGTCATGGGAGTCGCCCGGCCAGGGTGAGCACACCTTTCTGGAGCGCTTCCAACCCTCGCCAGGACCCTATGTCGCCCCACAACCAGCGCTAGTAGTCACATCGTTTGCTTAGGAGCATGATGATCATCATGTAGTAGGATGTATTAGTGTCTTGTCGGTATTAATAGTGTCTTCGAGAGGCGGTGTTTCTCCCCGTTGTCGTTACTGCACCTTTAGTCGGATGGGAGGGGGATATTACTGCTGCCGCCTCAAATTTTTAATGTCCAAAACGGGAGCTGGTTTCGGCTCTATATTTCCTAAAAGTATGCGCAAATCCAAAAACCTTGTGCTGCCTAACAGGCAGATGTATACAAGAGCTATCTGTAGCACTAAGTATCGTGGGAGGAGGTTCCTTGGTGACTTCACGAGAGCCCCGTTACGTCGGGGCCTCCCTGGCAAGGCACGGTTTGAAAGCGTTTAGGTGGGGAGGTCATCCCTCCTCATGTGGCCCACACCTGAGAAGGCCTAGCCCTTTTTACAGGAAAAAGGCGCATAAAGGTGCTCTAAGACTAAATCAACAAGCTAATGGTGCTGTAAGCAAGTGTCGTATTGTCATTATTAAAGGTGCAGTAACGTGAGCCATTTCTCCCAAGGGTGCTTGTTGCGTTCTGTGATCGTTGCTTTTTTCTCTGCTATACATAAAAGAACCCATAAAACTACCGGTATACACTTTCATTATTTATCGGTATGAATGCACTACATTTGACAGTTTGGTTCTGCGGATAGCTGATCGCTTAAATCGTGTTCAGCGGCAGAATTAGCTGATGGATGATTCAGCTAAACGGTTTAGATTCTGACGAAATTCTATTCGGACGGATTAATAAGCTGATTTACTGAGCACACCCCAAGGCGATCTGCCGCGTTAGTCCAACAACATGGAGGCTTAATCGACCGGTTTACTCATAAAATATAATATCGTCGCGGTGGGTTTAGTGGACGCACTGCTCTGACCGCTAAAAAAATGAAATGAAAGAGCTATATTCTGTACATGTATTCAGTAAGCACATGAATTTCCCGAGGAGGCAATGTAGTCAGCCGCAATCAAAACCAATAAACAACGAGGCACTTCGAGACATTCATTAAGCCTTCCGTATCTGGCAATACTCGATGTTAATCCTTTTTAGAGAGCTACGTGGGGTTAATTTTTTTCTCAGTGTTAATTCGCGATCCTATTGTAACTTACAATTGTAAGTGGGTAGTTTTAGATGGCATTTTATAAAGAGGCTGCGAAGCAGGCGCAGGATATGCATTAAAGCTCCAAGGACATACAGGACGGAGTATATATTGTGCTTGTAATACGTGTCAGCTCAAACACGGCACTACAAACTTTATCCGTGCTGCAGTAGCGGACTGATACAAATACCTGGTGCTGCCACTTAATTATACGGCATTGACAGTACCGTTTTAGTAGATAAAAAAGTCATGGAGTAATGTTGCAACCAGGGTTTCAACCATAATATGATTGGTTAAAAATCAAGAGAGAGTTGTAGTCTACAAATTGTAGACAATGCTACAAGGTAGGACTCTAGCCACGAAGCTAAGGCTAAAATATGCAGCTTGTCGATTGTTGTTTCGCTTGCAAACCCCGAAAGAACGGAGTTCGCGCTACATCCCCCTTATACTTTCAATTTGCCTGATACGCTTATTAGCACTTCAGTCAGTGTTATTTGCTCGAGAGGCTTATTAAGGCTTGCGGTGAAACCCATATCTGGCTTTAGGGAAGGCGTATCCATTTAAAATTGACGCCTTACTTGTACATATTGGTGAAAGACTCTTAGATCGTTTTGATTGTCATATGACTGAGGTTTTGAGCGCATTCCCTCGTAATTTTGCGTGAATCACGAGCGATTGCACAACACAAAGCACAGAGCTTCGGTGCTACCATGCATCGTGGCAGCACGAATAACTCCATCGCAAGAGCCTCGACATTGTCAGAACCTACGTTCCTTTTTTAGCCGCTGGTTCTGACATCGTGATATGTCAACTCCTCGTTAAGTTCGAGTTTCCGCGAGCTCGAACTATTATATGAACTTAGATGTAGAAAGGTGCCATTGAAAATCGCCGGTGGCGTTGGCGATGATATGTACGTGCCGTTCAGGCAGCAACACGAGATCACGCCCGGGTGAGCTTGCTCTTGCCCTTGTACTGAGCCTCGACCTTGTCTCCTTCTCAAAACTACTTCTGTTTCGGTCGTCGTCGCTGATGTCGCCGTCGTTCTTGCCCAGCAACCGGATCAGCTCGACCGCACGTCCGTTCAAACCATACCGCACTACTACCCTTGTTTGCGAAGCGACACAGCCAGCGTTGTGCCAGTTTTCATTGCAATAAAACAATGCAAAAATCGTCTAACTAAAACACAATTTATAATTGGCATAATTGCATTGTTAAATGAGATAAAATCATTCAACTTGGTTTTTGTATGTCTCGGATACTAGGACAAAAAATCGCCTTCTTTAGTGAATCCAAGTATAATTGGTTTTTGGTGTTTGTCCTAGCAAAAGTATACCGGCGCCGCATCCTGTCAAGAATGAAACTAGGTGGAGCAGTAATATAAACATGCTACAGATGATCAGCTTATTTCGTGTCTCCGTCAGATGAACACGAAAGGCGCAGTCAAGCGTGGTGCAGACAAGCTGATGTAAACGGCTTCTTAGGCCTTATATGAAGCTGGGCAGTGTGATGGTCGCACTGCAAAGTGATTCACTCGAGGTGCGTGATCTCTTATATCAATTCATCTCTAAGTATCCCTGAATCAACAATAGTAACAGACTATCTATTATATTGTACAGTATATAATCTGCTTAAGTACTTAATGTCTACAATTCAATGTAGACATTGTTCAATTATAATTGTGGCGAGTTGGCAAATCTCAATCAATTTTTCAATGTAAATTGATACAACGCTGGACACAGCATTAACCACGCCTGAATACTGTGGACGCTGCGTGATTTGGAGGAGCTCACCTTCACATACAGGTAATAGTGAGCATACCGCCTTTGGTGACGCCAAATTGGCCTACAGGTATCCGACAGCGTCCTTGCAACCGCGGTGCTTTTGTAACTTGACTTGGATTTTGTAACGATGAGTAGCACTGCGTCTGTTTGCAACCCTGACTGTGTTTTTGTATTGACATGGGTTGTAAAAGTGGCCACCACCTGCTATCACTTCTGCTACCAAAGTTGCAAACGCCACCGTACGCTTAGCACGGTACAGACAAAAATCTCGGTCAATACGTTGCATTCAGCCAATCAACAACCGGGAATCCGCAGCAATACAACCTCGGTGCAAATGACCGGTAATGTACAGGTGCAGACAGCTTAACGTTCAAATTCATTGTCTCAAAGAATGCCATTTCCCCTTCTGTTTAATTGGTAAAGAAACACTTGGGACGACCTTGTGTAAGCTTAATATTGTGCGCTCTAGTCAAAATTTCCATGGGCGATTCTTTAGACGAACCGCCCCCAAATCGCCCAGCGTTTACAATTTCGTATACTTCCCCCTTTTATGTACGAAATAAGAACTTGACATGTGGCGAGAACAGACTCCAGTAATGACTTGGGTTTGTATGTGAGCGATTGTCCTCACGCGCCCCAAACCGATCCAAATCGGCAAATTCGAACGGAATTTACAATGCCTGTGTGCATAAATATTAAAAAATGAAAGTGTCTCAAATTTTAAAGCTTCATCGTGCACAGCACAACTTTTGTCGTAAAAAGAAAGAAGCATTCTATTACTGTAGCGAACTGGTTTACTTGGTTAAAGTACCAGAGAGGCCAATAATTGTCTCATTAAATATTGTCCTGGCCACCTTCAACGGCACTGAGTTAGAGCACCATCTAAATGGTGCGTTGCGATTGTGTTGCAGCAAAAAATTAAGTAGCTCCAAGAAACCCTGCTAAACTAAACCGATAAGCTGTCATAAGGGGTAAGAAGCTTTCAAGCACATGAAGGCCACCGCCAAGTGCCATCCAGACCGCACTCTAGTTGTACAACACATAAAGACCACCACCAAGTGCCATGCAGGCCGCACACTACGTGTACAGCTACTTCCTAAGAAGTGCCGTGGAGTTCGTAAGGACGCTTCGGTTTGCCACACCAGAGTGAAGCGAGGTGAATAGCAAATCCAATCCCTATATGTACTTCTTCGTTCGCACCGCTGTGCTGTCATAGTAAGAAATGCTATATGGAATATTTTACTAAAAAACATCATTAAATGACGGCCAAACGATCAGCAGCTTGAACGAAGTGATGAAACTCATGTGTAATGATCCGTGACTAAGTACGTTTTTTTGGTATTATCTCCATTTTCAGGAGAAGAATAGCTGTTAAAAAAAAACGAAGATTTGTTGCGCTCCCTGACCGAGTAGCTCGTACCGGCCTATAGACTCTACTTAATGCCTAGGGGAATACCCTAGCAGAAATCAGGGTTGCGCGAAAAACAAGTTGTCTAGGGTGCGGATTTATTTCGAGTAAGACTTGGGCGCATCATAGTGCGAGTAGGAGTGAAACATTGAGTAATCTTTGCATGCAGGTGGAGGAACTTGCACAAACACTTCCACGTAGTCACTCTCGGGGCCTGCCATCACAGGAGTGCCTGAGTGAACAGTTTTGACAACGTTTACTCGCAGTTCTGGTATATTTACTCGTATTGAAACGACTTACTCGATCGACCACCTCTTCCACCTTACTTGCATTTTCACCAACATTTACTTGAAAAGAATCTTTTTCCAGTTGTCTAGCAGTTATCCAATTAAAATACACGAGGTTAATGTTTGCGGTGACAACCAATCATGATCAATAAAGGTTCATTTCTGCTGGCACCTAGCGTCATCTCTTGGCGTTACCCGCAGCTACGGTTCGCTCTGGCTCACATCGACCGTCTACACAGCCAGCAGATACCCTCGAATTGGTCCAACTGTATCAGATTTGCATGTCGTACCATTTTAGTGGCGCATCAGTTTAGAAAGGATATTATTAAATAAAGGGGCTCTCTCAGCCACGTGTTTGGCTGCAGAGCAGTTGGTCGGGGTGACCAGCACTTTTACTTTCTCCTCGCCAGCCCCACCTCTTCCGCCTCCTCCTCCTCTACCAAGGGCCAGTTTTGTTACACTGGTAGCTCTTGTTTGTCTGACTCGACGACCATGGCCCCGACGACACGCAACACCGCCCAAGACACAACAACCGAGGTGGGAGGAAACTCAAGCCAACCTGGAAGCACAGTTTGCACAGCTACGCGCTGAGCTAAGCGCTCTCCGCTCCATTGGCCAAGTGCAACGCTCGTCTCCGACGGAGTCCAAGCCCCGAATCCCAAGCGGCCTGCCCAAGTTCAAGGGGAAGTGCGACGATGACGTGCGCCAGTGGCTCTTTCAAGTGGAGACGCTGTGTCGTATCAACGGCCACGACGCAGCGGATGACAACGAAATATTGCCTTCTATTACCGGCACCACGATGGAAGAGCCTGCATCGGGATGGTTCCTCTTCTGGGCCTCCAGAACGCCAACGGAGGGGCAAACTTGGGGAGAATTCACCCGTGACGCCCTCACCCATTTCGAAGCCTCTAATTACCAAGCGTGTTGCGTCACAAGCTCCGCCAGCTTCGCCAGAATGGTGACATCGAAGAGTACAATGGGAAGTACTCATCGCTGATCTTCCGCGTTGAGGACATGAGCGAAGTCGACCAAGTCAGCTACTACTGCGGCGGTCTCAAGCGAACTACCCGAGACTACGTCAAGCTGCACAGCCCAGTGACCCTGAGCGAAGCGATGGACCAAGCCGTCAAGCACGAGGTGTCACACTTTGGTGGGGAACGCAAACCGGGTGGCGACAAACCGCAACAAGAGAATCGCTACTGTGGTCCACTAAGATCGGACCCGCTCAGCGACAAGAAACCGTTCAGCAACCGCTCGTACAAACTGGTCACTATGCCCCGGCTGAGCAGACTAAAGAAGGACCAGTATGCTACCACTGCAACAAGCCCGGCCACTTCAAGCGCGACTGCAAAGAGCTGAACAACGAGTAGGGAAACGAGCAGCCACGCCAGTAGAAGAGGGAACTGACGTGGCGAGCGCTAGCGAAGAAGATGTAAACGTAAACAAGGATACGTTGAGTCTACTTTGTGAGGACCCTCTCGTCTACAATAGCACAGCGCTGCCTTCGGTTGAAGGAGCAGCGATACGACGTAAGTGCGCACCCTGTGCCAGGTTTCGGTTGGATTGTGACGGCGTAACTAGAGCCAATAACATGAAGAGCGCGCCAAAGCTGGACGTCGAAGCTTTCAAAGTAGAATTTGGTGAGAAGAAGATCGAGGAAACGAAGATTCGCCGCCAAGATTTCACGAGCTACAAGTATGCTGCTGTCGGGCTTAACAACATTGGAGGGATCCGACCATGCTCTCCGTATGCCATTCGTCGTGGATGTACAATCTAATATCGACCGAATTAGTCGGTGCTTCAAGAAGGACGTCTGAGTTGGAGCCTCAAGGGTGGACATTTCGACTCCCTGTGGGAAGTGCAGTCCGGTTAATGGCTCTGGGCTTCACGATGCTGTGGATAGCGAAAGCTCTTCGGCGATAGGCCGAGATTCCTGTCGAGCCGCCATGCCAGAAACACGGTTGGAGTGCGAAGTTGAAGCCGTTGAAAGACCAGCTGAGGATTTGGAATTTCTCTATGAGCGAGAAGAAGATGAATACCAAGGTAGTGGCAGACTATAGTCTTGGAGTTATTGACTTAGAAGAAATCGCGACGAAGTACATCACGGTGAAGAGTCTGAAGGCGTCCCTATGGCTACATGAGACAGACCAAATCAAACACGACAGCAAGGACAACGTCGTGAAGCCTGGACTAGCTGAAGTGTTGGCGACGAAGCACGGCATCGGACACCAAATCAACAGAAGTGACTCGCCCAATGCATCATTTCGACAACAGTGTCGTCTCTCACACGATCAGAAGGCTGAGATAATCAAGTGGGCTCTCAGTTCAATCGTTCATGGATTGTATTCAAGGGCAAGCATATACGCGGCATCAAGACTGGTTGTGTGCAGCGTCTGCTGGGTCGCGTATCGTACATGACTACCGCGGCCTGAACAACAGTGCAGACCAGCAACATTTATTTGTTGCGTGTACGGACATGAAGCCGGCATGCTTTGAGGTAACGATAACGACAAACGACGCCAAGTACACAACAATATAGCGCAATTAAATGAAGAAGCCGTACCGAGTCATTCACAGTGATGGAGGGGTGAAAAGCATACAATGAAGCGAACGCAACGGTCGCAGAACAAGGCTGAAGGCCAAGTACAAGCGACCAAGAGTAACAGCATAGGACAAAAACAGCGAAGCTGACGCCTGACTACCAGCGCAACAACGTGACAAGACGCTTATGGAGCAATTTTGTGTACTACACACAAATTGATGAAGACTTTTGGGGTATTTCGGTGTACGACACAAAATGTTTACTGAATTACGCGTGGTACTCTACTTTGGTGGTCTACTTAACTTCAGCTTTCGAGGACGCGTCCAAGCCCAAGAGCCCCACGCACCCAGCGAAGACAAGCGGTAGTACTCCCAGCATCTACGCGCCCACCAACCTCCAGGACCACGCCGATTTCTACTGCCACAGCTCTCGAGGGAGCGAGTGGTTGCGCGATAGCAGCAGAAGTCAACGTGTCGAAGGAACCAACAGGCACGCAGCAGGAAGACGACAGCAACGATAGACACGGACGAACAAGAAGACAAGCACCCAGTTCACGATCGCATACCTTGAAAGGAAATGCAGCAATGACAAAGTTGAAGAGCGGTGTGCTAGCGTGCGGATAGGACGACTGTAAGCAAGACGAGGACACCTGATCAATGACGAGCGCATCATGTAAGAGGTTTTATTGAATTTGAGAGGGGTGAGTGTATCAGATTTGCATGTCTTACCATTTTAGTGATATATCAGTTTAGAAAGGATATTATTAAATAAAGGGGTTCTCTCAGCCACGTGTTTGGCTGCAGAGCAGTTGGTCGGGGAGACCAGCACTTTTGCTTTCTCCTCGCCAGCCCCACCTCTTCCGCCTCCTCCTCCTCTACCAAGGGCTAGTTTTTTTGTTACACCAACCAATTGCTATACACGACATGATCTGGGGAATTGTCGATCAGTAAAAACTATACTGGACACAACTAGCGGAAAGTAAATGCTAGCAAAGTTACAATACGCAGTAGAAGAATGTTCCGTGCTGCACCAATCCAAGCAGCCTGCGTCAACCACCAGATAACTGGCCACATCGGTTTCCAAAAAAAGTTTTATGGAGATCTATGGCGATTTCATTGAGTTTTTATGAAGATCATTTAATGAAATCGCCATAAGTCTTCATAAACACTATCTGGTGTATCAATTTTAGCACGTAATGGTAGTTCTCGTTGCGCAGCCATTAATAACATGTATATTTACATGTTATTAGTAGCTGCCTTTTCTACAGACACTAACTTCTGTACAGTGTCACACTGACAGTATGTTTGGAAGCACTCATCACTTGAACAGCCAAAGAATACATACAACAACGCTCGAAGCACCTTTATTTCTTACGCAGCAGAGGTGGCACGAGTGTTGTTTCTTCAGTACAAGTTCAGTAGAATAGTCACTGTACTTTACTATGGTACTGTATGATGTTTGCAGAATATTTGCGATTAAACAAATTATTGACCCGAGTCAAATTATTGCAACGAGTCGGGCTATGAATCCGAGGAGCGAATAGAAAAAGATTTCATCCGCGTCTTTCACAATCTAATTTTCTTAATAATTCGGCCCTCCCCCTGAATTAAAAGATAAGCCTCAAACCCGATTATGGCTCCAAAATCTCATTTTCCGTTTGTTGTGTTCGCGTTGTTGATTTTCCGCTAATGGACTATAAAATATCAATTTCCAAACCATTGCGAACACAATAATAGCTATTTTCAAGCCATTGCGAACACGGCCTGAATGACTCGGGCGTTGGGCTTTAACTAAAATACAACTTAATTTCGAGCCACCCTGGCAGAAATACGGTGTACTGTAGTGCTTTTCCACCATTCGTAGGTACCAGCTGCACAACAATGGAATCAACGTCGTTGTTTTGGCAACAGCGATCAATCTTTTCGCCGCCGCCGACAAGCCTTCGTTGGATCGACTCGGGGGAAGGTTGTGGCGGCGACTCTAGAATCCGTAAACTACCTACGGCCGAATGAGAATCACCGAATATATATAATTTGGTATGACACAGCTGTCAATTACCCGAGTATTCCCATTAATAACACACGATATTATTCGCTTTCCCAATCATGTTCACATAAAGGTCCATTATGTTGTGCTTGGCTACCGCTGTGTATTATCTGCGGGCTCCTACTCCCATCAACTGATGCGGGGCGCTCAGCGCAATACACCATCTCAAGCTTTAAAAAACCGTCTGTCCCGCTTTCGTCGCTATACACGACATGATCGAAACCACCGAACCTGTCCGACATGTTGCCAAAATCGTGTTAAGTGGTGCGCTTGACGCTATCATCGTTGACTGCGTGGCTTGCTCCTCTGAACTTCGCTGTTTCAGCGCCATTCGAAGCAAGGACCGAGCAGTATCCGTTTCAGTTTATTTGCCCAACCAACATCGCCACAATCTTTTGATGTCCTTTCGACGAAGCAGCCATGAATGGGGTAATCCATCAATATTGACAATGTCAGTTCGAGCTCCATTCATTAGGAGTTTTTTCACCACCTCCAGATATCCTTGATCACATGTGATGCCGAGCGCAGTATTGCCGTTCGAGTTCTACAGATCTATACTCGCCCCCGACTTTAATAGCAACGTCACCATGTCGCTGTTATTCTTACATGAAGCGCTCATCAGAGCACTTGTACCTTCCTCATTAGCAGTATCAATCAAGGCCCCTCTTTTCGATCAACAGCTTAGCTATATCTAAATGCCCATAGTCACTCGCCAACTGCAAAGAAGTCGATCCATTCCGAAGTCTCAAATGCAGATCAGCCCCTCTTCATCAAGAGCTTGACCGTCTCAATCGCTCCTTGTTCGATAGCGCACAGTAACGGCGTGCCCCCAGCGTTATTTGCCAAATCGATCGCTGCTCCATGCTCAATCAGATACCGAGCAACAGCTGTATGATCCCCGAAAGTAGCACGCACAAGTGAGCTGTTACCCTCAGTGTCCTGTGCGCTGACAATGGCCTCGTTACTATTCGGCTCTGTTGCCTCTCCAGCAGTAAAGCTACAACAGCAAGGTGTTCATGCATAGAAGCAGTCATGAGTGCAGTGAACCCTTTCTTAATGGTTCTATCCATCGATTCCCCCGTTCTAATAGAAATTTCACCGCAGCAAAGGGACCACTTGCAGTCGCTGAGATCAGTGCCGTATTCCCATATTTACCCGTGGATTGGACCGTAGCTCCGTGTCTCGAGAGCTCTTGAACAGCCAGTAGGTTACCATTTAGGCAGGCTATGTGAAAGACTGACAACCCTTCTGGCCCTCGTTTATTCACATCTGCACCTCTCTTTAGCAGAAACGTAACCATCTGAGTATCCTGTGTCCCTAATTCATAGCCCACATCAGTGGAGTCTTGCCTTCTGCATCTACCAAGTCGATGGCTACTCCGTTATTTAGTAGAATGCGACCGATATCAACGTCCCCCATTATACATGCTGCATGTAGAGTTGTAATCCCCATTTCGTGCTGCTGGTTAACATTAGCGCCCTTGGAAAGAAGCATTTCAATGTGCCCAAATTGCACGGCACTCATCAGCGGTGTGTATCCTGTGGCATCCGCTACATTCACATCATCTGCGCTTTCTAAAAGAACCTCAGCAGTTTCAAGTCGCCGTTCTCATATGCGATTCGCACTGCCGTGTCTTCATTTCGTTGTTTTGATCCACTTCAAAGCTCATCATCACAGTCTCTTCGGCACTATGACAGAAGATAATCCGTTTCTTGTCACGTAATAGTTTCGTCATAACGCTCACGCTCGTAGATAAGTTGCACAAATTCTGGATAGCCACTGAAATACGCCACATTCAACGCCGGCTAGTTACGAAAATCTCCACAGAACGTAATATTCGCACCTCGATCGAGCAAAATTCGAACTACAGCCATTCGTTTGTGCCAGGTGGCAGTGAGAAACGCTGTCCCTCCACTCTGCAGCCGTGCATTTATATTCGCCCTCGAATCAGCAAAAATTCGATAATAGCAGCGTACCGGTATCCTAACTGTGCTGCTGTGATGAGCGGCGTGTAGCCATCCCTATCGGCCAATTCTAGATCGACACCGTTGTCCACAAGTTATGTAACTACATCAAGGTGGCCATACTCGAATGCAATATTCAACGCAGAAGCTCCGTTGGTAGGTCTCTGTGTATCGATAAAAACCTTCTCATCGAGAAGAACTTGTACAGCCTCGCAATGGCCTCGTTCAGCCGCTCTCATAAGAGGAGCCCAGCCTTGGCTGTCAACAAAGCCGGTGTTTCTACCACTGCGTATCAAACTCTTGATAATATCCACTTTTCCGTGCCGACACGCGACGATCAGGCTAGTGTTACCGTCCGACCCTTTATCCTTGCTTCTCGACCCTTTCTCCATCAAGAGCTGAGATGCTTTCGTATGTCCCTTGGAGGAAGCATGCATGAGCGCCGTCCACCCCAATAAGCTCGTTATATACACGGAAGCTCCATAGTCGACAGGAACATTTACCACGTATGTTTGTCCATCCATGGCAACAAAACTAACTCTGTTGTTTTATTGTTTGTAGATCCAGAAAACTTTGGTCCTGGTCTCACATACGCCGATATGTATGACGGGCCCTACGGACCAAGCACCAGTGTGATGAATGTCGCTGATGACCCGCTGCCACTAATTTAGGCTCGGCGATAGATAGTTTGAATGGCTTTCAAAAGAGCTAATTAATGATGTTGATGTAGTTTGATAGCGAGGATTCTACAGTGGAGCGTCTAAAGTCTTATCACCGTTGACAATGATCACAGCCGTTTTACTACATGCCGCCTAAATTGTGGACCCAGATTACTGCCAAAAGCAACCGGTACCACACTCAGTCAGTCATTATCACCAAGAAAGAGGTGAAGACAGTGAATAAAAGGAGGGTGATGGTGCCTCAGCAAGGCGCCTTAAAGCTTGCACAAAACAAGGGATTTCCCCAGATCACTGCGGCGATGTGGATGGACCATAATCCAGCGCACGTCATCTCCGCTGGTGGTAGACGGCGGACAAGTACTGTCAGTAAGTTATGTTTGCTACTATTTAGGTTTTATTCCTACACTAATGTTCATGAATGTCTGCTATAGTGCGCCGAGCTCAAGGAGATATGCAAGCTGTTCCTGCACTGGAGTTGGTCCATTACCATGGCTGGATGGGTGGCGTCGACATCCATGATCAACTTCGGATGCAGCGATACAGTTTTTAGCTATGCTACAATATTACAGGACGCTATTCCTCGGCCTGTTGAACATGGCGTTGGTGAACGCCCTCATTGTATTCCGCCACCAAAGGAAGGTGAAGAACAAGCGCCCGGTCCAACATTTCTCATTCTTAGAGACACTGATGGGGCAGCTACTGGCGATCGACTCGTTCGAACCTATGATGCAATTGAGGTAAGAGTTATGTTGACTCAGTCAACATAAGCCTATGGCGCAAGAATCTATAGTCAACATAACGGCATCTTATGTTGCAGCTTCTTTTGCAGAGCGCAACGCGCGCCCAGGACAGAACAGCAGCTTCGCCGGTGCGCGCTGAGAGCGAGGAAGGGCTTGCACAGCCTCATCAGGTGGTAGTCGAGTGCGGCCATCGGCTCGAAGAAAACCCAGACACCGTGGACAGCGAGCAGGGTCACAAGCGCCGCCATCAATCCTGCAAAGTGTGCGCGATCTACAAGTCCCAGCCGCGGAAGTACACAAAGTACTTCTGTCCTGAATGTTCTGCTGGAAATCGACGATAAGTATCAGTGCGAGTGGACAACGAAAATGCATGTACTAACAATGGTGATACGTGTATCCAATACTATTGCAATGTAGCGAGGGATGATAGGTCTACGACGTGCTTTCATATTTGGCACAACAATTGGAGCAATGGCAACAACATTCCCAAGAACCTGACGCACAAGATGCGCGACCGCCCACCGGCCTCACGCCCATGCAAGACGCGCGACCGCCCGCTGGCCTCACGCCCATGCAAGAAGTGCCACCGCCGGTCTCCTTCTGGTGAACGCGGCGGAGAAGATGAAGGCGGCTTTGACGACCAAATGGCGCAAGTGTAGGGAGAAGGTTCTTTTGTAGCTAGATGAAGGTAGCAATCAATGGACGCGTTATTTTTTTAACCCCTTTTATCGCTCAAAACTGTTGAAGTCTGCGTTGCTGCATGTGTGCAGCAAGTAAAAAAAGGCACCAGCCAGATAAAAAGTGCAGAGCCTATGTAGATTTTTTCATCATAAGCTGTTGGTAAGTCCTCGATCCCGCCAACTTAAGACAAGTTATGTTGGAGCTGTTATTTTTCTGTCCGTCATTATATCTTGCGCTTCTTGAACTATCCACTGAGCATAGTTGTGCGAAAATTTCGCTTCATACAAATTATATATTCTTATGTTCTACCTCCAACATACGAGTCAAAATTTACCCCCTGATATTCTTCTGGGAACTTAGTATCATAATTCTACTAAGTATAATAACGTCAAGTACCATGTTCTCTGACATTTATTTCAGAGCTAAAGGGGGATTCGGTTGGTGTTTCAAATTCCGTAAAATAATAACCCGGGTATTTATATCCGAAATAATGCCATAAATTCACGAAAAGTAATGCACAAATGCAGTGAGACAGTACCATGATAGCCATGGACATCTATGGATTAATAAACTATACAAATACTACCTGTGTCGTCGCTCTCGCGCTTAAGTACGCCTATTTTAATATGGAATGTTGCCCGAACTATTCGCTGAAATTAATACCTGTCTGAATGGCGGGTAAATGCGGGCGATAAGTTTTCTTAGGTGTCGTTTTGTTCCTGTCGCTCACAGTGTGAGCGTACACACTGAGTATAGGCGGTGGAACATTCCACATACAGTATGTGGTTGCCTAGGATCTTACACACGCTCGTGTAGGCGAGAACACTTCAGATGACAGTAAGTTAGCAGGTGGTACGCGCCGCTCGAGTAGTCCATTTTAAGGCATCTAGAAGACCTTCCTAAATATCCCAATCTTCAACCTTCTGATTTTTGGATCATTGCTCATGCTCGACTTGCTTCTCAGACAAACAAAAGCCACCACGCTAAAGAGTGTAACAAGCCATGTATTTTGGTGCCTATATAACCCAGTAGAAAGCTAATACTGTAACACATGTGAGCACACTTTTGTCACTGTCAGAATAAATGAGCGCAAGTCGTAATACATCAATAGCTCACTAATGCTAAAAACTCCTTTTTAGGTAAATTAGACCGGATTTTTTTTGGGAACATATTTATGGCGCGCACTGTAGCATGTACTTCACGCTACGTACAGATTTTACATTACAAGTAGGTCGTCATGACTTAAGTTATACACCGTCACGACAAGCCAAGGAAGGATTCGAGATCCTCGGACCACTGGATACGATAGCTCTGAAAACTCATTCCGACTTTCTCCTTGTGCAATGCAAGACAATCATCAATACATTACTGTGACCACGTCGCTATGGTTTCTTCCCTGATTCTGGCTGTCTTCGCTATTGCCTCTACGTTCGCTGTGAGCATTGTCGATGAGGAAACGCGAAAAACACACGACCAGGCCTGACCAACACAGTAATGCCGTGAAGATTTGAACATATAAACACAGAGACGCCCCACCTTTCTGGCCCACAGCGCTTGTCCGGCGAGACTCGTTATCGTCTGTCTGTGCGTTCAAAGTAACACCGAAGTAGCCCTTGCTAGATGTAGCGCTAAAGTAGCGTTATCAAAAGTAATCAAAAAGTAGTGCAATTTGAAGTGGCGTTACGTTTCTGTTACTTATGAAAGCTACTCGCATTCCACGCATTCACCACCGGCAACAGATTCGACGCTGCGGAGCCAGCGGCGCACCGTACTCGCCAAACCGCAATGCCGGACTTCAGCCCTGCTGGTCTACCACCAGAAGGCCTTCGGAAGGGCTATGCACTCTAGTATTTCTGGCGAAAGTTTGTTACGGGGACTCTCGTGGACGTCGCATGGATTAGCGTCGATAACACACCAGGCAAGCCGCTGCCGACCGCACTGGAAACATGAGAGCAGTCTATCATTGACGCCTCAGACACGGCTATGACGTGATAGCGTGGAAAGCGTCTGGGGGGTCTCTCGTACGAACGGTGCGCGCTACGGCCGAATGAAAGTGGTGGACGGAAGCTGCAACGCTCCAGTGCTGTTCTTACGCCGCTGGTGAACACTCTTGCCCCTGCTGTAGACGTACCTACTGCTGGGTTGTGTACTAGATGCGAGCGAATTGGCGAATGCAATGTGCAGAGCTCAGCAGAGACCCGAGTTCCTACTCAGTCGGGTCTCGCAAGACAACGTCTTCCCGAGTCACAGTTATCCGGATACGGCTACGCAGCGCAGTAATACCAGTAGATCCTTGAACGTTTTGCGATTTATACATGAAAGACTACATCGGAAGCACCTTGGGCTGGACATGGGCGAGTGATCATAATACCGATCCTTACAACGACTCTGGTACAACCCTCCAGGCTGCGGCTCGTAGCAGCGGTCAGCATGGCGGCACGACACACAAGAACGACGTGTGCACCAGTATTCCCCGGGATATGGCATGTACCGCGCTCGCGGAATGGTAGCTAGAAAGCAAATATGTGGATGCAATATCCCGCACTCGCACAAGTGCTAATCACCCTACGCAATTCTGAGAACGCATTGGGGGTGGGAAGTATCATTTTATTAAGCTGCCATTATTTAGTTATCGTATCTAAATGAAGATGTAGTACTTGTAAACCGCAGATGTTAAACTTGTTAACCATGTTTTCGAGGCACCACATCACCGAACAATGTCACCCATGCGAGGAAATATATCAAGAGATGTTTTCTAGTCGCATATGATAAAAAACAAGAGTATCACGGATTGGAATCGCTTTAGGAACCTTTCACACAAGCTACAGTTACACCTACACCCGTACCATGAAGTTATTGAGTACATATAACACGTTCTCACAAGCTAGTACCGCCGACATTTTTTTCGCAGTGATATTAATGTGCTACTGGTGGAACGATAAAAAGGTACGTTGTTTTCCATAATGGCCTCATCTAATAAGACGCCTGGTGCCATGAAACAAACCCGCTGCTCATGCTCCATTCTAGCATAATATTAATGCCTTTAATCTACTTCTATCAGCTAGCATACTTCTAACCTGTGTGTGCGCGTGTACCACGCTCGAATTAAATGTACGCTTCACGTTGTGTCCATCACAACATACATATTTTTACGTGTATGAGCTTCAGAGCATGGAAAACATCAAGCCCATCCACAGCAAAGACATGTAGCACCAGTGTACAGGTTAATAAAGTATCGCCACTTGTATGTGTGGAAACTTGCCAGAAATTGCGTATACAACTATGTCATATTGTTGAGGGTCTGAGTGTGCTCCGGATCTGAGCTTTTAATTAAACTTTATCGCCTCTTCCTAAGCGTGCTACGTATAAACCTAAGATAGATCACGTTCTACAAAAATGACGCAACATGAAACAACGTGTACAATTGTCACAGACTCGTGAGAGAAGAACTGCATCACTATCATCCCCACACCAAAAGCCGCCCGAATGCAATATACCACAACCAATTCAGTATAAATCCTCATGTAGATATTGTGCCTTGAGCCTAGGGAAGTCCTTTACAGGGCAAATGAAGTCCTCCAACTTCTTGGTCGTTGCACTGACTCAAGCCGTAACGGACGGACGAATACATCAAATGCTTTTCATCACGTTACCATCCTGCATGCGACCTGCCCTCCATTTATGATGCTGTCGCCTCCCTACTAGTCCTACCTGTCATGGTCATGCCGGCGTCAGCAGCGTCAGCTCCCTATCTCGTATCCACAGGGTTGTTGCCGTCGCTTCGCAGCTCGAAATGCTTTCCATCAATAAATTGCTTTCCGTAGCGTCTACGTCTGTTACAGTAAAATCTGCAGTTATAATATATCACTACAGCACGACGCAACGTGATTCCATGCGTCTAGAAACTTACGAGAAGTACAGAGTAAGTCGATCGGAAGTGACGGAAGAAGCTCCATCCGAGTGGTACAACCACACGCAATATTGCGGCTATTCGTCAGATACCGCTTGCGCCTTGCGTGCTGAGAAGTCATTCATGGCATCTTCCACCTCCACCATTTACTTGCCCGCTGCACTGGTCTGTTCGTACCGCATCGACTTGATACACCGGGCACCTCGACCTCGTTGCATCCCCACGCACGACTTGCTGATACTTGTATTCAAGAATTCCTGCGCATCGTGTTTGTGGCCGTTCCAGCGGTGCCACCTCTCAATATTGACACCCTCAGTCTCGCCGTGGTGGCTTACGCCTGAGTCTATGTTTCATCGTCCAGAATCTGCAAACACTGTCAGCACGCCATGTTGCATGCGCAAAGCCTGTTACCAAGTAGTCTCGGTGGTCCCCCACTTGCGCGTTTCTGCCAGATAGAAGTCGTAGCTGCCAGGGCGAACTTATAGCCGAGCGGATACATGTAGCAATGGAGTTTTTGCTTCGCCTTCTTGCTT
Organism: Phytophthora tentaculata; assembly: GCA_033557915.1. Classification (NCBI taxonomy): domain Eukaryota; phylum Oomycota; class Peronosporomycetes; order Peronosporales; family Peronosporaceae; genus Phytophthora; species Phytophthora tentaculata. The sequence goes on from JAUCEA010000009.1 coordinate 781,980, forward strand.
CTTCGGTGCACTATTCCGCGTTAGCAGTAGGTCCACAGACTTGCGCACGGGGATCATCGTCGTGTTGCTCGTGTCTACGTCTAGAGCCTTGCCGTCGGCGAGGACAGGCTCCTCATCACGCGCGTACAGGTGGTGCGCCGACAGCACGCTTAGTCCAAGGTATTTGTGTGTGTCACTACATTTGTGGCTTGAATTGTGCTACACAAATATAGTCTCAATTGTCAAAATGTATTTTGTGTGTGTGCATTTTTGGCTGTGGCTTGAGGATTTACTAAGCTCTCATTGGCTGTTTACCCTCCTTGACCTCCAACTCGGTGTACAGCCATAGCGCGGCCACTCGTGCAGAGAGGCCACTTCTATTTGTGCTGCTACGTAGCATCTTGTGATACTGAGATTTTATGATGCTACAGAGACTTTATAGTGTCGAAACGTAGTGTATTCTGAAAGTGAGGCGTTCTCCACGCGTTTGCAAGCGTCTATGCACCAGGGGCACCCAGCCACTCGTTAAAACTCGTTGGACTGAACCAACTGACGTGTTACCCCCGCAGCTTTTAACTCGACGAATGTAACCAGCAGTCTGCTCGGCGGAGTACTGTCCAAAGCCACCGTTTTGAAGTTCCTCGTTGCCGACGTAGACGGCCTCGACTGCCCACGCGTTCCTACCGTAGCCGTCACAAACCGCTTGAATCTCAGCGTCAATTTGTTGAGGGTTGCCCAGCTGGACACCCACTGCAACGAGGAGGTTAGCTGCAGCCGCCATATCAAAAAATGTTCACCCCGCTCATTCGCGCTTCATAGGTGCGAATACTGGGAAGTGCTGGGATACCTGGGCCATGTCCTTGGCCAGGACACCCCAGTTGATATACGGGTGGTTCCACGGAGCGTAACAAACGCCGGTGGAACGTTTTCCGGTATCGACAATGAGATACTATCACTTTCACACTTCGTTACGTTTTGGCACCATAAACTCTCAGTAACACAACACGTTACGGTAGCAGCGCAAATAGATGCGACCTCCCTGTACGAGTGGCCGCGCTATGGCTGTACACCGAGTTGAATGTCAAGGAGGGTAAGCGGCCAATGAGAGCTGAATAAGTGGCTGAGTCACTGCCCGAAAATGTGGGCATACAAAAATAAATATCGACAACTGAGAGGCTATATTTGTGCATCACTATTAAGTCACAAATGCTGTGGGCACATACGCAAATACCTTGGACTACGCGTGCTGTCAGCGCAGTACGCGCGTGATGAGGAGCCGTTCGTCAAAGCTCCGGACGTGGCCACTAGCAACAAGGCGATGAGCCCCGAGTACAAGTCTTCGTACCTACTGCTAACGCGGGACAGCTCACCAGAGGAGCAAGAAGGCACGGCAAAAGCTCCATCGCGCCATGTATGTGCTCGGCTACAAGCCCACTATGGCAGCAACGAGATCAATCTGGCCCCAACCCTCAAGTGGAGGGCCACGGACTTTGCGTGGCAAGAGGCTACGTGCATGGAACATGGCGTGTGTCCAGTGTTTGCTTGCTCTGAACGATGAAACATTGCCTCGGTGGCAAAACTTGGGTGACGATATAGAGCCCCCTGTGCTGGTTGAACGACACACACATGATGCGAAAGACTTCGCGATTGTCAATAGCAGCAAGAATGGAAGAAAGATCGTGCGTGGGGAGGCAACAAGAGCCGAGGTGCTCTGTGTATCACGTAGATGCACTACGAATAGACCCAGTACAACGGGCAAGTGAGTGGGGGAGGTGAACAGTGTTGCGATGTACTTCCTCATACCCAAGGCGCAAAGAGTACCTGAGTGAAAGCCGAACTATTGTATTATTGATGTGGAGCTCCGTCCGATACTACCATCGACTTACCCAGTACTTCTTGTAGAAGCCTGTGAGTTATTTGACGCAAGGAATCACTTTGCATCGTGCTGAAGTGGCGTGTTATACCTGAGGGCATTACTGTAAAAGACGTAGACGCTTCGGAGAGCGATATATTAATAGAGTCAATAGCTCACTAGGTCTTTCAAGTATGTGCCGTGGTCGTACTAGCGAGGTTTTGCAAGTTTTCCTACATGTGAGAGGTTAAGCATAGCTTAAACTAAACTACGTGAACCGATGTGATATCTTTAATTTGCTGAAGATAATACATGAAAGACATCAAACCTATACACGTAGCGATACACGTTATATGAAACACGTGTTGACTCGAAGCGCCGTGTGACGCGCTCGCACATTAGGAGTATGTAGCTAATAGCGGTAGGTAGAAGTCGCTAAATTTGCAGGAATGTAGCATGAGCGCGAAGTTCTTTCATAGCCCCGGGAGCCTTATTAATTGGAACAACGTGGAATATATATGCCAACACTTCTGTTCGATGATACTGCGCATTTAAGTGATCGGCTGTACTTGTTTATGAGAACATGATATATGTACTTGAGGACTTAATGATAAACGTATACGAAAGGTTCTTAATACAGAAATATTTAGAGTTACTCCTGTTTTGGCCTAATGTGACTCGAATCCACCTCTGGACATATTTCCGCCGTTGTGTGTCATTTCCGTTACCGCGATGCATCGGAAACACTGTTAATAAGGTTAACGTCGGTGATATTTAAGTAATGCGCCTACATAAATACTAGAGGAATTGGGCTGGTAGTGCGTGGGTTTGTAGCCTGAAAACGCGTGATTTAGAAAAAGCAAAGCGAATCCGCGGACCTCGTCATCGAAAAATAAGTCTGTAACAAAATAATTTTAAATATTATATAATCCTTAGCGGCAACCACGGAAAATTTCCCGATTTTCGTCGGAATTTCCGCTCGGGATTTTTTTGACCGATGGAGAACATCGGTCTATCACCAGCTCTAGTCATTTTCCTGACTCAGTTCGGGTTTTTTTCCAAATCCGCGGCAACCACTCTGCCCTCTATGGGAACCCTCTGCTGCCGCGGCCACGAACTGACCGACTTACAAACATGTTCAAACAGATATCAAGAAGACACTGCTGCAACGATGGAAGCAGTAGGCTGAGACGAACTGGTAAGGAAGTGCCGCCAGCTTCGGGTCGCCCACCAGAAAACAGTTTTTCTTTAAGCCAGGCGCATGAACGCACCCGTGTTCACAAATCCGCGTACATGTAGTGAATGTTCAGGTGTATCGTAGGTTTAGTGTACCAACGCCATATACATGTACCGAACCTCAATCTAGCGCCTCCTCATCGAAGCTTATGAACAGGGGGGGGGGGTCTTAAGTACACCAACCACGAATATCAACAGCAGACCAACGCGTACTCATCGGCTAGATGAGCTTCAGAAATCTAAATGGTTTGACATGCATCGCCCGAAGCAGCGTCCATCAGCTTGGCCTTTGGACGTTTGAAACCGAATAGAGTCAGCGTCTCAGTAAACCCTGACCACGTTACCAGGGCGTTCGCTAAAATCCTGGAGTAGCTCTGTCACGCGAATGTTGTGGTCAGGCGAGGTGTAAGACTCCCGTCTCATCTCGGCGATTATGTTGTTCACATCTTGAGGTTGAACAGGCTTTCTAGATGCATCTTTCAGATATCGGAGAATCTTCTTTCTCTTGGCTCCACCTTCAGAACAATAAGCCTAATATCACATAAATAATAAAACAATTTGTGGTTGCTTGTAGCGAGCCTTGCCAGATTGTTCGGACGATACTTCGAGTAGCAGGTGGCGTGATCTTTCGCGTCTCTGAATACGTGTTGAACACGTTCTTGTCGATAGTGTGGTTGTGAGTGGAATCGTGCAACGTCACACGCACGCGAAATGAACCATCCTCGTCAACGAACAGCAATGCGTTCAACTTTGCAGGGCACTGAATTCGACGTGTCGTGTGGTTTGTACGCAGCCCCTCCCCTCTCGGCTTGAATTGCCCTCCGGGAGTGCATGTCCAGCCCTTCGTGTAGTACCGCAGTGCTTCATCCCATAGCTTTGGCTGCATTCCACGAGCCTCTGCTTGCCGACTACGAGTTCGAATGCGATCTATAATTGAGCTTCTCGCCCGCAGTTTGTAGACTTGAAATGTATCGCGCTGGTAGCTGTAAGCAAAATAGAATTAATTAGAACACAATTAAAAAATAAAATTAGTTGTCAATAAATTGTGCATGAATACCTGAACGCCGCCTCCATAGCACCCACGAAGTGAACACCCCAGCGAAGGGCTCACAGGCCACACACACTTCAGTTTGAGCAGCGTCGTCTGGATCGACGAAGTTTCCGGCATTTGGTGACGGGGTGGCAGCAGCGTCGGCGGCGCTCCTCTTCGTCTTTTTGGCGGGTCGGCGAATGCTGCCCCCTGGCGACTCCGCGCCGCTACCCCTGGTGTCTCTCCGCCGCTGTCCTTAGCAAGTGTCTGGTCATGCGCGGTGTCTCCCTCGCTGCTGCGCTCGCCTCCTGCCGTCTGCGCGCGCTTGACCTTCTTCCCACCCGCCATTTGAGAGAACGGGGTATCCGAAATGAGCGGACAGGAACGAATATGAACTTTCGGAACTTTAAAAATGTGAAAAATGAAGGATGTGGTTTGGGTAAATTCGGTATTCTGTTCTGTACTTTTCTACAAAAAGACTTGGTGGATCTAAGCACTTCCTTATTATTATTACAACAAGCTTTTTATGTCGAGGTAGTTTGTAACAAAGCCAGAAAAAACGCGACGGTTATAACCAACATTCATTATTCACAGCGGTTTACAGTTTACTTTATTTCCTCACGCGGAGTGACGCTGTAGCTCGAAACCACGACGAAGGAGTCTTTCGAGGCTGTTACAGTTGCCTCTTTACATCGTGGTACACTGTTCCATTTACCAGATATGGTGAATACCTCTTCAAACTAATATTATTAAAACTGACTATACTTATAGTGCCACCATAATGTGACTGTAGCTACCCTTTAGACCATCCATCTCACTAGACTGGATTCCATGCACTCTAATCTCTAATTCACTCACTTCGTCGTTTGACACTTACAGCACAAGTTCACTTTCTTCACTACGCTCCCCGCTAACCTCGCCATAGGTTATGAGCTCAAGCCAAGCCTCAAGTGACGACTTCCCACGCCTTGTTGGCGCCGAGAAAGTCGACGTGTGGAAGGTCCGCGTATGAGCATCGCACGATGGCAAACATCTTCTTGGCTTCGTGATGAAGCCCGATTATGACGGCATCGCTGATGAAGAGGATGACGACAGCGGGAGCGATATGTCTGCTGTGGATGACAACCCGCAGAACAAGCCGGAGCAGAGTACTGAAGTCGACTCGGACACTGTGGACTACGAGGAGAGCGACGATGAACTTAAGCTCCATCCGACTCTGAAGAAGGCTCGGGCGCCAGCTCTGACTCCTCAGTCAAACGTAAGGACCTACCTACTATTCGTCCGGTCGACCACCGCCAGATGGAGAAGGACCGTCAGCGCAGAGTGAAGGAGAAGCCCCAGCCTCTCAATCCCCGCGAACATCGTCGGCAAGAAGTGAAAACGAAGACGTTTCTCATGACGACTATGGACAACACCCACGTCCGACTCGTCAAGAGCCTCACGAATTCGTACGAGATCTTCACGCGCATTTGCGAGAAGTGCGAAGGGTCATCGTTCCACGGCGACCCTTACTTCATCCAGCACTTCTTGATGGAGATCAAGTACGAAGAAGGCTCAGACCTGACCGAATTCTTACTTAAACTGGAGAATGCGATGAAAGCTACAGAAGTAGCCACGGAGTCGGAGATGACCGAGGGACAGAAGTCACTATACCGGCCCCACTCGATGCTCAAATCATGGAAGAATGACCTCGGGCCAACGGAAGTATATCCCGTATGAGGACCTGAACCAAAGTATCGAAGGCAAGGTCCGCGACATACAAGCTAAGGAGCGCTACACACTCTCGAAGGGAACACCCGAGACTAGTGCCACCAAGAACGAGCGGGCTCTAGTGGCCACTGGACAACCTGCTCAGCAGGGCCCTGACCCCACCGGCGGCGATGTATGCGCTTACTGTGATAGACCACGCCACAATATTCTCCAATGTTGTGGCCTGCAGCGAGACCTCCGAGATGGTCGATTGAAGGCTGGTATAATCCTGCCTGCCAACTTTGCTGTTACGAGTTAGTAAATACGACGCACAACCACCCGTACCGCAGCTCTAAACACAGAAACAAAGGACGCAATAACGGCAGGGGGGGCAATACCCACAATAACAGTGGTGGTGGTGGTGGTGGCATGAACAAGCGAGGCGACAGCGGGATGAATCGCAGTCGTAAGCAGGATAGCAATAGTCCGTTGTTGACTCTGATTACGGCGCCGAAGACAATGGTGATCGCACAGTGCGTCGCCAAGGCCGCCGCGATGTTGGCCTGATTGCTGTTGCTACGGCACTCAATCCACCAGTGAGCCTTGTGGCCAAGCCCAACGTCCAACTGGATCCTACATTGACCATTGAATCTGGATGTACACGTCACGTGACCCACGAATCCCAGTGGTTCGCTGACATTGCGAGCAGTGGTGGCTCTATTGATGTTGGAGGTAACAATCAGATCCCAACCGAAGGCATCGGTCGTGTTGAGCTGTCCGTCACCGACTCCAAAGGCAACTCGAAGACGCTCATCCTGCATGGCGTCCTCTACGCTCCGCAGCTGCAATGCAGTCTGCTGTCGGTCCTAGCGGTCGCGAAGCAAGACTATCGCTTCAGTTTCGACCGCAAGCACTGTACCGTTCAAACTGATCAGCGTTTTAAGCTCGAGGCGTCGATGGCTACCAACAATGACCTGTATCAGTTTCACTCCCAACCAGTGACGACTGTAACGGCACTCGTGGCCTCAGGTAAGCAACGATCCTTTCAGCTTACCACAAAAGACTGAACATCCTAATGTTCGCGTTTTGCATGACCTATATAGGATCCAAGTCATTCGCGGACTCGATGACTCTGCGTCTGTAGACCGAACAGCTCAGTTCTTCTGCACAGCTTGCACGTTAGCAAAATCGCGCCGCTCACCTTTCTACTCAAATAGAAATTTCGAACGTGCAAAATCTCCTTTGGAAAAAGTGCATTCAGATATCTGTGGCCAACTAGCCTCTCTGGCTGTCGTTACTTTCTGATCTTTATCGATGACTTTTTTCGATACATGTTCACTTACCCAATTCAGAATCGTAGTGACCTGTACGATTGCTACGAGGACTTCAGGAGAAAAGCCCTGCACAGCTTCCGATGGGATGTCACCGTGCGTGAACATACTCGCATCATTGAAAGTCATGATATACAGTGACTTCAAGCTGACAATGCAAAATAATACGAAAAACTAGGTCGGATAATCTTTCAGAAGTACGGAACTCACGCACAGTTCACGAATGCATACACTCCGCAACAGAACGGAGTATCGGAACAACGCATGCGGACAATCATGGAGCGGGTTCGAGCACTGCTATTGGACGGCAAACTCCCAAAGCAACTGTGGGCAGAGTGTGTCTGTCACGTGACAACACTTATCAACATGACACCCAACTCGAAGACGGCTGAACGCACGCCGTATGAGCTTTGGCACAGCCGAACCCCCTCGATAGAATACATCAAAGTGTTCGGGTGCAGCGCATATGTACACATTACAGTGCAATATCGAGACAAACTAGATGCACGAGCTCGATTATGCATGTACTTAGGCATCCCTGACTATAAGAAAGGTTACCGCTTGATGGACCCCAACACGCATGCCATTGTATACAGTAGAGACGTAGTCTTTAAAGAGGACGAATTTCCCTCCTAAGCCAACCTGGTGTCCACCCCAGGGGCCCCACACGACGCGCAGAGGCAACACCCTGCACATGCGCCAAATGCAATGCCGACGCAACACCCTGCACTTGCACTACAAGAAGCGTAGACGCAACACCCTGCCCCACCTGAACCTGCAACATCCATAGCTGCGGACGACACAGCCCAGCGTACACTACCTCCACTCAGGGAGGAGCTTGACCGAAACGTCATACACTACTCCTTTCGAACGGAAACGGGATCAGATCCTATCGCTCCTCCTGCATCTAAGCGACCCCGTCATAGCGACGACGCGTGTGACCTTCAATTCGGAGGAAGATCTACGGGAGCAGGAGCAATATCGGACGTTTTTCTACACGCTACTAGCGATTCGGTATGTGTTCGAGCCCACTACGTATCGAGCGGCCATGCTGTCGTCTCACGCTGAGCAGTGGCATACGGCAACGACTTCGGGTTATAAGTCTCTTCTGGATAATAAGACATGGGTATTGGTACCTCCTCCTAAAGGACGAAAGATTCGAGCAAGCCGTTGGGTTTTTGTAGTCAAGTATACCAGCACAGGCGAAATTGATTGCTTCAAAGCGCGCCTAGTGATTAAGGGTTTTCTCCAGCAATTTGGAATTGACTACAACGGGATTTTATCCCCCGTTATTCGGATGGAAGTGCTTAGACTGCTTCTCACCATCGCAGCCCTGCTCGATCTTCAAATCCGTCAGATGGATGTGAAGACAGCATTCCTTAACGGTTTCTTAGAAGAGGAGATATACATGGCTCAACCGGAAGGTTTCACAATCCCGGGTAAGGATCACCTCGTGTGCAAGCTACTAAAAACTCTATATGGACTTAAATAAGCCCCTCGTGTCTGGTATCAGACGTTGTCTGCTTTCTTGGAGAGTCTTGGGTTTTGTAAACATAATAAAGACCGCTGCATCTTCCGCCGCACTCGAACGGTGTCACCTGTTATATCGCGGTGTATGTCGACGACCTGCTGATCATTGCACCGACAACAGCCCTCGTTAGTGAGCTGAAATCCGCCCTAAAGAACAGGTTCTCCGGGACAGATTTAGGGGAGGTGAAGTACTTACTCGGCTGGTCCATTCAGCGTGACCGTAAGAACCGAGCGATATGTATCCACCAGCACAAGTACGCTACGAAGGTCCTTGACCGGCTTAGCGACTACATCCCCTATTCTATTGCTACTCCAGCAGACAAAAACGTCAAACTCACCCCGAGAAGCCAACCTAGCAGTGATGTAGAAAAAAAAAAGATGCGATGAAACACTTTCCGTATCGTGAAGCCGTTGACAGTGTCATGTATCTCATGGTAGGCACTCGACCAGATATGGCATACTACTTGCGCGAGGTCAGCCACTTCCTAGCTAATCCAGGAATGGAGCGCTGGAACGCTGCCGTTCGAGGCCTTAAGTACCTGTCAGGTACACAAGAATATGGTCTCCGTCTTGGTGGATCACTCGATATCACACCACAGAACCTAGCCGACAGCCTGATAGCGTACAGTGACTCCGACTATGCAAATTGTCCCGATACCAGACGCTCAGTTGGTGGGTATGTTACCATGCTGACAAACAGCCCAATATCGTGGCTTTCCCGCAAGCACCACACTGTGGTGTTATCGACAACAGAGGCAGAATTTATCGCTTTATGCCGTTGCATGCAAGAGATGATACTTCTCAAGATTCTCCTCGAGGTGTTAGGCTTTACCACCACGCAAGCCAACACTATCTACGAGGACAATCAAAACTGTATCAAGATCTGCTATAGCACAGAACTCCATGGGAGATCCAAACATGTACACATTCGATTCTGTTTTGTACAAGAAAAAGTAGAGCGACACGAATTTACCGTCGTCTACTGCAACACCAAAGCAATGGTGGCTGATATATTTACGAAGGCGCTAGACAAGCACCAGTTCAAAGAATTTAGGACTAAACTAAGAATGACATCCCTAACTAACTAAACAACAGCATTCTGTTTTATTATACGAGTATTTCGCCACGCATGAAGCGTGCCTATTAAATGCGAGTTTTTATTTTTCCCACTGGTTTTTTTCTTTTTTCAATTCGATACTGGACCAATCTACACCCACAAATTAATACTCCGCTAAGTTTGATTCAATTCTGTAGGAATATAAATGGTGTTACTTGGTATTTGTATTGCATCAAATTGTGTGTAAAACACAACGCACGGACATGAATTAATCCCCGTTGGGCTGTACGTTTACTTCGTACCGAAGCACTACCAGTAAAATATTATATAATTTGATTAAGATGTACTTCCTACCGTATCCGTTATCGGCATTGCGTATTGAGAGACTGTGTCCGCTAGACATGTTTGTTCTCGAGTTATCCAACACGTAGCTTGATGCCACCACTTATGGTAGCAGGTATAGATCATGTTCCAATGAAGCCTTGCGCACCTTATCGCCGTTCTTGTATGACGTGCTGCTTCAGTCGCCGCGCAGAGCGCAGCTCCCAGCATCGGGTGACGCCTTGACCCAGAAGACTGTTTCAGTACCGTTATCAGGATGGTCCACTGATCGCTCTCTCTTTTACATTCCTGAGTGCTGATGGTGTAGTTTCCTCGCGTGTATATTGTGAAGTGTCCAATGCCTCACCGTTTACATGGCCATATCCGACTAACTGTGGATTTTGGGCTATTCCGTCTGAACACGACACGTCTGAGTAGGAACTCGGGTCTTTGATGAGCTCCGCACACTATGCTCGCCATTTTCATCGCATTCATCACCCCGCCCAGCAGTAGTTGTATCTATAGCAGTGTTACGAGTGCTCATAAGCGGCCTGGGTACGGCACTGGAAGCGTTGCACTTCCTGTCCACCATTTGCATACAAGCGAGCGTGCGTCACGTCGCACGAGAACCTTCAAAACACTTTTCCATACGATCGGATCATCGCTGTGTCGGAATGGTCATTGCTAGACTCTCTCCAGTGTCTCGATCGACTGGTAGATACCTGAATGGGGGTAGCGTCGATGACGATCTACGGAATGTCCACGGAAGTCGCCGAAACTGAACGTCCGGGAGAAATGCTCGAGAGCGTCGCGTTGGCGAAGGACTTTTGACGGTAGGCCAACACGGCCGAATCCCGGCATCTCAGTTCTGCGAGTACGAGAAGCGCCGCTAGCGCTGCGACGTCAGCCCGTTGGCGGTGGTGAAAGCGAGAAATCGGAATAGACTGCGGAAGTAACCGTAGACTAAAGCTACTTTAAATCGCACTACTTCTTGCTACTTTCGAGAACACCACTTTAGCGCTACATCAATAAAGCGTTACTTTGAGTGTTACTTTTGGCCGTACAAGACAGGCGAGGGTGTGACTCGCCGAACAAGCGATGTGCAATTAGAAGGGCCAGAAAGCTAGGGGCATCTCTGTGTCTTTGTGCTTCCCGGCATTGTTGTGTTGGTCAGATCCGTTCGGGTGATTTTAAGGTTTTCTCAAACGCGTGTGACATCATCGGAGTCATCTACCCGTTCTTCACTCCCGGTTCGCAGCCTTCGATAAGGAAGTTGGAGGCTCAATGGGACCAAATGGTGTCGAAACTCGGTCCCAACAAGTAGAGCTGTTTCGTGCAGGGATGAGTGCAGACTTTTGTGCACCTGCATGAAATTTTATTACGAAAACAACCCAGACTAACGTACATCACAGCAGGACGCCCTGGTAGCGACACAGCTGCATCTTTGGTCTCATTGGTGGCTTCAAGTTTGCAGCAACAAATCGCGCTTTCTGGCGAGAATTTGTGGTTGACCTCAAAATTTGGTCCGAATAAAGTTTTCTTTCTACAGAAATAGCCCTACGGGGACCATTGCACGAAACAGCTCTACCAACAAGCTTCCCCTGGCTGAGACTGGTTTCCCGTACGCCGGTGAGCCTTACGCTGGAAATGTCCCATCGATTGGTGCCATCACTGTGATCACACAGTACTTCTGGGACTACTTGTACGGTTTTGCTGACGGCAAAGGCCAGTTGTACTGGTTCATGATGTACGACACGACGGTGAGTTACTCGGGTGCAGATTATGAAAAGCACTTTGGGCTATTTTGCACCGATATGTCACAGCACATTAGCTTGCCGTAGGCAGCGGCACATGAGTATGCCGTCATACTGCTGAAGGCCTTAGCTGTCGCATTGCATGATGACGTTGTTAAGAATGAATGAATAAGGGGAAGTGTCAATTCGGGGCCGGAATGCCAGTTAGGGGCCGGTTCATTTGGCCAACGAAAGACTCGATTTTTGCATTTATCAATTGTGAATGGTCACTTATAGGGTTCCATATCAGAGACAAGGCAAGATCAATAGTGAAATCAGGTCACTGAAACCGGCCCCGAATTGACACGACCACCACTCTTAATTACGTTTTTTAATTGGATCCATTGTGATTTGTCTATTGGCTAGAAGTTTCAGAAATAGCCAGCAAAATTTACAAAAATGACAGCTTTCGATTGGTACCCTTGGTGCCGCTTTGCTTGTATTAGATCAAAAGGTACAAGTGAAGTTAAAAATGTATGTTTGAACCGGCCACGAATTGACACTTCTCATATCATGGCAAGTGCGCTATACTTTTTAGATGTAACAATTGTTTGCCGCCAGTATTCGTATTTTTTATCATAAAATACCCTCACTCTCTGGTAATGAAAAAAATGCAAATTCAACAAGTAGGGTGACTTATGGCATGTTAATGTGCTGGGACTTGTCCGTTCCGAAGAGACCCCAGTGTTTCTCGTTATCTGCGCCCGTGTAGCTCACCGTCGTGTCGTACATCATGAACCAGTACGACTGGCTCTTACTGGGGCACCAACCATAGACGTAGTCGTAGAAGAACTGCGTCATTGCGCCCTTGGACGGCACATTCCCTGCGTAGCTTTCACCGGCGTAGGGCCAGCCCGCCTCAGTGAGGCGGACCTTGGCCGAGCCGAACTTCGACACCATTTGGTCCCATTGGACCTCCAACTTCTTCAGCGCCGACTGAGAACCCGGCGTGAAGAACGGGTGAATATTGACACCAATGTAATCGCAGGCGTTAGCCAACGTCCACGCACTATCAGCACCAAGCCACTCGTTAATACGCTGAGCCGACCCGACGGGCGTATTGCCCACGCAGCTCTTAACACGACGAATGTAACCTGCGATCTGTTCGGCTGTATAAGTGCCAAAGTTCCCGTTCTTGAGGTCCTCATTGCCGACGTACACAGCTTCAACAGCCCACGAGTTCTTGGCGTATCCGTCGCAAACTGCCTGGATCTCGGAGTCGATCCAGCGAGGGTCTGTGAGTTGCACACCAACAGCAATATGAAGACCAGCAGCAGCTGCCATGCTGATGGCGTTCACGCCGTTGAACTGTGCTTGGTACGTGCGGATACTGGAGAAGTGCTGCGACACCTGCGCCATATCGCCAGCGAGGACGTCCCAATTGACATTCGGGTGGTGCCACGGGGCGTAGCAAACGCCAGAGGAAAGTTTTCTTGCTTCTGTACCCACGGCGAGGGTGGAGGCAGCGGCGACGACTGCTAAGTTCTGCCAGGCCACCATTGTAAAGCTTGTATTGAGCGTCGACTTTGGGGCTCAAGGAAAATTGGGAAATGACGAGTGGCCTCTGGCCACTGGCCAGCGATCGAGCGAAAGATCGATCCGAAGGATGTGCTTTTACAGCAGTCGTGGGCTGTCGACAAACTCTACGATCCACGACATGACCAAGTTGGACGGGTAGACTCCATCGTTTATTAATGCTACGTGGTGCAAATGGTAAGGACTATGTCGTCTTGATTCGAGTGGTTCAACTAGCATTATTTAATGTGGATCGTCAATCGGGACGCCTAAAGCAGAAACCGCTAGCTATAACAAGTGAAGGACGAGGTTGTGGCCACGATGATCTACATACAAGTACATGGATACAGCGTCAGATTTCTCAGAGTCTCACAACGCTCTGACGGGATAGGCCACCAACGCATTGCCAGTGAAAAACGACCCCACCTCGAAGAGGTTCTCCTTCAGATCTACAATAAACCATGCAATGATGGATTCTGTAGCACGCCAGTAAACAATGTTACGATGTCCCCACTTCAGTGTAGACTCTAGGTTACCGGTAGAGCCTCTACAGTGTATTAATAATTGCTCTGAATACCGGTAGTGTACCTGAAACAACAGCTCTTTACATGTACTGTTGCGGTTTTTCATGTTAATCATTGTGATTGTTTGACAAGGCACTGCCACTGGCAGTGCGACTGGCAGTGCCTGTTCCTGTTTACAAAGTGGATCCTTCGAAGTGCTTCATATAAGTTTACCTTTCTCCAGCAACTTTATGTTGACTATATGTTGCTAGAAACATAAGCTTTCGTTCCGCAACTTGAGCGATCGAAATACCGGTACAGTCGATAAAGAAACCATGACGGAGAGCATCGGAACTCTTCTCAAGCAACGCGTGTGGGCTGGTCGCATCCCCGTCGTGTTCTCTCTCGATCCCAATGAGGTCACTACTCTCCACGCACCACGTCCGTTCTACGTGAGTCCATGCAGCTCATAATCCATGCCTCAGACGATATCTAAATCAATCCATGCATGTCCAGGCCATGGTGCCCCGTATGAGCTACTTAATATCCCAGACGCGCGACGTGGTCGACTATTTCCGGAATGCAGCGCCGCCCATGTCTGCTATGCAAGGCGCATCTATCTGGTTCGAGGCTAAGGGCGTCCCTCTGCACTGGCACTTGCCTTTTGGCCTACTCAGGGATCTTCTCTGCGGCCCTGGCGTTGGTGGCGATTCTAACCTACCGTGGGCAATTACAGTGCACTTCCTGAATTTCCCCAAGGACGTTCTTCTACCGTGCGATAATGAGCAGAGCGTCGAGTCGCACTTTATGCACAGTCTCAAGCAGGCAACTTTCCTGCGTATGGGATCCACGAAGGCGGTCATGGGATTGCCTGAGGCACAGCAGACGCAAATTTGGACCAGTATATCGCAAAGTACGTCTGGATTGGATAATGAAAGCGAGAAGTTGGAACTGATAAGGTCGTTTTTTTCAGATGATTATGAAAGCTATCGGCAAGCTACACATGAGTTGCATTTGGACGGAGGCGTGGATGCCTCGGCGTTGCGACATCTGCCACTGCGAGTGCATCTTGACAGCGCACCCGCGATTCAGATGCCAATTGCCCCGCTGCAAAATGGTACGTACATCGTTGTCAGCATTTTTTGCAAAAAGAAAGTTGCATTTGTTGATTGTTGCTGTGATTTATAGGTCGTGAAAAAACTTTGCTGGAGGTGCTAAAATATTTGTTACCGGATTTGTTTCCATCTGCAACATTCGAAGCCACGACACAACCAGAAGCACAAGCGTTCCAGCTCTTAGTGCACGGTATCCCCGTTCCTGCCGACGTATCCATCGTCGAGTTATATAGGAACTTCGCCTACGCCGACGGCTTCCTCTACGTGGCCCTGTCGTCCTGATAGATCGTAATTTACGATCTACAGCGATGGTTCACTAGATGTGAGGCAGCAAGCGGGGTGTAGCCACTATTATAGAGGTAGCGCCGCCAGTACATGTAGCGACGGCTGCCGATTGCTGAAGTTCACTGAAGATTGCAAAATTGCGGGAAGTACGAAAATTGATATCCCTACATTCAAAGTTCAGGCTGTAGTAGTTTTAGTCCTATTTTTGATGCATTTGATGCAATTAAGATGCATGCATCTTAACAACAGTAACTGGGGTTAGTAGACCCCGCAAAAAAAATGTTGCTGTAGGTAGTAGTTTATTGCACATTTATGCAATGTCATGTTCTTAAGTTTGGAAACCAAAAATATGGCCGTGAGTCGCCAGTAAAGCTTCAGAATGCAACTAGCCGTCATGTGTGCGCTCTTAGAATTTATCACCAACAATACAACGAAGATGTATGTTACCGTATTGCAAAATCTCATCGTGTCTTTTCCGGACAATTGCCGATTGATTTTCCAAAAAGTTGACATGTGAAGTTGGTTGAGATAGGCACATTCGTTTTTGCAGTTTCCACTATTCCATTGTTAAGTTTTAGAAAAGAATCCACACACAATCTCCCATTCTCAGAAAAGAGCGCTTTTGTGAAAATGCATGGAGGAGCTCTCCATGACGACACGGCGGCTCGCCTGGCATCCAACGTGGAGCCTCTTCTAGCCGAGACGCGCGCGCATCTGCTGCACAAGGAGCCTGATCGTGCGCGCGCGTGTTTCCTGCGTCTGCCTGAGCTGGAATCGCGTCGAAAAGCGTATCTAGAAGCAACACTGCGCGACTTCTACGCCGCTGGGTTGTTCGACGTCCCCGTGCTGCTCACGTTCCTGGAGGCACTTCCCAGCTGGCACTGGACGCTAGACGGATGCGCTGTGCTTCATAACGTGAGCTCTGCCTTACGAGCACCCAGCAGCGACGCCGGGGGAGGTGGCAATGCCTTACGAGCGCTCGAAGTACGCCAACGCAAGTTCCCACAGCTGCCATTGGCGTTTTTTCTATTGAAATTGATGAGCCACTTGGAAGGTAGTGCTCGTGTACGCGCTGAGAGCTACTGGTACGCGTGGGTGAGTCCTACACTACGCGCCGTAGCCAGCGGACAGCCACTGGAGCTCAAGATCTTGTCCCGAACTGGCCGCAGCGAGTACAGACAAGGAGATGCAAGCAAAGAAGAGCTACTGTATGCACCCGGCAATGCCGGAACGTTCGATAATGACCGACGCAACGCTCTGTGTTGGGTTGGAGAAGATAATGACGATGAAATGGCCACATGGCCAGACGATAAAGATCGCACCAAGGCGCAGTGGAGACTCATCCCTTCAGACGTGCATACGGACACATTTCTTATCCAAAGCGTCCGATTCGAGGAGTATTTGTACGCTGCGGACTATGCAAAATTTAAGAAAGACGCGCGAGGCAAAACGAGGAGTCGAGTGTTCACGTGGCGGAAACGAGGGGAATCTGCTGGGCCTGCGGGCAAGTGGCAGCTCGTGTCTTTAAGTGTGGGGGAGAGAGATGTGTTTGCTTTGTATAATCCGTACCAGCGAGAGTTTCTGTATTCCCCCACAGCAGATGTAATGGACAGTAAGCGACGCCACGTTTTGACTCGAGCAGCGCCCGATGGAGCTCGCGAGGCTTCCAGTACGGAAGGCGGCGCCATGTGGTGTGCGTGGCGGATCGCCCCGGCGCAGCAGTCGTCAATGGAGCGAGGTGTTGAGGCGTTTTTCGCCAAGAAATACCCCGTAGCAGTCGAGCAATTGACGCACGCACTCGAGGACTTGCCAGACAACACAGAACACGTGAAGTGCTTTGCGTATCGTATGACAGCGAACCTGCGTCTGCGCAGATTCGACCTGGTCGCACCGGACTTCCAAGCGATCCAGGAGCTTGGAGGAGATAAGGCGGCGATCTTCCACGGCCTGGCGCATCTGTGGGAGGAGAACGCCAGTTACCTCGCAGCGATGGCCACTTTGTCCCCAGATGTCCAGATCCAGGCCATGGAGATCTCTACGTCGCCTGAGAATCCCTTCTTCATGCGTCACCAACTCTCCAAAGGTGACGACTATTTCGTTCGAAGAGATTTCCAAGCGGCTATTGTGTGTTACCAAGAAGCGGCTACGTGCACCCCCACTACGACGTCCTCATCATTTGAGAACAGCATTGAAGACCCCGAGACCACGCGGCAACGTGTCCGTGCGTACGTGTCGTGTGCCAAGTGTTTCTTCGCGCTGGATGAGAGTGAGAATGCGTGGCAATACTTGAGTATAGCACACGATATCACTAACGTGTCCGTGGAAGGGGAGGCTGCCATTTTACTCTGGAAGGGCAAATGTCGTCGAGCGCAGAAATCGTATGATGAATCGCTGGAATTACTAGAGAAGGCGTTCGATCGAGCGAGTGCCGCGTCGGCAGCTTCGGTGGGTTTATCCTCGTCAGCTGCGGGTGCACCGATGTCTGCTGCAGTGCTGAAGCGGTCGATCTTGATGGAAATGAAGGTTGTGGGGTTATTGAGACAAGGAGTCTACGATACTTTACTGTCTACGGATGAAAACGGGCTCGTAACTAATGGGAATGGCAGCAAGGAAGACAGCGGGGTGGCTACTGGGGGAGACGCAGAGAAGACGCTGACGCAGATGATGGAAATGTTCCACTGTCCGCTGAGTCTGGAGCTGATGGACGACCCAGTTACTACGCCCGACGGGAACACGTACGAGCGCTCGATGATCGAGCAGCATCTGGAA
Source organism: Phytophthora tentaculata (assembly GCA_033557915.1). NCBI lineage: Eukaryota > Oomycota > Peronosporomycetes > Peronosporales > Peronosporaceae > Phytophthora > Phytophthora tentaculata. The sequence continues at coordinate 799,985 of JAUCEA010000009.1, forward strand.
GTTAACGGCTGCTTTGACCCGTTGACGAGAGCGCCACTGACCAAGTCGCAACTGCATCCGAACCGAGCACTGAAGCAACTCATGGAGACGTTGCTTAGTGACCATCGCTTAGGACTGCTACTGGCTTCGTGCTCGACCTAGAAGATCCCTAAAATGAAAAACTGTTTTACTGTTAGCAACTATGCGCGTTCGTTCGTAATACACAAACACTGAAATTGTTTACAATTATCAAAGCTTTCTTGGATGTAAAGTGGAATTTAGCTGAATTTGTTTTGTAATTCATGGTAGTTTATACAGTATATGTACAGTTTCACCGTCTCGAATCAAAAGATGAACTCGTGACTATGGATATTGCCAAAATGTGGGCACACCAAGCATTTTTTTTTAGGAATGTGACGTCAATCATCTCATGTTGGTGCCTCACGCAGAATCATGAACTTTGCGGGCATTGGGCTCTCTCTAGTCGCCTGGAATATCTATCAGCGAAATACCCGAGCAACATCCCCCTAGTTCGCTAGGGTAATCACGTGAGATGATTCACCTCGCTTGATCGTCGGGACACACGCGACATCAAATCCGTTCCCGAATGCTGTTACAGACGTTGCCGGTATTACATGTACATGTAAGCTATGGTACCAGGTACAGGTACATGTATAAAATACTAGTGTATCCATAAGAGCGACTACCATGCCACGCGCCAAATGTTCGGCGTTGGCGAAACCTTTTTGCAGCGACGTGCTGCCAACCATCCATGTTTAATTTTCCAAGGGCTCACTTGCGTGGAAGTTCTTTTAAAACGAGCGGCTGCAACAATTGCAACTGCCGCGAAGGTACTTGCAATTGGGTCGTATTGCAGAGACAAGTCAGGTGAACCTATATTAAACGACACATTTCTCTTTCGGTTTTTTTTTTAAAGAGAACATTTTAGCATAATATTTTCCACCAACGCAACCTGAAATAATTGCACATTGCACTTTTCAATGGAAGTGGCTAATACTGATGAAAAAGGGTCTTACCCAAGGGAAACCGTTCTAATAAGGAAAACTTTCTTATAGGGATAATAACCATGCTGGATTAAGTGATACGAAAGTGCTTAGATGAACTCTACTCAAAAGGACAGATAGCTAGTTAAACGTTTGAAAATGAAAGCTTAAAATGTCAATAAAAACGACGATATTAATGGAGCGTATATATACTAGTATGTGTTAATTACTTTTATTGCGTACGGTTCTCCTGCAGCCACGCCACATCTATCGCATTTTCGCACTGGCATTCCCAACATTCGTTACATTTTGACGAATCAAATCGTTTATCTATTTAAAAATGTGTAATGCCAAATTAACGTTGCGCCTTGCTGAATGTATTAACAGTGAAGTTCTAAGAGTAACAGATGCAGTCCGCACACTAGTCGTTTCTTTGATAGTTTGATTTCTTGATTTCATGAAACTCGTACACGTTTGCAAAACATTCCATCATCATATCTTGCGCAATGTTACTGAAGACTTTACTTTGTCCATCAAAACAGTTTTCCTTCGTGTATTAACTTAAATCCCTAACGCAACAAAACCAAAGAACTTAAGCATAAATGATTTATGGCTGCAGACAGCGCCAAGCCATTTCAGCACAAGTTGCACCATTCTTGGAGTTTTAACTGTAGCTTTTAATTAAAAGCAAACCAATATTTTTTATAAAAGCGCAGCATAAAGTTTTCACGAATCACAACCCATTTCATCCCAATTGTACCCATTTATTTAGGTCTGATTTTCGCTTCACCTATCCCTTACTAACGTCGCATCTCATTTCTCTTTATAGCAATACTATCAGTAATATTGCTTTCCTTATCTACATGCATTTTGGTACAAATTTAACTGTACTTCATGATATTTCAACTCATTACAACATTTATCCCAAGGTTTTCAAAGTCGCTATACCGTATTCGTATCGCAGTATCCAATCAGTTCATTCACGCTTCTTCCTCGTGGCACAGAGGTCTGTCCCGGATGAAGTTACCAGCCCCCTTAACCTCCGCGGTCGTGGTGTGTCGCTCGCACTTGGACATCGCTGCGCTGCCTCATATCGCCAACACCATCAGCGCGTTTCTCGACTGCTCCGTGCACTGGTCGCTTCCCGCTGCGTGCGGCTTCGCCTTCCAGAATGGCGCTCTCTGTCTTGTGCAACGCGTCAGCGCGCACGAAGCGATTCGCGAAACGAAAGCCAGGGAAATTCTGCATCAAGACCTGAAATTCCGCGCTTTCAAGTCCAAAATTAAGAGAAATGAGGCAGCTTTGGTGCTTCGACGAAAGGAAGATCGTTTTTACCGCCAAAAGCTGTTTACCCTCGGTATGGCACGCGCCGCAGCACGAGGAGACTTGAGCGTGATGCAGTGGCTCGTACGGAAATTCTCAGGCTGTTATGTGACACTCGCAGTCGAAGAAGCCGCCAAAAATGGTCACTTAGAGGTGCTACAATGGCTGCATCGTAACAGCCGAGTGGGCCACATACGAGACGAAGGCGGCGGGAGAAATGACCCAAAACTCGACGTGTTCTGGGGCGCCAAGGAGCTATATTACGCTGGGATACATGGCCACTTGAGGGTGGTTCAATGGCTGCAAACGCATACGAACCCGACGCCAACGCACATGTTCTTCGTGACGCTCGAGGAAGCAGCCAAGAACGGAGATCTGCCAATGGTAAAGTGGCTCTGTAATGTTAGAGGAGAATGGTCGCCATATGCGGCGGTATTGGCGGCCAGTGGCGGGCATTTGGACGTTCTGAAGTGGCTCAAAAGTAACATTTTCAGCTCCTCGCCATCTGCAAACATGGATGATGCAGCGGCGAATGGACACTTGCATGTGCTGAAATGGCTACAAGTGAATTCTGGGTATGCAACCTCTGCAGCCATGAATAAAGCAGCGAGAAATGGGCATTTGGAGATCGTCAAGTGGCTTCAAAACACGCGACGAGAGGGATGTACCACTATAGCCATGGACCGAGCTGCTGCTAATGGCTACATTGAAATTGTCAAATGGCTACATTCGAATCGGGAAGAAGGCTGCACCACGGCGGCGATGGATGAGGCGGCAACGCATGGTCATCTTAATATTGTGCAATGGTTGCAAGAAAATCGTATGGAGGGATGTACCATCCGAGCAATGGACGGCGCTGCGATGAACGGACATTTGGAGGTGGTAAAATGGCTACATCAACACCGCAAAGAAGGCTGTACGACAGCAGCGATGGATGGCGCTGCACGGTCGAACCATCTTAAGGTAGTGGAATGGTTGCAGAAGAACCGTAAAGAGGGTTGCACACTGGCGGCTATGAACCTTGCAGCGCGCAATGGACACTTGGAGGTGGTGAAATGGCTACATCGTTACCGTACAGAAGGATGTACAAAGGATGCAATGGATCTAGCCGCGGCTCATGGTCATCTGCACGTAGTCGAATGGCTACACAAAAACCGTAAAGAAGGATGTACGTCCAATGCAATGGATCGTGCTGCTGGTGCTGGACATCTGCATGTTGTGAAATGGCTACACGAGAGCAGAACAGAAGGCTGCACGAAGGCGGCGATGGACAACGCAGCATCTAGAGGCCACTTGAAGGTGGTGCAATGGCTACATTCCAATCGAAGTGAAGGGTGCACTGGGGTTGCGATGGATGGAGCCGCCTCCAGTGGACATTTTGATGTTCTGCTATTTCTGCAGAGTGAGCGGTCCGAGGGCTGCACGGCCAAGGCGTTTGTGAATGCGACGACTGCGGATGAGCTGGAGATTTTACAATGGCTTTTTGAGCATTATCGTGAACAATTTGGCCACGATCGGCTGCAGCTCTTTGCTGTGGGCAAATTCTATACGCTCCAGTGGCTCAAACACGAGTCTATTCTCGAAGATCTACCTGAGAGCGAGCGCCACTTTGAGTAACTGTGTTTACTGTTAATTCGTATGGACAAGTAAGAAGTTATTTATTTGTTAGGGAAGCTTTTTCAAGTGACACAATTATTAGCACGAAATTTAACGTTTTTTCACATAGCAAGAAGAGGTTCAACGAAAAAACCATGGGATAGTTATGCGACTTACATGTAAGATACTGCTTCATACCAGTACTGTACAACGAAAGTCTATGTAACATTTGTGCCTAATCGTGTCCTGGATTTGGCACGTGGGAAACGCATCAAATTATTAAATGATAATGTCGTGTTCAAATCCGACATTGAACACGGGATGTCAACTTTACCCCATCCCACCCTTATGATAGACGGCTCGAAAACAAGTACGCACATCGAAATGGACAATCAAAGGAATCGCTTTTATTAATAACATTGAGCATTCTTTTATACAGTATTTGAAAATTTACTTCGAAAGTAGCGTTTACAGTACCGTAGAGTACATGCACACAGCTTCTTACGGGCGTCGGATATAGTCACCACGTTTTCACTGTGAAGAGAGAATTACTATCCTACTGAAGCTTGCCGGCCAGAACACTGGCTGAGGCATGCAGCTCATGCAGATATCATTCGATACTGTATCGGCGATATATGTTATATGTAGCGCGAGATCACCCTGGGCCGTTGACTGAACGCCATCTGCCGTCGGAAGAAATTCGAATGGGACGTACATCCGGAGGAATGCTCATCCGCACGATCCCGAATTATTCGACGCCTGTCTCTAAGAAAGCTCAAATTTTGGGGAATTCAGATCGGGAACAGCAAAAGTGTAGCCATACTCAACAAATCATGTATTCCTGTCTGGCGCCCTGGTCGAGCGCCAATACTTCGAAGTATTTCGCGATACAATGGACTTCATAATTGGCAAGGCAGACAGGCAGTCGTTGTCGCGTTAAATGACGAATCATCCTGATAAGGATCTACGTCTATTAGCGATGTATAAATAGGGTGAATGATCACCACTTCCATTACATATTTGTCTATCATTCCTGGCTGCTACTGTATTCACCTAGCTGTCGCTTATACCCGCGATCAAAACACTTTTTTTTTTATCTACCCCACTCAGACTACTGCAACCATCTCATCTAACGTCTACCTTGACCATTGCCATCCATCTTTTTTGCTTGCTGTTTCAGCCACCGCAAAGTGTAAAACTTGTCAAAAGCATACAACTGAAGCGGATCCCGTCCAAACTGCTTGTTGTAATGCTCAAACAGCCACTGCAGGATTGTGAGTTCGTCCGCAGTCGTCGCGTTCACGAATGCTTTCGACGTGCAACCCTCGGATCTCTCGTTCTGAAGAAACAACAACACCTCAAAGTGGCCTCCTTCTGCAGCTCCATCCATCGCTGCACGCGTACAACCCTCAGTTCGATTGGAATGTAGCCATTGCACCACCTTCAAGTGGCCTCTAGATGCTGCGTTGTCCATCGCCGCCTTCGTGCAGCCTTCCGTTCTGTTCTCATGTAGCCATTTCACAACATGCAGATACCCTGCACCAGCAGCACGATCCATTGCATTGGACGTACATCCTTCTTTACGGTTTTTGTGTAGCCATTCGACTACGTGCAGATGACCATGAGCCGCGGCTAGATCCATTGCATCCTTTGTACATCCTTCTGTACGGTAACGATGTAGCCATTTCACCACCTCTAAGTGTCCATTGCGCGCTGCAAGGTTCATAGCCGCCAGTGTGCAGCCCTCCTTACGGTTGTTCTGTAGCCACTCCACTACCTTAAGATGGTTCGACTGCGCTGCACCATCCATCGCTGCTGTCGTACAGCCTTCTTTCCGGTGTTGATGTAGCCATTGCACCACTGACAAGTAGCCATTCGTAGAGGCTTCGTCCATTGCTCGCGTCGTACACCCCTCTTTGCGACTCTGATGAAGTAGCTGCACAATGGAGAGGTAGCCATTTGCCGCGGCCCCATCCATAGCAGCCTTCGTACACCCTTCTCTTCTAACGCCATGTAGCCATTGCACGATTTCGAGATGTCCGTTGGCAGCAGCGAGGTCCATCGCTGCCGTCGTACAGCCTTCTATCCGGCTTTGATGTAGCCATTTTACTACCGCAAAGTGCCCATTACTCGCTGCCTTGTTCATCGCTGCAGTAGTTGCATAACCAGACTTCGTCTGCATCCATTCAAGAACCTCGAGGTGGCCATTCGCTGCTGCGTCATCCATCGACGCCGATGGTGTGGGGTTGAACACGTTGCCTCTCAGCCACTTGAGGACGTCCAAGTGTCCTTCACTAGCTGCGAGAACCGAAGCGTACGACGATTGCTCGCCACGCACTTCGCAGAGCCACTTGACCATGGCAAGATCGCCATTTTTCGCTGCTTCTTCGAGTGTAACGAAGAACATATGCGTCGGAGTAGGGTTCGTGTGCTCCTGTAGCCACTCCACGACAAGCAAATGGCCGTTTTGACCGGCGTAGAAGAGCTCTCTTGAACCCCAGAAAACGTCGAGCTGGATCCCGCCTCCTGGATCACCCAAGTTCCCATCAAGATTCGGTCTATGGAGCCAGTTTAGTACATGCAAGTGACCGTGTTTCGCGGCTTCTTCGACCGCGAACGTTACGTAGCAACCGGGAAACTGACGAACAAGCCATTTTACCACTCGCAAGTCGCCTCTCGCAGCCGCTTTTGCCATTGCTAGTGTGAATTTCCGCTGTCGATAAAACGAATCGTCTCTTTTTCGAAGAGTTAAAGCCGCATTCACGTCGTGAGGAACAATCGCTTTGCCTTTTGCCTTGCTTTTCGCTTTGGCCTCGTTCATAATTATCGTCTCAGCTTTTTCGGCTTGAATCGCTTCATGTATCATCACTCGCTCTGCTAAACGGAGCGCACCATTCTGATAATCGAACCCACAGGCGTCTGGAAGGGACCAACGGACAGAGTGGTCCAGCAATTCGCTGATAGTGTCCAGAACTCGGGGGAGGGCCGATACTCGACAGTTGGTGTTGCAAACAACGGCGACGGACGTCACCGGGTCCGGGGGATGCACCATAGGGACCCAAAATCAGCTGAGGGGACGAGAAGAAAGCAACAATTGAGGTCAATGACGCGTTATGTTGAGTCTGAGTTCTTTTTTGCAAATGACACGGGTGGACGGCTTGAAAAGGCTCGGTGAGGAGAGGTGGAAAACGGATCAAGATTTGAGACCTCCGAGAAGCGAAGGAAGTTGGCGGACTGCACCCGTTTAAATGAAAAAGGACAAACTTGACCCGTATGGCACGTCAACAAGCGGGGAAAACAACTGGAAAGCTTGAGAAAGCCACTTTTTCGTTCGAAAGTATTGACTTTCTTGAACACAAAAACTTCTAAACAATTTGTTCTGCATTCGACGTTAACAGTACTTGGAAAGTTTGACTCATTCCCCCTGCTATGGCCAACGTCACCGCACCCCTTGAGAATCCAGGATACGCTCGATCATTGCAGTGATCGAGCTTTCAGTTATAGTAGGGGCACCAAATTTTGGCAAAACCGCATTGTTTCCTGCTAATCTCGCTCTCTCCGTTTTTGTAAAAAATTACACTTTGTTAAACTCCATTTCTACAAACGTCGTTAGCCTGTAATGCATGTATAAAGTGCAAGTAGAGCCCCGGGTTCATTTTGCTAAAATCTTTATCCACCAAATTCAACTTTTTCTTAAAATAAAACAGCACTTTTGGTGAAAATCGGCCATAGCAGCTGTTGCTCGTAAACGAAAATTTGATTCGAGAGCCGTGTCAATATACAGATTGGCAGGCCGCACGACACAATCCTACATTTTTCGTACATGTATTGGTATTAGGATGACAACAAGCAGCATATTAATACCCCTAGCATAACCTCGTTCTTGTCGGATGTATCCCTAATAATCACTTACCGGTACCTGTAATGAACCATTTCCATGATTTTTTGCGAGTCTTACAATCCGCATAGTTCACAGTGGGGTCGACGCGGGCTCTTCGACGCTTTAGAGCTACCTACTCTGAAAAAATGCACAAAGCTTCGAACATCTTCTTGAAATTTGGTAGCCTCGGCGTTCGTCATTCCAATACTTACCTAAACCTGAGCGCCAACCTCAGGTCGGAAAAACGACTCAACACATATCCTCAAAAAATTATTTAGCATACCGCTGTATACATTCATTGTATACTGTATGTACATGTACTTTCATCGTACAGACAATGATGTCAAGTCTACTGCTCTCCCGGAAAGTCTGCGATGGACAGCGAGGCGAGCGCCAGTTTGCCTGGTTTAACTACAAGGGCTACAGTTTGTATAAAATCATGGTTCCACTGGGAGTGCTATGGTCGCGGATTACATGTAATACGTTGCCTGGCACGTGCACGTACTGTAGCCTTTTGTAAACCGTAGCCAGGAGTCCTGTTGTTGTTGTTGAGTCTTGGCCCGGGGGTGCACTCTCGATTATGCCTCAAAATATTGGAATAGGATTCAACGAAAACATTTCGTCTCATTATGTTTAGAAATATTTCATGATCATATAACGTTAAATTAAAAAAAACGAAAACAATTGGCTCGTTGTTTCCAAAAGTCACAATTACAATGTATTGCACTACTACTTTTTAGTAGCTGATAAAATACAAAACCATTTTCTGAAATATGATCTTACAGTGTGCAGTACGTACCCGAGGGGAATAATAGTACTTCGAAGTAATCAAGAAAGAAATAAAGAAAAAATATGCAAGTTGAATATTTTGTAGTCGCTTTGTCCATCGCCTTCTCCATCAAAGCCATGAGACGCTCTTGCACGTTTATCGCATTCTCCTGGATATCCTGCGCTCGCCTTTGTAAGTCGACCTGCAAGTCCTGCTGCTCGCTAAATCTGGTGCGCTCGTGCTCACGTTGCTCTCGTTGGCGCTCGATTTGATCGTCTAGAAAGCGTTCCAGAATCGTCTCGAGTTCCAGTTTCTGTCTTTTCGACACGGGTTCCAAGACTTCCCTTACTTCGATAACCTGTGAAGTCTGGGCTAACGCTGCTGTTTGAGGTGATGGCACGGATGCATCTCCTGCGGCCTGGTTAGTCGTAGCGACAACGTAATTGTCTTGAGCGAAGAACTGGTCATTCGTTGTATCCTTGTTAATCTGAACCTCGCCCTCCAGTGTCTTGCAATATTTCCTCAAGAGCTGTTGCCTCTCTGACAAGCCGAGTTGATCCATAGCTCTCCTCAAATTGGTAAACTCTCACTAGCAACCGGAGATGCATTCGAATGGAGTGAGCTCCCACGGGTATTCCTTGGATATTAAGAGAAGCTTCGATCTTTCTCCACTCTGGCCTTCTCACTCCAGTGGCCGAAACCACCCCTTTTGTCGGCTAGCACTGTCTTCAATAGCAGCACGTCGTGGTGTTCTATGAAGAGGAAATGTTTCTTCTTTATCTTATTGGCGGCCACTGTAGTCGGCCGTAGGATTGCAGATGACACTGATGGCTGGGGTTATCGATCGAGACTCGACTACTTTTGTCTTTTGCGCTCTGTAGATTAGTCGTCGCTTTCTTTTGCATATATTCAGCCTCTACACGTGTACTGCCCAAGCGTTTTCCTTTACAGGCATTCAGTATCTTCCTTTTTGTACTTAGTCAGTCCAGTTCCGTGAACTCTGTCAAAAATGGCGCGATCATACCATTGTCATATTTCTAACAGCAATAATATCGTCATAAGGATCCAAATACCCGTCGGTTGCTTCCCTTCTGCAACCTCTCTCTGGAATGCTTCTGCAAACGACAGCGCAATCCGTGGGTGGCGACGCTGATACCCTTTCGATAGAAAGTAATTCGTTTGTCTTCCCGCGCATTCGTGCGCTGACCTCAGGCAGGGGAGAAAACCTCGGGATCATCGAGCATTGTTTGCAGAAACACCACGTCGCCTCCTGGTCGAAGCGTCCTGCACTTTTTCTTAGGTGCGCTGCAGCTCCATGGCTGCTGTCGCTTAGAGCATCTCAACCGGTGAGGTCAAAAGTCACAAGTCAAATAGGTGATTTGATAGACTTTAGAGCATCTCCACCGGTGAGCCAAAAGCTCTATACTAAATTCAAGATTTGACTCTTGTTTTCACCCACCCGTTCAGCCTGAACTTCAGGCTAAAAGTTGGTATAAGGTGCAAAGGTCTCCGCTCAATGTAACGCGGTTGAAATTCCTATCCTATGACAATCGTTTGAAGACGATGAGATCCATGACACGTTGTACAAACAAAGAATTGCGTGTTAAATTATCAGTTCCAGTTGAACAATGCGTACAAATCGCTCCCTGTTGCCCATGTTTAAACCCCAGTCAAATTTGACAAGCATTTAACTCAGGTGAGGTCAAACTGGTGATTTGACTGCTACTGCTGGGGGAGATTCCTGACTACATTCGCGATTTGACCCCCACCGGTGGAGATGCTCTTACAGACCGATTCCACACCTGTCAAGGTCAAATTTAGCTAGCACCAGCTCCAAATGACAGCACATGAACTCTTACGACGAAGATTTGTTCTTGTGTGCCGTCAGTCCGACTCTGTCGGATTAGCAGTCTACTAAGTTCAAGGCAAGACTCTTAGTTCTATTGGTGTGATCGGCTGGAAATCCAAATCTACGGTCCCGATCAAAATTATTATTGCTGTACAGTATCACGAGCGCACAGCGCTACAGTCACAGAAGCCGTTTATTTGCAGATTGGCTAAAACCCTCAAAAGACGCACAGAATGAGAAACAGCGCTTAGATGAGAGTGAGCGATTGGTTTTAGGCCAAAATCGCTACATTATCTTTTTCGAGGTATATTTAGTATTAATAGAAGGATAGGAAACCAACGAGGTAAGGGAGTTTTTTTGTTCGCGGATTTATTAATATTATTGTCATAACTCTCGTCGACAACGCAGGAACTGTCGACTTGGCTGGTCACGTCGGTGAGACTTCGCTTATGAAAGTTTCGATGAAAGGATACGCAGAGACTATGATTTTACTTCTTCATAACGGCGCCTCGATTTCAGCAACGGCGGCGAATGGATTGACTGCCCTACATTTTGGTTCTCAGTTTGGTCAGGTAGATGCTGCTAAAGTTCTCCTTGAGCATGGTGCTGCCATTGATTCAGTTGACGTATGTGGTAACGCGGCGCTTATCTGGGCTGTCATGAATGGACAAACAGACATGGTAAACTTCTTGTCGACTATGGAGCTTCCGTGGATATAACGAGCTTAGTGGGGTGGACAGCCATGCTTCCTCCAAGCGACATACGGAAGCAGCTCAGCTCTTGATGGAGAAAGCGAGCAAGGATAAAGGATCGGACGGTAACACTAGCCTGATTGTCGCGTGTCGGTGCGGAAAAGTGATATTATCAAGAGTTTGATACGCAGTAGTACAGACACCGACTTCGTTGACAACCAAGGCTGGTCTCCTCTTATGAGAGCGGCTGAACGAGACCATTGCGAGGCTGTACAAGTTCTTCTGGATGAGAAGGTTTTTATCGATACACAGAGACCTACCAACGGAGCTTCTGCGTTGAATATTGCATTCGAGTATGGCCACCTTGACGTAGTTACACAACTTGTGGACAACGGCGCCGATCTAGAATTGGCCGATAGAGATGGCTACACTCCGCTCATCACAGCAGCACAGTTAGGATACCGGTACGCTGCTATTATCGAATTTTTGCTGATTCGAGGGCGAATATAAATGCACGGCTACAGAGTGGAGGGACAGCGTTTCTCACTGCCACCTGGCACAAACGAATGGCTGTAGTTCGAATTTTGCTCGATCGAGGTGCGAATATTACGTTCTGTGGAAATTTTCGTAACTAGCCGGCGTTGAATGTGGCGTATTTCAGTGGCTATCCAGAATTTGTGCAACTTATCTACGAGCGTGAGCGTTATGACGAAACTATTACGTCACAAGAAACGGATTATCTTCTGTCATAGTGCCGAAGAGACTGTGATGATGAGCTTTGAAGTGGATCAAAACAACGAAATGAAGACACGGCAGTGCGAATCGCATATGAGAACGGCGACTTGAAACTGCTGAGGTTCTTTTAGAAAGCGCAGATGATGTGAATGTAGCGGATGCCACAGGATACACACCCTGATGAGTGCCGTGCAATTTGGGCACATTGAAATGCTTCTTTCCACGGGCGCTAATGTTAACCAGCAGCACGAAATGGGGATTACAACTCTACATGCGGCATGTCTAATGGGGGACATTGATATCGGTCGCATTCTACTAAATAACGGAGTAGCCATCGACTTGGTAGATGCAGAAGGCAAGACTCCACTGATGTGGTCTATGAATAAGAGAATATGGGAAATATCCGGGATTGGATATTGAGATTTCCAGCTAGCTGGAGGAGCTACCATGACAAGTCGTGACTATGCGGGATTATGATGGACATATTTAGAATTTTTTAGTTAGCGTAATCATTTGTAGTTTTGCGCGCACATGTTACGAATCCACTGCGCGCGAACTGCGCGCGAGCGACTGCGATCAAGATGACCACGGATACAGCGCGTACAGCTAAAGCGGCTTCTGATACTACGACTGAGGCAACGACGACTACATGTACAGCGCCTACGACTTCGACAGCTACATATACGCCGGCAGCGATCAAGCAACGTCAACTTAAGATAGATGACGACTAAGGATACGACGACTACGGCCGCGGTGACTCTCAACTTGTCGAAACCTAGGACTCCGCTGCGCGCGAAATATGACTCTGGCTATGACGGCTACAGCTACAACGACCACGATCAAGATGGGCTACGAAGGCTACGGACGACCCAGTTAATCCTGGTTACCAAGTAGTAACCAATGACTGCAACGGCACGATGGATCCGGCTGCGACTTCTACGGTTACGAACGGCCACAAACATGATAACAACGACCACGATGTGTCTCTGGCCACGGCGGCTCCGGATATGCTGACTGCAGGCGCGAAGGCTATGGATACAATAGGGATGACAACGGCCACGGCGGCGCTGACTATGACGGCCATGGCGACTACGAATACGACGACTACGATCCAGTTACTACGGCTACTAAACTTACGACTAGGACTGCCTCTGATTCGACGACTGCGACTACGATAACTAAGCTACGACGCCTATGACGACATCCGGCAACGATCGGATAGCTCAGGTCACGACAACGGTGGCTTCGGCTGGCGAAGACGCCTAACGTCACGACAACTCTGGTTGTAGATAGATGTGATGATTATGGGTACGAAGACGACGGCCACGATTACTACGGCTACGGCGGATACGGGTACGACGACTACGACTGATTAGGATATGCTCGATACGGGAGGGCTGATACGATGACAACGGATACGACGTCACGGATATGATGAATGCAATTCCGATGTCTCCAAAACACGACAACTTCGGCCACAATGACTATGGCTACTGAGGACTCCGATCACGTTTGCTACGACCACATTTGTCTACGAAAATTCGAATGGACTACATCCGACAGGAAACGACAATTTCGGAGGCGACGGCCACGAGTACGGCATCCACGGATACAACAACTATGTCTTCATTGGCACTGATGACTCCAACCAAGGCTGCTACGGGTACGACGACTACGACTACGTGGATTCTGGTGACTCCAGCCACGACAGCTATGATTGTGACGACCAGGAAACGACACCTTACGACACCGACAAATCTAGTGACTCTGCAATGGTTTTATCTACGACGGCTATGTCGTTTATGGTTACAGATACGATAATTATGATCAAACAGTCACGATGACTTTGTCCAGGACGACTTCGGTCGTGACGAATGCTGATAGGACGGCAACGGCCATGATGTCTACTACGAATCTGGCTACGACAATTGTATCCACTATGACTGTGGTGGCTCTGGCTACGACGACAGCACGACGACTGCAGCCACGATTATTACGGGTATGATGACTAAGGATCCAAAGACTACGACCACGATGACTCTAGTGGCTCTGGCCACGACGATGTCTACATTGACCGCAACGCTGGTAGCTCTGTTGTACGACGACTACGGTATGACTACGGCCACGATTGTTTTAGATGCGTCGACTCTGGATATGACGACTGAGATGACCATGGCGGCTCTGGGCACATAGAAATTGGCGGCGACGACTACAACAACACCGTCTCTGGTGGCTGTGGCTCTAGCCACGACGACTCCGGTTATGACGACTACAACAACGGCAACTCGGTTGCCCTGATCACGACAAATTCGGCTACGACGACTTGGACAAAGGTGACTACAACCACGCCGCCTACGGTGGCTCTGATCCTGGCTGCGACCGCAAAGACGACTTTCTGGGGCTCCGGCCATGCGTGGCTATGACAACGGCAAAGTGATGACTACAACCACGGCGAGTCTGCTGACTCTGACCTCAACGACTCCGGATGTTGAATGGTCTAATCAAATGCAATGCGAATGTCAACGACGTGACCATGTTGCCCTCCGAGAACAATAGTTCACGATGAATGCTTCAATAGGCAGGGTGACGACATCAGTTTTTCCATTCGAGCCGTAACCACTTCATTCGAATATGCGTTACGGATAGCTTCCAAAACACGCACACGCAGCTTCCCTAACTGCACTGAGAAAAAGAGAAGACCCTTATCGAGTAGGATTCCCTCGTTGACTTGACGTGGGCGGCAATTTGCTCAACATTCCCCGGCAATGATAACTCCTTCGTGCTGATTCTACACCTCTCATTCTGTACCACATGCTGCAATACGAACAAGTCACACTTGCGGACAGTCGCGCCGTCGTGACTACGAACTACTACTGTACGGTGCAACGAATTCGGTGGCAAATACAGCATGGATACTAACTGAGGCAACGATCGTCAATACAAACCCTCCCATGTGCAGCTGAGACGGCGATGTCATTGTATCAGTATAACGAGTATAGTAACAATTGCAACCCAGTGCCGATTCGTACAAGTATTACGATGACAGCTGCGTTCTGGTCCCATGCAACGTGTATGGTTCCAACTACGCTTCCGTTACGGGCTGCGAGATCGGTACCCCCTACAATGCGGTGCTGCAGCGCGACTATGGGGACGAATACATTCCGGTGCCATACAACGAGTATGGCAACTATTACAGCCGGTGCCGTGCAAAGACTACGGTTGCCGGCTCAGTCTAACAAGTACGGTGAAGACTACAGTCCCGTGTGGTGCGTCAAGTACGATAACAACTAAAATCCTTTCTGGTGCACCGCGTACGGTGCCAAGACCCGTGCGCTACGTATGATGTCAACGACAACTCGGTCCCGTACAATGCGTATGGTGGCAATTCCTGTCCGGTCCCGAACGGCGAATGAGGTGGCAACTGTAGTGCGGCTCAGCACAACGAGTATGGCAACAACTACGAATTCAGGTCGCGCAACGAGAAGATGCTGATTATCGATACACTGCGGTAGTGTAGACTTCAACGTCGCGCCGTCCAATTAGTATTTTCACAACTACGATTCGGTTTGTGTACGGTGTTGACTACGCTCCGGCCTGCACAACGTGGAACTGGCGACAACTGTTTTCGTGGAGAACGTACGATGCTAACAACAATGCTGCGCGTGCCACAAATGTGATAACGACTACCGGCCATGCTCACAACAAGTACCGGGTTACCACTGCCGTTCGATTCGGTTTCGTGCGACGCGTACGGGACTACAAAACGGTGGTGTTCCTCGAGACTAATACCGACAATAGCACGGTGCCGTACAACGAATACGAAGACAGCCGCAACCGTTCCAGTAGATATAGTACGGTGTTGGCGCCCAGAACGAGTTCGGTGGTCGATTCTTCTGTTGTAGTAGAACGAAAACAGTGATAACTACAATGAAGCCCGCACAGTGAGTGCGGTGACGAAGACGATTCGATTCCGTGCAACGAGCACGAGGTTGGGGTGCTGTACAACGCGTACAGTGACTGCTACATTCCGATCCCGTATAACGAGTACGGTGTTAATGTACTGTACAACGAGCGCAGTGACTGCTACATACGCGTCGATGACGGATATAATCTGTGATCGTGATGACTAACGGATGTTGTTTGCCCTATTGTAGTCAGATCGGATAAGCCACCACGGCACAGGTCACCACGACCCCGGTTACAACTACGAGTACATGTACCCAAATACGACTGCGGAGCGCATCAGGATCAGGTCATAAATGTGGTGACGAGATACCACGTGATATCGATTATGCTTCTCGCTCAAATATACGAGATGGACTCCGTATTCAATGATAGCCGACGAGGCATTAACAACTAACGTTATCTCCTACAACGACGAAGACCGTCGATGCTGGGCTACATGGCGGATCACGTGGCCTAATCAACGCAGCTGATACCTCCATGTATCCAGCACGTCACCGCAAGTTGTGGTCCACAACACGTATGTATCCTGTTGGCCATGTCAGCTCAACTCACCGACTTTTACGTTTCAGGCTTCCTACCACGCCAACGCGTCAGCTGTTCCACGTGCCTCATCAACAAACTATAGCTTCAGGGGGCGTAAACACGCGTAACTCCCGCTTTCGCATACAAGGGGAAGACTCCAGCGTCAACATCTGCAGGACTTCGCCAACTACTAATTTCCACACTTGGGGCCGCCTCAACAAGTCTACAACTTCCGAGGCAATTATGGCTCCGCTCCTGCAAATGAACTAAGCTTTTACCCCACCCCCCCAAGAAGATCCGTATAGTAGCGGAAATTGGAAATATCCGGATTGGATATTGAGATTTCCAGCTAGCTGGAGGAGCTACCATGACAACTCGTGACAATCCGGCACTATGATGGTTATATTTAGAATTAGTTAGTTAGCGTAGTCATTTGTAGTTTTGCGCGCACATGTTACAACTCCACTGCGCGCGAACCCACCACAACCACACCCAGGGAGCGTGAGCGCTATGACGAAACTATTACGTCACAAGAAACGGATTATCTTCTGTCATAGTGCCGACAGAGACTGTGATGATGAGCTTTGAAGTGGATCAAAAACAACGAAATGAAGACACGGCAGTGCGAATCGCATATGAGAACGGCGACTTGAAACTGCTGAGGTTCTTTTAGAAAGCGCAGATGATGTGAATGTAGCGGATGCCACAGGATACACACCGCTGATGAGTGCCGTGCAATTTGGGCACATTGAAATGCTTCTTTCCAAGGGCGCTAATGTTAACCAGCAGCACGAAATGGGGATTACAACTCTACATGCAGCATGTATAATGGGGGACGTTGATATCGGTCGCATTCTACTAAATAACGGAGTAGCCATCGACTTGGTAGATGCAGAAGGCAAGACTCCACTGATGTGGGCTATGAATTAGGGACACAGGATACTCAGATGGTTACGTTTCTGCTAAAGAGAGGTGCAGATGTGAATAAACGAGGGCCAGAAGGGTTGTCAGTCTTTCACATAGCCTGCCTAAATGGTAACCTACTGACTGTTCAAGAACTCTCGAGACACGGAGCTACGGTCCAATCCACGGGTAAATATGGGAATACGGCACTGATCTCAGCGACTGCAAGTGGTCCCTTTGCTGCGGTGAAATTTCTATTAGAACGGGGGAATCGATGGATAGAACCATTAAGAAAGGGTTCACTGCACTCATGACTGCTTCTATGCATGAACACCTTGCTGTTGTAGCTTTACTGCTGGAGAGGCAACAGAGCCGAATAGTAACGAGGCCATTGTCAGCGCACAGGACACTGAGGGTAACAGCTCACTTGTGCGTGCTACTTTCGGGGATCATACAGCTGTTGCTCGGTATCTGATTGAGCATGGAGCAGCGATCGATTTGGCAAATAACGCTGGGGGCACGCCGTTACTGTGCGCTATCGAACAAGGAGCGATTGAGACGGTCAAGCTCTTGATGAAGAGGGGCTGATCTGCATTTGAGACTTCGGAATGGATCGACTTCTTTGCAGTTGGCGAGTGACTATGGGCATTTAGATATAGCTAAGCTGTTGATCGAAAAGAGGGGCCTTGATTGATACTGCTAATGAGGAAGGTACAAGTGCTCTGATGAGCGCTTCATGTAAGAATAACAGCGACATGGTGACGTTGCTATTAAAGTCGGGGGCGAGTATAGATCTGTAGAACTCGAACGGCAATACTGCGCTCGGCATCACATGTGATCAAGGATATCTGGAGGTGGTGAAAAAACTCCTAATGAATGGAGCTCGAACTGACATTGTCAATATTGATGGATAACCCCATTCATGGCTGCTTCGTCGAAAGGACATCAAAAGATTGTGGCGATGTTGGTTGGGCAAATAAACTGAAACGGATACTGCTCGGTCCTTGCTTCGAATGGCGCTGAAACAGCGAAGTTCAGAGGAGCAAGCCACGCAGTCAACGATGATAGCGTCAAGCGCACCACTTAACACGATTTTGGCAACATGTCGGACAGGTTCGGTGGTTTCGATCATGTCGTGTATAGCGACGAAAGCGGGACAGACGGTTTTTTAAAGCTTGAGATGGTGTATTGCGCTGAGCGCCCCGCATCAGTTGATGGGAGTAGGAGCCCGCAGATAATACACAGCGGTAGCCAAGCACAACATAATGGACCTTTATGTGAACATGATTGGGAAAGCGAATAATATCGTGTGTTATTAATGGGAATACTCGGGTAATTGACAGCTGTGTCATACCAAATTATATATATTCGGTGATTCTCATTCGGCCGTAGGTAGTTTACGGATTCTAGAGTCGCCGCCACAACCTTCCCCCGAGTCGATCCAACGAAGGCTTGTCGGCGGCGGCGAAAAGATTGATCGCTGTTGCCAAAACAACGACGTTGATTCCATTGTTGTGCAGCTGGTACCTACGAATGGTGGAAAAGCACTACAGTACACCGTATTTCTGCCAGGGTGGCTCGAAATTAAGTTGTATTTTAGTTAAAGCCCAACGCCCGAGTCATTCAGGCCGTGTTCGCAATGGCTTGAAAATAGCTATTATTGTGTTCGCAATGGTTTGGAAATTGATATTTTATAGTCCATTAGCGGAAAATCAACAACGCGAACACAACAAACGGAAAATGAGATTTTGGAGCCATAATCGGGTTTGAGGCTTATCTTTTAATTCAGGGGGAGGGCCGAATTATTAAGAAAATTAGATTGTGAAAGACGCGGATGAAATCTTTTTCTATTCGCTCCTCGGATTCATAGCCCGACTCGTTGCAATAATTTGACTCGGGTCAATAATTTGTTTAATCGCAAATATTCTGCAAACATCATACAGTACCATAGTAAAGTACAGTGACTATTCTACTGAACTTGTACTGAAGAAACAACACTCGTGCCACCTCTGCTGCGTAAGAAATAAAGGTGCTTCGAGCGTTGTTGTATGTATTCTTTGGCTGTTCAAGTGATGAGTGCTTCCAAACATACTGTCAGTGTGACACTGTACAGAAGTTAGTGTCTGTAGAAAAGGCAGCTACTAATAACATGTAAATATACATGTTATTAGTGGCTGCGCAACGAGAACTACCATTACGTGCTAAGATTGATACACCAGATAGTGTTTATGAAGACCTATGGCGATTTCATTAAATGATCTTCATAAAAACTCAATGAAATCTCCATAGATCTCCATAAAACTTTTTTTGGGAAACCGATGTGGCCAGTTATCTGGTGGTTGACGCACGCTGCTTGGATTGGTGCAGCACGGAACATTCTTCTACTGCGTACTGATCGACAATTCCCCAGATCATGTCGTGTATAGCAATTGGTTGGTGTAACAAAAAACTAGCCCTTGGTAGAGGAGGAGGAGGCGGAAGAGGTGGGGCTGGCGAGGAGAAAGTAAAAGTGCTGGTCACCCCGACCAACTGCTCTGCAGCCAAACACGTGGCTGAGAGAACCCCTTTATTTAATAATATCCTTTCTAAACTGATGCGCCACTAAAATGTACGACATGCAAATCTGATACAGTTGGACCAATTCGAGGGTATCTGCTGGCTGTGTAGACGGTCGATGTGAGCCAGAGCGAACCGTAGCTGCGGGTAACGCCAAGAGATGACGCTAGGTGCCAGCAGAAATGAACCTTTATTGATCATGATTGGTTGTTACCGCAAACATTAACCTCGTGTATTTTAATTGGATAATTGCTAGACAACTGGAAAAAGATTCTTTTCAAGTAAATGTTGGTGAAAACGCAAGTAAGGTGGAAGAGGTGGTCGATCGAGTAAGTCGTTTCAATACGAGTAAATATACCAGAACTGCGAGTAAACGTTGTCAAAACTGTTCACTCAGGCACTCCTGTGATGGCAGGCCCCGAGAGTGACTACGTGGAAGTGTTTGTGCAAGTTCCTCCACCTGCATGCAAAGATTACTCAATGTTTCACTCCTACTCGCACTATGATACGCCCAAGTCTTACTCGAAATAAATCCGCACCCTAGACAACTTGTTTTTCGCGCAACCCTGATTTCTGCTAGGGTATTCCCCTAGGCATTAAGTAGAGTCTAGAGGCCGGTACGAGCTACTCGGTCAGGGAGCGCAACAAATCTTCGTTTTTTTTTAACAGCTATTCTTCTCCTGAAAATGAAGATAATACCAAAAAAACGTACTTAGTCACGGATCATTACACATGAGTTTCATCACTTCGTTCAAGCTGCTGATCGTTTGGCCGTCATTTAATGATTTTTTTTAGTAAAATATTCCATATAGCATTTCTTACTATGACAGCACAGCGGTGCGAACGAAGAAGTACATATAGGGATTGGATTTGCTATTCACCTCGCTTCACTCTGGTGTGGCAAACCGAAGCGTCCTTACGAACTCCACGGCACTTCTTAGGAAGTAGCTGTACACGTAGTGTGCGGCCTGCATGGCACTTGGTGGTGGTCTTTATGAGTTGTACAACTAGAGTGCGGTCTGGATGGCACTTGGCGGTGGCCTTCATGTGCTTGAAAGCTTCTTACCCCTTATGACAGCTTATCGGTTTAGTTTAGCAGGGTTTCTTGGAGCTACTTAATTTTTTGCTGCAACACAATCGCAACGCACCATTTAGATGGTGCTCTAACTCAGTGCCGTTGAAGGTGGCCAGGACAATATTTAATGAGACAATTATTGGCCTCTCTGGTACTTTAACCAAGTAAACCAGTTCGCTACAGTAATAGAATGCTTCTTTCTTTTTACGACAAAAGTTGTGCTGTGCACGATGAAGCTTTAAAATTTGAGACACTTTCATTTTTTAATATTTATGCACACAGGCATTGTAAATTCCGTTCGAATTTGCCGATTTGGATCGGTTTGGGGCGCGTGAGGACAATCGCTCACATACAAACCCAAGTCATTACTGGAGTCTGTTCTCGCCACATGTCAAGTTCTTATTTCGTACATAAAAGGGGGAAGTATACGAAATTGTAAACGCTGGGCGATTTGGGGGCGGTTCGTCTAAAGGATCGCCCATGGAAATTTTGACTAGAGCGCACAATATTAAGCTTACACAAGGTCGTCCCAAGTGTTTCTTTACCAATTAAACAGAAGGGGAAATGGCATTCTTTGAGACAATGAATTTGAACGTTAAGCTGTCTGCACCTGTACATTACCGGTCATTTGCACCGAGGTTGTATTGCTGCGGATTCCCGGTTGTTGATTGGCTGAATGCAACGTATTGACCGAGATTTTTGTCTGTACCGTGCTAAGCGTACGGTGGCGTTTGCAACTTTGGTAGCAGAAGTGATAGCAGGTGGTGGCCACTTTTACAACCCATGTCAATACAAAAACACAGTCAGGGTTGCAAACAGACGCAGTGCTACTCATCGTTATAAAATCCAAGCCAAGTTACAAAAGCACCGCGGTTGCAAGGACGCTGTCGGATACCTGTAGGCCAATTTGGCGTCACCAAAGGCGGTATGCTCACTATTACCTGTATGTGAAGGTGAGCTCCTCCAAATCACGCAGCGTCCACAGTATTCAGGCGTGGTTAATGCTGTGTCCAGCGTTGTATCAATTTACATTGAAAAATTGATTGAGATTTGCCAACTCGCCACAATTATAATTGAACAATGTCTACATTGAATTGTAGACATTAAGTACTTAAGCAGATTATATACTGTACAATATATTAGATAGTCTGTTACTATTGTTGATTCAGGGATACTTAGAGATGGATTGATATAAGAGATCACGCACCTCGAGTGAATCACTTTGCAGTGCGACCATCACACTGCCCAGCTTCATATAAGGCCTAAGAAGCCGTTAACATCAGCTTGTCTGCACCACGCTTGACTGCGCCTTTCGTGTTCATCTGACGGAGACACGAGATAAGCTGATCATCTGTAGCATGTTTATATTACTGCTCCACCTAGTTTCATTCTTGACAGGATGCGGCGCCGGTATACTTTTGCTAGGACAAACACCAAAAACCAATTATACTTGGATTCACTAAAGAAGGCGATTTTTTGTCCTAGTATCCGAGACATACAAAAACCAAGTTGAATGATTTTATCCCATTTAACAATGCAATTATGCCAATTATAAATTGTGTTTTAGTTAGACGATTTTTGCATTGTTTTATTGCAATGAAAACTGGCACAACGCTGACTGTGTCGCTTCGCAAACAAGAGTAGTAGTGCGGTATGGTTTGAACGGACATGCGGTCGAGCTGATCCGGTTGCTGGACAAGAACGACGGCGACAACAGCGACGACGACCGAAACAGAAGTAGTTCTGAGAAGGAGACAAGGTCGAGGCTCAGTACAAGGGCAAGAGCAAGCTCACCCGGGCGTGATCTCGTGTTGCTGTCTGAACGGCACGTACATATCATCGCCAGCGCCACCGACGATTTTCAATGGCACCTTTCTACATCTAAGTTCATATAATAGGTTCTGACAATGTCGAGGCTCTTGCGATGGAGTTATTCGTGCTGCCACGATGCATGGTAGCACCGAAGCTCTGTGCTTTGTGTTGTGCAATCGTTCGTGAGTCACGCAAAATTACGAGGGAATGCGCTCAAAACCTCAGTCACATGACAATCAAAACGATCTAAGAGTCTTTTACCAATATGTACAAGTAAGGCATCAATTTTAAAATGGATTCGCCTTCCCTAAAGCCAGATATGGGTTTCACCGCAAGCCTCAATAAGCCTCTCGAGCAAATAACACTGACTGAAGTGCTAATAAGCGTATCAAGCAAATTGAAAGTATAAGGGGAATGTAGCGCGAACTCCGTTCTTTCGGGGTTTGCAAGCGAAACAACAATCGACAAGCTGCATATTTTAGCCTTAGCTTCGTGGCTCGAGTCCTGCCTTGTAGCATTGTCTACAATTTGTAGACTACAACTCTCTCATGATTTTTAACCAATCATATTATGGTTGAAACCCTGGTTGCAACATTACTCCATGACTTTTTTATCTACTAAAACGGTACTGTTAATGCCGTATAATTAAGTGGCAGCACCAGGTATTTGTATCAGTCCGCTACTGCAGCACGGATAAAGTTTGTAGTGCCGTGTTTGAGCTGACACGTATTACAAGCACAATATATACTCCGTCCTGTATGTCCTTGGAGCTTTAATGCATATCCTGCGCCTGCTTCGCAGCCTGTTTATAAAATGCCATCTAAAACTACCCACTTACAATTGTAAGTTACAATAGGATCGCGAATTAACACTGAGAAAAAAATTAACCCCACGTAGCTCTCTAAAAAGGATTAACATCGAGTATTGCCAGATACGGAAGGCTTAATGAATGTCTCGAAGTGCCTCGTTGTTTATTGGTTTTGATTGCGGCTGACTACACTGCCTCCTCGGGAAATTCATGTGCTTATTGAATACATGTACAGAATATAGCTCTTTCATTTCATTTTTTTAGCGGTCAGAGCAGTGCGTCCACTAAACCCACCGCGACGATATTATATTTTATGAGTAAACCGGTCGATTAAGCCTCCATGTTGTTGGACTAACGCGGCAGATCGCCTTGGGGTGTGCTCAGTAAATCAGCTTATTAATCCGTCCGAATAGAATTTCGTCAGAATCTAAACCGTTTAGCTGAATCATCCATCAGCTAATTCTGCCGCTGAACACGATTTAAGCGATCAGCTATCCGCAGAACCAAACTGTCAAATGTAGTGCATTCATACCGATAAATAATGAAAGTGTATACCGGTAGTTTTATGGGTTCTTTTATGTATAGCAGAGAAAAAAGCAACGATCACAGAACGCAACAAGCACCCTTGGGAGAAATGGCTCACGTTACTGCACCTTTAATAATGACAATACGACACTTGCTTACAGCACCATTAGCTTGTTGATTTAGTCTTAGAGCACCTTTATGCGCCTTTTTCCTGTAAAAAGGGCTAGGCCTTCTCAGGTGTGGGCCACATGAGGAGGGATGACCTCCCCACCTAAACGCTTTCAAACCGTGCCTTGCCAGGGAGCCCCGACGTAACGGGGCTCTCGTGAAGTCACCAAGGAACCTCCTCCCACGATACTTAGTGCTACAGATAGCTCTTGTATACATCTGCCTGTTAGGCAGTACAAGGTTTTTGGATTTGCGCATACTTTTAGGAAATATAGAGCCGAAACCAGCTCCCGTTTTGGACATTAAAAATTTGAGGTGGCAGCAGTAATATCCCCATCCCATCCGACTAAAGGTGCAGTAACGACAACGGGGAGAAACACCGCCTCTCGAAGACACTATTAATACCGACAAGACACTAATACATCCTACTACATGATGATCATATGCTCCTAAGCAAACGATGTGACTACTAGCGCTGGTTGTGGGGCGACATAGGGTCCTGGCGAGGGTTGGAAGCGCTCCAGAAAGGTGTGCTCACCCTGGCCGGGCGACTCCCATGACGACGCAGCTCAGCCCCAGGGCTGTTACGTGCCTAGACGCTAGAGCTTACTGCGCTCCCGTGGGCGGGAAAACACAAGCCTGTGCGCGACAAGACTGGGCATAGAGATGCTTTGTTTTAGTTGCGTAGTATTCGTCAGACCAATCCATAAAGAAGTGCAATTTTTTAGCCGCTTCCCGCGAATCAGCCAAATGAATCAGCCAAACGCCCGAATTCGGGCGTCTAGTTGATTGGAAAACGAGGCCTCAAATCAGCAGAATACTGCATGCTGAACACGATAGATTATCAAGAATTCAGCTAAATCGAAAATATCAGCTGAAATGGGTCAAATCAGCAGTAATACGTGACTACTGAACACACCCTTGGCCTCGCTAAGGAACTATGGGCGTAACTCCACTCGCGCAACATCATTGCGCAAATATATTACCGTACTTAGCTGAGGTGGACGGTTCGAACAACACGCATGCAATTTATAAGTTTATCAGGGTTGTCTAAGATCGCATTTGATCTATTTTTGAAACATGTAAGTTTGTATTGAACCTTTTTGTTTTTATAATTTTTTGAACTAATAAATTACCAGGTTTTAATTCATGGAAAATCATACCCCCACTCTGATCCTTCCTTAGCTCTGAAATAAATTTCAGAGAACAAGCGAGCTCGCTGCGCCGCAAAGCGACGCAACCAACTTGCACCTTCAAAACCTATTTGCTGACGCGAATGAAGGTGCCAGAACAACAATCATTTTACTAGAAGCAAATATTTCAGAACAGACGTTTTGATTTACGTTCGTTTCCAGTTTTTAATGAAAGGAACCAGACAATTTAAACACATACAGTTCTGCATCTACTTGCGTAGTATTTGATGCTCTATTCTATCGCGTTCCAACTTGAGGGCACACCTTCAACGTTTAAGAAAATGGAAGAAAAATTAGATCACTTATTAAGTGCGGCATTCGATACTGGTAAAGTGTTTATCAAAGCGCACCCAGCACAGAAGCACCCAGTATTGTTACTGCCAGCCAAACACAGTTCTTACGACCTGTGAAAATGGAGCCATGGGGCATAGTAGGCACCGAAATATATTGTTTCTGTACTACTCGTGATGAGTCTAATTTTATCAACAACAACGAAAACAGTTTACTGTTAGCAAAGAGGCTGTTCGTTACACGTTGTTTAACTACAGCAAAAAGTGTATATTGTGTGGGTGGATCATTAGTGTGGGTGCGTAAATAGTATAGCCCACACTATTTCTGCATTTCGATTTTCGTAGGCAAACCCACACTAATTATGCACCCACAGTAATTGTGACTTCAAATAGGCACGCTAACTTACAGCGCTCCAGCCAGACCCCCTTGCTTTCTTAAACAGGTGCTGGATGCGGTAGAGAGTTTGTACTCTCTGAGGAATTGGGATGGTTTGGGTTGGTACTTAAATTGCGTGCCTTCATTCAGTTTAGCTTTTACAAGACGGAGAGCGATAAAAACAAAGATGACAGACACTTGCAGTGGCTGTAACGAGGATATGACAAGAGTCTCTCACACATGCGACTTGTGTGGTAATCACAATCATCCTTTCTGTGGTATACCGGTTGAAGAAAAGCAGGGTGGGCACGTCCGCTGTCAGCGATGACCACCACCTACGTCGTCATCTGACCCGAAACACCCCTCCGCGTCGCAAGAGCTCCGGCAAAGTTTCATGATCGGGTGTGTTGGTAAAACCGCTTCTTCGAAAAAGTCTGAAGCGATATTAGATCTCACGACAAGTGCCGAGTACGAGTGCAAAGACATAGACAAAGACCCGAAGGTCCTGGGCTCGGCTGTTTCATTAGGGAGCACCGGTGATGACAGCAATGCAAACGAGGCCAAGGACAAACCAATCGCGCGCCGAACTCCTCAAACGGTTGCACTGCTAACCGACAAAGCCCGAGTCGCTCAATACATGCAAAAAATTGCAAGACCAGGGTAGCGCTTGCCTCCCTTCTAAGGCGGTAGCGCAATTTCCGCGTATTTTTACTGGGAATCAAAAGGCCAACCTTCAGAAGACCAGTCGCCGGTGGAAAGAGCGCGAGAAGCACATGATCAAGAAGCGTAAGTCGGTGGTGAAGGTGCAGGATGGTGTCAATAATACGAATGCGGCTGAAAGCCAATACCGGGAGAGGACGTAAGCGAGCTCCATGGGTGGAATGGCTTTACAGCCAGCTTCTGGGTGAATTCTGTCGGTTACGCAAAACTGGAGTTAAGCTTTCACGCAGCCTACTAAGGCAAATAGCTGTGTGAATTTTGACCAATATATTGGCGGTAATTAGTGCGTGTTGGTTGAAAAATGTTTTACTGGTTTCATACGCAGTTTGAAGTTCTGCAAATTTTTTTTGCAAACATAGAGTGCTGAAAACAGCGGTCCGGCTTGAACGAGCATCGGCAGCCATCGGTTTTATGGCGAAACGCATGTAGGGGGCACCGACAATGATGCCATCACATTTGACGGAATCGAAGAAAGATTCTACCCGAAGGCACTTATCATATTTATTGCCAATAATTGATCCAATATCATATTGTATTGATCTTGGCCGCTTCCAATAATAAAAACTGATATTGCCAAACCCAATTATTAATTGAATCGAATTTTTTTTGACCTCTGATGTGGGGCGCTGTGCAAACTTTTGAGCGCGGTCGGTAGACACCAGATAGAATAAGACGACCAAGGACTGGGGAGCGGTCAGTTCATACCTAAGATGCCTATCGTTTATTTATACCTGGCTCTAATTCTGGTAGATTACATGAAACGTAAAACAAACAACAGCAAAAGACCGGGAATTTTTTTCGTAATCAACGCGTATTCATCATACGTTTCGCAGTAGAAAAATCGTTTTGTGGAGGTGACACGAAAGTTGACCCAGGTTACATTACGCTTTTCGATCTACACAGTACCGTGGAACTAATCCGGTGTGGGCTGTCCATACCTCTATGAGGCATTCCCAATAATATTATTCTGATACCCTGGCTGGATTGCACTGGTGTTTCCCACATTTCAGAGAATGCAATAAAGTAATACAGCAGCATCGACGTGTAGACATTGTCTGGGTCTGCGAATTTAATGTATGCGTTAAGACTCTTCATGATATGATTCATCATTTTGAAGTCTTCAGATCCACATCGAGAAATTCTGTGAAGGACGGGAGGGACTTCGCAAATTCGGATCGTCCATTAGCCGCCCCAGAATCCGGCGAAATGAGAACGATGGCGGATCGGCATACTCGCAATCGGTTCCAACGTCCGCCGACATCACTAGTTGCGGACACGTCTTGTTGTAATCTGCACCTCGTAACTGAGTGGTGTCTCCTCCCCGTCTTTCTCGAGTTTCCTGGTGGGGGGGGGGGTCTTTTGCATGATGCAGCTGACTACAACGTGATCATTTGTGTGTACAGCTCCGGCTTCGGCTACTGCTGAAACTTTAGTTAGTACTACTAACTTAGTAGATGAAGCATACCAGCTCAACCGCGCAGTCACCGCTAGATCGCTCATTGTACATTTGCCACCTCCAACTCAAGTACCTCCAACCTCGCGAAGCTACCCAAGAAAGCACGCACGTTCAAGCTGGAGTCCACACCAGCCAACAAGGAGCTCACCGCTACGATCTTCTTTCCAGTGGGCGAGGGCACTTTTCGCTGTCGCATGTGTGCAGCAACCTGGAAAGGGATACACCAACCTTGTCGATCACCTAGCTCATGGGCATACGACATATACGGCCTCGACGGCGTTCGACCAGATTCGCCGCCTCGGACCCTCATACCCGCTGACGAACATCCACTCAGAGGCAAAGGGCATCCATCACTGAATCGAGTGGATCGCCATTGAGAATCTCCCGCTTTGTTTCTGTGAGAGCGCGTCCGCCAGGAAGAACACTAATGTACCAGCGATTAGCGTGAAGAAGCTGAAGACCTATATGGCCCTACTCGTTAGTGCCGTGCGTCGCAATGTCAAGGTGATGCTACAAGGCAAGCCAATTGGCATCATGTTCGACGGCTGGTCGGAGAATGGATACCACTTCGTCAGGACATTTGCCGTAACCACTCGTGTGGTAAAAGTGAGCCCAACAACCGTGACCAGTTCCTGTTGTCGTTCAAGCCCATCTTGAGCCGTTCGTTCGGCTCGGATGACATCATTAACGTCTTTAATTACGTTCTGGACGACTATGGTACCGATCTTAGCAAACTCCTCTTCTTTGTTGGCGACAATGCAAGTGTCAACGTCGCAGTTGGTAAGAAGGTCAAGATACCGCTCATTGGATATGCGAGTCACCTCCTTCATCTAGCTGCGGGGAATCATCTTTATCGAGTAGTTCGACGATCTACATATCAATCTTTCCAAAGTGGTCACGTATCTACGCAACGGCAAGCAATGTGCGGTTCTACGTGAAGACGATCTCCTCATACCGGTGCACCAGAATGCGACCCGATGGTCTAGTACATTCGCCATGATCGTGCGTTACTTGGACCTCGCATCGCACTTGGACGACTCGGGCCCCACCCTCGCTCCTCTACTTCTTAACGCCGAGGTGAAAAACCGTCTCCGATCGCTGCTGTCCGATCTTAAAAATCTGTTAGAATGAAGCGACAAGATTCAAACTATTTGACTCTCCGCCATGTCCGAGTGCTGTTCGACAAACTGATATCTGAATTTCCTGCGTCATATGAGCGTCATCTTTCACTGGACGCTCGCATAGTCGGATTCCCCCTGGTATTGTGAAGATTCTGAACCTGCGTGAGGCCGAGCTGACAACCGCTGAACGCGCGGCCATGCGTGTCTTGCCAATCACTTCGAACGATACGTATGACTCCGACTCAAGTGACGATAAGTAGCTTTCGTATGCTGACTCTCCGGGTTGGACGACGTTGACGTCCGGACCTCCTCCACTTGCTACATTAACATGGAGTGGATCCCTCCAACGTCGAATGATGTTGAAAGACTGTTCTCCCAGCCTACGACAGCTGTGCCGAACACTAATTAAATTGAGGCACCTGGTTGAGCATGATCGACAGGTGCCCGATGATTGGGCGGTTTCGTTGATCTACGAGTTTGGAGACCACATGTCTGCTTTAGTGCTTCAGAGCAAAGCGCGGTAAATCACAGACGAAGCCTTTGGTCTTCTCGTGGTCCGGTTCTTCCCATGTCGTAAGTAAGGAGGGGCCATACAAGTACAAAATAGAGGCGACATCACAGTCTGACAGGATGGTCATGCTGGAATTGAATCGGCTGAAACTTTATTGTGGGAAGTGAACTCGACCGTATATGAACGAGGTTTCGGACGACCTGGTCAAAGAAGCTTCGAATGGGCCTCTCGATGCGTTACACAAAACGGCGTAGAGCATTGCAGAACGGTTAACGGTTGGCCTGGAAATACGGTAATTCCAGGTGTGGACGTCCCGTTCTGAAGACTGGTAAGCGAGTTGTTCAGTGTATGATGAAGTACTTTGGTTTAGCCGCAAATTTTATAGTTTCAAAAACCGGGTTGATACTGGGGTACGCCTCGTTGCTGAGTGCGTTTGAACCAGCTGAGAGAAAGAAGACAGATCTACCTGCTTTGTGTCGGAGTGCTCGATTTGTGGATGGCAGTGCCACTGCTGACGTAAATGCTGGTAACTCTCGCTGGTTTAGGCCGAAGCAACGAGCTCTCGACAGGGAAACCAACGGTCCAGGAATGGGTCATTGTATTCAAAAGTACAGAACGGCCCGGTTGGGTGAATTTCGTAGTAAATTTCAGTTTCTTTAGACTAGAGTATAGAAGAACGGGATAAAATAAAGAAAGAACGTTGTGTGTGTGTACGTGGGGGGGGGGGGGGGGGGGGGTTGCCGTTTCGCGACAGGCTGCTTTTCCTCTTCGTCCTCATCAACTTCGCCTTATTCTTGGTATTTGTTCTTCTTGGGGTCCTTGGAGAGGAAGTGATGGTCGCATGTTTTCAACGTCGTCACAAGCGCGACTGGTGTGGACCGCTTCGTCGTGATCCATCTTGTCCGGAGGAGTTGGTGGCATAACGGTGTAGTTATCGTCTCAGTAATTTGTACCGCCTGTATTATCTCCGAAGAAATTTATTTCTACCAATCTCTGGTTGGGGTTATTTTAGGCTAAATATAGCCTTCTTCATTTTATATAAAAAACTATCCTGAAACAAAGCTAACTTTACCAGAAATTAATGCGCTAGTTAAGCAGAAGTAGTGCTGATATCGAACAGTAGAAGGTGCATGCTATATAGCAGAAACAATCCGCGAGAGCTCACTATGCAGAATCGCGCTGAGCTCACCATCAAAACATTTATTTCACTATCTAGCACGTGCACGATAAAACAAAAGATTCACTTAATTTCACTATCGAGTTTATTAGTTAACTACAAATCAAAGTTTTGTTACAGGAACTCAACATTTGATTAGCACAAAACCGGACGGAGTTCAATGTCAAATATTTTTTAAACGATAGATAGTACAGTTTTGTTGGTGTCGTTGAAGCATACCAGAGGGGCCCAACCCGATGGCACCGTTTTGAGGTATCCTAACTGCTCAGAGATATCTAGCTGCCTACTTTAGAATCATTTCTATTACGACTGTTTATCGTGATTCTTTACAACGAAATATTCGTCTGAAATGATTGCAAGTTG
Source organism: Phytophthora tentaculata (assembly GCA_033557915.1). Lineage (NCBI taxonomy): Eukaryota > Oomycota > Peronosporomycetes > Peronosporales > Peronosporaceae > Phytophthora > Phytophthora tentaculata. The sequence continues at coordinate 831,354 of JAUCEA010000009.1, forward strand.
AGGGTTTATCTTAATCTTTGTACGCTGACATTCCTGTATTCGTCATACAACACCTGATATGCACAACGTTTTATGTAGAAGAATTATTATGGCACCACTCGACAAAGGAGTAATCAATTTTAGTGCTTTTACGCAGTACCAGATGGAATGCTATTTTTTGTTGGTCCGTAATTTTAGCATTTGAAATATCTTACAGTTCAAATAAAAACTCTGGGCATTCATTTAGTTACTAATCTAATTCCAATCGACCAGGTACATTATTCCAAAAAAATCTTACGTAGCCTTCAGGAGATAAAGAACCTTCTGTTATTTTGCGTAAACACCACTACATTGTAGTCGGTGTTGGCAGTCTTGTCCTTATTCTAACTTTTCTCTGCAAGCTCTCACACTGTTTTGAAAACGGGGTGCTCACTCGCCATGTGGCAATGCTGGCTGTTACCCTGCTCGTCACCCAAGTCATTGCTGTTCCGTTCAATACCAGCCACTTGAAATGGGAGCTGTACCCCGACTTCACGTTTGGCGGTCCGAGTGGTCAGCGCACTCAGTGCACGATCTATAACGCTCCATTATGTCATACAGCTATCTGCCAGACTCCAGATTGGGTAAAACCGACTATTGAGGTTTTAGTGAAGAGGTTCTCAGCCTCGCCTCATGGCCCTGTCTATTTCTCGATCCATGACTGTGTAAGTACGCTTTGGTATACCAATGCAAATGTGCACAGTATCATGCAGCGAGATGAACAAGTAGTAGCGGTCGCCATCTCGACGTAACGTGACATTAACCTAAGGTATAGTCAGTAATGTATACGATTCTCAATAACACAAATTTATATATTCATTTACCTTTGCTGATCAACCGATGGGGCGTACGTTAAGTCGGGCCCGTTTGCTTATGCCACGGCTCCGAGGTGTACCAGCGTGTGTGCACAAGTTGCTCACGAAGTAGTAAGGAGAAATTCTGTCCAGCAGAAGCTCTGAATTCGGGGCGTGTAGATCTAATCTGGAAAAGTTCCCCTTTACCTTCTTGTTCCTTGCTTCGAGAGTCATGTAGACCGTCTAACAAACTTAAAATAGCGTATTATTAAATACTCAGTGTTGACTTGGTTAGATAATAGCATATTATGCTCGTTTCTCGGTTTTTCTTCAAGAATATACCTTGAAGTGGACCTCGAACAGCGGCCAACTATCAAACCCTGGACAACGGTAACCATTTTACGTCGGAAACGGCTCAACAATTCTTGCAGACGCTTTATATTGTAAAACAGTACGGCGCGGTGTACCATATAAAGTGAAATGGTTTAGCAGGACGCTTATTGCTACGCATCAAATACACGTGACTGATTTGCATAATATTTAAAAAAATATTTGTCGCGGGTGATATCCCCCTACCGTATTGGCTTTCAGGAGGCGCTGGCAATACGCCGTCTTTCAAGTTGTACCGTTACTAAACGATACTTTCAATATATTGTTGCTCATACCTAACACCTCAAGCGTATAAGGCACGATATGACGAAATGTTTAAGCTGTATAAGACAAGTTAAGAAATTCAAACCTAACTTTGTAGCGAATTTGAAGACAATTAGGGTTAGGTATATATTTTCTGAGTACCCGTATAGAGTTATGCGATGTCTTTAATGGAGTATTTCCAGAAAGAAATGTGATACAGGAATGGTGTGGTGCACGCCATGGGGATGATATTGAATTGCAACTGTGATTCACGCAATCTATTCCCTGCTCCTTCCTGAATCTCCCCTTCAGTTGCCAACACAAATTGCTGCCTCAGAAAATGGCATTCCAAGCCCGTTGAAGATAGCTGAAAAATGCTCGGATGGAACTCAAAGAAGACAACCGACCTATCCCTGCATCACACGTTCCTCAAACCTGAACAGACGAAGAAGGACGTGGAGAACGAGGGCCATTTCGTGTGTGTAGAGGCGCAGATGCGGTATCTGCTCCACTGTGACGTTGACAGGCTGATTCGTATTATACAACGCTATTTGTCAGTTACTTAATGAAGTAATGTATGAAGAGAAACAGCTGCCGCTGCAAAGCGGCGAGCCCTAGAAGGCTACTCCCAGGAAATAGCCGCCCAAAACTTGTCGAGCAGTAGTGAGGTGACATTAACATCGGACGAACACAAACATAGTGCTTTGGCAGCGCGCAACAATTCCCCGTCTACCTCGGATGACCGCGATATTTCACGAACACGCATCAACAGTATGTTTAAACCTGTCTGATCTAACCATTTAAAGACCAAACCGTGTGATCGACATCACTGGATAATCCTAGCGTACGAAGCTGTACATTAGTACCGCCTGTAGTCACTGGGAGGAGTGTTTTTCATATCGCAAATTCCATTCTTCGACGCGATTATATCCGGTCATGCGTCGCCTATTTTGAGCAACTGTGTGTTGCTGATTACTTTGTGTGCTCCGCAACCTCTGCAGCGACGGATTCGAAGAGCCTGCTTTTTTTCGGACAAACGAAACAGAAAGATGAGACCGCAATTGTCGGTTTTGATAGGGCTACCACTGTAACGAAGTTGAGCCCCTCAAAAGTTGGAATTAACGCTTTACATGCTCATAAGAAAATCTGCTGTTGATGCTCTTGTGAAACTGAAGCTGGACCAATATGTGGGTCTGGCTCTTGAAAGCCCAGCATTGATTACATTGAGCAAGTATGTGATCATGCTCGACAAGAAGTTCCAAAATTGATAAGTGTCGTTGATCGGGATACTGGCGAAAGAAAAACGATTTTGCAGCAGCAAAAGCACTCGCGACAGTGAAAGGTTCGGTAAAACGTAGGATTTTGCAGCGAAGTTGCAGAACCAAATCGGAAAGATGACTGAGTTGCTTGCTACCCAAGGTCAGAGATAACGGTATCTTGTTTGTAATAAGCCGGAAACTGGATAGAGTAGATGAATACAAACCACACACTATATCCCAAACGTGTGCCGGGGAAATGTTGATGCTAATTCATTGTACTAGAAATGACAAATCAGAAACGTTCCAAATCGGGCTGAGGCTAGTTTAGCACATTCTATAATTTTCTACTTACTAATTTATTTTTAGTAAGAATTGTCTCAATAACATACTATGGTAACGAAATACTTATATCCAGGCAGAAGTTTTTATTTGCGTAAAAAAGAGATAGACGGACAATTGTTTATTGTATGAAGATGTTAATGTTTCTCTTAAATGAAACACTTAATGAAGTAGCGCTAATCTCACAAAATGGAATATTGATAAGGTGCTATGGGTGCTCTATCAATATCATTGTGACTTTTGCGGAATAGCATTGAGGAATTGCTGCAAGACCTAAGCTAAGAAAATGCTTTCACTTCCCGCCGAGGCTAACCACGCTTTAGTGTATGTAGTTGGAAATTCAGAGCATCGGTTTCCCTTAGGCACTTTTTATGTGTGTGTGTTTTAAGCCCATGACACCCATTTCATCGGGAATAAAACCAAGAGGGGATCATCGAGGTTGTATTTTGGTATCTTAAGCAAGAGACATGTTCATAGACAACTAAGGATATTAAGAGCAGTACCCACATTACTAAAATAAAGGAACCTAAGGAGATGAATTGGCTTGAGATAAAATATCCCTCACTTCTCATAGACGGGCTGTAGATCTATGCTTAATTATCTGTGGGATAATTACTCTCGTTCTGACTAAAATTAATTTAAGGTCGCTAGTAATTATCTAATGCTAGATTGAATTCGCCGTATACAACTGCAGACGCACTGCAGACGAAAGTCAAAAACGTCTCATCTAGAGTTCCTCAAGTGTCTTCATCTCGAGCTAAAGTTGAAGACTGGGTGGTATTGATGCGCGATCGTGAGCTCCAATGAACGTCTTTAAAACGTCGCGATTTCCTGCTCTGACCATGAGCCCTAACAAACAGACGGTTAGCGCAAAAGGAAACTCCAAGCAGTACAGACGCGCCACCAGCGCTCCTGCAAAATCTTTTCGGTGCTAAAGTCGCGCCACCAACCACGGGGAGGAGAGACACTATTCGAATGTGGCGTCTGCAAACCCAAAACAGCTTCAATAATATTCGAAGACGACCAGCTTTCCTGTGCAACCATATCAAGCATTTCAGCCAAGGTGAAGCGCCAACATGCTTTACAATCCAGCACACGCACTTGAAGAACGGCGCGGTGATTCCCAGACCTGGTGTTGAGAACAGGGGCAGCATTCATGCACAGAACTGCGCGGCTTATTGGAGAAGGCTACACCGATGCCACAGGCGGTGGTGAGTGCGAAAGTGACGGCAGCAATCAGCACCAAGCAAGCGTCGTCGTACATGTAGTGATCAATGTGTCTGCATCTTTTATTGTGACTTGCTTTCAATAGACTACAATGCTTGTGATCGCATAGGTATCTTCAAACTTTACATTTAAACAAAATACGACAGGACTTAGACTTGTTTTCGTACTGGAGGGACACATTAACAACAAAAACGTAAATATTGGATACATGTTTATAAGATAAATACACGAAAAAAAATGCATTTGGCGAAGTAGGGGCATGGCATGTCCGTGACTGATACACGTTTGCTTTTATATTTTTTATTTTTTTTTATTTTTTTAATGCCCATCCTGGATATAAAATCGATCATGTACGGGGTTTCAGTAAATAGGCGTAGTCAAAAGGCCTTGCGCTGAGTGGGTTAAAAAGCGCGGCGATTAACAACATTGTTTACAACCGTGTCAACAGACGTGACCGATACGGTGTTTCCCCTTGCTAAACCTATATGCATCAGCGTAAAAATTCATACACATATCATGTTATTACTTCGGGACATACTTCGCAACCGTGGCTTTGAGCGTTTTCTCATTGCTCACCTGATGTACATACCTTGCGTTATCATCTATACACCGACGAAACTATTAAAAAAAACTAACTGCCCATCCTGTTAGCCACCCGATGCGTAATTTTTCACCATTTCGCTTGTGTGGTGACCAGAGTGCCACAACGGCGCACCTACACAGCATTGCAACAATACATAAGCACACCGACGTCAACGACATAAGACAAATTTAACAGAAATATAGATGATCGGCCCGTTTCGCCTCCACTACAGCCACCACGTCGTCCTTTTGCTCCGACTATAGTGCACAGAATATGTGAACTATAGTTGTAGATCCAAACGTCGTACGAGCATAGAACTTGTATGTGGTGGTTCCGGTCCGTATACGGTACGCAACTTACGATGCAGTCACAACAGCCAACTCTATATCAATGTGACACAACGATTTGATTAGTGCTATTTGCCCATAGTTTCCGCTTCCAAACCTTCAGATCTCAGCACCCGTACCCCAAGGAATGCGTGGTCAATGCAAAGAAGGCGAAAAAAGCCCCAGCGAGAAGTTCTCCAGGAACGTGAGTTCTCTTTAGTTTGGTACACAAAGTTTCTATCAGCTTATACCATGTGAAACAATTTCCACCAAGGGAAACCTGTAAAGTTTATTCAAATCGGTAGGAAAATAATACCTAACCATTTGAAACTTGTATTGAATTGATTCATACTATTCGTGTGTGCATGATATCCGGACGTACTACTACTCGTAGCACTACCAGGATAATGATGGTATCTCTCTCCTAAAATGATATAAACCTGAACTTAAGCAATTCTAAACCATGTAAAGCTGCGATGTTAGTCGATCAGAGAAGTAATCAGCTTGTAGCACATTGTCTCAAGCTCGATGAAATATAAGATTCGAGCAATGTGATAACTCGTGTCGTGAAAACAATTCCAGCTTAATGGGTTAAACCCTTTTTCTAACGTTTTTTGAAGCGCGATTGCGGTGTAGGTGTCTCAAATGTAACAGCAAGCTGCCCATCTAAAACTGCACCATACCAAAATTTATAGGACCGGATGATCTTATCGGACCTGTACCAAATGGATGGTACATCAACATAAAAATAGTAGCCATCAAAACATATACTTCAAGTATATATAATCTTAAGTTTAGATGTTGTGGGCCACAAAGGTCAAACTTACCAAAAAAAGAGTCCGGCGTGCGGACAGATGGCGGGTACGGCGGCAACGACGGCGAGCGAGTGAGCTTGGAGAGGCGGTGTGATGTAGGATCGTGGTGAGTAAGTGTGGTGACGGCGGCGACATCGGCGCGATGACAGTTGCACGGGTGGTGGGTGAGTGAGGATGTTGCTGCGACGGAGGAAGCGGCGCGTGGACGGTGGTTGGAGAGCCGGGAGGGCTGCACTGGTGAAGATGACCGACTTCTAGTCGTTTGGCGCGTCTCTCGACAGCTAATGCAGTGTCTGGTCCGTGGACGTAGAAGTTCATGGGCACGATATGGGCACGTCAAGGAGGGGGTTGATGTCCGACAGCGGTTGGTTTATGACGGCGTGCAGTCGATATGCGGACGCTCGCTGACAGTAGCGAGTCAAGTACGGCTTTGTCGGTGTACGAGCCTGCAGCAGGCTTGCTGCATGTGTACCCGGTGGCGTCGTTCTCGGATGTACGCCGTGGTTATTTTGTGGTAGTTCTCCCCGACAAGAGGAATACGATGCTGCGGTTGAATGTGGTGGGTTCGCTGGTGATCTCGTGGTAGGGTCGCGACCTGGATCTGTTTAGCTGCGCACAATGCTATAGTGTTAGCAATATGCCCTCAATTCTTCAGAGGCAGGTGGTGTCGCTGGCTTGCGTCACTCGGCTGCTTGTACAGAGGGCGACCGTGGAGGAGATCGTAGCTATGGGGCGGTGGAGACCGAGGCGATGGAGGCAGCGACCGCGACCGCGTCAGAGTTGGATTCGGAGGAAGAGGCCAAGCTGGGCATCGCGGAGGGGAGGATGGGACTCCCAAGGGCAAGAAAGATGCGTGGCGGAGTAGACTGGAGGCGGAAGTGCTGCGTAGGGTGAGGACAAGCATTCGGAGCCGGTGCTAGGAGGACATAGCCCGGAACAGGAGCCGGATGTTGCTGTGGTGGCGCTGCATGAGGTTAAGGCGCTAGAACTGGAGAGGATTGATCAGTTGGGCTGTTGCATCGCTTCGTCGGTTGGATTCCGCGGTTCTGCAGCATAAGCGCCCAATCTACAGCTTGAAGCTGTATTAGCTCAAGGTGGAGGCGTTTCAAAAATTCGACGTGGGGCGCCTTTGGTTTTCCGTCCGCGGAGCGTCGGCAGATGTACGGGATGTAGGCATTTATGATGCCCTGTCGATAAGACCCAGAAACTGCGATCTGTTGTACTTTTTGTAGCGTCTTGCAAGCTGCAGCGAGTATCTTTACAAACAAAGTTGTATAATACACGATAAAATTAGTTATGCTAACTTGTACATACACGATAAGAAAACGTACCTTTGGAGGCGAAGCTGGTCGTGTACGTCGACGCCGCCCATGTAGGTCTGATAGTCTTTTACCACACTCGGAGCCATCATTTCGGCTTCGTGTGTTGTCAGTGGATTCCGACGCACGATTCTGTCTTTCTGTGCGCTTTCCCCGGTTGCGAGAATGTGCACACCCTGATTGTCGTACCAGCGAATCGCCTTCAAGGCCGGAATATCAACAGAGTTGGCAACTTGAAAGCTACCTCTCTCAATGTTTTTCGGTCGCTTGTTTGAAGCCCGTCTCCCGTTTTTCTGTTTCGGTGGCAAAATACCTTCGCAGAGGCCTTGCTTGTTCATCATAATCGTGCCGATACTGTAATAATTCATCGTCAGCAACTGCATCGCAAGAACCGCCGACGTATAAAACCAGTCTGTCACGATCAACCGGAAGTCAGCAGGCCCGGATGGGCCAAACACGTGGTGGAGGTTTCGAATTACTGCTGCTGGGCCCGACTTCTCATCCGGTGATGTACTGCTGTCTTGCATCTGGCGATTTCCGCAGTAAACTTCAAAGCTATATAAGACACAATAAGAAAAATACAAAAAGGTATTAGACACGAAAAGAAAACTTAGGACAAAAAAAAACGTGCCCGAGGGCACGCTCTTCCTTACCGAATACAGTAAGCAGTCTTTGAACAGCACAACATGGAGAGTTTTGTCACCAACTTGTGCGGTTTGTCGTTCATGTAAACCCTCATGCGGTTGAATGTCGATCTTGATGGAAGCATAGCTTCATCAAACGCCATGATAGGATGAGGTATGTAGCTGGCTTGAAAGGTTTCTTGTAGGACGTCTATGACAGGACGTAGCTTCCATGCGCGATCTGTAGCAGCACGAGGATCTGCGTTGCTGCTGAAATGGAGGTTTCTCGAAATATGGGCGAAACGATCGCGTGTCATAAATGCATTGAAACACCCGCGAGAGATCGCTCCTTCATCAGTTGTGTTCCAAGGATTCTCGAACTTCTCTTTTTTTGGAGCAATGGTACTAGCAATCAGTAGGCCAATAAACACACACAGCTCTCTGCCTGGAATCCCCGGCGTCCGTTCGAGATTATACCAAATTTCTGCAGGCGGTTGCACCTGGAAACCGGGGCGTTTGAGCTTACGTGCTTGTTATTTGACATGCTGGGCTGTCACACGCACGTGAAGGTTTTCCGCAAAGTACTCGTCACTCGACCTAGCAATCGCTTCCCACTATGAAGGTGGGGCGACAAGAAAAAATGCCCCAGACGGCGTTTCTGCAGCTTTGAGGACTTCTGAACTAGGTCCATATTCTCCACCATAGATACCAGGATAGTCTTCCTCAATCCAATTATCAGTACGATCTTCGTAAGGTTCATGTAAGTATGGGTACGGTGTGACAAGACTTGGCTCGCTCCTCCCATTGCTCTTCATGTCTTTCAAAAAGTCTTTGCGTACATTGCCTCGCGCTATTTCGTCAACACCGCCGACTGCATCAAGAAGCGACGGATCAAAGGGAAGGTCAGGAGCTACGCCTGACTTCTGAGCAGCAGGTTCGCAAGACTCAAGATCGTCTTCACCCTTAAACACAGAAGTCACGTCGGTCTCATCGTCGGAATCCATGCAAGCGAAGTCTTCGTGTTGTTCTCCAGGCTCAACAACATTCGGATCATCTACACAGTTGTACAATACATGATATCAGTTCATAACGTGTATGCATAACGTGTATGTACACGATAAGCGTACCTTGACTAATACAATGCTCATCAGTGGCTTCTCCGTTATCCAAGGCATCCTCGTTTCCCGCAGTATCGCTGTCGTCACTGGCACTGTTATCCGAGAACACATACCCGCTTCTTGACATATCCGCCTCTTCCAACTCACAGGTCAGAATACGGCGCGAATGGTATGCATCTGCTGAATAAATAAAAATTAGGAATTATTTCAAATAGGCATTCTCCACGCAGGATCCGTACCAGGATGATCAGCCGAACTGGATCCTGGGCGCACGATCCCAACAGAAGGAGCTGTACAATACACGATATAATTAGAATCATATAGCATATAGTTCATCCACGATTAACGCACCTCCCGAGTTGCGCGTGGCGTTGCCACCTTCCACAACAGAACTGCGGTCACGGACCTCGGTAGTTGGCATAGCGTTACCGAATCCATCAGTCGCACTGGGGTCAGGCCCGTCCGTACTTGCCGTAAGGTAGAGATCTTCCGCACGCGCACTGGCGTCAGGCACGCCCGTACTTGCCGCAGAGCGGCCACCATCCGACCCGGAACGGGGCTCAGGGATGTCAGCACGATCTGAAGCAGAACTGGGGTCAGATGCGGCGGTAACAGACGTATCGTGGCCACGCGTGGTAGGAGCTGTATAATACACGATAGGATTAGACTCTTAAACGGTACAATACATGCAAACTCAGCGCACAATCTGTGCCACCCGTAGAGGGAATCGTAGATGCATCACCATGCGCGACAACACCGGAGGTGGAAAGTCCGTAGCATCTACGGATACGCCACCCACCACAGCAGCACTCGGGGAAGGCGCGTTCTGCGCAGCTATGGCTTGAGAGTAGGCTTCTCGGGCTTGTCGTTTCGCTAATGCGGCTGCTTCTATTCATGCGCATGTCTTGTAAGGCACGCACAAACAGCAGAGAATAATAACAACAAGCTTACCGAGGTCACAGCGGTCCAGATACCGCATTAAAGCTTCTTCTCCGACGAAGTAGTCCACGTTATCCACTCCCTTCTTCATCATACCCGGCTTGAGGTACGTATGATGCAAGGAGATACCGGTTGGCTTCTTTGAATCCTAGCCGAGCTTGTTCAGCTCTCTCCATCGCGCTTGGAATGCCATCACCTGCAGCTACGATCTGTTCTACCAACTTGAGGGAAGATTCTGAAATGAGGAAGAAATGGGTGGCGCGAAAACACACCTCTAATGCACGATAGGATTTTAGGGTACTGCACACCAAACATTTAGCATCTAATTTCCCTAAATTCAAATATGATGTCTGTGTATCTTTGCACGGATACACAGGAAAGATGTGGATACATACCTAACCCTTTTTGACTTCAAGTTTGTATGGACCCATAAAAAGAAATAAGTTTAAAACGCTTAACGTGTCTAATACAGCTTAAGGATTTTCCCATAGCGTGTCTAATACATGTCTCGCGCTGGCGGGGGGGGGGGGCTAAAGGTAAGGCGGATTACACCGTCGTTGTCTGTAAGCAGCATGTGAGTTACGATATGGGGTTTCAAAATGTTGTGTTAATACTGCCTGCCTGACTTAACCGTACCACTTTTTGTGACAGCTTCCTTACTAAAACCAATAATAAGAGCTCGCATTGTTAGGGAGCATTGAATATAAAGTGTATTGTGTTAGAGGATTCAAAAGAGCGGAATGGTGCGCTAAATATAATGTTAGCTAAAGATCTAAGAGTATTTCCGTTCCCTGAAGTATACCTCAGTCTCCAGTTTTAGTCAGTTTGGCATCGAGTTTAATTGAGGTGTAAGCGCTACCTGTATCAAAGAAAACAAAATCATATATGTAAAGATCGCTGCTTGAACTAGATCAACGAATAAACTCAATAGCAAACATGCCGTTACCAGCTTCATATACGCCGACAAAAAAAAAGCATATTGCTGAGGATAACCGGCAGGGTAACTTGATCCTCCCGAGATTGTTGCATTGTAATGCAGGGTGCCACGGTATAACACTTGTCAACCGCTGCCTATTGGCGGTAGTAGTACTCATATGATGACGGTGGGGTTAAATGAGTGTTTTCTTACCTGGGTATACACGTATACACATGTCGAATTGCTTGTGAGGGTTGTGTGTAGAATGTTCGGGAAACGTTCTATTACACAGCTTTCCATTCGTGGGTTCTAACCACTCTTTAGATTCTTATAGAACCGAAAACAATAATATTTAATAATAATCGAAATAAATGGTATTTATTCTGATCGAAGGTACAAAGCACCTACTAGAAAATGGTGAAGTTAATAGCTCCCGCGAACACGTCAACACCAACGTTGGAGCGACCATAGCTTGTCCTACAGAGCGGTATACAGAATAAGGTCACCACCGCTGAAATTTCATGCAACGGGCTTTCTTAACACCAATCCTTTTTTTCTGAAATAGGACCAAATCACTTCTTATTAGCTCTGCTTGTGATCCATTTCTGTCCTAAACTTAAAATCCACATGACCAAAATATCGTATTTAGTAGATATATAACTTCAAAATCCATAGGACCGAAATATCGTATTTAGTAGATATATAACTTCAAGGGGTACGCACTGACGCAGAACACCACGGAAATCGGTACGTCATCACGAAGCTAGACAACGATACGGGCAGCGGCCTTTCATCTGGCGACGAAAGAAACGCCTCGGCTGAGCTGGCGGCGTGGAAATGTCTTGACAATGCGAGTATAAAGCTTAGGGTAGACGATGTCGACGAGCTTCTGCTGCGCGAGGCACGTGACGAGGTTGGAGCTGCCACGGCGCGGCTCCGCTGGCGCATGTTGGGGCTGACCCTCCAGACACAGTACAAGTCGGTGTAGCGGAGATTCTTGACACATGGCTGGATGCGTCGTATTGAACTCCAACAGAAGCTACGTCAATGTCAGTTTCACTAATGCAGAATCCGTGTCAACTATTGCGATTCGTTGAGGTGGTGATATGGCTTAGCATCTTTTCGGTGACACTAATATTCTTTACGAAGCCGCAAATCGAGCAATTTTTTCCATCAGCGTTGATGGTGATGCCGTAGGCTCGGTACAAGTCAATATTGCATGCATTGGGCAAACAAATATAACAGGAGAACGCGTCACACCATTGGACAGCACCTATGAGTCACGATCGAGATCTGACTCATACCGCTGAGCTTTTGAGTAACCTATTTAGTGATATCGACTTCGTACAAAGTGTTTCAATAGCCTCACTTGACGATGATATGATCCGCCTCCGATCGCAATCACTGGATGACCTTGGCTTGATACATGTGCGCAATCCGAACAAAAGGTTTGTGTTAATTTAAAACGGCTATATAGACGCTTATTCTATCCTACATAATATTTTAGATATGGTACTGTTCAGCATGGTATCGTTTTACTTACGACGGCATTAATAATGCCATAGAATAAGTGTCTATATAGCCGTTTTACATTTCAGGGAAAGCAGGTCGTTGATATAGTGCGAATTTTGCAGCAATCGCTTTGTGGTGCAGCTACTGAGGGTCAGGTCAAACTACCTGGCACTCTGCACGCCTTGGACAGAGGATAACAGTCGATCGAAGTGAATGAACAGATTATCAAGGCAGACGAAAAGATTATTGGCACGCACACAGCGCTTTCCTTTCACGTACGGACGGATAGCAAGCAAAAATCAAACAGCGATAGTAGAAAGGACGAAAAATCGGCGTACTGGGCCTCTCGAAAGCTTGTGTCTGCGAAGAACAGCGGGGCAGCAGCGAGAATGGCGTACGCACTGGTTTACAGATCTGGACTTGATAGTGTAGCCTTGTGTTACACTGCTGATCCTGAATTTGGTCCAGGTTGTTGGTCCTATATTTCCAGGTCTTAAACCTCTCCTAGGACGGATCCAACCCGATCGTTGGGATGAGAGCTCGTGCAGAGTAGCTGCTTTAGAGACTAAGCGTAGACCCGTGGTGTTACGGACAAGCCCCAGGTGATTTTTTACGGGGAGGGCTTCTTTTTCTTTCAGGACGGGAACGCTTTGACCGCTGAGGCCTAGTTCAGTTCGGGAGTCGCAACTGCCAGAGGAACGCGTTGAACGTGAGTGGAGCTTAATAAGTACTGAATCTGTGAGACCGCTGTGATCTGACTGAAAGCGGAGTGCTTCTACATGAGTAAGAGTTTGAGAACGTCGACTTAAGACGATGTCGTTGTGGTTATCGCGTACTAACGCGCGAGGAGAGAGAGGACTGTACCACACCCAAGGACTTAGGATGGACGGGCAGAACCATGGTGAAGAGAGGGACCAAGACGCTCAATTTGGCGACACCGCTAGCAAGATGGTCGATAATGCGATTGAAGGACCAGATGGGCCTCTAGGCCAGCTCGGGTTCTTCAGTGATGATGAAGGGGCATCTAGTGGGGTCCCACCTGGATATTGTTTTAGGCGATCAACCGGCTCCGAGTGCACCGCTTTAGAGCTCACCCGTCCTGACATCACGACGTTGGAAGGTTTGGGAGCAGTGAGAAGTGCCGTCGAACGGGCCATGATCAAAACAGAACGTGCTGAGTTGAGCAGCGGTCCACAGGTAGATCCGGCTGCTCAAGATCAAGCGGTGGCGTCGGACCTACCCCACGCGAGCGCACCCGCTTCTTTGGCGATGGGTGCGACCCACTTAGCTGGTACCTTGGGGTCTTCGCTTGGTTTGGGTACGCAGCCCCTCACGATTTTTTGCCCATTGGGACCGCTGGTTCCAACGGTGTCTCCAGTGACTTCAGGAGGTGCGGTGTCCGGCGGTATCGAAGTCAAGCAGCAAGACTAGCACAAGCTACGAACGGCGAATGGTTGTGGCATAGTGTCCCAAAACCTTGTGCCCGTGCAGATGACGACCCCGGTGTCGCAACCATCTTAAGCTAGGTGACACCCCCTACGCAGTACCAACTGTGCCTACGAATACGCCTGTGCCTCGTCGGCGCGTACAGACGGCTATTGTGTCCTACGGTGGTGTCACAATCGGAGAGTCGACTGGTATTAACGGATTCGGGTACGCTGTCCCGTACTCGCCGTCGTTCTCGGGTGCTCTTGGGCTGGTGCCGGGCTTGACTTCATGCTCTCAGACTAGAGCCTGACGCCTGGGGTTAGTGGAGGTGCGACTGCCCCTCCGATTAAGCTGGAAGTGCGAAACGTGAATGTGGGATATGCTTTTGCCTCGCCGGCTGTGCAGCCGCTGGAGCTGGCGCCGGCGGCTCCAAGTGGGCCAGTGAATGCTACAACTAACCGTACCGTGTCATGGCTGGGTATGGTGGCATGCCATCCCATATCAAGAACGCCGTCAAGATGATACAACCGTTCTACTCTGAGAACGCTACTGTGGAGAAAGCTAAGTCGTTCTGGAGTGCGTTCGAGATGGCTACGGTACGATTGGACTAGCAAATGCGTCTGAGTGCTTTCAGGGAATGTCGTAAGGGTATAACTGGCGAACAGGTGGATGTACTCACAGATTAGTGACTTCGAGACGCTGAGGACTTGGTTCCATAACCATTTCGTTTGTCAGACTCCGTCTCAGATAGCCGAGCGCTTGAAGAACACCAAGTGTACCGGGCATATCGATTGAGGTCTGGGCATGCGTTGTGTCAAGTCTCTGTGATGCGGCCCAATGCTACGATCCACAGATGCGGTATCAATATAATTCTTGGCTGGATTACAGAACCGTGAGTGGAAGTCGGCGTCGAGTATGACGATGGTCAACACCATCCCTCACCCGGTGGCCGTCTTACTATGCATCTACCGGCTGAGCACGACAACGATTTCATCGACGAGGTGATCAAACCCCAGACGGACAACGCACTGATGGAAAAGATGCTGACCCTGGTTGAGCAGACTCGGGGATTGCTGCGTTAGCAACATCAGCAGCCGGTCATGCGCCCGCCGACCTCCGGTAGTCCGACGTACATTACCGCTGTCTATGAGATGCCCATCGTCCAAGGATTACCACAGCAAGCGTACTAGTACAAGTGGTAAACGTGGCGGCGCCGCAGAGAGTGATCGGAATAAGGACCAGACCTGGCTGGTACACTCAAGATGGACACATTGTGTGGATGCTGTCACATCCTCGGGTGTAGCAGGCTCACGTGTCGCCGTAACACGGCTACTAGTGGAAGCACCAAGCGGTGGGCCGTATCACGGCTAAGCGAATGCTACCGAAGCAGAATGAACCCTTGCAGGAACTCGAATGGAGAAGGAGGTCGGCAGGGCCAAAGAGCGTGCTACATTTGTCGAAGCACTGATCATCTCTATGCTGACTGCCCGACGAAAGCAGCACTCAACCAATTCATGGCTCAAGGGAGGTGCGACCAGTGCCCCTGCGCAAGGGCGCACTCAGCCGTCCCAGCAATTATGGGGGCAGGAGGAAGGGGAAGTGAGACGTGTCGCTCCTTCCTCTTGTCACTATGGCGACACGGGTTGGAACGCTTCGACTACCGTAGTGGGTACGGTTGGAGAGTTTGAGAGTGTTCCGGAATGGATTGGAGTGGCGACTGGTACTTCATCATTGGTTGGTGCGCCAAAGCCTGAGGTGAAACTGGAGAGTATGATGAACGTTGTGAACGACGAAAGCCGAGCTGGTTGAGAAGGCGCCACGCAAGCCCGAAGAGCTGCGCCGGCCGGGGCCTCAACCCAAGAGCGCCTCTGAAGCTAAGATTGACTGTGAACCGAGCTATATGATACCTGCGGCTTCGATTGGAGTTACACTGGATTACAACGCTACTAGAGCATGTCCAGTCGTGGACGAGGCGGAACAAGTACTAACGAAGAAGGACGGGTGAAGAACGCCCGTTGTGATAAGGGCCGACGAGCCCAGCAACGTTGCACTGGAGAAGGAGGACGGCGCTTCCTTCTAGAGTTTGCCTGCGCGGTACCGCTCTCTGGTTCAGAAGACTGTATATTACCTCGTGAAGAACGAAGACATGAACAAGCATAACGAGTGCGAATCTTGCAAAGGACGCTGCGTTACCCGGTTCGGCAATAGCTTCGATTTGCGGATACGCTTATAGTCGGCCTTAGCCTACTGGTGCGGCACGATCCCTGAACGAAGACGTTATCAGGTGGTCCGGTACGCCGAGGAACTTTTCTGAAGCGTAGCCGAGGTGATACGCTCGCGACGGCAGGAACGACAGTCGCTCCGTTGCGAGAGGTAACGCATGTCCCGAGAACGCGACCTTCCTGGAAAGTGTGGTTCGACCTTTCAACGCTGTTTTCCTCGCATACGGAGGTGCTGGGTGATCCTGGGCGTACTCTAGAAAGATCGGAAGAACTTGACCAGTACGTCTGTGTCGTGCGGAGCAGTGACTGGCAAAAGAAGCCTGGACTCAGATAGGTTTCGAGGGACGGCTCGTCGAAAGGTGGAGGTGACCATATTAAAGCTGATAGTCTTCTACCCGAAGGCGAACGAGTCAATGGATCTGTAGACGGCATCGAGGACGTCTCCGCTGGCTACTTTGAATGTGTAATAATGAAGCTTCTGTTTGACTCCGATGCGATAACAAGCCTGGTAAACCTGCGGGTCCTACGCCGAATTGGTAGAGCTGAGGAACTTCTGAGACCGTATGAGCAAAGTCTGCGAGGCGTTGGAGGCCAGAAGATCCGTATCGGGGGCATAATCGACTTTTTCATGCGTCTAAGCTCGACGGAAATGATACGACACTTTGTGGTAGTCGATCGGATGCATGTGGACGCCATTCTCGGTACGGATACGCTGCGAGCGTCCCTTTCTGTGATGGACCTGGACGACAGTACGCTCACTCTCAAGAACACGGGTGAAGTGTTCCAGGTTGGATTGACTCGTGTGTAGAAAATGTTCGTGGCAAAGATCGTTTCGGCAGTGCACCTACCGCCAGGGGGACACGCGCTGGTGAACACAGAGATTTAGGGCCTAGTGAATGATAGTCTGACTGTGCTCGTCGAGGGTCTATCAGACCTGCACGCCTCTTCCAAAGTGGCCGGAACACTCTGCTGCCACCAAAATGGGAAGCTTATCGTAGAAGTATGCAACGCGTCGATGGAGGACATTGTGATCAAGAAGGAACTCAACTGGCTGCGGCGAGCGTCGTGCCGGAAGCAGCCTTCGGGAACGCCCACATGCGGGCGGAAGACAACGTGTCCGATGAGCTGCTTACTCGTAGTCCTGGATGGGCGCTGTGAATAGCGCCGTGGTTCAGAACGCTAGTGCAACGGTCGATCCCATGCCCGAAATTGATATAGTCCTGCAGGAGGAGCTTGAGGTGGAATTTGGGGTCTCCAAGCTCAGTGACAAGTAAAAGGCGCTGATGCGGGCGTTGCTGGAGACCTTCCCCGATATGTTTGTAGAAACCTCGATGACTCCGGGACGCACGGATCTGATGGAGCTCTCGATCGATACGAATATGTATCCACCGATAAAGCAACGACCGTACCGGATCTCGATAACAAATAGGATGTGATGGAATCCGAGATCCAGAAGTACCTCGTACAGAAGTGTATTCGCCCGTCAATGAGCCTGTGGGCCAGTCCGGTTCTCATGATACGCAAGCCGTACGGGGATATCCGGTTTTGCATTGACTATCGGCGGTTGAACGCAGTGAGTATCAAGGACTGTTACCCGATGCCTGTTATCGACGACGCCATCCTAGATATCCTAGGGAACGCTAAATTATTCTCCACGATGAACATAGCCTCCAGGTATCGGAACGTACCCATGGTGGCTGATAGTTGGGGGAAACAACTTTTACGTGCAAATACCGCCTCTGTTATTACCTTGTCATGCCATTTGGGCTATGCAATGCAGTGTTGGCGTTCGAGCGCTTGATGGAAAATGTGCTCGTGGATCTGAAACGGCGGACCTGTTTTGTCTATCTGGACGACTGTGTGGGCTTCAGCGAAGACTTTCCTACTCATCTTGTTCGGTTACGAAAAGTGCTGCAACGCTTTCGAGACGCAGTCTATAAAGTAAAGATGAATAGTGTGGCCGGGGTCGCGACCAGGTGTCTTTTCTTGGATATATCGTGACACGGTCGGGAATCATGCCAAATCCCAAAACAGTAAAAGCGGGTCGGACCATACGGCGTCCGCATGTCATTCACACGGTCCGAGCGTTCTCGTGGCTCACTAGCTACTTTCACCGGTATATCCCGGGATGCGCTGCCCATTTAGCGACTCTAGATGATGAAGGGTGTGTCTTTCCATTATAACGAAGACTGTGAGACTGCGTTGCTACAACTCCAAAGATGGTAGTCGAACCTCCTATTATAGCGTACCATGACTTTTCGAAGCGGTTCCAGTTGTACGTGGACTTGTCGCGAATCGCGGTCGGAGCGTGCCTGATGTAAAGCATGGACGGTCGGGACCGAGTAGCGGCAAGTCCAGTAAGTTGCTTGTCGGATCGGAAAAGAATTGGATCACCCACCAGGATGGCACGCCTGAGATCAAGTTCTGGGGTGTCGTCAAAGCGACAAGGGAATTCCGGTGCTATCTGGACAGACAGGAGTTATACCGACCACGAGACGCTGACCTGGGTCTTCTACGAGAGCAACCGTACTACCAATGCCAAGTTGACATGATGGGCGATGAAGCTGTCCCAGCTACGCTTTAAACTGTATCACAAGGCTGGCAAGTCAATGGGCCACGTGGACGGTCTCTCCAGGCTCTACACAGCGACGGTAAACGCCTTGACGATGGAAGACTATCTGAACGATGAAGAGGTAGCGGACGAAAAGAGGGACCTGTCGAATTTGGGGAGGACGCCTCGAATGCTGCCCGGAATGACGGTTTGAGCGAAGTCGAGGAGGAAGGCGTGTACGTGAATACCGTCCCGAGGGAAACGGTTGCTCTTGAGGAAGAAACGGCCGGTCTAGACGGGCCCGTGACTACGTCACCCTTAGAGAGTTTTGACTGATTTCAAAGCGGTTTCGTGAAGAACCGCGCCGACCTCCGTGGACATTGGCGAGGGTGGCCTTCTTGGAAAATGGTGCTCTGACGGTGAACGCTCAAGTCGGAGTGAAGACGCTTAAGTTGGCGCCTCTATACGAGGTACGCATAGGAATACTGATGAAGCGAGCTCACTTCCGAGCCCGAGCGGTCCACGCGAGGACATTATGTGTGCCGGTGATTCCTTTACCTTTTATTGACCCGGTGCTATACTACTGCCATGGAGATATGTTGGTTGTCAACGCTGGATTGACTAAGCAGATTGACCGGCATGTGTACTGGCAAGTCTGGAAGCGCGATGCTACTGCGTATGTGCGTGCATTGTGTATGGTAGCGGAAAGGGGTACCGACCTTGGCATAACGGACAGATGCAACGCATGCCAGTGCGAGAACTGTTTGGACCCTTCTCACTGTAGGTGGCGGATGCCGCCTCGCGGAAATAAGTACATCCTCGTTTTCGCCGACTACTTCACGCGGTGGGTTGAAGCCTTCCCGGTGGCTACTCTGAATACTCTTACGTTCGCATACGTTATGATCAATGGGATCATCTCTCGGCCTGGTGCCGCTGAGAGGCTTTTGAGTGATCGAGGTTCGAACTCCATCTTGAATTTGGCAAAAAAAATCAAGACCCTGGGTATTAAGAACATTTTCGGAGCAGCGTACTACCCACAGACGCAGGGGCTGGTGAAACGCTTTAATGGGACACTGTTGGGTATGCTTTGAATGTTCGTAAGCAAGTTGCAAACATATTGGGACTTGTATCTGTCCCGCGTGCTCTTTGCTTTCGTACTTCGTACCACGGAGCCTTAGGCGACTCTCCGTTCTTCAGTTTTTGAGAGGAAGCCAATCCTACCGCTCGTTCTGGCCTTCTTGAACACGATCAGTGAGTGGAAAAGCAATGAAGTGGCCGCTTATCGTCGTCGACTGTACTTGCCCCTCCGCGATCCCGGAGGATGGTAGAGCATTGACTACTGAAGGGGCAGGACCGTCACGAGCGCAGGTTATGTGGACAAGAAGACGGGACTTTCGACGGTGGCAACACCGTATGGGTATATCAGTACTTCCGCGCCCGCAGAGGAGAAATGAGGGCTAAGAAACTTGCTTTGCCATGGCACTGAACGTACCGGATCCTCGTCAAAGTGGCCGAGAACGCTTATAGCGTAGCTATCCCTACGCATCCCAATAATGTAGTGACAAATCGCCTGAAGAAATTCCGTAGACGCTGGAGTCGCCCGTTGCTGACGGAAGTTCCCGAAGGAGTCGACGATACGCAAGGAGGACGAGACAAAGGACCATTCTCGCTGGACGATCTCCCGTCGACGAGCTTTGTCGACAGAAGGAACATCGCCGGCGATGAAACGGTCTTCTCTGGAGTCTCGAATGCAATGGTAGAGGTTTTGGCCAAAAGGGTGAAGAGCCACGTAGAGCATTACTTAGTGCTGGCTGCGACGTACGAGCGTGGTGGCGACCGGCATCGGAGCTACTACCTGCCTATGGTCCCAAAATTTGAGCTTTTGAGGATGCTGAGAGACGCGACCGAGGGTGGCCGGCGTTACCCTCGGTCGCGTCTCTCAGCATCCTCAAAAGCTCAAATTCATCACTAGAAGGGGTAGTGATGTTGACCGGACGGCTGGATCGGTTAACCTGTGTTGGACGATTGGAGAAACGCGATGGCGTTTAATGGTGTATATTTTTTGATTTTCTTAATCAAGCGTGAAGTGTACCTATATGACTATCGAAACGACTTTAATTTGGGTGGTACGCTTCGACGGATTTTGGATCTTTTTGGTGTATTACGATTACAATGTTATGGATGAGACCTACTTGGGTTTTAAAGCGGCTGATGATGTTTGGGGTGTCTTTCGTGGAGCGGGAAGATTGTCAGCTTCGCTATCATCGCTGGACAGCTGGGACGCTTGTCTCTTCTGGGCCGGAGGTGGTGGAGGTTACCCTCCATCCGAATCTTCGGAGACGCCACTATCGCCTGCTGACGACGAATCTTCCTGCTGAACTTCTGGGGCTAACCCAGTATACGTCCCGTCGGAGTTCTTGAAGGGCGCGTAGTCCTCGATTTTGGTCTCGGAAGGTCGGAGCGGAGGAGCAGTCGGAAAACCGTACGAGCCGTCCTCTAAGAGTCTGGACTATCTCGATGTGTAGCTGTCGGATATTGACGTCGTTGCAAAGATCCCTCCGGTGTTGTTGTGTGGCGTCGCCCCAGTGTGGCCGCCCTTGACGGTCGGAAGTGACATCCCGTCGGATGCGCGCCAGAGCTCGAGTACGGAGATGCCGCTCGTAGTCCTTTGAATCAGAGTTCAGAGCTCCAAGTTGTACGAGCATAGTTGGCAAGTCAGGGAACCCAGCCTGATCGAGGCGATTCGGCTTGAGCGCGTGCTTGATCTGACCATCGTACACGGCCTCGTCTTTCTTATGAAGGTCCCTTAGGTCGACAATAGAGATGCCTGTGAACGCTTTAGCGTCCATTGGGCCATTTCCTGGAGTCTACCCCACCACATGAGGACTCGACAACCTGGAGCTTCGACCTTCTCGAGAAACGAGTATCATCCCCATTTCTCGATGCCCATGCTGATGAGACGGTTGTGAGCTCGGATAGCCCATTTCATTCGTTTGCGTCGCCCCGAATGGTCGGAACGAGTGGGGAAGGGTGTGTGTAAAGCTCACTCAAAGAAGGTGGCTCGCCAGGCGTTCCAAAATCTCCAGTGGGGTTTGTGGAAGTGGGGTACACTACTGGGTCATACCAAAGGATGCGCCCTCTCCGCGGATACGCACGCTGATACGCGGTCATCTTCACACGGATACGCATGCTGATACACGGTCAACTTCATACTGGCAGCCTTTCGGTATAACAACTCTAGGTCGCGCTGTACCTTTAGGGACGTGTTGACTGCGAGTACCCATGGGAAGTAGATCGTGACGGGGATCGTGACGGTCATGTGCACGGAGCTACCATCCTTGCTCGGATTTTGCCTTTTGGCCGGAGGCTTGCTGGAACGGCTGGATGGTAAAGCGAGGCACTTTGTCTGGTCGAGTAACCGTGGATGGTGGGGTGTTTCCCCATCGCCCTCATGATAGGAAGGCAGAGGAAGTATGAGAATGGGTTCGTTTAGAGCGTCGATCGCCTTTTGGGTCATTCCATCCAGAACCACTTCCACTACGTTGTCCATGGTCTCGATGTGTTGCGTCGGCCTGTTCAAGGCGAATATTGTTTCGTTAATCGACCCAGAGTGACATTCGCACATGTCGCTTGTTCGCTTTCGTGAGCTCGGCGACTTTCGACTGTCGAGCTTGAGCTACGAGAGCGGCGATCTGAACAGCCAGCTCATGGTCCTGCTTGCTGAGAGTATTGCGGTCGCTCATGAGAACGACGTGTGTTAGTGTCCCGTGGTAAATTGGCGAGTGAGCCGTAGGAAGAGGTTGCGAGTGGTTGTTACTACATAATGTACCGGACAGGAGAAAGGGGCTCGACTAAAAAAGTCTTTGTCGATTCCAACCGTGGGAACCTGGGAGGTGAGAAAGGTGAATCCTTTTCAAATTAGTTAAGTGACTGCGGGTGGATGGCATTTTCTTCTCTCGAAGCCCCTAGTGTGGTTTTATCTCTTTTGATGACCGAGGGACCTGTGTGAGCTATTCTGGCAGTGTAACCCGTGCGTGACTTCTTGGGAGCTGCGGCGAGTACGCTTGAGCGTGCCGATCAGTTGTGAAATAGCTTGCAAGCCCGATGGGTGAATCTTTTGAAGAACTACTGGTGACGTATGCTGACTACGAAATGTCACCGGCGTACCTGATTGCTGGTACTGTATGCGTTAGAACGTGGGTACTCACTACTCCGTTCCGAAGTGTGGTGTGGTTCTTCTTAGCTGAGGTGATGCGCGTGATCTGTCTACACGTGAGTACGTGGGCTGCTTTCTTGAGCCGCCACCAAGAAATGCTTGTCGAAAGGGAACTACGTCAGATGTGTGGTCCTACATACGCGCCGGTCTATGGAACGCTGTGTTTGCTTTTCCTGTTCGTGTTCTCCACGCGAGGGCAGAAAATTCGGTCGCTATGGAGAAATGGCTTGGGCCTGGTGGGATGTTCTCCACGCTACGCTGTGCGTGTACCTGCCTGAACTTCACGCGACAGAAACCAAAGTCGAGAGCGCTTCGTACTTCTTTAACGATCGTCAAAGGCTCAAATATTCAAGTTCTGACCTTATAATGTTGTTGCCGCGCGTGCTCACAGATGCCCTTTCTTATCTCGAGATTTCCTCTCGGGATGGGGCCAATACTTTAAGAGCTTGATGCCGGGCCATACTTCTTTGTAGGCGATAGCAATAGCAGAAAAATGATCCATCGAACCGAATTGCAGATCCAAAGATTACTGTGAAAAGGCTTTGCAACGTTTGTCGCAGAAGGAGAACATCCTTCCGTATGCAAACGCAGTTTCCGTTCTAACAAATATGAATGCCATAGGGACAAATTTCTGGCTGTACTTCGAGGTTGCCGTGTAACGTACACCAAATGTGCTGGATGACACAAGAGACCAGACTCCGATGTGCAATTTATAAGTCCCATTGGTGACCTCAACAACAATTCCTGTTTGTGTCCGGAAAGTGTACGCACCGTAACCCTGAAGAATCTTCGCGATGTGAAGATTATGCCAATCCAAACATCCCCTCTGTCGTGTATGTCAGTGAAGAAATCGAGCACCAGTAACTCGTTTTGATACTCGAATGGTTGGCCAGTAATCCGGCGTGCATAACTATCGCCATAGTACCGCATATGCTTAAAGAAATCATGCACCGAAACACACATTTAATCGCGGCTGCGGGGAGAGTTTGTGAACCCGTCACACGGAAGACCAGCGCGCCGTAGCCTTCAAGAGATTCAGCGCTTCTTGTCCACCCAGAATGCGTCGCTGCAAGATGCAAATACAGCACGAACCAACCGGCTGATTGCGCTGACGGCGGAACTAGGCAGCAAGGGAGACCGCATTTCCGGTCTTCGTAAGCAAAAACAGCACCTAAACGAGCAAGTTCGCCGTACCGAGGAGACTATCCGTCACCTGAACGACTCCAACAGATGACGCGAAGCCGACATCCACCATCTTGACCGTAACAACCGCCGTCTACCCACTTGAAAATCGCCATTTTACGAGAATGCTTGTCAATGGCAAGCTCAAACCGGATACAACGGGGAGGCCGCAACGCACCACCCGTTTTGACTCTCAGACTTTCGCCAACGCATATTTTAAGCTTCTTTTTTATGTTGTTTTGGTAAATACGCCTTACTGCTCTAACACATTAGTAAACCCGTCATAGTAGCGTTTGATGCGATCCGAACCTTGGATTTTTTCGAAATACCTCCGTCTAGCCATGTCTCCTCGTACACGGTCTTGATCTGATTGATCTCCATCAGGCGTGCTCGCACTTGGTGAAAGCGAGTGCATGTTTCGATGACGACAGATCGGTATCATCATCATCAGAAGGAAGAGGCATCTTGAGCCTTGCAAACAATCCTTGTAATGACCGCCCCCTCCCCCAATTCAGATGTTTGATGTGCAGATACAAGCTCACGGTTTCATGCCAGCAGTAGCTCGAGCTCCCCAAATTGGACCATTCTGCGAAGAATCCGCGGCTGACGAGATCGGTTTTTAGAGGAGTTTGAATACAAATTTTCATTCCACGATGCGACCCTGGAAACGTGGAGTCCGCAATATCGAAAGCCCTTGAGGCATTTTGTCTAGTACCTTACCGTATAAATCATGCACTACAGCAGCATCGTGCCAACTCGCCGGCGCGTCAACAGTGCGTAAATAAATGATCCATCCGGCACAAACACAAATTCGGAAGAGCCGTAGTGTGAGCACGTCCATCCGTTGTACTGCGAGTTTTGCGTATCTTCGTCGAGAGACTCAGCCGTAGGTATCTTGACTCCATCAATGACGCAGAACGCGCCAGGAAGGCCCGAATGACGGTCGGCGATAAGGCGGGCATACTCAAAACTGGATCGTGTTTTGGGTCAAGAAAGCTTACCCGCCGGGACCATTTTTTTTGCGTTTCGAGCAGGATCTTTAGACCAAAGCTGTGTTAGCGACTGCAAACGCTAGATGTAACTCCAAAACTCTCCTGGAGATATTTCTCTGCCATTGTGGGGTTCAGGAAGGGGGGCACTAGTCC
Source organism: Phytophthora tentaculata (assembly GCA_033557915.1). Lineage (NCBI taxonomy): Eukaryota > Oomycota > Peronosporomycetes > Peronosporales > Peronosporaceae > Phytophthora > Phytophthora tentaculata. The sequence continues at coordinate 856,519 of JAUCEA010000009.1, forward strand.
AAGCGCCCCGACTGGTGGCAGTGAACGCCTTGACTGTCGCCTAACTCCATCCATGTCAACATCCCTTCGAGGCATAGGTACACGATCAGTAAAAATCAGTAAAAAAGTTTAGGAGGAACTGAAAGTTCCCGGCGTCGAATCCAGTTGTGACAATAAAGACAGCAGCGTTGCCTCTCCGCCCTGGTGAGCCTGCTCCTGCCACGCTGTCGGGACTTTCTGATACGCCCTCCCTCTGCCGCCATGGCCAAGACGAAGTCGATAGACTCATCCTCCGATTCGTCTTCATCGTCTGACAAGACGCGCCCCATTGTGTTTGAAGTGTGCTAGTTGAAGAATGATGTTTACGATGTATTAGACGCTATTTAGGCGGCCTAAAATTTATCGAGCTGGCCCAGCGTGAACCACACCACAAAGCGTTTAAAGTGGCCGTTTTCTGCCCTTCTGTACGTAATATGTACACCATCTGGCTAAAATATTCTGCGGGAATCAGTCCATTGACAAACGTTACTTCTAGCCCTGTCACAAACTCGGCTGTTTTCGGTGATAAAGGTCACGGATCTTGGGCAACGTAGAGCTTCGACAGGGCGAAGGGAAGAGTCGCCACTCGGAGAAGAGGGCAGGAGCGAAGACTACTTGAGGGGAAGAAGGAAGATTCTGAAGTGGTTCATTTATCGGATCATACATTGTCCTCACAACCTAGGTCATCCAATCATTTGTTACGTCCAATCACACAACACTCTGTACTCGTCCAATCATCCTAGTCGTCTTATCATTGGTGGCGTAATCAACGTACTGTAATCATCGCGGGATCGTGTTGGACCAGTACCGGTTAACCGGTTCATGGGTACATACCGTCAGGAACCGGTACCTCTCAATACGCCCCCTCAATGCGAACTCGCGTTGACTCCGAGCGCCGTCGTAAGATCCTTGTGACGTGCTCCCGGAAGCGTCTTCGTCATGATGGCCGCCAACATCACAGAGGTCTCGCAGTACTCCAGCTTGACTTCACCGCGCTTGACCTCATAAAGAATATGACGATACTTGATGTCAATGTCCTTGGCGCGACCATGGTTCACTGGGTTCTTGGTCATCTTGATGCACGACTGGTTGTCTTCGAGAATCTTGAGCTCTGGTCCCGATTCGCCCGCTGCCGCCAAAATCTCGCAAAGTAGCAGTGCACCCACTTGGCTTCTTGGATAGCCTAGCTCAGCGCGATGTACTCCGCTTTGCTAGTTGACAACGACACACTTGACTGCTTCATGCTCCCCCAACTCACCGGTGCGCTCATCAGAAGGAACGCGTAGCCCGAAGTTGACTTGCGATCGGAGTGGTCACTGCGTCTGAGTACCCGCGGAAGTCAACCTTGTCAACAGGCTTGAAGCAGATGCCATGCGATTTGGTTCCTTGTAGATAGCGAAAAATGCGCTTCACCGCAGTCCAGTGCTCCACTTGAGGGCTCTCCATGAAACGAGAAACATAGCCCACGGCAAAAGCAATGTCCGGTCGAGTTGCGGTCATCCAATGCATGAGTGCACCCACCGCCTCACGGCACGGAGCGTTCACCTTGGTCGGCGCGTTGCTTGGGACTAGTCGAAAACTCAAACCCGCTGGACTCACCACCGCCTCGCACTTATCCATGCCAAAACGCTTGAGAATATCATCCACATATCTGCGCTGGCACATCGTTACACTGCCGTCTGCGTATCACCAGCTCAATCACCAGTACGAACGCACACTTCCCACTGTCGGCCATCTCGAGGCGCTTCTTGAGCTCGCTCTTGGTGCTTGCAATCAGGTCCGCCGAAATACAAGTCACCAACACGCCGTCCACGTAGACCAGCAGAAGCACGCAACGACCGTCCACAATCTTGATGTAGAGACACGGGTCATTTGTCGATACTTAAAAGCCGATAGAGCACATGTACCCATCGAATGTCTCGTTCCACACGCGCGATGCTTGCTTGTGACCGTAAATCGCCTTCACCAGCACCAGGCAGTCGAAGTCACCATCAAGCTCGACGCCTTCTGGTATCATGCAGTACACCACTTCCTTTAATATGCCGTACAGAAAGAACGCTGTTACCACGTCAAGCTGGTCCAGAGGCCAGCCCAAGTACACGACCAAAGCAATGATCATGCGCAGTGTCACGTGCTTCACCACGGGCGAGAACGTCTTTGTGTAGCCAATGCCGTACTTATGCTTCAAGTCTTTTGCCATGAGCCGCGCCTTGTACTTCTCGATCGATCCACCTGTCTTGCGCTTGATCTTGAATACCCACTTGGTACCGATAGTCCGTTGACCGTTCGGTAATTTGGCAGCTCGAAACACACCTCGAAGTCGTGTCGACTTGAGTTCCGCACGGATGGCTTTGCGTCAATGCACTTGATCAGCTCCATTCATCGCTTCCTGGAACGTAGCAGGTTCAGCCAAATCTCCAGCCTCCACTGCGTTGGCGCTTTCTCGCCAAAATGCAGGAGGCGTTCCATCGTTGTTTTCTTCATCATAGCCATTTTTTTTTCTTCATCAGCCGCACCAGCGTCATCTCGCACATCTGGTCGCCGCTTTGCTTGACGCTCAAACGAGGTTTCCGGGGCGCTAACGTCTTCCAAACCGGCAGTCTATTGTGCAGCGCGCGATCTCATAGTCATGCCGTGAGCGCCACTTGTGCGGGACTTGCGTTTCCCCCGTCTGCTTAAATTCCGTTTGGCTCGCAGCTTCAGTATCGTTGATGCCGAGGGAGTCGAAGTCGAGGTTGGAATCTTCGTCGTCATCGCTTGAACTAGCCGTCGAAAACCCAAAGTTTGATTCGTTGAAGTTGACATCGCGAGTGATCACCACCTGCCCCGCCTTGATACCATAAATTCGATACGCCTTCGACACTTCTTCATAGCTCATGAACAACCCAGCGCGAGCCTTGGAATCCCACTTGAGTCTCTTCTCCTTCGGAGTTAGGACGTACGCCCGACACCCGAACACACGCATGTGCTTCACACTTGGCTTGGACTTGTACACGATCTCGTACGGAGTCTTGTTCTCCATCTTGGGTGATGGTAGGCGGTTCTTGACGTAAATGGCAGCAATTGCCGCTTTGCCCCAAAATCACTTCTCCAACTTGACATGGTGTAGCATGCTGCGTCCAATCGTCACGATAGTCCGGATGGCGCGTTCTGCAGTGCCGCTTGCCTGGTGCGCGTACGGAACAGTGATGTGCTGTTCGATGCCTTGATCTTCGTAAAACACCTTGAGCGAGTTAGTCTCAAACTCGCGAGCTCCGTCATGACGCACAAACTTGACCCGCTTGCCGAATTGCGTCTGCACCTTGGTGATATAGCTCTTGAGACATTCTTCAGCGCCCGACTTGGCACGTAGACAGAAACTCTTCATGCATCCGCTGGCTTCGTCAACGATGAGCAGCAGATACTTGCTCCCGCCCAATGACTCTTCTTCCATGGGACCGCAGATGTCGAAGTGATGCCACTCGAACGAGTCGTAGCAGCGTTTGTCGTGGTTGCTAGGAAACGGTCTCTAAACTATTTTCCCTTGCTGACACCCGTGGTAGACACTTGATTCACTTGATGTCAGAGGCTCATTGGCGTCCTTTATCATACCTTTGCTGACCATCTTGCGTAGAACGTCGATAAGAGCGTGACCACGCGCGCATGCAGGTCAACGCTCGACTTCGAAATCACCGCATTTACCGAGCACATGGGTGTACGTACGTAGCCAGTAGAGCCTGTCCTCTAAGTCTGCTGTAACCACCACTTGCTTCGAATCCTTGCATGCAACGTGCATGGTTGCACCGTCGAACACCACTTGGAATTTACCGCTCTTGTTGATCTGCAGCACCGATACCAGGTTCTTCTTCATCTTCGGTACGTACAGAGCGTTGTTGATATCGATATCGCTCTATCCCCGTTGGGTAGAATCACTCGTTAGACGATAGTTCCCACACCCTTGATAGCAACGATGGTGCCAAGCAACCTTCAGCTCGCCCTCATCTCGTTCGTTCAGCTTGACGAGCTTATCCTTGTCGTTGCAGATATGATGCGTCGCACCGCTGTCGACAGCCCACATCCCGGACATACTCTTGCCCGTCGAAACCCTACATTCCAACGAAACAGCAAACGCCACACGATCGTAGCCGTAGTCGTAGTCGTCGTTTCGCCACTGGACATTGTTGGCCCCGCGTCCACGACCATTGCCGTCGCGTCGACCTCCTCGATTCTCATCCTTCTGCTTGGTCCAGCACTTCTCGATCACGTGCCCTAATTTTCCACAGTAAGTACACTGGCGAGACTCTCTCTCGGTACTGAACGCCTTTGCCGCGTCTTCAGTTTTCACCGTAAAAATCTTCTCGCCTCGCCGCTTGCTATGCTCGTTCGTGAGCATCTTCACAACGTCTTGCGTCTTCAGCTCAGCAGCACTCATCTACAAGTTCAGCACGATGTTCTCGTAGCTCTTGGGGAGCCTGCGCAACAAGTAGATCGCCACGTCCTCGTCCTCCATCTTGGCGCCGATGCTGCTAAGCTTGGCGCTGATGTTGAGAACATCATTGCAATGATGCAATACATTTGCGCCTTCAGACATCTCCACGCTGAAGAGCTGTCGCTTGAGGTAGATGCGACCAGCCTTCTGCGATCCACCGTACAGCGTCTTCAAGCGCGTCAACGCGGTCCACGCTTCCTCACAGTTGTCGACCACGTGATGGTAGTCCGCGTCCATGTGTAGAAGCATCAATCCGAACGCTATGTTGCTCGACTTGACGTACTCATCCCTGCCGCGAGAGTCCGTGAAGCTTGGGGTCGTCTCTCGGTTCACGACATGTTACACTGACTTACCAAAGAACACGCCACGCATGTAACGGTTCCATATCGCGTAGTTGTTGACGTTGAGCTTGTCGATGGAGACCTTGGTTGAAACGTCTTACGCAGAGGACATGGTGCTTGGGCTCACAACCTGATAAAGGTCACGGATCTTGGGCAACGTAGAGCTTCGACAGGGCGAAGGGAAGAGTCGCCACTCGGAGAAGAGGGCAGGAGCGAAGACTACTTGAGGGGAAGAAGGAAGATTCTGAAGTGGTTCATTTATCGGATCATACATTGTCCTCACAACCTAGGTCATCCAATCATTTGTTACGTCCAATCACACAACACTCTGTACTCGTCCAATCATCCTAGTCGTCTTATCATTGGTGGCGTAATCAACGTACTGCAATCATCGCGGGGTCGTGTTGGACCAGTACCGGTTAACCGGTTCATGGGTACATTCCGTCAGGAGCCGGTACCCCTCAATATTCGGTAAGGATAAAATTTTATGCGTCTTTTGGTGTGCCGCATGACCTATTTAACCCAGTAGAAAGCTAAATAACACGTACGTGCGCATACTTTTCTCACTGTCAGAATGATGGTCACTTCCGCATCTCGGCACAAGTCTTCCGCAAAAAATATGTATGTCTGTGTTCCGTTTTGTCTCAGTAGCTTACTGACGCAGTTTTAGCGCTAAAAACGCATTTTTAGCGGAATTAGCCCGGAATTAGCGGTGCGCACATTTTTGTGGCGGCGCATTGCATCACAAAAGTCAGACCAGTATCCTTTCTTACATTTTTGCTTACGTTTTTATTTATGTGGGGGCTCATTCATTACCGGTATTACTACAACGAACATAAGAATACGACCCAGTACTTTGCTTTTATTGACCCGTTAAATGAGCAGGCGAAAGCTGGAACTGTACATGTATTTCATCAGCATCTTGGTGTGTTCTGTGCCTTTCGCAAAAAGTGATGTTGGTAGGCAGGCCCCTTCACCATTCACCGAAAATTTAGCGGTTACTCGCGAAGGAAACGCTTCTGCTTGTTTGGGTTCGGGCACTGCGGGATGTTGCATTTCCGCTTCATGTCCGTACCGAAGAGACCGAAGTGCTTCTGGTGCTCGGCGCCCCTGTAGCTCGCAACCGTGTCGTACATCAGGAACCAGTACGACTGACCCTTGTCAGCAGACCACCCATACACATAGTCGTAGAAGTACTGTGTGAGAGCACCGACCGACGGTACGTTACCAGCGTAGCTCTCACCCGCGGTCGGCCAGCCAGTCTCCGGTGGAGCTTGTTGGGGCCGAACTTGGCCACCATTTGGTCCCACTGCGCCTGCAGCTTCTGCACCGCAGACTGCGAGCCCGGGGTGAAGAACGGGTAGATAGTGACTCCGATTAGGTCACACGCGTTTGCGAGCGCCCACGAGGCGTCGCACTGCCACTCGTTGATGCGCTGCACCGAGCCGACTGGCGTGTTGCCCACACAGGCACGCACACGCTTGATGAAGCCGACGAGCTGGTCAGCCGGGTACTTGCCAAAGCCGCCATTCTGCAGGTCTTCGTTGCCGACGTAGACGGCCTCGACTGTCCATGGGTTGCGAGCGTAGCCTTCGCACACCGCCTGAATCTCCGCGTCGATACGGCTGGGGTTTTGCAGCTGCACGCCCACAGCCACACGAATTCCGGCGGCAGCAGCCATGTCGATCGCGTTGACGCCAGCCAGCGACGCCTCGTAGGTACGGACGCTCGAGAAGTGCTGGGCCACCTGCCTCATGTCATTCTGCAGCACGTCCCAGTTGACGGTCGGGTGGTGCCACGGAGAGTAGCAGACACCGGTCTTGAGTCGCTCAGCACCGGTGGAGCTGAAAGCCACAGCGGTGGCAACGGCGAAGGCGGTCGTGAACTTCACTGCTTTAGTAGCTGCAGATAAGCTTAGTGATTATTTGTGTTTTGACGAGAAAATTTGAAGACTGAGCCTTGGACGAGAGCGCTTTGCTCCAGTGGAATCAGGTTATGTTCCAAGTCGTGGCCCTACACTCAGTTTACGCAAAATGGCAAACCCTTGTTGACATCGTATCGTGACTTCACCTTTTATTCTTTAGATCTGCTTGTCGGTGACTTGACCACGCGCAGGACCGGCACGGTACACCATTCACCCTAATTAGTCGTGTGGCCTAAATAGTCGTGCATTGTACATAACCATCCCACAGGTAAAAATTTCGTTCTACCTCAAATCGCAAAAAGACAGCAGATTTTGATAAATCTCAACGAACTGGTTTGCGCTATGCATTTTGATTGTGTAATGGCTTGTGGTTTTCACAAAAATCGAATTCCAAAACGCATGTGGCCAGACGGAAAGTCATACGCGATGAATATTATCATGGCCTGACTAATTAGGGTAAACGGTGTACATGTGCATGTACCAACTGAATGTCATACTTACATGATTTGATATAATACCAATGGCCAAACTGACAGAAAAAGTAAATATCCGATGCGCCTTTTCGGTGGATATCAGAATGGAAAGACGCTTTTGGCAAATTGATTGCAGCACTGTAGTACTTAGGTATCAATAATTATGTTAGGCTTGGTACATGCACTGCGATTCAGGACTATCATAATTACGGGGTTTTATTTCGTCATCGTTCCGAGGGACGATTTCTAGATCTTAGGGCGTTGTCGAGTCCGCCGATCCTTCATCTATGTTTTTATCGTTCTCCTGTAGAGGAGGCCTTTCTGAGACTCACCGTTCTGTTTGCAGTGTTTTGTCTACACGCATGCGTATTTTGGAACTACTATTGGTTTGGGGCTTGTTGAGTAAGAGGCAAATGCCGAAGTGAGTAAATTAGTGTTAACCAAAACTGTCCAACATGTCTCTCTAAACACTATCCTTCTGTTATCCTCTTGTTGTCTTCTCGTAAGTGTGGCGTAATCACCATCGCCATGTGCCTTCATCCAATCATGGCGTTCCAACAGGTGATTACCCAATGGCGTTCCAGAACCAGCTCCAGCCAATAGTGGAACGGTTCGGTAACCGTTCCAACGGTCACGCCTAACCGTGCTAAGCCGGTGTCACTGTAACACTCCCACTCACCGCTACTGCACGGTGATGTTGCCCTTGATGCCTGCCGCGTTGCGCTGGAATGCCAGGGTCTTATTTCCTAGCGCCTTCGTCAGCATGTCGGACAGTTGGAACTTCGTGTCGACATAGTCCGCCTTGACCGTTCCGCGTTCCACGTTCTCACGAGTGAAGTGGTGCCGGATGTCGTGTGCTTGGTCCTTGCATGGTACCCGGCGTTCCTTGCCAGTGCAATAGCACCTTGATTGGCCTCCCATATCTGCGTCGCTCCCACTTGTTCATGACCCATGTCTTTGAGCATCGTACGTGTCCACAGCACCTCTTGCGTGCACAGGCTCAAAGCCATGTACTCTGCTTCCGCTGAGCTGAGTGCAACCGTCCTCTGGAGCTTCGACTTGAACACCACCATCACACCGGACACGGAACGCCTGTCGTCGATGTTGGAACCCCAATCCGCATCGGTGTACGCTTCAGCCAAGGCGTTCCCGGAACGCCCTTGATACAAAATACCGTGCTCACGCGTAGCTTTCAGGTACCAAAGAACTGAATCGCCGCCTTCCAATGTTGACGCCCTGGATCCTCGAGGAAGCATGACAACTGTGTCACCACGTACGCGATATCTGGTCGAGTACATGTCGTGATGTACATCAGACACCCGACCAAGGAACGGTACGGCTTCGACTGCATCTCGAGGCGCTCCACTTCCAACGTTAGCGACATTTTCTTTGAAAACTTTACGTTCGACGCGGACGGGTTCTCCACAGCCTTAGCGTTCTGCTGGTTGAAGCGTTCCACAACGTCGTCAATGTACCGAGTCTGCCTGATCATAAGCGTTCCAGCTGATTTGTTGTGATTGAACTCCATACCCAGGATGAACTTGGCCTCGGCAAGTTCTTTCATCTTGAAGGCGTTCTTCAGCGCATCCTTCACCTCTCGGAACTCCTCCCGTGTCTTTGCCGCAATAATCATGTCGTCCACGTACAAGCACACGTACACGAAGCCGTTCCTGAAACGCTTGACGTACACACACTGGTCGGCACCACAGCACATGAAGCCGTTCCGAATGAACACCCGATGAATTGTCTTGTTCCACGCGCTCGCACCTTGCTTCAAACGGTAGATGGCCTTTTCCAACTTGCATTTCATACCTTCAGCGTTCTCCAATCCGAGTGGGACGTCCATGTAGACCACATCCACTAGGATACTGTTTAGGAACGCCGTATCAGCATCGAGCTGTTCCATAACGTAGCCGTACGTCACACATACCGCTAGCACCACACGAATCGAATTCATGTTTGCGACCGGAGAGTACGTCTCAAAGAAGTCTATTCCAAACTTCTGCTTGAATCCCTTCGCCACTAGGCGTGCCTTGTACCGGATGACTCGGCCGTTCCCGTCACGCTTCTTGGCGAACACCCAGCGACATCCAATCGGACGCCCAGGCGGTCCACATGGAACGAGGGTCCACGTTTCATTCCGAGCGTGAGACTTCAGCTTCGTTTACCGCCTGACGCCATTTCGCCGCTTCAGCACTAGCCATCGCTTCTTGGAACGTGTTCGGCGCCTCTGGAACGCCATCGATACTGGCAGCATACGCCAACACGGCTTCAGCGATCAAACCGTCTTCGTCGATTCTGGCACGCTTCGGGGATGGCGGGCCGTCACTTCCGTTCGACTTGTACTCTTCATCATCGTTTGAGCCTTTCTCAAGTAGGAATACAGGCTCCCGCGATCTTCTCGGGCGTTCCGTATCAGGATGGAACACCAGGCGTTCCTCATGGAACGCCTCCGGTGGCGAGTGGTACGCTGTCAATTCCAAGCCTGTCGCTCTTGGTTCCACTGGAGGAGGCAGCGCTTGAAGCGTTCCACTCTGTTCTGGTTCCACCTCTTCCATTTTAACGTCTTGGACAGGTTCGACCACCTCTTCCATCGGTTCTTCCAGAACGGCTGGGCGTTCCACTTCTGCTGGAACAACAGCTTCATCACCGTGCTTCGTCACCTGGACAACCGATGTGGGCGCTGGCAACGGCGTGTCGTAAATACCTTCAATTTCACGCTCGTCCAGCTTCACGGAACGCGACACCTTGACCTCGGACGCGTCCCAGTCGTAAACACGATATCTTTTAACGTTCTCAGCGTGCCCGAGGAACGTGCACCTGAAACTCTTGGGCTCGAGCTTCGTTCTCTTTACGTCGTCCAAGTGAGCGTACCCTTGCGATCCGAACACACGCAAGTGATCCATCTGAGGTTTTCCTTGGAACGCCAACTCGTATGGCGTGACATCAGAGCTCACCGTGTTCGTGGAACGGTTGATGAGGTACACCGCAGTACTCACCGCTTCAGCCCACCACTCTGTCGACATGGACTTGTAGTGCAGCATGCTACGCGCCATTATAGTCCGGTTCATGCGTTCCGCCGAGCCGTTCTGCTGAGGGCTGTATGGAACGGTACGCTGGTGCACGATGCCCTTCCGTTGGCAAATATCAGCGACCGTCTTGTTCACAAACTCTGTTCCGTTGTCGGAGCACAAACACTTCAGGCGTTCCTCCCATTGATTTTCGTAGAGCGCCTTAAATTCTTTCAACTTGGTGGCTACCTCGCTCTTGTTCTTCATGAAATACGCCACGACATATCTCGAGTAGTCGTCAAGGAACGTCAGCACGTACTTGGCACCACCCTTCGAAGGCGTTCTCATAGGTCCCATGACGTCCGTGTGAACCAGTTCCAAAATACGCGTAGTCTTCGTCATCGACCGCGAAGAGAACGCTGTCACCGTCTGCTTCTCCTTCATACATCCACCGCACAAAGAGCCGTTCCCATTCTTCACCGGCAGGTTACCGGTCGTGGAATGCTGAGTCTTGACCAGCGCTTACTTGTTGGGGTGTCCCAAGCGAGCGTGCCAAAGCTCCCACTCACTCCCAGCCCCGGCGTACTGCACGAACATTGCTTCTTCCTGCTGACAGTCCAGCAGGAACGCCTTACCAACCTTCTTGCCTGAAGCGATCGCGCAACAGGCGTTCCAAATCACACATGAGGAACGCTGGAACTCCACGCGCAAACCCCGTTCCGCGAGCTTCCCACATACAGCAACCGTCTGTCGAGCCCCGGAATGTACAGTACGTCGACCATACGAATGCGTCTTCCGTCCAGTCCAATCAGCTGAACCGTTCCCGTTCCTTCGACGCGCAATTTCTTGCCGTCTGCGATCGCCACGTCAATACCAGTGTCCAGGCCCTTGTATTCGACCAAGTCCTTCATATGAGGGGTCATGTGGGACGTCGCATCACTGTCGATCAGCCACCCGGCCAAGCGCTCCCCACCCACTGCAAACACTGCATCGTCCTTGCCGCCACCGTTCTCAACGGGACAGTCTCGCTTCATGAGACCCACTTGATCACAGTTGAAACACTTGCCGTGGAACGTGCCGTTCCGTCTTGGGACGTTCCTCTTGCGACCGTTCCCGCGGCCGCCCTTGGAACGCCTTCTCCGTGGCTTCCTTCTTCGCGAGGGGTTCGTACTCCTTGAGTAGCTTCTCCTTGGCCTCGATAAGCATCACGTCTTTGGCGTTCTCTACAGTGAACGCGATGAGCTCGTACTCGTCAGGAAGACTGCTAAGCAGTATCACGAGCTGGCGTGCCTCGTCCATCGGCTCTCCAAGCATCTGAAGACCAACAATCCACTCGTCGAGCGTGTCCAGATGCTTGGCCATAGGCGTTCCACTCTCCATCTTGAACTCATGAAGGCGACGCGTCATCGTAACGCGATTGTGCAACGTCGTCCGGTTGTAGAATTCTCGAAGCGATCCCCAAGCCTCCATGACACGCGAGGCGTTCCGGATCTTGGTCTGATGCTGGAGTTCCACGCCTTGAGCGATAATGCCGAGGGCTTTCGCATCGTTAACGAGCCACGCCTCGGTGATCTCGTGCTCGGGCTTGACCACTTGAACATGCGCCAGAAGTCGCTTCCTCGCCAAGGTCATGCGCATGTTGTACTCCCAGTAGAAGTAGTTCCCGCTGCCTAGGAGGACTTCGGCTCACTTCGTGGTCGTCATTCTTGGGCGTTCAAGGTCAAGCGTTCCGAAGTAGGCGTTCCCGGTAGAGTAGTAGTTGCGGCTGTTAACCTATTGATTTGGGGTTTGTTGAGTAAGAGGCAAATGCCGAAGTGAGTAAATTAGTGTTAACCAAAACTGTCCAACATGTCTCTCTAAACACTATCCCTCTGTTGTCCTCTTGTTGTCTTCTCGTAAGTGTGGCGTAATCACCATCGCCATGTGCCTTCATCCAATCATGGCGTTCCAACAGGTGATTACCCAATGGCGTTCCAGAACCAGCTCCAGCCAATAGTGGAACGGTTCGGTAACCGTTCCAACGGTCACGCCTAACCGTGCTAAGCCGGTGTCACTATAACAACTACTGCGAAGTATGCTTATTTCGTTGGTACACATGCTCCATGTATTTAAGAACAACTGGTATTTTTACTAATACAAGCCCAGTTACGGACATTTTTAGGCAACCATAATTAATAGTGCCTGATCCAAAAAGTGCTATCTATTTGTGTGGCAGCACAAATTATGAAAAAATATGAGGGTTTTGGGCAGCTTCTTTATATTTTCGTGCTATATAAGCGAAAATGGACTTTATGTCACGATACTTTTGTACACTTCCAAGCTCAAAAGAAAAAAAAATAGCAATTTGGACCTAGTAATTTGTTGTAATCTCATATGCTGGTATTTTGCTGCAGAAATTATGCCCTGGTACGATTAGAAACTCCCTCTTTTGGGGGCAGCAGTAAATAGTGCCCCGGATTCGTAAAAATGCGTTAATTAGTTTCTTATAAATTGACCTTGTTCGATCGGAGTACATACTTACCAATTTCAATAAGTATTATTTAAAGTAAAAGTATTTAGTCAAACGAAATATCACTCGGCAATAAAGCTTTATTTACTATACAGTATTGTGGGAAATACAGAAATCGTGGGGTTGTCATTTCGCAATGGCAGCAGATCAATATTTTATCGTGTCGTATTCTACGACCTGTCTGCCTCTATTTCTCGTGGCGGTGGAACTTTGCGTTCTATGCTCTCCCGCCAAGTTTTACCATGATTGTAGTATTGTGTTTCTTCATCATGATCCAGACGATACAGTACAGTGTACTATCATGGACTTCAAGTTTAACGTTCACCATGATGTGACGACAAAGTTAACCCACGTCTGGATGTTCGCACCAGTCCAGTCCGCTTTTACTCAAAAGTTTTGAGACCCACCCATGGAGGCAGAAAAATCCAAGTGTTTAGTACTCACAGACTACATGTGCAGTAGTTTCACGTATTGTTACAATAAGCTTACCAGTAAGCGAAAAAAAATAATCGCATACAAACTTATTTCTTACAACCATCTCCATCAATCACACTACCAAATGTCTTAAGAAAGACAGGTAGAAATGAACGAGAGAGACGAGGTGGTGCTGACGTGCTTGCAAGTGGAAGCGCAGGAGCAACTGCTCTCCGTGCGCGTCAAGCTGTGCAACCATGTCGAGTATCTTGTGTATGCTATCCAGCGTACCTTCACTGTCCTAGAAAACTTGGAACAAGACTGCGTCCAGCTTTTTCTAGCAAAGCAACACGGCGAATGATTTCTTGATGAATGGGATACTGTGAAAGCTCTGATGATTGATATGGCGGCCGATGACGTTTGTGTGGCAGCTCTCTCCCCAACGGAGCAAATCGGCCACTACTTTGGGTCATTGGGAGGTCCAAACACTGTCCATATACTAGTACTTGTGCAAGTAGCGAGTACAACCTCGGTTTTAGGGAAACATTCACGTTCTCGTCAAGTTCTAACCATTCATAAGGAGGATCTGCTGGAGCTAAGATGCTTGATTGTGGGGAAAACAGGCCGCCGGGCATTCACTGTGCAAATTAGCAAGATGGCTGTCATTGAGGACCTGCGGCATGAGCTGAAAAGACTGCAGTACAGCGACTCACCGGAGATTCGCGCTCGCTCGCTGTATCTGTACTCCGCTAAAGGTACTACGGGTAGATGGCTAGCTCCAGGCTCAGCAAGAGCATGCTCTCTGCGCCCCGGGGATGCTATGCTTGATGAAAGGCTCTATGAAAAACTAGACGGCCGCCTCACTGTCCAAGAAACCTTTTGCAACTATGATTCGAGTAAGATTCATGTTTTGGTGCTACCACCAGGGGTTAATATCAATCATTGATATTGGATACTATATCGATATCGGACCCCCGAGCTCCTGTATCAATATCACCTGATATCGATGTGCTCTTCGTATCAGGATTATTGATCCTTGAGCACCCAAAAAATGATCTTCCTATCACCCGATTACATCGGGTCTTTAAAATTCCTATTTTTCTTAAGCTTACACCATTATACGCGCTCTGAGTGACATAGAGGTCTCTGTTCGCACTACTGAGGGTGCGAACCTGCTACCAAGATAGCAATCGACTTCAACCGACACTACCGCTTCAAAGCAGAGTAGAAATCAAGTTGTCTTCCATGGCCTTCATTTTTTTAAAATATATTTCTTCGTAATAGATAACTGAACTATTATATCGAAGATAAAAGTCTACAAGGTCCAGTGTGGCGGCTACTGCTATGTTTTACTTAGATAGCTTTCTGCCTAAAAATATTTTGGGGACGCTATTCTAGCCATACTGAATTATACCTGAAAAACAAGTGTATACTGCGGTACAGGAAACCAATATTCCACTCAGTGGCTATTGTAAACGGCTTCATGCGCAAATGATGTTTATGACGAAGAGTCAAGTATTTAAGCCAACAAAACTATTTCCTACCTAATCCGCTTAAGATTTTTTAAAATATTACTTATTTTTTGCATAGGCCAAATTCGCTGATAAAATACTTATGTTTTGATATTGATATTGATACGGTATTGATATCGGAGTGACAGAGGATCAGGATCCAGTGATCTTAGCGAAGTTGTGCATACCCTGAGGATCAAGATCAATGATATCGTCAAAATCGCCGGTGATATTAACCCCTGGCTACCACCGCAAACGTGGCGGCGATGAAATTAGTAGTCTGGTTATGTCATATATTGATACTGCAAAGATACTGAAAGGTACATACGAGGTGGACACACTGGTGACTACTATTCGAGAGATGAACACTGTGCAACAAAGACGATGCCTTTCATTGTTTTGGAGAGTTCGATGGGGATGGGTAAAACGCAGATGGCCTTTAACGTAATGGTTTACGACGAGATCGACTTGTTTTACGTTGACTGTAGTACTGACCAGTTGGGCATGTCATTCCAACAAAGGTCCAATACATTCATATGCTGTGTGGAGAAAGATTTAGCAAAAGTCGGTGAAGCAGGAGTACGCGATTTTCTCGAACAGTACGAGCTGTACACGTATGCCTTCATCTACGCACTTTGTATGGGGTTCCAGCGTTCACCGGGCCTAGATCCCGTGATGAAGTACTACAAGCGAAATCGGATCACGGATGATGTTGTGTGTTCGTTTTGGATGAATACCCGCATCTATCGATAGATTTACCCACTCCAACAAGAGAATCTAGGATTCGGAGACTCCGTTTTATACGCAATGTATTTCGCTGGTTTGGGTTTATAGTCATTATTACCGCAACGGATGGATTGGCGAACGATATAATCCAAACCACCGAGATGAACCAGAACGAGGAGCTGTCGTGTATTATCTTTCCACTGTTTCCTGGGTTCGTGCCTCTCAATACTACGGTCCTCAACAACCTTCCCCCCGTTCTGGTGGAGGTTATTGGACGTAGCAGACCACTATTTGCCAAGCAGGCGTTGGATTATGTGACAGACAACCCTTTGAATGCCAGCACGAATATAGTGGGATATATTGACGCCGTGACCAAGACGATGAGCGCGAAGTGGGATAGTCATCGATCGAATAATCTATTCCATTTCGGCCAAGCAAGTACTTCATTTCCTCGGATCAAGTTGCATGCCAATGGATGGTGCAGCGGTAGAGGGACATTTCACTCGATTATTAGATGCTAAGCCGGTCAAGCTGCGGTTTCGTCATCCGTCTCATTAGTGGAGTAGCTGAAGCACATCCATGGAAATGCTACTATCGAATCCCTACAGTAAAAGAGGACCCTCCATTGTATCTTGTTATGATGGGAGACAAGGGATTTAGCTTGTGAGCCAATGGGTGCCTTCCAAAACTATTATAAAACGGTTTAATCACACTTGGTTTAATACCCCTGTTAATTACTTTTCGCCTGTCTGTGTAACCTTATAAAACCCGGGTCCGGAAAACCTACGTCCAAAACCTATATTTAAATTTTAATCTGGTCGGTAAGAAGTTTCCCAAATTGAGAAATAACTTAAGTCTAGTATACTTGAATCCATATGACATTTCCCCATCGGACAAAATTATGAACAAAATCTCTGTATTACTGTAAATTTAGGAGGAAGCTACCCTTTCGTAGCAACCGGGCATGAGCGGTACTTCAAGCTGCAACGACAAGCACTTCCTCACTAAGTTGTAACTGAGGAATCCCCACTCGCAATTTCTGACTTGCGACTCACAAGTCTGTTGGTAAGCTACTTATTCTTCTTCATACAAACAAAACGCTGCCGTAATATGCATTTAGACTACACGATGTCGAGACATGTTTCCTGTAGAAAGTCGTTCTGACAGTTAATTCTACATCATTCCTACGTACAATCGCCGCGGTGGTCGTCCCCACAAGCTACAGGAACATCGACTTGTCCACCGTCACCTTATGGCTGACAGCCTTGCCCGTCGACGCGTCCATAACTTGAGCGTGAATGGCCCGAGCCCCGCCCTCCGCCAGGTCACCACCGTTGAGCTGCCCTCCCACATCGCCGGTCGCCAATAACAGCGAGGTGAGACGCGCTCTCGCTGGCATCCGTCCTGCCCGGCGTGATATCGTCGTCGGCTGCAGCATTGATGACGAAGTGGATCAGGTGAACCATGCATTGTTGACGCAGTCACCTTCACACGTGGGGAGCGTACCACCAGGTCATGTCCACGGGCTTGCCGCGCTGGACGACGTCAGCTTCGTCGTTCACGACTCCTTCGTTCCGCCATACCGAACCAGGAACACGTCGTAGCGAAACGGCGTTTGCTGGGGTTACCGCAGTTGAGATGCCGCCCTTATCGTTTCTCGTTCGATCCGTCCTTGTCGGCGTATCTCTACGAGAAGAAACGTTATACAAGCCAGTAGGCTGTCCCTCGCTTTAGCCTTGTCTAACAACTTACCCGACAGCGGTCAAAATCTGAAATGGGGGCCTCTTTTGGGCGCGCTTTTTCCCGCCTTTCACGTGAGTTTAGTATTGAGGTACTGTTTGAACACATATTTAAACCAAGATATTTGTTTTATTCGGCTGCTACTTGAGGGGTCTTTTATCTGTAATAAAAGCCGATTAAACGAATTGTTTGGTGAGACCACTTTTTGGTCTAACCAAACAATTCGCGTTTAATACAGACTTTTAATGACCCTTTTAAAGCGCCCTAATGATTAAACCGTTTTATGATAGTTTTGGAAGGCACCCAATGTCGTTTTACCAGGCGTTTTACGATCCTTATCAATTTTCTAGTTTAGAGGAATTCGTAGCTGGTGCGATCGTTGCAGCAAGTCGCAAAAATGGCGTTGGCGGTTTTGAGACTTTCGATGGATTCATTTCCGCTACCATGTACGAGCTCGGCATAAACGCTTCCGCTGGAATTCATATTGAGTTCCCTCAACAAGCAAAAGACGTAGCTTCTTCATTAAATGCACCGATTCCTAATCTGGTTCCGGTCGGTGTTGAGGTGTCGACATTTCTTGAAGTATCTGGATTGAATTTTGGACCTCTGATGAGAGGTGTAAAGAGCACATTCAATTTTATGAGCGGAACGATATCAGTGGGCTGTATTGGGAAATCTTCATCTACAAACGCAGACATTAGTGCCATCCTTAAACCTCTACGATCGGAAGCGGTGATTCACCTTGTCGTTGCAAGAGCGAAATTTACCCAGAACGGCCAAAAACAAAAGAACGACCTCGACCCACTTATTAGAAAGTTACCCAACTTGCGTCATGTGGGAGTTTACCAAGTTCATCTCGCGAAGGATTCACAGATAGAGAATCGCAAAGAGGTGAGCTTGCTCCCATCCAGCGCATGCCAACCAAATGCACCAAGCTCGACAAGCTAGTAATCATCCTTGAGCTACCGGATACAGAAGGCAGATTAGGAATGCTTTCGAAATCCAAACTGATATACTTTTTTTGTATTTTTGCTTTTCAACCATGATTATTTATTCTCAGTAGATTTTATTAAATCTGTAATGCTTATTTTTTCTGGTAGTTCAAAAAGCGCATAGCCAGCAGCGTGAAGATGCCGAAGAGGGCCACGAAGAGAAGCAAGAAGCCGCAGTTCCTCCAAACCTCGATGTGCTTCATGAGGAAATTCGTCTCCAAATACTCCTTCACAGTGATGTTTTCGGGTAGCGATGGCGGTACATTGGTCATCCGAGTGCATCCGAGGTCTCCTTCGCTACTGCAGTCACCAAACACGACAGCCGAGAACGCTGCCGTACTGTACTTCATCGGAGTGATATCATACAGCCACACGGTCGCTGACGGCAGCGCCGAAGCTGGAGGACTGAAACCCGAGAATAAATAACCAAGAAGATTCAAGAGCACACCCACGATCTCTGCCACCTCCAAGTTGGGCAAGAGGAAGACGAGAAGTTCCGCCATAAACGCTTGATGCAGCACTTGAAGCACCAACACCAGCCACGAAGTGAAGAAGACTCCGACGCCCGTAAAACCGACCATAGGGAAGAACGGGACCAGGAACAGCAGCACCGAGACGGCAGCGTACGGGATCTCCATGACTCCAAGTCCGAAGAAATACCAGAAGGCATTGTACGTCTGAGCTGCTCGCTCGCGGTAGAATACAGCGCGCTCTTCGTAAGCTACAGGGATCAACCCGTTGAATGCGATGAGACCGATGAAACTCGTGATCATGTAGATCATTCCCAGCCCTGAATTCACACCGGAGTACGTCTTGTACTCGGTATTGACGTACGTGATACCGTACGCTATTCCCATCCCAAGCGAGATAGCGAAGCGTGTCAAGTTGAAAGAAGCAGTACGCCAGTAGAGATCGCAGAAGCGTTTCAACAGGAACTTCATCTGGGTAAGCTCCGAAGCTGCGCGTTTGTCGCTGAATTCTAGTGCCGGTAAGGACGGCGACGGTCGCGTCACGCCTTCTTGGTCTAGATTTGCTTGTAGACGCTCGAAGTGGGTGCTCGCTTTGAAGACCTCCATAAAGTCTGTACTGTCCCCATTGCTGTTACCCACACCAGCACCGATCACTTCTAACATCCACGTGGCTGGGTTGTAGTCTGCTTCAAGCTTTGCCACACCATCAATCGACTCGAAGTACTCGATCATCTCACGTGCGTTCTCACCCAATTCACCAGCAAAGACCGTCTCACCACCACGTTTCAAGAGCAGCAGACTGTCGAATACACTGAAGACCTCAAAAGATGGCTGGTGGATTGTACACACGATGGTGCGTCCAGTATCCGCCACTTTGCGTACACCGTCCATGATCAACTTGGCCGATTGAGCGTCCAACCCACTCGTCGGTTCGTCCAGGAACAAGACACTCGGCTGAGCAGCCAGCTCCACACCGATCGTCAGTCTCTTCATCTGCTCCACGGAGCTGCCTCGGATGATCTGGTCTGCGACTAGATTTAGATCTAGGAGATCCAAACACTCGTTCACTGAGTCGTACTTGTGGCTGTCTGGAACCTCCGCGCCCTGACGCAGAAATGCACTGAACGTCAACGCCTCACGGATAGTGGAAGACTCGGAGTGGATGTCCATCTGCTCGCAGTATCCCGTCGACCGTCGAATGGCCAGATCAGTAGCAGGATGACCATTCAGCAGGATCTGACCCCGGATCTGACCGCCGGTCTTTCGTCCAGCGATCACGTCCATTAGCGTCGTCTTGCCTGCTCCAGAGGACCCCATGAGTGCCGTAATAGTACCAGGTAGTGCATACCCAGAGATACCCTTGAGCAAGTCGATGGTTTTCTTCGGGTTGGTCGGGTCTGGTACAGTGTACCACAAATCTTTGAACGCCACCGTGACCGGTACAAAGTACTTTTCTCTTGGGTGACCAACCGAGATCACTGATTCACCTTCTTTCTGTGACCCTCGTGGTGTTTGAGTGAGCGTGTAGCTGTCCTTAGTGTCCGATTTGGTCTCGTTTGTGAGTACAACATTTTCTGGACGCTCGAATCGATGGTACTCCAGTGCGATACACGACAAGAACAAGAAGAACACGTACGTGTCAGCCATGAAGACCATCCCGTACCAAAGCCAAAACTTGTCCGACGGCACCTCGTACGTACTGAGTGAATACTCCCCCATCGTCATCCCATACTGAGCACAGTAGTCGAGGCCATTGTATACACATGTATCAAAGCGAGAGTGTGTATACTGACTCACTGCCAACGCCCGAATCGCCCACGCGATAGGGTTCCCCCAGTACAACCAGATGAGATAGTCCGGGATTTGGTCTTTTGTGATTGTGTACCCGGCAAACACACAAACGTAAAGGACTGCCACACTTGATATCGGATTCGCCACGTTTAAATTCGGAGACGCAGACGCCAAAAAGAAGAAAAACGCTGCCAGAGCCAAATTTGTGAGACACAAAACCACCAAAAAGATGATGAAACCGCCGAAACTGCTCACGAAACCGCACATCCAGTAGATAATTGTCCCGAAAATAACAGATTCCAAGATGATCGGAGGAGCTTGGTTGACAAAATTCGACAGCACGTACGACGCCGTGCGGAAGAAATTCGCGCCGCGCTGCTTGTAAAATACGTCGCGCGCAGCCATCACCGTCGGGATATGAGCCGCCTGGCCGATGGACAAGTTGAGCACCGACTCGAACAGAATCCCCATCCCCACCTGGAAGTCCGTCAGGTCGAATTGGTAGTACACGCTTGAGCAAAGTAGGGCGATGGTAGTGTTCATAATAAACCGACCAATGAGAGCGGTGGTTTCTCGCTTCGTGATGGTCAATTGTCGCTTCATAAGCAGTGAAGTACTGGCCCAGAAGCTCTGAGAGAACTCCGGATGAGTCATCATGTGTGTGTTCATATCTTCAATGAGACTTGGAGTTACTGGCTCTTCCAGGTCTCGTAGAGTTTGAATGTAAAGCGTCGAATGTTTAAACGCGTCGGAGAACTCACTGGGGGTACGAGGGATCGCTCCACCGTCGAGTTTCACTTCGTACTGGTATTGTTTGTTGGTACCGAGATCTAGTAAGAAATCGGCCACGTCACGGGACGGAGGACACTTGAAGCCAAGGTTTTCAAAGTAACCCAAAGCTTCCTTGCATGGACCATGGTACATGAGATAACCGGCGTTCAGAATCATCACATCGTCAAAGAGAGCGAACACCTCTGGCGACGGCTGTAGAAGCGAGATGACCAATGTCTTGCGGAACCTCTTGGCCAGACTACGCTGGGTCATGATGATGTCGAAGGTCGCAGCGCTATCCAGACCCGTGCTGATCTCGTCCATCATCATCACGTACTTGTTACCGAAGGACATTTCGCCTGTGGTCACGCGCTTACGCTCTCCTCCAGACACACCACGTAACATCGCGTCACCCACAATTGTGTGCTGGCAGTTATCCAGTCCAAGCTGCTGGATCACAACGTCCGGGTAATGTTTGACCAGCGCCTGAGCTGCTTTCAACGCTTCGACGTTCTCGTCCGGAGTTCCATTCACCAAGTGACTTGCATCCCGTTCGGACAGTTCTCCACCACACGCAGCATGCGCGAACTCCAGCGTCTCCTTCACCGTCAGTTCGGGGTAGTGTTTGTCACGCTGTGGCACATACGACACGAATTGCGGCAGTCGCCTGTTTAGATCTTCCGCCGACGTGCCGTTGTACGTCACCCCGCCCTCGATCGAAACGCGTTTGTCCTTGGGAAAGCGTCCACTCAGTAGCTTCATCAACGACGACTTGCCTGATCCAGGCTGGCCCAGCACAAGCGTGATGGTTCCCGGCTTCAGTACGCCACTCACGCCTCTCAAGATACGCTTAGTTACTGTGTGCTTCCTAGCGACCAGACCATGCAGTGTCTTCATCATCTCGTTCGGGAGTGTAGGCAGCTGTACCTTCAAATCACTCGCGTCCTTGACCACGATGTCCGCCGAGATGGAAACGTCCTTGAAACGTACCTCCATCCGAGGAAGAGCTTTGCCCAGCGACGTTTCCAAGCGTGTGGCCACGTGCTCATGAAGTGCTAATGGACCTCGAGCCATCAGCGTTTTGCCGTCGACGTACCCGATCGCTGGCGCGAGTGGCTTACCACCAACCGTCGATTTCATCGTGTAGTGTTAAGCGTCGTGCTTGTCGGTGTAAATTGATGGCGGGATGCAAAATGAGGAATGATACCGTGGATGTGTGTACCATTTGAGTGATTGTTGGACTTCGATTTGCCTGGCAATCGCGCTGTTTACGATAATCTGGTTGGCCTGGTAAACCTGAGGATTACGCTATGATTGGCGGACTCAGATTCTGATTCGGAGTACTGACCACAATTATTTTTTTACTGGGAATGCCTTTTCACCGGATTAATACTGGGAAAACCTTTAGGTATGGACAGCCCTCACCGGATTAATTCCACGGTGCTGCGTAAACTTTTAGTTATCTCGCTCGACATTCGGCTTTCATTTTGTTGTAAGCTGATTGTTGACCCAATGTTGAACAGTCAGACTTTCTGGTTCAAAGGTATCTATACGATACATTCGCATAACAACAGCTCTGCCGCTTCTCCCCATTCATGTGGCGCACGGATATTTACTTTCTGAAAAGACGACTAGAGGATGAAAATCAAGAGACGAAAGATGATACAGTGCTGGAGAAATTACAGCAATCACTCGGAAAATAGTTAACTCTGTCACATTAGCACTGGTCACCTGTTGGCTTCCTTCAGATACTACTCACCTGTCAGTGGCCCTACTGAGCTGTTACATTGTGACAGATAGTCAACACTAACAACCTGGTAGGGAATCTATGCTGCACACCTGTTACTGTGTCAGTAGGTGGGTCGTTTAAATTCCTCGTACCTTCACAACACGAAATTGAATTGCGAACAGATACATCTCGGATGGCGTTAAACCAAAAGCATGTCAGGTGCCACATAGACGCATATATCACTGCGAGAAGTAGCTCGAGGACCTTAGAAGTCAGCATACCTCCGCTTATCTCTGCGAGAAGTAGTACAAGTCCTTAGCAGTCTGGGTACAAACCAATAACAACAAAAAGATAAGAGTGCGAGGTTTCTAGAAGTTAGTTATATAATCGCGATAAGTTTCGGGGCGCGAAGTAAATTTAGCATAACGATAAGACTTCGAGAAAGCTGGCTGCTCGAGCATTGTGGTGTTGGCCTGCATTATAACTTCATTTCTCTTTCTTCTCTGCTTAAGGATAATCGCTTGTGGCCATTGTTTAGCGACCTCGACAGTACTGTGCCGTGACTATGGGCGACAGGGACGGATCAATTGACGGCATTTCACCCCGGCAAATGCCTGTCAACCTTCCCGGGGGGATTAGCTGGGGTGGATCTGACTCATCGTATTCTGACTCGGACTCGTCAATCGAGCTTACTCAGGACACAGACTCTCCCTCATCGGCCTTTTAGGCGGCTCCTAATCGGCTGTACACAACGGTTGGCGTTTTCGAAGCTTTCGAGGCGGCAAGAGCTGCTATGTTTGACCACGCTAACAGCATTTACATACGAAACGCGGTATGAGACGGACAGGCTTCTAGCTCGTGTGTACCGCTGTCAATCTTACCAAGACTGTGTGCATCAGTTTAAAATAAAGACCATCCGCGACAACGTGTCCCTGACGCATACCATCTTGAGCAATGTGTCGAGCATGGCGGCGTCAGAACTGATGCACGGCGTCGTGGAATTCATCCTAACCTGATTGAGGAAGTCGACTCCCTTCTGAACATGGGTTGGGGGCAATGCAACTTCGGTCAAGGCTAAATCACCGCTATAGGGGTCAGGTGGAAATGCTATGTGTCGTACCTACTGCGAGACAAGTCGAGAATCGTAAGGATTTCCTAGTCCGGCAAAATGCAAACGGTTGGGAAGTAACAAATCATGCGTCGTTTACAGCTTGGGCTAGTCACCGAGTCTGTTCTTCGCGGCAACAGTTCGACTCCGTAGACGATTTGGATGACAGGGGAATGAATGATATGATCGTGCTCGACACATTTAGATTCGAAAGCCAAGAGGAAAGGGAGGCGACATCGTTTGGTTTCGTCGTTACATCTCGCCGCGTGTTCAAGAACATACCGACATCAGTGAGAGACCAAGGCGACAGGCTGGTTTGCACAACTGACGGAGCCTATAAGCTGCATTTTGGTGGGTGGACTGTGGTGGATTGTGGGTCAACTGCTGTGCCGTGGTCGCGGGGCAAGAGTGTTCGCAGGTTCATACCTTGGGTATTCATGTTCGTGAGGAGCGAGTCTATTGCTTCAACTGTTTCAAGTGTTCTGCAACCGAGCACACTCGTTTCTCGAAGTTGAAGTGAAGGTAGCGCTCGGCAGTTTTAACCATTCAGACGCTATAGCTTCACCTTTTTGTGGCTGTGTGGCCAGCTATAACGCTAGTCACGTGTTGGTCTCGCATGATTCGGAACATTCGTAAGAAAAAAAGCCATGCTGGCGAATGCAGCCCTCTATGAGGACATGTTCCGACCCAATATCGATCTGTTGCGGTCAGCGCGGAACACATTTAATTCACTAAGATGGCTACCATTTTTACAGAGAATTGGATTGCCCACAATGAGAACGCTTTTGCCGAGTGGTTCAAAGAGGTGTACTTGGCTCCTAGATGGAACCGCTGGCACATCAACGGAGCCGGTCTCCCCGGCATCACACCTAGTCAACAGGGCATTGAATCACACCACAGTGTCACTAAAAAGACCTGCGCTCCTAGTGCTCGGGCGTCAACCAGTGGAGTGCTAAATGGCATCCTGCCGCGGATCCTGATGTCTGATGGAGAAACTCTGTGCCCTGATAAAGCTGCGCACTTCTGCGAGGGGCGAGTGCCGCCAGAGATGGTTGCCAAAGCGATGAGACCCATGGCCACCGAGAAAACTACATGCCTGTCAACAAGGGGCGCGGGCGACATCGGCGATTGATATCCGTTGTGTATAACGTCTAGTCGGGGCCCCGGGTATGCTAGGCTCAAACGTGGACGAAAAGCGTTCCGAAAAGTTCCTGCACTCGTTAGAAGGCTGTTTATCACATGGAATAAAATCCGAAGAAGTCGGATTTGAATTGCTATCTCTACACAGTGTTGGTAAAGTCGCAAACACTCCCGCAGCGCTTCGGTACTAGTCTGCAGAGAATATCAAGAGCGTGTGAGACCTACTGCACTGTACTTGCGAATCATTCATTCGATCGGGCTGGTGTGTCCCATGTTTTAGCAACCCTGTCAGTGCTTGGGCTCCTAGACTTGCAATCCGCCATGGCCTGTGTGCCCGTCCGACGGACTCCTGACCAGCCACGGAATTGGCAGGCGGCCTTAACTGTTGAAGCTACCCAGGATGGTTTCTACGATGTGGAAAGATTGGTGCGCCTGTTTCTACGACAATCTGGCCGGCCATTGCAGTGGAGAGTGCTGGATGAGCTCAGTTTGAACAGTACTACAGACGAGACTAGCGCCTTCATCGGAGTAGTTGTTACCCGACGCATTGCTGACGGTGTGTACAAGTGGTCGGTGCAATTTGAAGATGGACGCCTTCAAGACTACGAAGTAGAGCGATTAGCTCGAGCAGTAAACCGAACTCACAACTCCCTAGCTCGGGTTACGATCTAGGAAACTGTCGGTTTCCTGCATGCACTACTGTATTTCTTGCTCTTCGAATAAAAGTTAGAGGCTAGATGTAGCGAGTGCTTTGAGCGCTGCGAACTAGGGACCGTCTATCATATATAAATCAATCTACTTTTCGAGTGATTTGGACGAAAATTCGGAGGTCCAACGATTTGCGTATATTCCTTAGATACTGCAACAGAACACGCACTGGCGATTCGTAAATGCATTCAACTTTCCTCATCTAACTAGTATACCTCAATCAATAAGAAGGCACTAGAGGGGATCATTCAGCTGAGGCAATATGGAGTTTTAAATACAATTCTAGGCGCGAATCTCAGCACATGTAGACATGAATGCCAGCATATCGGCAAAATTATTTATTTTGCATTTTAATTTGGAGATTGAAGCGATATTAATTTTTACATGGTCAAGTTCAACATGTAACACTACAACACATTGAAGTTACTGTTCGTGTGTGTGTCACATAACGTTGCACATTACAAAAAAGGCATTAGTAATCCTCCTACTAGTGATAATATATTACTGTTAAGAATGTAACATATTCAACAGAGAGATGACAGCTGACAAGTGCAGACAACATGTGAGCAGTAGTTGTGAGTTGACGACAGGTGAACAGTGCTAATGTATCAGGTTTAAATTAGCACCCCAATCACTCGACCAGCCGTTTGCAAAAGAAGCCGACAAAGTCACGGCTCCTGCCGCCAAGTTATCAGCACCGACTCTCGTAAGGGACTACATCAGACAAACAGAGCCACAGACCCCCGCTGGTCTTCTATATACACATCGAAAGTCGCAAGACGTCGTCTGGCGTGGGGGCTTCTATAGAAGAAGTTATCTAAAACAAAATAGAGCGTCACCTTTCATCATGCAGATTTTTCTCCAGGCTTGACCATATTGCGTGTAGGCTAACTCCCGGTCTATTTCGATTCGTAGACATGGAAAAACGGAAAATTAGTAGGAAAACTATTTTATTAATAACGGAACCCTTTTTTTATAACAGTACTCTAATGGCGTTTGAGCAATGTTTTTTTCCGCTCGCATCTATGCGCTGCCACAAGGCTGCGGCAGAACAAAGTTCCACTCGCCGCAGGCTTGGGACACTAATAAAACAATTGGAAATGCTACGCGAAAAAAAAACACTGGTATTCTCAGCTAAGTCGAAGTCTAGTCTCATGGTATTGCGGTACTCGCTCGCTGTTATCTCGCTCAACATTCGGATTACATTTTGTTGTAAGCTGATTGTTAACCAAAATCTGGTTAATCATGACGTCAGACTTTCTGGTTGCAACATTCGCATAACTACTGTTATGTCGCTTTTCATAACCATGGATTTCAGACTTGCTAGATGCAAGGTCAACTGCTCAGTAACATCTAAGGTCATCTTCGAGAAAAAAAACGTGATCTCTAAATTTTTTTTTAGCTATTTCAATAAATCTCCCTAATTTAAAGCAGCTCAATCGAAATAGCTGCTTCGAGGAAAACAAGTCTACCATCAATTTGGAAACCAGGCATTTCGAGACATTTGAGGTTTTTCTAAAACTTAGATATAAAATCTCAAAATCTCAACAATCAGAATAAAACCTCGCTGAAATAGCAATTCGTGTGGCGATGAAGCGACCATTAAACCGACCGTATCGAAACAGTAGAAACTAGACCGGGAGTTCGCCTCCACGCAGTATGGGGCGTCTCAAAAATAAGTGCTTGGGGAAAAATTTGTTTATACCAATAGTAAGTTAAAAAAATCTATTTTATTATTTATTACTGTAATATTTATTCATGTAGCGGAGCACATTTTTACGCTAGTGGCGTTTGAGCAATGTTTTTTTTCGCCTATCAACTCACATCACATCCAGATCTAAGAGCCGTCATGATGCTGCGGGAGAATAAGTTCCACTCACCGCGGGCTTGGTGCACTAATAAAACAGTAGCAAAATGCTACTTCAAGAAAAAACTTGTATTCCCAACTAAGTCAAAGACAATCTTGTAAAGATTTGTGCTGAGCTTTTTGTGTTGAACAAGCGTTCAGAAATGTAGCTCCGAAGGGGTGCGAGGCTCACGGGAAGTCTGACTATGTTGTTACACATACAGGCTGCATGATGCAGCTGCAGTTGACAATTTGTTTCCAAGGCGCTGCGCTGTAAAACTTGAACGAATCACAATCTGGTACATCTACATGTTGTGATAGGACCGCGACGAGTGCCGATGGGGACACGCGTGGCAACGGAAATCAGTCGTACGTGCAGGGGTAGACTGAAGGGGCGGTTGCTGGCGAAAGCCAGTGAAGGTATTGATGTATGGGCTTGAAGTCCTGGGAGGTTTCGGCTGGCCTGGGATTCGCAACGTCGAGTCAACATGGGCTGCGAGCCAAACGGGTAAGTTGGATGGATTGGGTGAATGAAGCGCAGTGCCAGTTTGCAGATGGCTCGGTCGAACACAAGGTTCGAAACGAGAGCGCAAGAGTGAGTTACACTGCGTCGGCCACGTGAAGCGACAACGGAACGGAAGAGAAGGCTCGGAGCTGGTGCATCGGTACCATCCGCGGGGAGTTACGGATGGACGGACGAGCAAGGAATCACCAACGACAGTGGTGTAGGGCATCTGGCTTGTGTTGCCGAGTAAAAGGGCAGGGAAACGCGCTCCCAAGTCTGAACAGATTGCGAGAGGGCGGTGCCACTGTGCACGTCGGTCCCAGATTATTCGATAGGTGCCGCTGGAAACGCTACGACTAGGTGCTAGTTGTGGTGGCATTAGATAAGTAAGAGATCTATTTGCTCTTAAAAGAACGCAAACAGTGTAAGCAGTGCTGTAGCATAGGCACATGCCGGTGCGGGGCACAAGTAGACCCCGTCAGCCGCTCGGATCTTGGCGCAATCGGCACTGTCGCAAACCTCCGCGTGTAGAGGGGCCGAAGACACGTTACTATGTAATGGCTTTGGTACTGTTCATTCAATGAACTTCGTTGTCGACGCTGTCCAGTCGGAACATCCCTATTGTTCGTGTACAGTACACGAGAAGATATCAAACTGGTAGCTCAGTCGATATTGAGCCCACCAAACAACGACAGACGCTATTTACCGACGGTTTTCAATCAGGCCCGGACCTAGGCCTGATTGGGGGGGGGGGGGTGGGGGCGCACCATACTCTGCGGGCCAGACCCGAATTTTGTGGTAAAATTCTATGATGTATCCTAATTTTGTCATTAAATGGCCCACCCTATCTGGATCGTTTTGGCTTTTTAAGCTAAGTGATAACGACAAAAGCATTGAAAAGCAGTATTTTAATAATAATTATCACACGCCATGCTACTGTTGCATCACATCAAGGCTACATCTACGAAAAAATGTTAGGATAAGTGTTCATAGTGAACAATCTATTTTGGCGATATCAATTGTGAGCTTCATCAACTCAAGAGTCATAATACTACTTACAAGAGCGCTTATGCGCTTTGAGTGCCGTGACTAACTGTAAAGAAGTGTAGAGTAACACAGGTAGGTGGAATAGTAATCCTTTCCACTTGTAAAAAACAGGAGAGAGGGGATTGATGCTTCGACAGGACTACACGTACATGTACTGTATCGAGACGTGGGTTAACTTTTGTCGTCACGTCACGGCCTTTTTAAGGTTTCGGTGTGATGGCCCCGATCTTCAGCCTGAATGAAGTTCAGGTTGGACGTCGATGAAGAAACGTGGGGACCGCCCTTTCTATCGAGCTACAATTCTACAATCGATTGATTTTAATTAAGAAAACTGCTTTTTTATCTGTAAATTCTGTATTTATTAAAATATTGAAATAGCCGCTCTATGGGAAAATCTATGGAGATCGGAGATCGAGGCGTGAAAACCATGCGAATGGTCGCACCCAAAAATACATCACACAAAAAGCTGCTGTAGACCAATTTTCTGTTACGACCAGATTACTTAACTACAAAATAAAAGTGGGAGCGGTGTTAAATTAAGAAAAAAATGGCTCGCAAGCTGGATGGCCAGTGGATTGCAGTCTGTTTTCATTAGGTTTAAAAACAAAGCTGTTCTAGCTGAAACAGTTGCGTTTGCAAAATACTCCGCGAATGGGGTCATCAGTTGACGCTTGTTCTTAACTAGGGTGCTTTACTTTAGGCTGTGTGTCGTGTTGAAGCCCCGTAGAAGTCTTCTCGTTCAGTCTTCTCGAGTCATTCTGAATTAAAACCGCTCTAACTTCTTATTTTCCATAAACACTCGACAAGGCAATCTGGCTATTTTATCGAGAAAAAATTAAAGCGTGTGAGCTGCTTCTACTGCAGCCCGGTTGCTATAGAGTAGCAGCTCACAGCACTACGAAATTGCTGCTACAGACACAGACTATTTTTTTTTTGTTATCTCAGTCTCCTGAACGCGTTAAGGCATCCAGTTTGGTGCTTAGTACTAGCATCAAAACCACAACGTTGCCTGTGCAATTGCAACTAATTGTGTAGCTCTATAATCTGAAAGATGCGTGTGCTACAGGGATATTTCTTTCCAAACGAATTAAATCTGTTTGACGCTGTCCGTACAGCTATGTCGCTGTCCATACATGATTAATACAACACTGGAAGTAGCAGTCGCTATTACCACTCACACTTGAAAACTCCGCATCGTCAAAAGGTCTCAGTAACGAGATCTGGTCGTATCAGAGTAATGCATTTTGATAGAAGCATCGTCAACCTGCTCATGTCCAGTTTCTCATATCCAGATACTATTTAGAATCTGGGTATATTGCACGGTTTATATACGAAGTAATAACCAAGCATGCGCTACTGAATTTCTCATGAGCGACGTCCAAGAACTACAACACCGTTGTTGGGATGTAGAAGAACATCCTTGGCTGAATTACAAGGAACAACCGCAACAGCTCGCTCGCCACCGCGGCGACGGAGTATGGCCCGAAATTGGGCGGGGCCGCCGCAGCAGGTGAGCCAGCTGAGAATTTGCAGTTGTGAGAAAAATTGAGAAAGACTCTCTCAATGGATTGAAAATGACCACCTCACAAATATGAATACCTCTCTTAGCAGACTGAAAGTACAATCGTGAACTGTTTATATGTTTTTAATTTAAAATAAAAAAATCGTTTTTAATATTATGATTTTAATCTGTTTTAAAAAGATTCGTAGTGCATTTAATGCACTACCAGCCCAACTCTCTAGTATACGAAGTAATAACCAACCATGCTACAGTATTTATCATGAGCGACGTCCAAGAACTACAATACCGTTGTTGGGATGTAGAAGTACATCTTTGACTGAATTAAAATTGTATTCCAGGAATAAGAGTTTAGGAAATATTATACTTGTAATCCTCAGAAATGAGCCTCCTCTAACACGTTACATGTATGGCCAAGATTCCACGATGACTCCTGTGACCTCGGTCAAATAATGGCCAAAACGGCGGCTAGGCGCTCGCTAGCGAAAAAGATGGCTTGGCTACTATTTCGCGCAGCGAATTATTTTATCGCAGCTTATGGCAACCGGGCCTGTTTTGTTTTGCTTCCTTTCTGTGAGTTATGGCCGCTCATTTTTGACGAATGCTAGCTAAGAAAGACACTATTTGTACTCCGCACCCTTCAGTTTTTTAGATTTATAAATTATCAAATGGCAATTACTTTGAGCTTTTTACTAATTGTAGACTGACTGTGTTGCACTTCCTCTGGTCCTGTTTTGTGTGACGATGTTTGGGAATGACCTTTCGCATGGTTTTCACACCTCGATCTCCGTAGCCTCGATCTCCATAGATTTTCCCCGCTCTATGCTCCGTTCAGGTACTACAGTATTAATAGTAAGCCTTCAGCGAAGTTCATGTACAGCACGAAAAATTGAGATTGTCCGTTCCACACTCAAAGGTACGACCGATTTAAGGACTTTTTGCATAATGCGGAGCTCTTCCCATCTTCATTTGCATTTGCAACTCTTTGCTGCAGAAAGCGGAGTTCTCCGATTTTTTTTGCAAAGAGCGGTGTTCCCTTCAACAAGCAAGCTTGACTGTTAAAGTAAAAGTTTGCAAACTTAGGACAAGTATCCGTGATGTTTTGCTTGTACAAAGGAAACATGTACTGAAGTATTCAACTTTCGCGACGTTATTGAGAGCTCAGACTTAAAGACGACAATACTGCCGACTGGGCGGACACCAAAGCGGGTACCTGTTTGGCAGATTTCGTTTGCTTGAAAAGGTAGCCACGCTTGTGGTGGCTAGTTTGGCCACGGACGTCCTTGCCTACTTTCGTTGTAAGTTAGTATTACCTTTGCTCGGCAGTCTTTTTTCATTTTTTTCTTCCGGGTTTCGAGATGGGCGGTGCTGGAGGTTCATAGCGAGTTCTTCGTTTAGAACCAATTGGAAACCGGTAGCATTCGCCGAATGCTCTGTAGACCGATCCAAAAAGTCCTGTGACGCAATGTAGTGCTTACAGGGTATACCATACTGATCAAATACATTGCACAAGCACGTCCGAGCATCCACGTCTAATGCACGATTGTGGATACACGAGCACCATGAGCGAAGATGGGAAGAACTCCGCATTATGCAAAAAGTCCCCGATTTAAGGCAGTTTTTCCACCTTCATCGACAGGCCTCTCTATTAATAACTGTCGTATTTCCCACACGTTGTTGGGATGGAAGAGCTTATTGCCAACTTATTTTGTCGACAGTGGTTTATTTATCTCTAGTTCGATCATTTTATCAGTATGCTAACAATATGGTATGTTTTGGACGCTCGAAAAAAATAGACTTTTCTTGTCGGTTTGTACCAGGCCGTCGAATGCAGTCAATCGTGGTGCCTTGAGTTGCTAGTACTGAAGACAAAGTTGAAATAACGCATACGCGTTGTACTTCTGTTTGCCTTTCGTGTTGACCTTCCTTCCGACTTTCAGGTTCCGTTGGGCAGCTTTAAAACCGTACACGATGCCGTGCCCTGGCTAAAAAGGCGTCTTAACTTCTCTGGCATCATGAGCAGAGCGCAATTTCTTTCGTGGGGATTCAGAATGGTCTCCACAGGAAGAAGATACTAACAACAACAGTGCACGGGTAAGAATCGAGACTTAAACATCAAAACTTAGTATGCGCTCCTAAAAATAGGGGTGGAGATTTACCCACAATTAGAGAATTCGGTTCTGTACATGTATGCTCTTAGCTGTAAACTTAGAACCATTGTTGTGCTTGCCTGCGGATCAAGTTCGACTTGCGTCCTGGAGAAAGGCCTGCCGGTATTAATTGGACAGTACTTAGTAGTAAAGAAAAGGTAGCATCGTGTTTTCCAACCTTTTCGTTATCTTTCCCACAGTGTTTTCGAATCGAGGCTTATTTTTTAAAAAAATAAATACAGTCACGGTAAACTAAGATGTACTGTAGTTTTTACTGAACCGCGGCGCTTACGGTCGGCGCAATCGCCAAGAAGCAGATCCTTCTGATCTCCACTGGATCCTCAGCCATACGATCTGACACCGTACAGATGACAACCATGTGCCACATGATGCGGACTTTGCAGCGGGGTCTTCCGCCTCACGTGCCTGTCGCGTAACGTTTGCAACAGGCTCAGACAGCGCAGGCAACACCAACGCATATTGCTTTGCTGCTACAGTCCAAGCCTCACTCTTAAATCTTCCTTGTCGAACTCAAGGACCTACCAACAATCGCTAAGCTTTTCTGCAGCTACTAAAGCAGTGATGAAGTTCACGACCGCCTTCGCCGTTGCCACCGCTGTGGCTTTCAGCTCCACCGGTGCTGAGCGACTCAAGACCGGTGTCTGCTACTCTCCGTGGCACCACCCGACCGTCAACTGGGACGTGCTGCAGAATGACATGAGGCAGGTGGCCCAGCACTTCTCGAGCGTCCGTACCTACGAGGCGTCGCTGGCTGGCGTCAACGCGATCGACATGGCTGCTGCCGCCGGAATTCGTGTGGCTGTGGGCGTGCAGCTGCAAAACCCCAGCCGTATCGACGCGGAGATTCAGGCGGTGTGCGAAGGCTACGCTCGCAACCCGTGGGCCGTCGAGGCCGTCTACGTCGGCAACGAAGACCTGCAGAATGGCGGCTTTGGCAAGTACTCGGCTGACCAGCTCGTCGGCTTCATCAAGCGTGTGCGTGCCTGTGTGGGCAACACGCCAGTCGGCTCGGTGCAGCGCATCAACGAGTGGCAGTGCGACGCCTCGTGGGCGCTCGCAAACGCGTGTGACCTAATCGGAGTCACTATCTACCCGTTCTTCACCCCGGGCTCGCAGTCTGCGGTGCAGAAGCTGCAGGCGCAGTGGGACCAAATGGTGGCCAGGTTCGGCCCCAACAAGCTCCGCCTCGCGGAGACTGGCTGGCCGACCGCGGGTGAGAGCTACGCTGGTAACGTCCCGTCGGTGGGTGCGCTAACACAGTATTTCTACGACTATGTGTACGGCTGGTCTGCCGACAAGGGCCAGTCGTACTGGTTCATGATGTACGACACGGTCGTGAGCTACACTGGCGCCGAGCACGAGAAGCACTTCGGTCTCTTCGGCACGGACATGAAGCCGAAATTCAACATCCCGCAGTGCCCGAACCCGAACCAGCAGAAGCGTCTTCTTCGCAACTAAGGCGTCTAGCGCTTGGTGAGTGATGATGAAAGCCCGTTGTGGGTGAGAGACACTAGGAGAGTACAAAAATTCTAGATGAACCGAAGAACTACCGCATTACTTAGTAATTGATCAATGAACGTAAAGAGTGGGGGTATCTCTGAGCTCGTTGTCGTGTACTACATGTAGTACAGTAAGTGAGGTCATAACTGTAGAGCAAGTCGAGTTAAGTTATGGTAAGGTTACACGTTAAACTAACGCCTACATTGACCAAAAACTACTGGTAATTAATCATTAGAGAACTATCGTTGAAGGGGTCGGATAAAGTCTGCGGTGCAGGGCTGTGTGCGGCGGGTGCTTGGTCGATGTCCATAACGATGGTACGTAGTTTCACTTGAGTTGGTAGCTCCACCGTCACTCCTCCAAACGCCTCACTCACGTGCTTCACGTACGCAACCAGGTTTAAGTCTTCAACCGCGGAGAAAGGTCGACGGCTTTGAGCAAGCCACATAGCAAGCAGCGTATTAGCATGAGCTTGCAGTGTCGGGCTGATTGCTTTCGCCTCTGGTCGGTCAGAAGATAAACTAATTTCTATCACTTCCGGTACATGTATCACTGGTGCCACCAGTGGTGGTCGGTTGGAAGGCGGGGCTGTGCTGGGTCGGCGTCGAGGGGCCAAAGATACACCTGATTTGTGCTTCTTTTTTCTCGCCTGGGCAGCGTTAAGATGACTCGAGTGTCTTGTAGCCATGTGGCTCTTGACGTAGTTGGTTAAGCCCTTATTGTACGGAATATCCGTGCCACACTTTAAGCAATGCGCACTCTTAGCATTTTCGGAGATGAGCTCGTCCTTGGATACGCCAGCGAATTCGTCCTTTCGAACCAACCGGACGAAGTCCCAGAGTTCTGGTTTATGAGCCCTCTTCATTTTGAACATGTTTCCAGGCGTTACTGGAATCGAGAGATCGGATTCAGGTTCAGACATGCGCTCGTCGTCTGCAGGACTTTGTTCAGCAGCTATTACTTGCGTCTGGCGCGAAATCATTGTCCGGGGGGTATGTAATATCGAAGCTGTTAGACGCAGACTGGGGCGCTCTGCGGATAAGTGTCCAGGGTGTCTAACTGCCATGTGATTCTTGATCTTGTTGGTGTTACCCTTGCTGTACGGAATGTTCGTGTCACACTTTAAGCAATGCGCGCACACAGCATTGTCCGAGATGAGATTTTCATGGGGTATGTGAGCGTATTCATCCTTCCGAACCAGTCGGATAAAGTCCCACAGTTCGGGTTTGTGAGCTCCCTTCATCCTAAACATATTTTCAGGGGTTCTTGGTATGGTTGGGTCGGACTCGGGGTCATATAGACGCTCGACAGCAATAGAACTTTGATGCGGCATTGGCTCAGACGTCAAATGCGTCGTGACTTGGAGGCTGGACGACGCTCGCTGACTCTGCCGGGCGCTGAAGACATGGCCAGGATGCCTTGTTTCCATGTGTGTCTTGACGTACTTTGTCGTGCCTTTATGGTACGGAATGTCCCTGTTACATTTTAAGCAATGTGCGCTCTTCGCATTGTCGGAGATGAGATCATACTTGGACACACCCGCGAATTCTTCCTTTCGAACCAGTCGAATGAAGTCCCACATTTCCGGCCTGTGAGCTCTCTTCATCCTGAACATATTCTCAGGAGTGCTGGGTGTTGGGGGGTCGGACGAGGCTGCGGACACGTGTTCACCGGTAGAAGACCATTGCTGCGCCATCGAGATTCGTGTAGCGAACTCTTGGCGTGAGCTGGAGTCAACTGGCGGTACTTTTGAAGTGTCACTGAATCGAGAATATGACATGGATACAGTTGTTTTTAAGAATAAAATGGGATAAATAGAAATCACCCAGATCTCAACTTTCTTTTACTTAGAAAATGAATCTGGTCAAAGATGACACCCTAAAAAAGTGTCGCATCCTTCCTTACCAGCACTCT
This sequence comes from Phytophthora tentaculata, assembly GCA_033557915.1. Classification (NCBI taxonomy): domain Eukaryota; phylum Oomycota; class Peronosporomycetes; order Peronosporales; family Peronosporaceae; genus Phytophthora; species Phytophthora tentaculata. The sequence continues at coordinate 892,865 of JAUCEA010000009.1, forward strand.
ACACTTCGTACTGTACCGGCCGTTATTGTATTTCAAAAGCCTGGATAATACTTAAAGTATGAAGCTGTTTGTCTTAGCTGTTGCCGACAATCTGCTGTTGAGCACGGGGAATGATAATGTTAACCATTTTTACAATTAAATATTTTTAAAACGATTTACAGCTCTAACTCGTTTCACTTCGTCCACCACCGGTCTCCTACTCTACATGTACATGTAGCTAACTCATCAAAGAGTCAGTTGCTCCATGCTGTTGGCAGCAGAACAAGTCTGCAGCGCGATTGGCCCGTCGGTCATCCTACAATTTAGCCAGAAATGTAAGATTCAGATCACTGCAGCAAATCGAACGCAAAGTCTGTTGATCGAGTTGAAGACTCCAACTCCAACTTGGAGTGAACATTGGAGACAGTGAGCCGACACGAGCCGACGCAAGGCACGTCGCAACCGTTCTGCCCAGCATCACTCCATAGCAACGCGGTTGGATTTGTCCTGCTTGCGACATCAGCTTTTTCATTTAAAAAAACGCCACGAATGATTCATGGTATGAATCAAAAATGCGGACTACTGGCAAGTTTGCAGCGTTCCCACCAACTTTTTTTTTATGGGAGGCTGCAACTACAGGGCACATAAAGAGTACATGCACACTCGCGCTGAGCGGCGTTGCAACATCGTTAGCAGTGTCCTCATCACGAGGACAGGCTACAAGGACACGCTCAACCACCTTTAAAATTCGATTTCGGCAGGTATTAAAATGAGGAAAGTAAAATCTCACTCTCATCTTCAGTACAATATATCAAATGATACAGGAAGTCATTATATACAGGTACAATAATAATCTTTAGTGACCGACTTTAATCACTTCCACTGTCCGAAGTTATCTGACCTTCTTCGTGCACATGCGCTTCCTGCCATTTTCCTTGACCAGGAGGCCTGCGTTCCGACTTCCTGCCACATCCGCCATTTTCGAAAGCAGCGCGAATGGAAATCTGGGCGCCTTGGGAGACTTCCCGCCATGCACGCGAGTTCATAGGGCCCAGAACGACTCAGCATGATCTAATACAAGAGGACGATCCTCCGATCCTCACAGGCACATGGATCGGGCCCTTAACCTGTGTCCGCGTGGTTCGTCGCTCAAGACCAGACATGTCCGCCTTACCCCACGTATGGGAGGCCGTAGAGGCCTTTCTGGACTGCTCACCGAGCTGCACATTGACACAAGCCGCTGCTTTTGGATCCATGAGATTGTTGCGCGGTATCTCGGCGCGATCCGGGGGAATGGTTACGTTGGACGCATTCTACAAGCAAGCGCAGTTCTCAGGCGCCATGCAGCACGCAGCAGCTCGAGGAGACTTGGAAATGATCCATTGGCTGCTAAATTTTCAGCCTGGAGGTCTCGTGACAAGAGCAGTGGAACAGGCGGCCAAGAACGGACAGCTACAGGTTCTAAGGTGGCTTAAAGATCACCACGATCACGTTTTCTGGGGAGCAAATGAGCTCCGATATGCTATTGAAGGGAATCATGCAGACGTAGCAAGATGGCTACAAGACAACACTCGGCCTCCTACGAAGCTGAGAGCGATGAACTTGGCTGCAGCTAATGGGAATCTGGAACTGGTACAATGGCTACATGAAGTAAGACACGAAGCCTCGTCCTCTGCTGCTCTGAGAGCAGCGAAAGGAGGATATTTGGATATGCTTAAGTGGATGGATAAACATTCACTCTGTAAACACCAAGGAGTTCCGGTTGAAGACGCAGCGGCGGGAGGTCATTTGAAGGTTGTCAAATGGCTACACAAGTCAGGGGTGGGTATTGCCACTCCACGTGCGATGAACGCAGCTGCAGCTAATGGTCATCTTGAAGTGATCAGATGGCTACATCGCAAGGGTAAGGACTATGCGTGTACACATGTGGCAATGGATGATGCAGCCATGAACGGACACTTCGAAGTCGTCAAATGGCTACATAGTCATCGACAAGAAGGATGCACGACAGATGCCATGGATGGCGCAGCCAGAAATGGCTACCTTGGAGTTGTTCAATGGCTACATTCGAATAGAAACGAAGGATGCACAATAAGAGCCATGGATGAGGCTGCAGCCAATGGCCATTTACACACAGTGATGTGGCTGAACAAGTACAGACCAACAAGCGAACATGTCAGTAGTTCTGCCAGCAGCAGTGGATCACGATCTAGCTCCAGACAAAGAGGTGGGGGCTGTACCACAAACGCCATGGACGGCGCTGCTCGTGGCAATTATTTGGATGTGGTAAAATTCCTTCATAAAAACCGAGAGGAAGGTTGTACTGAGCGAGCTATGGATGGCGCTGCTGCTGCTGGCCACTTGACAATGCTCAAATGGCTACATGACCATCGTAGTGAAGGATGTACTGTTGCAGCGATGGATGAAGCAGCTGCTAATGGGTACATTGAAGTAGTGAAATGGCTACATGACAACCGAATCGAGGGATGTACGGTACGTGCAATGGATGGAGCAGCAGCAGGAGGACACCTTCGAATCGTCAAATGGCTACATACGAACCGCTGCGAGGGCTGTACAGAGGCTGCGATGGATGGAGCTGCAGCGCACGGTAAGCTCGACACTCTAAAATGGCTTCATAAAAACCGATCGGAGGGTTGCACCACTGCCGCTATGGACAAGGCTGCAGCTGGTGGCCACTTTGAAGTGCTGCTGTTCTTACACACCAAACGCTCAGAGGGCTGCACAATGGATGCAGCAGTCAACGCGAGTCGTAACGAGCACGTGGAGATTTTGCAGTGGTTTTTCCGCTTTTATCCGCGTTTGATTCACCGCGAAAAGGTCATCGTGTTCGCCAAGCGATATAACTACTACCTCATGGATTGGCTACATTGCAACTACCAGGCGTCAGGAGAACGCACCGTGCTGGCAGAAATCAACTCGTCGTTTTACCTGACACCCCCAGAGACTGAAGAGCTGACAACATAAAGGTAGCCAGCAGATGTTTTGTGCCAAAAAAAAGATGAATGAACTATAAGCTCATGAAAAGTAAGATCACCAGTAGTGCAGCATATTTTGCAGTACATGCACAAGAGTGTGTCGGAATGTGGCGTAGTGACTACGAATATATGTGCATCTCGCGAAGGATGCTGACACTATAATACTTACATCGCAGTTATTATCCCAAAGAGAAGCTACGCGAACGATATGCCCACTAAAGAAAGGAACTGGATAAAAACTCACCAAACAGGGCTAGGGTGTACATGGAGGGGTGATGCAGCGTCTCTCAGCTCATCCGAAACGAAGTTTAATGAACCCGTGCTAGTGCTTAAAAGTGTAAGCGCTTCCGAGGTAATAGCTAGACTCAGAGCCGTGTTGGTGCTCCCTAGATCATGCGTCTCGTTGTTCTTCACCTTTGCACTACTCGCAGGCATACGACATTCCTACCATCATTTCGGTTCGCACGCATGTACTCGGAGATGTTAATTGTGGCGCTACTTTGGCGATAATGTTGCCGCTGCTGCTGGTGGCTTTCAGGATATGCGTCCATCCCCGAGATAAGTTTATACAGTGCGAAGTGGGTCATAAAAATTTCTTGTTTCGTGCCTTTAGAAGGGTTAAGTTGTTTGGTTCCCTAACATATAAAGTTTTACGAGTTTTTGTTTGGTGTCTCTATCCTTGACCCTAAAAAACGATATCCTACTATGAGGTACATGGTATGGTTGCAGGGACAGGGCTAACCCCTCAACGACCATTGTAAAAGGTGTTACAACGTGAGCTAGATTGTCTTCGACTTAGCTGGGAATACCTGTTTTCTTCACGTACTTTCGAAGTAGCATTTTGTCATTGTTTTATTAGTGCTTTAAAAGCCCGCGGCGAGTGGCACTTTGTTCTGCCGCACCATCGTGGCGGCGCATGGATCTGAGTGATGCGAGCTAAAAAAAAACATAGTTGAAACGCCATTAGGGGCTCCGTTAGTAATAAAATTGATTTTTGATACTGGTGTCTGCTGACATTTAACAATCAGCTTACAACAAAATTTAAGTCGATAATGTTAGCGAGATAACAGAGAGCGAGTTACGAAATTATATCCGGGGAGGGCTATCCATTCCTAAAGGTATTCCCAGTATGAAGCTTCTCTCGATCCCAATGGGTTTGACGGCAACGGTAAAGGATTGAATATTTAGTTACAGGAGAGCTACAGTGCATCAGGCTTAATTTTTTTAAGACTACTAAAATGAAGTTAGCAGCTCAAAGGTATTTTGAAGGCCGTCGCCGCTGAACGTTTGAAGAATGATGAGGATTCTTCGTGTTTCAGACACTTTGTCGGTGCTAGAAGAATAGAGTTGGGTATTAATAGTGTAGAAGCTAATTTCATGTTTACCCGATAAATATTTACTGGAAATATCATTCCGAATTACAATTTATCGTTGAGGCTTTCAGTTCTACTAAAATAAAAATACTCGCATATTCAAAAAAAAATACCGGTACAAAAATGTATTGCAACCAACCACTGTACCACTTTTTTTTACTGCCAATAACCATTCTCCGACACAGCCAGAGACGAACACTCTGCCAACTTCATCGCTTGATAAGTTTTTACCAAAAACACAAAAGACGAGTGTTATGAGGTCTGCGCCGAAATAATTCTCAGGCCATTTTCTAAAACAATGTGTTTTGTCTATCTTTAGGTGAAGATCGTTCGCTGCCGACGTATCTACACCATTAATATAGATTTTCGAGTAAGTATCGTGTCTTCCAAAGTTACAGCGTCGTCATCAACCGCTAGTCCAGTTCGCTTGCTCAACCCAATAGCTAGCAAATGCCCGCGATATTTTTCGTACGCCGCGATGAAATGTCTGATGGCCGAAGCGCACACACCTTCGCGTTCCATGAACACTGCAGCGTCGTCTAGAGCCCCAAAAGCCGATCTCCACGAACTGAAAACGGTATCCATGTGTGACGGTTGAGTCGCCATTCTGTAGAATTGGTCGCTCTTCAGAGTTTTCAAAGCTTGGAGTTGGCTTGGAGTAAATTCAAGTCCGCGTTCCTCTTCTGCCGCGTCGTCGTTGACATCCTTCTTGGTTGATCGCAGCGACCTCGTTTCAGCGCCAGCCTCAACGGACTGCGTGCTACCAGACGCAAGGAGAGCGGTCGATGCAGCAAACAACAGGATAAGTGCGAGACGCATTTTTGCTGGCAAGCGGAATGGCATGTGGGCTCCTTGGTAAATTGGGAACTGAACACCAACAGCCCCGCTACGGCTCTCGAATGATTGACAATTGCAGTCAACCTGACGAATGGTCTCTATTTAGCCATTGGATTGATTTGCATGCACAAATCATGGTGATGAAGATATTACGTCTGGCCAGTTGAGTCAGTCACTCAACTCGAGTGACGCAATCTTATAAACTGAATGCACTGTGTTTGCGGTTATCATAGGCGTCGTCGACGGATGGTGTACTATATAGTTATCTTCTAAATAGTAGGTCGATCTTTTTTGCTTGTTTTTCAAATGACTACCAATGCCATAGGGGGTCAGATATCTCTTGCCCGTCAGTCCTCACAGGGTCTATAGTATGCCTGAAGAGCTGGCAACATAAGAGGTACAGTATGCCATAGCATGTTCGATATAGATTGCAAGCCAAATAAACTGATGAATGAATTGTAAACTCATCAAAATGAGATCACCAGTACTAAGTATTTGTGCAGTGGGTGCCATTTTTAAAACCTATATAAAAAGTCGGGCATTAAAGTTTAATCACGACGAATTGTTTGGTGAGACCACTATTTGGTCTCATCAAACAATTCTAACCCGACTTTCAACTAGAAACATGATTAACCCCTTCAAACCGGCCGCTTGCATAATGCATCTTATGAGTTTTTCTTAAGTTGCATTATGCAACTTAAGAAAATTTAGACCTAATTTCAATATAGTATGTACTGTCTCGTGGAGAATAGGTATACAAAGTCTAATATATTGGAAAAGGTACATCTTGCACTGCTGTGCACACTTCAAATAGGCAAGAACACAGACTGGACACTCGTATTTTATCAAAATTTGAATACTTATTTTAAAGTGATGCTGCAAATCACATTTATTCTTGGAGGTAACAGTATATCGCCTTCCGACAGCCACAGATTTCAGTAATTCTGGAATTTTCGCGCGCGGGGGACAAGTCGAAGCTGAAGTATGGTTGGCGTTCGTGGAAAATATTGGACCTGCGAGGGCGTGTCATTCAAGGTGGCGTGGTCCGCGCTACGCAAGGAAGGGTGGTTTGTGGTTCGACCGAGGGGGCGGGGAGCCGTCGACCAGCTTGCGTCGATGTGGAAGTACGTGCGGCCGGGCTCCAACCCAGACGGAGTCAAGGGCGTCAACTATTTCTTGGGCGAGGAGGAGCTACTGGATTTCTACAACCTCGGTAAGATTGTTGCTACTGTCTTGCCAGATGCACTGTGTGATCAACTAACTTCATTATTATGTTGTGATCACTATCGTACAGCGTCTACGGCCAGAACAACGGAGAGTCCTGCCACACTACGACCTGTACCAGCCGGCGCGAGCTCGGTTGGTGCCAAGGATCGCGCACAGAGTGTTCCAGCTGCGGAAGTGACGGCGAGGACGAAGGCCAAGTCTACTGCTCCTGCGGCTCTACCACGCCGGTCCGAGACAACCGGACCATCCCGCTGCTGATGAATTTGACCTCACGCGTACGCGCTCACAAGTTGAGCCTGAACGTGTTCTGCAAGCACACCCGTCCGTTCAAGCACCGGCAAGCGGCCAAGATGATGACAAGTCGGCGGTCGGAGAAGATGAGGACGTTGTCAGCGTAGACTCCGTGTGTGACGGAAACGGTAAGCTGACTATATGCAGCTTAGCAATCAAGCATATGCAGGTTTAGCTAAGGTGAATATGTTATTTATCTAACACCTGTGTGATGTGCTGCATGTGACCAGATATTCTTGATGACACCACCGACAATTTGAACACAATCCTGAGTGGTGACGCACAATCTGAATATGGCAATCTGGATTCGGGTGTCGGATGTGGCAGAACCTGGGTCTGTGTCGGGTAGTGAATGCCCTTCGGAGACTGACTCGGAGCAAGACCGTGTGGAGGTATCGATTGCGGAGGACTTCATGAAGGAGATGGGAGGTAGCGATGCTGTTCATGCTGGAAAATTGAAAGCAGACGTGCTTAGAGGCCTTTCGGCTTCGGGGTGGGGGTCTGTTCAACAACCAGATATCTATCAAACTCTGCAGCAACCCTACACACCTGTTGACAATCGAGCAAGCTATCCTGGTCTACTGCAAGGCTACGCGGGACCTACACCTGAAGTCATGCGCCGCGGTGATTCTCCTATTGCGCTATTCTTTTACTTCCTTCTCGTGAGACTGTGGCAGCATATAGCCAATGTTCTAACAAGTACCAGCGCGAAATGCTTCCCAGTAAGTGGAGGATGCGTACAAGCGTCACAAACGAAATGTCGCCTCAATCCAGATATCAAGAAGAAAACCAAGCGCGATATTTATCAACAGGCGCAATCATTCGCCCCTATTTTGCCTCACGAGCTGTGCAGCTTTGTGGGACTGCTGATCGCCCGTACGATAGCTCCTAATCGTGAAATAATGGCAAACCACTGGAAGACTGCCGATGACGGTGCTATCTCTCGCGGCTCGTTTGGATATTTCATGGCTCGCGACTGATCCATGGAGATCTGCCGCAATATCCATTTCAATGACAACAACGACCCAAGAGCCAAGACGGATCGTGTGTGGAAAATTTGTAACGTTGTGGAGGTGCTGCAGAAGACATTTCGGGAAGGATATGTTCCTCCTACCGAACTGTCTTTTGATGAAGCTACGCTTCCAAGCCGCAGCAGTTTTAACAAGATGAGGGTGTACATGAAAGCGAAGCCTCACAAGTGGGGTACCAAGCTCCTTCATGCTGTGTAGTGAGCACACTGCGTACTGCATCAGGTATTTTTTTTGGCTCTTGATTTCTCTTATCTTGCATAATGCATGATACTAAGTACGCATCGTGATTTCTTCTGCTGCATATATGCAGGTTTGAGGTCTACTGCGGGAAAAAGCAGCACTCGAGTGTCAGCCACACAGCGGACAAGAAAGAGGGACCTGCTGTGGTAGTGCGGAACCTGAGAGCTGTTTTTGGTGACGTGCCCTCGCTCGCGAAACGGCTAATTGTCACTGATCGGTTCTACACCTCGGTGTCGCTAGCCATCCAGCTCTTGGTGAAGGGATTTTACAGTGTTGGAACAATTATGACGAGTAGACTCGGGTTATGCAAAGAAATTATCGACAAGAGGAAGAAGAGGCCAGCCGGCGTTAAGCGAAGTTCGTGCAAGATTGTGGAGTCGACGCAGGTTCCGGGGATGCACGTCATTTGTTGGTGGGATTCGAAACCCGTACACTTCCTGGCTAAGGGTGGAAGCGTAGGGCTGGATCGCGTCGTTCGGCGTGATAAGTGCGAAGAGGAACGTGAAGTCGTCGCCCCCCCCCCCCCCCACCCCCCGAGTCGTCAAAGACTACCACAAGTTGATAGGGGGCGTCGACGTCCATGACCAGTTACGCTTACAGCGTTACCCTATTCAGAGAGCAGTTACTTTCAGAAAATACTACAAAGGTCTCGTGCTGGGTCTAATTGACATTGCCATTGTCAACTGCTACATTGTGCACAAAGCCTACCACCAGTCGAAGTCAACGCGACCGCTGACTCACGTGAAGTTCATCAAACGTCTGCACAAAGAGCTATGCCAACTCCAAGAAGCAGACATGTATGAAGCAAAAACATTTGGCCCCGAGGTGGTTGAGGCCGCTGCGGAGGCTCCGGACGCGTCCGGGGCTATACATTTCGCCGAGCTGTTGGATCTGTGGCGCGATGAAGAGACGCAGCCGAAGCGCCGGCGTCGCGCTTGTAAGGTTTGCTCGCTGATTCAAGACGGACCCAAGAACTCTACCTCGTATTACTGCGGAAGCTGTGATGAAAAGGGGCCCGTGTTTCTTTGCATGGTGCCGCAACGCACCGTCCGCGGGGTGATGATGACCCGTTTTGATGTATGGTACAAGGAGTGGAAGAACGGTAAGCTTCGACCATCGAATCAAGAGAGACGAATCAGAATTCGACCCGCTACAGCAGCCGACACTAGAGTTGCACGGAAGAAGCACCGGCAGTTGAGTGGGTAGTGGATTGCATTTATGCACTTTAACCAATCGCCTTAACCTACATATATGCTGGTTTCCATTGCCATTCGGTTTTTTATGCTTATCATTCAGTGTGCAATCAAAAGGGTGTGTATCAGGATTCAGTGAAGCTTTCAGCAAAATCCGCCACCTGTTTTTTCTCTCTTGAAATCTGTATAAGTTGTTTTGGAAGGGGCACGCATCCAATGATTACCCAAATTGTAGGGATGATATCCCATCTCTTTACCGATTTAATACTAATGTCAGTATTGGCAGCAAGCTTTCACGACTTTACAAAATTTGAAGAACTGGGATCTCTAAAAAGCAAGAGCGCCTGCCAGTGTACACATAGAGAAAGGCGAACTTTGAATCACATCAACTTCATACATTGCATCATGCACCTTAACCGTGACACATAATGATCTTATATGCAAGGTAACATGCAGGATAAGCATTGCACATCGTAGACGCATCACCAGATGATCCGCTGATGTTCACAGCCAAGCCCGCAAGTATAGTCAAATTAAGTGTTCGTAACGTGCATAGTGCAACTTAAGAAAAGTCAGAAACGGCCGTTTGAAGGAGTTAAACCCATAAATGAACTTCACTATACCCGAAGGTCGCGTTCCAGCAACTGTTTTGGTGCGCATTTACCAAAATGGTAAACCGATTTGTAATTATTTTAAATTACCGATTAAACTAATAATATCGTCTTATCCTAAACAATTTCTTGTTGAGATTTTCATTTTTCAAAGTATTTGAGGTTTTGATCTGAGCCATAAATCAAGCCTCAAATACTCGTTAGGCTGCACCACGACGCCAACCAGCGCAACGGTCACTTTCGATCCTCTTGTAGCGCAAAAGCATGCTCACGCGGAAAAAGTTAGGTAGTTTACACCGTGCTCCCGAGCAGATAATTTTTATCTTGGCAATGTCCGCGTCAACTATTTTTTTATTTTTACAATAAATCCTTGTACGCAACAAATGTCATTTCTATAGAGCTTGACGCCACACCTTATCAAAATAATGCAAATAAGGGATATGTATTGCTGTCAGTCCTATAAAACGTTGATAGAAATGACATTGTTGCGTACGACGATCCACAAATAGGAAGGCATTGCAATCAGCTCCTTTCATGGTACAGTAAAACCTTTCCTACCTGGTATGACCCGTGAACAGGCCATTCATTACATGTACTTGAGTTAGATAGTCTATATAAGGCGCCAACGTATCCACGTATATGAACGAGGTGAGGAACCATGCCGGCTTAGAGAAGCAGAAAATGCAAACGTTCTTCGCTGTGCGTTTTCAGGTCTAACTCCGAGGCACACAGGCATATCAAGCTGAAACTGTCTTTATGGATTTAAGTATGTAAGTCTCGCTGGCCTCATAATAGGCAATCATTTGTTCGACAATGAATACACCAGTCATTCAGCGCTTCTTCACCTTAACCGCAATTATACATATGTAGACCTCCACTAATTTCGACTGCATGCCAGGAAGACTTGTGAAATGCACCACTTGCTCTTTAAAAACACTTAACATGATGATCATTTCAGATATAATAACACGATAAAGTTTACTTTTATTTTGCGTGTTTCTACTTACATGTTGAGGATGGGGGGGGGGGGGGGGGGGGGGGCACAACAAACTTGTTGATGGACCATTGTGCCAGACTAATTTTTAGTCCAGACTAATTACAAATTTTTGTACAAAAATATTTTAGGTTGCTGACTTCGACTGCATCGAGAACACATACGATTTGTATGTGTTCTCGATGCAGTCGAAGTATGATACAGACAATTTCAAGGCTGCTGGTTGCTGGTTACTGACTAAAATCAATCACAAGTTTTTTCACGGCCACTTTGTAGTCGTAGGCTATTATACTTACACTTGCTGTCCTCAAAATTTCGTATCAGCTTTGTCATTTGAGCAATATCAATTTTACCCCATAGTAATCTCTGGGAACGGACTCGGTGGACCTGAATTATATCATGTACGACAGGATATCAGGTTTCTTAAGGTTCATTTAGGACAGGTTTTACTGTACTGTCAACGGGCTTGTCAGCCTTTCTATTTGACAACGATCTGTTTCGCGAGTAGTATTAGTGTGGTATGTTCCCAAAATCCAACAGCAGGACTCTTTGGCAAAAAAAAAGACGAGTGTTATGGGGGCCCGCACCGAAAGAATCCTCAAGGTCATTTAACCCCCCCCCCCACTGTTTTCCCGCTGTTCAGGTGGACATAGGTCACTGCCAACGTATCTACACTAGAGATTTTCGAGTATGTCAACAAAGCTACATCGTCGACATCAACCGCTAGTCCAGCTCGCTCGAGGAGCAAACTAATGCCCGCGATATTTTTCGTACGCAGCGATGAAATGTCTGATGGCCGAAGCACTCACGCCTTCGCGTTCCATGAACACTGCAGCGTCGTCTAGAGCCCCAAAAGCCGATCTCCACGAACTGAAAACGGTATCCATGTGTGACGGTTGAGTCGCCATTCTGTAGAATTGGTCGCTCTTCAGATTTTTCAAAGCTTGGAGTTGGCTTGGAGTAAATTCAAGCCCGCGTTCCTCTTCTGCCGCGTCGTCGTTGACATCCTTCTTGGTTGATCGCAGCGACCTCGTTTCAGCGCCAGCCTCAACGGACTGCGTGCTACCAGACGCAAGGAGAGCGGTCGATGCAGCAAACAACAGGATAAGTGCGAGACGCATTTTTGCTGGCAAGCGGAATGGCATGTGGGCTCCTTGGTAAGTTGGGAACTGAACACCAACAGCCCCGCTACGGCTCTCGAATGATCGACAATTACAGTCAACCTGACGAATGGTCTCTATTTAGCCATTGAACTGATTTGCATGCACAATTAATGATGATACGACATTACATACGGCCTGTCGAGTGAGGCAATCTCTCAAATCAAGATGGAAAATGCACCGTGTTTACGGTGTCATAGGCTTCGTCAAACGCTAGTTCGACAATATTATATAGTTTCCTTTTAAATATTAATAGTATACCGAAATTGTTTCTTGTTTCGCAGTGAGGTACACTAACGCCTCCAAATGTTCTTGGCGGTCGGACATCTCATACCCATCAGCCGTCACCGTGCATCTGAATCCTACGTACAGTAGTAATGGGCCAAGACCATTTTACAACAAGAGTTATTACTATCTCGTTGATACCAATACTCCTCAACTAGCAAAGAACTGATAGAAATAACACAAACCATCTAATGTAGTGTACTCCGAATGTAGTGTACTCCACAGACATGAGTGTGATTTCTACTGCATACTAGCTACTGTTAGTGGTCGCTTGCGCGCTTACAATTGTAAATCATTGCTGCTAGCTCTCCCGTCCTCGTTGTTTCTCTTCATTCAAACTCCTCTTAAATTGTATTTTATACTTCACACGGTATGTTTGAAGGGGGTACGATAGGAAACGAGGTCCCAATCATGACAGAAGACAATACATTTTGACATGAGGTTGCCTACATGGAGGCACATGTTAACACCGAAACTAAAAGGAAGAAGAAGTACACAGCCTAGAGCTGGTTAGTAACGAATAGTTAGTTCATGCCAGCTTGTCCCTATGCGTATAAATTCTGTAGGCATGAGGGTGAGATTGACGATGAATAAGTCTAGTTCCATCAACATGTTGGCTATATTTACAAAATAATACAGTCACGTACTCGTCTTCTGTGGTACTTGGCATGTAGCCATGACCTCCTTTTAGTGTGTCATTAAACCGAGTTTGATTTGGATACAAAGCTCGAATTGTACCCAAAACGTTTTGGTCAGCAATGTCTGGTTACCTATTTTGGGGATGGCTTGGGGCACCACCCTTAACTTAGATCATCGTGTTGTGTTAAAGTTGCTTTAAGGGATGCCGTTTGAACCAACGTATATGCAAATCGACCGTTTGTCTTCCTGATTGGGAAAACATTTAGAGATGATGACAGGATGATTACTACAGGAAAATGCTGCAGTATTGCCAATAGAATTGCTCACATTTACTCCCACACCCAGACGATTCACGAGATTACCTTAAGTCCTCCCGCAAGCATGGCTGGGCCAGAGCCAGGTTGGCGTGGGGAGTGGATACTGTACTGCATAGCGCCCCACACATGTGAAACGTTTGGCGGGAACCTGGTTGGCCACTCTTGGCAAGAGTCTTTGTCAAAGACTCTTTGACAATATGACCAGCAAACCGTACAGTTCAAATATTGATAATTACGCCAATCAGGACAAACGTTGCTACAAACGTCGTGTAAAACGTAACCACCAATGAAAGCAGCGCACCACTAGCACTGCAACAAATAATATACTGCACAAGTACATGTACTTGTGCAGCACTGTACATATATTGTTTGTTACGGCAGTTGGTAGTCACATCAGTAGAAGCTCACATAGGGCTTCTTCGTATCTGCTGTTGCCAATGCTCTTCTTCCCCACGATATCCAAGTCGGACGCCCCGATTCCTCGGAGGTCTGCCACGTTGAATGAAGTGCAAGTCTGTCGAGCTCATGTTCTTCGAGTTCTCTTTCAGATTTTCGAACTCAATCCCCTTAAATTGTTTTGTGGCCCACACAAAGTTGTCTTTCAGGAAGTATATGTCTGCTATTTACGATTAGTATCACGATAACAACTTCACGCGTTGTACAGGGCGATAGAGCTGAATTCGCTATCCGTGCAAGTGTTGGCGTCGTCACCGTATGCGTTGCACATAATGCTATTGTAGAAAGCACTGCACGCACTACACGTATACTGAACGCTAACACGAAAAGCGTTAACTAACGTCGGTACTGCACATAACGCACATGACCGTATCGTAAAGGCTCTGTTATACGTTGTATAGACGTTCGGTACCGCACGCGATGCATACACACTTTTTGTAGAGGGCAGTGCTGGACGTGTTCAGACTAGCAAACAGTTAGTGCATTGTTGGTAAACGTGCATGAACATTTGATGGTCATAGGGGTACCACATAAAAATCGAATACGAGGTCATTCGTCACCACTTGATTACTATTTTTCTCAATAGCAGAGTAACGTTACTGTACATGTAGTGCATTCTGTGAAAATACTGCAATTCAAAGTACCATGCCAACACATGCGACAACCTGCGTCTTTCCGAGGCAATCAAAAGACAGTTAGCCATCGTGCAGTAGACAGTATTATTTAAAAAAAATAAGATACAGTACCTGTCCAAGTTAAAGGCCTTTCACAGCAGGAATTGTGTACGGAAATGAACGTTTACATGCCGGGACACGAACAAGAAAATGGCATTTTTTCGACAGCACAACGTTCGTTAATCCAATACTGTCAAGACCGTGGAGAATGACATATAACTTTTGTCATATTGTATATAGCGGTCAGCTTGGACTTGCACAACGTGCAGTTACAGTAGACGCTAGAGCACATTATTCGAATTCACTAACGACCTGATGAACGAAAGGTACTCAAAAAATTGGTGCGCTTTTTGTGTGTGTGTGTGGGGGGGGGGGGGGGGGGGGGGGCAGTGTTGGCACGGTAGTGGTTCTTGGTTTTTCTGGTTTTATGTAAAACCATGGTTCAACACTTTTTATAACCAGAACAACCACATCAAGAACCAGTAGAACTTGGTTCTTGACGTGAGTCATTTTTTGTTGACGTCAACTTGGTTGAAGCTGGAGAGGATCTTACTCACTAGCAAATGTGGTCGAGCTTAGCCAGTCGAGAGTTATTCAACTAGTTCTATCTTAACTAAGATCATGGGGCATCTTGCATGTGATGAGCGGCTGGAATTCGTTGACACGGGAGTAGACTGCGGGCACAAACGGACTCTGCATGTTTGCCGACACTGCAAAGCTGCGTACGCCACCCAAGTAAAGGAGAGGAATATCATACTCGAGAAGAACAAAACTTTCGCTGCAGCACTGCCAGTTCCAGACCCGCCTAATGAACCCAATCCAATGATTGGGCGGATCGAGAACTTCCGAAGGCATCTTGGGAAGTGTGACAACTATAGTGCCTTCATCAGAGCCCAGAGTAGAGCGCCGAGAGACCCGCCAAACTCTACGGTGGCCGTAGGAGTAGTGTCTTCTGTGAATCAAGCTGATGGAAGCCGAGCAAAACGACAAAAATGCAGCGATGATGAATCATCTAAAAGGTCTCAAGATGAGGAGTACGCACTCTTTCAGTGTTATCTCCTCGAATTTTAAGCGGATAATCTGCTTCCAGACATGTTTATTTAGCGCCCTTCGACAAAACGTTTTCTCCGTCAAGTGCAGAAGGTCGAGAAAAATATTGAAGCTGTTCTTCCAAATCGGAAGCAATTGGGAGGTCCTATGTTAGATGGGTATGCGCTACACTGTGAAGGGGAAGATTCCTCTAATCTCAAAACACATCAGAAAAACACTGGTGGACGGGTGAACTTTCTTTCGGATGGTTGGGATAACTCCGCCAAGGCACACCAGATGGGCTGTCATCTATCGCTGTTTGGACGCGAGATGACTTACGACCTTCTGCCGACTGGTTCAAAGCACAACGGTGTGGCTATTGCTGAACAGATGGAGCAGGTAATACTAAGGATGATTGACGACAAATGGAACATTGGGGCAATAATCACGGATAATGCTGGACAATGTGCTCGTGCTCGTAGAATACTCAGTCTTCAGTGGCCGCAGTTTGCTTTTATCTTCTGTTTTGCACACGCACTCAATAATTTCGTGAAGGCCGTGCTGAGCTCATCATTTGGTACGGTAACCAAACAAACGTCAGACGCAGTGCATGCTCTCAATGGCTCGAAGTCTAAGTGGTTAAAAGAAGTAACAAAAATCATGGCGGACATGTACGGTGGTACATGGGCATTTATTTCGCTGTGTGAGACGCGCTGGAATAGCATGCACGGGTGTTTTGAGTCATTGCTACGTGTACGAAGTGCTCTGGGAACTTTCGCGCTTTTATTTCGCTTTCATGACAAATTTCTCAGCGCTTTACGTGTGGGTTTAGTGACTCAATTTTTTGGGGAGAATTTGATCAGAGCAGAAGAAGTTGTGCGTCCTCTGGCATATGCGTCGTTGAAGCTGCAGCGAGACGAGAATACTCTCGCTGATGTTGTTGGATGCTACATTGATATTTTTCTGGTTTTTCGGGTGATGAAATCCTTGTAAAGGAGGTGGAGAAGCGCTGGTATCAATGTGAACAACCCCTCATGCTGCTGGCGTTATTTTTGCACCCTGTACTTCGAATGAATGCAAATGCAATTTAGACAAGACCCCTCTTACGACAGCTGCTTCAATAAGTTATATTGGTGTGTACTATTACCGAAAATTTGTTGGTGGTGACACGGCAGGTTTGATGAGGGATATAATGGCTTGTGTTAGTGGACGAACAAAGTCTCCTGAATTTGAACAAACCGGAGATATTCCCAGATTCTGGCAAGTGATGAGCAGCTTGTACCCCAAGAGCAAATTGCCTAGTTTAGCAATTGCAGTTCTGTCGATTGGAGTGAATACAGCAACGTGTGAACGTTACTTTAGTGAGCTCTCGTTAATCCATTGTGCGAAGCGAAACCGAATGACACCGACAAAAGCCCGAAAAATCGCAGCAGTGCGTAAGCAAGTGCGAGTGGCTGATTCATGCGAGAATCTTACTATTGGAAAACGCAAACACTTGGTTGACACAAGAGAACCCAGACGCCTTGATGAAGGCTTCGAATGCGATATTGCCCAACACGGTGGGCCCGATGAAAACTCTGAGAACGACCCACACTTATTCAGTGTGGGAGTAGCTCCCGATGAAGTGTTTGATTACTGGAGAACAGTCCTTAATAATTTAGACGATGACATCGAGTTTTGGTCGGAAGTTGAAGTAGTGGGCGTGACTGCAGTCAGTGAAGAACACGAGCAGCTTAGTAACAAGATACTGGATATAGTTCAGCAAGCAGAGGCACAAATTCCATCACCTGATCGAAGACCATTTCCGGATCCAGATGATGAAGAAGCTCTCAATCGTTTCCACAGGAAAAAATGACGGGCCTACGTGCGCAAAAGATTACTCTTGCGGAACTTTGCGAGCAGGATGAGGGCACCAGAGAGTCACTACCAGGTAATGTTGCTCTTTCTTTCGCGTGAATTGTAATTGCATTCTATTTAACGTTAACGTTGTCCAACCAGCTCTCTTTATGAGCCCTCAATCCATTCGTCGAAGAAAGTGAATGGAACGCGATCAACGGTGTTCAGTACAACACCTTTCAGCAGTATCACTACAACAAAATCACTACTGAAGTGCGTGAATTTAATGCCTCATAATGAAACTGTGTGGTATTGACGAATGCGCCTCAACGCATAATGATTCTGCTCACGCTTCTGCTAAACTACTACATTTTTGGTAGTATTTTCGTATTGTGGGACTCGAAAATGCGGCAGAACCAGCATAAATGCAATAAAGCCGATCATGAGAGCTGCACGAGCTTTTACTAGCACGCACGTTGACATGGTCAGTGTAACAGAGATGACGCCATTGCGATCGGATCCTCTGTTGTTTGCAGGTCATCTTCCAAATGATTCGATATTCCCCATCATGTCCATGGTTACGGTCCAGGTGCTGACCACCAGCATGTTGAATACAGCGCGTTGTCGTCGACTAGTCGATGCCGGCGAATATGCAGGAGATTGAATAAGCAGTCCCGACCTCGTGTGTTGCGTTCCACCAGTAGCAGGAATATCGTCATCTTGCGAGGGACGCAACAGACCGAAATGACGCGATGGTTTGTAGGGAGGTGGTTTGCGATGGAGTTTGTCCGGCATCCGGTCATCGAAAAGAATTATGAGCTCTGGAGCTTGTGTAGGGTTCCACGAACACAAGTCCATGATGTCTTGTCCTCTTCGCACAACAGATCGCATCCTCCTAGTTGCAGATGCTCTTGCCGACGGCGAGGTTGTCATTACACGCGATATGCATTTGTAGCTGCAAAATGTGTACAGCATCATCTCCACAAACGTGTTCCGACTTAGTACTGCAGGGTGGCAAGTGTACCGGGTGTAGTTGATACGATCTGGGGCTCTAATGCAAGGCGCGCGCGATTGCGTGCAGGACCAAGGTAACAAATGAAAGTCTTTTTATGCACAACACCAAAAACCACACGTAAAACCACAAGAACCATTCAAGAACCAGCAAAAACCTGGTGATTGGTTTTACATGGTCGTCAGAACCATGGTTTTACCAACACTGGTGTGTGGGGGGGGGTACTTTAGTCTGCTATTCGCAAAGTTTTCATCTTAATGTGTACTGTCTGCAAATCACGTTTTTTGAGAGAATCAGCAATTGCACAGGAGAGCTTGCAACCACAATAGGCATCATAAAATAATAGTGGAAGTGATACTATTATTAATTTTTTTAGTACTTTACACCTGCTCCAAAAACCTATTAATGACCACACTGAATGTTGACTAATCACATACAGTAGCTATTGATTAGGCTAGTTCACCCACCTACCGTTGAATTCAAGCAACGTGACGTCACCAGCACTAACACCAAATTACCACGGCGGCCCTACTGTATTATCAGTACTCTAAGGAAATGGACCTACAGCACTTCGACATTCAGCCCCCAAAAGCAAGAATATGTACAATACTGTACTCATGTTGGAGTATCAGCACGCGCAGCAAAACAAAACATACGTTGGTCGTCTGTTGTGCATTGCACAGCACAATGCGCAGCAGAAAGACGATGCTTGCTTGCATGCTAACAAATTCCGGTGGCTACATGTACAGTACTGTAGTACAGTAAATCCATCGGGAATGAAATTCAACTTGAATTGGGTTGCTATTCGATAGGGAGCAAATCGAAGTCTAGAGTGCACGTCGTGCAGCATCTCAAGGAGAATTCCCAGAGATACAAAAGCTGTGGACAGCCTGTGGTATGTCTCGAAGAGATGCCAACTATTAATATTATGGCGCTACAGCTTCTAGAAAAAAAAGTGTTCACCGACGAGGACAGTTTTGCCGTAATGTGATGTACCGGTGAATGTGATAGCTTGACATTACCTGTATACAGCTGAATAAGTTTTGCACTCGTACAGCCTTGTGCTACCGAATTATAATTTGTTATGCCCCCCAAATATGTTTACTATTCGTATCATTTCCTATTTTTTAAATATTAAAATATACAGTAGTAAAAGAAGTGAGAAAAGGGTGCCACTTTTGCCCATGGAATCACGCTGAAAGTTTCAGTTTCAGTGAAACCTCTACGTACAGTACATGTGTTACCCGACTGGAAAGAACTGCTCAAAATTTGAGCAGTCCCTTTCTGACCAATATCTCAGAGACTCTGACGAATGATCCGATCCCTTTTTAGTGATTGGATCGATTTGCGTGGCCGGGGCCAGTTTACACCTAATTTTGTTCATGTATTTTTTTTTAAAGAAGAATGCAATTTACGGTGTCGTAAGCTTGTCAAACGTCAACCAATGCCTATTGTCGTTGTTGCCCAAAGTTTGTGCCATAAATCGCCGTGTTGTACGGCTTACAATACATGACTCTTTGCTTTGTTTGAGAGCAAATCCCGAGCTATTATGATTCGTAGCAGTGTCTGAACAAAACGCCAGATTACACGAAACGGCATCACAAACCATAGCAAAGACCGGGGATCTTTTCGTCAACAGTTCATCATAACTATCCATTGAGAAATAGACGTAGATTTGCAGTTAGGAAAACTCTTTTTTTTTGCGGTGACACGAATGCTGACCCAGTTTACGTTACGGTTTACGATCTACACGGTACCGTACGGCTGTGACAGCAGTACCGTGGAATAAATGCGATTGCTTGGAGCTTCATACATAACGCCTTCCAGCTGCAATGGAAATCCTGCGGTTGTTTGGAGCTGCATACATAACTGCGTTTTACAGTCAGTCTGTACAGTTAGCCAGTGCCAATAAGTCAGCAGTAAAATAAGCTGCTAACGAATGTCAGTACAGTATACCAGTTACAGTTTGGCAGTACATGTAGGTACAATATGTTTCCATTACCATTTCCATACCTTTCCACAATTACAAGTACGGTCTTATCTGTTGCGTGCAAGTTTGGGCAATGTATTTTAAAACAGTAAATACCACAAAGGTATTAATAACAAAAAACGTGTATTCCCAGGGAAAGGCGCAGACGATCTAGTTGTTTTGATACACGCGTTCAAATATTAGATAGTTGATATCTCTTTTTATGAGAACGCCCGTACAATCATTTATTTGCTTTTGCCTTCGCAATGGCATTACAATTGTACTATCAGGGTCCCTATAATAATCGTGTTTGACCACAAATTTGGTCGGTATAAAGTTTTCTTTCTACGTGTACGTACTGGGATCAATAAATGTTGCACAGCACGGCTGGAAGTGATAGACCAACAAGTGCTCATCGAAAATAGTGGAGTTGCCTCTTAAAGCGTGACCTTTCCGCAAAGGCGTTGGGTGCTTTGTATGATAGCACTTGGTAGTGCAAGCAGCACGCTGCAGTTGGTACGCTAAGATACCTTTTGCGGTTTAGTAACAACTTTTTACACGGGGGGTCATACCAGTACTCGGCTCCGGTATTTCGCACTATTCTGGAAATCGACAGAAAGGCGATTGGTGCACACATATATTTTAGGGGTAGCTGCTTTGCATTCACTTAAGTATTGCACTGTACCATTGGTACTCAAGTTTGTAAAGCACGCGAAAGCTTGCCGGAGGGGTAGGTACTCAGTACAGTATGTAGGCATTGTGACGTTGATGTAAATAACGACGAGGTATTGGCAGAAATTGCAACATAGAGCACTCTTATTGGCCAGATTGGTTAAGTCCCCGAGAGGGACTCTCCCGGACGCTTTGGTCTCAAAGGGTTAAACTACATGTACTGTAAAATACCAAAAAGCATATGGAATACAAAGACCGAGTGTGACAGCTGAATCTGATTGGCTGGCCAGTTGTGATTATAAATAGCACGAGTATATCGGCCGGACATTTGTAATCACAGCGAGCTACTCTTCAACGGCGAACTTGCGCTTCTTCATCACAACTCAAATCTGACAGTGAGGGCAGATCTACACGTAGCACACATGTCGATAGTCTTTGCTAGTCCTGCTCAAAAAAATGTTGGAATTTCTAGAAGTACGTCAGTGCTGCCAAACGATGATCAACTTTCGAGCTAAAAGAGGGTGGGGTACTACTGGGACTCCCCACTTTAGTCCTCTAGAACGCCAGGGTAAGGTGCTATTAGAGGGTGGGCCACAATTACAGGTTTTACAGTAGTTGAGGTTGGTCGTTGGGACTTTACGTCTCCCGGTCTCAAAGGGTTTTAGTAGCTAATAAAATAACTTGCATTTTGTTAGGTGTTGTGATTATGGCTCGTTAGCAGAGCTTTCGACGAGATAATCACTACTTCTATATCAGGGGCTTTGCTACATAGACTAGAGTGTCGCGACATAAGTGGACCGAGAACACATAATTATCCAATCATGTGCCTGAGTTAGAGTCCCCTCATAGACAACAAAGACAGCCAGATTTCTATGATTGGTAATCGTCGATTGCATACAAACACCCTAGCACGTCCTACAAATCTGGCACTGATTATTGCAACACTACGGTGTTGATGATCCGCAACACTAAGGCCCCAAAACCGGTTTTAGTTGATTACCCATCAATACCTATAAGCAGTTCTGAACAAAACTGATTCGTTTACGTATTCTCACAGGGGAATGTAGGACGAATGTAATGGCGCTGCAAATCTTCAAAATCGGAGTAACCGATTGATGCGCTCTGCAATTTTCAGTCTATAATATAAGACGGCGGCAAAAACTGAATTGCGGCAGCAAAAACTAAAACACTGAATCGGTACTGACTGCTGCATAAAACCCCATACCCACAAATCGTAGCTTAGAAACACAGGCACCGGTTTAGCACTGCTTTTCCTTCACCCCACCACTAGACCTTCAACATACAAATTTCAAGTAAAATAGTGTTGCTGATCTGCAACACCGTAGTGTTGCAATAACGACTTCCTACAAATCTAAGAGAGAATTCTTACCCCCCCTAAATATAGGCATTTTTTCGTGCCTATACTTAGGGGGGGTAAGAATTCTCTCTTCGAGTACAAGACCGGCAATACATTAGAACCGGCTTTGTTAAGCAAAAAACTTTTTAAAAAAACTTTGTTTATTATTTTCTAATAAATTTTATAACATATCCTTCACCGTCGGTTATACCTCCCAACACATTGTTGTAATGAGCAAGTTCCACAGTACAAACGTGTTTATACTTAGCTTGTATGGCTATTAGCACAACCAGGTAGTTAAATTTTCATTATTTAAATAAAATTATCTGGTCCGCAGAAGCTGTGTTGGCAGGCAGCACAGTCTGCTTTCTTAGGTTTTCAATACTCTCGCGAGCACACCTATTCGTCCGCTTGTCTGAAGCAGTCAAACTAGCGATCAGACCATTCTTCATCAAGTTGAAGGCTGTCCTCAACAAATTTAAAGCAAAAGAGTTTAAAAACAATTGCAGCATGGATTTGTGTTTCGTCGGTGTTAGTCTGGGTCAGTGGCCAAATTGCACCATTCTTCATGTTCCACCTCTGCTATTCTCGTTTGGGGTCACCGAACTTGCAGGCTTCTTAAACAGAAAACTCAAGTAAGACGAAAAACCACCGTTCATCAGATCAGGCTGGTGTCAGCCGGGCGCGCTAAACCGTATGTTCTTTTTTGACCATATGGATAATATGACTCATTGTACGCATTCGCGCGAAATAATCGTAAATGCAACTTTAGGGTACAAGTAAACAACGCAAATTTGATATTATTGGGGGTGGTCGTTGATGAGGCGATACACTTAGACTTTTAGATAGCTCAATCCCAACGGGATCAATGGGTAAAATAACAAATGCCCTGATGCTTCACCCCCCCCCCCCCCCCGGCCGTCTTGTCGGCCTTGGGCTAGCGTAGTGTGAGCCGTCAAAAGGTGTATCCACTGGGCGAGGGGTCGCGTCCAGCTGAACACTACTTGGTGCTGCTTCTTTGTTGTCGCCATCAATCGACGGAAATGCGAGGAAAAGTGTTTTAATGAAAATAACAGGTGTCGCCAACATTCCGTTTTCGCAGGTTTTCACCGCATATTGACATCACGTTCTGTTTTAATCTATCATGCCTGCCTTACTTTATCTGTTGTGCTCTTAGCTTAACACTAAGAGAACTGTAGAGCGCTCGAGCCTCTACCGAGTCTGCTTCGCGCACGAGGTCTTTCAGCAGACTAAGTTTGATTGTCTTCAAAAATAAGCATGCTCGTCTTCAAAAACAATAAGAAAGAAAGTAAATCGTAGCGACTGTCGGCAAGCTGCGAGCGACAAATGGTAACTATACTGGCAATGGATCACTGTTATGGCAGTGATCTTCAGTAGTAGCTAAACGAGGTTGAACAGCAGTATAGTAGTAACTCGGTTGTGGTTCACTATATTTGGATTCCGTTGAAGGGAGAACTCGAAACTACATGTTCAAGGTAGAGCTCGAAACTACATGCACGTTCGTCTGTTCATAAGCAATCGGAAGATCCACTTCAGCTATAGCGAGTGCGTTGAACAGTAGACACATGCACGTTTGTGTGAGGACGCCTACACGCGCTTAGAACTGAGGTCTACTGGCTTCCATGCCAGTGAACTGTACGCACCGATAGTATATCAAACCCAAATCAATGTACGCTGCTAGCCGGGTACCATATTTAGTGAGCCTGTTCTTCCCCGACGGATACCTCAAATATAGCGCGTATGATTCCGTATTTTTACGCAGTGTCTACTCCTGTCAAAACGGTAGGGTATTTGCATGTAATTCGAAGGTAAGGAAGACGATCTAAATAGATTCAGGTAGCTTGAAAATCACAGTTTTGCGCATTTAAATGGCAGAAGGTAATCAAACGGCTGATCATTATTATAGTACGCTGCGAGTTGTAAGTGGCATATCACCTAAGCGTCCTTGGACATTCTCTTCGAAATTCAGCGTTTTTTTTCGCATTCGCATTGAAAGTGCTCAAGGAAGTAGGTTATATCGTTCGAATACCTGAACTTCACCTCCTCGCCAGCTCGAATTGCCTCTGAAGTAATTGTCGCAATACGTCGTGCTCTCCCATGCGGTATCTGCACGACCATGCAATTTGGTTCACAGCTATTGTTGATAAATTTAGCGAGATTACCAAAGTTGTCGGGATAAATGTAGAGGTTTCCATGCAAGGGATTATTTCCGAACTCGATCGCTTATTTAGTGCTCTACTTGCTGTCAGTATGTCCTCAGTCTCGCCTGCAGGGCAGTCACCTCCCAGTTCATCACACGCGCAGCTGTACTTGCTTTCAGTATGCTCTCAGTCTCGCCTGCAGGGCCGTCACCTCCCAGCGCAGGCCGACACCGCTGAACTTGCTCCCAATATGGTCATCACCCCCTGCCGTAAGTCTTCGTGTTCATGCGTCCAGCCCTGTTTTCAAATGTACCCTTAATCAAGCCCTTAAAAAGTGAACACCTGGATTTTGATAACAGCCGTTATCTGGAACCGTCCGCTTCAGATATTTGGATTTTCTGAGGGACGATCCAGGGGCGAGACGGTGACATATAGGGGACAGTGTCACTCGTCCACTTCCGATAATATGGTGATATCAACGACATAGAGTCGTAGTGTATTTTTGATACAAGCTTAGGGCAAACAAAATCAAATAGAATCGTCGCGGAAGTTCTTTTCTATCAAGACATTTTCGCCAATTAAACTCGGTTCAGGATCTGTCACTTTCTACCGCCCCATTATTTCAATCGACATGGGGCCATAAAGGAAGCACTACATTCGCAACCGGGTTTCGGACGGCCGCTTCCTTTCATCGCGCGGGACCCCAGGATATGCGACGACAAGCAGCGCACTAGTGATTTTGATTCTCACTCCACCCGCCACTCTGGGGTCTGGAACTGCACCGACTACACCGGGATCAGGAACGCAATCCTCAGCACCAATATCTGGAAATGATGCCATCCAGACAACAAGTCACCAGAGATGAGCGATTTGAACTGCTTCGTGAATACGTAACTAGAAAACGGGGGAGGGCACGGGCCTCTCGAGAGCGACGTTTAAAGAATATGCGTGCCCGATACCATAGTTCTCGTGAAAATTCTGGTGGCCAGACAAAAAATTCAGCTGCTGCACAACTTGATGATGCTGCAGGATCAGCAATTGGACCAGTAGGAGGTGAGGATCAAGAGAAGAAAGATACAGCAATACACGGAGGGGATAATGAAGAGGAAAAGCATACAGCAGTGCACGGAGGGGGTGATGAAGAGGAAAAGAAGGCTAGCGCGGTAGCAGATACAATCGTGGTCCCTTCTTATCCTGTAATGCTACGAATCCTGAGATCTACACGAAAATAGACCAGGATATTCGCGAGGACATATTTTTTTCCTTTTTATCCAATCTAAATGGGATTTTGATGGAACGCCCCCTCAGTTGGAGCTATTTCAAACCGGTAATAGAAGCTTGGGAGTGAGAATAGTCCATCCTATCCCAAAAAGAAAATTGTCGTTGAGTACGTTGGGGAAATCGTTGACGAGGCATCAAGACTGATAGTCCCTGACATACTGAGAGCTAGTACAGCTACGCTTGCGTGAATTGGGAGGTGGAAAGGGGGTGACGGCCATGTTGGCAGCAAACATACGGTTCCGCGTTGGCCGTGAAGGTGAAGATAGCTCTGCTGGGTGCGTACACGCTCGTGAGACGGGAAAGGGGGTTGCAGAGTGGAGGATGAGCGGTAAGAAAAAATAGTCTGCATCAGGATAATTTAACCAAGCGTTCACGACCTGTTTACAAATTATGGACTTGTACCTAAGCTGTCACTTAATGCGTTGAGGGTAAGTTGTGCTTGATTTCGCTGGGCTTCGAGTATACATACGGCTTGTTCGTGGCTAACTTGCTGGTGTTGTGCTATATCAATTACACGATCGATGATACGCTCACGTCGGAAAAAGTATCGCTTTTTAGCTGCACTATTCCGCCAGCTTGAGCTGTGCTGTTCTTCGAGATCCCGCACAGCTGGCCCACCGTTAATACCAAGCGACCATTCCTGCCATGCTTGGTGAACAGTTTTCAAAGACCGCACCAACTTGTAAGTTGGAGGAAGTGCAACAGGATTAGTTGATCCGTGTTGACCCATGTTAGCAGAGTGTGCTTCGGTTGAATCTCACCAGTTAACAGCCAGACGAACAGAAGCAGCACCTGATGTAAGTTGGTTAAACGCCCCCGTCATTGTGTGAACTGTTGCTCCCACTTGGCTTATATTGCTGTCAAAATGGGCTAAGGTTTGCTGATGCTGCTGTCTTAGATGATCAATTAAATCTGGAACAACTTCATTCAAATGCATTGTTTGGGGAGATTTGTCTGTGAGCATTTTGGCTATGAGCTCCACAGAAAAGTCGTTGAGCTCTTTTGAACTGAATAGTTTGTGCCCCAACAGCCTGTGCGTTGGATGCACCACGCGCAGCAGAACAGCGTCTGGGAGGATACCAATGAGAAGGTAGAGCAGTAGATCCAAGAAACCGCCAGTTGCTACATGTGGTGCTGATCGTTGCGTGTATGCATCCATATAGTTTTCGACAAATGGGAAAACTTCGAGATCTCTGGCGGAAGAAGTGCAGCACGATCCAGAAAAAAAAGTTATCCGGTCTGTTGAAAACCCAGCAAGGGAGCGCTTGCATCGCGTGGTAAAGCCGTAAGGTAACATCCCTTCATATCACCAGAGTTCCACCGTCCTAGCCATCTAATTTGTGATTCTGATGCCCCAGCTAGTTCGGCCATCCTAGATCCCGATCCACGTGCAGCGTGCGTCTTGGCCTTGGAGTGCATTCCAAGAGCAGTAAAAAAATTTACGGTAGCGTCGTAATGAGCCCTATATATTAATGGTGTTGTTTTATCTTTTCCAGACTTTAGTACTTTGATGTCATACCATTGCTGAGGTTCCAGAAAATTCTGATTTCTTCGTTTTGGATAATCCAGCGAAAGAAACAATACAAACCGAGCGCTCCAACTGGGCAGACCTCGACATTGCGGTGGCGAATGCAGGAACCGAATTCACGACGGCCGAACTGATTTGTCTTACCCTGTTCCATAATCATGACAAGTGCTCGGCAATCGCTATAGCCCTCGTGCTCAAGGACTACGCTGAACAAGTTAGGCAACTCTAGGTTGCGTGCTGACTCACCTCTTAGCAAGCAGGCATGACACAAAAAATGACTCATCCGGTTACGTAAGTCACTTCCAGTGTTGAGATTCATATAGTAGCGAGAGATAGAAACTAAGTCGTCGGTAGTACAGTATCCGTCTAAGAGATATCCAACGCCACGGTCTACATACTCGCGCTTATTTTTTTTCCATGTTTTTCGCGTTTTAGAGATGCTAGTAGCGTCTTGATAAGGCTGTTTCGAGGGTGAGGATGCGCATTTGTGCCTCTGCTCTGTTGATCGCTATACAGACCAGAGATCGCGCTCAAATACATCTCCACAATAGCAACTCCAACTTTTCGATTCGAATTCTTGGCGTGAACTTCCCGATCGACCACTTTTTCTCGTAGAAATAGATGCAGCTTAGATGATGTGACTTGATAACGTGCGGCTTCATTGAAACCCTTTCTATCGCACCATGTCTTGGACTCTTGCTGCTTTAGTAGATATGCACGAAGCGTGTCTTGCGTCACGACAGCGATCTAGCGTTTCGTGTGCGCTCTCTTCTAGCCCAACTGGTAGGTCAGATGGCTCCATTGCTCTCTGGAGCACAGATTAATTTGTCTACACTAATATTAATATGCTGAATAGTGCTATTTCCTCCTAATTAGCTATCAGCGATTGGCCGTCAGTAGCGAGGGACGCCGTCCTCGATCCATAGTGCAGGTAAATATACCAAGACCTACCCCTAGGGAGATAACCTCTTATTACAGGAAACCACATTTGCAGTAAGTTCATACCTAAGGCGGATTTTATTTCTCGCCCCATGCAGTGCAGGCTTCAACAGGTGATGGATACATCTTTGAGCATTAGGAGCGAAGAACATATTGTCACGACAGATAACGTATTCGAAGGGAAATACCCGTTTAGCACTCACATATCCTCATGTGCATACCTAGTACGCTTTAGCCACCGAAGGATGCAGCAATTGGTAGGAGAGAATATCGGCCGAGTGCAAAAGGCATGTAATAGCAAAAACAAACGGGTGCTGTATTTTGGAGCATTGGATGCAAGTAAACAGCTAAAATATGGCAGACCGTCAAAGAGCAATAATAGTAAATGTGGCAGAGAAATACCAACCTAGCTTACTATTTCACAACATCAGCGTACGAGTGGTCAACCTAAAAGCGCAGGCATCGGCAGGTTGATAAAAAACTCAACAGAACGGTGGGTAGTGGCGACTGCGTATATGTCTTCATTGGCCGAAACAATATTTGCAGTACATACTCAAAGCAAGCTTCCTACTGACACATGACGTGTATGTTTTGGCAACCTAATGATGCAGTCATCGGGAGGATTATGATAATTTTTTATTGAAGTAAGGGAGAGTAACCGAGTTCGAATTTAAGACACACGAAAAAATTCGCGGTCACGAATTCACTCACGAAACATACTATTGGACAAACTCAATGCGTAACTTGATTGGCGGCATTGGTAGTCTGATTAAATGTTGGGTTTAACTTTAAGTGGTAGTGACCAAGTACGCATTACTCCCCGGTCGAATCGATATTTAGATTAAGTACACATTCAAAACTTAAAGCATTGTACTTAATTGACGAAGCATGAATTTATACTTATGGCGGAGGAGTTACGCTTCGTCAATGAATACCACAGTTGTGTTAAGGGCAGACCCAGACCCCAACAAATGTTTGACACGTACAGTTTGTTCTTTGATGGCTTGCGGTTTTGTTTAGATCCGAATCTGCTATTCTGGATATAAGACTAGAATACACATCTCAGCTCTCGTTCTTATTCTTCTTAAGTCAAGTTGAGCGAATCGCCATTGCCAATTGATCAAGGGACTGTATGACAGAGTTTCGCTTGCGTTGTTTGAGCGGGAGCTCTGCTTCGCTGGATTTGCGTGTCTTGCGCTATGCCACCAGCTTCACAGCAGGTGTTGCTACTGGCACTCCGCCTTCCGTAGGTGTAGGGGTTTGAGGTGGTGCGCGATGAACGTCATGATGATCTTCGGTTGCAGCAGTGGTCACCTAACTACAAGATGTGCAGTTCTGGTGGTTTCCCTCAATAGCAACGGCAGCGCTTATTTGAACTGTTGCAGCTGTACGGCAAGGGAAAGCATTTGTAACACGGGTGTTCACGATCGGATCTGCAGCAAGGTGGTTGCTAATTTGTACACTACCAAATGGGTTTCCATACAGGAGTTTGAGAAAGTGAACTCGATCAAATCAGTAGCAAAGGACCGGGCGATGCTCCATCGATTGAGCCTGTCGTCGCGGTTCTTCCATATTGTCAACTAGAATATAAGCTTACGGCGGTGAGCTACGTCTGACGACACGTACAGCCGGAGGAACTCACTGAAATCTGGCCCAGCATCATGATCGATCAATTCCAGCCGCCAGAGCTTGTCGTATTCTCCCAACCTCAAAGCGCACATCTCAACAGAGACACTTGCGTTCGCAGCAGGATGCTTGTTAGTTATGAGCGAAGTGTATGACTCCCCTACCGAAGAGTGCAACCATCGGTACGGTGATAAATACTATGCTGGTGTGTAAGTAGCGACCGACTAGTATTATCCGGCTTGCACATGCGTACCCACCGACGGAAAAAATATCTATGGTATGTACCCACTAACATCAAACTTCCTGCTCGACGTACGACCAGGGGTTCGTATCATCTACTGATACACATGAGTTTTCGGATGCAGTCCCTTGCTATTTGTGGATCAGTATCTGGATCAACATGGATGCATGCTGTATCAGTATCAGCTGATACAAGAGATTCTTGAATGATCTCGAAATGATCCAGTATTAGATACGTTAGATTATAATCTATTTCGGATATGCTGCACATGTAGAAGTCTATTTGAATACCAGGTTTTAGCCGTTTCAGGTTGGGAGACCAACGAGCAGCATGCCACAATACGCCCACGTCGCACAACACACGAGGGTAATGGAGCTCATTAATGACAGGTCATCTAACATTGGAACGCACCTATCTTCTCATGGTACGGAAAAACAAGCAGGCGACAAAGAAGAAAAAACAACAGACGAGGAAGAAGACGTCGACGCCCACGGAATCCCAGATTCAATATAACACTTTAACCAAAATCCGTTTACATTGGTATGGAACTACCCCCCCCCCCCCCCCCACACACACACGCAAGCTTAGTGTACCCATATAGATCCGAACAGTTCGTTCACCCATATCTACCTTGTGTGTGCGGACGAGTCTTAGAACTTTTCCGCGCCGACAATCTGAGCGCGGAAGGCGTGTCTTAATCGAAAAAAAACACAGTGTACGCTGCACTTACATACTTCGAAATAATAAACTACATGTATCAGATCCAGTATCATCGTATCAATGTCAGTATCACATGATTCGGGACCTGGATCAAGATCATGTGATACTGATGACATCATTTAAACTTTGCGGATCTGGACCAATGATACATCCAAAACGGCCGTTGATTCGAACCCCTGCGTACGACGCATATGCACCCCCTACCGAAGGGTGCAGCATCCGCACGGTGTTTAAGTGCTATGCCAATGTGTAAGTAGCGACCGACTAGTATTATCCCGCCTACGCAAACGACACTTGCAGCATGTACACACTCAAACAGCCATTCGGCACACGATGTGTATCCGTTGCCGACTGAAGGATACCGGTATCCATATGCTGGATAAACGCCCCGGAGAGATGATTACTTGCTAAACCGAGCTGTAAGTCCTAGCTAGTGGCGACGGCACCGCGGCATACGTTTAAATCAGCATACTCGCTTCTATTTAGGATGTTGGGGGGGGGGGGCAAGAAGCACAGTATCCTCGTTCGTTTGTTGCAAAGCACGACGAAACCCCACTTCAATACCTTTGGGCGAATTGAACTATGATCGCTTACATGAATGTGGGCCGGCGCATTCCAACGCTTAGAAATGAGGTCCACTGGCCTCCGTACCATGGGTGCACACCCATCAATATACAAAGCCCAAGACAGTGCACGTTGCCCCGCTACTCGGGTACCATATTTAGTGATTTCGCCGGGCGTGGTAGCTGCGAGGAGTCGACCGCTATTTAATTGAAGGGACTTAGTGGTTACCCCACACTGCTGTGCAAGTATATTTCTAATCCAAATCGCCCACATTATGCCTGAGCGCATTTACTTTAACGCGGAAGTACCGTGACCTGCCGATGAAGCAGGCAAAAGTAACAATGAACCAACAAGAACATGTGAAAATGTAGACTATGTTTGCGCGACCCTCCGACGCCGAGAACGGGGTGTCCCATGCGAGCGGCATCAACCGCAAAAAACACCCTGCATCATTGCGGAATTAAAAAAATCAAGCACTGAAGCAAGCAGAAAAAAAACCGCCAAAAAATCCCTGTGCTTTCAACTCTGCTGATAGAACACAGCGTTGCTACGTACCAATAAAATAACTCGCCTGGTACAGCTCACTAGTTAAATTATCAGCATCGAGTTGATGCCATCGCCACCAGGTGTGTCAGCAACGACCACCCCAAACACTAGTTCACGGCTCACTAGGTCTGTCATTAGTTTTTCGCTAGGTTGTAATCATTGGCCTGCCTGAAAGCAACGCTGCTCCTGGTAGGACGCAAAATAAGGCAGCGATGTGAATATACAGTGTGTATGCAATATTTAATGATCGATGTTAGAGTTACACAATGTGATTGTGACTTCATACTTTAGTGCGTATAAAAATCGCAATTTCATCTTGTGTATCTAATACAAAAGCACAATGACACACAATGAAAATATTTTACGAAATCAAATAAAAAACCAGTGTTCGTAAACATTCTGTATGCCGATGAACGTGGTTACGCAACTTTCATATGTCGACTTAATGTTGTATTTACTTGCATGTGCGTGCATGTTGCAGGAGTGTATTGTCATCCTACCAGTTTTTCCGATTGTGCATTCAATGACGACATTCGCGACCGATTGAGTACCTTGATGAGCTGTGTTGCTTCCTACGGGTTGTCTTAATATTAAGCATGCAGTCGAGACAGCTAACTGGTATCTTACATCGATTACCATTTTTTTTTTCTCCTCTACTGTCGTGTAGTTTGGATAAAACGGAAGACTTGGACGAGCCAGAAATACAAGATAAGCTTCCTCAGCATTTTAATCTGCTATTCCCCACTGACAAGATTCTGCACAGTTGAACGGGTACAAGAAAACAAATCGATATGTATTAGATTGGGTAAAGCAGTCAAACAAGATACCGCGTTTGTGATTCAGCTTAAACATGCAAAAACTTAAAAATCTAAAAAATCCGTAGTAGCGTAGTAGCGCGTTTGAGGGAGACTTTTGCAGCGCGGTACCACGGACTGCACATAAAAAAACAAGAGGACTAGAGGGCCGCTGCTACCTCCGTCTCGTTGCTTTCGGTTGGCCTCCCTTTTCCCCTACATGCCACGTCCCATGACTGAAAATACTTTCTGCACCAGACTCTTGTTTTCTTCGGAGTGCTTCGGCTTCAGTTGAGGATAAAAAAACGCGATTTCTTTTGGTGTGGCTGCGAAGTCATATAGTACACCACATCAGTGGTATTGTATTGATCTGGATTGGCAGCAACACGTGTGTGTTCTGCACCATGAAAGACTTGAAGCCAGCGATTATCCTTTGGCGACTGTCGGCTCTCTCCATCCCGCAGATAGTAGGCGAAATAATTCCAATAAACTCGCATTGTTCTTGTAGTGTCATCATTACGTGCATCATGCAGTCGTCGTTCCACCACAGGTTTGCCCTCATCAGCAGTTGAGATTGGTTCGCTATCCTTCCAAACGGCGAGTCTTGTGACACATTGGACGTAGTATTAGCTTCAATGCAATTGTAGCTGTTTCTTTATCTAGATCCGGCTACTCATTGAGCCTTTCAGGGATTGCAAGCCTGTTCAAAGACGTAGCTTCTACCCACGCCACAGTATCCGATTAAGCAGCCAAAGAATCCATTGTGTCGTAATATTTCGCCATCACTTGTAGGTGATCTTTTCCGAGTGCACCTACCTTGGATATACGTGCTCCAACTGGTAGTATTGTATTGCGGAAAGATTATCGGTAATCTGTCGCCAGTTATTGACATTTCTTCGTAAATTTTTCATCCAACACAAACTTGACATTTGCCAGATACTCGTTGGGGCAACATGTTTGGTGTTAGTTTGCTTCCTGGGTCCCATGCTTCAGTAAGACTAGATTGAAACTTGAACGCGGGTTCGTAGCTGTACATCGGCTTCGAAACTTTGCGACGTTGAATAGAATTGTAATCGGCAATATAGTACCCTGTACCAGCTGCTTGACCTCCTTGCGAGATTTCGCAATGCGTTGCTTTTTTGCATGTAGTTTTTGAGCCTTTCAAATCTTGGGTCTGCCTCGACTTTTGGTGCCTTGTGAGACAAGAACGAAAGTACATCGTTTGAGCTCGAGATTGGCTGACTATCATCTGACAAGTGCCTCCTGACCTTGCTTGAGAGCATTGTCTCTTGAGTCACACATATCTTCAGACGCACCACTTGTATCTTGTGTCACACCACTTGAGTGACTTGTATCTTGAGTCACACAGCTTAAGTGACTCGAGGATTGCTCCTCAGTCTAGCGCCGGTAATATCGCCCAATTATGGTGGCTTATCCGAAACAGGGCCAGGTTTATCCTCGTAATCACTCCCACAGCCGTCTGCAGCTGCTGTTGGAGTGGCAACAGAGTCGTCAGAGTCCGAAGTCTGCACGGTCTGACGTGACGGCAGCGTCACTAATGACGCTAATCCACCCGCCCTATTCGGTTCAAACTTCTGCAGACTTGCAGCATTTTCATGAACGTCGGAGTTCCATTCCGACTCATGATATCGGCAATGCGCGTTGCAACAGCGTTAGCACTGCAACATTTGTTGATTCCGTTCAGCACTTTATGACGCGACGACCTCAAAGCAGATTCGCGAACACGAAACGACGTACAAGCAGCCTCTTCTTCGATCTCGTCTTTATCTTCACCAGGACGATTCAACGGACACACTGAGGATACATATTCTTGAATGGAATTGGGCTCATGTTGTTAACTAGGCGCCAGCAGATAGCATGCCGACAAGGTAGCAGTTCCGCTCTCATAAAGCTGCATGAGCAAAACTTGGTGTTTCGAAATAGAGACCTTAAAATAGTCATAAAATTGTAATTATCACTCGTACACTTTAATTTGTTATATCATATCAAGCATATGTACCCTAGTGTCCAAATGATACTTGCGGGTTGAGTTCACCACTGAAATCATCTCGATCATCTGGGGCTGAATTTCACGAGTCTTGTATGTGGGCTTGCGATCGATCGCACTGTCCTCACCAATTGATAAGCATGTTAGTTGACTGCTTTGGCAAGCATGTCAGAACCTGAGTATCGCATGTGCGCAACATTCGTCATGTTTTTGGCGTACTCCATCTCAGCGATGGATTGCAAGAACTAAGGACATTTGTCCAGCGACATCGGAGGCTTTAGCACCTCCTTCTTATGTCCCCACGCCGACTCCAGCCTACAAATTAAACATGACAAGTGTTAAGCACGCAACTACAATAAAACGAATAGCAGCCTATCAATTCACACTTCATCGTACCGATTGTTTGTTGTGTTACCTAGAATATTCCCGAGTCACCACATGCGATATTGGAGTAATTTGCATAAAACCGGAACGCCTGGAGAGGGGTATGGAGTGGCTTCAGGCGCATTGGCGTTCATCATCATGTTCCTCATCAACGCGCCCAAAGCCACTCCACATCATTCTGCAAGCGTGCCAGTTTAATGTAAATTATTTCAAAAACGGATGTGATTCCTCGTGAATATCCGCTTCTTGTGTAATCTGTTTCCCGTCAATCACAAAATATAGATACTTTCGAATGTATCGTAATCAGCTTCAGTCCTTGCGTCCAGCATCATATGAACTGCGTCCTCCACTTTATCTCGGTCCTGAAATTTTGCCACAAAGGTATTTCACGACGTGAAAAGCAGAGTAAAACCTGAGCACCCGGGAAAGCTGCCTATAACATCAGCATCTCACCAAAACCCTAGTCCACGATGATAACCCAGACTTGATCTAACGTGGCGTTGAAGGACTTGGAAGAGGTCACCGCATCCATCAAGCAATCGGAACTCTCGTTCTCCATGAGAGCATGCTGGACATGTTGGACCGGGACAGACTGGACCTTGCGAACTACTTATATAACCCAACCAGTGAAAATGAAAACACGCTACTAGAACGAGCAAAGCGAGCAGGTGTTATGAATCCTCGTGGTCACAACAGAGGAAGGGTACCAGGCACGGGTAAGCCTTTTACGAGGGCACCGAGTGTTCAACACGTGGTAGGAAGAATATATGGGAGGCAATACGAGGACTCCCAACCGTGCAAATATGCAAGATATAGCCGTCACGAAACCTTCCGATACTTATCGGCCAATACACACACAATCTCTTGGTCTTGCCGGATGAACTCCAGCTAAAAAGCGTCGAGTCCACCGACAGACAAATCACACTCACCCAAGCTAGACCAGACGATTACACTGAAGCCGGACCTTGCTCTGAGTGGTTAAGTGGAAATTCTGTTCTGTATTTGTGATGCCCTTTCGGACCATGCCCCAATACGCAATCCAAATCAAGTATACAAATATCAAGTGGACTACGATCCGTTATGGATCACTTCGCATGTCTTCGGATTCTTCATGTGTCTGCGATGTTCTCCAACCTCCACTGAGCGTTCAAACAGGCGCCATGACTTCGCAAGAGTCGCTCTCAACGGCCACCGAGGCTTCCTACCGTGATTCGTAAGTTCTAGTCCTCTGAATGCGAATTCGGCTCACCAATAGTGACCACATGACTTGAGCGACATCTTGGCCATAATGGAGCACGAACGAAGGATCAACAGTGACTCCCTGAGCCTCTTGCATCGCAAAGGCACCCTCTGTCACATGATCGAGCGTTCGTAGATTGAGCAACTTATTCGTGGTTGAGTCATTGTCTGGTGGCAATTATGGAGTAATCACTACACCACAATACCCGTCTTCTTTCGCAAGAACGGTAAAATCAGTTACTTCTTCGCTCCGGTCGCTTGGGGTTCATCCACGAAGTCAATAATTAGCTCATCCTTAACACGCTGATTGGCGGGGTGGTTTCCATAGGAGCCAGAGCTCAATGCGTGGTTATGTTACGTGACCTTGATGGGAAAGCCACGATCAGTGTCCCATACCACAGTGGCAGTCATCTGCGCCTCACAATCAGTGGATTTGATAAAGTAGTTCTTGCGCTTGACATTCGACCGGCTTGGCCGCGTCCAGCTGTGCGATCACACGAGCTTCCGGTATTATTTGTCAAAATAAGGGATCAGCGTCGAGGAGAGGTGGGGGGGGGCGATTATTACGCCGCTGAAGCTCTGCATTCCGCGCTACCGTGCTAGTCGAGTTCCATATCTTGAAGACCTGGTGAGTATCGTCCTGGAGCGCACCAAGACATGCCAAGAACGCCCCCGAGCTGCCAAATGTGTTCTCTTCCAGACGTGGAGCATGGCCAATAACTGACTTCGATGCGGGAATTTGGTCTTCTGGCGACTGGGCATCCCCAGGCGCACAGCACGGGCCTACTTCGCGGGCACTCGCGCGGGTTTTCTGCAGCTACGTGCGCTCGCACCCACTCACGCCCGTTGGACGGCCGCTACTGTAGCATATCACTGGTACTTCAATTAACTTGGATCAGAATCGTTTAGTGCAATTATAGCATTTACAACATATTTTATGTATGTTCTATTCAGCCCTTTCATGGACGCCATCTTGCGATGCTCAAGCTGGTCTGACCTAAGCCATCTCAGAAATAAAGCAAAATTAACAGGCCGTCACTATCTAGGAGGGTTGCAGATCGCAAGCCGCCGTCACCTGCGATCGATGTAGTGGCATCCATATCGACCTGGGACCCAAGTGGCGACAGCAACGACCTTCCCAATCGCAAATACATAACCAACACAGAGGTGACTTAACGCCAATGCATGTTAGGATAACATAGGACCAAACTAACGATTCACTACTTCATCCCACAATCTACCCAGTGGGAGGCACTACAACACGAAGCAATATGAGTTCTCTCGTAAACCTGCTATGTTCAAGGGAGGCAGATGAAAAAAAAGTACACACACATGGCTTGCGTCCAGTTATTGAATTGTAGCTTTTGATTGGCTCCTAGACCATAGGCTACATACCAAGAAATAGCATATTCAGCCGCTCGCTCCTGAAGATAACAAAATTAAACGAGTTTGAGCATACCTTCTGGATTCAAGATTCGTCAGTCTTGAG
This sequence comes from Phytophthora tentaculata, assembly GCA_033557915.1. NCBI lineage: Eukaryota > Oomycota > Peronosporomycetes > Peronosporales > Peronosporaceae > Phytophthora > Phytophthora tentaculata. The sequence goes on from JAUCEA010000009.1 coordinate 930,564, forward strand.
ATCGAGCTAAGACTGGGTGCGGCTTCATAGAGGGTACACTGTAATGTGTAATTGTACCCTACAATAAAAACGCGAGCAACTCTCAGGGATACTACTGCAGTACATACAGCTTTTCCAAGTTGTCATGCTGCAGTATATTTTTTAACTACAATATAAAGAAATGGTTAAAAATAAAATCACTTTTGACTTTAATGCAAAATCTTAACAAAGTAAATACTTTGTCTGTCCGGAAATTAACGGCCACTTTTTTTTCTAATATTCAGGAATAATCTCTATACGAAGAATTTAAAACATTTTGATTGTTCTACGAAATTAACCAATGTGTGGTGAGCACGTAGAAACTTGATTCGCTGGAAAAGACTCATACAGCCCAAGATTCAGCCGGCTGAAGCTGTCCTTTTGCCTTTTAGCCCTCATCAAAAGCCGCTCAGCTGCTCCCAAACCGTCTCCAGCCCACAAATCGGATACGAGAGGAAAGCGAACATGCTCTCGCTCTTATGAACGCTGTCGCGAAGAATATGAAGTTGCCACCGAAGGAGTACGACCGAGTTGCTACTTTATTGGAGTGCTCCACACCGCCGAATATGGAAGTAGGCTCGGGACGCCGCGAAGGGCTGTGCGGCGGTGAGAGCGGGTGGAAGGGTCGCAGCGGCAGAAAGTGGCGTGTGTCAGAAGGGTTTCTCAGGAGTTGGATGAGAAAGTAACAGGGTTACACGGTGTGATGCACACAAGGGTACGGAGTACCCGGATAGTTAACAGACTCTCAGTACATGATGTTTAGAATTAGCGGTGGCCTCAGTACATAGGCAGAGGACCACACGTTATGCATTTGATTAAGTTTGACTATGATAGATAAGTAAACATAGATGGCGGCTTGGCCGCAATAAAGATAAATAAAATCACTTCGGATTTTGGAAGCAAAGAGTTATTTGGAGTTAATAACTCTTGAGCCTAGTACTAGGGCTGTGTTAAAGTTCTTTTGGATAAGGAACTTTGTATTACGGACTCTTTGTGTCGAACGTCTTTCTCTGACGCTAAAGCTACGGCAGCTCCACTGCATAATTTGTATTAATGCTTCTAGATAACCCGAAAATCAGGTTGGTATCGAGTACTCGGGTTTTTATGAATTTTCACATTATGGGCACTTCTTGGGCCAATCACATGCAACATGTAAGCTTACCCTACTTGAAACACTAGAATGAGAACCAGCACTAGCCAGCGCGACCAGCCCCTAAGAGTGGCCAACTTATCTTGAGCGGTAACTAAATCCGCAACACGTGCCATGTTACTTGTAGCTACTATATTCATCCGTAGCCCTTACTATTAGACTCATGCAGTCATTCAAGTATTGCCAAGTCATCAGCAGTTGCAGCTCATTCAAGTGCACCCTCTCTCGACTTTTACTTAAACGGAGATGTCTTTCCGCCCACTGGTACCAGGTAGTCGGAGAGGCCTTGTTTTGGTCTCCCCCCATAATGTATGAGTAAGTTCGATAATAGGACAACCTTAATCTGTTGTGGGCTACACTCAAGTTATGTTAAGCATCTCTAATGACAAAAGTTGCAGGAAGCGTTATTGTGCTTTACAGAGGAATTCCCACCGATTTTCAATTTATGTCCGAGATCGAGCATGGTCGAAACATAAAACCATGAATAAAATTACATGGGACAAGGCAGACTTCGAGGTATCTATCTGTGGTTAAATTACCTTTTCAAAACGACAAAAACGGTCGATTTACAGGATATCGATGTGGATTTGGCGGTAAATCGATCTAGAGCGGTCGATTTTTTTTCCGCAGCTCGATTTACTAGTCAGTCTAAACTAGGCCGATTTGTACTTTTATAGACAGCGAATAATTAGCAGGCCCAGGTTGTTTTCCCGTCGAATAGGCCGCTGGGGTACCCACCATCGCACCAGTTACCAAAAAAGGTGCAGAGCAAGTCTTGCTCACTATGATCCGCCAGCAGCATGCTTGCTGCTGCCGTCGTGCTTCCGCAGCATATCAAAAAAGGTCAGTACTGAATGTTGGCAACGGCCTTAACATATTATAAATCGAATAAATCACAGTCGAGTATAAAGGATTGAAAATACAATACATAGTTTGATATAGAAAGTAGGGGCTAGCGTGGGCTCTTGCTAGAGGTATCAACAAAATGGCACCCTCAATGAAAAATAAAAACACCCCATTGATCCTACAAATTCACCGGAATGGGTGACGTGCGCCCCAAATCTTCAAGTAAGATAATTTCTCAGGGAAGTCGGCGCCCTGAATTCCCAACCACACATTCGAAAGCGTGGTTGGTTTCGCCGGAAAGCAACATCATTTGTTAATTCAGCTATTTGTTTACAGCCACTAGAGGCGGCCTGGCCTAAGCAAACGTTTTAAGAAGATCGAACCACATCTCTTCCTTAACCCTACCCTTCCCTCGTCCGTATATAGAAAAGGGAGCGAGCACTAGCTTATCCCGGACAACACCCTTTGCTTTGCTTGTCTCTGTAGCGCGTTATGTACTGTCTCTATTTGATTGGATGGGAAGGGGAGACTGATAAGCGTGGTAGAAGTTGACACATATGAGAGCGGCTTAGAAAAGGCCAGGTTCACCGCCCTGGGCCTAATTAAATTCAGAGTGAAGTTTGTATTAAGGACTTGAGTCCAATATTGCGAGGGTCCTTACACTAGTAGTGTAAGCCAGAAAAGATAGTTCTAGCCCTGTTATAACTAGCAGCGCTAAGTACTCCTTTCAATAACCAAGGCTTCTGAGCCAAAACCAGATGTCCGCTATGACCCTGGAGGACGAAAGCTCTCCAACCGAATTCGGGTTGGGTTGGAAGTCCTACATCGCCTGGCCGACGATTCTGGCGAGCTCGTCGTCACGTTGCTACTGAGCTCAGCAACCGCCGAGCAACTGCACCAGGATGCCCAAGCGTACATGGAACGCGTGCTCGCCGATTGCAAGCGGTCCCACGGTATGACGACTTTAAGGTGGAGACGTCGACGCACACTTGCACCAGTAAAAAATTGCTGCCCCTGAATTGCGGGTTCGTGACATTGACCCTCCGATTGCTCCGGAGAAGGTTTAAGCACCCAAAGCGAAGACCACTTCCTTTTGTTCCGCCTGTCTGGGTCCCCTCGCCAACCTTATCGTGGAACTGAATGCTTTCCCAGCTTTGGGTAGCCGTCAGAGTGATCTTCGGCATGTTAGATCACCCACAAGATGGGTTGCTGATTAGCAAAGAGTCATTCGCCATCAAGCGGGGAAGATCCTCATCTACGTTCAGAATACTCGTCATTTAGCTTTGTATATCATTGCGAGTCCGATCGGCATGGCCTTTTAAGTCCGTGTCATCGTCTTCGGTATATGACGCGATACTGGTCCACTCACGCCTAGCCGACGACGCTCAAGCGTCCCGGCATTCAGATGAGTCTGGTGATTCAGATTCAGAGAGTGAGTCGGGGCTTTCGGAGCACTCATATCGCTAGTTTGTCTTACTACAAGGAAACCCAAAATCAGTAGTACACAATTCATAATTTCTGTACATTTTGGATGATCCATTCTAAAGATTTTAAATGTTTCAGATATGACGAAGGATTTGCACACAACACTTTCCTAAAGCTGTCAATCTCCCCTACCGGGTGTGGGATTTGAAACCACGCCACTCGATAGACAACTGCCTATCCAAGCGCACGCCCTAAAGGCATACTAGGATTTTACCGCGCAACAGACAGTACTTAACCTTCACCTGTAAATATCAATATTTTGTCAACAAACAAAAATACCATATTGAAGTTATATGATTACTATAAGAGCATCTCCACCGCAACACTGTATCTTCAAATCCACTCTACAGATAATGTGGCAATTTATCCTACCACCGCATCACGCTGTCTCTATTAACTTTATCTTTTCTCCAAATTTAGCTCTTTAAAGTGGGCTATGTTTACAGTGTCATTTTTACATTTGAAGGGTCACTGAAGCGTCGCGGAGCGAATGCTAACTTTGTATCTGGAAAATGTTTTATTGGGGCCTCTTCAAAGGGGTATTTGAAGATACAGATAGCCGCAAGCGGCGGAGATGCTCTAAATAAATAGTTTTGGCGTGGGTCAAAATATGATGAATTTGCTCAAGGGTTGGACCAAAAAGTGAGTTGTCCGAGAATTAACTTACGCAGCGTTTGAGCCAAAAAAGGCATATCCACCCACTTGAGTGCAACTCGTTGTTGCTAACACGACAGAGCAAAATGGTGTATGAATTAAATAGCGTACGTCAAAAACTGTTTTTTGTTGATTTTGCTAAGCATTGCAACCGTAAATACTTAGGAGACAGGTATAGAATATGGAAGTGGATAGAGTCACACAAGAATTGCACGTAAGAAGTGCGCAAGGAAATTGCATTACAAAAAAAATATCCCGACAAATGGGCACAAAATTAGAGAACTGTCAAAAGTAGAATACGTCCTTCTACCCGCTTTCACCCTGCCTCGTTAATCCTGAGCCTATCATTTTGGAAAGAACCGCGAAAACGACAACCCAGCGTGTCGAGCGCCGCATCGACAGGAACGGAGCCGGCAACCATTTTTGCGGAGGTGGGCCCAGCGCCCAGCTCACCAGCGAGCCGAGCATTGCGTGCTCCAGTTTATCCATTCTTAATATCGTAAGCGAAGCAAACCTTGGGGGCGCCGAAGGGGCGTCCAGACAAGCGAAGCGCGGTTGATCATTACTAAAGATTATTTAATAATGCTAGCGGGCTTCATATCCGACGTTCACTCTGGCGAAGCCAAGTTGAGCCGATTTACTGTCGGTATGTTTAACAATGTAGAAAAAACGACGCTATTTATTAGAACAATTAGAGCATTTGAGAATTGTTTTAGGTAAGCTTTTACCAGCGCCTCCATGTAGCGTAGCAGCGCGAGGCATTGTTAGGATGTCTGCTTTCATCTCGGTAGTAGGGTAGTAGGGTACGGCAACCGGTTTCCTGCAGGTGGCATTACGAATGAAGTGGAACGTTATGTTGATATGGTTCATGCGAGCCGTGGTTATGTGGTAATCCTTGTTTTGATGGCGCTCTGATTGTATATGTGTATCGTGACCATGTCTTCTTCTCCGCATAGATGTAATTCGTTGAGTAGCCGTTTCACCCACAGGCAATCTTGTATCTCGGTCGTCCCAGCGATATACGCAGCCTCAGTGGTAGAGAGGGCGGCCGTAAACGGCTTTTTGCTGTACCAGCCAATGAGCATGCTGTCCATGGTAAGCAACCCACCAGATGTCGATTTCGCGTCCTTGTCTCCGGCCCAGTCAGCATCGCTGTAGATGGTCGTATCGGTAATCTTTCGGGATGGTTCGGTCGCGGGTAGAAGAGCCTGAAGTCGCGTGAGCCTTGAAGATAGCGTAGGACCCGCTTAATAGTTGTCGAATGTGCAATAGTGGGTGCTGAAAAGAAGTGCGGTAGATAGTTGATGGTCATCGTGATGTCCCAACGCGCGCGCGGACTGAGCCATAGTAACGTTCCTATAGTCTCCCGTATGATGTTTGCATCGTAGAAGGTTGTACAGGTGTCGGCACTGGGCAGCATTTTTCTTTGCCAAGTTTCATCATCAAGCATACAATGTTTGTCATTTAAGGTAGGTAGGTACCAGAGTCGATCTACCCAATATGTAAGCCCAGGCACTTCTTGTCTGCACCCAAGCCCTTGATTTGAATTTGCACGGCGAGCTTCTGCATTATCCAGTCCAAGTCAATTTCACGCAGGCTGACTATGATGACATTGCCTATGTAAAGCCATAATGCTGCCATGAAGTAGCACGGATCAAGCTTGCCCTCCTGTATCCCGACTCCAACAGGTACTTGTGGATCATGTCGTACCAGAGCTTACCACTCTGGTTTAGGCCGCACAGTGTCTTGCGTAGAAATAATGAGTTGCCTGTTGGGACGTTAAGACCACCAGGTACGCGCGTGTGGATGGGTAGTCAAGGTCTGCTTGGAGATAAGCATTTGGTACGTCCCCTGTCGGAACGTAGCATGCCATAGCGCGCTAATTGCTACATTGAAACCCAGGCTAGTGATCTTGAGCACGGGGGAAAATGTTTCACCAAAGTACACTCCATATTTTTGAGCCGCGAGCTACAGGATTGGACCTATTGAAATGACAGACACGAAGTTGTGACAGACGAGGCCTTACGTTGTGTGTGTATGGGGGTCATTTCGGACGGCGCTGATGAAGAAGGCCTCATTGACAGTGGACGGCTTGAAGGCGACGAGACAAAGCGGAGAAGCATGTCGATGAAGTGGTGAGCGGTGGGTCTGATCCGCTGTGTCACCGTGGACGCCGAAGGGCATACATCAATGCAGTGAAGGCCGAGTACTTGAAGAAGTCGGGCGTTGGGTCAGTGTTGCTGACGCGGCTAAAAACATCGACAAAGATCTAGAGCCACAGTATATAGATGGATGAAGCTGAGGACTGACATCGTTGAGTGTGATAGCAAGAAAGAGGTCTAAAGTATGTTTAGGTGGGCAAGGACGTCCCTGCTCATTTACTCACGTTGTTCAGCTGATACAGTGGGTAAAGGAACTGAGACGAGATAATTTTCCTTTAAAAGCAGCCCACTTAGTTACATGTATTATAGAAGCTTTTAGCGAATGGGCAACTAGCCCCATTTGGCTAGCCGTACAGAAGAAAGTCTTCGTCGCCCAATTCGGCGGCTTATTCACTGCCATGAGTTCTCATTTCGGCGGCCATCACGAACAGCATGTCTAATATTGAACTGGAGCAAGAACAAACGGAATATGCACGGACAACTGGATCAGCTATTCGCGCAGCTTACAGTATTGAATGTACATTCAAGCCGACGAGACTGCCGTTTATTTCGCCGATGAACACGGCACCATCATCGCAGAGAAAGAGTCGAAGAACTGTGCCAAGGTGCGAGGATGGATTCGAACATTCCGCGTTATCGTGCTGCTGGCTGTTTCAGCATATGGAGGAAATGTTCTGCCCCTGATCATCTATCGCGGCGTGCGAGGGACACAAGTAGCAAAGCAATGCAAGCGATAGCCGTTAATTGCGAGGGTTAGAAAAATCAGTATTGTAAAAAATGCATTCGATTGATTGATTGTGTTTGACAAGCTCAGTATACTCAAGAAAAATCTCAGCTGTCATATCAGTCCATCCGAAACTGCCAGCCGAGCTTTAAATCTCTCCGATTCACCCTTACTATCAAAATTCACCTTGAACACCCTCTTGTCACTGATCTAGTTTCCACCGGAGAAGGTTTCCACTATTTCCCATGTTGAGTTTTACGAAATGGCTCGAAGCCCTTTCTCCATTGCTTCCAGCCTCCAGCCAGAATGGACCTCCATGGTCACTTTCAATTCAGTCGGCACATTTGATGTCATCGCTCTCCAGCAGAGCCTATAAGGCTGCTCCACTTTTCAGGGCGATCAGCAATGCGGTGACGGGGGTGGCGAATTCTTACAGGAACGACTGCTGTAGCCGGAACTCGTCACACGCGCACCTCGGTTCAGTCCGAAGATGAATTGAATTGCGAGAGTGCTGAACTCGTGATGTTCAGATGGACTTCCAGGTTCGTCACAACTTGTGTTTCCATCACTGTTAGTTGCTTCATCATCGGTAGGCGGCTGTCTCGAGTCATCATTGGTGCAATTATTCTTGTTGCTACTGTTGTAGTCGGAGTCGACGGCGTCCATGTAGCGCCCCGCACCCCGCGGATCCTGGCGGTCAATATTCTGGATATCCGTTGTAGAGATAATGCGCTTGGTGCGGGGGTAGGTATTGTACGCCTTCTCCTGACGGTCGATTTCGATAACAATCCCTTTTTCAGCACGCTTCTTTACTGATTTCTTTGTTGCATGGGCAATGTTGTTCGTACATTTAACTCCGAACTTCAGGAAAAATTTGTGATACATCTGGCACATTCCCCGATAAAGCCTCCAGCGCGGACGCGAAGTTTGATTTCGCCCGTGTTGGCAGTAGTTTCGGATGTAGCTGGCGTAGAGAACAGCAACGCCCCAGAGCCTCTGTGGCAAGGCAGAGGCCCACTGCATCGCGCCTGCGGAGTTCATCAGAGTCCCATGAAAACGCACTGCCTTTCCGTTTGATGGAGATGCACCCAGTTCGGTGGCGGGTTCCACGATTCAAAATAAAACGGTCAATTCGGCTGCTGCCGAACTCTCCACCGCCATCAGATCGGAGAACCTTCTCCGAGACATGGTGTTGCCTTTCAAACTCGTTGATAAAGTTCTCGATGTGCCCTTCTGGGTCACCCTTTATGTGAAGTAAGTAGGCTCGGTTGTATTTGCTTGCATGATCAACGATCGTCAAGGTGTATTTGGTCTGAGTCGGTCCGAAGTCATGTCGGTATTTAGATCTCCGCACAGCGTTGTACAGGATTCGTCTGTAGGAGCAGAGGTAGAATTGTCCGCATTGTTCTTCGCTCATCGCGTTTGCTTCGTTTCAGCGCAGCTCATGCAGAAATTGATTTGTTTGCTGGAGGCGATCATGCCCTCGGCACGTTTCTTGTCCAGAATACTAGTAAAACACTGACAATTTATGTGACCGAGTCGCTCGTGCCATTGTTGAAGCGTAGACAGCTTCGTAATGGCGAAGGCTGCTGTTCCTTCTTTGATTCCGACCTACCACAGTCCGCCTATGTGCGATCGATTGATGTCTGCAACACTTTTGCCGGTCTTGGTCTTCACGAGACACTGCTCACCCAACTTACACATGTATCCCTGTTATGTAAGCTGGGGGGGGGGGGGGGGGGGGCGAAATCAAGCTACGACTAATGCCCTTTGCGTAGTAAACATCCTTCAGCAAGGTTGAAGTCCGGCAGCTGGTTGTTGGTCCCGGCCGCGCGTCTCTGGGCCAGTAGCGTGTCCTCGTCGCCAGGCTGGTTCACCACGTCGCCTGAATGTCGTTGGATCTTGTTCGGCCGTTGCGATCGAAGATCTTGCCCTCCTTGTCCTTCTCAGGCACCAATGCCAGTTAATCGCGTCGCTTGGTCACTGGATTCACCGAAACTGTACCTGCCGACGACGCACTGACGACTTGAAGTCCCGCGTCTGTCGCGCAGCCCTGGGTTGACTTGCCACGTCGCGTCGTCTCCATCTGCACTTTGAGCCAATCAGAGGGAGTCATCGGTACTACCGTACTTCGACAGTTTAAGCGGTCTGAGACTCGTATGGCAACGGCGGCGACAAGCCCTGTCGTGCTGGTTGAGCACAACACTTGGTTCGCTCGCTGCAGAATTAAATCACTACACCACAGCGGCCGTAGTGGCCGCTGCGATGGGTCCATCACGCCCACCACCACGCGTCGTCCAGGAGCGCGTTAAGCGGTGCCGTCGTCGCTGGAAGCCTCGCCAGCGCACCAAGCTTATCCGTAGTCTGCGTAAGGACTGACTGGCTAAAATAAACACTTTTCCATTGAGCACAATTGAATTGTGTACTTGCTCGCTAAGTGTACGAACCTTACAATAAGGAGCGAACTTACGAAAACGTAATGTTGCACACATAAAACGCAATTGGAAGCCGGAATGACACGAAACCACGAAATGACGCCGGAAAGACGCGAAACCACGGAAGGACCTAACCAACGAGGACCACAGACCATGGAAGAATTCCCGACCACGACTCCACGGGAGTACATGCACCCACGGTGGAACGCGGGTAGGAAACCACCAAACAACAGTGCACGGTACCAAGGGGAAAACGGATGCACGGATGACGGAACCACACCGTGAGATTACGGAACGACTGGGACTCACGGAGACACGACAGAGCACGCGGCGACAAGCATATGGGCGACGGAAGGACGCGATCTGCGGAAGGTCACGGACCACGAAAGCAGGGAAACGTATTAAAACGCGGAATAGTAAGCTACCACGAAAGAGGACCTGACTGCGGAAGAGTAGCGAAAGAGTACATAGCCAGAGCAAGCACAGAACCATGGTGTCAAGAAGAGCGATAGCAGAGCATAGTGCCCAACGCGTAGCGCGGAAATAATTGATGAGTACGCATTCACGGCAGCGTACGGAACCGCGTGATACTATGGATTGGTAAAGTATTTCAAGCGCAAAAACTAACGGCACACTTAAATCCACGAACTAACCCGAAACCTCAAATAACAATGCACGCGGTTCCACGAAGTATACGGAGCTAGCTGCCAACACATTTTCTCCAACAAACCATGCACCTCCGCCGCAAAGCGGCGGCGGCCGGCTAGTCTTAAACATCAACGGTAGTTAGTCTGTCCGTCCGTCACACGAAACGGTCAGATTTTTGGGCATTCTCGTTGGCTGCCGAGCGGAGAGAAGGCAGTCCCGATTGGTTCAAAATATAATTTTGTTTGCGCCCCCGCCGTGAAGCGGTGGTGTTGAGGTAGTTTTATTATAATAGAGGGTGAAATGCATAAAATTGCATTTCGGTCTTATAAATAATTAACCCTTTAGTTCCCAATATATTTTCTATTGTAAAGTTTACATACTTTAATTCAGACATTTTGGTAAAACGATGCATAATGCCGCGTTTTCCGACCAATTTCCGGTAAGTCTAATACTAACTTAGAGAATAATTTATATAAGTTTGAGATACTTTTGTAAAACGTGGCATAATGCATCGTTTTGCAAAGTTTTCCGGTAAGGGCATCATTGGCACAAAATTCATCCTCGATTTTTGATTGGGCGATTTTTGTAAAACGATGCATTATGCCACATTTTACAAGGGTTGGCAACAAAAGGCTTAAATGCTATACGGTAACGTGCCCATAACCGGAGGATTTCTGTACTGTACCAAATTCCGAGCAAGCAGGCATGCCGATACTGTAAACCACGGCCTTCGTGTTATAATGCCGTGCTTCACACAGGGACGCTCTGGATTTTCGATGTGTGGAATCGGCTTAAAAATTTGATGCAACTTCTTTTTACGTCGCATCTCCTGCTCCTGCCACGCAGCCGCAGCATCTGCCGGTCGAACCTGTTCTTTTTTTAAAAGACAAACGAATTTTTGAGTTGCACATTTTAAGGCACAACACAACCTTTTAGACAAGAATATGTTTCGCCTTTCGAATGCCGTCGATTTGCATGGAATTTGCATCAACGAGAAGAAATTGATGCCCTGGTAGTGCTACGAGTAGTAGTACGTACAGCCCTATAAGGATTATTTCGAGATTATGTGCACACACCAATAGTAGGTATCATATAAATACAAATTTCAAATGAATAGGCCTTATATTCCTACCAATTTGCATAACCTTCACAGGTTTTACTCCTCGGAAATGGTTTCACATGGGTATAAACTGATAGAGACTTGGTATACGAAACAAAAGAGAACCGAATTTCTTTCATAACTACATGTACTCGACGTAAATGCTGGGATTTTGGTACATTCTCAATGTGGTCGGATACAGAACGGACAAGATATTTTCTATTTGATTTTGTATGCTTCTGGCCTGACAATTTGGCGATATCCGATAGGACGACGGAGTCCGTTACGGGAGTGAGCGGGTGCGAGGTCGCGTAGCCGCTAGTGATGGCGACGTTACTTATTTAATGCTGATAAGTGCTATAAAATTTAACACCTAGCCCGAGTCTAACTTAAGTTAATAACGCGCTCGTAACACGCACCGAATATCTTGCCCATTGGCCCAGGACTCAACCGATCGCTTGAAAAGGAGAGCTCCAGAAATAAGCCAGTTTCAATGTACACAACTAAGCAGGTAGCGGTAAGCATGGTAGTATTGATTGGCAAGAAGCCCTATGAACTTTTTGCTGATCGGAGGCTCCTTCTAGGAGATTGATCCGATGGTGCTCTTGCGTTCTTTTTGAATGTGCGATAAGGAGCTCTTACATTTACTCTCATTGCAGTATCAATTTGCTTAACTGTTTTCTCAATCACCGACTTCATGCATCCCACGTACTATGAGTACTATCTCCTGACAGTGCGTACGGTACCACATTCACCCGAGCTGCTACTAATCGATTGTGTCTTCTCACTGTCGCCATCGAGCCATGCCGCTCGCGGGTCCAGCGTCTAGATCATGTTCTTCGGGCCCGAAGAGTACAACCGATCAGAAGCATCACCATCGCTGGCTGGAAACTTTCTTGCGCACCTTCACTTCCACGACAAACGTCTCACTTTCGTTATGCAGCTAGATCTTCTTGGGCGTTGTCACGAGCGTGTAGCTGTCAGTCTTATCCTATGTATGGGTTACGTAATTATCCGCAAAAGCATGCGCTTCGTACGGTCGAGAACATGAACACGACGTACACCACGATGGAATCTTTATCAAAACGGGCCACAAATCCATCACACATTTTCAAAAAGGGCCACAAACCCATCACCTCGCGACCTTTGACCCAGTCGTCGAGCATTTACAGACGCGATGTAAACGTGAAGTAAGTACATGCATTGGTTAACAATATGAAGGAGCGCGATTACTTCGTGTGAGCACTGACACAACTTGTTTACACTACGGCAGATCCAGACGTCGACAAAAACGACATCATCATCCGTAGCAAACCTCGAAGCTTGTAGTATTCCGATTGGTCAGGATCCAATAACGTACTCGCCACCAACAACTTCACTGCCAGTGGGTGTACGTTAGACACTTGGCGGCATTGTGACCTTCTTTCTTACACAGGCGGCACAAATATGGTTTCCTCCGTTTCTTTATAGCTCCGCTGATCTGACTAGCAAAACAATTGCCCGGGCAGACCTGTAACCACAAACCCGCAGGAATTGCAGGTAACTTCGACCCTGTGCCTTCCGATGCTCTTCATTTCGTTATGCACACAAACTATGTACATCCGGGAGTCGTGCAGCCTCATTTAATTAGTGTTCTGCATTTCGTTGTCCTCTTGATGTTCTTGTTGTTGTTGAACGCATAATCTTTCAAAAATAACTTGAAGTCCACAGGATTTGAGAAGGCATCATGCAATACAAGGCTCTGGCGGCTGCGAATCCCCACCAGGTCCAGCTGCTCCATGCCGTAGCTCTTCTCAGGCCCTCCGGCGACTCGCCCGAGGTGAGGGCGTGTTGCAGCAAGATCACGACTTGGCCAAAGGTCGCGAGGTGATAAGTTTGTGGCCCTTTTTGAAAATGTGCGATGGATTTGTGGCCCGTTATGATAAAGATACCACCACGATAATGCCGGTCCGACGAGATCGACTAGATGCAGCAGCGAGCGCAACGTACGTCGGAACGAGCAAGTTCCGCATGGTCGAACGACAAGAGCAACTCTCCTTGAAAAACATACCGAACTGAAACTGTATTTCGCCGATTCCACCTTCCATAAAGTCAACGCTTATTGACAAGCCACTCGGTGTTGTTTACGTTCTCCACCAGTAGCTCACTGCGGGCAATTGAGGTGGGACGTCGAGCGCCGGTAGTGCTGCGCGAACCCCAACAGCAGCCCGACATCGCACTTGTACAGATAATTCGGCTCAGGTCGAGCAGGTACCCGGCAACGTCGCCAGACTTTCGAAGTAGGCTTACGACCTACTTCCTCGATCCGTTGTACATCTCCTCGCCCTTGTTGAGGATGCTCACGGCGTCGAAGAGCTCGAACATCGCGTGCGCCGGCTGCAGCAGCGCGATGGCCCTCGTATTCTGCAGCTGCTGGGTATTACTGGGCGGCATTTTTCAGGTCCGTGCTGATCTCGTCATCATACCACTACCACGATGGTGATCAAGCAATTTCCCAGGCTGATCTGTTGGACCACACCGTCTGAATAGTTCGCGAGTAGCACGGGTAGTCTTCAGCACTAACTTGTTCTCGTGCAGAGCCTGTTTCGCATCGCTCGCGCCACCTTGACGCGCTTCGACATCTCGCTGCCGCGGAAGGAGTGCGCGTCGGGAATTGCTTGTCTCCCTGTGTCTCGAACGCTACGATCTGTGGCAGGGGCGTATGTCACCCTCGGTGCACACGTCCTGGCAGTTGCGGAATTTGTACTTGCCAAAAGTTAGTACAAATTCTACCAGCCGTACCAGAAACTACTTTTCAAAACTACAAATCTAGCACCGCGTTAACCCAACTAACTCAACTCATTTAACTCATTTAACGAGTTACCGAGATAATATGTAACGTCGACATCACTAGTAGCCACAGCGAACCCGCGCGGGGTGCCCGCGAAGCAGGGCTACGCGGTATTTGCGTAGGCAGGCCCAGCGCTGAGCTCACCAGCGAGCACTCTCCAGAACACACTTTTTTTCTACTGCGGGGGTCTGGGGGTGCAACCCCCAGAAAACCCGTTCCTAAGCCAGGTCCGATCTGTATCTGACCACATCGAAAGGTTACCGGGATTTTATTCGCAATTATTTTTTCCGCGCCGAGCGTAAGGCATTTGCTGTGGTGCTGAGATATGATGCCTTTGAAGCAGACACTATGCGCAAATAATCGAACGTTGTGTCGCATTGATATTAGAGTTGGCTATTGTGGCTACATCGAGCTGCGCACCACTTAAGCGTTGCGTACACGGACCAGAACCACCACACACTATATGCGTGTACAACTTTTGGATGTGCAACGGCTGCCGATTTTAATGTCGTTGTTTTCTTACTATATGTGTACTGCACTTGAAGAAGAGGACAACATACACTCCATGCCAAAATTATACGAACACCTACAAAAGACGATGTAACTGCCAATTTCTTATCATTTTATGAATCGGTTTTGACATAAGTTCCATAACACGGTTCTGATGAGCTGTATTGCGCCAAACCTCACGTTTACGCATTCTACAGGGTAGCCACATAAAAAAGTCATTTTACTCATCGGACATAATATACGAACACCATCACCCCCATACAAAAATATATATAAATGGAAAACCTGGCAAAAATGATATACTAGGCATTTGTATCGGGTGAGCTTAGTTTGCTCATACAACTGAGCTATCTCATCAGTTTCACGTTTAGTTGGGTTGGACCGGAACAGGAAGGCTTTAAGGTAAGGGAACGAAGCTGCACTGCTCGAGCTTGCACACTTGAGTAGATAATACTTCTGTAGCCCACTCCAAAATGACGATTGGTTTTTTTAGTGATCGTACATAAATGAATAATCTAACTGTATTGGATAAAACTTAACGGTGATTACAATTGTCGCAGAAAGCTAATTTTATGGCTTGCAATGCTAATCACTTATTCCACCTTGCTTCTAGGTCATCTATAGCTCCTAAGAACGAGCCCTTGGCCCCAACAGGACTCTTAAACGCGCTAATAGTCAACATATCTACGCTAGATCATCATCGTCATAATTAATATGGAGTATATCACTCTGCTGTAGACATTCTTCTGCGGATATAATGCGCCTTCCAAATCGTTAATATTAGGGTTACTTTGAAGTCGTTTCTGATTGGCCAATGGAAGCTGGTGGCTTTCGCTAACCCATCGGTATTTTGAGATAAACCTCGCTCTTTGCGCCCAAATTGTAGCGCTTCCAGCCCGTTTCTGCGTACGCGTGTGCGCACACCGGTAGCTAATCGTCTGATTTACCCACCCTTAAAGTTGGGTGTAATATCGCTAGAAATTGACTCAACTGCGACAAAAAACCTAACGGTCTACGAAATATAGATGGTTTAAACGCAGCGTGCTCCCGCTTAACTGGTGCCTAGACAACACAAAAAATATGTTCACGTGCGCTATATCCGGGGCTTTGATATGGTGTGCTTTTCGTTCACCGCCGAGTCCTGGCTGCAAAGTTATCGGTCAAGATGTGTAATCGTCATTTTGGAGTGGGCCAGAGAAGTAATGAAGTTTCTCGCCCACTGCTCAATACTATATCGAATCATAGGACCAGTATGGTGATACGACTGCACCACTACATTTTTCTTTTAACATCTCTCTAGCAGCTAGGTAAGATTCACACGTCATTTAGGACTATGTTTGCGTGGATACTATGCCAATTTTGCTGGGTTCCCACCTCGTTGGGCCCAAGTACCGTCGATCTAAAGCCCGATACAAATACCTAGTATATCATTTTTGCCAGGTTTTCCATTTATATAGATTTTTGTATGGGGGTGATGGTGTTCGTACATTATGTACGATGGGCAAAATCGATTTTTGTATGTTAGCTACTGTAGAATGCGTAAACGTGAGGTTTGCAGCTCTTCAAAACCGTATTATGGAACTTGTGTCAAAACCGCTTCATAAAATGATAAAAATTGGCAGTGTTACATCGTCTTTTGTAGGTGTTCGTATAATTTTGGCCGGGAGTGTAGTCTGCAGTGGAGGATAAGGGTCGATCGTTAATATTTTCTGTTATATTTTTCCTATGTAGTTAACGCCGGTGTATCTACTTGTATGTATTGCTGTGATGCTGTAGGTGCGTAGTTGTGGCACTATGGCCATCATGCAAACAAGAGGATGAATTTTTTTTTTTTTACGCATCTGGTGGTTAACAACAGGACCGACAGTTTGACGTTATTTTTATTGCAACAGTTTGATAGTATGTGTACAGGTAATAGCGCTAGGTATGCACTTATGCCTGCGTTTACGTTGCTTATAGATGGAGCAAAGAGCAACGGCAGCTGACCAGCTTCCTCAAAGCCACGGTTGCGAAGTATGCGCCAAAGTTGTAACGTGAGATGTGTGCATGCGCTGATAGAGCAAGGAGAAGTCGCGACAATGCTGTCACGGCTGGCTGCAAATTGTGGCCCGGAGTATGCGGAAACTGTACAGTAAACGCTGTTACATGTGAAATTGACCGCCATGATCATACTACCAATCTAAGATTATACTACTAGAAATATATATATATATATATATTGACAAAACGTAGAAGGGAAGAGCCCGGAAGAGGTTAAATACAGGTCAGGTCAAAATAGGTCAATGCGTTACAATCGCCATATGTACCAATGACGAAAACACGCAAGCTATGATGGTTCATTAAAAATACACAAGATCAACAGCTCGAGGTATTTATTAACCCTCTCCGAAGGTTTTCGTTTTCGATATACTGTATTTCTTTCAGTCAGAGGCGAATTGACTCGGCCTCCGTCATGAAGCCACACGGCCTCCAGTCTCCCAGACCCACCCGGTTATCCTCCTTTATCGTCGGCAGAATGCGACTACAGCACAATTATGCCGAAAAGTTCAAGTGTTGCATTGTGCACGCCTGCGGCGCGACAATTGCAATATCTGCCATTACAGTAGAGTCCAGTGTGTAGTGGGTCAGTTTCCCGAGCTATATATATCCATGCAACGTGGCATCATTGAGCGGCATAATTATGCCAAGCACCCTCGCTACATTACGGCAATGAAGTCTATCACACACACTCAGGCCAATTTTAGCGGCATAATTGCGACAAACACACACACATAACTACACGGTTTGGTTCTGTACTAAGTCTTACCAATTAATATCCGTGCAACATGGCATCATTGAACGGCATAGTTATGCCAAGCACCCTCGCCACATTACGGCATAATTATGCCAAATACATAAATATCCCCATTATCCTGTTAGCTATACCGGGAAACGTACACATCTAGATGTGCATCAAAGCTGAAACATAATTATGCCGAGAAATACGTTTCCCACAGAACAACAACTCATCTTTTAAAAAATATCAAGTATAGCGCTTAATAAAAGCGGCATAATTGTGCTGGAAATTAATATTTGTACTCCGGAGTACGAGATCTATTTAGAGAAGGGCAGCATCGTCAGCATCAAGCAACACCAAATTGCAAAGCTGAATTGCACGATCATAACACTAATCCATCGAAGTAATTGCGCGGCGACCCGCAATTTGCGGGTCGTCAAATATAAAAAAAACATTTATTGACTTTGAAACCAGGTTTAGACCATTTTCCACAAGAAAATTGGCTACAAGAGACCGCGTTCGCATCCTGCGAATCAGTGAGCATGTCAGGCGAAATATTTAATTTGTGTGTGCGAGCTCATTAGGCCCAAAAACAATTCCGGGGTTACAATACTTCGAACACTATTGTAAGTTCTCAATCTGCCAATCTGCTTAACCTAAATAGGAGATGGGTACATAAGTTGAATAGAACGAAAAAGTGATAAAAATATAGAATAGTAACCTGATTTACAGACGGATCTGCGTTGTGAATATATAATTCGGTCCCGATTCGAATTTAGTGCGCACAACGGCATAAGCTACACATCGTAGAACCCCAAATTCCGCTAAATTACCCAAACGTACTGTACGATTCGTACATCGACCCTTGCACAGTGTTCACTTTGATGGTGATTCTGGTCTTGTGTGGACGTTGAAGATACAAATAAGAACTAGGAGCCAGCGATAATGATTTAGACGACACCTTAAATTCTTATGTCAGCAAAAATTCTTAAAAAATTGTTGGTATCGCGCGACTGCAATGGATGTACTTCCATTCACCCCAGATAATAGCTCACTATTTACACTCAACTCAACGGGAGCTATCAACGCAGTACACCCGACTAAAGTGTGTGTGTGTGTGTGTGGGGGGGGGGGGACGAGCTCGCCAAACGCAATTCACACATCGTTGCTACTTGTGTTAGAGGGACGCCGAATGATTTTTTAAATCTTTCTTTCGAAATATAAGACGTTTAAAACGACATTTAAAACGTTCATTTTAAATGGGATAAAACAATAACAAATCTCTAACTGTGACCCTTTCAGAGGCTAATTTCCGATGAAACCCGCTAAGAATGGACGGGCAAGTCGGTTTGTACTCTTGTTCTTACCAAAACCTATGATTTTGACCTAATTTGACTGTTTGTTTCTATCATCACATTGTATCGAGTTTCAAGTTAGACAGTATTATCAAGGCAGTTTACAAAAAGCAAGTCTACCAGTCCGGTGGAAGCAAAACCTATCAGGTACTACAGGATATCACGATATACGAGCTCATCTTAGACAGGTTCATCTGTATGACCATTATTTTGACTTCCGGGTACACGAAATTATGCGCAAATCCAACTAACCATGTTCATTCGTCAGATTGACTACATGTATAACTGCGAACCATTCGAGACGCATTTTAAAAGCTGGCTTTGGCGTTCAGTTCTCAACTCACCAACAAATCCACAAGTCGCTACACTGGTCAAATTCAAGCTCAAGAATGCGTCTCGCCCTGCTGGTTGCTGCAGCCACCGCTTTCGTTGCATCTGGAAACACTCCGACCGCTCAGGATGGCGCTGGAACAAGGTCGCTGCGATCACTTCAGGCGGTGGTCAGCGATGATGCGGCAGAAGAACGCGGTTCCTTCAAGTACACCTTTGATTTCAACTCAAGCGAGCTAAAAGCACTGAAGAAATTGAGCTCCAACCAATTTCACAGAATGGTGACTCAACCCGAATATCTGAAAACCATTTTGGACTCGTGGAAATTGGGTTTCGGGGGTCTAGAAAGCGCTGCAGCGTTCATGGCCCGCGAAGGCGTCAGTGATTCGGCGATTAGGCAGTTCACCGCTGCGTACCACAACTATGTCAGGCATTCGCATTACATGTACCCAGCTAGTCGATCGTGCGAGTGGACAACAACGACTAGTAACATTTAAGATTACGACCAGATTTCTGCTATGTACTGCTTCGGTGTTGAGGATCCTGCTGTTCCCTGCTATTGGATGGTGCATTCAGTGAGACTAAGAGTATTGTGCGTTCTACTCGAAATTTCAATCCGCGGTTCTTTGAATGAACCCGCGCAAATCGGCTTACAGTCTTGGGTTCAGTATGTATCATTTTAAGTACGACAGGGAATGTAGAATTGAGCCATTTCGAAATAACAGAGAATTTGTAGGCGAGTGACTCCTTGAATAGGACAAGAATGGCAAATTTGGCCGGACTTCAAAATACCATAGTGGCATAACGAGGTGAGCTGTCCTTTTAAAACAGAGCCCATTTTTAAAATTACCATTATTAAGCTCGTTACGTCCGCTACCCGAAAATATACACCCCATACCCTAAGGAGAGAACTGGATTCAACTATGTAAGCCTCAGTATACGACCCCCCCTGATACTACCGTGTGCTGCCCATTCAACCTTTGTCGTCCCAACTTACGTGACACAGCACTATCCGGTTCGTTTGAGTGGTTCGAATCTTCGGCTAACCAGTCAGTAAAGCCTATCCTAAATGAGCACGGCAGACCTGATATATCCATATATTGGAGTCTACGACTACGAAGTGGAAAAACTTGTGATTCACTTTCGGCAGCACTGGGGATTGTTCGCATGTGTCAACTTACGTCAGCAACCTGGAGCAAAAGAAAATATGAAAGTAACAAAAAGTGTGATTTTGTCTGGCCAAAATTTAAGTCTGGCACAATGATGATTCACGTTGTGCCCCCCCCCCCCTCAACATGCAGGTAGGATAACACAAAAGACAGAAATACATCGCGTTATATCTGAAAATGACCATCGTTGTCCGCAAAACCATCATCTTACGTTTTTTAGAGAGCGCCATGATTCGCGATACTCCATTGTAATTTCACATCTTCCTGACATAGAGTCAAATTAGTGGAGTGCGGCTTGGTGAAGAAGCGTGGAACGACCTGGTGTTTCATAGTCCAAAACTATGCGTTACTATTATGAAGCCCGGGGGGATATAAAAAATACAACAGCAAGGTGTTTTAGTAAAATGGCGTGCTTTGATATAAGTCGTTGCGCTTCAGAAGACGGCTTGTGGGCCACAACCGAGCGCAGCAATTTTCCCTTTCCGACTCGAGGTCGCAGGAGGGGTGGGGGGGGGGGCGAATAAACGGTTGTTGCCGCAAACTTGGTTATGATATGGTGTTTCATGTACTACGTTTAGTAGTTTTTTTTCTCTGAGTATTAGGAATTGACAAAGCATTCAACTTGTTTCCACCGTTCATTTTGCTACTACTAGTAAGCGCTAGCAATTATTAATAGGTGTATCAGGAGATCTAAGCGCAACAAAAGTTGAACCCTCTACAGCACTGCTCTTCCTACTGTCCTGAGCTGGGGAGTGCACTACGACTGACAATGATGTCTGCTCACCACAAACATTTGATCCCGCGCGAGGGTCACTGATCGTCGCAGAAATAATTTGGCCTTCTGAAGGAGCCTTGCGTGGATAAATAAACGTTAGGATGAGTTGGATCGAGCCTAATAGTGCTCCTGACGCATTTGGGACCAAAATAAAACCATCTTCGACCAGAATAGCGTATACGACCCAGCACAAACTGTTGATGACATTCACAACGCCCATAGTGAAGGGCATTGAAGAAGACGTCTTCGTCCGAATAACATGTCGAATTGTAGCCATCGGCGATGCGTAGAGCCCCACGGACGAGATGATAACGAGAACACCTAGCGTCGTACCTGTAGACGACCGACTCTGACCTGTCCAGCCTAGAAGCGCTATCAGGCCGTAAATTGTTTCCAGAATCATAACAACGCCTGAAATAATAAATACTTTCATCACGTCGTGCTTGTGCGCAGTCCACTTGTAGAAAAATACTGCGAGAATGGCTCCAGAGATGACTCCGAGTGCCGCAGTAAATAATAGAGGGATGATGTTGTCCACGGCGTAACTATACCAGCACAACAAGTAGCAGTTGGTGTATAGCAACACACAGGGCAACACGGACATGTCGCCTGTGCTCTTCATCTTCCGCATCCGCTTGAAATCTGGCAGCAGCGAAATTCGCATCATGATGGTCGTGACGATGGTGATGATCTTGAAGACCAGAATGGCCGTATTGCTACCGCCCATTTTGCCGTCTATAGTAGGTAGTTGTTCTACTGTAGTCGATTGATGTGAGCGCTGCAAGACACAATGTAAATTGAAGGTCCAACACGAGCTTTCAACCAGCGGGTTCCTGATGGATGTGCAGCTCAGACTGCTTCGTTCGGTATGATTGGTCGCACTTCGCACCATCTATGTAGGTCCTGACAGCCTCTGCATCATGAGTTCATGCGTACTAGAGCAAGAAGCTATTCTTGTTTCATTAATTGTGCAGCGTTTAGTGCTGTCTATTGTATAGGAGACATAACAGGACAATCACCCCACCCAACCGAGACGGCTTTGGTTTCCGTCATGGTTGGATTCACGACGCTTATGTACGCATCGCCGAAGGCCACAATTATGTGAGTCGTGCCGAACCAAGACAGCGACATCGATGTCATTCACCATGGGCGTTGTAAACGTGATGAACAGCTTCTGCTGGGGCGTCTACGGTGCACTTATTCTCAACAACTTCCTGTTGGTCCCGAACAGTATCGGAGTGGCTTAAAGTCTAACTCTGATGCTAGTCACATTCACCTACAGGTAAAAGGAAGCAGAGTCCACAGCTGCGTCAAGTGAAGATCTGGCTGGCATTCTTGTTATTCCAAGCGAGAAAGACACTGACGATGATAAAGATTGTATGAAGAGACCGGACTTTCAGGCGCTACGTTCTCCTTGAGATCCTCACTACTGCGCGCCGGTCGCTAGCCCAGATATAAAAGAGTAAGCCGTGAAGACTCCGACGATGACACCAAGCAGTGACGTCGTGAATAGCGGTAGGTAAGAGCTGATAGCGTAGATATAGAATAGTGCACCGTATGAGTTGCCGAAGATCATGACGCATGGCAGCACGGACATGTCCGCTGTATTTTTGTTCTTGCGCCATCGGTTCCAGTCCTGAAACAGCAAAACTCGCATCATGAGTGTGGTGATGTCTTGAACACGGTGATGGCAGTGTTGTAGACAGCCATGCTTGCTGGGGTGGTTGGTCTTGAAAGGCGTGCTTTGTGATTTAGAACTCAAGAACGAAATGACTGAGACGGTCCCAGCCAACATCTACTGTAGTTGATTATATCCGACTTTTCTGGCTAGGTCATCACGAGGGCGATTCTTTGGTGCATGATGAACGATTTTTCGCATTAATTACGATTGTATGTGGTGTGATGGCAACCACGACCCTTACATGACGGACAACTTTTTGACTGTTGCCACTGGAGTTGTGCCATTCTTGCCGATGTTTTTAACAGTGATGACCCGCAAATTTGAACGTAACCCTGGACTCGATGCCTGTTTTGGATTCAAGCATGCATTTCGTATGCTCAAGCCTCAGAAGTGGTTTTTTTTAATCAGAAAACTTCAGCGTGTGGATATAGCAAATTGTGTAATTAACTTTTAACTTAAAATACATTATAACATTCACGGGAATTTCATATAATCGACAACAACGGCACCCCGAGTTGCTTTCAAAAAGCAGTTTTCTCTAATGAATCAAACAATGAAGATAGGGTTTACTTACAGCATACAAGAAGACACCTGAAAATATTGAGTTACTGCATCAGGAGAGCAGACATTAGGTAGAGCTCCCGAAAGCCAGGTTGTCGTTGCGCAACTGCCCAGTAGTGTATGCGGAAAAGCAGGTCGGCATCTTTTGGATACTTATCGGACATCTATCTGGGAGTTTAGCTAGTGAAGCAAGAGTATTCTAAATACATATAAAATGCTCACTAAATATATTCTTCGGGAATGCCCGTAAACACCATTCCAGTAAGGTGTTTATTGCATGTAAAATTATTAAGTATCAACACCTGATACGATATTACTCTTTCGAAGAATCGCAAGCAGGTGACTGTAGCGCAACAAAACTAGATCTGCTTAGCGAGAGGCTCCGTTTTCCGCGGTCTTCTTGGTCAACCGACTGGGCTACAACCAAAATTTCAGTGATAGCATGGGCGACGTCAACTGATACCAACGAACCCTGCGCGTTAGTTCGTGTCTTGTCCGAATAATTGTAGGTGAGCACCATTTGAGTGGTTCCCAGAATAATGCCGCCAATGTTCAGTGCGACAATGAACATATTACCAACCAGCGATGAATACAAAATCCAGCCAAGACTGTTGAGTACATTCACGACTCCCATAGTGAACGGCATCGACGACGCCGTTTTGGTCTGCAGCACTCGTATGACCGTGTTCATGGGCGATGCATACAATTCGATCGTCGTTGCAATCGTGATAAAACCCAGCGTCGTACTTAGTGACGAGTAAGATTGCCCTGTCACTCCAGTCACGGCAAGAACTCCATGTATGGCCACCACAACGCACACGAAGACGGCGGTAAAGATAACTTTGGCATATTCCCATTTGTAGTGTGTCCAGCAGTAAAACAGGCATGTGAGCATGCCTCCGACAACGACACCAAGCAAAGAAGTCACGAAGAGCGGCACAATATCGTCGATCACGTACGAGTAGAAGGACAACGTGAAACAATTAGTAAAGAGCATGACGGGCGGCATTACTGACATGTCTTCAGTGCTTCTCTGCTGTCACATTCTTACAAAGTCGGGCACCAGTGAGAACCGCATCATTACAGTCGTGATGATGGTGAAAATCTTGACAACAACGAGGCCAGCGCTCATCTTGACTCGAGGACTTGTGACTCACAAGGTGTGAGTGGGAATTTCCGCTTTGTAAATAAAATGGAAGTAGGAAGCAGTCGGTCATTCCAGAAATGTAATGCATTTGCACTTGCGAAACGATGACATCAACAAATGTCTTGACGGAATCAGTCCGACTGTAGGATTTGGCTGATCCTCTCGGAAGTAATATTTAAAAGCGGTGTAAATCACACGGTGATAGCAATGTTGTCATTGACAATGTCTCGTTGCGAAGTTCGCGCAATGGGGGAGAGAGCCGTTCACAAGCTGAAGTTAGTGCTGCGTAAGTTGGACGATGATTGTTTTTATTTCTTTTTTGGTACACTTTCAGTTAAGCGAAATCAAGATAAAAGGTGTTTTATCCTAGCAATAGTGCGCATGGATTCCAAAGCAACGAGCAGCTTTCTTACCATCGCGCACAATAACTGTAAAGGAACCATCCACAATGCCGAATTTTTTTATTTATCCTTTGAATAAGCTACTATTTTGTAGTTTTTTTATATATCGATTAATGAGTCGCTACAGCATGTAGTATATCTGCTTTAGTTCTTCTTTTCAGTAGTCAGCTTCGAATGTGTATCTACAGTACTACTTTGTGTATGATGATGATGGCCTTCTAGAGACGATGTCTGCCGTCTGTCGATGTTTGAATAGAAGCCCAACGGGGATATTTGGTTATGTTTTCTGGATGCAATCCCTGATGAGTGTTGCCATGTGGTTGATGCATGTAATACATCTTATTGATTCTTCTTGTTGCTAGAAACATAGCCGCCTGAAGTCTCGACCTCGTCGGTTTTTCCTAGACAATTGCAAACAGAGTGTCTAGATTGCAACGACAGGTTATGGTGCTCTTTGTCCTTCCCTGTGTCTAGATTTCTGCTCAGCTGGAATCCAAACTATCTTCTCCAACTCCTTGATGCCTTGATGCCTTATCACTTACTTACAGCCCGATAGACGTTTCAATGGTGACGAAACCCAACGTTGTATCAACTGACGCATGGAATTGACCCGTGTTACCCATTCAGTGCAAGAACGCTGTAGATTGTCTCGAGCACACACACAATGAAAGAGTCAACGAAAGTGGATACAAAGTCGACAGCCCATATCTATACGAAATAATTGCTCAATATTCCGGTGACATTTCCTAACATTGAGGTCGCCAACAGCGGTACGATGTTATAGAGCGTAGAACATGGCAGCATAGCAATTTGTAAACAGTAGAAGGCTCGGCACCACGGACATCTCTTCAATACTGTCCGTATTCTGAAAGCAGCGAAAACTCATTATAGTCGTAGCAATTGTCAGTCCTTTGAAGACGTCAACAGCAATTTCGACTGCGGTCGTCTAGGCGAAAAGGTCTGATCTTGGAAGTAGTGTTTGTGATGTCGAAGGCATCCATAAAACTTTTAGACTTCAGGTTTCGCGAGGAAGGACACAGCTGGGGACAGATAAGGGCGGAAAGCATGCTTCTTGTTTGCTCATGCAACACAAAAATATTTTTATCGGGAAGGATTCAATTTGATCGAAGAGACCAACCTACCTCACAATACTGTATTATAGTATTCAACAGTTTCTGCTGGGGATTCTACGCTGCGTTAGTGGGCAATGCGTTTATCTTGGCTCCGAATATCGCTGGGTTTACGCTTGGTGTTATCCAGCTGAGTCTGACCTTCATTTACCCGAGATCTGCAGCGAAGGAGACAGCAGTTGATAGCCATACGGATGAACCTGCGCTGTCGGTTGTGGTGCTGTCGCCTATTCAAGATGGCGACCATGAGAGGAAGTTGAGCTCGGTGGATGGACGGAAGAGCCCAAGCTTCGTTGCGCTGCGTTCTCCGACAAGAGAGGAGACCAGGTCGTGGCGAGAAATGAGGAGTAGTGGGAGATTGCAGTAGGTTATTACTGTGTTGTGTACAGGATTCAAATTATTTCTTAAGACAACGACTCCCATAGTGAATGGCATCGAAGACGCCGTCTTTGTCCGGATCACATTCACGATTGTAGCCATCGGCGACGCGTACATAACGATCGTCGTCGTCACAGTAATAAAGCCCATAGTATTCCCCACAGCGTGCCGCGTTTGGCCTGTTTTATCGGCCAGAGCGAGAGAGCCGTAGATCGTCACTATAGCGCAGACAATGAAAGACCCAATGAAGATTTTCATCGTAGCTCGTTTGTAGTCCGTCCATTGGTAGAAATAGTAGGCCAGGATCCCTCCCACGACGACGCCAAGCACTGAGGTGGCAAATAGTGGGAGCATATCGTCGATAGCGTATGCGTAGTACAGTAGCGCATAGCAGTTCGTGTAGAGTAGAACGCAGGGCATGACGGACATGTCGCCCGTGTTGCGGTTCTTGCGCCACCGGTTGAAGTCGGGCATGAGCGAAATTCGAAGCATTATGGTGGTGATGATAGTGAGCACTTTGGCCACGATCACGGCTGTATCGTGTCCGCTCATCGTTTAACGCACAGAACTGGAGCGTGGATATGCGTTCTCGACGGTAAATTGAAAAGTGAACAGGGGGTTGACACGGACCAGCAGCATTTTGGAAGCCTCGTACAGACGCGAGTCAGATATCCGTTCCTCGAGGATGTGCAGTGGTCATCTAATCAGCGCCAATGAGTCGGCGACTGGCATTTCGCAGGTCGTGCGTGCCACAAGAAGAGGAGCGCAAGGCGTTGCGAGCCAACCGAATCCTGAGTGCGGACGTTATCACGTTTTTTTAACTGTCCAGGTCGCCGCGACGTTGGACTTGATACGTGCAAGATCTCTTGGCGTTCGCTTGAGCTGTCGACGCCCGAGGCGAACTGGGTTGCCATATTGACAGCGAGCGAAGCGCAGGAACCAGCACATCGAAGTGTCCGTGTCGTCCGTCGCCTTGATTTCGATACAACAATGATGTAGTCAAGGCACGACGGTGCGGTGACTGCCTGCTGGCTGCGGTCGAACAGTCATAAGTAAGATTGCCAGCGACACAAGTGGGGCCTCTTAAAGGTATACATCATGTATAATGCATGTATTCCCCATGCTCCAGTGCGTGTAGCCTTCCGCTCAGTTCACCCTTTACTGGACAGAGTTCAGGTTTGCTGCTTTGTTTGCGCATCCATTGCCACGTCTACTGGACGACATCGAGTTGACACATGATCTCAGCATGCCGTGGTGCTGACCCCGGCAGTGCACTCTAATGAACTCTAGTGCAGCTCCTTCACGAGTGCAGAGTTTTCATTCCTACCTTCTAAGTTTTGTTTCGTCACCTGGGAGCGTTTTGCAACAGGTTTTTTTCTCCGCTTCCCAGGCCGGTAACACGTCAAACCGCTAGAAATAATAACTTACGTAGCACCGAAGAATAACGTCGTGTGACCTAAGAACTGCTACTGATGGTTCGATGCCAAAGTTTGGCTACTGAAGAAAAATCAGCGATGCTCATGATAATATATGAAGTTGCCTAGTTTACAGTAGCCTGGCGGCTGACAGACAGTTGCCGCATGACGGCCGAAAGGATCGCGACGAAGTCGAAACTGTCCTTGAGATCAAGGCCGCTCTTCCGACCTGGACGGCCTTCTTGCGTCTTGAAAACGATCAATATCGAAGCCTCGTCGGGGATGACGGGCTGTAGCGGCATCTCGGCGGTCTTTGAAGTCGGGTAGAATTAACTATTGTCGTGACCACGCAGCCGAACGCGTTGAGCAACATCCAAACATCCACGATAATGCTGGCGTAGACTACTGTACCTAGCACACGCTACTGAAGAAGTCTGCAAGAAAGAGCGTGAATGGCATTGATGCCGTCGATTTGGTCCGTGTAACTCTACGGATTGGAGAGCCGTATCTGATACTGCCGATAGATGTGCCGATGGAGAGAGCACCCATGGCTGTGGCTGTCGTGGACTGTGACTGCCTCGTGGCACCAACTACGCCAATAGAACCATAGAAACAGACCAACACGACTACGATGAAAGCTGCAGCGTAGATCTTGTGGACAGAGTGGTTGTCGTCGGTGTAGCCATATACCGCCCGTGACAAAGAGCGGGAAAGTACGAAGTACCTGTCTGAAAATATTTAGGTAGTCATACCATACGTCGTATATATGGCATACGAGCATAACGACAGGGAGGATCTGCACCTCTCCTGTGCTTTTTGCTTTGTATACGCGCTGAAGTCTGGCCAGGGAGCGAATCGCACAAAGATGGAAGAGATGACTGTCAACACTCGCGGAGTGTAGCCTCCAGAGCGCCCATGGTCGAGAGTCGAACTTCAGAAGCTGCTGCATAATGACCGCTCGCGGGGTTAACATTTCATGGCACTGCGCAATCGACTTGGTGGCGCGTATTTTAATAATTAAAATAAGCTGAGTCGAATGTGTCGCTTCAGACGTAGATTTCAGCCAATGAGAGGTCAAAAGTTCTACCTACAATACCGGTATTGGTAGCTTCCTGAATGACAACCGTCCTACAGTGCCGACAACGTTGAGCAAGATGGAGCTTTGAAAAACTGTCTGTTGAAAAAGGTTTTGTAACGGTGAAAAGCTCTTGGCTGGTCGTCACGCAGATCAACCGCTGAAATCCAGTCAAATCGTCATCCCACTCAACAACTAATATATATCCGTCGTTTCAAATTACGAACGCTGAAAGACCCGCCAGTTTTCCATTACAGACCACACCACCTTGCGGGGCACTATTCGACCAAGCGTGTCGGTCATCTTTAAAATACTACTGGATGCTGTAGTTTTCTGCTATGCTCGACTTCAACCGACGGCAGCTTCACAACTTGGGATGATGTCAACGGTGTCGGTGTGGTGAATGGTGTTGCGAACGCTTCTGTTCCCGATGTAACTTGCGAAACGGAGGGTGAGAGCCATCGCATCGCTTGGCCCCAAACAATAAAGAGGCCATTGCAAGATTTTCCTTCGCGAGCGTACACGTGGACCACAGACGACCCCGCAGCTTTAAAGATATGAGTGTGCACACCACTGCCGTGATCGTCGCCAAGGTGCTGACTATCAGCACTACGCTAATGATGCGAGTCTCGCTTCTGCCGGACTTCCAGAGTATGTACAAGAACCACAGCACGGGCGACATGTCCGTGATGCCATGTCTTCTGCTCTTTGTCAACTCATACGCCGTCATGTTCTACGCTATCGCCATCAACGACATGTTGCCGCTTTTTGCAATGTCATCTCTGGGCGTCGTCTCAGGCGTCTTCTTCAACTACTTTTTCTACCGCTGGACGACCCACAAGCGCCATGTCATGCAGATCTTCACTATCGCCTTCTTCGTGTGTGTGGCCATCACTATCTACAGCGTCCTCGCTATCTATGGGAGAACAGGCCAGTCGAACTCGTCCGTCGGCACGACTATGGGATTTATGACAATTGGCACCACCGTGGGCGTGTACCTTTCTCCCATGGCCACGATCGTGCGTGTCATCCGAACGAAAACTGCGTCCTCCATGCCGTTCACGATGGGTATCGTCAACGTGCTCAACAGTTTCTGCTGGGCAATGTACTCCGGATTGGTTGGTAACAGGTTCATCCTGGCGCCCAACGTCGCAGGACTTGCGCTCGGAACGACACAAATGGTGCTCACCTTTATCTACAGAAACAAGCCGCAGGCGGACGATGCGTTCGACAAGCCGGCACAGTCCGTCGTAGTGGTCTCACCTGTCCCTGATGTTAAACACACCCGTGGTGTGGATGAACGAAAGAGCATGAGCTTTGTGGTGATGCAATCTCCTATTCATGTAGATGCCATGGCGTGGTGATAATAACGTGATTATTGTAGATTCACTTAGACACGATGACACTATACCCCGTGTAATCGAATTTCGAGAGACAGTGTTAGCACTAATCGATGGTTTCTTTGACAAAAATAAACAATACTAGATCGTCTTCGACTTAGCTGGGAATACATGTACCAGTTTTTTTCTTCATGTAGCATTTTCCATTGTTTATTAGTGCCGTGGCGCGTGGAACAGTGTTCTACGGCAGCCTCGTGGCGGCGAAAGTGATGCGAGCTGGAAAGCGAGAAAAAAACATTGGTAAAATGCCATTAGAGTATAAATGAATTCCGTTATAAACGAAGTCGTGCCCCACGAAGAAGCTCTGAAATTTCAAATTTGAGAAACAATGCTATTATTATTAGGCACTCGTTACATTCACCAGTTATTCGACATAAAATGGACGAAATTTGAAAAACACATGTGAGCTTAGGGTTAGCTGATACCGGTATTGCTTTCGGTACGAATCTCTTTGAGTTAGTTTTTCATACAAATGGTATGACAACACCGCGGGGTACCAATTTATGTTCGATACATAATGTAACTCTGTGCAATGTCAAATGAAATTCGCGTGCTACCGTCAAGCATAGGCGTAGTGACAGCGCTACTGTCCAATGTTTTGTCCGCAATCATCAGGGTAACGCCGGAAGAGTAAATTAGCCGAAGAAGGAGAGTTGAGGGCTTCGTTATGGGTTAAGCCGACTTGGGTAATGAAAGCAGGCGTAGAAACGCAAAATGAGTTTATATTTTTAGGCGTTCTTATTGGTTTACATCCCGAACATCACATAGCAGAAGACCTTATAGCAAATTTTCTCCAGCTCAGTCGTCGACAAAGGCTCCGTATCAGTAGATACGTCCTTATCTGGTGACAATATGTAGGTTAAGACGTGATAGTCGAACCACTGAGCCACGTACACGCCACAGCTGAAGCCGTCATCTTGAAGCCACGCGCGATACTTCCGAATCTCCAGTTTATAGGCCGGGTCGAATAGCTCCAAAAAATCATTCTTCACCTTTCTTTCCACCTCATCTTCGTGTTTCTTCTTGTGAAATGGGTCATAGATCCAGATCACGCGTCTCTTAATATCAATGATAACTCCACACCAATGTCCGAAATCGACATTGATGTAGATTGGGCACAACATCGCAACCCCTTCGTGACATGCTGAAAATATGATTCTTTGTGTCAAGGAGTCGATAGCGCTGGTCGTCACCTTCGAAATATGCAAAAGTCGAGTTAACCCCGTGAATGTGTGGAGGGGGATTCCACGATGCCTCTGCAGCAAATCATTGCGCTGCAAGTAGACACTGATCACTGAGCCATCCGTCATCACCAAATCTAGCAAGTTCGGCAAATTACACACCAGAATTGATAGACTCACGTAGATTAAAAGCTAAAACTGTCTCCAGAATAGCATCTCTCTCCTCCTCATCATCCGAATTTTCAAGCTTAACACTTTCAATCCATGAGATAAGCGATTTTAGCTCCACGAACAATTGCTGCCAAAGAATGTCATTCCTCCATGATTGCGATATCAGTAGCCCGAAACGTCCCCACCTTCAAAATCACCACGACAATATCTTCTCGAGGCACGTCCTTCCCATTTGGTTTGACTTCTCGCGGAATATCAAATTTTGGATCGCAGTGATGCACTTCTTCACCAGCAAAACTGCAAAATAAATAGTAATTATATGTTAGTTTGAAAACACGAGATAGTTGGGTTAGTATAATTGTTAATTGGTGTAGGTTTGGTATCATTGACACGGCCACCAACTTTATATCGACTTGACACCAACTAACCCAATTCATACCAACTAATGCCAACTTGAGCAATGATGGCAGGATCTTACCCGGAAGAATTCCTCGTACATTGGTTTGACATGCATCGCCCGAAGCAGCGTCCATCAGCTTGGCCTTTGGACGTTTGAAACCGCATAGAGTCAGCGTCTCAGTAAACCCTGACCACGTTACCAGGGCGTTCGCTAAAATCCTGGAGTAGCTCTGTCACGCGAATGTTGTGGTCAGGCGAGGTGTAAGACTCCCGTCTCATCTCGGCGATCATGTTGTTCACATCTTGAGGTTGAACTGGCTTTCTAGATGCATCTTTCAGATATCGGAGAATCTTCTTTCTCTTGGCTCCACCTTCAGAACAATAAGCCTAATATCACATAAATAATAAAACAATTTGTGGTTGCTTGTAGCGAGCCTTGCCAGATTGTTCGGACGATACTTCGAGTAGCAGGTGGCGTGATCTTTCGCGTCTCTGAATACGTGTTGAACACGTTCTTGTCGATAGTGTGGTTGTGAGTGGAATCGTGCAACGTCACACGCACGCGAAATGAACAATCCTCGTCAACGAACAGCAATGCGTTCAACTTTGCAGGGCACTGAATTCGACGTGTCGTGTGGTTTGTACGCAGCCCCTTCCCTCTCGGCTTGAATTGCCCTCCGGGAGTGCATGTCCAGCCCTTCGTGTAGTACCGCAGTGCTTCATCCCATAGCTTTGGCTGCGTTCCACGAGCCTCTGCTTGCCGACTACGAGTTCGAATGCGATCTATAATTGAGCTTCTCGCCCGCAGTTTGTAGACTTGAAATGTATCGCGCTGGTAGCTGTAAGCAAAATAGAATTAATTAGAACACAATTAAAAAATAAAATTAGTTGTCAATAAATTGTGCATGAATACCTGGCGAACGCCGCCTCCATAGCACCCACGAAGCGAACACCCCAGCAAAGGGCTCACAAGCCACACACACTTCGGTTTGAGCAGCGTCGTCTGGATCGACGAAGTTTCCGGCATTTGGTGACGGGGTGGCAGCAGCGTCGGCGGCGCTCCTCTTCGTCTTTTTGGCGGGTCGGCGAATGCTGCCCCCTGGCGATTCCGCGCCGCTACCCCTGGTGTCTCTCCGCCGCTGTCCTTAGCAAGTGTCTGGTCATGCGCGGTGTCTCCCTCGCTGCTGCGCTCGCCTCCTGCCGTCTGCGCGCGCTTGACCTTCTTCCCACCCGCCATTTGAGAGAACGGGGGATCCGAAATGAGCGGACAGGAACGAATATGAACTTTCGGAACTTTAAAAATGTGAAAAATGAAGGATGTGGTTTGGGTAAATTCGGTATTCTGTTCTGTACTTTTCTACAAAAAGAGTTGGTGGATCTAAGCACTTCCTTATTATTATTACAACAAGCTTTTTATGTCGAGGTAGTTTGTAACAAAGCCAGAAAAAACGCGACGGTTATAACCAACATTCATTATTCACAGCGGTTTACAGTTTACTTTATTTCCTCACGCGGAGTGACGCTGTAGCTCGAAACCACGACGAAGGAGTCTTTCGAGGCTGTTACAATTGCCTCTTTACATCGTGGTACACTGTTCCATTTACCAGATATGGTGAATACCTCTTCAAACTAATATTATTAAAACTGACTATACTTATAGTGCCACCATAATGTGACTGTAGCTACCCTTTAGACCATCCATCTCACTAGACTGGATTCCATGCACTCTAACCTCTAATTCACTCACTTCGTCGTTTGACACTTACAGCACAAGTTCACTTTCTTCACTACGCTCCCCGCTAACCTCGCCATAGATTATGAGCTCAAGCCAAGCCTCAAGTGACGACTTCCCACGCCTTGTTGGCGCCGAGAAAGTCGACGTGTGGAAGGTCCGCGTATGAGCATCGCACGATGGCAAACATCTTCTTGGCTTCGTGATGAAGCCCGATTATGACGGCATCGCTGATGAAGAGGATGACGACAGCGGGAGCGATATGTCTGCTGTGGATGACAACCCGCAGAACAAGCCGGAGCAGAGTACTGAAGACGACTCGGACACTGTGGACTACGAGGAGAGCGACGATGAACTTAAGCTCCATCCGACTCTGAAGAAGGCTCGGGCGCCAGCTCTGACTCCTCAGTCAAACGTAAGGACCTACCTACTATTCGTCCGGTCGACCACCGCCAGATGGAGAAGGACCGTCAGCGCAGAGTGAAGGAGAAGCCCCAGCCTAATCCCCGCGAACATCGTCGGCAAGAAGTGAAGACGAAGACGTTTCTCATGACGACTATGGACAACACCCACGTCCGACTCGTCAAGAGCCTCACGAATTCGTACGAGATCTTCACGCGCATTTGCGAGAAGTACGAAGGGGCATCGTTCCACGGCGACCCTTACTTCATCCAGCACTTCTTGATGGAGATCAAGTACGAAGAAGGCTCAGACCTGACCGAATTCTACTTAAACTGGAGAATGCGATGAAAGCTACAGAAGTAGCCACCGAGTCGGAGATGACCGAGGGACAGAAGTCACTATACCGGTCCCACTCGATGCCAAATCATGGAAGAATGACCTCGGGCCAACGGAAGTATATCCCGTATGAGGACCTGAACCAAAGTATCGAAGGCAAGGTCCGCGACATACAAGCTCAGGAGCGCTACACACTCTCGAAGGGAACACCCGAGACTAGTGCCACCAAGAACGAGCGGGCTCTAGTGGCCACTGGACCACCTGCTCAGCAGGGCCCTGACCCCACCGGCGGCGATGTATGCGCTTACTGTGATCGACCACGCCACAATATTCTCCAATGTTGTGGCCTGCAGCGAGACCTCCGAGATGGTCGATTGAAGGCTGGTATAATCCTGCCTGCCAACTTTGCTGTTACGAGTAATACGACGCACAACCACCCGTACCGCAGCTCTAAACACAGAAACAAAGGACGCAATAACGGCAGGGGGGGCAATACCCACAATAACAGTGGTGGTGGTGGTGGCATGAACAAGCGAGGCAACAGCGGCAAGAATCGCAGTCGAAAGCAGGACAACAATAGTCCGTTTGGCTCTGATGACGACGCCGAAGACAATGGTGATCGCACAGTGCGTCGCCAAGGCCGCCGCGATGTTGGCCTGATTGCTGTTGCTACGGCACTCAATCCACCAGTGAGCCTTGTGGCCAAGCCCAACGTCCAACTGGATCCTACATTGACCATTGACTCTGGATGTACACGTCACGTGACCCACGAATCCCAGTGGTTCGCTGACATTGCGAGCAGTGGTGGCTCTATTGATGTTGGAGGTAACAATCAGATCCCAACCGAAGGCATCGGTCGTGTTGAGCTGTCCGTCACCGACTCCAAAGGCAACTCGAGGACGCTCATCCTGTATGGCGTCCTCTACGCTCCGCAGCTGCAATGCAGTCTGCTGCCGGTCCTAGCGGTCGCGAAGCAAGACTATCGCTTCAGTTTCGACCCCAAGCACTGTACCGTTCAAACTGATCAGCGTTTTAAGCTCAATGCGTCGATGGCTACCAACAATGACCTGTATCAGTTTCACTCCCAACCAGTGACGACTGTAACGGCACTCGTGGCCTCAGGTAAGCAACGATCCTTTCAGCTTACCACAAAAGACTTGAACATCCTAATGTTCGCGTTTTGCATGACCTATATAGGATCCAAGTCGTTCGCGGACTCGATGACTCTGCGTCTGTAGACCGAACAGCTCAGTTCTTCTGCACAGCTTGCACGTTAGCAAAATCGCGCCGCTCACCTTTCTACTCAAATAGAAATTTCGAACGTGCAAAATCTCCTTTGGAAAAAGTGCATTCAGATATCTGTGGCCAACTAGCCTCTCTGGCTGTCGTTACTTTCTGATCTTTATCGATGACTTTTTTCGATACATGTTCACTTACCCAATTCAGAATCGTAGTGACCTGTACGATTGCTACGAGGACTTCAGGAGAAAAGCCCTGCACAGCTTCCGATGGGATGTCACCGTGCGTGAACATACTCGCATCATTGAAAGTCATGATATACAGTGACTTCAAGCTGACAATGCAAAATAATACGAAAAACTAGGTCGGATAATCTTTCAGAAGTACGGAACTCACGCACAGTTCACGAATGCATACACTCCGCAACAGAACGGAGTATCGGAACAACGCATGCGGACAATCATGGAGCGGGTTCGAGCACTGCTATTGGACGGCAAACTCTTAAAGCAACTGTGGGCAGAGTGTGTCTGTCACGTGACAACACTTATCAACATGACACCCAACTCGAAGACGGCTGAACGCACGCCGTATGAGCTTTGGCACAGCCGCACCCCCTCGATAGAATACATCAAAGTGTTCGGGTGCAGCGCATATGTACACATTACAGTGCAATATCGAGACAAACTAGATGCACGAGCTCGATTATGCATGTACTTAGGCATCCCTGACTATAAGAAAGGTTATCGCTTGATGGACCCCAACACGCATGCCATTGTATACAGTAGAGACGTAGTCTTTAAAGAGGACGAATTTCCCTCCTAAGCCAACCTGGTGTCCACCCCAGGGGCCCCACACGACGCGCAGAGGCAACACCCTGCACATGCGCCAAATGCAATGCCGACGCAACACCCTGCACTTGCACTACAAGAAGCGTAGACGCAACACCCTGCCCCACCTGAACCTGCAACATCCATAGCTGCGGACGACACAGCCCAGCGTACACTACCTCCACTCAGGGAGGAGCTTGACCGAAACGTCATACACTACTCCTTTCGAACGGAAACGGGATCAGATCCTATCGCTCCTCCTGCATCTAAGCGACCCCGTCATAGCGACGACGCGTGTGACCTTCAATTCGGAGGAAGATCTACGGGAGCAGGAGCAATATCGGACGTTTTTCTACACGCTACTAGCGATTCGGTATGTGTTCGAGCCCACTACGTATCGAGCGGCCATGCTGTCGTCTCACGCTGAGCAGTGGCATACGGCAGCGACTTCGGGATATAAGTCTCTTCTGGATAATAAGACATGGGTATTGGTACCTCCTCCTAAAGGACGAAAGATTCGAGCAAGCCGTTGGGTTTTTGTAGTCAAGTATACCTGCACAGGCGAAATTGATTGCTTCAAAGCGCGCCTAGTGATTAAGGGTTTTCTCCAGCAATTTGGAATTGACTACAACGGGATTTATCCCCCGTTATTCGGATGGAAGTGCTTAGACTGCTTCTCACCATCGCAGCCCTGCTCGATCTTCAAATCCGTCAGATGGATGTGAAGACAGCATTCCTTAACGGTTTCTTAGAAGAGGAGATATACATGGCTCAACCGGAAGGTTTCACAATACCGGGTAAGGATCACCTCGTGTGCAAGCTACTAAAAACTCTATATGGACTTAAACAAGCCCCTCGTGTCTGGTATCAGACGTTGTCTGCTTTCTTGGAGAGTCTTGGGTTTTGTAAACATAATAAAGACCGCTGCATCTTCCGCCGCACTCGAACGGTGTCACCTGTTATATCGCGGTGTATGTCGACGACCTGCTGATCATTGCACCGACAACAGCCCTCGTTAGTGAGCTGAAATCCGCCCTAAAGAACAGGTTCTCCGGGACAGATTCAGGGGAGGTGAAGTACTTACTCGGCTGGTCCATTCAGCGTGACCGTAAGAACCGAGCGATATGTATCCACCAGCACAAGTACGCTACGAAGGTCCTTGACCGGCTTAGCGACTACATCCCCTATTCTATTGCTACTCCAGCAGACAAAAACGTCAAACTCACCCCGAGAAGCCAACCTAGCAGTGATGTAGAAAAAGATGCGATGAAACACTTTCCGTATCGTGAAGCCGTTGACAGTGTCATGTATCTCATGGTAGGCACTCGACCAGATATGGCATACTACTTGCGCGAGGTCAGCCACTTCCTAGCTAATCCAGGAATGGAGCGCTGGAACGCTGCCGTTCGAGGCCTTAAGTACCTGTCAGGTACACAAGAATATGGTCTCCGTCTTGGTGGATCACTCGATATCACACCACAGAACCTAGCCGACAGCCTGATAGCGTACAGTGACTCCGACTATGCAAATTGTCCCGATACCAGACGCTCAGTTGGTGGGTATGTTACCATGCTGACAAACAGCCCAATATCGTGGCTTTCCCGCAAGCACCACACTGTGGTGTTATCGACAACAGAGGCAGAATTTATCGCTTTATGCCGTTGCATGCAAGAGATGATACTTCTCAAGCTTCTCCTCGAGGTGTTAGGCTTTACCACCACGCAAGCCAACACTATCTACGAGGACAATCAAAACTGTATCAAGATCTGCTATAACACAGAACTCCATGGGAGATCCAAACATGTACACATTCGATTCTGTTTTGTACAAGAAAAAGTAGAGCGACACGAATTTACCGTCGTCTACTGCAACACCAAAGCAATGGTGGCTGATATATTTACGAAGGCGCTAGACAAGCACCAGTTCAAAGAATTTAGGACTAAACTAAGAATGACATCCCTAACTAACTAAACAACAGCATTCTGTTTTATTATACGAGTATTTCGCCACGCATGAAGCGTGCCTATTAAATGCGAGTTTTTATTTTTCCCACTGGTTTTTTTCTTTTTTTTCGCAGCAAAGGTTTTCTCCTCACTGAGGTTTCCCTGGTCTAAGTACCGAATCACAATAGGCACATGAATATACAATATGCATGCACAAAGACAACAAATTGCTAGGAAAGTTCATTATCGATAAGACAAACCCGCGGAAATCCCTACCGACTCCTATCATCAGCATCTACGTAAATGTGACGAATGGACTAATGAAAGCGATGAAGTTAATCCATGTAGCTGAGGGCGGACGCATGACCTGGTCTTGGCTGTACAGAAATCGTCGTCCACGACGGACACGAAGCACAATCGCGTGACCGACGAACTGGTTGTTATAGTCCGCACAGAGGTACAGCCCGTCGAGATGCTCAACTTCGTTTAGAACACGAGCTCCGCGGCGACCAGCAATTCCTCTTCATCATAGGCTTCAAATAGAGGTCACGTCCGCAGTCACGTAGCTTGCGCAGGAACACAAGGAAAATCTTCCACGACGTTGCTTTCGTGAGATGTTTGCCAAACTTGGCCTTCTCGTACGCCACGAAATCGTCGATATCGGACTGGTAAACAATATCAGACCGATCGGCCATTTCTGTAATTCGCTTGAACTCGTTGAATAAACAGAGCCCTGCTAATCCGCCGCAATTGTGTGCTTGTCGAAGTTGTCCGTCTTACGAAACGCATCGAAATTTACGATCGTCGAGTTTTTCCAGCGGTTAACAAGGGCTATTTCCTCCGCAAAACCATCGTCCACTAATGGTCCCTTTGACTCCCATGTACATTGGTAGTACTTCCCACTTTTGCAATCACGAAC
Source organism: Phytophthora tentaculata (assembly GCA_033557915.1). NCBI lineage: Eukaryota > Oomycota > Peronosporomycetes > Peronosporales > Peronosporaceae > Phytophthora > Phytophthora tentaculata. The sequence continues at coordinate 969,867 of JAUCEA010000009.1, forward strand.
AAGCCAGAGTACGCTGTACTCAAGCCCATGGTCGGTCCTCTGCCGGTCAATAATACGTTCAATATGCCATACTTGTTTGGTGGATGCATAAGACTCACGAACCGTGATACACCCTGGTCCATAGGTCTTGCCATAAATGCGAAAGAACACCTTGTTTTCATCACTAGCTGCCTAGTCTGTAGCAGCAGGTGCCTGGTCTGTGGCATTAGGAGCCTGATCCGTGGCACTAGGAGCCTGGTCTGTAACTGTAGACACCGGATTGTGGCACCAGGTGCCTGGTCAACAACACTATCTCGGTCATTGAGGGTGTCTACAGCCGGCTCTATCGAAAGCGCTGGTGATCTTACAGTCTGCACGGAAGCAGCAGACTACTCAAGGATGTATCCATGTCACTACAACCCCCCGATTCAGTGACAGCATACCCTGGAGATGCTGGTGCGCAGGCCCGATCAACTGGCTGCGCGCTTGGCGCTATTGAACCTGCGACCCCGCTCGCACTAGACGTTGCTTCATGGATCCCCGCTGCTCCTCTAGTCGTTTCTGAGTCCTGGGCTCCGGGACAGGACGCAGCCCTCGCATGCTTCTTTGCTCTGATTTTGGCAGCTGTGCCGGGCTTCCGTGCCCCCCCCCCCCCCCCCCCCCCCGGGATGGCCTGCCCTTGCTTGATGGCTCGCGCGGTGTCTTCCAAATCCGGATCATGACCTTCGTCGTCGTTCTCCTTCCACAAACAGCACAGCTGATAGGCAAAGTCGAATCGGCAAACCTACGATTCCTTGGAACGGACTTCTAGACACTGAATAGTCAGTACCAAAAACTTTTGTCACCTTCAATATCAAATATATAGTTGAGATACGAAAGCATGCAAAGAGACAGGGAGGCTGTTACAGTTGCCTCTTTACATCGTGACCTGAGATGGTGAATACCTCTTTATACTGATATTATTAGAACTGACTATACTTATAGTGCCACCATAGTGTGACTGTAGCTACCCTTTAGACCATTCATCTCACTAGAATGGATTCCATGCACTTTAGTCTCTAATTCACTCACTTCGTCTTTTGACACTTACAACTCAAGTCCACTTCCTTCACTACGCTCCCCGCTAACCTCGCCATTGAGGCAAAATATACGAACATTAATCTGTCTGTGGTAAGTGAGACCTAAAAGTTCTATTAAAGATTGGCGATCCCATATTCGGCTCCCATCGCTTATCCTAAAGAACCCAAACGGCTGCCTCCAAGCCGTCCACAACCTAAAAGTCGCTCACAACCACCCGACCACTGCATATGGAGCAAACAAAGCGGCTGCTATGACGGCAAGACACTGCGTCGAACGCGGTGAAAGCTTTTTGAGCCCGTCGCAGTTCGATCCTTGCTACACATCAACGACTCAGCCTTTTCCAATTTCTACCAATAAAACAAAATCACACATTTTTAAGCGAATCTCTGAAGGCGTCAAACATCCGGTAAGATAGACATGTCGAAAACCCACTCAACTCAATTTACCCGTCTATGTTCTGGTACCTCAAAGCTCTCAGTTTATTCGCGGCATTCTTCACATACCCTGTCATACCTGTTAGTGTGTTTCTGCTACTCGATCTAGCTTTACTCTAATACTAAATAGTCCGCTAAATCACTAAACTTACAGGAAAGTAGATATTAGACGTACACTGTACTCAGTTGAAGGTAAACTAACCGTCACCTCAGTCGACAATTCCCCTCCTCAAGATGACGGCGTCCTGGACGTTCGAGAGGCGACTCGTACAAGCTCCGCCGCGCAAGGAACCCGTGCGTCCCAGCAAATGTCTGCCGCCGCTCACGTGTGTGTCGGTCGCATTGCGTGGCTCCCCCTGCGTCTCGGCGTTGCCTCATGTTCTAGTCAGCATCTCAGCGTATTTGGACTATTCCCCGCGCTATTCGATCCCCATGGCGTGCTCCAGAGCCATTCGATACGCCAAACTACACTTATTACAGCGCATATGGATCTCTCAATATCCTAATGACCCACTCTATCATCAATGGGCCTTCGCTCGCGGGACAGCCAACGCCGCAGCTCGAGGAGACCTCAAAGTCATCCAATGGCTCTGTGAGGTTTATCACCCTCAAGGAAGAGCCACAGACGCGGTGGAGAAGGCAGCTGAGGCTGGCCACATGCATATATTACAGTGGCTCTATACCCACCACAGTCAAGTCTTCTGGGGAGCCAATGAGATGCGTGTAGCTGCGCAATTCGACCAAGTGACTGTTGTCAAATGGCTATATTCGCACACAGCGCCGCCGTTTGTTGGCATGAACGCTATTGAACTGGCTGCAAGAAACGGTAATTTACAACTTGTGAAATGGCTACATAAGACGAGGAACCAATGGAGTGGCTACGGAGCGGGGGAGGCGGCGGCTCACGGCCATTTGGACGTGTATAAGTACATGATCAAGGGCCATTCGGTGCTCCGAGAGAGCGCATTGAACGAGGCAGCAGCTAACGGACACTTGGAGGCTGTAAAGAAGCTGGCTAGACGGCAGCCTACCCTCGTAACGACCCGGACTACCACTGCAGCGGCGGAGAACGGACACCTTCATGTGTGCAAATGGCTACATGGTAAAAAGTTTGACGGGAAATTCGCGCTTTGGACCACAGCAGCGATGGATAAAGCAGCAACAAATGGCCACTTGGAGATGGTTAAATGGCTACATCAGAACCGATTCCAGGAGTCTTGGAAGGCTTGTACTCGTGAAGCCATGGATGGAGCGGCTCGAAATGGCTACATGCAGGTGCTGCAATGGCTACATAAGCACCGTCATGAAGGCTGTACCGTTCGAGCGATGAACGGTGCTGCAGCTAATGGCCATTTGAAGATTGTACAGTGGCTGCATGACAACAGATCAGAGGGCTGTTCGCAAGACGCGATGAACTTAGCAGCTGCCAACAACCAACTACAAACACTGCGATGGCTACATAATAAGAGACGAGATGGCTGCGGTACAATTGCGATGGATGGAGCTGCAGCACACGGCCATTTGCAAGTTGTGATATGGCTACATACGCAACGTAAAGAAGGTTGTACGACGAACGCTATGGACAATGCGGCTGCTAACGGACGCCTGGAAGTTGTGAAATGGCTACATAAGTACCGTGAAGAAGGCTGTACAGTACAGGCCATGGATCGCGCCGCTGCAGGAGGCCACTTGGAGACGATCAAATGGCTTCAAGCGAATCGATTCGAAGGCTGCACGACGGCCGCAATGGATAACGCGGCAGCTAACGGGTGGTTGGATACGGTACGCTGGCTGCACGAGCACCGAATTGAAGGATGCACCACACGAGCGATGGATGAAGCTGCAGGTGGGGGACATTTTGAAGTGATCATGTACTTGTTTGCTAATCGGAAGGAGCGGTGCACGTGGCGAGCGGCAGAGAACGCGACGCGCGCTGGGAACCTGGAGATTGTGCAGTGGCTGTACTCGCATTACCCCGATCAATTTGATCGAAACCGTGTGATTGCAGCTGCCAACAGAGACGACTTCTATATGATGGAATGGCTACATAGTATTGGCACGGCGTAGTCGTTGGCGAACTAGGTGATGGGTATGTATACTTGCCGTGGCGAGATGCGCTGCGAGGTAACATGAATTGATGATTTTGAAGCAATAACAGAATAATTCTTACATGATTACAATCATAAGACACCAAACTTATCAGGAAAAGCTCGTTGTAGCCATCTGGCGATATCTAAATGGCCGTGTGCAACAGCATCAGCCATCGCTGCACGCGTACATCCCGCAGTGTAATTTTCATGCAGCCACTGGACAATTTCCAAGTGTCCAGCAGCCGCCGCGTTGTCCATGGCATACGCTGTACAGCCTTCATGTCTGTTATTGTGTAGCCATTTTACAATTTCAAAGAATCCTTTTTTCGCTGCTAAGTCCATGGCAAACGTCGTGCATCCATCAGAGCGATTGTCATGTAGCCATGTCACGATGTCCAAGTGACCGTTATTCGCTGCCAAGTCCATCGCGTCGGTCGTGCAGCCTTCCGAGCGCTGCTCAAATAGAAACTTTACCACCTCTAAATGACCATTGCCTGCAGCGAGGTTCATGGCTTGTTTGGTGCACCACGCCTGGTGCTGATGTAGCCATTTGATCATCTCCAAATGACCGTTCGCTGCCGCGTTATCCATGCGAACATCCTTGATCACCACAGATTCTGGAAATGTATCCATCATCCACTTGACTGCATCCAGATATCCATGACTTACAGCTCGCATCACACCTTCGTACGTCAAATGATCTCCGCGTTCACTATGTAGCCATTGCATCATCTCGAGATCTCCGTGTCGAGCAGCTTCGTCAATCAGGAACATGTCGTCAGGTGGAGGAGCCGTGAACTCATGCAAGAACTTGGCTACATCTAGACGGTTGTTCGCCACGGCGCAGTACATCTCGTCGCCTCCCCAGTACACGTGGTCATGCTGGGTAAACAGCCATTGCAGGACCAATAGATGACCGTTCCTGGCTGCTTCAGCGACGGCATTCGACGGTACATGGCCCTCGGGGTACTGTTTAATCAACCACTGTACCACCTCCACATACCCCAATCGCATCGTTGTAGTCACGCTACGCTGGAATTCCTGTTGTAACTGTTCGTCCTCGTTGACATCGATTCGTGCAGCGATTCGGTCGAGAAGTCGCACAGATCCGAATCTACAGGCGTCTGGAATGGTCCAAGTGGCGGACGGATCTAAATACGAGTCGAGACTCTGCACGACGTGGTGCAACGCTCCAATTGACGGCTGGGAGCGACAAACCACCGCCACACCGGTGAACAATACATTCGAGTCGGGAACGCAAGTCTCCATTACGCCTTGAACGGATTATGGAGAACCAGATGAAGAATATGTGTTCCTGACGCGATTGGTCGGCTTCGAGCCAATCACGATCCACTCATGTGATAATCGCAGTCTGCAGCAATTGACCTTTCCTGAAAAAAAAACTTGTTTAAAAAATTTACAGTTACAACGCGAATGGCAGGATTTCGTGCCTCGGCGTAAGATCTCATGTTGCCGCCAAGACACGTAGCAACAAGTGAGACTCATCCTCCTAGGAGTTATAAAACTCTAATTGCGTATCCCTCTGGTAACGATAGCAATTTTAAACGATTTCAAGAGCCATATGAGACTGTAAGGCACTTTGCCGTCAACTTGACGTGGTTTGGAGTCATTGAAATAATACATTCGTAGACCAGTGGTTTAAATATATTCCAGAAACCTTCGATAGTCGAGCCTTTATAGATCGTTGAACTACTGATCACTACGCCTACAGGCCGAATTATATAGAGTTTGTCAATCAGTACCTTATCAGATAACGAGCTTGTGAATCGGTACCTTATCGATACGTGTTTCCCCGACATTGTTTGCACCAAGCTCGGCACCTGCGTTTCCGTAGCCCTTTATCTACCCCGACCTCAGCGTTAACACGACCGTTAGTAGTGTAACTTTACGTCTGCTGGGTCAATACTCAACACGACGAATGCACGGACCATGGTTAAGGCCCAGTAGGACATAGTGAAATGACCGATATATTATTATACTGAATAAATGTATGGTAACACAATAGATTGCAATATCCAGCATTCAGATTGTCAAGATTGCAATTATTGATTGTTTGAGAAATGGTATACAATCAATAAATAATCTGTATTTCCACAGCCCTGCCCGTCAAGACGTCTTGCTCCAACATGCAGACGAATTGGAGAGCGAGAGGAGAGACAAGACAAGACTCTTGGGTAATACTAATGCTAACACTAATACTAATGCTAATCGAGTAGTCCTCTGGATTTTATATCCAGAGTATTTACAGAGGTGCGATTTTGCTAAAAAAAACTCAGTACTTAATCGTTTGCGAGAAAGATGGAGCGGTTACTGCATAGGCCACCACAGCGGGTAAGTTATTTCATTACTGCCATGTAAGACAGGTCCCTTCCTCACAGGATATGATATGAGTAGTTGCAATCTATGAGCTGTTGCTGTTTTTATTACTTCTTGCAGAGGTCCGCCAATTTGTTGTCTGTTTAGCAGAGTGATGAAAGTACTTACTACATTTTTACTGTGAGCTCACAAAAATATACTTCGAAGTATTACCGTAGAAAGCACTACATGTAGAAAAACGCTCTGGCATAAAAGTAAAAAAAAATACTTAAGTAGCCCTTTAGGCCCTTTTTCAGTTAGTTACTGCATTCATATCTATAAAATCCCATAATATATGGAGATATCACGAAACTGAACTTGTGATAGATGACCACACAAACAAAATTATACAAAAGAAAGAGAGAAAGATGGCCTTATATTTGATTTTTATGTGATTTTCTCTATAGAAGCCTTGTAGCATATAATTCGCGACTTGATGTCGCTCCCTATAGGCGTTGATCTTCCTGTGTACTCAAGTACGCTTAATCTCAACACTAAGAACAATTCGGTTTTCAGTATTACACACAAACTAAACTGTAGTACTTGATGAAACTGTTATATCAGAGGGACTCAAAAGTGCCGCTGCTCACTTTCAAACTAGATGAAGAGGCTATAGATGCAAATACGGAATTATAGGATCTATAGAAAAAGAACCAGGATAATATAATCTACCGCCGCATGACAATGAAAAAACGAACGTAATGTTGCTTGAAGGAAAGGTGGTTAATTAAAGATCATCATGAATGACACTAAAATTGGTGGGTTATATTTAAAAACAACTTGCAAACTCTGGGCTGCTTTCTTTAATGCTTGTTGTAGCCTACTGCTCGTAATCGAAATTAGAGGCGACCGTGGCGTGTTTCATTGTTTGTAGCAGATGCTGCGGCTGCGAAGCAGGCGCAGAAGATGCGTTGATGCGAGTGTTGGGTTAATTTATAGCATACAGTTTTCGTAGGTCAAATTAGCAATTAACTACGCTACGCTTTCTACTTACTATATTCCTCTCTAACTCAGTTCAAGTACTTAAAAATCCAGAGCTTCCCCGTGCAAGGCACGGCATTAATAGTCATATTACTACCCTGTTGTATGGTGTTCACTAAACATGCTGAAACGCTGAGCAATCACCGTCCTGTCGAGGGGTATATTGAGAACCCTGGCAGCTTCTTCCAGCTCTTTGAGCGTCCACAGTGGCATATAGTAGGAACATATAAAGTTGCTCGAGATTCTTGTCCATCGTTCATTTGGACTCGTGAACACCACCATTTGGTCCTGGGTAACTTCCGGTGGTCCATCACACAAACAGAAGAGCTTCTTTCCAGCCTCCCCAGCCTCTTGGACTATAGTTTCGTATTGAGAATAAGAGTACAGATTTGTTTCCCGGCGATACCAATAAAGCTTGGCTCTGTAAAACTTGAAATCCTCAAATACAGTTGCTAAAATCCATGCTTGTGGGAAATCTTCTTTGAGATGATCGTAGCAATAGACGTAGAAGATGGCTTTCCCGATGACCGGGGTCCCGATCATCGTCACGCATCTCTCTTTTTTCTCCAGCAGGTTTGAAAGTATGATGTTGTAGTATTCGTCATAGCAGTTGCGCACGTAGAAATAAGTTCCAGCTAAGTTCTTCAGCGCCATCGGTACGTTCGGTATTATCTGTTTCTTCTTAAGCACCTTAACTGCCGTTGCCGTTGCCACAGCACTCTTGTCTTCACCAGCACTCATAGTAGCGTTCTTCGTCGTCAATGTTGAGCGCTTGGTCATTTCGCCTCACGCAATTTTTGTCATAAAATTCGTAAAATATCTTAGTTCGTCAATTAAAATAAAAATCATTCATTCGCAAAAAGTAGCCTAAAACGTCACAGCGCAAAAAAAATACTTCGAAGTACTTCAACTGTGTTCTCCATCTCACAGGTCGGTTGCCGCACTCTCCACCACGCCATCAATGAGAGCTCTGATGGACGCGATGCTCTCGGCGCTTCCATCCACACGCGACAGAATCTCGATGGCAGACGCCCACTCCTTGACCACCTTGGCCTTCTCCAGCGACGCCGCCATCGCCCCCACCTTCTCTTCAAAGATGTCGCCACCGCGTTCCATCACTTTGGCTTTCTTCTTCTTCGGTGTCTTCTCCTCGTCTCGCGTTCTCTTTGGCTTTACTGGAGCTACCTCCTCTCGCGCATTTCTAGGCGTCACAGTGGGTTCCGGGACGAGAGCCGCTCGCGGCGTGACACTGGCGTTAGACGAGAATGCCGCACTGTCCTTCCAATTATCAACTAAAAGAGTGACAAAGTTGGGCTTGGAGAAGTTTTTGCGGTTCGGACGGAGCTCCAGTTGCACGCAGGCCGAGCGTAGGATGACCGCCTTGCAGCCATTCAGCTGGTCGCGCAGCTCCTGTTCGTCCCCGTGCGGAGGGAACTGCTGCACGTATTGGGTCACGTCGCTGGGCTCGTGCATGGGCATGGGGTGGTGCGGCAAATTAGCCGTGGGCTGCGACATTGGAGCTTGCGGTTGGACTGTTTTAGGCGGCGTTAAAATGCAATCGCCCTTCCAGTATGAGACGAGGGTGGCGATATAGCCGCCTTTCTTGTTGTTCTTCTTGGAGATTGGGAGGTTTAACAGGCTGCAGGCTGCGCGCAGATCCTTGTGTGTGAAGCCGCTCAGCTGGTACTTCAACTCCTTCTCGTCTTCGAAGCGCGGGTAGCCTCCAATGTAGTCCAGCAAGCGCGGCACCATGTCCATGGTTTCTTTCGGCGTTGTGTGACTGGTTTCCGTAAAGATATTTGACAGCTGCTTTGTATTTTGGGCGTAAATAAGGGTAACATTGAGACATAAATGTGTGTGCTAAGTTTAACAAAAATGCGCTAAAAAACGTTATTCAATCTCGTTTCCATTTACCTTGTTACAGTTGTTGTTATTCGAGATAAATTAATCAAAGTGTAAATCGAGATGAAGTTCTTCTATATTTCTAAGCAATTCTCCTCTTGCGTAATTAAAACGTCGACCTAAACGATAGGAGATCTACACGAAAAGCTTTCCCTTCCGCATTGAAAATCCAAATGGCGCCGACTTTGCAGCTGGTGTGTTTGTCGACGACGCTGGTGATCTCGAGCACGGAAAAGAGCATCACTCGGGATGCAACTTCAAAACGCAACGACCTACACTCCTTAGCGTTGGTGCCATCCTTACTGGAACTCCTCTTCTACACGCCCTCTTTGGATATGAGCGACCACCTCCGCTTTTTGAGCTACGTGGAGACGCAACACGAGGTGTCTCTGGTGTTCGAGGAGCAGCTCCTGGCCAAATTTCCCAAGGGGGCGCTGGAATTCGAGCCTCTGCGATGGAAAGCGCTACAAGTGGCGTCAGCCGGACCCGGAGCTTTTACGAGCCAATTGGCAGTGCTCACACAGCTCACGACGGAGCTGGCCAAGCACGGAATTAGTGTCTTCCAAATCTCGACGTACCAGTCTGACTACGGTGAGTTTGCGGACCGTGATTTTTGATGCAATGGCAAGAAACTGACAGAATATTGCAGTGTTGGTAAACGTGGAAGACCTGGAAAAGGCCATTACATGCCTACAGCGCTTTTGTTCCATTGAGATGGAGGATGGACAAGAGCTTAGAGTGACAGAGGACATAAATTCTCAAGAGCAAAACACAGAGGTGAAGGAATTGCCGACGATGCATCAACACCCACTGAGTGTTCCAGATGTAAAGTTGCATCTTGTGCAACTTAACAGAACTTTCGTGAGAAGACAAATGTACTTTCTTGTGGAGTTGCTGTTTAAATCGAAAAAGGACAATGCGACGAGGTTCTTGAGTTACTCGGAAACAGGAGATGATATTTCGGTGGTAACTAGCGACGAATGTTTCCTTGAGAAGGCAAGGACGCTGATGCAACAGGGAGATCAAGGTGTCCTGGTGTCACCGGATTTCTGGAAACCTGTGCAGATCGGCAACACGAAGTTGGGGTTCGCAGAAACCGGAATCGTAGCGGGTCAGACGCGCGTATTAGTAAATGCCGGCACGACTGTGTTTTATCTGAGCACCTACGCCACGGTAAGGGGCTTTTCACAGTTTACCTGTCACTATTTGCTAAAAGCACATTCGTTTTACGTCAGGATTTCATGTTGATCAAAGAGGACGAATGGGAGGACGCTCTACCAATCCTTCGCGACCATTTCAGCCTTACCGAAGGCGTCTTCGCGCCACTAACAGCCTGAGAAGAGTGAAGAATATTTATGCAAATGAAAAGAAGGCAAGAGCAACATTATCAAGATTTTTGCCAAAATTCTCAGATAAAAAAAGAATGTTGGTGGAATTATGTATATATTTGCGATAAGTTTTGTTCAGATCACGCTTGCAAAGCTTCGTAGGCATTGGCGGTACTCAGCAACTGCATCTCGAATGGCACTTGCCCATGTTCCGCTGCAGTTCGAGCATGGGAAAGCGCCACATTCCCACTATTTGCCAGTTGCAACGACGCCAAAAAGAGTCGACAGACCTCAAATTGGCTCTTGCCATCCACCAGCGTCTCGAACGGCACAACTTCACTTTCATCATCTCCTTCCGACGCCACTCTAGCGCGTTTATTCTTGTTTTTTCTCGTCGTTTTACTGTGACTAACGTTCTTCTGTTCCTCCTCCAGACGACCGATTATTTCTCGCCCGTAATGGTGAATATCGAACGGCGGACGAGTGTCCTGTTGCTTCAGTAGAGGCGAGAGTTTATCCTGCCAATCACTCACCTTTTTACTAAGGTCTGTTTCACGGACATATTTCTCAGTACCAGACATGAAGGACGCCAAGTGTTGTCTGCAGATTTCCTCGTATGTAAGTGGACCACCGGAATTATCCAGAACAGCAGCTTCATAGGAGCCCATGGGGTCTTCCAAGTCGTTGCCTTGGTCCCAATCTCCGCCGACAAATCCATCGTCATAGTCGTTCTCTGCATTGCTATCGTCCTCTTCGTTGCCATTCACATCGTTCCGGAACGCCATATCCAGTCGCGCAGTAGCTGTAGACAGCGTCAACGCCTGCATCGAGTCATGTGCGTCTGCTTCCTCCTCTTCCATGGCTTGTTCGCGCAGTAACATGGCTTGGGCGCTCTGTTTCTCACGAGCTTCACAGCGACGCATGATGCTTCGCCACTTCGCCTCACGTTGCCACAACGCATCGCACGTTTTAACCAGCAACGGAGCTTTGCAAAAAGTGCGTTTGCATGTCTTCTCTAGTGGATTCTCACTCGCCGTCTCTGTCCAGACCCACGAAGCCCATTGAGGTCCATTGGAACTCATAAAGAACCGGTCTTGGAACGCAGGATCGGATAATCCATCCTGCTCTGCTTCGTCCTCCATCCCCACTGCGCCGTCCTTGTTGCTAAGCGCTGCAGAGCCAGTCTTCTTCTTCTTGTAAGCTGGTACACGAGGGTATGATCGACCTTTCTTGAACGGCCTAGCGACTGATGTACTGGCATCGTAAGCGTCCAGAGGCGCCCACGGATCCTTCTCAACCGCAGACAACGCAGTCATTGACCGTGTAGCTGGACGAGACTCGGTAGCTGGTTCCTGTTGCTGTGTATCCCCTGTTTCGTGCATCTGAACGTCCTGTACGGGCTCTCCAGCGTCATACTCGTAGTCTGGCTGGTCGTCAAAGCCGTTATCAGGTCCGTCGTCGTTGTCGTTCGCATCCAAATCGTCGAAATACAATGCTGTGGCCGGATTTTCGCCATCCGCAGCGACCCACATGCCTCCGTGTCTTCCTGGCGTCTCTCCGAACGCAAGAGACTGCTCCCCTGCAGTGTGTTGCGCTGGTTTTAAGTACTTTTTACTCGCTTCGTCCAGCAGCAACACACCACTTGAGTGTAAGTTGCACGACAGCAGCTTAAACGTCTCTCCGTGGTTTCTTTCGTCCGGTACGAGCGACCCCATGAGCGCTATAGACGCCTGGATGTTGTTCTTGCTTCTGTTCAGTGCCTTGGCCTCTTTTCTCTTCCTCCGTCGGTCACTTTCGGTCTCCTCGTCCTCCTGTTTCGCCCTCTTAAGAGTAATATGCGTCGACTTAGCCTCCTCCAGCTCGTCATAGAGCGGCAATGGGTTATTAAACACGCTAGCTTCTGCATCTCCATCGTCTTCGTCGTCCTGTGTCTCTCCTCTGTCTCCATTCTGTTGATTATGTTGCTTATCGTCCTGCTTGGACAGATGCGCCAGTGTTTGATACACTAGAGCGTGTAAATACTCGACTTTGCGACTGTATATGACGCTCGTGCCCTGGATTAGCAACGCTGCCTCTGCGAAGTTCATTACACCAGGTCCCTCCCCGTTCGCGATGCTGGCGCCGTCCTCTGGATCGAATGCAATGCTGAGATTCTCCAATTTGTCCATGTATTCCTCGAGTTCTGAGGCTAAATCGATGTTCCAGTTCTTACTCAGATCCCTGGAGGGTGAAGAGGGTGAGAGGAGAGGAAGCTAGAGGTAGAGGAAAAGGCGAACGTACCGGATGGGCTGCAGCAAGTGCTGCAGACGTCCCTCGCTCATGCCCGAAGATGCAGTCGTGAGTGATTGGAATGCCGCGTGATATTTTGAATTTAAGCCTAACTTTGGTGGTGCACACAAACAGAGTAGGTTTTTACTGTATTTTTAAAAACAGTAAAAACGTTTAAGAACTAATAATTGTAGTATGGCATTGCTGAAAGGAATATAAATTCTACAAAGTCGTGCTTCGCCCGAAGAAGCTCTGAAATTTATCACCCTTTTTCCTAACGATTCCCTACCCTTTATCAAAACCTTTTATCGTTGTGAAGGTTGGGATTTCTTGACGAAATCTGTTAGTGTTGTGAAGGTTGGGATTTCCTGTAGTGACGCATCTCCTGCGGCTGCTCCGCAGCCGCAGCATCTACATACACTGTAGCACTTCCGTTTTACTACAGTAACCGCAAGTACTTGCTAGATCAAATAAGACCCAATGGTGCAGCGAGACCTCAACAAGAAAACGAAATTCGTACCTTCACCGTGATTCTTGATAACGGGACTTGCACGCGCTGTCCAGATCGACACCACTTACAACTTCCATGTTGACACTTTATAGCAGCAGTGTACCATCAAAGTGGAGACCGTGTGTCTTGTTCCTCCAAGCTGCTCACCAGGTCATCCACGAAGTAAACAGTCTCTGTACTTTTGCGAACCGTACACCCCGCAACACCCCACACTTGCTTATCAAACATCTCCTTTGCTCGAGGTGTCACTGTATGAGCTGCCGTTAACCGTGTTTCTGCGTTTTTTGTTTCTTTTTGAAGGTCTCCACTGCTAGATTACAAAACACAATGAGTGCTTCGTAGACTTGGCGATCACGAGCACCACCCAGCAACAGAGCATTGTTTTGTCCTTCCACTGCGCTGGTTGTTCTTCCGCCGAACAGAACACAGGCTGCCCCGTAAGCTTCTACCTCATTCCACTCTGCGGATATTGCAGCGATTTCATTTGGTGTGAGCAAGCACTTGCCAAACTTAGTCCAGCTTCTTGGATGGCTTTCACGCAAATATTGAGCAGCCGGCTGGGTTTCCAGTTTTCCGTGAACTGTTCGTGTGCGAACACCAGGAAATTGCTGCTGAATCTCGGATAGAGTATCTTCATACTCTAGTAGTGTTGTCGATGCTTGTAGTTGAAAGACGAGACCTTTGATACTTTCGATATTTGGTTCGACTGACCGGAAGTGGCTGCATGTGTTGAAAAGAATGTGCAAAGCACAGAACTTGAGATTTATCTTGATGCCGCGGTTGCTTAGCCGAACTTGAGCATCTCTCTGCTTACCTCTATCTGTAAACGTTGCGCGATCGTGCATCTTGATCCCTGCGGCGATGCAGTTCGCGAAAAACCACTCGAAATTATCTGCTGTCTCCTTATGGATGAAAGCAATCGCGACAGGGATATTTTTCCAGTTGCCATCTTTCCGATCAGTAGCACGCACACACCATTATAGCTGGAGCTCTTCATATGAGTTCCATCACACTCAAGCACCGGTATCCAATTATCTTGAGCAGCAACCAAAGAGCCAAAGCAGAGAAAGGCTCGAAAGAAACATTCTTTGCTGTCAAGTTGACAGCAGACTCTGGAACCTGGATTGAGACGCTCGAAAGCTCGCAGACATGGAGGGAGCTTGCGTACCTTCCCTCTTCTGCTTCCATCATCTTCTTTGCTTGAACGATAGCTCTGTAAACCAGCGCCGGTCGGTGATCAACGTTCACGTTGTCGACTTGCTTTAGGGCTGACGCAACGCGTGCACGAGCACAGCTAAGTCCTTTTACCAATGCATTCTTAACCCCGGGCAGTTTAATGAGCACATCGGAAGAACACTGCCCCCCGGAATCGCAGCTTGGCGAGTGCACAATGTTTTCGAGAGCTGACAAACCAGGCGTTAGGCGGGCAAAACGCAAGTTTTGTGTTTTGACGTTTGGAGGACCGCTTTTTGGTGAAAGAAACACGCCAGTCACATAAGTTAGACGGACAGCCCCAAATCTTCTTGTGCCCCGTCTGGCTTTTTTGCTCGATTGACTTGTTCTCGTTAAAAGCGTATGCGCGAAGGAAAGCTGTACAGGCTGGTGCAGATGCAAACACGTCGTGTATGTTTATTGTCTTCCTTCCGAACTTCAACAACAAGTTCACTTTACCCCTCTCCATGCTTAATAGATAGTGTGAATCACACCCGTGACATACCAATCCCAATATTCAGCCTTGTCGATCTCGTCCTCGCAGCTTTTCGCTAAAAACTACTTCTTCAAGATAACCTACCAATCAAAATGTAAAGCTAAGCCATGTGGCCTCAATTCGGCCGGTTACATAAATGTTGATGTATTTGTGACCGGTGGTGATAAAATTATCCGACAAAAGTCAGTGTGCAAAGGGCTTCGCGTAGGCTGAGATAGCCCTTTGAGCAACACTTAAATACTATACTAATGGCGCAAGTTGAAAAAATAGCATTTGTTAAGTGTTTTCACTGCAAGATAACTTTGTGGAGCTTCTTCGTGAAATCCTGTTTTTTTGTTCATTTAGTATGACATCGAAAACACAGGTATTGCAGCACTTACTCGGCATGTCAGCACAGCGCAACTTTAATTCTAAGCTGTAAGCTCAAAACCAAAGATATAAAGTATTTTCAGGATAAGCCTAGACCTTTAAATGCATCTCCTGCGCCTGCTTGGCAGCCGCAGCATCTGCCAATCAATGGGCGATTTATTTTATAGCCCTCTAGACGCATTCATGTTAGTAGTCAGCTCACAAGCTACAATAAAATACGTGATGTTGCGCGACTGAGCAATGCTGTGGAAAAAAATATTTGTTTCATTTAGCTGACAACATGATATTCGTTCTTCAAAGGCTTACGTTGTTTTATCGGGTCGCCACCATCATAGATCCAGGTTCGTGCAGGCCAAAGACAAACGCCGTGACCGTGCAAGGGTGCCCCTCCTTTGCATGTTCTGCCTCTTTGCTATGTTTAAAAGTGAATCTTATTTTCATGAAAAGTAGTCAGCTTCTGTCTTCTCTCTAACTTTCATCTGATTCGCTTTACTTAAGCTTCGCCTGATTCGGCTTTAAATAACATGATTTGGGGCAGCTTTGCTGCTATCTCAGAATTAGCTTTCTACTAGGTTATATAGGCTATGCGGTACACCAAAATACGAGGGTAAGTTAGCAGGCACTACGTGCCGCTCGAGTTGTCCATATCGGGCATGAAGATCTTCCTAAATATCCTAATTGGAAGATGATCTTCAACCTTACAACTTTGGGGCCATTGCTCATGCCCGACTTGCTTCTCAGACTAACAAAGCCACCACGCTAAGAGAGAACAAATGTCATCTGAAGTGTTCGCAACAAGTGCATACATAATACACTGTGAGCGACAGGAACAAAACGACACCTAAGAAAGCCTATTGCCCGCATTTACCCCCAATTCAGACAGGTATTAATTTCCGCGAATAGTTCGTGCAACATTCCATATTATAGTAGGCGTACTTAAGCGTGAGGGCGACGACACAGGTAACATTTGTATTGTTTATTAATCCAACACAGGTATTGATGTCCATGGTCATCATTGGTACTGTTTCACTGTATTTGTGTATTGCGATTCATGAAATTTTAACATTTTTGAATTTTCAACCGTAGAAAAAAATCTGCGCGCTGGACATGTGCAAAGGCAGCGGAGAGCCGTGCTAACCAGACATTCCCGGCATGACGCGGATGTAGGTTGATTGACCCATCTAGCCCCGCATTCTAACAAACATAAGGATCGTGATACTGCGTAGCATATTACTGATTGCTGTTGTGTTGTGCTTGCGCAGCAACTGCAACAGCTAAGTTGGCGTAAACAGGTGTCAACATCCCGGTGAATGTGACGAAGAGCGGAGCATCATGCGCAAAGGCGAGCGTCACTCGCTATGTGACAGCACCAAAACATCTTCGCCAGAGCGCGATTCAGGCGTGTCGTGTCTGCTGTCTCAACGAAGCGCAGTGAGGAAGTGAGTGCTGTTGTCCCTCCGTGTGAAGAGACTGCTGCTGTTCCTCGTGCGCCCCCTTGTCAGCACGCGGTTTCATCGTCTCAAAAATTATGGTTGGGTGGGCGCACGTTTGCAGAGCCGGAAACAAGGACTTCGAAAAGGCGGAAATTGAACCGTTCGAAGCCTAAGAAATAAAGGCGAGTGGAGGGAGCGCTCGAACGAGGCAGCGTCGGCAGCTTTGAATCAACATGATCCCTCCAACTGGCAGCGATACCAACGAGGCATACTTCAACCACCACCACGAGCACCACGCAGTTCCCGAACGCCGTTTTTGGGTGGATACTTCTAGTGGAAATTGTACACCTCGAGATTTACTACTGCTGCCAACAGTCCCGGTGGCAGTCGGTCTGAACGAGGACGTGCTTGCATGCGTTGACCCAACTGGACGCACTGACCCTGTGGTTGACACGTCGGCGATCTCAAGTAACAGAACCGCTCATACAAACGGAGACGTGCACGGATGTGGCACATATTCGGAGAGACTTTGAGGGGTGGAATTGGCTGGGGCCTCGCAGAGCCAAACTAGGATGTCTGCGAGAGAGCATAAATTGACATTACAACAAATCTCGACTGATGCACGCTATAGTTTAAATTTTTTACTCGGTCGGCCTTTTCTGTCAAGTATGTGCGCTTTCAGAAACCAAATCTGGCACTGGCTCGTTAAATCGTTCCAGGAACGCTACAAGGATGTTTAGCTGGGTTATTATAGATGAGTTTAGCTTGATTTCGTGCGGAATGTTAGACTGGATTGACAGGCGCATGAGGGGCAGTCACTCACATAAGCCATTCGAAGTAAGACATGTATATTTTACTGGCGACCCTGCACAGCTAGAGCCTGTAGTTTCCTATGCTTTATCAGCACATCCTGCAAAAAAATTAAACTGTATTCAGCGTAAAGGTAGAGAAATATGGGAGAGCATCGGAAACGTGTGCATGTTAAATCAGTGAGAACAGGGGAAAGCTTGATCCCGAGTGGTTTAAGACATTGCACCGCCTAAGAACCCTTCCGCTGACATTAATCTTTTAAGAGGAATTTCCAGAAAACAGTACATATGTACTGTTTTCTCCCTGGTTCAAACAAAGCTGAGAGTGTACTGGAAACAGTACTTCGAAGTATGTATTTGCTCTACCTACATGTAGGAACTATTAATACAATTATTGGTCCTTGTGGCAATTCTGTAGCGTCGTCGGGTAGCAGGCTGCGCTCGACGGCGATTTCCGCGGGTGCCTTGGTACAGCCACACAAATTAATGGTATCTCGCTCAACGACTATCTTCATTTGCCAGGGCATGGTTCCCACGTGAGCTCTCGGTAGCCAACCCACTGCACCAAGTTATGGACCCACCGTTTCGCATACAGACGATCTACCTTAAAAGTTTCTTTACTTCGTCCTATTTGCGCTTGATTTCCGAGAAATTACCCGTTCCTACTCTGTGGTTGAAATGCTGGGTTTTCTTCAGGAGGAGGCCGACTAGGTAGATTCGCGTTGACTCTTAATCTGTAAAACGAGCCGTCTAGCTGCGTTGAAGTTGCGCGTATGATTTCTTCTCTTATTTAAAAGGCGCCATGTAGCAAATTGTACAATGACAAGTCGTACTTCTATCTACGCAACTAAAAACAACAAAGTCGTGCTACGCACAAAGAAGCTCTGAAATTGAGAAACTTTTTTTTGATATTTTATTCACATAGGTTTTAAGCTTGCGCAAGGTCGTCCCAAGTGTTTCTTTTTCAATTAAACAGAAAACGAAAGGGCATTCTTTGGGACAATGAATTTGAACGTTAAGCTGTCTGCACCTGTACTGATAAACCATTACTTTTCAATCTACTAAAGCGGTACTGTCAAAGCCGTAATATTAAGTGGCAGCACCTGGTATTTTTATTAATCCGCTACTGCAGCGCGGATATAGTTTGTAGTGCCAGGCTTTCTTGCTTGCCTTCGCACTCGTTTATTCTATTCCAATACAAACACTCTTACTTTAGACTTGAATTTGCATTTGCTGCGGTTAACGAGCGACAGAGGCGCGCCACGCAGCAGAGTATAGAAAATAAACAATCGTGTTATGTATATGCTGCTGTGTTTGCAGGGCTTCGATAAATGCACACTATAATAGACATGGACAAAGAAGGGAAGTGGCTGTCGCTATCTACGTTCACTACGCGTTCAAACGATAATTCGTCAGGAGCTATGTGCTTGGCCATACTTGGACGAGAGTGATTTTTGTGAGGATGGCGTGTCGAGCTCCACCAGACTACAGCAGTTTTGAGGAACTTGCTTGCTCCTGTTGCTGTATACGTAGGACGATCTACTATTCGGCCGTTAGTGTATATTGTGTGTATAACTGAGAGGGGGTTTTCACCTTCGAGGTTTTCTCCTCCTCAATCCCAAACATCCTCGTGGGCAACAAGACTTCGTGTTCCTGCGTTACTTTTATCTACGTTCTCACCTCGCTGTGGCCCTACACTACTGCTGTGCACCCGCTAGTTTTTCGTGGCTTCTTGGAGACGAAGCCATTTTAATTATCCGACGCTCACAATTCATGTTAAGACCTTGGGTCGTGAATAAAAAGAATTTAAATTTTATAAAGTTTTTATTTAATTAACATAAGGGAAAACGAACTTAAGTGTACTGTGGTTTTTAATTCAATTCCAGTCGGGAACTATGTACTGGATCGGTGGCTCTATCGCAGAATTATTACCACAGACTGGGAGAAACAGTACATGTGTACTGTTTTCTGGAAATTCCTCATCTTTTTAACTCTAGATGCTTGCGGCGCATTGATTTGCCTGGCTGGGTATCTGACGCTAAGCGCGTTGCCCACCAAAATGTTGATGCAGACACAGCAAATGAGGATGAACGTGTAATGGCGACAAATACAGCAGTACACATGAAATACCTGTACTGTGTGACAGAACGGCTGACTACGAAGAGGGATATTCCAGCAGGATCAGTCAGAGCACTTTTACCGGATGTGAAGCTGCCGAACTCGGAGCACGGTCGTGTTGTAGCGGCGAAACTAAAACTCTGTATTGGGGCGCCTGTGACGCTGACGTTCAATATGGCGTGCTGTGTACCAGAACGATTGCACTAGTATACGACTTCATGTCTCTTCTCGGCAGTGACTTGCCGGTCGTGCTAGTGCTGATTACAGATACCTACCTCGGACGGAGTGCCGAACATTGTACCTATCGCACCTAAGGAGATATCTTGGGATAGACAAAGTAAATGGCCTTCGCGTAGTCGAAGAGGGGTTTCGCTACGCTTAGCCTAGCTCACAAAGATCAGGATTTTGGATGCACAAATCTTGTATTTCACTCAGATTCTATATCAAACGTTTCGTTACTTGACCTTACAAACCAAACAATAGCTGAGTGACAAACAGGTGAGCATTAATGACGATTACATGTTCTAACATCGTAGGAAATGTGTACCAGATCCACAATTTGCCTTTAGGAAATGTGGATTCCTCCGATTAGCATCCGATACCAGTCACGACATTATGTAGTTTGAAATTGATAATCGCTACAGCAACAACGCTCGCGCAGCAAGGCACGCCAACACCCCTAACCATATTTGCCAAACCACAGCGGCCAACTCGTCGCACGATAAGCGTGGTAGCCAACCTTCCAGCATTAATCCATGATATTAGATACATAGTCAGCACACACACGCTTCGATAACAACACTCGCGGCGCAGCACGCCAACACACTTGATCACATGCATGTCGAGCCACAGCGGTCATCTCGACGCAGGAGAAGTGTCGTTACCAGCCTGGATTTAGCGGGCGCAACAGTACATAATTAGCATAAAATAAATGCTACGGCAACACTACTCTCACGGCAGCAAGCCAACACACCTGGACCGACGCTTGCTAATCTGCAGTCGCCTATTCGACTCAGAAGCCACGCTATTCCTGCTTCCGCCCCGTGGACAATTTTGCTTTGATCTATTTACTATGAGGGATAACCGACGGTAAAAGTTGCATTATACTGTGAACTTACGTTCCGCGTGTCCGCCAAAGCATTTTGAGCAACGTTAGATAATGTTGCAAGATTTCAAACTCTCGCAGACCCCAAATAAAGGCAGTCCTTACGAACTGCGAATTAACCGAGCATTGTAGTTCGCATTGTGCTGAACCGCATCAACCCCAACGCAACACGCGCTATGACCACTTTTCAGGAGTAACGGGGTACAGTCCGGTGTACTCAAGTTACATAAAGAGTGACCTGTCAGTCTTTGGAATGTCTAGTACATGGTACCAGGCTCTAGGAGCAACCGTTGGATAATTACATAGCTTCACGATATGTGACTTATAGTTTGTATTCGAACTCAAGCTAAGGCTACCCATAAATACATTTATCTTACCATTAAGTGGTTACGCTCCCTTGGACAAGGGACCTTTGAACTGCCGTTTAATAAGAGTTCATATACTCTCGAAAGCCACCTTCCTCAATCGCAAGGTGTTGTGTGACGTCTCGTCACGCTTGGTAGCACTATAATAGTTGTCAATCCACGCCAACGCTGATAGACTACCTGAACCTCTGAAGTTCTCTCGGCATGGACAGGAATAATTTCCTTCACCTGAACGACTCGCAGTTCAAGTCGGTTCGGAAGCTGGCCGGTATCTTTGGGATGGAGGGCTTACAGAGCCTGGTGATATCAACACCGGCCGAGCAGGTCGAACGTGTCAATGCATTTGACACTTTGAATCGCGCATGTGCGAAAACAAAAACCCTGCAGACTCCGGTGACAGAAGCGAAGTCGCCCCACCAGAAGCCATCGCGGCAAAAGGTGAAACCGTACGAAGGGAATGAAGGTGAGAATCTTCACGTCTGGGCTCGAGAAGTAGAGTTAAAGTGGACGCGGTTCTGATCTCGACCGAGCAATTCCGGTTTGCTTTCGCGCTCGCCGACCTTAGCGGTCGTGCTAAGTGTTGGGCATATACGCGGGAGGCGACATCGCCTGGATGCTTCACACCCTGGGCTCAGCTGTGCAATCAGTATCGAGCCGCGTTTCACCCGGCATATTTTGTGTACCGCCAGCACTCACGTTTCCACTCATGGAAAGCGTAAGCTGCATGAGAACATCCAAGAGATGCGGGACCTCATGACATCCCTAGTGGGCAACCTGACGGTGTTCTTGGACGGCCTTCGTGTGGGTCCGACATACACCCAGTTGTTTCGGGTGCATTCAAACACCCTCGAAGAAGCGATTGAAGTGGCTCTTCAAGAAGAAAACAGGCATCGCCAGGCGCGTACGCCGGCGTCTGCGTGGCCAGAGAATTCGGCGTCGAACCCCAACCAGGCGAATCCCAGCGGGCCAGTCCCAATGGAGCTTAGTTCAATCGGACAGCAAGACATTCCCAGTTTCGGCTGCGGGAAGCGGGACAACATTAAGAGAGGGGCTGCCCCGCGGAGCGGCACCGCAGGTGGTTTTACCCTAAGCCTGTCAGAAGCCAAGACCCCGGGGCCAGGGGAACACCAAAAAACAGTAGGTGCGGGGCGGCCAACTGGGGTGAACTAAGTCTTCATGAGCGGTAAACTGGTGTGGCGCGCGCCACAGGGACTTAGCCCCTGAGAGTGTATCCACTCTCGAAACGGCGAAGGGCAGCGGTGGGCTTCTAGTAGAGCACAGACGTGGTCGAGGATACAGTAATCCCAATACAATCTTTATCGATTCTGGGGCGACGAGAAATTGCGCATGCCGCCGGAAGTTTGTTTACAATTTGGCCGATTATTTGAGAGAAAGCAAACGCTACAGGGATACGACGATCCCTATACAACCTTGATCGATGCTGGGGCGTCGACGAATTTCGCACGCTGCCAGACAGCTGCAGCAACAAGTTGGTCGATGCTTTGAGAGAAAGCAAAGGCAACGGGACAGTGTCAGCTTACAAGGGCCACCAGGGTACAAAAGCACCCAGCAGCCGATTGGGAGTCGTCGACGTGTATGACGACTCCAAGGAGGCTTTGAAGGTAGTGACGCAGACAGACGTCGGTCAAGTGGGTAACTTAGGTCCACAGGCGGCTAACATAGTTCCGCAGACGGTCTCTCTGACCTTAAGTGAAGACGAAGACGAAGAATGCGCTTCAAGTGAGGATACCACGGTTCCACACGAGGTCATCCACACGATAACTGAAGTGGACGATGCGGAGCGCTTCCTGTGTGGGTAACATAGTTCCACACGAGGTTTTGGGGGCTTCAAATGTCGCTTTCAAGCCATCACACGAAGTGGGTAACGAAGTTCCATGGCGCGGTCACTGTCGCCTCCGCCGCGAGTCGAGCCTGAACCTCGTTCAGGCTAGAATCTCATCCAGCGACTCGGAGTTTAGGACCCGGGCTTCTCGGGCGTGGTCGGTGGAAGAGTGTTATCACATCTTCGATTGGGAGACCGGTTTACCCGTCAAGGCATCGGGCATCCACTTGGAGCCATTACCCGAGGTTTCAGAGATCTTGAGCCTCGAGGAAATTGAGGCAGGATTTCCTGGCCAACCGCAACGCTGGAGATATTGCCGATATGGAACTCATAAAACATGAGGCCACTTAGGAACAGTTGAACCCCTCCTCTGTTTTTCGACGAGAGTGTTTGAGAGTTGAACAAGCAGTGCCATTCGCGCTTCGGTTCTGAGATTCTTAAGAACGCCAAGGATACGGTATAATCTTTGGTGACGGATGCGGACGTGGTGGCGAAAACCCCACCGACCCAACTCCCTACGGATCGAGGAGTACGGCATAAGATTGACCTCGTGCCTGGCACGCAATACTGTGTCTCAAGACAGTGACCTCTCCATCGCAAACAGTGCGAGGTCATTGATGCATCCTTTGCTGCGAAGGCGAAGGCGGGTATGGTGCGGGAATCGAAGTCCCCCCCCACTCGACACCGGCCTTCTGTTTTCGGAAGCCGAACGGGGAGTGGCGTCTGGCTCACACTTATACCAAGCTGAACAACGCAACGGTGTCGGTCCAGACACCAATCCAGAGAAAGGATGCGTTGTTGAACAACATGGTCAGCTGCGTACTGTATAGCGCGCTGGACCAGGTGGAGGCTGTCTTTCTTCACGGAGTACAATTTCCGCGTTTAGCGTACCCTGCGGGTTCCACCCGCTAACGTGTTTCGCATGTCTTCACGTACCGCGACCCACTTGTACATGTGGGTCCATCAGAAAGCCTGAGAGACTAACAGGAAGGTTTTTTCATGGCACAATTGGTCTCTGGAGGGCACATCAGGTGCCTCCACGAGAATGTCAAACTTCAGATTCTCGTCGTTGGGAACGAGAACCCGTGGAGGATCGCTCGGCTCTATCCGGTAATAGAGGAGGCCGTCCTTCAACTCAATGGTGGAGTGGGAGCGCTGCCGCGGCAAAAGCCGGTCGGACTTGGTGTCCGTGCCTACAGCCAGGAACCGGACGATACGCGCGATAGCCTCGACGTCTCGAGACGCCACGCGTTGCAGAGCCTTCCCGTGCCTTCCAACTGCTGGAAGCCGATGTGCCTCGACTTCATCGTTGGACTTCCTGCCGATGACCACAGCAACACCGGCATCTTGGTGTTCGTGTGTCGGCTGATCAAGATGGTGCATCTCGCTCCAGTGTTGTAACGCTCGCGGGTGAACAAGCTGCGAGGCTGTTTGTGAATGGCGTGTTTCGCTATCATGACTATCAAAGATAATCGTCTCGGACCGAGACCCGCGGTTCACCGCTGCGTTCTGAAAGACGCTATTCCTTTTGATCGTGCCTGCTGATATCGAGTGCTGATCACCCACAGGCAGACGGCTGGAAGGAGCGCGTCAATCGAGTGCTCGAGGACACTCTGCGCAGTGTCTGCGCAAGAGATCCACGTACGTGGTCAGCGCAGCCCCCCCCCCCCCCCCCCCCCGGCTGATGAGGTCGCGCTTAACAACGCGGTGCGCGCGTCCACGGGGTTCACGCCGTTCTACTTGAACGGCTTCCGCCAACCCAGAGTGCCTCTCACTCTTCGAGGAGACGCGGCTTCCTTTATTTGACGTGGGAGAGAGGATCGGAAAGCACTTCCCTCCCAAGTCTCGGATTTGAGACTGATTTCTCTGAAGAAACAAGTGGAGTCCTTTGTGGACACAAAGCTGAATCTTATCAGCAGGATCCGAGATGCAATGGCAGCGGTCCAGGACAGACACAATGATAACTCAGACAGACATGGAAGAGGAAACTTTAATGCGTTTGAAGTGGGTGAATTAGTGATACTCGGCACTAGGAATCTACCGCTGGACACTGTCAGCTCCGTCGGCACAACAAGTTGAAGTAGCGCTACATCGGACCGCTTGCAGCCTGACTAGGTACGGCGCATCGGACACCACCGACCTGCCAAAGTCATTGAAGGCGCACCCGACTTAAACGGTACCATGATCCGCACGGGATTGCTGACTCGCAGACCCACCTTGGACCATCTCCTCGAAGCAAGGGGCGGCCTCAGACGTCGACGAGCGCTCGAGAGCACACGTCCAAGGCCCGCGGTGGACAGCAAGGCCGCGATTTGGATCGTACGTCGGAGGGGCGTATGGTTGACCCCAGGCCCCAGGAGCATATGCTGCATACGCACCATACGCGTACGGCTGGGAGTGTGCATAACGCGGCCCCGGACGTTGTTGCGCGCCTTCAACACGTCTGATCAGACGAAAGGCCTCCTCCAGATCGGACGAGAATGCCCGGCGGTCTATCCTCCCATGGAGGGCCACTATATCTCAATCCAACCGATCCAGGCGGTCCTCAAGACCCCTCTGTTAAGCTCTGGCATCTAGCGTGCTTCGATACCATCTATTGGCGTTACACGCAGCTACGGTTTGCTCTGGTGCACATCGGTAGTCTACAGAGCCAGGAGATACCCTCGCATTGGCCCAATCAATCGATTATGAACCTCATGCTGATGTAAGGTATCAGTAGAAGTATTTTGGGCAACTCGTGGGAATTATATGTCAACAAACTCATAATACGCCGAGGATGAATCTTCGTGTAATCCAAGCAACCTGCGTCAATCACCAGATCACTGACCACATCGGATCCCAAAAACGCTTTATGAAAATTTAAAAGATTATTTAATCTAATCGCCATAGAGCTTCATAAAACTACGTAATGTATCGATTTTAGCACGTAATGGTAGTTCTCGTTGCGGGTTTACATGTTTTTAGTTACTGTATTTTCTACAGACACTAACGGTTGTTTACCCGTACAGCGGAGTTGACAGTGTGTTTGGAAGCACTATTCACTTGAACAGCCGAAGAATACATACAACAAAGTTCGAAGCACCGTTGATTTTTACGCAGCAGAGGTGGTACGAGCGTTGTTGCTTCAGTACAGGTTCGACAGATTATTCACTGTACTTTATTATAGTATATTGTTTGCTGAATATTTGCAATTACAGGTTCGGCAAAATGATCACTGTACTTTTTACTATGGAGAATATATTCAATTGAACAAATTACTCATTGGTTCCGGCATTGGGCACTCAATTAAATTACAACTTAATTTCGAGCAACCTCCCAGCCATCTGAGGCGGTTGGCTATTTATCGTAGCGCAGCTCCCAAAAGTCTTTGATTTTCAGCCTGTCCATACCGGTAAGGGTTGGTCTGCAGTAAACACTTATAAAAATATATAAACAATATTATGCCTGTTTTCCATGTGCATTTACATACGCGACATTGTTTTTGAAATTGCTGACTTCTGTATTCATGAATTGACACCTGCCACATACCAATCGTATTTTAGGCTTGAGAAGCACGTCGACTTTTAGCCTCTTAGAAACTTCTTATAGGCACTCATGACTCCGGTCTTCACTTCTGTAGATAAACTGCTCAACATATCGCCGAGAAGTTCGACCGAATTGCCCATACTTGCCCACCACTTGAACTGCATCAACTGCACGTTTTCTCCAAGATGTTCGACCCTTTCGCGGCAAAAGGTCGCAGAAGTCGCCCTTTTACTGGTTTGGGCAAAGACAGTAAGAATCAGCCTCTTAAAGGACGCATTTAGCGCCCTTTGACGCAAGTTCAACTGGTCCCGGACTGTATTTTGGGACATAGCATTAACAATACGATTCGTAATCATATAAGTATACTTTAATCCAGTCAAATTCATGTAGCAGATTGCATCACCATACTATCTTAAATGATTTGTTACAAGAGATAGTTCAAAAGGAGTACCGTGATTTTGTAAAAGGGCGCGAAATACCCCCATTTAGCTATAAATGACTTCTACTTGTATACTATAGTCTATACAAGAGGCGCGCGGAAGGGTTAAGCTGAGGAACCTGCTGAAGCAAGTAAACTAGTTCGGCAACCTGAACCTCTGATGACTTCGCACCAAACTGGAGTATATCCCCCGATCCACAGTATCACCAGAGGACACTATTCGGAATGGATAAGACGTCTCCAAAAATCTACGATAATATGAAAAACACCAATTGAACCTTAGAACGCTATGTATGAAAGTGATGAAGAAGTGCTAACATAGGCAACTCATTAGCTCGCATGAGCTACCTAGGTCTCCTGATGAAATGAGAGTCCACCGAAAGCATCACTTAGGTCTCATCGACAGGCTGACCCAGCCGGTTTGACTATTTCGGCAAAACCGGAACAGTATACTAAAAGCAAGTCTGCATCGAGTCCCATAGAGATTGCTGTCAGACTACAACGTTAAACCCGCACGTGCCATTAGCTAGCAAAAGCAAGCTAGATGCGTCTTCACGCCTCAGATCGACCGTTTGGATGGCGTCATTAGTTGCTGGCATGTCCAATGTATGATGGGATCCATTGTCTAGTATAGGTCGCCCACCAGTGCTGGAGAGCGAAGCGGCCGTCCGTCAATCTTCCACGATAGCCATCGGAATCTGCTTGTTAGGTTTCATTCTCGTATTCGACGTGTACCAGCATTGGTTTTCTTCTTTGGGTTCTTTGTCGCTGCTGAATTGCTCTTTTGTGCGGCTCTGCGTTCTCGTTCTGCCACCTTGAGCGCGCCAGATTGCTCTCTCAACTGAGCCTTTAAGACCCGCTCCTTAGCTCTTGCAACCTTATCGGCGGCTTTTTTATTGCGTTCTTCTTCTACTTTTGCCACAGACTCGATCATTTCTGGAAGCGTCATGAGGATACCTCCGTCCACAAAGGCTCGTTGTCGCTTCGTCGTTTGGGGGCGTGGAGCAAGAACAGCAAGTTGCTTGAGACTTAAAAATGCTGCGTTAACAGCGTCGTAGGATATACCTTCTCTCTTTAGAGTCCGTACTTGACGATCAGTAAGGTTTGGTGTGGCGATCACAAAGTTTACCGCTGGTAATTGAGTAGCTACCGGTTCGCTTCCAATGATCCGATTGAGCATTACGTCTAGAGACAGAGGGAAGATCCCAGTGCTTATGATTGCTGCTTCGATGTGTTGTTTT
This sequence comes from Phytophthora tentaculata, assembly GCA_033557915.1. Lineage (NCBI taxonomy): Eukaryota > Oomycota > Peronosporomycetes > Peronosporales > Peronosporaceae > Phytophthora > Phytophthora tentaculata. The sequence goes on from JAUCEA010000009.1 coordinate 997,771, forward strand.
TCTCCAGCCCATTTCCACTCCTTGGACTCATCGCTACGGTTACCTGCACCAACAACGCGTTGCTGATCGATCATTCCGGAAGGCTCTTTAAACATGACCCATGCTAGGCTTGCAAGCCCCACCAGATCATGCTTTGTTGGATGAGGCCGGTTATACATAACTGGGAAATTCTTGAGTAGTTTCTCGTAGTTACGCTTCATTATCGAGAAAACTTTGTCGTTTAACGGCTGCGTGAAGTGACTCGTATGCGAGGGAAGGACAAAGATCTTGATGGAGTTCTTCACGGCGAAGTCTAAACCACGACCGCTGATGTGGGAAATATGGCCGTCCAGAATTAGGAGTGCGGGGCGCGGCGGCTTCTTTTTGTTAGTTGACTGTCGAAAAACTTGAGCCAGTGTAAGAACAAGTACCCGTTGATGTTTGACGAATCTGTGACCGCGCAGACAGCGTCATCCGGAGCTCCATCCATCCACTCAAGCTGTCTGCGCTTGGCTTTATGGATGAACATTAGTGGGATATGCTCACCAGCTATATTCACACAGGCCATAACGGACATATTGTCCCGATCGTTTGAGCGCAAAACATTGGCTTTCATCCCTTTCGGGCAGATGACACGGGGTGGTTTTCTGCCTTGCGGACTGTGCTCAATGCAACTTCTCGGGCTAGTATGCGTAGCTCTCCGTCCGTAATGAACATACCCCTCTTGGATCTGAAGCGAATAACCTCAATAATACCTTCTTCATCATCCCGCGAGAGTATTGGCCTACGGCCGGGCGTAGCGCCAACCGCAACCTTCATTGTTGTCCTCCTGTGCAGACTAGTGGTGCCTACGCCAAACGCCGAGGCAGCTCTGGCAAATGACGCTCCGTCTTTCACCATCTTCATTGCCCCTGCAACGCGTTCCGCTCGTTTTGCCTGTTCTTTGGCTCGGTTTCGGTTGTTCATCTGGGTCACCATGTTGCTTGTTCTTTTGTCGGTTGGTTCGAAAGTGGCAAGTATAGCTCAGTCAATATTAGGTCGTTTTCATTGCGGCAAAAGGGAGAGGCATCGCGTTTACATCCTCATCCACAATATCTAAACACCACTACCACAAGGTGTTTTACAAGGCCATCTGATACACACGAAATGAGCGGCTATTAATAGAAAATGTATCATTCCGAATTATGGTTCATTCCACATTGTGTAATCTGGGGATAGCTCGATTTGGACTGTTCTCTGTATACTTAGCCGCATACCTAACCCATGCAAGGAATCTCGGGCTTTTGCCAATCTTCTCCCCCCTAGCAAATGTCGACTTGATCTCGTCTATTGGATTCTTTTTCGAGTGAGTGAGTAGATCGTACCACTCCTATTCTATTTCGCGAAAAGGGCGATCACGCCAGCTAGTCGATATTTTGCCTGTCGCTTGGTTCACTGTTCCATAAATTCACTGAACCGGGGTTTTCTGCAAACAGTGTTGCCAGCTAATTCCTGTAGTCTTTAAGTACACCATCTCTTGCTTGGGCAGTGAATCCATTCAGCATATCATCTACAAGGCTTACTGAGGTGCGGTCCTTCACCCATTGCTGGAGCTGTGCTAGCTGTAAACGGTACCCAATTTTCCAAGCTAGGCACTGACTTGTGCAAATAGGCGAATTCAGCCACTTCGGGTTCTGAAGTTTTCGCCAATAACTCTGAGTATATCTTTTGCATCAGTGCACTTGATTGGTCCAATTTTGTATACTTCGCCGCGCACTTCTCCCATGCTAGAAGCCTTAGGTCACCTCCCATTGAACGCTTTGGGAACGTAATCCTCTTGAAAATCGTTGCCGGGTCTTTGTTCCATTTGAACAGCAACTTATATAGTGTCTCCTCTTCCTTCAAAACTAAGCGAGTCCATACACCACTTTTCAGCGCACCAGTGGCTCGAAAACTGCTTTCCGTAAATTTGACGAGGACGAAGCAGGAATTGATCCCCCCTCTCTCTTTATTATTTGTCACAACGCTATCAGTTTCACCATCCAATTTTCCTTCATGTTACGACCGCAATATTTGCACTGGGGTAGTTGACGCTACTTTGATTTCGAGATGTTTTCGCTGTAAACAGCCTCCGTGAATGAAAACAAGATTGCAGCGGCGAGTAGACAAGCCTAAGGCAATTCATGTCTTCGACTGCCAGACACTAGTCCTTCTGTTTTTGAATGAGAAGAGACCAGAAGGTTCTGTGCGCTTCAGAGTAGATTGTGAAGTGAGCTCTGAGCGTGAACGTTCTCACCATAACAGTCGTGGGCACTGGTTCAGTGCTAGGATTGATTATGCAATAACCGAGCCACGTAAACATATTTTTCGTTGGCTGTGCCTACTATTAATACAGGTAGCGATTGCTGCTGTTCTCTGAAATTTATTTCAGAGCTACAGGGGGAAGCACGACTTTGTCTCCAGTTTGTATTGTAAATTCCGGTTATATTTAGGATACAGAGTTGGTTGACTAAGTCGTCAGCTCAATCAACAAGCGTTGCTCATTGGTCAAAATAGAAACCGTACCCATTTGATCTTGGCAAGAGGAAGGCAAAAACTATCATATCGCAAAAAAATAATAACTTTATTTAGCAGGCTCGACCGATTCATTCATCTATCAGTCGCCCATCCGAGTAGAACCCACAGTACTACATGTGCAATATCAAAGTCGTAAGAAATCGGAAAGGCGCACAACCACACAGACGAAGCTATTGTTTTGATGAACAGACTACATGTACGTTGGTCACGCCTCGAGATATGCTTTCGATCTATATCCAAATCTATTGCAAACCAGAGGTTGGAAAATAAAATATGTTATTATATTTTCGTTTTCAAGTTCAGTAATATACATTGCACTACAGGACTGATCAACAATATGGTATTTTGACCAATTATTGCAATAAATAAATTTGCCCCGATTTGGTTTATACTTACATTTTGTATTCCATGAAATATTACAGAAGTATTTTACATATTTATAAAGTATTGGAAGGAAGAAGGAGGAGCAATAAGTTATTCCGTACAACACTATAACAATAGTTATGTTATTGATATTATTTTTCCAAGCAAACTAACTATTCGTGCATAGATTTATACTGGGATAGGAAGCACATTAGTGCTGTAAGGGATAGCCCAACAAGGATTACTTCGGTGGTCCATCGGCGCGACATCGCCCAACTGGTATATCGATAGAAATATCGATTAATCAGTAGCACTTACATGACCCCCCAAAAACTTAATGCGGTGGGATGGTCGTTACTAGTATTGTGTGTTCTACTGAAAATTTCCCTTCGCGGTTCTTTGAATGAACCGACGCGGATATGACGCACATGTCAAATAGAATATTATATTCCAATACATAGGGGGTTTCTGTTGAGCAGAGCACTGAGAACAAAGCTAGGTTAGGATGGCAGCCAGAGATAACGGCGCTTTCGTAGCAACAACACCGGAAGGGGTCACACGAGCACGTTCATCACCTATACTAAGGCCGGATCAAGCATCCGCAGCGCAAGCGCCATCTCCGGCGCTCTTTAAAACTTCAGGTGGGTTGAAATTACCTTTGGTATTGTTGGAATTATCGCACTAAATGTATTGGGATACCCGTTGCACGCAGGATGATCTTGGGCTCGCGAGTCGCCGCGAGTATCACTGTACCCACAGCGCGTTCAAACACCGCCACAGCATTTGCAAGATCAGTCCCCTCGTGCATGTGCAGCAACTAATGTTCTATCGCCATCAGCACCCCAGCCGGCAACACAGCATCAACTACAGCTGATTGTCCAGCCAATCGTTAAGAATACGGTTGGTCAGCGCGATGCATCTGGTGAGGTTAGTGAGGTCTTTGCTATGAACGGCGCCACCTTCAACGACATCATACACATAATATAGACCAAGTTTATTGGCAGGGTCAAGGGGCAAGCCGTCAAGCACGATGGCGCTTGGTCCGTCGAAGACCCAACGGATCAATTGTGGCCAAAAGTCACGCAGTTCAAGTGTAATCGTCATCTAGTGGACAGCTCAAAGACCAATCAAGCCTGGAATCGATGGATTGCTTCAACGCGTGGAGAGACAGTCAAGCTGCTGATCTATGAGTTTGGGTTAGCTATTTCGAAGGCTCAAGATCACGAGCCTTTCCTAGCTGTATGCATTCGGTCATAGGACACCGACCGTTCTGGCGCGACAGCGGAGATCTCTCTTCGTGATGTTGTTGAGCAGCTGCAAGATATATGGCGTGAAACATTTCAGGCCGACACGGTGGTCTGGCAGATGTGGGCAAACCACATCACACGAAGTCTGGACAGATCGACATGGGACCGTGGGATATTAAACTCTCCACCAGAGTAGATTACTCGCTTGCTTAGGCCTGCTGCCCTACAGGTGGAACAGCAGTTCTTGAGTCTCACTCGGTCGGCCCATATGGCGCTAGATTTTTGTTAACGCAGCTCTTGCGGACAACGCAGCTTAAAGGCAGCACTAGGAAGTTCAAGGCCAGCTTATTGACAGCCAAAGAGAGCGATTGATGACAAGAAAATCAACCATCGAAGTGTTCCTAGATGACATCCCTCTGCCACCTGTGGACGATGTTTTAGATCCACTCGAGCGGCTCGAAAACGCAGAAGACATTGATCACCAAGAGTAACGTTTTAGTCCATCTCCTTTAAAGGGATACTCGCCTATCGATAAAGCCTGATCCGTCATCGCCTTCTTCTGTTATTGGCAAACCGTTTCGTAGAACCAGCGCAAGCTTTCTCTCCTTCGACAGTGGCCCACTTGGGTCAAAATCACCTTGAACCTTCCATCCGCAGTGCTCAAATAGTCTCTCCATTCTAAAGTCTTTAAAGCATTGAAAGGTTTCGACGTCAAACGGCAGTAGATTCCGCTGACTCGTTGCAGCGTGATACCTCTGAAATGACCGCTTGACGTACCCAAATAAAAGTCTATTGGATTGAAGAATGGACAGTATGCTGGCAGGAACAATGACACTATCCCAATGAATCTCAAGAAGCGAACCACTTCGGGGTGGCGGTGTAAGGAAGCGTCGTCAACAATCCAGATGGAATGAGAGCCTGGCTATTTAACGCACACTTCTACTTGTTGAATAGGCGAAGTCCTTGCTGCACATAACGAGCTCAGCGCGATCGAAAGTGCTTTGAACATTGTAGTAGTCTAGTACGCCACTCACACCGAAAAAAATGCCAGGATGGATACCCTGGGTTTGCGCTGGAAATCGGCTCGAGTGGCAATTCTCTGACCCCTAAGAGAGTGCCCCCGCTTCCTAACCATCCCTTGGTTATCGAAGGATACCTCGTCCAGGAATACTAAGTTGTGGTGACACCAGTCAATACGACTCAGCTCCTCTACATACCGGAAGATGTCTTGCTCTTTGATGTGCATCGCTCGTCTCTCCAACACTTTCCAAGTAAGTCCGCATTCATGGGCGATGCGCGAAACAGACGACTTCGAAATCTCGATGCGATGTGCACGTTTGAAAGGAAGTTGTGCTTCATCTAAATACGCCATAGCTCGATCAGCGTAGGACTCACACAACCCTTGCCTGTGAGAAGCAGTAAATTTGGTAGCTCCTGACGTTTGCGCGCTGATAAGTCCCGGTTTCATCGTAGACTTTGATCGTCTTCACGGACTTATTGTACACCTTCGCAAGCTCTTACTTAGTGTACCCAAGGCAGTAGAAACCGTACAGGCAATGGAAGACGGTGTTTGGGTGCGCGTGCTGTTTCGTCACAGCTTCCTCCATCCTGTCCTGTAAGAAATACCAGATGAACGTTGAATTATTTGAACCTAGCAATGATACGGTATTGCAACATCGGTGAGCTCATAGAATTTTGCATCTACCTTTAAGGAGTATCCAGAGGTAATAAGTAGAAACGGCTTCTTTCGCGCTTGTCTCCTTTTATTACACTAACAATATGCGTACAAAGTTAGGATGAGCAAGTATTATTCAACTAAAGCTTATCACAATATCGCACATACCAATAAGCGCTTGGGGGAGGGGAGGGGGGGGGGCTTATGAGGGATAGCGTCTGTTAGTGTTTGGGCAAACCAGCAGTAGAGAAGCTGTTTCACATGGCTAACTCAGAGCCAACAGGCGGTGTTGCCGACGGGGAACGTGGGCACAATTCCGGAGAGAATACTTGTGCTGGAGACACTATAGCGGCGTCAGCATGAAACAAGAGCTCGCAGATGCAAATAACTCACCGAAGAGCGACGCCTTGTTCGCTTGACCAGCAAATATAGCCTCTTTCTTTGTCTGGTCTTACAACAGGTGAACGGAGAGCGTGGGAACAACGCTCCTGAGAGAACACTGGCCCTGGAGATACAATAGCGATGTCAGCAATGAAAAGTGAGCTCGTAGAGACAACAACTTACCGAAGAGCGAAGCCTTGCTCGCCAGACCAGCAATCGATGTCCAGCTTCTGTGTGTGACCTTAAAACAGGTGAACGGAGAGCGAAAGAACAACGCTCCTGAGAGAACACTGGTCCTGGAGACATGTCAGCAAAGGAAAGTGAGCTCAAAGAGACAACAGCTTACCGAAGAGCGAAACCTTGCTCGCTAAAGCAGCTATCGACGTCCTTTTTCTTCGTCTGGTCTTGGAGTCGTCGCGGTAACCGCGCGGATAGACGTTGAGCGGTAACTTGCTACCGTGACCTGAAAGTGGGACGAATAATTTCGTTTTGACCAATCAGATCAATTGATTGATTCTTTGCTGGTTTGACAGAATCAGCCTAAATCGGCAAATTTGGGCGGGATTAACAATAAATCGATACTAGTACCGAGCCATCAGTAGCACTTACATGACCCAATAGCGATGGGATGGTCGTTACCAGTAAATCGATACATGTACCGAACCATCAGTAGCACTTGTAGCAGTTTACATGTCGTTACTAGTAAATCGATGCAAGCACCTTGTAGGTAGGTTGGCGTGCTTAGTGCTAATATATTGACAGAGAGGATTGATAATATCATACAAAAAGTGTTTTAAATTTTGTTTTTCCACGGATTATTTGAAAATAACAAAATTACAAAAAGTAATAATCGCTTTTTTCTCCTACTTAGCCGAGCATGATGACGGTGAAAGATCTGATCGCTGTTATCTGGGAGAAATCAACGAGCACAATTTTTTTGGCTCGACAAGAGAATGGCCATCATATGACAGATGGGTTTCTAGTCACAATTGAGCGGTATTTTTTCGCAAAGATGGCAGATGACTATGATATTTTGCAGCTAATAACTCTCACAACCCCCTCCCGACATGCTATATAAACGCTACTCCGATTATCGCCGATTCCGCGCTGGCACCCTGGGCTCGACCAAAGCGAGACGCTGCGGGGCGAAGGGGCTGCTGTGCGTGGTTACGCGATGTACGGAGAAGGGGAAGTGCCATAATATTTTGGCCCTCGACGGTTAAGCAGAGCTTGGTTAATAACCAGGACGTTTGGATCTCTATCAAAACCAACAATACCGCGAATGAACCTATGTCACGTTGTGCAGCGATCCCGATGCCGGAACTGTTTTCGGAATTATCGACAGAGTTGACGATAATGGTTTTATACGGTATCGTGTGCAGTGGAGAGATGAAACGAATGGGTATCGCTGGGATGATTCGTGGGTTTCTGGAGTTAGTTTACGAGCTGATGGGTTCAGTGAGCAATGTAATGTGGTTGACAGTTGGGAAGCATTGGGCTGTGATTCGTTTTTTTAGTTTTGTTATCGCCATGGGCATGCGCACCAACTCGGCGCTTCGCAAGGAGGAGAATGTGCCTGTTATGGAATTCGTGTTGCTGCAAATTTACTAGGTCTTTCTGCACGGAGCACCTACGATACAGTAACTAAATTCAAAGATTAATGTACAGGACGAGGTCGCCCGATTTCCAAAAAAGGTATTTCGTATGGAGAGCTTCGATTTTTCATAAAATTTGCCAACAATTTTACCTCAGGTGGCCAAATCAGCCTGCGCGTACTAGATAAGAGCATTTTACCTGGAGCGCAAGGAAAAATGGCGGCTACGAGCTTACGACTTTGGGTTTTGAATAGTGGATCATATATTTGTGCCGCGTTTGACTCCCTCCGTGCTTCACATTGTTTTCTTCTCCACGTTCAAACTTCAATCACCACTGTGTTCAACTACAAGAATGACGGGGTCGCTCTTACAAAGTTTGACATGTCACGGATTTATGGGATAAAATTCGAGCGCTGCATCGAGCTATACTAATCATGAAGCAAGTTTCCTGAAGTACAAGGAGTGTGGTCATTTTTTTCAAGAATTATTTTGTACAACAGCATTTGTAAGAACTAATTCTACATTACGACTTGATATAGTGCTTTATTTCTAACATTATCGTTATTCGAATGGTCGTCTGCCTGCGTACCTCCATGACCGCGACGGTACAGACGCCTCCTTAAACTCGAACACATCCTCCATTCCAAGCGTGCTTGCAGTGAGATCGTGTAAAGATAGCGGCATCAGAGATCCGAATACAAGCATTAAACCATCTTGAGATCTAGAATATCTTCTGTCCGCAATTGAACTGGGCGGCGAGGAGGTGTTGCCGGGTGGTTGAGATCGTCTCTCTCGCTGAGAATAGGATCACGTGCAGTACCGTGACGACCTTGGTTTCGACGATGACCTCTAGCTGCGTTGCGTAAGTTACTTCGAATTGTTGGATGCTCTTCAATTCGGGGAATTAAGGTGACCAAATGTGATCGACTTACAAACCAGTGTCCTCTGAAGTGCTGCGGAGTCAACCTCTGCGCTCCATTCGATTCGATGATTCGTATTAGCTCATGTAGACAGTGCCTGCCGTGCCCAGTGCGAAAATATCCAGAGCACTCCGATCGAGTAAGTCGCTTGAAAACGATATTCTCAGCATCCTTCCAGAGTGTCGCATTCCTTTCAGTAAGAAGATTGTGCGCTTTTGCAGATGCGATCCACCATGGTCGCAGTTACTGGAATACCGTGTATAAGTCACCTCGAGAATGCTGTAGCCACCTTTTACTTTTCGAGTGGATTCCTTCCACAGCGGAGTTGTCTGATGTCCATAGTGCGCGTATGCATTGGTCCAGTACCGAGCGAGCGATTGTTTGTATCGTCACCAGTGACGGTCCAAATGTCCAGCAAGCACTTCACTCTTCGCCGCGAGCACGATTCGTGTAGCCTCAGAATTTCCTTCCGTGTCAGCATTCACTGCCCTCGTAGTAAGTCGACATAAATGAATCGGTATCGCAAGTATTCTGGAATTTGTCTTGGCCTGGTGCAAGTTGATCGACTGGCACCTGGCCGAGGATCTGGCGGGTTTTACTGAGCACATGAGCGATGGTGTCGACGGAAATACACGCGCGATAGCATTTATACAAGCTAGATTCCTGTCCGTAACGAATACGCTCGGGGATGCGATACCGATGTCTCGGTGATAGGACTCGAATGTTACGAGAGCCCAAACAAAGTCTTCTTCGAGCTCGCCTGGTAGCTAGCTTTGCGCCTCAGATAACGCCGAATTGAACCCAGTCATCGCTATAATGTTCAGGAGTGGAATATTGTACCGGTTCGTTTTATAAGTGCAATCCAGAACAATGACATCAGGGTTCTCGGCGAATATTGATGTCGTAGCAGGGTGAGCCCAGAATAAACGGTGTAGTTGGTTACTGGTGGCGTTGCGCTCGTGTTTGAAGAAGAAATTGTCATGGCGAAGCTCGTCGAACAACCCTTCCATTCGTGTCCGTGTCACTAGGTCTTGTTGGCGCGCTGCATTCCGTGCGTTCGAAAGATCCTTGGGATTATCTTTGAATCTGTGTCTGAAGTCAGTATAGAGGCGTGTATGTTTGCAACACATACACCTGCGCTCGTTTGTGCTCGTACAAAGGTCTCAATGGTATTAACGGGGGTCTGGGCAGCTGGTAGTGTGGCACGACGGCGATGTGCAGCGTGAATCCGAACATCCTGGGAAGGCGGGTGGTTATGACTGTCACTGCCCTTCTTGTGATGAATGATAGCCCAACGAAGGTCAGGTTCGGTTTTGTCGACAGCGCAGAGCTTGATTTTCATATGACATCCACTGCGTTTTGATCCTCGCATTGGCCGGGAACGATCAGAGTCCGTCAGATGCCCCGTGGTTTTTGGTTCCCCAGCTCTGTCACACTCGTAATACTGGGTATGCTTCTTCTTCCCGGGGAGACAAACTGCAGATCACTTCGAGACATCGAACCCGTTCTCCTTAGTCCTTCGATGAAGAGCGGCTTCTGCAGCTTCGAAGCTGGCATAAGAGCACTCTGGTGGAGGTGGGAAGTCGATCACTTTCTGACGAACGGTTGGCGAAGAACTGGTTGGACGTAAGGAGAGTTCCATGGCTGGCCTTCAAGTCGGTAAGGCCAAGGTGAGGTCTAACACGCGGAGTTGGGTGAGCAGTTGGGAGGGTAGTGCAAAGTGACACTGTGCGAGGGAGACAACGAAGAAAACTGAAATGTTCCATTTATAGATTTGGCGCTGGCCAGAACCTAAGGCAAATACTAATTTTAGAATTTTTTTTAAAGATAAGATACTTTTCTAGTCCTGATGTTTCAATTTGAGCTTTTCTCTTGTCGAGCCAAAAAATAAATTGTGCTCGTTAGTTTCTCCCGTTATGCGGCATGCTCGATGGTTTACTAACGATGCGGCACATTACACAGTCATGCATGGAGGAAGGCCAAGTGGTTGGAACACAAATCATCGTTTCAGTAGAGTAGGTGAGGCCCCGGTGCAGCAAGATTGTAGATTGGCACACACCAGGGCCAGCATCCAGGTCGATCCCAGCTAAGTCCTCCATACTTTCGAGAAGATTAGCTAACGCTGCGTCGATTAACTGCGGTAGTATTAAACGACAGTGAAAATGCTCTCGAGTGAGTTGTTCTATGTCGAAACTGATAGATGCAATATATCGCTGAGTGCGGTGTTCGTTTTCTTCGAGCCACACCAAGGTGTTAACGTTAAGCTATCCCAGCCTCGCGAAGCCTTAGTTGTGGGGACCCGGACTCGAGGTACGGGGGTGTCGCAGCTCTCAGACGCAAATTCTTATATGGATTTTAAGAATTGAATACCGCTTACTATTAGAAGACCACCACCAGTTTTGAAAATAAAAGACCACTGCATGTGCTGACTTTGAGGCGACATTAAAAATGAACGATGGAAGGATTCGTTTAATAGTGGAGCTGTTGGACATAGAATCACCGCATGAGTTGGATGGATCATCTTCGGGTCTTACCAAGTAAATGCCTGAGGAACAAAAGTAAATACAGAAGTCCATCTCAGTATGCGCGGTGGGGTACGGGTTCTGGTCCTGCAGGCTCATTCATTTAGGCGGGTTAAATAAATGCAATTTTTGGCATAAAAAATCAAACCCTATACCATAAAAGAGGTGCGCATTCTGAGAGGGACTCCAATACTGTTCATAATATGAGCAGTATATCGTAAAATAGCGATTAGAGTGCGGCACTCGATATTTTTATAAAGTGCGGTTAAATCAAGAAAGCGCACTCTATTTTATGCGCACTCTTTTTTCAAGTGTTTATAGACATCTGTATATATTGTATAAAGTGCGGTTTATTTTATGCGCATTCTATTTCCAGTGTTTAGTATATATTTTTAGTTGTTGTTGGAGTTGGAGTCTCGTCGTACACGCTTGTAAATGCTCTATGGTAAAATAGTTACTCTCTGTGATCTTTATCGTTACCTTACCTGGACATACATGCCAATGCTTCATGGTGGTGAGATAAAAATAAGAGAACTAAGTTTGAAGCATTATGCGATACCCACAAGATGCGCGGGATAATTCGAGATAAACCACAAGAAACCCCTCGAAGCGATCAACACGAACCGCGCTTGCTGAACCGCTTGGTGAGCAAAAAAAATAGCTACGTCTGGTCCGGTCGTAGTTTCTGACGACAACGAGACCAACGAATCTGTATACGGCGAACCACGTCGAAGTACCCAGTGTTATGACTACCGTCGAGTCACCCAGTGGATTTCCCATGCGACTAGGGAGTTTGAAGCTGAGATCGAGTGGCACAACAGCGTGGAGCCAGCACCTCATCTCAGGCCTCGCGATAGACTGGGTCAGCGGCTACAACGATTTCACCAAGCTCGTCTGGCTCAGGAGCGAACTGAACGCCAGCGCGTTCAACGAGATCGCCGCGCGGAGGTCCAAGAAGGAGCCCGACAGGTGAGACTCAATGCATTTTGCTGAAAGTGGACTTAATTTTGCTGAAAGTGAACGTTGTTTGCTACGCTATGTTCCATGATTTCCGTGTACGCGCTCAATCATTAAAAGCTGTACACGTTTGTCTTTGCAAGCAATGCTGCACGACTGTCGAAAGGGCCATGCCGCAGCAGGAAAAAGGTGGTTTACTGCCATGTGCGCGAGGACTGCATCTTCGTGCCAAGGGCGCTTTTAACGACGAGTAGTATGAGCGGTTTACAGCGGCACTGGATGAGTTTTAGGCCGACGATTCGCTACACGGTTCGTCCTCACAGGACACGACGACTACCACAAGCGGCATCGACGTGAAGGAGACGATGGATCCATCCGCCCGCCTTCAGATAATCCGTCCCACACCTTCATGCATAAGATGCTGGAGTGCAACAAGCTGCTGATAGCCGCTGGGAACGGCCTCACTATCGACATCGGCTCACGGTACAGATGCACTGCTACCCCGTATACGCGGCCGACAGCGCCACCTTCTGGACGCCGTTTCTGCGTATCGGAGTTGCGCAGGAGTTCGCGTCATCCCCACACGTTTTGTATGCTTGCTTGGACCATTGTGGCTAGCAGCCTGGTGATCCGCTTGCGTGGCGCGATTCGCTTCTCACAAGTTGCTTCAGGCGAACCCGGTCAAGGATACGATCACTAGAAAAACAGAGGGACGAAGACTCAAAGTCGATGGCCTATCATAGGGTAACGGACTATAACTTACAGATAGAGCTGCGTGCGCCTCAGGCAAGAACATACCCTGTTCGTCCAGATTGTAGGTGCTCCGAAAAAAGCTAATGCATCAAATATATATATATATATATATATATATATATATATATTCTGTTCGAAGTGGTGTGGGGACTTCACTACTAACATGTAAGCTTCCTACAAAGTAGTAGAATACTACACTCAGATTGTCATTGACAAGCGGACATCCTCGTGTTGAAGACTTCGACCTTCTTGGCAGTCGGAAATTCTCGGATACTTGGATCACGACAAATTTTTCGTCCTGGTCGTCTTCATTTAGGAAAGTATCTTCCCTGAGTACTCCAAAGTGACTTGGGGCTCGCGTCTGAACAACCCCAAGATCAGTCGCGCGTACGCGAGGCGTTTTTCGCGCTTCGGCAAGAGAACATGTCCATGCGCGACTACGTCGAGAAGACACGACACCTGGCGTCGTGCATCATGACCAAGCCAATCGACATGGCCTCTCAAGTCCACGTCTTCGTGTTCGGCGTGCGAGAGGGTATAACTCGCTACTGTCTCACCAGAGCTGAGCCCTCCTCTCTCTCGAGGAGGCATTTGCCCTCGCGCTTCGCGAAGATTACGTGGTGGCAGCATCGTACGCTATAACCATCTCTACAGAAGCTCGAGCGTCTACCCTCGAGCCCATGGATATCGACGCCATCAACGAGTCGAGTGATCGACGGCGCGAGAATTACCGCGATGGTGGTGGGCAAAGCAATCGTTCTCTCACTTTCTTTCGCTGCCGGAAGAAAGGTCATCGCATGGCAGAGTGCCGAGCGGCAGCCCCAGGCGTCGCGCACATCGGTGCGGAGCGGTCCTCGGTCGCTCAGCCAAAACAGTTGACCAGGACAAGTAGGTGCGGGGCGCCTTAGTGGTTGGAACGAAAGTCGGGGGAGCCCGGTGGCAGAACTTTCTAGCCCTCCCGTGCTACATGTACACACCAATGCCATAACTACGCCGGGCGACTCGAGACTGATCATCGTCAGTCTTCATGTCACCGGCGCCCGACGACCACTGCGCGCGCTCCTAGACTCCGGAGCGACCAAAACCTTCTTCCGCGCGTCGTGTTTGCCGTTGCTACCCAAGAAGGTCCGCGTCCGGAATGGCCCGGGCGAGATCCAGTCAAACGTGCGAATGGTAAAGCTCGCCGCGTTGCGCGGCGTGAAGTATCCTTGTCGTACACGTTCGACGGCTTTCGCAGTAAGGACAGCTTCTTGGTGATCGAATTGAATTACGCGTTTGACTGCATCCCGTGGCTTGCGTGATACCAGCCAGAGATTGACTGGCTGGCCTGATCGGTCAAGCGTTGACTTGGATTCGACGTGAATGAGGCCTTCACGCACCTCTTGGTGGTCCCAAGAGACTGGTCTCAAGTTACCGTCGTGGACAGAACAGCACGATGCAAGCAGTGCACAGAGCGAGCGATGTCCCTCTCTGCATGGCTATTGCAACATTGTTGAAGGTAAACTCCTCGCATTGTGGTGAGCAGGACGACGAGGTGGTCGAGTGTGTGGCACTTCCAGAGACGCGAACAGCGGTCGAGCAGTGGTTCCCGCAGCTCAAGACAGTGGTCGAGCGGCTACTCCCACTACGCGAGACGACGGTCGAGCAGGGGCTCCCGCCGAACGAATCGACGGTCGAGCAAATGTGGCTCCCGTCAAACGATGCAGCAGTTGAGCAGGGGCTCCCGCGTGATCCCGGCCCGGTCGAGTATGGTCTCCCACGCCTAGAGGAGAATGATGCATCGTAGAGTGACAGTGATCCGGTCTTGAACGCGAGCTCGAGGAAGAAGTTGAAGCCGCGCCGCTTGAAGCCGCGTCGAGATCCCACACTCAACAATAGCCCACCGACGGACTCGGTCTGCGCGCTTGAGTGCGTGGAAGGGGCTCCGCGTCGGTAACGCATTGTCGAATTCGTGAGTCCACCTCGCGACGCAGCACTCACGCGCTAACGCCTCGATCCACCGGTAGCTCAGAGTGAATCTCATCCGGAAAGACGTCTGCGTGCTCGCGGGGCGGTGTCGTCAACCAAATTGCCTGACTCCCGCACAGCGCCCCAAGACTGTACCTGGAATCGTCTCTCGCGAGCCAATTTGGGTTCGGCACCTTGAGGGCGAGAAGATTCGCTCTCTGCTGTGGCTGCGTTCGCTGCATCAGCCGCCGTTACTTCATCGGTGAAAAGGCACACTTGCTCGATATCACCAGCTTTGATGTCGCGCAGGAAGTTCTTCCAGGACAAGACTGGAAGAACACAAGATCGACCTTGCTCCAGGTACGAATAATTGCGTCACCAGGCAGTGTCCACTTCCTCGAGGTCAAGCGAAAGCGATAGATAACTTCTTCGAGAGCCGCCGCAAGGCGGGCCATGTACGCGAGAGCACCTCGCCCCACTCGAGCCCGACCTTCTGCGTCAAGAAAGCTACAGGTGGATGGCGCGTAGTCCACGCATTCAGCACGTTGACTGATGCCGCCATTCCTGCGCAGACTCCAATCCCCCGGAAGGACATGGTATTGAACCCCACGGCTGGAAGCGTGATCTTCAGCGCCATCGACCTGGCCGATGGATTCTATCGGATCCTGATGAGGGAATGTGATATACCACTAACATCCGTGAGCACACCGAGTGGGATGCTCTAGGAGTGACTCATGATGCCACAGGGTCTGACGAACGCGCCTGCCACGTTCAACCGTATGGATTCCCACGTGCTACGTCCGATCCGAGACTTCGCGCCGAGTTATTTCAACGATATCTGCGTGCACAGTCGCGCTGAAGGCAACCTCGATGCCGTGGAGGTACATCTGGAGCCCTTGAGGCAAGTCTTCCAGGTGATGAGAGAGAACAAGCTCTACGCGAAATTGAAGAAACGTGTCTTCTGTGCGCCGGCGTTTCCGGTGTTGGGGTGCTACGTCAGCAAAGATGGTGTACGTGCTGATCCCGAAAAGGGTTCTTTTATTTGCTCCTGGCCAACACCAACGAGCCCCACGGAGTTGCGCCAGTGGCTAGGCATGGCCAATTACCTTCACAAGTACACGAAGAACTACGCTGGACTGATCCACCCTTGTAGTCTTTGCCGAAGTAGGATGTGAGCTGGGAGTGGAAGTCTGAGCACCAAGCTGCGTTCGACTCGGTGAAGAAGGGTTTGGCGTCTGCCCCGATCTTGAAGCTCCTTGATGACTCGAAACCGTTCCACGTCGTCTGTGACGCGAGCGATTTTATCATCGGCTATGCGCTGATGCTGTTTGACGATGACGAATGCGTGCGCGTTATCAGCTATCAGTCGCGGCAACTGAAGCCAGCCGAGCGGAACTACCCGGTCCACGACAAATAGCTCCTGGAGATGCGGTATGCTCTGATCAAATTCAGAGTATATTTTCTCATGTGTGCTATCAGTCTCGACCAAATATACTGAGTACTTGGATATTGCTGGGGGATTTTCAGTCGCTCTCGATGTCGGCTGTGTGCAGGACACTTCATACTTTAACGTTCGAGTTCGTCTTTCAACTTTGGACGGACGCATAGCAAACCTGGAGAAGAATGAATATCGAAAGTCGTTGATACGCTAAGCAGCTAGACACTGTGGCGGCACGCACATCTGTAGATTGCAGGCTTTATATGATATATTCTAACGAATACATATATACTATTTCCACTATGTGCTCTTGACTCCTATCCGACTCTATGTGTAGGAGGCCTTTTAATCCTATATAATCTTAACATAGGTGAACTAGGAAACCCCTAGATCATAGAGACATCGGCGATGTCACATCGTCGCCGATGTGGTATCAAGATTCTTTGATAGAGCCCGCAATTCTTAGCTGTCCGTTTGCACAAAAATTTCATATTGGCACGAGTAATGACTCACGGCAGCTACAGTCACGGCAGCAGTGTGCACAGCGTCACGATACCACTTTGTACAATGATATGTACTGTACAAAGCGGTGTCGTGACGCTGTGCAAACTGCTGTCATGACTGTAGCTGTCGTGAGTCGCGACTTGTGACGATTCAGAGCTTATTTATGTGCAAACCTGACAGCTCAGAATTGTGTCGTAGTAACGGGCTCTATCAAAGAATGTACGCTGTACTATTATATTTAAGAGCACCGGTGAATCAAAAGCTATATAATAGGTTCGAGATTAGAACACCTTCAAATTGTGGTAGGTCCAGCACTAATAGCATCTCCACCGGTGAGCCAAAAGCTATATACTAATTTTACGATTTGGCTCTGGTTTTCACCCACCCGTTCAGCCTGAACTTCAGGCTAAGTGTTGGTAACATGTGCAAAGGTTGTAGCGCGGTTGACATTCCTATTTAATGGCCATCGTTTAAGACCATGTAATCCATTACGCGTACTTGCGTTTTTTATTATCCGTTCCAGTTGCACAATGCACGCACCCCCTATCACCTTTGTTTAACCCCAGTCGAATTTGACAAGCATTTAACGATTTTTTAACGATGGAGGTGCGGGTCAAATCGCGAATATTGCCATAAATCTAATATAACATTAGTAAACAAGGTATGCAGCAGACTCTCGATTATGTGTAGGAAGTTTCATATTATAAATTAAAAAGTTGAGACTCGCACACCAACTTTCACTTTACAGCTTGATTTTTATAGTTTGCTTGCCCAAATTGGCTTCTCGACCGGTTGAGACGCATAACGAGAGCTACGTGTAGGCTGCGATAGCTGTTTTTCTAGCTTTCTGAAACGAAGTCTGTTTCACCCGAAGAAGCTTTGAAATTAACATAATCTATACGGTTTAGTCGTTTTCAGTGAGGTGCCATTGTACCCAGTGATTTCCTGTACCCTTAAGCTAGACATCTCAACAAAATCTGAAGGCATCTCCTGTTCAGTAAGGTGCCATTGTACCCAGTGATTTCCTGTGCCCTAAAGCTAGACATCTCAACAAAATCTATAAACCTTGCGAAGGCTTCCCAGCCGCAGTGCGGCCTCACTACTACGCTAGAGCAGGTGTGTAGTCCCGGCAAAGTCCGAAGGCTGCAAACCCCAACACTTTTAAGGTGACGGATACTTCTTTTAGAAAAGTATTGATTTAAATTCAGACAGGCTCAGTCAGCTCCATTTCCTGTTTATCGGATAGCTACTTAAGTACACACGCTATGTATAATATTAATTCAGTACTGAGTCATGCACTGATTTCACTCCAAAAACCTTTGAACAGTACTGCATTCTGATTGGATGATAATACGAATATTGCTCTCTGCTGTTAATTTTATACTTCCTCTGTCCGGAAATATAGACACGCACCTAATACATTTTTAAGTAAATCAGGTGGCCTTATATTTCCGGACGTACTTAAGTGCGACCTGGCCCTATATTTCCGAACAGAGGAAGTACTAGAAGGATCAATGTAATGCATTTGCTTTTAAAACCATGTTAAACGATACTTTTATTAACAGGAAGCCCAAATCAACCCTTTCCTGAGCCTTAGCCTTATAGGATCGAGCGTGACTTGGCCGTGCTGTTTCCAAAGGTGAAGTCGACGAGCTCCGCACACAGCCTTGAAGCCCCAACGTTTGTTTTGCCTGACACAGGAAGCTCGAACTCACCCCCTCTGTTGCAGGAACGACTTTGGAAGATGGAGGCTGACAGAGACGGTTTATTAAACCTTCTCGGAAGGTTTATTATTATTTTTGAATAACAGCCTCCTCGTGTTGCCATACTTTAGTCTTTATGTATAAATGATTAGTGTTATTATCCTCCGCAAGGGTTGTGGACTACCGTGGACTGACCGATCCTAACCAATCACCAGAAACACCAGACCCTCTCAATTCCGATATATACTTTATTCAAGATAAAAGTAAACCGTCCCTGCAGCAGCAGCACTGCATACCTGCCCCTGTCAACACAAATCGCCGTGGGCACCCTTCCGTCTTCGAGGGGATATACTTGTCATTTCGTGTAAGACCGGCATTTTGGTTTTATTACCTTTTCATCTCCACGAATTTTGGTCGATGCCAATTTCAAAAGCAGGTGGCCGGTGTATCCGAAGAAGAGCGATTGGCCTTCACAACGCAGAAGATTGAGCAGAATTTCTCCAACTACTCGGCTCTATACCACCGTAGTATAACCCTACCGGAGCCATTGACGGCGGATGTGTTGTTCAACGAGATCGGACTGGTCCAGCAAGCGGTGTTCACGGAGCCATACGACCAGAGTGCGTGGTTCTATTACTAGCTGGTTATTGACGTCCATGATGGAGCTGGTGGAGTCGTCTACTGAGGACGCGGCTGGCTTCCTTAAGAACCAAGTGCAGTGGATGGTAGAGTTGTTGGAGGTAGAAGCAGAGGCCAAGTGGGTCGTTGTCACGCTTGCGGATCTGCACTACCGTCTTGGTGTTACTACTGATGTCAGTGGGTGGGGAAGCGAAGAAACAGAGTGTGACGTTGTATGATTGCGCGATTGATCTGGATCCGGATCATCATTCGCAATAACAGAAGGATAACTACCTCGGTAAAAACCTAAGAATCCATAGCGATCGATTAAAACCGAAAAAAGCTTAATGCTGCCGTTTCTTTTTTCATCTTTGAGGGAAACTTTGTCACTAATACTAGTACAACAAAAATAATGTAGTTTTTTAGGAAGAAACTTTATTGTGAAGACATGTTTGCCGACTCCGATCACATTGCTTTTTTTGGCTCCCATTGGTGGTCACACCTGCACTGAGGCACGCTCATCAACAATTCCAATCTAACGCACCTCCACATTTTGATGAAAGTGTCTGCACCGGTTTTAGTGTATGAGATCAAATCCTCATCATTGCCAAGCTTCTTCATGATCAGCGTGATCTGATCATCCGAATAATCCAAAGTCTTCCAAACGGCCATTGCGGTAGGGTACTTGTTGGGGTCTTTAAGTATCTCCTCGTACAGGCCCGAGTTTTTCAGCCAATCCTGCTTGAATTTTATGGCAGCGTCTTTGCTGACACCTGGCGGACGCTTCGAGCCGAAAACCCTCTCAAAGAAAACCCTATCTTCTTCTGCCTTGTCCGTGATCACGTCTTCATTTTCAGGTGCACGGAGATATCTTCCAACAACTCTTTGGTGATCGTCAGAATAGCGAACAGCACTCCCGCGTATTTCCAACTTGATCGTCTCGCTAAGGCCTATTAAAGGGAGTAGTGCACTGCCATTGTCGAGCAAAATAGCGACGAGCAAGACGTACATGTATGTGACCCGCATGTTTTAACTTGCCGGCAATGGTTAGTAGAGCGCATATCCAAGATAAATTGACACATTGCACCTCACCGTAAATTGGAACAGTACGAAACTGCCGGGACGCTTGGTCGTTTCGAGGGAAACTGAAGAATGTAGTGATTCCGGTACCCCGTTAGGATCCCAAACTGTCCTTTCTCGCCCCCAAGACTGTAAGTCTGGAAAAGGGCTCCATGTCGAACGAATGTAGAGATGTGAAAGAACAGCAGTTTAGGATTCCAAAATATACTTTTTCGAGGAACATGTACATATGTACCCTTGCGTGGTCTGTAACTTATTTTTGTATATTATAGAATATTTCATCGATCTTGACTACCACTTATTTTTTATATCGTATACTTTTTACTGTGGCTGTGGCCTAGCCCAGATCGTATCAATATGAAAATCTGGGGCCGGCAACTGGAGGGCCATATAAAAAATATTCAATATGCGACCTCCCCCAGGAAGCTTGCCATCCCGTTCGGTCTTGATGCTTTCGTCGTGCAATTGGCGGCGATGTTGACATGGGCTAGAACGACACATTTTCAATAGAAATGGTGCCCATTTAGTACGGTACCGTAATTATGTTTTTTTCTCATCCAAAATTTGGATAGGGTGTACGTACTCACTAAGTCGAACTTAGTTTAAAGATGTCCAGGATTCAAACACTACTCCAGTAATTCCTGTTTATTTGTCGGAAATATACAGTTGCATTGACTATTTTTTTTACGAAGTTTCACTGCATTGTCTGGTGTTCGCGATGTGAACAAATAAGACATCGTTTCTTTGTACGTGTAAATGGACGTTTGGCGAAGCTATGGTACCACAAAGACGATCCATTTTTCATTAGAGTTTAACTTGGCAGGGCATGGGGCACAGTATTGTATATAATACGAAGTACTCGAGTTTGCGTAGATACAAAAAATCGATTATGCACTGGAAGGTAGAATTGATGTGGTAAAAACTTTGACATCATGCAACTTAACGCCAAAATCCTGCAACTTATGGGTACCGTTCTCAACAATTGGATTTCTATACCTTGGATATGGCCCTCAACGGATTAATTCCGTACTACGTAACTCGCTCGATGCTATCTCGCTCAACATTCAGCTTATATTTGGTGTCAGCTGAATGTTGAGAGGTCTGGTCGCAAAGTCTCGTTCGTCGATACTAACTTGCTTCGTGCGAAGACATGTCCGCCTTTCTCTCATTGTATCGGCCAGACTGGCCAGGCCAGTATCACATGACATTTCCACGTTGGTATTGTGAGTTTTAGTCTAAATATACATACCGGCGGATTGAACCGCTCAGCGCTGCTGGCAGTACCTCCCACTGGAAGGCTGTGAGCTAAGCCACTGCTCTGCCGCGTCTAGAAATATATTCATTTAGACCAATATTGTGAAATATGTTTATGAATGCATTTTCGAATCAGTGTCCAGTAATGGAGAAATTATGCTTGTTTTGGAGGATCTATCATTCCAGCGTGTCATCGCACTATATTGCGCCTCAGGACAACTGATTAAGCAGTGCAAAAAACTCTTGCACAGTAATAGACACTTCTCATTAACAATTAATCGTACAAATTTGAAAACCATGAAGATGGTAGTGAATATATGAATGAACTACTAAGTATGCGAGTAATTCATCTACAATAAGTTTTCGGGTTGTTAGTGGACATGCAATCTGCATTTGCACACCAATTTCCGAGCTCCTGTCTTGAAAATGAAGTGACCGTTTTGTGAGCACACGCATCTAGTGGTTCTGTATTTTACGTTGGTCGACCTCTGAAAGCTAAGAGAAGAAGTTGCTGTATACTGTAGTTGAAGCGTCGAACTCAAACAAGTTGTCAGCTTTGGTCAATCCACTAAGAATTCATCTTCTTGGCACTCAGGATTTATCTGCACCCACAACCGGGGCCACCCACCCGTTTAAAGGAAGGCAAACGGCGTCCACAAGCATGCAATAGTTGTTTTTGCTAAAATAGAAAAATGCGGGAAACCTCATATCCCATTTACCAAATGCACAATGATATTTTGCAGACATATCCGGTCAATTTACTCTGAGTTGACTAATGGTTGGGTGCATTACTGCGATTGGTACAACGCGACATGAGTATTCATTGCGTGTACACGGTAACGCATCTTAATTCAGTCGCAGAAAACGTTACCCTGTAGTACTTAATAATAATAGCGATGTGTGTTGTGTTGTTACCAGTCCCGATTAAAGACTTAAGTCTTCATAATCAATAAATAGTTAGGTCGATTTTTAAAAAAAAAATCCAACAGGGTAAATTCGTGTGTGGATTCCAAAAAAGTAGATCTATTTTTTAGTTTTCAAGATTTAAATGTTTAAAAGCTGGCGGCAATATATACGTTGCTTACGCTGTGGTATTCGCGAGCATAGCGAAAGGTATCCTCGCCTCTTAGTATTTGGTAAGGTAAGGGTTACCGGTACCCGAAACTAAATCGTAAACAGGTAAATATGCTTCAAATTGCTACCACGGATACCTCGGATATACAGAATTTTGTTTGTTAATAGTACACACTTGTTTCTCGCTGACCCATTCGAATCAAATATTACCGTGTGCACCTTCAGGAAACGCACCTTGTACAGGTTTGAAGTAATATCCAAACTCGCAACGATAACTTTTTACTGATTTTTTCAAAACAATTATTGCAAATATGTTTATTCATTATATTCTGATGCGGTGGATCGCCGTAGGACATGCAATTAGCCTTTTCTAAATAGCCAAAAAAAGTTACTGTATTTTTCTCAGTAGATGGCATTTCCAAATTAGCACATTGATTGGAACTTCCAATCAATGTGCTATATTATTTAGCTTTGCCCCTGAACGTGCATGCGAGTGATACAGTGTTCCGTGGTCAAACTTCTCTACTCTTTGTATAATAACGAAAAATAACGAATAGAGTTCCCCTAGCTAATACATTGCCCTTCGAATAGAGTGCTGTCGTACAGCGCGCTGTATAAAATAGAATGCGAACGAATAGAGTGCGTCATATAAGCATACTGTAATGGTACTTTACCTGATCATACTTGTATGTTCTACTTCGTAGTACCGTTCATTTATCATTCTGTAAAGCGCACTGATTACCGCAATTGCGTTTTTAAAGCTAGGTAAATAGAGAAAAGAAGAAGTAATATGCAAAGTGCCTAAAATATGCCACACTGTCAAATTGCTAGTAAACTTACTCGCATTTCTCACCTAGTAAAATTTATGAGTCTTATTTAGGAGTAAGTGAAGGAGTACGTTAATCGTTGTTAAGAGATCCCTAATGGTTCGGATGAGGTTATTCCAAGTACCTCTGGTGTCGGTAGCATAGCAGACGGGAAAGCTGCAAGCGGGTCAGATCCATAGTTTGAGCGCGTTGCAGTTCTCGACACCGGAGCAGTACTTCCGCCTGTAGCTCCACGACTTGTGTACGCTGCCGATATCTGCCCCGGATCTCACGATGACCCGTTCTGCTTGGGGCCCAGGAGGATCTTGTAGATCTTGGGTCCCAAGATGACCTGCCTGGGGCCAAGAGGAGTATCTTGTTGTACTTCGTCCTCAGGGAAATTTTGTTGCGCTTTTTTATCGCGCTCTGGCCCCGTCTTGAAGCTCGGGGTAGTATGCTAGCGCATCTTCTCGTGTTATAAATCCCGGTGGTCCTTCTAAGAAGATTCTAATGTTCCTGCTAATAGCATTTCCCGTAACACCCCGACGCATGAGTGAAAGGCGTAACGAATCCTTAGCAGCAGGCTGCATCGAGTCTCCAATTGGACAGAGTCGAACACACAACCGTCGAAACTGATGCTTGGAGGACATTTTGAGAACCGAAAACTTCTATGCAAGAAGAAGAACGAAGAGTAGTAACAAAAAAATATTTCTTAAAAAAATTGAAGCGTTTTTTGTCTTAAATTTATCGTCAGTGTTAAAGCACTCGCGTTCACGAAGCCAGGCGCGGCGGTTTGCTCGCTACAACTCTAGGCGCGGCAGGTTGCTCGCCACAACGGTAGGCAAGGCCGGTTGCTCGTCACTTTGAAAATGTTTGATAACAATAGTGTGCCCAATTATTCACCGATTCAGCCCTAGAACGCCGACGAGATGAATAAGTAGGTGCTCACTGCTGCTACCACCGAAGATCGGAGAAACAGCTGGATTGGAGTCAGCTGAAAAAGGATAAAGGTGTGAAGCAGGTGCCAAGGAAGTGCAACGCCGCCAAAGAGTGCCAGAAGGCCATAATGGAGGACACCATCACGAGGCTCTCGAGCACGACAAGATCAACGAGCAGAAGCACCAGATCAAGGACCAGTCGCACACAAGTCGATAAGCTTCGTGCTGAACTGGTAGAGAAATAGGCGCAGCTCAACGAGGCCAAGTAGTCCGACAAAGCCAATTGCCATCACTTGTGAAGATGGCCATGGTTCAGGAAGAGATGATGAGTCGGTACGTCTCCCGCATTGGCTCGCTCGCGCTGAAGTTCAACTAGTAGCGTGATATTTCTCGTGCTCGTGAAAAAGACTCGAAGGATGCGATTAACAAGCTGAGTACTGACGTCGAAGACGGAGTAGTCTCCATTTCGAATACGAGTTGACGGTGAAGAAGGCTGCTGCCGATAGCGCCACTGATCAGGAGCTGGGCACCCAGGTGAATTAGCGCGAATGAGCTGGAATCGGTTGTGGGACAGATTTGGGAAGACCTAGTAGGTAGAGCCACAATCTGCTGCCATCGCCCCGGGCTCCGGTGAGTTTAGATGAGTTTAGCGACAATATGACGTCTCTGTGTGAGGAGGATCGTCAAGTGGAGCGTCAGCTGCAGGAGGAAAGTAGGGATCGTGCGAAAAGTGAAGGGAGGTATCAGCGGAGGGCTGAGATGGTGATATTCGAAATCCTCTCCGACGTCCTTAGCTCCTCCAGCATGCAAAGACGAACAGTCGAAACACAGCGGAGGACGGCTGCGCCGTCGACTCCGACGGGAAAACCATACCGGAGACCGTCCACTACGGCCCCACAACCGTCCCCAAATGCGCTCCGCATTCTCGGCGTAGTATCTGCCCACCCAGTGATCCAAGAGCACCCACAGGTCCTTCAATAGTTCACGCTCGCCAGCGACTCGGTCGACATGCGTCCGTAGAAGCCCCAGACTCAGTTCAGTCACTTTGTCGCGCAAGGGTGGCACGCCCACCGTCTCGGCAGCCCGAGCGTTAGCGCCCTCCTTTGTAACGGAGTCTTTGGCCTCCTTTAGCATCCGGTATACGGCTTCTCGTGCAATTCCTCGCATCGCCTCACCGCGTTACTCTCTGTCCTGGTCTCACAGATGTCGGTAGATCCACTACAACCGTGGCTACCATTTCCGTGTCCTCGAGAAGCACTACTAGGTTAGCGTACGCTTCCTGATCCAAGGCGGCTTCGTCGATAAGGACCGGCTCCACGACACCGTCCAGTTCCCTGTCGTTGACCACCTCGTCCAGACTGGCAACACTGCCTGGGCTTCGTCGAAAGTCGCGGTTAGCCTTCCTGACCTCGACCAACGTCTCCAACGTCGCGCTGAACCACTCTTGCCAATACTCAGTCGTAGACACTTCCTTACGGACGGTCTTGCGCGTCCGTTCTAACAGCATGGAAGACGATAGTCGCGCTCAAGACGTTGTTCCGGTGTGTGGCCGCTGTGGATACAAGGGCCACGGTCGTGCCACTTGTGGGCGCGCGAATATGACGTGTATACAGTGCGGCCAGTTCGGTCACGGCCTTGCTGAGCACGAATTGAACACTTCGCGCGCTTACGGTGGTAACCGGTTTGGTGGGCGAGGACCTCGTGGTCGCCTAAGTGCTTCTTTTGCCATGAGACCAGTCACGTTGTGGCTGAGTGTCCGACTATCCGTTCTCTACGGGCTATGGCGTCGCAAACGGCGAGCGCTGACACTCGATAATGAAGGCGACGGAGGAGCCACTCCTTCCTCTTGTCAGACGGTTGGCTCGGGTGGTGGTCGCTTTGGCGGTGACGAAAGGGCGCCGGTGATTGCCGACGTGAAGAAGGTCGAGGATGTTGGTGTGAAGGAAGTCAAGAAAGAAGAGGTTTGTAGTGTGAGCAAGGCCGAAGGGTCCGTGCCTGAAGAGGAGGCGGAAGAGCTGACTTCCAAGGCTGCCATAGAGGCGAGCGAGGACGGAGAGATCGACACGACCTTCTGCGAGGCAGCCGAAGGAACGGTTGAAGCAGTGGAGGTAACGAAGAGGATGGAAGTCGAGTCGGAGCTTCGAACTCGGTTGAGGTGAAGTCGAAAGTCCCGATTACCAGGATCGAGGTTTTAAACCAGGATCGAGGTTTTAAAGAGCATCCTGAAAAAGAGCGGCGAGTCCGCGAGGGTGGCTACGGGGATCCCTTACTCGACGAACGAAGTCGAGATTGGAGACACGATGTTTCTGGATTGGGTAGGTGTCGAGCTGGGAGAGTTGCCGGATCCGGTGGTAATTCCCGGGGTGGTGAGGGCGACTACGGTCTCTCAGAGCTCAGACACGGAATCTGTGCCGGATCTCGTGGTTGAGACTTGCGACAGCAAGGTGGTTGACGACTCAGACGAGTCCAAGTACGCTCGTCTGTTCACAGACGGGGAACTCGACGCGATAGAAACAGGCGAGCCTGGACAAGAGGGCTTTGCTCTTGCTGGCTACCCGATCGCCGTCGAGGCGGAGAAATACAAGAAGGAGCTCGAAGACCGCTTTTATCCTCTGGAGGAGGTAGAACTCAAGAAATGGATGGAGAAGATAACCGAGACTAAGGAAGATTCGTCTATTGAAGAAATGTCGAACTACTTGGGTATTCCGACGGACGTGTTAGAACAGACGCGCAAGACAACCCGAGCCAACCGTCTGACAAGAGGAAGGGGTGGCTCCTCCGTCGCCTTCATTATCGAGTGTCAGCGCTCGCCGTTTGCGACGCCATAGCCCGTAGAGAACGGATAGTCGGACACTCAGCCACAACGTGACTGGTCTCATGGCAAAAGAAGCACTTAGGCGACCACGAGGTCCTCGCCCACCAAACCGGTTACCACCGTAAGCGCGCGAAGTGTTCAATTCGTGCTCAGCAAGGCCGTGACCGAACTGGCCGCACTGTATACACGTCATATTCGCGCGCCCACAAGTGGCACGACCGTGGCCCTTGTATCCACAGCGGCCACACACCGGAACACCGTCTTGAGCGCGACTATCGTCTTTCATGCAGATGCCACGGAACGGACGATTGGTACCCGAAGTCGAACATGAATTTCCAGACGGAGTAGAGCCGTACTAACAGCCACCATCGGCGCACGGTTCCTCGGAGACCGTGGTCCTTGCCAACGACTCTGGTTCATTTGTTCGTGCCACGATTGTTGCTGCTGCATGAACGACTGCAACTGCTGCGCCAAAGCGTCCATCGACGCCAACACCGGCGATTCGGCCTTCTTCTTCTTCTTCTTCTTGGTCGACTCGTCATCCGAAAATTCGTCGTCTTCCTCAACGGGACGGTACATGTCCTTAAACACGAGCCGTTACCACGCCTCAGGGATGTCTGAAGCGGGGCTAGCATCGAGCGTAGTAAGTATGCGTTTGTTCCTGAGCCCTCGACGGAGCAGTTGGTACCTCATCTGAGGGTTGGGATAGTTCAGTGACTCGCATAGATCCGAGACACGGTCACCCCATTCTTCCACAGACTCACAGCGCTCACGCTTGGTAGTCTCCAACCGTTCCCATCGCTCATCGGCGGTACGGCTCAAGAACCGATTGTGAAACCTCATTTTCAGCGTCTTGAACGACCGGATGGTCGAGTTGCTCCACCATCGATCAGCTTCACGCCCCTATATCTTCTGGCGGAACACCAGCAACCGCGATTGGTCCGGTAACCCATCCGTGTGGGCTTCAAACAGCTCCCAGAAGTCACGAGCCTTCTCAACCGTAGCCGAATCCGAATAAAACATCGGCAGCACTTTCACGGCATTCGACACCAAGGTCGACAGACTGAACGCGTTCATAGAGCCTCCTATGGCTCCAGGACCGGTTCGACTTCTAGGCTACAACCCAGCTACTTCATCCTGGCGCCAGTAGCGATCCGTGCCCGGGTCTTTTACACGCGAAGTAGTTCGCATTCCAGCAGCCGTAGCTTGAGGCGGGGCCCCTCACGATGACATTCCCCCAGCCCGAGTAGGATGGCTCGCCGCCGTCGACGCCTTCCGTACACATTCTTTGCTACGGGACCGTACCCCGGGTCCTGTCCTCTATACCCACAGGCGATCAGGAATCCTTCGCGGCACTCCAGCTCCAACCGAAGGCCGAACGATCAGTTCGTCGCGCTTCAGGGCCAGTGTACCGAGGAATAAATCTACTCGGATCCCTCTGCGACGCAGGTTCCTCTACAGTTCTGCTTGCATTCCTATCGAGTAGTCGAGGGAAGCTCCGTAGTCATACTCGTCCAAGCGGGACGGACCTTGACCAACGTTACCGTAAATAGACGGCATCTCGTGCCGAGTGAAGGCGACCCTGCCTCCACCGTGCTCTTCCTTCACGACGGGCTCGGCTTCGGCCTTGAACTCGGTCTTGACCGCAGCCGTCCCTTCCGTAGGATCTGCCTCTTGCTCGTCCTCTTCATCGTCCTTGGACTCCTCTTCTCCAGCGGCCACCAGCTCTCGCATAACCTCGGACTGCTCCGCTCCTCTCGATGCACCAAAGGCAGACCGTTCTTGCCCTTCGGTCGTCGCTCCTCCTTCCGCGCTTGCTTTTCTCAACGCAGCGCGTTCCCGAGCAGCCGTCTCCAGCCGCTCTATCTCGGCCTGAACCTCGACTGCTCTCTCCTCTGTGCGAAAGCGCTCGCGCATCCTCTCAGCTCCCAACGCTCGGTTTCGACCTGTTCAGCGGTCGGCACCTCTTCTTCGAACATATCGCCAAGCTCTCCTTCGTGCGTGCACTCCCAACTTCGCTTCCCGTACCTTCACCGTAGAAATCCATCTCCAATAACCGTATCCGAAACAACCGTGCTCCGCGCACTCGTACCAATTCAACCGTGCCCCCTGCCGGTTCTCCAACAACAACAACCTTCCGTAAGCACTCGACTTTAGCGCCTCTGCACCCAACACCAACCTGCTCTTCTTGTTCTCTGGGGCGAGGCTTGCTCCAACAAATAACGGCGCTTCCTTAGGATCATCCGAGCGCTTCCGTGCGCTTAGATTCCTTGCGCGGCAGCAAAGTCCTCCGTCCTTCAGACTCTTCAGAGCGTCCCTCGAGCTTAGCGGTCCTACCCTGGCTTCTCCACCACGTGTCGCGAGTCGTCCCGGAAATGGGGCGGGACTACAGACGCTGTCTTATTGGACGGCTAGGCTCGTAGGCAAGTAGGTAGTTGGTAGCTTGGTAACAAGACGAATCTATAAGAATAAAGACCCAACTTGTTGGCTTCCAGGTAGATTCACGACTGATCCTTTCCTAACATACCTTCACCAGCTACGACCGTGGCGTCCGACGCCAACGCACTCTTCCCGAACCTTGCATGCCGACCAGTTCCCGGCACGCCACCGCCTAGCACCTCCCACGGACGCTCAGACGCCCCAACCGTCCTTGCGCAGCTTGCCGCTGCGCCGCACACTGTTGTGGCCTCCATGCCACCCGTCCCAGGTCACCAGGGTGCTGCCTTAGCGCCCGAGGTTTCGACGCCTCTACTGCAATGGCTCTTGGGTGGCAGCTCGATGACTACTGCCACCTCAATACAATTCTTCAGTATAGTCCTCGCGAGCTGTTGCACGGTACTGCGACTCTTCCCAAGGCTCATCTCATTGAAGCTCCACCTCTTCATCAGTCGAGCGAGGAGGACGGACCATCCGTCCGGGACGGTGTCCTCCGTCCCTACTCGTGACAGCCTGCAGGTGGATGAAGTGCACCTCGTGATCCGGAAGCGTTGCAATGGTGTTGGCTTCTTCATTAAGTTCATCTAATACCGGAATGAACACGATTTGTACTTCCCACCGTTGACGATATGCAAGAGCGCTTCACCCTTTTCCTCCATCCTTGTTGCCGATGACGGTAAACGGAGATATTGGTTTTCCTGTCTAAAACCTGTCCAGATTTGTCCAAATTGTCGACAGCATTTACCAAAAGTGAGCAGAACCTGTCCAGAAACCGACAAAAAAACCGTTATTTACAAATCTCATTTTTATCTTACAAAACTGATCTTTGGGATAAAACCACAGTGTGCCTGAGAGCACATCCATAACCAGCCGCGCTTCGCTTGGCTGGGCGCCCCTTCGGCACCCCCGATTGGATGTACTGGACAGTGCGATGCGTGGCTCGCTGGTGAGCTCGGCGCTGGGCCCGCCTCCGCAAAAACCGCGCGGCCCTGCTTCGCGGGCACCTCGCGCGGGTTTGCTGCGGCTCCGTGACCTCGCACCAGCTCGCCTTAGTTGGTAAACTGTAGCGCTATTGCGTGTAGTCTATCAAATCTGTATCTGGTTTTCAGTAAAATAATGCTTATCTCTACTAAATCGGTTATTTATCCTGGTAGTGCTACGAGAAATAGTACGTACAGCCAACCAGGATTAATTCGCAGAATTGATCAATGTGGCACACATAGTTTTCAGGCATACAAATTCTAGCGTATCAGTTAATAAATCGAGTTTTGTGCATGGTTTGTGAAGAGCTACGTGGGGCAAAACGCAGAACGCAGAAATTACGTATGCGGCGAAACGGCCTCGTTTATCTGGAGATGTCAAAGGTGTAAAAAAAATTATCTGGTCTATCTGGAGATGCTTAGCAGACACGGCTTCGGGCACAACGGCGCCCAATGCATATGATCAGAGCAAACGTGTTCAGCGGCAGTTTCAGCGGGTTG
This sequence comes from Phytophthora tentaculata, assembly GCA_033557915.1. NCBI lineage: Eukaryota > Oomycota > Peronosporomycetes > Peronosporales > Peronosporaceae > Phytophthora > Phytophthora tentaculata. The sequence goes on from JAUCEA010000009.1 coordinate 1,028,813, forward strand.
CTCTCCTCGAATCCAGTCAGTGTATGTAGTAAAGCGCAGTCCTTCTCCCGAGCGGCGAAAGCCTTCAAGCCATTCATAACTAGTTGTCCTGTCACACTCACGTTCAATTAACTCGTCCTCGCGTTAGCTGTAAATAAAAGTTCTTTGGTTGTTGTCGCCAATTAAAACAAAATATGACCACTTCGATTAACTGACCACCCTTTGTGCACCCCTACCAATTCGGCGCGCGGTAGCGAGAGGTGTTCCGCTGAGGGAAAAGTGGCTATCACGGCGAGCATAAAAGTACGAGTGAGATGATCGGTGAGGAAACCGCATATTTCTATGAATTGACTACCAATAAGACAGAGTCTGGCATTAGTTTACTTTGATGAAGAGATACTCTATCGAAGGATAGAAAGTGACGACATCTTTCACATGATATTACCTTCCGCAAACGATTAACAAGTTCAAAGGCGTAAAACTGAAATCACTTATCTTAAAAAAAAATAAGTGACTTCAGTTTTTTTTCAATACGCAACTACCAGCCCAATCCTCTAGTTTTTGGACAAATTGGACAGATTTGAACGCTTTTTGGACAGGATATCACCTACCTAAACAGAACGTCCTCCATGTCAATCAGGGTTGCTCGAAATTAAGTTGTAGTTTAACAGGCGCTGCCGTTAAGCATGTACCTAAAAGTAGACTTTTACGTGCCGTCACGAAATTGGCTTCCACAGCCGTTCAAACCGATATCATTCAACAGCCTGTAACTTCACGAGCACAACGAAAGCGCTTATATCTCCGTACGAGCTCTACATAAAGAAAAATGACGGTGCGAAGATTGCTGCTTTGACGCCACCTTGCCGAAAATTACAGGATCTTTTTATTTCATCGAAGTTATTTTACCCTTTTCATGTAGAAATGGTGTAAAGTGCAGAACTCGCGCTGAAGAAGTGTTGTACAGTGCTGTACGCTTAGTGTCTAGTGTTAGATATCAGTCGGATAACTACTTGGTAGTATTGGCCCAACCTGTTATGAACCATGCTACACACGACATGATGTGGGGTTTCAGTAAAAATACAGGGCACAACTAGCGGGAAGTGAATGCCAGCAAAATCGTAATACGCCGTGGATGAATATTCCGTGCTGCATCTAAGCAACCTGCGTCAGCCACCAGATCACTAGCCACATCGGTTTCCCAAAATAGTTTTATGAAGATCGATGGCGATTTCATTTAGTTTTTATGAGGGTCATTTAATGAAATCGCCATAGGTCTTCGTACAACTACGTGGTGTATCAATTTTAGCACGTAATGGAGTTCTCGCTGCGTATTTACAAGCTAGTAGTGGCTGCATTTCCTACAGACACTAACTTTTGTTTACCCGTACAGCTGACTTCTGTACAGTGTCATACTGACACTATATTTGGAAGCACCCTTCACTTGAACAGCCAAAGAAGACATACAACAACTCTCCAAGCACCAATGTTTCTTACGCAACAGAGACGGCACGAGCGTTGGTTCTTCAGTTACAGGTTCGGCAGAATAGTCACTGCACTTTGTTGTAGTATGTTGTTTGCACAATATTTGCAATTACAGGCTCGGCAGAATGGTCACTGTACTTTACTATGGTATGTATGTACACGAACCTGTGCGCCGAGGTTTGTTGGAGATACGGGGGCCGAAAGGCCCCCGTTTCTCCGACGGGTCGTCGGCTAAGTCCGATTTCCGATCAGCCACACTAAAAAAAACGCGTGGAGCTCGTCGTGCTAACCAGGATAGCTGTTAGCAAGATGGGCGGTATTCAGCCCAAGGAACGGAGCCGATTAGTGAAGGAAACGATGGTTAAGTAGCTCTTTCCACCTCAGCTCGTTTGTCCTGAAAATAATTTATCTGACACAAGTTTGGTTGCTCTGTTTTCTCGACCTCAACTCGTATGGATTCCAGAAAGCATGAACCAATCAGGAAAGCCATTTTGTGTCGTTTCTAGCTGTACGTGCGCTCCCGGGTAAAAGACTACAAACAACGCGTTGTAGAAGACGTGGAGTTTAAGTTTGACGTACTTTACGTCAAGTACCAGTGCAGTTCCGACAATTCTACCACTTTTTCAACATTGGGTTCGTGTTATGCCGATCGTAACCCCGGCGTGGTGATGCACCTTCCTTTTGTTACTTGCAAGAAAATTGGTCTATCAAGGAGACTATTGGAACACGTCCATGACGGTATAATGTCGCCGAATGGGTTGGCAAGTACAATTTCACACTTGGAACGGCGACGCCAGAACCGCTACTATCACTTACTGTCAATATTTGTTTACGGAGTGAGCCCGAATCATGATCGAAACCCTACGTATATCCCACCAACACCCCCCACGCTGACGAAATATCTCGAGAAGAATAAAGTTCTTTCTTTCTCATGGATCATTAACAGACACTTGGTTGAAATCTACTGAGCTATATGGATCGTTGTGTGAGATAGTGATGCGGCAGGTTAAAGTGAAGAAAGTCCTGAGAATGGACCATTCAGTGAAGTTCTGCAAGCGGTTAAAAATTTGCAGCGCGCAAGGACAGCGCGAGAGCTTAGTTGACGCAAAGATGCTGCTTTTGCTACAAAATGAAGTTGGGCAGATTGTTGGTCGTCATTTGACGCGGTCAGAGAATCACGAGGAGACCGAGAAACTTCTTCTTGATGTGAAATCTCAGTTTTCGGCTGACGGGGACTGCTTTGTTATTAGTGATAATGCCACAGCGGTACGGAAACTACTAGGAAAAATCTATGGCGACATGGTGTGTGTCAAACAAGATCCCTTTCATGTGATCACTCGCTTTAGTGAGGAATTGAAATCGAAACCTATCCGTAAGTTGTTGTGCAAGCAGCTGAAGACGGCATTGTACGATGTGAGCCGCGAACTGCGATCACCAAAAAAAAGGATATGGAGTGTTGCTTACGGGATGTATTGGCCAAAATTGATATTAACGAGCTGTCGTGTACGGTGGCCGAGTGGAATGGATGCATTGAAAGTAACGTCAGTCAGATGGCGAGAGGGGGATTTACACGTTCAATCAAATGTGTTTACGGAAGGTGGCGGTACTCCAGTCCGAATCACTTCAGCTAGCCAGCTGGAAGGATTTCACTCTGGGTTAAAGAAGCTGCTAGTTTGCGATGTCCGAGCGGAAGTCGGGCTGCGCATTCTTGACGTACACATTGTGCAGCACAATATCACTGTAGGGGCCCGGTACGGCAGGAATCCCGAGCTTGGTCAAGTTGACCTGATTGCCGCATGCCGTTCAGCTCTATTATGCAACCTCAGCAGACCAGGAATTTATGAATCGCCTTATGTCCACACCGTTTAGACCCCCACAATATCGATCTGCTACTCCGCTGGACCTCTCGTTCAAGACATGGCAGACAATATTCCAGAGCGCTCGTGTTCACCCCGAAGTTTTTGAATCAAATCTCACACGTTCTAGGCAGCTTTTTGGTTCTATCAAGGAGCTGTTGATGAAAAACGCAACTGCACTAAAGCCTGGCTCGGTTGACCGTCGCGTGTTCATGCACACCCTCCGTCTAGACGACGACGCGCGCGATGGAGCGACCGGATTTTCCTCGGACGAACTGCTAAGACAGCTTCGAAAAGTGCAAAAGGCTGCTGGTCGTTCTTGGGCTGAATCGGTTCTTGTCACGACCGTCACGTTTAATTTTGTAGTATCTACCAATGGTAACTCGCAGCTGAAGTTACGGCGTCGTATCATTCGCACGGTAGAGGCAGCTCTGAAGGCTGTACAGCCTGCGGTGCAAGCGCGTAAAACCTCTACAACACAGTCCAGCATATTTCAGTTCAGGATGCAAACGGAGAAATCCACGACAAACCTGCTCTCAACTAACGAACAAAGACTGCAGATTGACCTCTTCACTAGTATCCGTAACGCCAAGTACATTTCCAAGTCGGACAGGATTAAAGTATTCTGCATGCTTCTCGAGTTTGCGGCTTCTATTTGCGATAGAATCCGATCGTTCACTGAGAAGGACATGCGAGCACGCTGGGAATCAATAAAAAAAAATGCAAGTAGCACCGGAAAATCTTTGAAAATCAAAGTAAAATTATTGCCTGGTGCTACAAGCAATACTCCACGACACCAAACCGCGGTACTTGAGCCAAATTCTGCTTCTTCACCCTCACCGACCACTCAATTCGTTGCGGCAGCGACCTGTGAGTCTTCCATCCAGCTACCTATCTCTCCACCAAGTCCCCTAAATGGTACTTTTACTGCTGCCGACGATCCTTTTACGGCTCCCCAGGAATTGGCACCCCAGCATGTCCAGATATCACTAGCAAGCAGCGCTCCACCCGTCCGGATAGCAGACCGGCATCTCGAAGAGCTGCGAAATCATTCAAACCGCGCGGCCCAGGAGCACGTGTGCTTGCTTCGTTAAATTGCTCTTTGGTGTGTGAAGTCACTTGGATTTTATGTTTTTAACACTAATAAATAGAGGGGGAAACGGCCGGGAAGAGCTGGTCAAAAAGGTCTCGGGAAAACCCCCAGTATTACCAGCCACCCCACCCACCCCTGCGCCGAATAAATTCGCTTCTGCGTATACGCAACGAAACAAAGCGAAACTCAGAGTGGACATAGGCCTACAAAAGGTAAATGCCAAGCTACAGCGCGGAGGGCTGCGTAGCTACTCAGCAGCGGCGCTACAGCCCGCTTCCCATGGTCGGCGGTAGATGTTTTTATTTAAAAGATTTTCTTAACGCGAAGAGTCGCGCTTTCCTTTGAATTTTACCGAGGGCATTTTACCTCGGATGATTCCTACCAACTAACAACGCGGTTAAAAAAACTACGTAATGGAAAGCTGGCGGAGCCCGTATTGTGCTTTAGTTTGGCCGTAAGGACAGGGCCCACAGAAAATGTCGAATGCTCGTTAACCTCTAGGAACGGTCGCTGGGTAGAGTTTTATCTCCCGAAACCCTGTAGTAGATACTTCGCCATGCCATTCTAGGGATCTATACGTTGCTAACTACTACCAAGTAGTTATCCGACTGATATCTAACACTAGACACTAAGCGTACAGCACTGTACAACACTTCTTCAGCGCGAGTTCTGCACTTTACACCATTTCTACATGAAAAGGGTAAAATAACTTCGATGAAATAAAAAGATCCTGTAATTTTCGGCAAGGTGGCGTCAAAGCAGCAATCTTCGCACCGTCATTTTTCTTTATGTAGAGCTCGTACGGAGATATAAGCGCTTTCGTTGTGCTCGTGAAGTTACAGGCTGTTGAATGATATCGGTTTGAACGGCTGTGGGAGCCAATTTCGTGACGGCACGTAAAAGTCTACTTTTAGGTACATGCTTAACGGCAGCGCCTGTTAAACTACAACTTAATTTCGAGCAACCCTGATTGACATGGAGGACGTTCTGTTTAGGTAGATGATATCCTGTCCAAAAAGCGTTCAAATCTGTCCAATTTGCCCAAAAACTAGAGGATTGGGCACGCAATCCAGTCCTTGCGTGTATAGCTTTGCAGATATGAGAACGGGACTACAATTGCTCTTCTAAAGAAAAAAATAAAAAAATAACACTAATAAACTGGAAGCAAACCGACGCGGTTAGATTGGCTCGTCGTCAATATCGCCCTCCTGCAAAAATTATAGACGAAAAGGCTGACTGACACAAACTCCTTCGTCACTATTAGCTTTGCGTTTGTTTTTTCTTCTTTAATTTTACATTTACCAGTTCCCTGTATGCAGGCAACCTCATGCCAAGATACCCGTCTCATTAGTTGTCTTCCTACAGCACTGAAGACCTCATACTCCCTGAATAAAGGCACTCCGTACTTATATTCCCCGCCCTAAACTCAAACTCCTTCGGCGGAATCATCAAAATGGTCGAGCTACGTGTCTAATCTTGCAGCACTGCGCTTGATCTCATCTGTCTGCAGGCGAATTCGGTGCATATAGTGTTGGTTTTCGATTTTGAGCCCAAACAGGTAGTCTTCCTAGGCACTTCCACTGTAAAATCTCAAATCAAAATGAAGAGTAACAACCTGGGATCCACTGCCCTCCCAGACCAAAGCAACACGTCTATTTAAGTGTACGTTTAAAAGCATTGAGACTAAAGCTTCACATCGAATAGGATTACCCGAGCTCTGGCTCTACATGAAACGTTAAATTTTGATCCAGTCGGATAAAAACGATATTCAAGCAGCTAATATGTAGCCAAGCTACGTTAACCAAGCATTATGATTCGCTAAAATGCGACAAAAAATACGCGAAATCTGAGAAATTGAAATCAGAACGAGAGAAAACGAACAGTGCGAGGAGAAGCAGACCGAGGCGTTCGACGCACCTGATCCACCTGTTGGTGACGGTAACGCTTCCGCGCCGACAGCAGAGTTTGCTGCTGAGCTGCCTCTGCAATGTCCGCACGAAAGAATCGCGCAGTTTTACGTTCGCGAGTGTTACCCACGTGTACGCAGGGATCGGTAAATCCGTCTTCTATGGATATTTCTTTAATCACTTCCTACGCGACGAGCGGTACAGTGGTTTCACCGTCGTCACTGCATCCTTCTCAAAGCATTCCGAGCTGGATGCTGTCGCGGCGTTTAAAGGTGGCAACCATATCCCAAGGCCACCGGAACTCTCGATGCATACCTGGTTTGACAACCTGTCAGAGCCACGTGCAGGTCCAGTCATTCATCTATATGACGGGCCACCCAAAACACCTGTGCAACCCCCAAACAAGACGGTGTGTTTTACAAGTCCAAATGAAAAATGGCTCAGCTCACGTGAGAGCGCCGAGGATCACATCGAGTTGTACATGCCGCTGTGGGGGGAAGACGAACTGTTTGCCGCCGCCACATCACTCGGAATCGATTCCGTGATAACTCGAGCGGTGATTGACAAGCGAGTTGGCCTATTTGGCCACGTGGCTCGAGAATGTCTTTCCCAGGATGAACACTTTGTGAAGATGCGGCTGAGAAAGCTTGAGGAAACAATTTGGAGCATGGACACACTTGCCGAACTTAAGCGACTGACAGGCGAGGGAACAGGAGGCATCATACACCACGGTGGGTGCCATTACGTTCCGCTTCAAGACGAAACATGGGACTTCCATGTTCGCATAGCTTCCCAGTTTGTGACCCGCTGGGTGCTGGAGAGGATCGACACCGTGCATTTCACAATTCGCGACGAAATCATCGCATATATTCGTGATATTTCGGAGCCAGCAGCGTTTCGTGGCCATTTGCTTGAATTGAAGATGCACGAGACGTTGAAGGGGGGTGTTCTAGTTCGCGCTGTTCCTCTCAGTGATGGAGAAAAGCAAAGGAACTTTCGATGCTTATCAAGCAAGAAGTTTTTCCATTTCGAGCCTGGCAAACTTTCGGAGGAGACATTGAAAACGGGACCCTACCACATTCCTTGGGCTCATAACTATGAGTCAATTGATTCATTCTATTATTCAATCGGAGTGGTCAACAAACGCCTCCTCCTCTTCCAGATGACGGTGTCATCGCGACATCCTGTCAACGGGAAAGGAATTGTGGCCGTGCTCGACAAGACCAAGTTACTGGACGGAGCACTGGACGACCCGAGGAGTGTTAGGCTGGTATTTGCCGTAGCCAAATCCGATGAGAAGAAACTGAATCGCGAACAAAGTATCCCGTGGGATCCAGATGCTGCGGAGACCGAAGGTGTGTCTATCATCACCGATATTGGACGAACGCGAAAGCTTCAGTTGGAGGCGATCAACGTGAAAACTGTGCGAGATTTACGCGGAGCTATCAGTGCGCCAACTACGGAACAACGGGCGTTCTTCAGTGATCGTGTACAAGAGATGTATACGAATTTCCTCAAGAAGTTTGACGAGCGACAGCACTCCATTGGGACGATGTTGACAAAGATCCCACAGTACGTATGGGAGATGTAGCTCTGCAATTTGGACCTAGTGGCCAACGAAGGATTTTTAGTTTGTGGGTGGCGTCAGTAGCAGCGTTAATTGCATGGTAAGGATTTCCATTGTCAATTCGGTTTCTTTTTTTATTGGGAATGGTGCTTCTGTCCCTACCCCAAGACTTTCTGTGAAGCATTCATCCTACAACACCATGACTGGCACGAAGCTGTAATACTCATCACCGGAGTTTCTGAAGCACCTTTATCTACAACAGAGGCGCATCGTCGACGCAGCCTGAGTGACTCGGCTAAGTGGCCCAGTAATTTCGTTAGGCAGACACCCCCAAAAATTTATCTATAATTTAGTATTTCTTAAGTGTACGTCCAGGCCGTGCGTTAGTTATTCCAGCAACTAAAGTTCTCAGTAGCCCGGGTACATGTACAATGCGTTAGTTGCCAAATTTCAGCCAAACCTGGCATTTGTCATCTATAGCTCTGCTGGTACGGATGCTCTTAGCGGGTTAATGGATTAACCTTCATCTTTATTTACCACATATCGTAATCTACAGCCTTGCCTGTCCGTACAAGCCAGTCAACGCAGTACAGGTCGTGCCGCTTCGCGATGCGCAGCAAGCGTGCCGACGGGATAGGCTCCGGGTAGTGCTGAAAGAGCCACTCGAGGATCTCCAAGTGGCCCTCAGCCACCGCCTTGATGGCCACGTCGGCTGTGCACTGGGCCAGCCCCTCCCGGTGCAGAAAGTCAAGAATGTTGAAGTGGCCACCGAACGCAGCCGCCTCCATCGCTCGGTTGTTGCATCCCTTGCCATAATTCGAGTGCAGCCACTGTAAGATATCGAGTCGCCCGGCACCGGCAGCGTTGTTCATGGCGAATAGACTGCAGCCTTCGTTACGGTGCAAATGTAGCCATTTGATCATGTCGAAGTGGCCTTGACGAGCAGCGCGGTCCATGGCGTCGGCCGTACAGCCTTCCTCGCGGTTGTTGTGGAGCCACTGCACGACGGCCAAGTGGCCGAACGCGGCCGCATTGTCCATGGCCGCAGTCGTGCATCCTTCGTCTCGGTTCTCATGCAGCCACTGCACCACGTGCAAGTGGCTGTTCAGCGCCGCGTCGTCCATGGCCGCAGTGGTGCATCCTTCCGTACGGTGTTCGTGTAGCCACTTGACAGTCTCGAGATGTCCATAGGCAGCGGCTTGGTCGATAGCAGCTATGGTGCATCCTTCAGCTCGATGCTGATGCAGCCACTGCACTATTTCGAGGTGGCCATTCATCGCGGAGTTGTCCATGGCTTTGGTGGTGCAGCCTTCGTTACGGTTGGTGTGCAACCACTTGACTACGTCGAAGAAACCTCTTCGTGCGGCCCCATTTATCGCTATCGTAGTGCATCCCTCTGCTCGGTTCGCGTGAAGCCACTGTACGACGCCTAAATGGCCGTTGACCGCAGCCTGGTCCATTGCAGAGCGCTCACAGCCCTCAGTTCTGTTGTCATGCAGCCATTTGACCGTCTCGAGGTGGCCGTTCGCGGCCGCCATGTTCATAGCGTTAGTCGTGCACCGTGATCCATTTGCATGAAGCCACTGGATCACGGCTAAATGACCATTTGCTGCGGCCTGGTCCATCCGGATGGACGGACACTCGTTGTGGAAACAGCGCTCGGTAAGCCACTTGACCGTCTCGAGGTGGCCGTTCTCGGCCGCGTTGGCCACGGCGTTCACTGTGCATTCGTCTCTCGCGCCGACGCTGTGTAGCCACTGGATCATAGTCAGATCTCCTTTGCGAGCAGCCTCGTCAATCAAATACTGGTGCTCCGGAGGTGTGGTGTGTCTATGCAGCCATTGGGCCGTGTCTAGGCGGCCATTGCGTACGGCGATCAGCATCTCCCGTGCGCCCCAAAATACGTCCAGCGTATCTTGCTGCTCGTACAGCCACTGGAGCACCTCGACGTGGCCGTTCCTGGCCGCAGTCTCCACGGCCTTGGTCACGCGAGCACGCGGGAAGACGACGGCCAGGCGGCGTAGCACTGCTATGTGGCCGCCCGCTGCGGCCGACGCCATGGCCGACGTGGCCATCGCCTGACGCTGCAGCTTGCCCATGTCCTGGATCTTGGCCATGTTTCTTGCGGCGATTCGCTCCACCAGGTGCTCATGGCCGGCCCCACATGCTTCGGCCAGTGTCCACAGTTGCGAGTTGTCAAGCAGCGCGTCCAGCTCCCGTGTCACGTGGTCCAACGCCTCGATGCGCGGCCACTGGCGACAGACGAAGGCCGCAGAGGTCAGCAGCGGTGGTGAAGGAGGAAGGGGTCGGCGGAGGGTCTTGGCCATCGCAAAGGGGGTCAGTGAAGGTGGCGGCCAGCGCGGAAGTTCGAAAGTGTTATCATGAAGAGGTGCGAAAGCTGAAACCAGCTGGTGACTCCAAGCAGAAATGAGCAATCGAAGCGGAAAATCGTACTTATCGAGAAGTGGTCTTTTCAACAAGAAGAATCGCTTTTCGCGGGGTATCATGTATTAAGAACTGTAAAAGCGAGTATTGTACGACAGAGAGATGAGAGTGATATAAAATGCTGCGTCGGTGAATCTGAGAAGGATGTTGAACGTTCTCGTGGTTCAGACTGAGATGCAAATGGTTGACTTGACGTTTTGAGATTGGTTTGCCAGAGAGCACGTATCTGTCTTTGGTCGTTTATCCAAGGATACCTTGCAATCCAAACGAGGCGATAACTCAACAGCCCAGCTTAACTGTTCGATGTGGCAATTTGCCACAACATGGCCTTGCCACTGGCAAGGCCATTTTGTCGACTTGCAAATTGCAAGTCGCAATCAAAGTTGAAGCCACTTGATTTGTAAAACAAAGTCAGACTGCACACCATTTCTACACCAACTTTAGAAATGATGAATTTCTACCAATCCACGCACGGCGCCCCTTCACGCCGGTTTTAGAAACAAAAAGTTCTTTGGCTCCGCGCGCGGGAAGCTGCGGCAGGAGGCGTTGGTCTGCGCGAGCGATTCTGCGTCTTCCAGGTGGCCTTGAACCTCCATCCGACATGAATTTTGCGTGTCTCGTATGTGAGCAGGTGGTGGGGGAGGCCCACGCGGTGGGATCGGCCGGTGTCTCCCCCCAGAGCGCGCGCATTGAAGACGTCACAACCCCCCTCTCTGACGCAGTAGAATCGGCTTTTAGCCCTCCTGGCGAACAGATTTCGACGGTGAAACGTGAACAAGCGATTCTCCATGCGACGGACAGTGTGCAAGTGTCTCGCTGCTGCGTGTGTGACGGTATTTACCACACACCGTGCCTCTTAAAGCTGGGAGGTGGCCAAAACAAGGGGGAATCAACGTTTTCGTGCTTAGAATGTCGCGCTAAGACCCAGAAACTGACCAAGAAGGAGAAAAAGACTCTAGACGACGATGCTCTACCAATTCTAGTGCCGGCACTGGCTTTCCCGTACCTGAGAAGACCTCAAACGGCTAAAAATGACGGGAAATCGCTGAGAAAAGGTGAAATTTCAGTAGAAAACAACGAAACCAACAACGTAACTACAGTGGAAACTGATGCCAATGACTGGGACGTGTTTTCAACCTCCATGGAGGTTTGTACGACCTGTCGACAGGTGCAGATTGGGTCTGAAGAGAGGCTAAACTGCCACAAGTGCCACGGTGCACGTCTCCATGGACGCTGTGTGACTCGCCATCAAGCTGAACATGGAGCCATTGCTAAGAAAAAGAAAATGTATCGTGGAACTGGCAAGAAGAGACATCGGTCGTCGTCCATAGCCACGTTGGAGTTGTGTGCGCCCTGTTTAGCGACCAGTGACAAGCAGGTGAAGCAGCTGGTGGACGGATCTATCGAGACACGCACCATTGCGATGCTAGTGAACGACGAGGACAAAGCAGAGGGCCAAATACAGTGGTGGAAGGACTGCTGCATGTGCCAGGGGCGCTTCTGCTTGCAGGAATTTTGCGACGCTCAGGAAACCGACGCAAGCTTGGAAGAAGTGCTGGCCTGCGCCCCACTAGACCAAGACACGAAGTGGTGCTGTGTGCATTGTGCGCCTATTGCACGTTCCCTTGCTTTAGTGACAGTGGTGATCTGCGATGGATGCGATGGAGAGTTCGACATGGCTACACTGAATCCGCCGCTTACAGAAGCTCCCGAGGGCGACTGGTTCTGCTCTGCGTGCAACATTAAAGCGGATCCTACTACTGTAACAGGATCTTCGACATATTCTCAGGAGTTGGCGACCGTGTTGACATGTGACGGCTGCAAACGAGAGTTTGGTAGGGCCAAGATCCACCCACCACTGACTAATGTACCGGTAGGAAACTGGTTTTGCCACGACTGCGTTACCGATGCTACTGATGCCGCCCCCAGTGTTGATAGCGCAGCAGTATCTCTAGTCCCCGTGACGCTATTGATCTGTGACTTGTGCGATAACGAATTCGACATGAAGGCGTTGGATCCACCGCTTACGGAAGTGCCAAGCGGCGACTGGTTCTGTCCAGGCTGTAGCTCTATACAGAGCAGGCAACAAAGCAAGATTCGCAGCAGGAAGACCAAGCGGCGTACGAACAAGTTCGAGCCTGCGTCTATCAAGCAAGAGGTGGTTGTGACGGTCTTGCTGTGCGATGGCTGCGACCACGAGTTCGACCCGCTGACTCTGAACCCTCCGTTGCTGAAGATCCCAGAAGGCGAGTGGTTCTGTCCAGCATGCAGCGCTGTTCGTGCAGGGAACGGTACACAACGATGTGTGGGTTGTGACACGATCTTCCACGCTGGAGGAAGTACTGCGGATCGCCTACATCGTCCGAGTGGAACCGTGGATGGTGTGATGCTGTGCGAGGCGTGTCGGAATCTACAAGTTGGATACACGCGGAGACGCTCAACACCCGCTTCGAGTGCTGCTCTACCAGCACAAAGTAGAAAGCGAAGCCGAGTGAGTGCAGGAAATGACGGCCAGAAGAACCCCAAGCAGATGAAGACAGAGCTTACCGGCCCTCCTGCACCTGAAGGCAGCACTGTAGTGGCTGAAAGTGCGAGTATATCGTCAAGGAGTGCGTCTGTTGATGACGCCACTGGTCCTCGTATCCTCATCCCGAAGCCGATCACTATGGTGGCATCTTCTGCTGGTCTTCGCAACGAGTTTGACGGCTCAAAGATCCCGAATGGCTGGAGCTATACAAACCCGACTGTGGTCGTTGCAGATCCCGGAGATACCGTGATCGCTAGCAGTATTGCGGACATCGAGGAGAGCGGCATCTTCATCATCTGCGATATTTGCTTCGGTGAGTTCAAGATGGCGGACATGCTGGGCACCGACGATGCCAGTGCAGTCCCTGCTCGCCCGTGGTTTTGCAAACCGTGTCTGAGAGCTCTGAAGCGCAGCAGGAAGAAGCGACCGCGGTTCTCGAAGCAAATGGTGCTGGAAATGCAAGTCTACGGTCGTCTATTACGTGCTACAGCGGCTAAAATCGTGGATGTGGACGCTGTAATTCGAGTGGGCAATCCGCCAAACTCTCGTGAAGAACGACGTCAAATGTACGAGCTGGTCGGGAAGAGTGTGGGGGTGTTCTTGCAGTGGGACAAGCAGTGGGTTATGGGGCGCGTCTTGGCCTTCCATGCAACTCTTCCGTCGATGCACCACACGATCCGCTTTGACGATGGAGTGGTGGCCTCTTTGCCGCTGTATGCCTTCCCCATGGTGATCGCGACGCGCACAATGCTCTACGTGAAGACGCCAGCGCTGCAGAACCAGTGGTGGCCAGCTCAAGTCCTGCGCCTCAATGCTCTTGCGAGGAAGCTGCTATTGCCGAGCGAAGAGGAAGAAGCTGGCGCGCTGTCGAATTTCCGTCTGGTTCGCATTTTTGCGAGCAACGAGCACGTGGAGACGACGCAGTATGTGTCGTGCTGGGTGCCTAAGTATCTGTGTCGAAGCATGAAGAGGTTCGCTCCTTCATTAGAGACTGGAACTGAGAAAGAATTGCTGGCAAAGTCAGTGGAACGCGCGCAACTGGAGCTGCAGCTTGAGACGGACCGGTTAGATCACTTCTTTCGAGCACTATTGGCTGGATTTCGACGCGTTTTGACGTCGACTCCGCAGCCTGTGAAGCCAGTAAAGGGAGCCAAACGCGCTTGTGGACATGCGGATGTCTTCGAACGGCGCGATCAAATCCGTGAGGTGTTGGTGGGTAAAGCTATTACTGTCACGTCGGGATCGAGCCAGGAGCTGTCGCCTGGGACGTATAAGGTGAAGAAGTTCGATCAAGACTCGAAGAAACATGTCGTCGTCCTCCAAAATGATGCAGAGGTCGTGGTTGATCTAATTGAAGGCACCGATGGCGTTGTGTATCATCTGAAAGATGCCAGTGCATTCAGTGAGCTCGCTATTATGCTGGAGTTAAGCGGCTCGGACGTCGGGGGAGGCATCCCAGGGGAATTCCACTCGAAAGAGCTGCTGGAAAAGGCGATTATTCAAGAAACCGGTGTACTTCGCCACGCTTTATCGACTTCAAGAAGACGTGAAGACTCGAACGGGACGTGTGGATACTGCTTGCTGGATGCGGACGAGTGTGAGGACGATCCAGATGCACACGACGCAGTAAGCAATAGTGAACTAGAGGAGTTGATGGTCTGTTCTAAGTGCGACAAGCGGTTTCACTCCACGTGCTGCGACCCACCGCATGCCCCGATTTCGCTTGTGAATCCAGAGGATGGAGAAGTTTTAGCATCGGACCTCAAGACATCGTTCGTGTGCAGCGATTGCACGTCGTGTGCTGGCTGTCACTGCCAAAAGAACGACGTTGACGACCCTGGAGAGACCTCTCCGCGATGGTCACAGTGGCGACTGCCACTCCAGACTGCTGCGCTCTGCACCAAATGCATTCCGTACTACAAGGCGAATCGGTTCTGCGGGGTTTGCAACTTGGTGCTAGACGATGAAGAGCTAGCTACCAGTGTGGATTTATTGACGTGTTCGACTTGTCACCACTGGATCCACGCAGACTGCGAGCCAGACCCGCATCCAGCTTTCCACGCGTTCAGCAGCGCTACCGATTTTGCTCTGGATGTCATCACGGATGCGTCAGACTCTCAATCGAACCTGGAGACTACGACGTCAGCTCGTGAGGCTGATACGGACTCTCAGAGGACCCCCGTGGGCAGTCGAAGTCCGTCGGAGGAACGCAACGTGCTGTCCAATGGCAAGAGCAGTACTACTACAGCTAAAGATGACGGAGCCGTCAAGACTGCGAAGCAAGTGGAAGAAGACTTTGCGCACTCGTTACGCTTCGGAACTGGCTATGACCCCAAGGTGCTGCACAACTATGAGTGTCTGACGTGCCGTAAGGTCCGTATGCTGCATGTTTTGCATCGACTGGGCGGCGAGGACAAGCTGGTGCTGTTCAAAGAGCCCGTGACCGAGGCCATAGCCCCCACGTACTTCGATATCATCAAGGCACCGATGGATCTGAGTACCATGCAGCACAAGCTCCTGGACGACAAGTACACGAGCGTCAACTTCCGCGCGTTTCGAGACGATTTCGAGCTCATGTGCTTGAACGCAGTCACGTTCAACACCAAGGAGCGGGACTTTCTGATCTGGCGTGAAGCCTGGCGGTTCTACGGCCAAGGACAGCGGATTTTCAGACAAACAGCGCCGAAAGCTCGCATGAAACAGCGTGGAGGACGCCACTACGATGCTCTGCTGGTCGCTGCGAAGAGACAGTTGCCCAACAATTCGGCGCTGGCCCAGTCGAACGGCGAGTCGGTCAGTAATGGCAACGAAGCGGGAGACAACGAAGATGACGACGACTTTGATGAGGAAGACGAGGGGGACAATGGCTCGGATGCCGGATCGGAAGCGAATAATCGACCTCAAGTCAACGCGGGGGTCTCGAATGGAGCCGCTACGCTCGTCTCGGACGTGGCATCCGTTCACGACAGCGACACCAACAGCAACGCGCCGGATTCGACAGCGAAGAACAGAAGCGAAGCCGTCACTGACGTTGTTCCTGTTGAAACAGGCTCAGCATTAGCTGTGACTACGGATCGGCGAATAGTCACGAGCGATGCGTTCGTGTTCCAGATGAAGCTTCGTACAGCCACGTCGCGGTCGCTTATCCCGTTGTTCCAGATCGTACAGACACGAACTTCTGCTCATACGTACAGCTGGTTGGATCTGTGTGCAGTGTGTGGGAGTGCTGGACTGACAGGCGAGTTCATCTTCTGCGTGGATTGTGGCGAGGGATTTCACTCGTTTTGTGCTCCTGGCATGAGTGCTGATAGGCTGGAAGACAACAATCAACTGCGTGCGTATTGGCGCTGTCCGAACTGTAAGATGTGCGAGATATGCGGCCAACCAGGCGCTGTCTGTGGAGTGGAGAGTAATGCTCGTGTTCCTGCGACTGCCGGCAATGTGGAGAGCCCGACGTCAGTGACACAAGTGAGTGAAGACACGGAGACCCCGCTGGAGTTAGCCAAGGCCGAGTCGCTGTTACTATGTGGACACTGTGATCGTGGCTTCCATGGCTCATGCTTGGTACCTGCTATTAAACTGCCGTCGAATCCGAAGAAACGCGACGGATCAAGCGCGATTCCTGTCATCTACTGCTCGAGTTGTGTGTCGTGTGTTAACTGTACAGATTCTAAAGACAGCAGTGTGGAGTATCTGGACTCAGACGAAGCCAAGAAGGACCATATCGCAGCGCTAGAACGGACGTACAGCTACGAGCAAGACAAATGTTTACACTGTCACAACCGGAAGGAGCGTGAGGTACAAGCACTTAAGGAACGTACCAGATTATTAACGGAAGTGTGGACTGATGCGGCGCGTAGAAGCAAGAAGGACGCTGAGAAATGTCCACTGTGCAGACGTAAATGGGACGCTGATAACGAGGAACTGATGCAGTGCGACGCCTGTGAACGTTGGGTGCATCCTCCGTGTGACGAGTTATTGAAGAAAGAGCCCAAGCGATACCAGACGCTGGCGAGCGACCCGAACGCCGTGTACGTGTGCGCTGCCTGTCGTCCTCAAGAGCGTCAACATCTCACGCCTCTAGTCTCGGATGGCGAAGGCTGGCGCTGTCAGACGCTTATTGCAGACATCCAGCGTAAACGAGTACAGTGCGAGTCCAGCTGGAAGGAAACGCTGATGCAAATGGAACAAGTGGAGCGCTGGAAACGTCTAGCGGACAACACACCGGTGTACCTGTACGTCATGCGATTGGGCGAGGAATGTCTGCGCAATTTTGCGTATCGAAGTCTCAACTTTCAGAGCGATTGGTACCGGTTTACGAAGCAGCAGGAGCTGGATGATACTGGCGTGGTTATCCCCGAGTGGCTGCTGCGTAAAGCTAATCGGTATATGCGATTCAAGAGGTACATGCGTGGTCCTCGTGCAGCAGCGCGACGTCGCGAACGCAAGACCCAGAGCTTTTATTCCAAGCAAGCGGTTGGTTTGAACACACGTAATGATGCCAGTGCTATCTGTATGATCGTATCGGAAGCTGCTAGTTGTGCTGCGTTACTGGCGTGTGTTCATCTGCTGTATGGATGGAGACCACTGCCTGAGGTTGTGATCCACTTGTTGTCTAGTGACGAGGACGGGATAGAGCAGCGGAGACTGGAAGAGCCACTGCTAAAGCGTTTACGAAGTGGAGAGAATGTTGATGGTGAAGCACAGCAACCGAGGCTGAAGCTGGAGGCGGAGATCGCGACGATCAAGGATCAGTATGATCGCAGAGTGGGCAAGAGACATCTCGTGCATGAACCATCGTCCGAGCTGACGGTGTTTGGCTTCGGGAATGGCACTGCTAACGCTACCAGCTCAGAGCCGATGGATGATGCAGAAGAGAGCAAAGAAGAAGCCTCGAAGACACCGGAGTCTGTAGCTGAAGAGACCTTTGAGGTTGCTCGTGCGTCGCCGTTGCCTCCTACGCCTCGCTTAAGTGCTGGAAGATTAGCCAGTATGACGACTGTATCTCCTCTGCACGGTTGGCCGACGAAGAGCGAAGACGACAGCGTTGTGCCGTTCGAAGACACGCGATTCTGCGCGTTGTGCTTCATGATTGGCGATAATTCTGCGTGTGGACGCTTGTTGTATACTGAAGCGGAGACGTGGGTGCATGTGAACTGTGCGATGTGGTCCATGGAAGTGTACGAGGACGTGTCTGGTGTGCTGCACAAGTGCAGTAAGGCGAAACACCGCAGTCGATTGATTCGTTGCGACGCCTGTGGCCTCATGGGAGCGACTATAGGCTGCGCTATCTCACGCTGTACTAGACACTTCCACTTCCCATGTGCAGTGGACGCGGGTGTTGCGTTTCTACCGAACGGAGAGACTTGCTGCCCTTTACCTGCACATTTGGATACTGTGGCTCGAAGACTCGAGACTGCGAAAGGAGGAGCGTCAGTGGCAATACCGACTGCGTCTCCAACAGCAGAATCAGATTCACAGGCTCTGGAGACCAACGTAGAATCAGCTACTGATGATGGAGACGTGTCGAGTGCAGTGGTGGCTGGGAATGAAAGCTCAGAACAAACGGCAAGCTCGGAGGAGGGCAGTAAGGCGTATGATGCAAGCTATACTGGGCTCAAGACCCTGGCTAATGGAGAATCGATAGAGGTGAGTGCAGAACCAGACAGTTCCATCACGCCAGCAGTGGAGGTATCATCAACAGAGAACGTCTTGACGTCGCACGGGGAGAAAAAAGAAGACAGTGCTCCAATTCTTCAAGAAGAGACAAAACCGAGTGAGAAACCTGTGGAAATGGCCCTTCCAGTGCTGCCACAACACGTTCTACCTGTGATCAATCCTCGTCCAGAGCCTCGAAGAACGCTCTTCAGTGACCCGCCGCTTGTGACAGTGTCTGACTTGAAGAAGAAGAAACGTGCAGAGCTCAAGCGCGGCATCAAGCCACGCCCGATGTGTTACCGCGTGGGGGCGTTGACAGTTCATTCTCTCGGCCACATCTTCGTCGGGAACGGCAGCTTCCACACACGGACGGCCATTTATCCTTTAGGCTTCCGTAGTACGCGCATTTTCTGGAGTACACGCCACTTGGCGACGCGTTGTCTGTACGAGTGCGTGATCTCCAGCTCCGAGATCGAAGAGCGACGTGCCCGACGGGAGAACGGAGACGCTGACGCCGACGATAATGAAGAGAGCGAGTACGATCAGCAGCGTCAGAGACCTCGCGTCGTGTTCAAGATCACCGCCTCTGACGACCAGGAGAGACCCATCGTCGCATCTACGCCTGAAGACGCGCTCATTGAACTCCGCAGTCGTGTCGTGTCGCTGTATGAAGAGCAGCGAGGCTTCTCTGGAAGCCCCAGGAATGCTGACCAACGGACGTTGGAAACCGAGAGGAATCCGTTCTTGAAGCGCAGCTCGTGGTTTTCTTTCGCGCTTAGTGGGGACTACTTCTTCGGCTTTGGACTACCGGAGATCTCTCGCTACATCGAAGAACTGCCCTACGCTGCCACAACAGCGATCAGTCGTCGTGCGGTGGTACGGAAGCTCCGACACCAGCAACAGCGTCAAGGACAGAGTCCTCTCGCTGGTTCCGCCGCTGCGACGTGGGGCTCTGGCTCTCGTAAACGCAGCCATGATAGCATGGAATATAGCGCTGCTAATGCCGCTCAAGTTATCACTGCGATGCTGGAAGAAGAGGAGGAAGAAGAGCCCTACGAGTTCAGCCAAAAGTTACCATCAGTTGAGACGTTCCAGACTGCTGAGCGTGTGATGGAGCACCTTGTACGAGCCGAACAACGCGCGCGACAGTCTTCAGGCTGTGCGCGGGCCGATGGCTTTGAAGGCAACCGCATGTTTGGAGCTCCGAAGAAGGCCAAGATCATGCCACGACGTCAAGCTCTTAGCAAGGAGGCGACCAACGAACCGGTACCTGGAGCCACGAACGGGAATGGAACCTCTAGCAGTGGCGTGGCTATGGATATCGAGCACTTGCCGATCACAATGCAGTAC
This sequence comes from Phytophthora tentaculata, assembly GCA_033557915.1. Classification (NCBI taxonomy): domain Eukaryota; phylum Oomycota; class Peronosporomycetes; order Peronosporales; family Peronosporaceae; genus Phytophthora; species Phytophthora tentaculata. The sequence continues at coordinate 1,048,677 of JAUCEA010000009.1, forward strand.
CGAGAGCTACGACGAAGACCGTTTGATGAGCGTATGTTGGTTCGCAAGTCTTCGATCCACGGCTACGGCCTCTTCCTGAAGGAACCAGTGAGTGACGGGCAGATGATCGTCGAGTACCAAGGCCAAATGATCAACCAGACGGTAGCGGACGAACGGGAAAGACGTTATGAAGAGCAAGGCGTCGGCAGTTGCTACATGTTCCGTCTTGACGAGAAGACGATCATTGACGCTACGCGGTGTGGAAATCTCGCGCGGTTTATCAATCACTCGTGCGATCCGAAGGCCTATGCACGTGTCGTGGCGGTGGAAGGCGGAGAGAAGAAGATCGTGATCTTTGCAAAGCGAGCTATTGCAGTGGGGGACGAGGTGACGTACGATTACAAGTTTCCGATTGAAGACGAAGCGATCCGATGTGACTGCAACGCTCCCAATTGTATCGGCCGCATGAACTAACGTTAGTTTCAAATGTTTTAAGCAAAACAAGTCTCCACCGGTTGCGATCAAAACTAATAGCCACATTTTACTCCCAACCGGTGGAGATGCTCTAATTGGTTTATGTTTGTACTTCTAGTGTTAACATGTGCGACTACGTCAAACAAAAGCAACTTATGAAAGAAATCTCGAGCTGGAAACGGATTTAAACTGCAAAATTTAAAGTGATACTGTAGTATAAAAACCATCAGAGCAGTTCAGCTAAGCGAACGATGGGGTGACTGCTGCAGACCCTCGGTTTTGCCGAGATAAAGCGTTTTGGAAGAAAATGAGAGAGTATCGAGGCTTGACACTTGCCAACAACGCGTTCCGAGTGCCAGCATTGAGACAGAAGAGTTATAATCCCTCCAGTTATGTATTGGAAGTTGCAGTTCAATCGGGTATTGCAGATGCCTTTCGTTTATGATAGTTTAAAATCACTCGATTTTATTTTGAATCACTCATGCGTTGATGTTAGTGGACTCGCGTTCAGACCGCTCCTGGGTCAATGGGTCGCTTGGCTACATATTAGTTGCTTGAATAGCATTTTTATCCGACTGGATCAAAATATCACGGTTTCAGATTCGTATTGCGACACAACTGAAAATTATACTTTAGTGCGATACATTTGCATTTTGATAATTCCGCAAATACTTTTCCCACGGATTATGAATATACTTTTTTTTTCAATCGCTGGTTAAAAATGCCTCCATTTCATGTAGAACCAGAGCTCAGGAAATCCAATTCGATATGCTTTCGAACTTAAAAAACTACACAATAGATAAGAGTTTTGGGGTGTCTATCATGGTCCACTTAGCCTGAGAGCAAGACTGCGTGCCGACGATACGCCTCTGTTGTAGATAAAGGTGCTTCAGAAACTCCGGTGATGAGTATTACAGCTTCGTGCCAGTCATGGTGTTGTAGGATGAATGCTTCACAGAAAGTCTTGGGGTAGGGACAGAAGCACCATTCCCAATAAAAAAAGAAACCGAATTGACAATGGAAATCCTTACCATGCAATTAACGCTGCTACTGACGCCACCCACAAACTAAAAATCCTTCGTTGGCCACTAGGTCCAAATTGCAGAGCTACATCTCCCATACGTACTGTGGGATCTTTGTCAACATCGTCCCAATGGAGTGCTGTCGCTCGTCAAACTTCTTGAGGAAATTCGTATACATCTCTTGTACACGATCACTGAAGAACGCCCGTTGTTCCGTAGTTGGCGCACTGATAGCTCCGCGTAAATCTCGCACAGTTTTCACGTTGATCGCCTCCAACTGAAGCTTTCGCGTTCGTCCAATATCGGTGATGATAGACACACCTTCGGTCTCCGCAGCATCTGGATCCCACGGGATACTTTGTTCGCGATTCAGTTTCTTCTCATCGGATTTGGCTACGGCAAATACCAGCCTAACACTCCTCGGGTCGTCCAGTGCTCCGTCCAGTAACTTGGTCTTGTCGAGCACGGCCACAATTCCTTTCCCGTTGACAGGATGTCGCGATGACACCGTCATCTGGAAGAGGAGGAGGCGTTTGTTGACCACTCCGATTGAATAATAGAATGAATCAATTGACTCATAGTTATGAGCCCAAGGAATGTGGTAGGGTCCCGTTTTCAATGTCTCCTCCGAAAGTTTGCCAGGCTCGAAATGGAAAAACTTCTTGCTTGATAAGCATCGAAAGTTCCTTTGCTTTTCTCCATCACTGAGAGGAACAGCGCGAACTAGAACACCCCCCTTCAACGTCTCGTGCATCTTCAATTCAAGCAAATGGCCACGAAACGCTGCTGGCTCCGAAATATCACGAATATATGCGATGATTTCGTCGTGAATTGTGAAATGCACGGTGTCGATCCTCTCCAGCACCCAGCGGGTCACAAACTGGGAAGCTATGCGAACATGGAAGTCCCATGTTTCGTCTTGAAGCGGAACGTAATGGCACCCACCGTGGTGTATGATGCCTCCTGTTCCCTCGCCTGTCAGTCGCTTAAGTTCGGCAAGTGTGTCCATGCTCCAAATTGTTTCCTCAAGCTTTCTCAGCCGCATCTTCACAAAGTGTTCATCCTGGGAAAGACATTCTCGAGCCACGTGGCCAAATAGGCCAACTCGCTTGTCAATCACCGCTCGAGTTATCACGGAATCGATTCCGAGTGATGTGGCGGCGGCAAACAGTTCGTCTTCCCCCCACAGCGGCATGTACAACTCGATGTGATCCTCGGCGCTCTCACGTGAGCTGAGCCATTTTTCATTTGGACTTGTAAAACACACCGTCTTGTTTGGGGGTTGCACAGGTGTTTTGGGTGGCCCGTCATATAGATGAATGACTGGACCTGCACGTGGCTCTGACAGGTTGTCAAACCAGGTATGCATCGAGAGTTCCGGTGGCCTTGGGATATGGTTGCCACCTTTAAACGCCGCGACAGCATCCAGCTCGGAATGCTTTGAGAAGGATGCAGTGACGACGGTGAAACCACTGTACCGCTCGTCGCGTAGGAAGTGATTAAAGAAATATCCATAGAAGACGGATTTACCGATCCCTGCGTACACGTGGGTAACACTCGCGAACGTAAAACTGCGCGATTCTTTCGTGCGGACATTGCAGAGGCAGCTCAGCAGCAAACTCTGCTGTCGGCGCGGAAGCGTTACCGTCACCAACAGGTGGATCAGGTGCGTCGAACGCCTCGGTCTGCTTCTCCTCGCACTGTTCGTTTTCTCTCGTTCTGATTTCAATTTCTCAGATTTCGCGTATTTTTTGTCGCATTTTAGCGAATCATAATGCTTGGTTAACGTAGCTTGGCTACATATTAGCTGCTTGAATATCGTTTTTATCCGACTGGATCAAAATTTAACGTTTCATGTAGAGCCAGAGCTCGGGTAATCCTATTCGATGTGAAGCTTTAGTCTCAATGCTTTTAAACGTACACTTAAATAGACGTGTTGCTTTGGTCTGGGAGGGCAGTGGATCCCAGGTTGTTACTCTTCATTTTGATTTGAGATTTTACAGTGGAAGTGCCTAGGAAGACTACCTGTTTGGGCTCAAAATCGAAAACCAACACTATATGCACCGAATTCGCCTGCAGACAGATGAGATCAAGCGCAGTGCTGCAAGATTAGACACGTAGCTCGACCATTTTGATGATTCCGCCGAAGGAGTTTGAGTTTAGGGCGGGGAATATAAGTACGGAGTGCCTTTATTCAGGGAGTATGAGGTCTTCAGTGCTGTAGGAAGACAACTAATGAGACGGGTATCTTGGCATGAGGTTGCCTGCATACAGGGAACTGGTAAATGTAAAATTAAAGAAGAAAAAACAAACGCAAAGCTAATAGTGACGAAGGAGTTTGTGTCAGTCAGCCTTTTCGTCTATAATTTTTGCAGGAGGGCGATATTGACGACGAGCCAATCTAACCGCGTCGGTTTGCTTCCAGTTTATTAGTGTTATTTTTTTTTATTTTTTTCTTTAGAAGAGCAATTGTAATCCCGCTCTCATATCTGCAAAGCTATACACGCAAGGACTGGATTGCGTGGAAATAATTAGCTGTAAAATGGAGCTTGTGTGTCCTAGCAACCTCCATGCAACAATTATCAAACCTGCCGATGAAACTAGATCGTCTGCGACTTACACTGGGAATACCCGTACTTTTTTATTGTCTTAATAAGTGAAAAATTGTGTTATGAACGCTGTATAATAGCCAAATTGCATGCTGGAGCAACTGTAATACAATGGAAGTGGCTTGTGAGCATGCATTAACAATAGGTTACGACTGCAATATAGAGCAGCTGGACTCTCTAGATCCAGTCCTATCGAAGTGGATGAACGCTGTATCCTTGCTTTGCAAGATAGTATGCACTTTGTAAATTACTTTCACAATTTCTGTCAAATGACACATCTTTTAAAGATGAAGCACTAAATTTTCCACTAGGGACCAATACGTTTAGATTCATTGTTCCCTTAAGTGTGCTATGTGGAGCTTTTCCCAAAAGCAGTACCGATTTGACCCAATCGTCTCGGAAGCAGTACCTGCTTCAAAAGCAGTACCGTCCACATGGAAAACATGCCGGATGGAGGGTCACACACGGTCAACCTCCATAGCTGCGTGGGCCAACACGTCGCCCATAGCAATACACACCAACACACTGTCCGTAGGCATGTACACTAGCACTTCGTCCATAGTCTAGTACGCCAACACAGCGTTCACGGTCATGTATCCAACACACCGTCCATAGTCCAGTACGCCGCTGTGTTGGCTGAGCCAACTTGGCTCAGAGCTTTTCGGATTTGAGCGGGTGGGTGATTATGTTTTAGTGGGTGGGTGGGATAAAAACACAGGGTTTTTATTAATTGATGACGTCATTGAATCGAATGAAACAATTGGTCAAAATTGGCGAATTTTTGAATACTGTAGATGGTGAACTGTGCAATACGGTAATATACATCTCGTTGTATTGTCAGTGATAAATTCTAAGAGCGCACACATGACGACTAGTTGCATTCTGAGGCTTTACTGCCGACTCACGGCTATAATGTTGGTTTCGCAAACTTAAGAACATGTAGTGGAGACCGTTGACGCTTGATAAAGAAACACTTTGTGAAACGAAAACGATACTACGCACTACAGAAGTAGGTAGTAGTTTATTTCACATGTATGCAATGTCAGCAGCAACATTTTTGCGGGGTCTACTAACCCCAGTTCTCTACTACAAGGGCGTTCCCCCACGTTTTACGGTTGACGTGATAGGGAAGTTAATAAGTGACAAAGTGTGCATGACATGTTCAGTGTGACCCAAATCTGTTTGCGTTTTACAATTAACATGCATTGGTGTCCTCTGCCTCGAAGTAACGTCTTGCATTTATGAGAATAGTGTTTGATGTCACACTACTAGCAGTATTTCTTACATTTTCGAAATAACCCAATGAACCCGGTCTTTGAAATCACTGGGTGGGTGGTTCGTTTAATAAACCCAAAACCCAAAACAATCTAAATTCCATTTTGCGAACCTTGTACACAGCGTCCGCGGTCATGAAGTCCAACACACCGTCCATAGTCCAGTACGCCAACACAGCGTCCGCGGTCATGTAGTCCAACACGCCGTCCATAGTCTAGTACGCCAATGTCTTGACGTACTCGTATCGGAATCCCTCTTTGTCTTATGCTCTGCACCATTGGCCAGTTCCTATCATAAGACTTAGATGCTAGCTAGTAGTCTATACTAATACATTCAGGTCAATGCAGGTCGTGGTATTTGTCACGGAGAACGGCTCACTTCACAATCCGCACTCTCCGAACCAAGTACCAGCACTGAAGGCCACGGAGGCTCGTTTGGCCCCGCCAACAAGCGTCACATCTTCCTCCTACTCTACATCTCGCAATGTCCATCCTTCGACAACTCGAAGTACTTATTCCTGGTAATGGTCGCATTACAGGAAATGAGATAAAATAAAATGCTGAACCTTTGGAGAGTAAAATGTACTGGAAATATATTGACTAATAGATCAATTATCTAAAAGGAAATCCAGCGACATTCGGCTGCCTTGACCAGAGGCTTCATCGGTGGTTTGAATGTCCGATTGAGCTTCGAGCTCGTACGCGTTCTGTCTGCGGATCTGCACTTGGACAGCTGTGTCAACCCCAGTGTTACTGGAAGCTGGATTACCAACTGCTTGCATGGACGGGAGATCAAATTTTGAAGCTATAAGGTCGAGATTAGCTTCGTCAGAATCGTTTGCATGACGACGGCACGTCCGCCGATTGTGACCGCTTTCTCTGCATGCTCGACACGCGTAAGTCGATATGTTGTTACTCTCTCAAGTGCTTGCAATCCGTCGGGTTATGCGACGGCCAGCTTGTTTGTAGTATGGAGATGGTTTCACCGTCGCACAACCAGGTGGGGCATCTTTCACAGGTAGATAAATACTCTTGTCTGAGAAAGTAGATTTGTAGTTTGGCGCTACGTACGCAGGGTGAAACGCGTGCAGTGCTTGTTCTGGGATGCCGCGCTCGCGCAACGCTGCAAAAATGTGGCGGCAAGCCATCCTCATTTGGTCGTGGTGATCGCACGTACACGACAAGTTAACGGTGTCTACTTCACCAGGATTCGATACGTAAGATATGGAATCAATTGATCGCACTACCTTGTACTCTCCAACACGCCCATTTTCTATTATCCAAAGTTTCTTGGCGAAAGGAGTTAAAATCAGTTTTGGTTTCAGCCATGAATCGATTGTGGTGCGTCTCTGACTGAATTTCGCCATTTCTTCTACTGCAATTTTGTAGATAGCACCGCACGGATCAGATTCGCGGACGTCATTCTCAATCATTACATTGTTGGCGCTCTCCACAAAATTTGATGTTCTCCACGTAAACATCGGCAGCTTCTTCTGTTGTTCGAAATTGCTACACTCGCATAAATCTCCACTTAGATCTTGGTCCTCTTTTAAACCGGGTTTAGAAGATTACGCTGCTTCAGTTTGAAGTAACAATGTCAAGTTATTTTGTAGAGGTAAACCTGCTACAATTTCGGAAGCCCCACAGCTGCAACATTGAGGGGGTCAGTCAATGTCTTCTTCTGGGAATTCTTCAACAGGCTCCAAGTACGTAGTCGTGTTAGCGTGCACTGCCCACGAGCCAGGCCCGATATTGGGGTCTTCCAAGGAGCCGAAGGCGTCGTGGAAAAAGAGTTTTCCTGAAAGGTCAGCTCGTCCTCGTCCGGTATAGTTGTGAATACATGTATGCGTGTCATGGTTTCTACTGGACACACGGAGCTGTACTATACAGTCCCCGGGATGGTAGGTTTTCCCATCGCTAGGATAAGTTTAGATTAGACCAGTCCATTCAGAGGCCATTTGCTCTTCAACGGCAGCGCGACCACAAGCTTTGACAGCACCGACAAGCCAACCGCCGCCTCAGTCGTGCTCACTTTTTACCCGCCACAACCGCTCCCAGGGCTGGCCTCCGACTCAACTCTCGGGCTGGCACCGCGCTCGCGTGCCGCCCATCGCCTTGACTCATCGAGTTCAAGGATAAATGTGACTGGACTGATCTTTTGCCCCGTGACCTGTACGTAGAAGGAACCTTGATATACTTTACTATAGCACCACCGGAATCTTTCTCTACACACTTTAGAGCCGCGACTTATTCATAATGACTTTTAGCGCCTTGAACACCCCAAATCGAATTTTCAAACGACTGTCCGCTAGTCTTCAAAATAAATTCATGTTCCTGATCAGGTGTATGATGCAGTAGCGTAGGTGAACTTGGACTCCCGTTGTAGCGTAAAACCGAGTCACTCCTCCAATTTTTTCCCTCGATCACAAAACACAGCGCGATATTGCTCCAGAAACCACAAAATGTTGGCTTCATTTTTCACATTCACCAGAGCTGTAGCCAACGTTACGTTGTGATTGTTTCCGTCGCGACCGAGCAAGGTTAACACTACTCCATTGTACATCGGATGTTTGGAGTGAGCGCCATCAAAGCCAAGTAGAGACAACAAACCTTCTTGACACGCAATATTTGCCCCAAACGAAACAAAACACCTCAAAAACCGTTGATGCTGATCAACGTTTAAGGAGATCATTGTTCCTGTGGTGTAGCGTTTGGCTTTGAGTTGACACGCAACGCACTGAGAGCCAACTGGCGTATCCAACCCCTTCAAAGATGATGAAGACACCGTTAGTACGAGTTTCGACGGATATCTTTGGGTCAAGTTACGGTAGTGCCGACAACTCGCGACGATTAGTCTAAACTCAGCCTAGTGACGAAGCGATGAGGCATTCCAGCCGGGAGGCACGGGACAGGAGCTAAGACGCGACGGGCCGTGTGACGACAGGGTTAAAGCCGCGGAGCCGGAAGTCCGCGGAATTCTCTCGCGTTCGACAGAGCTTCAAGTCGCTGACGAGTCGTCGGTAACGGCATTTTCGGCAAACTTAGTGGCCAATCAATGTGTGCGAGCGACCGTACAGCCTGGGAAGAACGCAAAAGACGAGAGCTTTGGCTGGCCAAGATCCAACGACCTTCCGGCGACAAGTTGCGATAGTTCAAGCTCCGACGACCTCTCGAGTCGTCGGTAAGAGTTCTAGATCCATAACGGACATGTTTGATTATATATTTGTACAGGTAAATAGTAGGATTAGATATTACATTAAGAGCCTTTGTGCTCTAAGAACAGAACAGCATTTACTCTCAACCACACCAGGGCACGTCCGACTATCGGTAAGTACGCGTAGTGGCGGGATAGTTCCGGTAGCTTGGATATGACTGTCGGTGAACACTCCTACTGGTGGTAGCTTAGTGTTCATCCCGGCAGGGCCAAGAGATAAGAGGGTAGAACAGGCCGTGTATTTGATAGCGAGTCATCGCTGTGTGTTGGATAAGCTTGTACGCTATCCATATATTACTTACCGTTCGGAGTATTAATCCGGCGCCCGCGTGTCAGGTCTGAAACACGTCCGGTACCCTATCTTTATAGGGACCGCGGGGTATATTTGAGTGAGAGAGAACATATTAGCCTTTGCTCGTGGTTACTAGTGTTGAGTCATCGGTGGCTTGCGTAGCAGGACACACGGTACACAGAGGAAACCCCAACCTAGTAGGGTAGTTTCTGGGCCTTCAGGTTCTATACCCACATTAAAGCCTGACTGAGTTATCGGAACTCAGTAGGTGTGGAAGTGTGCTATTACATTCTGGCGCGTTCCTACACGACATTCCATTGTTGCTATCGTTTAGGTCAGCTAGCATAAATGGGAGTCGCGTAAAGAAAGCCCCCCCCCCAATCTTTATTGGCGCTCTGTAAAATGCTGTCCTTCGCGCGATAAACCATCGAACAGTTGGACTGCATGTTGATACCGTCTCTGGACTGTAACAGGGACACTAAAGCTTTGCGTTCAATCTTTCGAACTCCAAGAACGGCCGCATGAAGGGGTGCTAGATGGACAAGCTGGCGCTGAGATGGCTTTGCGAACGAGGTGCAGAAATCGCTGTGTTCGTCGTTGATTGACGAGACCCAAAAGTACGAAGTGTTGTCACGTTTCTTCTTACACGAGACTCTGAGCTCCCACTTGCACCCATCTTCAGCGCGATCTCTGTTGTCGTCGCATTTGTACTTCTTCATCTTTCCGCTGCTTTTAACCACGCAAAGTGTGTTCGAGTTGAATGTATAATCCTGCATGAAATATGTAGCTTTCTTGCCTGAGCTGAAGCACAGTCCGATGGCCAACTGTGACGTCCCGTACTCGGATTCAAGATCCATACGTGCCCGGTTTGATGAAGCCATCGATAAGGCGTAGATAGTGCTGAGGTGTCTGACCCAGACGCAAAGCAATTATCATATATCATTAAAGTACGGCATTAGGCACTAGAAATAAACGGAGATGAATCTGTACGCTGCTCATAACGCGACGGTGAACGCAAATAAGCAAAAACTTTGATGAAATGAGTTTTGAGAATAACGATTGCAACGATGTCGCTTGCTGGACCACGCGACTGGGGGTTACTACTTAGAGTACGTCAAGACATTGACGTACTGGACTATGGACGGCGTGTTGGACTACATGACCGCGGACGCTGTGTTGGCGTACTAGACTATGGACGACGTGTTGGTGTACATGCCTACGGACGGTGTGTTGGTGTGCATTGCTATGGGCGACGTGTTGGTGCACGCAGCTATGAAGGTTGACCGTGTGCGACCCTCCATCCGGCATGTTTTCCATGCGGGCGGTACTGCTTTTGTAGCAGGTACTGCTTCCGAGACGATTGGGTCAAATCGGTACTGCTTTTGGGAAAAGCTTGTGCTATGTGAAACGGTCCCGGTACCGTACGTAAAGACGTGGCTTTGTCCAGGCTGTAAGCTCCCTTTAAATCAACCTCGATCTGGTGTTATAGCTCGGCAAGCACCCGTATCCACCACCCACATATCATTGGTTAGCGTAATCCTTTCTAAAGCCCTTAAATAGGAGCTGTGGTGTTTACGTACCCATCTTCGATCCCTTCCATACATTGAAGGAACACACTCGGAGTCTTGGCAGCGTTGCCATTGTCCTCAGAGCCTTCATGATGCGCTAGGTTCAAGCTCTCAATGTCATCCATAGCCTCGTCTTCAACACACATCATTAAAAGGGTCTTCCCACCCTCATTTAGGCGCTCCAGTCCGTCGGTTACCACTGCCTTGATGATGTTAATCGCAGTGTTGTTGGCTCTTTTAGCCTTTTTGGCACCCGGTGCAGTCTTGATGTCGGTCCTAAATAAGGGCCCACCTTCGCGGTTTGGGTCCCTGTCAGCCGACTTTATTGGGCAATTGAGCTTGATATGCCCAGTCTCAAAACAGTAGAAGCAGCCTTTTCCACCCTCATTTGCCGTGGTTTTTCGCCTAGTGCCCTGCTTCACCCGCACATGCTGACAGTAACAGCGTGGGTCGTATCCATAAGTCCCACTTCTTTCTTGGACTTATAGCCGAAGATACGGCGCAAATCACCCTCAACCTTGTCAGTAAAGTCTTCTTTTTCATCGAAATTGAGGACGCCCAAAATTCGCTGGGCAACTGAGACAGAACTTCAACGCAGAGCCATGGCTCCGTCACCATGTCCTGGCCCAATAGCTTGCGTGTCTTTCTGTTTATCTCGTTCTTTGTCTTCTTACGTTGCGCGAAGAGGGTCCCTAAGTCGCGCCAAGGACTGCAGGTCAACTTAGACCAGGACCTCGTTAGATCAATTAAGCCCGCCGCATCTCCCTGACCAAAGTCCTTTTCTAGGAGCCGAATTACCTCACATGGGTCCATAGAGGACACCACATCCGGCCTGGTGGACAGGAAAAAGTTTTGGAGGACCTATTCAACAGGTTATGGAGGTCCCCCCTTCCTCTTGTCCATTGCATGACGTCCCACGGCATTGCGAGCGCCTCGCCCTCATCCGTTTCGGTGGTCGGCGATACTGGCTTTTCTGAGCTGCTGCGCAGGAAGTCAGCCATGAGAACCTTCGCCTCAGGCTGCCTCTTCTCTAGCAGCTTCGTTTGGTACTCATGGTCCAACTGACTGACGTGCGTCAACGGTTTGTCCTTCCACATAGTGTAGGACTTGCCTTTAAACTTCTCCAGGTCGCTTCCAGACTTAGCATCAGCGGTCATAGTACTTGAAATGTTGTGTGTTGTAGAAAGTAGTTGTTGTTTGCCGTCAGTTTGGAAAGTGAGATGGTCACAAGCCATCTCTTCCATCACATTCCTTGGCTTATCTTATTGATAGGCACGCTGCCTCTTTCTCTTCTTTCTTATTTGGATGGCAGCGGTGGCTGCTGCTATTGGACAATTATGCCAACTTAACTGATCTTAATAGCCTATCATACCTCTTTACTCACAGCATACAAACTCATATATATTGTGGCTTGACAAAACCAACCGACGCTTGCGCAGGCGGCTAAGAGCCTCGTCGTTCTACGAGCTCCTGGGCTTTGACGTGAACAAGAAGGGGGTGAACATGGAGGAATCCAAGGGCTAGGTCGTGCAGGACCTTGACGTAGCTGCACGAGAGTGGCGTGTGTAGTTTAGATGCACTGAGTAGCAAAAAAACTCATGGGCGGGCACCACGAACAAGGAGCAGTTCCGCGCTGTTTGTGCATGGAAATCCAAGTTATTACGCTCTTTGGTCATAAAATTACGCTCTTTGGTATGCTAAAAGTAGAAAACACACACTCTCCAGAATTTGTCGGACATTGAACCCATTAGTTTGCATATTGCAGGAAACAGGGTCCTGTATTTTCCAAATGGAAATAGGCGTAATCAGTCAAGTGATAGGGATTCACTAAAGGGGGAAGAAACCACTGATTTCCACCGATTTTTCAGGACGCTTTGTCCTGTAGAATTTGCATACAAAAAGCAACATATCTACTTGAATTGGATGCTACAGTACACTCACTATTCTTTACAGGGTCTGTTTGGGCACGATTGTATGTAGCATTGCCGATATTTGGTAAGCCAAAGGAGTGATGGCGCTCTACAGTTTTAGGAGCCATTTCCAATAGCGCCTAGCTGCTGTTGCTGGGTCCATGGAGTTGTAGAGCAAGTTGATGCAGCATGAGCTGCAATTGTGAGTACTCTTAGCAGCGAGAAACGGGTCCAGGTGTCGTCAAGCACAGCGAAGCTGTTAGGGCGCTCAAGCTATGTCTAGTGTCGCTCCTGAGCTGATATACTCTCCAAGAGAGCCCCTCCCTCATCCATACTTGAGCGACCATCGGCATCACGCTTGATGGCGATGGTCGGCTTGTACATGTAGTTGGGCGAGTCGCTCTACAGCACTGTGGAGCTCCAGCCTGTTCAGGCTCTTCGTGGAAGCGCGTCGGCTACAAAGTGCTGATAGGGAAAGGAATGCAAGGACCGACTTAACCGCCAAGAAACTAACATGAATTTGAGCACCAAGCTCCACAGAAATTGGGCGTCACGAACGCTAGAAAACAAAAGGACAGCGTTCAAATATGTGATTTTAGGGCTCTGTAGTCTCTAATAAAGTCGAATAGATAATCTCGGCTGCGCTGTGGGGCTAACACTGGTCTGTAGGCGTGAAAGTGAATGGGTGCGGCATTGGCATATCAGTGAGCTGGTTGCTGTGCGACGGGAAAAACCTTTTTTATGACGACAAAGGCTTTATTCTAAGTTAGGGGGCTTAATTGTATTTCGACGGCTTAATTGTATTATATTCAGCTACTTTCTATGAGCTGAAATTAAATGCATTAACTCGTAACAAAGCGTGCCAATCCGGCATCATACAAGTTTGAAATATCGATGCCCTAACCAATGCGACATCATTTAGAAAAACACGCCCTACATGATTGATACTGAAGTACACCTTAAAAAGTATTGACGCCCTAATCAATAGCGCTTTGAAAAATTGCTATACTGAACGAATTTATGTGTTTGCATCTACTACCTCAACTCACTTTGCGTATTTTAAGCATGCGTACATTCAGACGTCTTCGAGCCTCAATGAATCGAGCGATCGACCTCAGCGACCGTATCCGACATGAATTCGAGAAGGCGGAACGGCGTTTATCTCTCAAAGTTGAGAGATATCGTCGTCTACAACTTCACAATCAAGCATTACAGCGCCTAGACGGACGCCCTCAGCCACCATGGCGTGTTTCGCTCAGACTCCGAATCTGATAGAAACTTTGGTTAAGATACATACAGCCCACCAACTCCAGCGTTCGATGAGCGCTTCGACGACATTTTCAGCGAATCGGAGGTTGGTGAAAGTGATACTGAAAATGCTGCGAAGTATAGCCTTTCTCTTAGCGATAGAGACTCTGAATACGATTACGAGAGCGACCGCGAGGAGAGGTTAGAAGGGGAATCTGCCCACCAATTTGATAGTTCTCTTTCTAACGTGTTTCACGATGAAAGCGACCGACATACGCTATTCGTTTTTTCTCGATGGAGAAAGCTCGAGCTACTCTGGACGGCCTGGAAAATGATCGCTTTTGTGCGCATTTTAGTGGCAGAACCATCCCAGTGCTATTCTGTACATCACACGTTAAATGTACAGTCGTGGGGCAGATCAGGAAAGATGCGAATGGAGAATAAATTTTGCGCCGCACTGGTATGCACACTACGGACCCAGTACCTCAAGAGTCCCGGAGTATCGGTATTCACAAACCAATGCTGCACGAGATTGACCACCTTCTCCTCCATAAACAAGGAACCAAAAAGGGCCTGATCACGTTGAAAATACGGTACAAAGATTCACCACAGGTGCTGGTCAATTTACCCACTTCTATCCAGCTAAAAAAAAATTTGAGTCCACAGACTCAGAAAACGTGATGATTATTCTATCCCAACCTACGATGATGGAGTAGGCGTCACTACGGATGTGCACAGAGAGGCAGCAGCTCTGGCAAGCTATGCGCTACAAGGTGGAGGAAGATTGGGTTAGAATATGCCAAGGGTCATTAGACTATCAAAATGAGCTGTTAGTGCTCGATTATTCCACGGAAACACTGGATACTGACGAACGTAGTGCAGGAGTCAAATTTACGTTTCGCCGACTTTTCAGGACGGCTGCGCGAGCTGTTCCAGGCCTGCATCCAACAGCTAATCGAGCCCCAATCGCGGTAGGCGCTACTAGTGGAACGTACAAGCTCCACTTTGGTGGGTCGACGTTAGTTTCATTTGGGGCGTTTGGGGTACAATACACAGCTTTAAACAAGTTCCAGCACGGCCGAGGTGGTTCCAAACCAAACCCCAAAATTTCCCTAGACTTTGATTGAGTGCTCGATGGACATTCGTCATTTTTCCTTAGGGCCGGTTGGAGCACAAGAGCTACAGGATGCCGACCATCTATGTCAGGGTGACAATCATTACCCACGCACCGACGAAAATCAAGCCGAATGATAAATCGCTTACAAGACTACTTCTTCAACACCGACTACTACGTAGTGCGCGCTGACAACATACACGGGCTCAAGGTCGACGGGATCTAGTCCAAAATGTACAAGAACTCCCTAGGTGGTGTGTGTGTGGGGGGGGGGGGGCTCAAACAAAATTAGAAGGTGGATAACATCTAACTGCGATGTTTAAGAACAACTAGAATACGTCATTGTAGAGCATCGGCGAAATCGATACAATCCGGAAGAAGTTCATGTGCGATTGCTAGTCTTTTTATCAGACGGGTTGTCTCTACCCTCACATATTTGGTCTACATCTTGTGAACTCAATCGACCTGATAGGGTGTTGCGTGTCCTACCCGCACGAAAGTTGCCGGGTTGACCACATAAAAGACCCGGTGGCTTACCCGTGACGATCAACGGCAATCCCAGTACAGTGTGGAAGCACTGGTGAAGCCAAACCGGCCAGTGTGATCAATTGGGTTATATTGAGGTCGCAAGTCTCAACCGATGAAGATGGCCAAGAAACCGAGCTCAACCATGTTGGAACAACCAAGCCGCACTTCAGTTGTGGTGGAAAGATATTCTGAAACATGGAGTATGAAGAGCTAGAGGAAGTAACACCACTGAACGTTGAGGAACTCGCAAGAGCCGTCCACTACTCCTTCCAGATGGAGCACAATACAGTGTCAAACTAGAGTTGCTGATATACCGCCTGCGTGTATGATTCGCAAATAGTAAAAAAAAAAACATGAACAAAAAACCATATAATTCCCCCAAAACCCCAGAAACCCCTTGCATGTAAACAGTCGCTTCCCGTGTTTGAGCATACAATTAACCCGTGATCATTCAATTAATTCACTGACATAGAAAATTGCCGTGATATCATAAAAAGTAGACAAAATGACACGACATAGAAAATAGCCGAAAATATCATTAAAAAATCCGCTCCCCTGTGCGACGGCGAGCAGAGGGACGGCGACACCCAGGCGATGGGAATGTTGCAGCATGGTGGCAACGCCATTAGATAAAACCACCACCCTATATTATACAAGATAGCCGCAATCATGCCAAACACAAAGCAGCAGTAGAGATTCAATGGCGCTCGGTGTGTGTATGGGTTATGGTGTGATTTTCGGAGCGTTATGGAGACTATTGCTGCGTGTGAGAATAACACTGATGCTGCTCAATAATACTGGTTGCGGGCCATCATAACAATAAAAACGGCAAGCCACGACGCCAGATCCCAAACATAGTACATTGGCTCTGCAACGTTGGGTCGAAGTGATTAGCTCAAATTTGGGAATTGTTACTATATGATGGGATAAAACATATACATTTCGGTGTCATGTACATGTCCTGCAAAATCCGTCTAACAATCATTATTTCGTCGGAAATTCCAGCTCTTTCATTTTGTAGCGGCTTTTAAAGCGGACTTTCTGTTGAAACACAAAATCTGAAAACTGCACTGACTGGGTCAGTAACATATAGTAAAACTTACCCGATATTCTTTCCTTTAACCAATAATTTAAAGGTTTTTACATGTATCATTTATGAATCAGAGCCCATTTGTTTCTTAAAAAAATTTATCGCTTCTCAAGCAAAGCGCGACTTTGTCTTTATTTAACTAAGATAGGTCAATACTTAATTATGCATTTTTGAAATTTAAATTAAGTATATTACGCCCATTTCCCGAAAAGGACTATGCACTAATTGGTTATAAATCGTACTGAATTTACTACAATTTGTATTATAGTCTAACTATTAGAGCATCTCCACCGGTAGTGCAAATTATAGACGGGATAGGGCGAATCCAAGAGGCATATAGTATATGAGACAGCGTCAAACGAAAAGATGCTACGCCCCCATTTGTATTTTTCGAGAAAAACGACCCCAAAGACTGGCCACCAAAACCGTACTTAATTGATTTTTTCACAACTGGCAATTTTAAAAATCTCTACATTTCAACCAGGTGTATCATTTTGTAATCTCGAAGAAGCCAAGAGTCGATGAGCAGCAACACGACAAACGCGGCGCCCAATGCTGGGTGTATAACCGACACGAGCATCACTACCGGTGTCAGTGCGATTCCTTAGACCAGGAGCAGCAGGAGACTTCTCGGTACGCTATGCAGCGCACCAAGTGAAGAGCCAGCAGTCGCGTCCGAAGAAAGTGAGTGGGGGCCGGAATCGGACAGCTCGAACGGGGTCACCGGAGACGATTCAGATGCAGCCATGGCCGATGAGAGCGCCGCTACTGAGTCCAGCTCTGACGAAGAGGAGGGAAGAATCATTTCGATTGACGAGGACGTGCGCGAGCGTGTTACGGTCTTAATCAATGCCGCCACTTGTGAGCAACGCTGCCTGGAAGGAAAGGCACAAGAGATACAAGATTTCTTGTGCTCCATAGCATAATTGACCCCTCCCGAGCGCAAACTGAGCATTCTAACTGCGTTGGCGCTACTCATGAAGACAGACACCGCAGTGCGCCGTCGCGGAACTGGCTCACGGCTAAGTTTTTCGTGGTATCTACCTCTCATTGGGCGAGTTTGTCGTGCGTCTTGGTGTTCTTTGTATGGTGTCTCGACGGCGACGGTCACCCGATATCGTCAGCAGATTCAGCGCGGTGCTTTCTCGGTAAAGCCACACAGTGGTCACTTAAATCTGAACGCAAACAAGATAGAAATTGGATGGTTAGTGAGATGGTTTCGCTCGTTTGCTGCCGCTGTGGGGGGACGTGGTGCCCGTTCGCGTGCGAACGCAAAAGACTGTCGACGGCGTTGTACGCACACTTCTCTTCAGAGAACTACATCATGCTACCAAGTCACTTTACGTGGGACCTACTTCACATTGAGATGCACAAGTACGTCCTAGAGAACAACAAAGACGTTCGCGAGCCTAAGCGGTCAACATTCAGGAAGCTTCTTCAGAAGCACTGCCCCACAATTCGCATCCGAGCGCAACGCAGTAACGTGTGTGACGTCTGTTCAATCTTGTACTGGAAGCTGGAGGCGGGGGAGACCACGGATCTCACAGAACAGCTTGGTGTTCACACAAGCGCAGCCAGGAAGATGCGGTGCGTGTATTGAGGATACAATGATCATTTCGATTAACTATTGACATTTGCTGAGGATACTAACATCATTTGGTTTTACCATGATCTATTATTTTGTAGTGAGGAGTACAAGCGAGATATTGCAGCCGCTTCCGATGATCACGCTGTGATCATCATGGATTACAGCCAAAATCTGAAGCTACCGAGTGTTTCGTCGACTCCATCTCAATGGTATTTTCTGTCGCTGTTTAGTGTCTATTTGTTTGGGATCTACTACGCAATAAGGGCATCCAGTACAACTACCTGTACGACGAGGCTGTCGCTGGAAAAGGAACGGACGAAGTGAACAGCATGTTGTATCACTTCGTTAACAGGATTATCAATCCGAGTGGTCACAAGAAATTGACAATCTATGCGGACAATTGCGGCGGTTAGAATAAAAAAAACAATCTCGAGAAAGTCTCTGTAAGAATTGAAGTAACCAAAATGTCTGCAGCTAATCAAAATTATTCTATCGTCCTGTTCTCTAAATTGTTGGAAAAAATTCAAAATATACACATGTAATTTTGAAGAGTATGAAATAAAACTAACATTTGACGATGAAGGAGACTGAATTAGATTATGGGAATAGTCTCACTCGATTCCACGTAAACAACTACCCCAATAAACACAAAAATGAAAAATCCGAGAAAGGCGATTATGAAGTAGATTTTTTTCTGACGGACGCTCCTCAGCATGTAGGCAACTTAGAGAAAGTAGGAGGTTGCTTGTCCGTGTCTGCCGTGTGTTGGTATTTTAGGGCCCGCTGGATGTGCTGGGGGTTGATTGTGGGCCGACAGCAGATGGCGCTGCGAGAACGAGCCGCGGTATTGTAAGCCTGCAGTTTTATAAACCTCATTCCCTTTAGATGCCTTGAAAATGACCCTACGCGCTGGTATCTGGTTCTGTAATGCACGTGCATGTGTGTTGAGGTGCGTGCAAGCAATATCAAATCGAAACCGCCGCGGTTGGCGCCTGGAAGGCAGGGCTGCCGAATATGGCAGGTTTATTAACTTTATGATGACCCACGGTCGTAATTACTAATGAGATGATTGTGAGGAAATCTTTAACATAAATAATGACTTTTCCTTTCAACATATCATAAATAATGGTCTGTTGCTGCGGCCAAAGTTAGTTTGTATTGAGAGCATCTCCACCGGTGAGTATCAAACCGCACATTTGCTGCAAAACAACTCGAGTAGGCCACGAGCAAATTTGCTATGGCCTTATTTGAAGGGTAGGGAGGAATTTTGTCGATCGGTTCTGATTGCGTTCAGAGCCATTTGCCAATTACTATAGTGGCCAGCAAGATGGCGCGAGCGTTGCCGTAAATGCTTCGCAACTGTCATACGGATCGACAATAAAGTCTGAGAAGGTGCTGTTTTAGTTCTTGCTTAACAGCACGGGTGCGGAACACGTAAGATAATTGACATTTTGCTATTTGCTTTTTACTCGCACCGGTGGAGATGCTCTGAGGAGCAGCCCAATAAATAATGACATAATGTTAGGATAATGAATGAGAATAAACTATGACATACTCTGGGCAGGCATCAATACATTTATTTATGATATTTATGATCATTATTGTAATGACCATGTTAAAATCGGCAGCCCTGATGGAAGGGCAGTTTTGGAGTTTGCACTACGTTGCGCACGTACTGCGCCTGTGGTACTTACTACAGAAATCTCAACCTTTGAGGTTCATAGTGCTTAGATTTTGAATTTGCTAGTATGTAGCTAATAGCACTGACATGTGAGCTTTTGTGCTAGAAGCAGGATTATGCACTTCTTTTCTCTCTCATGTGTTAAGGCTGTTTGTTTGTACATAAACTTCATGAATTCTAGAAAGCGGGCGCGGAGTTCAAAGCGCAGCTTGTATTAATTTCAGAGCTTCTTCGGGCAAAGTACGACTTTGTTAAAAGCATGGTGGAATCATGGAACCATGTTTTGACATTTCGGACGGGTGTCACGGTTCGCAAACCCCATGCAAATCCCTTGAGCTAAGGTAAGTCGCAGCTAGCAAATGTAGATTTATAGCCATTAGAACACCGATCCAGCGCCTAACAGAAAAGAATAGATATAAGCAAGGCACTTGGGCGAAGTCAATGGGCCGTACAGTACTCCAAAAGCGCTACTAGTGTTGAATCGGAAAAATGGGCGCTAGATTTTCCTTATTAAAAAAAAACAGTTACTCACTTGTGTCCGCCCCATCTTTGTACTACGATATGTATGGTGTCGCACATTGCTGTTGTGACAGTGCACATACCAGTAGCTGTCGTGAACTTCTGTGTAAACGGACAGTTCAGAATTATGTCGTACTAGCGGGTCTATCAAAGGTTTTACGGTATCCTTTGTATTAGAATACTTTCATATTGAGGTAGGTTCAACACATATTATGCTAATAATGGAATGATCTACAGGCTAAAATAGTATCATACAATACTACAGTAGTAATAAATTAACCACCACGCAAGGATACATGTACCATAGTACTTTGGAAAAGGACATAACGTATAGTATTCTTCCGAATAAAGTACCTCCTAATAATAATATACCCCTCCGAATACTGTACCCGCTGCCATGGACTTACATCGTCTATAATACCTTGTTCAATACTAAAATCAAGTCAAACGTTTTCCGATAAAATACCCTCCGAATTTACAAATCCGCTTTTAGGGTATACATGTATTGTGCTTTGCAGATGAAATGTCGCTCCGTTTTATGGCCTAGATCGAGCATGATCGGCACATAAAACCAGGCGTAAAAATGAGATGGGAAAGGCAGACCTGGAATTATTATATATGTCCTCGATTTGCGTTTCAATAACGCAAAAGGGGTCGTTTTACAGGAGATCGAGATCGATTTGTCGTAAATCGACCACGAGCGCTCGATTTGGCTTGTCGTAGCTCGATTTATTAGCTAACTTAACTTGATCGATCTGTCCCTTTTCATAACATCGATTTATAAAACGACCACGATTTATCATGAATCGAGCATCCAGCTAAGTGAAAACGACAAAAGCTTTGCAAAGTACAATACTACAGCACTATAATACCCGTTACTTTAATCGGAAGAATACGTTACGATTCGCGTAGGGTTTAAAATCTTTCAGTGCCCCTGAGAAAGGACCGATTTGGGATCCTAACGCATGAGCCGGTTTAGAAATTCTATGAGCCTACACGGGCTGCGGGAATCACTCCATTCTTCAGTTTCCCAAGCGTCCCGCCAGTTTCAAGTACTAATTAATTTATGGTGAGGTGCGATGTCTTATTTCACCTTGAAAATGCGCTCTACTAACCATTGCCGATACATGTACGCCAGTTTCAGTAATAGTATGCGAGTTACATACATGTACGCCTTGTTCGCCGCTATTCTGCTTGACAATGGCAGTGCGCTTCTCCCTTCAACAGGCCTAAATGAGATGGTCAACTTGAAAATACGCGGGAGAGCTGTTCGCTATTCTGACGATTACCAAAGAGGTGGGGGAATATATCTCCGTGCACCTGAAGATGAAGACGTTATCTCGGACAAGGCAGAAGAAGAGAGGGGTTTCTTTAAGAATATTTTCGGCTCGAAGCGTCCGCCCGGTGTCAGCAAGGATGCTGCCAAAAAATTCAAACAGAATTGGCTGAACAACAAGGAAGTGTACGCGGAGATGCTTAACGACCCAACGAAGTACCATATCGCAATGGGCGTTTGGAAGGGTATGCAATATTCGGAAGATCAGATCACGCTGATCATGAGGAAGCTCGGCAAAGATGAGAATTTGATCTCATACATGAAAACCGGCTACAGAAACTTTCGTAATAATGTGAATATGGGCTAGCTTGGTAGCTTTTGACGAGCATGCCTCAGTGCAGGGAACCAAGAAAAAGCAATGTGAGCCGAGTCGGCAGATATGTTTTCACAATTCCTAAAATACTAAAGTATTTTTGTAGTAGTAGTAGTGACAATTTCCCTCAAAGATGAAAAGATACGGCAGCATTGCACTACCTTTTTCGTTTTGAGTCGTTCCTCAGGTTTTCCTAATTTTTGTAAATACTCAAGCGCATTTCTTCTTCATGTCTTCATAGTAGCAATGATGATCCGGATCCAGATCAATCGCGCGGTCATACAGCGTCACACTCTGTTTCTTCGCTTCCTCCCACCCACTGACATCCGTAATAACACCTAGACGGTAGTGCAGATCCGCAAGCGTGACAACGACCCACTTGGCCTCCGTTTCCATCTCCAGCAACTCTTCCAGCCACTGCACTTGGCTCTTCAAGAAGCCAGCCGCGTCCTCAGCAGACGACTCCACCAGCTCCACCATGGACGTCACCAACCAGCGGTAATAGAACCACGCACTCTGGTCGTCTGGCTCTGTGAATACCGCTTGCTGGACCAGTCCAATCTCGTCGAACAACACATCCGCCGTCAAAGGCTCCGGTAGGGTAATACTACGGTGGTGTAGAGCCGAGTAGTTGGAGAAATTCTGCTCAATCTTCTGGGTTGTGAAGGCCAATTGTTCTTCTTCGGATACACCAGCCAACTTGCACACGTGTCGACGATAGTTCCAGCAGTGGAAGTTTCGCTCATCTAAGATCCAGAACTGGATGAGTAAAAACAAAGTAACAGCATTTTAACAGTTGTTTTTACCGAGATTCAACAGCTTGTCGCACAGTCCGATCTCCAGCTTCAGGTCGCCCAGTCCACGGTCAATGATCCACTTGCGTTGAAACCACGCTGAGTATGACTTGGGGTTACGTTGTAGCGCATCCTGTATCATTTTGAGCAGTATTGTATGGTTAAAACCGTGCTAAAACTCTAAAATCTGTCGAAATCCGACGTACCAGCGTTAGTTTTAGCTCCGTTTTGGCCATATCCAACATTTCGGCCTCCGGGTTCTCGGCCTTTTGAGCTAGAGCATCGATGGCTTGGCGGCGATAGCTCCAGACCACGTGGAACTCGGGGTTGAGTAGCAGAAGGTGGCTGGTCAGCGGCAGTACACTCGGCTCGTACAGCTGTTGGCGCTTCATGTCGAGGACTTTGCCCGCCACCTCGTGGTACATGCGCACCTTGGAGAGCTCCTCCTGGCGCTGCGCATCTGTCTTTTGCTGCTCCTTCTCGCGCTCCACGCTCTTAACGCGGCCGTGCATAGCGAGCGATCTACTGCTGTCTGTGAAAATAAGGAGCTTTGAGGATTTGCTCTTAAAATGTACCTTACAATCAAAGATCTCTTTTTTCAGGTTCAATTTACGGGGCTCATGGAAATTGAAGGTGATGCAAGACATTTTTAAGCCATAACAATGTTCTACCGATTATTTGCCATCGTACCAAGATTATTTAATAGCAGAGTATCTTGATACACCCAGAGTTTCCTGGCCGTAGACTTGTACCATTCCATTGCTCCATCGTTGTGCCACGCGGACAGGCAAGTGCGAGCATCGATCATACAAATCCACGGTGAAGAGACATTTTTGCAAATGTAACCTTCTCCACCAATCACATCTCTCCAAAGCAAAAAATCCAAACGGAAAACAGCCAAAATATCTCTCAAAACGACTGTTGCGCACTTGCAGATTCTTCTCCTCGAAACAATGGGCTCGAGTTGCACTCTTGTGGCCGACCGCACGGACGATGCCGTGCAAATGCTGCTAGGCTTCATCGCACTGTCGTCACTGTACGCTAAATGGCACTTCGAGCAGCCGCGACGGCCAGCCAAGGTCTGGTTCATGGACGCCATGAAGCAGGGCACGTCAGCCGCGATGATCCACGTCATGAACATCCTGTACGCCATCGGCCTCGTCGACTTCTCGGACACGCCCAGTGACCAGGACCAGGTAAGACAAATGCTGCTCAGATAAATATCAACAGTATGGCCTAATTGCAATTATGTGCTTGCTTTAGTGCGCCTTCTACTTCATGAACGTCGTGATCGACACCACGTTGGGAGTGTATATCGCGTATTTATTGCTGCAACTGTCCACTCTTATTGCAGTGTGGCAGCAGTGGACTAGTCTACGGTGTCACGGATACTACGGTTCGCCTCCGTCGTGGCGGGTGTGGTGGATGCAGCTGTTGCAGTGGTGCACGATCCTAACCGTCATGAAGTTTTTCGTTGGTGTGGTGCTCTACGCTTTCTCGACGCCACTGGGATGGATGGGTTCATTGCTGTTTTACCCCGTGCACAACCACCCAAAGATCGAGTTGCTTATTGTCATGATTGGCTGTCCGCTGGTCATGAACATGGTGCAGTTCTGGATCCAGGACAGCTTCTTGATGGACCACGAGCAGCAGAACAATGAGGAAACGCCGCTACTGGACCCGCCGACCGATACGGTGCAGAAGCAGCGCGGCCTGTCGAATGTTTCGAGCGCAGCCGATATGTACGAGATTCTGTAGTTGCGTTGTGCGTTTGCATGCAAGTCCGCTTGGAACCCGCAAATATTAACGGTCGTTTGGTGTTTTTTGTGTAGGCGAACGCATCCCCGAGATGCCATCGTGCGCATCGGATGAGCGTATAACGGTAGCGGAGAAAGCGTGTGCGTCGGATAATTCTTCGTAGTATATAACAAGTCTTGCCATTTTTAGTTTTTTTCTTTTCGATTGACATCAAGCAACAAGTGACATGAATGGTGGATGCTATCAACTTGCAACAAGGGACAACCTTCCTTTTTCAGAAAGAAGGGTCTGCAAGTTGCCGGCCGGCAACGACTTTTTGATTCAAAAAGCACCAAAAGGCCACTTTGACGAGCAAATTTGTTGATCCACTTTGACGTACAAAGCCATAGTTTAATTTTTGTTACCATGCAAGTTCATATGCATTGTGTTTGCTGTCGGGCCTCGGTACGTATGTTCGTCAACTGTGTAGCACGTCGTGGAGCACGATGCACTCCGCTTCCGTGAGTATGGTTGAGTCGTCGCCGTTGAACTCTTCTTCGTCGGACACTTCCATCTTGATCTTGAATTCTGCCGGCAGCAACTCGATAACTCCGAGCTGCTCGGTGCTGAAGCTCGCGCAAGTGTTGCAACCTGACATCATGGTCTCCAACAACTCACAGCGCGACCGATAGTGTTCCAGTTGGTCTTGCATGGACTGGACGAGTTGCTGCGAGCGCTGACGCAGGCGTGTGGCCGAAACGCGATTCTTCAATCTTCTCAAGTCTTTGGCACTTAGTTTTGCGCCAGCGCCAGGTGGGAGCTTAATGGGCTCGCGCTTCCTGCGCTTGGGGAGTTTGTTTTCGCCCTTCGACGACGGGGAAATTATCGACGCCACGGTCGCAGGAGACGCGGTCTTCAAGGGAGAAGCAGGCGCGGTTAGAGATGGCGCCATTTTTACCACGTTTGAAGTCGCAGTTGCCTCGGGTTTTGCCGGCTGCGGCAAGCAATTGATCTTGAACGCTGCGGCAACGAGCGAGGCGAGCTTGCCGTCGTCTTTTGGCTTTAAGGGAATTCGTATGCAGTTCCTCGACTCAGCAGTAGCGTGGGCCTTGCTCCCTACAGCTATGCGATGAGCCGTGGAGGCCTTGCCAGCATTGTCGAGGCATTTGTTGGAAACACTGCGGGTCACCATGGGTGGCGGCAACGGTTCGAGCTTGATGGTGCGGCGGTGCGGCTTCCTGGGCATCTTGCGTTGACAGTGTCCTGCAGTGTCAAGAGGAGGGATTTTGCCACCCAAATTGGTCTTGCGGTAAATTGAAAGAATGGCAACGCGGCAAGGTGATGCGGAAAATGGGGTGTCTTCATCTGATAATCTTAGGGCGTTTTTTTTCGTGTTGAAGTTGTGTTATTCACACAATTGCAGTTGAAGTATAGGAGTGATGGTCTATTCCATGTAGTCAACACAAGACCCGCCTAATAACTACAGCGAAAATTCGAGGTAATCCAGCATTGTCCGCCCCTGGGGTTAGACTAATCTTTAGTATTGGAGCAATAGCTATGGCGCGCGGACGACGAGGACGCAACAACAGCAATGGCGGTGGCAACCGGGCCACGCCTTACGAGGGGGTGCGTAAAGGCCGAAGCCGTCGTCGCGGAGGTGGTGGTGAGGCCAAGGGCCGAGGAAATGGCGGCCGTGGTGGCCGTCGGGGCGGGGACAAGCCCAAACCCAAGACGGCCGAGGAACTGGACGCCGAGATGGACAAATACTGGGGCAAGTCAGAGGAACACGCAACCAAGAAGCTGGATGGCGACATGGACGACTACTGGAAGGCCAAGGACGAAAAGCGTGAGTGGGGTGATGGGGCGTTAAAGGGGATGTAAACAGAAGATTGACAAATAGTGTATGTTACATACAGCCAAGGAGGAGGACAAGAAGGAGGACGCTGTTGACGGCGACAAGACGGAAGAAAAGACGGATGAACCTGCTGCTGAAGAAAACGCTGCCGTCGAGGAACCCGCTAAGGAATAAACAGGGTGAAAAAACAGATCCAGAATCCCAAGTGGGCTTAAAAAGGAGTGAGTTTTGCCTAGTCAAGCCTATATAAGGCTTCGAAGATTGCTCAAGTGCGGCGTAGCCAGTGACCGCCATGTGGGGAACCCCCAGGGTCTGTGTAGTGCTCTGGTCGAGGAGGAGGCTGTAATGACGCTGTGACGCGGCACACGACATGAATCTGTATGAATCTTCTCGCTCGCTCTTCGATACTTGCATTTCGTATGGGACACTATTCTCTTCAGCCGAAGACCTCCTGCAACTTGCCGATGGCAGCTAACACTAACCAAAGTACGCCCACGATCACCGACAGCATGGACGAGAAGATAGAAATGCGGAAGGCCAGCAGCTCTGAACGTTCGCCCAGGCGGCCCGTTGCCTCGCCGTACGCTGCGGCGAATGCGCCCATTGTTGCGATGGACGTTATACAGAAAGACCCCAGATATATGCACGATTTGATTGTGTCATGCAGCCCCACGGCAGGTAGCACACCGAGGATGCCACCAGGTCCGGCAATACCGTGCACAATTCCCACCAATAACGCAGTACACTGAAAAAAAGCAAAACAAAAAAAGCAAAGTTAGACAAAAAGTATACGAGTATAGTCATCCGGATACATGTGAATACCTTCTGCGTCTGTGCATTTTGGAAATCGATAGTAGGCAACTTGAAGCCGCAACACATCGGCCCTGAATCACGCTTGGTTCCGTCGATATCGGGCTCGGTTTCTTCGCTAGACGGGCGTCGATCCGACAGCAGCTCCTCCAGTGCCACCACACTCTCGCACGGACTATTCTCTAGCGAGATCGTGTCCACACTAGCTGAGTGCGGTCTCGAATGTCGTGGCGACATTTCCACATCAACCATCACAGCGACCTCGTGGTCGTCACTATCCTCATCTTTGGAATTCTTCAAGGCCTCTAGTCTCCTGCGTCGAGCAGACGCCACCTCCTCGTCATCGCTAAACTTTACTACCACTTCATCCGACTTTGGTGCTCCTCCCTTCAGTAGAGTGCGACTGGGAGTGGCAACAGAATCCGTCTCGGTTTCGGTCTCGGTTTCAGTGCCTTCACTCACCGCGTCGTCCTCTTCACTCTCACTATCCTGCAAATTAGAGTTTTTCTTCTTGTCGCTGGTAGTATTTCTTTTCCTGCGACTGGCACCTCGTCTTCTGCTCTGCCTGGACTTCTTTATCCCTTCGTGTACGCCATAAACACCCAGTCCGATCATAAAGACGCCCACAAGTACGTCTGTGACCACGTTGAGCACCGAAAAATCTAGTTTTCCATCCAATGCGATGAAAATAATGGCCATGAGTATCAGTCCAATGCTGTGGCCACATCCCCAACGGATTCCCAATGCAAACGAGCGCCACGAAGACCCAGCGGACAGTGTCGCCAATGCGCTGAGATGGTCGGGTCCTGTAAGCACGTGGATAAGACCGAATAGCATTCCAGCAAGCGCCAGCTGAATGGTCGACGCCTGTGACAAGGCGGTCGCCTCCTCCGTCGTGGTCGCGGTCATATCCCCATGCTGCCTGCGATGAGACGCGGTGACGTCCATGGCAGAAGGCAACAGAAGCCGCGATGTTCAATTATGATACAGTAGCTGACGCAGAACGCAAGAAATGATAAAGAGATGCAGCCACGGGATTGGACAAGGCGAAAGTAATTAAAGTATATGATTGGTCAAAATATGATTAAGGTCTCCTAGAGCCAGTATCGCTCACTCAACAATGCAACATCCTCAGTCTCCGGTATTTTTGGTCGGCGGTTATTAAAACTGCAACATGGATGTTGACTTTTTGGCCTAATCCGTCGGAGGCTCATTCCGGCAATTGCCTGGTTTTAGCACTGAGCCTTGGGCTAACCATGGTGCTCGTTGGACAGTTCGCGGCTCGGCAACTGTGTATGGGGCTTGGCTACATCTACCCACTGCACGCGTCAGTCGAAACACTGCGCACCCGTCGCGAACAAGAGCTGTTGCAATGGATCACTTTTTGGTGGGGTTCAAAAATTGCCTTTTTGATGCTCAATTATTTTTCTTAACGATGTGCTGTTGTTTGTTGCACCGAGATGTTAGGGCTGTGAACGCGATCTTCTGGGTGGTGGAAACCGTGGGCGATACCATCATTTCCTGGGTGCCATTCTACTTGGAGGCGAAGATCGTGGCTCTGGCTTGGCTCGTATTGCCGACTTATCGTGGTGCATTGTTGCTTCATCAAAAGTGGTTAGCTCCGGCCTTTCAGCAACATGAAGAAGTCATCGACTTCACTATTGCCGACCTGAAGCGTCGAGCTGGGGAGAAAATGGTGCAAGTCTGCAAAGACACGGCGGTGATCGCACTGCGGAACAGCTCAGACGTTGTTGCTCAGAGTCAACAGTTTGTGGCGGCACAATTGGTTCAACAGGCTCTGGGTAAACTGCAACCAGGACCTGCCTACACTACACCGAGTGAAAATTTGCGTATACCTTCACTCACCGCTGTGCATACAACAAGTACGGCAAATGATAACTCAGCTGCGGAGTCAAAACGAGACTCGTCGGTAGCTCGAGCGGAGGAGAAGTCCTCAAAGAAACAAGTAAAAGGTGAGTCTGACTCACAGGAGAAAGCAACTACGTCTTTAAGTCGCACTGAGAAGGCCAAGCAGGTGCTCGATCACTTTAAGAAGCTCATGGTAAAGGGATTCCAGTTGAAGTATCACCCATCAGCTGGAGTTGTAAAGCACCGTGCGTTGCTGCTTGAGTCGTCGAATGCTCGGTACGTGAGCTTCATGAGTGCCAGGGATACTGGATCCATTGACAGCAAGAAGAAAGCTGCACGACTACTGCTACACAATCTTCGTCGTGTATCAGCTTCGGTGGCTGAAGAGTGTGCGTTATTCGCGACCATGGTCGAAGAGGAAGAAGTTGACACTTCCGTGGCCTTTGTACTGGACAATGGGAAGGCTGTGATGCTGTTCGAAGCCGAATCTCAGAAGAACCGAGACTTGCTAGTCGCAGGACTTCGACTATTGATCACAGAGCACAAGAAGCGTGATACGGCAGCGCTCAACAAGCTGTGCTCTGCTCTAGAACGCATTATGATGCAGCAAGCCTTCACGCAACTCCGATTGTATGCTGAGCAGTCGTCGCGAAAGTAAAAGATGAAAATTTCGAAACCGACTTGCTGGATAAATCGTTCGAATAAATATTTTGATTTGCTCTCTATCTGTCGCCTATTGTTTGCCCAATCACAGTTGGCATTTTCTCGCGAAACCGACCTGTGGGCGTGCGTTGGCACGAATATTCCATTCCAAAATTTTCGTCTTCGGGGGTCGGTTCCTCCGTGTCTGTGCCGCGGACACTTTCGTCTCTAATTTTTCCTTCTTTGATTTCCAACCGCTTGCGGAAGATTTTGCGTCGCATTTTCAGAATTTTTGGCGTGATCTCGTACAACTCGATGTCGATCTCGAGCTGGTTCACTGGGTGCATTCCGTAATAATCCAACCTGAACGACGTATTAATCCTAGACGCGTTGTTGTTGGTCTGAAGCCACGCAGCTACGCGTCTGGAAACGATAATCTGTCCGCCAAATCCGACGTCGCCGATCTCACGACCGATATACTCCGAAGCTCCGATGTAAAGCGCTTTGCCTGTTACACGATGCGTCTGCATGATCAAGTTGCCTTCCTCTCCTACATTTGTGTCATGGATACCCATACGCACTCGGATTCCACGGAAAAGCAGCTGCGGTTTTAAACCAATTGCCACCTCTGTCTTCACAGATGGCACCAGTCCCTCCAGTTCAGACGGCCACTTCACGTGAAGCAACTGCATTTGCACCTCAAGACAATAGTTCACAGCGTCGGAAATTGTGTGGAAAGCCAACTGGAACGCGTCGCCAGCCGTCGTAATTTCGTAGCCGTTATACTTGGGCAGTAAAGACCGCAACAAGTCGTCATGGAGATCTTGTGCTGTGTCGATGATGGACTCTGGGGCCTGAGCCCACAGTGCACTCGAACCTTCGATATCTGTGTTCACGAAAACCGGTTTATCCGGTGGGGCGGTGGCCTCGTATGTTGCATATGAATCGTGTCTTCGGTTTGCACGTAAATTTGCCCATTCCGGTGAATTTTTCACATGTGTCGGAATGATGGGCGACAACATCCGGATGCAACACTGTTGGCTTCCACCCATAACAAGTGCCTGTGCCGCACCAAATAGATAATATAACATTGTCACAACGCCCACCAGATAATCTGGAATGGCGTCTACCTCATCCTGCGGCATACACAGCAACGCTAGTTGCAAGAAACAGTATGGCAGCGTGAAAAAGGCGCACACAATCATCAAAAGCTTCAGTCTTCTGTACAGTGGCGACGCCATGACCACTCCGTGAATATGTTCATGCTTCCGTCCTGAAAATCTGAGTACCACGAGAGCTCCTGTAGCGTAAAATACCGCGAAAATGAGGCCTCCTAGCTCCACAAAGCTCAAATACTTGTACGTTCGGTTGTATCCGTCATGGACAATAACAATTGCCAGCCCCGCGCCAAGAAATAACCCGACAATCACCCATCCACGCCATACGTACTTGATAATCGTTGCCTTTTCGTTTTGTTCGCCTCGATCCAGTGTCCGCATCGCGAGTTTAAATAATTCCCTTGACAGTAGAAAAATCCAATAGGCACTTAAAATAAAGAACAAATTCTCCGCTAGAAGCAACGCCGTCAACGCCGTGCTCAGTGGCACATCATCTTGAGTCAATTTCGTGATATAAGCAGCCTCCCCGCCGTCTCCTTTGCTGTCGTTGTGAAGTAATTGGCCCACTGCGACTTCGGCATGTGTCGGGTCGGAACCTGAACCGGAAGCGTCCTTCATTTGGTCCACTACCTTGCCGATGGCGTGGATTAAGTACGCGTAGAAGACTCCACCCGCTAAGGCGTGCAGTGTGCTGCAGAAGAGGAACATGGCGATGACGAATCGAACGGTGGAACGAAACATGTCGCCGCCCAATTTGCGCATGTGGTAGGCAGCTAGCATGCTCATGCTGCACGAGAAGAAGAGCGCGAAGCAGTACGTGTACATCCAGGCCATATTGACCGATGAATTGCGCACCCACACCTCCTCCACAGTGGTCATGCTGGAGAATGGCGGGCGAGGCGGCAATAGAGTATTGTGGCGTTGTGACAGCCGACAATTTGGAGAATGACGGTCACCGACTTTTTGCCATTTGACAGTTCTAGAAGAAGATAATGTTTTAAAGGTTAATGGAAACAAAAGTGTTGAAATACATAGTGTAAACCCCTTTAAATTGGAATATCGCGTGGCAAGTGAGCCGGGTTGCAAAACCGGATTTTTTTCTGCTGTACTTTTTTGGTGGCTCAGCTGCTGTTGCCAATATTTGTCGTACGTGTAGTTGCCGAATTCGTACAGTGCCTGTAGGTCATGGTACAATTAGCAGTTTATGTAGTGCGCTCTTGAAGGTGTCGACGCTTCTTGAGGTCTTCAGACTTCAATTAGTCGATGGCTTCCGTGTCCGACACTGGTCGTGTCGCACCGTATCGACTCGATAATCGAGTGTCACCTGTTCCTGATTTAAAATGGAAGATCTTGCTCTTATAAAAACTAATACAAACAAGATGCCCTATTGAGAAATCTTCATTACGAAACTTGCGTCCTAGTGAAGGAGCGGTAGCCGACCTATGGCCACAGAGGGCCCTGCGTGGCGCGAGGCTCTGCAGGCTGTTCTAAACGGGATGCCTATTCGCGAGGCTGCAAGGAGATTTCGTCTCGAAAGAGAGGGGTTGCGCCGCCGCCTTCATGGTACTGTGGACATCAACGCAAAGAGGGGCAAGCAGCCCATGTATCTGACGCGTGGTCATGAAGAAGGATTGCTGGAAGTGATCACTGCTCGATCTCATATGGGATTTTGTGTGGAGGAACCTGAACTACGGTACATCAGCCGCCAATGCGCTCTTGCTCATCGCCCAGACGACCTGCCACCCGAGTTTCCTAACAAACGCTGGATCCAGCGCCTTGTTAAGCGGCACAAATCTGCTATTTCATTTAGAAAGCCACAGATCCTCGATGGTAAAAGGGCAGAGCATTCCACGGAAGACATTGTTCGGGGTTATGCATCACGATTGGAGCCTGTTTTGCGTGACGTTCCTCCTGAGTGCGTATGGAACTGCGATGAGACAGGAGTCTGTGCTCAAGGATCAACAAAAATTAGAGTGTTGTGCTCTCGTGGCCAAGCTGCTAACACAAGACGCTTTCATGACAGAGAAAACGTGTCGATTATGGGGTGCATCAATGCAGCGAGGGGGGGGGGGGGTGCATTCCTCCAATGTACATATTCGCAGGGGAGAACTGGAAACGAGAATGGCTGGACGGAGCGGTTGGCGGTTGCTGCGTGTGCTATGACGGAGAGCAGTAATGTGAACGGAAACGTCTTCTTTTATTTGCTTAAGTTCTTTGTTCGCCATATTGGCACCGCTCGCCCTCAAGTGATTTTCATGGATGGTCACTACTCTTATCTCACTCAACGCAGCGTGGAATTTGCGATAGCGAACGACGTTAAACTTTTATTGGTACCCTCACACACGTCGTATTTTTTGCAACCACTAGACGTTGGGGCATTTGGTGATTTCAATAAATTTTACGATACTGCTGTTACAAATTTTCCGGCATCAAAAGGGCTGGAAAACTCAGCACTACCAATTCGAGATGACGTCCCAGTGCTACCTCATACTCCGTTCGTCGAAGCATTCGAGAAAGAGAGAATTCGAAGTGCTTTCTTCAAAACAGGCATTTACCCTTCGATGTTGATATCATGCTGAAGAAAATGGTTGGCTCACTTTCGACGGCTCACAAGCGGGATCTTCCGCACCCACCGCGTTGGAGTTTTTAGGGATCGATCTACAGCTGTCTGATCAACAAAAAGAGCATCTCAAGAATCAAGACTTGAACGTTGACGCTCTTGGTGCTGTTGCTTTGCATGCCAAAACAGTGGTGGTTCCTCAGCAAAAGCCTCGACCTCGAGGTACAGCCATCACGCCAAAGATGGCAAAAGGGTGTCTTGCTCACAAGCTCGGAAATGTACGATATAATCAGCAGTCAGGCCGAGCTGAAACTCATGAGACTTGAAGATAAGGAATCGCATCGCGTTCACAAAGCGCTAAAGAGAATTGAAGCTGAGGACGCAAAAACTGTTAAGAAGGAAGCCGCTGCCCGTGAACTGAAGGAGCGCTGCGCAATGCGTCTCGAGGATGCTGCTGCTCATAAAAGACGAAGCCTGTTGAAGCGCGAGGGTACAAAGTGGCGTACAGCGGAGAAACGCGAGGCTGCTAGGTTGGAGA
Organism: Phytophthora tentaculata; assembly: GCA_033557915.1. Taxonomy (NCBI): domain Eukaryota; phylum Oomycota; class Peronosporomycetes; order Peronosporales; family Peronosporaceae; genus Phytophthora; species Phytophthora tentaculata. The sequence goes on from JAUCEA010000009.1 coordinate 1,082,359, forward strand.
AAGTTTCTCTTTGGACGGCGCGAAAGCGTAGCAAGATCGAGACGCTTTTACAACAAGCTACTCCTCTGGGAGATATCACGAATGAGGAGCATACAAAACTTAAGTAACTCGTAGTGGTTCGTTTAGTGTACGGGGGTGTATCACCTCATATACCCCTATCCATACTTTAACTCAAACAAAACAAACGTGGCACCCACAGTGTCGCACACGGATATGGGACGCACTTGACGTATGAATTTCAGGGATGCAATGCAAGAATCCTGATGGAGGGGGGGTTAAGAAAAAAGAATAAAAGTACTAATACATGTACTACGTAGTACTAAGATTATAGTATTGTGCCTTTCAGGGCTTTTGGCGAATCGGACTCGAAAAAGTACCTTTTTAGTGGGTGCGGTTAGGTTCTGGCTATTTTTTTATCGGTTCAAAAGAAGCAAATTAGACCTAATTTAAAGCCGCACAATTATTTCTACCAATTACAGAGAGGATAGAACAGCCCCGAGAACGGGCTTTGCGCACTGAAAAACTGCCTATGAACGAGCGATTGTCCGAATGGCTGGCAATCGTCGGGCATTCGGAGTTTTACCCTGGCGTCAGAGTTTAAATGACCTACTCACTAGACATGCGTTGGAGAGGAATCGTTCTGATGTATGTTTATTCGATCGACACTGCTACTGTTGCTAATGTGCTAGGTCTCTCTTAGCGTAACTCGTACGATGGTATATGCTTTTCCGTACAACAGGCAATGTCCGTAAAGCAGAGGCCAGGGCAAAGTCATCAAGATGGCCTCGTGATGTGTGCGCATTCGTACAAAACTACGTGAAAGCACATCCGTGCTTCTATTTCGAAGAGCCGTGCTACGAGATACGCAAGCACTACAGGGACTCAATTGGCGTCTCTGACGCGACAATCTGTCGGGCCCTTCGCTTTGATCTAAATCTAACGCGGAAAGTCCTAACTAAGCGCGCGAGGGAAAGCGTACCTCGCGAAAGACGAGAGCAAATCGGTCGTCTCACTCCATTTTACAGTGGCCCCGATCAACTCGTCTTCGTCGATGAAACGTCAAAAGACGGCAGGTAATTCGCAAAGCAGAAGTTTTTGAAATGACTTTTCCAAAGTTATTCTAATATTCTACGAGATCTGTGCTGCGTCGTTATGGTTGGTCTGCTAGAAATACACCGGCGCACGCAACTCTTCCGTTTAGCCGCGGTAAGCGTGTGTCAGTTCTGGCTGCGATGGACGTACAAGGCTTCTTGCGTGGAGAGATGTGGAGGAGACCTTTACTCGTTCTAGCTTCCACGAAGTTTTCAAGTCCAAGATACTGCCCTTCCTCAATCCGTGGCCGCTGCCACGGTCCATTGTAGTGATGGATAATGCCAAGCTCCATATGTATAAAGAACTGCAGGACATGATTCACGAGACCGGAGCCCTCCTTTTTTTTCTGCCACACTCGCCCGACCTCAATCCAATTGAGGTTGGGTTCTCGTTGCTGAAACGCTGGATTCAACGCCACGCGAATATGGCCTTTCGCGATGATCCACTCGCTGTGCTGCGAGTTGCTATGCACGCTTGCACTCGTCAAAAGGAAGAAGTCGGTGAGAATCTGTACAGCCACTGCAGGTACAAATGTAATGCTTTGGCTATTAAGGAAATGTAGCTGCCATTGTCTCCTGTCTCTCTTTCTTTCCGTTAGCTATCTAAATGGTCAACGTCCTCCATATTGCTATCAGGAGCAGACGTGGATACGGTGACGGGATCTCTAAACGGAGGGCGCAGACTATAGCTGGGCATTTCGAGCGCAGACCGGATATCACTGGTGTTCACTTCCATAGCGACTGGAACGCCCTGTATCTTGACGCGCACAAGATGGTACTCTGCATTTGCTAGTCGTTGGCCTTCCTGCAACACATCATCGATTGCCGCCTGCTGTGCATCCACGTGCTGGAGTTGCCTAAACGTTGTGTTGTCCGACACAACAAGTGGAGCTCCGTCGGAAGGTATTGCCTGAGTAACGGCCATGTAGTTTTGTGTGGCGGGGCCTGCTGCTATTCCTTGCTCCCGTAGCATTCCAGCGACGCGGGGCAGCTGCTCTTGGATACGCGCTACTGTTGCCCGTCGAAGTGTTGTCGTGGTCTCAACTGGCTTTGACATGTAGATATAGAGCTCTAGAACGAATCCCGCTTGCCCCCCGTTACGCAGCCGCGCCTTTTGCCATGCCGTTTCGAGCTGGATCCGCAAAGCGTCACCGTCACTGCAAAGGACCTGGAAGTCCTTCTGATAGGCGTTCTTGGTCGGCTTGAAGTAAAGAGCGAAGTCGGGACGCCACTGACCGGGGATCTTGCTTTCAAAATGCTCCTCAACTTTTGCACGCAGAACCCGATAGCCGTCTGCCATTTTAAAGACAAACGTTGGGGAAGGAGGTACTTTATTACGGCAAGAGCCGTAGGGGTCGCCATTCTTAATGAATAAACGACAAGTTATAGTATCAGGAAGGGGAATACTCTGCACCATCACAAGTTCAGAAATGAGCTTACTGTGTGATGGCTGTTATCATCAGCCTTCACGTGTGAATTTGACGTCGTAATACAGTCGGTCCAGCTGCATCCTGCTCTACCTTTGCTAGTCCTTGACAGCTTTCTGCTGATGCTCAAACATCTCTATACCCAGCTGCTACCAAGTATTTTGTCTGCGAGAGGAGTTGAACCTCTCCACCCGCGCACGCGGCTCTCCCGTTGAGCTACGCAGACATGAGAGACAAGTGGTAGCAGGCAGAGCGCGTTGCCGTGTGCAAGTCAGCTGTGGGTAGCTTTTCTTCTCGCCGTCCTCGCAGCTGTGCTTGTAGCCGTTCTCACCGCCGTTCACAGTGCCGTCCTCGCAGCCATCCACAGTTCTGCACTCGCTGCCGTCCATAGTGCTGCCCTCGCAGCTGTACGCGCTGCCGTCCACAGTTCTGCACTTGCTGCCGTTCACTGTGCCGTCCTCGCAGCTGTACACGCTGCCGTCCACAGTGCAGCACTCGCTACCGTCAACAGTACCGTCCTTGCAGCAGTACGAGCTGCCGTCCACTGCGCCGTCCTTGCAGCTATACTCCCTGCCGCCCAGAGTGCTGTCCTCGCATCTGACGCCCACTATGCCGTCCTCGCAGATGTACGAGCTGTCGTCCGCTGTGCCGGCCTTGCAGCTGTACTGCCTGCCGTCCACTGCACCGTCCTCGCAGCTGTACGAGCTGCCATACACACCGCCGTTCATGCAGCTGTGCTCGCAGCCGTCCTCGCCGCCGTCCTCGCTGCCATCCTCGCCGTCGCTCTTGCTGCTTCTCTTATCCGCCGCCCTTGCTTGACTGTTTGAATCTTACTACTGTTATTAATAATTGGTGTTCTTCACTACTTGGGCAGAAATGCGAGGGTTTGGGTAAGTTTTATGGATTGAAAATGCCTGCCTTTACAAAGCCCAATTTCGTTTCTCAAGTACCGGCTGAGCTCTTGAGATGCACCAGCATAAATACAGAAAAGCACAATAACTTATCAGTACCATAACGGTGTGGTCAGTGCTTTTCAACGCCGCCAAGAATCATGGGGTCGACAACAGGCACGGTGCGCTTCGAATTTGACCCAGCGGTAGACTTCCGCTTCAGCGTGAAAACCTACCAGGATCACGGACGCATTTGGCTAGAAAATCGAAAGTTGAAGCAGCAATGTATGATTGTGTTGTGCTTGACGAGATCACATCCTCGTGCTGACAAATGTGCGTTGGTGTTTGCGCAGGGACTGTAAGGTTGTAGATGGGGCGATTCACTCCACTGGTGGCGTTACCTACTCCCGGGATGCTATACTCCGCTGTGTCGCGGTACGCACAACGTTAAATTTTTATTTTTTATTTCACAAGCTGTGTCAATTGCCCCTCAGGCTTCACTCAGTGCGGACTACCATGCGCACATGGCGAATCTTCACTACGACGAAGACCTGTATCTTGTCGTTCAGCTGGAGACTTCCAGCAAGGCCACAAACTACTCGAGTTTCTCGTTTCCGATGGTTCCGATCGCCCTGGGTCGCGTTGACGTGCTGGAGAGCAAGATACGCGACTTGGAAGAGCGTGTCGAGGACTTGGAGCGAATGGTGGACCAGAGAAATCACTATTAAGGAAGTGGAGCGTAAGGATGCAGCTCAAATACGAGCAGTTCAATAGTAGCGTTTTAAATAAGGTAACAATTGAAATTGGATGTTTATTTATCTTTAAGTTTAATCCCCCAAACATGAAAGTTCTTTTCTTCAAATTTTGTTCTTTTTTTTAAAAAGTAAAAAATGATATTGTCGGATGTTTTACGTGTTTTACTGTCAAATACATGCCGCTCCACAAGGGCAGCGGCATGATGATGCTGACCACCAATGCAGCAGTTGAGTTGAAGTTGCATGTTATTTTCTATTCTTTCTTTCTAGGTTCTTGTCTCCCGTCGGGGACAAGACACAACACAAACTAACAGAAATATCAGTCTTCAATTTACCTTCTTCTACAAAGCCTCTGCGATTCAAGGGCATAGCACTTCGAATTAGTCCAAAGTTCTGGAGAAGAACACCAAGTAGAAGTTAAAGGAATTCCGCAACATGTGAAGACCAAGCAAGGCACCATGGACGCCATGAACCGGGCAGAGAAGGGCGTGGTGTACCAGGTGACAACACGAGAGAGAACGTACGACACCGAGCGCGAGTACGTGAAGATCACACTCCCTCACTTCAGTGGAGGCACGGCTCAAGACTGGCTGAGGTGGAGCCACAAATTCATCCGATTATGTCAGCTCAAGCAGTGGACGCGGGATGAGCATGACAAGAACCTGCAGTTGGTGCTGGAAAACGAAGCACTGGAGGCGTGGCAGGTTTCATTCCAGAACATGGACATGACGAGCGCTACGCAGTTTACGAAGGCGTACGCAAGCTGGGGGCGTACGTACGTTTTAAGAGCATACAATGAGCAGCTACAAGAGGACTTGTTCCTGTTCGGAAAACGGCGCAATGAGACCGTGTCCCAATGTCATCAGCGGATGCGAGAGATCGCTCGCATGCTGAGAGAGTTGTCAACGAACCCGATGCATTTGGACGACAGGTCCATGATCAGATACTTCAAGCGTGCGATGCCGAGAGATTGGAGGCGTGCGTACGAGTACGTGGCATTGTGTTTAGTAGTATGCCGCAGGCTGTACAGTACTTCGAGCGTCTCGAGCAGTCTGAACGCTGTGACGACAAGGAGAGCAGAGGCAAGCAGAATACTGGTAAGCCGAGTAAGCAGAACGGCAACCGCAATGACAAGAGTGGTAACAAGAACAACTGGAGCAGTAACAACTCGAACGAGGTGGCGTTGAGCAAGTACGCAGATCACAACGGCAAGTGGTGCAAACTGCACAAGACTGCGCCGCATAGTGATCAGGAATGTTTCACTCAGAAGAAGAATGTCAAGGGCAGCTACAACCAGAAGTCAGCTGCGAAGAAGTCAGAGACCAGTAAGGTGACGCATGGGGACGACACGGAGTCAGACTACAAGTACAGCGCTGATAGTGAAGAACTAGCGTGCTTAATGGGCCTACTGCTAGCACTGGTAGACCGATGAGACATGGTATTCGGCTCTCACAGATGAAGGAGAAGCGGGTAGCTTTACTGGATACTGGATGCGCTACCAGTTTCATCAATGCCAAACTCATGACCGCTAACATAAAGCGAGGCTTCGAGATGAGCCCACCGAAAATGGCATTCGAACAAGTAGACGGTATGATTAAGTCGGACGGCAACATGATGGTGAAGTTTCGATTCTGGACCTAAGCTATGAATCTAGAATTACACATCAGTGCGAGGTGATTGAGCACACCAAGGACGAGATGGTTATTGGGCGAGACTTGCTGGGTGCACTTGATATCATCATGAACTACAGAGACGGCAAGGTGAAGTGGAATGGCAATACCGTGACGGTGAATACGGGTCCAAATATGAAGGCCCCAGACAAGAAGCAGAAAAAGCACCTGCCTGTGAAACTGAAGAAGATGGAGATACCTGTCATGTAAAGGAGATTAACGACTTCTCATCGCTGGACGCCAACATGGGTTATTACGCGAGGCAGTTAGCTAAAGAAAGCCGAAAATACACTGCGTTTTGTACACCATGGGGAAAGTTCCAGTAGAAGAGATTACCGATGGGAATATCTTCAGCTCCGGACAGGCGAGCTTGGTGAAGATTTTCGGTGACTTGGATTTTGTCATCGTGTATCTAGATGACATCTTAGCCTTCTCGAAGACGGCAACTGACCACGTCGAGCACTTGCGTGTGGTTCTGACGCGTCTGAAGGAGTACAACGTGACTCTTAATGGCAAAAGTGTCATATCTTCTGTAAATCTGTGGAGTACCTGGGTTTTACGTTGAGTGCGGACGGGATCCAGCCGCACCGCCTAATTGCTGGCCACTCGCATCCGCGTAGATGTCGTAAGATTTCGAAAAGTCAGGAAACGACATTAGAACAGCTTCAGCTAGAGCCCTCTTAATTCATTCGAATGCATCATTCTCAGTCGAAGTCCACATGAATGACGCTTTTGGCGACGTCACCCTCGTCAGTAGCTTCAACAATGCTGACTTGTTCGGACCTGTAGTAGTTTATCAGTCCTAAGAACCGTCTTAGTTCACGTTTGATTCTAGGAGCTTTCAAACGCGCAATCGCACAGATCTTCTTCTCTTGATTCAGAAGGATGGTAAGCTGATTGCGTGCTTCTCGGGAAAGCTACGGAGGCACAGCAGAATTACACGACGATGGAACTCGAGTTGCTATCAGTTGTGGAGATCCTAAAGGAGTACAGAACGATGCTCTTAGGATTCCCGGTGGTGGTGCATACAGATCATAAGAACTTGATCTACCCTACTGAGAACTCATTACGAGTGAAGAGGTGGGAATTTTTACTGTCAGAGTACCGGTTGACATGTGAATACGTACGAGGAAAGTCGAACAGTAAAGACTCCTGACGTACAGACAACGACGAAAATATCCGGCAACGCAAAAATCTGGCAGCCAAAGTGGTATTTACCTCTCACTATAGGATTTGCTAATTAAGTTATTAGCCAATCAGATCCATAACTTTTTGAAATTTTAGAGCCAATTAGTGACAGTAATTCAATGGATGGCTCTCACAAAACATGAAAATCTCTATCATTTCGTAAAGAGGCGGGTTGAGCGCAGCTACTCCATAAAAAAAGCGCCAAGGTCTAGATTTGGTGGGCAAGGTGGGAATCGAGGAGGCTGGGCGTCAACTATGTATTCCCTGCGGGACCGTTCACGGCTGGACCAAGCAAGCTGGTGACATCCACCAGTTCAAGGGAAACGCGGAGTCGAAGATGTTAAAAGGCCAGGGGAGGAAGGAAAAATTTCCTAACGTCCCTGAGCTGCTAACTTACATGAAGGACACTCGACGTGATGAAGCGGTACGTTCATATAAAGGCTTGTTCTGTGCGTACTGAATCTAATTATGTTAATCCAACATGTTTAGATTTTGTCTACGGCAGGCATCATAGACTGCATATGGAAGCTGAATCCGGTATGGATGGCCGCTTACATGGGCGAGAAGGAATCCGGCGGTATTGCTCTCGAGCGTATGGTCTAGCGCATTGCGAAACGGTATTTTTTATTATATTAATTGAAAATTAATTATTTATTTATTCCTTTTTTATTTTTACTAATATTTATGGGTTAGCCATGGGTTTTCTTCACAAAAACCGCAGGTCGCTAAAAAAGCGTACGAGGAACTGGAGGAGTTGCGAGCTAAGTTCTGTTTGGAGTTTTGGCCAACGTACGGAGCTTTTCGAGGAGGCAGCATCTTAAATGTCGATGAGACGGGAGTTTTGTTCGACATGGCGCCGACAAAGACCTGGGCACTAAAGGGGCGCAAGGATTCGACACGCATTCTGGGCGCAAACAAGCACGCGGGCCGTATGACAGTAGTTCTTGCGGTTCGGGATGACGGTAAGCATTTTTGTTTGCTAAAAAAATAGTTTTATATATTTATTTGGCTAATTTGTTTTATAATTTGAAGGTTTAAAACTGCCGATTCTTTTTATCGTTCGAGGTGTGCCTGGGGGTACAATCGAGTCGAGCGAGCTTGAGACTTACCCGGCAGGCCACTTTTACACTGTTCAGGAGAGTGATTGGATGGACAAGAGAGTTTGGACACTGTATGTCGAAAAACTTTATAAAATATGAAATAGATCGGCCAACCTTCCTTCTCCTTGACAATTTTGATTGTCATGTATCGGAAGAAGGACAGCGCCTTGTAGCCGAAGAGGCTAATGCTACTGTGGTTTCCTTGCCGCCGAACAGCACAGCGCTTTATCAGCCGCTGGATGTCGGTGTCATGGGACCACTTAAAGCAACACTTAGAAACATTGCACGGTGCACCGGGGGCACCGCGAAGCAGAAATGTATTCGTGCTATCAAATCTCCCATTGAGGCATGGGAGGATACTAAGAAAATAACGATAATTCGTATCTTTCAAAAGGCAACTCCTCAGTATCCTGAGGTTTCCATCTGAAACAGTTTCATTTTGGTGTTATCATGTGTTTTTCTTGTTCTTTCTTTGCTATAAAATTTAGATTACTACCAATCATATGCTGCTATTGTTTTGGTGTCGGATATTTTAGTTAGACACTGTTAAGTTGCGATACTATTAAGGATGCCATTCAGTCATGCCGGATATTTTCGTCGTTGTTTGTACCAGAACCGTGTGGTAATTCCAAATGCAATGCACAAAGAACTGGTTGATTGGTGTCATTTGAATTTGCTGCACCCCGGGTCGAAGCGGCAATTCCATACAATGCGTTCTACTTTCTATTGGTCGGGAATGAAGTAGACGATCGTGACGTACTGCAAGAAGTGGGCACGTGTTACTGATACCGAAAAAAATGGAGCCACTATTTTGCACAGAACTGTACTTGCCGTAATTTATCGCTGCACCCGCCTAAGTGCGATCAAATATCTTACGTATTTTATTGGAGCCTCTATTTCCCGATGTATTTGACCACGTCGAGAAATCTAATTGTGAAAGGATCTCTTTACGCTTATGTCATACGCCAAACTACAAGCGTATTACTACTACTACATGTACTTGCTGTACTTCAGCAGTGCCTAACGGTCTCTTTCAACGAGGATCCAAACGAGACCTACTTAGTCAACTTAGCATGGAGAAATGAATAAGCTCAAGTCTCTTTTAGATTTCGGTACAGACACCTGTAGAAATTCGGGAGCAATATTTGCTTCTACACCGTTTCCCTTACATTTTCTATCAAGCTATGTGTTCACCATCGAGAACTCGTCGGCGAGTACATTCAGTCCGTTCACGCGCGTTGTCTCCGACCGTAGTCACATGTGTGCAATGGGGAACCCACGGAACTGACGCATTCGACCTTGAATCGCTCTTCCCTCTTATTGCAAACGTCTTGTGTGAGTTGTCAAAGAAAAAAACGCGTAGCTGTATTCTTGTGCCCCGCGACGCTCGTCCTTCGCTCTCGTGACACAATTCAGGAACCCCTTGCTTGATCTTTCGCTTGTAACGAAGCTAGCGCTCTGTATCCGTTAACGTCGCTCTTCAGGCGATTCGCTGCGTACTAGCCCAGATCTCCACGCGAGGCTTCGCTGGATTCAGGAGCCCGGTGGCATACATGACATTAGAGGAAACTTTTCAGGGTGAAAGCGGAGGGAGGATGTCTGCTTACCGTGCGGCGCACACGCGCACGGCGCGCGTGTACGCTTCGGCCATCCGACGTTCACTTTTGAAATCAACGGCTGTGGTAGCGCGAAGCGATTCGGAGAATGCCACGCGTTCGAAAAGGATAAAAACACAGGATTACAAAACAATATTATAATAAGGAAGGAATTCGGTTAAATAAATAAATTCCCACTGCGTCTGTGACTTGTGCTACAGCTACATAATTGAAAACCGAAATACAGATGTTGATACCGGATTTCGGTATCAGCAGCGTCTTCCCAAGAAGTGCATGACGTGCAAAAGGGGCAAACTGCATGGAGGACCACAAGCACATGGCAAGTTGCCACCGAGAGACATGCACATTGTCGATCCGTTCGACGTCGTGCACGTCGACGCAATGGACCCCTATGGAGCTGAATGCCAGTACGTTCTTACAGTAGTGGATGAGGCAACTCGTTGGATGGGGGTATCACTCCAGCCAGATACCCGAGGAAAGGCGGCGGCGGAGAGCTTTGATACAACATTGCTATGTCGGTATCCGCGTCCGAAGATGGTGATATTCGACACGGGAAATGAATTTAACACGAGTGAGTTCCGCGAGATGTCAGCAAGTTACGCCATCAACCGAAACCGATTTCGGCCAAAAATCCGCAAGCGAACGCTATCTGTGAGCGCGTACACTTGATGCTGAACCATTGCAGCAGATGCAACCTAGATTAAGATTGGCGCAAGTACTTCAGTTTTCAGCTTTTCCGCGCGTGCAAGCTACCACACAATTCTAGGAACTACCCCTGTACACATGATCTTTGGACAAGATCTAATTACTCTCAAGCTTTACGAGGCGAACTGGAACTACCTATCTATGCAAGCGACGCTTTGACGCCATTCTACAGATGCAAACACCACAACACTACATCACTTCTACCAAGTAGGCGACCAAGTGATGGTTCGCATTCCAGCCACAGACAGAAAGAACAAGCCCAGGAATGTGGCCAACGGGCCATTTGATATCGTAGCAGTGCACGACAATGGCACTGTTACCTTGGACCAAGGACCAACGCAGCAACGCGTGAACATTCGGCGAGTGTTTCCATGCTAATGAGCTGTCAGAATGGGGCGAGTGACAAGGGCTCGGCATGTTGATGCTGACCGCCATTGCAGCAGTTGAGTTGAAGTTGCAAGTTTTCAATTTTTTGCTTTCTACGTTCGTGTTTCCCGTCGGGACAAGACACAACACAAACTAACAGAAATATCAGTCTTCAATTTACCTTCTTCTACAAAGCCCCTCTGCGACCCAAGGGTATAGCAGCACGCCCTTCACTCTAATTAGTCTGACCCTGACTAGTTATGGTGTTAAACTGAGAGCACATTTTTTCGGGATTTCAATTGCCTGTTTTAGAAAACTGCCGATCCGCATTTCAAATCGAGCATACTAGAATAATGAGCCCTGCGAGATCTATCCAAAACCGGTCGTTTTGATAAACATTGGTGAGATTTGTACAACTTCCCAATTTGGTGACGTCACTAAAGCACGAATAATTTCGAAGCACGACTATTAATAATTAGAATAGTGGTTCTCACGGTTGGCAGATTAGCAGGTTGCAGGTTGTACTGCTCAATCAGATTCACGGAACGTTGACAGAAGGCTAACCTGCAGATGGGTAGAAAACAAGCATTGCCGGGTGGCCACCATACCGACTCTCAGTTTGGAGGGTCAGTGCAGGTTTGCAGGTAAAAATTACAGGAATCCTATTGGCTGGTGAAACATGCAAAACATTCCAACCGTGAGAACCACTAGTGAAGGGTATACTGACCACGTTATGGTAACGAAAAGCTACTATAATCTTAGTACTTTTATTCTCTTTTTTAACCCCAAAACACGAAAGTTCTTTTAATTTTGTTCTTTATTAAAAAAAGATATTTTTGGATGTTTTAGTTTTAGAGCATCTCCACCGGCAGTTGAGTAAAATTATGAGCAAACCCTTTCTGGACCAAAAATATAAAATCGTGCAAGAGAGCTTTGCTCATACACATACACACCGTCAGAAAGTACAGGTTTTTGCGCAGATTTGATCAAATCATCGTACTTAACGAAGGTGCGTATGAGTAAAGCTCTCCTGCACGATTTTATATTTTTGGACCAGAAAAAGAATTAGCTCATAATTTTACTCAACTACCGGTGGAGATGCTCTCAGAAAGTACAGGGTTTTGCGCAGACTTGATCAAATCATCTTACTTAAAGAAGGTGCGTATGTGTATGAGCAAAGCTCTCCTACTCGATTTTATATTTTTGGTCCGGTGGAGATGTAGGATAAGTCCTTTTGGTCCGGAGACCCGATCCCTCTTAGAAGGTTAAAAAAAGAGCGGGCCAATGAGACTACAGCAATAAGCCAAAATTCATGAATTTGACTAATAATATCTAGATAGGGATAGGTGTTTTGCAATCCAGCTTATTTCCGGAATTGTCCGAAAAAGAGGCAATACAAATCCAGCACTTTAGGAGCACTTACTGGATAATTGCACTTTGTGACGGACGAAACCCCACAAGCTTAAAGTACATGTACCGCTGTAGCGAGCATACCGAGGCTTCAGCACCATCGTAACATTACTAGTATGAGACTGCAGCTTGTAGGTTGTACACTAGCGGGTTTGACACCCCACCGCTGATGGACTAGCAGTGCAAATATATGCTTTTCTCTTATAGCGTTTGATTGTCAATACTATTGACTATTGACTCAATAGATATGTAACATCCTAGTCAAACATGTACAGTATTGCTTGGCTACTACGTGTACATGCCAGCACGAGGCACATATCGGGGACGTTTTGTACATAGAACGGCGCCAAGATCGCGTGTATCCACTTCTGTGCGTTTTCTCACGCTCTTGTTGGTCACAGTGATCCCTCCTTCATGGACACGTACTAACTGTCCTGGACAACACACGCCATACTCGCCAAGCTTCTGGCAGCGCGCGCCTACACGTCGACCAGCACGCCGTAGAACGCCACCCGCTCCTTCACGTGCCCGTGTATGTGATATTTCATGTCCACGGACCAGAACTCCAGTCATAACGCGTTATTAACGCAGCGCTGTCGGGCGCCGTGCCGCACAGGTCACCGAATGCGTCCAACTTGGCCTCAGCCATCGTCATCAGCGCCCCTCGCTGTCCCATCTTTCCACCACATCAACCCACAACGTCTCCGCCGCCAACTCGCCTTCCAACCGCACGCCGCTACTGTCTCCACCGCCAACTCGTCCAGCTACTTGTGCCGCCGTCACCACACTTTCTCGCCGCATTCGCTCGCCCAAATTCACGCCGTATCTTCACACTCGCTCACCGCCGCCTTTACCCTCCCGCCGCTTCACACTCGCTCGCCATCCGTCGCAGTCTATTCTACCGGTCTTATTTTTTTAGGTCCTTTAGTCGGGTATTTTATCATAAAATTTTTATGGTAGGCCTGTTTTTCCTTTTTTTCAGACATCAGCTGCAGTCTGCAAACCACAAAATTGTGAACTGATTAGTCTGTCCGGAATGAATAATACCGGCTTCAACAAATTTCACAAAACTCCAACAAGTCCACTTAGGTATGAATTTTATCCATTACCCATCCGCCAAGCGCACTTGCCAACTTCCTCCAAAGATGCAGCGGCTCGTAGTGTCCGGCCGTCGCTGCGTGCGTCCGTCACGCCTCGCCGCCGCCGTGTCCACTTCATGGCCGTCGTCCAGCACTAAGTTGCGTCCACTAGACAGTCTGCGCCACTACGCGAGCGCAAAGCCGCTACCATCTCCGTCGCGCATGAAAGTTGCGGACCTATTGGAAGTCTCCAAGCAGTTCCGCAGTAAACAGACCAACTACATCCACGAGGATCAGACGCTGGACGAAGCTGTGAAGTGTCTGGCACAGAACGAGAACTCTGCGACGCTCGTGGTGGTTAACAAGCAACACCAAGTGGTGGGGCTTATCACTAACAGACTGGCACTGCAGCGAGTGATGCGTATGCGTTCTACCGGCAAGCGATCGGACTGGAACACAAAGGTAGAGCGAATTAGTACGAAATTCTACCTCGAAGGGGGTAGCGTGTCTATGTCTCAAGATAATACTGATAGAGCCTTTTGGTTTTAGGTGTCGGAGGTGGCGATTCCAGCGAGAAAAGTGCTGCATGTGTCGCCGGAAGATTCGCTAGAAGATGTAAGTGACCGGTAGAACAGTAATCTATTAGGAGGGTACTGACTGGTAATTTATAGTGCCGAGCAGTGATGGCGTTGTCGGGAGTGGGGGAGTTGCCGGTGTTGCAAGGGAGTAAGTTGCTGGGTACAGTCTCATTGACAGATATTGCGTCGTTGATCCATCGCCATGACGCACAATTAAACCCCGGTCCTACAAGGTAATAAGATATTTATTTAACCTTTTATTTAACCTGAAAATCTAACCAAACTTTCTGTTAGCGCCAAGTCGGACTACATCAACTTGATCCTACCGCGCAAGGGACTACCAGCGAACACGTCGCTGGACCAAACTGTCGTCCAGCAGTACGTAATTTATTATCTCCCAATGTATTATAAAATATCTGACCGGATAAATTACTTGCAGTGAGAACACCCACCCGAACTACTGGACGTACTACCTGCACTCGTTCGCCATGTCCATCCCCCACCCTCAGAAGAAAGATACAGGAGGAGAAGACGCCTTCTTCTTAGGTGTCGTCCCTCACGGCGTAGAAGAAGGTGGCGCTTCTGCTCCAGTGCTGGAAGATCGGCCCATTGACATCGATCCGTCTATTCCAACCGTAACCCATGGCACTCAGGGACCCGTAGACGTACTAGCAATGGGCGTCGCTGACGGTGTCGGCTCGTGGTTTGAGAAAGGGGTGAGTGCACGTCAATACGCCGAGGAACTCATGGTCGCCGCCCACCAAGCCGTGCAAATCTCGTACGCCAAAGACCACGACATTGAGCCTTCCGAAGTTCTCCATGCAGCGTGGTCTACGGTCCTCCAAAAGGAGATCGTGGGCAGCTCCACTGCTTGCGTACTTGCACTGGACCCAGAACAGGGAGAACTACACGGCGTCAACTTGGGAGACTCTGGTTTTCTGATCATCCGCGATAAAACTTCGGATCTTGAGACTGCGCGATTGCGTGGTACATTGGACGGATCGCTCATGCGTAAGATCATCAACAGCGACCACGACTTGACGCCTGCTGGTCGTCGCAAAGGAGCACACGTGACGTACAGATCACCTCAACAACTACACTACTTTAACTGTCCGTTCCAGTTAGGCTTCGCTGGTGCGGATCTTGTGAGTGACGTAGTGGACGATTTGGCTAAAGGAACGCACTCTCCGATGAACGAGAAGCCGCTTTTTGAGACTCCAGAGAACGGAATGAGACTGCGAGTGCCCGTACTGGAAGGAGATCTCATCATCTTGGCCACCGACGGACTGTTCGATAATGTGGACGAAGACGTTTTATTGGAGATCGTACGTGCTGAGCCTGATCTTGAGACGATGACGCGGAAACTGGTACAGAAGGCCTACGATCTGTCGCTTGATCGATCGAAAGACTCGCCTTTTGCTCGTCTGGCGAAAGAGAATGATTTGCTGTGGGGTGGAGGGATCCCAGACGACATTACGATCATCACAGCTCGTGTCACGAAACACAGGACGAAGATAGCGGAGACTATTGCAGTCGAAGCAGCAGTTGAAGCCAGCTATTAGGAAAAACATTTAAGAAAAACTGTAAAAAGTTATAAAAACAATAAAAAACAGAAAAATACGAGACTTGTGATAATCAGTTAAAACAATCAAAAGTGGCAGTTGCAGACATTTCACGTTGTGTCTGCCCCTACGTCACCTAGTGCTGCGTCTTCCTCTGCCTTTGTCTCCTCGTCACTAGCAGCTGAAGTTTCAGCAGGTTCTTGCACCTCTTCAACCTCCTCACTTTCATTAGCACTGGTCTGTTCTCCATTTCCGGATGTGGTGTTGGGTGCGTCGCTGTCTTCTTCTTCCTCTTCTTCCTCCGAGATGACAACAATCTCGTCATTACTCTCTGATTTCTCCTCTTCATCGTCGCCTTCTTCTTCGTATCCTTCTTCATCGTCGTCGTCATCCAACTCAACTGGCGCTGCAGCAGACGAGCCTCTCTGATACAAATCCCTCACTCGAATGGCATCTCGCATTAGTGACAGCACCGAGTCCTGCGCACACGCGTCCACTAAAATGGCGTCTCGAGCGTCTTCATGGCCGTAAAATAACTCTTCGCCGTATTTTTCAAAAGCTGTGAGGCATAATTTACTGCGTGCGGAGTCGTCCAACTGCAGTAGAAGTTGTCTAGCTTCTCTCTGGTTCTGAGCACGAGCGATGGCTCTCGCGGTCTCCTGTTCGTCGTCCTCGTCCTCCTCGTCGTCGTCTTCTTGGCCACTGTATTGCTGATACGTTGCAGGAGCAGATTCCTCCTCGTCATCGTCCTCAGCGACGTCCACGATGTCAATTTCGTTGTTCTGGTACGTCGGCGGCTCACTATCATCGTCTTCTTCCTCTTGCTCTTCGTCTGGGGGAGCCAAATCCTCGACGTCTTGGTTGTCTTCCATATCGAGGTCTCCGCTGTCCATTTCTGGGTTCTCTGTGGCCACATTTAGGTCTGTCTCGTCCAAATCTTGGTCTTTCTCGCCATTTTCGATGCCCAGAGCCAGATCTGCGTCCATATCTTCCTCTTGCTGCGGGAATTCCTCATTATCGTCAACATCGGGCAGTTCTGCGTCTAAAATCTTACTTTTTTTGACCATTGGGGACACCAGAACGTCGTCCAGCGTCGTCTCGCTGTCCTTTAAGTCCTCCACGCTGTCGCCTTCGAAGGCTTCAGCGGCCGAACGTTTACCAGCTCCAGGGGACTCGATAGAGGCAGACAAATCGCCAGGTAGGTTGCCTACATCGGTGGCTACAGCTGTACCGCCCACGGAGGCGCCGGAAGTCTCTGCCATGGAGTTATGAGCGCGGTAATAAAGGGGAAACCACGCGGCGGTTGTTCTTGCTATTGATCCGTAATGACTCGCAGACGTTTTGAAAAGAAAGCGAACTTAATCGAGCACGGAGAGCGTAACGAAACGAAACGTGATTGGCTAAAAATAGACCAGCAACATTAAGGTTGGATTTTGAAAAGAAAGCGAACTTAATCGAGCACGGAGAGCGTAACGAAACGAAACGTGATTGGCTAAAAAAAGACCAGCAACATTAAGGTTGGATTGATTTCGGAGATTAAAACCTACCGTATTTGGTTTGTACGATTTCAAAGCCAGACCCGCATATTAATATGCGGGGACCCGGGCTCGAGGTCCGGGTGGTCGCAGTTCTCAGACGCAGGTTCTTATATGGATTTTACGAATAGCATACCGCTTACTATTAGAAGATCACCACCAGTTGTCGAAAAATGAAAAACCGCTGCACGTGCTGACTTTGAGGCGACATTGCAAATTAATGACGAGCGGATTCGTTTGGTGCTGGAGCTGTTGGACGTAGAATCACGGATGGATCATCTTCGGGTCTTACCAACTAAATGCCTGAAGAACAAAAGTAAATACAGAAGTCCCTCTCAGTATGCGCGGTGGGGTACGGATTCTAGTCGTGCAGACTCATCCATTTAGGCAGGTTAAATAAATGCAAATCAAAAATTGTGGTATAAAAATCAAACAAACGGTACAATAGGTGCGCATACTGAGAGGGACTTCAGTACTGCTTATAATATGAGCAGTATAACGTAAAATAGCGAATAGAGTGCGTTTAAATCAGAAAGCGCACTCTATTTTATGCGCACTCGATTTTCCACTGTTTATAGAGATCTGTATATATCTTAGGGTTGTTGTTGGAGTTGGAGTCTCGTCGTACACGCTAGTAAATGCTCTATGTTAAAATGGTTACTCTCTGTGATCTATTGTTGTTACCTTACCTGGAAATACATCTCTAGCTACCAATGCTATATGATGGTGTGAAAAATAAGAGAACTAAGACAGAAGCGTTATACGATACCCGGGATAATTCGCGATAAACCACACGAAATGATCGCTCTCCCGTCTGCTAGGTATGCTACTGACACCAGAGGTACATAGTAACCTCATCCGAACCAATAGGGATCTGTTAACAACGATTAACGTACAACTTTACTTATTCCAATAATAAGACTTATAAATTTTCCTGGTATTGCTTCGTAGAAGCGCTTAGCATCGACGATAGTAGTTGCTTATTGCACACCAAATCTGTTCATACTTTGTTCAAGTAAAACGTTTTATAAATCTCAAAAATCGCATGTTATCTTAAAAATCATGTAAATGTGGAGATATTTTTCGGTGGAGACCGTACGTTTTCGCCAGGTTATCAATTACTAAAGCTTACTTGGCTTAAGATAGAATTTGACTTCAAGAAATGGCTCCACCTTTGGACTTTCCTAGAGAGAGCAACGTTTTTCTCGAAGAAATTCATCGAGGCACATGAGGGAGAGCAGTGTATTTGCGACGCTTCAACTAACTCAGTTATGCAGAGGCTCGAGGGGGATTGGCGAGGTTCGCATCGACGGTTATACCGCGAGATCGGTAAACTCCGTTGGTCGCGCAACGAGGTACGTTTTCGAATTGTATCGACACCGCCAACTGACTACCCGCGAATCTAATTATTTCGTAGCAATACTCATTCGTTACGCCTACATCACAATGCGTCGGTTAGTTTTTTTTTGTTTTCGTTGCGTTGCAAGTGTGTGTCGAAGTGGGCACGTATTTTGTTGTAAGTATCTGCTTTGTGGACTCATACATGTATCTAATAAATAACTTTCAGAACCCGCCATAGGTTAAAAAAACATCATAACAATCAGTTTCTTGCAGGTATAAAAGGCAGGAGATGCTTTTGAAGGCCAAGCTTAATCATTTTTTTGCTATCTTTGTTAGTGCTTCCTAGCTTACGATTTTTATTCTTTCAATGAGGTGATCCTTCCCTGGCAGTTTAAACCAATGCTTCAAGCAGATCTGAGAAGATGTATGGCTTCGAAAAACAAATACTACATGTACTAGAAAAAAAAGATCTACCCAAATCAGCTCCAATTATAAAGAAATCTGGTGAATGTGCTACCAGCCACATTCTCTAGTCGTACTTTGAAAAATTAAAAAAAGGATTGCAAAAGTATTAAAATACGACTACGCAGTTCTTTTTTTTTAACTGCGTACTCGTGTTTTTTTTGTTTTTAAAGATACAACAACAACTCCGAAAACGTAAATGTACAAAATTTAAACTTATTGCATTAGTTTTGATCTTTGAAACCTACCGAACACAGCAATTTTTAAACAGGGGAAAAGTAAAACCAGCTCTTCTTGTTGTACAAACAAAAGACGCCTGCAGCATTACCTCTGCGATTATGCAATGTGGTACTGCGTAGTCGGCAAAGAGAGCAGCCGCCAGACAGGAGGCATTCAAGGTGCCAGTGTAGGGTATGGTGCCCACGCTTAGTCCAAGACCAGCGTCTATTTAAATTCGGTTTTAGTGAAAAATTGACTCGTCACTCGTAGTTGATATGAAAATCTGTATATCGCAATCGCTTGTCGCCACTTGGGCGACGCTGTGAGTAACTCAACGTTACTCCTATAATAAGCCTCGAACTGCTCGCTAGCCGGCGGGTGTAAAGCTCTGTACTCGTCGCAAGTCCACTGTACACATCAAAGTCGGGCTACGCACGAAGAAGCTCTGAAATTTCGAGAATGACATGTAAAATGTAGCTTGCGCTCATGTACATGTAGTGTGATTTGCCGCTGAGCAGAATACAGCTCGAACATTTTCAGCGAGGTGCTGTGCTTGATATCCGGACGGCGTAATTTTACTTTTGCAGAGTATTATTGCAAAACAAATTAGCACAGAAGGGCTTCGCAGGCTTCGTAAATAACCTCCTACGAGAACTTTAATCTCGTGTAGCACCGGAGGTGAGTCTTGTTACGAAGGGTAGCGAATATTGCGCGTGCTCAGAAGATGGGAATTCAAAAGTGACTAAATCAAGACTAGTTGTGTTGCATCAGGGAAGGCCTCGACCAAAACCCTCTTACAGTTTCCAGTAACTACTCCGGCCCACACAAGGTAAGAAGTAGATCCTTCCTGGAGGACTCCGCAGAGTCTCTCCTGGATCTATCCTTCTTCCTCATAGGCACACCATTCACAACTCGCACTTCTTACTCTCGACTTTATTTAACTGGAATGACTTCACAACAGTCTGCGCATTAACTGTGCATCCATCTTCCGCTGAAATCTCGTACTCACTTCATTCCATGTTAGATAGCATAGTCGACCATGAAAATGCATATGCAACATGCAAGTGTTCATCCCAGACGAAAGTATGTCACATCACGCCTCTTCCATATCGACGTCCATGTCGGTCTCCTTGGCGTCACAAACCTCCATAGATTCCACGGTGGTTTCAACAGCTTTCCAGGCCTCGGATACAACTTCGGTATTTTCAGCCTTCCTCGTTGGCGTTCGAATTCAGCAGGACCTAACGCCTTGATTAACACATCTGCCAGACTTTCAGCACTCGGCACATACATCACATCCAACGCCTTCTCTTGGACATACTCGTTTATGAGTCGCGCGTACTTGATCATGTGCCTAACCCTTGATGTGTTGCCATTGTTGGCAACCACTGCAATCGTGCCTTGGTTATCACAATATACGGGTACATGTGTGTACGGATCACCAAATTTCAGTTCCATGACAAGCTCACGGGCCCATGTTACCATCTTGCAACATTCACAACAATCCACGAGCTCAGAACTGCATATATCCTCTGTAACTCGCCGCTGCCTGTAACGTTTCCACATGCATGCATTACCATGCACTCGTAGTACGTAGCCCGTCACTGATCGACTGGTCTCAGGACACGACTGGTGATCCGCATCTGAGAACGCATCCAATAACGGATACCCTGATGTCACTCTGCACACCAAACCCAAGTCCTTCGTGGCGAGTGCATAACGTACAACTCACTGTGCAGCTCGGTAATTCTCGATCGTGTATCCCCCATGCATCGACCTAGTGTTCTCACTGCATTCGCTAAGTCCGGCCGAGTACAAGCCACAAGATATTGCAACGATCCTACCATCTCTCTGTATGGTATTTTAGGGTTATTGATCTTTGTCACGTCCGTCTCGATCTCAGTCGTTTTCTCATGGCGAAACGGTGGTGATCGCACAGACCGTGCATTTCCCAAGTCAAACTTCTGTGCGAGCCGCTCAGTGTATGCCCTCTGACATAAACCCAATATACGGCCAGGAATGTACTTCACCTCCATGCTCATTAAGTACCTCATTTGCCCAAGGTGTATTAGGTTGAAGTGCTAGGCAAGATCCTGTACGACCCCATTAATAAGACCTGGCGACCCAGCAACCATAATGTCATCCACATACACTGTTAGATACACGACACGCCATTGACGCCGTCTCCAAGACACTCCAGCATCATGTACACATTGTACGAAGCCTAGATTAGCCAGAACCTTATGTAGCGTGTCATTTCATATCTTGGACGCTTGCTTCAAACCATACAACCCCTTTAGAAGCTTACAGGCACGATCAGTTCCATCTTCATATCCTTCAAGTTGCTCCATATAAATAGTAACATCGGTCAGCTCTCCGTTCACAGAGGCAGTGACAACAAATCTACATGCGCGCAGTCCAGATTCAAGAACAGAGCGATCAGCATTACCAGTCGAACAGACTCAATCCTAACAACAGGAGAGTAAGTATCGAGATAGTCTATTCCAAATTTCTGCGTATAAACTCGTATATCGAGTATGGCCTTCAGTCTGTCCACTTCTCCCTTTTCATTCCTTTTTGCCACTAACACCCATACTGATGCCAAAAGGTTCGCTCGATGCCGTTCTTTTCCTTTCTGCGGTCGTGAAACTAATTCCCAAGTCATGTTTTTCATTAAAGCCTCGTACTCTGCGTCCATCGCACGTTGCCACCCTTCCTCATTGTCAGATTGCAGAGCCTCTGTCCTGGACGTTGGGTTCAGGATAGCATTGACGACATCAATCAACATGCACTGCTTAGAGTCATCGCCATGACCCACGCGTTCGGGTTATATCGACTGGCTGGTCTGCTGACGAGATAATCGACGCGAAGAAGTGGCGGAGCCGTGGCTGGGTTGAGTTTGTTGTGCTGCTGATCCCTGGTCCCTCGTATCCTGACTTTTCCTCCAGAACTGTTACGACCAGCAGGACTCGAAGTACTCACATTTAAAGCACTTCGTTCACTTTCGCTTAACCCCCCGCTAGTTCCGACACCCTGAACATTCACTCTCGATCGATGTCCTTCGGTAGGTTGCACACAAGCATCTGTTCTACTGCAAATATCACTACCATCTTGACCTTCAACCGCCTCGACGTATTCCCAGTCACTGCTATCATCACTGCTAAACTCCGCGTCTGAAGAGCTTGCAATATGCGGAGGAGCAGATTTTTCTACAAGTCCATCAGCTTACCCATTAACAAAAATCTAATGACAGTCGTTTGCACCATCGCATTTTCCAAAAGTATCTACTTAATTACGTAAGATAATATGGTCGCTTTCCTGTGAGGAGACACCAGTCTTGCTAAACCAAAACGTTTCGATAATAGGGGGTTCAAAGTAATTTATAGCCAAACATCTTGACATAACGACAACAAACTAATCTTCATCTCTGATTAGTTAATTTCATCAGTTGCTTTGAAGCCCCCTAATTGAACACGACCAATCGGCAAAGAACCCAGAGGTGCCCTCAGCAGTGGAAAGTGGAGAGACCTCTTGGGTTCGTACGGCTCAAGAACGCATTCTCCGGCAAGAACCTACGCCCAGCCACGGCGTGAAGGTTGAGACCTCCAGCGGGAGCACTTAGTCCAGCGCATCTCAGTGAGGTCAAGCCACGCTGATATCAAGGCTATCCAGCAGTGGCTCCTGTGAGAGATCTAGAGCAAAGGTCTTCTTCACCGACAACATGAATGATCCATCGCCGAGCGGTGACGGCGCGCCAAGGTTTTTAAACTTACTCAAGATCCAAGTGCCAAGTCTTGCACCAACAGCAACACGAACGTCCTACCGCGCGGAGAGTACGGCCTTAATTCACCAGCACCGGCCTCAGAACAAAGTATTACTGCAGCAGTAACAAGGAGGCCCGACTGTTTGGCAGAGGCGTTGCAGACCAACAAGGCAAGTACCAACACGAAGACGAAATCGAGCAGCCGCGCAGTTCGTCAAGAGCGTCAGAAGCAAGGGAAGGCCACGTCGTCCAGTATCGGCGATTTAGCTACGGACAACATCTGCAGCGAGGGTCAAGTATTGTAGCAGCACATAAGCATCGCATTCGGGCAGAAGTGGCGTGGACGATAAGGTTCCTTGTAGGTGCTGACGTGAAGAGGTGAGTGCATACAGCAGCTGAAGCGCACCTAGTGTCTGAACGCTAGCTGCATTTAGGTACCAAGTTGCCTCAATTTTGTTTCACGACGACAATGCGCTTTGCACAGCATCAAGCATGGGATTCGAGCAGCTTTACTGAGTGAAAGCTTGATTTTTTTCTTTGATCTCTTCGATAACGAAGACACGTTACCACTAGAGATACCAGACCCCGATGACGACTTGGTGCTACAGTTTATAGAAGCTTACTTGATGATTAATAGATCTCGCTATCTGAGCAAACGGGATCCGGTACGTCATACCCCAGACATGATAAATTTTCGGCTGAGCCAACATGACGAGGGGCGGTTTACCCAGGACTTTCGAGTGACCAGATTTCAATTTGGGCAGATCGTGGAGCTCATTCAGGGCCACGCAGCCTTTTCCAACGACTCGAACGTTCTTCAAGCACTAGTATGGTGTCAACTCATGGTGGCGCTGTATCGATTTGGATGTGACGGCAATGCCGCTTCAATTGGGAAGCTAGCTCGCCATTTTTGATGTTCTGAAGGCACAATCGAGAAATTCACTGATCGTTGTATAGTGGCACTGCTGGGACTTGAAGAGCGTGCTGGGATGTGGCCAGATGCCCAAGAACGTGAAGAAATAAGCTTTCGAATTGAAGAGGTGTCAGGATTTCGACAGTGTATCGGCTTCGTGGACGGATCACTGTTGCCTTTCGCAGTGAGACCAGAACTAGATGGATCCGACTACTACAGCCGCAAAGGGTGCTATGGAATGGCCGTGCTCGTCGTCTGTGATGATCACAAACGGATTAGATATCTGTACACTGGCTGGGCTGGTTGTGCACATGATGCACGCTTGATGGCAAACAGCGAGCTGAATTTATGCAAAACAGAGATGTTGAGGTGATCAATACCTCTTAGCAAATTCTGGATTTGCACCAGATGCAACAACTGTTCCGGTATTTACGGAACGCACACTTAACAAAGGCACAGGGGGTATTCAACCGGGAGCTAAGCAAGATCAGAGTGTGGAACGGGCACCGCATCGGCATTTTGAAGGGGCGTTTTTTTGCTTAAAAGGATTGAGACTTCGACTTCGCAATGAGCGATACGGGGAGCGAGTAGAAGCCTGGATTCGTGCGTGCGTCGTGCTCCACAACTTGCTACTATATGTTCCTAGAGTTGGTGACTCTGAAGACGATAACCCCAACGCGTGGATTCCTGTGGCAAAAGAGCGGCCTGATCTCATCGACGACGGTAACTTCGATAATGCGTGGATTAGAGATGCTGATACGACAGGAAAATTGAAACGCCTACGGGTAATGCAAAGTTTGCTAGATCACCTAAATCAAAACTAAATCGCTATCACTTTTCTTCGAATTGTGCTGCAACCATGTCTTTCACTTCGTCAGTGCTGTAGATGCCCAACTCCAGCAAGTCCTTCGTAAACTTGACCTTTGCCTCAGCTATTTCGATGCATGAACGCTTCTTGGGTATGCTGGTACGCTCGCAGATCTAGTCGTACATCACGTCGTCGAGGCTTTTGCGTTTTTTCTGCGGTATTGACTTGAGCGTTAACGGCATGTCTCTCGTGGGTTTACTTGCTTTCTTGCCGTTTCTGGTTGGCTACCAGTTGCTGTCATCTCGCTGCTTGTGACCTCACTTCGTTGCGATGTCGATGGACGGGAAGCAGCAGTACAGTCTTCTCTGAGCTCGTCGAGCACGGATCAGCATCAGATCCTCTGTCTTTTTGCCACTCGATGCAGCAGCATTGTTTCTTGTCTCGCTGACGGGCTCCTCATCCTCTTCATCGCTCTTCGGAAACTCGTCGTCACCGAACGGAAACTCGAAGTCGGGCTGAACTCTACCAAGACCTTCATCGTCAGCGCTGCAACGAGGGGCCGCTAGAGTGAAATGCTTAGCGGAGTTAAACGTTCCTGTCTCGGCATCTGGTTTGCCAATGCGCGGTTATGAAATACAGGATCGAGTACATGTCAATGCTTGCAAATACTGACCATCTAAACCCAAAGTAGAAAAGTGATAGAAAATAAATAAAATATTGTGCGAGCAGCTTCTTACCATCAAACGTCTTGGCTTCGTCTTCATCCAGGATACCCTCGCCCGATTAACGCTTTAAATCCGCCGCTTTATTGTATGAGCCCTGTATGTCATTTACCTTTTGAAGGACACCTAAAAACCATACCATGAGCACAAACAAGTAGCGTAATCGGCTTTGAGCGTACTCATGCACCTTTATAAGTCCTGCCAGAAATCCCCGCCTTCTCGATCAGCGCAGCGATCTCATTCACCAGAGCCTTCTTTGTTTTGCCTTCAGCGGTGTCACCACGCCAGCGTTGAAGGTTTCCGTCAGCTATCAGTCACTTCAACATGATGTCAATGCTGGATGGCCCTCCTTCAACGCCATCCTTTCCCCAACTGACTGGTCGTCTTCGCTGTGCGGTCTTTGGCCCCATGACTGCTAGCGGCTAGCGCTCAAATGACTTTGTCGATTGGAGTCTCCGCGCGGGTCCAGCAAAAGGAAACCAAAGGAAACTCTTGAAAAGACCGATGAGAGGCATGTGTTTAGGTTGTTTTGCTCACGGATTGTGCGGCAAGAAACTCCGAGATAATGACAAAACATCCAATTGATCTGATTGGCATAATTGCAGTTTATGTGCTTAAGTCTATAGGTTGACCTCAACTTTGAACCCCCCTATTGTAATCGCTTAAAAACGCAATAAACACTAAAAACAAATTCAAAACCCAACTGAACTGACATAAATAATTGTTCGAGTGACAGCACCAAAATAAATTATTCCAGGGGGATCTGACATTCATTGTTTGGCAATTATTGCTATAGCCATATTTCTAGGAAACCCTGCATGCTGCTACATGTACCTGTCGACTACTGGTATTGGTAGTACATGTATAATAGTTGGCTATGTTTGTCTACGGTAGCTAAATGCATGACAAGGGAAATTTCAGCGAGTGTGTTTTAACTTTTGCTATTAATAACAGTAAACGTTCGGTATGTCCTTCCTTCATCTGCGGGATACTAGTAATACTTATTTACATCTGTACTATCAAGGGCTCATCTGCGGTTGTATTTTAATACTAGTACTATTAGTTTTATAATACTAGTACAGACAACTCCGGCTATAGTGGAGGTGTTTGGTCTCACCTCCAAAAATACCTCTCTTATAGATTCTTACATTTATAAGAGAAAACTACTATTCATCATACGAACATACTTATCTTCATAAAAATTATTACCATTTTTTTTTTTTTAGGGAAATGTCACATACTTTTTTAAACAAAGTAAAATATTTGTAATATTTTTAAATGATTTTCCCCCCTTTGATTTGATTCATGTTGGTCGAGCAATTGCGTTGCTGCCCAAGCTCTCAGTATTACCAGATCCACTTCATTATGCATTCGATGCACAGTCATTCCGTGACGAACTAGAAAGCGCTGAACCCACGACAGCGAATTGACCTCCGTGCACTTGCCATAGCTTAAAGAACATCGTCCGAACGAAGACCATCTGTATGTTGAGTATGGACGAATGCTAGAAGCTCGGTTTCGATTGAAGCATACTGGCGTTGAGGTTTATTTTCATGTTGCCTTTAGTAACGTAGTCGAGAGGTTGGTTTCACTATTCTCCCACGTGGAAATGTCTATGCTTTTCGCGAGGCATGCTGCAACCCACTGCTGGTGATCGACGTGTCTAAGGTTGGGGTTGGTAGGTGGTGCCGACGGAGATCATTCTTTCGTAGATAGTACGGTGTTCGATCGAGGAGGCATTGAGAGTTCTAAAGCGAGCCACGCGGCATGTAATTCTCTTATAATGCGCTACTTTGCCTTGATCAAGAGCCTCTGTTATACTCTTACAGTCTTATAGCAGTTTTGACTTGATTTTAATATTGAGAAAAATGGGACCGGATCAGTACCCGAGTTCCTCCTAGCCTAGGAGAAGTCCTAGGGGCTGGTTTGTCCGGTGTCGGTGTTTTCCAGTCTTTTTGTCCCTAACCCTGTCAGACACTATTGCTTTGGT
Source organism: Phytophthora tentaculata (assembly GCA_033557915.1). Classification (NCBI taxonomy): domain Eukaryota; phylum Oomycota; class Peronosporomycetes; order Peronosporales; family Peronosporaceae; genus Phytophthora; species Phytophthora tentaculata. The sequence continues at coordinate 1,109,549 of JAUCEA010000009.1, forward strand.
TTCGTCGCTGGTGTTCAGTGTTCTCGGGGCGAGAGAATTTGGGAGGGGGTCAAAATATCGCTGGATAAAAAAACCTCATGACCCCTCTTCGCTCTCGTTGACGTCGACGGATGCAGGCGCGGCTTATGCTGCGGTTGGACCCCGTACATAAGTCACAACTGCCACCTCTGGAGCGACAGCACGAGGTTTTGCTGGTGTTGGTGCAGGCGCTACTGCAGCAGCTCCTCAGGAAGAGTCGCCGCTTTCAAACCTTCAAGCCTCGAGTTGGCTAGACGGCTCTGCGACTGCGCCAGACATCCCGCTTGCGCAGCCAACGCCCTTCGCTCCGTCGCCCACGCAGCTATCGATGCCATTTTCTGCTCCTTCAGCCACGGGGCTCTGGAGACGGGAGGCTGCCCCCGTCGCTCTGGTTGGTAAGGCGACCACCGCTACTCCCATTCTGACAGCCACAGCGGGTGTGTCGTCCGCGAGACGCAATGGGAAACGTACTTACGCTAAACAATCGTAAGTAAGCAGCTTAAGGACGATGCACAACCGCTATGCTGGACGACAGAGCTCGTCGAGAAGCTGTTCGACCAAAGATAAATTGGATTTACGTCATTACAGTGACATCTTTAATAACATTATGATGTATTTAATTTGATTAGATACAAGCAGCTTACAAAGCAATTCATGAACACCCCGGACAAACACGCGGTGCATCGCGGATGGATTGCTGTGGCTAAGGAGCTCGGCAAGCAGCGTGGAGTTGGCGTCACCAGTAAGCAGTGTCAAGACGAGGTAATAGCACTTTAGTAAAATTCTGGGTTTTTATCGTCGCTCATTGCAGCATGTAAAAAATTGTAGATGAAGGCATTATGAAACAACAGTGGGCAGAATACAAGCGAGATGTTAACCGAACAGGTAACGACACTGACCATCCAGCCTAAGAACCTCAAAACAATGCTGTACAGCACTCGGGATAGATGCAGAGAGTTTGTTTGATGATGCTAGTGGGTGTCATCGGTCTGCAGACTCGGATGCAGGCGACGCGGTAGCCAGCAACTCAGACGACGAACGGGTAGAAGGTGACGAACGAGGAGGCAGCTCGTCAAAACAACGTTTGAAAGTGACAACAGCTATAGCCATTTCGGAAGGTATTAAATGTTTCGATTATTGCCTATCATCTGCACTACTTCCACCTTAACTGCGTATGTGTGTTACTACTTAGGGCTTCACTCGCTCTCGAAAGACACGACTCATATTGGAGACTCACTGGCAGCGCGAAGTACAGTGACCGCTGATCTGGCGAAGCTCACAGCGGCTGTTGAAGTACAACAGGCGCAACTGAGCAAGCAAACAGAAAGCATTCATAGACTCATCGAGTTACTGACGCAGCAGCAAGGGGAAAGGTAGTTTACCTTAGACTAGTATGTAGTCGGCAATGTCTTCGCGTAGCGCAATGCCTCTCTGACGCCTCTCGCGCGCTTCACAAGTCCTCGATCCTGTTCCTGTGGAGCGTGATGTCCGTGAAATATCTTCATCGTCGCTGACATCTCCGAAATTAATAAATTCCGCTCCATTTGTAATTTCTGCTTCCTCGGTTCGATGCTGCGTCATGACTTCTTTCCATTGAGGCAGGAAGTGGCGTTGTGTCACGTATGTCCATTGCTATATTGTGGAGCATCATACACGCTACAATTGTCGCCGTTATGTTACTTACCATCTTTCCTTCTTTTGGGCGATGTAGCATGCGAAATCGGTTCTTCATTGTTGTAAATGTACACTCGACCACAATTCGAGTCCGGCTATGGTTTAAATTGTAGATCCGCTCCCGATCAGTGAGGTCTAGCTCAAGGTCATACGTTTCGTATGTAATTAAAAGAGTGTTCGACAAAGTGTAACCTTTATCACCGACAATAAATCCGCCAGGGGGGAGAATGTGATCGATATGCTGTCCAAAATGCGATGCAGACCGAATTTTTTTATCACTCCAGGAGCCTGGCCGTAAATCAAACGAAATGAAGCGTTGACTTGGATCAGCTACTGCTTGCACGATTATGGCTGGATATCCTTTCCGGCAATACCAGCCCTCAAAGTTCTCGAAGCGAACAAATTCGATAAGCGTTCCGTCAACTTCAGCACAAACCAGGGGTACGCCGGCGCGAGAGTCAAACGCAGCTTGAATCGCGCTCCATTCATCAAGGGTTGAGGGTAGATGTATAAATCGGTGATAGTCATCTGCTATGGCAGTAAGCAAAATGTTGATAGAGGTAACTGCCCAGCTCTTTGACACGCCAAATACCTGCGCTGTCTCCCGAAAGCCACCCATCGAAGCTAGGTAATAAAGCAAAGCTGTCACACGCGTCTCAAACGAGTGCTGTACGTATGCAGCTGGTTCAGTGTTGCTGAGGGGGCGGAGAAGATTGCATAGCACGCGAAAACTTGTGCGTAAAGCGCAGGTTATCTTCAAACCACTTGTCGTAGGCAGGGTCGCCCAGCATGATGTCAATACTGCGAGCAGGCAGCGTAAGAATGTTAGACTTCTCCTGTTTCACAGTTGCCGACTGCGCGACAGCAACGACCGAAGCGCACGCTGCCAGAGCAGCCACCAGTGCGATCTCCTCGGTCACGTTTTCGGCCAGTTTGGTAGATTTCAAATATTTGTGAGAAGGTTTTTCTACTTTTCATTCCTGTTGGTCCAAACACGACTCCATGAGCCGTGTTCAGGTAGACACCAATGCTAAAATAATTAGCCGATCAAAACGAAAATTGCTACTCATTTTTAACACATTTGCCAAACACCGCCACCGGACACGAATAGCGCAACCAGCCCCTTATATCCGCGCTGGCCGTATAGATGGTCACGCTAGGGTCTCTGCATGTTTCCAAGTATTCACACGTCGCAGACAAAATAAGTGGACATTTAAACACCGGTCATCCAAAGTCACTTGTTCGGTTCGCCATACAAGGTATGTGGGTGGAGAGATGGGTCATTTGGCACAAACGTTCATCCATAGTGAGAACAAGTTTATTCTCTGGTTACCATTTTGGCAAAATAGGTCCGATTGTGAATGAGCTTAAAATGGGCAGGGCCGTCTCCACTTTCCAAACATGTGCGCTAGGATTAGGGGCGACCAAAATTATGGGAACTATGGTCAATCGTCCAAATGACATCATTTTTCTTATTGACTTGAGTTTGTACGCACGTCAAAAACCATGAATGTGTAGTGAACACCACACATTCATGGTTACGACTCGTGTAGGCAAGGGAAAAAATAAATTGATCTATCCGCCGGATATGTATTGCAATTAAAAGGAGAGATTGCATGAGAGCTAGATAATGCAATACCCAATTGGAGTGGAACCTGCAGTACCCAACTGCTGCACTGATCTACATAAATGGTTGCTATACACGTTTATCAGCATGCGGCTATCTGATAGCCTTGGCTACACTGCATTTGCCGTCCTTCATCGCGGCGCAATTTGTGCTTGGACAGGGCTATCTCTAGTAGTGGCAAAGCAGATATTGTGCGAGGACGGCGAGGGTTAACGGGCATAAGGACTTTTTGCCCACCGAGCGGATTGGAGAATGAAGTAGAGAGCTTGGCCCGGAGTAGACGCTGTGAGATGCTATGCCGCAACTGCTCTTCCAACGCTACACCTGCTGCATTTAGCCGTGCTGAAGCGATAGGACATTATGTAAACATCTTGTATTAAAGTAGACCGAGATAAGATTGAAGATACGTTGAAGTGAAGAATTGCAATTTAAAATTGCATTGCCCAATTGCATGGTCCTTGCGGATTGCAATACTTAATTGCACTCGAGAAGCTTAGGCCCTGGTATCTCCGTCGGTGTCTGGGGATAAAATATGAGCAATTCAATTGGCTAAACCGGAAATGCTGTCAAGATTTGTCGGGGAATTGACTCGGCCGCAGAAATAAATATCATACTGCATAATAGAATGCTTCAATTGATGTAAGATTTAATGGAGCTGATAGTAATCAGGTTGTCGAAGCGAATGCACATTTCGGAATACTAGATCGTCTGCGACTTACCCTGGGAATACAAGTTTTTTTTTATTACTAATATCCTTGTGATTTGTACGGTTTTACTATAAATTGCCCAAACTTGCACGCAACAGCTAAGACCGTAATTGCTCCTTAAGTTGAGAGTATATGGTCATCATTGCAATTGCTGGTGTGTTCAAATTCCACGATCGTGAGGTTATGGAAAGATATTGAAACTACTTGCACTGTCAAACTGTAACTGGTATACTGTACTGGCATTCAGTAGTGGCTTATTTTACTACTGCCTTAATGGTACTGGCTAACTGTACTGACTCACTGTAAAATGGAGTCATGCATGCACCTCCAAGCAACTGCGGGATTTCCGTTACAGCTGGATGTATGCAGCTGCGAGCAATCGCAAGATTTCGATCGTAGCTGGATGGAAATCCTGCGCTTGCTCGGGAGCTGTACACACATGCCTGGAAACCTGTGTTTGCTTGGGAGCTGTACACACATGACTGCACTCCGTCTGCGTGTGCTCTCAATATCAATGTATTGCAAACTCATCGTCATATAGATGCTCTTGAGCGTGTCCTCTTTTTTTTACTCTTTATCTCAAACCGTCAGTACATGTATCCTGCCTCTACACTGACATACATGTACTGTACTGGGATACTGTACTGACTTACTGTACTTGCTTACTGTACTGACTCACTGTACTTTCTTTCTGTACTGCCTTACTGCACTGACCGTCAGTATTGAACGCGCTGAATGTAGTACGAATGTTGACTGAGGTTACGCTCACGCAAGTACCATGACATTAATCCGTTGGGGGCTATCCAGCCCTCATTCTGAGGTATTCCCACCCCCTTCGGGGTGGGAATTAAAACGGTCGGTGGAAGTATTCCCAGACCCAGACACCGACGGAAATACCAGGGCCTTACTGCAATGTAAAGTGCAAAAGGGCGTAATCCAAGAAATCGATGCAAATTGATTTTTTTCCCTTGCCTGCAGTGCGGATACCCGGCGCCACTATAGCCGGAGTTGTCTGTAGTATTAATTAACAGTAAGGCCCTGGTATCTCCCTTCATTAGGCCCTGGTATCTCCGTCGGCGAATTGGGTTAAAATAGAAGCCCACCAAATGTAATGTAATGGTTTTACGGGTTCGCGTAACCAAATTATACCTGCGCTAGACTCAGTTTAGCTAGTCGGCGGCATAGAGTGGTATCCGCATACGTCGAGTCTCGATAGCCGTGGTAAGTTTTTCCACCATGGTCGTCTGGAAGCGAGTTTACGAAGTTCTTCAAGGTCGTGGGCGCTACAAAGTATGAGACCGCAGCCACTGGCGAGGAGGTCTGCGTCGAGCACAAGAGGAAGCGTAGTGCGAGGTCGGCCGCGCCACTTCTCTGCGGTGCTTGGGGCAAAGTACCTGCATCTTGCATGGAGGCTGCATGTGTACAGAAGCTGGAATATCCGGGCGACGTCGAATGTGATCGAAAAGTCCCCATCTGGCCGCTGTGATACGATGCCGTTAGAGGCCGTTCTCCGCTGATCTCGTACAGGGTAGCATTGGCAATCCGACGCGGGTAGCGAATGTCCAAGCCCATCTATATACAATAAAAGTTTGTACAGATAAAGACCAGATACCAGCCTCGAATAATATATGTAGGTTTTGTAGGGTTTGCTGACTGTAAAAGTGGTTCCTCGATTCTTAGATGGGCGAGAGAACACGTTATGTGATATTTATTACCTAGATCCACTTAAAAGGGATAAGCATCATCGAGTCTCTTCTCAAAAACACCGTCTTTCAAAGGCAAATCATTCTTCGCCATCTTCAAGAGACCAGTGCCGAAATCGGCGTTAGTTAAGGCCTCGCGTGCTTCATCTGTAAGCGTCCCAGGTGATGAGGTCCTGAGTTTCACCTTCATGCTCCGTGAATCGGAGTTTCGGCCTGGGCACTCCATACCCTCCGAAAGACTCGAGCTTCACGCTTGAGCCATCAATGTATCGATCCTCCACAGGCACTTCGGATTTGTGACGCCAACCATAATTCGGTGACACGCCGAGAGTCGTCGAATTGGCCAGTGCAGGGTCATCGATCCAGACAACTGCAGCTTCCCAATAGTGGCGGCGCTGATGGCTGGTGCTGCGACCTTTTGGAAGGTACCACGCGTACATGACGGCCCACGTGTCCTCGTACCAGTCCGAACGAGAATAGATCTGAGAGCCCAGAGCCGAGCCCTGGCACTCGCCGTCCATTGGTCCACTTCCACTAAGCCCAGCGCTCACCGATCCATCGGCCTGTAAAGCGGGATACGGGTGACAACCGTAGGAAACGTACAGTTGCGGCTTGTATTTGACGGCGGCCTTCTCCGAGTCGGTCGTAGGTTTGGGCTGGACGAACGGTTCGACTTCGTCATGGTCAATGTAATTGACGTCGGCTTGCACGCCGACTAGCGCCGCGATCGCGGTAAAGAGGAGAGTTCGCAGATTCATAGCAGCCAGCCAAGACGTGCCTGCTAAGTGGAAGGTTGAGAACTGACCGTGAACGACTCGTTCGACGAGGTCTCCGTCGCAGTAAACAATACAATTTAACCGTCACCTGCGCAGCACAATGCTAGGATGGAGGATTTGACTTGGCACTGCCATGTTCATTTTGTGAATCATTATTGATGAGCCGCTTTTTCCAAGTTATCAATAACCGACAATACCGGTATAAATTATACTATAATCACTGTACATTCTGAGTGCTTGCCACTTGTATAAACTTTGCTGATAGAATAGCGCGCGTCTCGTTACTCGGTTGGTCACACTCGAATGTGTCCTCGGTACTCAAGGTAGATCATCTACTGTAGATATAGGCATCGCCCATTCAGAATCTCTTCTTAGCAACGTGTAAAATTTGAATTTTTATTAACAGTAAACTGAGAATTGTTTGAAAGTAGTAGAACACACCTTCATTATTCTATAGTACTTCAGAATTATTAACAGAAGAATTCCTCACCATCAAGTCATTTTTTCATAGATCAGAATCTGATCGGAAATTCTGATCAGCACTAAGCTAGCAATGCTGATTCACAGTCAACACTACTGTATACATGTACTGGTATCACTGATAAACACTGTTAATTAACAGTGAGTCACTGTTTTTAGCGTATTCTTCCGAATAAAGTACCCTCACCTAATTGAATACCCCTCCTAATACAATACTATTTTACCAAGAATAACCTTAGTTATAAAACCCTCCAGATATTATACCAAATACGAACCACCAGCTCGGATATTTCCGATTACAGCCAGTGCACTGCCTTCGGTTCTCACTTTCACTTTAGCGAAGAACCCCACAACCAGCAAGCAAAACACGAGCACTATACCCGGCCAGCGCGTCCCCAAGAGTATTGCCGAGAAGAAAGAGGTCCTCGACTGGATCGACCGCTACGCCAACGGCGTCCACTCACGAGCGTTCAATCATTTTGCTGTTAAAAAGGGCTGGATGATTTCCGTGGCCCAGATCCGCTATTGGTACAAGAATCGTGAAGCCATCAGGCAAGCCTCGAGCGGCCAACTACGGCTGAGGGGTGCTGGTGCTCGTCCAAGAGTTGGTGAGATCGAGGACATGCTCTTCGACGAAATAGTTTACATGCGTTCCGAGCATCGCAAGGTGTCGAGGCAATGGATCCAGGCAGCTGCTGTCCACCACGCCCGAACCGTGCTGAGTGATGACGCATTGGCTGCCTCTGAGCGATGGCTCAGAGCTTTTAGGCATTGGTATGGACTCTCCCTACGCCGCACGCCCAACCTGACCACCTTAACCGATGTGTAACCTGTTCGACGTGCGGTCCGCTACATGGCTTACCTCACCCACCTCAAGCCACGCTTTAATTTGTCACGAACTATTCTCATGGATGAAACCGCTGTTTATTTCGAAGATCCTCGACGTGAAACGGTAGATTTAGTGAGCTTGCGTCATGTGGTGCTTCGATCGACGGGGTTTGCGTCGATGAGGGTCACTGCAGTGCTTGCCGTGACTACGGACGGAGCAAAACTGCCCCCGCTTGTCATTTGGAAGAATGGTACTACCGGTACTACCGGTATTAGTAGCTCGGCAATCCACAAAATCGACGGAGTGTATGTCGGTACACAAAAGAGGGCATGGGTTGACAGCACGCTGCTCCAACGATGGCTGGATCTCGTATTTCCGGTGCTGATGGATCATTTGCCAGACAAAGCCCTCGTTTGGGACAGTATGAGCGCTCATATTTCGAAGGCGGTCAAGGCAAGATGTGCGGCCAAAAAGATTGACATGGTTGTTGTGCCTGGTATTGAGGGTTGCTGGTCTTGGGTACTGTGTACCAGTTGTACCCATTAACCGGTTAACCCGAACCGGTCCAATCCGAACCCACGTTAATTATGGTGATTACGATAAGTTATTTACGCCACCGATGATTAGACGAGTAGGATGATTGGATGAGCACCGGTGAGTGATGGTTGATTAGATGCACTAGGTGATAGGACGCAGGGTCGCGTGTCTATAACAGTAGGGTGTAAGCTCCAACAATTCAATCACTTTCGAATCTTCATTCTCCTCCTCAAGTGCCTTCGCTCCGGTCCCGCCGTCTGCGACGTCCCTTCCTCCGCTTCGTCCGAGCTTCGTGTCCAAGATCCATACCTTCCATCAGGTTATGAGCCCAAGCACCATGTCCTCTGCCCAAGACGCCTCGACCAAGGTCTCCATTGACAAGTTCAACGGGGACAACTACGCGACGTGGAACCGCTACATGCGTGGCGTGTTCCTGACCAAGTCGACGTGGCATGTCGTGAACCGCGAGACGACGCCGAGCTTCATGGACTCGCGGGCCAAGGACGACTACGTCAAGTCGAGCAACATCGCGTTCGGACTGATGTTGCTTCACATGGACGCGGACTACCACCATGTGGTCGACGACTGCGAGGAAGCGTGGGTTGCGTGGACGCGCCTGAAGACGCTGTACGGTGGTTCGCAGAAGGCTGGACGCATCTACCTGAAGCGCCAACTCTTCAGCATGGAGATGTCGGAAGGCGGCAACGTCTTGCATCATTGCAACGAGGTCCTCAACATCAGCGCCAAGCTCAGCAGCATCGGCGCCAAGATGGAGGATGAGGACGTGGCGATCTGCCTGTTGCGCAGCCTCCCCAAAAGCTACGAGAACGTCGTGCTGAACTTGGAGATGAGCAGCGCTGAACTACGATCGCAAGACGTCGTGAAGGTGCTGACGAATGAGCACATCAAGAGACAAGGCGAGAAGACGGCGACGGTGAAGACGGAGAATGCGGCCAAGGCGTTCAACACCGACCGAGAGTCTCGCCAGTGTACGTACTGCGGGAAATTGGGGCACACGATTGACAAGTGCTGGACCAAGCAGAAGGACGAGAATCGGGGCCCAAGACGCGGCGGCAATGGCAATGGCCGTGGACGCGGGGCCAACAATGCCCAGTGGAGGAACGACGACGCCAGCTACAACTACGACTACGGCTATGATCGAGTGGCGTTTGCGGTTTCACTGGAGTGTGGCATTTCGACGGGCAAGAATGTGTCCGGGTTGTGGGCGGTCGACAGCGGCGCAACGCACCACATCTGCAACGACAAGGCCAAGTTCGCTCATTTGATTGAGCGGAATGAAGGCGAACGTTCGGTGGCCGACGGCAACAAGGCGGCCATCATGGGTGTGGGGACCATCGTGGAACGAGTGGTTCTGCCCAACGGCGACGAGCGCGACATCGAGATCAAGAACGCGCTGTACGTCCCAAGCATGAGCAAGAATCTACTTTCGGTGCCACAGATCAACAAGAGTGGTCTGTTCCAAGTCGTGTTCGACGGCACCAAGATGCAGATTGCGCACAAGGGCACCAAGCAAGTGGTGGCGACGGCAAACCTCGTGGATGGACTCTACTGGCTGATGACGCCTCAGCGATCGGCGAATGCGGCGACCAGTGGGAAGACGGTCGACTTACACGCGCGTATGGGTCACGCTCCGGTGGAGGTGCTTCGCAAGATGGTCGACAACAACATGATCAAGGACGCGAAGGCACCTTCCAAGTCGAGTGGACCAAGCGTGTGTCGCGGCTGCCAGCAAGGGAAAATGGTCCAGAAGCCGTTCCCAAGCAACCGTGACAAGCGTCACTACGACACATTCGAGCTGCTCCACTTCGACGTGTGCGGCCCCATGGAAGAAGAGTCACTGGGTGGCAGCAAGTATCTGCTGCTGATCGTGGACGAAGCCAGCGGATGCATGAAGGGGTTCTGCCTGCGTGCCAAGTCGGAGAGCGAGGACTGCATCAAGATGTACGTCACGAAGGTGCAGACGCAGTTCGGCAAGAAGGTCAAGTTTGTGCGGCACGACGGAGCCCGTGAGTTCGCGACCAACTCGCTCAAGGCCTTCTACGAAGTCGAAGGCATCGAGCAGCAAACCACGGTTCCGTACGCGCACCAGACCAACGGCACGGCAGAACGCGCCATCCGGACTATCGTCACGATTGGCCGCAGCATGCTGCATCACGCCAAGCTGGACAAGAGCTTCTGGGCTGAGGCGGCCATGACAGCCATCTACGTGAAGAATCGTCTGCCATCACCCAAGATCGAACACAAGACTCCGTTCGAGATCGTTTACAAGTCCAAGCCGAGTGTGAAGCACATGCGTGTGTTCGGATGCCAGACGTACATCCTGACGCCGAAGGAAAGACGGCGCAAGTGGGACCCCAAGGCTCGCGCCGGGCTGTTCCTCGGCTACGAAGAAGTGTCCAAGGCGTATCGAGTTTATGACATCGAGGCGGGGCAGGTGGTTATCAGTCGCGATGTCAACTTCGATGAGTCGACCTTTGGACTTTCGACGCATACTTCGGATGAAGACGTCGATGATGCTGTGCTGGACCTGGACGCGCTGGACCTGGACGACAACGATGGACCGCGCCAAACGAGCTTCAAGCAAGCGGGGAAGCGCAAGTACCGACCGAGTGGCGACGACGACACTGCCAGAAGATCGCGCCCCGTTCGCCACCGAGCTGGCTTAGAAGAAGCAAGTGCGCCGGACGTATCCTCCTCGCGCCGAGCCGACCCCGACGAAGAAGAAAAGTCTGGGGACCAAGATGAAGACGACGACTCGACGCCTCCAGTGTTTTGGCGTGCCAGTGCCAACGCTGTGGAAGCAGCAGCCGATCTATCGGAGCCGACGACGTTCCAAGAGGCTGTGAACGGTCCTGATCAAGTGCACTGGCGCAAGGCGATCCGCGCGGAGCTCAAGTCGATGCGACTGCGTGGTGTGTTTCGAGCTGCCAAGTTGCCTAACGGACAACGCGCCATCGGTACCAAGTGGGTGTTCAAGATCAAGCGCAAAGCGGACGGCTCAATCGAGAAGTACAAGGCGCGCCTCGTGGCCAAGGGCTTCAAGCAGAAGTACGGCATGGACTACACGGAGACGTTCTCGCCCGTGGTCAAGTACGTGACGCTGCGCATGGTGATCGCGATTGCCAAGTATTTTGGCTGGCCCCTCGACCAACTCGACGTGGTGACAGCATTCCTGTACGGGATAATGAAGGAAGTGGTCTTCTGCGTGGTTCCGGAAGGCGTCGAACTGGATGATGACTTCGACTGCCTGGAACTGGTGAAGGCCATCTACGGTCTCAAGCAAGCTTCGCGAGTGTGGAACGAGACCTTCGACGAGTTCGTGTGCTCCATCGGCTTCCAAGTGTCGGCCTTCGATCCGTGCCTCTACATCAAGGTGGTGGACGGTCACTGCGTGCTTGTACTGGTGTACGTGGACGACGTACTGATTACCGGGAGTTCGCCCGAGCTGATCGCACGCACGAAGACCGACCTGAGGACGCGCTTCGAGATGACCGACAGCGGCAAGTGCGCGTTTGTTCTTGGGATCGAGTTGGTGGACGGCCCGGACGGCAGCGTGACCATGTGTCAGCGGCGATACGTGGACGACATCCTGAAGCGCTTCGCCATGGACGAGTGCAAGGCCGTGGTGAGTCCGGTGGACATGAGCACTCGACTGGTTCCAAGCGACGCGGCGACCAAGGTGAACGCTCCGTTTCGCGAAGCTGTTGGTGCTCTGATGCACTGATGACCGCCACGCGCCCAGACATCGCGTACGCCGTTGGCTATGTATCGCGCTTCATGGAGAACCCCCAAGAGGAACACTGGGTTGCGGTCAAGCGTATCTTTCGCTACCTGCAAAGCACCAAGACGCATGGGGTCTGCTTCAAGCAGGGCGACAAGATCGACTTTCGTGGCTACTCGGACGCGGACTGGGCCGGCGACCTCGCCGACCGCAAGTCCACTTCAGGCTACACGTTGATGCTCATGAGTGCCCCTGTGAGCTGGGGAAGCAAGAAGCAATCAAGTGTGTCGCTGTCCACGAGCGAAGCGGAGTACATCGCGCTCAGTCTGGCTATCCAAGAAGGCAAGTGGATTCATCGCCTGCTATGCGAGATTCTGGCAGCCGCTAATGAGACTGGACCCGAACTCATGATCCGCGAAGACAACCAGTCGTGCATCAAGATGACGAAGAACCCAGTGAACCACGGTCGCGCCAAGCACATCGACATCAAGTACCACCACATCCGCGATGAAGTCAAGCGCGGTGAAGTCAAGCTCCAGTACTGCGAGACTTCTGTGATGCTAGCGGACATCATGACGAAGGCTCTCGCGGGACCACGCCATACGGATCTGACGGTGGCTCTCGGCATTCGTGGGACTTCGCATTGAGGGGGCGTATTGAGGGTTGCTGGTCTTGGGTACTGTGTACCAGTTGTACCCATTAACCGGTTAACCCGAACCGGTCCAATCCGAACCCACGTTAATTATGGTGATTACGATAAGTTATTTACGCCACCGATGATTAGACGAGTAGGATGATTGGATGAGCACCGGTGAGTGATGGTTGATTAGATGCACTAGGTGATAGGACGCAGGGTCGCGTGTCTATAACAGTAGGGTGTAAGCTCCAACAATTCAATCACTTTCGAATCTTCATTCTCCTCCTCAAGTGCCTTCGCTCCGGTCCCGCCGTCTGCGACGTCCCTTCCTCCGCTTCGTCCGAGCTTCGTGTCCAAGATCCATACCTTCCATCACCTGGTGGTTGTACGCCATATCTGCAAGCTGGAGATATAGGCATATACAAGTCTTTTAAAGACCGTATGGCGCCTCTAATTAACGAATGGAAAACATCCGACCGTGTAGAGTACACGCGCGGTGGCAACCCCCGTCCACCTTCCGTGAGTGTAGTGGCTGGTTGGGTCAAGCAGGCGTGGCAGTGCGTGCCAGATGATGTGATCTCCAAGTCTATTGGTGGTGCGGGTTTCAACAATGATTACGAGGAATGGCACGTAGCGAAACATGATGTCTATGGTGACTCGTTGTTTGCAGAGTGGATACTGCAGAATATGGTAGAGCCTAACCGAGAGGAAAACGTGCAGCAAGACGACGCCAGTGAGGGCGAGTTAGTTTGTGAATTATAATACCCTCATAATATAGCACCCTCCGATTAGTTTGACGATAAAATGTGGTATACTAATACTATAATACTGGTACATTATTCGGAAGAACCCGTTAAGTGATACACTGAACTTCTTCCCAAGTCGAGGAATGGCTGTCAAATTCGGTTGTCATCGGCAACCAAATAGTATTCGGAATACATGTACATTTACTGTACTCCCCACGCAACCGAATACTTCCCACGCACCCGAATTCTCTCCAGGATCATGCGAAAAAGAGAAATGTACACCACATTAAACTTTGGAGTGGATCCTATCCTAAGAGCATCTCCACCGGTATTGCAAAATACGCAAAATTGGCAAGAATTTACACTACTGTATTACAAAAAACGACCCCCACCTGTGACCAAAAAGTAGCCCTAAAGTAGCATAGCGAAAGTGATTGTGCAATACGGGAAAATCGTAGTGAATAGAACTGCCCTTCCAGGCGCCACCCTCGGCGGTTTCGACTTGATATTGTTTGTCTGCACCTAAACACACATGTACATGCAGTATAGAACCAGATACCAGCGTGTAGGGCCATTTTCAAGGCATCCAAAGGGAACGAGTTTTCTATAGGCTATAGGCGTATAATGTTGCGGCTCATTCTCGCAGCGCTTGGCTTCTGTCGGCCCTCAATCCGCCCCCAGCACGTTCAGTTTGACCTAAAATAGCAAAACACGGCAGACATGGGCAAACAGCCTCCTACTTTTCGAGTCGGAGATAGTGCTTCAAGGTATCAGAGCTGGAGAAGATTGCTCAACCACAAACGGTCCTGCTTCGAATAGTTACATTGGACTCCAGATTGAGCAGAAAACTCGACACGGAGAAGGACAAAGAACATCATAACCTACCGCTCCGATCGCTACAACAATCACTACACGCTCTGTTTGCAATTGTCTGGGAAAAGCCGACGAGATCGCGACTTCAGGCGGCTAAGTTTCTAGCAACAAGAAGAATCAACAAGATGTATTGCATGCATCAACCAATGCCACACACATCAGGGAACATCCAGAAAACAGAACCAAATATCCCCGTGGGGTTTCTTTACAAACATCGACAGACGGTAGACATCGTACCGCATATAAGGTTTCTATAGAAAAAGAAAATAATTAAAACAAAATAGAAGGCCACCTTTCATCATCAAACAGCCTCCTACTTTCTCTTCAGGAGGCTGTGTTCATAGCGTTCACTACGCCAATTTTTTCATACCATTGGGGACGCAGAACTATTGCACACGAAAGTGTCCTTCCTAGCTATGCCTATTATAGCCTATTCAATTCGCACTATCACTTTTGTAATTTGCACTACCGGTGGAGATGCTCTAAGGATTCGAATGCTGAACCAAACAAAATCTCGATGGACACTTATACGCGCGCTGAATATCAAACCTGTCACCCCACAATGCGGTTGAAAGCCAGATAAAATGGTTAGTACCATCGAAATCCCATGGAAGATAATTCAAGAGCGTTTCGAAGAGGCCGTTGGTATTCTGACCACACTTGAGATTTTCAGCGCTACAAGCACGTTAGATGGAACCCGCTCCTTTTCGCGCATGACGCATGTAGAAAATTCCCAGTCTCCAATTGAAGCCTCGCCGTCACCACAATGCGGAACGATTCCAAGCGGAAAACGCGCGCAGTTGTAGACGCCCCCGTGACCCCTAAGACAAGCAACAACTATGTCCCTGTACTCGACGGGATCGACGCAAGTGCGCTCTCCTGGTCCTCTCACGCTCACACGTCGCAAGTTCCGATCTTAGACGTCGAAGAAGGAGGATCTGCCACGTATAACTTAGACGGTAGCGTGCATACCATCGCTGCTACGGAAGAATTGGACCCACAGCCGCAACGACCGCTCCCACCGGGACCTCTACAGCGTCTTTTACGATCTTGGATGGTAGTACGATGGAAGCTCTCGCGGAATATCTTCTCCACCAGTGTGCCAATTCTCACCTCCGTAGCTAATCTGAAGCTCGGCGATTTGTTCATTACGCTTCCTATCGTTGCTGGGGCCATCGCATACACTGCGCTGCAAGCCAAGACGCGAGATGTTCCAGGCACTGGAGCGCCGTCTTCCATCGCGCTGGCTGTTGTATTCGGCTTCGCTGTTCGAAATAATTCCGTCCTACTTATATGCATAGGTACCCCCTTCCAGCTCGCTCTTGTTTATCACAAATTAGCAGCTTTCGTCACAATTATTGTCGCGGGACTCCACGGGTTCACATATATGTCGACTGACGAGAAGAGGTTGAATGATCGCAAGGTTATCAGTGGCTGTGGAGCCTTTTTCGCGTTGGTATTGCTGTCTTTACTGTCTTTAAGCTGCATCCGACGGAGATTCTTCGAGTTCTTTATCAGAGTTCACTGGATACTGTTTATCGCAGTGATAACGTGTGCGGTTATCCATGGTGCTGTCTATGTGATTGCTGGGGTGGCTCCGTGGGCTATCGATATGCTGTATCGTCTAGCTTATCGCTCTCGTATTTACGCTCACGGCTCAATTGGTAGCTCAAATATGGGAGTTATAGCGCGTAACCAGCTCTCGATTTGTGCTCTACCCGGTAATATCACTAGGATTCAGTTCCCACGAGTACGTCAAGACACAAGCGAGACGTTTGCTTACGAACCAGGACAGTACGCGTTCCTGTGTATCCCGTCGATCTCGTACTTACAGTGGCATCCCTTCACAATCGCGTCTTCTCCTCACGAAGCGATGGTGACGTTCTACATCAAGGCGGTGGGAGACTGGACGACAAAGTTATTGACTGTTGCTCTCAAGCGCGAAGCCAGCGCCATGAGACTCGACGGCCCGTCGACGTTTGATCTGCTTGTGGACGGTCCGTACGGGAAAATTTCCCTCGATTTAACGACTCCCACTGTGTATTCCCACGTGATTTTTTTCTCTGGAGGGATCGGTATGACCCCTATGCGATCTATAGTTAATTGGCTACATCACGAGTACTATTACCGAGGTCGCGGGGTTATTCCTCATGTGAGGTTTATCTGGTCGGTTAAAGAGATGGAGACGATCTCGAGTCTTCTCGCTAGAGACGAACCGAGACGAGATAGTTGTCTGGAAGTGGATGAAGTGGCGTCATATTTTCCTCACATTTTATCCCATCCAAGGAACACAAACCAGTCCACCGATGCCTTCGTAAGTGAAGTCTATTTAACGCGAGATATCTTGGACGAGAAAGCCCCAGATCTACCAGAACTTGCCAACTGTCTACACATTGGATCTCGACCTGATGTCATTGCTATTCTACGAGAAATGGGTGAACAAGCCAAGAACAGTGGCAAGGATCGCGTCGCAGTCCTAGTGTGTGGCCCGCCAGCTCTTATCGATGATGTTCACTACGCTAGTACCAGACTCGCTAGAGAACTGAAGGTGCATTTTGATGTTCATAGAGAAACGTTCGAGCTCTAGTTTTTATGTAAATAATGCGATCGACGAGAAGATCTTACAACCTCACGCACTGAACATACGCAATACCGCCTGTCAGCTTTCGATGAAACTGAAATCTGAAGTTTTCACCTAACTCAACTCACTGTCAAGTTCCTCAACTAGCGTATGGATTAAAAGCGGTGGAGTATCAGGGCGCGATGATGACAGCATTAGTACTCGTACCCTGCCTATCTTCGATGTTACTCTTGGGTAACCCAGCCAGACTGAGACTGTCGATCTAACTAACACTTCGGTACAGGCAAGGGAAAAAATAAATTGATCTATCCGCCGGATATGTATTGCAATTAAAAGGAGAGATTGCATGAGAGCTAGATAATGCAATACCCAATTGGAGTGGAACCTGCAGTACCCAACTGCTGCACTGATCTACATAAATGGTTGCTATACACGTTTATCAGCATGCGGCTATCTGATAGCCTTGGCTACACTGCATTTGCCGTCCTTCATCGCGGCGCAATTTGTGCTTGGACAGGGCTATCTCTAGTAGTGGCAAAGCAGATATTGTGCGAGGACGGCGAGGGTTAACGGGCATAAGGACTTTTTGCCCACCGAGCGGATTGGAGAATGAAGTAGAGAGCTTGGCCCGGAGTAGACGCTGTGAGATGCTATGCCGCAACTGCTCTTCCAACGCTACACCTGCTGCATTTAGCCGTGCTGAAGCGATAGGATATTATGTAAACATCTTGTATTAAAGTAGACCGAGATAAGATTGAAGATACGTTGAAGTGAAGTATTGCAATTTTAAATTGCAATACTTAATTGCACTCGAGAAGCTAACTGCAATGTTAACTGCAATAGGGCGTAATCCAAGAAATCGATGCAAATAAATTTTTTCCCTTGCCTGCTTCGGTATCAAACACAGTCTTATCTAACCAGCACAACATCGCCACAAGTGGACTCCGGACTGATCGTCAGCTTCGTTCTGGACTGTGCGGCGGTCAACATTGACCATACTGAAAGTCCTTGTAGAACTGGGACAGAATTTCCATCATGTCGAAGACCACCGCCAATGACGCTGGTGAAAACTGTTGCTTAACTCTGGAAAATAGAGCGATGAAGAGTGCGTCTGTAGACCACGGAATTCCGATTCTCGAGGACAGCGTATTGTCTGACTCTGTGTGCTCATGGGATCATTCGACTACAGCCAAGACCGACATATTCAGCGTTTTTAGCACTGTGAGAAAGCTTTCTACTTCTCGAATTTTGCAATCCTTGCTTCGATTAAGATGGAGACTTTCACGTAAACTATTCTCCAAGCCAATACCTTTCTTTACTGCGGAGTTTGGAGTCAAAGCTGGTGATATTGTGGTCTTGTTTCTTGCTGTTCTCGCGCTAGTTTTTAGTCTACATTCCATTATGACGTCAAAGGCTCAGGGACTCCAGTTTCAATTGCTCTCGCGGCGGTGTTTGCATTTTCTGTGAGAAAAAATGCGCTGTTGGTAGTGCTTACGGGAATTTTATTTGAAAGAGCACTTTTCAACCACAAGTTGTTCGCGTTTACTACGATTAGTTTGGCAGCGCTGCAAGGTCTTGCGTACGTTAAGGCTCGGAATAATGGCTAAATCGATCTTATCGCCAAGGTTGTAAGTGGGATGGTTGTGTTCATGGTATAATCAAAGAGTGTTGATAGCTCTGTGGGTCCCCTTACGCTCATGACTGATTCGTGTCCATTCCTTTGGTAGTCTAATACATAATATTAGTCTATCAAAAAAATATCTTGTTTAATTTGATATATTAATTTTTTTTACTTTTTTCTCCTTCTTTTTGTAAAATTTTTCATTTTTTTAATAATAAACCTTATCCAAACTCCGAATACAAAAAAGTAATTTAAATAGTAAAAACTATTTTTAAAGCAAACAATTTTTTATTTTAAATGAAAAAATTAAAAAAAGCAAAAAAAATTTAATTATTCCAAGCAGGTGATGTTTCTGCATATATTCCAACGAATGTTATTTCAATTCCAAAATTTTTAATTCAGAATTTTCTTAGTTTTTGTTCTTATTTATTAAAATATTTTTGATCTACAAGATTAATTTTTAATTCTAGTAATAGATGAATTTTAATGAAAAAGCCAAAATTTTGATTTTTGTAAATAATAGCCCTTTTCTCTAAACTCTATAAATTTTTATATTTTTTTAATTAAAAAATACTTTTAAAAAGTCATTAAAAATCAAAAATTAAAATTTAAAAATAAAATTATTTAACTTAAACTTTTTTTAAAGTATTATTGATGTAGATGATTTTTCAAGAAAATTCTAAGAATAATTTTAAAAATAAGCTAAAGCTCCAGGTATTATGCCAACAGAAAGTCACGAATACTTATAAATTAAAAAAAATTCAATAATATTTAAGTATTTTTAAAATGTATCATTTTTTGAATTTTTAAATTGCGAAAAAAGTCAAAAATGTATAAAATTAAAATAATAATTGAACTAATAAGAATGTTAAAAAATGATTTTTAATTTTAGCTATCAAATTTATTTAAAAAATATAATCCATACTACTACAAATTAAAAGTTTGTATTTGAGGTTTCCGAGAAAAACTTACTGAATTCTTGGAAACTCCGAATACAAACTCATCACATCCTGGAGCTGAAGAAGGTTCCAAGGGTAATTATTAAGAAGAAAAATTCTTATTCTTATAAAAAATATAATAAGAAGACCGAGAAGGGTAAATCTCTGGTGTATCGGTTGGTTCCTATCTTCTATAGATATTTTGAAAAGGAATATTTTTTGGAATATAATTATTTTTCATGTACTAATTTATTTAAAATCTAAATATAATTTGTTAAGGATAAAACATTTCTTTTATCGTTTTTTAGATTTCTAACCCATAAAATCATTTTTTTAGTTTACATTTTACTTTTCCTTTTGTAATTGTTGTCCAAAATTCCCCACTGCTGCCTTTAAAAAAGTTTGGGCTAGGGTAAAAATTACATTTAAATCAAAAAAATTTTTTGAAATAATTATAAAATCAAACGAGATTCCGTTAGTAATAGCGTTTGTATGAACATAGTCCCAGCGCTTTATAATTTTTTTTGAATTGTTTTTGAAGATCTTCAAGATGAAGCGCTGGTGTGGTCTCGTACTCGGCCTCGGTTTGCAAGTTCTCGTCGTCTGGTGCTGTATTGTGGAGTTGGTGGTCGGTGGATCTTGTCGCGGATAAGAGACCAGCGGTGTCACTAAGCAGTCCTATCCCGTCTTGAGCTTGGCGATCAGATTCTTGCAGTCCAGGTTGATCTACTGTGCTAATATCAATCTCTCGTTCTTCTTGCTCTGGTGAAGTGACTCCGTATGCCGCGTGGTAACGCAACCAACGAAACCATTTGTACACTCCAGAAACGAACACATTCTCCGCTTCTAACTCTCTCAGTACCTTAATAATAGGGTCTAAAAGTCTAACAGTTGTCCTCAAGCCGTTCCAAAATCCAATATCACCAATAATCTTGACTATGTAGGCAAGCTTTTTTCGACTTCGAGCAGTTCCACGATAGCGGCTCCGAAATTGCTCATACTGCTGGCCCAAAATAGTTTTTTTCCAGAGTCTCTTGACTGTTCATCACGCTATGCAAGCAGGAAAATATTGAGCAAAACAAGATTTCTTGCACATGGACCGGTATCGCGTACGCCTTGTTGGAGTTGCTTAAACTCACCAAGCAATGCCAGATAATCTTTGACAAATCTGGTGACTGCCACCGCTCTTGTGCGTATCGTTTCAATTGCTGAGAAGCGACACACCTCTTGCATTAGTAGGTTTAAAACGTGTGCGGAGCATCCGCAGCTCACAATGTTGGGCCGTCGCGTTTGAATAAGTCCAGACGCACTCCTCACATTCTTCGCGTTGTCTGTGACAATTGCGATAACCCGCGCTGTCGTAGCAGTTTCAAATTCACGAATAACCTTCTCGGTTTCGCCCGCAAGATACGTCGCAGTATGCTGCTCGTATCGTGTTGACCACGACGACCAGAAAAGAGAGGGCATACCGGGTGCGACAATCATAAAATGTATAATGCTGGCGCCATAAACATTACTCCACCCATCCGTCACGAGACACACATAAACTTGCTTGTTAATCAACTGAATAACATTTTGACGCATCTCACCCTGCACATGTCTCAGAAGTACCCCGCTAAGTTTATGTCTCAACGGAAGCTTCATCGTTGGAGCTACCAAGGCAAAAACACTCCGGAATACCGATGATTCGACAAGCATGAAGGGCAAAGCGCAGACGAAAAAAACTTGAGCTAACGCCATTTCGAATGCATCTTGGCTCAGTCCCATCGGCGTCGGTGGTGCAGGGACATCTCGCGCTGGCCCTGGTGCTGGTCCCTTGCTAGGAGTCGGAGCCGGTCGGATCGATAAGTGGACTTCTTTTGGGACTTTCGAGCACTGATTAGTACTTGTTAGGTGCTTCAACAGGTTACCACTTGGTTTGCCATTCTTTTTTTGTACACCACAATATTTGCACCGGCCGTGTGTCTTGTTTCCTTCTCTTTTCGATGTCGTAATGCAGCCAAATGTCATCTCGCGGCCGGCCAGTCTTTGCAGGTGACACTCAGGACTGATTCGGCGTGGTGGGGGAGAAAGGAGGCCTGGAAGGAGTCGAAGGCATCGACTGCGGGAAAAAAACTACCTGTCGCGGAGCACCTGACAAGCGATGCTGCTGATGAGAAGGGCTGGTGTAAGCGATCCTGCTACGGTTCGGGCTGTAGCATGAAAACACCTCAACGATGAAGCAGGTGGTGAGCGAAGTGTAGTCGCCCCTGGGCTTGAGATGATGGAGGCCACTGGTGGCGTTGCCGGCACGGACGGAGGTACACGATCGCTCGCTGCAGCATGACCTTGCACCATGGTATACACTGTGCAATACAGTCGGGGAAATGAGGGTTCGATACTGAGATCTTTGGTACGAATCGAACTGGTTTTTAGTCTGTTTTCGATGTTTCAGACACTTCAAAACTGTTTAAAACATTTTAGGTTGTTTTAGTCATTCATTACTCGTCCTTTCCAAAACCATCCCTAGTCGTGGTGTCAAAGTGAAAGGGGGCTCCATTGGATCCGGTCACCCCACTCCACTCTTTATTTTGCAGGGAAAAGCGAAGATAAGATGAAGGTTTTACTATCTTCAACCGTCGTGAGTCTGTCGTTGGCGACAGTCGATGGTTCGTTGTTGGCATCCACCTACACAGGCACCAAGGGCCTGCCCGATTTGGCCAAGGCTCAGGGCAAGTACATGGGCACAGCCGCAGACACTGGTGAGCTAACAGATACGTACAACGTCGCGGCGCTCCAGAACATCAGTGACTTCGGCATGATCACTCCCGGGAACGCAATGAAATGGGATGCTACAGAACCAACGCAGAACACCTTCACGTACACAAAGGGCGATGCAATTGTGACGCTAGCCGGCAAGATGGGCGCCCAAGTGCGTTGCCAGTGGCAACTTGCCACACGCTACTGTGGCACCAGCAGGTCCCAGATTGGGTCAAAAGTTTTAGTAAGGAAGACATGCTATCCGCTCTGTAGAACCATATCACCAAGGTCATGACCCCTCGGAGACTCGTGTTACGCCTGGAATGTTGCCAATGAAGTCATGGGCGACAACGCAACGTACCGCAAGTCCTTCTGGTATGAAACAACAGGCACGGACTACATCACGACGGCGTTTAAGACTGCCAACTCGGTCAAAAAGTCGCTTGGGTTGAAAACCAAACTGAACTACAATGCCTACAACACCAACACGGTGAATGCCAAGTCGACGGCCGTCTTGGATATAATCCAGACGCTGCTGCTCGACAATGACATTGATGGAATGGGCCTCCAGTCGCACTCGAGCTACTCCGACACGGCGACGGCTAAGGACATGGTGGCGAACCTAGAATGCTTTACTGCTCTAGGTCTTGACGTGGCTTACACCGAGCTCGATGTTAAGACGAGCTCGACCACCCCGTCGGAAGATGAGCAGGAGCAGCAGGTCACGGTCTACACAAACGTGGTATCGGCGTGTAAGCAGGTGGATCGGTGTGACGATCTGGGACTTCGATGACACGTACACTTGGCTAGAGAACTCGGCTCCGCTCCCCTGGTACCAGCCAAATGACAAAGGTACTGGACTTGTCCGCAAACGGGCGTACGACGGGATCGTCGCAGGTTGAGGCACATCGACAGCGTCCTCGGGCACGTCGAGTACCAGTGTTGGAAGTGCTAGTGTGCAAGGTGAGAGCAGTATTGAGGATACTACTAGCAGCGCCATGAGCAGCTCTACTGGTACCAAATCTGCCAGTGGCCTGGAAACTGAAACTACGAGTGGTACCGACAATGCTACGCAGACCTCGAGCAGCATCAATGCCCAGACATCAGTTGCGACAAGCAATTCTATCGATAGCGAACCCGCGAACAGTAGTGATACTGCGGCTTCGGCAACCGAGAGTAGCTCGACAAGCAGCGACGCGGCTACAAGTACGGCGGAGAGCAGCAACAACACCGAAACTACCAGCGCTGCTGGCAGTACCTCCCACTGGGAGATTCCCAGACTTCGACCACTGGAACGACTGGAGCTTGCACTCGTCGTCTTCGCAAGTAGGTTATTCGCTGTCATAGTGAAGGTGGTCCAGTGGTGGATACGTTTTGCTTGTGTGGTGGTTACTGCATGTTAGTTGCAAAAAATAAATAAGTGATTATTCTAAGACCACTAGTAATACTATATGGTTGAGTGGTGATGTAATGCTGCTACTAGCAGCTTATCTGTCGTTGGTCTCCAACTTGGAGTGGATCCTACCACAATAGAATAGATCCTATTTTACCAGGATACTGAGCTATATCGCTGCCTACATGTACGCCGTACAGGTAATGTAGGCAATTAAACAACTCGTCCTATATTGATCGAAGCTACAGCAGCACCAATTCACGTTGACGAGTATTATAGAGGACTTGAACTTTGCCAAAACTGCTCACGCCATGAACTTCACTGTGAGCTTCAACGCCGGCTGATAACGATTCAATTCAACCATCTCAGATGGTCCATCTAAGCTTTTATGCTCGGTCACGACTCGTGAGTTTGTCATATACAGTACAAGTTTTGTACTTCCTCTGTCTGAAAATATACGCAGGTCCACACTCAAAATTCAAGACTAAGCTCAATATGCGTTTTTAACGCGTTTTGATTGGCTTAAATTAAAGCGCATAGCACGACGGTTTGAACCGCGGTTTTCCCGCATGAATCGGTGGTGTCTAGCAAACGTTACAACCGAAATAGCACAGCAACTCCACCTCAGTCCAGCTTTAGCCCATCGCCAGCCTCTTAAATAGCCTCCGACGCTGCCGCCACCAAGCGTAAACAAAAGAACCTCACTCCGGCAGAGAGCGCTGAAGTGGTTGCTTTCTTTCTGCGCGTTAGCATCGAGCTTCAACCCCCGATAAGTGCCATCCCCGAGTGTGCAGCCAAATACGAGTGCAGCGTCGACCAGATCGCCCGTCTTTGGCGTCGTTCAGCCCAAGACATCAAGGCGGGGCACCCTATTAACTACGGCAGTGGTAGGAAGGGCAGAAGCGGTCGCAAATCCGTATGACAGAGGAATTCCGCCACGACCTCAACCATGCCATCGAACTTATCCCCCTCGAAGACAGGACCGACATTCGTACTTTGGCGAATACTCTCGGTATTCCGAGATCGACACTTCATGACTACTTTCTCGCCGGAGTATTTCGAAGCCATACTGCTCGGGTTAAGCCGATGCTGTCCGACCAGCATCGTATCGATAGAGTCAAGTTTGCTAGCGGTTTTGTTCATCGGGCTCGTGACAACAAGCTGACGTTCGACAGCTTAATGGACTACGTGCATTTGGATGAAAAGTGGTTTTAGCTTAAGAAGGTACGATCCCTCATCTCGCAAAGGATCAGTTGCTGATGAGCAATAGTCTCCTCCCTCCCGTATTGAGCTGCAGTAACAAAGTGTATGACAAAACCATTAGTTTCCTAAGTTCGGTTGAAGAGAAAAAATAATCCATAACCGCACTTAACGCTTATATTTCCGGACAGCACTTATACAGGTGACCTGCTTATATTTTCGGACAGAGTAAGTGCAGTACAGTACTGTATAAATATTGACCGATTGTGCAACTCCGTTTGCAACCAGTATTTGATTAGTTAATATTTGATCTTAGTGTTTCGATTGGCTACAGTAGTGTACAAGTTGAAGGCTAACGTAGACTCGGATGCTCTCCACGCCTGCGATCAGCGCGGGGAGCAACCAAAATGCTGGACAACGATAGCTGCCTACCATAAACTTGATTCGCATTGTCTATTGCAGCATCGCTTGTGTATCCGGGGCGTGCCAGTTTAGTAATTAGGTCCCAAAACACTTTTTTCAGGAATACGCAAACTTGTTTGCGCCTCGCTCAGCTGGTGTAAATTCCTTAGCTGCGTTCAACCCGCTGCATCTGAACTGACACTCGTGCCACAGTTCATATAGGTCCTTAGGTCTCTTCGAGAGACGAGCAACGGTAGCTCGCGCGCGAGGTTGAGAGCTCGTTGAATCTATGGCTGGTTGTAGCACACAGCGAGAAGGCAGAATTCGGGGAGCGATTGGCTGCATGGACAGTCGTTTCTTCACGGCGTGAACCTTTTGAAGCTCGCGAAGCAATTCGTTTCGGGTTCGTTGAATCTCATTCATAGTATCTATCATGTACCGCCGGCCTGACGTAATTTGAGCCTGTAGAGCAGTAAACTCACGTTGATAACCGTGCCCACTAGCACTTCCAGTCACAGCTTGTCTTGAAGACGAAGTATTACTACCAGTTTCGGTCTCACCATTTTGACTATTGGCGATAATTGCGAGGTTGATCTGCGATCCATCGCCCCATCTCTTTGAATTGGATTTAATTCTGATCTTCCACCAGCATTTATGTATGCCCGTTTTTAGTCGAGGCATGAACGCGGAAACGGCCTTTTTCGCGTACTTCAGTGTACTTGATCTTATATGCATTGGTCTCATGTCTTCGTTTGGCTCTGGATCTCCGTAGGCTCTCTTGTTCATCCAGCGACACACCACGGCCGGTGTGATACTGAGGAGCTCCTCCGTCGTGACGTTATGGGTGGCTTCGTAGGTCTTGCCGTCCTAAATGACATGATCTTCACGAGCTCTACCTTGTAACGCTGGTGCTCATAGCGGTGAATTCTGTTGTGCACCGTGCCACGACGCGTTCTGAACCACTGGATTTGCAACCTTACTTTGTTTTACTATAGACCACTTAACTGATAATTTGTATGATAGGGTTGCAAAACGCAGCCGTTCATGCGACGGTGCATGCAACATACGTTACAAACGGCACCCCAATTTTAGGCGTGGTACAGGTTTCAAATATGGATAATACTGGTCATCCAGCCAATCAGAGCTCGTAATCTCCAGAATTACAACCTGGGTTGCAAATGACCTATAATGTACATGTAGTGTATTAATACCTATGCATTAATTAAAAGCTTGGTAAGTTGGTTAGCAACTGTTTAAAGAGCGGATGGTTAACTGGGAACACCTCCCAACCCGCTGGGACACATGGTAGGTGGCTAGATATGGGCAACATCAAAACTTACAGTACATGTTGGACTGGAAACGGATGGTGCTTTTGCTGGTGAGCAGGATCCTCGGGAATTACATTGTATATCGCGCACTACAATGTCACTCGCTGGGAAAGTAGTTTACTTTGCTATTTACAGAATCCTTACCATGCTGACATACAAGACAAAGTCAATATGCTCCGATGTTTGTAATGCACCTGTTTCAGGAGCTATGACAACCGACACAGAGTTTACACCGTGGAGCATGTAGTGCCTGTACGCACTCCATTGTTGTAAATGTGTGCTAGCGGTATTACGGGACGAGCACCATTTTGGCTTCGTCTGCCGCTACGTTTCTGTCTGTTAGCCTGTACGAACATTAATTAGAGCGCCCTACCTTACTACAGTGACGTGAGGGCATCCAATCAGCCATACTAGAGACTAAAAACTATCAAGGAACCTCGGTGGCGAAGCGGATAATAGCGGGGACTCGTCGATCTTGTACTCAGACAATTTTTTGCAGACGACGGCGAGAGTGAAGTTCATTTTGCCGTAAAACAGGTGATTTATGCTGTTGCATTATATGTGAGGAGTATCTTGGTATCCTGTCCAAAGCGTGTCTATTCCCGAATAACATACGCTTCCGGCCAAAATTATACGAACACCTACAAAAGACGATCTAACTCTGCCAATTCTAATAATTTTATGAAACGGTTTTGACACAAGTTCCATAACACGGTTTTGAAGAGCTGTATTGCGCCAAACCTCATGTTTACGCATTCATCAGGGTAGCTCACATACAAAAAACCGATTTTGCCCATCGGACATAATATACAAACACCATCACCCCCATACAAAAGTCTATATAAATGGGGAACCTGACAAAAAATGATATACTAGGCATTTGTATCGGGTGAGATTGGATCGCTCATTCAGCCGAGCTATCTCATCAGTTTCACGTTTACCGTACTCCTTATGTGATTGACGACAACCATATTCTTGAAGTGATTGCAGCTAATCGCTAAACAAAAAAAATGCTTTCGACAATTTGACCAGGTTTATCTTGCATTTTGTATTCTGTCAGTAAGCACATAAACTGCAACGGTACATTATTTAGGAAACCATGATTGGTTAATTTGTTTGTCGCTAATGACTGAACGTCGTTAATCACATAAGGAATACGGTAGTTGGGTTGGACCGGGATAGAATGGATCTTAGTGTAAGGGAACGAAGCTGCACTGCTCGAGCTTGCAGATAATAATGAAGTTTCTCGCCCATTGCTCATTTCTATAGCAAATCATAGGGCCAGCATGGTGATACGACTGCACCACTACATTTTCCTTTTAACATCACTCTAGCAGCTAGGTAAGGTTTACACGTTGTTTAGGACTATGTTTGCGTGGATAATATGCCAATTTTGCTGGGTTCCCACCTCCTTGGGCCCAACTACCGTCCATCTAAAGCTCACCCGATACACATGCCTAGTATATCATTTTTTGTCAGGTTCCCCATTTATATAGACTTTTGTATGGGGGTGATGGTGTTCGTATATTATGTCCGATGGGCAAAATCGGTCTCTTTGTATGTGAGCTACCCTGATGAATGCAATACAGCTCTTCAAAACCGTGT
The DNA here is from genome assembly GCA_033557915.1 of Phytophthora tentaculata. NCBI lineage: Eukaryota > Oomycota > Peronosporomycetes > Peronosporales > Peronosporaceae > Phytophthora > Phytophthora tentaculata. The sequence continues at coordinate 1,137,705 of JAUCEA010000009.1, forward strand.
TATGGAACTTGTGTCAAAACCGTTTCATAAAATGATTAGTATTGGCAGAGTTACATCGTCTTTTGTAGGTGTTCGTAAATAATTTTGGCCGGGAGTGTAATCTTCGGAAAAAGCTCTAGTGCCCCATGCGTTACAAATCGGTTTACTTAAATTTCTTTGACTTAGACAAAGATAGAATACTTGGCTATGTACCACCCAACTCGCCAGGTGACCTAATAGTGCTGCACAAATGAGTGACTGTGAATGAGTCAGGAGGGCCCACAAGTTGTGGCACAACTCGTGTGCGATGGCAGCAATCTGCTGAGCTTTCCCTGGCGCCTGGAAACTACAGGATACATGGTGTATCTGTGCCCAGAAATAATTAATCGACAAGCTAGTTCAACGTCCTGTGTACATGTACCGGTATCCTTTTTTAGCTGTTCGTCTGCCAGACGAACAGCTAATGGATACATCTGCAGGTAAAGTTGTGGATACACTCGCCTCGCTGTTCGAAACTGGGCATGACACACATCCCACATCGTTGTGCAGACGGACACATGGAGCGACGGCTATACACATCTTGGCCATCCTACGCACCGAGAGATCAGGTGACCTCTGGTCAGTAACCAGGACTCGGTTGCTCTCACGTGGCAGAGCGACACCAAGCTCTGCGTTTCCTCCACTCTACATTCAACGGACACTTTCGAATTTGGAGGCTACAGCTCACCCAAATTGTCTTCGTAGTCTACAAATGCTGAGGCCATTCTTGCTGAGTGCCTTGGTTGGCGTGCTGTTCGCCACTCAAGAGGCTTCAGCCGCCTGCAGTAGCTGGTCTAACCGGTACCAGACCAACCTCAAGGGCGTCTGTGTCTGCAATGCCACTCAATGTGACACCGTCTCTAACGACTACAAGACTCTGACTTCCGGACAAGTTGGCGTATACACGTCGTCCAAGGCTGGCGATCGCTTTGCGTACAAGGTCGTGAATGTCGACGCTACCGCTCCAAGCAACCCGACGTACACTATCGATGTCTCGACGCAGTACCAGACGATGCTCGGCTTTGGAGGCTCCTTCACGGACGCGGCGGCTATCAACGTGTACAAGTTGTCGTCCACACTACAGCAGATGGTACTGGACCAGTATTACTCGGACAAGGGACTTCAGTACTCGCTAGGTCGTGTCACTATCGGTTCCACGGATTTTTCGACGAGTATTTACTCGTACAACGACAACCCGGGCGATCTGGCCCAAGAGAAGTTCTCTATCGACGTGGATAGAAAATCGAACAAGATCGCCTTGATCCAACGCGCTCTTCGCACCTCGACTCGCGATGTGAAGCTCTATGCGTCTTCGTGGGCACCTCCGGCCTGGATGACGACCGAGAACACGACCATTAACTGTGCACTCATAGGTAAACCCGGCGAGGAGTACTGGAAGTCGTTGGCTCTTTACTATTCCAAGTTTTTCGACGCATACAAGACCGAAGGCATCGATTTCTGGGCGATGACGGTGCAGAATGAGCCCACCAAGTCCATTCTGCAGACGTCGGCATGGCAGTCGCTGCGTATGTCTGCCGACGTTCAACGGGACTTTGTCAAGTTGGATCTTGGCCCCACCATGGCGAAGAACCACCCTGGGCTCAAGATCATTGCTGGCGATGACCAGAAGTCCGGTATCCTGGACGAACTGGCTCCGTTCGAAGATCCTGAGTCTCTCAAGTACATCAGTGGTCTCGGTGTCCACTGGTACCGCAACTTGGACTTCTTTTTCTTTGGAATCGGCGGAGATTTCGACAAACTTTTGACGTTCCACAATAAATTCCCTAATGTTTTCATGCTTGCCACCGAGGCCTGCGAGGGATTCCTCCCGAGCTGGTTGGGCACGGGCTCAGGTCCGTCTCTGAAGGACGAGGACAAGAGCTGGTCTCGTGCGGAGAATTACGGCCGCGACATCATCGAGGACATCAACAACTTTGTGGCTGGCTGGACCGACTGGAACTTGGTGCTGGATACCGCGGGTGGACCCAACTGGGCCGAGAACTTCGTGGACGCTCCAATCCTGGTGGACGAAGTCAGCGGCTCCGAGTTCTACAAGCAGCCCATGTTCTACATCATGGGCCACTTGTCCAAGTTCGTCCCTGCCGGCTCGCGTCGCATCGAATTCCCAAAGACGAAGACGCTCAGTAACTTCCACCGCACGGCCTTTGTGACGCCCGGCAACAACGTGGTGCTACAGTTCCTGAACCGAGACAACTCGGATGTCACGGTGAGTGTGAAGCAGACAGACGCCAAGACTTTCACACTCAAACTACCGGGACACTCGATGCAGACTGTCATCCTTCCTGCGTCTGATGCTACGAAGGTCCAGTCGTAAGTGTGAAGACAACAGTACCGGTAGATTACCGGCGGTAACGAATTTATAACCTAGTGAAAGAAATAAAACATTAATTGACATTTTAAATGAATTAAAATATTCCTTAACGACTGCTGCGTACTTGTACTGTACAGTACTGCACATAATTGAAAATGCTTCTGCTTTATCAATACTGGTAATACTAGCTGTACGGTTTTAATACATGTACCCAATATCTATTTAATACTACTGTGCTTAAAAACATTTTACTACTTGTAGTACTTCAGTACCTGATAATACCGGTATATTTTTTCCTCACAAAAATTACTTGATAAATCCTCGTATACTACCAACATCTTTTTGAATTCTCTGAAATTCTCTAAATAATATTTCAGAGCAAAGGGGGATCCGGTTGGTGTTATAATTTTCCATAAAATAATAACCCGGGTATTTATACTAAACAATTCTATAAATTCATGAAAAGTAATACACAAATACAGTGAGACAGTACCAGGATGGCCATGGACATCAATACGTGTTGGATTAATCAATTATACAAATGTTACCTGTGTCGTCGCCCTCGCGCTTAAGTACGCCTATTTAAATATAGAATGTTGCACGAACTGTCCGCGGAAATTAATACCTGTCTGAATGGTAATTGCGGGCAATATGTTTTCTTTACTGGGTTATATAAAGTGTAGCACACCAAAATACGCGGCCTGTTACGCTCTTTAGCGTAGGGGCTTTTGTTTGTCTGCGAAGCAAGTCTGGCATGAGCAATGGTCCAAAAAATGTAAGGCTCAAGATCATCTCCCGGTTGGCATATTTAGGAAGATCTTCATCGAAAACCTGAGTGCTACGTGCCCTCATATGGACTACATGTACTCCACCTGCTTATTAACTTACTGTCATCTGAAGTGTTCTCGCCTACACGAGCGTGTGTAAGATCCAAACAACTGTATGCATAATATGTGGAATGCTTCCACCGCCTATACTCAGTGTGTACGCTCATACTGTGAGCGACAGGAACAAAACACCTCTGGTCCGCCTTACAATGGCCATTAAGGTTTTATGTGGTCCACAAATCCATACTTCAGCCAATCATAAGCCATTATTTTCATTAACTGTGATGATATCAACTTAACACGCAGAAAAACCTCATTCCTAAACGGTGTCACAGGGAAAATCTAAGGAGCTCGAGCTGAGGGAGCTCGAGGTACCCAAATTTAAAAATAGGAAAATGTAGTGTACCCAAAATAAATCTTGCTGAACTCCCAGATTCCCTTCATAGTTTTATTTTAATAAAAAGTCTGTTGCACTTAGTGTTGGTTTGGGGAAGAACCATCAATTCAGTAACTACTTACGTCTCTAAAGGAGCTGTCGTGGCAAAGACGCAAACGGAAAGCTTGGCAGTGAAGTTTTTTTCTTGTAAATCAACTCCGCCATGCTGGTAAGACGTGCAAAAGGATATAGTTGTGGTGGCTGTGCGGATGCAGCGAACTCAACCCGACATTCCAGTCAATTTTGGTACGCGCTCAGTGATTGTGCAGAGCTGCTCGTAGACGTAGACTAGGAATCCGATGTAATGCGAACACAAATTTTCTATTAAACTTAGTCTTAGCTCTTTTGTCACTAACGCGATATCTTGCTTGCCAAAAGAAGACTGGGCTACTCAAATGCAAAATACACTCCAGCGACCTATACTCACAGGACACTTGCTGGGTCTCTCCTGTGGGAGGCTGCATTGGTCTTCAACTGGCAGAGCATACTGAATTCACAACAAATTTGATGTATGCAACGAAGCGAAAAGTAGAGTTTTCTGGATGTGATCACTAAGATGCGGACGTGACCGGTATATTGCACGCAGGTGTGAAGAGCGTCCTGTTCAATATTTGCTTCAACAACAAGTACAAGTAGCTACCTCCTGCCAGCAAGCTGCTGGAGCTTTTTATCCGCTGTAATATCAGCTCAAATAGATGTCGACTATTAGGAACAAATACTTGATCCAGCCTGTTGCCTACATCAGCTGAGCATTTATCTGTGTCACTATTCTTTATGACGAGGACACATTTGTCTTTTGGGCATGTACACTGCATTTTCCTATGTCTAAATTTGGGTACCTCGAGCTCCCTAAGCTCGAGCTCCTTAGATTTTCCCGAGTCACAGTGCGCATTACCAGGGATCTAGCGCCCCCAACATATTCACCCTAGGCATTGTACGGATCCTGAAAGTATCACGTAATATCGCTAAATATTGACAAATTTACGACAAAAAACCTCACTGCGTTCAATATTTCGTCTGAACTTGTCAAGTTATCTTCTGTGCCTGCTGTGATTGGCTCAGAAATACAGGCTTCGTAGATTATGCAGAAAGCTCTCTCGTGGTGTAATTTTTGTCAGAAATGCTTCAAAAATGAGAAAGTTATAGTGTACTTTAGGGAATGGCCATTTTACGGTGGACCAGAGAAGTATGCGCACAGACTTTTGTCACTGTCAGATTAATGGGCTCAAGTCATAATATATCAACAGCTCACTGATTCGGAATTGAGGGAACATATTTATGATGTGCACTGTAACATGTACTTGAATGTGGTTTCTGTAGTAAAACGAAAGTGTTGATTAGCGATGCAGATGCTGCGGCTGCGAAGCAGGCGCAGGAGATGCCTTACTACAGGAAATCCCAACCTTTAAAACGCTAATTTATTTTGTCGAGAAATCCCAATCTTCACAACATTAATAGATTTTGTCTACCTATTAATAAAGGGTCGGGAATCATTAATATTAAAAAGGAAAAGAGATGGTAAATTTCAGAGCTTTTTCGGGCGAAGCACGACTTTTGTGGTACTGAACCAACAAACTAAAAAGGGAAGGCTTCTTTAAGTCTCTTCATGAAGATGTAGTCCTTGAACGGTACTTCGTCCTTGTTTGTGAGCCACACATTACCGTGGAGGGCATCGCTGTTCAGCGTATCGCGTGCAGCAACAGTCAGCTGGTCCCAGGTGATAAGATCCTGAGTCTCACCAGGTTCCTTCGTCAGCTGCAGTGCCGCCTTGCTCCCAGAAAACTGAAGTACGAGTCAAGTTTGATGCTCGATCCGTCAATGTACTTGAGCATCGGAGGAGTAGCCTTTGCGTGACCAACACCCGCAGACATCGACACGCCCTGGATGGACGTGTTGGTCGACTTGGCGCTATCTGTCCATGCGATCGCGTACTCCCAGTAGTGGCGATGCCCGGTCACACCGTAGCGGACTTTAGGGAAATACCAGGCGTACATGATCGCCCACTTGTTCTTGTACCGGTACGAGCGCGAGTACACTTGTGAGCCCAGTGGGGACCCCGTGCAGTCTCCATCAACAGGACCGGACCATTCAAGACCACCACTAACTGAGCCGTTGGCCTGGACGGCAGGGTACGGGTGGCATCCGTACGAAATGTGGAGTTGGGGCTTGTACTTAACGGCAGACTTCTGCGAGTCAGTGACCGGTTGCGGTTGGGCGAATGGCTGCACTTCGTCGTGGTTGACGCGGCTGACTTTGGCGTTGGCGACGGCTAGAGACGCGATGGCGACGATGAGGAAGGCGCGAAGGTTCATCTTAAAGAACAAATCCTTCGACTGGAGAAGTGGATCACCCTGGGTGGTTCCTTAAGGCGGCAGATTCAGAAGTGAGAAGGATAACATCGATCCTGGTGTGATATCCACACGTGCAGACCCAGCATGCACCGGTTCAAGCACCGGTTCAAGCCCCAAACTCTATGAGACGATCATATCTTACGATATGATCGTCTCACTGCTAGACAAGGTACAAAAGAGCAGTCTGCCCCTTTGGTAATACATGTACAGTAACTGCGCGCTTGCCAACTTGGCAAGCGCGCAGTTACTTGGCAGCCAAGCTCACCATAGATCTGATCTGTCTGGTTAATTGCACCCAGTCGAGCTTGCAAAAATGAGAACGTCGATTTCCGAGATGACGACGTAGAGCCGGAATGCAAACGAAAACGATTTGAACAGTATCACCCATTTAAATTTATCTTCTTATTTTTTTTTTAGGGAAAATGTTGAAACATGCTTGACAGGTATGTCAGTCTCAACCACGTTTGATTCCGGACATACGCACTGACAAAGGTCTTACTACACCAGGTTGGGCCACATGCAATGAAAACTGTATATGTAAAAAAATTTAGGCTTCGAAGTTCGACGTTCGCTCAGATCTCCAAGTTTTTTCACTGAAAGCAATTGTTTAAGAAAAATAGTCGCTACTAGTATTTATCATCGTATTCTTGTACTTCGATTAGAAATCAAAATGCCAATTGCCCCAATCGCGAATGTCCTCATTGAGAAAATAGTCATAAACTGCAGAATAGCACCATATTTATGTTTTAATGGCGCAAAGGCCTGAAAAGCATAAAACAATCGTGCGACACCATCATTTGAATTGCATCGGCACACTTTATACAGTGGCGGTACACAGGACGATGACATCACACACATTAAACTGTCACCGCACATTTTCCAGATAGGGCACAATTTTTTTTATCCAATGGTTAACTGTGTACCGTTTTACTGTCGCTGGCATCAAAATCAGCACATCTGCCGCTGGCATTATTATATATATATATGCCACTGGCGTTACTACGCGTAGGAAATACATCACCAAACATTAGCTCATAAATATTATTTTCACCCTAGTGGTCGAAGCCAAGTCCAAGAGCAGGATGCCAAAGCGCATCGAGTGGGGAGACCTTGTAATTGCTGAGACAAAAGTAACCGTCGCTGTTGCGAGAGAGAAACTGAAGTCGCACCAAACATCGAAATGTGAGCCCACGCCGTGTACAGTGTGTTCAGACCCGTACCCTCACCTAATGATGTAGCGACTCTTCACTTGCAAGTCTACGACCTGTACACGAGCAATGCCGTACGTGGACTGCTCATGTCGCGGAAAGCAGCTCACGTGTCACAATAATCAGGCAGCGTCTCTCTTCGAGCACGGTATACACCTGACAGGTGTCGCTTCGCCGAAACGAACTAGACTATCGAGCCGACACTAGGCTTTTTGCAAGACGCTTGCAGAACAACGATTGAAGCCGAAGCGAATTAAAAATCTGCTTCGTCGCAAATTTAGCCTACCCGCCGCCCAGGCGCCATCTTTACATACCGTCCAAAACTTTGTCAACTACAACTCCCGCAAAAATATTGGAAACAACGATGTGTACGATGATATAGCTGGGTATGTTCGCGAGAACATCTACACCGGGTACGAAGAAGATTCAATGCCGTTCACGTTTACGTCTCTGCAAGAAAAAGACGGTCGCCCTTACGTGGGCGATGGAAGAGACGTCAATCCTTTCTTCGTTGGTATCTCTACGAAGCAACTTCTGATATTTTGTCATACGCACATGGATGCCACTTTCAAACTCAACCGCCCCCCTGAATATTTTGTCATACGCACATGGATGCCACTTTCAAACTCAGTCAGGTTGAGTTTCCCGCGTTTCTTGTGGGGATTTCAGAATTCATATTTGTGGTCTCTCGGCGACTGATAGATATGTACGCTGTGGCACTTGGATCACTTCGTCACATCTACACTCCCGTCGCTTTGAAGCCGCTCCAACTGCGGCTTGTCATGGTTGCTGTGGAAGACGCTCAATTTTCAGCGTCTTCGCTGGTATTTGCGCTTGATTGTAGTTTTTTATTATTATTATTAGTGGTATTGTGTTACTGACTTCTGTCGGAACCCTAATTCCCATTCCTGCTGGGCTATTCCTCTAACAGGTTGTACCTCACAGCCAGTACCCTGCTGTAAACACTCATGTTCTGTTCCTGTGTCTTGCCGCGGGTGCGTTGTAATTTCGTCTCCCATTCCGAAATATCAGTCGCAAGTTGATGGGCGATTCCGTCCACCAGCACGTTGCGTCCCGTCACGATCTGTACTGTGACCATCGAGCTCCTCTGTTGGTTCATGGCGTGATTTGCAAGCCAGTCTGCCATTCTGTTTTGCTCCCGGTAATGGTGCGTCCAACTGGTCACCTCGCATTGGTCTGCCAGTCTCCGTCTCAACCGATACCAGTGTAGTAGCTCTCGATGCTTGGGCTCAGTCCGTGTCTGCATCTACCTGATTTGAGTGCACTGTCTCCCACTATGTGAATACCCTTCCAGCCTTTATTGACCGCCATGGCAAGAAGTCTGTGAAGGCCGACAAACTCTGCTATGTTGTTGTTGGTCGTCACGTTCCCTACGGCGGTGGCTGTCATCCAAATCGGCCTCCAGTCCCGTGCATTGTCGTCGTGTTGAGCACGGATGCTGCCACTTCTGCCGGCTCCGGGATTGCCCCTGGAGCCTCCATCGAAAAAGTGTACTTTTGCTCTCCGTTTCCTGATCTGCTTGGTCAATATCTTGAATTTGTTCCTTACCTCTTTCTCCCGTTCCTCTCTAGCCGCTCCTGAATAGTACTGTGATAAAAGAGACTGTGAGTCGTGTTGGGCTCGCCTTCCGTCTCCCGACCTTGTATCACGCTAATCATGTTCCTGGCTGGCGACCCGGCGGGCGTCCGCGACCCCGCTACCCATTGTTGTCTTGGTGGTGGGTGGATCAGTCCTATCGTCCTGTTCCTTTCGTTGCTGCTGCTGCTCCTCTGGCGGCGATGGCGCGAGCACCTCTACGTCCGGTGTATTTCCTTGTGGCTGAGTCCGTCTCGCTGTGCTGCCTGCTGCCGGTGACTTGGCCGGTTCTTCTATGCTCCTGCATGTTTGATCGACTACGTCCGAGGGGGTGTCGTCATCCTGCCCCTGCATTTGCGCCGGCCCGTCATTGTGGGATCCAGATGCGTTGGTGTCCTGTCGAGAACGAATATCCGTCCCGTGCGTACATCGCCATAGCTTTTAGACGCGTACTGCGCACCCAATGCGTTTTGTGAACGGACGTTCTCACAGAACGTTTCCGTTGTAGTGCGTAGTGATTCGCCATATGGCATAAATGCTCCTCCGTCGTCTGTTTTGCTGAGCCTTCTCGTCCGATTGCTTGTAGATGATTGCATGAGTCGATCGGATGCAGTGCTGCCTCATCGGCGAGATTGGCAATCATTCCGTTGAGCACATCCTTCTTGATGTCGTTCACTGCTGCGACTACTTCAACTGATGGTGGGAGTATCCCGTCAGATTGATTACGCAGCGCTGCGTAAAAGGCTATCCATCCGCAGTGCCCGGTTGCTGGTACGTCTATCAGCGCTCCGCCTAGCGCCGCCAACTATGTGGACAGCGGGTAGCCATCATCCGTAGGGGGTGACACTCCGACAATTTCGCATTCCATGTCCACCGCCGCTTTGGAGTCGTTGGGTGTGACTATGGGCCGCAAGGCGTTCAGATCCCTCACCTCCTTGTATGTGTTTGTATGTTTCGGGTCCTTGAAGGGGACGCCTGTCGTGGGTGACTCCCCGTCACATCCTTCCTTCTCATCTTTTCGCGCGGCAACTTCGACGTACTGGTGCATGCAACTTTGCGTCACATGCCTCCTATGCTTAGCCCTTTAGCTGCAGCAGGTTTTCTAGGCGAGACAGAGCTGTTTCGCTTCCCTTGTCAAGGCGTCTTTGTGACTCCGACCTCTCGCGTCCCAGTGCCGTCCTGCAGCGACCATTCTTCTGGCATTGCTCGCTTAGGGGAGGGACGTTGGTGCTGTAGGGTCTTCGTGTATTCCTCCGTGCTTGCTACCACTAGTGGCGTTGTTTCCGCCCTCCGCGTGGGCATGGTCTGTGTGGGGCACTGGGGGGGGCCTCCTTCGTAGTCTCTGCTTCCCTGATCGTGTGGAAATTCCCTGATTCCAAGGCCCCGTCCTCTGTTCCGACCGTCGTCCAAGTATACCCATTTGCGTCTGGATGCGCTTCTCTCCACAGCGCCTCGTCTTCTACCTCTCTCATTACGGTGTCCCCATCGGCATCGCCCGAGTCTTTCGGTGTTTTCTCCTCTATTGACGTTATTTGCTCGCGCTTGCTGCGGCTTTTCTAGCGCTCCATACCTGGCATGGAGTGTGACAGGTCAGCGCTATCCTTCTCTTCCTCCTTCGATGCCTCCGTTGCTGCGGGTGTATCTTGCCTCTGCCTCGCAACATTGTTACCGTTCCGCATCTGCTTCCATTGGCTTCCCGGCCGAGGTTGCTGCCGTGGGGACCGTGGGTATCCCTTCCGATCGGTCAGTTTCCTGCGTTTCGCTTTGGACTGGTCAGGCAACACCGGAGTGCATGTTGTCAGCTTAGTGAGAAGTTCCTTCAGTTCCCCGAGAGATCTAGGCAGGCCACCAGCGTTGTAATCTCGGGCCTATCGACTGTGACAGGACGGCATTGGACCCGGTACTGTATTTATGAACTGCTTCCAGCGTCCGTCTACTTCTTCATCTCCCAGCTTGCAAAATCTGGTTGGGTTTCCTGGGTCCAGGCATCGCTTGCATGGCCAGTTGACATGGACGGTGTGGTGATGCACTACTAGTTCCGTCGCGTCAATGCTGATTAGTGCTGTTTTCCTAAGCCAGCGGGGGCAGGTCTCTGCCTTTATTCGCACTTTCCATCGTTTGTCGTTAATCCCCGCGTTGCCGTGCTCCATGTGCGAAAGTGTTTGTACTTGAAGTCCTAACTGTTCCGCCAGCTCCCAGTGCAGATCCGTGGATGTAGCCTCCCCAGCTCGCAGCGTGACTGCTAACATAATGTAGTCCAGTTTTACGATAGCATGGGTGGGTTTGGCGTCCTCGCATTGTTTCTCGTAATCGATCAAGGTCAAGGACTTCGATGCGAAGGGAAGTTGCCAGTTGGTCCACCGTTTTGCCGACTGTTTTTCTTTAAAGGTTGCCGTCAGGATGCGTTTATCAATATCCAGGGATAATCTTGCAACTTCTTCTGTGAACTCTTGTACCTCTTGCCTTTGCAGCATTGCTGCTTCTGGACCTGGTTAGATGTAACCCAGTAGTGTCTTCTTAGAGAGATTGGTCCCGAATCGCATCCCCGCCTGTAAGTGCGCATACATTGAATATTCCAACGCCATTAACACGACGGTGAAGCCCGCCAACTCCTGCGCGTTCATGGATTGCAGCAGGAATCGTGGCGGATATGGTAGTTCCAGTTCATGATTCAGTATTCTGAGCAGCGCCTCATTTTCATCTGCGCTCCGCTCCCGCAATTGAACTAGTGGGGTGACGGGACGCAAGCACAATTCTCTGAGTGTGGTGAGAACGTCTCTGTTCTCGTTGGCATCAGATGTGTGATCTATGCAGTGTGTCACTGCTGCTATGTAATCCCATGTAGTATCCGCCTTCTCGTCTGGATGCACCGCTGCGCGTGGGTCATTCATTACCTGGAAGAGATGAACCCTATTTTCGATTTCTCGCTGTGTTAGCCGCTCCTTGATCACCCATTCGTACATTAGGTAATGCATACGAGCCTGGTGCGTCTTGTCCTTGTAGTCCCAAACGCTTGCTAGACCTTGGTATTTATCTCGTTGCTCGGGCGACGGTTCATCTCGCCATTCCATCTTTAGCCCGGTAGGGTCCATCACATCTCTCCCGGAGATCTTGGCCATGCGGACAAAGTATTTGAATCGACTGGCCGCTGCAAGCTCGTTTAGCCGTAGCACTGTATGAATACATACTCATCGGGTGCTTGGTCAGTCAATTAACGACGCAATTGTGCGAAGACCACCCTGCCGTCCCCTTGATCTCCTGCCAGTGATCTACTGCCCGTCGTTGTTTGCGATCCTCGCCTTGGGCTCCTTCTGCCCGTGTTTCGCTCTGGAGAGCTCCTTGGCTCCGTGGTCTCTCCACTAGGGGGTGCTGGCGCACGTGTCGCTGTGCTGTCTTCCCTTTGTTCCCCTTTGCGTCGGCTCGTGAACCACTTTCGTCCTCTGCGTTATCCCCCACTTCGATCTCGGGCCTCTCCCCCGCGGTTGGCTCTCTGGACGCCATGCAGGTCTTCCCCCACCCCCGCGTGTCCGTCGTTGTGAGTGTTGCGATCTTCTCTCCCAAGCGCCCATTCGCATTTGTACTTGAAGATTGTATGCTGGGGGGGGGGGGGTTCGGCGCACTTCCGTGCGCCCCCTCAGCTGCTGTTTCTGTCCGTCGAATGCTCAGGCTGCCAGGAGACTTGAGCGTTCGGCGTCTAATTTGGAAGTGCTTGATTGTAGTTACCAACACCTCATGTGTTTCTGCCATGTCCTTTAAAATGTCCAAAAGCGAATCCATGGAGATTGTCGAAGTTACGTGATGCGGGACACCTACGATATGCACTTCAGCACCAGTAAAGAAGAGTTTAAAATATGTCGTGATGGGGCATTAAGAAGATGGAGGGTGGGTCCGCGGACGATCGGCTTTGCTGGCTATTTGAGAAGCAGTGGCGGGTTGGAAGATACATCTACTGGCAAATTTACCTTACAGCAAGCGGTGTTGCGACCACAAACAATCCAGTTGAGTAGTTCAACAAAGTCATCAAGCGTGACTACACACTCTACACACGGACTAAGCTGGGCTTATTGCTCCGCCTCTTGACCAATTGTTGTTCTGATGGATCAGCAAGCCTGCGTGAATATTTCAACTGAACGTCAAGCCTACTGATGCTCTAATGAGACGATCTAAGCAAATGGAGCGTGATACCCTGCTCTTCGAAGTCAGCAACCCATCACCATCTCCGTCGTTTCTACAAGATTTTAGTTTGTTCGTTTGTAAATGTGTTTTCGGCTTGTCCCCCTCGTGTTTTCGTGGAATCAATCCAGCGCTCGGAGAACTTTCTAGCTGTCACCGCTCAGATGGGGACCAACTACGCTCGCATGGAAGTGGCACGACAGCCTCCGAACGGATGGGAAGTTGGTATTGCTCTTGCCTGGTGCCCGTGCAAATATCATTTTGCACATTGGCGCTTGAGTTCATTTGCTATTTGCATTGAGACAGCGGAATTACGTCGGCCTCAACGGAAAGCGCATGATGGTAAATCGGCGAATCTCGCGGGGGCGTAACTCAGTAGGTCGTCTTAGAATGATAGGTCCGGCATTATCGCACCCTTAAATACAATCTTTCGCGTCAACTCGCACCGTCAATATTGAGAGTTGTTACCTAAGTGATACCTCGTTGTAATCGCGAGCTTCCGCGCTTTCGGTCGGTATAACGGTAATCTTCTAGATCAGGCAGTCATTTCGCTTATATTTTTCTCGTCGACTCGCACCGTCAATATTGAGAGTTGTTACCTGAAAGCCACCCAGTTGACAGCAGGACATTTTGCGCTTTTGATCGGTATAACGGGAATTGGCTCCATCATGCTTGATTAAAATACCAGTCATCGATAACATTTAGCTCTTGAAATGTATATTCTCATTATGGCCTTCTATCATTTTTTACAGCAACTGGTTTCCTTACACGGCGTCTTGGTAGTTGCTATTAGGAGGAATACCGTCAATATTGGTGCTTCCCATCCAAAACAGGGGCATCGTGGTCGCCTTCTCCATTGTGAATAGCCCACAGCTTGTACGCGTTTTTAGCGGCAACACGCTAACTATCTGCAACCCGTGCGATTCTCGCAGCAGCAAATTCAGCACTGGGCCTGTCGTCAATAGCCACTGGCTCTGGTTCAAACTTGGTCACAGCGATAGCACCAGCAAACACGTCGGTGACACGTTTAGCGACAGCAGAGTAGGCTTCTTCACTTGAGTGGGTGTTGTCTGCAGCCCTCGCGTGAAGTACTGTATGCTGTACCGCTGAAACGACACTGACCAAAGCGATGTCATATCACAATTGTTGTATGCAGTGTGGACGCGCAGGAGGTTCTCTGAAGTTACGGTCTTGTGGTGTGCTGACCGAGCCCTGCGTAATCTGACAAGACGACCGTTAAGTTCGTCTTTATGAGCCCCATTGGGCGGCGCTTCTGCGACCACCGGCAGTGTTTAGGTTTCCACGCCACCTTGAGGACACGGCAACGTGACAGTTCCCCCCAATTCCGACTCCACTTTATCCTTTTTGTGCTTGCACCGCTCATCAAGTATACCATCACTCCCTGCAGGGAACTAGCGTCTGGTAAGTCCAGCATACGCATGTTGCGATCGGGTTCTGGCAAAGCTTCCCACCCTTTACGAAGTCGAACTCCTCCTTTACCACGTAGCCACTTCCTGTCCATCACCGAGCGATCATGCTCCGAGCTTTTCGGCCGCATTTGAGCGTAGTCCTTAGCATAAACGTTGCCAACTTCCGTTGCGAATTTCCACCCAGCATTGTGAACACACATTGCTCTCTAGCGACCTCGACCCGAAATCAGTTCTACAAGTGACCGATTTTAGCCTGACCAAGAGTGCTGGTGACATACCCGGCGTGAATCTGCCGGCACAATTATGCCGAGATAATTATGAAAGTTTTTTTGTATCAGTATACGATACAATCTGCTAGTGTATCTGTAGCCGACTGTAACCAGTTATATAACCCATTCAAGACTTTATTTTGGAAGGAAATTATAGTATATTATCAAGTGAAGGCTCTTATTTTAATTGGTTTTTGAATTCTTGCTCTGACTATTCGCCTCCCCGCATTTACAGGCAAACCGCACCTCGCTACCGTAGCTGACGGTGACTGCTGTACCTGGAAAAGTTGGTTTTACAACGACGACTACCACCTTCGTCGCTCTTCTGTTGCGAGCTTCTGCAAATTTGCTGTTCGATGCACAAGAATGAATGATGAATCGCAAAATGCCCCCACACCCCTTCGCATCGATAAATACTTTTTTTTTCGCAAGGCTCTTGTCTGCAATTCCGACGCGTATTCGCTGACCAACTCCTGCCCGTATTATAGTCGTATGTAGACAGGATTCCAGTATACACGCCAATAAGCGGAGTGGTTCCCGCAACCTTTGGTAGGGTCGCTTTAGACGATCTGAGACATGTAAGGCTGCCATAGATGTAATTAAAAAATTCCAGGGGAATATATTTTCTAGATTACCATTCTCCCTTAGACACGTTTCCGACCCATTTTAATACGATTCTCAGTTAAATGCGATTTCAAACTAAGTACGATCGTTGTGAGACTCGTGGCAGCACTCGGATCTCGCGGAGCACGGAGCGGCAAGTGACCTGCAACCACCGAGCGGGGGGAGAAGACTCACGGAAGCAACGCGCAGAAGAGTGCCCGGATGAAAGCAGCTGACGCCTCGCCGAATGGTGCGAAACAAATTCATACGCGACGCAACCGCATGAATGATATAATATATTTTTTTGTGTTTTATTTGTTTTAACGGGCGGGGCCTGCAAGCAAAGAATTCCGAGCTGAACTACATTTTTGCCACGCTTGGCATGGAGCAAGACGACAGCAGCGATAATGACTACATCTTGGACACGGACGATTCTAAAGATGACAAAGACTTTTCCGGCGAGACAGAAGACCCGCCACACCTCGGTACGACTGCGTCAGTTTGCTGCATCTGGTTCTTTCTGAGACTAATGGAACTTGTTGCATCTATTAGATCACAACACGCAAGAATCGCATGCAAAGGGCGCCACTTTGCGCGGGAAACAATACGGTACGTGTATGGTTGCTATAATTACAGGGTTGCTGTAATACTAAGGTTGCTGTACGCAAATCCGACCCAAACAATGTATTGTAACTTTTATTTTTGCAGACGGGAAGAAACGACGACAGTCTTCTCACCAACGCTTCTTTACTCCACGATATTCGTCGCATGAGCCGGTGCCCTCAAAGAAGAAGCGTAAGGTGATGGTGAATGGCGAGTCAAATGCGCGGACTGACGAGCAGGTTAGGGAAGACGACCGGCGAATAGTGCGGGGCAACGATCAAGAGAGGCAAGACAACGAGCACGGCGCGCAGAACAAAGATCATTTGGAATACGACGACAAGGAGGACCGTAACCAGCCTTATGATGCTGGCGGTGCATCTCACCGAGAGTTTAGGCCACAGAAGCGAACCATTAAACACTTGGAAGAGATCAAGACCATGCTTCCGGGCCGCAAAGACATTGCAAATGTGGTCGCTCCGTTTCCATCCGGTCCGATGCAACATGGGAACAACTTGATAACATTTTCATGGAATGCAAGATGAAGAACAATCTCAAGTTTCGTATTCGGAGTTCTGAGTATACAGTTCTACACAACAGGTATGTAAACACCGGTTTCACCTCGTACACAATGTCTAATAGGGCTGAACTACGTTTCGGTGATGTGCAGAACTAACGAAGACAATATTCCTACGGAGTTTCAATGGAGCCACAAGATTTATCGATGTACCCACGGTGTCTCTCAAGGCCCTCGATCCAAAGGCCACCGCAACCGCAAGAGTCGCTTCTGCGGGTGCTTGGCTCGGTTCACAGCAACTGTGGCTCGTGGCGTTAGCGGTGACTACGGAATCCAGATCCGAAATGAGGTACGTGGTTAATAACATTAGTTTTTTATTGTAGTAACACACGTTTTTTTATTTGCAGTTTTTAGAAACATGCGCACACACACCCGACGACAGTATCTCAAGCTTCAACTTACCTGACGACGAAGACGCTACCGCTGGACGAACAGGACTGAGAGGATGTGAAGACTTTGGCGGATGCGCGGGTTTCTTCCAAGCATATCACCAACTTTTTGAACGAACGCATTGGTATGTAATAGTTTATTTACTGAGGTGTGCATTTAATTTTTTAAATTTGAGCTAACTGTTTGCTGTATTATTATCTGTGGTTAAATAAGACTGCAAGATAACCCCAAAACAGACTCGAAATCTCATCCACAGCATCATGGGGCGCGATTGTGCTGAAGATCACTTGAAGGATATGTTGCACGCTCTTTGTCAATTGGATGGGAGTGATGTACTCGTGATGCAAGACTAAATGGGCGTTACGTGCAGGATTGGAATGCAAACCCAAGTGCAGAAACTGTTTTTCGAGCGCTGGGGAGAAACCTCAGCGATGAATTTCACCCACGGGATGAATAATCTCGGCTATCACTTGGGTACGTGGTCATTATATTAAAGCAACTTCGCCGTCTAAAGCAACCTTTTCAGCAATCTTATCAGGTTTAACCGCAACTTTATATTTAGACTCGACTTTCTGTGGTTCATATGCTTTGCTATTCAGGAAGTTTGGTTGTCACTACGGCTACAGGTAGAGGTTTCCCAGTCGTTGACTTCATCAGTCTTAACGAGCAAGCTGTGACGATTTCGCACATCTTGGAGTACTTCAAAGAGAAGAATCCAAGTTGGACGCAGATTGAATCTGTGGTGATTGACAAGGACTTCGTGGAGTGCAGTGTTCTGAAGGATGCGTTCCCAAACGTCAACGTGCAGCTGTGCCAATTTCACGCGATCACATACTGCAAGAAGGTAATGAAGCGGTCGGTGTTTCGCCTGAAGGTGTCGGAACAGGAGAAAGTATTAAGACGGATGACCAAGCTTCTTTACAGGTATAGACATTTTCATTTCATATTATATTAATAATCTAATCTATGCCTCGTGTGTCTTCATTTAGCACAAGCCAGCTCCGATACGACCTGTCTTATCTGGCATTGCGTCAGTGCTGTAAGAAAAAGAAACGGCACCCTTTTTTTTTGCCTACTTCGCGAAAAACTGGGACTCCTGTCGCGCGATGTGAGCAAATTTTGCAAAATGAAAAGTGTTTACCGCTGGAAATACACAACAAACAGAATTGAGCCAAATTGGGACCAAGTAAAGATACTGATGGGACACAAGACAAGAATTGACAAGACTATCGCTGGTCTTTTACAACACCAGATGACTATTAAGCAAAAAAAATTGTATTCACATTTAGCCAGTATCACTCAACTACACGGGTCCCTAAGACTGTCCTGAAGTTCCTGAGGGCAGTGGCTACTAGATTGTCTGCGAACGTGTTTGATGTGGTGAAGAATGAATGGGTGCGCTTCGTCAATCTGATGGAGGGTGCTACGTGCAAGCGGGATGACGGGAGTGTCTCGTGCTGGAAGATTCATTTATTGAATCATGCTTTCGTGGTTGGTGACATTGAGTGGAGTTGCAATTGCCTCTTTTACAAGACCCATCTCCTACCGTGTCGTCCCACCATGCTCTTCGCTGACGTTGGCACAATTTTAACATGCTTCCACTATTGGCTATTCACGACCGATGGAGTACGTATGTGGCCTTACCAATCCAAGCTGGACTAGCTGCTGCAGCCGATCTACTGAAGACAATCGTACAAATGTCCAAGCTAAGATCACCAAAAGTAAAGTTGCTATATGAAGAAGGTTTTACTGAACAACATGGTGTTGCTGGTGCGGCTGCGGCACCAGAAAGGAAGCCGAAACAAGTTGCTTCTCGTCCGTCTGCACCGCAAGGAACGCGCCAACCTAGAAGTTTTATCGTAGGCCAAGAAATATTCGTACGCTAAGGTAATGCTTGAGCCACTTCTCGAGGATTTACCCAGTCTATCGAGCGCAGACTTCTATCAAGAGTTGACGGCATGGAGGGAAACGGTGGAGATTGGATTAAGCAGCTCGACAGCTGATGCTAGAAACTACAGCTAGCGATATTGGTGCTGGCAGGAGTGATGAAAGAGACATGAATTGTTTTCCGTCTGTTGATCCTTCCGATGTACTGGAAACTGTGCGATTAATGGACGAGCTAGAAGAAGCTGTATCTACTACGGAGGGTTTCACGGATAGTGGAAGGGCGTCGGAGTCTGAAGATGATATTCCACCCACACAGAAGAATGACGAAACGCAGCAGCAACACGATGACAACTCTGACCCCACCGCGACAACTTCCCAAGCTCAATCTAATCAAAACACCGGAAATGCCAGTAAGAGCAACTGCGTGAAGCTCGCTGTTAACGCAGCAATGTTAATCCCGACTGCACGTCAGGTTGATATTGTAAACATGCCGAAGCCAAAACGAGGAAATACAAGAGTGACGAAGAAGCACTTTGTCAAACAAAAATCTCCACTGGACCAGTCCGTATTGCTGTTCACAAGTATCCTGATGGACTTACCGTGAATTTGGACCAGCTTGGGCTTTGGTCACGAAATACACCCAACTTGAAATGTGTCTAGGAGATTCTGGAGAAGTATCCAGTCCACTTCGAAGAAGTGTACCTCCGAGGACGAAGCATCGACTGTCAATGGGAAGCAATGCGAGCATGGGACTACATGCATTTGTTCGTGATCCCCGTTGATCTTACACGGCCCCTGCAGGCAACCATCTCAACAGCAGGAAAAGAACTGCGCACACCCGACGAGCTCGATGCCACTGCGAAGAAGCAAGGGATCGTTCTTGATCTCGTTGCCACAATCGATCCAAAGCTGTGGAAAATGAGAAGGTAAGGTAGCATTATCTTCTTATGGTTGCTTTTAAAAGGTTGCTATTTGAGGTTGCGTTAGCTAACTATCTGTTCTGCAGTACCTTTGTCGGTGCTCTCACTGGATTCCACGATATCAAAACCAAGATACATATGTGGTTCGAAGACCGTAAGTGACTGGAGCAAAACTGGCGGAAAATAAACTCGAATGTGGGTCTATTTGCGGAGGACATAGACACTTTCGTGTGACCAAGTGGATTGGAATTTTCTCGGTGACGATGTGTTGTCACGACTACGACTTGGAGATAGCGATGGGCAATGATGGCTTATTGGTGGATGCTGTCCCGGCCGCGCCCGTGTGACATGGACGGAGACTGGGACGAGTGAGATTGTGGAAAGAAGTTGGCGCCTGAATGCAGATGGGCCCGAAACTGCGCGGAAAGCGTGCTTCTTGGAGATGCATATCCAGGAATGCGAGAATACGCTTCAGTCCGGCCCCGGACTTTCCCTTACGACTGGCGCAAAAGTTATCCAGAAGAATGTATCCCTGGACGACCTCCTCTCGCTATAGTTCCGCCCAACAAAAAATGAAACGACTCCCCAGACCTTTCTGATCCAAGAATAACAAGCGGTGGACGCCATAGAGACGCAAGAAACCAAGCAAGAAGATGCTGTGTACCTGGACTATGATGATGTTAGCTGTTAGCGCCAAGATGCATGCCGCACCGACACTGTAGGCCAAGAATCAGCACAACCTGGAGGATGTATACCAGGATGTGCGCCAGCTTGGCCGCTTACGCCAGGATGAACACCGGCTTGGCTGTCTGTATCAAGATTCGGGACGGATTGCATGCGGTCGGCGTGCAAGGATAAAGCATGTACGCGTTCACGCCAGGGTTACAAGCGTTTAGTGCGCAAGAAGGAACCCTGGACACATCCGCGCCAGGATTACGTTGTTAAGTACGCAAAGATACAGCCGTGCGCGCACCCACGCCAGGATAACAGGGTGAATTCAAGTGTATCAAGTCTGTCGCTACGCTACAATTCACAATAAGTGCATTCCGTATCAGGACAACGGCACAGTACCATTCTAGAACAATCCGCGCCTGGATGACCTGCATTTCTGGAAGTAACAAGTGATCAGCCAAGGTATATTGCCATCGAAGAACATTTACCCAAGTCAAGAACAAGTATGTGATTGTGCGTGCCTGGATGAACATGTACCAAGATGACAAGTTGGTAACGCAATCAAGTGACACGCAAGTTTGAAGTTCAACCACGCTCGGCGCGCACCCAGACACGACCCTGTCGAGTCAACAAGACCACCCCATACTGCGACCAAGATATTCGACCCAAGTCATACCCAAATGAAGACTACAAGAAGCCAGAACTAACTATAAAACGAGGACCAAGATACCCGTACTGAAGGCAAGCTGTTTTGCGAAGACTTGAAGAAGAATTGCATGATGAGTGTACGAAGTGCAAGAAGACAAAAGACTTAGGACCTATTGATAATTTTAAACAGAGTTCGTTTTTTCCCGTTGAGTACAAGTGTTTGGCGTGGAATAAGTCAGGAAGGGCAAGCGTCGCGAAGAAAGAGCAATCACACCGCCGCGCCCCCACGCATTCCGGGCAAGTTGATCAAGAAGGACTGATCGCTTCGCAGGAACCCCACCTATACTCAAGTCCAGTTAGGTGGTGACCAGCGATCGTATATCCTGGAGTGGCCCACCTATTTCATACCCTAGTTGGGTCACTAACTTGTTAGTGCTTTGCCCATTTCATATTAACCTGTGTATTTCTGAAGTGCTAAGTAGTCGCCTTGTGGGAATTTGTATTGAATGCTGTGTGGATTGACCGTATCCTGGATTACAGCGAATTCTTCCTCTTAATTGAGGTGGTGCGCGATTGTATTATGAGTCTTCGGGCTGCTAGGTGCCTAAATTTAGACTCGAGTGAGCCTAGTGTGTGAGACCCCCTCTCCGGGTCTGTAATATTTGGACAGCTGCATATTGCTACATATTTCTATATAACTCTGTTTGGTGGTTATCAACCAGTCCAGAACTGCACCTGGGATACTGTACACGAGTTGTCTGTGTCCTAGCGTACTCACTCCTGGTTTCCCACATCCTAGTGAGGACACCCACGCCAGGATTACCTTTGAGGGTTCGAGGCTGTATCCTGGAGTGGACGCTTGTCCCGCACTTCTTCATTAGGATATAATTGTTGAAGACCCTCCCAACTACTCTGGTGGAGTGCCTATCCGTCGAAGATAAACGAGCCGATAGGGATACACAAGGTACACACGCCAAGACCTTCCCAGGGAGTCATCTCGCTACCTGTACCCCCCCCCCCCCCTCCCTCCCTACTTCCACACTCGGATCGTGTTTATCCTAGCGCAGGATATGTCATCTTGGCGCAAGGACCCGAATTCTGGTGCAGAAGACCAAGCGCGGTGCCCTCCTGGAATCTGCTGGCTCAGCAACATCGCTGGGTTGCGCTATACACCCCTGAGGCGGTAACACCGACTTCGCCACATTGGGTTTGCCAGCCCCTGCATTTGTGATCGTCACAGAGTGTTGGCAAACGAAGTGATAGATAAATTTACATCGAGCAGCTTGCGGACGAATTTCGGGCCATATATGGAAAGAGAGCTATTAGTCTCGAGAATATTGTGGGTGGGCTTTGTCGCGAATGGCTAAACGATAGCCACGTCGATTCTGTCTGCAGACTCTATGCGAATCTGTGGGAAATTGTCACGTGCTTACGGCGCTGATTTGTGCTGTTGGGTGGCCTTCTACACCGAGGAAGCCACTTGCAGAGGTCATCTTCATCCTGCACCCGGTGAATCTCGACGGCAATCACTAGGGCATCATAATGATTCGTCTTCGGGCCACTGAGGGCTCTGCGTGGGCACGTGTACATGTATGAGACCCTAATCGACACGGCCTATCACGATGAAATGCAAACGATTGGGAAAGGAATAACAAAAGACGAGAGCAACCCGAGCAGTCAAGAAAAAGAAGGACTATGTGGGTTTTTGGAGAGATGGCATCAGGTTTCGATGCCTGGCGTCCAGCTTTCCATTAAAAAATGAGTGGATGAATACCCCCCAGCAACCTGACGCCTCCAGTTGTGGCGTCTTAATCGTGGAGCAGGCTAACCGTTTCCTTGCTGGGGATGTCGAACAGCAAAGCTGCCCAGTATCTACGGCTGACGTCAAGGAATGCGATTGCGCATGCTGTGGGTTATCATGCATCACTCAAACGGAAGAACTATCACATAGGCTGCTGCTGCTAAGGTAAGTATGATTCTCCAAAAGCTGCAAAAAGAACTCAAGTAAGTAGGTACGCTTGCATTAAACTGTCAATACATACTTTGCCTTTAGTGTTAGCTCTTTAGTTTATTCACTGCCATCTCCAGCAGAATACCAAACGAAAGGACACCATCTTGAACACCTTCTTCCGCGTTCAAATCGTCCTGCAGCTCATAACCGCGCTCCTCGTGCTCTTCGATCATCGCTTGGAACTTCAGGAGAACCGCTAACATCTTCTCCAAACTGCTGTGCAGCTATTCCAGCATCGCTTTTGTCTGAGGGTTCATCGAGTCTCGCACGCACCAGCTCGCGTGCCAGGGTTTTCTTATCCATGGTAGTGTAAGATCTCTGAAAGAGCTATGTGTGAAATCTGGGTGGTACACATCCAGATAACTGTGTACATGTGGTGTACATGCTTACGACATCTCTAAATTTAGACTCAGGGCTGTGACGGATGCCACCTGGACCTGGTAATTTATACTAAATTACCAGAGTAGTGGTTGCAATAAGCCATAAGGTTGCCACATCTTCCATCGTCTTGTCGAAAATCAGGTTTCATTAGATTGCTGTAACGCCATTCGCAACTGGAATAAAACAAGTTGCACGAATCCCTTCGTCTGCGTTGCTACATCGATCTCGCTTGCAGTCGCGGGGGCAGTCGCATGGATCGAAATTCTTAATGTAGTCAGAAAAAAAAACATTTTTTCCAGGATTCTCAGAAACTGAGATTTTCCGAGGCCCGTCTGGCCAGAATTCCGATTCTTGTTCGACTTAATGGATACGCTTGCGCGAAGGCCGATATCATCGTTTACATTCTTGTCTGCATCCTCTATTTCTTCATGTTGAACAAGGTCTTTTACAGCTTGTCCCTCAGTGTTTTCTAATACATACCTTTCAGTACCCTCCAATTCATCACTGTTTTGTGGTGCTTCCGGGTATATGCTGCGGTTTTCTTCTTCCTCCATCAAATCCATTGGATTGCCCTTCTGCCCAATGCTTGCGGCAGTCGCTGGAAAAGCATTTGGCTGGAAAGTAAGTAGCTTTACGTCGCTCAATTTGTATGTTCTTATTGATCGGTTGTTGTACGTCGTAGCTGAGTCTCTAACATGGGTTGTTCTTCCTTTTCGTCTTCTTCTTCCTTTGCTCACGCTGTGAGTTGGATTCCCTGCTTGCTGCCCCAGAAACACCAGTAGGAATCGAACTTGACCGTCATTCCATCAATAACAAACTTGGACTTCGGAGGCGAGCGCTTCTTGCAGCCACCACCGGAAGGCAGAGGATGGTCGAGTTGTCTGGGTTCGGATTATATGTCCAGCCGATAGCGTACGACCAGTAATGACGGTGTCCTGACCGGTGCTTACGGATGTACTGTCGGCCGTTGGGGAAGCACCAGGCGTACATGATAGCCCATTTGTTCTTATACCAGTCAGAGCGGAAGTAAGCCCAGACCGGAACCCGTTCTGTCTCCGTCAGCCCACTTCAAACCTGCGCTCACCGAACCGACCTCCTGCACGGCCGGATATGGGTGAGATACGTACGAGATGTGGAGCTGCGGCTTGTACTTGACCGCTGATCGCTCGGACTCTGTTGCGGTTCTGGCTGGGGGAACGGCTTGACAGTTTCATGGTCGACCATAGCGACATCGGCGTCCACAGCTGCCAGTGAAGCGATCGCAGCGAGAAAAAAGGCGCGGACGTTCATCAGCAGTGTTAATTCAACACGGACTGCAAGCGGTGGTTTTTGAGAAGTGAGCTGGGAGCGGTACCTTGCATGTGAGCTTCAAAGATACCTTTTCTTTGATAGACTCTTTTTGCACCCTCGGGCCGTACTCAGGGATCCACTCCGGGATTTTCTTACTTGAGTGCGATTCGCCTCAGTCCTGTATTTAGTTTTTGGTAAAATAAAACCATTGATAAGTCACAGTGTCTTTTGTTGCTTTGCTGGGAGCGTAGTAACGAGGACGACCTTGGAAGCGGACGGAGTCTTGCACAAGTAGAAACATAAGTGATTGTATTTGACTAGAGCTAAGATCGCCACCAATACTACAAGCTATGACTCTACGGATTTATAGCAAGATCAGGTATGCTGAAATAGAGTGTTAGCGTAATTACGACTTGTATACAGACTGTTGTTTGGACACTCTCTCACGGTGCGTACTGCAAGCCAAAATTCGAGCGGAATGCCCGCGGATTTTGCATTTTAGCGGATTAGCCGATCCGCTGGTGTGCACTGCGCGCAATTCCAGTGGAATATCAACCCAATTCCATCGGGTTTCATCCGCAGGAATTTGGGTAGGCATCGGATTATTCTAGCGGATTGGAGACAGACACCTTTATAACACCATTTTGCTCGGGTAAGAAATTATGCGATATACATTGATAGAGGGCTACATCTTCGACTCTGCTAACAAAGGAGATGTGCGTTGATGCATATACAGTAGTGCTAATATTTTTGCGCTTTCCAGATATGGCGTGTCAGCCTCCTACACGCTCTGGGAATTGAACTGAGGCCTGGCAATGGCCGCGTCATCGAGCTGAAGCTGGTGCACACTCGCTGCCGAGCTGGCCACGGACACGGCGATGAAGCCGCTCGATGTTCTTTGACATATCTTCAGTGAGCAGGTATCCACTGAGCGCGGTGGACGTGATGTTTCCGATACGTACGGTCAACACTCCGTCCGCGTCGTTTGCATCGTCGTTATCATTGTCGTCGTTTACCAAACGTTCATATCCTAGCGCGCCGCTCGGAAGCCACTGACGTAGCTCACGTCGACGCGACTGCCGAGATAACGGTCGATGTAGTCGATGCTGCCCCCAGTGGTGATGAAGTTAAGTGTCCATTGTTTGAAGCTCGCATGCTCAGTGCTGAATTGCCTTGGTGGTTCCGGAGGTGACGGAGACATCGACGACGGCGCGAGCGGCGTACTTCGGCGATGAACTGATCAGGCTGACATTAGGCGGCAAATTGGCATTCCTTCGAGTGCTGGCGCTTTACGTACCAGTCAGTATGCGCTGTTGCGATACACTTGCAAAATGGACGCCACTGGCGACCACTCACACAAAGATGGTCTGTATAAATGGATATACCCTTTTAGTTTTAAGTAGTCAGTTTTATAAATTTCACGGTGTTTTTAAGCAAATGGACACCGCAAAATTCGTGAACTGACAATGATTTAGGAGCAGGTCAAAAGAGTAACGAATTCAAATTAAAGCGCTATACTGCCTGATGATTGGTCAGATCGCCGCGAAACACCAGATCCCAAAAAAAGCCTTCATCACTTTAAATTAATGACCTCGGGGAGGCCATTAAATTAAAGAGCAAAGAAAGAGATAACCTGCGGGCTCCGTTCGACCAGATGAGTCGCGGTGTCACATATGCAACACTATGGTATCGCTTTCTATTATCTCTTTCTTTACTTCGCCCTGGTCCTTAGCGGATCGGTCGCTCGAGCGGAAGCTTGGCTACCAGCGGATAATCCAATCCACTGTTTCTTCCCAGCGGAATTGCAGTACGCACCCTCAGGCTGCAGTATGCTTTCTGTTAGGATTTTGGTGTACCAGAATTAAATATGACAGGTAGCTGTTCTTGGCTCATTGGTTTGAAGTTTCTCAGCCTGCTCATTCTTCATTTCTGGATCTGACACTCGACATCGATCTAGGTCAGAACCGACACCTCCACAGTTTACTCTAGTGTCAGCTTCTGATCTGTTAAGTTACTTTGTTGGATACGCTGACACAATTTGAGAGCTATTTACACAGAAGGCCTACCGGCCGGACTTATAATAACAGAGCAGAGGTATGCGCACGCGAAGTGGAGGTGTTCAGGTTGCCTGCAAAACCCAAAGCGAGATGCCCAAGTGCTGCTCGTTCTGTGGCCTCTTCACAGCTAAAAATTATATGCCAATTCGAGACTTCATTGATGAGAGGATCTAACCAAGCGCCGCCGCTTCGCGGCGGGGGCGCATTCATGTTACTTACCCTGTTCCGCCTCCATTCCGCTCGCCACGGGCTCGCTGCACTACTCGAGGGTCAACGGAAAACAAGTTGAGGGACGGGGTACTCCGATCTCAGGACGCACCTTGACGGGAAACATGCGTATTATCACACTTCTTTTGAAGGCAGTTCGGGACGCTCGCTTCAATCGTATGGCTTCGTATTGGAAGAAGCCAGCCACCTGTTCCAGTGTATCCAGTGAAATATTATGCAGAACATGCCCATCCACGAAGTTGAAGACACCCTCATACGAGCCATGAGCAAGCTGCGTCCTATTACTGTGAAGGTTGTGAAGAAGTTCTTCGAAGGACTTGCAATGTAAGTCGGTCACAAGCTCGAGAAAAAATTGGTAACGCTCTTTTGGCCTTATGTTTGACCGATGGTTACACTCTTGCGTGCACTATGCCTCCCGTTTTGCCGTTTACGAAGGAGGTGACAAGCCTCGTGTGCCTCTGCTGGGTCTATCCTATCAAATGGATTTCAGACAGCAGATGCCCAAGTCAAGCTATTCGAAAACATCCTCAACGTTTATGACAAGACGAAGGGCATGGTTGGGTTTCTGGTGGGTGACAACTGCAACACGAACCAGTCTGTTGCGAACAAAGGAGTTCCACTCGTGGGGTGTGCGGTCCATCGATTTAACCTCGCTGTGAACGAGTTGCTGGCCCCACATGAGCCTTGCTGTCTGAAGTGAACAAACTTATGGTGGCGTTGCGACACGAAAACATCTCCGCGGAGCTTAAGAAGCAGACCGAACTCCTTCCTGTAAAGCGGGACGTGACTCGATGGCCTTCTACGTTCGCGTTGGCGCAACGTTATATTCGAATCCGATCAGAGATCATGAAGATGGAAGCGGTTGAAAAATTTATCCCCACTGGCGCAAAGCACCGGAAAATGCTTGACCTCTTCGACAATCTCAAGAAGTTCGAAAGTATTTTTCTGCGATTACAGCGCGACGACACGGCGGAGGTGCGAGAGATGTTCGACGGTGTTATCGCTGAGTATCCGGTTAAGGCAGAACATCTTAAAGTGACCGCAAAGATTGTGCACAGAGCGGTTTTTGAGACACGTGTCGTGAAGGTGCTCAACAGTACTTTGCTGTCTTCGGGTGAGAATTTGGCATTGAAGCCCTTTGAGTTAACGCAAGCGACAGACAGTAGAGTAACTAATGAGAAGAAGACTTCGCCTTACAGATCCTTCGAAGTGGGGGCAAGAAACGGAAGGCGATTTCGGACATGACGCAGTATATGCCTCTAGTGAAGATGATTCCACCAACTTCGAACATCGTGAAGCGACTATTTTTTCGCAGTGCAAGCTGGGTTTGACACCGCAACATCGCTCATTGGTCCTGCCAAGTTCGAACAGCTAGCCTTTCTCCGCGTAAATCGCGATATGTGGACATTAGTACCGTAGCTTCTGCTACCAAGGAATCAAACGAGTAAACAGTTGAAAACACAAACAGTTGAAGTGTTTTGTTGCAATTCATATTAATACACCTTTTGTTATTTGCGAAATGGATTGTTGGAAATATTGCAGTGTACTGATTGGTTTATCTTGAAAACATAAACCGTAACTTTGTAGTCCCGTCCAAACTTGCCCTTTAATTTGAGCCAAAAGACAAAGAATGGACGGAGTAGAAGCAGTTTACAAATCACCATTGACCAGGTGTAATTGTGTATCTGGTTCAATTCCATTTTACATAACAATAATATGGATAAGCTTGCCATACTTTTATTAACACAAATTTACAAATTTTATTGAATATTTGTTTTTAGGAATTTGTTATTCAGCTCAGATGCTCAAGGTGAAAAGTCAAAAATATTTTTAGCCTTTAGGAATCGTCCTCTGGCTAAGAACGGTAGGTCTAGCTACATTTTCCAATTTGCTGACAATGCCTCGCAACACCAAAAGAAACACGCAAATTCAAGCCCTGATGCCAGTTGGGTTTGCAAGCTGGCACAATGGCACCAGTTGGATTCCAACGATGCCGATCATGCCAGAAGTATGACCGCGGAGGAGATGGCGTCGAGCGCTCAGAAGGCACCAAGCGCAAGCGAGAGAATTACGGGTGTGGGGGTGGAAGGTGCGGCAAGACAGGCGGAGCTCTTCCACTAATTGGTGCAAGTGGGGAAGCTGGCGAGGTGTCTAAGACTGTGAATGCTGCGGAGAGTGGCAGCAAACCGAGGAGTCCGAGGTTGACGATTGACGAGCTTAAAAAGGCTCGTACGACTTTGAGATTCGTTTTCGAGCGAAACAGACGTGGCGGTAGACAGAATGAGAGACGATCGAAGGGCGATCGATTCAAGCTTTGTGATTCCCAGATAATGGTGCTCGTTTACAGGATGGTTGCAGCGAGAAATGGGGATTCGGAAGTAAACTATCGCGGCGCTGTTGAGACAGTTCATTTTAAAGCGCTTAGAGACAATCCCGAGGAGTACAGAGCCAAAGAACCAGAAGTTGAGGAGATACTACGAAGTGCATTGGAGGAGCAATGGGCGGTGGAAGCAGGTGAGTATATGTGGACGCTGGAAGGTGGCGAGATTCTCCACGAAGAAGAGGTGGAGAAGTGGAAGATGGTTTACGCGGACAAGATGGTCGAGCAGGGCGTCCTTCACGACGAAGAAAAGACGAACATTGTGAAAACCCAGCACCTTGAGATGGAGAAGGTTCAAGGCGAGGTACCGAGGCTTAACAAAACCGCGCATAAAGTTCAACAAACTAGCGAGGCCCACAGTTGGAGTGAGCTGGAGCAAGAAGCGGCCGAGCTGCTATGGTGTCGTCCTATCGCGGAGCCGGTGGAGGACGATACGAACCTAGAAGACGATACGTCTGATTCCGAAGGCGGTACTGACCTGTTTACGGCTGATAGAACTTACGCTAAACCTTCTAATCAAGCAGGGCAGGAATACTAGTTAGTTTCTTGGGTAGGGTGTCAAGGACTTACCTGGCAACCAGCCCGCGACTTACCGCAAAATATGATAGCTAGCTTTAATAATGAGGAGCTTGCTATGGCTTGGTCAGTTGACTACAGGATCCCAATAAGAAGTGCGATTTTTTTACGCGCGAGAACCATGTTCTGCGAGACTGGCATATCCTTCAACGAGACCTACCTACGTGCAGGTGGAGTCAAGGGTGGAGCCATTATACCTGAGGATTTCTCGATCACGGCCCCAAATCGCAACAACCATCTCGGTCGTTCAACCAACAATCGGAACCAGAACAACTCCTACAATAATGAATGGGAACGCCACTTTGAAGACTCTGTCGAACTATTTGACCGTTTTGGCAACCCGGTCACCATCGACCGAAATCATGTCAACTTCAACCAGAGAAAGACCAACAAGAACAACGGCAATGGTATCATCGCGATCTACGGTGATATTGCGGAGCGCGTCAGTCTTGCTGCTACTGTAGACACTCCGAATATAACCTGGACCGCGGACCCTGGCTGTGCTCGACATATCAGCGCAGTCAGAGACTGGTTTATTTCAATGGTTCCTAGCAACGGTTTCATCAAAGTTGGCGGTAAAACGCAATACCGGTTGAGGCACCGGTACGATCCGCATTGTTAGGCGGGCACTAAGGGCTACATGCGAACCGTTGATCCCAACAACGTGCTTTTTTTTCTTTTGACTGCTAAAATAGCGTTGACGATCACAAGGATCACGGCGGTCGGTAACGTTAGCACCAGGTCTCCTTTCTTGACGTTGAAGCTGATGGTGAGCAGTGGCACGGGCACGGAGAAGGCACGACGAGAAAGTGACCAGCGTGTCACCATCCAGGAGCGCAGCAGAGTCTGTAGACGTCCTGGTAGACAGGAATAGTGTTCTCGTGACTGCCATGGCTCTACATAAGGATCAGAGGGAGATCAGGCGCGGGTGGCGTGGAGACTTCCTTGAATGCGCTGGCCTTGGGCGAGACGTCCATTGCTGTAGTGATTGGTGGCTAGAAACCTTGAGGTTACGCAGTAGCTGGTTAATTTGAGAATGAGGCTACGGTATGTGATCCACATTTTGAGACGGGGCGTGGCGTCATCACCGTTATGCAACGGTTTTGTTCAGACTTGAACACGGGGATACCGTAGTGCTGACGACCAAGTGCATGTCTGTCGAACAGAAGAATATGTCGAGAAGGGATACATACCCAGGTACATGTTCAGGTTTTACGAATTACAATAAGTACATGCCTATAGCTAGTTTTTTTCTGTTCTTGTTTCGTCTTAAAACTCGAACTCTTCGCTGTGGACGTCGAAATGCACTTTCATCTCCCACGTCAGCGACAGACTCTTGTTAATCACATCGCGAACCATACTTGAAGGACCGCAGACCAGTACGGCGACGCGCTTCTTGCCACTCTGCTTCGCTTGCTCGCCAATAACACGCAGCGTGGCCGTAATATCCGGACGGGCGCCGTAGCGAAGGCTGCTCTCCAGGTGGCGATCCAAGTCAGCAGCTTCGACGTCGCGTTCCGAACGGCTGAGGTAGATCTCGCTTGAAAATGCGCCTCCATTGCTGTTCATGATACCGTTCGGGAAGTAACTCTCACTACTGAAGTCACCTGCCTGGTCGACGATAAGACTTTGAACCATCTCGCGGTCGCGAACGGACCATACAAAGTGGACGCGTTCGATGCTTGAACGCCCCTCATGGTGAGCCTCGTAGTGCAGCCAGTTGACTATCGAGCGCATGGGCGTCACGCCAATACCTCCGGAGAATAGCACAAAGTGCGAGTACGTACTGGAAGTCTCGGTATCAATAGAGACGCTACCGTACGGACCGTCTACTAGCACGTCGAACGGGGAAGCCACCTCAGAGACAGCAACGAGTGACTGAAGCTTGTTCGTCCAGTCGCCAAGTGCCTTGATATGCAACGTCACCATCGACTCATGAGGAGACGAAGAGATTGTGAACGGGTGCCACTCCAGACTCGAGATGGTTGGTACACACAGGAAGACGTACTGACCAGCTTGGTAGTTAAATACCTCACCAGTATCTTTACGCACACGGGGGAATTGAACCCGAACGATGTTACCGGGTAGCGCTGAAATGGTCACTTGGTCGCGTGCAATGACGCCCAAGGTCTTATCAGAGACGTTAGACGAGTCTTGTGTGGTAGCTTTCTTCCCAAGAATGGAACCATGAGCGTAGACGCGAGGACGGTAAGCGTGACGAAATGCCATGTCGATCCCCCAAGGAATGACACCGATGAGTGCAGTCGAAGCTCCGTGCATGACTGCAAACACCAGTACAACGATGAACAAGATCCAGTGGCTGCGTAGGAAGAACTCGAAGAATCGACGACGCACGAAACCCAGCGAGAAGACGAACATGAGCACCATGGCACCGAACGCGACAGAACCGGTGAGCACCATGTCTCCTTCTCCCGAGATCTCGCCTTTGTCGTATGCGAGGACGTACGCGAGGCCATGAAGACCTGACAAAACGATCGTCACGAACGCCGCAATCTTGTGGTAGAACAGTACGCGTTCATACGCGATGCCGGTCAGTGTCAGAAGAACCGAGTTGTTGCGGACGGTTAGGATAAACACAACTAACAGACCATAGGTGGGAAGGTTGCCACTGCTCTCTACTTCGCGGTCCTTGGCCTGGATTGCAGTAGTGACGAGGAAGATCACACAGATCGGGAATGTGACAAAGAGGTCACCGAGCTTAACGTCAAACACTGACGTAAGGAACGGCAGTGGCACGGAGAACAGGTTGCGTGTCAGTTGCCAGCGCATCACCATCCACGAGCGAGCGAGCTTCCGGAGTGGCGATGGAAGACGCGAGCCTTTTGGAGAGGACTGCAAGTCGTTGGCGTAGTCGTTGGAACGAGCTGAAGACGGCTCCCACATATCTTGAGAGTATTGCTTGCCGTTAGTCGCGAGCATCGGGAGACTTGGCTGAGTGTTCATGTTCTTGCCATGCTTCATCACAGCGTAGTCGGCCTTTGGTGTCTTGGGCGAATTGGGCGTGGTCATCGCGGATGTTCCAGAAGTGAAGTTGCAGGCACGATGACTTTGTGATAATGAGATGTCGACTTTGAGAGAAAAAGCAACATCGTCGATATTACCGCTTTTCTTTCAACTTCATGTTTACAATAGTCCGGGTAGGACTCTAGGATGCTGGACAACCACCAGATGAAAACGAAATATCCAAAGCCATGCATTACCACAGCCATGCGAAACTAGAATGATTATTGTGCGCACTGATCATTGCCCAGACATGTAAGCCAAACCGAAGCCCCATACAAGCTCGGAAGCCCGTGGAAGTTCGAATGCGAGGTTTGCTGTCCGACGCTCGAGCATCAGACGGGATTTGAAATGGATTAAAACATCGCGTTGTTCGATTAACACGGTGTCGCAGATTCAATTTTAGCTTGGAGTCAAACAGCTATTAATACATGTACATATTGCAAGATCATGATGGTCAACGTGGCCGTCACGATCTACCATGACCAAGGCGGGGTGTCCACGAGAATCCACTTGGCTGTACGACAATTACCTGTGCTGGTAATGCATATTGATCACTTTCAAATTTACAGAATTTGTAAATTTGAAAGGGTGTAAATGCTTCTAATTCAGCAGTTACAGGTCTTAAAGCTCCCATACAGCTCAGAAGTGGTACTGCTAAAGTGCAAGTTCTTATGTAGTCACCAACTTGTAGGTAACTGACCTTCAATATTTTACGACGCATCAATACAGTAAGTTGAGTTGCGATGCCCCAACAAATAAAAAAACACAGAATCGCTTGACCTGAAGCCATTTTAGTCTCATTTCGTGTGAAGAGGTTACTTAGTACTATCTAAAATTTCTTTAAATTCTCTACAATTCACTGTCCAAAGCCCAAGCCACCTTCCAGCATTTGCTCCCGTTGCGCCTCCATAATAGCCTCAATCAGCATCGAAAACGCGTTATCATCCAGTTGAAGCTCCGGCAGGTCATCCATGCAGGACGTATTAACCAGGTCAAGATCTTCACTGTCAGCAATAAACGACGTCACGATACTTGGTCCACACAGCGTGTCATCCTCCGTTGTTGTAGCTGTAAGACCGCACACATGGGCGCCAAAATCGAATTCTACGAGCATTTTTCGACTCGTTTCAGGGTCCATTAAAGCTGCCGACTCGTACTGGTGTCGACCAAACTCCCAGGGCGTCTGGAAGTCCAGTCCTCCATTGATCACTAGCAAACTAGAATTAGGCGGCACAGAAGCGGTCTTGTTAGAAAATTCGTCCATAGAGTACACGAAGTTTTGAGTAAAGTTCAAGCTGTTATCATCCAGATCGAGCAGTATTTGACTGCACGCTGGGTCTCTAGCACTTGGAGACATTGCTGGGTTTAGATTGCCAGAGAGAAGACAATACTGAGCCAACGCAGCGGACCCTATAGAGAAAATCCCATCCAAGTAGAATTCCTCAAGTTCCGCTTCTGTTGGCGATGATTTGGCCCACAATTCCGAGTAGGAAATCAATAAATACACCAGCTGATCAATCGACCCCACTGCCGTTGAACCTAGCGAAGACATTCGAGAAAATTTAGGGGTCGATTGGGTCTTAAAATGGTCCAATGAGGCCACTCCCTGTGCATTTTGAATGATCAGATCCAGCAGAGGACCAAGTGCCAACTCCAGTTCTTGCTGGTCTTTGCTGTTGCATCGATACATTCGTCCTAAGATGGATGGAACGAGTGTGCGAGTGGACGGATCTCGAACTAGTAGGCCCAGTATTGGACGCAAAATTTGTGATGGGGTCTCAATACCCGTGAGTAGCATCAAGCTCAATGCACAGTCATTCATCGTTTCATCAATTTCTTCGTAAATTTCGAGTACAGCACTCAAAACATCCTCGTTTTCACCAATATTTAGCTGAAGAGGACAAGTTGTTTGTTGATTTAAGCAGAGTTCGAAAAATCTTCTGGTCGGTGCTAGAATATTGCGGTCCCAGTGCGAGAAGAACAATCTTGTGTCTGGACCTGATCCCGCCTCAGATACCACACCGTCAAGGATATATCCTTTGACTTGAGACGGTGCCAAGTGCATCACCCGCTCCACTAAGTACGTGCCGTAACTCGTACCATAAAGATAAACCTCCCCCATTCCAGAACTTTCAGTGTCATTTTCTAACCCATCTAGCAGGTAACTCAAGTCTCGTGCAGCAGAAGTAACCGAGAAGGCTTCGGTATGCCCGTCGATCTGGTGCAAAATGTCCTTTACACAGTATGGAAGTTCCTGTAGGACCAAGTCTGGTCCCCCAGGACTCCCTTCAGCTGTTGCTTGAGCTGCCACGCACTCTAGAAACGAACTGCGACCTGTTCCCCGATGATCCATTGTATACACATCCACTGAACGCAACGATAAAGCATAGATCTCCAACATCGCCATCTCCACTGCAAAAAATAACAAAATTAATATAAAGTTATTTTTCTGTAAATTTGAGTTTCCTTTTTTTTTACGTACTATCAGCAGAAGATGCTCCTGGTCCACCAGCTAAAACCCACACGCTTTTATAATTGGTTTTATGTCGGTTTGGTGCTGCGGTTGCTAGTTTCCGCTTGAGGAAGAGTTGAATGGTTTTCGAGCTGCTGCAGATTCCAGAATGGCACAGTGGCGTCTCCACCGTGGCGCATTCGAAGCTGATGTCGTTGAGTAGTGGCTCTTCTGTTAGTGTGCACGGATACCAGCCATTGATATCGATGCAGAAGGCAACAGCACGCCCATAGATGGCGAGGAACATGAAAAGAGTCAAAAGTCGCAACATATTGCGATAAGATCGCAAAATGACCCTTAGATCTGATAATTCAGTTTAACGTGGACCACATAATTGGGTACAGCAAGCACAGAAATTCAAAAGAAAAAATTGAATACGTCAAATGCACTACATGAAACATCACTGGTGTCTATCCTTGCCGTTTCTGTTTTTAGATGTCAGCTATCTGTTTGTACCCATTTTGACGCCGCAGACAGTCTGTGATAATCATTTTCCACCCAACAGACAGCAGCGCTGTCAGCATCCCACCAGTCACCGAGCCGACCACAAAGACCCAAGCAGGTGAGAGGCTCTCCATTTCATTTGCCTGTTGCATTTGGCTAGTGGCAGCGAGGAATTGCATTTGCTCTCTCGTCTTCTCCATCGTGGCACTGCCTTTTAAGTATTTGTCCGTGCTACCAAAAGCAACAGAAGGTTCTTGTGTCTGAGAGAGAGCAACCTCCACCATAGAGCGCGCTGGTAAATCCTTGGTACGCATCACGTTGCGGTCGTCAAGCAGAGGCACTGTCGAGTCCAAGAACCAAATACCGTATGAAACCGGAATTAATTTGCGCGCGTGCGGATCTGCCCAATCCAGCATGTCCAAGCTCACACGACGTAGTAGTTGGTTCGCTGTTGAGCGGATATACAGCATACGTCGCTTGTGATCCCGCACAATTGACCACTGCGTAGCTTCCCCCATTGGTGGTCGCACCACGGTATTCAGTAAATGCAGAGCATCCGAGACCACGCGCTGTTCCTCGGTAGCTTCAACGTACGACGCATGGACTGTCGGTGCGCTGTACCCCTCACTAACCTTTTCATTCAGCACAGAAAGTCGCACAAACCTTTCCGTTGATCCATATCCTCCAGGTAGTAAATCTCCAGAATTGACAGTTCCCGTAGCCTCGCTCAAATGTTTGTTTAGCAATCTCAATTGCTCTTCAAGTGGAGGATCGTTGGTCAACACTCCATTTGGGTTTTCGTGGAAAATGGTGTTCCCTTGCAAAAACTCGATGACCAAATTTTTCCCATTGCGGTCGTGGACACTGACGTGAAGTGGCGCTGAATGGGCCTTTCCGTCTTCCGGAGCAGGCACGTGAAGAACTTTTTGAGCAACTTGACCGTTAATTCCTGCGAGTTGCACTTGCTCAAGACCCTTTTTCACTTCGTCGACCGTAGCGAAGTTGCCCAAAATATAGGAGCAGATTGAAGTGACAACAGGCTTGGATACGTTAAAGTTGCCGACCCCATTTTCGGGATTTGGGTACTCCGTTGCATCCAGATAGAGCCACGCAGCTGAGAGTCCGGCCTCATTCAGTCCGTCAGCTGCCACATTGACGCCGTACACATTTGCAGCCACAAAGCCCAATTTGTTTTGCCACTCGAAATCTGGGCAATTAGGACACCCAGAAACAGGCAACTCTTGAAAATGGGTATTTCTCGGGATCACCTCAAGGGTCGAGTCCAA
The DNA here is from genome assembly GCA_033557915.1 of Phytophthora tentaculata. Classification (NCBI taxonomy): domain Eukaryota; phylum Oomycota; class Peronosporomycetes; order Peronosporales; family Peronosporaceae; genus Phytophthora; species Phytophthora tentaculata. Next base: position 1,174,831 of record JAUCEA010000009.1, read on the forward strand.
ATCAGCCTCAAAGTCCATGGTTCGGCCGCTGATGACGCTTTGCGAGGTGGCTGCACTGGATAGTAGGAAGTCGGAGCAGCCATCGGCGAAAGAGAGGAGTTGCAGCGCCGCGAGCAGGAGCGGTCGGCGTGACATGCTTTCTTTGGTCGAAGGGACGTTACGATTGGCTAAATGAAAGCTTGGATATCGCGTGCGCTGATTGGACAAGAACGCGTGTCCTTTGCAAAGTGGATACCGGTACATTTATGGTCAACTCGAAATGAGTGTAGGAAAACGAAAAAAGCACTTCAATGTGGACAGCCAATCAAATGCAACTGCCAATGCAAAAAAATGTTTTTTCGCTGGTCACATTAAAGCTAAGCAATAATTGCAAGCACAAATAGGACCAGGCTTGTCAAGGCTGAAGTTGTTGCGTACGTTGGACCTCCCGACGAAGTTGAAGAAGCCGTTGTGCTGCCGGACGCGTCCGTACTTGTGCTACCCACGACCTCTGAGTCCGAGTCGTCGTCCGTAGAGCCTGCAGTGACGTTTGTTGTAGCTGCAGCCGAGCAGTCAACATTTTCTCACAGTGTCTGATTAGACGTGCTTTTGGCATCACCGGGATGAGGAACCCCCTCGGACCAACGTGGTGTACTTGCGGTTTCTGCGTTCCACTCACAGCATGGGTCACCCAGCTCTTGGCCATTCGTTTGTCCGTCATCGTCCGAGTCAGTCTCGCAGAGCTCCTTTGTCCACAATTCTCCAATTCTCCCATCTCCTCGAAGTTTTCGCCAAATTTATTGCGAGCCCCGTCGCCATCGACGTCGACATGTCCAAGTGCGGCCACTCCCTTGACATTTGCCCCGTTTGGCAACCGAGAGACGTACTTTGGGTATCCGTTCACACTACCAAAGGCAAATGCCGACAGGAAGGATAATGCTGTAGCAACTTTTATGAGGTAAAGCATGGTGTTGGCAGTGTCGAGTATGTGTGTTGACAGGTAGCTAGTGAGATTGGAAATGAGCAGGAAAAACGAGAGGAGGTCCTGCTGTTATCGAAAGGATTCGTTCGTTGCATGAAAAGCCCCAAGGTGGGATCCAAGAGATGCTTTACAAGATACGAATTCTGGTGGTGCCAAATAGGTAGCCTCATATTGACAATTCATCACTGAAAAGGCTCAATTGGTCCGAGGCACGTGTATCGGAAACGCTTAGACTTACACCTTCATAACGGATGCGTTAGTTTGAAAAACCGCATCCGTTATCACATTGGCACTTTAGTCGTTCTGAAATTTACGGATATTTTTCCTCGGGGGAACCTCGACTTGTAAAGTATTTATTGTACTTTTCAAGTATTTTATATTAAGGTCTCGCTTTAAAAATAGCGAAAATTAAGCTGCGAATGCTACCAAAAGTGTCAGTAAACCGGCCATCCCGGAAATGGCAACACCACTGAAAGCTGCAGGCGCAGCTGAAGTCGAAGTACTGGAATCGTTGGCGCTACTGCTCGAACTTGCACTGCCCGCTTGAGAGCTGCTGGCAGTTGCAACCGAGCACTCATAAGCCGGCCACTGAGTCTCGTTCGACGTGCTCGCATCGTCTCCAGGATTCGACACGCCGCTTGTCCAAAGAGGGTCCTTTGCCGACTCCACCGTCCACTCGCAGCACGGATCTCCCAGCTCCTCGCCATTCGTCTGGCCATCTCTATCGGAGTCAGCCTGGCAAAGTTCCTTGGTCCACGCGTGACCCGCATCATAAAAGGCTCTGCCAAATGCGTTCCTTATCCCGCCACCGTCAACATTCGTGTGTCCGATCGCTTTAACGCCTTCGACATTGCGGCCGTTGGGAACCTTGGTCGCATACGCCTCGTGGCTGGCCGCAGGAGCGATGATCAGCGACGATGAAAGCAGCGAAATCGCTGGCAATAATCGAACCATTTCTTGTTAGTAAATGCTGGTGATGTGGGGAAATTGAAAGTGAACGTAAAAATAGGTGCAAATGTAAAGCTCAAGATCTATATTTACCAATCAGGTTCTTTATTTTTCGCCGTCTTATCGCGAAAAAAAACCCGATGCATTTTATACGCACTGGATGGATGGTATCAGAATTAAAATTCTGGTTAAAATTGGCATGCTCCTTTATTTTCGCTTCCCGACATTTGCAGCTAGTGCGATGTAGCCGATGACTCGGAATCCGACGCTTAACGCCAATAGCAGCAACAAGTCTGACACCACGGATCTGTTAGAAATGCCCTTGTTCGCGAGCACCTCGAGCCCCGTTGTGGCTGAACAGGTGTCTCCACTGGAGACTCCAGTTGCAACGTCGTCGCACGAAATCTCGTCAACTCGTCGCCAAAATGCGCGCATCAGTCCATAGTACCCATAGCGGAAAGGCGTAATGTACTGAACCCAGCGTAGAACACCAGGTACGTCACTCGGGTCGATGAAGAGACCGCCGAGCAACAGAAGAGGCATCAAAACGATGTTGCCGGCGAGTGGGGCGATGTCTATCCGTCGACAGACGCAGGAAATGCAGTAGCCGAAGGCCACACACGAGCTGTGCAGCAGAATAAGCACGAGTTGCATCTGAATGTACATACTGAAGTCGTGGCCAATCCCCACTAAGAAGTACAGTGGCAACAGGCTGATAATGGGGAGAATTACCTGCTGAGGCAACTCACACAAGTTTTTGGCTGCATACCAAGATGCAACAGAGTACAGACCGATGTCGTACTCGCGGTACACGATAGGGAGCTCCATGGGCACAGACATGATGGCTGGCATGGAGGCTCCGTATACTTGTTCCGTTACGATGTAGAAGAAGGCGCCGGAGAAATTCGACACGCCTTGTTGGTCCAATGTCAGCTGGAAGAAGATGATACCGACCAGCAGAGTCGTCACAAGAGTCTGAATGCTCTGTAACCTTAATGCAGTCTTATCACGCAGTAATCTCATCGCGTTCCGAGTCGCTAACACGCGAATTTGACCCCAGACTGCTGCTCTCGAGTCGTCATAATTCAATGATTCATGAAGTGTAGCCATCTCTGTGCTCGTTCCAGAGCCAATATCCTGCGGGTTCACGACTTCGATCCCTTCGTTCCGTTGCTGTACGTGTGTCTTCCAGGCTTCTTTCAACGTGCGTACCCGTTCGACACCAGCTTGGTCCGTATCAGCATCGACTACGACGATCTTCTCCATGAAATAGTCCGCCGGATTCATAAAAGACGGACACTCAAAACCAGAATTTGCAAAATAGTCCACCACATTTGCCGCTTTCCCCTGATAAATCGTTGCTCCATCCGCCAGTAGTTCCAACCTGTCGAACAACGCAAATACTTCCGAAGACGGTTGGTGGATCGTTGCCACTACTGTGCGTCCTTCGTGCACCGCAAGTCTTCTCAGTTGCTGGACCACTGATTTTGCCATGAAACTATCAAGTCCCGACGTTGGTTCATCGGCAAATAACACAGATGGATTCGTCAACAACTCAGTTGCCAGCGCCAACCTCTTCCTCTCTCCACCGGAAATACCTCGCTGCATCCAGCCGCCAATGAGTGTATCTTTGCTCTTAGATAACCCAAATTCCTCAAGTAGCGTGTCCACCCTTCCGGTATACTGGGCACGATTGAATGAACCACTCATCCTTAGTCTCGCCTGCAGGATCAAGTGTTCTCTAACTGTCAATGTGGCGTGGAATAAATCGTCCTGCATCACGTACGCGACGAAGCGTTTGAGCTTTTTACTCCATGGGTTCCCGTTCACTGTCACTTGGCCTTTGATGGCATTGTTGCGACCGGAAATACAGTCGAGCAGTGAGCTTTTCCCGGCTCCCGATGGCCCCATAACAACTAAGAGTTCACCTGGCCGAGCCACGCCGCTCATGGATTCGAGGATAGTTTTATGCTCCTGCTCCTTGGTTTGAGCATTGTGCACGGTTACTTGAAGTTGCAGGGTTTGCCACTCGAGTGTCAGTCGAGGAGCTGGTATATCAGCTTTGACAGAACCTTCACTTGGACAATACTTCGGGGTTGATACGCCGATGTAAAGCTGTGGAGAAGCTGGAACCGGTGACGCAGCACTGTTGCTACTTCGGAAGCGAAGTGATACCATTGTGGGAGAGATGTGGCGTGTGAAGACTGTAGCTGAGGAGGATGCCAAAGTCGATCAAAATGGCAAGTAGTGACCGTTTCAAAACACTTTAATGGACGCAGCGTTGTCTCTCTGATCTAGTAATTGGGCGACGAAGTGAAGTGGCAATTAGTGGACGATTAGAATGCGCCTGAACTGCGGAACTGCGGACGAAGGAGACGCGCACCGACGTTCGCGAAGAGCGTCGAAAACACTTTTCGTGGCGTCGACTACAAGATCCTGTTTAAAATGATGAAAACGGTTTATCGAATTCGAGTTATACCTCTATAGAATGATAACATGTATCCCATCGTTTTCTGTTTATATTTCCCATTTTCGGTGGCGATGGACCGCTCATGGAGCTTCATGAGGCCATGGTGTGCACAATTGAAGAAGCTCATGAGCCTCAACCGACTAGAGAGGAAAGAGGGCACATAGGAGGATCAGATCTGCCACCTCGTAGTTTCGTTGCCCCAACGGTCTTTTTTCGATTCAGAAGCAGCATTCCTCATTAGGTTTCGAATGATGATGGATGCTTTGGCTTTGTTGGCTGCAGTGGGGAACACGAACTACGACGCATGGCGATTCTTGCTGACAGAGTGGTGTGGAGTGAGATTTGGCCGAAGAGGAGAACCGAAATTCGAACAGAATCTAGAAATTCGCTACCTGATAATTCTGGATCTGTTACCGAAACGGAACTCTTTTGACCTTGTAAGACTCTGCGGTATCCAGCAGCGAAATGATTCAGGTGAAGCTTATCTGCGAGCGCTTAATATGATTGCTGGCCGAGCTAATGGCAACGGGAAGTCGTGGGATATTCAAGTTCGCGTTCGTGTGTACTATACGACAGATGAGGAGATTAATTCTATTCAGGACCCAGTGAAGGAGTTGGAGGCTATTAGCCGGGCAGAGCAGATAATTAAAGAGGACTGGCGCCTGTACAATTTGAGGAATGGACAAAACGAAGTTCCGTCCGGGTGCATTAGGTGCACATTGGTGTTAGAACCGACAGTCGCAGACTTCACGGAGTTCCAGATTACGAGCGAATTTGCGGCAGTGATGACTAAGTTGATGCAGAATAACGTTCGATTCTGTCGAATTCAGTCGTTGGATCTGGATTCGCATTCGATTATTGCTGCGAACGGACGGTTATCAAAATCGGTCCTGGGTGAGTTTGTAAGGAGTTTATTTGACACTACTCGACGCAAGCCGAACCCAACTTACTGTTCAGAAGACCAAGGACCGAACGAGACCCAAATCCGGTCGCAGTCATTGAACTGCGAATGTACATTGCAAAAACTAGGCTTTGAAGCTGTGTGCTCAGCGGTGGCTGTTTGTCAATCGACTACCGAGCTGCATTTCCGTTTGAATATGGATCCTCGCAAAGTGGACACCCAGCATTGGTGGAAATGGATAGCGTACGCTTTCTTCTCCAGACGAGCTCGTATTAGCTCGTCGATTGAAACGCTTAGACTTAGTGATCTCCACAAGATGTCCACTACCGACATGAAGAGCTTTTTGGCGGTGGTGACGTCGGATCATCCAGAGGAGCTGTTGTTTGGATGTCCACGGGGGAAAATTGATGAAAGAATTGCGACGATGAAAGAAGATTCTCGTATTCGCTGGCAGGGCGAAGCTCGGACCCAACCAAGGGATGGTTATCGCGATCTGAGTTTTCCATCGGCTCTTCCGTTTGTTCGTACGTTCAGTAATGACGGGGCAAGTACGTGGGTGGATGTGCTGATTCCTGGATATGGTCGCTGCCAAGTCCAAAGAAGCGATCTGATATTCGAAACCCCGTCTTTAAATACGACAAAGTGTGGTATCAAGTCACTGTCGATCGAATTCTACGGAGATACGACGCCTGATTCAACGGGTTTGCCCATGCTCATCAACGCAGTTGGCAGTCAGTTGACGTCTCTGGCGATCGAAGGTCCACGACTTGATCTGGATGTGAACAGGACTCTTCAGTCGTGCCAAAATCTTCGCGAGTTGATGTTTTGCGGCCGTCTAGCTGATGTGAAATTGGACTTCACAGAGTATCGCGCGAACAAGGAGTTAATTCCCAAAGTGAATTGTCAGTGGGAAATCTCAGAGCTCTTGTGAAAACGTCAGTGACGCAGCCAATCCTCTCACAACGATGATAAGACATCTGCGCGTTAGAATGGATAACCGACTTGGTCATTGGAATTCTGGAAGCTACAACGCAGAAACTTTTGAAGGTGATGTGAGCGCACTGGTGAATATGCTGGCCACAAATCGGTATCTGGAATATTTCGAGATTTACGTGCCCAATTCGAAACTTGACGAAGTTATCGACCAATTTCGACTGTACCACCTCAAACCTGTTAAACCACTCAAGCTCCCGTTAGAAACCAAACTTGGATTTCTAAGTGTGCTGTTGGATCAATCACCTGCAGCTAAGAAACCACGTTCCTCGTCACTGCAACTCGGTGCTGGTAAATACCGGTTAAAAACGCACATCATTTCAAGGATTTTTTCGCTTGCTGCTCCTCCTGTTCTTCGACAAGTCTACTGCCGCTCAGAAATCGAACTGTGGATGTTGCCCTGGCTTCAGTGAGAACAGTGTATAAAATCCGAATGAAGATACCAATGTATTCAGTATTTGTTAACAGTTAGGCAGAAACTTGGTGCAAAGGTGCTTCTGTAACTACATTTACCTCATCGTCGCCGGCAACACAGCACAGAAGCGAGTTTACTGAACGTCGTTGAGTTGCTGTGATCTGCATCATTAGACAGAGCTTGAGTTGGTTGATCGTTGCTGACGTAGTTGGTCGAGGGCTCAGGTGTGGGGTCCCAGTGCACTGTGTCCTGTGAGAGCTGCTTGCCACCTGCACCCAGCATGGGCAAACTCGGTTGGGTGTTGAGCTTCCTGGTAGATTTGGACTGCTTAAAGTGCTCCATGATCGGAGGGCGCTCGTGTTCGGATACCTTGGGCGAGTTGACTGTGTTCATCGTAAACGGGTTTTGGTCGAATGTGTCAAGTACGAAGTTTTTGTGAGAATGACAGTGATGATGCAGTTTCATTGATTATAACCCTCACTTGGCCCAAATGATTATGTACACGGAAAAATCCAGCCATCTCCCCGACAAGTGAGAAGAGGCTCACGTCATGTACTTCGAAATGACGCACGCGTTCGCGACTCTAGCGGCTAGAGTCGCCGAGATTTATAGTGTACAGTAACACAATATCATGGCATGATCATGCTGCAAAGTAGATTTTTTTGGAGTAAAATAACCTTGATTATTATTACTCGAGAACATTCCACAGTACATGTAGCGATCTACCTTTCGCCTAGTATTACTAGTTCGCAGGCTTGACCTTTCCAGGGGCAAAGTGTTGACCGTTTTTGCCCCCAGTCAACTGCGTCGAGTTCTTCGCTCCACTAGCACCGCCCCAGCCAGCAACAATACCGTCATACAGAGACTTGCGCACCAGCGCCGAGTTAGCCCCTCCTGGCTGGTACCACGGCAGCGGGGCCTTCTCCTTGAGCCACGAATAGTTGTCGACGTAGCCCCAGAGCGTCACACCGACACAACGTTTCACCTGCTTGCAAGCTGCGACAGTGTTCTTATAGATGTTGGACTGCTGCTGTTGCTCCTCTGCAGACGGCGAAGAGGAGCTCGCGGTGACGTCAACTTCAGTAAGAGCAACGTCCAGTCCAAGAGCCGTGAAGCGCTCCAGGTTCGCCACCTGATCAGCGGCTGTCGACTTGTCGGTGTGCTGGAAGTGGGACTGAAAGCCAACACCATCAATGGCGATTCCCTCGTCCATCAGCTTCTTCACCATGTTCAGAACAGCGGTAGACTTGGCGTTGATAGTGTTGGTGTTGTAGTCATTGTAGTACAGCTTCGTCTTGAGACCGAGCGATTTCTTAACGGAGCTAGCAGTCTTGAAAGCCGTCGTTAAGAACTCCATTCCCGTCGTCTTGTACCAGAACGAATCGCGCATCTGCGCGTTGTCGCCCATGACTTCGTTGGCGACGTCCCAAGCTTAGCACGAGTCGCCGAAGTGCGTCATAACCTTGGTAATGTGGTTCTTTAACGCACTGAGCATCTCCTCCTTACTCAAACTCTGCACCCATTGTGGGGTTTGCGAATGCTACAGAACAGTCATAACGTGTTAATAACGGAAACTTGAAAGATAACTTAGTCATCAGCGTACCCAGAGCAGTGTGTGGCAGCGCACTTGGGCACCCATTTCCTTGGCGAGCGACACGACCGCATCGCCGTTGTCGAACTTGAAAGTATTCTGCGTGTATTCCGTCGCGTCCCACTAAAATATGCACAGAAGGTGGCCAAAGTTAACAACAGGTTTATAACATGTTTGATTTAATAATACCACGCACCTTCACAGCGTTGCCGGGGGTGAGCATTCCAAAGTCGTGGACGTTCTTGAGCACTTTGAGGGCGGCAGAGTCCTTCATGTCCTGGTCCACTGCAGTGCCCAAGTACTTTCCTGAAGCCTTGGCCATGTCATGCAAGCCGCTCGAGCCCTTGTAGGTCGACTTGGTGATGTCGCCACTTGCAACAGCGAGGGAGCTGGCGCCCAGGGCAAGAAGCAGAGAGAGATTCATTGTCAATTGATGCTGCAGGAATTTACGCTTGACGTGGTAAAATGAAAAGTGGATCGACTTGGTGCAGTTCAGTTTGAGAGCCGAATCGTGTGATCATGGGATTGGGTGATTGACACATGAGGTTCATGATGAACTTGTTGCCGAAGTCTCTCTTTTACTGTTCGACATGTGGATGTCGTCGAGGCCCGTTCTCAACGGTTGAGTCAACAGGAGTGGAAGAGGAGAGAGAGGAAGGCGCCGGATGGAACTTGCGAGCGCTGCAACAGAAGCGTATGAGTAAATGTATACCATATACAGCACTATTAATAGCATACCATAATCACGAAGGTAAAGCACAGAGCGCTTTTTCAGTATGCGTGATAATATTATGATTACTTCCTGTCGTACTATTTCATATGAAAGACACATGAAATACCAATCACATTTTGAGCTTATCGAATGCCAAATTATATAAAATAATAAAGGAACCACCTGCCAGTGGAGCAAAATGTTGCTTACATTTCGTTGTAGAGTCGTCAGTTTCGTTTTGATCGCACAGGACACTTTTAGTGATCAATCGTTTGAAATACAGTCAGTATAATACTTCGTGATTTCAGAAAGCGTCCAATTTGACGCCATTGCTGTAACCGTGAATTATCCAAGATACGTTACGTGCTTCTCTCTCTAGTCCGGCACCGGACAAACTAAGGCTTTCAAACTTCTCCGTAAAAACGTTGTAGGCACTCATAAAAAACGATCATCTTCGACTTGTTCAAATGAATTATCTTCCATGCTTCCGTATGGGACCCCTTGGATACATCTAGAAGACCTGCCATCCCACGTAAGAAAACCCAGTTGGAATCTAACCATCCATAAAAAAATATTGCAACACATGTACCACGAAGATGTTACTTGAAGTTTTTAAATTCAAGGAACTGTACAGTTTGATACATGTACTGTATGTCCAACATTATAATTTCCTACTTAAAGGTGATCGAAACTCTTGTATGTACATTATACTTAAGCATTGCACTTGACATCGAGCAAGCAGTTCTCGTCCCACCGCTTTCTGTAGTATGCGGTAATAAGACGTCCGTCCTCTCGCAGCGCTTCCCACTCAGCTCGTTCTTCCGGCTTAAGGAAAGGTAAGAGATCCGTGGTCATGTGGAAGTCGTTTTCCGTGTCGTGCAGCATCATCGAATCCGTTATTTCATCATAACGGAGACGCTCGTGTCCACGCACAATCGCCATCTTGCGCAGCGGGTCGTTACTGAACACTGCACGCTTCCCAGTAGGAATTTTCCGCTTCAGTGAGCGCCCAACGCCATTCTGCTGGAATCCTCCCTCCGGTAAACCAGTAATATCTGCGAGAGTATTGAGCATATCGTACTGCTCTGCTGCGTCGTCGATCACAAGCCCCACTGCGTCACCCAGTCGACCTTCAGCAATGATTGCGGCAGGCACTCGCGTTACCGATTCCTCATGCAAGTTAGCATTGTCAATCTCTGGTGCTTGCCCGTGGTCACCAAAGATGACGACGATCGTATCGTTGAGGAATCCTTCCTTCTCCATCCGGTCCATGAACTTGCCGAGCTCCGCATCAGTAAAATACCGCGCTTTCATGTATCTTTCGATCCGGTGTGCGTGTGGTTCGCCTTCATACATGACTGAAAAATCAGGTTTTACGGACTCATCGTACCATTTGGGCCATGACTCGTACGGCTCGTGACTCGTAATTGTGTAGTGCGTGACGAACATGGGCATTTTGGGTTCTCCTTGAGCCGTTTTTTGGACCTGATTGGCTCGCCTTTTCAGTAGAAAATCCCCTAAAAGTTGGAAGCTCAGGTCATCATGGACACCCCAGCCGAACCCTCGGTGTTCGTTGCCGTTCCAGTCCTGGCGACTGATATTGAGGGTCTTTTCTGCCATCCTCTTCATCTTTTTGGCGTCCCACACGTAATCGTAGCCATGCGAAGGCAAGAAGATATTCCAGTTATCGAACTCTAACGTCGATCCCGTCGTGAAATAAGTCTCGTACCCCTTCTGAGTGAATAGTTGTGGCAGTCCTGAAAGCTTCGTGTGTGTCTTGCCTCCAGTGACGCCACTCTGTGTATTGCTGTGATAAGGAACCTGAGCGAACAACACACTTTCCAGAGAGCGACTAGTGGGGATACTGGACCAAATATTGCGCATTGCTACGCCACGTTTGGCCCATCTGTCAAAATTCGGCGTTATTGTCAAATTTGTACCTTTGAACAACCCTGACGGGTCTTCTTCTCCCACGAGGTACCGTGAGTCTCGATACCGGAAAGATTCGACTCCAATGACTAGAACATTCGGTGGGTTGTCGCTGTCAATGCTGACGTTAAATGCGAGCTCTCCTTTGAAGCCAGTGGTGCGTCTGAAAAGCGTATCGTCTCCAAAGCGCTCGTGCTCTTCGGCCTTATCGATAAAGTTCTCCACCCACGGTTTGTTTCCGATTAGATTCGCAAGCTCCACATCCATCGAAGCAGGCTCGAACATGTGAAGAAGCATCTCATTCAGCGTCACGTTCAACGCCGCGTACACTACGAGCGGCGAGCAAACGCTCCGTACCGCCACTGCCATCGCAGGTACAACCACAAGCCCCAAGATGACGACAGCAACTCGTAGAACCTGGTAACGCGTACTAAGTGTTTCAGTCAACTTGTCTGTGGCTTTTTCAGTTGAGCTTGTACCGTCTTCTAGTGCCAGAGCTTCGTATTTTACACCTCCCGCGCTTTTCTTGGATGATTTCCCGATTTTTGCGTTATTCACGGGATTCGGTACTATCTGCGTCGGGTTCCATAGTGCCAGGTTAGCCCAGCTAGCCCAAATCCTCACTAGTGCGAACAATGAAGCGATGATAACGAGGTAACCTGCAGTAATATAAGCGGTTTGGACCTCGTCAGTTGATATCGGCGCGGCTTTGAGGTATTCCCTCTCTTTAACCAAAGAAGCGAGGAGACGGAAGGAGAATCGCATATCTCGGTATACCACCAGCATCATATCAGCTACAAATGGTGCCATCATCGCGATGAACAGCAGCCACGAGACCGTGAACGTTGCAATCCCTCCGACAATATCCAGAGTCATTCCGCTGGTCGAACTGTACCGCTCCACCGCCGTTTGCTTGATAATATCGAATATCCACAGCGCGCTCGCGAAGTACGTCGTGCACACGAAATCCTCGAAGAATCCAAGACTCAAGGCTGACATTTTGACAAAAACCGTGTAGTCTGTGGAGCTGCCGTACATTGTCACAAGAGCTTTAAGCGCGAGACAGCGGCTGATAGAGAAGTAGAATTGAACGAAAGCGTAGACGAATAGCCATCCTAGCCAGGGGAGAGAACCGGTGTCTATCTCTCGAACTGACCAGCTCCATGGACGAGAAAGTTTCGTGTCGTTCTCGGAATGTACGACAAGGTGGTCGGTGTTTAACGAGCGAACTTCGGGGAAGCGGAGCCGTGTTGAATGCGCATCGCTCTGGCGATGAAGTGGCGCTGTCGAGTCCATGGTCGATCTCCGCCCACGGCCCGAATATTTGAGAGTGAGCGCTGGAGGCTGACACTTGGCTGGCGGATGGAGTCGAATGATATAGTAAGCCTGATTTGCGTGCTGCCTACCGTGCTCTACGACAAGAAAGAGCACGCGTGACCAGTACTGCAAACTTGCAGTGGTCATGTATTGTACAAAGGGACGACATTTTTCTGTGAGAAAAGCACAGTTGTTTCGACTGAGTCGAGTCAACCCGCACCCTAAAATGGCATTCCACGCCCTGCCTCTGCAAGAATTTTGGGTGTGCAGCACTGTGCTAGCCGAGTTTGTGGGTACAGATGTGAACGCCACCTGTATGATACGGAATCCGTAGTACGGATTACGATCACTCACAGCTGGGGAAGCTCGACAGCCTATCATTATACTTCTGAAGTAATACGTCGGACATTGAGGCTCAAGGATATGGCTATCCGTACAAAATAGAAAACCACCTTTCATCATCATCAAGGGTATGGCTATCCGTCTTACAGCATCGCCAAGCCCTTGACATGGTGCTTGCGGTATTGACCATGAAAAACAATTTTGGTGCTTACAAACATCTAATTCCATGTGGCTGCGTCCAATAATCAAATATCCAGTGCTGCTGAACCAGCCTCTCATGTGTGATATGGACACGTGATTCGGAGCTGGAGGGGATGACATCGTACATGTATAACTCACGGTTGCAGATAGGTAGATACTTAAGTGAGCATCAGTGGGATACGTTAGCTCCGAACATGTACAGTGGACATGGCTTCAAGTTGCATTCTCCGAGAGGGTTTCCATGTTAATAATAAAGTACTCACTGACAAGTACACCATTTCCAGATCAAATTGAGAAATCCTCACTTCAAAACAAGAAATGCTCAGTTCAAAACGAGAAAATTCAAGAGAAGAGTGAAATGCCCTGTCTAATCGTTTTGGGGGTCAGATTTGAAGCATCATAGAAACGACAGGTCTACCGCTCTGTACGAAGTATTAATTACTGAAGGTGATGTGACGATAGTCCTCATAAGCGATTGCAGGTTTTCTCATTTTGAATTGAGCTTTTGTCATTTTGAACTGAGGATTTCTCAATTTGACCTGGAAATGGTGTACAGTACCTCAAAAGTACTTCTCTGGCCCACCGTAAAATGAAAGCATTTCTGACAAAAAAGACACCACGAGAAAGCTTTCTGCATATTCTGCAAAGCCTGTATTTCTGAACCAATCACAGCAGACACAGCAGAAGATAACTTGACAAGTTCAGACGAAATATTGAGCGCAGTAAGTTTTTTGTCGTAAATCTATCAATATTTAGCGATATTACGTGGTACTTTCAGGACACCGTACAATGCCTAGGGCGGATAAATTGGGGACGCTACACCGTTCACCCTAATTAGTCGTGTGACCTGAATAGCCATGCATCGTACTTAAATGAGCATATAAAGTAGCGGTACGTTAATTAGTCACGCACCTAAATTAAGCGTGAACCTAAATTGAGCATGCACCCAAAATTATGCATGCGTGTGTCCACGAGCCATCCGTTCCACCCAGATCGACAAGGCTCGCCTCTTTTAATCTATTCTCAAAGTTTCGTTTTAGAACACGCATGGCCGACGAAGCACGAAACTTGCAGCAAGTGGTCCCTGTCTGCGACCGCGTCCGAGTTACCGACTGGATGGAGCTCGACCAAGCTCTACGTGGGTCGAAGGGTCTCTATGGCTGCACTGTTGACTTTTTCCCTGCCCTATTCCGCTCATCGGATAGGAGGGTAAACTTAAACAAGGCTCGCGACTGGTGGAAGAAGCGCGGAGAGACGGAAGCCAGCCTGGAAGACACCATGCAGCTGAAATATGCAACAAGCCGACAGTGCATTCGTCACCAGTTTGTTGTCAAAGCACAAGGAGGGAGGGATAAGAAGCTCGGGGAGCACTGGGAGTGGCTGTACCCTCTCCTACTGACCGAGTTCCAGAGGCTTCGGCGCGCTGGTGTCAAGCTATCCAACCAGCTAGTCGCCGAGATGGGCGTCGTCTTTATCGAAGACAGTGAGCACCCTTGATTCAACTCGCGGCTCACTGTTAACAACAAGTCGTTCACGACTTTAATGACTTCTCGGCGTGTCCAAGACTTTCTGGAGCGCCATAACATAGTTTATCGGCGACACAAGGGCAAAAAGCAGGTTAGCCCAGAGAAGCAGATGCAGATTGAGAGATGTGGTGGAGCACATGGGTGCGTTAAAGCGTCAGTTTGAAGACGGCAGCCTGGACCCAAATCACCAGTACAACATGGACGAGAGCCACTTCGTCATTGACCTCGACGACGGCAAGTCGCTTGACTTCGTAGGAGCTCAGTCCGTGAAGTACCGAAGCATTGAATCGGGTAAGTTGACTGCTGGTGTACATGCTTGTACAGCTACTGAGTAATGGGGTTACACGGTGTGGTGCACACATGGGTACGAGGTACCGGATAGTTAACAGACTCTCAGTACATGATGTCTAGAATTAACGGTGGTCTCAGTACATAGGTTGGGGGCCACACGTTGTGCTATGATTAGATTTAACTATGGTAGATAGTTAAACGTAGATAGCGGCTTGGCCGCAATAAAGATAAATAAAACACTTCGGTTTTGGAAGCAAAAGAGTTATTTCGAGTTAATAACTCTGCGCCCTGGTTTTAGGGCTGTGTTAAAGTTCCTTCGGATAAGGAACTTTGTATTACGGACTCTTTGAGTCGAACGTCTTCCTCTGACGCTTAAGCTACGGCAGCCCCGCTGCACTTGGTAGCACTTGTAGTCAATCCCGCACCTGAGTCGGTTGACTGTATCCTTTACGAGGATGGAACACCCAGTATTCGCAAATTTCCCCCCGGCGCGGCAAGACGCGCTTAACAAGTTCATGTCCTTGCTTGGCCGGGAGGGCGCGGCTCATCTTGCGTCGCAAGGTCCAAAGGCGATGAACGCCAAACTGGAATTGTTCTCCCGTTATGAGAACGCGCTCTTGGAGCATGTCCAAGAGAAGATGAGTGCTGCAACGTCAGCTGCATCGGTCAAGCACGACGGGCCTACAAGACCCAAGCCGCTCATGTTGAGCGTGAAGACCTTCGAAGGGAAGGATGGAGAGAATCTCCTTCTCTTAACCCGTGAGGTCGAGATGACCACGGGATCGGCCTTGCTTCAAAATGAGCAACAGCGCGTGGCGCTTGCTATCTCCAAACTTGAAGGTCGCGCCCGTGAGTGGGCTTTAATGTGTGGTACGTCTGTGGACGTCGCGTTCCCCACTTAGCTCAGCTGAAACAGCATTTGTCGCGCGTATTCGCACCGCCCAACCAGGCGTACCGTGTTCGGTCAAAGTTCCTTGCTACCCGACAGGGCAAGACGGAGTTACTGGACTACGTCCAGGAGTTGCGAACTCTGATCGCCGGGATGGCGGTGGACCCTCTGCCAGAACTGGTCACGGTGACCGTATTCATGGAGGGACTCCGCGTGGGCGCAACCCGAACGGAAGTGTCCCGTGTACACCCTTCCTCTTTCGAAGAGGCGGTGAGCGTGGCATTGAATGCAGAACACAACTTTAGATCGGCCCGACCGGGCTGGTACGCGAGTAGCGCAGGCTCTTCGAGCGGTCCGGAACCGATGGACCTCAGCTATGCTGAAGATGAGGTAGCTGAACTTCTTGCTGCGGAGCAGCTCGCCGGCATTCGGCGATGCTTTTTGTGCAGGAGCACCAAGCATCTGAGGGCGCAATGCCCTCTGCGCTCCAAGCGTCAGGCTTCGGTGAGCCAACCCTCCGGGTCATCGCCGGGAAACGGCAACTCCCAGTAGGCGCGGGGCGGCCTACTGGGGAAGAATTGAGTTCTGTTGTGCCTCGAAGAGGTAGAGGGTAACGGGGCTCAGCCCCGAAGAGAGCTGGGCTCTCTTACAAAATGAGTGTGTGCAAGCCGGGCTTGCTGGTCGTTCAAGCGAACGTGAAGGGCTTCGTGAAGCCGTGGAGAGTTTTGATTGACTCGGGAGATTCGGGCAACTATGCTCGTCGCTCCACCCTGGAAGGGAGTCAGCTGTATGCTGAGGCTGTGGAAGTGCCAGCGCGAGATGAAATCTCATTCCGTCTGGCGACGGGGACACTTGTTACGTGTCGAAAGAATCTGTTGACCTTAATGCGAAGTTCTTAGACTTCGATAGCGTGGAACGCTGACTGGTCTTGGACCTAGATTCGAGGTATGACCTCATCCTTGGCATGGCATGGCTCAAGCGCCATGAGCCATGGATCGACTGGAGGTCGAAGACGCTGGGTGCTACGCACCCTGTTCCTAGTGAAGCTTTGGCGAGTCATGAACCCACCTCTGCTAGGAAGCAGAAGCGCTATTGGCGCGAAAAAGAGGCCAAGGCGGCCGTGGTTCTAGACATTGGTATGTCGGAACTTGTTAGCAACGAGATTGCTGCGTGTCCTGGAACGGACGAGCGCGGAGTGGCGCGTAATCCGCTGAGTGGTATGGATCTGGTCAAGGACCTACCGCTGCGTGGCCCGAGGGCCGCGGTCGACTGCGAGTCGAGGCATCGTGGGCGCGGCCTAACGGATGCTGGTGAAGTGACACCTAGTTCACTGTGTAAGGGTCATGGACCGCATGGCTCTGAGCCGAGTGTCTTGCGAGACACGGCTTCCCCTTCGAGGAGTGTTGGTGCTGCTGCACCCGGTGGTGGTGACGAAGATGTCGCCGCACCGCCCTCGTCCGGCCGGGCTCGGTCGCGGAGGGAGAGGAGAAGAAGACGCAGAGCGTCTGTGACGTCGGACGAGGTGTCCAACGTGACGAGCGGTGAGGCTCCACGTGATCGGTGCGAGCAGCTGTACACACTCATGAATGGAGTGACGGGGGAGGTCGAAGGCGACATCAGTCTTGACGCTTTGCCCGCTGTTGATGCTCTGGTAGAGCTGGTCGAGATGTCCGTTACCGAGTTCGGCGAGGCCTTGAAGGCGGACGAGTTAGTCGAAGTGGTCTTGATAAGATCTGAGCAGGAGTTGAACTCCTCGTCCGTCGTGGACGACGCGGTCCTGGAGGACACCAAGAAGGCGCTGAGCGCGCGGAGTGGATCGGAGATCCTGAAAGACTCGTCGGATCCGTTCTATCTTTTGATTAAGGATTATGGAGATGTGGTCTTTAAGCACCCTCCGATGGATTTGCCTCCGGATCGAGGCGTGCGTCATGAGATTGACCTGGTTCCAGGAACCAAATACTGCGTGACGAGGCAGTGGGCCTTGCCAAAGGAACAGTGTGACGTCGTTGACGCGTTCTTCCGTGCGAAGCACGAGGCAGGGCTGGTGCGTGAGGGCAAGTCTCCGCACTCGACACCCACTTTCTGTGTCAGAAAGCCGAATGACAAGTGGCGTATCGTGCATGCTTTCAATAAGCTGATTGCGGCCACCATTCTGGCGCAGACGCCGATTCTTCGCAAGGATGTTCTGCAGAACATCATGGTAGGCTGTACGTTGTACAGTGCACTCGACTTGGTCGATGGTTACTACCAATTGCTCATGAGAGAGAGCGACATCCCGCTGACAGCGGTCAGTACTCCGAGCGGGATGCTCTGGGAGTGGCTGGTGATGCCCCAGGGGCTGTCGAACGCGCCAGCAACGTTCAATCGTCTTGTGACGCAGTTGTTCCGGCCCCATCGGGCTTACGCACAGACGTACTTTGACGACATCTTCGTCCATAGTCGTGCTGAGCACGGGAAGTCAGATGTGGAGAACCACATCAACCATTTACGAGCGGTGCTCGAGTGCATGCGCACGAATTAGTTGTTTGCCAACTTGGACAAGTGCGTCTTCGGCACGGAGGAGATCCCTTTCCTCGGGTGCTTCATTGGGAAGCATGGTTTGCGGGCAGATCCTGCCAAAGTCAAGGCCATTGTGGACTGGCCAGTTCCTAAGAGCCAGAAGGACTTACGCAAGTGGCTAGGCTTAGCCAATTACTTGCACAAGTACAGCGCGAACTACGCAGAGATGGCTCGGCCATTGTCGGACCTCCTTAAGAAGGATGCACTTTGGTACTGGAACGTCGAGCACGACGAAGTCTTCAAGGCTGTGATGGAGAGTCTTCTGCGAGCTCCGATACTCGCGCTGCCGGACCCGGATCGTCCGTTCAGCGTCGTCTGCAACGCCTCCGATTTCGCAATCGTTTGTGCTTTATTACAAGCAGACGCCGAAGGGCGTGAACGCGCGATCGCGGTTGAATCTCGACAGCTCAAAGCTGCAGAGAACAACTATCCAGTTTTATGACAAAGAGCTACTTGCGATGAAGTACGCTCTAGTGAAGTTCAGGGTACACCAGCTCGGCCCCAAGCCTTTCGTGATCTATACGGATCAAGCGTCGTTACGCACTGCGACCCAGTCGCCTCACCTCTCTCAGAGAATGGCAAGATGGCTCTCCTTCTTTGCCGAGTACAACTTCGAGGTGAAGTACAAGCCGGGGCGGCTTAATGTGGTGGCCGATGCGCTGTCGCGCAGGTCGGACTACGAGTTAGCCCATGTCACGACGGTGACTTCATCGGTGCCGGACTTGATACGCGATGCGTACGATCAGGACGACACGTGTATAGCGTTACTACGGGCTCTGGGGAGCGAAGAGTTTAAGGACTCGGACAAGGAGTTGTCAGGGCGATTACGCGCGAGGCTACATCGATACTCCATCGATAATGGCCTGCTGTATTACAACACAGACTCGGAGGACACTCCTCGTATGGTCGTTCCTCATGATGAGGACCTCAAGTATCGTATCCTCTATGAGGTACACGATACGCCCGTCGGTAGGCACTTAGGTCGTGAGAAGACCTATGGCTCGGTGAGCTTGATGTACTGGTGACCCAAAATGTATAAGTGGGTTGGCACTTACGTACGTACGTGTGAGACGTGTCAACGGACAAAGTCCGCGCCGAATGCGGCGGCACCGTTGGCGAGCTTGCCTGTCCCCACAGGATGTTGGCAGTCCATCAGTATGGACTTCGTGTTTGGCCTTCCGAAGGACTTCGCGGCGGTGCCGGACACCATCGATGGTGAAGGTACAGCTTTGCTGTTCTTAGACCGCGTCTTTTGCCAACATGGCTTGCCTGAGGCAATTGTCTCGCCTCGAGACCCGCGCTTCACCGCGAAGTTCTGGACGTCCCTCTTCAGAGTGCTCGGCACTCGTTTGGACATGTCCACAGCGGATCATCCGCTGACCGATGGTCAGACTGAACGCGTGAATCGCGTTGTGGAGGACATCCTTCGAAGCGTATGCGCTGAGGCGCCGAAATGCTGGAGTGAGATGCTCCCACTCGTCGAGTTTGCATTGAACAATGCAGTGCATGCCTCGACAGGCTTCACTCCGTTCTATGTGAACGGCTTGGTAAATACTCGCTCCCCGCTGACGCCGCCACGTAGTGGCTCAGGGCTTGACGGGGGAGGAATAACCGAGCGGCTGGCTGATGTCAGCCCTGTTGTGGTTCGCAAGCAAGTCGATGACTTTGTCTCTTTGAGACTGAGCGTCATGCGACAGGTACGCGACGCTATGGCTGAGAGCCAAGACCTTCAGAAGGAGTATGCTGGTGCGAAAAGCAGAGGCAATGTGGAAAGGTTTGAGGTCGGGGACCTAGTTTTATTAAATGCTAAAAACTTACCTACTCACGCAGTGTCTGCCGTCTTCACGACAAAATTGAGACCTCGGTTCGTGGGACCGTTCCAGGTCGTGGCCAAGAAGGGCCTTGCGTACACGCTAAACCTTCCGAATATGCGTACGCATATCCGGTCTTCTACGTCGGCTTACTCAAGCCATATCAGGATCCTGCTCAGGTGAGCGCGACGGCGTTGGCGCCGACCCGGCTGGTGGCTGAGCCACGCCCGAAGGTTGGGCAGCAGCGACGGGTGGCGGGGCCACAGGACGAGGAGCAAGCTGCTGAAGACGCAGCAACAAGTTGAGCTGACCGTGCAGCTGAGCGACTTAACGCTCCAGGTCCACGACCCGGTTTTGAACCGACTGAGGTTGCTCGAACCAGTCCACACGACGGTGGGTGTCGTCGAGATCGTCTGCAAGACGGTTCAGGGAGCCAGGTGTATCTCGAAGATACTGATCCAGGGAACTTACGCGCTGATCCAGCGCAAAACAAGTCACTCCGAGTCGCGACGCGAGGGTCCAGCTGAGGCTCGACCTCCTCCAGCTCTGCACGACGAGCACGGTGAGCTCCACTATCACGTTGAACGCCTTGTGGCGCGGCGTCGGCGCCAAGGTCAAATCCAGTATCTTGTAAAGTGACGGGGCTATCCTCATTCAAAAACTTGTGGGAGTTTGAGGTCCCCCTTCGGCAAGACTGCCCAGACGTCGTGGACGCTTATAATCGGGCACATCCGATGCCGAAGCACCACCCCGGCGTGCGACGGCGTCGCCAGGCGCTGAGCGCTTCCCACTAGAGTGGGAAGGAGACCGATCAGCAGCCGAGCTCAGGCGATGATCGGTGGCTGGAGCAGCCTGCTCATGAGTAGGAGTGGCGCTCGCAGCGGGAGCAGGAGATCGGATGGTCTCGTAGTATTGTGGACGGGGTCCTGGAACGTGGCGTCGCGCCTTCGACTTTGCGAAGTACAGGCGCAGACGTCGCTCAAGACGAACATCCGATTCGGAGAAACTAGCTTGAAGAGCATCATAGCTGGGGAACCGTCGAGAGTGCTCAACCCAGTTTGCGAATTGTGCGTCATACGTAGTCATCGTCTCTCCTTGATAAAGGACCACAGGAACTGTGCGCATGGCAGGCACTGACTGCTGGAGCAGCTGCCGCCGTAGGCGCTATCGGTACTCCTGGGGAGTTATGACTTGTGGAGTCAGAAAGCGCTCACGGAGCTGGTGTCTCTGCACTTGCTCGTCAGCAGTAGCGGCCGCAGGCCCACACACGTACGTGTCCAAGAGCTGTTGCGCAGCACGGCAGGCCGTCTCGACAGGATCTCGTGGCTGAAAGCCGTAGTCGCGGCGCGTGGCGTGCGTCAGTGGCCGAGCCACAGGTCGATACGACGCTTGCGAGCACTGCTCCTCAGACATCTGCTGACCTTGGGCCTCGTCCAAGTCATTGGTAATGACGTTTGGATCGTAGCGATCATTCTCGTCATACCGAGACGGTAGCGGAGGCGCATCGCGCAGGGCGCGCACAGGATTGACACGTTCTGGGAACGTATTCGGCGTGCGAAGCTCTCGCCGAGGTGGTGACCGCGGAGCACTAACGTGAGACCTCGGGGAGGCGGGGTTTGAGTACGCCTCACTACCCATGGGGTCATCCTGGTCGAGCTGACCTTCCTCGATCTCTTCGAACAAGAGATCGTTTGCTCTGCGCGGCGCGTGCTGCTCAGATGAGCTCGTCCCTTGTGACTAGGACTGGCGGCTCATGGAGCGTGAGGCGTGGCGGCGGTGGTGTTCGCGGTGATACTCTGTAACAGAGAGGAAGGAGGAAGCTCTAGGAGCCGACGCTGAGCGACGTTGAGCGCGGGGCGTGAAGGTTCTCGGGCCTTGGACCGTCGGCGGCGTGTTCGGCATCCACGATGAGAAAGCGTTAATGAGCTCGGTGAGCTGCGAACGCAGAAGATGACAGTCTGACGTCTTGACAAGACAAGACCTCGCTGAGGAAGTTTCGAGAACCGGAGAGCTCTCGTCTTGGTGGGGGAGAGTGTAATGGGGTTACACGGTGTGGTGCACACATGGGTACGAGGTACCGGAGAGCTAACAGACTCTCAGTACATGATGTCTAGAATTAACGGTGGTCTCAGTACATAGGTTGGGGGCCACACGTTGTGCTATGATTAGGTTTAACTATGGTAGATAGTTAAACGTAGATAGCGGCTTGGCCGCAATAAAGATAAATAAAACACTTCGGTTTTGGAAGCAAAAGAGTTATTTCGAGTTAATAACTCTGCGCCCTGGTTTTAGGGCTGTGTTAAAGTTCCTTCGGATAAGGAACTTTGTATTACGGACTCTTTGAGTCGAACGTCTTCCTCTGACGCTAAAGCTACGGCAGCTCCGCTGCATACTGACATTATCACCACGTGACAGGTCGTGAAGGGATCACGATGTGTGTACTGCTGAAAGGTGGCAAAGACGCCCGAATTCTTTGTCTAATGCTCGTTTTCAAGAACAAGAGCTCTAACTACCCAATCCAGAATCTGCTTGACACGATCCCAGGCGTGTGCTATCGAGCATCACCAAGTGCTTTTATCAACGGTAGACTGATGAGTGAGTGGCTGCGTGAACCGAGATGCTGGGGACCGGGTGGTCCGTTCGCGACCTCAAAGGTACTTTGGATGGACAATGCCAGCAGCCATTGTGGCGACGAAGTGGAGTCTTCTGACCGAGAACTACGGACGAAAGTCACGCTCTTTCCATCAAATGCCACAGACAAAGTTCAGCCAGCGGATCGCTTTCCCATTCAGCGCATCAAAGAGCACTAGTGTCGTCTTTCGGGGAGACGGAACATGGAGGCTATTCGCAATGGTGATTGGAAGACAGGTGTAGCGTCATCAGGTAAGCTTGCAAACCCTGGCAAAAAAAATCTCGAGCTCGCTGCAGAATGCATTCGCCTTGTTAATTTGGAGAAGGACAAGAATGGGGATAATTGGGCTAAGAAAGCCATGGTTCAGTGTGGCTTGGATGCCCCTAGTGATGGTGTGTGGAAGGTCGAGCAACTGAGCAGGGAGCTCAAAGAGATCATCGCTCTCTATCCCGATGCGTTCATCGAAGGATATAAACAAGGAGCAATGTCAGCTGCCATCTAATTTTTTCCAGTATATATGTTGCATTGGTTTTGGAGCAAACAAAAGGACTTACATGGCGGTTCCAGATCCCCCGAAGGGAATCCTTCTGTGTTATCACTGCACGCTGACTCGAACCCGCGATATAGCGCGTGGCGCAACGCGGCTAAACCACTCCACCAATGCCATCGTTTATTACTAATGTGCAAAAAATATGTTCTCGTTTATCTATCTGAGAATTAACCTAAAATAGTCGTGCATAAAAATTGATTATTTACCAAAAATATTCGTGCTCAATTTTGAGCATCCAGGGATTGCACGGTAATTAGTCGTGGCACGACTAAATAGGGTGAACGACGTACATCCCTGGTAATACGCACTGTGACTCTCTTAGGAATGATGTTTTTTTTTCCAGCGTGTTAAGTTGATATCATCACGGTTAATGAAAATAATGGCTTATGATTGGTTGAGTATGGATATGTGGGCCACAAAAAACCTTAATGAGCGGACCAGATAAGTATTATAGTGCTTTGCAGATGAAATATCGCTCCGTTTTATGGCCTAGATCGAGCATGATCTGCACATAAAACCAGGCGTAAAAATGAGATGGGAAAGGCAGACCTGGAAAAATTATATCTGTCCTCGATTTGCGTTTAAAAAACGCAAAAGGGGTCGTTTTACAGGAGATCGAGATCGATTTGTCGTAAATCGACCACGAGCGCTCGATTTGGCTTGTCGTAGCTCGCTTTATTAGCTACCCTAAATAGATCGATCTGTCCCTTTTTACAACATCGATTTATAAAACGACCTCGATTTATTATAAATCGAGCATCCAGCTATGTGAAAACGACAAAAGCTTTGCAAAGCACAATATAGTCTAGCATAAAATTTAGACATGTAGGGGCCACCTTGAAATCGAGCAACTGAACCTCGGCTATATTGTAATTTACCAAATTTTCCGTGAAGTTCGTGATGCATAGGTAGATCGATTGTTGCAGGCTTATCACTAGGTTCGGATTACTACTACTTGAAGTATATCAAGCCTGTCCGTTCAAAAGAAGACGCGAGACGTACTAAATAACCTCGTAATGTTCCTCAGTAAAAAAAAACTTACTCAAGGAACTTCCATAAGCGAGCTATATCACGACATGAATACGCTCTCGATCGTAGTCCCGGTCGCGGGCCGTGCGGACGAACACTTGGCGAAGAGCACGAGGCGCCGCGAAAGCGAAGATCTTGGCTAAAACGTGCTGGTCTGGCATCGGAAGACGCACTTGCTGAGCCTCACACTTCCTCTTCTTGCTTGTGTCATTCGACATCACAAGCAGCGATAGAACACTTAAAAACGCAGTTTTCGCTTCAGGCGAAAGACGAAGACCCCGATTAACGGGTGTAAGATGGTGCTTCCTGATGTCTCCCATGTATGCTGCATATCATTTGTTGGTCTCCAACATCCTCAAAACTTCAGGCACATCAGCGTCAACGTTCGAGGGATGGTAACCCGCTGGCGACTGGGCCCAATTCCCCCACCAATCAGGGAACAAGCGGACACGAAGACGAACTGCACTCTTTGCAATAGGATTACTCGGGTCACTGAGGTCTTGGACGAGTTCAGTAACGTTATCCCACTTGCACTTTAGAGGCGGTAGAGGCTGGTCCTTTTCATGATACTGAGTCAGATCTAGACGGATATCCACGAAGTATCCCAACACACAGAGCGTCTCCAAGTTCGGACAGCTTATAGCATTAGTGGTGGGATCCAGCTCCTAAATGGGCCCCTCAAGTGTCAAGTGCTTTAATGAGGAGCCCACAGCCGCTAGAAAACGAGGTAAACCATCCGAATCGGACGCTCCGTCCTTGTCAAAGGAAATTTTGAGCTCCTGTAAGCCGGTTGGATTACCGGTAGCGTCCACAGTTTCAAACATCAGATCTTTACGCTGCACTTGGCATCGGCCGTAACCTGGGACCAAAGCATCCAACCACTGGCTAGTGCCATCGTCACTGAATGTCCTTACAGAAGCCACTGGTAAATCGAGAGCTAAGGCACGAGAGCCTTGTTGCGGCTGGTTACGATCGTCGCACTCCCATCGAATACGAGCTCCAGCTTTCAAAGTCGCATCCCTTTCGTCGACTTCACCACGTTGTGTACGACAGAGATGTTCTTCAGGGTTTTCCGAAGCCAGTACGGCATTGATCAAGTCTATATCTTCAAGAGACATGCTTCCTATGGACGAGAGAGCGAGCGACTCGACCGACGAGCTCGAACGTGCTCGTTTAGAGAAAATCCCATACGCAAGCCATTTCCACCAGTGTCCAGTGAACACTAAGTCATCTACCGGCACGGTTTGCATTCGAATCGATAGTTTCTTGGTCGTTTTAGTCGCCACAATGGCAGAGACCATCGCGTCAAAGTCGCGCGGTCGCAGAGCGGAGACGCAGAGCAAATGCACGGCACCTAACTGGAGTGGCTGCTGTTCTTCCATTGGCAAATCGTAGCTTTCAATAAGAGGCTCACGTGGACGTGGCATTAAAAAAACTCCACATTAACTCTGCGAATGCCTTTCTTTTGGCACGTTCTCTGGACCGCAGTTTATTCTCCAACAACAGCCACGACGCAGCCTGTGAGAACCGCATGCCGTCAGTAACCAAAGCTCGGATGGCCTGGATCATCTCGGCAGTACCTTCGTTCCCGCCGAAATCTGCAGCCATGGGGTGCAGTACAAAAGTGCATCGTAGCGCTCCCTCTTCAATTTCCTGCTTGTCTTTACTCGAATTGTAGTTTTCCCACTCACTTCGTATCTTTTTGTCAGCCTTGCGGACGTCCACGAGTACTTTGATGCACTAGACATCACTGCTCGAGGAAGCATCATTTCCACTGGAATGGTGATGTCCATACCTGGCCACCCAGACTTTAATTTTGAGTCTAGAGCAGCAATTTTTTCTAGATCTTTTAGGTATTCTTTACTGGCATGAAGACGTTGATGCACTCCGCAGGTCTGTACGAGATCTTTCTCCACCGTCTCAAGACACTCATATTTGTGGATTTTTCGCTTGTTCGTTCTTCCATTATTAGGGAAAATCTGGCTTGAATGTTTTCTTCCTGCCCTTCTTCTCCTTCTTCCCCCAAGTCCACATTACAGTGAACGCGTAGGAGGTATCTCCATGCGGCTTGGTCCACGTGTGCCACAGCTGCAAGGAGAGCGAGCGCTTCTCGAAATTTGTGAAGCGCGTTTAAGAACTCTTTATCTGATACATAGAGAAACTCGCAAGAGCCATCGCGAGCGTCTTGACGGGTGGGAAGAGCTGCCTCGAGGCGGCGTTTCTTGACGTCCCATACTTCTTCCTCACGGCTTGGCCACTTGAAGCTGACGCGTCCCTTGAGGATGGCGCACCATGGGACCAGGAAACGATAGCGTTGCTCGAACGAGTCCATCGACTCGATACAGGAAATACTAAGTAATGGTTTGATAAACACACACACACACAATTTGGTACCAAGTACTATACAAGTGGTACATTAAGGGGGTACAGTGCTGACCATAAATACGTTGCGGACGGCATTTCGTCACACGAATAAGGCTAAAACCCCAGATTTAGGCTATTTTTCTCTTGCAGCAGCAATGTTCTATCTGAACCTGGCCAAAACTACGCAGCGGACAGACACCCCGAGTTGCGGGCTGTATCCGGCACAATGCGTAGGCAAGTAGTGCCACTTAGTAGGTAGGAGATCAAACGAAAGGAATGCTTCCTTTCCCACCGAGCAGAATTGGGATGACGGGGGGGGGGGGGGGGGGGCTCGAAGGTGTCAACCCCCTTCTCATTAGCCGAGAACTTTCAGTATACACTATCGGACGTGTCCCGTATACACTACACTTGACAGCTTCACACCGTCACAGAAGTATACTTGCCGTATAGATTTGAACAACAGTGAGGCAGGAACACGACCTTCGCCACACTCCCGCTTCATGATCTGGTCACTGTTGTGCTGCTGTTGCCGGTACTCCATCGCCCCTCCGCTTCAGCTCAGTCTCGCTTTCAAAAAACATAGGTATCACGTTCAACAGCTTTATGATCTTCTTAAACTGCGTTGGACCGGGAGGTTTCGCGAAGATATCAGCCATGGCCTCAGACGGGCAGTACTCGGTCGCAAACTCTTGACGCTCAACTTGAGGTCAATGCTTTTCACTTTGTTATTCAGTCTTCGCTGCGGTAACCGCAATAAAAGCATGATTGCATGGCGAAGCGCCCGTTGAGTTTTGACAAGCTCAAGGCTGAGTGATGGATATTGACTCGATCTGACCAAGCGGGCTCGGGGTGAGGCGAGAACGAGAAGATGACGGGATGCACCAGATCGGATCGTTGCTGACTGGATCGGATCGGCTTGGGACGACAGATCGGATGCGTGATCTACCCAGAAAAGCTCTTGATCCGCCTCATTCTGATCGACTGATTTGTACCCATGTCAGGTAATGTACGAATGGACCACGAAAGGCCAGTTTGACAATCATAGGATACGCAAGCTAGTGGACGGAAAGACTTTAAGTATTAACTGAGTGATTTTGCCTTGTCAACAACAAGTGTTCTTCGCGTGTAGACTGTAGCGGGAAATTGCAGAGGCCCATACAGTAATTAAATCAAATTTTTCAAGTATACGTGTCGATGGCCGGAGTAAGAAGCTTGGCCGACCCGACTGTCGTCGCTCTCGCTTTTGACCCACCCCGCTATAGGAAGCGGTCAAGCCTCGCAAGAAAAGGTCTATCTACCCTACCTAAAGGAACCCCACACCCCAAGCCGGTCAAGACCGACTGCCTACCTAGTGCGTAGCCTGAAGTATATCCACGCTACCCCCCACCGTCTTGCGTCTCTCCAAGACGGAACCACCCAGATCAAGCTTCCCTTCAGTCCACCAGAGGAGTGTAACTAGTCCCGCCGACGGGTACACAAGGCGAGCCCTCAGCAGCCCCACGGTTATCGGAGTACCCCCTCCGTCAGTCTGTAATCTGGGCACTGTGTGTGAGATCGGATCGCAACGCGATTTTGCGCTATCCACTCCACCACAGTTGTCATCATAAAGATTTGTTTTCTTGTGGCGCAGGCCAATCTCTGTACACAGATTGTGAGTCCACATTATCAGATTGGAACACTCCGATGCAGCCACAATTCAGAGCAGCATGTATCATCGCTGCTTGTGAATCAAGTACGCATACGTGCAACCTTCCATTTGAAGCACAAATCCAGTTACAGTGCGACGATTGTCTTTTTCGTTCCCTAGATCCGCGTCTGCACACGCCACAATCTGCATATCCTCTTTGGACGTCTCCATGCATCCACGTACGCAGTAAAGTGCAAGTCTGGCCTGGATTTTCTTATCCACACGAGGTCATAGTCGGTAGTTCCTCGCAAATAGCGTAATACTCTCTCTGCAAGAACGTGGTGCTCATGAGTATAACAATTCAAGAATTTACCCAATGTTCTCACGGTATTTGCAATATCTGGGCGTGTGCACTGCACCAGATACTGCAAAGATCCAACCAATTGTCGACAATCCAGTATTTGGATCTTCGTTCACGCAAACCGGCTCTATATCGAGATTTTCGGGCACTGGGAGGTTTCCTTTCACTTGTGGAGTAGGCACAGGCTTACCCTTGCCCATTTTGAGCCTCTACAACACCTTCTCGCAGTCTTTCTTCTGTGAAATTGTAAGCATGTGGCCAGGCTCGTACGTAATTTTCATCACCAACAAGTGTTTCATATTGTCCAGATCCTTAATTTGCTATGCAATTCCGCTAACACCATCTCAATGTCAGATTCAGTTCCAACATTTAACCCTTTCACTATCCGCTAATCCCGATGCTGTTATATGTCCGCAGTGGACCCATTAGAATTTGCCCACTTGTGTGCGATTGGTAGAAAATAATTCAAACAAAAAACTCTTGGACGATTGGTAGAAACGATTTTTTGTACAGAGACATATCTCGCGAAGATAATCGTTATGGGTCCGCCGGAGACCTACAACAAACACATGGATACAGCAAATCATGCCTCATAATACTTAAGCGCTTTTTAAATTTAATAGATCCGTTTCGGACCCGCAATTTACGTCTGGTAGTGAAAGGGTTAACCCTTCGTCAACGACGACAGCAACGAAGATCTTGCTTGCTCCACTGTTCTTACATTTACACCCGCGTCCATCTTGGTTCGCTTGAAGCCGTACTTCCGCAAGTACTTATCGAGCATTTGGTACCATATACGCGGAGCCTGCTTCAGGCCATAAAGGCTTTGTCGCAGCTTGCAAACACGACTAGTTCTGTCATCGAAATAATCTGGTTGGTCCATGTAGATGTCACCGTCACCAATGTACCATTCAGAAACGCCGTAGCAAAGTGCATTTGCCGACAAAGTAGTCCGAGATACAGAGCAAGCAGTAACATGAACCTGACGGATTCTGCTTTTGCGAAAGGAGCATATGTGTCCCAGAAGCTAATGCTCTAACAGCAAGTAGTTTGGAAACTACTTGTAGGGCCGTTTGCAATCTGCTGCGGTGCAGGTGCCGCTCTTACACTCAGCAGATGTGTCTTCGGAAACTGGGGTGAGTAGTGCACGAGGAGCACTGAGACCGACGTGCATTGCATGCCGACGATGATGAACGTTGTAAGGTGTCCAAATGCAGAGCAGGTGGACAAGAGAACTCTTTGTTTTAGGACATAGGTAGTCGTGTGTAGCTATTAGGCTACAAGTGTACCTCACTAAAACGTAAAAAAAAATTACGCGCCATCTGTTCTTTATGTATACAGCGTCTCGCGCGGCTGGTTCGCAGCTGCACTATCTGTTCTAACCACTGAGCCTGTTCAGCAAACGCTTGGAACCGGGAACCTGAAAAAATAGTGACATTTTCCAAAGATCAGGGAAACGTGTTCAGCATAACATCTTTTCCCCTGGAACTGGTAAAAAAATAAATTGGCACAAAACGTTTCAAGAAAACCCCTGGATCAGTGCCCAATTCCCAGATGTCTCATGAGGTCCCTGAGACCTGGAATTTTTTTATATCCTACTATTTTCGTGCTTCCCCTTTTTGTGAAAAGTGAGAGCGGTGTGTCGGATCTGATCCTGTCACGCGCGACCACTGCGGACACTCAGTGAGCACTCGCTACATCCTTGGGTGCTCAGACCTCGCGAGGTGATGTCATCCAATACACGCTTGAACGGCGTACATTTGTGCTTTACTCGCATCCTTCATAGCATAATATCAAGATAAAGCCATCACAGACATGCAATTAGCGAAGTTATACGAAACTTTTAGTAGATACTTACTTCGATTTGGCGACCCTTTACACATCAGCGTAATCACCGCAGGAGTGTGTAACACTCGCTAATAGACGCTCAATTAAACAAGGTTATACTGCTTGTTAAGGCGATAAATATCAAATAAGAGGGAAATGCCTTCAAATCATCGGAAACCGCACTATATCAACCAATGGGATCATTGCATTTTGTACACAATATCCTTAGTGCTCTTATTTCCTGCCTTATTGACCGCCTCTCGATCTACAGCATTCTTGATCGCATTTATTGATGTCAATCGTGACAACACCACACAGAGTTGCGTATGCGTGACAACTGACAATTCCATGTAGATACCCGCGTGATAGATTTACCGCCAATGGCTCTTGTTGACCATCATATTAAAGGTAGACATGCCTGTAAATCATTGCGAAGAGAAAGTCTTCGGCGTCGCCACCAGGGCCTAAAGCGATCTGCTAGATGAACATCATATTATCCTGGAAGGCTTTTCTTAATTCTATGTGGAACGCATCGCTCTAGAATGAAACTACTCTGAGGCGCGCTTCTTGCAAAGTCAGTCTGTGCTCTTCAATAAGCATTATCGATGGTTCTCCAAACCCAACATGGATCTCAGATAAGCTTGGCGAGAGTAAATACGCCTACTAAAACACACTGGGATCGCCACGCCATCGGTCGAATTGAGCAATAGGCACTACTTCGCCTGGCCGTGGGGGCCATAGCGTTCATTGCGACGGTCAACTAGAGCAAGTTTGGATCATTCCTCATGTGTAATATCTTTTAGGACCGCTAGTATTTGCCGATGGTCGCCAAAAATATTCAATATCTTGCGTCCAAATGGCTCGCTGTGCTCTTCACGATATCACCGAAGGGTCTGTCCTCCGTCTCAAAGCAAGTCTTGATGATCGGTGACTCGTCCCAATTAACCAGATTGGTATTGTTTTAGCAACTTCGCCTTCTAACTCTGTCATGCTAGGCAGCACGTCATTGACTTACTTACCGACTTATTTGCAATATTACTGGCTTACAGAGTGGTGGTTACAAATTCAGTTATGTATGATCTACACACGATGCTACATCGATGTAGGAAGACTGTCAGATCGTAGTGATGTATAAACATGAAAAGAATATCATGTACATTAAATGAAATACTTTCGCTGCCTACTTATCAGTTCGGCGTGCTATTTGATGTGTCCGTGCATAGCTCATCTCGAAAGGTCACAATTGAGTGTATAAGCGTCGCGTTCGCGACCTGTGCGTGGGGCCGCTGCCGCTTCCTCGGTACTTCTGCATCGGCGTGCTAGCTTACTGTGCTTACGCTACTGTCGTAGCAGTCTTTATGACCAACAAACTGGGCAAAGGTACTAAAGCACAGTACTGCGTAGGGTTTGATAGTGCGTACAAACATATTGTCTAGCCACATGAGTAGGAAATAAATGAGCTGTCGCGTTTAGTGCAGCTACACAGGAACCCAACGTTATCCACCCTCAAACGTAGCTAATACTACGTAGTACTTAAAATATTAAGTAGCAGAGAGTCGTATTAAAGAGTTAGAGGAAGTGTTAATGATGACTAAGTATAATAATCGGACGAGTTTTGCTAGTGCGGAATGAGCATAGCCAGACAAGGCATCGATTATTCAAACTAACAGTACTACAACAATCAAACCGTCATGCATATATATTATCCACTCAACTTGTCGCTCCCGTAGACCGCTGTTCGGTGTAAGATGCCGTGTAAGTCTCACCTCAGGGAGGCGCCGGACAGCTCCTTGCGTGAGCTTAGCCCATCTTCCCAAAACGCACACACAGGCGCATTTTTATAGCCATAACCTGGAGTCAACTCTTCTTGGGTTGCACCACTAGTAGTTCTTTTTGTTTGACTTGTACCTGTACGTAAGAGCAATGTACGCATCAGCATTTAGGATAACACACGCACAATACACGCACTGCAGTCAGCGAATTATCGACCGGAGCTAGACAGAGTCTGTCCACAGTTCGCAGCTAGACACCTCGCTACTCGTCCACGCGCTCTTCAGTGTCTTCACCACGTCTGCAACTACCCCCCCCCCCCCCCCCCCCCCCCGCGTCCGCGTCCGCCCGACACCAAGTCAATGGCGCGGACGCGTCGGGCTGGTGCGCTCCTCTTCGCAAATGCTGTGCTGGTTGTAGGCTCTTCCCAGCCACATATAGTATAAGTTTGTGAAGGTTTCGTATTTACCCCGCCGAAAATAACTTCTCCTCTTGTGGCGTGAAGTGGCATAAATCTGACAGGTCGTGCCACAGGTAGAGAAAATCATATATTTTCCACCTTTGGCAGCAGACACTCCGTCTTTTGAACTGTTTGATAACTCCATCTGGTCGGGAGGAGGAAAATTCCTATACTTGTTATTTGCATTCATTACCCCGCGCAAAACCGATGTAAAGTCCACTATCTAGAGTAATAAAAATGGCCAAAACGCGACGGCTCTTTACTATGGAGGCTTTCATCATTTTGGTTTCATCGTTTTTTGGTTTCATGAACACGCAACGACGGCAAGTTTAAACGTGTTGGAACAATCGAACACCTAACAATTTATAGAACAAACCGTGTGATCGACACCACTGCCTCTAAAGCGCCTGCCCGATTTACAATTCATAGCACAGGATTTTAGTAGCATAATGTAATTTACTAAAAGTCAGACAGGCAAGCAGAGCGCGTTTTATCAAATCGGTATGTTTCGCTATTCTGCAGAAATGTCTACCGTACGTCCAATCGAGATCGCCAGATCGTGCAACAGATCCGGTCAGTGTCGCAGGTCGAAGTATATTGCCCAATCAGGGCGCGAGTTAAAAGTGTTGCGTTTTTGGCTATAATCCTAAGTTTTGCATATTTTGGTCGAGTCAGAAAGATAGCTGAAGGAAAATGCATCAGAAAGGCAGAGTGTAGCCATGCGAAAAGTAAGACTAAGGAGGAAATATAAAATCCACAAGTAGTACCACAATAACCCATCTCCCACAATAAACACAGAGAGTGCTGCCTGTCGATTCCTTTCTGGCATCTGCCTGGCTGCGCACAATGGGGTAGGTGTGCTCGAGGTGCTGAGACGCTGCAGCATCACAAACGCCGATGTAATCTGAATGTCCTGTGAATGTAACGTAGGGGTCGGTTGGTGCCGCCTTGTGGTACAAAGCGGATGTAGTATGAATGTGCTCTGAATGTTCACTAGGGTTGGGTGGAAACCATAGTACAGTCTCCATAGCAAAAGAAAATCTTGCGGATCAACGCCGCCGACATGCACCACCACTCGCGCTGCTAGCGCGTTCAGCACACGCAATTTGGCGATGCCGGGACTCAGCGCAGATGGGCTCCCAACGGAGACCCTGCAGCCGGGGGAGACGCTTGAGTATTACTGCAGCGCGTTCGTGAGTGGAGATCCCAATGGTCATCGCGTTGCAGTCGTCACCAGGGTCGACGCCAAGTTTTCGATTTCTGTCGACACGGGTGATGTCATCCCGCTGAATCTGATGATCAAACGGGTTGCTCACTGCTTCGGCAACCTGTTCAAGCCAGAGGTCACTAAGTGGCGGGAAATCCGAACATACCATCTCGGAGCTGGGTCATTTCACGCTCCGTCGCGGGCGAGGAGACTTAAGCAGGCGCTAGAGGAGGCTGTGGATGCCTCCATGGAGTCCGTTCGTCAGGCACTTCGTGACATGCGCGACGAAATCGCACCAGAGAGCCCAGTCTCAGACGACGGGCCGCAGGAACCGGACCCAGAACCTGTTCAATCACCCTGCAAGGACATTAGCGACTAGACGTTGATGTCGAAGCCTGACATACACGACGAACCACCATACAAATAGGAAGCAAGTGAGGAAAAAGGTCAAACACCGTGAATTACTCAGATTATCAATTTGGTTTCGTCCGAAGACGACGAGGCGAAGCCGTCTGATGCAGTTGCAGGTGCAACGAGTACGGTCAACCAGGAGGAAGTTGCGCAAGCTGTGACACGTGATGCGGAGTCGAGTGCTAAGGTCGCCGTGAAGGACGAGAATCTGGCGGAGGCGGAGGCATACTCGAAGTCAATTCCGAGCCGCTACGCCCGTTCCAAAATCCGCCACCAGGCGAAGAAACGGAACGGGCAGGGGTATGTTGCTAGATCGAGAAAGAGGCGGAATCTGGCGAAGTTTGCCATTACGAGCAGTGTCTCACAGATATACCACGCAAAAACGGTGAAAGCCGTTCAGATACAGACTATAGTACGCTCTCCAGAAGTAAAATGATGTCTAAAGAATCTACACGATAGGCGACCTAAGTTTCCCGTACCCGACACTAAAAAAGGTAACTCGTGCGTTGCTAAGAGAAGTACTCTGGCCGGACGACGTCGAGAAGATTGATGCGTGCAAGGACAACGGGGTCAGCTTCCCTGACATCGGGAAGCTCGACGCCTGCAAATGCATTGGGGACTGTTTCTGGGATGTATGCTGGAACGTCGCCACTGAGACCTTTTGTACTTCTAAGTGCTACAACCTAAAAGCTAGATTCAGCAACGCACCACGCGCTCTCGACACTCTCAAGTTGTTTGACACTGGCCGGGTTGGCCTTGGAGTTTACACAACTACTGACCTATACATTGGCGATGCGGTGGGCGAATATTGTGGAGAGCTCAGTAAATTTCCTGCTATTATCACAGGGCAACCAGATCAGGCTGTCAAACAGAACAGTGGCTACACCTTACTCTACAATGCGAAGTCTACGAGGAGAAACTACGTCTACGTGGATGCCTTCCGCTGTGGTAGTATGACGCGGTTTATCAGTCACGCGTGGGACCCCAACGCAGCTTTCATAGAACAGCAGACTCGCTCTAGCATGAAGGTTCTAGTAAAGATGATAAAGGACGTGAAGGCGGGCGCGCAGATTACCGTCAATTACGGGAACGAAATGTGGTTTAAGTGCGCATGTGATAAATGCTGGCAAGAACCTTCCGGGGACGACGAGTCGGACGCTGTCATGCACTAAGCTCCTACGTAGCCAGACTTAGTCCAATCAAAGCATACGTAGCTAATGCATGTCAATAACGATTGGTATAACATTGATCGGCTTCCAGCAGGCAGATAAGTGTTTCGACAAAGTTCTGAATGTGGAATATAGTCGATACTAGCAATTTCCATCAAATACGTGTGCGGAAGTTGTGATAAATGCTTTTCCTCGCTCAGCAGTGGATCGGGAACGCCGTGAGTTAAGTGATACTATGTACGAGTAAAGAGTACGTAAATATTAACTGTCCTGGACATAGTTGACAGTATCCCTCACGTGTTTAGTGAAGATATCCCCTAAGTAGACACATATTCATAGCTAGCAACCTCTTAGCAGGATAAACAGAACTACTAGGCTACTCGTAGCTTAAAGTTGGCTCAGTACGACGTGGACGACCGACTCCATCCAAGACAGCCACTTCTTCGCGTCGGCGCTTGCGTCTGCTCACCAATATCTCTCGACCACTGCTGTCTACGTGTGCTGTGACACGTAGGGCAAAACTATCGTGAAACACACGTGCCGAAAACAAAACAGTAACCACATGGCTATACTGTCTATCAACATCCACAGGCCAGCCGTCCACGGATTGCCCTTCAACTTCTTTACGTGCATAGTTCACCCCAAGCTGAGCTGTCATCGCGATGCCTTCCTCACTGCGCTTGTTTGGTGCCACCACGACGTGAGGAGCCGGCAATGAAAGAATAGTAACAACACACGACCTTCCAGCACTCAAACAAGCGAGATTTTGCCCTGCCGCAACACCTAGCAGTTTTGCACGTAGCAACTCGGATACACGACGCGTGAGGGTTTGTGCTGGGAGCACACCAAATTTAAATGCTCGGACGCTGCTTGACTGGTCTTCGCAGCAGGAACGGAGCTCTCTAAGTAGAGAGACCGTTTTGAGACGGCGGCGTAACATAGAGTCCCGCTTTAATAAAGCGTTGAACGTCTCTGCTGGATTATTGGTAGTTGCGTAACCGCTAGGCGTAGGGAACGCCTGCCACAGAGATAAGGGCTCCGTCAACCATTGCCCGCACATGTACTTGGCGAAGGGGTGTAGCCCCGAGTAGCGCACCCAGCGCTTCACCATTGCATACCGCAACGTAAGAAATTTAGATTTGGTCCGGGCGAAGTGTAGATCGTAGCTTTCACGTAGACTTGGAGCTGCAAACCCCGCGGGAAATGGCTTAATAGCGGACTGGACCTTCTTCATTACGTGGAAGAAGCACATGAGGAAACAGTACTCAGGATTGCCTCCGAAGACGGCGGCAAGCGCATTGGATTGCCCTTTGTCGCCGTCAGCCATGGCGTACTGTACCACTAGATCGTGTTGGGTGGTCCAGTAGTAGAGAAGGCGTAGAGAACTTAGGGCAGCCTGGAAGACTGCTGAAGTTTCTTGCGATATCACGAATAACGCCATCAAGTGAAATCGGCGCGACCGGTCTGACACCCCCACGACCAACAAAGGGTAATCACGTGATCACACTGATTCAACTTTTAAGTACAGTCGAGATGGAGAATGAAGCTTTCAGGTGGCACCATAAGTCGTAGCATCAGAGCTTTGGTGGATAACCCGAAAATGAACGGTTTATCGTCCGATCCATTTCCCACCACGGGCTTACCCCCATTCTTCAACTGCTATCCAAACGTGAATGTTTCAGTCATCGACTCGGCGTCGTTGACCGCGTGGGCGTACACCCAGGCTCTAAGTTCGTCCACGCGGTCGAGGTCGTGAAGCATGTTCGGCCGTAGTGGTTTACAAAGTTTTGTACAGTTTTTAGGGACGAGAGCTCGTTTAGTGATGTAGAAAAGTTCCGCGATAGCGCATGACGAAACCGCATCGGCCGGAGATGGTTATCGGCTAGCTCGCGACAGAATGCCTGCTGGGTCGAGGACAGCTTCTTGCGTTTGGGCGACGACACGGTAGTGTTCTGGTATCCGAACTGAAAAACGCTGCGTTCTCAATGTTCGAGCACGTAACGATCTTTCCCCCCACGGGCACTTCAGCTCGCTGGACTCGCCTCAGGCTTGCGAGCTGCACACGAGCAGCCTGTAACGCATCTTGTGGCCGCCCTCAGGGCAAATGGTGCAGGCAAGGGATTGACTCTTCTCAATGTCGAACGACTTCATGCCTTCTAGAACTGCATCGGCATCGGCTGGACTGACGTCGAGCGCTATTTCTCGCCAGCTCACACGCTTTGGCATGGTACCTCAAATGGAGCTGGCGGGGGAGAATGGCGTCGCCTCAGCCCTTCAATGTTCTGTGTGCCACATGATCGCCATGCGAGTGCTGGTTGGCTGGTTCCAGTCCATCACTACCCCCATTTGTGCACTTCCCGCAGTGCACAGAGACATTGCTTTCTATTGTGCTGGCATAGCACTTTGCAGTGCTGACACACGTCTGTTGTGCTGACGCATTGTGACAAGGCTGTACTATTTAGTGTCAGTTAGGCGTTCTCAAGACTAAGGCTGGTACAGTACTGTAGACAGGAAGATGACGGACACAAACACTGACACACAGACAGGTTTCAAGATTAGGGTGGGTAGGATTTTACGGGGAAAGAGACTGGGTGACTAGCAAACAATTTGTAGGACAAAACCAGAAAAAGGATCAGACTATTCTATTTAGCAAATTATTGTATACAAGATGTCTGGAATTTCCGAAGCCAGGATTTCAACGGCGGTCGCCCTCCAGGCTCCGGTGGTCAATCGTTTCTCCCCGCTTGACGCGGAGACTCAATTGTTTCGCACGCGAATAGGCCAATGCTTTGGAGTAGTCGCGTGCCTTCGACTTTGGTACTGGGTCGTCTTTGCTCTCGTTTAGCTACTGCTCTCAATTGGCGGAGCCTCCGTGTCCAAAAGTCGTGTTCTCAGCCTTCCATTTGTAGAACAAAACCAAACACATTTCGATCAAACACAAGACAAGAGCAAAACCAGACACAGGAACGGTTCAAAACCAAGCAAAAAAGTTACCCAAAGCAAACAAACGCACAAATGTAGTGCATTGATAGGCGTTAGCCTTGTTGAATGTGGACCACTGAAAGTATTCAAATACCGAAACACGAATCGCTTGCATAATATACAAGCGATTCGTGTATTTATTATTACAAAGTCGTGCTTCGCCCGGAGAAGCTCTGAAATTTATGTTCCATTTTCCTTTTCACTGTTAACGATTCCCTACCCCTTAGGTATATTAACGTGATTTTTCGACAAAATCTGTTAGCGTTATGAAGGCTGGGATTTCCTGTAGTGACGCATCTCCTGCGCCTGCTTCGCAGCCGCAGCATCTGCGTAGCACTTTCATTTTACTACAGTAACCGCAAACAAGTACTTCGTATATGCTACAGTGCGCGCCATCAATATGTGCGCACCCCTTGCGGTTTAATTTGGGCGTTTTAACACTGAAACTGGATCAGTGGCTATGGATATTTGTACTGGTAGTGCTTCGGTACGAAGTAAACGTACAGCTCAACAGGGATTAATTCGTGTCCGTGTGTTGTGTTCTACACACAATTTCATCCAATACAATATCAAGTAAACCCATTTAGTTTTTGCCGAATCCGCTTGTCTTTTAAAACGAGTAACTAAATTTTTGGTGTAGAATTCCAATGGATCGTATTTGCTTAGCAAGGGAATAAGATTCTGGGGTATGTCTATTTGATGCTTGTTTTTTCCAACAGCGTGCAAATTTCGCTCTTAGCTTCCTATGTGATGCGGCCGCGCTTATTTCGTTCCCTCTTTCGCATAGTTTTGCTGGGGCTTCCGCTCCACCATAGTTGCGGATACACTTTTGTATTGCCACTAAACTAAGCACGCCTGTGCCAACGAGACAAGCACACATGCACTAGGCAAACGGGCGATCAAATTATAAATGGACGGGGTACTCGCGCCCTGCGGCCCCGGGGCAACATCGAATGAATTAGAATACTGTCTGGCTCGCGTGTACCAGCGCCTTTACGGTCAAGACCATCGCCTCCGAGTTGGTGTCGAGAGTGGCAATGGGTGTATTGGTACCCGGCGTCGGTATCTGTTAACCCCTTGAACGCGAAGACTTTTCAGCCCCCCCCCATCGGCTGAATAAACGTGTATGTCAGGGTAAGGATTTCAAATACAAAACTTAAGATGTTATGGTATCGTGTATCGTGGATAATCGCGCATTAAACCTACTCCTATCTATCCGGCTTCTCACGTATCATGTACCGGTACATCCATGTTTGATATAGATAAAAATACACATTTAAGGCCCAACATGTATGTCCAGGTACAAAACCGGTCCGTGATGGTGTTAGAATCGTGCGGGTTTTGAGCAAAGTTATGCGTTCATCATACAAAGTCGTGAAAGTCAAACCAGTTGCCAACAAAGCCAGCTTGCTTAGTAACATGCACTATATACAATAAAGTCAAGCCAGAAGGTCACCATTTGCTGAGTCCATAGTTTTGGCTATGCGCGCACGCTTTGGCTGCTTGCGGTTCCCGTCTGGCGCTTCTATCGGCCAACATCTCGTCCGAGCTACTGATTGGCTAGGGATCGCTCCGTCCTTATCCCGACCTCACCATGGCTGGAGGAGTGCCGGCCTGTACATTGGGAATGTGTTAGACGGTGAAGTGTCAGAGCACCAACCTTCGTAGTATTGAATAAACACCACGAATTTTTAAGTAGGAATTCTCAGTATGGAGTGGGCCGTATTGAGTCCGTCGTGAGAACGGCGTTCTCATAGTCCTTGGCCGAGTGGTCTTGGTATATTGTGGCCCGATATGTGGTCAATTAGAAGATGCGATCTGATATACGGGGGCTGCCCATAGTAGGCCTGCAACATGTATGATGCATGTTAAATATTAGTTTAGTATGGCAGGTACAGGATAACGTTACTTAGGCGTAAAAACTAATCAAATACACATGAGGCCTATAGAATGCAATGGGTTGTAAAGAAGAATAGAGTGTAAAATGCGAGCTCTAGAATGGGTCGTGACTTTTATAAAGGAGCACCTGTAATCTACCAAGTACAACCGCGGGTAATAAAATATTCTCCACCATAACCTGATGTTACAGGGTCTCAAGGACGTAGTAATCACCGTAATGTATTTTTTAATAAATGCATTATTCATCCACACCCACTAGCTATCAAATACTTATCACAACAAGTAGGTTTTCAACGGATATTCAGTAGTTCAGCTCTCTCTGGTTTTGTGCTTATCCTGCACACGCGAATGAGTGTCCGAACGCTCATATTCTGTCCTAGCCTTATTTATCTCTTTGCTGGGGATTCCCTGGTATTCCCGATTGTACATTCATCGAGTCCAACGCGCCATTCGCAGATCAGTTGGTCATTAGTTGATTGGCCTTGTTCTTGACCTATTTATTGCGCTGCGGTGCCTTGGTTGATCTTGCCTTATTGTGAGCGTCCATTCTGTACGCGATAGCAAAGTGATTAATGGTTGGTTAGTGCAGAATCTTGTGTCATACATCTTATGGACCACATACCGGCAAAATCGTGTGTAGTGATCAAAACGGTTAGTGATCTCGGCGTAACTACGTCCTGAATTGGCGCTGAGCGGTCGGTCGTACATGATAAGTAAAGTAATACATCATTAGCGAACGTACAAACTTGTACATACATCATAAGACAACAAACCTTCATCAGGACTCGCTTCTGCGTGATGCCCTTCAAGCAGTGACGAAAGTATGCAATCGCATGCAGAGGATCCCCCAAGTTGTTAAACCGCATCGCTGTGCCCTTGACGGCCTCTTCGTATCTGCTCTAAACAATATATCACCAACGCGGTCATGCGCCTTGCAAACAGTCACGTTATCGACAAACATATCCAGGTTGATTCGATTGAAACGCCTCATCAGCTTCACTTCAGCCACGAAATAGTCTTGCCCGCCGTCCCCACCCTTCTTCCTCGGTTTCAGGCGATGCCTTCATGCTCTTTTCGACTGATCTGGAAAGTCGGTTTACCTCGAGGCGGTTAATCTGGAAATGAGAGGAAGAAATTAGTGGCGGCAGCCGGTGGACTGTAATACCATATAGAGGATGTGCTTGCACCCTCCTATTCTTTCCATTTCTAATACTGCATGTCTCTGTTCGGATAAACCGACTTCGCTTTAGATAAGTGTATCCGATCGTGACGGCAAGGGCATGCCACCTACCCCTTCTTGACTTAAAGTTTGTAAGACCCCATGCAAAATATAAGTTTAAAAAGCTTAACGTGTACGGTCCACGTTAAGAAATCGCTGGTAACATGTACGGTACACGCTCTCGCTTTCAAGGGGTTAAGCTATGGGGGGGGGGGTGCATCTTCAGAGCCGCGACAGCAGAGGTTTCCCATGGAGGGTGGAATGGCTGCCGCGGCTTCTGAAAAACCGAACTGGGTCTCAGCAGGAATAGATTGACTCGGGGGGGGGGGCTTTCAATCCGTCCGAATATTACTACTTTCAAAATCGAAAGTTTCTGCAACGGAGAATACCTGAAACTTCCGATTTGAACAAGTTAACAGCGGGATCACGTCCAGACTTGATGTGCTGAC
Source organism: Phytophthora tentaculata (assembly GCA_033557915.1). Taxonomy (NCBI): domain Eukaryota; phylum Oomycota; class Peronosporomycetes; order Peronosporales; family Peronosporaceae; genus Phytophthora; species Phytophthora tentaculata. The sequence goes on from JAUCEA010000009.1 coordinate 1,216,643, forward strand.
AATATGTCGCCAGATTTTATTTCGAAAGATACTTATTAATATTAATAGGATTAGGTAGGAATGGATTGACTAGGGGGGGCGCTTTCCAAAAATTGCTATTCAATACGCTTACTTACAATAGAAAGTTTCTGCAACGGACAAAATCTGACGCCGTCGGATACTACTTCGAAAAGTGGCTGCCTTGTATTTTGTCGTGATGAACACGCCGCCGGATTGCTCGGATTGTTCAGTAGGTATATCCTCGCCTTGGTTTATCTTCTCGCCTTCGCTTACGCCAAACAATGCTTATTCTGGCACTACCACTCCAAATCTCCTACTTTTTGCGGACGACTTGCGCCCATTATTGCGATAGTGACAAAAGTCTGTGCGCATACGTTTTATTAGCTTTTTACTAGGTTATATAGGCCATGCGGCGCACCAAAAAAGTCGCGGCTTGTTCCGCTCTTTAGCGTGGTGGCCTTTGTTTGTCTGAAAAGCAAGTTGGGCACGAGCAATGGTCCCAACGTTGTAAGGTTGAAGCTCATCTGCCAGTTGGGATATTTTTAGCACCGAACAACTGAGTGCTAGGTGACCCGATATGGACTACTCGAATGGCGGAAGGACGCTGCTGATACCAAAGGCCGGTATCAACATCTGTATTTTTGGTTTTCAATTCTATAGCTGTAGCACAAGTCACACACGCAGTGGGAATATATATTTAACCGAATTCCTTAATTGTTATAATAATATTATTGTTTGTAATCCTGCGTTTCTATTATCCTTGTCGAATGCGTGGCATTCTCGAATTGCTTTGCACTACCACAGCCGTTGGTTTTCAAGAATGAATGTCGAATGGCCGAAGCGCACACGCGCAGATATCCTTTCTCCACTTCCACCCTCAAAACTTTCCTCTAATGTCACGTATGCCACCAGGCTCCTGAATCCAGCGAAGCCTCGCATGGTGATCTGGGTTAGTACCCAGCGAATCGCCTGAAGAGCGATGTTAACGGATAAAGAGCGCTAGCTTCATTACAAAGCCCGCAGCGAAAAATGAAGCAAGGGGTTCCTAAATTGTGTCACGAGAACGAAGGACGAGCGTCGCGGGGCACATGAATGCAGCTACGCGCAACATTTCCATGACAACTCACACAAGACGTTTGCAATAAGAGGGCATTTCAACGTCGAATGCGTCAGTTCCGTGGGTTCCAGATTGCACACATGTGAGTACGGTCGGAGACAAAGCGCGAGAGCGGACTGAATGTGCTCGCCGACGAGTTCTCGACGGTGACCACATAGCTTGATAGAAAATGTATGGGAAACGATGTAGAAACTTTTGCTCCCGAATTTCTACAGGTGTCTGTACCGAAATCTAACAGAGACTTGAGCTTATTTATTTCTCCGTGCTAAGTTAGCTACGTAGGCCTCGTTTGGATCCTCGTAGAAAGAGACCGTTAGGCGCTGCTGAAGTACTTCAGCAAGTACATGTAGTAATACGCTTGTAGTTTGGCGTGTGACATAAGCGTAAAAAGATCCTTTCACAATTAGATTTCTAGACGTGGTCAAATACATCGGGAAATATAGGTTCCATAAAATACGTAATATATTTGAGCGTACTTAGGCGGGTGCAACGATAAATTACGGCAAGTACGGTTTTATGCAAAATAGCGGGCCCCTTTTTTTCGGTATCAGTAACACGTGCCACTAAAGATAGCCTACCGCTACCGCGAGGAAGTACTATCACGGCATGTTTGAAAACTAGAAAAGCTAAACTATCTACAGAATCACAATTTGGCACACTCCACCTTTGCATCAAGTAGCCAAGGTCCAGCTGGATATGATAATGGGCAATGGACAAAATAAGCCTCGACACAAGTGTAGACACCACACACCTCTGTAGCCAGATGTGTTGGTCTTGGTGCATCTGAAAAAAAGTCATTTTGTTTTATTTTTGAATTTGGGAACAGCAACAAACATACAACTTGTAGCTTACAAGTAAATTTCACGGATGATGGTCATATATTATAGTTACACCATATCACGCTGGTATGAGACATCAAGTTACTTGTCGTGGGTAAAGAGACCTTAGCATCAATGCTGGTCTCACAACAATTGCAGACAATACGTTCCTTATCGCACCGCCACTAAACTTGAAACCTGTCTGTCTGTCTGTCTGTCCGTCGTTGTCCTTCTTTCCTGCTTTGACCTTCCGTTTCGCATGGCTACACTCAGCCTTTCTAATACTTCTTCCTCCCATCCTATCAGCTAAACCTATCTTTCTGACGCGACCTAACTATGCCAAAATTACGATTATAGCCAAAACGCGGACACAATTAACTCGCGCCCTGATTGGGCAATAGTTGCAGACCTGCGACACTGACTGGATCTGTTGCACGGTCAGACTGTCTCTGGCAATCTCGATTGAAGGTACGGTAAACATTTTTGCTATAGAATGAAACATACCGATTGGATAAAAACGACTGTCAACTTTTCAGTTTTTTACATTTTGCAACTAAAAACGTGTCCTTTGTTCTACAAATCGGTAACAGTAGCCGCATCAATTTGCAAATACAGTGACGGCCATCATTTTTACACTAACCTTAAAGCGTGCAGACGCTATGGTGGAGCGCGGCTCTCGCGGCCTTGCGATAGCGGCACCTGGTCACAGCGCGTGATCGGCGCATGCGCATAAACTATTATAAATGTATGTTTCATAGCTTATGGGTATCCTAAATATTAATAAAGCGGTTCGATAAGTATACTAATAAATACAAGTTAGACTTTTTTAAATAATAATAAAGACATATAATATTATTTTAAAATATTCTAACTAACAATAAAATACCTTCCTTTACTGTTTTAATTTTAAAAGTTTTAATAACGACCGTATTATTGGCTAATACTTCAGCGCAATCTATTGGAGAAAAAAGTAAATTTATTTGGTTGGTTTACAGTTTGCAAAATGGTGGGCCCTACATGCAAGCAATGCGAGGAGAAGATTGACCCGCTACTGCTGAACCCACAGCAGTCTACGACGGACCTGCGGGCGCGATGCGTCTGATGCGGGAAACTGCAGTACGGCTGTGCATCCCGGACTATTACAGTGCGAAACATCGCGCCACGCTGTATTGCCTGCGAGAACGGCCCAAAAGCGACCGAGTTCTGGGAGGAGAAGGCGCCGCCACCTGATCCGACAGAAGTGCGCCGTCAGGAAAGCCTGGCGAACGTTAAGAAGGCGATGGGTCCTGACTGGTACCCCAAGAAGAAAAAGAGGACAAGCCGCCCTCGCAAGCTGACCACCCGAAACACCAAGTACATCGAGCAAAAGAAGCAGCAGAAGCGCAAGTAACGTGGAATATATATTATTATAGGCCCCCATTACCCTACCTTTGTATATTGTGTACTGACGAATAGTGTGAGGCTTGGTGTCACACATTTTGGTAAACTGAGTATGGCAATGGTGATAGTGCTGACACTCGAGTAAGCTCCGTAGACCGTTTCATATAATTAGCGAATGATATCTACTGTGTACCGCTGCAAGCTGGCTGTCCATATCTGCATACATGCATGCGTCGCAAAAGATGATAAATGCACTCGCTCACTTGCACTCAAACAATACTATGATATTTGTACTTTCAACACTGGTAGCGTATGTTCCACCAATGTGCGCCGATAATAGAACTTCAACATTGAGTGAGCACTTATCGAAGCTACGCGCGACGGATCACTCGCGATCTACATAGATATGAGCACGTGTGCGATAGTGCAGACCATGTAGATGGGCACGGCAAGTCGTACGCACTACCATATTCTACGCAGTACTGTACTTTAGTGTCCTGTCCATAACGACCGATAGAACAGCGCGTTTGAGCCTCGGACGGCTATAAGGCGTGCCCGCCGCGCGCGTAGGTATTGCGTTGACTACTGCTAACAACCGCGTGGTCAGCCTGCCCGTAAATGACTACGGTATGACCTGTTCCCAGTTAGGGATTCGCTTTGCCATAGACTGCTATGTCAACAGCAAAAGCATAGTAAGCTAGCACGACGATGCAAACGTACCGACGAAGCGACAGTGATCCCGTGCAAAGATTTGGTTATCACGAGCGCGTGGCGTAACCATTCAATTGCAATCTCTCGAGATGAGCAATGCACCAACACGTCAAATAGGACGCCAAACTGATAAATAGGCAGCGAAAACACATCATCTAACGTACATGAGCTACACTTATATTCTTTTCTTATTTAAATAACACTACAGCCTGATAGTCTGCGTGCAGCCATATGCACAGAGAACATAACTGAACCAGTCAGTGCCACTCTGTAAGTGATAACTACGCAAATAAGTCAGCCCGTAGGACAATGGCGTGCAGCCTACCATACAGTTAGAAGGCGGAGTCGACTATAAGTGCCAATCTATTAATTGAGACGACTCACGGATCATCTATGCATCGAGGTCCTTCGCTGATATCACGATAAGCCCAGCGAGTCATTAGGAGACAGGGTGTTGGTAATTTGGTCCATCGGCAACTACTAACTGCTCTAAAAGATACCGCACATGCGGAAATAATTAAAACTTCCTCTAGAAGACCGTTGCAATCGACTATATGGTAGCGAATGCCTCGACGATACAAAGTAGTATCTATCATTTAACTCGCCTGGTGGCGGGGTGGGTCTCAATGTGCTTTACTAGACGTGCTTATGCTCGCTAAGCTCACCCGGGATCGCCTCTTTGTTGAGGGTTTGGTGCGCCAATGATCAATGCCCGCCTTCTGAACAACACAGGGTGCGTTTACAACTCAGTGCGCCTCAGCGTTGTGCTGTTCAGGGGCAAAGAGGTTCTACCGAGCGTTAAGACAAAGCCGTACAGGAAAGATGGCTTTCATCTTCAGACCATTTTAAACCCTGGCGGCAGCGACGACGACGACGACTTTCTTGAAACCCTAGACTTTACCTGACGACTAGCAAAACTCATCCGCGCGATGTTTATCCTGCGGATATCTACATGGAATTACCAGTTGGCACGCATTTGCAGCTCAATAAGGTGCTGTCAAGATTGGCATAAACAAGTGTGGTCAGGATAGCCATGAGGAAGGAAATTTGGGTACTAATGGTATTTTGTACAACGTTTCTTGGACCAATTTGATAGAACACGGTATACATATAATACATGTAGCTGTGCCTTAAGTAAGGGTTTCTAAGCCCGCCGCAGCGCAGCGGAGGCGGCCAGCTATCTCTAAACCAACCATCCATGCCCTAGCGCCCGCGGAGCGGGCGCACAGAGCGCTAGTCTTATAAATAAAATGAATGTCCGTCTGTCCGTCTATGTGTGTGTGTGTCTGTCATGTTGCGCAAATCCGGACTTATGATTATCTGGTAAGTCTAGCTTAACTCAGTAAAACCGATTTGTGATATGAAGTATTTCTGATATAAAAGAAATTCTATTTGATTAACTGTAAGTTTAAAAGGCGTTTGTTTGCTAAACGAGAGCTGAGGTATGAGCATACTCAAAACTAAAACTGGAGTGATGTGGCTAAAACAGCTCTAGATGTTAAGCTTATGACCAACATTTTACGGCCCTGTTGTCGTCAAACCTTACTCTAAAAAAAGTCGCGTGCTGCTAGATGCCGCTATTTAATAGAGGGCTGCTTACTAGAGAGTTGGGCTGGTAGTGCATTTATAAAACTTGCGTAACTTTAAAAAGTCTACGCGTTTGCGAATATGCTGTTACACAATCAACTTACACTTCTTTATTTTGCTAATCGATTTGAGGCGAATACGATTAATTGAAAGAGCTGGTCATTTTCAATCCATCGTAAATCCTTCTTTCAGCTTTCACAACCGCAAATTCTCAGCGGGAGCACCTGCTGCGGTGTAAATCCTTCTTTCAGCTTTCACAACCGCAAATTCTCAGCGGGAGCACCTGCTGCGGTGGCCCCCGCCCAATTTCGGGCCATATTTCGTCGCAGTGGTGGTGCGCGAGCTGTGGCGGTTGCTATTTATTACGTTTCACACGCAGCTACGTATTCACACGCATCAACGTATCCGCGCGTCAGCTCGTTAACTACTTATCTTTGCTTTTTTTGTAGCTGCCGCGCTGACAGAAAGTCGAGCGCTGACTATGTTTCAGAGACATTGGCAGTGGACGTGTCCAACTGTCACGACGACACTAACGACGTGTACAAACACCACGAGGCTCTTTATGGTGGACCCTTTTGCCCATTCCAGTGAGAACACGACCAAAGCGGTACCCGCCAAGGCGAGTGGCAAGACACTGCTCGACCTGGGCTGGCCCGCGTGTGACACGTAACAGCGGGACTATAGGTGGGTGTGTTGAGTCCATTGCCAACGTGATCCTGCGGTTGACATTGCGTGGGAGCACCGAACCGACCTCGCCGCTTCTTCTTGAAAAGATATCGACAAGCTGGAGCGATTATTGACTGCAAGAATCACTTCATCTTTTGTGGTCTAAGCTCTTAAAGCCCATGGCCGTAGTTTTTTCGTTAATAACTGCTCAGCTTGCCCACAGAGCAGAATGACGGCCACACTGTTTTTTTCATTAACATGAAATAGCTGTTAATTGCCGTTTTAAGCCGTCATCCTGTTTATGAGCCAATTACCGAACTACCTGAATATTTTAATCAAAATAACTGTAAAACGTGGTGATTTTTCATTTCTGATGCGAAACGCGTATTTTACAGCTTTTTTCATTTGGAAAATGTAAGATATCGATACCTATTTTTCTGTGCGCCACGCCATATTGGTGTCGAATTAATCCCTATTGGGCTGTACGTACTACTACTCGTAGCACTACATGTATATACCAGTATTTTTTCTTATTTATCTACGAAAGCACTTCGAACATTTTAATAACCTGTCACGATGCAGGAACTGGACTAGCTTAATTCAGCACAGCAAGTGATACGGTTGCGAAACTGTCCTCCCTAAATACTGCTGAGCGTTAGGTCTTAAGAGCATGAGCGTTAGGTTTTAAGAGCATCGTTGTTGAGTACGAATAGGAGCGATAGAGCGATAGAGTACATTAGGTTAAATTTCCAGCTTCTTCGAGCGAAGCAAGACTTTCAGATCAACGGAGTGACTAGGTTGATATTATAATATTTTGCGCGGAAAGGTTCACATGTGCGAGGGTGAGAGTTGGCTGCGCCGCTTTGCGGAGCAGCAAGCTCGCTCGTAGGAGCTACAATGCTATTAAGTTCGGGTACGCAAACTGACCTGAAAATAGTTCCGGTGCCCGCATCCATGCCGGCGTGAAGCTAGTACAGAAATAATGAGAACAAAGGAGAATACCACCTATGTCATCAAGTTTGTACCGATTGCAAATTGATATATAACAGCATGAACTAGGGCTGCAATCAATCCATGGTATGTGCCCATACAGAGTGGGTTGGTGTCTTACCAATACGGGCTCGATTTTATCTAATTTAAGGTGAGATATATTGTGTTACTTTCCTGCTGGCATGAACTCTAACAAACTCGATGATATCTAGGTACTAAACTGCTCTGTTGTGGAGATTCGAAAGCGGTGCGATACTGGAAAACACGTGAGAAGCAAGGTCATTGAATATGAATGAGCAGCTGGGTAGAAAGTTTTCATGTATTTTGGTCAACCAGTGCGATAACCACCGTCCCACCATTTATCCTATCGTATTTTTTATGTAACATGGTTGTCACTCAACTACTGTGGCGATCCCATAGTATTGAACTACGGAAGACATTTAACGTGAATTTCCGAAGAAATGAAAAATAAGCATCGCTGAAGTACCACATTATCCTTGAGCTTGCCACCCAAGTTCCAAGGTCAGATTGCATTGCATCGCAGCAATACTTTACGAATTACCTTGCTTGCTTTGATCATAACGTACTCATTTGTGGAACCGGTCTTGTTGAATGCAGCAGTAAAACTTAATTTTCAGGGTGAATCACCGCGCATCAATACTTGGACTAATTTACTACTTCGAAGTAGTAAATTTGTTTTTGCTGCGGTTTTGACGGCTAACTACTCCCGATACTGCTCACTCTAGTAACCTCGCTGCGAATCTCACGCCCCAAGGCCGTGGTAGCAGCCCTTTGGAGTATTATATTAGGCTACACTTAGTGTATCTTTTCATATATGTCGATATAACGCTAGATTTTGAATTTGTGATGAGCAGTGATTGAACGCGTGTCTCATTCCACATAATTTTATACATTTTCTTGTACTGGTAAATGCATTTCGCGTCGTTTTTTTAGTTCTTAACTCTTTAGTAAAGTTGCTGGCTTTGGTTGATGAGACACCGTACGGCATGCCCAACATGCTGCTATTCTAAAGTCTGTTCAAAATAACCCCGCAAGGATGTTTGTGAAGTAGAACTTGCTAAAGTATAAGTCGGCGCCATGTATTATAAAGCAGATAGTGCATTCAGATTAACTAGGTGCGACTTAATGTGAATCCTGATTTGATCAAAGGTTGTTTCATATTAGCTCGGCGCGACTTATTGTGAAACAGAGAGTTGTTTCATATTAACTCGGCGAAACTTAATATGAAACAGAGAGTTGAGTCAGATGAATTCGGCGATAATGCCCCCCTCCCCGCAGCCCCGTCACCAGGCCCTCCTAAAATGGCTTTAAAAAAAGCTTTTTTGGTATGTCTCTGCAATAATTTATTCCGTTGATCATTAGACAATGATAAAGTATACTATTCCGTAGTATTGTAATTTATTATACACATACCAAAAAAAATTATAAATGATAACGATCCCGAACACAAAATGGTAACCTAGCTAAGTTAGCCTTGGCTTACGCGCTTATGACGTTTGACACAGTTGCAGCTCCCCAGAACCGACAACTGACCTTTAAGAACAACAGCATCTCCAGACAAATTGGGAGCAAGTTTTCGATGAAGTAACAGCACGTGCCGCGCCTTAAGGAACATGCGCTCCACCGCATTAGACGTAGGCGGTATGATGCGAACAGCCCCGTAAGCCTGAGCAGGGGGGGCGAAACAAATTAAGAAAAACTAAGGGGCCACAAGTCTAACATTTCGGGAAGAATACCCCGTTTATAGGATTTTCGCAAAAAAGGCTAATAAAACAATTAAAATTAGGAAATCGGCAAAACTTTAGGGGGGGGGGGGCTTCCAAAAAAAACAAAAATGGCCCTCCCGCCGCCCTGGCAGCGAGCCGTTGTTTCTTTCACGCGATCCGCAAAAACACTGCGGTCATCATCTTCGTCGGCGTGGTGAGCTGCGGGTGAGCCAAAATTGTGACCAGGATGTGCAGCTCAGGCGATAGCTTTGTCTCTTTTCAAGCAAAACTTGGACGCACGTCTTTTTGACGCGGCGCACTTTACAATGGAGGCCTCATCGCCCAGATACTCCTTCGCCGACGGATGCCGCTTGATCAAGCGTCGAATATGTCACGCACGCCAAAAAGCATGACATTATCGTTTCTCTGGAGTTTCTAGGAGGCCTACTTGAAGTCACGCAGGTCTTCCTGAAGCGCGCGCAGCTTATTCTCCTCATGACGTGTTGGCATCAACTCCACCAGCCCGTCGTCCGAAGTGTCAATGAGTCCTTGACTGCAAAAAAGTGTTTTATTTTCTTATTTGTCGAGTCCCAACGTGTGGCTTGTCGCAGCCAGGCACCAAAGACGTGCATTTTCTAATTAAAGAAAAAAGTAAAAAAAAATACACAAGTTAAATATTAAAATGTCAGCCAATTAAAAAATGTAAGACTTGCCGAAGTTTTGCCGATTGGCTGAGATTGCGAAACGTTCGCATCAGCTCCTGAATCTTGCTCAACAAGGCGTCATAGTCAGCCATGAATTTCTGGACGGCGAGGTCGAGACAGTATGAGGCACGTCCAATGAGAGGGAGTGAGAGCAAGTCAGACAGCTGGTGTTGATGCCGCATTTATCACCACCGAGGTAGATCACGCCACTAAAGTTGCGATTAAAAAAAGGGAGGATGCCTTCGAGAAACTTAAAGTGGCTTGCTGCAAAGTGATCGGTCACGTCGTCAAACAGATAATCAAAGGCGAGTAGCACTTTGTCACTGCGACCATCGCGCTCGAATACGAGGGAGGGGCTCGCACCACGGAAATGATAGGTTGCAGTAGTCCACACCTGCCAGAGGGATTTTAATGGCGAGAAGGACGCGCGGCGTGTGCCCTCTTTGTCCTCACTTTGGAACTGACGGCCTATATATAAATTAACGAACTGTCAAGAGGCCATCGCCGTCATCGCACTTGTAGAGAGGCTACAGGGCTATGCAGCACGTCTGCCACCCGGCGTAGCATACCTTGTCTTTTCCTTTACTAACGTGGCGCAGCACGTCATCTTCTGCTGTCTATAGCCACATCCATCGCGCCGACAACTCCAAGGCACCGGTGTCTGCGTGGAGAGGTCCTTTGAGGAATGCGCACAAGGGAGAGTCTCACGAATGAGCGCAAAAAAGGGACCCATTGCTTTTTATGTAATTGCTATGCTAATTGTTTTGGTCGCTAATGTTTACTTTTTTAGTGCTCATTCGACATATTCGCCCCACCCCCATATTACATGTACAAGCCAAAACTGCTAATTACAATCAAATCTAAGATTTACCAATGGGTTTATATGTAATACAAGCGACCTCGCTGCGCCGCTTTGCGGCGCAGCCAACGCGCATTTTCAAAACTTGATACAGAACCTATTTGCTCACGTGAATGTAGTGGAAGAAAAAGGAAGTGCAACATACTGGTTTACGTTCGTACATTGTTTTTAGGAAAATGAATTAAAAAAAACATGACCTGACAACTCTACGTGTAAATACGTAGTACTTCTCGCTGTGGTCTATTCTATCGCGTTCGATTCTATAGAATGCTTGAATTGTGGCGCATCTTTGGAATTTTATGCCCAAGTAGAGCATAACATGACTCTCGATACAGCCACACATTCTTGCGGGTGTACTGATGATAAACTCGAAAGGGGTGCCTTTGGATAATGCGTTGTTCCGTCTTACTTTTTTTTAAAGAGTAGCAAGTGTACGGACGTGCATGTAACGCTAACCGTAGTGTTGCACGAAACCACGATAGTCATAATCTATATCGTTCACCCAACGGGAAGTGTATGTTTTCCAGTTTATTCGCTGTGCCCCTAATTTAGAGCTTTCTGGAACTTTCTACTTACCGAATTTAATATTTGTCAGATTGTCTCAACAGACTGTACTGCTATAAGTGATTATGTATATCCAATCAGAAGTCCGGATTTGGGGGGCATGACGGACGGACAGACAGACAGACAGACAGACAGACAGACAGACAGACAGATAGACAGACATTTTATTGTTTAAAATACATAATAGGTACAGTATGTATCCATTGATATCGTCGCATGTTAGCAGGCAAACGTTTAGCGAACCATGGACACTCCGATGTCTCTCGTCGATGCTGCCGACGACGGAGATATCGGAACTGTCAAGAACCTAATCGACAGCGGCTACGACGTCGACAGCGACAGCGTCAACGTCCACGACTTACTACCCGCATGCCGAAATGGCCACGCTCTAATCGCCCCAGCTCTTTATTCAAAACGATGCAGATATCGACATATCTAACCAAGAAGGAGATACACGCCGCTTCTGAATGCTACATGAAGCGGGCATAAGGAAGTATTGGAGCTTCGCTAGAGCTCGGACCTGATAACCATACTGCAAATTCATCCGACGACACTGCTCTAACATGGGCTGCTGCAAATGAACCATAAAGCTTTTACTTAAAAGAGGATCTGTGGTTGATGCAGCCATGAGTGACGGAACTACACCTCTCATGCAAGCCGCTGCCAATGGTCATGACGAGGTGGTGGGTCTTTGTTAGACGCAACAGCTGACATCAAAAAGCTATCCATCACAAAAATCAACCGCAGTCCCATATGTACAGCTATCGGATAGTGCCTACATATCAAACTTGACCGGAGCTCGCTGTAGTCACCGCCTTGCCTATCATGGTCGTCATTGCCAGTGGCGTGCCCAACACAGCTGCCAAATACTGTACGCCATCACTTGTGAACTTTCTGACCTTGTACTGCGTCTCGTGCTCCGCCGCATCGCCATATATTTCCGTACTGCTACGGCGATGCATACAACACTACCAGTGTACACCTGTGACTATAAAATTGTCTGAGGCAACTCCGTATACACAGTATACAATACAGCAAGCATCAATCGCTGTATACTTGTAATGTTGTGGAGTGCGACCTCTTTTTGCGAAACAGAGAGTTGAACATGTATTTACCGTACACCGTCACCATACGAAGGTGAAAACATTCTGCACTTTATTTTTTTTCCATCGCCAGATAGTGCTTGACAAGTGGCTGGTACGCGAAGATTCGCAGCAGGTCCGTGCTGAGACCACCGGTAAGTTCTTCGGTCCCACCAAGCATAACTTGTGATACTGTGTCTGCAAGTATTAACTGGGATTAGTTATGGGCCATAACTAATCCCACACTCATAACTTATAGTGCCATAAATATAAATTTATCCAGTGAGATGGTCTGATTAAAGTGTGGAGTCTAGCGATTGGTTAAAACTGATTCTCAGTTTATCTTTACTAGGGCTTCGCGAGGCTGGGATAGGTTAACGTTAACACCTTAGCGTACTAGGTACCACATAGTTTAGGCTCGAAGCAAACGAATACACCACACATCAGCTAACACATCAGCCAACAAAGATATACTTTAATCGTTGAAATTCTTAACAGAGCTTGCTTTTCGCTACCGGGGTGTTGGGACCACCTTTCGTCGTGTCAGGCCTGAGCCTAATCGAACTTCGAGGAGTAGTACTAAGTTACTTACCTTCATACGCAGTCACCCGACGCTCTTGTATAGCGACATCCATGTGAACATGATCCGGTGTAATTATAAATATATGCACGTTGAAGAGGTGAAAATAGCTTTTTGGTCGAAGAAGAAGATGAAACCAACGCTAGAGCAGTCGCGAGCATTTGAGGCGCCAGTCAAGCGTTAGTTTCAAATTTTCTTTCTCCTGTTAAACCCTCCACGCCACTCCATATCGGAGGTGCTACAATGTAGACGTAATCATTGTGCCGTAGTCGGCACGCCCCCTTTCACAGCAATGATGACTGAAAAGTCAGCGAAACCACCCCATAGCGAGCGCTAAAGACTTTGCCGCCAGAATTCGAGTTGGCGTAACTCCTTATATGAGTTTTCTGAAAAATTCTAGCAAGCAACGACCACCCACGGCTCGTAGAATAATTTAAGTCTTTCACAGCGACTTCGCCACAGCCGGATACAACCTTATGCTGCAGGACCGGAGTACAAGGGTCGCAGGAAGGTACGGCCATTCTGGTCTTCGTTCTTTTCTCCTTCATCATGCAGTGCATGTTCATCATTGGGAGCACGCCCCTCGTGCGCAGTGTCGACATCTGTCGTACTGCGAAGTTCTTCTGCGGGTATGTTGCTTTGACGAGGGTCACAGAAAGGTATACCACTCGGGTGGGTATTCTGGTCTTCGCTCTTCTGTTCATCGTCACGAAGCGCACGCCCGTCGTTGCGACCACGGCGCTCGTGCGTAGTATCTACATCTGCCACTAGTCTGGTAATATGTTGCTGTGCGGTGGCGGCTCCATGATGCTGGACTTGTCCTGGGCTTGAAGAAAAAATGAAAATGCAATAAGCATCGCCATTCCAGTATACCTCGGATTGACACAATTGCAACTTTTATTCATTGATAAAGCAGCAATATGCCAGACTTGAAACTCCAATCACTAGTTGATGTTGCATGCCTGACATATTGATGCTTTATCACTCTTCAATATCCGCGATTGTAAATACTTATAATACACTCTGCCACTGCATATCCAATTCGATGTACGGCTAAGACAATACAATATTGCCGCAGGTCGGTGGCGAACACATTCACAGACATTAGGGAGCTGTATAGGGTGATAAATCAATAACTGCATTATTGATTTTGGGGGCCCTGTAAGTGCTACTGATGGCTCGGTATTTAGATCGATTTACTAGTAGCGACTATCCCACCCCATTAAGGCTTTGGGGGTCATGTAAGTGCTACTGATGACTCGGTATTTGTATCGATTTACTAGTAGCGACTGTGGTGTAGTGTTTTCGCGGGGATCGCCCAGGACCATCCAATAGGAGGGACATGACCAAGTTCAAGAAGTTCAAGCTACGAACGCTCGGTCATGTGACAGAGAGTGACTTTGGTGTGCAAGAGACTCAGGGGAGTCACTACCGACCCTTCGTTAGGGCTCCATTATAGCCAAGACGTCGCTCAAGCCAGGTGATCACTTTTGGTAAGTTGGATTCGTATTCAGCGGACAAGAACTGACGGATCACGGTACGAAGCCTCGGTGGCCGTTGGGAGCGACTATTGCGAAGTCACGGAGCCTGTTTGAACGCTCGGTGGTGGTTGGAGAAGCATCGCAGGCACTCGAAGAGTCGCAAAACATGCGAAGTGATCCATAACGGATCGTAGTTCACTTGATATTTGTATACTCGATTTGGATTGCATATTAGGACATGGCCCGAAAGGGCATCACCAATACAGAACAGAATTTCCCCACTCTCGTACTCAAGTACACGAACTTAAAGCGCATTTCGTCGGAGACTCTGGTAAAAAAAAAACACCGGTTTAGTCGCCCGAGAGATCGAAATTGATATCAATTTGGCGATGCCCAGCAAATTTGGTATCGTGTTCGACGGGTGAACCCTCCAGTCCAAGCATGTTCTCACCCAAGCACACAGAGCGAGGTCCGGCTTCAAGGTAAGCGTCTGGTCAAGCTTGCATGAGTGTGTTATGCCTGTCGGTGGACTCGAAGCTTACTATCGAGGGTTCATCCGGGAAGGCCAAAAGACTGTGTGTGTATTGGCCGATTAGTACCGGAAGGTTTCATGACGGCTATATCTTGCCTATCATGCACTGTTGGGAGTGCTCGTATTGCCTCCCATATATTCTTCCTACCGAGTGTTGAACACTCGGTGCCCTCGTAAAAGGCTTACCCGTGCCTGGTACCCTTCCGCTGTTGGAACCACGAGGATTTATAACACCTGCTAGCCTTGCTCGTGCTAGTAGCGTGTTCTCATTTTCACTGGTTGACCTATATAGGTAGTTCGCAAGGTCCAGTCTCTCCCGGTGCAAGGACAGAACTGAGGTCTTCAGGTCCGCCAGAACGATCGTTTGCCGTTCTGGTAGACGTATTGTTGTGGGGGCATCCTAACTACACTAGTAGCTAGAGTTCAAGTGGGATTTCCAACACCACAACTGGTGCCGCGACCCGGAAACAGAGTGTGACCGTTGCGTATTGTTTGTATAACCCTCCAGTTAACGAGCTACCAAGAGAAGAAGTAGAAGAACAAAAAAACAAAAAACTTGGCGAAAGGATCATTGGTGGTACGCGTCGCACATGCATCTTCGCGCACAACGAGAAGTACAACAGCGAGCCTGAGAACGACGAGAGCTACAGCACAAACGAAAGAGACGCCGAAAAACCCGAAGTCGATAGGGACCCCGATAGCCTGTTGTAGCGGGTTTCAAATTCGGTAATACACACCAGAAACCCCGTGGTTCGGTCAAAGCCTTCTCACGAGAGAGAAGGCAGCACATTTAGCAATGACACCCCCAACAATGCCAGCCCCAAACGCCAAAGGTCAACCGGTGAGAAGATAACACAGGCCATACTTAAAGATTGCTGTTGTCCACAAAACATTAGCTGAGGCCAGTATGGCTCGACATGCCAATGCTAACGTAATCAAAAAGTCAAAGTCGGATTTAGCTATCAAGATGTTTCGAGACTATGGAGATTAGAGAAGAGAGAGCGAGCGTGACTTGAGGACTTGTAAAGGAAAAGGAGAAAAAAGAAAAATAAATTAGGAATTAGTGGTGGCGAAGCTGGTGGCCTCGTCAACTATGGCGTACAGTATAGATGTAACGGGGTACAAGCCCCAAGTGTACCCAAGTTACATGAAGAGTGACTAGGTCACTCTTCGGAAGTACTGGTGCATGGTCCCAGTGGCTCCAGGAGCCAACCATTGGATAATTACATAGCTTCATTATAGGTGACTTATAGTTTGTATTAACTCAAGCTTAACCTTACCTATAAATTTATTCAGTCTTAAACGTACCTTTTACTGGTTACTTCGTCCCCTCAGACCCGGGACACGTGAACTGCCGTTCACTTAGAGTTTGTATACTCTCGGAAGCTCTTACTTCCTCAAGCGCAAGGTGCTGTGTGACCCCGTCACACTTGGTAGCACTTGTAGCCAATCCACGCCAACGCGGGTAAACTACCTGAACATCTGAGGTTCTGTAATCATGGACCGGAACAACTTTGAGCACCTGAACGACTCGCAGTTCAAGTCTGTTCGGAAGATGGCAGGCATCTTCGGGATGGAGGTCTTCCAGAGCCTGGTGGCGTCATCACCGGCCGAGCAGGTCGAACGTGTCAACGCGTTTGACACTTATGAGCAAGGGCTCATCGCGCACGTGCGAGGAAACCTGCAGGCGCCGGCGGCTGAAGGGAAGCCGCCTCACCCGAAGCCATTGCGGCTGAAGGTGAAACCGTACGAAGGGAAGGAAGGTGAGAACCTTCACTTCTAGGTTCGAGAGGCGGAGCTCGCGATGGACGCGGCTCTGATCTCGACCGAGCAACTCCGCGTTGCTCTAACCTTAGCGGTCATGCCAAGAGTTGGGCGTACGCGCGGGAGGCGACCTCGCCGGGATGCTTCACATCCTGGGCTCAGCTGTGTGAACAGCTTCGATCCGCGTTCCTCCTGGCGAACTACGAGTACCGGCAGCGCTAGCGCTTCCTCTCATGCAAACAAGGAAAACGTGAGCTGCACGAGTACATCCAAGAGGTGCGGGAGCTTACGGCATCCCTAGTGGGCAACCCACTCAACGAACACATTAAGGTGACAATGTTCATGGACGGCCTTCGAGTGGGCCCTGCGCGCACTCAACTGTTCCGGGTGCAGTCAAGCGCCCTCGAAGAGGCGATCCAAGTCGCACTTGATGAAGAGTACAGCCATCGCCAGGCGCGTACACCGGCCTCAGCGTGGCCTGGGAATTCATCGCTGAATCCCAGTCGGGCAGGCTCCAGCGGACCAGTCCCCATGGAACTCGGTTACGCCGAACAGCACGACATTCGCTGTTTCGGCTGCGGGAAGCTGGGCCACTTCAAGCGAGACTGTCCCGCGAAGAGACACCGCAGGCGGTTCGGCCCCAAGCCTGTTCTGATGGGTCGCTAGCAGAAGCCACGATCCCGAGGCCAGGGGAGCGCCGGAAACCAGTAGGGGCGGGGCGCCTTACTGAGGAAGATCTAAGTCTTTGTGAACAGTACGCAGGTGGCGCGTACCACGGGGACTTAGCCCCTGAGAGTCTTCGCACTCTTGAATCGGCGAAGGGCTGCGATGGGCTGCTTGTAGTTCACGGACGTGTACGGGGATACGATCATCCCTTTAGAATCTTGATCGACTCTGGGGCGTCGAAGAACTTCGCACCCCGCCGGACGGTTGCTCGAATTAGCAACAAGTGGGCCGATGCTTTGAGGGAAAGCAAAGGCAACGCGGCCATGTTAGTGCGCCTGGCCGACGGGAACACAGTTATCGTTCCTAACATCCAAATGGATCTGGCTGTCAAGTTCGAAGACTTCGACAGCATCGAACAGTTTACTGTTCTCGACATGGATCCATACGATTTGATCCTGGGCATGCCCTGGCTCGAGAAACACGAGCCGTGGATCGACTGGCGAGGCAAGGCCATTGGTGCCAGCCGCTCTGCGGTGGCCGACAGAGCATTCGTGAGTCATGTTCCCGCCTCTGTCAGGACCTGGGGCGAGCGCAAGGACTGCCAAAGTACCGAAGCATCCGGCGGATCCTTGGGAGTCGTCGACGTACAAGACGACTCCGATGAAGCTTCGAAGGTGGCGACGAAGACAGACGTCGGCCAAGTGGGTAACACTGGTCCACAGACGGTCGCGCAGACCTTAACAGAAGAGGAAGACGCGGGACGCGCTACCTGTATGGGTAACACAGCTTCACACGAGGTTGCCCAGACCATAACTAAAGAGGAAGACGCGTGGTGCACTTCCTGTGTGGGTAACATAGTTCCACACAAGGCCTCGAGTGCCTCAGATGTCAGCATCACGACATCCTCAGACGTGGGTAACGAAGTTCCACGTCACGGTCGCCGTCGACGACGACGCCGCCGCCGCAAGTCAAGTCTGAACCATGTTCAGACTGAAGCCGTGCACAACGACTCGGAGTCCAGGGCCCGGGCTCCTTCGACACCGTCAGTGGAAGAGTGTTATCACATCTTCGATGGCGAGACCGGTTTACCCGTCAAGGCATCTGGTGTCCACTTGGAACCGTTGCCAGAGGTTGCAGAGATACTGAACCTCGAGGAAATTACGGCAGAGTTTTCCTGGCCAATCTCAAGGCTGGAGAGATTGCCGAGATGGTTCTCATCAAACACGAGACCTCTCAGGAAGAGTAGAACTCCTCCTCTGTCCTGGACGAAGACGTCATCGAGGAGTTGAGTAAGCAGCGTCCATCGCGCTTGGGTTCTGAGATTCTGAAGAACCCCAAGGATCCGGTGTATCCTTTGGTGTCGGAGTATGCGGACGTGGTGACAAAGAACCCACCGACCCAACTCCCACCAGATCGTGGAGTACGGCACGAGATTGATCTCGTGCCTGGCACAAAGTGCTGTGTCACGAGGCAGTGGCCTCTCCCTCGTGAACAGTGCGAGGTGATTGATGCCTAGTCCCCGCACTTGACGCAGACCTTCTGCGTTCGAAAGCCGAACGGGAAGTGGCATCTGGTTCACATTTATAATAAGCTGAACAACGCGACGGTGCCGGCCCAGACACCAATCCCACGAAAGGATGTGTTGTTGAACAACATGGCCGAGTGCGTACTGTACAGTGCGCTGAATTTGGTAGACGTATAATACCAGATCCTGATGCGCGAATGCGACATCCCGCTCACCGCGGTGGGCACTCCAAGCGGCATGCTTTGGGAGTGGCTTGTCATGCCACAGGGCCTGGCTAACGCCCCAGCGACATTCAATCGCTTGGTTACGCAGCTGTTCCGGCCGCTGCGTGCCTTCGTACAGACGTACTTCGACGACATCTTCGTCCATAGCCGTGTCGAGGGAGGCAAGACGGCCATGGAGGTGCACCTCCGTCGAGTGTTGGACGTGATGAGAGCGAACAAGCTCTACGCCAACATCGACAAGTGCGTCTTCGCGTCACCAGAGATCAAGGTTCTCGGTTGCTTCGTTAGCAACGTGGGCGTTCGGGCTGACCCAGACAAGGTCAAGGCCATTGCAGCATGGCCGACGCCCAGATCCCAGAAGGATCTCAGGAAGTGGTTGGGTTTGGCCAACAACCTCCACAAGTACAGCGCAGGGTAGGCGGGTCTCGCAAAACCCTTGTCGGACCTCCTGAAGAAGGACGTCGACTGGCGTGGGAGCAGACGCAATGGGACGCCTTTGATAGCGTCAAGGCCAGCCTTCAAGAGACACCGGTCCTGGCCTTGCCGGACGAGACGAAGCCGTTCGGCGTCGTCTGTGACGCTTCCGATTATGCGATCGGCTCCGCATTGCTGCAGAACGATGCATACTGACATGAACAAGTCATCTCGTTCCAGTACAGGCAGCTTAAAACCGCCGAACGGAACTATCCTGTTCACGACAAAGAGCACCTTGCCAAAAAGTATGCCCTCGTCAAATCTCGAGTTCATCTTCTGGGCTCAAGGCCCTTTGTGATCTACATAGATCGCGCATCCTTGAGGACGGCGACCAATTCGCCTCACCTCTCCCAACCGATGGCGAGGTGGCTGTCTTTCTTCGCGGTATACAACTTCCGCGTTGAATACAATCCGGGCAAGCTCAACGTGCTTGCCCACGCCCTGTCTCGGCGTCCGGACAATGAGTTGGCCCACATCACACGGGTGACAACGGATCTTTATGATCGGATACGCGTGGCATATCGAGACGATGAGGCTATTGCGCCTATCGTCAAGTTCCTGGCAGCAGGAACGGACGCAAAGTCTGACTGGCTTTCGCCGCGGCAGCGTTCCCGGCTCCACCGGTATGAGTTAGTGGATGGCCTCCTCTATTACCGGGTGGAGCCTGGTGATCCTCTACGGGTGGTCGTACCCAACTACGAGGATCTGAAGTTTGACATCCTCGCAGAGGCGCACGATGCGCCCTCCAGTGGCCACTTGGGCCGTGAGAAGACCTTCCGCTCGGTCTCTCAGGCCTTTTGGTGGACCCACATGTACAAGTGGGTCGCCAAGTATATGAAGACATGCGAAACATGTCACCACGCTTCGGCTCCGTTACAGAGCCTGCCCGTACCTGCTGATTGTTGGAAGTCGATGAGTCTTGACTTCATCTTTGGCCTTCCCGCCGACGGACACGGCAACACCGGGATCGTGGTGTTCGTGTGTCGGCTGAGCAAGATGGTACATCTTGCTCCGGTCCCCGTTGCGGTCACAGGCGAACAGACCGCACGACTATTCGCCGACGGCTTGTTTTGCTATCACGGTCTGCCCGAGACGATCGTCTCTAACCGAGACCCGCGGTTCACCGCTTCGTTCTGGATAACGCTGTTCCCTTTGCTCGGAACTCGTCTACAGATGTCCACGGTCGACCACCCGCAGACGGACGGCCAGACGGAGCGCGTCAATCGAGTGCTCGAGGACATTCTACGCAGCGTCTGCGCTGGAGCTCCACGTACGTGGTCGTCACAGATCCCAGTTGTTGAGTTTGCGCTCAACAACGCGGTGCACGCGTCCAAGGGGCTCACGCTGTTCTACTTGAACGGCTTCCGCCACCCCAGAGTGCCTCTCACCCTTCGAGGAGACGCCAAATCCTCTATTTTAAGTGGGGGAGAGTCTCCGAAAGCCCTTTCATCCCAGGTCTCAGATGTGAGACCGGTTTCTCTGCGGAAACATGTGGAGTCTTTTATGGACACCAAGCTGATTGTGATCAGCAGGGTCCGCGATGCAATGGCAGAGGCCCAGGACAGACAGAAGGAGTACTCGGACAAACATGGAAGAGGAAACTTAAATGTGTTCAAAGTGAGCGAATTTGTGTTACTCGACACTAGAAACCTACCGCTTGACACTGTCAGCTCTGTCGGCAGCAACAAGTTGAAGCACCGCTTCATCGGACCGTTCGCGGTCCTGGCCAGACACGGTGCGTCGTACACCATCGACCTACCAAAGTGAATGACGACGCACCCGACGTTCTACGTTGGACGTCTTAAGCGGTTTCATGATCCGCAGGGGGTTGCTGGCTCGCAGACCCACCTTGTTCCAGCTCCTCGAAGCGAGGAGCGGCCTCTGACATCGACGGGCGCGCAGGAGCGTGCACCCAAGGCTCGCGCTGGACAGCAAAGCTGCGATCGAGATCGTACGCCGGAGGGGCCCCGTACGAACGGACCGGGTACGCCGAGTACGCACCAGGCGTACGGCTGGGAGTGCGTCAAAGGTGGCTCCGGACGTTGTTGTCCGTACTCAACGCGTCGGACCACTAACGCAAAATTCATCACAGAGAAGTAGTTCTGCAACTCTCTTTTCGTAAAACTTCTCGGTGACAAGTGATACGCAATGTTCGTTTGTGTTGTAAACTGAACATACAAGCGGCACGCAATCTTTATTGTGTTGTAAACTGGGCAAACACTTCCGTTTCCCTCGCCACCACCAATTGAGTAAACAGGCTTTCCATACAAAGCTGCTAATAGATGCTCGCTTCAGTTCCATATTTTATCTAACATGCGCACAACCTTTCAAAGAAGATAAGAAGCTCGTATTGCTCGTTCATGAGTATGAGAGCCAAGGAAAACGAGTATGTTAAAACGACGTGGCACGCACAATGCGCATCAAGCGCCCCCCTAAAAATTTTGAGGCACGGTTACGAGCGCTGAAGCGAGCTTATGGCAAGGAATTATCGCGTTTCCCTCCTTGTTTTCTCCGCTGCCACCTCATAAACTTCTAGCATTTGGCGCTTTCGTCTACACCAATCAAACCAGGCCGAACGAGCCGTCCGTGACATTTTTAGCGTTGCTTCAGCTGCTGACGTTCGCCAACAAGTTGGTAAGACAGATGAGAATGCGGGGGGGGGGGGGAGCTGTTACCGGCCATGGTGCCAATTATTATCGGTAAAATCGGGAATGTACGCGCCGACGACGTGTTTCTTGACATTGGAGCCGGCCTGGGGAATGTCGTGGCTCAGTTTGCACTACAGACCAGCGCTAGGAAATGTGTGGACATTGAGAAGCGAAACGATGTTGCTTTTAGAGGGTCCAAGTGCTTGCGCGATCACGCCCCTCGGTTCTTACTTCTTCACAAAGCACATATATTACATGGAGATGTTACGGATACCACGCTATCGGTTCATGCGCCATTCCAAGACGCAACCATTGTTGACCTGAACGATTTTCTGTTCCAAGAACCGGCCAAGCTTGTAGTGCAAGATCAGCTTGGGCAAATGGCTAAAGCTCGCCGCCTGATTGTATCGACATCCCACTACTGTCCGCGTCATCGGCCAGCATGTCAGAAGCTTTTCTGTGCGAGCTGACGCATAGTGGATACATTCTATGGTACAGGCAGTTGGAAGTCAGCTCCTTGGTATCTACATGTACAAGCGATTGCCGTAAGCGCTAGTAGTGGTAATGGGGCGACTTGGGTAAGGTGCCATCCGCGAGTGTAACGTTGGAAGTGACTGCGTCGGAGGCGTTCGGATTGATGTCCACCTCGTGCGTGTGGGCATTTTCGATCTTCGTGTCGGCGCCGGACGTGGATCCTACAGTGGACGTTTCGTCAGTATCGCGCGTGGCTTCGTATGTGGTCTCTACAGTGGGCGTATTATCCGTACCGTACATGGCCTCCTACGTTGCAGTGGTGTGAGCAAGTTGGACGTGCAGCGACTTCCCCCTAGCGTATCGTAGGCGTGGCCATCCGCGGATAGGAAGATGGAAACGACTATGTCGGAGGCGTTTGGAGTGATGTCACCTTGTACATGACTGCGC
Source organism: Phytophthora tentaculata (assembly GCA_033557915.1). NCBI lineage: Eukaryota > Oomycota > Peronosporomycetes > Peronosporales > Peronosporaceae > Phytophthora > Phytophthora tentaculata. The sequence goes on from JAUCEA010000009.1 coordinate 1,239,663, forward strand.
TCTTGTGCTTAGTGTCAGCACCGGACGTGCTCCTACAGTGGACATGTCGTCCGTATCGTACGTGGCCTCGTGCGTTGCAGTGGTGTGAGCGGGATGGGCGTTGGTAGTGACACGGCAGCGAACCTGTCGTCGACTTGGGTCATGGCCGCGGATGTGAGTTGGAAGTGACGTCTCCGATACGTTGGGTGTGGCGTCTACCGAGTACATCACAGCGCTATCAATCGTAGTGTGATCACCGTGGGTGGTCACATCAGTGATTTTTTTGTAGAAGTACAATTTGAACATGTTCTGGAACGTCCGATCACTCTTGTTGCTAATCCACGAGTTGCTTAAGTGCCATATACGTTTGATATTTGCAACTATACTTTATGCATGTGGGATGCACGTTTCCCGCTAGAATGGATTGCATTCAAGTTGAATATTAGATGGAATGTAAAATAGCTGCCATTACTCAAGCTATATTATAATCTCCTCAGCGACCTTATCCAAAGTGGAAGGAGGGTGACTACTAGAACTGGCACTACTTGTGACTTCTTGGCTACGAAGATGTAGTTACTTCAGTTTCACCAAATTGGACGTCTCCGTACGTTTCCACTCTCAGAGAACACCCGCTGAGGAAGGTAAAACCGATGGAACTTGTCCCAACAAGTCCAAGTGTTTTCTGGACAGGTAAACGGACTCTGGAAATGTTTGCGAACACCGCGGCAGACGCACACACTGTGTATAGCTATAGTCAGTCACTTCAGTTCGGTACCTGTCTTCGTAGCGGCATACAATACACTGGCGCTTTTTCCTCCCATGACCTTTGAACATTTGCTTGGATGATACCGACGCACATTGCTTGGGTACGCTGCGCTCATTCACAGCAGCAAAGGGGCTTTTTGTGGGAGTGATAGCTGCATCCATTTGTACGAGGCAGATATCACCAGTGATAACTACACCCATATCTTCCACGGTCTTGCTGCTACCAAACGCTATTCGACCATCGCTCGGTGCGCGTTTCCATTTACCATTATTCAGCTCTGACACTAATTCAGTGAGGAACGTCCGATGTGGGTCTCGGTCTCGGGAAATATCAACAACCAGTCTTGTCGTCAGGTAAGCGTTCGAGCGCGCGACGTCTATGAGAGCAAGTGCTAACTTTTTGTGCCAACGTTTGTACGAATGGCCATCCGCAAGCGAGAATCTCGATCGGATCTGATCCAAACGATCAACCCCTTGCATGTGCTTATTGTATTCCCATATACACGTAGGAGCCGGAAATTCTCGATTTTCATTTGCAACCCGTCGTGTTACTGTCGTCGACGAAGTAGCATCTGCATTTGATACCATCGTAACTATGTTGCCGTCGTACCATGAGGCAGCTAGCATGCTGTCATAAATTGCCACTGAGAGCTGATAATCACCCCGGCTTTGTTTACTGCTGCCACGAACAGTTCCACGGCCGTACAAGCCCTTTAGTCGGAGGTCAAGCAGTAACTGAACGCTTGTATACTAATTGTCCATGTTGATAATTCGTCGTGAATGAAAGTAAGGCCGAACCACTTCTAAGACATGCTTCCTGACTTGTTTGACGTCCTCCAGCTCTTCTCGAAGTTGCTGGATTTGTTCGGGGTCCACCACATTCTCCAGACGATCCGCGATATCACTGTTGCTACAGTGAAGTCGATAGTCGAGTGCAATCCAGGTTGTCGCTTGTTCGATATAGTTGTTAGATGCTCGCTTTAAACCTTCATCCTGTTTATGTGCCCATTTCCAAATATCCTGTTAATTTTAAATCAAAATAGCTGTACCACGTGGTGATTATTCATTTCTGATGCGAAACGAGGATTTTACAGCTTTTTTTCATTTGAAAAATGTAAGAGTTCGATACCTACTTATTTGTGCGCCACACCATATTGGTGTCGAATTAATCCCTATTGGTCTGTACGTACGTACTACAGTACTACTCGTAGCACTACCGGTACCAGGATAAACTCTGGATCTAGAGAAATAAATTCTAGACGATTTTGTACACTATAGGTAAAATACAGCTCAGGTTTTTGGACAAACGATCCAAATACAACTACCAAACCCTGAAAAATGCTTTTATTGTACGTGTAACCCCGTTAGAGATCTAGTAAAATGGAGAAAGATATTGCGGCAGAATTGTCAAGTTACTATTCACGCACACTTTGCATAGCATTAAGTCTTGCCAAGCCATCCGGTCGTGAGTCTTGTTAATCTTGTACTAACCCCCAAGGTACTTGCGGTACTTCCGAAGAAGCAATTGGCCGACGATTTTCTTCAAATCGTTCGCAGCATATCCAGCTTCGTCCCACTTTTTAAATTCGGTGTGCCGTAGCGTTTTGCTGCTCCGCATGGCAGACAAGACAGCTTCGGAGAATTCGATGGCTCTCTCTTCATCGTCGCTGGCATCGTTGTCATTGCCAACCCGGCCACTGACATCCTTGATAGCATCGTCGTCGATGCCCGTAGCCTTGGTAATTCTAAGCAGACGTTTGTTGGATATGGCCGCAATATATGAAGAGTAAGGCAGGTCTACAATCTTGGCTGCTGCAGGGTTAATCTGGCCTGATTACATGGCTACCGGAGCAGCGTCGAAGGCCGCAAGAAGAGAGACTGCAGTCACCAACAAAACGTATTTGACATGCATGATGAGGGAGGAGATGTGAGCAGTAGGAAGCTTGCTGTAAAGTGCGCAGATCGGCCTAGCTACCGTAGCTACACTCATGGAGGCGACTTGGTGCGTTTTCTTGGATGGCTAAAAAAACACAAGAAAACTTAGCGATTGGAGATTACGCTGCTGCGGAGTATACCGGTGCGGACATGGGTTGGTCTGGTAATCCGACGCCAGTAAATATAAATGTACCATAAAACTGTTTTCACTGTTATCCCTTGTAATTAAGCACGATTCAGCTTTCTAACGGATACGCTGTATTACCCCACATATTCAGAATGGTTGAAACACGATCGGACCAACTGCATGCGGCCCAACCAAGGAAGTGGTGTTTGGGTCTGTACTTCGACTGAACACGAGAAAATACAAAGCAGTGGCACTAAGTTGATTGGCTACGTTGTCGGTTTTGGCTAATATTTACCGTAAAATTTTCGGTTGGTTGACCTACAGAAGTCCTCCTGAATAAGCGTAGTTCTGAATTTGCATACCTTATTATATCTACTCCAAATTATAAAATAGATTTACTCTGTACGGAGAATAGATGCCCCGTATAACCCCTCTAGGTACTGGTGCCCAGAGTACTCGTATATCACTTACACTGTAGAAAACGATATTTCGGATTTGGAGGAGTACGGAGCCAGCTGTTGGCTAGAGTTGATGAAAATTTCGTATAACGATTTTATAAGACCATTCATATGGTTTTCGTGTGTGGACCGGTACAAATTAGGTAAGTAGCGCACAGCAAGGAGGCTTCAAGTTTATCCCTATAGGCTGTACGTACTTCCTAAGGCCCTGCCTGGTCCAGGTGGGGGAACGCGTTCTCAAAAATTACCGCTGTAAGATCAGTGATTGGTCAGTTTTTCGATAGTTAGGGCAGTTCATGTACTAGCCCCAGAACACCAACTTGATGTGTTTTGAAATGAAGTCATTGCAGAACACGAACTAGCAAATTGTCTTTTCTTTGAAAACCCACAAACTGACTTTTAGCCAATCATATACTTAAAATTCAAGTTCAGAACGTGTTCCCCCACTTGGACCAGGGCCTAAGCGAAACACTACCAGGATAAATGTTTATTCTGGCCGTTAAAACTGCTGTCTAGCTTCGATTCCATGACGTTATCCGCAGCTATGGTTCCCATCGGCCGTCAGCGATATACTCTCGAATTGGGCGAACGACGTTCGAGCCACATGCTACACACGACTCTGTCAAAAACCACCACCTAGTATGGGGTGTTAGCCTGCCAGTAACACGTACTGGGCACTAACTTCTTGGAAGTAAATGCTCGGGCGATAGACCTCAATTTTAATTTTAAAAAATACATACCGGAATTGATTTTGATCAACCCTGGTCATACAACACTGCGATATATAGTATACGATGCGAGAAATTACCACAACTCAGTGAAAGCACAGAGATGTGTCAAAAAGATTTGGGATAATTGCCCTAAAAAGCCGTGCCTCAGGGAGCGCATAGTAATCTTTGAGCTCGCTTATTCTTAGTATAGATGTGGATACTGTATAACTGCAGTGACAGCACAAAATTTAGTACAACCGGTGTTCCTACTAATTGGGTCAGTTCGAGAAGTAGATTATCGCTAAAATCATCGCGTAGTTCATTAAACGCTTTCATCTTGTGTGTTTTTTAGCCGACTGCCATGGTTTGGGCTTCATGTCGGCTACTTAAGTGTGTAAAGTGCGACAGGAGTCTCTCCCTCCTCTCTGGGACCCACTTCTAGTACGCCAACAAAACCCACCATGCTCGTTTTGGTTGCCAATCGAGAATTTTATCGGATCTGCTCAACCTTTTAACCTTTTAGGCTGGATGCGGATTAATAGCAGATACTACGGCGGCGGTCTATCGCCAGAATTTCTGTGCGGAGTTACCTCGAATATTAATTGCCTCTTTACCACTAGCTGCGGGTTGGTTTTGCAGCTCGTTGCTTGTTTCTGGTCTTAAAATTTATGACAAGAAATGCAGCATTATATCATTCGTTGGGACTATGGAAACGTGTAAATAGAACGTTAGATGTGTATAGTGAAGAGGATAGCGAATCACTAACTTTTAAAAAACGTTGAATTAATCCCTTTGTGCTCTGTTACAAACCTAGGGAAAATGCGAGCGTCATTGGTGGAATTCCGAGTGGAAATATTTGAAATGGTGACATCCAGCGTGGATGTAGGAAAGGCATTTCAAGCATGTATGCAATTTTTATGAAAGCAGTAGATAAAAAGAAGTAGCCGCATATGAACCTACAAAATCATCTTTAAACCTCGCATTGCGAGCAATTTTAATCATTTCGGTATTGGTTCGCATGGTGTCCAACAGCATCACTTCCACTTCTAAATATTATTGCATTCTCATTTTTGAGAGTCCACTAAGATAGTCGCTTGTTGGCGCTAAGGATTTTCTTTATGCCACAATTGGAGCTCCTCAACTAAATCGAGACAAATATTAGTACATAGCCTTTGTATTAGTACTATCTGCTAGCACTGACATCAGTCCTCCCCAGTGTTCAAATCGTTTTGACATCTCTCAGTGATTTTCACTGACTTATGGTAATTCCTCTATACGATGCATTTGATTCAGGCTACCTCGGACGGGTAATCAAAGAAGCGTTATACTCAAGGATAAAGTACTGTATCCTCGAGTATGACCTCAAGCGTTATAAAGTATCCTCGAGTATTTTGCAGAGTAATCACTGAAGCGTTATACGACATAACGCTTCACTGATCACTTCCCAAGGTAGATCTGCCTCTGTTTCCCGCTTTCCCCGTGTGTATGACATCCACTGTATGTACAACACCAAAACGCACGCATCCGACGAGCTCGGAAGGAGCTCGACTCCCCCAAAAAACAGGCGAGCAGTAAAACCTCGCGAGTCGAGTTTGCAAGGTTTTACTGGGTTATCAGCTTTAGAGGGGGAGCTCGAATTTTGCGGCGCCAAAGCTCGTTCTCAAGGTCTCTTATTCGCTGAAAAGAAACACAAATCAACTTCTAGGATTGGCCATTCACAAGTTTTACAAGCTGATAGAGCGTGGCCAAGGCAACGGATAGCTCCGAGACCGAGTGCAGTGCGGGCGTGGCCAAGGACGCGTGCGAGCGCTGCGGATAGGACCAGAGAGTACGGGGTCAAGACCACGGATAGTGCTGAAACCAAGTTCAGCTGATAATTGTTATGACAAGGGCGCAAAGTGAGGCCGGGAGGCATGAAGGAGAGCGAGCGTTAGCTCTAGTGGCACCAACATATAAAATAATGCTGCTTATTTCGTAACCCCACTACACGTGTTCTTAGCGCCCACGCTGCTTGTTGGCCATGGCTCCGTTGTTAGGGTGGATCGTATTGTGGATATCTGCCAATAGAGAACTTTAGCTCTGGAATAATTCAAGGCGGAATAACGAATATCTGGATGAAATCTGGATGAATGACGGATAGAGTACCGCTGGATATTCCAATACTCTAATCCAGTGGAATAACGCGACCCTTCGCTATTCCACTGGAATGTAATTCTGGACGAAGGAAATTCTTATTCCACAGCCTGAGTTATTCCAGAAACTTAAGTTCTCTAATACCGTGCCGCTATCACGAGCTCGACTTGAACATCTCACGCATGGAGTGAGCACAACGTTCGATCGCGTGTCATGTGCTCGCTGCTCTCGTACTTAATGGCGCCAGCAATAAAACCTCATTTTTCGAGCTCGCACAAAATGCGGCGAGTCCGCAAATCAAGGTTTTACTTATCGTGTACCCATGTCTCGTCGGATGCGTGCCAAAACGAAAACCTTGCACAACCAAACAAAGCAAATCGACCAATACCAAGGGTACGTACTGCAATTCCGCCGGAACAAAAGACATGTAGAGGATTGAGCAAACGGTATCAGCAGGAAGTCGCACATGCACTCGAATGGTCGATCCGCCGGCTATCTGTCAGTGCACGATTTTTTGGGGTGCCCATGATAGGCTCCATCCGCTGAGGAACAACTGAGAAGATTTGTATTTCAGCTGATATAAGAACAAAAGGTGCATTATGTTGTAAAGGAAGAAAGAGGGCTGGGACTAAAAAGAAGCTAGGAGAATTAAGTGTTGCCCGCTAGAATCTCCTGGACGAAGTAGAGTCGGCATTCACCATCCATTCCATAATACATCATCGCCGCGTTTTGGTTGCTGGCGAGCAGCTAAATGATACGAAAACGGTCTGCAACTCCAATGTTTTGCGCTAGCTCGTCTCTGTTGAGAATGCATCTTCCTATCCTGGTACACTGTACCCGATGCTGTTACCGCAGGCTTACTCTGTTGTCTATACAGTACGCCATTGTTGACGAGGCCACCAGCTTCGCCACCACTAATTCCTTATTCACTTCTCTTTTATATTCTTTCCCTTCACAAGTCCCCAAGTCACGCTCGCTCTCTCTTCTCTAATCTCCATAGGTTATGATGCCCAAGCTAACCTCGCTATGTGCAACGTGCAAGTGCGCAACCCTCGATGATGAGTCGTTCCGATTGAGGCTCGATAATCCGAGGAAGCGAGAGAGATGACACGCGAGCTGGGCGAATTATGAAAGTGTAATGTACTACTTGTAGTAGTATGAGCCTCCCTGTATTGAGTGCCGGCAGGGCTGCAGAGGGTGCAAGTTGTTCGTTTGCAATAACTAGTACTAGTACTTTGAGGTATCGCAAATACTAATAGTAGAGGGTGCTGCAAACTCGAAGCTGTGGAATGCGATCCGAGGTCAGCATACAAATGTCAAGGTAAACGTTACATTAGAGGCACATATTCTTATTTGTGTTCAAAGCAGCGTCATAATACTTTAGAGGTTATTTGTTTTGAGGTGTTCTTTATTGAGGCACTTAACTGTATCCTTTTCGCTTCTACGGCTAAAAACACTATCTCGCATCTGCAGTGATGAATCTAGCCCTCACTTTGGAGGAAGACCTAACACTATAGAAGCCGTCCGCTCGATTTTCGGTAGGCGACAGAGTCCACTACGTTTTCGAGCGGCAATGACATCAGCTCATGCTAAGTAGTGGCATAACGCAGTCGATTCATTAAATGAGCCCCAGTAAGGGAAGGTGACGTTCCTACTCGGCTGGTCGATTTAATTGACCTTTAAGAACCGAATGATAAATATCCACAACACAAGTACGCTACGAACACTTCAACGACTTTATTCTTCTTATGATATCAGTACTGCGCATATGATGACTGCGTACAGGCTTGAAATCTTAAAAAGGTGCCAGTTCACTGAACTAAGAACGACGCTCATGACGTTATGCCATGTAGCCAAACTGGTTAGTCCGTATTAGTGTGCGAGTATAACATTGCAGCATGAAGCGTGCCAATTACGTTTTTTTTTTTAGCTTTTTCCCACTGGGTATATCTTTTGTTCGCACCCAAGGTTTTATCCTCACAGAGGTTTCCCTGGTTTTTATACCGAATCTTACGGCACACGTTCATTATTCCTTCAATGCACGAACAGCATAACACCGACGCCTTTTGTCGGCTTTCCCCACTGGTACTTTTCCCTTCACTTACATCTACTTAAGTCAACCCGTAATTCTACAGAGTTTCTCGGTCAGATGACCATAAGCATAGCAAGATTCAGGGAGGCTGTAGAGGATAGCATCTTGCTATCCTGGTACACTGTATCCGATGCTGTTAACAGGCTTACTCTGTTGTCTATTGTGACGGGGTCACACAGCACCTTGCGCTTGAGGAAGTAAGAGCTTCCAAGAGTATACAAACTCTAAGTGAACGGCAGTTCACGTGTCCCTGGTCTGAGGGGACGAAGTAACCAGAAAAAGGTACGTTTAAGACTGAATGTATTTATAGGTAAGGTTAAGCTTGAGTTAATACAAACTATAAGTCACCTATAGTGAAGCTATGTAATTATCCAATGGTTGGCCCCTGAAGCCACTGGTACCATGCACCAGTACTTCCGACGAGTGACCTAGTCACTCTTCATGTAACTTGGATACACTTGGGGCTTGTACCCCGTTACATCCTCCCCCACTTAGGTTCGGTTTACCGACCAATCAGAATGAGGCAGAGGGAGTCACAAACTCTGATTCTCCAAGTCGAAAGACATCGACGAGCTGCGAGAACACGGCGGTGGCTCACTTCACAGTTGGAGCCTCGAGCAGCACACGCACTCTTCTTCACGGTCACCACTTCGACCTTTAGTATGCCTCGTGGCTCTGCAAAAGGCGGTGCGAAAGCACACGCCAAGGCTGCCGCTGTAAACAGGCGTAAGCCAAGAGTTCTAAGTCTCGCGGCAAAGACTCTGCACTCAAGGAGGCTACTAAGGTGGCCTCCGAGGCGATTGATTCGTCTGGCGACACGGCTGCGAGCAAACGCGCAAGCTCACGCCGCAGTCGGTCGCCATCGGTGGCGCCTGACACCCGTCCGAACCCGCGCTTCACATACTGTGAACACAGTCCGGATACTGAGGACGAGGCAAAGGCCAGGAGCCTCCACATCGTATCTGGGAGCTCCGAGGGAGGGCACACTCCAGTGCCTAGCGAGCACGACAACGACAGCGTACACTCGCATGCTAGTGAACACGATGATCACGATTGAAAGACGCCTGAGCGCTCTGAGAGCCCTGCCAACGAGACCAAGGGCTCGCCCAATGCTGGTGGCGATGAGGGAGGCAAACCTCCGAAGAACCTCTCGCTCACCGAGGGTCTTGAGCGTGATCGGGTTGCTAAAGCCGCAGCCGAAGAGGCGAAGCGCTCCAAGAAGCGCATGGCTTAGAAGTCTCCGCTACGCGAAGAGAAGCAGACTCGTGATCATTACCACAATCGCTTCGGCTCCTCGGATGAAGAGGAGGTGGGTGCCATCGACGAGCCCCGGGAGATCACGAACGATCTCGACCAGCAGCAGGAGGACTTCCAAGCTGCCTAGCGTATGCGTGGGGGTCTGGTGGCTACCCCTGCTGGTCAGGAAGCTTCCATCAACCCGAGAGGTTATTGGCCTCCCGAGGCAGGCTTTGGCGTCGACCTCTTCTTGGACAAACTTACTCCTCCTCGTGGACTTATCGGTGGCCACACTTCCAAGGGCGCTTACGAACGCGCCCTGGTCCAAAAGGAACAGTTGTTCACCGAAAACTTGGAGGCGGCCCGGTGCGTGCTTCTCGCGCAGCACCAGATCCCTCTGAAGGACTTCACGACTTGTCGTAAGAAGCCCGAGAACCGGGGTGGTCTCTACCCTGTATGGGGCTACCCCTCGGTTCTCCCCGAGAACTGTCCGAGCTGGAGCTCATGCGAGGACATGTTCTGGGCGTGGGTTAAGACTCTCAAGTACTCACCCAAGGGGTTACGGGAACTCCAAGAAAATCAGCTGCTGTCCAAAATCCTGGACCAGCGCGATCTTCGCATTCGGTTTGTCCACTTGGTCAGCAAGCGGCAGCTGCCAAGGGATATCCAGAAGGGCGCGTCTTCCAGCGCTCGTGATGAGCGCAGGGACGGAGTGTCTTCAACGTCTGTACCCTGTTCGGGCAAGAAGCCCCGGACTACTTACGAAGCTGCCGCCGCTTCTGTTCCCAGATCGCGATAGCCTTCGGGCGGTCAGCCTAGTCTGTTCAATCGGCTCCCACGAGCTCTCGGAGTGGGCATAACCCCTCCACTTCACAAGGAGCTGGCGCTTACCGCGCTGCCGCCGCTCCTGGGGTACCCGCTCCACGTGGTAGTAGACCTCTCCGTTTTGGTCAAGGAAGGGCAGAGGTGCCCTCGTACGAGTACGAGTACGAGTATGAGGCGCCTCCAGGGAGCTTCTCTTGCCTGAGTGCTCCACCTGAGGGTCCGATGCAGGGCTCTGAGGTTGACCGCCTCCGTCAACACGTCCTTGTGCTTGAGATTGCACTTGGCCTTGGGGCTGGCGGTGATGCTGCTGCCCAGGCCGGGAACGGAGGAGTCCTTGCTCGACTTGAGGACCGTCTGGACCGGTTGAGCCGGGAGGTAGCGGACCTCCATGGGCGGGTCGACCGCCAGGACCACTCGTCCGATCTAGAGGAGGCCTTCCGCTTACTTCGCTAGACGCACCACAAGGCTCTGTCAGAATCACATAACGCAGGAATGGGATTGGCTAAACCAAAACACGGAGGTGTGAAATTAGCGAAAACGGTAAAAGGAGGCATTTTGCCTCCTTTTAAGGAGTTGGTTTTAGTCAAATTTTGTAAAACTCGTTAAAGGAGGCAAAACTCCCCCTTCTGTCAGGATTTGCGTTTTGATTTGCGCGCATCGTATTTTTCACATTAAATGTGCACAAATTGTGTGTTAGTTTTTTTCCAGAAAATGTCAGACACTAAACCGGCTTCACCATTGTCCGACGAATTTTGTGGAAAGATTCTTAGACGGATTTTTGGACAGTTCCTCCACACAAATACGCACGCAGCGCCAGTACCCCCTTGCCTACCGGCAACACTGTCGCGAGAGGCATCTTGATTACAGGCAGCCCCATCAGTTCCACGGATACCTTCTCCAGCGTCGCCACTTACACTCAAGTCCTCAGCGTATAGATAGCGTAGTACTGCATCTTCACCAACAAAAATGCTCTCCCTCAATACCAGTAGCATCGCATCCTGGTAGAATGTATCTGTATCCGCGTTCAAGTCCACGGGGAGGCTTAGACGCCCATCCTGACGACTTAAGCTCCTTCCAGACACTTCTAAAGTCGATCTGAGAAGTCCACGGAGTATCAACACCTTGTCCCTCTCCAGCTCCATCGCGTCGAGTGCAGCGACGCTTTCTTAGAGTCGGCTGGGCGTCCTTAACAGTGCGCTTGCTTGGCATGTGAGGGAAATGCGGCAGATATGAAAATGAGCGGCTCTCCGGCCTTATGATTTGTGATTTTTGGTATCAATTTAAAAAGGAAGTCATCCTGTTTAACAATGCAATGTATATTCTATAATATAATATCTTACAGTTTATGTTTTAGTCGGGTATCGTCTAAATACTTGAGCATACTAAAGGGAACACTAATGCTTGGGTTGAGCCAATCTTTAGTAAAATCTTATAAGATGAGAACAATTAATTGTGAAGTGGAAGTTGACGGATTCTTTCCGCCCTCCTACACGGAGATCGAGAGGTATGGCAGTCTCTTCAATATGGATCAGACAAGCGTTGGTATCGACAATCCTGGTCGTTGACCATCGACGACCGAGGAGCCAAGCACGTGGACGTCGTGCAAGGCATGGGCGAGAATGGTGCTCGCTGCAGCGTTTTTCTCTGTGCTCAGGTGTCCCCGGGGCGGATATTTACACAGAGATATCCAACCCCAGCTGGGGACACTCAAATGTAGTTCATACTACTCAACGAAAGGCTTGGTGCGACCATGCTACGATGTTGAATTGGATCGATGAGGTTTGTATTGTAAGTATTACTTTATATTATTAATTGAGAATATTTTCTGATATTTTACTTTATGTTATATTAGATATGGTCGGCAATTATAGATCCATTCATTTCAAAAGACGTTTCAAATGAGTGAATTATAAAACGTTTAAAAACGCTTTTTTCAAGTGGTTACACGTACGAACCCATTGGACAAAACCATATGTTCCATGCTACTAATCGTTTTAAACGTGATTCGTACGAAACCCATTGGACAAAACCATATGTTCCATGTTAGACATCGACTGGTTCTCAAGCGAGTAATATGGGAGATATGTATGGTCTGTTTGTCGCCTCAGTAAATTATAACAGACGCTGATAACGCACAATTCAACGCCTGCTCAATTCTATATTTCCTCGCTCGAAGATACTGATGTGCTGGTTTCACGTATGCCAGAACGTACGAGATCGTGTTAAACGAGCCGGTCTGGCACCCATAACAGTTGGGATGGTATCTCGCGATCTAAATAGTCTTCATTTCGCTCGCGATGAACAAGAGTTCTTGACTAAAAGGGCGTATGTTCTTGCTTCATGGAGATCTGCCTCCGCATTTTCTGGTGCATTTGCAGCGGTCGCCAACCACATCATATCTCAATGGATTCTACATCCTCGCTTTTCATGCTGGCAAGCGTACCTTACCCCGTCTGGATTTGCGGCAACCAACAACCCCTTCGAACAGTACCACAAAACGCTAAAACTGATAAACAAGTCCGCAAAAGCAACACCAACGAAAATGGTGGAGAGGCTCGATAGATCTAGGCTTGTATTTATTCACATGCGGGCGGTATTCAGCAGTACAACGTCTGTCTCAGAACGTTTGAAGGCGTTGTATAACTTGACTGTGAGAAAACGAGAGATTCGGGCTACCCCGCTTTCTGCTGCTGGAGACCTACCTGCTCAGCTAGTGCAAGTGGACACCGTCCCCGTAAGCCCTATGGAGATAAAGAAAGTATTGCTGCCGACGATTTCTACGCGGAAGACTCAGGGAAGAGTCGAGTGCCATACAAGTCTATGCACCTGCTTCGAATGCAATGGCTAAACATGCCACAAGACGGATGGTTGGTAAATCCTGCGACTCGAACTTGCAACTGTCGCTTTTTTGTGAAGTACGCAATTTGTGTGCACGTGTTACTCAGCACACGTGAGTTGTGTTTGCCATGCCCAAGTTTGCCCGACCCAAAACCTACATTTGCGAGTAACCAGCAACGACGGTCACAGCCCATAAGACAAAGTCAACCTCGTCTAGGACAAGCCGCTGACACCCCGGGCGTGGCTATTCTAAATCAGACGGCGGCGTACGGACCTGAAAATCGCCCTCCCGTTACGGAAGCTATACGTCCGTTAAAGACCTTGCATGACTTACCTGTGTGCGGACCAGAGCCGTTGTCTGATCCCACCGAGAGCTACTGGATTACAGAGAGAAGTAATACCACGAGTACATCGGGTATTCATACGACACATCACACACAGGCGGCACCTAACAGCTTTATCGGCAATATCACAGCGACCTTAAACCATTTTGACCATCCTGCAGAAACCGTTCGCGATGGCTCGGTCATTGGATCTATGATTGGCATCGCTAACAACGATATGGACCAACTTGTACACATTCATGACTCAGTTAGTTGAGAATGATAAAGCATCTCATTCCAGTGCAACTCTTCCATTTGCAACACGTTTACCATAGTGCATTACTCAAACTCGCTCGCTCGAAGACGATTCGATGGAAACATTCAACATAAGTACTGCGGACACGGCTGCCACGGCTTCTAGGACAAGTAGATGCCAATCATGCGAGCAAACAAAACGTCGCCGAGTTTAACATATGCGCCGAGCAGAACACGATTGGCGTGCACAAAAATGCATTTAGGCAACTAGTTTGTATGAATGCAGTCAATGCAGTCTACTAGATATTTTACATCTTGAATCCCAAAATGATCTCTTTCCTCCACAATACATTTTACAAGACTGTACGTGATCGACCCATAGCACAATTTATTCAAAAATTGGGGTACTAAATACAAGGTCCTGCACAAGGAAGAATCTCAGTCGATATAGTGCTAACCGACTATCGCCACCTACATTGTAGACATTCTGTAGGAGAAGTATCCAGCGGGGCATTTGAGTGTTCTACCTCTTCTAGGTGCTACCAAGGCCATACCGAGCATGAGCACATGTTATTATAGCCGTAGTACAACACGTCACGAACGAACATGAAGCGAACTATAATCACCTTGCAACAACGTTCAGAGCATAGCAGCTGACAGTAGAGATCTCCAGAATGTGAAATTAATTATGCCCTCCACACACAGTGTTTAAGCAAAACGCAATGCCGTTATGGATGCGAAGTTTACAAATGCCCTCCACCTACAGTTATGAACGTCCTTATTGAAATCAAATTAGCATCGTTGGTATCGAAGCAGTTAGCGCACTAGGTGTTTATTAGGTTGTAAATGCCTATAATAACTTTGGTGTGGAAATCCCTTTCTGTGGTGATGATTATCCATTTTACTGGTGTTTTGTACCCTCCAAATCCATGGTGATGATGTTCCAATCGCTGGTGGAGATTGCCCAAAAACGTGGTGATGTTTTATCTCTCTCGTACGAAACATCAGCTCATGGCCGCCGAATCTATAGCCTCCAAAGCCACACTGAGAGTTTCTTGCTAGTAACTCTACTTCGGACAAGGTCGTGAGTAGGGAATCAAGATCACCGCTTTGGTTCAGACTCGGTAACGAAGGGTGTTTCCGCCGTTCTTTCAAAAGGATTGCCAATACACTTGCGCGGTGACCAAATGCCTATCCCAGCGATAACAAATCATGCCGCGGAGATAGTTGCGGTCTGTGATGCCAGCAATGTTTTCTATGTGCACGTACAGATTGTCGCTATGTGTGGTGATGTTACCACGATAGATGGCTCAGAGCAAAACCACATGACCTAATATTGCAGTATCACTGAGCAGCAACTTGAAGTGTTCCCCAAACGAATGTGAAAAACATGAAAAAAATGAAGAAAATATTTTATTCGTTTCCTAAGGGAGAATTTTATAAAAAAATGTTTCTATATCGGCAATCCGTTTCATGAAAGCAAACGTCCATCGCTGTGTACCCTTCGAAACATGCTGTATCAACCATGAAGCAATGTAGGGTCCTCACCTTTCCGCAAGGACCACAAGTGCAGATGACAAGACCAACGCAAAACGCCAGTATTCTCACAACTCAGCGGAAGCTGCTGGCCTGGCTCTTCATTGGCATGTTGCCATTCACCCTGCAAATTCGCAGCTACTCGAAATTTGCCACACCACACAAGACCACAGAGAACTTGCTGGCACCACTAGAACCAGATCCGACCACAAACGAGTTAATGGAGAAGTGTCCAATGATAGGATTTCACGTTGGTCATGTGTGGTGGAACGTCGAAGTTTCTCATTATCACACACTCGACTATGGACATCTCTGCCATTACGTGGTCCCACAATACAATAGTCACGGCAATTATTTGGTACACACTGCAACGGTGCAATCGCTCTTCTCATCACCAGAGAGCTGCGTCAACAACAGTTTCCCCGTTGAATTATTTCTTTACCACGGAAGTATCGGATACTATTCACATGGCCGCCGAAAAATAAATGGATGCTCAAGTAAAGGCCATAAATACCCAGCCATTATTTATGGCGCAGCTTTTAGCTTTGTGATGCCATAATTTATGTCGTGAGACATTACCCATTATTGTTTTTGTAAGTAAAATTGCAAAATACCTCAAATATTTGTGTGCTCCTTACAAACTTTAAGTCATTCAAAGTTTCATTTTTATCGCATTATTTATGAAGTTGGATCTCAGACACATCATCATTTATTTTTGGGATTTTCAGTGTCAGTATCATTATTTATGTGACGACATGCCAAAAATAAGTAAAATATCATAATCGGCGGCCCTGACTATTCATTCTACGATGAACTCGTCGGTACGTATTGCGCCACGGATCATACTGCGTATAACGGGCTCTTCCGAATAATGTACCGGTATTATAGTATTAGTATACCACATTTCATAGTCAAACTAATCGGAGGGTGCTATATTATGAGGGTATTATAATTCACAAACTAACTCGCCCTCACTGGCGTCGTCTTGCTGCACGTCTTCCTCTCGGTTAGGCTTTACCATATTCTGCAGTATCCACTCTGCACAAAACGAATCACCATATACATCATGTTTCGCTACGTGCCATTCCTCGTAATCATTGTTGAAACCCGCACCACCAATAGACTTGGAGATCACATCATCTGGCACGCACTGCCACGCCTGCTTGACCCAACCAGCCACTACACTGACGGAAGGTGGACGGGGGTTGCCACCGCACGTGTACTCTACACGGTCGGATGTTTTCCATTCGTTTATTAGAGGCGCCATACGGTCTTTAAAAAGACTTATAAATGCCTATATCTCCAGCTTGCAGATATGGCGTACAGCCACCAGGCACAACAACCATGCCAATCGTTTTGGCCGCACATCTTTCCTTGACCGCCTTCGAACTATGAGCGCTCATACTGTCCCAAACGAGGGCTTTGCCTGGCAAATGATCCATCAGCACTGGAAATACAAGATCCAGCCATCGTTGGAGCAGCGTGCTGTCAACCCATGTCCTCTTTTGTGTAACGACATACACTCCGTCGATTTTGTCGATTGCCGAGCTACTAATACCGGTAGTACCATTCTTCCAAATGACAAGCGGGGGCAGTTTTGCTCCGTTCGCAGTCACAGCAAGCACTGCAGTGACCCTCATCGACGCAAAACCCGTCGATCGAAGCACCCCATGACGCGAGCCCACAAAATCTACCGTTTCACGTCGAGGATCTTCGAAATAAACAGCGGTTTCATCCATGAGAATGTTTCGTGACAAATCAAAGCGTGACTTGAGGTGGGCGAGGTAAGCCATGTAGCGGACCGCACGTCGAATAAGTTCCACATCGGTTAAGGTGGTCAGATTGGTCGTGCGGCGTAGGGAGAGTCCGTATCGATGCATAAACGCGCTGAGCCATCGCTCAGAGGCAGTAAATGTGTCATCATTCGGCACGGTTCGGGCGTGGTGGACAGCAGCTGCCTGGATCCATTGCCTCGACACCTTGCGATGCTCGGAACGCATGTAAATTATTTCGTCGAAGAGCATGTCCTCGATCTCACCAAGTCTTGGACGAGCACCAGCACCCCTCAGCCGTAGTTGGTCGCTCGAGGCTTGCCTGATGGCGTCACGATTCTTGTACCAATAGCGGATCTGGGCCGTGGAGATCTTCCAGACCTTTTTAACAGCAAAATGATTGAACGCTCGTGAGGGAACGCCGTTGGCGTAGCGGTCGATCCAGTCGAGGACCTCTTTCTTCTCGGCAATACTCTTGGGGAAGCGCTGGCCGGGCATAGTGCTTGTGTTTTGCTTGCTGGTTGTGGGGTTCTTCGCTAAAGTGAAAGTGAGAACCGAAGGCTATATATGTGAGGTGACAAGTCGGTTACTCGGGGTAATTTTAGATGTGGCGTAAGCTGTGCTAAGGTTATTTTGGGAAATTGATGCGTTAATTATGACTACTGCTGACAGTTATAGACTACGGTTACCTATCTATTAAAGTGCACTGGCTGTAATCGGAAATATCCGAACCGGTGGTTCGTATTTGGTATAATATCTGGAGGGTTTTATAACTAAGGTTATTCTTGGCGAAATAGTATTGTATTAGGAGGGGTATTCAATTAGGTGAGGGTGCTTTATTCGGAAGAATACGTTACTCACGTTGCTGGCCTTGGTACTTACGATATCAACGGGGAAGCCTTAGCGTCGGATCCTGGTAGTGATACGTACAGATGGTCGCTCTACTACAGCCTTGTTGGAGCCGTTTGGATTGTCTTTCGCGGTCTCATTCTTCGTCGCAGCTTCATCGCGCGTAAACGCTACGGTGACAAATGTGGCAACGTGGCAGTGAACTTGAATCGAAAAGCAGTGACAATCTTTGTCCACGTGAGCCTGCGTCTTTCAGCGCACGGTGCGTCCAATTATCATCGAGTGATACTGTTATATTTCTTACTGGAAGGACTCATGAGCGACTTGTTCTTGCTCACAGCAAAAAAAATCGACGGATCTTTCGTTTGGATTCAGTACGTCTCGCTCGGATATAACTTGTCTGGAGTACTTTTATTTGAAATTGTGGAAAACACGCAATATCTTCCCAAAAACTATCGTCTTTTCATCAAGCGTCTAATTTTCAGCTACGAGTCGTCATTACTCGGAGAATTACTTAGTGCTCTAGGCCAGTCTTACGTTCTCACCTCGCCAAACCGATCGGAACTAAACCATACCGGGTCGACTGCGCGTGCTGTGTCCTACTACGTTTGGGGTCTAGTTGGTCACAGTGCCATTGTTGCAACACTCGTCGGGTCTATCATGTGTGTGCGAATTGTACGCGCAGTCACGTATGTACGTTGGAAATTCGGATCTGGTCACACTTGGGATATTTTCTCGGCTCCATGCTGCGTCGATACCGCCCTCGGTGTACGCTTGCAGGTTACCACTGGGAGGGTGGGGAATTATTCTACAGATCCGATGCCTCAAATTGTTGAAAATGGAGGACGAAAATGGCACCGAGTTCCTCGTGTTGCGTTAACTGCATTGGTTTAAAGTGTATCAAGACGACTTGGTCGTCATCGGGTCCGTATCAAATCAACGCGTTCAACCTTGTAATGAACGAATCTGCTCAGGTGTTGTTAGTTTCTTCGATCGGAACTTGGGAGGTCCACCCGATAATGAATGCGGAAGTCCTCACTTTCATGCTATTCCAGCAAAGAATAAAGTGGCTCCGTCTCCTTCAATTAGTATCCTTCCATCCTGACAGCCAAAACTGGTTCAGTTAAGGTCACGGGACGAGAATTCGGCGGTGAAACAGCTAGCCTTCCGTACAGCTTCAAACACACGGGAGGCATTGCTAAGCCACTCACGCAAAGAGAGTGCGTGCGGAGGAGGCAGTGGCTTGAATCCAGGAGTCACCGCTGACATCGCCTGCGTGAACGAGGGCGAGCTCGGTAAACTCAGGACGAAGCGCTGGAAATCTTCCGCTGCCTCATCGAAGTCCGAATATTTGCTGGGAGTAAACGTTGCTCTCTTGTTTTGGTCCTTATCCTTCATGTATCCAGTCAATGATGAGCGTGTATCTTTCGAGTTTGTGCGCGTTAATTGTTGCCGATTTGGAAGAACGAACGACGCCACGTTGAGGACATCGCTATCGTCTGCTGGGTCACTGTAACTCGACGTTCTATAAGGAACACGCACCAGCGCCTGGGCCCACGCAGCCTCAAGAGCACGTTCGTGAGCAGAGAACAGCTCGTTCTCACGGTACAATAACTCCGAATCAGCCACATTGTTCGCCACGTAAAGTAACCGTGCCGTATGCCTCTGACTGTTTCCAGACACACTGGGTAGTCGACATTGGGCTAATTTGTGCTCAATCTTGCGTAGAAGCTCGTGAATTGAAGCCTGATACGCCAAACCATCATGAACAACTACCACGTAATGACAGATCGAACACAAAAACACTGCAATCTGATACGATGCAGCCTCTATCTGTTGCTCCGGAGTGAGAGCGCCAAACCGCTGCGACTCGTTCCGCTCCAATAAATCTGCGAGCATCGAGCTGCTCAGTAGTGGCTGCGAGTCCAGTAAAACCGTCGGGTGGCCTGATCCCCCAACCATCGAGATGGCGAGATCTACTCCGGTAGTCTCATGGCGATCCATCACCATAGCCTCCAAGCTCCGAGTCGGGAAAATTTCCTTTTCGCCAATTATCTTCTGTGCCAAAAGTGACAACACCGTAGATTTTCCCACGCCTTCCAGTCCCATCACCCCCACTACTGTGAAATTTGTGAGTTCCAGACAATTGCCCAATTTTACAGACAAGTCGGTTGCAAATTGCATCTGAGGGGTGATGAGCTTTACGCTGGTAGAAGGAGGGACGACCTTGGTCTGCTGGAGAGTAGAGGGCGGTTGGGGTCGTGGAGCGCCTGGAGAACCTGCTCTTGAACTGTGTCGATGACTTGGCGAGGGGCCACTGGGTCTGGTGTTGACCTGCAAATGGCTGTTTTGGTCTGAGACGCTCTGTCGAGTAGTGCGTCTAGTGGCATTCGGTTCGTATAGGACACCGGTAGACCCTGGAGCGCCACCCGCGGGTGGACGTAGCAACATCGATGGCGTTTTGGACATTATAGCTGCGGGCGAAGAGGCTGCAGTGCGACTACGCTGTCGGAACGGGCGTGCTGGGCCTGACACTGAGCTCATACTGGCACGGGACGGGGTACCATGGTCTGCGGAGCTGGTGCTGGTGCGACGATTGCTAGTGCTGCGCTGTATTACGCATTACGCGTTAGGAGGAGACGAGGTGAGCGTGGGGAGCGCATGAGGGCTCACCTTCTGGCGCTGCTTCTGCGGCGTGTTCTCACGATCCATTTTGGAACGAAATGACAGTTGGCGAGCGAGTACTAACTGCTCGTAAAGTGTAATGTGGACGATGCCAGAAATGAGACAACCATAAATAAGTTTACTGGAAGCAAGTCAAAATCTGTATATTGCACATAAATTCTAGACGCGTTTGTACTTGTCGTGGCGCTGACGACGGCCGCGTGAGGGCGTGGGAGTTCCTCCTCGCGTCTTCTTGCTGCCTTTTTGCCGCCGTTTAGAGTTGCGGGACATGAAGGAGTCGCGTTCATCCATTTCTTTGTCGAAGAGCTCAATGGCCTGGCCCAGCGCCGTCACGGGCTTTTCCTTCTTCTGCAGCTGCTGCTGTTTCTGTTGTTGCTTCTTGAGCTCATGTGTGGCCGCAAGTTCAGCTTCTGCCTGCTTTTCGGCGTTCTTGGAGGCCAGAAGGTCCTTGGCGGCGGAGCGGCCTCCGTTGGCATTAGAAATGACGGCTCCACTGGCGTCCAGTGTCAAATCCAGGTCCGAAAACATGGACATCATGGCCGACTTGCCGGCAGTTGATCCAGGAGCATCAGATATCATTGAACTGCTGCCGGTTGCACCGAAAGAGGTGCGCAGGCTCGACACGAAGGATGGTTGATGCGCGTGGCGGTTGGTTTTGCTGGAGCCAATTTTTTTATGTTAGGAAAAGGACACTAAAACGAGGGGACAATAGTGGCGTTGTAAGTTTCACTTCAACAACACACTTTCTTGCTGTTGTCCCCCTGTGTACTCGGACGTTAATTCGGCTAGGGCTGCAAAAACGGCGGCGCAATAGGTGAGCAAAATGTTTCAGCAGCAATTATGGGCGTGCTGCAATGCCTTACCTTCTGGAAGCATGTATGCTGCGAGCTCCTTGATCCAGTCGTCGAAAATGTCAGTAGCTACAGCGACAGCCATCGGGGTTGCTGCCCGAGAAAGATCAATTTTCTGTTTTAGATATGACTTGACCAGGGCCTGAAGCGCATCGTCGAAGACGTCGCGGATACTCTCGTCGATAAATGACGCGAGGACATCCCCCGCGAGCGAAGTAGCGATGTCTTCTCTGCGCTTGGTTCTCGCTGCCTCCTGTGAGTGCCGCCAGAAAATCAGCAACAGTACATCTTAAGATATTACAAAAGGTATTCTGTGACCCTCAATTGAGATTGAGAGTCACGGAAGATTGAGGCTCAATCACCTACCTGCGCGCATGTCTCGCGTAGGACCTCGAGCAGGCAAACAGGCACGAGACCAGTCACCTCATGAAGCAGAAAAGCGTCCAGGAAGGCCTGTGCTTGCTTCGCAAGCCGTTGGTTTCGACGATTCAGGTTAATTCGTCGCCGTCGATAGAAGCGATATTCTTGCTGCGCACAGGAGATAGCAGAGTGATCAAGTCAGCAGTGCAAGAATCGATGTGACTGAATTAGCACCAATTCAGGCGCAAAGAACCTGGATTTTAATGGCGGCGTCGTGCTGCAGCTTCGACATCGCAGCGAGAGAACGCATGCGCTGGCTCCGCATTGTCGTCTTTAGTGGGGGCGGGATTCCATCGTCTTCGTCGCTTGAGTTGCAATTGCTGCTGTCTCCGTCACTCTCACTGGTATCATAGTCACGTCGATGGTGCTGCCTACAGTGCGTCTTCGTTGTTGTGCCACGGCCACGCCGAGTCTCGTAGTGACGCTCATAGCTTGGGAACACCGGTGGCAAATACACGTACGCTAGCTGCGGCGATGGCTCGAACTTCTCACGACGCCTTCGTCGACGAACCCGGTGGTGACGATCGTCCCACTCGCGGTCGGCGTCAGCGTCGAGCTGATTGCTGTACGCTGAATTTTGAAGCACCGGTAACAACACCTTCTCCGACGATCGTCTACTCCTGGTAGCTTCAAGCACGAGCAGCTCGAAGCTGTTAGATCCAGAACCTTCCCATCGTGCTGATCTCTCGGAGCTCGACTCCTGACACACGCACCTGCTCTGCGGGCCATCGAGTGCAGTCTCCAGTGGAGACTCTCCACAAGTTGTGGTGGCAAGCACGCGCAAATGGGCGACGTACTTATGTCGCCGGTTCGGCTAAAGATTTTGAGCTGTAAGTTAACAACTTCTTTTTTTTGTGTGCTCTAGCCATTCTTGACAACGAGAACACAAACAAATACACACACCGGGATAAATATTGCGACTGTATTCTACAAGTACATTGCTGTTTTCTAGATTTCGAAGAAACGAGGGGACTAATACTCTGCTACTACGGTTCGCGTCGGTTCGACTGCTAAATGTGGTCCTATAGATATATAGATATGGATAATGCTACTCGCTGGCTTGACCGCGGAAATGCTTGCACCCTGGAGTCTTCCCGCTCACTGCAGCATCTCGTTGGACAGCTCCAGGTCAAGCGTCTCGTCATGGCCGCTGAGCTGCACGAGAAAAACACCGAGCAGGTTCAGTTGCTTCTGCAGCTGCGTCATGCTCGGGTTGTCCAGCAACTTAATGGACTTAAGCTGCGTGTTGGGGGTGCGCCGTGCCACATACTGGATGGCACAACGGTCCACCTGCGAGTCACCGAGAGCAATCACCTGTTGCGGTGCTCGCTGCTGTTGCTGCACGTATACGCCGAGCGTTTCCACGGGAGGCTCGTACAGGAAGCCGAGCTTCGCGAGTAGGTCACGGTACACTGCGATCTTCCACTCAAGGGGACGGTCTGGGTACACGCTCTCGAAGTTGGAGCGAGCCGAGATGATGGTCATCTGCTCCAGTAGCGGCACGACGTTGGGCATAAAACGCTGGCACGAGCACTCAACCCAGCCTGCCAAACCGTTGGTGACGATACAGCACGTTCCGATTTTGAGGCAGGCGTTAAGGAAGTTTTCCACCTCCTGCGCGAGTTCCTCGAGTAATGGCACGCAGTCTTCCGGGACTTCGAAGACCTCCTCTTCGGAAACGAAGCCCAGCTTGGCCAGATGTGTGTTGGGCAGGAGAGTGTCATCCCAATCCAAAATAATCACTGAGGAAACACAGGGATAAAAACGGTTAGAAACAAGAAATACGAGTTGAAACTGACGGAAAGAACGCAAATGAGCGCAACGGCGTAGGACGAGACAAACGTACGAGGAGCGAGGGCGAGTGGTTGTTCAACGGCCTGCGTGGGCGACGCGGGCTCTTCTCGGACGGCGGTGCTGACGACGCGACTGACTCCCATGTAGTGTAGATAAGGAAGAGGCCGTTGCAGTGTCTGGTATTTTGTCTTTTGAAGTGAATGAACGCAAACGAAAAACCCCGCACGTCGTTGGCAGAGAGACACCTTAGTGAAACCAAGAGACGATGGAGCGAAAGGGCGCAGCAGCGTCGGAACTTTTGAAATATGTAAGTCCTTACATTAGCCCATATACTTTTAGAGCGAGGGTTAGGAGTGCAGTTTCATGCAGTTCAATGAAACACTTT
The DNA here is from genome assembly GCA_033557915.1 of Phytophthora tentaculata. Lineage (NCBI taxonomy): Eukaryota > Oomycota > Peronosporomycetes > Peronosporales > Peronosporaceae > Phytophthora > Phytophthora tentaculata. The sequence continues at coordinate 1,263,631 of JAUCEA010000009.1, forward strand.
TCGAGGAGACTTTTTACGGAGATCTGGTACAGTGTACCGTTTCTTGAACCAAGTCATCTGCGCTGTGTTAGCAATGCTCACATTGCATTGCTGCCTCGCAGGGCAGGCTGCACTGTGGCACAGTCTGTGCAGCTGAGCAAACGAATGAGGGCAAGTTCGCTCTCACCAATGGCGGGCCACCGTTGGTGGCTGACATCAAACTTGCTTGCTGGTCTAGGAGAGACCTCTGCGGCAAAGCATACGCTCCTACATTACCACGATTGCTTCAACCACTACAGTCACACACAAATTGTGTGTGACACAATGCATCAAGTTGTTGTACACTAAATTGCTTGTACACTAAACAGATGCACGGTGTGAACGGTGTTCAACTTCAGACTGTCGTTGGCGCCGCTGGACGATCCCCACAAATCCGCACGCGATGAACCTAGCTTCGTCTCCAGCGCGTTCTCCTTCATGTTGTTCGGTCGGGTTCACCTGCGAAAGAATGCACGAGGCTCATGCGTGCGTGCTGCTTGGGCAGTAAGTTGCACTGCGACAAAAAGCAAAATCCACACACTCCACTAAGTGCGACAATATTGATGAAACCGTTGCCGAAGCATCAACATCCACAACAACGAAGCATGTGCACCGTTAAATATCCATCTCACTCAAGAGGTGGCTACAGCCGCTTTACTTGCGCATAACCTCCTCCTTCACCTCGAGCACGTCGTCGTACGTGTGACTCTGGACGATGTACTCGCTCTCATCCTCGCTATCGTAGCCGTCCAGCAGCGCGATGTATTCGGCACGGCGCGCGGCAGCCGTAGTCAGACGCTTCTGCAGCAGCTCCTGGAACTCCTGCTCCTTGCGGTTGCGCTCCGCCTTCTCAGCGGCCAGACGCTCGCGCTCCTTTAGACGATCCATCTGGTCGAAACGCTTCTCGAACTTCTTGAGGTTCTTAACCACATTGTTGTACTCCTTGTCCGACAGCAGCGTACGCGGACGCGGGCGCCAGAGGAACTGGTAGAACGCGTCCTTCTTCTCCTCCAGGAGCTGCTTGCCCTGGAACGTCCACAGCGTGTAGCCGTTGTCCATCGTGAACTTGTAGTACGAGTTGTCCAGGGGCTGGCACACGGCCGTGGCCACCACACGTCCAGACGGGTCCCACTCGACGTGCGTGCACTTAAAGTGCTCTTGCACCGTGATACTCTGCTGCTCCGTGGCGTCCCAGAACTCCAGCTGGCCGTTGATCTCACCGAGACCCGCCAGCACGATGTTGTTGCCCAGTGGGGACCAGTACAGGTGGCTACAGGCCTTGTCCTTGAGGGTATACAGCAGAGTAACCTCCTTCCCAGACTTGTTACCGCCGTCCATGTCATAGAACGACACGTTCAGACGCTGCTGGCCTTCGCCGTGTACAGTGGCGAAGCGTGTGCCTTTGGGCTCCCACGCGAACGCCACAATGTTCTCCTTGACCTCCAGCATCTCGACAGGCACCAATTGGTCCTGCACTCGGAAGAGCTCGAAGTTCGTGTACATTGTCTTCTTCGACTTGGAGTGGCGCGTCACCTTAACGCACAGGAACGTGCCGTTCGGGTGCCAGTGCAGCTTGCAGTCGCTCACATTGAACAGGTTTTTCTGACGCACCTCGCGACGCGATGGCAGCTCCACTAGTGACACACGGGCAGGCACATTGTTGCCCTCGGGGGCCCAGTAGGCCAGGATGGGGTCGGTAGGCGACCAGAAGAAGTCGTGCACGCCCTCGGCACGTAGAGATTTCTTCTCCAGCAGCTTCATGGACGGCAGTTCGTAGATGCTGATGACGTCCTTGCCACGACGAGCCACGTACATGTCGTCCGCACTCCATTTGAACGGAGTCATGAGACCCTGCACTACTTCACCGTTCTCGCCCGTGGCCTTGCCAGCGGGGAAGGCACGCAGCATCTTGCTGGTCTTGACGTCCCAGATGATGATGGCCGAGTCCTGCTCCGTCTCGCTCAGGGTGATGAGGTAGTTTTCGTTGGGCGAGAACACGGCCAACTTGACGTTCTTGTGGGCGAAGCGTCCTACCTTCTCGTACTTGTCACCGCCCCACAGAGCGATACCCTGCGGATGGAACGTGGCCAGGTACGTGCCCTGAGGAGACCACAGCACGTACTGCGAGCACCACTGCTTGCCGTTCGTCTTCTCGCGGTCACCGGCGTAGTCGAGCTCCACCTCGCCCTTGTCGCTCCAGAAGATCTCCGTCTCGGAGCCGTGACGCAGCACGAACATGTCGCGACGCGCAGGGTCTGTGAGCCACGTCTGGAGGTTCTTAGGCTCCACGAACTTCTCCACCTTGGGGGGAACGAACTCGGTGGGCGTCTTCTGGTAGCGCTCAGTGTCCTCGTATTTGTTCACGAGCATCGTGTGGCGCTTGTCCAGCGCGAAGTTGTTGATGGTGCGCACAGCGTCGTTGGCATTGGACTCCTGCTCGTACTCGACGAAGGCGAAGCCTGTGGTCTTGCCATTGGCGCCGAACGGCATGTGGATGTCCACCACGGTGCCCACCTGGCCGAAGATCTTCTTGACGACGTTCAACAGCTTGCCGTGCTTGGCCTCGTCCACGACGGGGAGGCCACCAACCACGACAGCCATGCTGTAGTCGTTGCAGAAGTCTGCCTCTTCGTGAGCCTTGGTCGTCACCTCATCCTCGACCTCCTCGTCGCTAAGGTAGTCAGCGTAATGCTCCGCCTCGCGCTTCAGCTGCGCCAGCTTCTGCTCGAACGTCGTGGGCGCCATCGTGATACAAACAGAGTGATGAAGGGGAGAAGGTAGGGTAGCTCTACGCCAGTCATATTTATCCGGAGACAGCATCCGGATAATTTAAGGCTAATCTGATTCTATAGAATCATCTACATTTCTGATATCTAATGAACACCTAGACGTTTCAAGCTGAAAGCAGTGTAGCTATTCCTAGAAATAGACCGTTATTAATACTTCGACGAAGCGGCGCTTACTGTCCTCTTCTCGCTCTATGCGTGTTCGGAGCACTTGTGCGCGGAAGATGTTGCTGCGCACAACTCACTTGAGCTCAGAAGAATACTCGCTCGCAGAAGCCAATGCGGCACCAGCGCTGGTTGAAAGCTGTGAGCACGAAGATCTCTTGTGCATTGCTGCTACTGTCGACGCAGTGGAAAGTAGACGCTACCATCGATGTCCCTGCCCAGTTGCATCAACTTCAGCTTCAGAACTCAGCAAGTAGAGGCAACGGAGACACTGCGGCACCTCAGGTCGTATTGACGAATGTTCCAAATTCGCTGTTTCAACGACTCTCGGAGAAATCGGTTCGGTGGGACGCATTATCGGGCTATTTGCAACGAGCACTACTATGGGATGCAGGTCTTGTGATGACGAGTGGGGGGCGACTTGTTCAGGTCTATGTGCCGTGTGATGAGGACATGTCGGTCATTTTGACGACCTTCGAGGCGTTCCAGAACAAGGATTGCCTATTGGAGACGTGCAACTCGACGCTGCTGTACTTTGCAGACTCGACATGTTCTCGCTCGACTGTGTGGAAGGCTGCCCAGTGCGGTGTCCACGCAAGCGAACATAATGCAACGGACATTATCGATGCAGGGTCGAGCACGCTTTGGTCCGAAGACGGGAGTTTTTCGAATGTCCCGAATGTTCGACTCTACAAGCACGTGTTAACCGGCAGCTCCGGGTCGAACGGCATTGAAGAAGTGGTGGGCTCAGGCTCCCCTGGAAACTACACAATAGATGCTGATGTGTTATTCACGATAAACCAAATCGAGCCAGTACCTGCCTCCATCGAGGGCTGCCCAAGCGACCCCTTCTTCGTCGCGCCCTGCGTGCAGTTTTACAATCTCAATGAGTCACCCGAAAACCCATGGTGTCTCCCGAAGCGCGGCGGGCTCGTTGATCTATGGCTCAACAGTGAAATATCGGGTGAATCGATGTCTTCCAGTAACTCAACAACTCCTGCCTCGTCATTTTCAAACGATGTTTCCACAGGTATTTCAGGGGAATCCATCATCCTCGTGTTACTGTTCATCCTGCTGGCAACCGCTGTCGGAGCTCTCTTCGCTGTGCACGTCCATCGTAAGAAGAGAGACTCGAAAAACCTCGCGTTTTCTCCAACACTATTCGAGAGCGCGACGACATCGCGCTCCAAGCGCCGAACTATGGACACACGAAACATGCTCAACAGCCAACGGAACTCCTTGAGTGAGTCTCGACGACGACGGTCGATAGAGTTGACAACGTTTTGTGCCGACGCGAAGATCGCATCAAGACGCATCGCATACGACAGCCTCACGTTTGACAGACTGATCGCACGTGGAGCCAACGGCGAAGTTTGGCGCGGCACCTGCGGCTCGCAGGTCGTGGCTATCAAGCAACTATTACCCGAGAAACGCCATGACGAGAGCCACGTCATGCTGTTCTCAAATGAAGTTCGGCTCGCATCGGCTCTCGAACACCCGAACATCGTTCGGTTTGTGGGTCTGTCGTGGAATCGCGTGTGCGACTTATGCATCGTCTCCGAGTTCATGGAGCAAGGAGATTTATCCGTTCTACTCAACTCCAAGAGAGGAGATGAGCTCACGTGGGGCAAAGAGAAGTTGGGGATCGCCACGGATATCGCCGAGGCTCTGGCATATCTTCACGGTCGACAACCGATCATCATTCACCGTGACCTAAAGTCGCTGAATGTTCTGCTTGACAATAGACTACGAGCCAAACTCAGCGACTTTGGACTCAGTCGTGAGCGCTCGTCTGACGACACGATGACGAATGGCGTGGGTACTTTGCTCTGGACGGCGCCTGAGATCCTCCGTGGTGAGGCCTACAGCGAAAAAGCTGATGTGTATTCGTACGCTATCGTACTGTCCGAGCTGGACACGTGCCTACCGCCTTTCACGTTAAACACTGAGGTAAGCGAGCGGCGTTTGACCACGATGCAACTCATGCACTTGGCCACGTCGGGCGAAGTCTCACCACAGCTGCGCGACGACTGCCCCACTTCGCTACAGCAGCTCACAGCAGCATGCGCCTCCTTTGAGCCCAACCAGCGGCCCAATGCCCTGGAAATTGTTTTCACGCTTCGCAACATCGCTCGTAACATGAAGTTTGACGCCGCCAAGAGCGCGTAGCCATTCGTAGTATAGTGATGAGCGTTCGTACCGCACAGTAAAAGTATCTTTCGACTTGATTAAGTTTCCATTTATCAGCCGAATCATCATCTGATAGGCATTGCCGACGAGGCTAAGAGCTAGTACGTATATCGATGACGCCTACTGCAGGCAATGCAGCTGTTCGCCAAGTCGGCTTCAACTTGAACTGTTTTGGTCGCCGCGACCAAAACATTTGCAAAAAACGCCAAATCGCCACGTCTGCCAAGTCGTCGCAACACTTCAACGCTTATGCGGTCAACTTCCGCAATAAAGATTAATTTGTACGCTACACTTGTACATGTCATGTAGTCGCTGTTGGTAGGGTGCTTCTCGAATAGCACTCCAATTTGCACGACGTGCCACCATTTCTGACTCACGAACAGCGATTTCCGAGGTGATCAAGTTGATCACCTCGGAAAACGGGTTGGTCGTCCTCTTGGGCCCCAAGAGGACGACCAACCCGTTTATACCCGGGAGGCATCAGGGAACAAGATCTCCCCATCCCATACAAAAACCAAGTGAAACCGCCATGGTGTGCACCTCTCTTCCAAGCAGGTGGTGGAATCGAAATTCCGAATCCTAATTGAATTCGAGTTGAGTCGTGTCATAATTCGCGATTCGCTCGTGCCTCACGCAAGGTCGCCCTTAATGGCCTACATTTAGGATAGATCCAACAGTACTATTATAGTACATGTATCTTCGAATCAACTGTAATACATGTAGTACGCTCTCTTCTTTCGCTGACGGCACAATACAGCACCAGTGTCTGACATGTGAATTTATTGGAGCCTTTCGAAAATAAGACTTCATAATAATAAAAATGTATAATGGTTCACCTTGCACCATTTAATCATAGTAGCAAATATACGACACAAGGCAATGAGATCCACGGGCACATTTAGCAAGCGATAGAATAATAGTGCGCGCGTACATGTTTCGGCGCTTAAGTGTTTTCTGCGATTATAAGACAAACACTGTCTTATTTTCAAGGGACATTTTGTGATATCGACCCGGCTACGCCAAAAAAAGCCGGCCGCCGTCACTTAAAAACAGGAACTCTGCCACTCACGTCGCGGAAACTTTCGCCATCTCCTCTCCCAAAATCGCATGGTTCCGGTGCGGCGGCGCGGCGCCTTCTTCCTGTTGTCGCGCTACCGGCGGTGCAGACGCGTCCCTGTGTGTACAGTGCTGTGTCTCGTGTGTCTTTTGCTGCTTTGGGGAGACTGTCGGGCCGCTGGGGACCTCGTGGCGCGGCTGTACGACCTTGAAACTTCCGGTAGCTCCGTGGCCAAGCTCCCGCTCAGTTCCAGTGCGCTACCGCGTGCCATATCTGCCAGATTATCCAGCTATTCTCTCGCTTGGAGCGAGCTCTCGGGGCTCATGCAGCGCGCGCTACTGTGGGACTCCGGCTTCGTGTTCTCATCACCCGTGGGTTCTTCGTCGTCCTCGAGCGAAGGGGACGACGTCAAACTCGTACAGATCTACACGTCGTGCAGCCAAGGAATGGGCGACTTATTACCAGGTTTGGCAGAGATCAACACTCTCGAATCGACAGCAAACAACAGCAACTGCGACGCCCAGGATTGTGGAATTATAGGCCACTTCTTGCCAAAGAATTGCCCCGTGGAGAGCGTCATCCCACTCACCAGGTGTGCAGTGCACGCATCAGATATGGACGGACAGAATCAGTTTGCAGGGGTCTTCTGGGCCGAGGACGGACGCAGTAATACCGTACCAGAGCCCGTGTTACGACGACACACTCCAGTAGACACAGAGCCCAATGAAGCTCTCTTCGCTGTCCACTTATCAGAGACCAGTTTCACAGGAACAGAGTCGTGTCAGCCACAGACGAACTTCATTCTACCGTGTCGAGGCGTTGCAGACGATGTGGTGATCACCAGTAGCAGCGGCAGTGTGAGCTTTACAGCCAATGGCAGCGACTTTACCGAGGTGGATCTGTGTCCAGCGTCCCATGGAGCAGCTATGAACGCGTGGCTGGAGCTACAGTCCGTGCCATCGCCCGAGACCTTCTCAACCACAGCCACAGTACTGCTGTCTGTGGCAATGTTGCTTTGTATTGGACTAGGCGCGTCCGTGTGGTGGCTCAGTCGCTCCCGTGCGTGGCTACAAGACGCATACGACCGAGTAATACTGGAGGGATCCTGGGACGACGGCTGCTGGTCTCCAACGTCGCATCTTCTCGGTGGTCCACTGGCTCCATCGCTAGCTGTGGCCGGTACAACCGATGAAGAGCGACTCACGCCGATGGAAGTTTTCTTCGGCGCTCGGCCACGTAGTCGACGCTCGCCTGGAATCCACGGTACTTCAGCTCTCGTCGCCACGACACGCGCCGAGATCACGTTATCCAACGACCAGTTGTGTCGGAAGAGCACGATCCTGCGCGGCTTTGTATCAGACCCGGCCATTGTGACGAAACGGATTTCGTTTGCGCAGCTGCATTTCTTGAGACTGCTGGCTAAAGGAGGCAGTGGGGAGGTCTGGCTGGGTCAGTATGAGACGCGGTATGTGGCGATGAAGTGCTTGTTGCCTGCCAAGCGTGAAGATCCTGAAGCTTTGGAGCAATTCGCAGAGGAGATCAGGATGGCTTCGTTGCTGGCACATCCGCGTATCGTGGCCTTCTGTGGCGTGGCGTGGCAATCGCTGCTGCATTTGTGTGCAGTGACGGAGTACATGGCACGTGGAGATCTCGAGAGTCTGCTGGCGAACACTGTAGCTCAAAAGGAGCTGAGCTGGAGCAGGGAGAAGCTCACGTTGAGTAGTGATATCGTGGAAGCGCTGGTGTATTTGCACTCGCTCGTTCCTGTCGTGATTCATCGAGACTTGAAGTCTAAGAACGTGTTGCTGGATCGACGATTACGCGCCAAGTTGAGTGATTTCGGCCTCAGTCGTGAACGATCTGTGGAAGACACGATGACGAACGGTATTGGGACTATTCTGTGGAGTGCACCGGAAGTATTAGAGGGCAAACGCTACGATGAGAAGAGCGATCTCTTCTCGTTTGGTGTCGTCTTGTCGGAGATTGACACGTGCGCTCTGCCCTACGGGTTCAGTCGTCACGCTAAGATGCGCAGTATGCAGATCGTCCATCTCGTGTCCGAAGGCAAATTGTTGCCCAACTTCCGTGACGATTGTCCACCTGCCGTTCGGGATCTAGCGCAGAGATGTTTGAGCTTGGACCCGGCGGCTCGACCGACGGCAATGGAAGTTGCGTTCGAGTTGCGCTCTATTATTGCACCACAGTTGCTGCAGCAACAAATGCCAACGGTGGATATTGACGGCAGCATTATGTCATCAGCATCGTCTATCAGCGTGGCAAATATCGAAGATAGTGTCGCCCCTGGAAGTATCGACGAAGTTGCAGATCCTTGATCCATCTGCAAGAAACGTTAGGGACGCATAGTAAGCCTATTAATTTATGAGAACAAAAAAGCAAAATTGTAAACGAAAATAGCCTGGGAACTGTTGCGAAACGGCAATTGCCACGATTATCTTGTGGGTGTTTGGCACTTTATTAACGAAATGGAGACTGGCGGCAATGAAAATGAGTCGTCGGGTCTTGACGCGGTGCGCAAAGCTCGATTGATTCGTCGAGTGCCGCTTCTGTCTCATGTTGTGAAGCAGGGTCTGTGTTCGGAAGGCCAGTTGCTGCGAGCCTTCGAGCTCGTGACTTTTGTTGATGGCGAGTACATTTATTGCCAAGGACAACCTGGACGTGACGTTCTGTTCATTGAGGAGGGCAAAGTTTTGATCACTCAGCGCCGACGATCGCGTGCTATGAGTACGCTCCGACCCGTGGGATTTATTCCGATGGACAGCTCAGGTGGAGTTGTCTTGGCTCGAAGGAGCACTCGGAAACGTTCACAAATTGAAGCTGAAATGGAAATCCAATTGCACAAACACGAGGAACTCGAATACTTCGGCGAAGAGTCATTGTTGCAAGGATTTGTGTCAAGAGTTCTCAATGCCGTGGCAAGTGGTGCTGTGACATGTTTCGTGTTGCCAGAAGCAGCTTTTGCCAGATTATTAGCACCCGTGCACGAACTAATGCTGCATCGCCATTTGTTGCGGATGCACGGGGTGATAGCAAAGCAGCGACTATTTCAGCATTTTTCCGCGCGCCAAAGGCAATTTCTTTTGGAGCATTGTACAGTTGAACACTATGAGGAAGGAGCCCGCATCATACAACAAGGTGAAAAGGACGACGATAGATATTTTATTCTAGCCGAAGGTGAAGTTGATGTTGTGCTAGATGAGCAAGTGCGTGAGTTTAGACGTCCGCAAAGCGCATTACTTGGAAATGGCGAACTGCAAGACGCCGAGGGAGAAGAGGAAACGGGCATAAGGACGTCGGTTGTATGCCGTAAAACACTTTACCAAGGATTTGGCGAGATGGGAATTTTATGTCGACCTAGAACGACGCACGTGGTGGCTGCCGGAAGTGTCGTTTGTGTGGCGATTTCACGAAAAACATATATCGGAGCGTCACAATTACTTGGTGTCGGTGGTGTAGATACCGACGCAGAGGCACTTCTTGCCATGTCGTTGGTGGAGGAATGGGCTTTAGTTGTGAAAACTCGCAATTTGCACTTGGCAAATCCGTTGGTTTCTCGATATCTTGAAACTTTTGTGAAAAAATTCAAAGCGGCCTACATGCAAAAATTCGAAGGCAAAACTTTGTATCTGGATCTATTGCGAAGAATGCATGCGGATCCTACATTAGCCGACGAATTTCCTTTCGTGTCTGACCGAGTGGCTTGGGACCAGCCTACGTCTTCACTTAGTATCACTCGTGCCGAAACACGTCGTGTATTATCGCTGCCTCCTGCTGATCGTTCTCCTTTTGAGATCAGCTTCGTGGCTCGCTTGCTTGAGTCCACAGCTTTCGTCGACAAGTTCGATCGTCCTTCTCATGTGGATAAACTTGCACTTGCACGTGGAATCGGACGATATGCTAATTTTGTCACTATTCAAAAAGACAAATTCCTCTTCAGACAGGGAAAGATCGAGAGTCGTGCTTTTCTCATTTTAAGAGGCAACATTAGCATCGTGAACGAGGACGTTAACACCCTCCAGCCAGGCTTAACTGTTAAACAATACGATGTACTCGTCACACTGTCCGCAGGGGATTCATTTGGCGAGCTGTCTCTTGTCACTCGACTACAGCGTTCGGCCTCTGCTCTTGCTGCGTGTGAAGCTGATCTGTTAGTACTTGAGCGCGCACATTTGCACGCTTTAATGGACCTGCTCCCTGGTGTGTCAGTCCAACACGCTATGGTACAGCGCGCTGAATTTCTTGCGTCGCTGAGCTTTCTTCGTGATAGCGATTTCGCTCAATGCATTCGAGTGGCACACGATCTCCAGGAGCAATTCTATGAGCCACGCCACATTTTCCTTGAAGAACCAGTGCATTTGCGCTCACTATACATTGTGAAAAGTGGTGAAGTGGTTGTTTATCTGCGTCGAATGGTTCCTGTCGCTGAAGCCACAATGGCGTCTGGAACTAATGACTCTGCAACAATAAAAGAAGTTCTGGTTCGAGTTGCAACAATTGGACCACAAGAGTTTTTCGGTGTTGCAGTTGCTAGTGCAAACGTATTAGCAACAAACGCCCCAGTCCCCGGAGCAATCACCTCCACTGCAACAGGAACTACTTTCCCATCTCCTAATACCAATGCTCCAACTTCAACGCCAGCACCCCCATCGCCACCAAAACGACCAGCTTCTCCACCGAATGCTCAACACTACGTCGCTGCAACTTTAGCTTCAGTCACGGCAACCGGCTCACCTTCGCCAACTACCAATATCGATTTTGCAAAAACCGTCTTCATGTGTTCCACCCGCGTGCAAATGCTAGAGCTCTCCGAACGTGGGTGGAGGCGACTACCACTATCAAGCTTACACAGTATCCGCAACTCTTTACTCGAACGACATCGCTGGAATCTCGAAACTGTGGAAAAGCAACAGCAACAAAGTAATCCTACCTACTTTGTTGTTGACAAACCCTGGCAGTCTATCATTTCCTCGGCACCAAAGAAGCCGAGTGGAGACAGTAAGGAACTCCAATCACGAGTTCTGGAGGCTGTACCAGCAACTAAACTAGCTCGTCGAATTCAGGACAAGAAGCATCTACAACAGCAGCAAGGGCACAATAATGCGGTCTCCCGATTGTTTTCTCCTACTCAATTAGGTCAAATTAAGCCGCGTCAACGTGGTCGACTTTTGATCCCTGTTGCGACGGCGGCAACAAGTCGCGGGGCGCCAATTTACGGCACGAGTCCATTAAAATCGACATCGACCGGATTGGCAGCATTTACCCAGGACAAGACTTTTGCACCACCACTAGGTTCACCGTCACTGATATCACCAACTCGTGTGACGCAAATTGGACCAAGTCTAAGCGGATCTTTTCAACCGAAAAGTGGGACTATGGCACCGGCAATTGCTTCATACACATTTTTCACGGAACCAAGCTTAAGCAATGTGCCGATAGTGCTGTCTCCTCGCCCACCATTAAAAACACCCAGTCCTAATGGAAGTCCAAGTCCACGACAAGTGCGAGGAGACGACACACAGCAACGTAGATTAAGCACTACTCCTCAGCACGACACAGTGAGAAATGCACAGACAGCAAGAGAAAGCAACTGCCAGGCCATGTGGAAACTGCAGCGGAGTCCTTCCTTGAATCAATGATGATGGAAAGATCTGTCTACTTAGTATTACTTGTCAACCTACGAGATGATCCTGGTGATCTACCATGACTCATTCTTTCATCGCCTCTCTATCTATCTCATTCTGCTGGCTCAATACGTCGGGCTTCGCGGGGGTCACTTCCAAGAGGCTTGTGGGTCCGCTATCCTTCCTTGAATCAATAGAAGCCTTATTATCGCTGACTTTGCCAGAAGTCATTGCATTATTGGCGTTGAAGTTGTTTTCATCCCATCTTCGAAGAGTCACATGCAAAGAGTGAAAGTGGTTGAAGAAAGTGACTGGTGTTCACTATTGCACAATTTTTCCATTCATTCCACAAATTGCCACACAATAGTGAAAACGATGGAGGTAACTGCATCATTACTGCCTCTGGGAGCCTGCGTGCCTGTCACGGAGGTGCTGCCCGCCCCCACCGCGCGCTTCCGCCTGCAGTTCACCGACGACCGACGCACCAAGGAGCTGCGCTGGGTCCTCTTCGCCTGTACGTGACGTAAAGCGTCCTTTTTTGTTGATAATAATTGCCACTAAAAAAGTGAATTGTCGATTCTAAACATTTTTGTTGCATGTGAAATAGCGACTCAGCGCGGTGCAATTGGCAAACTCATCTTCACGTTGGAGAAAAATGGCACGGCTCATGTCAAGTCAGTTGTGGTGAACAAGGAGTTCCGTGGCTTGGGCTTGGCCCGCGTTCTCTACCTGGCCACATTAGCCACATTGGAGGAGAAAAAAGTGAAAGCGCTTTATTTGGAAGCCGAAGAAGACTCAAAACGCTACGGAAAACTGGTTGGACTCTATCGAGGTTGGGGATTTGCGGAAATGTCCGACGCAAAAGTTCTTTTTCTTTACAACGGCAACGACAGTCTTCGCAAAGTGCCGATGGTGTCTGTGTTCCAGAAAAGCACTTTCTTTCCAATTCGACCGAAAGAAAGCACTTGGTTCTGCATGATGACACTGCAGACACAAGACGGCACGTGCCTCGTGGCTGGGGAAGACGGAGACATTGAAGTCTGCTCCAAAACCTCCGGGTGCATGTGGCAAACGTTGCTCGGTGCCACTGGCGAAGTTTATCTTCGCAGTGTCCATGGCAAATTTCTGTGCGTGGAAGAAGATGGCACAATTCTGGCCGATCGACGTCTAAATTCCACATGGGAGACGTTCCAAGTAGTGCCACACCATGCAGAGAATGCAACTGAAGTTGCTGGAGGTGTGGCACTTCGTAGTTTCCACGGGGGTTATCTGTGCATTGATCCATCGGAAAAACGTGTCGAGGTTACTGACCATCCCGTCCCGTGGGATGGCGGTGAGATCATGTCGTTGGTCTGCAACAAAAACGACTCGCATCCGCTTATTGTCAAAATTATGCGGAAATATCAGACGACGTCATTTGTGAACAATCAAGTTGCCAAATACGGAAACTTGCAACATGCACGAATGTCAATTTCAGAAGCGTGCAAATGCGTGATGGAACTTACAGGAGACACGGAAAGGGAGAAGAGTTGGGTGATCAAGTACATGCTGGCTACGGCTACGGCAGTGAAACAGGACGGACACCCAGACTGGCTGCAACTAGCAGTTTTCCTTCGTGCACTAGGAATGATCTTCCTGTGCTGGACAGATGATGACAATACTGGGCTGCGTAGTATTTCAGCACAGGAGTGGATGACTAAGAACTCGACGTGGATTGTCGGTGAGCGTATCCCCAGTTCGATTCAATTTTCGGAGCTGAATGAACTGAATTCGGACCATTGTAATTGCGAAAAAGGTGGCGGAAGCACTGCTAGCCATTGTGGGTTGGAGAATGTTCTGCTGCCTTGGACTCCAGATGAATATTTACACAGCGTGCTGTCTCTTAATAAGACCTCGCTGCCTGCAGAAGCTCTGGATGCGGTGCGCTTCTGGTCGTTGAAGACGTGGTACGAACAAGACAATTACGATGAATTCTGCGCACCCCAAGACATGGATACGAAGGAGTGGATCTGCTCTCTTGGCAAAATAGCATGTGTCCCGGAGACAGTCGTACAGAAGGTCAGCGTTGATGATGAACTGCCGTACTACATGCAACTCGCGGAGAAATACCTGCCGGACTCACTACAATGGTGAACCTGCGGAGGTCTCAAGACGACTTGTGCGGTGAGGCATGTTGGTGGATGTGGGTTACCGCGAATATACATCATGGGTCTTCATCAACCCCCTCTTCATATTATTGGATGAATCTTTTACGTGTTTTTTTTGTTTCTTAAACCAGAGGGTCGTTCTTAAGGGTTTAGGGTTTATGAGCATGGCGTATCTTTTAGTTTACGTTTCGACTGAAGCAAAGAGCAAAAATGCGGACGATGGATCGGATGCCGCACATCCTTACAGTGGCTATCCCTAGGTAAACATGCCCTGTCAATTTCTCTCGAAATAGAATTTTTAGTTGGCTCTATAAGATGCAGAAACTGTATTTCGACTAGAGCGAAATCTCATGTGCAGGATTGTTAAGTTCGCTTTGCGAACCTAACATGTACTGAACCACTGGTTAATTAGTAATTAACCAGTAATCAAAAATTACCCATGATATTAAATTTAAAAGACCCACAGCAGTTCGTCAGATTTTTTTTGAACGGAGTTTACCCTTACTCATCCTTCTTTAAACGATTTGTCCAAAGTTTTCAGTTTGGAAAGGTATTTACAGTTCGCGACTGCATCGAGGGTTTTTTAGCATTTTATTTTGATTTTTGCACTAATTGATAGATCTCAAGAGGATCAAAGCTGGGTGCAATGTTGCCCAGAAGTGGGTGTACGGTGAATTCCAAAAAAATGTTGCGAGTACGAGAAAACGTACTCCAGTGGCAATTAAGAGTGCCACAGGGCAGGAAATGGTTTCGAAGAATGTCGATTATGTAGTAGAGATCGAGTAGACAGACATCCTGCTGCTGGTTGTGGATATCGGTCACTTATTTCACCCGCACGCCCAGCGAACACCTTGCGGTCACCTCCATCCGAGGTTTCCGCATGTTGTGTGATGATTTGCTTCTAACATTGCAAGATCAAGACGTGACGGTGATATACCAGTTCGCTGGCATGCTAAGCAAGCTCCAGCGTTCAGTCTTTGAAGCCACCCTCGGCGCTTAGTTAATTACTAAATTAAATGTTACTCGGTGGTAATCCGAATTGGTCATGCACGCGGAGTTCATCTGTTTTCTACGCGGTTTTAATCTGCTCTCCAAAACAGGAATGGTTTGTTTCTCATCAACAATCTTCCCTGGTTTTTTGCATGAATCGAACAATGACGTACCCCCATGCCTACTACTAAAAGCGTGCCCTACTGCCGCTTTGTGTTGATCGGGTAGTAATTGTAAAATGAAATTGACATTAAAGCTACTGTCACTGGAGTCTCGATTCTCGTTAGTTCGAGTTTTTATGCCATTGTCGACGCAGCTTCGAGCTCTACATGTAGAGGCGCGAACGCCGTCCTTTCTTGTGAATTGTTATTCTGCGCGGGATATGACAGTAATGAAGGCATCTACTAATACACATATCGAAAGAGCGTTTAAAGCTGATGCGTCGAGTCGATAGTAATATCGAGGGAGTTGTGTCGGATTTGGAGCTTCCTCCATTGTCAGTGCTTGACGTATCGTAGGAATGGATTCGGTATTTAGTGTCACTGCCACAAATTACGATAACAATTACCAAAACTAAAAGACCTGCGAACGACTGAAAATATGACTTTGTTAATGAAAGTGTTAGCGTTCATTTTACCCTAACTCACGCGAACGCGCCACAAACGAGCGGCACCTCTTGCTCTCCAATCACTGCAAAAGACCGGGCGGTGGCGTTCTGGCAGAGTGAAGTGGCAGGATGTGATACAGTCCCAAACAGAGTCACCCACGTCACCTTCGGTCGTCACTGACGGGGTTATTGTACCTACTGTTGGGTCCTCCGATGCGGCCATATCGCAGTCATCTAAAGAAGATGCCAACCACGCGTTATGCACCAGCCCACGGGCAGATTCGGAGCGCAAGATCATGTACGCTTGCATCCCGTCTGCGAGTTGTGTCAATTTCGGATCCTTTTGAAGTGACTGAAACAGTTTGACCAGCTCGGTTTCCGATTTCGTGTCCTTGATCAAAGTGAATATATCTTCTTCGTGGAACCAGTGTGCCCTCCTCGTTTAGATCTGTAATTGCTCATGTACCGAAGCCACGGGATAATTCTACTGTTGACATTAAACTTTGGGAACATCTCCCTCGGGTTGAGGGTTTTCCATAGTGCCATTTTGTAAGGTAACTCGTCAAGCACCCTCTCTTCTTTGTTTTGATCCCCATATTTCAGCTTGTCGTTTTCCGATGTGTCATACGACCTTAATGTTCTTTTAAAGACGTTCGACTCCTTGCTTGCAGTGGACAAAGAAATGTCCGAATAGCGATCGAAGCTGATGCCGTTCGGGCCCTTGGCTCGATCCGCGTTCAAGTTGAATGAGCAGCACATACTGATCCCAAACATGAAGATGGTGAACAAGAAGTGCGCGTGCATGGCGGTACTCTTGGATTACTGGCTTCTTGGTCGTCTTAGGGGTTTTGGGCCAATTGCGCAGTGAAGGATTTATCCTGTGTCACAGTGATACAGATACACAGACATTGAAACGACTGTAGAGGAGCGTTTTTCGGCTTAAGGTTCAGCGAAATAATACGGTACCGGAAGTAGCAGTTGACTGCAGTGCCAAAACGACAAAATGATTCAGTCAATGTTGTATGGATACAACGCACGGATAGAAATGACAATACAAGTTTCCGTACACATCCGCCTACCATAACACAACAACTGGTTACTAGATAACGACAAACTCGATTACAACCGCATGTACCATACACTGTACACTGTTAGTAACAGTAAAAGTGTTACACTTTTACGACGTTACTTGTCGCACGGATGGAACCGAATTTGGGACCATAATTATTGCTTGTCTTTTCGTCGATATATTTTTATTGGTTCTTTTTGTTGTTCTTAGATGGTTTAACATGCTTTGCTTTTGCTTTTACAGTACCGGCATTTACCTGTCTTAAGGGCAAAATTGATCTGACCAATAAGACAGTGACATTGAGGAAGGTACAACTCTATGTTTTGTCACAAAGGCTCCACAAACAGTTGTAACACGCCATAAGTACGAAACTAAGCCCAGCAAATGGGCTGATCACGGATTCGCCCAAACTGTATGTACGAACATCCTATTGCTACACAGATAAGCTAAGAGCAATTATTACCTACTCAGAAACTAATTGTCTTGATAGAGGTGTAAACGAAGTTTAGATCCAAGCTTGCGACAACAACAAAACTCTTGGAGCACCGAGCCAACGCACCGGGGAACGTGTGTGCCAAATGACAGCCGCTAGCTCGTCGCATCACTCTTGCTCTGTTAGCTTCCGTCCTGTTGCCGAGCGCTCCATGTGTTGAGTTTGAGTGATAAGTTTTCAAAATGGCTGGTAGGAAATATTTCTAGCAATGACCCAATAAAGTACGAAGTATTTCTTTATGCCGCACCTGATGTGCTAGCCTACACCTACGTGCATTTCACAGCGCCCTTATGACAGGCAAATGCCGGTAAATACCAAGCCTCGGCACCTATCCAACAAAAACACTACCCTCTCGCAAATCCATGAGCACAGATTCTTAGATTTTATGACCGTCCAACTAAGTACGGGAGCGAGGAGCAGATTAGAGAGCTGTAGTTCTAGACTAAACTGTAGTTTCTGGAGCAATCCGAGGGTTACGGAGCTAATCGAGGGTTACGAAGCGTTGCTCCAATAATAAAATCCATGGAGCAAGAGCGACCCCTCATAACTCCACTGGAGTTAAGTATTGGAGCATCTCAAAGTTATCCACGCGGAAATCTATTTTTGGCCAATCCGAATTTTTGTTCAGATATTTCTTACCCCAACTCCAGAAACTACAGTTCTCTATTCCTTAAGTGCTCGTCCACGATGCCTGGTGAGCAGGTGCTGAGCCCAACGTCGTACATGTACTGGATAGACTACCCGGATTTGGTGAAATTGACTGGTGTCGAGGCTGTGATCCTGCAGACAAAGCTATCGGAAAACTATCTGATCGACCCGGTGGAGTTTGAGAAGGCGCTGGTGGCCAACCTCTTCACCGTCGACGAGATTTACGAGCAGTTAGTGTATCAGGACGAGAGTTAGGTGACGTACGACGAACACTAGAGCTTCGTGACGGTGCTGGCCAAGTACGAGCGCACCGTACGTTTAATGGGATCTCCAAGTCGCACGCGATGCCGGGTCATGGAATGGTTTTCGGTAAAAACTGTTTGCTATAATAAACAAAAACACTATCCTCTTGCCACTTAGTTTTCATAGCGCCCTCCCCCCATCGTAAGCGTCATCCCCTTGCAAAGCATTGGTGGCAGTTGTTTCTCCGAGTAAACCACGCACAACGCCATCGACCTCTAGCATCGCAGTGGTGCGATGACCACAGGGATCACCACAGAAATAAGTATTCTATAGTGTCTTCGTGCAGATCTTCGTTAGGCAATCACCTGCAATGACATCTCAATGCTCAATAGGCGAGTGTGGTGGATTTCGGGTTTACAACCTGGTCCACCTCTGGCAGTTCTTGCTTGCGTGCTGCCTTCAAGGGCAACTTCAGCTTCGAGTCAGTCGTGACTCGAAGTGTATCCATTTGACCCAGCTACGTCGTACAGTTAGGCTCTGGTGAGCCGTGTCGACAATGGGTGTGCACGTCCATCATTCAGACTGCTAGTGTCTGACATGATCTGCATGAGGAACTTTGTATGTCTTATTGCACACTTCATCTTAGCAGTCATTAGGTAGATCTACTCATCTTCGTCAACTCACCCACGGAGGATGCTCCAGGTAATGGTTGGTTGTGGAGACTGGTTGTGGAGACTCTGAGCAACAGACTGGTTACCACCGGATCCGACCCCTCACTTTCCTATTTGCATCCTAGAGCTCAATACACTAGGCTATAATTTCTGTGCGGGTTGAGCCCCCGCATTGCCGTGTGTTACCCTCATTGCATTCTTCTGCCCCAGAAAAACTTAAAAAAATTCTTTAGTAGGAATCCATTGATCAACCACGCCTCACCAACAGACACAGAAGATCCTAAGCTCTGACCAAAATTCATCCTTCAAAACTGAAGATGGGCCAATATCAAGACGGCGCACGCGTGGATACAGTCCCAATGTTTGCACCACCCCCTGCCGCCCAATATATCACAAGTATCCCCCATGAGTTCCTCGCGAAGTGGAAGATCAAGCGGCGGGAATATGAAGCCGAGATTCGTGCTTGCTGCCGCGTCTCCGGTGAAGACTATGACATCGTCACGGCTCCGATCACTGAGTCGTTCAACACCGACTTGCTGGATACGTTCTGTGAGGCCCGCCTGCACATCGCGTCAGCCGACGTAGCGGTGGGAATGCTCATCGCTGAGCTCGAGCACATCGCCCGGGAGCGTCAAGGACAAGACACTGCCCGACATCAAGGCTCTGTTCAGCAAAACCCTACGACTGAACATGACCGAGAGTGACGTCTACACGAGAGTGCTCGACTACTTTTAACAAGTTTACAAGGCTATGCGCGTCAATGGACTGACTGAGTGTTTCCGTGGCAGCGACGGAATCCGCGAGAAGTGCAAGCGTCTTGTGGCTTCGCTGCACCCTCCAACTCTAAAGGACGAGGTGAAGCAGTGCGTCCGCTTTACTCACAAGCCGGCCGCTACCTGCTATTCGATCTGATCGTGGACATGGCCACTGAGCACGAGAGCCAGTATCAGCGCCTGAAAACCAAAAAGAGGGACGTGTCTGAGGACAAGAAGGAGAAGCCCAAGGCCAAGTCCGAACGACACAACAACAACAAGAAGTCGTGGGGATCCAATCCATCGAGCACCCTGTCTTTGGCCGCATCGCACGGGACCGAGTCCAAGAATCAGAGGTTCAACGGCGATGCTAAGCTGCCTCCTAGTGCGTGTCCGAAGTGCAAAGACATACACTGGATCAAGGGCTGCCCCACGGCTTCCGAAGCCGAAAAGGACGAACTCCACAAAAAGCTGCGCAAGACCAAGACAGCCAAGCGTGCGCGACTCAAAAGACTAGGCGAGTGTCTGCCTGTTCCAAGTCGCACGGTGACGCTGAAATGGGTGTTGCAGTGGCCGTACTGCCCTGGCAGCAGATCCGACCACACTGTCATCTGCCGTTAATACTGGCAACAGCTCAAGATGCTGGACCCCAGGGACGAAGTTGAAGAGCAGTGACGAACTAAGCGTACGGTTCCAACTGGGTGGTGGCCGTCAAGAAGACCTAGCTGCATCTGCTGATCTACACTACCGCGGGACCGGTCGAACCGATGAGCACGGTGGATATGTTGATCGTGGACGTTGACGACGACAAGCTCATACCGGGATGAACGCCCTTGGAATCGACGTCGACCGGCAGCTGGAGATGCTGGCCGATCGTGGAGATGACGAAACTAGTGGAGATTCGATTGAATTGGAAGCCGACGAAGTGCCGGCCTCCGCTACTACTACTGAGCCAAGTGATGACGACATTGTCGCCGCCGTGGAGAGATTGATTGATCGAGCTGTGGAGAATGGCTTCCCTCTCGATAAAGTGGAGCAATTATGCACTATCTGCCATGCCTACGACCTGTGGAGACTAGAGCTGCGTGCCGACCCGCCGGCAACCATGCCGCCACTCGAAGTGTGTCTGCAGGATGGAGCTCGTCCTGATCTATGAGAACAACGCCAGTCGATGGGCGAGTCCCGTCCTGCAAGAAATCCGCTGAGCTCATGGACCTACGCCAAACTGCGGACTACCGAGGATCAAACGCAGTAATGGACACTATGGCCGCGGTGATGCCGATTCTTTCGTTGGTAGTGGAGAACGCTCGTGGAATGAAACACTTTGGACTCTTTGATTTCTTAAAAGGGTTTTGGCAATTACCGCTAGCTGAGACCTGTCAAGAGTTCCTATCCTACATAACCGATGAGAAGGTATTCACCCTACGCCGCGTTCCACAAGGTTGTAGTGATGCTGCAATCTATTTCCAGAAAAAAATGGAGGGCGGCTTCGCTAGTCTGCTCTACGAACACCCCCTGATCTGGATCGACGACGGACTTTTATACGCTGCCGACATCGACACTTACTTCGACAAGCTCGCTGAGCTCTTCTCACTTCTTAACCACTATGGTTTGAAGCTGAGTGTCAAGAAGACCAGTCTCTATCAGACCGAGGTCAAGTGATGCGGCAAAATAATCGACGACCAAGGGATCAAGCACGACCCCGAACGCATCAACTCCCTACGCGCTCTACCATATCCCACGTGCTGGCGAGCTCCAGCAGTTCGTGTGCGCCATCAACTGGATACGCGGGAGCATCATCGACTTTGCCAGGCAAGTCGAACCTCTCCAACGCAGACTCGACGCAGCACTTGCCAGTACCAAACGGACCCGACGAGCAGCTTCGAGTATTGCGATTGAACGGACTGTGGACGAACGCCGTGCTTTCGACATGTCAAGGACGCGCTGGCCAACGCAGTCACAATCAACTTTCCCGATGACCAGGCGACGACCTGCCTGTTCACGGATGCATCGGACGTTGGGTACACCATCATTGTCACGCAGGTGACCAACTTCGATTCGAAGAAGCCGGCAACCGGGCAGCAACACAGGCTTATCCACTGGACAAGCGGGACCTTCACTGGCAGCCAGTTGAACTGGACCGTCATCGAGAAGGAAGCTTTCCCAATTGCCGTGGCCTGTGACAAGCTGGACTGCTTACACCTTGGACCCAAGCCGTTCCGCATGTACTGCCACCATCGTAACCTGGTCCATGTCTTCGCACCGGACAAGTCGGTGAAGAAGCACGTCAAAAGGAACTGTTACGGTGGGCCATGAAGCTGATGGACTACCGCTACATAGTGGAGCATGTATGAAAATGTGTGGGCCGACATGATCTCCCGGTGGACCGTCGACCGCTATCTAGCCGATTTGCGGAGCAGCCTGCAAGCAATGCACTGCGACGTCGAAGATCGAAGGCTCAAGCAACGATTACTGAACATGAAACCTGAACAAGCAGAGAACCTTGTCAACATCGCAGTTGGAGACTACGTACTACTATCCCGAGTCGACGAGAGGCAAGGCTACAAACTACGATTTACCTGGGAAGGCTCCTACCATGTCGTACGAGCTGATACGCACTCGTTCACGGTGGAGCACCTGGTGACCGGTAAACAGACCGATGTGCACGCCTCCAGACTCAAGATGTACGCCGACGACAGCCTAGATGTCAAGGACGGATCGTGTTCGCTGTGAAGGAACTCAAGGAGCATCGGTGGAATACGTCTATTGAGGATTACGAACTATTGGTGAGCTGGAGCGGCCTACAGTCGATCGAAGACTCGTACGAGCCGGTGAAGAGCCTAGCCAAGGAGATTAAGATCCTCGTCGACAAGTACGTCGCCAAGGCCAACGACTCCGAGCTCACCAAGTATTGGAGCAAGCTTCAAGGAGTGTCTGTAGAGATGACCGTTGAGCCGGTGTCTCTGCCCTCCAAGGCTTCGGCCACTCTCCAACCACGCGCGTAACAGGATGCCGCGGAACCTGCCCAAAGATGCAATCGACCACGCCGACCTGCGCGAGGAGCCACTAGGGATGCGACATCATCGCTGTACCAGCAAGGGTCACTCCCTCTGCTCGGTCACGGCGCGCCCGACGAGCCACGGATGAGGACAGACAGCAGCGCACAGGCGCCGAGCGTAACGCGTCTCAGCTCCCTCTAGGCGGTCAATTACGACTACATTGCGTGCGCAGTATCTAGGCATTGAGGTGCGGCAAACAGGGGGAAATATCACGATTCACCAGAGCAAATACGCTCGAGAGATTTTGGAGACCTTTGGGTATGATCATGCTCACGCAGTGGGTAATTGGATGGAAATTAACGCGAGGTTGGCTCCACTTGGCGAAAGCGAGATGTCAGACCCGGAGTTTCCGTGTCCTGAGGCAATTGGTATATTGATGTACCTTACCACGGGAACACGACCGGATTTGGCATACGTAGTCGGACAACTGAGTCGCTTCGTGGGCAAACCGTCGTGTAAGCCTGTCGGAACCCTAAAACCAGTACTAGGCTACTTAGCTGGAAATATAAACTACGGAATCAAGTATGATCGGACTAAAGAAACACTGTGAAGTATTGTGCTGGAG
Organism: Phytophthora tentaculata; assembly: GCA_033557915.1. Lineage (NCBI taxonomy): Eukaryota > Oomycota > Peronosporomycetes > Peronosporales > Peronosporaceae > Phytophthora > Phytophthora tentaculata. The sequence goes on from JAUCEA010000009.1 coordinate 1,286,730, forward strand.
AGGTATTATGAAAGTGACTGGGCCAACGACTCACGGAACCCGAAAAAGCACGGCGGGTTTCGTCTTTACGCTGGCAGGAAGTGCCGTGTCATGAATGTCAAGAAGACAAACAATAGTTGCACTCTCCACAGCCGAGGCTGAGTACGTTGCTGCCTGCGAAGCAGTAATGGAGGCGTTGGAGGAAAGCAATGCTTTACAAGAAATAACGCCTATGATGGAAGTGTAACTTCGGATTGGCATTGACAATCAAGTTGCATTGGTAATGGCTACCGATCCAACCTACAGTCGCCGAACGCGTCATATTAAATTGCGCTGGCATTACGTCCGTGAACAAGTAAACAAGGGAATGGTTGAGTTATACAAAGTGAAGGGCACAACCAACCCTGCGGACGCATTCGCGAAGCAGCTGGATAATAGTCGACATGGTATCTTGGTGCAGAGTGTGGGTATTGGCTCGAAGCAATACTTCAAAGAAGACGTGTTAAAGTGCAAGTCTGATGACTTCGGCGGTTGACGGAAAACCCAGAAATGGAATCATAGAATCAACCGTTACATGAGAGGCAACAAAGAGCTATAGCGGCAAGGCTGCATCCAGGGAAAATATTCTGAGGAAAATCAATGCATTCTTTCTTTCTCTTTGTTGGGACCATGCTATCTTGGATCTAGTACACATCTTAAGATTATCATCCGGATTACCTATAGCATCCAACAACGACGTACACGACACATTTGCCTTTGCCTTTCTTGGCTTTTAAAGAGGTTAAATGACCTATGTGTATTGCTTACTTAACCCGCTTATTAAATCGGTTTACTGGCTTAATGCCTTCAGAGACTTTTCGTCGAGGAAAGCGGCACAAACTAATGAGCCAACACAAAAAGAATGCATGTACGATATGCTGCAACTGGTAGTCGAGGTTAGCAGATAATCTGTGATCCAGAGTGTACTCTGAACAGTATATATCTATGCGTCTGTTGTATTTCTTCTCGCCGACAGGAGAAGATCCTCTGAGACATTCCAGATGGGCTTTTTCTCTACTCTAGTCTAGTGCAGACCCAGTCTGAAGACACTTCAGCGCTCAAGTAGCCAAAAATTAAATTTTAACCAAATCAAGGTAGGGTTGCAAACGGTGTTGCACAATCGACCAATATTTATACAGTGTACAGTAAGCTTACTCGTAGTACTACTAGGACCAATCTCTATATACTACGCTTAGCACTTCCAGGAAAAATATATATGTAATGCATGGCATTGATGCGCAACATAAAACCAAACATTAACTAATATACCACCTTTCGTGCGAACGTAAGACAAACGATTCAAATAGAGCTTTGGAAGTTTTCCTTTGCGCATGATGCTATCTGCCAATTCTAGTATCTCTGTCAAATTGTTTCAAGCTCACTGTTAACCATGCTCGCCAATTGAGTATCCTAATCGACGCGTACTAGTATCTGCAACTACCTCCGCTACAATAATACCCTTGTAAAGCTCACTGCTTTTCTTATAGACTCCAAAACAAAATACATTATGCTTGCCCCTAATGTCGATGTGTTGTTCTGGTTATTTGGATCGAGTTGAGTCACATAACCACAAATACGCTTTCAAATAGTCCGCCTGAGCAGTATCGTTACACTTTAAAGCTTATAAATGGTGATAAGCGCGCGATCCCTGCCAACTCGTTGTCCGCCTCGATTTATCACGGACTGCGTACGTCTCGTCGATGCTAACATTAGCGATCAGACAGCAGTATCTAAGCGTTTACTATCGGCAAATCGCAGATTGGAAAATAATCAATTCATGGCCGCCAAAGTGATTCACAGTGTCCAAAACCTAGTGCTGGTGCGTATTGCCGCGCCTCCAGCAGCCCCTGCAATCGAGAGTGACGAATCAACATTACATGTACTCTCGCAGAGCGGTGTACCCAATCCGAAAAAGCCGCGCAGCTACGAATATCAACACTTCGCTAGAATTTGCTGGGTAAAAAGGCCTGCCGGTGGATGGATTGTTGATGCTACTGAACGGATTTGCAGTTGCCCTGTCTGGAAGAAAGTAGGGATATGTTATAAAAAGGCAACACAGTACGCGGGTTTACATGCCCTGGTATGCCTGTCCAGGCGCAGAGGTTTATTCGCCCTGAGCAGCAATCACGAGGTAGAGCACGGCGGGCAGGGACTGTCGGGGTAGATAAACGTGACCTTGCCTGTCGCATCTTTACATGTACTGTCGTTGACAGCACCAGGACAGGTACAGTTCACAGCCACTGCGAAACATCCACACAACATAGTCGAGACAAGATGCAGGCCTCTACATTCATAACAGCGGATAATACATTTATTGTTGCATTCCACTTTCATTTCGCAATTAGCCCCGGCAAACGCTCGTGGTTCACACAGTTCTTTGTGTACGCGTGGATTATATCGACACGACCAAAATGTGCACCAATTTGCTCTATGCACGTCGGTAGTCAGGCGGTATTGCGGACGGATCTTCATCGCACGCAGTGAGCTCATCACGTCGGGCCAGCAGCAGTTCGTTTACCAGCTCAAGCAATCAGTGTGAGTGCGGGCGTTGCTATGCTGCGGGTGATACGATAGCTTAAAGCCTCAGATACGTTCCTTTTGCTCTAGCGGTTGAGTCACTGGAGACTGTCGTTTAGTAGCGTGACACCGTATTGATCAAGGCGGAGGACAATGGAAGAAGTATTTGATGGGGAGATATGCTGCATGCCCTCGCAATACTGGAGTTGTGCGTGCCAACATCATGAACGACGGGTTTAAGATAACAGCGACAACATCTTCGTGGAGTGCTGAGGGAGGTCACGACAATTGTGGCGATTCCAATCGGCTGGATTGGCTTGAGACTAGCACTGTCGTCGTACTTCGTCCACGTGTACGGAATCTTCTTCCTACAATAATTACTGAGTCCGTTGGATGAGCATGCGAGGTAGATTACCAGCCCCAAGACAGGAAATTGTGACGGAGAACCAGTTCCCAAAGCTTGAAAGATATCGTACTGGATTGAGCACTAAATGCTGGATTGAACACAGCTCAAACAGGTTTACGGTTCGAGGGCCACAATTTTTAACCTCCAAGACTAAATTGCCGTCAGCGCGTCAAGACTGTCGGCTGGTGAACGTGAGATGTACAAGTCGAACGACGCGATTGAGTATATCAGCATGAAGGCGGAAACAAATAGCCGAGCTCTGAGTCGTCGCCTGGGTAAGGCGCTGCTTGGACTCGATAAGCAGATCACGCAATGTGGCGCAGGACGATATGGCTGCCTATCTAGACTCGATAAGCATATCTAGCAACGTGGAACGTGGTGCGGCGCGATATGGCTACCTATGTGTCAAGTGGGAGTGGGTAATGATTTTGCTGGAAAATAATTGCTGGTCAATGAATGACCAGTGGACATGCGCCAGTTCAAGGACGACTCGAAAACTTTCGAGGGCGATGTGTCGCCCGAAGATTTCCTCTTAGTCACCATTATGCATGCGAGGGTACATAAGCTCAAGGTGAAGAATGTGCGTGTGAGCTCGTCACTCGATTGCAAAGCTACTACGAGACCGGACTGGTACAAGAGATCTACGTGTACTATGAGGAGAAGAGAGGCGACAAGGGTCCCATCTCGATAGCCGTCTAGATTCCTGTCCATTATGTCTCTGACTATGCGCTGGTCTCACTGTCTCTGCAGCTTTAGCTCAGCATACCTATCGTGTCGGAGTAGACGGAGTTCCGTACCATGAGTGTCAAGGTCGTGCTGATGTGTTGAAAATGTACGATGCAACTGTACCGGTGGTGCAGACGACGGCATGTGGCGTTGGTGGATGAAAAGGCTGCATACTAATGGAATAGTATACCGTGTAATAATTGGTAGAACCCGTTACTTAGTTAACCCTACTGATGTAAAAAAATAGGTTGCTGAGGGTAAGCGCGGGTCCTGCCAGGAATTGCGGGAATGCGGTAGAGAAGCCGACCTCCGTCTGGTTCCTGCGCTGATCATCGACGACAAGAATGGAGGAGCATACGTGGGGGGGGGGGTACATTTGGAGGCGTCGAATTACCAAGTCATCCTACTCGAGAAGCTTCAGCGACTCAAGCAAACAGCTAACATCGAGACGTACAACTGCGAGTACTCGGCGCTGATCTTGCAAGTTGAAGAAATGAGCATACTTGACCAGGTTTTATGCTACGCGAATGGACCGAAGCCACGTACGTGTAGCTATGTCAAGCTTGAAAACCCGCTGGCGCTGAGTGAGCGATGGATCTAGCTGTCTCGTACAAGGTAACTCACGTTGTGGAGGAAGCTCGTGATATCGCGCCAAGTCCACAAAGAACAGAAGCGCAACTCAAGCAACTAGAGTCAAGAAGCTGAGAAAACCTTCAAAAGAAAACGGTTTCGCGACAAGGGTCGATTCAAATCAAAACCCGAAACAAAACGTACCGAAGGCATTTTTGTAAGAAACCACGTCACATCAAGGCAGGTTGCGACGCTTGGAAGAGTCAAGAGACCAAGCAGGGAAACGAGACCCCACGCAGGTGAAAGAGGGTCCTGGAGTGGAGGAGAACGTAGCCAGAACAACTAAGCTGGAGAATAGCAGTCTTAATGTTCGGTGTGAAAACCCTCTCGTTTACAAGTCACGCCCTCTGTTTTCGGTATCTGGAGAAGTCAGTTGGATGGCACTAGCATTACCACGTCGGGTAGATTACTCGACTGTGGAGCTACCACGATCTACGTGTCCAAACGTTGGGTCATGGAAACATCAGTTCCAGGCGACAAAGCTCAAGGATAAGAACATTCGCGTCAATCTGGGAGACAACCAAATCGTCCAAACGAGCTGAAAGTCTTACCCATGAAGACCGAGATTTCTTGTGCGTCCAAAGCATATCATTGTGTTGCCATGGTCTACGCTATCCTCGATAAATTCGATTCCCTCTTTGAAATACCATTCTTTAAGGACATGCAGCCGCAGTTCGACTGAATAGGTCGACGGATTGAAGGAACAACAGATGAGACTCTGTGCTGGGAACAAATAGGCGAGACCTGTGGCCCAGTCGATGAAGGCGGACCGGTGATTGCCTCCGAGCTTCGGAGTTCTGTCGAGCCGAAAGGCTTTTCGGTGAAAGGACCCGAATGCCCTGTCGAGGTGCCGCGCTGGAAACGGATGCGAAGTCTACGGCAAGATCTGCTCGTGACGCAGTGCAGAGGAAGAGCCAAAGTATTGTCTGCGAACAACAAGGAGACGCGTTAGCCGACAAGAATTCGGTGGCGAAAGATGACTAGGAGTCGTCAGAGCGCGAGGGTGCTACAGGAGAGGATGGGGATAGCAGCAGCACCGGGGGCAAAGACGACATCGTGAAGAAGATGTTCACGATGGGTGTAGTTGACAAAGCGGGTGTACAGACCAAGCACATCACGCAGAGAAAGCTTCGGAAGATCCTGGAAAAAAGACTAAGTCGATGGACGGACCCGATTTCATCTGGTTCTGTCGAACGAGACGATCAAGCAAGTCGTTCGCTCGTTGCAGCGATGCGGCCAGCCCGGCAGAGCAGTATCTGGAAACAGACTGGGGTACGCTTTGGAATTACCTTGTCATCAACATTCTCACGGAGTACAAGAACAGTGTGTTCCGTCCAGAGCTTCCTGAATGTTTACCCGAGGACCTCGAGGTTGAACACCGGATCGACATGAAATATTCAAATCTTGCGCTGTACCGGCAACAGTTGGTGGCAGTCACCACAGCAACAACGGATGATTGTGCGCTGGGTTAGGGGATGTTTCATTCGAAGGTAGGGGTAAGTCCGTTAAGATTTTGACCAATCAAATCCCACAAAAGTTGTCCCAGTTATCCTGAGTCCTTGGCTCAGGATAGCTGGGGTAACTTATAAAGGCGGTACCTCCTTTAAAACGATATATTTCCAGAGCAGTCGATTTTAAAAGTGGTGGCTGTGGTGGTGGTGGGGGGGGGGGGCTTCTGTCAGAAGCCCCAAGTTCTGACAGCCTTCTTTTGGCAACGGCGATGTCACAGAACTCGACGGTGGCTGGTGACGCCTTAGCAGAGAACCCTGCGGTATCCCTGGCTACGACAGGAACAAAACGTGCCCCCAACTGTACAACTGAAGAGGTAAGCTTATGTGTCAAAGTGATTGCAGCATGTGTATCGCCTGGGGTTGCTCTAACTTTGCCGCGTAAATGTCATTGCAATATCAGACTAAAACATTTCTCAGACTACGACTTAAATACGAGGGGATCCTGGACAGCTTCACATCCCAGGGTGGTAAGAACTTAGTCTTCTTGATGGTATTCCCTATGAATGGCTGATAGGCTATATACGGTATTTGCAGAAAACAAGGATGAAGAGGACAATTGGAAGCTAGTCTCAGCACACTTCCCAAAGTGAGATTGGAGCCAATGCAGGGATCGTCTGAAAACACTCGTGAAGCAGTACAAGGTAAGAAAGTCCACAATGTCGCTAGACAATATTTTACTTTTATTTATTCAGTTTTATTATTGTGACTTTTAGAAGCTAACACGGGAGATTTTCACGGCCACTGGCAATCAAAAGGGACCAAAGTACCCATAGTACTGGGATCTTCTGGTCGACTGCCGTGGACAATATCCCGGTTTAAGAGGCCTCGCCGTTGGTGGATCTAATGTTGAAACACCCGAAGGTGCAGGTGGTTCCCATCGTAATTTCGTTGCTGGAGCAACACCACCCCGCAAGAAACAAAAAAGTGGAAGTCAACCAAAACCTGCGTTGACCAGGGGACCCGTTATGCGCATTTGCGACTTCATCGATTCATTACTTTCCAAAATTAATCGTAGTTGTAGCGTGCCATCTACCGCTATTCCAGACGAGATTTCATCGCTCCGGGCAGACATGGTGACGATGAACAAGAATGTCGATGCACTTGCTAAGGTTGTAAGTGATTTAGTGTCCCACTTACAAGATGATTCGAACTAGCAATAGTCTTTATTCACCGCACATTTGCCGCAAATAAATATTTCTTTTCATCACTCCTACTCGTAGCTCTTTTTTTATCGGTCTCATAAGTAGCTCGAAATCCCGGTGCGTCCGAATCATGCTCCAACATTTCGGCTTCAGTAGAATTGTCATCTTCATCGTCAGATACTATGTCGATCAGAGCGGCTAGAGACTCGTTTTATATAAAAATTGTGCAGAACAATGCATGCCCCAATGGCGGTTCCATCAACTTGCGCACTACGGCTCTTTAACTCTCGCCGCAGAATTTGAAATCGCCCTTTTAGAGCGCCGAAAGCGCATCCAACAACCATACGCGTCCGCAAGTGCTTGTAGTTGTATATGTTTATCTCGTCAGAAGCTCTGGTATTGTGCTCGAATGGGGTGAGTAGATACTCACGCAGCATGTATCCACCATCACCGAGAAAGTGGTGATTCCTCGGTAGAATGCCTTTGATATTCAGTCCGATCCAGCTACTAGACCAAACCGTACAGTCGTTACAGCTACCGGGTCGGATTGAAAATTCCATGAAAAGTTTTTTACTGTCGGCAATCCTTGTACGTTATACGCAGTAAAAATCTTTCGGCAATACCATCCTTAAAAGTTGGACGGGCGTGACCGCTTGATAAGGGTGCCCATCCATGGCGCCAACAACTCATTTAAAGCCAGCAATTTCTTCAAAACCAGAAGCAACATTGCTCCAGTCTGCTTCAACGCGCGGGAAATGAACAAAGTTTCTCTGGTTGTGGTAGAGCAGCTGGCAAATACTGAAGTACGCTCGCAAGGCAGTCGCCACACGAACGCCAAATTGGCCAGCAACGTCAGCGAGAGATCCTCTAGAGTCTAAGTAGCGGGTTATTAATCCAAGCTTCATTTCCAGTTTGTACCGAGTCGCATTTGTTTATGAAGTACGCCCACAATACTCGGGACAGCGCCTGCGAAGATAACGTACTAGCTGCTTGAAACATGGGCGGATCAGTCGAAATGCGCGTCTAACCGATTTGTCGGAGGCTAGATTATTCTCTTGAAAGAAGTTGGTTCGTACAGTTAGCTCTTGAGTCTGCTCTCCGCGCAGAGTGCGGCCGTCCACACTACCAATGGCAACAGTCAGTCCAGCAAGAAGAATAACCAGAATGATAATAATATTATCTGTGTTATTGACCACTTCAGGCATGGCAAGAGCTCTGATGGTCTTCACGATAGATCGTTTCTCCCCCGACACAGGAGTTTCAGTCACGGGCGACTCGGGCACAGGCTCTTCAGCCACGGGCAGCACGGTCGCTGTCTCTTCAGTCGCGGGCGACACGGGCACAGGCTCTCCAGTCGCGGGCGACACGGGCACAGTCTCTTCAGTCGCGGGCGACACGGGCACAGGCTCTCCAGTCGCGGGCGACACGGGCACAGGCTCTCCAGTCACGGGTGGCACGGTCACAGGCTCCTCCGCCACGGGCGATTCGGGCAAAGGTTCTTCAGTCACGGGCCAGTCGGCTTTGCTGTCTCGGGCTCGAGTGCAGGAGTTGACGGTGTGTCGCAAGAGTGATGGAGGGGCAAATTTCCGATGAATTTCCTCTATAATAACATTAATATTAAAAAAAAATCATTTGTATGAGTGTTTTTATTATCGATTACTTGACTTGCCCCTGCCTTCGAATGAAACATCCCCTTAAGGATATGATAGGGAAGAAGCTTATATGTACAAGCATCAGTCCTCATGCTGCACCGCCATTCTGTGCCAGGAAACCTGTCGGGTGGCGGATCGTGCGCAATTACCGTTAATTAAACTCGAATACAGTACGTCAAATTATTCCTATGATGAGGAAGGAATACATCCTGGCTGTAATGTCCGGAGCGTACTGGCTCTCCACAATGGCCTTAATGTTTGCATACTACCAAGTACGTATGCGGGAGGCATACATCAAGTTTACCGCATTTCAAGTACCCAACGCCATCTGTGAGGCCCATGGGAATCTGCAATGCAAAAACGATAATGCCCCAATTGACGTCAAAGCTCTTTCGAGACTCGAAAAATACGAAATCCTTCTACGGTGATATCTACGTACTCACGAAGTCTCCCAAGATTGAGGATAATCTCGAAGCGTTGCACAAGACATGCGGGAAACCAAGTTTCACGACAAGCTATCAAAGTGTGACTTTTGCGCCGACGAGATCCTGTGTCTGGGCGATTTCGTTGGGCGAAACGGAGTGTTAATGGATCTGGACAAGGTACAGATCATTTTTTTTAAATCTACAGAAAATTGAATGGGAAAGGGAAAAGTAACTGTTTCTTTTTGGATAGCCAAAGTAAAAAAAGGCTTAATTTTATATGAAAATAGCGGTATTTCATTATAAAATGCAATAAAAAGTTTTAAAAGAGGTTTTTAATAAACTCCGGTTAAAGCAAAATATATTTTTGTTTTGATTTTTTTTATATCTATGTAAGTATGCCGTTGTTTAAGGTCTTGATGTTTTTTTCTCCTAAAAGATAATAAATGTTATTTTCATTTTAAAGATTTTTTAATTAATTTAGGTATTTTTTCTTTAACTACTGATAAACTGGGGTATAAATAGAGGATAATAAAATTTCTATTGGAATGATAAAATACGTTGATAATAGAAGGAAGATCGATGGCGAAGACAATTATCTGGGTATATACTGACACTGAGAAACGAAAGCTTGGGTAGCGAACGGGATTGGGTACCCCGGTAGTCCATGCTGTAAACGATGAGTGCTAACATTTAGAATTTTTAGATATCACAGCTAACGCGTTAAGTAAAGACTGGCCAATGCCACACACTCAGGAGAAACTTCACAGCTCTCTTGGGCTGACCGGATACGCACATCACTTCTGCTCAGACTACGCGTCGCTTACGGCCAGCATGTTCACGCTGTTGAAGAAAAAGAGCAAACCTCATGCGAAGATCCACTTCAGCAATGAGCAGCTGAAGAACTTTAAGGAGCTGTAACGACGGATGCGTCACCCGCCAGTGTTACACTTATCGTACTTCAGCCAGCCAATGCATTTGCTCACGGACGCCGATAGTCGCAGTTGGAGGAGTAATATTTCAAGTGGTTGACGGAGTTGAACGTCCCTTCGCGTACACCTGTCGGAAGATGAAGTTTGATGAGCTCAATTATCTAACTCAACAACAGGAGTTACTGGCGATAGTAAACGCGCTTGCAGGTTTTCGCATCTATTTCCGGACAAACCTCCAATTGTTGAAACAGATCACAAAGGTCTGGAAGGTATCTTTACTCAAAAGATGCCGAACCGAAGACTCGCACGTTGGTCAGACGTCCTCGCGGAATATCACCCAACATTCTCATATTTTTCTGGAGCAAAGAACGGCGTCGCAGACGCGCACAGTCGGCGGCCAGATTTCCACGACTTATAGGTAACCAGTTTTGATCATACATCGTACCGCTTAAAGACAACCGAAGGCACGACGAACAGCGAGTCGATGATCGCACTCAAGCCGGCCCACAAAAGGATCGAGGCAATCAAGCTATTGTTGAAGCCATCAAGAATCACACTGGGAAAGCGAGCTTACGAGCGACGAACCAACAACACAAGCAATATCAGTGCTACTCCGAATCCAACGGGCTGATATGGTACCAATCGCCAACCGATGATGTGCCTCGTTTAGTTGCCCTGAACGATACCCATGTGTGCCACACGATTATCAGCGAGTGTCACGACTCCAACTTCGGTGGCCACCCAGGTGTCGACCGGACGTACTTGACGCTAGTGTGACGCTGGTACTGGTCCAAGATAATGAAGTCGATCAAGACTTTCATTGCGGATTCCGAGTCGTGTCGAAGAAACAAACCGTGATTAAAGAAGCCCCCAGGGCTTCTGTTGCTACTGAAAATTCCGGACGAGCGTTCGAGATCCATATTCATGGATTTCGTAACGGACTTACCGCGAAAGAAGCATGGGTTCGACTCCACACTGGTAGTTGCCGATCGATTGACCAAGCGATGCCAATTCGTACTGACCATCTAGAAGGTTACAGCGGAAGGTGGCGCTCGTCTCTACCTCGACAACATTTGGGAGCACCATGCTATGCACACGACAATCCTCTTCGACAGAGACCTGAAGTTCGTGTCCGCATTTTGGCAGCATGTCTTCAAGTCAGTTGGTACGCAGCTGAGCAAGACGTGGCCCACCGACCCCAAGGTGACGGCCAAGCTGAACGAATCCATCGTACATTGGAGAAATACCTTCGATGCTTCGTTGGACCACATCAAGATGACTGGGATATCCACTTCCCGAACGCTGAGTTTTGTAATGGCCCTCTCCATTACATAAATAGGCAGATTTCTTTACATAAGTAGATGCATCAGCACACAATTAGCGTGAGCTGTATTGCTGTCATCCTATTGGCTGATATATGGGGGAGCCAGATCCATTATTAGCCAATTAGTCGATGACGTGTATTTGATCGGTCCTAAATAAAGTCAGAGTTGAATTTTCCACAAACGTAAGAGTCAGTATTTGTATTGCGAGCTTCCTCAACACTATAGTGTACGCAAGTAACGGAGTAAATGCCTGGCACGTTACAAGTTTGCTGTCAGCTCAACGGTGAATTCCAGCACCAAGCTCGCTCCGTTCGAAGCTAATCTCAAGTATATCCCGTTGAACCCGCTGCAACTCGCAGCTGAAAATCTCAAGAACATTCCCAAGAGTCGACAAGCCGCGGAATTGCACGAACAACTAGCAGCCATCTTTCTTCGGTGTCGTGAGGCTTTAACTGAAGCGCAGGAAATACGCGCAACGCCTACCATCGAAACCGCGTGGGGCAAGTACTCGATGTTGGTGATCGTGTTTATCTGAGTACCAAGCACCTGGGTCAAAAGCATACGGGTCTCCCAAACTCCTCCAAGTTCGGCCCAAAGTGGATGGGACCGTACCGCGTGTTGCGAAAAGTACACAACCGTGGATACGAGATCAACATCCAAGCCGGCAAAAGGCTCCATCCAGTTTTAATCACTGGGTCTCTCAAGCCGTATACCGAACCATACCGATTGTCGCGCCCCAATGATGTTGTTCTCGCAGACGGCAGAATTGGTCAACCCGTGAAGAGCTTATGCGGAAAGCGAACCTTGCAAAAACCGAACGGAATAAGTCCCGACTGCATCCCCTACAATCGCTGCCGTTAGCCTTTCGTGCTTCATCTGAGTCTCGACTTACGCTTGCCATGACGACACAAGTATTCCGGTTTCAGAGCCACTCGACTCAACGACTTGGCGAGGCTGAGCCTACGAAATTGGAGAGAGGCTCCGGAACTACAGGTGGGTCTTTGTTGTCGTTGTAATTATCTAAGACCTTGACTTCCTGGTCAGGCCCTTCAACTACAACCGCAAAACAATGTCCAATAGAATCCTGCCCAGCGCTGGCCAAATATGTCCCCGGGTCCAGACCTCGTATGAAGTTCTCTAAGGTTTTTACTGTGGCATACGAGCCATCAAGTACGTTACGCTGAATTACATCACAACCGAGTGATACGCTTTCACGCTGGAGCTTCTTAAAGAATTGAGCCATCCTCACGCGACGTGGCATGCTTGAGCACGGCTGGGAGCGTTCGCCCCAAGCCATGCCACATCTCCATAGTTACCTGTTTCGGATAACCAAGACGATAAAGCGCAGCCAGCAATGCACCCACGAAACGTTTGCTAAATTCAGAAGCCGTATCCCGACCAAAGTACTGGCTGCGGTACTGCATGAAAGGAAGTTCACTACCGGAAGCCTCCCCCTCATCCACCTGCGTTATCATCTCTGAAACTTCGTCGATTAAGACTTCCATCCAAACGCACCGGAATTGTAGCGGTCGACCCTGCCACTGCACCAAGTAGCAGCTTTCACCGTGCGAATCAAGTAAGCGTACGATATTGACCTCCCGATTGTAATCCCAAGGTATTGAAGCGTCATAGTGATTACGATGATTCGTCGAAGGATGCATACAGACGACGGAAATATCCGACAACACTGAATACAATCCCCTATAGTAAAAGTACAAGGATTCCCCATCCATTTCACAAGACTCCGTGTCATAAAACGCTCTAAAGCTCACATTCGTAATGGTAGAAAAAATATCAGAAAGCATATGGAATAGACAGACCAAGTAGGATGGTTGAATCTGATTGGATGATGAGCTGTAATTTTAAGTTGCGCGACTATGTCTGTCGGATTTTTGTGTCTGTCGGATATATCGTCGTTGTCTGTTTCCGGGGCCGGAGGCAGAGGCGGGTGCCAGTAAGACGATTCGTCGCCACGTCTCAAGCGTCGACGTTCGGGACGAGTGCGTGGCTCATCATCACCAACGAGACTAGTTCCGTCACGCCCACCTCTACAACAGGCGACGACGCAGGCGCTGAATCAAGCGAGGGTTCATGTGCTTCGTCAAGAGACCAGTAGATCTGAAGCGATCGGCACCGCCGACAGGGACCACGACGCACGGCACGTCGTGCACAGAATGAAGAGAAGAGGAAGTGTATGGCGCAGCCGGCGAAGCTACAGGAGCAGGCGGCGTGGACGTCACCACATGTGCCCATGCAGCCTCAGGCAAAGCGCGCGGAAAATTAGCGGGAGAACCTTACTCAAGGAGCGATCCAGTTGCTCTTCATCGGATTCATGCACTTCCTCAGACGCCACGAACAAAGAACTTGCAAGCTCAACCACCGAAGACATATTAGAATTCACCAAGGACGAGGATTCGCGCCTTGAAGCGGCAGAGGACGGCGTAGCGTAACCAGATGCAGCGGCGGCAGTCATTGGAGCCATCTTTGTTGATGCCTACCCAAGCCCCGAACAACGAGGCCGAAGCGACGGGGTTTGAACGCCTTGAGGCGGCGATAGCTCCGGTGTGCGCTTGGTTATTCCGGATATGGCTGGCTTTACGGGGTGTCTCATTCAGGTGGAAGGGTGAGTGTAACGTGATTGGCTGAATAGGTTGAGCCGGTAGTAATACCGTACAGAACGATAGTATAGTTTCAGATATTAAGGGCAAATCAGGAAAGACACAGACAATCGCTTTTTCAACCGGTGCGTCGCGCTCACCAAAGTGTGGTAGTACCACAGCAAACCCGTGACTGTCTAGGGGTAATCCTGCTACAGTTCTGCCGACGTGCATGTCCCCAGCAGCCTCATACCGTAGATAAGTATTTGGACGCCGCCGAGTGACCATTCTGCACGGATGTGTACTGATGTCGACGACGGGCATGCCGTCGAACCAGATGCACAATAAGTAGCTGCGCCCTTACGCATTGAGTGCGTACCCAACTCATCTTGGTTTACCCCACGCCGACGCAATACCTCGGTAACACGCCACTATTTAGAAGACGCTTCAAACACTTGCGGAAGCGCTCATATTGGTTCCTGCCAGGGAAGAGGCGATCGCTGTCGCTAAACGACGACAACGTAGCCCAAAAGCCGGCCAAGGCAAGCATTGGGCATATAGCTGGTAGAAGGGGTTTGGCGTAAACGCGTAGAGGTTCGCGAGGGCGGTTGCCTTCTTGGTCGTTTTTTACGAGCAAAATAACTACATAATGCGTCGCCACTCCATTCCATACGGGCATGTCAAATTCCAAAAGCGTTAGCCGATCTGCACATGATATTCCAGGCCACGATCACGTAAGTCCGCGCAAACATCATGTCCTTCGCTGGATTCGTGAAGAATTGCTCACACAATTACGCAAACAATTCGATTGATACGGGGTCCTTGCCAGTCTGTGCTCGAACTTCACATCGCGACGCAGCGCTCACCAGCTGACGGTTCAGCCCATTAAAATAATGACGCAGCTCCTTCTCCATAACCGCAGGAGTTTCAAGTCTGTAGTCTCTATACAGGTTGAATAGGCCAGCCCTGTGTGTATTAGTGCTGAGTAGCTAAGGCTGCTTCCATCCTGTTCTCGTGCGTTAACAACGAAGCCCAAAATTGTCGGATTGAACTGCAGAAAAGAGTAGCGGTGGTTTAGATGCGTCGTGGTCGAGAAGTGGCTTGACTCTCGCGCGAAGCTGGTTAGCGGAGAGCCCAGTCAGACCACCAAGCCACTCTAAAAACGCGGGAGACACGAGATAGGGTTTGTTGAGCACGATCCACACATTAAACCGACCATAAGAGTTCTGATTGACTGCCCTTGAACGCGCGTTTCCCGTGTTACTCTTGATTTCGCTTACTTTCCTCGTGAACTCTTCCCAATCGACGCCCGTCGGCAGGGCACTGCGTTTGTATGAGCCGCGGGCAGGACAAAGATCCGGAGAATTCTGTCGAAATCAAGATCTCGTTGGGCTCTATAATGATTATCTGATTGTATACTCGACGGAATTCTTTCCATTTGGAAAACTACGGACATCGTGTCCTGTAACAACCCAATATAAAGGGTACACTTTTCTGTATATTTTGAAGAATGATGGTCATTTTCAGATATAACACGATAGAGCTGAGATAATTTTTTTTTTCTTCCTACCTATTGCAAATAAATCTCTATTATTATTAGTCTCAAAGTCTAAATTAGACCTCTCTGTTATGCTAAAACTCGTTTATGCGACAGTCTATCCAACGGCTTGTCACATCAGATTAGCAATTGCGATTTGCGACCAATAAAAGTCAGGTATGCACGAAAGACTCTCTGAAATGCCAGCTGCAATTTAAAGATCTCCAAATTATATTCGACTTTTCTGTGCCGCAGGCGGATTTAACATAGTTTTGCAAATCATACTCTCTCCTATACTTAGAATATTAACCTAGCACAGTCTCTAATAACGAAAGGAGAACAGCGTGGACACACAAAACAACTACTTTCAAGCTCACCAGTGCAGTGATTTTCGACACACTAGGCGTGATAAGTGCAGGCCCAGCCGAACTATCTCCCGGTACTGATACTATAGCAGATAAAAGGTAGTCTATTCAGTTAGTCCTTGAGTACATGCCTCAGCTCAATTATATTACGGCGTTGAGTAAAACAGCAAAGGCATATCTGATTTGGAGTTGACGGGCTTATATGACGAGGGAACGAACTTTTGCCCTACACTTCGAGACTACAGAAGCCCAAACCGTACGGGTTCGACGTGCTCTTCACGGCCAACGACTTAGCATCGAGTATGACTCGGCATCATGTTCGCAAACCTTTATAAGAGAATACAGCATGTTGTTCAATGAGTAATAATAAGTGTGGTTTTTAGTCTAAGAATTAGATTAATTAAAAGCCGGTTTTACATCGTTCACTCTAATTAGTCGTGCTTTCGCGCTTTAGTGGCGTCACCAATTTGGAATCTTTTTCAAATCAAACATATTCTATTCACAAAGACCGGTTTTAGATAGATCTCGAAGATGCCATTATTCTAGTACGCTCGGTTTGAAATGCGGACCGGTATTTTCACAAAATGGTCACCTGAAATCCTGAGATGTTAGGTTGCAACCTAACATTCGTAATTAATCATGGCATGACTAATTAGAGTGAATGGTGTAGCTATTTTAAAAGTCGGTTATAGCACTCTAAAATAGAGATAAAATATCTGCAAATCACAATACATGTTGAGGGAGCCCCACAACAAACTTGTTGGTGGACCATCATTATGCCCGACTAAAATTTAGTCCAAACTAATTACGAATTTGGTTACTTCGACTGCATCGAAAACACATATAAAGTACAGTTTATATGTTTTTTCGATGAAGTCAAGTATGATACAAACAATTTCAGACTGCTGGTTGCTGGTTACTGACATAAAATCAGTCACAAGTTTTTCAACTGCCACTTCATAGTCGTAGGCTACAATATATACACTTGCTGTCCTCTAAATTCGCAGTTCGAAGAACTATGTTAAGGGGCCATGAAAAGTTTGTCATCCTGCACCATTACGCTTACCCAAGTAAAGTTGCGCAACTGCAATCAAGCAACTTAATTTAGCGTTCGATTACAGCAGCATGGTTGTGCGAATGAACGCATTGCTCCGCAGTCTCCACTTGCGCTTCGTCTTCTTCGGAAGTTGACGGAACCAATGGATGGCTCCGTCCCGAAGACTCAACTCGAACGGGACGCACCACGTGTCAGCCTCTGTATGCGTTCCAGTCATCTCGTAGACGAACGTTCGGAGCCACTGCATAGAGTTTTTACTCTTGTTACGTGGGCCCGAGAACGATATGATACGATTCAACGGTCGGTGCGAGGCCATGTCAATCCTCGGTGTAGGGTCGGAGTCTATCAGCGCAGCAATCTCTCTCATCTGGCGAGTCAACTCGGCCTGGGGGTCCTCGTCGTCGTACGCAAGAGCCAATAAGCTATCGTCATTACTAGACGAATCGTCGGTGGTGGTCCGACGTTGTCCAGCACCACTTACGGAAGCTCGGGTACCGTCACGACGACCGCGCGAAGCCTCATTTATCGGTATTCATACGTCGTGTACGGCTCTCCGATCGTGGTGTCACCATGTGCGAGTCTTGAAAGTACGGTGAAGCCTCGGTAGAGCCAAAAGCACCGCGGTCAGTTTCTCGTTTGGTCGTTGGGGTCCGTTCAAGCCTTTTTGGTGTTGGTTAGAGCGGAATCTTGGACGGATCTTCAGCTTGAACGTTCGGTCGACTTACTGGCTGTTTCCCCGAGTTGATTCCAATCGCCCCAAAGGCCTTCCGAAGCTTCGTCTTCCACTTCTGGAGAGCAGCTCCAGCCTCGGGTGGGCTCCAGTCTTGGAGCGACATAGTCAACGGGTACGTTTCATTCTCGTATCCCAACGCAAGCTGTAGCGAGACCGAGTCCTCCGCGGCTTGGCAAGTCGAAATCGAGTTCACCGGGTACTGCAGCTCATTAGCGAGAGCCGGTCAGGCGGCTTGTTTCTTGGGGATGGGCTTAAACAGCTGCATCCACTCATCATTGTCCACCAGCGCTTGCACGTGGTCGAAAACACACTTGGCAGCTGGTGTATCACCGTTGATAGGTAGGCGAGGTGCATTCAGCAGTGCCGAACGCTTTGCACTCGCCACCAAGGGTTTGGAACCCTCGATCCCATCGTCAAAGTCGTCATCTGGACCAGCAACGTTGTCCAGCTCAGCGGCGAGGTTCCTCGATAGCGACTTCGTCGCCCCGCTCAGCCCCGACGATAACGTGGCCGTCTCCGGAGACGTCGCGTCTGGCTCTGGAACCGGCGTCTTTTCCTCGTAATCATCATAATCATGGGCGTTAGGATCGTTGTCCGCCTCGTCCTCGAAGGAGTTCGGAGACAGCTGCAAGTCGTGCAGCCGTCACGTCCGGACTTGAACTCTCGTAGCGTGCTCCGCGGGGCTTGGCAGGAGTAGCTGGTACCGCTGATGATCCTTTCGCTATTTTCTGGTTGTTTCTTGTTTTCTTTCTCTTGGTAGCTCGTTAACTGGAGGGCCATACAAACAGTACACAATGGTCACACTCTGTTCCCGGGTCGCGGCACCAGTTGTGGTGTAGTAAATCCCACGTGAACTCTAGCTACTTGTGTAGTTAGAATGCTCCCACAACAATACGTCAGCTAGGATAGCTAATGATCGTTCGGGCGGGCCTGAAGACCTCAGTTCTGCCCTGCACCGGGACAGACTGGACCTTGCAAACTACCTATATAGGCCAACCAGTGAAAATAAGAACACGCTACCAGCACGAGCAAAGCTAGCAGGTGTCATGAATACTCGTGGTCCCAACAGCAGAAGGGTATCAGGCATGGGTAAGCCTTATACGAGGGCACCGAGTGTTCAACACTCGGTAAGAAGAATATATAGGAGGCAATACAAGTACTCCTAACCGTGCAATTGGCAAGATATAGCCGTCACGTAATCCTTCCGATATATATATATATATATATATATATATATATAATCGGCCAATACACACACAGTCTCTTGGCCTTGCCGGAGGAACCCTCGCTAGTAAGCTTCGAGTCCACCGTCAGGCATAACACATTCAAACAAGCATGACCAGACGCTTACCTTGAAGCCGGACCTCGCTCTCTGTGCTTGAGTGGAAATTCTGTTCTGTATTTGTGTTGCCCTTTCGGGCCATGTCCTAATATAAATCATTTATACTAATATCAAGTAAACTACGCTCCGTTATGGATCTTCTTGCATGCCAAGCGACGCTCACACCGTCGCATGTGCCTCTTCATCCTCCAACGTCCCTTCCCAGGCCGCGACCGAGCACTTAAAAGGTCGTGGAGACTTCCACGAACTCATTCCAACCGCCACCAAGTTTTCGTACCATGTCTGGTCAGTTCTTGGCCGCTGAATGCGAATCCGGCCAGTCCCAATATTAATAATAAGGACAGCCTGGGTTCAGTGGCACCTTGACCACTAACGGGGCTCAACGAACGTTGAAGACTCGGTGGTGACACGGTAGAGTCTCTCGCACCGTCAAGTCACTGTACGTCATGTGACCGAGTGTTCGTGGCTTGGGCAACTTGAAGGCGTCGGGTCGTTGTCTGGTGACAATTGTCGGGACAGGCGCAGAATCTGTTTCCGGACCGAACATGTCTAGCACTACCGTCAAGAATATTTGGGTTTGATCACATACGTGTGCGAGGTTTGAGCCCGTTTGCGTAGCAGAGAACCTAGTCGAGCATGCCTTCAACTCGGAAAATAAGAACCGAGTACTCGCCGTTGTAGAACTCGATGTCCGCTGTTTGCTAGAGCCGCTGAAGCTTCTCACACAGTACAGCTTGGTAGTTCGACGCCTCGAAGTGTTGAAGCACATGCTCACGGAAAATCCCCCTCGTGTGCTCCTCGCTTCGAGTCGTTGATGACCAATGTAGGAACCATCCCGAAGCCGGCTTCTCCATCGCCGACCCGGCGATTCCAGGGAGGCGCGTGCTCGCGTCCTCGATCGGGATGATGTTGATGCGCCAGGCGTTTTCTATCTGGAACAGCCATTCGCATACGCCCTCTATCCTCTCGCCGGTGAACTCGGGCAGATTGGCCGGCACATCGCGTGCGGTCGGCCATCACTTGGTTGAGCTGGTCGATCTCGGCTTGCAGTTGAGCATTCGTCGGCATGGGCTCTCTTGGTCAAGTTGCTGGGACCAACAAGTGCTACCAGTATATCAAGAAAAGCGCGGCGCTTGGGGGAGGGCAGAATACAAAGTGCCGCCCCCGCAGTTCAAGCGGATGGAAGCTTCTCGAAGCTTCCACAGCCGCTTTACGTCTGCCACTTAGTTTAATACTAGTTTAGCTAAACCGCAGTGAATTTTCTACTCTACTGGATTCTACCGGTTCTTACCGGTATGCTCTATCCGATATACCATCGGCCTGGCTCACCGATTGTTGGCTACTTGAATGATCGGGCTTGACACTGCGTTCTTATTGTTGCCGTCGGTCGAACGGTGGCCCTCGTTCGGCACCTCGTGTTGCCGACGCTTCACTCCCGAGACTTTGCTCTGGGCTGCTTTAAATGCAGGCTCCTCTACTGATAACAAGTTATTTCTGAGAAACTGCTCCGTGTTTTAGAGGGCTGCGACTCTTGCGCGTGGTTCACTCCCGGCCACCTCTGTTTGTTTACGTGGCGTACGGCTACGGCTTGAGCAGTCGGACGCTAAATTTGAACATATAGCACCAACAAAGCTTCGCATCGGGGCCTACTGCTAACGCCGCGAAAAGGCATATTCTTAGGCGAATAAGCTATATACTCAATAACGCTTTCGTATTCTACGAGAGCACGACTGGTAATAGAACAAGTAACTCAATAAATTACCGGTCATGTTCTCGTAGAATGCGAAATCAAATTATATAAGCAGAAAGCAGATTAATCTTATTCGATCAAAACTATGGTTTTTTGGTAGCACCGCAAAGCCGGTAGCCCCCGATGTGCAGCTTTGTTGGTGCCATAGGAGCTATTATAATAAATAGCCTCAGTATTTTTCGGCAAATGTTTGAATCCATGAAGTATTCACTACCGTTGGAGCGTGTAGCCCTTACCATGCAAAAAAGTGTCGACCACGGAAACGTCTTAACACTTTGGCGCAAGCTGAGAACTGCGAATCTCCCGGGCACCTGGGCCCGGGTCGCCAATTTCGTATCAGGTTTGTCATTTGAGCAATATCAAGTTTACTCCATAGTAAATTAACCTGTAAATCTCTGAGAACGGACTCGGTGGACCGGAATTATACCATGTACGACCGGATATAAGGTTTCTGAATGTTCATTTAGGAGAGGTATTAACTGTATGGTAGTAGGCTCACAGTCAGGGATTCCGAAAATTAAAATATAATCAGGGGTTATCATGGTTGGAATGTTTGAAGGTTGTAGGTTTCAGCAGCTAATCAGGCTGCTGAAACCTTATAAAAGAGGAAAGTTTGGGAAAGAAGTGAAGGTTTGACGCGATTGATGGAAAGTCAAGGTAGAAAGATTAATTTGATTTTGGACAGCGCCGTCATTTTCACACCTACATGCCTAGCAGCGCGGTGGTGGCGGAGCTGCGCGTGGCACTGCTTACGAAAAACATAACGACTGCTACTACCTCGTGTAGTGTAAGCTGCTAGACGCGGTTACACAGGATACGCACACGTTGTCAGCTTACATGTTGAGTTTTAAAGAGTTTAACCTTTGCTATATTAAAATACATGTATTCATCTACCAGTTCTTTCTAGAGGCTCCCACACGCACAGTCTTTTCTGTGCGTGTGTTGGTCTCACGGTTGAATGAGTAGGTTTCATTTGATTGGCTACTTAAACCTTCAAACATTCCAACCGTGATAACCCCTATTGTACTGATCTTTCTCACATGAAAAAAGTAATGGATTGGTCCGGAACTAACATTAAAATAAATAACTGAAAATGAAACCCGATGCAAAACAAATTATTGCTATTATTGTACGTAAACTATAATAGTCGCTACAAGTTCCAAACATGCACATTCACGCTATCCGTGCCGGACATATTCCCGGTCAGGCCATATTTCGTGTCACTCCTCCAATACAAATCCAAGTCAAAATGCAAAAACTGTCCGATAAAGTATCTGGCCATATCTCCTGATCCAACGTTCCTATAGACTTGTAGCTTCTCCACATAAAAAACTATTCTATAAACTTTAATTTGATGCGACGCTCATTGGGTATCTCAAATTACGACTCTAGATAATGCTACATTAACCTGGACCTACAAAAAGCCTGTTTGGTGTTTTTGGCGTACGAATATGGTGTATGCTACATAATCATAGTATTGATTTAATTACGGTGACCGGAAATGTGTCCGGACGGTTTGTCCCTTCTTACAAATCTGAAGACGTTTTTGAAACGTGACACGAAATACGTCCGGCACGGGTATGTTTTCGGTGTTCGTTGCGTGCGAACACCGGGCGACCTACACTAAGCCGTTTCTCGACGCTACAACTCGCAATTTATACGTCACAACTAACCTGACAGACTACAGACAATCCTCTTTGTAGTGATACCGTCTGGAAGCTACTTTTTATCACTGTCCGGAGGAATCACTGTCCAGAGCTGTACCGTTACAAGGGTATCATCGCTTTTATGGATACACACTATATCCTGGATACAAGTACTTGGTGTTGACACCGCAGTGTTACGGGTCGCTCTCCAGGTCTCCGAGGGTCGTGAGTACTTCTTGTTGGAAGCACGGAGGAGAGGGGGGGGGAGGCAACGGACGTTTAAAAGAGAAAAATATAAAAACTTTGTTTGTTGTTGTTTGACCTGGAAAGTTCACGACTAAGTCCTTACCTTGCGCTTCCGGCAGCTATCCTACCGCCACGCCTTCCTTCCCTTCCTTCTACATCCTTGCCGTTCTTGGCGACCTCCCGTCCTCGCTCTGGTCCAACAAAACACTGAAGTCGTCCGTCCTCGTCATCGCACTGCACCTTAGCGCCTCTTCGCCTAGCGCCATCTCCCAATGTGATGACTGTTCTGACTTTAACCCTTGCATACCTGATATCATGTACCCCTTGTATTGTTGTTGTACCCCTGTCAGTTTTCTGTCATAGCGCGACCCGTGACAACTCTCCCCGGCTTTAGGTTGACGCCCTCGTCAACCACCGCACACTGCAGTCGAGGGTTGCGCGTTCCGTACACGACCCCACTAATGTCGATGCGTCTGCGCATTCAATGCTGTCTGCGCGTTCTCGTAGAGCCCCGTAGCTGTCACATTCAAACTCGATAACTGGTCGACCAGCGACCAGCTCAGTGCAACAACAACGAACGATGAGACGCCCTCCCAGAACTGCTCCATAAGCCACATCCACCAGTCCTTGTAGACCCACCGTAGTTCACCCGATCCACCACCAATATTGCACAGGTCCCGCTCCCGACGCTTATCTCTTCAACCGAGCTGTCGACGTTCTCGCCCTCAGCACCCAACGAGTTCGACAGGTCCAACACTTTCGACCCGTTCTCCCCGACTTGGCTTGCGCCTTGGCCAACCACCAGAGTCTTATCGCGAAGAGGGGGTACCCTTTCAGCGATAGCCTCCTCTTCATCAGCACCAAATACCTGAAAGACCCAAAGCCGTTCTTCTTCACCCACTCCGAGTTGTAACTCGTAATCTCCACATCGTACAATAGATCGCCACTGTAGCGGGGTCATTTCACCCGCGTTCTGGTCGATATTCCCAGGTACCTCACAAAAGCCCCAGTCTTCGAGTTTCACGCACACGTTTTGTTGGAGGGCTAGCTCCGCAGTCTTTGTGCTCTCCTCGGAATTGCTCACTTCGTCCTTTGCACACCCTTCGTTTAGCAGGTAGTAACGCCGACCCGACTCGGCGATTCCCTCGAGTTACGATTTGTCGCGGAGGGGTGGCACCTCCCAAAATGCACCCTTTCCCCCGCTTTCCTTACGCCATTGAACGGCCAACCGCCGTTCGTCTTCCGCTTCTTTCAGAAGCAATCCGTAGACCCCTTTCCTTGCTGACGATCGCCACTGAAGCGGCACCGTTCCGCTCGCCTCGAGTTCTTCGTCACCGGGTACGGAGAAGTCTTCATCCTTGAGCCCAACAGACACGTTCAGCAGGACCTCCGGCTCTTTGGCCGTCGCGTCCACCCCCAGAGCATTCTTGTCGTCCTCATGCATCGCCATGACGCCCTGTACCGAGTCCTTATCTTCTGTTCCGCTGCCTTCCGTAAGGCGCCGAAGATGACCGGCCTTTGACGTCACCGAGCAGGACGCTCGTGACCCTTCGCTCTCCTTGAAATTGCAATTCGCGCGTTTGGCCTCGTCAACTGTGGCCAACTTCTCCCCGTACCAATCCAGCCAGTACTCAGGCGTCGAGAGGGCTCCAGAAGCCACCTCCCTCGTCCGTTCCAGCACGTCACCAGGAATGTTCAGTTTCTTGCTCAGCTCCTCGACGCTGAGTTCCTCTTGTACCTTGGCGTTCTTCACCATACGCCTCTTTAGTTCGACTTCATCAAGGGGGAACAGGCGTTCCTACAGCTCCTTATCGTACTCTTCGGGCTCGGCGGCCGCCAACCCACCCTCACCGTGTTCCAACAGATCCAGATTTGCCTTGGTGAATACACGTCCGTGTCTTGGGTCCGACCCTTCGTCCTTGGTACTTTCCTCGAGCTTCCCTTGCTCTCTCTTGTCTCGACAAGCCTCCAGCTTGTCAGTTTTCCTTTTTTGGCTTGGGAGCCCAGCGTTTCCGTCGCTCGCCTCCTTCTTCTTCGCGATGGAGGACACCTTGTCCATCCACGCGACCATAGCTTCCTCGAGAGTGGTCTCCAGCGCCCCTCTCGTCCACTTGAACGCCGCCGTCGCCTCCGATGGCTTCTCCTTCGGCGTTCCCGTATCCCTAACGTCTTCTAGAGGTTCCGTAGGCACCCCACCCTTGGCCACCTCTTCCTTATCCTCGGCAGGAGCGACCGCTTCTCCCTTGCCGTCTTCTTGTCGCGACTCCGCCTACATTTCAGGCGAGCTCGTTTCTCCAGTAGTTCCAGTAGTTTTCACGCCAATATCCATCAATTCGTACACAACACACACAGTCCCGACCTAGTCCAGGTCCTGTACCGTTCTACCACCCGTCGAAGCACCCGACGCTTTATTAGGCTCGCCCACCGCCTTGATAATGCCTTGGCACCTCTCGGCCAACGTCCGTCCTAGTACACCGGCACTGCACACTTGCTGATCTCGCCTCAGTATAGGCGCATACTCCGACGTCCAGTACGGATGCACATCGGACAGTCCAGAAGTCGCCAGCACGCCGTCCACACCATCCATCGACATTGTCACAGAACCCGTCACATCCTCGACGTTCTGGTGCACAACCCCTCCGCCCGCCACGGGTGTGCTCTCCAGCGCACTCCCGTACTCCACATGGACCTGTCCCATCAGAGACTGGTACGGTTGGTATAAAAATGACGCGTCGTATCCTCTCACACCGCGTGCCATGCCGATAGAGACCCCTCCATACGACGGAATCGGCGCCAACGAGAAGCTTGGAGTCACCGTCGGCGCAGGAGTCTGCATATCCAGACACGGTACGAACGTGTAATTAGTGTCCCCGGCAGTCGGAGATAAAGCCGCCTGGCCCCAACCGCTTAACGTATACTGCTGCACCGCTTTCTGCACCGCCATGTCCACGAACTGCTCCATCGTCGAGAGCATCGGGTCTACAGGCATTACATCCGGCTCAGCCATTGGCACCGGGTACAGTATCTGGTAGCCTTCGTGTGACCATCGTAGATCCTGCCCGTTCCCACACCTGACACTCGCCGCTGCTCTCATCGATACCGTAGCACTGCCTGTCGCCGTCATTTCCATCATCTGGACCATCGCCATATCCGCCGGCGTCAAGCCTGGCTCCACGCTTGGAACCGGTTCATACATAGCCACAGGTGGTCCAGTCCCCACCGTGAAGCCCGATCTGCCAGGCGCCCGCGGTCTCCAATCCCATTGGATCGTCGTTCGATTACAAACAGGTTCCACCGAGGACGCCTCAGGTCCGACGCACTGCAGCACCGCCTTCACACGACTCGTAGCCCGCGTAGGTGCCCCACTCCAGTTCACCGTCATAACAGTGGCATCGGCCACCGCCGCCGGACCAAGTAACAGTTCCTCTCCTTCCATTCCGGACGTGCCGTACGCACGTACAGCCTCCAGTCCATCTCGTCCGACGTTGCGTCGCCCAATTCATCCCCAAAACCCACCGTAGCTAGAGCTCATGCTCTTCCACGGCTATCTTTCCGCAGCGCGGTGCTCCCGTCGCACCTAAAGCCACCTTCTCTATGGCGCCTCTAATTAACGAATGGAAAACATCCGACCGTGAAGAGTACACGCGCGGTGGCAACCCCCGTCCACCTTCTGTGAGTGTAGTGGCTGGTTGGGCCAAGCAGGCGTGGCAGTGCGTGCCAGATGATGTGATCTTCAAGTCTATTGGTGGTGCGAGTTTCAACAATGATTACGAGGAATGGCACGTAGCGAAACATGATGTCTATGGTGACTCGTTTTGTGCAAAGTGGATACTGCAGAATATGGTAGAGCCTAACCGAGAGGAAAACGTGCAGCAAGACGACGCCAGTGAGGGCGAGTTAGTTTGTGAATTATAATACCCTCATAATATAGCACCCTCCGATTAGTTTGACTATGAAATGTGGTATACTAATACTAGAATACCGGTACATTATTCGGAAGAACCCGTTATTTGAAGTGTAAAATAGAAAGCAAAATACTATTTTGTCATTCGACGCTATACAAAATGTAATTATAAATTGGGGCTAATGTATTTATTGCAATGATTGGTCAAAATGCCATATTAGTTTTTAGTCCTGTATTGCAATGTATATTACTGAACTTGAAAACGAAAATATATTAACATTTTTTTCCAACTTCTGCTCAATAGTGTAGCAACTCGATTGCGAGAAGTCACGTTTCTAAACGTTTCTATCCTATCCTTGGGCGCAATCACACAATTGGATCGGATTCACCGCGATCGCAGTTGCCATCGTTGGGCCACTCCGTCACTCTGCCCCAATTTTCGCTTGATCCGTTTTCACATCCTTCTCTGAGAGCCCACCGGATCAGTTCAACAATCGATTCAACCTGACTCAGGTCCTAAGCGACGACTGCAGTGCGTCGTTCGGTTGCTCAGGCACAACAGCAACACTGTACATGGTGTAAATGTACATGTAGCTCGCGGCCAGCTTTGCTGCCATCGATCGTTCTATGATCGAAAGGCGCTTTAACAGTAGAAAGGCACCGAGTTCTGCGGAGAGAGAGCATCACGGACCTTTACTGTCGTTGATTCCTTCCACGTCGTCGAGTGGCGCTTCTCAGTAAGGTTCAGTCAGTTGATACCCTCCGTCCTGCTGAGCGACGCCTCGTGTTGAAGTGTTGCGAGGACATTCGCGATGCGACTTATTAATAAACGCCGCAGCAGCAGTGGAGATACGGATGGCGGCATAGTTTGCCCATGAAAACAGCACCATGCTCTGTTCCAGCAGGCCTCGAGGCCTTTCCGTGTCAATCTCGACACCTCAACTGTCGTTTAGAAATCGGAAACTACTTATACGGGTTATAAATTAACAGTCCATTTTGGCTATTTCAAGGAGCAATTCGGATATGTATTCTCACAGGTCTTCAATGGTACACCACTTTTCGAAAGGTGGAGTCAGTCGACCTCACGGACAACGACGTCATTCGGCAAAGAGAGTTCGGGAGCGCGCACCCGCAGAGTGATTGTCCTTCCTTGAACACCCCGAAGCAACCATGAAGGACCTGTTGATGGTGGACGCCGTGGACGAGGACCACGTGGTGAATGAGTTGGTCACTCGCTACCGCCAGGGCTACGTCTACACGTTCCTCGGCCCCGTGCTCATCGCCATGAACCCGTACAAGATGCTGCGCCAGCCGAACGGCGACTCCATCTACGCTCGCAATATGATCGATGAGTTCCAGGGCAAGGAGCTGCATGTATGCGAGCCCCACCCGTTCGCGCTGGCCGAGAATGCCTACTCGAACCTCATGCGCTTCGGTCTGGACCAGAGTCTGCTCATCACCGGCGAGTCTGGTAGTGGCAAGACCGAGACGTCCAAGCACGTGATGCGCTATCTCACTACCATCAGCACGCGCTCCAGGGCCAAGAGCGCCGTCATCGCAAACCGCCGCATGTCCGTCGCGCAGCGTAAAGAGGCCGACGACATGACGAGCCACGTGACCGACGTGCTGTGGGGCAGCAACCCCGTGCTCGAAGCCTTCGGTAACGCTCAGACGATCCGTAACAACAACAGCAGTCGCTTCGGCAAGTACATTGTGCTGCAGATGAACCGTGTGGGTCAAGTCATTGGCGGGTACATTGACAACTATCTGCTGGAGCGCAGTCGCGTGATCCGCCAGGCTGAGGGAGAGCGCAACTTCCACGCCTTCTACCAGCTCATGTCCGGCGCAACTGCAACCGACCGGAAAGCGTGGCAATTACCGGATAGCGCCGAGGAGTTCGACGTTCTTGGCAACGAAGATGCCACGATCGATGGTGTGGATGACGCCGAGAACTACCGCAACGTCCGGGAGAACATGACAGCCGTGGGGATCACGGACGAAGAACAGCGTGACATTTTCCAGCAGCTCTCGGCTATTCTGTGGCTCGGAAATGTGCAGTTCAAGCAGACGACGGACGAGGCGCACAACCCTCGCGCTGCTATTGAGGACCCAGCAGCTCGTGAGGCTCTGGCCAAGGCTGCGAGTCTCATGGGCATCGACAAGGACAAACTGGAGGCTCTACTGACGTTCCGTATCGTCAACATCTACCGTGAGGACCAGAAGGTTTTGTTCGATGCGCGTCAGGCCAAGAAAGTGTGCGACTCGATCATGCGCTCGCTGTACGAGAAGATCTTCGACTGGATCGTGGCTCGTATCAACAAGAACGTGACGTGCAAGAAGCGCGACATCAACAACAGCATCGGCATCCTGGACATCTACGGCTTCGAGATCTTCGAGGTGAACGCGTTCGAGCAGTTGTGCATCAACTACGTGAACGAGAAGCTGCAGCAGCTCTTCATCAGCCAGACGCTCGAGAGCGAGCAGGAAGGATACCGTCGCGAAGGTCTGAGCTGGCAGAACATCAAATTCTTTAACAACCAGGTCGTGTGCGACCTCATCGAGGACCCCAAGCAGCACGGAATCTTCCCTCTGCTGGACGAACAGTGTGCGATTGCGCGTCTATCGGACTTGGAGCTTATTGAACGCTACAACAGCGAACACTCGAGGAACCCTCACTACATCGCGTCGCGTGTGCGTGGCCCCAACTTCGGTATCGTGCACTACGCCGGCAAGGTCGAGTACGACGTGACTCTGTTCTTCGACGCCAATGTGGACACGTTCTTCAACGACCTGCAGGATGGGATGGAGCAGTCGTCCAACGGCTTCGTGCGTGAGGTGTTTCTGGACAAGAGATCCAAGGAGACGAAGCTTAAGCGCCCGCCGTCCACGTCCCAGCAGTTCCGTACGCAAGTTGCGGACTTGTTGAAGAAGCTGGACGGCTGCAACCCGCACTACATCCGCTGTATTAAGCCCAATGAGAAGAAGCAGCCGCTGGCTGTGAACAAGGAGCTGGTGGCGGAACAAGTGCGTTATCTTGGACTGGTGGAGAACCTGAGTGTGCGTCGCCAAGGCTTTTGCTACAGCCAGCCATACGCTCCGTTCATCAAGCGCTACAGCTTTTTATCGGAGTCAACGTGGCCGGCTCCAGTGGCGCATTCTTCACGCAAGGCTGCCGTTGACCTGCTTACGACTGCTGGACTGGGAGTTCGAGACCCGAACAACAAGGACGAGCTGATCCCGTTCGAAGAAGACTCGGACACGCTAGGCTGCTTCTCTCTTGGTCGCAACAAGATCTTCCTGCGCCATCCTCAGGCTCTGTCAGCTCTGGAAATCCTGCGTGAAGAGCGCATTCCGGTGATCGTCAACATCATCGAGAACGCCTGGCGTCGCTACAAGAACCGCATCGCACTCAAAGTGTTCCAGACCACCGCCAGGCAGCTGCTGTCCACGTACGATGCTGTGTGGAAGAACTGCCAGGACCGTCGTAAGCGTGTGCCTGGCGCCAGCAACAAGGAGCACGTGGCCAAGATCTACGGGAACTGGGAGGCAGTATCCTCCAAGCTGCTGCACGTCAACAACAGCCGCTTGGTCAAGAACCTCAAGGCGGAGGAGGAACTTAACTCGATCGTGTTCATGCAGAGCTTCGTGCAGGCGCGTACGCAGCGTCGCGAGTTCCTGAAGCTCAAGCGCGCCCAAATTATCTTCAGCAAGCGCTACCGAGGCCTCAACACCCGTAAGCAGCTCGCGAATGACATGTGGAGAGCGTGCAAGGTGGCTTTACTTGGCGTGCGTACAGAGTTCGAGCGCTACCTGGGCAAGAAGAAGCGTCGTCGTGACTCGCTGGACCGCACGTACCAGGGCGACTACATCGGCGTGAACAAGTACCCTGCATACGCGTCGATCCTCCAGGCCCACACTGAAGGTCGTGGCTCCAAGGCTGGCAGTGGACGTGGACAGAAGGAGAAGCTCTTGTTCCTGGACACAGTGGAGAAGGTGAACGAGCGTTGGGCGCATCAGACGCGCGTGCTGATGATCAGCGAGAGTCGCGTGTTCAACCTGAAGGCCGACAAGATCCAGCAGCCCAAGGAGCGTCGCGTGTTTGAGCTCTCTCGCCTCTCGAGTGTGGCCATGAGCACGCAGCCGGACAACTACCTCATCTTCCGAGTCAAGGGCGAGATCGATCTGATGGTTCAGGTGTCCCAGAAGACGGAGGTGGTGCAGGCTCTGCGTGCTCGTATGCAGAAGGGATATGGACGTGAGCTGACTGTGGAGTTCTCGGACGAGCTGGACTTCTACGCCGCCAAGGGCAAGCAGCTCAAGGTCAAGTTTGCCTTTGACCGGTCGATGAAGGACTCAGAGTGGAGCAAGGTGGACCGCCACACGATGCAAGTCAAGGTCGGCATCGTCTAAAACTGACCAGAGTGGAGGGGGGATTCCCACCGATAAAAGCATACAAAAAATCTCAGTACCGGTAAAGAGTGAGACTCGTACTAGTAGTACATTCAAGACCCAAAGAAACAATTCACACGTACATGTACAGGAAGTTGTCGTGAAATCCTTGCCACGATGAGGAGTAGCGCTGCAGACCTGGCATACCATCAACGAATTACTTCGAAGTACTACTAGTAGTATTGTGAATTCCGCCTAAAATTGAGTATGCGGTTGAGCAAATGTGTCGAGTCTTTCACATACAAAAAGCAAGTCACAAAAAAATCGCGCCACATGAAACCATATGCTTTCTTGGCTCTCAGAACTCGTACTTAGTGGGGATCCACAGCCATCAAGGGCATGGGCGATTGGCGGAGATTCGGCTCTCTGGAGATTGAACCTAGCGGCCAATCCAATTTTGACTAGAACTCGCAATTGCTCTTAACTCTTCTTGACTAGTCGCTTATGTTTAACTCTTTAAAATGTTTGTTTTTACCATTCGCAAAAACCTTTTATCCAAGCCACAGCTTCATTTCACATATCCTGCATTTCAAGCGAAACCTTAGCATGTTTACAGTGTAGATAACCTTACTCTTCATCATCATCACCAGTCTCGTCAATCTCCACGAGGAGATCTCCGCCAAGCATGTTGTCGCCAACATCGGCGTGGATCGACACCACACGGCCGCTCACCGGTGCAGCCACAACAGTCTCCATCTTCATGGCACTCAGAACAAGCAGAGCGTCGCCAGCCTTCACGTTCTCACCCTTCTTCACGCGCACATCGAGCACGACACCAGGCATGGGGGCACCCACGGAACCAGGTACTCCCGTCGCCTTCGGCTTGGCTGCAGTAGACACACCAGCAGCCTCGTCCTTGACTTTAATCACACGCTGACGGCCGTTGAGCTCGAAGATCACGTCACGCATACCGTCCTTCTTGCTCACTCCACCCACAGCGATCAGTTTGATGAACACCGTCTTGCCGTGCTCCATCTCGATTTCCACCTCCGTGTCCACCTCAAGACCCGTAAGGAACGTACGAGTGTCCAGGAAGTGCATCGAGCCGTACTCGTCCTTGAACTTCTGGAAGCCCGTGAACACGTCCGGGTAGATAGCGTGCGAAATGACATCCACATCGCGGATTTTGTCAGCGCCGTACTTCTCCTTGAGCTCCTTCTCAGCCGCTTCAAAGTCATACGGCTCCATCTCAGCACCTGGACGACCTTGGAACATCTCCTGGCCGTTTGGTAGTACCTTACCCTTCAACACACGCGACCGCAGAGGCTCCGGGAAGCCGTGGTGCGGGATACCGAGGTAACCCTGGAAGTACTCGACCACCGACTTGGGGAACGACAGCGTCTCAGCCTGGTCGATCACCTCCTGCTCCGTCAACTTGTTCTGCACAATAAACTGCGCAAAGTCGCCAACGACCTTGGACGAAGGTGTCACCTTAATAATATCGCCAAGCAGACGGTTAGCGGTAGCGTAGGCGCGCTTAATCGCCGGCCACTGGCCCGCAAGACCGAGCTGCGTCGACTGGAACAGCAGGTTCGTGTACTGACCGCCAGGCATCTCGTGGTTGTACACGTCGGCCGATCCAGACTTCTGGCCGGACTCGAACGGCGCGTACACGCCACGCATCGTCTCCCAGTAATCGTTGATCTCCATGATGTCCTCGGCATTCACTCCAGTGTCGTACTTGGAGCCCTTCAACGCAGCCACAACAGCGCCCATCGAAGGCTGCGAGGTCGTGCCAGCCATGGCATCCGAAGCCACATCAACAGCATCCGCACCAGCGTACGCAGCCTCCAGCATCGAACTCACTCCAGTACCAGCAGTGTCGTGTGTGTGCACGTGGATCGGCAGGTCCGGGAACTCGTTGCGGATAGCGGAGATGAGGATCTGTGCAGCCTGAGGCTTCAGCAAACCAGCCATATCCTTGATAGCCAGCACGTGGATACCCTGGGCAACCAACTGACGCACGAAGTCCAGGTAGTACTCAAGGTTGTACGGGCCACGACTCGGGTCCGACACATCTCCAGTGTAACACATAGCAGCCTCGATGATACCGCCAGCAGCACCAACAGCGTCAATGCCCAGCTTCATGTTCTCCAGGTAGTTGAGCGAGTCAAACACACGGAACACATCCATACCA
The DNA here is from genome assembly GCA_033557915.1 of Phytophthora tentaculata. Classification (NCBI taxonomy): domain Eukaryota; phylum Oomycota; class Peronosporomycetes; order Peronosporales; family Peronosporaceae; genus Phytophthora; species Phytophthora tentaculata. The sequence continues at coordinate 1,319,774 of JAUCEA010000009.1, forward strand.
GTGGCCTGAGCCTTCTCACAGAACTTGTACACCACATTGTCAGGGTAGCTCGTGTAGCCGACAGCGTTGGCACCACGTAGCAGCATCTGGAACGGGATGTCCGGCACAGCTTCACGAAGAATAGCTAGGCGGTCCCACGGGTCTTCACGCAGGAAACGCATCGACACATCGAACGTCGCTCCTCCCCACATCTCGAGCGAGAAAGCGTCACGCATAGCGATAGAAGTAGCAGGAGCGATGGCAAGCATGTCACGTGTACGCATACGCGTAGCCAGCAGTGACTGGTGAGCGTCACGCCACGTAGTATCAGTCAAAAGCAGACCCTTCTTGGCACGTACAGCCTTCGCGAACGCCTCTGGGCCTTGCTCGACGTAGATCTGACGCAGCGACTTCTCCTTGGACGCAGGCGGAGCTGCCAAAGTCGGGATGATTGGGTCAACCTGAGACGGAGGAGGGCCAGTGGCACCCAGCGCCTTCTCCGGGCCGTTCACGATCGTGTTACCGATGTATTTCAGCATCTTCTGGCCACGGTTAGTCGACTTGGACGGCTCGAGCAGGTCCGGGTTCGCGGCGATGAAGCTCGTGTCCACAACGCCCTTGATGAAGTCCGGATGGTTCAATACATTGGTTAAGAAGCTCTTGTTGGTGGTCACACCACGCACACGGAACTCGGACAACGCACGCTTCAACTTGTGCGCGCAATCACCACGATCCAAAGCGCGGGCAGTCACCTTGACGAGCAGCGAGTCATAGTGAGGAGTAATGTGCGCACCGACGAATCCAGGACCATCGTCCAGACGGATTCCCATGCCACCGGGGCTACGGAACACCTCGATGACTCCAGAGTCCGGCTGGAAACCCGTGCTCGGGTTCTCCGTGGTCACACGGCACTGCATGGCATGACCACGAGGCTTGATCTTGTCCTGGCTCAGACCGAGATCTTTGAAGGTCTCGCCACCAGCGATACGAATCTGACTTTGCACCAAGTCGATGCCTGTGATCTCCTCCGTGATCGTGTGCTCCACCTGGATACGTGGGTTCACTTCAATGAAGTAGTGGCGACCTTGCTGGTCCACTAGGAACTCTACCGTACCGGCGTTCAGGTACTTTGCAGCACTGGTGAGACGCACTGCGTCATCGATCATTGCTTTCTCAGTCTTGGGGTCCAGACCCACAGCGGGGGCCGTCTCCAGCACCTTTTGGTGCCGACGTTGCACACTGCAGTCACGGTGGAACAAGTGCACGACGTTTCCCTTACCGTCACCCAAGATCTGGACTTCAATGTGGCGCGGGCGGTCCACGTAGCGCTCGATGAAGACGGTACCGTCACCGAAAGCAGCCAGGGCCTCGGAACTGGCACGCTCGAAGTTCTCCTCGAGCTCCTCGGCACTGTTGACGACACGCATACCACGACCACCGCCTCCCATACTAGCCTTAATGATCACAGGGTAACCCACACCCGAGTCAATAAAGGCACGAGCCTGGTCGAGATTGTGGACGGGTCCGTCCGTGCCGGGCACCACCGGAACCTTCTGTTCGATGGCAATCTCACGCGCGGCAGTCTTGTCACCGAAGCGCTGCAGGTTCTCGGGTGTGGGGCCCACGAACTTGATGCCGTTCTTAGCGCACTGCTCGGCGAAACCCACGTTCTCACTGAGGAAACCGTAGCCTGGGTGGATTGCGTCGATGTTGTTCTCCTTAGCGATCTTAATGATGCTGTCGATGTCCAAGTAAGCGCCTACGGGGGACTTATCCGCGCCTACGAGGAAACTCTCGTCCGCCTTGTAGCGGTGCTGCGTGAAACGGTCTTCCTTGGAGAAAATGCCGACGGTGCGGAGGCCAAGCTCGTTACCGGCACGCATGATGCGCGTGGCGATCTCGCCGCGGTTGGCGGCCATGAGCTTCTTGATGGTGCTCGCGTCGCGCGTCTGCTGCACGCGCGTGAGGCTCGAGCCCACGCGGCGACCGACAAGAAGGCGCTGGGATCGAAGCATGGAGAGTGATGGTCTTGCTGGTCCAACGGCGAATTCCCGAATGAGGATACCGCAACGTCGGGCGCGACAAGATATGCTTTTGGTTGCAGCAGCCCTGGTCGGTGACTGAGAGAGTGTCACGACCTTTGGAGGAACATACAAAGCTCAAGATGTCGTAACCAGATCGGCTGGATTATGTACGCCACATGGATGACAGAGATGGTGCTTTTTGAAAGCACTTCAAACGCGCGTCAGACATTGTTGCGGAAATTGGCAGTGCTGGGTGACAACGAGCCGCTGTCATCCCTCACCGAAGCTGAAGTTCCGCATTGCAGTTCACGACCGAGAGAGTTTGATGCCGACGCGAGTGAGCAAGTGAATGGACGCCATGACGATGTGCATCCAGCTGGACGAGTTTCTGACGAGGGGATGCGACGGTGTAGCAACGCTGAAATCAAGGCCGCACCAGAATGAGTATGCAACCCGTGTTTCGAGTCAAAACTTTAGGCGAGGGGAATACTGTAGCCTACAGTTGTGAGGAGATGGGGATCCTCGAAGCAGAACTCGGGTTCGACAGCCTTCGGCAACTTGTCGTGTAACTTTACAATTCGTGACAACCGGAAACTACACGTGGATGATCCGATCCACTGGATCGGACCAAAATTGTATGATCTTGCGCTTCAACATGCTACATCAAATCTCGCTGTAGATTCTGGCATCGTCTTGCGTATCGCCTGAAGCTGACACCGTGAAACCAAAGCAATACTTCTGAAGTACTTCGAAGTACCGGTACTTGACAAGTATTAGTTGTACGCCACGTATGTGCTGGTACCGGTACCGGAACTTCCAGAACTGCCCCTAACCTGCGGTATTATTAAGAAAATGCGTTTTTCCGCCAGCTCCATGCAGAGGCATGGGCTGGTATACCGGAATTGGAGTTTGTTGGCGTTGGCGGGACGGGCATACAGACTGTATGATACAGCGTGCACTGTTCTTACATCGGCATCCAATCAGCCTGATTAGGTGCTGGTCAAACTGAGGATGCAAATTCGGGTGCTTTGCAACGCAGGAAGCTTTCCGGTTCTGTGGCGCACTTGATGAGATGTGTATGCATTATTTTTTGTATTAAAATACATGTAAAACACTCCTGGACACAATTATAAGGCCACCCATTCGAGTACCCATAACTCGTTCAATTTGCGGTTTTAATCAAACAAGCGTAGAAACAGCTAGCGTTTGCACTTTATAGGGTAGCTCACATACAAAAAGAGATTTGTTAAGGTGGAAACAATTTACGGCCTCATACAAAAACCTAAAAAAAAATAAAACATGTGGAAATTGGTTAGACTAGGAATTTGTAAGTTTTCGTGGGTGGTTAAATGGACTCCAGGGATTCGAGAGCCCCCAGCAGTCACATCGTCGTGTACAACGTTGTTATCAATATATCTACGACGTGGTACAGTGGTAGCGCCGGTCGGGCGATATCGCAACAAATAATAAGACAAAATGCTCTCCATATGATTTGCTATAACAGTACACATGGCTGAATAGCCTTTTATCGCTTACTTCTCTCTTCCATCTCATTATCGTCCAACCGGCGATATCGCAACAAATAATAAGACAAAATGCTCTCCATATGATTTGCTATAACAGTACACATGGCTGAATAGCCTTTTATCGCTTACTTCTCTCTTCCATCTCATTATCGTCCAACCGGCGCTACCACTGTACCACGTCGTAGATATATTGATAACAACGTTGTACACGACGATGTGACTGCTGGGGGCTCTCGAATCCCTGGAGTCCATTTAACCACCCACGAAAACTTACAAATTCCTAGTCTAACCAATTTCCACATGTTTTATTTCATATAGGTTTTTGTATGAGGCCGATGGTGGCCGTAAGTTGTGTCCACCTTGGCAAATCTTTTTTGCATGTGAGCTACCCTATAAAGTGCAAAACCCTAGCTGTTTCTACGCGTGTTTTGGTTAAAGCCGCAACTTAAAACGATGCAAATTGACCGAGTTATGGGTACTCGAAGAGGTAGCCTTACGATTGTGTCCAGGAGTGTAATACAACGGTACTAATTAAAAGGTGAGTGCCCAACACATATTGTCAATTTTGTCCAAATTTTCCAGAACGGTGTAAGGACGCCAATTGGTCAAAATAGCAAGACAGCCAACTTGAAGTGGCTAGCTCGAATTCCGCATTGCGAGCAATGAAGGAGGCCGGAACGCAGCAACACGCGCATGCCAACACTGTCTACCACTGCTTGTACGCCCACATCAAGATCGGGTACTCGCGGCAGCATCTCGCGCATGTCTTCAAGAAGTTGGAGCACACCATTGGCAATTGCTGAAGACATACAACGAAAATGGGGTATTTGAGCGCTACCAAACGGCGAAACGTGGTTACAGTTGGGGCAGGTAGCTCGGGAACGCAAGCAGTTGATTCGACGGCATCCCAACGTATGACACCTCCCACAGACCTTCAGTCCATTCTGCGTGTACAGGTCAGCCCCACGCGGATGCCTCTCTCAGGAGTGACGGGTAGCTGAGCGTTCGCCTGGAGTGGCGTCGGGTTGGTTTGGGCAGGGGCTTGACAGGTGCATGTCCTTGAAGATTAGGACAGCGACAGCTTCCGGAATGGAGTTGGTCATGGTAGTGGCTAAGGCAGCCCTCCATTTCTTGTTGTGTAGCCCCGATAAAAAGTACTGGTACCGTATTTGGGGGTCGTAAAACTGAGCAGCGTCACACAGATTCGAGATCGCCCCACACAAACCCTTAGCGCGCTTGCCGATTTGAGGTGCTCTATCATTTGCAGAGGAGTCTGGCAGATGAACTGGCTATGAAACCGCGTACGGAGCGTGTCAAAGACGTTGATTTAGGAGTAGGTTCACTAATATTCGCCGTTTTTACCCTTCAGCCACTCTCTGAATGTGCTGATCCTCAGGGGTACGCTTAGCCCCACCGTGGCTCTTTCGAAAGCGTCCCAAAACGTTCTCACCTTTTCTACCGACGAGCCATCCGAGTAGAGCAGTTGTATCATCAGTACGGCATTCTTGGTGAGCGTGGACATCCCGAAGGTGGCTAGAGGTAGACCATTTGCACTGCCAGCATGTAGCCTCCTCCGGGGTTTCCTCTAGCTCCCAAGAAGGGGTTTCCACCAGCGCCAGTAGATCCACCAGGAGGGTTGGGTCCACTAGACCATCCAGGTCCTCCAGGCCCACCGAGGCCGCCTGGCCCGCTGGGTGCTCCTGGAGGAGCAACGGGAGGTCCCCACCCCTGTTGAGCTTCTCCCAAAGGAGCGTTTCAGAGAGGCGTGAGAGTTGTTCCGGTCGGCTCAGGGGTCATTCCCGTCGGCGTTGGGGTCACATCCCTGCGACCATCCTTAAGAGGTGAAGGGCGAATTGAATTTGGCACTCGGCGCCGGGTTACCAATGGTGCAGTTTTGGTACGAGGGGATCGCCATCCCACTTGGGGCGTGGCCGGAACAGTCGTGGGTCAGGGCGTCATCAGCGTTGCCGGCGTAGCTGGGCCGCTCCAAGTGGCGGTAGTCTGCGTCATTGGTTGTAGCGGGGTCGTCGCTCCCAACGCACTACTCACAGTCAACCCTACAGTGGAAGCAAGAGGAGTGTTACTCGCCACCAGGGGGCCGGACGGGTTCGTCCTCACACTTTTGAGACCAACGGGCTTTGAATCCACTACTCACAGTCAACCCCACAGGAGAAGTCCTTGACTCGGAGGTTAAGGGCCACTGGGATTACTGGCCGAGGCTACGGTCGTAGAAAGAACGGCTTGATTCCCCGGTGTCACAGTGCGGCCAGGGACCCGGCCGAAGAGGCGAGAGAGAGAGAGAGAGAGAGAGAGAGAGAGAGAGAGAGCTGAGATACTCAGCCCCGTTCCAGAACTGCTGCTCTCCGTTCTTGTTGACACACTGGCTCGTGGGACCGACTGACTCCGGCCTTGTCCTGTAGCTCGACTTGATCGACCGCTTCCCCGGCAGCTGCTCGTTCCCGTGGCTGCTCTTTGTACCATAGAGTGTACAGCTCGGAGGCCTCCGGGGGCAGTGATCGCCGGTCTGGCGGGAGCTGCCTGTATCGCGCTCGTCTGAGCTGGGCTTCAAGTAGTAACGTTGGGTGTTCCAGATGTGCTGCGAGTATTGGCTACGCGGACATTCCTTCTCGACCGAGTGTCCTCTTTCCCAGTGAGTCTCAGCCGCGCGAAACTTCCTCCCGCTGACGGCTTACCCTGCGTCTCCACCAATTCGCCGCACACCTTCCTTGACCAGGGGTCGAGTATGCAGTGGCTGTTGTGGAGTAAGGTCTCGTACGGGTAGGACTGAGGAGTGCGTAGAGCAAAAGAATAGAGCGTTCCGTTAACACTATCTTGTTATCGGTTCTTCTTCTTCTTCGTGTCTGTTCGAGGCAAGAAACATGTACGAGTGAGTTCAGGCATGCTGAGACACGCTTCTCCACTTCCTTCGTTCGCGCTACTTCACACACTACCTCCACGGGGTACCGGGCATCCATTCTACTCCTACCTCGACACCCGGTCCTTGGAGTCCTTCACGTTAGACGGATTGGCTCCATGCCACCCGTCCTTGCACCACCGGGTCCGGCTTCGACGATTACCAGGTCCGCACCTCGCACCATCGAGTCTTATCTCGCGAAGATCACTCTTCCTCGAAGGCGGGAACGGATTCTTAGGCGCGGTAAGCACGAATGTGCAGGGCGGGCTGGGCTCTCGGGGCAGCCTGAGTTGTCGAGCCCAGCTGTTGATCGCCTGGGACAACCGTGTCATCCCCGGGCACGGAACACAACCTCTCCCCTCTACCCACGACCCAGGCATAAGATTCTTATAACGAAGAGAGGTCAGGCGTTTTCGTCTCGGTCTCCGAGAAGCTGGAAGCCTTGTTGTCGTCTCTCAGAAGACACTACGGCGTTGGATGAGCAACGAAAAATCTAGTGACGCAGTGTTTACTGTATACGATTAAATCTTGATCGGGCAAAGGATAAACAGCTGGACAACCCCAGACTCGTCACCTGGGCAAAGCCACACCAATCATCTTCGCTCTGACGGATCGTTTCGACGACGAAATTTTGGCACGGATACTTATTTCGGCGAAGAAGCTGAGCACGGAAGCAATTGCCTATGGATTGCAAAATGAGCAACTTCAACATTGGCTAAGATCCAAAACGTTGCAAGACGTCTTCACGTTACTAGACCTGAACATTAAAACACTCTTAGCCAGCCCGCAGTTGAGCACGTGGATCAAGTAAATAGGCGTCTACGTTTAAAGAAAACGGTCAAGGATCTCGTTACAACCTATGGGGATGAAAATTATCTTTTGCGAAGATACTGAGACCGGGAATTGCTAGTTACTTGCAGAATTTACAGATTATGGGATGGAAAACAGCGGCAAATTGGTTGACGCCGTCTTCACCTTTTTGAAGCTTGAAAAAAATATGTGACAGATGACGTTCTTTCAAGCACCCTGATTTCAAACTGGGTGAGCTACGTTCACACGGAGAACTCGGACTACTTTGTCAACTTGATGGTGACCAGAATCGCCAAGGCAGGACTGAAGGTCTCGAGTTCGACAAGTATTGCCAAGTCAATGCAAGACATAATATCCCAATGATGGATGGCACAAGGTGTGACTACTGGCGGCGTCTTCAAGCAGCTCACACTGGCGATTATGTCTATGCCAGCCCTGATTTTAGTGCGTGTGTTCGCTACGAGGTTTTCTCTTAAAACATGTATCCTGAAACCAGATCAGCCATGTTTTAGAAATCGGTGGATAAGAAGACTCAGGGGTGGTTATCTTACCATATAATTGATGACGACGCTTTCAAGTTGCTCAAACTGGACAAAACATAGGCATCCTAAAATTAGGGCTTTTCGGGAAGGGCATAGTTTTAAAAATCTAAGGTTTGAAAAAAGCATAATTTAAGGATTGACTTTCCAATAGTTACTTCAAGATAAACAGAGGGACTCTGCTTTATTCACTATTGCAGACACTTCCAGTGACCCATAAACGCTTTCCAAAAAAGCTATAAACAGTACGAGGCTGATTGTCTCGCGCAGGTACGGTAACGCCTATTCTCTGTAATTCTTTTGCCTCAGCCATTCTTGTAGATTAACGAGGAGAAATATTAAAAGAACAAACGCGTAAGACACTAATCCAACCACAACACCATCATTCGAATAAATGTTTGCATCACGTTAATACAGTTTAGGATCTACGTTGGAGACATGAATGCATGTCAATCTTGAACTCGAGTAGGTCCGTCATACCCGGTCGCTTCGACGTTTCCACAAATAGATCCCGTAACTCGAAGATCATGTCCGTAAACAAAGCACGCTGCTCTCCTTCGAGCGCCGAGTCACTAAAGTCAGCACCGAGCTCCTCTTCCTTGCTCGACGCGAGGGCTTCTTCCATCTTGGCCACACCCTCGTCGGTAGCAACGGAGCGGTTCACCGCCGTCACTGCGATGATCCGATCCACTTCCAAGGTGCTAGACTTCCCTTGTTGCTCTCGTCTGAAGGCCGTCGTAGGAACGACAGTGGCCACCGCGACCACCGTTTCCGCTTTGACCTCCAGTCCCTCCGTAGACAAGTTGCATACTTCAACCACTACCTGCCCGCCTCTCACAGTGCAGAGGGTCCTCGCCACACGCAACTGGTCATCCAACCCCGGGACGTCTTCTACCAGAACGACCGTTCCGTCCTCCACGCTCCCTCGAACCCGAGAACGCACGAGAGCTTGATGCCCTGGTTGCAGAGACACATCGACGGCAACACCCACAGTGTAGGTTTCCTCCACTCGCGTTGCTCCCATTGGCAACACTTCCCCCGTGTCCTTCAATTTCATCGTTCTCGCCACGAGGTCAATCACGGCATGGAATGCCTCTAGCGAGTCTGTTCCCAGGATCGCATCCACGTGTAAGCTGTTGACGACGACGAACGGTAGCTCCTTGTCGACCGCTCCCAGCATCACCGGCAACTAGATAACACCGAGAACTTCGATCTTATGTCCCGACGCGCTGCCCAGACTGCCAGTATCAGGCTCCAGAGCCGCCTCAGCCCGTCCCGTCCTCGCGAGAACACTCTTGTCCACTAAACTTGCTACCGCTCCCGTGTCGACGAGTGTCTCAACGGGGCAACAATCCACGTGACCACTATAGAGAGCTTCCATACCCCCCATACTGCGGATAACACGCTTTCCTTCCGGTCCGACGCGGTCCCCGTGCGGTCGTAGTTTCTTGCTTCCAGCAGACCGGGCCGTCACGGCCAGCGGGCCGTCCCTCCGGCACGAATTGAGTAGACACAATGCACTTGTCCGTCAGTCCCTTCACCCGCCGCATAGAGCTCGAACAACGACTCCTCGGGCAACCGGAACGTCACGGCATTGTGATCGCCCCTGCCACGCATCGCGCTGCCTCGTTCCCCGCGCCGCTGCAGGCGCGTTCTCACCTTTGCTCGGACGGCCGCGGCCTCCGACGCGTAGTACCGCCGAGCCCAAACCATCACTCGATCCACCTCGTCCTCAGCACACCCTTCGTTCAGCAGGTAGTAACGCAAACCCGACTCGGCGATTCCTTCGAGTATCGGTTTGTCACGGAGAGGAGGCACCTCCAGGAGGGCACCCCTGTGGCCGCCTTCCTCACTCCCTTGACCGTTCGGCCGCTTCTCGTCCACCGCTTCGCAAGGAGCACCCCGTAGACCCCCTTCCTCGCAGTCGAACGCCACTGAAGCGCAACCTTTTCGCTCTTCTTGAGTTCCTCTTGGCTCGGTACCGTGAAGTCCCCTTCGATGAACCCAACGCACATATTTCGCAGGACCTCCGACTCCTCAGTCTTCTTGTCCTCTCTGAGAGTCCTCACACGGTCCCCATGCATCGCCATGACGCCCTGTACCGAGTCTCCACCTTCTGTTCCGATGCCTTCCTTAAGGCGCCGAAGATGACCGGCTTTCAGCGTCACCGAGCAGGACGTCCGTGCTTCCTCGCTCTCCCTGAAATTGCGATTAGCGCGCTTGGCCTCTTCGACCGTGGCTAACTTCTCCTTGTACCAGTCAAGCCAGTACTCGGGCGAGAGTGCTCCAGGAGCCACCTCTCTCGTCCGTTCCAACACATCCACCGGGATGTTCAACTTCTTGCTCAGCTCTTTAACGCTGAGTTCCTTTTGCCCCTCGGCGTTCTTCACCACACGCCTTCTTAGCTCGACTTCATCCAGGGGGAACAGGCGTTCTTCCAGCCTCCTTCTCGTACTCCTTGGGCTCGGCAGCCGCCAACCCATACTCACCGCGTTCCAACAGATCCAGCTCTGCCTCGGTGAACAGTCGCCCCTGCTTCGGGTCTGACTCCTTGTCCTTGGTACTTTCCTCGAGCCCCCCAGGTTCCTCCCTGTCTCGACTAGCTAGCAGCTTGTCAGTTTCTTCTTTTCGGTGAGGAGATCCAGCGTTCCCGTTGCTCGTCTCCTTCTTCTCCGCAATGGAGGACACCTTGTCCATCCATGCAATCATAGCATCTTCGAGGGTGGTCTTCAGCGCCCCTCTCATCCATTTCAACTCCGCCGTCGCCTCGAAGGCTTCTCTTCCGGCGTTCTCGTATTCTTAGCTCCTCCTTGCGGTTCCGAAGGCACCCCGCCTTGGGCCACCTCCTCCTTATCTTCGGCAGGAGCGAAAGCTTCGCACTCGCCGTCTTTTCGTCGCGACTCAGCCTCCGATCCCGGCGAGCCCGTTTCTCCAGTAATTATCATCTCAGTGTCCTTCGTTTCTCGTATGCCGTTCATGGTCTCGATCCTCTCGACGCGAGCCATATCCTTGTTCACCGTTTCCTGAACGACAGCCATGGCCTCGGGCCTTTCCCTTCCCCGCTCCGTGCCACCGTCCCCTTGAGCGTTCCTCGGTTTACCGACACCTCGTAGCGTCGATGAGCCACGCTCTCCAAAACGTCGCTTCCTAGGCAAGAGGAGGGTGCGACTTCCCCTTCCCCTTCCTCCTGCCCCCTTCATTGTTGAGGTTTCCGTACGGTCAGCCCTGACTGGCCGTCTTGACCATCCCCTTTAGCGCCTCAACCATCGGGCACTTCCAGATAGGGTGATCGCTAGCTCTACACAGCGAACAAGAGTTCGGGCTCCCGCCCGACTGGCGTCCTTCAGTGTTTCGATCCCCACTAGACGCTTGAGACCTGGGAAGGAAGCACTCCATCGAGTAGTGCCCCGCCTCGCCACGCAGGCACAATTCCTCCCACCGAGGCAGCCTGAGGCGTCCGGGTCATCACGGGTTGAAACGGAGGGTAGAGTGCACTCGGAGGCGCCACTCCCTGCCCTTGCCCGGTCATCCTTGGCGTCATCCCAATAGACACCCCACCGTACGACGGGATCGCCGACATCAACAGGCTCGATCTCACAGTCGTAGGCGTCGTCACACTCGTCCGGGGAGCGTACGTACCCCAAGTCGAAGGTTGGGGCGGCTGCTGCTGCTCTGGTCCTCCTGTAGCTGCAATGTACTGCCACAACGCCTGCTGCACAGCCAGGTCCACGTAGCGTTGCATGGTAGCATGCGTCGGCCCGGGCGACGCCCTCTGGATCGGCACTCCGGGTTGGCTTTCAGCGGTTGTCGGAACCGATGATCCCTGACGTACAGTCGACTGGTGAGCGACCGTCGATTGGCACTACACAGGCGGCTTCACTCCCGCTTGCGAAGCACGTGGCACTTTGCGAGGCGCCGTCCCCCTCGATGGAAGTACCGGAGCCGGGGCCGGGACCGACCCGTACGCAGGTAGCGTCGAATTACTCGGCTGCTGAGCCCGCGTAGGCAACGGGATCGCCCGAGGCGCTGGTAGTGCCGAAGCTAGAGCTGTTCGACTTGGCTGCACCGGTTGTCAGCCCGGCCGAGTCATCTGACGCGTCGACAGTACAGGGGCTCGCGTCGTCACGGTCCGAGGCGCCGCCTGGTAAGTCCGCGCCGGTGGCGGAACCGCGGACGGAGCCGTGCGGGTTTCTGCAGAAGACACCCAGGACGGGATAGTCGAGGGCAGTGTCGTAGTAGCCACACTTGGTTGTCCTGCCACTAGAGCCACTGAAGAGACCCAGGACTGCACAGTCGTCCGGGCCTAAGCTGCAGTAGGCGCCGTCGAGGTCACCGAAGCCGCACCAGCCACGGTACTCGAGCTCGTCCGTTGTTGCTGGAGCCCTTGGACCCACTGCTCCCATCGCCGGCGGTGATCCGTCACCGTCGAAGCTCTTGATGCCGTAGTCGTCGCACTCGCAGCACTGCTCCATCCCGCCACAGCGGCACCTCTTCCCGGCGCATACGCGTATGGAGCCAAGCTCGCGGTTTCAACCAACGTACCGTCCGTTGCTGCAGACGTCGTTGGTCCAGCGCTCTGAGGCGTCGTCCGCCCGCGAGGAGCCTGACGGTCAGGAGTCCCGCTCCAGCTCCGCGGCGCCCCTTGCTCCCCTGGGCAGGGTACATGCGCCAGCTCAGCTAGTCGCGCCCACAGCCTATCTCGTCCGTCGGCCGCGCGGACAAGCGACGGTCGTAGCTCGGCCTCGCCGATCGGGACCGCCGTCCCCTCTTCCACCGGCTCTTCCTCGTGAGGCACCAGTTCACTCAAGTCTGGCAAACCGCCCTCGTCAGCCACCGTCTCTCCGTCCGGGGTCAGTTCCTCCTCTTCCCCCTCGGACATGTCAAAGGTACCCCCCCTTCCCCCACGCAGTTAGATATCCCCCTTGGTCATCTTCCGAGCCACTACCATCCGCGTCGCCGAAAGCTCCAAATTCCGAGCTCATGGCGACTCTTCTCTCCACTACTCGGCGCAACCCGGCACAGATTCCTCCTCTTGCGCGACTTCGTACGCGCTGGTTGGTGAAGTACTCTGGTTCTCCACCACTTGTCGCGGTCCTCCCAAGTCCAGTCTGGGGTCGTGAGTACTTCTGGCGGAAGTCGGACCAAGAGAAGAAAGATAAGAAAAGAAATATACGTAGATTCACTTGTTTTTGTAGCTGTAGTTGTCCTGTTAAAGACTTGGAAAGTTCACGACTGATCCCGTACCTTCGGACAGCCCGCAGCCTCAAGGCCACACGCCAGTCCTTCTCGTAGGCCGCACCATCCTCGCAGGCCTTCACCCCGTCCGCTCCGAGCTCACCGTTGCTCGACATGCAGGAGCGACTCGCCGCCTTGTCATCCTCGCGGCGCCTTAGCGCCCTCTCGCCTCGCGTCATCTCCAGTAATGACTGTTCCCCCGCGAAGTGGCTACACATGGTACATCGTACCATGTTGAAGTGGCTCGAGTGAAGCCACCCGCTCAGCCTCCGCCTCCGCGTACTGCTCAACGCTCTTCGACACCCCTGTCAGTCTGGCATCCCACCGCGACCCGCGACAGTTGGTTATCCAACCATATAAATGATGACGACGCTTTCAAGTTGCTCTAACTGGGAGATGTCCGCAGTATAATATTTGGATGTCGTATGTTTTCTCTTTCCGCTTCGAACATCCCGACTTAAGAACCTCAATGATCAGCACACTAGCCAATAATGATAAGGACAGCTACGACGTTTCTACGTTTTTAATTATATTTAGTGTGGCCAATAGGATCCTCACCAATCAACCCGAGTTACCTAGAAACATGTATCGTTTGAAAGTTTGCTAAAATCTCTAGATAAACGTTACCTAAGAGGGCACACTGTACCTAAGCGTAATTATTTGCATGTTAGAAACTCAACTCAATTGGAATGAGTAATCAACTTGCGCGCTCTCAATCTGAGCTGGCAGAGAAGAGATCACACTCTCCCAGGTATCCATGCCTACACTTAAGCTCACTGGCGACCGAATAACCCGAGCTTGCGGTAATCCACGGTCGTCACGTGTAGCGTTGAAGAAGCAGTCGTAGCTAACCATGTCCCCATCGATCGAAAACAGGGACTTTTGCTGTCGCACTACGATAACTAAACTTGCTCGTGTTTGAAACCCTAGTGTTTCCCCCCCCTCCCCCGATTTTCGGATCCATACAAACACTGCATACAAATACCGTGCGTTCCTTCTCAACGAATCTCCGCGTCGCCATTCGTACACTAGCTCCAGCAAGACTATTCAGCATGGGAGTTGACACGAAAAAGCTCTGGGTTGTGGTAGCGCCATTCTCGCCGACATGGTGCTGAACAAACTGGAGCTGCCCTTCAATAATCTGATTGGCATCTATCTTTTAAGAACCAATTCTTCGGAGGGATGCCCAAACAGCTTTCTCGGTCTGCTCACGAGCAAACGGCACAACATTCCTTTCCGTCAACTTGCAAGAAGACGCCGTCAGTGAGATGACGTCGTCCCAAACGTCTTTTCTCAGGGCACAGAAGGAATGGGATTCCTTTCTGAGCAAAAGTCGTCTCGAACGAAGTGTAGACTTCATCGATGTTAGTGATCAAGACACCAAACGATAGGCTTGCATGCGTCGGAATAACTCGGGTGGGTGCTTGCTTTTGACCAAACATTTCCTCCATCATCTGCAGTGGACAGTATGAAGGTGTTAATCCTCTAGTGTCGGTGATACCCGAAAGCAGCATTAGTAAACAGTACCTTGCTTTTTGATCGGCGCTTCATTATACGTCGCAAGCTCTTGGCTTCTTGAATCTGGTCGGAGAGAATCCGTCGAAGTTGTTTGTTTTTCTTCTTCTGCATTGCGACGATGCTCAAGTTGTCGGAGAGCAATTTGCTGCCAACGAGGTTTGCATTTCGGGATAAGGAAGCCATCAGGACCAGTGGAGAACTCCAGTGGGTTCCACTGGGCTCGCAACGCATTATGTTCCATCGTAAGCGCCGCCACTTCCTCACGCAATGCATCAATCTGGTGCTTCCAAGTTGCTCGAGAGGGTTTCTTGGAGTTTGATGAGGCTTCGGTGGTATCTGGCTCCTCTGTACGCGTATTTTGAATGCCTTGGGAGAGGTTTGAGCTGTTAGATTCATCGGGTACATCCGAGGCATCGGATAACGGACTATCTAGTGCTGGAGGGAGACGGTCGAATGCGCTCTCTCCGGGTGATGCATCCCAAAGAGTGGCGCGGCCCATGTGAGCTGCTGTGAGCTGCTCCATGAGGAGGTTGGTATCGGCAGGGGCCCAGACCGTGGGGTTTGTTGCGTCGTCGGCGTCAACTTCGAGGCTTGGCAAACCAGCCATATAGTCGTAATCGGTCAGGAATGGAACGTCTGATCAATCGGGTCCATGATGAGCAAAACAGCGAATGCCAACCTGTGACCGTTTACTATCGTTTTGAGCACGTTGCCAACTGTAACATTACTACAAATAGCACATCGACTGGTTGCGGAAATTCCAGCCAATCGATGCGCTCAAACAGTCATAGATTACCACACAGACCGGCTATGTTTCAAGGCAGAACTTATGATGGTAGCAAGGCGTGGTTTAAGTAATTATCGTGATCATCACGAGGACTGATGACCTGTTATTGCTAACCCTATAAACAGAGAAGAATGCAGGGGAATGTGTTAGAAATCTAGGTTCTCTTACAGCAACCGATAATTCTCCAAAAGGTACACGTAAGGAATTCCTACAAAATGATCAGGATATCCTTTTCTTACATAAATAGAATATTATTTGACTGTAAATGCAGTGAATTACTGAGTGATTGGGTGGCGTGCACTGTATTACGGTATGTTGGACGTACACGTAATACATGTACCCTAAAATTTAGGGCAATGTGCATGTCCTGTGGTGACGTATTGAACAATTTGTTCAGAGACGTACTGTACAGTTTGTTCAGTGACTCACTGTCAGTGAGGACGTAGTCGAAAGATGATCGTTGAAGATTCAAAAGGGGATCCAACGATTTCTCGCGTTATTGATGGGAGCAAAGTAGGAGCTTGTGTTCCACCTAATCACAAAATAAATCAATTATTCTCGTTTGAAAGGAAAAATGCTCAATTTGAACATGAAACGGTGGATTGCTGTAAGCTGGACGTACCGATACACGTATTGTGCGTTCACACCAAACTGCAGTGTGTGATTGGTTAAATCTGGCGATCCAAATGTTCTAAATACGCAAAGCAGTTGCTAGACTATTCACCCTTCTAAGTACGATTCTTGGTTGAGTCGATAAAGGATCCTGTAAATACGGTTTTAGTGTTGTATTGTTGCTGATGTACCCCACTCTCAAGCCAGAGGAACGCAAATTGCACTTACGTGGATTTGGCAAATACGCTGGCAAAACTGGAAGCTCATCCCGCAATTTCCTCTCTACCTTCCCTAACCAGATCGAACAATGCGTTTCATTTACCTCGTTCTCTTTGCAGCTACTGCCTTACTCTCGTGCCCACATCAACCACGTTCGAGAAATCGGTTGATAAGATGACCCAGAGTTGTGTCGCGGTCCTCCCAAGTCCAGTCTGGGGTCGTGAGTACTTCTGGTGTAAGTCGGACCAAGAGAAGAAAGATAAGAAAAGAAATATACGTAGATTCACTTGTTTCTGTAGCTGTAGTTGTCCTGTTAAAGACTTGGAAAGTTCACGACTGATCCCGTACCTTCGGACAGCCCGCAGCCTCAAGGCCACACGCCAGTCCTTCTCGTAGGCCGCACCATCCTCGCAGGCCTTCACCCCGTCCGCTCCGAGCTCACCGTTGCTCGACATGCAGGAGCGACTCGCCGCCTTGTCATCCTCGCGGCGCCTTAGCGCCCTCTCGCCTCGCGTCATCTCCAGTAATGACTGTTCCCCCGCGAAGTGGCTACACATGGTACATCGTACCATGTTGAAGTGGCTCGAGTGAAGCCACCCGCTCAGCCTCCGCCTCCGCGTACTGCTCAACGCTCTTCGACACCCCTGTCAGTCTGGCACCCCACCGCGACCCGCGACAATCCTCCCCAACTTTCGGTTGGCGTCCCCGATAACCAGTGACAGGAACCGAAGTCGAGGGGGGCGCTCCTTGGTCCGGCGCCTCATCGATGTCCACCTCCATGTGTCCGGCGTCTTGAAAGTCTTCCAACTTATCTCGTCCATGCCTTAAGCCCTGCACGTCTCCTGGCGCAGCTTGTCCTTGGCTAGCGTTCGTCCGGCCCTTGTTCTCTCGAAGGCGCATCCATTTTGAAATTGACGTCTTGCTTGTACATATTAATAAAAGACTCCTATGTGACTGAGGTTTTGAGCTCTGTGGAGTGCAATCCCTCGTAATATTGCGTGACTCATGAGCGATTGCACTACACAGAGCACAGAACTTCAGTGCTACCATACCTCGTGGTAGGACGACTAGGTCCATCGCAAGAGGCTCGACATTGTCTGAACCTGACGTTTTAGCCGCTGGTTCTCACATCATGATATGTCAACTCCTCGTTATAAGTTCTGGCTTCCGAGGAGAGCCACAAGCTCGCGGCGAGTTTCTCTGATACTTGTGTATGACTTTCTAGTATCCTAACTATTATATAACCTTAGGTGTAGACAGGTGTAATTGCGACGCGCCGGTGGCGTTAGCGATGATGTGTACGTGCCGTTCAGTCAGCAACACGAGATCACGCCCGGGTGAAGTTGCTCTTGCCCTTGTACTGAGCCTCCACCTTATCTCCTTCCTGTAACCTCTTCTGTTTCGGTCGTCGCCGCTGTCGCCGCCGTCCTTCTTGCCCAGCAACCGGATCAACTCGACCGCACGTCCGTATGGAACCGGCAACCATTCCGCACTACTACTCTCACTAACTCTCGTTTGTCAAGCGACAAAGTCGTCAAGCATTAACCACGCCAGAACACTGTGGACGCTGCGTGATTTTAAGGAGCTCGCCTTCACATATATGTAACGGTACATGCAATAGTGACCGTCTTTGGCGCCAAATTGGCGTACAGGTATCCGACAGCGTCCTTGCAGCCACGGTGCTTTTGCAGCTTGACTTAGATTTTGTAACGATGATTAGCACTGCGTCTGTTTGCAACCCTGACTGTGTTTTGTATTGACCTGGGTGCAAAAGTGGCCACCAGCTGCAACCACTTCAGCTACCAAAGTTGCAAACGCCACCGTACCGTTTTGCACGGTACCGACCAAAAACGCGGTCAATACGTTGTATTCAGCCAATCAACGATCGGGAATCCGCAGAAATCCAACCTCGGTTGCAAATGGCCGGTAATGTATATGTATCGGAAGCAGTAAGAGATTATGAAATTCTAATACATTCTTTTTTTCACTGAAAGAGTTCTTCTCTAACGTTTGTTAATATCGTACCGGTACGACAACCACGTTGATCACCGTGATAACTTACGATGATAGCAGGACTTCAAATCAATCATTACCTGACTCTTGACACATCAAGTCCTGCTATCATCGTAAGTTTTTTACTTCGAAGTAATAGTCCTGAAAAATAAACGGACTGTGTGGTAAACGATGATTGTTTGAGCGCACCGATTGGCTGGAATTTTAGCTTTCAGTCGATGTGCTCTCTGTAGTAGTACAGTTGCGGCAACGTGCTCTATATAGTTAAACATGTACAGTTGGCATTCCCTGTATTGCTCATTATGGACCCGATTGATCAGACTTTTCCATTCCTGACCGAGTACGACTACATGTCTTGTTTGCCGAGCCTCGAAGTTGACGCTAATGATGTAATAACCCCCCCCCCCCCCCCCCCAGCCTGGAACCATGGGACAGCTTACAGCAGAAGATTGGGACCACGTCGCCCAGTGGTATGCGTCAGTCGGAAAGGGCGCACTCGACCTTCTCGCTGAAGTATTAAATAGTCCGTTATCTGATACCTCGGATACAACCGAAGAATCTAACAGCACAGCGCGCTTCCAAGATACTGCAAGCACAGGTACACATGAACCCAAAACTACCGAAGCCTCACCGAGTCAGAGAAAGCGCCCTCGAGCAACTTGGAAGCACCAGATTGATGCATTGCGTGAGGAAGTGGCGGCGCTTACGATGGAACATAATGCGTTGCGAGCCCAGTGGAACCCACTGGAGTTCTCCACTGGTCCTGATGGCTTCCTTATCCCGAAATGCAAACCTCGTTGGCAGCAAATTGCTCTCCGACAACTTGAGCATCGTCGCAATGCAGAAGAAGAAAAACAAACAACTTCGACGGATTCTCTCCGACCAGATTCAAGAAGCCAAGAGCTTGCGACGTATAACTAATGCTGCTTTCGGGTATCACCGACACTAGAGGATTAACACCTTCATACTGTCCACTGCAGATGATGGAGGAAATGTTTGGTCAAAAGCAAGCACCCACCCGAGTTATTCCGACGCATGCAAGCCTATCGTTTGGTGTCTTGATCACTAACATCGATGAAGTCTACACTTCGTTCGAGACGACTTTTGCTCAGAAAGGAATCCCATTCCTTCTGTGCCCTGAGAAAAGACGTTTGGGACGACGTCATCTCACTGACGGCGTCTTCTTGCAAGTTGACGGAAAGGAATGTTGTGCCGTTTGCTCGTGAGCAGACCGAGAAAGCTGTTTGGGCATCCCTCCGAAGAATTGGTTCTTAAAAGATAGATGCCAATCAGATTATTGAAGGGCAGCTCCAGTTTGTTCAGCACCATGTCGGCGAGAATGGCGCTACCACAACCCAGAGCTTTTTCGTGTCAACTCCCATGCTGAATAGTCTTGCTGGAGCTAGTGTACGAATGGCGACGCGGAGATTCGTTGAGAAGGAACGCACGGTATTTGTATGCAGTGTTTGTATGGATCCGAAAATCGGGGGAGGGGGGGGAAACACTAGGGTTTCAAACACGAGCAAGTTTAGTTATCGTAGTGCGACAGCAAAAGTCCCTGTTTTCGATCGATGGGGACATGGTTAGCTACGACTGCTTCTTCAACGCTACACGTGACGACCGTGGATTACCGCAAGCTCGGGTTATTCGGTCGCCAGTGAGCTTAAGTGTAGGCATGGATACCTGGGAGAGTGTGACCTCTTCTCTGCCAGCTCAGATTGAGAGCGCGCTAGTTGATTACTCATTCCAATTGAGTTGAATTTCTCAATAGATACGCTTACAGTACGTGATCAGCGTATCATACATGTAGTCTTGTGCAAAGTTCCTTTGATCCTTTCTTGCAAAACAGCCATAACTGTATGCGTGCGGTATTGGCACATGAATCAACACGAGCCACCTGTATTATAGAACTTTCTCTTGAAGGCATACTCCTTCTTTTCGTCATAGCTAATCTCGTCGTCAGCATTTTTGGCATTCACGCTGAAATCGATGTTCGTATCTAAAGCAGCCATGTCCTTACTGTAAAATAATATATTGGAAATGGCAGCAAGATATTCGTGTTCCGTCCATGAATAAATGTTAAAGAATACGACTTTCTGAAGTGCATCATTTGATGCCCAAGCGCTGACAACCCACAAATCTGTCGTCGCCTCTGAGTTTCTAATAGAGACGTACTCTGTGTGGTGCCCCGACATCATGCCGCTTGGATTGTTCCTTCAACGGGAAACATTCTTGTTCTGGTCAATGCCAACGGTGATTCCGTCTTCTTCCTCACCAACGATCTTACTGAGCATCTCGATCATCTTGTTTTGCCACCAGATCGGAATGTGATGGGGAAAAAATCCTGGTAACGCGTAAAATAGCGAATGGTGACAGCACCTTTCATCAACATTGACTTTTAACAAATAGTTGACGACATAGCAAAAGACGCGTCCTGCTTCCAGCTTGAGTAGTTGATCGAAAAAAAGACAGCTTTATTTTTGGAAAATTAACTCAACAGTCAACTGGATCGCACACTATCAACTAGAGAGCTCTCAATTTGAGCGGGCAGAGAAGATATCACACTCTCCCAGGTATCCATTCCTACACTTAAGCTCATTGGCGACCGAATAGTTCTGGCTTGCGGTAATCCACGGTCGTCACGTGTGGCGGTGAAGAAACAGTCGTAGCTGGACATATCTCCCGCGAGCAGGGACTTCCGTTGCCGAACTACAATAACTAAGGTTGCGCGAGTGTGAAACCCTGGGTTCTTCCCACCTCCTCCGAGCTTTGGGTCCAGGTAAATGCTGCATACAAAGGCTGTGCGCTCCTTCTCGACATATCTCCGCGTCGCCATCCGCACACTAGCGCCAACAAGGCTGTTCAGCTGGGGTGTTGACACGAAAAAGCTCTGGGTTATGATATCGTCATTCGCGGCAACATGGTGCTGGAGAAACTGGAGTTGCCCTTCAATAAGCTGGTTGACATCAACCTTCTGTGAACCGATGCTTTGAAGCGATGTCGAAATAGCTTTCTCGGTCTGCTCACGAGAAAATGGCACAATGTTCTTTTCAATCAACTCGAGGAAGACACCGTCGGTGAGATGACGTCTGCCTAAATGCTTTTTCCCAGGACACGGGAGGAAAGGGATCCCTTTCGTGGCGAACACCATATCGAAAGAAGCATAGGCTTCTTCAATGCTGTTGAGTAAGCTGCCAAACGAAAGGGTTGCATGAGTCGGGATGAGTCGGCTGGGTGCACGTTTTCGCCCAAACATTTGTTCCATCAGCTGCAAATGTACAATAAAAATGAGTTAATACCTTGAAAAATGATAGCATCATTGGTATGCCGTACCTTGATTTTTGATCGCCGCCTCATAATACGCCGCAAGCTCCTGGCCTCTTGAATCTGGTCGCCTACGATTCGCCGGAGCTGTTTATTTTCTTCTTCTGCTTTGCGACGATTCTCAAGTTGGCGAAGAGCGATCTGCTGCCAGAGAGGTTTGCGTTTCGGGACTAGAAAGCCGTCAGGACCAGGCGAAAACTCTAGTGGAGTCCACTGGGCTTGCCGAGCGTTTAGCTGAGCTGTAAGCGCCGTCGCTTCCTCACGCAATGCGTCAATCTGGTGCTTCCAGGTAACTCGAGGGCGCTTCTTGGGGTTCGATGAGACATCGGTGTCATCTGGCTGCGGTGTACACGTACTTGCAATGTCTTGGGAGAGGTTTGCTCTGGTAGACTCCTCAACTTCCGCGGTGTCCGATCCATCGGATAGTGGGCTCGATAGTGCTTCTGTGAGACGGTCTGATGCGCTCTCTCCGCCTAGGGCAACGCGGTCCATGTTAACTGCTGTCAACTCCAGGAGGAGATCATTAAAGGCTTGCGGGCTTGTTGTATTGTCAGCGTCAACGTCGAGGCTTGGCATTTCAGGAAAATTGTCGTAATCGGAGAGGGACGGAAACGTGTGATCAATAGGGTCCATGCTGGTCAAAACTGGAATGCGAAACTGTGGGATGTTCAGCAACTCCATGCCACGATTACTACACAAAGGCATTTCGATTCTAAGCTCTACTTTCAGCCAATCGGTGGTCCCAAACACACACTGATTACCGCACGGACTGTAATGCATGGTGAGGATGGTGCTTACCGTAAAACTCGACTTGTATCCGACAGCAATATTCCTGATGACGCGTATGTCAAAAACCATGTAAAATTGAACATGGGAAAGGCGGGATAAAAATTAGTTCGGTAGCCTAAGAAATAGCATTGATTATAGGAGCAACTAACTAAGCAAATCTGCGTAATTAGCCTTTACGCCTCGCATTTACACGCATTTTAATGGAGATACAAAATGAATGTACACTCTATAGTCGGTGAATGTGATATATTTCGATGTTTTTATCATTTCCTCTTATTGCAGGCATACCAGATACATATTTAGCTGGATTGAATGTCGTGCTTCGGATACGGGTTCTCGTTCTTACTGTTTGAAGTAAAGTGGGATCGAGTCGCTTTGTTCTCTACTAGCTGTATGAGCAGCTTGACGTTGCTCTTTCACTTCATATCAATACCGACTATGTTTTACAGAAGAAAAGAATGACCGTGCATCTCAGCGTCATCCTTATTGTACTCTTTGGTAGCTTCACCAGAAGAATGACCGTGCATCTCAGCGTCATCCTTGTTGTACGCTCTGGTAGCTTCACCGCCACGCCGACACCCGCCAGCGTTACTCTTTCACAGAGTGAGGTCACTGTCCTCGTTTGCGCTTATGTCGTCGCTGCAAAACTGAGCTACAACATGAGACCGTATCACCCTGAACGTCAATGGCTCGCACGACTAGTCTGGGCCGCAACGTCTCCGTGACATCAGCTGATACAGCTTTGGTCAGCAGGTCAGCCACGTTGTCCTTCGTGTTCACGTACTCGACACCCACTTCCTCCGTGGCTATCCACTCACGTACAAAATGGTATCTCGTGTCGATGTGTTTCATTCGGGAGTGTTGCACTGGATTGCTTGCTACAGCAATAGCTGACTGGTTATCCACATTAACCACTGTCTGTCTTTGATCAACTCCCAGCTCGTTTAGGAGCTCCCGCAGAAAGATGACCTCTTTCGTACCGTGCGCTAACGACATGTATTCAGCCTCTGTTGACGACAGAGCCACTGTTCGCTGACTTTTGCTTGAGTATGTTACAGCACATTCTCCAAGCTGCATCACATACCCAGATACAGATCTCCGGGTATCAATGTCCTTTGCGTAGTCAGAGTCCACGTTCGCCTTCAACTGCAGTGCATCTGAGCTCCTCCCGCTCACGACTAGCCCGTAATTTACTGTTCCTTTGATATATCGTAAGATCCGCTTCGCAGCATTCCAGTGCGAGACACCAGGTTTATTCAAGTACTTACTTGTCATCATCATTGGGAATGCGATATCAGGTCTTGATCCAGTCATAAGGTACATCAAGCTTCCTACCAAACCTCGGTAATCCTTCCCTTGCATTTATGCTCGATCCGCTTCAGTCTTTGGGCGGTCTTCTTTAGTTAGCACCAGATTGGCATCGCATGGCGTTCTGGCGGGGTTCGCATGACTAAGGTTGAACTTCTCAAGAACGGTCTTAGCATACGTGCTCTGGTCGATACTGAGTGTTCTGGTGTCACGGCTTCGCCGTATCCGGAGACCCAATATGTAGTGCACTTCACCCAGATCCTTGCACTTAAACTCCGATGCTAACATCGCCTTGATCTCAGCCATACCAGCACTAGTGTTTGAAATCAGTAGCAGATCGTCGACGTAGATGCCGATAATCGAGATATTGCCCTCATGTAATCTAACGTAGATACATGCCTCACTGTTAAGTTTTTCGTATCCGTGCTTCTTGAGGAACTGAGTGAGTCGTTTATGCCATGCTCTAGGTGCCTGTTTCAGGCCTTCCGCTCCTGGTACCTCCAGACCCTCGGGTTGTAGCATGTACACTCCCTCTTCCATGTCGCCGTTGAGAAATGCAGTGTCCACATCAGTTTGGTGGCACTCCCAGTCCATTACAGCTACCAGTGCCAGCAGGACCCGCAGTGATTCCAATCTGATGACAAAGGCGAAGATCTTGTCGTAGTCTATATATATACTTGACTTGCTCGAAGCCTCTTATCACCAATCGCGCTTTATATCGTTCTATATTCCCTTCTGCATCATACTTGATCTTGAAAACCCATCGGGAGGTCAAAGGCTTTTTACCTGCCGGTAGGCGTACAAAAGTCCAAGTGCCATGAGCAATCAGAGATCGACCCTCCTTATCAATCGCCTTCCTCCAATGCGGTACGTCTTCTCGGCTCGTTGCCTCTGGAACCGTTTTCGGTTCTGGTAGAATGGCATGGCCTCTGATCTCACTATTTCCCATCTTGTTTGCCAAGTTCTCGATTGCTACCAGCGCCTCAGCGTGAAGCTGCATGGCCGAGAGAGTGTTTCGTACAGATATGGTAAGCGCTTGTAGTTGAGATCCAAGTCCTTTGCCCACAACTGGCGCGTGTTTGCGCTGTCCAGTTATAGTTACTTGTACTTCGGGAAGAGTTCTCACTTCGTTCTGCAATCCTTCCAGTCGAACTCGCGAATGTACTCATCTAGCTGCGTAATCTCGCTATCAACAACTCCATTAGCACTACCTTCGTCGATTGGCTCAACACAAAACACCAAGTCGGGCACCGACGTTGCCAAACTGCTGGAATACACGTAGTCGAGCGGCACTCGTTTTGCCAACCGAGCAAGTTCTAGCTGGCGTAGCTCCATTGTGCTGAAGCTGTTGCATTCGTAAAACGTAGCGTGACACGTGCTAACAATTTCAGCCGTGCCGCAGTGAGGAACTCTCCAGGCTTATTGAGTATCTGAATACCCCACGAAAATACCTCGAACACTGCGATTATCGAGCGTTTTCCTCTTTCCAGGTGTGGCTGTGGCACTGAGCCGCTTTGCATGCGTCTCCGTTGCATGTATGTATGCTAGGGAGCCAAATACTCGCAGCTGGCTGTAGTCTGGAGCAACACCATGGCATCTTTCGTAGGAAGTTTCATCAGCACGATAAAGAGGGCTCCGGTTAGCAACAAACACTGCGACGTGAAGAGCTTCTCCCCAAAACTGTTTTGGAAGCTGCGCAGCTATCAACATTGATCGAACCTTACGAAATAAAACACGAATCGAAATTCCGCCACACCGTTTTGCTCTGGTGTATACGGGGTAGTGGTTCGCCGAGCAATTCCTTGTTCTTTGCAAAACTCAATCCACGCAGGAGACTTAAATTCACCCCCGTTATCTGAGTTCACAGCAACAATTCCTTTGTTGTGCTTGTTCTTAGCATGGGTCACGTATTCTTTGAACTTATCAAGAGCTTCAGACTTGTGTTGTATTAACTTCGTGATTTTCCGGTATGCGATGAATGTACCAGAGCAAACCAGCAGCGTGCCTCCTTCAAGCATACACATACTGAACATGCAAACGTAGCTAACGGCTTGGTGTACACGGACATCAAAGGGCCCATTGAGACGGAGTCGTTTGGGGGTAAACGTAATGTTTTGGTGTTTGTCGATGATTGGAGCGGGTACATGACGGTGTACTCAGTCCGTGGCCTGCTCCACGCCGAATCAATTTTGCAATGTTTTGATACCCCAAATGACCCATTCGAGCATGCCACAAGTCTATGCTCTGTTGACCGATACCAACGTAAGCAGAAGGCTGAGTTTTATTGATTGCTATATGTTCGAACAGGTACAGGTCCACACTCGAGTCGATGACCGACCACACTGTAACCCCGTCCTTCGTCAGCGACGCCTTGTCCTCGCAGGTCTGCATATCGCTCATGTTCCAGCGTATACGCGCTCAAGGTGCTCGTACACCAGCCAGGACCGGTCACAACCTACTGTCGGTTCATATCATGGGTGCTATTGAACCATCGGCATCTCATCTCAGACATGATGCCAGCACGTATCGGTGACGTGTCTAGCCTCTCCGAGAAGCAGCTACGGCAGCGTACCAAGCCTCTGCTTACCAGAAAGCACAACGACCCCCCTATAAGTTTTGATGCGCTGGACGCTGAGGTATTTGAAACGTGGCTGCTCACACTAAAAAACCCGACGGCACCTCGCTAAGTTACTCTGCACTCAACACCCATCGCGCCGGTTTATTTAATCTCTATCTCGACTACGGGCGCTTAATGGGGTCTATCATGGTTAAAACAGTTCTTTAAAGGACTAAAACGCCAGTTAGCCACGACGCCGAGGGGCACGTGAAATTGGGAACGATCCTCTATCATTTGAGCTATATGAGTTTCTATGTGAGCATCTACTGACACTGCAAGGCAGCGACGCAGTTTTCTCTCGGCACTATATGATCCTCTCGTGGAATCTCATGTGTCGTTCAGCGAACGCATTTGGTGTTAGACATTCTCACATGGAGTGGAGTGGTGATTCTTTAAGAGTATTCTTTGCTCAATTGAAAAATGACCAGAGTGGCGACCGCCCACGAGATCCGCGGCACGTATACACAAATCCGAAGTATCTGTCCCATCTTGGCGCTAGCTATTTACTGGGCAACTACGAGTTTTGATGCTGATAATCGTCTCTTTCCTGGGTCGGACCAGTACGACCGATTCTGCAAATGTTTACAGCTACAAGACGAGAGAGTTGCCACGGAGCTGCGTCGCCGAGGAGTAAACCCTAGTGACCTAGGAACACATTCAATGCGCAAAGGTGCTGCAACGTACTGCACCTCCGGATCGACTGCATGCCCATCGTCGACAACAGTGCATTTGCGTGCTGAGTGGTCTCTCGGTGGTGTGCAGAATACATACTTACGTTATGAGGCAGCCGGCGATATGCATGTCGGACGGACGGTTTCTGGGCTGCCGTTAAGTAGCTACAAGTTTGCAATACTGCCTCCGCACTTTGAAGAGCAAGATCAGTGGGTACATCGGGGTGTTGCAATGGTTTTTCGAGGTCTACCCGAGCAGTTGTCTTTTGTTGGAGAATTTGTCTCGCCTCGTTAGTGTATCACACACCGTTTATCCGAGAGCACCTCCCTCTCTTCGAGTCAGCGTTATTCCAGGATGGCGACCTGCTTGCCAACTTATCGTCGCGCGTCAAATGTGGATTCGGTGGGCCAAATTCTCACTTGCAGGCAACGGGCCTTCCTCCGCACGTGGCCATATTAGGCGAAATGAAAACGCTACAAGACACCGCTCTTTCGACCATCGAAAAATTGAAGAGAGCCGTCAAAATGTCGTGAAAGATATTGTACATGAGCTGGAAGAACGTGCAATCGGCGCTAGAACAGTCACATTTGATGGCTTACATGACGCACTACGAGACTGCCTCGCAGAAGCAGGTGTTCACGATCTAGTAACACAACAAAATATGTCAGACCCGCAAGAGACCACAGACGCAATCTCACCAATTGACAACGAGCAGCCCTCGTTGCCTACTCCTTTTGGGCTGGGAGGTTTCGGCGGGTGCCTCCTGATTTTGCAATCCCCGAGTGCTCCACCGCTCATCTGTGGGTGCTGTGGCGCGGTGGAAATGCAGAGAAGCGCTGTCCTCCTCTCCGGATGCTGGATGGTGCTGATATGCCTAACAGAAACAGCCAAAAGCGTCTCAGTGATGCTCGGTATCTGATGAAGAATGTAGAGACCTACGCAGCAAAAAAAAACTTACTCCGAAACAGTCAAACGGTGTCGGAGGCCATCGACGTCTTTACATAGTGCTGTTCCTTCATCGAGGTGCCGTCCGGTACCACAAGGGCGAGATAGCGCCGCCGAGGGCAGCTAGGTTGGGTCACAGTAGTTCGGCTGCATCGTATCGCCGACAAGCTTGCTAGTCTGACAGATTCTCAATGAATATAATTGGATAACAGCATCCAATCAGCTTGCTGCTCATTGGTTGAATATTGAACAATTTCGTGTCCTGTAATTCTCTTGAATTTGTTGGCGTCTGACGCCTTTTTCGTATGAAAACTTTTGCGCACACGCCTGGACCTTTTCCTTACAAATCGCTGCTATTTTGGGGAGTAAGCAAACTGCTTACGAATTTGTTGGCGTTAAACGCACAGAAAACTCTACTGTGAAACACAAAACTAAAAGCCATATCGCGCTGACTAGCAATGCATAGCACGAGGCGTTAAGCTCAAGGTGGAGCAGCGTGTTGAGGAGCTGCGTTCTATGGAGATGACGTTATATGGCTAAATCTTAGTACGATCGCCACTCTTGCAGTAGCTGTTCAGGTTTACATTGCAGTGGCTCGGTCACCGTCAGAGTCGACGCCGCCATGGTTTAATAATCTAGAGCTACGCGCCACCACCTCCCTCCAACATCGGTAGCTGGATACGCAAAACCTTCACTAAGATGCCCCGCGTAGTGTAGGTTCTGCGTATTCAGCTACCGAGTCGTGGCAGGACGATCTTAAATCATTATATCGTGGTTGCGTCTACTGCATCGTTCGCGCGGTGGCATTGCTGAGGATATGTGTCATAGTGTGATCTATTTCAACTCCATTGTTGGCAGTACTACTATAGTACAACTTTTGGCGCTTCGTTAAAATGACAACAATGCTTGAAAGCCTGGCCTGGGCCAAATCGTCACCGAGTCTAAAGCTCCCAAACACACATAAAAATTACCAGGGCTAATAAATGCTCATGAAACCCGCGATATCTATCAAAGAATTTGAACTGCATTTCGTAGTCTCTCGCTGTGTTTCCCAGAGTTGAGAGCGGTGCGATTATGACATGCATGCCCAGTGTCAGAAGTGAGTTACTCTACCAAAAGTCACGCACCATTCGACTAAGTACGGTCACAGGATTGTCAAACAAATTCTTGCTACATGTAAGAGTCCTGTAAATTCCGTTCAAGAATCAATACTTTGAAGTACATGAAGTCGACCCATTAACTCATTGCCCGTACTAACTGATCCTCGACTCTGTTGTTGTAGCGCGTGATATTGTCTTCCCAGTTCTTAATGCCAGTGGCGTCCACCTTGGTGTATTTCGTTGCATCAATACCCGTGAGGTCTCCATGGAGCGTCGCCTCCCGGTGAGTCTGCATGATCGTCGTGGGTCCTACCGCTGACAATTCTCCACGTTTCAAGACCTGGCGACTTGTCTCGAGTAGCGAGATCGACATTTCCTCATGAATTGGCTGAATCAACGTTCGCTTAATGAACACCGCCCTGCCCTTCTTGGTATATTTCCTCGTCACAGACCGCATAACGACGCGGAAATCGATGCCCTCCATCGTGAATGCGAACGCCATACTCTGCATCTGAGTGTTGCTCCCAGCACTGAAGCTCTAAAAGTTACAAATAAAAACGTGAGCTTTAATCAAATGGAGGATAAAACTCGCTGTAGAATCTAAATCGTACCTGTAAAAAGCATAACTTTTCGTTGACCGCCTGGTCCTTTTCGGGTGTCCAGATCGCCTTCGTAGTCTGACGCACGTCAAACGGCAGTGCGTAGCTGTCTAGAAACTCCACAAACACGCCCTTGGACACTCTACTTATCGCCGTATTATTCCTCCGTTCCGGACAGGACAGCGTGTGCATCCCCGCATGCTCGAAAAAGTCATCCACGCCATGGTAAACACTGTCGATGCCCGCCAAGAGCTTGTCAAAGACCTGTTTGCTGTCAAGAGGTGGAGTCATTCCTCTGTTCAATCGATTCCGTTTGATAAAATCCAGCGACGACGAGAACATATCTTCCCTCAGTTTCCTCTTGATCGCTCGCTGCAGACTCTTGGCCTGTTGTAAGTGGCGCGTCACGGCTTCACGCAGCTTGGCGTTGTCTTGTTCGCTGCTTTGACGCAGCATCGACTGTCGCCCTGCAATTTTCTCCCACATTATCGACGCCTCGGTTTTGTGCTGTGCTTGCGCTTTGAGTACAGACTTTGGCGCATTCGGAAGTGTGGAATGCACCCCCGCTGCCATTTTGAGCCGTTCCAACTCAGCTGAGAGCTGCTTCACGACCTCACGCAGATGCAGAACCTCTTCTTTGCGTCGCTGTCGCCACGACTTCTTCGCTGGTGCTTTATCGGGCGAACTGACAGAGCTGGAGCTGTCGGACCACGTGGGTGTGAATGCATCGCACTGCGTCGGTGCTGAGGCTGCGGGAACTGTCGGCTGGAGAGCAGCCTCGTTCTCCATCTCGCAGTCCGCCAGGAACGCCAATACAGAAGACTCATCCAGTAAAAAATCCTCCTCGGCGGTTGACAGCATCGTTGATGTCTGTGGTGCCAAAGGCGTCTTGAATTGTCTTAGTAGTCGACTGCTAATACAATTTAACTGTGGACAGGTGCTTGCTGAGCTTACAGTTTTGAACTTCTGACGTACAATCACATGGGCAATCATTTTGTACGGAATCGAGTGTAATCAAGAGAAATCCTTGGATATTATGTGGGTCACAGCAGTGTACCACTGCTTTGGTACATTTTGACATTGCAATCGTTGTTTGCGCGCTTTCAGCAAAACCTTTCCTTCCGTGGTGCCCAGCAAAGTGCAAGGTGTTACTTTCAAGTTGAATCCCGCACGTTGAATGTTTCAACGTGCGGGATTTGGCGTCACTATTTGGCAGCAGTTTTAAGAAATCTTTTAATCCCAGGCCAATCGCGATTGATTTTGGGGCTTTGTTGAAATCACTCGACCGACTGATCGCAAGAGTACTCCGTAACGTGACTCTCTCATTTCCCGTTTCTTTTCCAATAAGAAGCTGAGGCTCAGCTGAGAAGCGAGTCATTGTCTGACTTGCAAACGCCCCAACAGTACAGCTTCCTTGCCACGGGATAAAACACGGGTTATCATCGAGACTCTTCGTTTTGATTCGTATTCGATTCGAGAGTACCATCTCCAAGGCGTTAGATGCTGAAAACTTGTATAGTAGGTTCGCGTGACTTCAGCCACTCCTCGTTTGTCTGCGAGGTTCCTGCCGGCAGATATTGCCGAAATGACTACATGTAAAACAGTTCTACCAACTTTATTTCGTTTTCCTCTCAGCAAACTAAATAGCTCGTCTTCATACCACCTCCTCGTTTATTAATAGCAATCCATTTACCTCTCTGTAGTTATTCACGTACAAAAGCAACAGGATAAATTCCTTGTCGCCGTCCAAACTCCCGCCATTTTTCGCGACATGCAAACGCTAGTACATATATACCGGGTCTTCAAAAACAAACATGTAAGCTAGATCATCTAGGTTTGCCACTCGAGGAATCCAAGCCCTCTCTTCCTTGCTATTGTCTTCAATGCGTATGTGCATCGTGGGGTCGGTGGAACGATCAATCAGGTCCTTAAACCAATTAACACTGGTGCCGATAAGGAAGCCGATTGATAAGAATAATAGCAAAACATCGCACGGTTTCTTGGTCGCGTTGGGGGCCATGAGCAAATTGGCTATTAATAGTACATGTACATGAATGCATGCAGCTTGCGGCTATGTCAATTGGGTACGCTGCCTGCAAAGTGGTCTCTGCCATCTGGTATTTCTTTCATTGCTAACAACAGTTGTTACAACTCGGGAGAGACGCTCGTCTCTCCCAGAGTTCGTGGCAGCGCCCACACACAAAACTCGCCACATGACTGGCCATCCAATTCCTCTGCCAGACTGGCCTTCCACCATGTGCCTCCGTTTCTACTTCAGTTTTATTTTCAACACCTTCAGTCACAGCACTAAACGATGGTTCGGTCACCTCCTCGGTATTACGAAGATGCATCGGAGACGTCGGCATGCTATTATCCCCCTGACAACATGGGTCCGTACCTGTCATCGTCGTTCAATCAACGCACAGCTCCAAAGAAGAAAGAGCGCTCCAAACTGATGCGTCGAGTGGTCCCGCTCGTTTGTGGTGCGTTCGTGTCAATTAGGTTCAAAAGACCACCAAAACCTTCCATTAACAATATCGTATTCTTTGTCATTTGCAGGTCTTTTAGTCTTGGTTATCGTCGTCGTGATTGTGGTAGTGACACTAAACTCCGATTCCGATTCCGACGACACGTCAAGCACGGACAGTGGTGGAAATCCCACTTCAGCCACGTCTTCTTCGACATTACCGTCGTCTTGCTCTCCAGTCGCTGCAAAAGACCGGACGGTAGTGTTCTGGCAGAGCGAAGTAGCCGGATGTGACACTGTCCCAGACGGAGTCACGCACGTCATCTTCGGCTTCGCACTCGTCGCCGACGGGGTTATTGTACCTACATTCCAGTCCTCCGATGCGACCATCTCGCAGTGCGTGGAGAAACTCCATGAACGGTGTATCCTAGCAATGGGAAGTATCGGTGGCTCCACAAACAACGACAACATATCAGAAGTTGCGAATTCCACGCTGTTTGCTGAATCAGCCACCGCGCTAATGAAAAAATTCGAGTTTGATGGACTGGATCTCGACGACGAGACGGTCGGATCGCAATTTAGTGCTGATCGGACAGTGGGAATGCTGAAAGCCACGCGAGAAGCGTTAGATGCGGCAGGAAGCACGTCGGCTCTTGTGACGTACGATGCGTACTTTTACGAGGGCGACACATCGGTTTGTTCAGCGGAGGAGACAGCAGCGTACTCGAGATGCTTCCCGTCTGGCGTTCTGGACTACGTGGACTGGGTCAACATCATGGCATACAATGTCAATTTGGACAATGACACTGCTGCAGCAATTTATGCCGCTGCTATAAGCACAACGTTTGCTGCGTGGGGTACTCAACTTGGTGGCAACTTCTCCTTGGCTTCGATCGGTCTGTGCGTTGGTGGAGGTTGTGCTTACGGACCTGGTCCAAATACTACGGTTATTGCTGAGTGGGAAACGTTTGCTCGTCAAGAAGGGCATGGAGGTATGATGCTTTACTCAGCATCAGCAGAAGTCGGTGACGGCTATCCTGTTACTAGGAGTATTGTTAGCGCGACCGCATGAAATGAATGTCTGTGGTAGTTGACAGTATTTCAAAGACTTTCAAGTAGATATGATGCACTTCTTTCTGTCCATCTTGTGTTAAGCGATTTAAAAGCACTTCGAAGCGCTTAAGAGCATCTCCACCGGTGCGCCCAAAGTTATCTACTAAATTCACGATTTGACTCTGGTTTTCACCCACCCGTTCAGCCTAAACTTCAGGCTAAATGTTGGTAAAAGGTATGTACAAAGGTCTCCGCTCAATGTAGCGCGATTGACATTGGCGATCGTTTGAACACCATGGAACATACAAACTAGAGGAATTGGGCGGGTAGTGCGTGGTTTTGTAGCCTGAAAACGCGTGATTTAAAAAAAGCAAAGCGAATCCGCGGACCTCGTCATCGAAAAGTCCGTAAAAAAATAATTTTAAATATTATACAATCCTTTAGTGGCAACCACGGAGAATTTCCCGGTTTTCGTCGAATCTTTCCGCCCGGGATTTTTTTTGATCGATGGAGAACATCGGTCTATCACCAGCTCTAGTCGTTTTCCTGACTCAGTTCGGTTTTTTCGGAATCCGCGGCAGCCACTCTGCCCTCTATGGGAACCCTGCTGCCGCGGCCACGAATTGACCTGACTCACTAACATATTCAAACGGATACCAAGAAGACACTGCTGCAACGATGGAAGCAGTAGGCCGAGACGAACTGGCAAGGAAGTGCCGCCAGCTTCGGGTCGCCCACCAGAAAACAGCTTCTCTTTAAACCAGGCGCATGAACGCACCCGTGCTCACATAGATGCGCACAAACACAACCGTGTTCACAAATCCGCGTACATGTAATAAATGTTCAGGTGTATCGTAGCTTTAGTGTACCAAGGCATATACATGTACCGAAACTCAATCTAGCGCCTCCTCATCGAAGCTTATTAACAGGGGGGGGTCTTATGTACACCAACCACGAATATCAACAGCAGACCAGCGCATACTCATCGGCTAGATGAGCTTCAGAAATCTATATCTCCTCCAACTCAATTCGATACTAGACCAATTCACACCCACAAATTAATACTCCGCTAAGTTTGATTCAATTCTGTAGGAATATAAATGGATTTACTTGGTATTTGTATTGCATCAAATTGTGTGTAAAACACAGCGCACGGACATGAATTAATCACCGTTGGGCTGTACGTTTACTTCGTACCGAAGCACTACCAGTATAATTGCGTAAATAAATTATCAGCTCCAGTTCCACAATGCATACAAATCGCCCCCTGTCGCCCATGTTAAACCCCAGTCAAATTTGACAAGCATTAAACTCAGGTGAGGTCAAATTGGCGATTTGACTGCTTCCGGTGGGGGAGTGTTCTAACTAAATTCGCGATTTGACCCCCACCGCTGGAGATGCTTTTTAAGTGCACCAAAAAAGGTCATTTTTGACGAGCATCTGATGCTGTCAACGTTAAATACCATTTTCAAACTGATACTTCTTGACATCGTTTAAGAAAACCGTCAACTTTGAATTCCGCATTCTCCTTAAAATCTGCGCCATCAACTGCCGTGGGTTTTTTAAATTTAATATCTTGAGTACGCCGAATCTGTACATATTAGGTTCGCGATCCTAACAATCCTGCTGTCCTGCACATGAGCTCTCAGGTCTTTTGTTGGGATATAGTTCCTTCATCTTCTAAAGCCAGCAAAGCCCTAATTCCGAGAGATATTTAAAGGGTTACCGAGTTTCCAGGACAATTCCGCACCCCATTGCAGGTTATTCCCTTTTTGGTTCTAAAGTCGCCGACTTTGACTCTAAAATCGCTGCCAAGCCAGCTATGATAAGCACGCAAAACCGGAGACCGGTGCGGAGTATTAGGAGTCTATTGTGGCCGTGCCCTTACTGGATATGGGGATTTATGAGATGTGGTACAGACCAAAATAGTTTTCTACAAGGCGTGGGAAGTTTCGCCTCCAAGATAGTTAGCGCAGTCGCAACAATGTAACCACCGTCATAGTAATCGCAGTACAGCTGCTAAGGGACACCGATGCTCATTTCGCATCGCGACGCCTTGGCAGAAAGCTTTTAAGCCTCAAGCAACATCTTCAAAAAAGGCCCTTTCTCTCACGGCGCGCTCTTACTTGCTGATTACGCCGAACACGATCAACTTCGACTGGAAACATCCCATCTATGGCAAGGTCGTCAAAATGGGTCAACAAGTCGTCGAAATCGAAGGTCTACACAAAGCCGCTGGACATCGCTGGTATACCAAGCTCTCGGTTGCAGCGTGCTGCGCGGTTACAGCAGCTGAATCCCACTCTGGTGTGGACGGTCCCTTACTGCGACAGGCGGTCATGATCAAGCACGAGAGTGCTTTTCACCAAGGCCAAGTCACCGCTATAACCGACAACAATACCACTGTGAAATTGCTGGAGGAGTCTGTGTAAAAACAGCGATCAATGTAATCCCTGTAGCGCCAATAGTCGCCTTACTATTGGAGGCAATTTCATTTGGGACCGACGTCTGGTCGTTCGACGAAATGCTGGTGTACACCACACAATTCTCAATCGAATTTGCGGTACAAATGCAATGTCTGGATCGAAAGACATTGCCACTCTTCTCATGGATCTCATCAACCCCTCCGTTCAGCCACCACATGATACGTCCATGTCTTAGACGGACCCCAAAACAGGCAATGTGGCAACTTTTTCTCTCCAGCACGCGGTCAATTATGCCTATTTTGTCGATGGAAAACACTATCCAGTTCCGTCGTCTGTAGGGAGTTCGTTATGCAGCTTCCTTATGGCCAAAGTGGAATTACTATTGTTAAACCAGCTACGAGACGTCGTCTAGTTACCGACCCCGAAAAAGTGCTTTGTTTGACCCTGACGACGACAACGATTTGATTTGCAAACCTGGTGAATACCCAGCACACACAGCTCCGTCTGCCGGGCGGAAGCGCGGCCTATCATAACAATATCCAACACAGACTGTCACACGACAACGTACCCAGTTTCAGCCGTCTGATGAAGCCGACTGTTTGTGCTTGCTCGAACAGCAGCTCAGTGTTGACGACATCCACGAACTGCCCAGCTGGTTCCACATTGGCTTTCACCGGCACGTCCTCGTTTGTCTCTAGATGCATCTTCTCCACTTATCAACCCGCAAGTGTCCGAGCAGCTCCGAGGTTGAAGAAGCGCTTCGAGTTTACCAACCATTTTCAGATCCTATGTCTAATCCTCAGCGGGATATAAATCTGATCCTGAATCCGATCAGCCCCGTACACGTATCTTTTCGAAGCTACCCCCCCCCCCCCCCCATGTACCCAGACACCGACGGAGAAATCAGAGCTAATTATTTTTACCCCCTAAAGGGTGGGGGAGAACAGAAGAATTTATTCCGAAATGTGTATTATCGTTTTATGACAACCGCAGACAATCAGTTACAATAAATCGTACTTCGAAGAGCATCAACAAAGTCAAAAGAAGCACAGGAATTTGAGAAGCAACGATATTTTTATATAAAAAGCGGGTCTACCGCTTACTCAGAAAAAATTCTATTTTGCGCTAGCCCACCACCTAAATTCGCCAGGTAAGGACTGATACTAGATAACTGTAAATCATTGCGAAGTTTGAACTGTCGAAGCTAACAGGGGCAAATTTAAAAGTTCTAAATCGAGGCAGTTATTGCGAAAAACTGGCCCCATGATTTGAAAGTTTCCATTGTTTTACGTGTCAAGTGGCTATACCAGACCAACTACCGTCAACTACAGTGTCTGGCGTCACCTTCAAAGAAAGATTGTGGGCGTCAGCAGGGATGATGACCCCTAGGCAATGAGTGAAATTCCAGAAATTGGTTGGTGGGTTTTTTAGGTTTCAAGTTGGTTTATCTGTCATCTATACTTATTCTAAAAAAAAATATTATGAATGGTCGATGTGTCCGGATTTCTGTACAACATTAACAGTTAAAAAAACGAAGTACAAATAGATATTGCTTACCTCTGTATCAAAATGCACCCGTAATTAGGGCCCCATCGCCCAAGTAAAAATAGATGATTTAAAAGCCGATATTGGAAACCTCTGTATTAATGAACTTATTATAGGTAATTAGGACCCCACCGTATATAATAATTGTTAATACATTTTACAATTACAGTGCTACAGCCAGCCAAGCACAGGTCTTACAACCTGTGAAGTTCCGACGATCCTGATGACCACAAAAACATCCTCCTTTTCCAGACCAACACGTAAATCTTGGGAGAAACTAAGATGAGACATTTCTCCGGAGGGTCGTTATACGATAAAGGTAAAGCTGTCGTGTGGGAACACGCCAGAAAAGTAGTACACTTCCTCACTAACAACGCCTACTAAGTTCCGATAACTTAGTTGGCCTTAATGTGGGTATAGAACCCTACCAAGTTGGGGTTTCCTCTGTGTACCGTGCGTCCCGCTTGCAAGCCACCGATGACTCAACACAACTAGCCACGAGAACAAGATAGAGTGTCCTCTCTCTCTCTCTCTCTCTCTCTCTCTCTCTCTCTCTCTCTCTCTCTCTCTCCCTATATATATATATGTACCCCGGCTTATCCAACGCACAGCGATAACTCGCTTTCAAATACGAGGCCAATTCTACCCTCTGTCTATTGGCTCTGCCGGATGAACACTAAACTATTACCAGTAGAAGTACTCACCAACAGTCATATCCAGTCTACTGGAACTATTTCACCACTACCGCGTACCCACCGATAGTCGGACGTGCCTTTGTGTGGTTGAAAGTAAATGTTGTTCCGTTCGT
The DNA here is from genome assembly GCA_033557915.1 of Phytophthora tentaculata. Lineage (NCBI taxonomy): Eukaryota > Oomycota > Peronosporomycetes > Peronosporales > Peronosporaceae > Phytophthora > Phytophthora tentaculata. Next base: position 1,357,603 of record JAUCEA010000009.1, read on the forward strand.
TTGAGCACAAAGGGGCTTAATGCAATATCTAATCCGACGCAAGGGACACGATCTTTGTAGGAACAAGATCCAACGATCTTCTGGCAAAACGTTGCAGCGGAACGATGCCTTTCGAGCCATCGGTGGAAGTTTGAGATCCATAACGGTCGTGTTTGGGTTAGATATTTGTAACGGAAGGTAGTACCTTCACGCCTTAACACTGTTTGACCACTGGGCGTACCAAAGCCGTTGTTGCCGACGACTCACCGGCGACTTGAAGTCCTGCCGAACACGGAAGCGCATGGAAGAATTGCGACCCCGCGGCTTTATCCCTTGTGTCGCACTTCTCACCAAAAGGTTACCACGCTGCGCGCCAATAGGCTGAGTTTCGACAAATCGTGGCGAGTTATCCGGCGGATCATACCAACGGTGGTATCGGCTTTGGTAGGTTTGGATACGCCAGTTGCCACTCAGTGCATTTGTGTCAATCTCAGACGCCAGTCGCTACACCACAACTATCCCCCACAGCGGACCGAGCCACGGTACTGGTGAGTCTCTTTGTGCTTCACACTCTCTTCGGCTTCGCGCTCTCCGTTTCTCGCCTCGCCTCGCGCCCGCCGCGCCACTTCCTGTCCCTGTCCGTTATGTCGGTAAGTGTTCGTCACTGCGCGGCTCTGCGATTCCGCTGGCTGCTCTGCTAGCTTGTTCGCCATCTTAACCGCTGGGAACTGCGCCTGCAGGTGTGCCCCCACCGGGAGTTGACGCGGCTGCTGCTGACTCGCCTGTGCCTTCGTCTGCGCTGCCGCCTTTATCGAATGATGCTGCTGTGCTTGATACGCCGATGGAACGTTCTGATTGTGTTCTAATTAGCTTGGTTCGCTTGATCTGCGTACTCTCTTTAACTCGCGCATGCACTTTTGATCAGTCAACGATATCGGGTCCTCCTGATCACATCATTACCCTCCAGTCCCTGCGGCTTCTCATGCATGAGGCTAGTGATGAAGTTGCTACATCAGTCGTCGGGGCCGCTGTCAACTCAGATTGAGGTCATCAGCCGAGTCACTGTTCGGCTGCGGTTTGCATCTCCGATCCGTGATAATCAGCCCATGCGCAAGCGTTACCAAGGAGCTTGTAACATTTCCGAGGTAATCAACTCCGTGATTCCAGACTTCAGCGAGGAGGCTGCAGCGACTTCTGCTGATGATGTGTTGGTGTCACTTCGCTCCCAGCTCCACTCCGCTCGCTGTGCTCAAGAGGCTTGTGAAACGTCGCTCGCGAAGGAGATCCTGCGCCACGAGAGTGCTCAGCGCGCTCGCGGCTCGCCTCGAAAGGAGCTTGCTCAAACTCGAAACGAGGTCAAGTCTGGGCAATCAACATCGTTATCTGCTTGTGGGTCTGGAACTCAGCCGATGCTCGTCTCAAGCGGCGGTACCAGGTTCTTCGAGAGCAAGCCAAGCGCCTGTATAGTGCTAACAAGGCTCTCCGTGCTCACGTCAAGATGGATGAGATGGACCCCGACGTCTTGGTGCTTGTCCTCGAAGGTTCGTCAAGCTATCGCTAGCAGATGTTCCGGTGTACTGACTTGTTCCGTTGACTCACTTTATCGAGGTTCTCGACTGTGAGTGTTACTCGAAGTGAGGGGCCAGACTCGCCAATTGGATCATTCCTGATAGCACGTTTTAGTCGTATCAAACGTTAGGAAGAAAAAAAAGAGGATCTGGGTTTTGGGCGTACCAAATTTGTGCATCCTGAAAACACAGATTGCTCACTCCAAAAAATTTCAATACACGCACTTTGCCGCGATGACCGATACAGGTATGGCGCTTCTTGCCGCTCTCAAAGCCACCAAGCATATCGCCGCAGACACTCCTTTCAGTCAAGGCTAAGCAGGCGTCAACGGCGACTGCGTAATCGCTGAGTAGTTCGTGCTGCTCTTCAACAGCCCAGTATGTGCGGCTTCTCGACGCTGCTTGGTTCGGGCGACAATCCCTCGCAAATCATGTTAACTGGCCTGGACCTGAATGTCGATATTTTGTAAGCCTCTATGAGGAGCTATACATGGCGTATACACCCTATGCTTCTGCCTCACTCATTGCGGGTGCGTGATCGTACCCGTGGGGGCGCACGTCTACTAGATGCCACACAGTGTTTTACTCTCGTACTAGCATGGGGCGTACTTGGGGCGGTGAGTTTGCATTGTGTATCATGTTTGGCGTTACTGCCAGCGAGTGCTCACTGTTCATCCGCTTTGACCGAAGAATTCGGGTTCGCGTTCTTGCCAAGAACCCGCTCGCCGCTGTAAAAATGCCAGACGTTGTTGGGGTTCAAGGGTACCAGCAAGCAATTCATCGCCGTTAATCACGGCTAAACGATGTTTTTGCCGTTGCTAAAGGCGAAAGCTTTATCTACAGCAGAGCGGAAGCTCTATGTTGGCAACGTACTTGTGTTTTTTTTCCTGATGGCACTATCGTTGCTTCTGCGCTGAACGCACCGGGGTTTCTACACGACTCGCAACTATCCAGGTGGGGCGGGATTTACCAGAAGCTACAAGCTGCTTATGAACTTTATAGCGCGCGTTGCGTGGTGGACTCGGCGTTTGTTGCCGGAAATTGCACGTTTCTCATCTAGCCGATTCAAGATTGTTTAGGTACTGCGGTAACTGCTTCGGATATGCAAAAGCTACGCCAAGCTACTTCAGTGTGACAGGCAGCTAAGTGGGGGATGAGAGCTTTTCAAAGCTCTTTCCCCCGACTTAATGACCGTCTCGAATATGAAGAGTGTGGTGAGCGACGACAAATACTAGATATGCGTGCTTCTTTTTAACTTTCGAGCAATATTAGTTGGTATTAATCAGTTTCGTTCTGTCTACTTGTCAAGTCTAGGGCGTAACGCACTAGCTGTAAAGCAAGCCAGCTAATTAGACTCCTGACATGATTGAGTTGTATTTGCGGCTCCCACCAATACAATAGCAAGTAGCTAAACAAACGATTGCTTCTATCTCGTAGTCCAGCTCGGTCTTGTTCGCGTTGGCGGTGGTCTTCGAAGAAGCCAAAGTTCCTGGTCATGACAAGAAGCTTCTGAAGGCCAAGCGAGCATTGTGGAAGACTCACGTGAAGGACCGAAACAAGCGTGCTAATCGACTCAGGAACATGTACCGAGAACAGTACATGAAGTGGTGCATGGAAGCGGGCAACCACCCACGACGAACATTCATTCGTCCTCAGATGATCTTCGAGCCGACGCTCACTCCATATCCGATTGAGAAAGCCGTTTGTGCCTCGGACTACCAACTGGACCTACGAGGTGGCTGATGTAGACGCTCGTCAGCCATGGCGCACTGGATAGTTGCATGCAGCGCTCCAGCGCCCGTACAACACCACGTACTTCCCGTGTCTGCCTAGCGCTGAGTTCTTCAACCCCCGTGGCACACGGTTTGGGGATGTGTACCGCAGCGTCGTTGTTGATCCGGCTCTATCATCGACCGAACTTATCCCCACTTGGCGCAGCATTTTTGACTCGCCACCAGGTACCCCTCGCTCCACGGCGGCCGCTGGATCTGCTGGTATCGGCACCGATCGTTCACAAGCTCAGGATGGTCCGCCTCCGGCTCAAGCACCCCCTCGGATGAAGAGGAACATGAAGCGGGGGAATCTTCGTCGTTGTCCGTGTTGGTCGACGCCGCCAGACACTTGGAGACTCCTTGAAGCATCGGTACTGTTTTCTCCACGTGCTTTGCCGTCTCAGCAAGCTCTTGCAAGTATTCCCGAGAGTTCATTCCCAATAGTCGCAGTTTACCTGGTATTTATGCCTTCGTTCTTAATCCCATTTCCAAAACGTAATCTTGCTCACGTAATTCATCAAATGCATATGCAAATGTTGGTACTGTAGCTCTTTTCGTCTGTTACCACGGGCTGTACCGCCCCGTGGACGGTTCTCACGTGATCACGTCGCGCTAATTCTCGACCGCGACTTGAACCATCTGTAGCCGTCTATCACTCTTCTTACTACATAGATAGTCGTAGAGCAGACCTCCACAAGAAAAGTTGGATGCTGGTTCCCATGTAGGTTCGTCGTATCCAACCCACTTCACTTTGAACCCACGCACTGAACGTTCAGTTCTCGTTGACAGTGGTAACCTGTCGTCGAGGATGATCTCAACCTCGTATTCACCTATCAAGTGATCAGGTCCCCAGTTGTCCTCAAACAGGAGCTCCTCATCGAAATCAAGTCTCGAACCCTTGCCACATATGGTGCCAACTGAGTCTTCGGTCGACTAGGGAATTCTTTCACTGCCTTGAGTCTTGGCCGATGTACCACCGGGTAGAAGCGGTATCCGCTTCGGTCGGGTAGTTCCAGCTCGTACGCAAACTCCTCCACCTTACGCTTAATTTGAAAGGTCCGTGTCATTGATGAGCTAATTGCTTTGTCAGTCCAGGTTTGACATGTTCCATGTAAAGTCACGCCCGGCTTCCAAACTCATAATGAGACCTCGGTGGGCCCACTACAGCTCGTGCTGGACTTGAAGAAGCTTCTGGAATGTCTACCGAGTGTTCGTTCCCATCTGGTTGCGGTACAACTGCTTTCTCCAGTCGACTCAACGTATAATTGTGCTCTTTTGCTGGGCGTTCCTTCGCAGACGCTTGATACCCTTTGGCCATGGCCAGATCGATTTCGTGCTATCGGTTCACCTCCCGTCGCCATGTTAACGTGTCGAACTGTCTGGTAGGCCCACGTCCAAGTGATGAAGACATCGCCCGCAGCGTAGACTGCGCATCCCAACCATGAACCATGTAGAATGGTGTATCCTTTTGGTAGTGTCTTGGGAGGTATCAATAGCGAACACCAACCGTTCAACGACCTCATCCCAGTCTTGTTGCAGTAGACCATCTGCGTACACACGTACAGAGGTCATTACCGACTTCGCCGAGCGGTCCTGCTGGCCGTTAGCCTGCGGTAGACAACTCAGAGTCGCTCGAGATCTTGACTGCATCATATCGGTAAATGCTTGAAACACCTCGCTCATGAAGTGTGGGTCGCGGTCGTGTCTGACCAACGACGGTGCGCCGAACCGCCGGTACACATATTCTTCGGATACGTGGGCTACACTGAGCGCGGACGTGTTCGACATAGCCTTGGCGATGAAAACCCCCGTGAATAAACACTGGAATAGCAGCAATGCTGTGTTGCCCCTGCGAGTCTCGGTAGTGGTATCATGAAATCCATTGAAACGATTTGGAACGGTCGTTCAGCCAAGACGTTACCAGGTGAATATCCACGAAGCTGGAGTCGACTTTTGCTTGAGCTGCAGTCCTGGCACGACTTCACATTGGTCTCCACGTCAGCGTACAGACCAGCCCAATAGTAATCTGACTTTACTCCTTGGAATGTCCGAGCTACACCTTCGTGACCGCCTTCTTGCGACTCATGGCAGTTATTCAAGACTACTTGAATCATCGTGGTGGGTACCACTAGACGCAGCTTGGTCACCTCTTGCCAACCACGGTCATACCGACGATTCAAACCGAGATAGCGAAACATATCGCCTTCAGACAGGATAAATCGATCGGCGTACTCCATGCATCTCGAGCTTCCTTATACTTCAGCTCTTCTGTTTGGTCCCGGAACACCTATTGAGGTTAAACCACTTCTTCTGCTGTAGCTATCCGCCTGCGTCACTCTCTTTGTATCTCTACTGGATCTACATCTTCCGCGTTAGGCACCTCAGGTGACATCATCTTGGAGGGATGGTTCGATGAAGCTCCGTCGATTGAATCATCGTCGGCTATCTCATCACGTTCTCCACTCCGTTATCGAGCTTCGAGACTTGCTCCGAGTATTCATCGACCAATCTGACGCGTTTCTTAGCTTCCGCTTGCTGACCACAATATTAGCGTCGCCATAACCGTTTGAAATGTCATCTCGTACGAAAATTTCGAAAAATTTCCGCTCGGAAGCCTCGATACTAGTCAGAACGTTTACACAGTGCTTCGGTTCTCGTTGTCCAACCTCTGCCGTGTCTTCGTTTGGCTCGTAAATCATTTCCTGGATACGGTTCAGCGACTAATTCCAATTTGCGAGTTTCTGCAAACACCACTCGGCTAACCTTCGATTTCAAATCCTCGGTGGCTAGCGAATCCGTGGCAGCGTTGTATTCTCTCACCACATGGAGATATTTCACTGATCGAAGCTTAGCTGTGAGTTTTTTGTGAATATTCAGCATTGCCAGCAGTGATTCCTTCCGGCATGAGATAACCCCTAGTGAGTGTTGGGTCGCGAGCCGCGCGTCGCCTATGATGACTAAGTCCTCGGCACCATGGGCGATGGCTGCTTTGACACCGTTAATCACCCCCGAGTACTCGGCGAGGTTTACCGAAGTTGACGAGAGGTAAGCGCTCGCTGCGGTCACTATCTTCCACTCTGGTAGACTCCACAGTATCCAAGAGCAGCTTCCGTAGCCACCGTATTTTTCAGTCTTCGCGAATCCATCAAACGACAAGACGAACCCTCGGTAGTCGCGTGGTAGCTTCGCATAGAGCAGAGCAGGGTCCAACCGAACTGTTGGTGAGTCTTTGCTCCGCGGTGTTAACGGCGCTAAAGAATCTTCAAAATCCACGAAATTTGTAATACTGGACTGGAGCAACTGGACAAAGGCTACATCCTTCTCCTTGACTCGTTGTACTTTCAGATGCCATGGCGAGAGTAGAACCGCGAATTATACCGCGCGACCGAACAATGATTTCGATTTGTGTACCCACTCGAGTGTCGAACATCTGGTACGGACATGTAGTGTCAGCCCAGCCAACTGTGTGTGACACGTCTTCAACAGTACTAACAAGGCTAGTACCTCTTTCTCAGCTGGATGGTAGTTCATTTCGGACTCCTTGCGCACGCGACTGAGGAATCGTACGGGGTATAATATGCTTGCATAAGTGTTGTACTCAACGCCCATTCGTTCGCAAAGAGAATTACATGAACGTCCTTTACTCGGTCAAAGTGCTTCAAGATTGGAGCCTCGGCAACCTTTGCTTGCAACGTCGCGGAAGCACGGCGTGCCACAGAAAGGTCGCATCCGGCGCCAAAGTCTTCCTCTTTCAGCTGGTAGAGAATCGGACTTTGCGGCAACCCGATCTGCCGCGGGGAACACCGCGAAACTCAGGCGGCTCACGATCAAGCCATAGCGACCTCGACCCGACAAGAGGGGGAATTGCGTCTCGTCCGCGCTTTCTTAGCTCAGACTCAAGCTCCCCCCAAGGTGAGATCCAAGCCGACGGCGAGGCCGAGGAAGAAGAGGAAAAAGAGGAGGAAGTTGAGGAAGAGGAAGTAGAGGAGGAGGTGATCGAGGTCGAACACGATCTTGATCAGATGGGCACCGAAGGATCTGGCGCTGGATCTCCGGCCTCTTCTCCCCAACCGTCCGGTCAAGGCCAAACTTCTCCCTTCGAGTCCGAATTGGACGATGCCACGCGAGCTGCCCTCGCCCCATCCGATGCCCGGCGCAAAACACCTTCCAGCTCACTGGGACCGCTGATCGCCCGATAACTCTCTGCGGTCCTGGTAGTCCTGGCACTTTTCCGGGAGGATCACCCCACCGGACGCCGCCGCCTTCTCCCCACAAGGTCCACCTGCGAGTGGAGGTCAGCCGATCCCGTCACCTCCTGAAACTTCAGAACCTCCTAACTCGGCTCCACGTTCTCCAGCTCCGCCGCTGAATCCGCCGCTCTTCCCCGAGGCTGACGTGATTCCCGGATCCAATCATCCACAGTACTCAGCCAGGTCGATACCGAGCTATAGAGGGCCGATATATTTAGTCAGTTCCAGATCGCAGCTTTGACCGTTCGTGCGATTCTCTCGGTGATCGCGTTTATACTCGGATGGCTGTTTTCTGTTCGTGCTCCGAGAGCTTCTCGTCCTGTTCCTGGAACAGGATATCTCGACATCCTGATTACCGGTGCCAACCTCGCCGCTGTCATGGCGACCCTTCCTTGGAGGGTCTTGAACAATCCTCGCCCCCCCCCCTTCACCTTCGATCTAGGTATTCACCGGCGTTACAACACCGGATTGTACGGGTTCGCACGAGCGTACTTGATCTTCGAGTGGAGACATCTAATCGCTTTTTGGGAGAGCACTCACTTCTTACTTATTACCGTCGAACAATGAGCCGATCCCGTGATGGAACGGTACTACCAAGCGCGACGTAATCGACGGATGCGTGCCGGTGATCAGTGGAAAGGGATCGTGGTTTCTCTCCTCCTGATGTTGCGAGAACGCTGGGCTGGTATATTGACTTCTTGCTTGATCCTTTCTTCTTACATCTGATCGCCGATGCCGACCGCATTCGATGGTGCCCTGAATCCGTCTCCCGGAGACGCAACGCAGGCGATCCCAACCGGCACCAAGGTGAACCGAACGTCATGATCGAGACATTGGCTGAATGTGATGCGGCGGATCCCTGGCGTAATCACTTTCGTGATCGGCCGCAACAACATCCGGCTCGACTCATCGCTAACCTTAACAATAGATTCAATCCCCCTGGCGCACCGGGAAATCCTGCGGGAGGTTCGCCCCCAGGTGGCCTCCTCCCGCGTGCGGCAACTCCTGATCCGTTAATTCCTAGCTTGAGCCTCGACTCGGCCGATCTAAGTTCCACTTGAACCGTAACATCTTGATCATCTCATCTTCCCGTTCGTTTTCTTGAATTCACTGCATATACTTCACTTCCACACGTAGCCCTGACCTTCGACCTGCAACCTCTTTGCAGATCCTTCTCTAACGTCTTTGCTGGGACGACCGACTCGCCCAGCGGTCCGACCGCACCCCTCCTTGTGAGCCTGCATCACCTCCAAACGGTTCCTGCTGGTGCGATCTCTCAGTAAATCATACAACAACGCCCCGCATTTGAGATCAGCTTCGTCTACCCACGTTGGATCGTCGTGGTCCTTCCAGAATACCAGGAATTCCCGCAGCACTCTTCCATATCGCGTCTACCGACCGATTTGCATGTACGAAATCTTCTCCACCTCATATTCGTCTTCGTCCAACTCTCTGGCCCAGCTATCTTTTGGTAGCAAAGCTTCATCGAAGTCGAACCGCTCTGATCATGGTTGTACTAACTCAGCTTGGGGTCGATCAGGATACTCCTTGACCAGCTTCAGTTTGGAGACATGTACGACCGGGAATAGCCAATATTCAGACCCCGCGACTTGTAGCTCACAGAGTAGTTGTTGATAATCTCGGCTACTCGGAATGGCCCATGCCACAGGTGAGCCAGTTTTCGGGCATATCCTTCTTTCACTCGGTCAAGGTAAAGCCACACTTGGGAGCCCGTATCAATTTGATGTGGCCGCACTTCCTCGTTATGTTCTTCCGCTTGATCGTGGATCGCAGTCACAAGCTTGGCGTTGACTTGTCTCCTCGCACTATCATAATATCGCTGGATCCTGTATCTCCATCGCTGTGGGTCTCGGTCCCGTGACTTTGTACTCACCAGCGAAGCCATTGCCTCGAGCGTGGATCTCGGATCACAACCATGAACAGGTAGAACGGTGTATCCCCGCGGATCCGATCCTGAGCCGTGTTGATCGCGAACGTTAATCTCTCAGCATATTCGTCCCAGTCGCGTTGATCAGCGTCTTGAACAGACATCTTCAAAGATCGGGTCAGCGTTTGTATCATGCGTTCCCGTTCTATTTGCCTGGGGTCGGTTGGCCATCGTCACCCGCTGTCGTTGACTCAAGATCCTATTGAACGATCTGAAAAAGTATGACATAAAGCCTGGCTTACGATCGTGTGGAGTCGCCTCCCTGGCACCGAATCTCCAAAAAACGCACTCTTCGTAGGACTCGGCGGTCGTCTGTACCGATTTGGAAGCGCTCGCCTTCGCGATTACATACCCGCTGAACAGGACGACCTAGATTAGCAAATCGGTATTACCCTTCCGTGACGGGATATGGTCCATAGCTTTAATCTGGAACTGATATGTGGCCTGTGGATTCCCGGGTGATTCCCCCCGTAGTCCTTCCTTTTCCCGTCACGCAATCCACACATTCGCCCACATAACGCTTCACGCTTCGGAACACACCTCGCCAGTGGAAATGCTTCCTGATCCGTTGGTAGGTACGTCCGATCCCTTGGTGACCCCCTTCCAAACTCGCATGATAAAGATGTAGGACGTCTGCTTGTAGCGACTCCGTCACCACCAACCGCATTAATCCCTCGCGATTTTCCTCTTACCTCGGTAGAGGCGGATAGTAGAACAACAGATCGTCATCGCCGACCGCGTAATCTTCAGCTACCCTTCCCAGTTCCCGAGTTTCAGCTTGGGTCAATCGTCCCAAATCACCGGCGAAATACTTCTTCATATTGGCGATCCACACTTCTTCGTCCTGAGCTTGCCTGATCCGGTCTGTCGGAAGCGGTCGGACTACCTCCTCTCGCAAACCGGGGGTCTGGTCGAATAGCTACGCGAGATTGTGTTCGCACGACGGTGATCTTGATTGACCGTTCTGATCGTTCCTCCTCCGGCCTGATCAGCACTTCGTCCAGTCGATTCAAAGTCATCAGATCTCGCATCCCCCTTATCCTCAGCCACCTCGATTTGTGTGCTGCGATTGTAGGGCCTCACTTGCCAGTTTATCTGCGCTCGCATTCCAATCTCGTTTGACGTGTATCCGGCGAGTTCCTCAATCTATTCATCATCTTATGCTTCAGCAATATGAGCCCTGGCGCTTTCCAATCGATCTCTCCGCGTACCTGACTGATGATTAGATTGGAGTCGCCGCATATCACCAACCGTGAGGGATCTACAGCTTCTAGCAGATCAAAACCCAGTAGCAATCCCCTGTAGTCCGCACCATTCACTGTCAGATCCTCCGTGTATTCTGACTTGGCCTTCAAGATGACCATTCCAGCAGATTCCATAGAATCGCTCCGAACGCGCTTCCACCGCTTGGCTCTGGCCGAACCGACGAAACTTACCACCAGCAGCTCCTCCTCCGCCCGCACACTAGAGATCGGAGCTTGGATCTTCTTCCTGGGATCTTTCTTAGGCGCGATCTCTATCAACGCTTGGTCGACTTCGAATCTTGGTGTAATACTGGCTGCGATCGCCCCTAAGATTTCGCCCCCCCCCCTTTTTTTTGGAGTATTCCACTACTTGCAGCGTTCACGGCGGGAGGAGAGCAGCCCAGTAGGCTATCCGTCCCTGTAGATCGGAGGTTCGGACTAGCCACGCGAGCGAAGAATGTCGTGTTAGAACCTTGGTCCGACCATGATATTGTAGCTCAGATCGATCACCCTTAACAACGCCAATATTTCCTTCTCCACTACATTGTAGTTCAATTCGTTCGACTTCAGCGCCCGACTTGCGAAGGAGATCGGATAGTTTACTCGGGCGTGTTCCTGCATCAATGCCACCGAGATCGCCTAATCGCTAGCATTCACGACCACCGTTAGTTGCGATCAGGATCGAAGTGCCTCAAGATCGGCGCCGAGGCGATCTTCTTCTGACTTTTCGGGCCCGATTCCACCTCCATTCCCCCAAGTCAGTCGAGATCGCGGGAGCATGGGTCGGATCCACCCTGGCGGGATTATTCTCACTGGATCTTGACCATCCTCTCGAATGGGTTCTTCAAAATGCTTAGTCCCGCTTCTCAACCGCAACTCGGGGATGTCTACCTTTCTCAGTTCATACAAGATCGCGACGTAAATTGCGTAGTCCTCGATAAATCGGCTGTAGTAATTCAGACTGCCGAGTAAAGACAGCATAGATCGTTGCGAGCTTGGGAACGGTAGATCGGCCTACGCTGACAGATCTTTTGGGTTGGCTTCCGATGCTTCCTTCGACACTCGACGTCCGGGGTAATCCACCTTACGCATACCCCAATATCTCCTTTCCACACTGATGGATAGGTTCCATTTATCGCACGCTTCCAGCAGACGGTCCACCTTGACGCATAGCTTATCCCACGATTCTGCAGTCACCAGGATGTCGTCGATATACGATCTCCGTCCTAGCACAGACAGAGAACCTGGATTTTTGGCATCCCTGCCTTCAAACACATCCAGATGTTGACCTCCGGATCGCGAGATCTTTGTGAATCCGTACAACGCGTTATCGATCAGCCGCTGGTAAATCTGAGGTGCGTTCTTTAGGCCACACGGCATACGATTCCACTTGACAAGACCGAACGGAGTGATTAAAGCAGATATCGCTCTCGCTCGATCAGTCATCCTTACCACCCAAAAATCGGATCTCCAAATCGAGATAGCAATACCACAACGCCTTGTCGAGATCTTCCAACAGGTCGTCGATTAGCTGCATTGGGTAAACCATTAACCCTGCGATCGCTGATATTCGTCCACTCGTAGACTTGAGATGAAGGAGCAGTAGGTCGGAGTAGATCACGTGTATTATCAGATCGGTTTGATCGAGTGCTAGACAGATCTACCGACTCCTTTTCCACAAATGCATTTATGCAGAATGTAGAACGCTCGGCTCGTACCGTATTCCAACCCGGCGAGCGTCCTAGTTTAACATCTTCCTCGCAGATTCCGGCAGTATAGCTTCATGTTTCGCCGGATCATACCATTGGTGGATGAGATTAAAGAATCCCTTCATCGGACATTTGCCCATTTCGTTAACCTCTTCTCAGCCACGGCAGACGAACAGGCAGTGATCGGATGGGTGTTCACGACGGCCGCACTTCTGACAGGTCAGGTTCTTCCAGCACCATAGATCGCCGTGTTTCCGCGACCCGCAGTGTGAGCATCGAGGTCGATCGGGCGATCGATCACGAAAACCGCGGTCGCTCGATCCAGTTCCTTCCCGATCGGTAATCGGGTGATCTGGTAACGCAGGGTTCGCGCTTGACGGTCAGATTGTCCAATATCACCACTCACGGGCGGCCGATCACCTTCAGCCGAGGCTAGGAACTCGCGTCGTAGGTCTCCCTCTCCCTCCGAGCTGTTGGATCCTTCCGAAGGTTCGGGCTCTGAGGTCTCGTGCGGAACCTGGACTGCTTTAACCGCTCTCTTGGGTGTGGGTGTCGCCGACGGTGGCGCTGACGATACTTAGACCCGAACGCTGATCGCTTCTGCCTGGACGTGGCTCGATCGCGAGCTCGGAGTATCTCTTCGAGGTCGTCTACATATGAGATCTGGCGTAGCATCAGCTTATCAGCTAACTCTTGATCGCCTAAGGTCTCAATGAATTGTTCGACATTGTCTTCCGATCTCCATCCTTGATCTTCAGCTTGGCGCGCAGCGCGGCCACATTCAAGCGATAGAGATATTCCAACGTGGACTCGTCTGATTATTTGCGAGCATGATAATACTGCCATGCCACCGACACTCGGCTCCTTGAGCCGAGATCTTAGCAGTTTCGCTCTTGACTGTCCTAACGACATCCACGGGGGGGAAAGGGGGGGGGGGTGACGAGCTGTCGGAGCCTTGCTCTGAGGTAGCCGACGACAGACGTCCCGTCCATCAGCTTCAATCCGACGGTGCCCGTTGCAACTACGTCGATTGCCGTGCCATCCACTATCACAATGCGGACTGGCGTCTTCAGGTACTTCATAGACGCGAACTTGTCCCGGACGCTGGTCATGTGCGAGCTTGCACCTGAGGCGACGAGCCATTCAGACTTGTTTGTCGCACTCGCAGCCGTGAGCGTGAAGTCTGACGCTTGAGCCTGCGTCACTTGTTCTTGTTCCTCGTCGGCCATTGCTTTCGGCACTCAAATTTCCTTGTGCCCTGGCTTCTTGCAGTACAAGCACTTGCCATTGAAAGTACTCTTGTTGTCAAAGTCCTTTCCCTTCGTAACGAACGCTCTCTCTGGAGCCGATGACGATTCATATGAGGCTTCAACACCAGAGCGTGATTGGATCGCGTAAGCGAGCGTCACGTTGGGCGTGTTCTCGAGGACAGTCGCGAGCATACGGCACTCATCGGTTAAATTCCCGAGTAGCGGCATCAGCTGCCGAGTCTCGTCCGTAGATTCACTGATTGACTCCAGCTGCAGTATTAGCTCCTTGAACTTGTCCAGATGGGCAGCGAACATCGTACCGATCTCCATCTTGAACCTATGAAGCTTCTTGGTGACGAGATGTCGGTTCTTGAGCGGCTTCCGATTGAAGTACTCCTCGAGCTGGGTCCACGCTTCAGCGGCGGTCAGTGCTCCACAGCTGTAGACTTGGTATGTGAGACTGGCGTCTCCAGCAATCACACCAAGGGCTTTCAAATCGCTGGTCTTCCGTGCAACCGTGGAGCGTTCACTCACTTGGTCAAACTCGGTCTTGATGATCTGTGGGAGCAGACCCTTCCGGGCGGTTTCCATCCGCATGTTGAACTGCTAGTGGTAGTAGTTGTCTTCCAGGAGCTTGTCGATACTGTCGGCTCATAACCAATTGAGAGTAGAGGACGATGCGAACGAGGATTGTAGTCAATGTGAGTTGATGAATGGAAATTTGAAAGCGCGATTGATTGAGTTAGAAGTCCTAGCACCCCCTTCCTACATGCAGACCCTGGTAACTCCTACTACGGGCAGCCTGTGTGTATGAAATAATGTACTGCAATGGACACACTAATAGGCAACGGGAACACTTGTATACAAGATGCATACTAATCATAATATGCAACGGACACGACTGTGGGCAACGGACACATTGGGATATAGTGTGCACGCCACATGTAACGATTGTCCTCTCGCAGAAGATTACGTGATAGGCCGAATTGTAGTTGACGTCCAATCACAATCCGGGATACCAAATGATCTGCCAATCAGGTTGCACCATTCATGTCGATTCAACTGTAGTAAGCATTCGGGACGCGTACACCGCGTGCCTAGCCGTAGGTAGCCAGACGAGTAGACATCGAAGTGCTACACACCACAACACCCCCACTCAATTCGATGTCTCGAGCTTGGTTCCAACCTTACTGCGTTCCAACAAGTAGCCCAGCGTCTTGGTCGCTAAGCCCTTCTGAGGTAATCGGCGAGTTGTTCTTAGTGTCCACGTACTCCAGGTCAACTTCACCACTCGCAACCTTCTCGCAAATAAAGTGGTAGCGAATGTCGATGTGCTTGGTGCGAGCTTGGTAACCAGTGTTCTTCGTCAATGCCATAGCACTTTTTTGTTGTTGTCCTTGTAGATCACAGTCCCTCCATCTTGTTCCAAACCAATGTCGCTGAGCAGAAGTCGCATCCACACGACCTCCTTCATGCAGTCACTGAGTGCCATGTACTCGACTTCAGTCGAACTCAACTCGACGATATTCTAAAAACTTTGATAGCCATACCACAGGGGCACCACACATCTTGAGCATAATACCGCTAACGGTGCGTCGGTCGTCACGGTTGCCGGTCCAATCCTCAACCGAGTCAGCGGCGAGTTCCGTACCTTGGCGTCCATTGTACGTGATTCCAATGTCCTTGGTCTTCAACAGGTAGCACACCTCCCTAATCACAGCATCCCAATGCTTCTGCCCCGGATTCTCCAGGAAGCGACTCAACTGAGCAACGGCGATTGAGATATCGGGCCGTGTACCACATGCAAGGTACATCAGGCTCCCCACAAGCGAACGGTACGGCTTGGAGCTCATCTTGGCCATGTCGTCTTCGGTTTGGGGTTGGTATGTTTTGGTCAAATGAACTCCAGCTTCCAATGGAGTGAGGCACGGCTTAGCGTCTTCCTGTCCAAACTTCTATATAATCGAATCTGTAAATGCTTGCTGGCTAAAGCATAGAGTTCTGCACTCCATATCGTAGTCAATCTTGATTCCGAGAATGAAGTGTGCACGTCCGAGGTCCTTGATCTTGAACTTCTTTGCGATTCCAGCCTTCACTGAAGCGGTGATAGTCTAGCAATGAGCATGTCGGCGACGTAGCGACACACTATACACTCGTCGCCACCTTCACTTCTCGTGTATACACACAGAGCAGCGTCGGCTTCCTTGAAACCCATGTCTTTGAGATGGCTGTCGATAGTCTCGTTCCACGCACGTGACGCTTGCTTGAGTTCGTATAAGCTCTGTAGAAGCATACACACGACGTCATCCTCGCCCTCAGCCTCAGCGAAAGTGAGCAGTTCCCACAGTCTATCAGGCAACTCCATGTAGACCTCCTAAGTAATTTTGACATACAGGAATACCGTGTCGACCTTGCACTGCTCGATCTCAAATCCGTGAGCAGCACACTTAGCTAGTTTGGCACGGATCGAATTTAGGAAAGCCACCTCCTCCTGCTGCTTTGTCGCGCATGCCTCTTCAAGATTCGTCGTCTCGTCCATGTGACGTGGGCTCGACCGATAAATCATAGGATCGGTTGACGCAATCGCATCGTTTACGGTCATAACGTCATCGACTTCAACTTCAACAGGACCGATCTGTGACGTCTCCTCATGGCGCGATCTGTTCGGTGTAGGGGCCGCAGCGATGACTTCGATGTCCTCATCTTCAGGATGTATCACAGTCTGCATTGGATCCATCCCGTCCTCGAGCTCCAAATCAACGACACCGATACTCTTGTCAAGATTCTCCGGGTGTTGAGTCAAGACGTCGACCCTCGTCTTCCCCATGCAGCTGCCTGTGCAGACGTCATCACCCTTGACTTCATCTGCGGCGCGAGGCACTCTTTCTGCCATGGTCGATAGTTGTTCGTAGCGTTTGTCCGGGATGTGGCCCAGCCGTGCGTGCACTGCACCCCGCGGATCCTTACAATTTGCCGCAACATGACACACCTCGTCCCCCACTGTCTTCAGCTTGTAGACGTGTCCATAACGCCTGGCCTATATGATTGTTGCGTCACCATAGCGAAAGACACACTTGTACTTGCTGAACTGCGTGACGACGACCTTCTCGGTCAGCTTGTAAACCGAGATGTGGTTTCCTTCCCAGGCTAAATATGCTCTCTGAGGGACCCGAATGTGTCCAATTGGTGAAACCTTGACCGTCCTGGCGGAAGTCGGAATGTGTGGGGCAGCGCGGAACTTCTTCGCTCTGCACCCTTGAGATAAGTCCGAAAAACTCCACAGTGATAAGGTCGTTTATATACTTAAATACGTTAGGCCTTCCGCGAACGCGCTTTGCAGGAGGCTCATCCACTTCGTGCTCTTTATCCTCCAACCTCTCCCAGTAAAGAATAGCCTCCTCCTGACTATAGGTCTTTTCTCCAGGCAGATCTGAAGACGCAGCGTGGGGCACCAGCGGAAACACGTAGCTGGAAGGCTCCGTAGCACCAGCGAATAGCATTCCTAAGGCGTGCAGCATACACTGCTCCCAATGCGTGGCAGCCTTGTAGATAGAAATACCTTGTACCACAGAAGTGTTAACCCGAGCGATGTGCAGATAGAGCTCCCCCGACGCAGCCATGGACAACTGCTTCTTCCGAGTAAAGCAGGTGTCGATCGCACGACCGAATGCATGCCACATTAGCGTTAGTACAGCAGCATCGTGCAAACTCTTATAACCCGATCCAGCGCCCTTGATTGCCGTTTCTTGCACCAAAACACGCAGGTCATTGAGCGTGCATCCAGGTGCTTCCCCTGTTTGCTGACCCACTCGCAAATTTCGCTCCTCGACAGCGGCTCCCATTTTATCTCGAATCTTTGCAATTCTTTTGCTGTCCGACAAGTGAGCAGGATACCGCTCACGCAAAAGGCTAACAACTTGGGACATATAACCCACTGCAGTAGCCTTAGCTAGAGGGCTGTATCGTGCACTAGGCTTAGTTTGCAGAAAAATCGAAAACGCAGTTAGCAAGCAGCGCTCACAGCCCGTTTCTGCGTACGCGTGTGCGCCCAACGGTGCTAATAGTTTGATTTCTCACCCTTAAAGTTGGGTGTAATATCGCTAAAAATTGAATGAACTGCGACAAAAAAACTAACGGCCTGCGACATACGGCAGGTTTGAGCGCAGGGTGCTCCCGCATAACTGGTGCCTAGACAACAACAAAAATATGCTCGTGTGCGCTATATCCGGGGCTTTGATATGGTGTGCTTTCCGTTCACCGCCGAGTCCTGGCTGAGAAGTTATCGGTCAAAATAGGAAACCATCATTTTGGAGTGGGCCAGAGAAGGCTGTCAGGCATAGATGGTCTGTAGATGATCTGTAGGTAAGTACTTATGTAAGCACAATTGATAAACTTATCGGACGCGGTTGTCATTTTTACAGCACACAAATTTAATTAGCTTTTACGTGCTACATTGAAGCGATTCCCGCAGCCTTTTGAATGCGATTAAATCCTAGTTTGCCGGCCTTTTTCAAAATCCAAAACTCGTTCGACTTGAAATCTGAAAGCTTGAGAAAGTGCATTTTGAACGTCCTGTCCTTTTACCGACCCCTATCCTAGAAACCTGTCTGTCCGACCGTCCGTCGCTTTTCTGTCTTTCTGTTTTAGCCTTCCTTTGCGCATGGCTACACGCCGACTCTCTGATACGTTTTCTTGTCATCCTTTCGACTCCGCCTATCTTTTTTACTCGACCTAACTATGTCGAAATTACAATTATAGCCAAATCGTGGACCCAATTAACTTGCGCCCTGATTGGGCAATATTTTCCGACTCAGTTTTCATTTCAAAACACAAAATTAGATTTTCAGGCGACGGCGCGGCGAGGACAAGGTGCGCTGGCTGTAGAATAGCAGTAGGATAGTATTAGCTGTAGCTGCATGCTTGTACGGGTGTGAGGGCTCCTTGCTCTACTAAATACTCAAGAGAGACCTCTCAGGATACAGTCTGGGGCTTGCACCGAGACTCCAAAGTCGGCATGGCTCAGTGGGTAGCGACAGCAATTAGGTTGGGGTGGGTGTGACTGGGAGCATCTACCACCATGCACGCGCCTAGGGGTCCTAGACCCACCGCGAGTGTCCACGCTCCAAAAGCGAGTGGCGCGTGCTGCCAATTGGCCAAACCGAAGTCGCAGCCACATACGGAAGAATCGTAAAGTCCCATAATACAGAAGTGCTCTTAACACACTTTGAGAGAGCACTTCTGGCGGGACATAAGTCGGTCTACCACCAAGACCAAGGACCAAGTGCGACGACAGTTCAAGAGCAAAAGATCAAGACAAAAAAACAGTTTAAGAGTATTAGTGAGGGCCCCCGCATCTGAACACTTAAATACCATCAGAATGGACGGTTTTAGAGCCTTTTGCGGAACTGTGTGAGTCCCGTGAGGGACTGGGTTGTCCTAGGACACTCTGCGCGTGCTACTGACATTATCGGAAGGGTTGAAAGGTATCGAACAGACCTGGGCAACCACTCAACAGGGCTGAGGCAACAGCTTTGGCGTACCCAAGAGAAAACAGCGCGAAACGGCGTCTGAGGTACCATGCACAGCCGCTTGGTCACCAGCGGTGCAAGGTAATTCGGACCCGCGAAACGTGAGCTGAGGGCTGTAAGACGTCGGCCAAGGGGAGGGCCTAAGCAGAAGCTGACTAGACCAACATGCTGACTGGAGTGACGATACCCCTAGGTTGTTTGTATTCCGAGAAACCAGGATGGGAATAACAGTGGTGTGTTGTATTCACAGAGGACTTCTGGATAAGTACGGAAAAGGAAAGTTCGGGGTTCTATCCGTGTACCACGTTGCTTAAGCTACTGTGTCCACATTTTGATGCTTATATTTATGGAGCAGTTGTAGAATAGCTCCCTGTGCACTTAGACTTTCGAGTCTAACCGCCAATGTGATGCTGTTCCATCTGAATCATGCTCCAGCCCAGTTCAAGATATGACGACATGGCAAAGAACCCGAGGAAAAAGGAAATAGTTTACCTGTTAACTGTGTACCGAGATTTGATGGAGAATAAACTCGACTAGCTTTGTCTGATGATTAGAATTACTCGCGAGGAACTTGATGAGCGTGTACAACAAGTTCGGCAGGAGAATGCTTCGCCGGCACACTGGAAGTGAAGAAGGAAAGGCAGCTCCGTAAGCAAAGGCTTCGTAAATCATAAGTGCGCTATCGCAAGGCGATCCAAGAGTTGGAGCAGCTCGTCTTAGCTGAAGCTGCAGCAGCAACAGAGCCAGAACAGTTGCGCATATATGATCGGCTGTAGAACGTGAGGAGAAGACAGAAGAAGTTGACTCCGCGGAGCCTCAACGTCGTTTCGAGGAGGAAATGCATCACGAAGAACCTGTCCATAATACCCGCGGTTTCCAGATTGGAGTGTCAGGACATGTAACTAAAGATAGGGCTGCGACTAAACGTGCGCGTGATGAAAAAAGAGCACGAGCCAGGCGAGCTGCTATGACGAACTCACAAAAACAACGGGTTCGAGCGAAAGACGCGGAGAGGAAACGAATGCGCAAAGCTAACAGATCCGAATCCGAGATTACCGAGACCGTGGACGAGATGCCGAGCAAGCGAGGGTACGACGCAGTAGAATGTCACCAGAAGACCTCGAAGCTCATCATGAATACGTCCGATACGCGCAAGCCAACCACAGAGTCACAAGAACGGGGACGGAACGTCAAGATGCAAGGATTCGCGATGCAATCGAACACGGAGAGCGCCGGGAAGGCATGACAGATGAGCGTCGCCAAGCAGAGCGCGACCGACATGCAGCAGCGCATAGAGATCGAAGGGGAGCCATGACGGAAGATCAACGATAGCAACAGAAACAAGAAGAGCGGTTTCGCAGGCGTTCTCGGCAATACAAGAAGGGCCTCGCACACCACGAAGATTTGGACCCTTCCAAAGTGACCGGTGGTCGCCACTACTTCACGCGTTAAACGGACGAGAACCGGGATAGCGAGTGGGTTTGTCGCCATGTCACGCTTGGAAATTCCCAGATGAGACAGCCGGATGCTGCTGTCCTAACGGGCTGGTGCTCATTCCCTCCTCGCGGGAAGCCCCGGAAGGTCTTTTAACACTTTTCGAGAACCCGGGCTTCATGCGATCGATCTGAGCCTACAACAACGTATTCGCGTTTACGTCCATGGAAGCTTCGGGGTCTCGACCACTCAATGTTGACGAAAACGTGACAAGAGGCGGTGTCTACAATTGTCTCGAAGTTGTTCAAGCTGTGTACGCGTAACCCAGAAGCTACGGGCAACCTACTGTACAAGGATGTACCGCGGAAATACAGGTGGACGAAGCACAAGACGTGAGAACCGTACGAGAAGCACGTTGCTTCACTGGGACGTGACCACCGCCAAATTTTACCTGTAGTAAAGGATACTACTCGTTGCGGAGACGATGGAAGCTTGCTTCAAGCCATGTCCACTGTGGAAACTTATGCGTCAAGTGCGTCATACCGAAAATATGCGTGGCCGCACCGCTTCTAACGCGGCAAGCGCAGCAAAATTGGCAAACTCTCGAAATTCTTACTTCAAATTGGAGAAGGTCGTTATCCTGTCAATTCCGAGATCGGTGACGGCGACATATGCCTTCCCAGTGACATGTGTATTATTCCAGAAGGGAGAAGACAAGAAATTGCATATGACGAAGACGACGTGGACATGGAGCCTCTCTCAAATTTCACACTAATTCCTCCTGTGGATGACCAGCACGAGCGAGACATGGACGTAGTTGAAGTATACCGACGGACCCGCAACTCAACGCACTTACCGATGCGTTGTACCCTGGCGTTGATGCCGATAATTTGCGCGATGAATACGTCGTCGAGCGGGCTATACTAGCTCCCACAAATGCAATTGTTCGGCGTATTAACGACATGGTTGCGGAGCGACTGTCGGATGAAACGAAGGAATATCTCTCTGTGGACAGCCTCGAAGGGGTCGCGGACGCAAATATGTTTGAGCAGGAGTTCTTGAACTCGCTTAACTTCTCCGGTATCCCACCACACAGGATTGTTCTGGTGGTTGGGGCACCTATCACCATGATTCGAAACCTAAACAGCGACGCAGGGCTTTGCAACGGAACGCGACTTCGTGTTGTATCTCTGCGCGAGAGGAGCATCGAGGCCAGCATTATGTCTGGGCCATTCAAGGGTAAGAAGGTGTTCATCCCTCGGATCATGTTCTATAGCGAGGACGATGACTAGGAGTTCCTGTTCAAGCTCAAGCGTACGCAGTTTTCGGTGGCTCCAGCATTTGCCATGACTATCAACAAGGCCCAAGGACAATCGAACCACCACGAGGGTATCTACTTGGAATCGCCAGTGTTCGCACATGGGCAGCTCTATGTGGCGTTGTCGAGAGTGACTTCAAGGAAGGCAATTAAGATTGCTGTGGATCCAGAGGCCATCGATGAGGACGGAAACTACACACCAAGAACATTGTGTACAGAGAGAATTTTGGGGCGCAAAATTGGTAGGTCACGTAATGCATACAGTACATCTAGCTTTCATATCGGTATGGTCTTTTAAGCCGCCGCAGCGCAGCGGAGGAGGTCAGACCACGCTGCACCAACTAACCATGTTGTTATTGTAAACGTACACACCAAAAACGTTGTGTACAGAGAGGTTTTGTGACGCGAAATCGGTAGGTCACGTAATGCATACAGTACATGTAGCTTTCATATCGGTTTGTTTAGCCGCCGCAGCGCAGCGGAGGCGGTCAGACCACATTACACCAACTAACCATGCCTTAGCGCCCGCGGAGCGGGTGCCCAGATCGCTAGTCCTAAACAACTATTGCAGCAACCTGTCGGTCCGTCACGCTACATTGTCCACATGTCACGCTTTTTAATCGGACAAAATGCATGAATTGTAGAGATATGATTCGTTAAAATAATTACGAAGCCATGTGAAGGAATCTGAGTGGCTAAAATTTAATTACGATTGCCCGACAAATGTACAGCCGGTTTTGGGAAACGGAAAAAAAAGTTGAAGTGTCCTATCCATTTGGCTACATGTACACAAATTGTGTCTTGCTAAGAAATAACCTTTTTTAGAACGAGTCTGCTTACTGGATGCCGACAAGGTCGAAGGATGGTGTTAAGTAGGGCAGTAAAATGCATCTCGAAGTAAGTAAGTAGAATCGAGGCTACATTTACTTGCGACGCTGATTCTCCAAGAATTCATAACTGGCATGTATTAGAGAGCTTACAACTAATTTTGGATCGGCTCTAAATTAAATCTACTGTACACTCCCAACACACGCCTTACCACTTCACACGGCACAGCATATAGGTTTTGAAGTGTCACAGCGCGCCACTTGTAGTCAGCCGAGTACGTCACCTTCAGAAGCTGGCTCCAATGACTGAATGGCAGCGGACCTCACGCTAATCGCCTATTAAGTACGAAGATTTACCTCTTTTTTCAACCTTGATTCAAGTGGTGATTACCGCACATGGGCATGCTGAACGGTTTCTACGAAAAGTAGAGCGCACCAAACTGGCCCCGAATTAATCCCTTTTGGGCTGTCCGTACTACGTGACCGTAGCACTACCAGGAAAAGTGTCTGAGCCTGCACGGCGTTGTACATCCCGCGAAAGGAATTCCATTGAATAGGAATAAAAAGCGGTCTCCCGATTCCAGAGGGTTGTAGTTCTTTCATTTGGGTCGTAGTAACGTTAGATAACGGATCCGTTTTGACAACATTTCTATTATACGCACGTGTTTTAATTCCCAATTTAACTTATCTCCGGAGGTCATCCAAAATTTGAAGGTTTATAAACCTGCTTGTGCACTAAGCTTTTCTTAGGATAGTAAGAACATACAATTCTAAGCATCGTGAGGGAGTTCTGAAGCCTGAAGCCTGAAGCCCTCGTAGTTGCTGCAATATGGCGAGTCAAACATAGGCTCGGCTTCAAGTTGCCTTGATGATGTTGCCATCTGTGGAGGTACATATAATCATAACCTTAGGGTACCCGTAATGTAACCCCGGCGATATACGTGATCAGTGATCACTAATCACCTCGCGATAGGTTTAAGGAACAGCTACGATATATTGGGATATTACCATGGAGGACATCTCTAGGATGCTCGATTGCGCCCACACAGGTGGGGAGATGCTAAATAGCTCGGCGATTTGATGTATTATTTAGTGTACCCATAGCGTAACCAATTTTTCTCGGCTACAACGTGTCAACAACTCGACAAAAAATTGAGATGGACAGCTTGCCTTCAACGGAAACACCGCTCTCGATCTCATGATCATTGATTGGTCCGTTTTCTATAGCGAAAAAAATAACGTTCTTTTTAACGTTTTTTATTGGTCTTTATCAGACTGAAAACGTTTTTAACCTTTAAAGAAAAATGGTTGAAGTTAAATGCTGTATATAAAAAGGTAAGAGCTCCAATCATCTGCGCACACCTCGCTCCTCTGCTTCTGGAAAAGGGAGATGATCCGGTAGCTCCCAAGGAACTGATATAAACGCCAAAGCAGCACCCAGGACGTCCTGTTCCATGGCCTCAGCATCAGTGAGCTCGTCTTGATCATCATAATCCCCAGCAGTTTGAGTATCTACAGTGTCAGGGGCCACTTCAGTGTCACGAGCAGCCGTAGTTGCGTATTTTGAAACCATGAACAGTTCGAACGGTTGGCACTCAGGACTCAGCTCCAACTTCGCGACTGCGGCGCTGTGAACAACAGCAACTTGTTCCTCGACTTTTCCTGCGCCAGTACGGTTTCTAGTTGCGGAGTGAACACGCTTTGCAACTTTGTGATTGCGCGCGACACCTGCAGTCGACCCGGGTGCTGTGTACGCTTTCACCAACAGACTCGCAAGAATTGGAAAGGTTCCCTTGGCTTGTGCCCAGACCATCCGCGGATGACAGGCTGCAATGCCATGCCATTCACAAGCAAGCGAATCTTCTTCAATACAAAACTTCATGAACTCTTGAGCTGCTTTCGCTTGCAGTACTAGAGGATGCGCGTCGAGAACTCCGATAGCACATCTGCATTGAGTACAAATATCGCCATTTCCAAGCTGGACTGCTTTCGGCCCAAACGGCTCCGCGACAGCCAACCGAAAAGGCCGGTAAAAGGGGTCGCAATAAAAACGCGAGGGTGTGAACCGGGCTTCTGATACAGTTCCATCGATACAGAACCTGGTTGAGAAGTCAGTTGCGCTCTTCTCCTTCAAACACTTCTAATATGTGCAAACAAATATGAAGCACGCGTAGGCCGTTGACGTCGTCGCACTGTTGCTTTCCAAGACGCCAATACACTTACACAGTGGATCAAATACAGCCCCACACCACTCGATACCCTGCCAAAAGGTTCGATCCATCACCACGTCACTGAACCCAACCGGCAGGACGTAAGTCTCATCAATGCCTCTCTCTGCTCGCTTATTCATGACTGCGGCGATAACGCCAGTGATTGCCCCCTTCACTTTTGTCAGTCGTGCAAACATGTAGTTGACGCTACTCCAGCGCGAGGTGGAATTCAGCACAATAGCATACGACTTCCCCAGAAAGTCGCTGCACAGAACAGCGTAAATTTTGTTGAGAAGCCCTTGATTCTTGATAGTTTGGTGATGAACACTCCGCTACGCACGACTGACTTGACGTTCTCAAGCCTTACAACATCCGAACAGAAATTGTTGAGTACGTGTGCTCCGCAGCCATACGCAAATCCAACCACTTTCTCAGTCAACAACAACGCACGAACGGCTCGCGTGAGGCTACAGCTATCGGATACAAACCCGAACACCACCTCCTTCTGCAAGTATGCGCGCATACGCGCTATCGTGTCCGCAATCTTTTTACACACTTCCGGAGCCGTTTCTTTCTTCTGGTCCGCTCTTAGGTATTCCACAAACCACGGGCGAGGGTCATGGGCGATCACGTTCGACATACTCCGGGAAAGAACATTTGTGGCTCCGTCCACTCCAATCGTAATTGATGGCCCCGCTGCCATCGCCGATGCCATTTGTACCATACTGAACTGGTAACATTCACCAAGCAGGGAAGTCGAAAGACTCGCTGAACTTGGAGGGGACATTGATTGTTGAGGAGATCAAAAACTTCTCCAGGAGGGGTGGTCGAACATGCTGAAATCCGTACCAGTTTCATGCATTGCGGTGGCAAACTTGAGATCCAGCGCAGCTCGCTCATCACGACTAATTGTCGGATAAATTTTAGCGTTCAATTTGATGATAATGGCTTGTGTATTTGAAGCTTGACGGTCCCGCTCTTCAAACTCAAACGTTTCTTCAATCAGCAGCCTGCCAATCGGTGACGGAACAGAATCACATTTGCTCAGATGTGCTCTCATGCTCTTCGTGGATGCTGACACCGTGTCCTTGCAGTAGCGACATCTAGCTCGAGCTGTCTTGTAGGCGCCCTTGGAGCACTTCACGAGGAAATTCCATACTGCTTCTTGCTGTCGAGGCATCCCTGGCCACTTGTGAAATGAGCCTGCCGGGCCGCGACCAGTAGGAAACTGGAACTGCAAGATCTCGCCCCAAGACCAGCCATATAGTCGTCCGCGAAGCGGCCATTAAAACCTGGTATTAAACGTGAAAAAACATTTTAGACGTTTTATTCAATTCACGGAAAATTGAAAATACCAATCGATACTCGTGATTGACAGCATGTCCTGCGGTCTAGAAGTCACTTTAGCGTATTTGTAGAACGTCATAGTGAAGAGCACAATGTGCTGTATCTATTCATACAGACTCCAACGCATTGCGGCCCTATATTATCATTGAAACGAGTTTGCATTTTACTTCGAAGTACTTATGAATTCTTATGTGGTGACCGGTCCTGAATGGAATGCATCAGCTTCAAAACATACAAAGGATAAACGCTCCTTGCAATCTATTATTAGCACGATTAAGTTTTGGTTCTAGTTTATCTCAGCACCGAACGAGCTTTGGAAGAGGCACGAAATTGATGTGACGAAAACCTCGCCTGATCGTTAGAGATGTGCCATGTTAAAAATATAAAAAAAATAGTTTCACCCAATCGTATTTTTAAAACAAATTATCCGCACCTGGAATAGATTTTTCGCACCACAAGCAAAACCAACATATTTTTCGAGACCTAGCGTTAGAAACAGTGAAACATGCAAACTCGTGGGTCTCAACGTCAACCAACGTTCCTGGATCTAGCGGAGGAGTCCAGGTCCGTCCTGTTAGAGCTCGGGTCCATTCTCAACCAGCGATACCGAAATCGAGGGCCGAGCCATCAGACGCAGCGGAGTCTCCAACGCAAGAACGAGGCCGTCAGTCATCTGGACCAGTTTATTATTGACCAACAGCGGGTTTGTGAGAGAGAGCGGAGAGCCGAGCAAGAGAACGATGGCCAGAAAGCTACCATTGAGCGACTCGAGAAGCAACTGAAAGGCCAACGCGTTGACTTTGAACAAGAGCGAACGCGCCTTCAGCAGCAGGCAACAAGCACGTTAACTGCTCAAACAAATCTGAAGTCGTCCCTTAATAAGGTGTTGCCTCAGTTGCGGGGCTTACTCGAGGCCTACGACCAAGAAGAAGGGCAGCATTTAGATCTACGACAAGGTACTACAACGAGAACAGTCACAATTACGGGTGCATCTTGTTCAAACCAGGAGTTACGTCAACAACTAAACGAGTTGCAGACTGCATTCGACGAAGAACGAGCTCAACTTCTGGAACAAGCGCGCGACGCAGCAAAGACGCAGCAGGAGATCAGTCACAGGAACTTGACGGAGAGGGAGGCGACGCTGACGTGTCCTATTTCGCTGGATCTATTCGAGAATCCGGTGCTCACCTCTTGTTGCGGCAAGACTTTTTCATCAGAGGCGCTAACTCAAGCGCTGAGCCGAAATCCTCGATGTCCAGTCTGTCGTGCACATAGAGTATTGACTCATGCCAACCGCGACATGGCAAATTTAGTGGAACTTCACCGTTCAGAGCGCTCGTTGCTTGGTTTACCCGAAAATACTGCTGTTTCCTCGTTTGCTACAGCGCGGGACGCTGATGACAGGTTAATGGAGACAGAAAGATCCGCTGCAGGGTCAGATGGGGGCCGTGAGTTGATAACTTCAGCTGCTCGCGAGAATCTGAGCCGAAACTCTCGAAATCAACGAGTCCAAGCTCGTGCTGCGGTACCCCACCGCCAATCTCCCAGATCGAGCGCTCAAGCTGCTGCTTCGGTGAGTGAAACACAACCGAGAAGTGATTCAAGTTCTAGGGGACGACGTCGAGGAGGGAGGAACTCGAATCC
The DNA here is from genome assembly GCA_033557915.1 of Phytophthora tentaculata. Taxonomy (NCBI): domain Eukaryota; phylum Oomycota; class Peronosporomycetes; order Peronosporales; family Peronosporaceae; genus Phytophthora; species Phytophthora tentaculata. Next base: position 1,385,631 of record JAUCEA010000009.1, read on the forward strand.
ACGTCGTCGGCGAACCTCACGGTCAACTTCTTCATCGACGCAAACTGCCACGTCTCAGCGCGTTGCTGCAATTACCGGCGTGGGGTCCAGCTCTTCGGCTAGCGCTTCGTTATCGAATACAATGCAAACTCCCTCGTGGATCTGGAGATTGGGCCATGATGCTTCCCAATCGTCGACGGTAGGAGGTGGTGCTTCAGGGAATGCTTTGACTCAGGCTTACGGCTCAACTGCTCCTACCAACTCATCACTTGATTCGTACTACCAGCAGAGGCCGAGCTCCAGCTCCACTTCAGCCCAGTCGAGCAATTCCACACGATACGGGTGGACACCTGCGAACCAGTTGGACTACTGCCAGTACGCTCACCTGGGATATTACGACTCGGACTCGGATTACTAATTGCGAGGAAACTGAGTGAAGAAAGCTGAGACACCCGTTAACACGTTGTGGTCTTGAAAAATGCTCAGCTGATCTAGCCGCTCGGTAGTATTTACATGCTTGCATTTTGGTAGCTATTTCTTATTAATATCGCTTCATATTTTCGTGTTACAAGCGAAATCTCTCCATGATGTTTGCTATATACTATGGATACTTGTGAAGTAAACTGCAAGATTGATAAGCAAAGCAACCGTAGCGTGACAATACATGCTGAACTGGGACGTGGCAACGAGAACAAACAGTTTCAAGCCTTTCATTCCCAAAAAACGACTGGAGCAGACACTTAGCTTCAATGGCGACTAACGCACAACGAGTTGATTTCCTCGAGCAGCAGGTCAAGGACCTCGAGCAGCACCTCCGGCATGAGTGCGAGGCCTCTGTGAAGAAGCAAATCCAGCTCATGCAGCAAATTGCGGATCTGGGCAAGAGCCTCCAGTTGAAAGAAGCAACGACGAACTACCTGCAACAGCAACTAAACGAAGCACTAGGAGCATATCGAACACAACGCCAGCGTGCAGATCAGATGCAGCTCGAAAATAGGAACAAGGCAGTGCAAAATCAGCGTGACCAAGCACTCAAAGAGCATATCCAAAGACAAGAGCAGCAGATCCGTCAGCTTAGTCAGCGTGCTGAGCAATTGCAGCTCGAGGTTAGCAGTAAATCAGTGCAAGGTCAAAAGTTAAGAGAGCATACCAAGAGACTAGAGCAACAGATTCGTGAACAACAGGAAGCTCTTTCGGAATTTAAGTCCCGATTACTTGAGCAACAGACGATTCACGAGCGACTTCAAGTGAGTCTGGAGCTGCTCAAAATGCGAATGGAGGATAAGAATGCGTTTATTAAAGAAGAACGATCCCGTCAGGGCGATCGATTGCCCGAGGTCCAAGAGAAGAGTGCTGGGGGTACCTACAACAAAGACGAAAGAGATGCCGTTCTGCAGAACGATATCGACAAAGTCCAGGTCCCCATGGCCCGTACGGATTCGGATGAACCTGAAAATCAAGTTCTGAGCGAACGTTTTAGTGAACAGCTTCGTGAGTTCGAGCAAGAGCGAGCTCAGCTGCTGGAACAAGCAAGTGATGCTGTTGTAACTCAACAAAACGTGACTTTGGAGTACCGAAGTTATCGCGAGGCAGCTCTGACGTGTCCGATCTCGCGTGGCCTGTTCGTTGATCCTGTTGTTACCGAGTGCTGTGGCAAAACGTTCTCGTCAGAAGCATTGATGCAGTCACTTGAGCGAAACTCAATATGTCCAATCTGTCGCGAGAATGAGGTGCGTTTTCATCCGAATCGAGATATGTCGATTCTCGTAGAGCTCCACCGTTCGGGAAACTCCACGCTTGATGATGTGTCCAGCAACCAGCCAGCAAGTTGTATTGAAGACGATATTACTACTACTGAACCAAGCGATGTACCTGTTGAACGTGAGCACAGAAGTCGAGGAGATAGTGATGATGTACAGTTTAGCCCTCGTCCGAGACACCAAGAGCGTCGGAGCCAAAGATTGCAAGATCGATCTGCTACTTCTCGTCGAAAATCCACGATTCAAGAGTGTGAAACACCAGCAGCAGCGCCAGCGCAGAATTCAGAGCCTCGTCGACAAACGCGTTCTTCTACTTTGCGTCGTCAGCGATCCCCCCGATCTGATGCGGTGGCGAGTTCGGCACAATCTGGTGATCCGTTAAATGATTTTGCAAGTTGGCTTGGGGAATACGGTCGTCCTGGAGCTAGACGACGCATTGCTCGATACCGGCAGTCAAGGGCAGCACACGGATCGTTCAGTTCGTGGAATGAGTTTCAACAAGTCGTAGGCGGGAACTCCGACTACCGGTGAGTATGACCACCTAATGGGGCGATATCCAGCGTACTGTGAGCTGAGCAAGAATTTCAATGGAAGAAATCAAGTTTTAGTGGCCACAGGGTGCTCAAATGGTGTCTGATGTCCATGAAGATGCCGGTTCCGGTCTTCTTTCGTCGTGAAGCTGCTCGACGACCCTGCTAACGTTCCTAACTAGTACGGGTTGTGTTCTAGGTTAAAAATGTGAATTCTTGTAAGCCCCATCAGCTTCTCCTTTTATTGCACTTTATCAAAGCAAGCTTTCGTTCTGTTCCGCTTCCTTGTACAGAATCACAGGGTACAGTACATGTAGTGTTCTGGACAACTTCAACCAGATTCAGTCAGAATCAGAATCAGAGCACCAACTTACTTTTGTCTGATTCCTTCATTTCCGAGCATGCGTCAATATGACTCGTCCCCAAGCAGCCTCGTGGAGGCCGCAACGTGTGTGTGGAGTCAATACTACCCGGAGGACCACAACATCGGCATCCGCCAGCCAGGAGACACCCGCTCAGCGCAGTTTTACAGTCCAATCAGCGCCACTGACGGTCGTTTCCAAGCTGCCATGACCTTCCTCAATTGCTTCCGCGACGGCGAGCAATGGGCGCCACTGCTGCAAGTAATACGCCAGCCACCTACAGCACTAAATTGTGATTTTTTTAATAGTAGTGCCGGTTATTATACTAGTGTGACTTGACGCAGGCAAACGTGACGGTAGTGTGGCTACACTACTCGGAGCTCATCCGTACGGGGACGGCAGATTTTGAGCGAGCAGTGACCGAGAATATCGAGGATGTGCTGCTATGTCTCGGTATTGCACTCTGTATGCGTCGTCATGAGCTTCGTGTGGAGGCAGAGGAGGATATTGCCAGGAAACGCAGCATGCCAGTGGACCGCACCAAGATCACAGTTCGACTGCATGGGGTGACGCCGGTGCTGCCCATTGCAGCGTTGAAAGCCGATGTGGTGAACCAGTTCGTGAGTGTCGTGGGGACAGTAGTGAGAGTGAGTGCCATTAAGCCTCTCGTAACAAGGTGCGACTTTGTGTGCGCCAAGTGCAATGAAGCCACGTCGCGAGCATTCCCGGATGGAAAGTTTATTCCTCCGCAGAGGTGTGAGAACTCGCCGTGTCGAGGTCGAACGTTGCTACCGAATCGATCGTCGGTGGATACAGTGGACTACCAGAAAATAAAGTAAGTTATACGGGGTGGTTAGTGCAATTGATCTATGCTGAGTTTGGTCTGTGTTTAAGGCTGCAGGAGATGGAAACAACGGATGTGGGTCCCGGACGCATGCCGCGAATGGTAACGTATTATATATGTTACATGTAAATGAGCTGCGCTTTACTAATCTGATATCTGGTGTGCTCATAGATTGAGGTGGAACTGTACGAAGATCTTGTGGACTCCTGTATCCCTGGTAATGTGGTGACGATCTCAGGAATAGTCAAGAGCATCAACTCTGAGATTCACGAAGGCAGATACGGCAAGCGTGCACAGGCAAATAGCCTTTACATTTTGTACATCAGCGCCAATTCGGTGGAAAACTCAGCTAAGGTGAGCTGTTTTTGTGTCATTTTTTTGCCATTGGTGCTTGTGCTTAACAGCTCATGCCTGTTTGCGTAGGTGGACAAAGATAAAGATCGAGCATCGGACATTGCTTTCACAAAGGAAGACCTGGAGCAGATTAGTCACATTATCAACCAGGGCAACGTCTTCGATCACCTCGTGCACTCTTTGTGTCCGGGTATTTATCGCAATGATACTGTAAAAGCCGGTTTAATCTTGGCACTACTCGGCGGAACACGGAATTCGGACGATAAAGACACCACCTGTGTACGCAGAGCTGATTCCCACGTTTTGGTTGTTGGAGATCCCGGTCTGGGCAAGAGTCAGATGCTTCGAGCTGTCTCCATGGTAGCCCCACGAGCTGTGTATGTCGGTGGCAACACAACAACGACGACGGGATTGACCGTCACAATGGTGAAAGACGGATCAGGTGACTATGCGCTGGAGGCTGGTGCTCTCGTTCTGGCAGATCAGGGCATTTGCTGTATCGACGAGTTTGATAAAATGGGGATCGATTACCAGGCGCTACTGGAAGCCATGGAGCAACAAAGTATCAGCATTGCCAAAGCAGGAATCGTTTGCAACCTGAATGCGCGGACGTCAGTCATCGCCGCTGCTAATCCCAGCGGTGGCCACTACGACCGCAGTCGCTCAGTGGGAGAGAACCTCAAAATGAAAGCAGCGCTGCTCTCTCGCTTCGACCTCGTCTTCATCCTACTAGACCGACCAGACGAAGAGCGAGACCGACTGTTGTCAGAGCACGTGATGAACTCCCATGCTCGCGGTAAGCGGAAATTAATGAAACGAACGCGAGACAGCAGCGCTATGAGCTCTTGGAGCTCCAACAGCTATGCTGACGAACCAGTAAATGGGTACGAAGGCGCCCAAGAGCCTGGATGTCGTATACTGTCGCACCGTCTTCGTCAGAACGCGTCCGAGTACAGCATGAACCCGATTCCTCTCTATTTTGTACGCAAATTCATTGCCTACGCTCGTCGATACGTGCATCCACGACTGTCGTCCGAGGCTGCTGCAGTACTCCAGAAGAAATACCTGGAGCTTCGTTCAGCGGGTGAAGGTCAACAGAATCCGACGGACAGCATTCCAATCACCACACGTCAGCTCGAGTCGATGATCCGTCTGTCACAAGCTCGTGCTCGAGCTGAACTGGCCGAAACGGTATCAGCTGAGCACGCACAAGACGTCGTCGACATCATGCAAGACTGTCTACTGGACACGTACATTACGGAGGATGGGAATCTGGACTTCGGACGTAGTGGAGGTATGAGTCTGTCCAAGAAGGTCAAGGCTTACGTCGCTAGACTCATGAAAGCTGCAGCTAGACGCAACACTTCTTTATTTTCCATGGACGACTTGCTCGAAGTTGCTGACAGCATGGGACTTAAAGTGGACGACTTCCGTGATTTCGTTGACATCCTACGCAACGAATGCTATCTACTGAAGAGGGGACCGGGGCAGTTCAAAGTGCAAGTCTCATCGTACAACATGATGTAGGCGATTTGGAGCATTTTTTAAAAATAGATGGCTACATTTCATTCAATTTTTTAGATGGCAACATTTTGGTGAAGTCAATTTCCCCACCATTCTGATTCCGTGGCAAGTGAATTTCACTTAGCGAAAGTGACCAGCTAGCATGCACGATGCCGCGTCGCCGCCGCAACAGGAGCAACCAATGATTGATCTTACCGCTCCGCCGGACGTGACTGATAGGGACACAACACAGCCTCGCGATGAAGATGCTCCTGACCGTGACAACTCGAACGAGCTGATCGATCTCACTGAAGACTCGACTGCAGCTTCATCAGATCAAAATTCGGGTCGAAATCCTGGAGAAGAGCAGCAGGTTTCAGCGCTACAGAGCGCTCTGGACCAAGCAAACAAGGATCTAGCAGCGTTTCGCGACTGCAGCCGTCGGATCCTGGACGAACAGGAGGCAGCACTCACGTGTCCGATCTCTTACGAGTTGTTTGAGAACCCAGTGGTGACCTCGTGCTGCGGCAAAACCTTCTCTTCGGAAGCACTAACTGAAGTCCTTAGGTGGAATCCTCAATGTCCAGTTTGCCGCTCTGCTGCGGTACGAACCCATGCGAGTCGCGATATGACCAGTCTGGTTGAGCTGTATCAGAAGCAGCGCTCTATTCTGGCCCCAGCTGAGGCAAAAGGAGGACAGGAATCAACTGAGTCTGCAGAGCGCGCTAGCGGTCAACGGGCTCCTATTAGATCAAAATCACGGCGCAAAGGACGTGTAGAGCGCCGAAGCCAGCGCGTAATCGCACGGGCTGCTGTTATTCTCCCGGCTACGGCGCCTGGTGCACCAGCTCCAGCTAGGGCACAAACAGACGGGCAAGGTGGAGATAGTGATGGTGACTGGCAAGATGAATATCTGTGGTGGCTTCAAAACTGAGCTGACTGATTCAAATTCCGAGCCAACCAGTTGGCAAGCACTCATTTACCGCAAAAGTCGTAATGATAGAGCACTTTGGTGCACTGGCATTAAACACGATATTAATTATGTCAAGGTTTCTTCAATATGGTTTAATCAATGAAGTAGCGCTAATCCCTCACAAAATCAAAGATTTATAAGTTACCATGGGTGCTTTTTCATTACGACTTTTGCGGTATTCTTATGAGTCCAAGTTTTCCTGCCTTAGATAGTGACGCTGGGCGTCCAGAATATATTATGCAATTGCGAAGTTGCTGTTTCTATGTGGCTGTCTGCACAGTATCAGAGTCCTAAAACTTGAACTGGCCCAACGATATCTGTCTAGCTATCACTTGTTACCTGTAAGTGTACAGGACAGTGGCTTTCAGGAATAGTCAACTGTCGGAGTAATCCAAGGTGCCAGTGGTATGTACACACTCGCAGCTGCTAGGTTTTCATCGCAGTAGCGTAGACAAAGGTTTGCAGCAGCTTTATGTCTGTAGACAACGTGCTGGCGGCACTTGACCAAGATCGAGCAGTTATCGGAACGCAACGTACCAGCCAATGCCATCGCAACAGCTCGAGTATATTCCAATCTCATACTCTGTCAACATATTGAGGGCTTTACTTGATGTTGAGCTTCTCGCGGCGGGCCTTGACCTCCTGGTCCACGATGTCCTGCGGCCGCTCGGACGAGAAGAGATCGTGGCCAGCCTTTTGCTCTACAAAAACAGAAAGATGTCAAAACCCAACGAGACCAGCTCCAGTGACTTACAAAGACAAAAGACCGCAACGCACGTTTTCGGATGACGGGGTACGCGCAGATGGCCAGGCAGATGGACGTGCCGACGAACACCTTGCCGCCCTGGCCCAGCGGCAGCTTCTCGAGGAACGTGAGCAGCATCTTGACAGGCTAATTTGACAGCGCTTTGTGTCCGCTGCTTTGCTGCGTTTCCAGGACGCCTGAAACCTGTCAAAGATGCTTAACGGGAATTACAGGCTTATCTGCTTAATATGATTGGCTACATCTTGTTGAAGTTGTCATTTTTTGAAAAACAAGACGCTTGCCAAGGCGTTGTGGCTTGCTTGACTCAAGCTTTGACTCAAAGCCTTTGAGTGCCCCCTCGTGGCGCACGCGTAACCTCGCTCAAGTTGCGAGGTCCCCGTCTCCAAAGTCGCCCATCAGGGTGGACCGTGCAGGGTGTCGACTAAGGCGCCGGTTGGTTGTGACTGCACTTAGTGCAGTGAGGTACTTTGCAAGCATTTACTCGTAGTAGCTTGAAACTTTAGGATTAGAGTTCGAACTCGCCGACCTTCGATCATCACCATAAAATAAATGTCCACCGGAAGCATGCAGCCCCCTCTTGACGAAAGGAGAAACAAACGCTTTCTGTCGGTGCAATGGATGCTTTGCAGGCAGCGTCGGAACCATAATAGCTGGATCGTGAACAGCACCGCTATATTAACATCCCCCGCGACACTATTCTCACGGTGTATCCCACCGCAACATCGCGCAAAGAGCACGACCCAATTGAAGTCGCCAACACAGCAGAGCAGCGCGAAGAAAGTGCCGTGAGCAACAACTCGACGCTCCACATTGGAGTCTTACTAAGTACAGCGACGTCACTATGCTGTCGGCAAGCAGCATGAGTCCATCGAAGAAACATGATGCCCTCGCTTCCGTCCTTGTCGCAACAGCATTGTAGCCCAGCAACAGCGACATCTCCGTGAGATTCTCAGTGCAAACGATTGCTCCACGCGCTTACGCCATGAACTCCCCGCAGTTGAAGTCCGCTCTTGGCAACACGTACGGTCACCGTCGGTCAGTCCACCCCAGCAACATCCCGTCGGAAGCGTCCAGTGTCCTGTACTGGCGATACGAAATTGCCGTCATCATGGGTTGCCTGCCAGCACGTTGGACAAGTGCACTGAATCCTGCGACATGCGTCAAACGCTTGAAAACGAATAAAAAACCTGCGAGAATCCATACACTCCGAGGGAGAACGCCGCTCCAGAGTCAGATAAGAAGCCGCATCAAGGAGCTCATGGACCAAGGCCTGGTCTCGCCCACGAACGCCGACGGCTTGGGCCCCGCCGCTGCTGCAGCAGCCGCGACGCCCACCACGTCACGCTCGCGCGCGTCGCTCGGCAGCAAGCTCAGCATGGCGCCAGACGACGTGTTCGCACGCGAGCCCGAGTGCGGCGTATGCACCAAGTCGTTCAACATCCTGCGGCGTCGCCACCACTGCCGGAGCTGCCACATCGCGGTCTGTAAGGATTGCGGACGCAAGGCCATCGACAGAAAGAAGACTGAACGTACGCGGCCGCAATGGTACTGCATGGACTGCCTGGACGACGACGCTACGCTCGAGATCACGGGCTCGCGACCGACTGTAAGCAAGCGCCGCAGCTTCTCGTCTACCTCGTCATTCGCTCCGAATAATACGTCACAAGTGACGAATGTAAGTTCCAAGTTGAAGTGGGTGTTTTTTCCAGGTGATTTTTTATTCTAACGGGCGGATGTTTTTTATTGATTGATAGTTGACTAGCACAGCCAAGTTTTGCATCGAATGTGGCTATGAGTTGCCGCCTCGAGTCAAGTTTTGCATTGAATGTGGCACGTCGGTGCGGCAACAGCTCATGTCTCCTGTGAGTGTGGATGGCGTGGGGACAGAGGTGGATCGAGGCAATCGAGGATTCCGAGACTCGTTGGGCTCGAATCTCATGGTCATTGACGAGAACAGCGGATCCCCCACGGAACCGACGGACGGATCGGAGGATGGTGCACCGGTGGAACAGGAGCCGGAAGATTCTGTATCAGTGGAGAAGAAGGTGGAGACCTTGGAAGGAGATAACGATACTACTGCGAAGGCGAAGGAATATGAAGACCTTGTGACGCAATTGCAGGCTGAAAACGAGAAGCTGCGTAATCGTGTGGAGAAGTTTAAGCGTAAAATCTCGGAAGCCGAGCGTCGTCGACTGGAGAGAGAAGAGGAACACGCTCGTGCCGTGTCGGAGGCCACGGCGGCTGCAGCTGCGGCTGCTGCAGCAGCTGCCGAAGCGCAGGGGAATACCCGTAGCGTATCAGAACCAGCAACTCAAGCAGCGTCTGAGCCAGCAGCGGAGACAGCGTCTACTAGCAATGGAGCGGGCGTCGTTGCGAAAGATCATCCGGACTACGTGAAGTATTTCAAGTTGTTGACTATGGGACTCCCTGCCGAACAGGTGAAGATGAAGATGCAGGCTTCAGGCGTGGACCCGGCGATCCTTGATGATCCAGACGCGATTATCGGAGGTGCAGCCCCGAGTTCAGCTAGCACGTCAGCACCTGCAGTATCGGGTGGAACTCTGGTGAAGGATGACGAGCAGTATGCGAAGTTTTTCAAGCTTTTGAAGATGGGGATGCCCTCCGAGCAGGTCAAGCTTAAGATGAGTGCGAGTGGCTTGAACCCTGACCTACTTGACACACCGGATGCGCCGATGCCTGGCTCCAATGGAGCTTCTGCACCTGCAGCGGCGACTAACCAGGTGATGACTGTGAAGGAAGATCCAGCATATGAGAAGTTCTTTAAGTTGATGAAGATGGGGATGCCGGCTGAGCAGGTGAAGATGAAGATGACCGCTGCAGGGCTGAATGGAGACTTGCTAGACACCCCTGACGCGCCATCGCCCAACCAGAAGCCGGGGAGTAGCGGTGGAGGTCTTCTTGCGGGTCTTCCTCCTCCGAAAGAAGCGGTTAAAGTGGATCCGTCAGCTCTGCAAGCCAGCTTGGCTTCGAAGATGAACAAACCAGCCCCCAAGAAGCCCGAGGAGCCTCAACTTCCGAAGAAGGAGACGGTGAAGCCGAACGTCGAGCTGCGTCCTCTGTTCTGGACTCGAGTGCCTGTCAATGTAGTGAGCAGCACCGTCTGGATGAAGCTGAACGACTCACATGCCGAGCTGGACGTGGAAGAGATGGAATGGATGTTCCGGAAGAATCCGGTGGATGCATCCAAGAAGCTGGATGAGAAGAAGAAAGAAACTGAGAAAGTCCCTGCTCAGCCCAAGGAGGTGTTGCTGTTTGACCCGAAAAGACAGCAAAATGTATCCATCGCCATTGCCCGGTTTAAAATGTCGTCAGAGGATATCAAGAACGCGATCTACGCGTTGGACGGCCAGAAATTGGGGTCGGAAGTATTGAATGTGCTCATTTCGATCTCGCCAACACTGGAAGAGATCGATATGCTCAAGAATTACGACGGAGACGTCAAGCTACTGGGAAACGTGGAGAAGTTCTTCCTGGATTTACTGACCATCCCACGGTATACGCAGCGGATCAAGTGCTTCAGGTACAAATTGCAGTTTGAGAATCGGATTTTGGAGACACAGGCGCAGTTGGATACGCTAGTGGCTGCTACCGATCAAGTGACGGAGAGCGACAGGTTCCGTCGTGTATTGGAGCACATTTTGGCGATCGGTAACTACCTGAATGGCAGCACACCTCGAGGCGGGGCCTACGGTTTCAAGCTGGACACTCTGATGAAGCTGCACACACTCAAGTCGGTGGACCCTCGTGTGACGCTGATGCATTTCTTGCTACGGCAGCTAGAAGAGAAGGCCCCGGACGTCATCACGTTCGCTGGAGAAGTCCCTCACATTGGTGAGGCCAAGAGACTGTCGCTTGATCAACTGCGTGCTGATCTGTCCTCGTACAACACTGAGCTGGCTATGCTGAAGGGCCAAGTGCGTGCGTCCAAGAACGATCACATTGAAGGCGACAAATTCTACGAAGTGATGACCCCGTTTGCGAAGGATGCAGAGGAAGTACTGGAGGAGCTCGGACGTGACTTTAACGGTCTGGAGACTTCGTATCAGGAGCTGGTGAGCTCCTTTGGCGAAGATTCCAGAAAGGTTGGGCCGATGGAGTTCTTTACTATCCTGGACGAGTTTGTGACGGAGTTCAAGAAGGCGTACCGTCAGAATCAGACTAAGGAATACCAAGCCATTTACGAGGAGGCTGCGGCGGCCCGTGCCGCTGCTGAGGCTGAAAAATCTGAGCGGGTAAAGCGCGAGGCCGAGGAACGCCAGCGACTTGAAGAAGAGCGACAACAGAACTTGCAGGCTTACGCCGAGATCATGTCCATCATCACTACGTGGGCAGGAAAGCACTCTCCAGGCAACGAAGACGCAGTGATCGAGCAGTTCAAAGACACGTCGCGGAGGTTTGGCTTGGATGAGCTCACAGCTGATGAATTCTGCGACCAAGTGCGACAGTGTGTGGGCTCCAAGTGTGCGAGTAAGATCATCCCGAACTCGGCGAAGCTTTTGTCCGACGAGGAGAAGCAGCGTGTGTTACTGGAGGCGTTTGCGCGTTTCAAGGAGCAAGTGAAGAAAGAGAAAGAGTCGAAGAAACAGCAGCGCAACTCGCTGGTTTCTCCTCCGTCTGAAGGACGTGAGAGAGCAGGGTCCTCTTCAGCTGGTCGCAGACGCAACAAGGTGGTGGTCCCGCTCCCCATTAAGGACATCGAACCCGTCGTCGGAGAGGAGGCGCAGTTACTGCACAAGTCCATTTTGGAGTCGGTACTCGCTGCATTTGGTGGAGACGCAAAGAAGATGAAGTCGTTCACTTCTCACACTCGCAAATACGGCAACGAACAGATCACGGCGCACGAGTTTTACCAGTATTTAATGGACTCGTTCGACCCAGACTTCGTTGGACGACTGGTACCGGATCTTGCACGTCTGTTACAGGACTCGGAGAAACGACACGCGCTGATCCGCGCGCTATGTGAGAGCGCTCCGGGCTGGGCGAAATTCGCGGGTTTATAGATGCGATTCAGGGTCAGATTGGTAATTTGGAGGAGCTTGGACTCCACATTTTTATAAGAAGGCTACAAAATTTTAACGTGGAGTCAAGTAAAGTGTGGTAATATTGATTTGGTCCTACGCGCGGAGACTGTTGGAGCTACTTTGAGGCACGAGAGGGAAGTCGCTGTAGTGCTTGGGTCTGCGCGCGGCTGGGTCGGGTAATGCGCTGCCCTTTTCGCGCTTGGCGCGCCATAAGTCCTGCTGATCCTTGAGACCGCGGACCCAGCGCTTCATGTCGCCCTTGCTCTCGGCGCGCAGGAAATAGCTGCGCTCGGGGGTCTTGACGACGAAACTGAAGACACCGTGGTCGCCGTTCTCGAAGCGCCGGATGGACTCGATGCCTAGCAGGTCAATGACCTTAGACGCCTCCTGAGAGTTCTCATTCTGGTAGTAGTTGAGCTTCGTGCCCTCGAGAGCAAAGAAGCGCTTGTTCCACTGCGGTGTGAGTAGCCGCTCCTTGGCCTTCATCTTGTACAAGTAGCCGCTGATGGGAACGGGGCCGCGTTCAGCTGGAGTCTTCATAGTCGACGTGCCTCCGCTGTCGATTGCTCCTTGGGAAGTTGGTAGCTAAGTGACAAGAGCGTTGAAGCCGTCGGGAATTCCTCGACATCTTATCGCCAATTTTATCGCGAAGTAGAAACGGATTTTTAAAAGTGCGCAAGGCAGAAGAATGCACTTTTTCAAGGCTCGCCAAAAAAGCACTTTTATGTTGAATTCTAGATCTAGAACGTTCTATTTCCAGTCGTAAATGTGCGCGATGGTCCAAAAAGTCCAACTGGTGTGACACCGGAGTGCTTTACGCGTCAGTTGAGACCTTGCTGAATGCCGTCGAAGTCGATGTATATCCTTGCTCTGCTGGCTTCATTACTGTCTCTATTCGCTGTTCCAACAATGGCATCTACATCTCATCCATTGGTCCTGCGTGTGGAATTGCAGCAGCGGCTCGGACTCCCGGGGAACCTACAAGATCCGATGACTTTGAAGATAAAACATCCTGCATCATTGACTGAGCTACATGAGATTCTTCGCCAACAGTTGACGGAGCGTTTATCGCAGAGTAAAGTAGTAGGTGATCAAGTTTTCACCAGGATGGACATGAAGGTCGAGGTTTTCGATCAGAAACTGCAGCAGTTTGCACCGCTCGAAGAGATCACACAGCTTAGAGGACGCCGGGGAAGACTAAGCGTCACACTCGCCAACGCTGATGCTCTGTTTCCGGACCGAACATGTCTAGCACTACCGTCAAGAATATTTGGGTTTGATGTGGCAGCGGGTGACAAGGTTGCGATCGATGGGAGGGTGGCTTATATCGGAGAAGTTGGCAACTCAGGCAAAGGCACGGGACTGACGACGTGGGACGGATCAGTGGTGCTCGCAAAGTATTTGGAGCATCGACGTCGGAGTACTATTGCCGGAAGTCGTATCGTGGAGCTGGGAGCAGGAACAGGGCTGGTGGGTATTTCTGCTGCGCTGCTCGGGGCAAGACAAGTGATCCTGTCGGACTTGGACTACGTCGTCGACAATCTCGCCAAGAACGTCGCGGAGACGATGAAGCTAGCAGCTACCGGCGGCAGGCCCATAGAATGCGAACTATATACTCGGGTGCTGGACTGGTTTAACCCGCCAACAGATTTGGGAGACATCGACTTTTTGTTGGCGTCCGACGTCGTATGGGTCGAAGAGCTCATCCCGCCGCTCGTGGCGACCTTCGATACGTTGCTGCGCCATTCAACCGCGAAGACGCGGATTCTCATGTCTTACCAGAAGCGAAGCGTCATGTCGGACCGACTGCTATTTAGCGAGCTGGAGCGCTACAACCTCGTCAAGACGCGCGTCCCAGCGGACAGCTTGCACCCGGAGTTTTCCACTGACCGCATCGATGTGTGGGAAATTGAGCGGGGCGGCGTAGCAGAGCGAAGCAGCTAGAAGGCGATGGTCGAATTAGAGCGAAACATACAGCAGCAATGGCAAAGCGAGTCTGCAATAACTTCAACTGCGTAAACCTGTAGATCACTCGCGTCTAATCTGCTGGACGTGCGTGGCATCCAAACAGCGTGCTTTTGATTGGCGGTGTGTCAAACAAATTGCCTCAAATCCTAGGAGCACCACGCAGTAATTTTACGCCGTGATAATATATACCCTCTCGAAGATGATTGCGGACAGTTTTAGGCGTTTTTTAAATTTAGCAGAAGTCTCACAATTTACATTCCTCTTCACTGTAAGAAATGATCTTTCTAGGGAGTAAACATACTGCGTGGTTATTGGGGAAATGATCTTGAGCACTACAATGTTCGGAGCCATTCCCACATTTCCCCCGTTCCAGCCACAAGATGCTTGGCTTTCTGCGCGTCCCCGCCCGCCGCGCGGCGTTCCTGTCGCGTCGCCATGCCTCAACCGAGAGTCTGCAGTGGGCCGCTGCCATGAACAAGCCGCTGGTCGAGTCGGACCCGCAGCTGTTCGACATCATTGAACGCGAGAAGCAGCGCCAGCGCGACTGCATCAGCCTCATTGCGTCTGAGAACTGCACGTCTGTAGCGGTGCTGGACGCGTTGGGATCTGTCATGTCCAACAAATACTCGGAGGGATACCCGGGTCAGCGCTACTACGGCGGCAACCAGATCATCGACCTGGCCGAGGAGCTCTGCCGTGCTCGCGCCCTTGAGGCCTTTAACCTGGACCCGGAGCAGTGGGGAGTCAACGTGCAGTCGCTGTCCGGCTCACCCGCCAACTTCCAGGTGTACACAGCGCTGCTAGCGCCGCATGACCGCATCATGGCGCTGGATCTGCCGCACGGTGGCCATCTGTCGCACGGCTACCAGCTCGGCCGCAAGAAGATCTCGGCCACCTCCATCTTCTTCGAGAGCATGCCCTACCGTCTGGACGAGAGCACGGGGCTCATTGACTACGACGGACTAGAGAAGACGGCTGCATTGTTCCGCCCCAAGCTCATTGTGGCGGGCACCAGCGCCTACTCGCGCTCCATCGACTACGCGCGTATGCGCGAGATCTGCGACCAGCAGGACGCCGTGCTGCTTGCCGACATGGCTCACATTAGTGGTCTGGTCGCTGCTGATGTCGTGCCTTCGCCCTTCGAGTACGCAGACGTGGTGACCACCACGACGCACAAGTCGCTGCGTGGACCTCGTGGAGCCATGATCTTCTACCGTAAGGGAGTGCACCACGTCGACAAGAAGAGCGGCAAGGAAGTCATGTACGACCTGCAGCAGAAGATCGACTTTGCCGTGTTCCCCGGACTCCAGGGCGGGCCGCACAACCACACGATCGCTGCTCTGAGCACGGCGTTGCTACAAGCTCAGAGCCCGGAGTTCAAGGCTTATCAGTCGCAGGTGATTGCCAACTCGCGTGCTATGGTGGCTGAGCTTATGAAGCGTGGATACGATGTGGTCTCCAACGGCACGGACAACCACTTGGCTCTGGTGGATGTCAAGAAGTCCCGTGGTGTGGACGGCGCCCGCGTGGAGTTCGTCCTTGAGAGCTCCAACATGGTGGTGAACAAGAACACAGTGCCCGGCGACAAGAGCGCTTTCGTGCCCGGTGGCATTCGTCTCGGTGCGCCTGCGCTGACTACGCGTGGCTGCACGGAGGAGGACTTCCAGCAGGTGGCTGCGTTCATTGATGACGGCGTGAAACTCACGGCTGAGCTGAACGAACGTGCTCGCGGACAGGGCGTGAAAAAGGTGAAGGACTTTAAGGACTTCGTGGCGGACAATGCTGAGGCCAAGGAGAAGGTGGACGCGCTTAAGAGCGAAGTTACGGCGTTCGTGCGCCAGTTCCCGACCATCGGCTTCAGCGAGGAGGACATGAAGTACAAGAACTAAAGACAAAGAAGACCTGATTGTAGTGAAATGATGACTGTCGCTTCAGTGCACTCTGTTCATCGTCTCGTTCCGTCTCCTCTCCTCCGCGAGGCTCCCTGCGAAGATGATCCAAGAGGACGGCTCCTGCTCCCTGCCAATAGAGAGGTTTCGCAAGACGAACTTGTGGGAGTTGTTGCCGGCAGCAGGGGCCTCCCGTGACTTCTTGCACGGACGCTATAGCTGAGTTAATCGAGAATAGATAACTTGTCAACGAGATGCTTTGGAGTCCAGAATTTGGACATACAAATACTACGTAGACATACATGTACATGTCATGGTCATTGCTACTTGCGGGCTACACTAGCTTAGTTGGTGGTAAAAAAATCCAATGCATGTAGTATATATGTGGTTAGTTGCCTCTTTTATTAAAGTTTTATTTTCAGGTCTATCTTCCTGCCGGTACATGTACTGGCAAGTTGACGAGTATCGTAAATGGCAAGTTGCTACTATTTTAATAGTATTAAAATACATGTTGCAGCAAGAGCAAAAGAGTCTAGCGGCGTCGCGTCGTTGTGTAGCCATTTTCAAGACCCCCTGCAAAATTGATTTCGCGTGGTCGACATTTTTTTCGCAGCTCGAAAAGATTACCAGTACATGTTCTTTACTAAGTGCCTCGCAGCCACTATGGTGAATCACCACTGGTGATGCCAGGTGGGGGGAGATGCGTGCGAGCCACCGCACCAATTGACTCTTGGAACGAGTGTGGGGCCCACAATGGGGCGCCTGGCAGAGATAACAAGCCTCACATACTTGCAAGCTGCTCTTGGATACATGTTCTATACTGTATTTTCTCCCAAAGTATCGAGCGCTGTCGTAGGTGACAGCTGGACAATCCGTGATTGTATCGAAAGTTGCACTTTGGCCTGTCGCTAACGTACCGCAGTTAACTTAAACGGGGTTCTGACTACTCGATCATGACTCGTCATTTGGATCTCCTGGAGAATGGCGAGCATTGATCGCTAATACTGTACTACCAGCATTCGATATGTGCTCGTTGTTGCCGCTGCATTGTGGCTTTGACGCTACATGATTCCATCTGTGTATGAATTGGCCTGATCTCACTCTATCACACCTGCGACCATGGGAGCATTTCCGAACCTACTTCCGCTCTAAATTTATCGTTCAGATTTGACTTGACGTTTGTAAGGAAATTTCCCTAATCCCTATCCACTAGCCCGAACAATCTGCTCGACGCTCGTGAGTGACGGAAAGGGAAACGGAAAAGCGCTCGCCCATTCCGCACGCAACTCTCACAGCCCAAAGCTCACCAAAGGCGCAGCAGTCGGACCAAGAAGCACTCGTCTAGTTCGTCTAGTTTAGTGTCCATCGGCTCCGATATACTCGCGCACCGAAACGCCCGCAGGCCGCTCGGTAGCTAAGGAAGGAAACAGAGGGGAGCGTTGTGCGTCCAACGCGGGATGATGAAGAAGGAAAAACCCATGGATCGCGGTCTGCAGCGGCAGGTCTCGGCCGCGCCTCCGCGTCGACGCGCCCCATCTAACTACCAGACAGTGGAGGACGTGGCGGCCGAGCGCGGCGTGAGCATCAGTCGCCCGCCCATGCAGCAGCCCATCGCAGCGCTTACGTCTTCTGGGCCCGTCCGCCCGCCACGACCGGGAGCTGGCTCGTTCGAGCTGCTCCAGGCCAAATTTGGCTTCCAGGAGGGCAATGTACGCAACCAGAAGGAGCACTTTGAGTGCTGGGTACTTAACTACGAATCCAGGATCCTCGAGACCGCCGTAACTCCCGTGGACACGGAAAACGCCATCGAGACGATCCACGCCAAGTTCTTCCGGAACTACATCAATTGGTGCCAATTCCTGCGCACCCAGCCATATCTACTGGACACGGCGCCGTATCCTGGAGCGGCAGAGCGCCAGATCGCGCTGTTCCTGCTCATCTGGGGAGAAAGCGCTAACTTGCGCTTCATGCCCGAGTGCCTCTGCTTCCTGTACCATAAAATGGCAGCAAAATTAGATGGCATTGAGAAACTGCCCAATGCACCGGAAGGAACGTTTCTGCGCCGTATTGTGCGCCCACTGTACTCCGTCGTGGCCAAGATGCGCAACGTGACGCCCCAGAAGAACGGAGCTGGCGTTGACCACAAGAACGTGACCAACTACGACGATATGAACGAGTTCTTCTGGCGAGACACGTGTCTCAACTTTGACGAGTTTAACGTGGCCGAAGCGGTCAATGTACGCGACTTCAAGACGTTCAAGGAGCGCCGCAGCTTCTGCAACCCGATTCTGGCCTTCTTCCGCATCTACTTCTTCCTCTTTGTGATGCTGCATATCCTGGTGGTCATCGCCTATGTGGCGTATCGCTCGGACCCTGACGAAACGGACGGATTCAAATTCTACTCGAATTTCTTCACGTCCGACATCGAGGACATTCGGAACCACTCCTTTTACTCGATCTTTATCACCGTCAGTGGCATGCTGGCACTCAAGGTGGTGCTAGACGTCTGGATTGATGGCACACGTATCTTCAGTCGCGTCATGTACGCCGTGTCGGTGTTTGTCCGACTCGTGTGGCACACAGTGTTCTTCGGCCTCTTCACGGCTTTAAACGCGGCTCCGTACAAGACTGTGGGATCCAACGACTTGCTCTCAATGGGCCCCATGCTTATTGGAGCGTACATGGCGCCGATCGTGATCGTTTCCATCGTGCAAATGTTCTTCCGTGGAGTTATCTGGAGATCAGCCTTATTGAGCTCAATGGACGGGACGCGTGAGCAGTATATTGGTCGCACGATGGGTCAGAGCTGGGGGGATTTTTTCTGCTACGGGACGTTCTGGACCGTCATTTTCGTGTGCAAGTTCATGTTCAATCTGCAGCTCATGGTGAAGCCTTTAATTGGACCTAGTGTGGAAATCTACAATGTGGATGTGTCTGCTGCTCAGCTCGAGAATGGGATCATCGAGTCGGACCACAATATTGCGTTCCTGGCGGCTATGTGGGCGCCTGTGGTGCTCGTGTACATCTACGACTCCCAGATCTGGCTGGCTATTGCGCAGGCTATCGTGGGCGCTTGGATTGGTTTCCGTCTCAAGATTGGCCACTCTGCTCGCATCAACGAGTTTGTCAAGCGTCTGCACCAGGCGCCAAGTTTGTTTGATGAGAAGGTGGTGTCTGCTGCTGCCCGCGGCCAGTTGGCTATCAATAACAACCCGTTGTCATCCAGCTCTGTTGCCCCTGATGCCAACAGCCGTCTACGCTTTGCGGTTGTGTGGAACGAAGTAGTGAGCAGCTTCCGCTTGTCGGATTTGCTGGACGACCGTGAGACTGCCATCCTTCAGTACCAGATCTCGGACACTGGAGCTGTCGAAGAGCCTGTGTTTTTGATCGCTGGCGAGGCTCAAGCGGCTGCGGATATTGCTGCCAGAGCCAAGACTAAGCGTATGAGTGACGGCCAATTGTTTAAGGAACTCAAGAAGGCGGGAGTCTTGGGCTGTGCTAACAACTGCGTCGATATTATGTTTCAGATCTTGCGACAGCTATTGGGTCCACAGGACACGGAGCTAGTTGGTGTGTTCCACCAGATCTTGGCTGGAGGCAGAGTGAGCGGCGTCGTGAACCTCACGCACATCGGATTGGTGCGCGAGAATGTCGTCGACTTGCTTGCGAGCATCTTGGACCTGCCGGAGCCGACCGTTGGACCTACAGGTGCCGCTTTTGGCTTCCCTCATGACCAGGTTTTAGTTGTGGTGCAGCGTGTGGACGCTCTGCTGAAGAGCATTGAACTTATGCTGGAGGAAGAGTGGATGGCGGAGAAGCTGCGGAAGTCGGCTTTCGCCAAAATGACGCCCGACCTTGCCTACCAGAAGGAGCAATTGCTGTCGATCTTTGCTGACCGTATCAGTCAGCGCGACTCGAACTCGCCTACGCGTACGACGTCTCCCAGCTCCAATGAGAGTGTCGTGTCGCTCTCCACGCGCCTCTTTTTCCTGTTGACTCTGGATGCTGCCGACGCGCTGCCACGTTGCCACGAAGCGCAGCGTCGCATGAGTTTCTTCCTGAACTCTCTGCACATGAAGATCCCGACCATCGACTCGATCGCTGCCATGAAGTCGTTCTCTGTGGTCACACCGTACTACAACGAAACCGTGCTCTTTTCGGTGGACGAATTGAACGGACGTGTGGACTCGAACCCGCTGTTCCGCAAGGTGGAGCAGAAGGGGCGTGATCTCAGCATTTTGAAGTATCTGATTACGTTCCACGACGATGAGTGGGGCAACTTCCTTGAGCGTGTGGGCGTGGCCTCGATGGACGAGGCTCTCGCTGAGACGCCTACGCAGGTTCGTCTGTGGGCGTCGATGCGTGGACAGACGTTGGCGCGCACGGTGCACGGCATGATGATGTACGAGGACGCGTTGAAGATGCTGCGTTGGCTGGAGATTGGCTCGGACGAGAACATCTCCCACTTGGAGAAGATTAAGCACATGGATCGCATCGCTGGCTTGAAGTTCTCGTACGTTACCAGTTGCCAGATTTATGCTGACCAACTTGCGGCTGGAGACTCGCGTGCTGCTGATATCGACTTGCTGATGCGCAAGTACCCGAACTGGCGTGTGAGTTATGTGGATACGATTCGTCCACCCGCTGGCAGTGGCACAGAACCTCGCTTTGACTGTGTGCTAGTGAAGTCGGACGGCGACGAGATCGTTGAGGTGTATCGCTATGAACTCCCTGGCAATCCTATGGTTGGCGAGGGTAAACCTGAGAACCAGAACGTTGCTCTGCCATTCACTCGTGGTGAGTACGTGCAGACGATCGATATGAACCAGGAGCACTACTTCGAAGAAGCACTCAAGATCCCCAACTTCCTGGCCACGGCTACCGAAAATGGGCAGAATGTCACGGTTATTGGTATGAAGGAGCACATTTTCACAGGCCGAGCATCATCTTTAGCGCACTTCATGACGCTTCAAGAGTTGGTGTTCGTGAGTTTGACGCAGCGTGTGCTGGCGAACCCTCTGCAGAGTCGTATGCACTACGGTCACCCTGATGTGTTCGAGAAATCGTTCGTCATGTCCAATGGTGGCGTGTCGAAGGCCAGCAAGGGGATCAATCTGTCTGAGGACGTGTTCGCTGGCTATAACGTGGCCCTCCGAGGTGAGAAGGTTACTCACCAGGAGTTCATGCAGTGCGGTAAGGGCCGTGATGTGACTTTGAGTCAGATTAACGCTTTCGAGGCCAAGCTGTCGAACGGTAGCGCTGAAAGTTCGCTGAGTCGCGATTCCCACCGAATGGGTGCAGGCATGGATTTCTTCCGCTTGAACTCGATGTTCTACGGCCACATGGGCTTCTACATCTGTAACGCATTGGTCGTGCTGTGTGTCTTTGCGTACGCGTACGGCAAGGTCTACATCGTGCTGCACCAAGAAATCGAGGAGTCTGCCATTATCACGACGAGCTACCTCGACGATTTGGCTGAGGTGATGAACACCCAGTTTATCTTCCAGTTTGGTATGCTGATGACTATTCCGTTGATTGCTACGCTGTTTGTGGAGTACGGTTGGCACCAGGCTGTGGTTAACTTTGTGGAGCTAATAGTGACGCTGGGTCCGATTTTCTACATCTTCGAGACGGGAACGAAGTCGCACTTTTACGACATTGCTATCATGCGTGGTGGCTCCAAGTACCGCGGTACTGGTCGTGGATTTGCTATCGTTCGTGAAACGATGGTGAACTTCTACAAGGAGTACGCTGCCTCGCACTACCGCAAGGCTGTGGAGCTTTTGGGTCTGATGATCATCTTCGGAACGTACGGTAACTTTAATATTGGCACGAATGTGTTGGCCGAGTACTGTGCCACTGCAGACTTCGATTGCGACACTGACCCTGACCAGATCCCGTCGAATGTCACGCTGCTGAACTCGTACAGCTCCAAGGGCCAGGACTACGGCATCGCTTCGTTCGCTGTTTGGTTGCTCGGTACGTGCTGGCTGCTTGCGCCTTTCCTGTTCAACACGGACGGCCTGGACTTTTCCAAGACACGAGTGGATATCACGTACTGGCTCTCGTGGCTCATGTCCGTGCGGGAGGAAGAAGAGGAGGAAAGACTGTTGCCGAACCACATGAGCAGCAATCCTTCAGGACCGAGAGACACGTGGAATGACTTTTACAACTACGAGGCCAGCCTCATGTACCCTATTGGCCCCATGAGCCGTTTTGTTTACGCTGTCCGTGAATTCCGTCACCCGCTGGTCATGTACTACATTTTCATCTTCTCGTTCAGCCTGAGCGACATTGGAATGCTGTTGGCGTGCGTTGGTGCTATTGCGATTGTGCTGTGGATAGGTGGTTTTGGTCTGGGAATGTGCTTGCGCAATAAGGCGCGTGTTCCGCGTGCGATGCTGTACGTGCTGATGGTTGTGCTCATCGGTGTGGCTCCTTTTATCGTTGGTCCGATGCAAGATTGGGATGGAATCAAGTGTTTCTCGCTCACGGTGGCCATTTTCACGGGTCTGTTCTCGCTCCTGCACTACCTGCAACTGCTTCACGGGCTATTCGGTCTGCCTGTTGCCAAGTGGGGTCTTGTTCGTGAGCTTGCCTTCTTCTTTGACGTGATTGTGGGTCTGTTCCTGGCGATCCCGCTCCTGGTGCTGTCGGCTTTCCCGTTTATGAAGACAATCCAGACGCGTATGATGTACAACGGCGGTTTCTCTCGTGCTCTGAGCTCTGGTAGTGAGTTCGCTGCCTCATTGAGTGTGGTTGCGGGCGGTCTGGGTGGCTTCACGTACGGCTGGTTGACGTGCCTCATCTTCTCATTGGGATACGTGAACTCGTCGTCCGACAATTTTGTCAACCAGTCATTTATCTACTACAACAACGAGACACTGGACGGCGCGTTGGATTTGACGATGATCAAGGTGTACGCTGCGGCTGCGGCTGCAGTAGGCGCCATCTTGAGTGGAGGACTGGCCCACGTAATCGGTCGTCGGTGGACGATCGAAGCTTCGTGTGTGGTGACGTTCGGAGGTTGCGCTCTCGTGTGGCTGGAGTCGAGCTCGATGGTGCTGATCGGAATCTGCTTAGCATCGGCAGGTATCGCCATGCTTTCGCTCGTGTGTCCTTTGTACAACTTTGAGATCTGTATGCAGGGCTGGAAGGGCAAGGGTGTGCTGATTTTCCTCACTAGTGCTGCGCTGGGCTACATGATCGAGGCGGTGCTCATTAACGACATCAACGCCACGACCATGTCGGAGAACTGGGGTAACTCGCCGTACCATGACTGGCAGTGGCAGTTTATCTTCGGTATCATTCCGCTTGTACTGCTTGTTCCTGTTATGTTCTTCCTTCCGGAGAGCCATTACTGGGAGTACCGTCGTAGGAACGACACCAAGGTGGCTGAGGCGGCGTTGACGCGTCTACGTCAGCGTCATGATGTGATCGAGGAGGTCAGTGAACTGAAGGACTCGTTCGTGGTCAAGAGCGGCCGTATCAACGTGCCGTTCCGCATCGTGCTGGTGATCGTCTTGCAGGCGACGTTCGCCATCTTCACGTCCGGCGCGTTGCTGCACCGTGTGCTCGTCCAACCGACCCCTTCGCAGGCTGGTGCGCAGACGTCCAAGTGGCAGATTTACTACGGCATCATGACGTTCATCGGCGCCGTGTTGAGTCTACTCACAGTGGACAACCTGCGTCGCAAGACCATCTTCAAGGACGTGCTCCCATTCTCAGCAGCGCTCTCATTCGCGTGTGGCGCCTTGGGACTCGCCGAGCAAGAGGACAGCATCATCACTCAGATCTTAGTGTTTGTAGCCTTCGCCAGTGGAGCGCTGAGTCTCACGTGCGGCACGTGGCTCACTGCGATCGAGGTGTTCCCTCCGTACCAGAACGGACGATACATCATCATGTCCTTCGTCGTGTACTACGCTGTTCAGGCTGCGATCTACGTGGTGGAGCCGTCGTTCGCTATCAGCCACTTGACCTTCGCCGGGTTGTGTCTGGTGCTCACGATCTTCATGTTCGTGGTGTGCGCCAGCTCCAAGTACGGCGCGATCGAGCTCAAGAGCGAGAAGAAGATGCGCAAGGACGCCGAAGCGGCTCGTAACAGACCGTCCTTCGCGGCTCGTGTGTCCCGCTCGCAGAGCTTCCTGCGCTCGCGCTCCAACGTGCGTCGATCGTCGTCGCACTACTCAGCAGCGGCATTGACTCCACAGGAGGGAAGCTACTCAAACTTCGAGTCTCCCGCTGGTCTCAACGTCAACGGCGGCACTCGCCGGACACTCAACGGCTCGCAAGCATTGTAGATGCCGTTCTATCGATACATTCTCCTAAGTCAAAGAGAAGGAGAGAAACAAGAGAAAGAGAAGTAACCACAACTTTATAAATGGGATGCATTGTTCAATCACTAGTATTTATGGACAAGTTGAAGCGACAAGATACTTGACGGTTGATTGGTTGTTATCGTTTTCATCCAATGAGAAAGTGCGATATCTTTCTGAGAAGAAAAACACAAGGTGATCATGGAAGCGGAAGAGCTGGATCCTGTGCGCGCGGACGTCGCGGTGGCGAGCACTGGCGCCGACACGAGCGACTCAGGGCCAATTGAAGAAGTGTCTGCATCTATTACTGAAGCTGTGCCTCCGCCTGAGACCTGGGGAACGGGAGACGACGAGGATGGCTGGATGCCCAAGCCCGCACGCCTCCATTCGGGTCGCACGCGGTCCTGTGCCGTGTGCTTTGCCCCACTACAGTACACCGCAGTTGCCAGTTGGGATGAATTCCTGCAGAGCGAGGAATATCTCCGCCAGCTTCAGGCCAACGTCCTGCAGGACGCTTTTATCTCCTCGCTCATCTGCGGCGAGAACACGGCGGGCGACCTGCCCACGGAGCATCGGATGCACAAGAACAGGAAGCTCAAGTGTCGACAGAGTGTAGCGGATTACAGGAACATGACGAGCGCTGGAGTAGTGGACAAATCTGGCACAGAGAAAGGATCTATTAGGACTCTAGAGGAGATGCTCATTGAGGCTCTACCCACCCCAGTCTTCACCCACGTGCTGGAAAGGAGACTGGCTGTGATCTCACACAGTACGAGAATCGCCTGTGAGCTTATGAGTCACGACGGAGTGAAGAAGATCCCAAGACCAGTGGAAACAGCACCGGGGAACGAGGAATTGCACCATCTGGCTATCCACACACTGGGAGCGCTGCTGAAGGCATTTGATTACAATAACCCACAGGCGTTAAGGTCTTTTCAAGAGCTATCGCAGCTGCTAACGTGCTTCCCAGTGCTGTCGTTGTTCTCGTTCTGGAGTCCGATGAAGAAGCCGCCGGATAAAGTGTTGCTGTTTGACAAAGACGAGGTGGTGGCCACGTCAGTGACGTCCAGTTCGGACTCGCATGGAGCTTACGGTGCCGTGGATGGAGTGGATAACACATTCTGGCAGTCACAGCCGAGACCTGGCACTGTGTTCTTTGCGGTACAGTCGACGGAGCTGGAGAAGGTGACGTCGATCGCTATTCAGTGGTACATGAAGAATGTACCGCAAACTGTCAGCGTGCAGTGCCGTCAGGAGGGGAGTGACTGTTTTATTCAAGTTGTGGGAGACCAGAGTGTGTCTCCGTCTGGCCCCACTTTGATTAAAACAAGTTTCCCACCGTCGTGCCAAGAGGTCCAAATTGTCATGATGGGGACGCCAGCTTCGAATCGTAACGGGACGTACGCGATTGAGCACTTGCGCTTCAATATGTCCGCTCCGGGCTCTCTTTTTGCGGATCCGAAGTTGACCGTGAGTGCAATTGCTCATTGGCTTCTTGGCGCCTTGGAGAATGCAGATGAAGTTATGGCGACAGAAGCAATTGGCGCTCTGAGAGCTTGGGCTTTGTCGACGGCTTCGCTGGAAGTTACTGTGCTGTTTGTGGATCTGCTGCTGCGTTTTAACACCGACGAGAAAGATCCGCGACGACGTAGAATCGCAGAGCTGGCACTGGAACAAGGACGACTTCTGCTAAAGGGAATTAACGCGTATCATCGGGACGAATCCCAGCGACTGACACACGAAGGCGATAAGGTCGCTTTTGGTGACATTCGCAGAGTTGCAGCCGTTTTCGAGTCGTCTGTGTGCTCAACTGGCGTAGTTGTCGAGGATGGAGGTCTCGTTGTCCGCACGAGAGAGACGAGCTACCAGTATGCTGCGGTTAATTGCGGCATATCTTCTGGAAAAGCATCGTGGAGATTCCGTCTTGATACGGACACGCAAGACGACGAAATGACTTGTTTTGGAGCGGCTATACTGCCTGTGACTGTGAACGGCTACGATTCATCTCCCAGTCTCTGGATGCTTCGGGGTTATAACGGCAATCTGTACGCTCGTGGACACAAATTAAGCCGAACGATCGGTAAAGTGCATCCTGGCGATATCATTCAAGTCGATGTGGATATGAGCGAAGGCACTTTAGCGTACAAAATCAATGGAACGGACTATGGCGTCGTGTTTACGGATCTGGCTGGTCATGAGGTACATCCTGCTGTCTCGTTCTACGGTTCTGGGAAAGTCATTACGTTACTTGGAGTCACAAAATGGGACTGTGCCAGCTCTGGACCAGCTGACGTTGACCCAGTATTCCTATCAAGCATGAGGGAACACCATTTCTCTGTGGGGTACGGAACTTTAGGGAAGGGAAGTCAGTTGGGGTATGCGAGCAACGGAGACCCCAATACTTTGTCGGGAAATGCGCCACCTACCGGTAGCACTTCGATCCACATCAACGGCGAGGCTAAACAGCGGTGCTTGTCGACTCACCCACCGTCGCACGGAAATGCCTACGTGTTATACGATTTGTCTGAGGCGTATCAGATGATCAGAGGCGCGGTCGCCATCAATGACGACACACGCAATGAGATTCTTCAGAGTCGTGGGGTCTTTTTAGTGTTCAAGATCTTAGGAGACGATAAAGTGCTGTGGCAGTCGAAGCAGCTGTCTGAACTCCATCAGATCGAGGCGTTCGAAGTGAACGTGACCAACGTGCGGATGCTGGAGCTCAAGGTTTCGTGTTCGGGGTCGAATCACTGTGCGCATGCTGTCTGGGTCGACCCTTGCCTGCATCCAATTGAGGAGTGGGCATGCTCGAATTGCTCTTTTGTCAACAAAGGCTCATCGAAAACATGCACGGTTTGCAGAAATGGTACTCGCGATGAGAGCTTAACATCAATGGATGCTGCTACCTCAGCAGATGTGGCGAGTGAAGAAGCATCGACAGCGCTGGGTGAAGTTCGAAAGTCGGAATCACTCAATGACCTTGGCACTGAAATCATCAGCCAAATTTACGCTTTGTACCAGCTTCGATCGGTGCAATCCGGTTCGTCTCTAGTGTCTACGAAGCCCAGCGTTGAGTTTGAAGAGCCATTTTGCCGCCAGCCCAACAAGGAGGTATTTACCTTACTGCTTGCGATTCTTCGGCGTTATCATGCCCAATGCAGTGCGTCTCGAGAGCAGGTGGATGCAAGTTACGCTAGCGACGGGTGTGTGCACATTCTGGGGATTATCAGTGCTAATTTGGAGAGCATCGGGCGTCATGACGTGAAGGACCCCGCAGCTGAACCTGGCGTGTCGTCTGATTTGGTCGCTGATTTACGACAAGAACTCGAAGCGATCGCACGTATTCGCGAAGAATCAGAAGTCTCTGACGAGATAATGGCAATCGATATCGACAAGGCCGCTGCTCGCACGATCGTGGCTGGCATCGCTGTTCTGTATCCGTCTGCGCTTGATAAACTGGAGTTATTACTCCAGTTGCTGCGATTGTACATTAAGCATCCACATGACGTCACTCCAGCCAGCTACTTTGTCTTATCGTCGGTGATGAAACTCCTAGCCGCCCCAGGACCAGATGGAATATTGACGTTCATGCCCTTTATGGCAGGTGAAGTTTCCAAGAGCAGAGGGACCAGTTTCCAGACTACCGAAGACGCACCACCATGGCTCGCAGCAGTAACAGAAACCATTGGGCTTCTCATGGAGGTCGTGGTGACTGATCACCGCAGACAATTCGCAACTGACAATGATAGCAGCTCACACGAGGCGACTACGACGAACGATGGACTTTCCGAGGAAGCTATTAGTCTGTTGAAGACTTATCAGTTGTATCTGCTGTCAGAAGCTGTCGAGTCGACGAAGACGCATGCAGTCGATGACGACGTGGCCAGTCCACGAGATGCCAGTGAGCTGAGAGCGAAGATGCAACGAAGACTTCAAGTCCAGGAAGCAACGATCCAGTTCGGATTCCTTTCCTTGAACGCATATCGAGACCTGGTTGGTAGTATTGTCGCCTTCCAGGCAGACGAATCGTTCCTTCTTTCCCCGACTGCAGCCGTTCGTCAGGCAAGCGTTCGTTCGTACAAAATCCCGTTGCTGTCGGAGGTGCTCCCGTGGTTTGTGTCGTGTCTGTGCCTGTTACGTCGTCAAACATGGCTCGCCCGACCGATACTCCCTGCGGTTGTAAGGCTACTCGAAGCGCTGGACCACTACTGCTCGGAGTCTCACATTGCAAGCAAGTCTGCGCATCGATTCCAGCAACTGGAGTCGCATCAAAAGGCACGACTGATCGAATCTCACGAAGTGGAGCGCGCTGCTGCGTTCGAAAGAGATCCGACTTTCCGGTCGCATACATCCAAGCGGTTGTATAACGTGTTTCATCAGCTGTATACCGGAGAAAAGGACCATTTCGAAGGTCAGATTGGGTTCCAGTTTGAGGCTACAAGCTCATTTATCATCGTCGCACTGGGTCGCTCGGTGAATCCCACTCGACATGGCGGAAGACTGACGCGTGAGCACACTATTCGACTGTGGGAAGAGGGATCACAGCTACTTATTGCTCAGGTAACAGTGGGTGGAAGCTCCAAGAAGGACGCGATAGGGTACGCGCTGGAGATGCTCCCGTCTCCTGCGAGAATTACTCAAGGAAAGCTTTACCGGTTGACGACTCAGGAGTTTGCGAACGGAGGAGACCCGTGGTACAAGAAGGAAAACTTGCCCGATGAAGAGTACGATCAATCATTCATCAAGATCTTGAGAGACTGCTACGCATCTGGATCGGTGGGTTTCCCTGGCTCTCAGAACATGATGGGAGCTGCGTACGGCGTGCCAACGTTCTTGGTACAGGACGAGACTCCGTTGGCCAGTCTGCCTCGGTTTATTCCTCCTCACGGCTGCTTGCCGCTTCGATTCAACACCAACAAGAAGCTGAACTCGGTCGGCATTAGCCACACGGGGACATCCGCGTACGTAAAAGATGGCACGGATACGTGGCGAACGTGTCTACTGCGGACGGCATTTCTTCATGGCGTACACTCCGTGGACTTCGCGCTTAAATGCTCACGTGCTGGAGGGACAGTATCAGGCCATGTTTGCGTTGGGGTTGATTGGCGCCGACCACGGAGCGGGATCGTGTTTAAGCTATCGAGTTACGAAACGTTTATGGGAGAGACACCAACAAGTATTGGGTGGATGCCGTCTATCGGTGCTGTTTGGGTGAAAGGAAGGCGGTATGACTACGGCCCGAAGCTTTCGGTTGCTGCCGGTGATATCTTCACAGTTACTATCGACTACGATTCACAGCTGCTGTCGTTTGCGTACAACGGTAAAAGCATCGGAGTTGCAGTGGGGCCAGAGGAGTTCCAACCACTTGGAACGACAATTGATGGGCTACCTGAAGTGGTGACAGCTGGTGTTTCGCTTTATGGGGCCCAAGATGTCGTTCAAGTTCGTCCGTCGGGCATCGCGAGGTCAACTTTATGTATCCATTGGCTGTTCGACTTGCACAACTCGCTAGCTTCCCTTGCTGGTCGCATAGCTAGCACACTGATTGCTGGGAATCCTATTGATGGCGTAGAGGAAGAGCTCTTACCGTGGCTGCAATCGCCACTGCTAAGTGGAGGCATCGCTGAGAATTGTGCTGGCCAAGATCAGTTTGGTATGCGGTGGAGTGATGCTTTACAAGCCGATTATGCCCGCTATCCGTCTACTGAACAGGCAGCGGGAACGGGAAGTTTAGCTCACAATGTTGATAATGATTCTGTTCTGAGGAAGCGTAGCTCTGGTGGACGGTTAGAAACTGAAGCTGCTAGTCAGCACGACTCTGCGTTTTGGGGAAATTGGACGGCAGACATGACCGAGCGTGGAATCGTGCAGCTTATTATGTCGTGGCTTGAAAAGCACAGCCCCGATCGTACCTTCTTGAGTCGTCTTGGAAGATTCCCGCCTTGTGAGCGATGGATGTGTGCAGCTTTAATCATGCACGCTCCATCCCACGTACGCGAAGAAGTCCAAGCGATTGCTACGGGGGCCGGCGTTAGTACCAGCGGTGAAGTTGTGGGAGCTGCGTTTTTCCTTGCCCACACCGATCTAACTCCTTCTGACGATCTTATCCAAGTCTGGAAGCGGATCATAATGCTTCGCCACTGGTTGATAAAGGCTAGACAAGAATATCGCGCGAGACAAGCAGACGAACCTTCGCCGACTCATACACTTTCGACAGCAGAGGCTCAAGAGTTTATAGAGACGAGTGAAGATTCCAGTTTAGCCAAGAGATTGAGGAGTGAGATTAACTTGGAGCAAAGCGTGGAGGTGCCAAGAACATTCGACGACCTCGTCAAGCAGGTGATTCAGCGAGCAGAATTCCTATGTAAACTGGCACCGCCGTCGGAGGAAGCTGAGCGACTCAAAGGAGACTCACAGATGGCGCTATTTAACTTGGCGGAGAAGTGGAGTGCTCAAACGACACCTCCATCACTGCAGCCGATGCTTGAACGCTGGAAGACGCTAGGGGAAGCGGATAGCTCAAAATGGTCGGGAATTGTCGATGTGCTGCGTGCTCAACATCGCTGGAGAGCTCGACGAGCCTCTATACATGGGCATGTCGGACCAACGAGTCACCAACCCGCTGAAAGTGATGGCAACGCAGGTATTGAAGGCTCAGAAGACCTGGTGAGCAAGAAATACGACTACACGAACAGCTTTTCGGCCATGATGAAGGCGTGCGAGCTGTACATTCGAGATGGGACTGGAGCTCCACCTGAAGTGCTGTCTCTATTGCTAGAGAGACGCCAGCGACGATCCGATTCTCGCCTCTTCGGTCTTCAAGCGATGAAGAGCATTATTTCGTTGCTGTCTTACGATTCGGCCATCCACAACGCGATTATCTTCCTGCGTCCTGCGATGAGAGGGTTTACCGAGAGCGAAAAAGAATCACGCGAACTGAACGATGGCCAGATTGTTGCCGAGACATTCCGAGCTACCGTTCGCCACCACTACTTGAAGGGACTGGAAGGCTGTAATCGCCAGATAATTGAGAGTGTTCAAAGTGCCTTCTGTGATCTCTACTCGTGCTTAGCACATCTGCTCGGCGGGAGCTCGGGCGATAGCGTGTCGGATCCACAGCTGAAACAAACGATTCTATGCGCGTGGAGTCTGGACTTTGAGCCACGAGATCACCAGTTCTTGCTTGACACTGGAATGCTGTCCAAGTTGCAAGAAATATTCTCCATCAGCTCGGTACTGCGCGAGGCAGTGGCTAACAACAAGCCCTCGAGTCTGTCGTGTAGCTCCGTACGTGAGTATTCAAGCATCAACTGGCATCCGTTGTCCGAGGAATTCGTCCAGCAAGGACTTCTTCGAAGCGGGTACATGACCAAGCGTGATGTGATCCGGCTAATCCATCGAGCTCCTGACTACGCGTGTTCAGCGGAATGGTGGAAGAAGAACGAACTTGATGTAAAGAGTACAACCAATGCAGTCCCCTTAACCGCTCGTCATACAGCGTCCTCGCTAGCTCTGCTGTATGCTGACATGATGGGTCGACTACAACAGAAATTACTTGGATCTCCGTCGCGTACCAACACTTGCAAAGTTCTTCTTTTCGGTGCCAAGATAGCGCCAACTACTGGACGTGGCACCCAGTCATCACCGAATCCGAAGCCGGATGAAGTTAGTTACGTGGAGATGCCAGCGCTGGGTCAAGTGAGAGATTTTACCGTCGAAATGTGGATATTCCCGACTGAGCTGGTGGCGTGCCAAGCCTTGCGATGCGATAATGGCGTCCAAAGTGGCAGCATTTACCTGGAATTGATCGGACGACACTTACAGCTAGCGATACCTGGAAATTTCCCGCGTGAACGATTATTTAGCTCGTACCAGTTCCAGACTTTCGAGTGGACCCATTGCTCGGTGGCCTACGATTCAATCAAGAAAAGCGTCCAGTTATTCGTGAATGGGGAGTTGGTGGAGAAAATGGCGTATGAACGTGTATGCAACAGTGTAAACTTCCGTGATTCTCGTCTTGGTTGCTGGATGAGTGAGGTAGACACTCAAGGCGCTGCGCTCACGAACATTTCGGCTCAGCAGAAGTTCAAGGGATCAATTGCTGAAGTTCGCATCTGGAGGATATCGCGTAGCCACCAAGAAATCGCGCAGGACTTCCAACGTAGCATTCCTTTGCCTGATTCATCTTTGCCCACGTCGCAAGTATTCTCCAACGACATGATCGGTTTGTGGCATTTGACTGAAGGGGAAGGGATCTGTGGCTATGACTGCGCTCCTGTATTGAAAGCAGCAACGGAAGATCTTGAAGCAAGAGGGTTCAATTCCACAATCGCGCACTGCCGCTGGGTTCCTACAAGTATTCCAGTCTTCGGAAATGATGCTGTGGACAACATGTCACCGAGTGAATGGAGTCGAGTCGTGGCGTGTATTTCGTCCTTCCAACGCAAAGTTCGGTCGTGGTTAATGGGTCAATTTAACGGCTCAGTGAGGCTATCGAAACTGGTCTGCGAGCATGACGAGCATGTTGCAATTCAGAAGTGGAGCCAGTTATCTCGACTTGATAGCGATGATGGCGTAGACTTGTCGGACAGTGATGACGCCTACGTGAGTGGTCATACCGAGTTTGGTGGAGGGAACAGCCAGTCGATGGATGCGACTACGTGTCGACTACTTACTCAGTGGAGTGCTTGTACAGACGAGGAGATGATTATTCGTAAGCAGACGAGAAGATGTGCTTGGGTTGTGTTCCGGTTCTTAGCTTCGACTGGAATAAGTGGTGCTTACGAGCGACGCGAGGGAGAGGCCAAGTCTGTTGCTGCTGTGGCGAAACTGAAGCGAAAACAGCGGCTTCAGAAGGCTGGTAGCTCTGGTAATGTGATGGCTTCTGTTGGCGCTTCGAGTTCGGGTTTTACAGATGAAGACGCTGCCGCACGCACAGCTGAAGCTGCAAGTGATGCAGCCAAAAGTGCAGCGACGAACCGAGAACTGGAAGAGCCTGTGCTTCAGACGTTGTGGTTCTCCAAAGAATTCCACCGAAAAGTGTTTGAAGTTCTTGAGAAAGAGCTGATTCAAGGCAAAGGGTTAACGGAAGAAGCCGAAGGGCTGACGCGTGCTCAGCGTATGCTTCGTTCCGTGTCTACGCCAGTTCAAAAGAGGGGCGCAAGTCTTCGTCAGTATCCAAGCGATGTAGCACGTGGCAAATCTGGATTCGTCAACATCCACCACGCTCCGAGTGATTTAACGGGGGACAGCCATGTGCTGGAGCCTCTGGAAGTCGAGACGCATTTGTTCGGGGTGTTGCTGTTCATGCTCTCTCAAAGCCAGCAACCCCCAGCGATCACACATCTAGTGCGTCCCCATATGCTTCGAGGGCTACTTGAAATGCTTCGTCTAGCCTCCCCTCGATCCCAGCGCGTTGTTAAGCTACTTCTCCGTCGGATCTGCTGTAGCGGTAGCGTTAAACCGTCCGACGTTGGTGCCATCCTCGGGTCCGAGTCTGTGCTGATTGATTTGCTACTGGATCAAGTAGCTGAGTCCGTGTGCAGCACCGCTGCACCGATGGCGACCCATGCAGTGAACGTTCCGGCAAGCAGCGCGTTGGTCGGAACTGACAGCTCGATGGCGTCTACCGAGTCGTTAAGCAACCCGATCGGGTTCCATTCTGGTCAGATCTCGCTGGTCGTGGCCTCAGAAAGTGTGGCGCTGTTACGACGGCTATTGATGGAGAAGCAATGGCAACAAGGAGTGGCAGAGAACTTGTGCAACGCAATTCGCAGCATCACACCGATTCTGGCTAGAAAGAAGTCCGGCCCACCGTCGCCAGACGCGAGAACAACCGCAGACCCGTCGGACATTCGCTTCCGCGCAGCAATTATTCGCGCCGTGGGCGCTCTTTGCGTTTTAGGCTCTCATGCGGACTGCATACGGATTGGTGGGAAAGTTGTTGTCGCTGCTCAAACTGCCAATGGAAACGGGACCGATCTAAGTGCAGATGGCGGTGCGCAGTTGGTGAGCGCTACGTTGATCGAGATGAGCTCTCACGCCTCGACAGTTCGCGTTACGTTCCACCCTACGTCGTCTGAAGCTGACTTTGATCCTGGGCACAATGTTCAAGATGTGAAGCTGTCGTCTTTGTCGCCGACTGAAGAGATTTGCTTGCCGCCAACAGCAGCTCCACTTACGCTGGACATGATGCCAGTGATTCTGCAGCTCGCATCCTTGGACGAGACGAGTGTGTTGAAAGACTTTGACAGCTTATGGAGACTGCAGATCCGATCTCGTGCCCTATTGGCTTTGGAAGCTCTACTGCGGAACTCGCTGGACGTGACGAAGAGCTTCACGCATGACACTCTGGCGCAGAATCTTCTCCGGTTTGCGTTGACTCCGATCAGTCTTAACAGCTTTGTGAGTTTACCGGTGCTACAAGAGAGAGGTCGAATGATTCTATGCAGATTGATTGAGTCTTCCACGCCACTTGGAGGAGCGATGTTCCGCGGCTTACAGGAGCCGACAGCGCCTGCACTTGCAGCGTCCGAGTCAACGAGTTTCTCTGGTGTGGAAGCCAACGATGATCCTGCTGAAGAAGAGACGGAAGCTCATCATGTGCGCAGAGGCTTCGCGTCCACGTTAGC
This sequence comes from Phytophthora tentaculata, assembly GCA_033557915.1. Lineage (NCBI taxonomy): Eukaryota > Oomycota > Peronosporomycetes > Peronosporales > Peronosporaceae > Phytophthora > Phytophthora tentaculata. Next base: position 1,420,547 of record JAUCEA010000009.1, read on the forward strand.
TGCAATGGGCTTCGAGTTTGAATTGTGTATGGCAGCGTTGGAACACTCTCGAGATGACCCAAATCTGGCGGTGGAATGGCTGATGGGCGACGGTGCATCAACGTACCAGGAACGTCAAGAAGCGCAGCGTCTAGCCCAGGCCAATATTGCTGCGCACGAGTTGGCTGAAGGCGAAGGAGGTCCGGGGCTTACACTTGAAGCGAAGGCTGCAGAGCTTCAGAATATCTCTGGGATGCCTTATTGTCTGGCCTTTTGTGCGCTCGAGCTGTCGAATAGTGACCCGAACCGTGCGATGGAGTGGCTCATGGAACACGGCAACAATTACGCCGAGAAATTCGACTCGCTGGACCTGTTAACGGACACTTTCTCCGCTGCACGGACAGTTGTCCTGGAGGATCGAGCAGCAATGGAAGAAATTGACCAGCCCGACCCGCTAGTGACGACTTCTGGCCGCCAGGACGCTATCGCTGCCGAGTATTTGGGGTCGGCTGCATCGACGCGAAACGCAGAGCTGTCTTACGCATCTAACGTCGACGCTATGGCTGTGACTCTCGCTCCAATCTTGGCTCCTGGACCTGCTAAACCCAGCACTACTACAGCGACACGCGACGCGAGTATGACTGCGTTCTCACCGCTGGATCCAGAGTATTTGACTCCGAATGTTCTTTTGACGGTGACCAGCGACATTGGACCTGTTCAGCGATTAACTACCAGCGGACGAACCGGTATATACAGACGGTATTCGCCCGAAGACGGTGTGTTGATCACGTTCCTGAACACCGAGTCTGGCGCGTATGAAGACGAGTGGCATTTCCCACGCGACTTGCGTCGTATTGTGAGGATCTACGACGAGCCGCTGGAGAGTGTGGAGAGCATTCATCGCGTTGCGCTGCGGACGGAAAACGCGCTGTCCACGTATTATGCCAGACGCGCAGTCACAGCCTTGCTCTGCGCTTTTAATTCTATCGGGATCGGTGCTTCAGATGCCTCTGTGGGTCAGGATCTCGAAGACAAGCCACCGGTAGTGCCATCTTCGCTTTCAAGTGAGATTCTCAGCGTCGTTGGAGGTCCACGCCAGTTCGTTAGCCTCTTGAAGATGGTGGCAGCGTCCGAAATGAATTCTTCTCAGCATACGGAAGTGGAACCGAAGACAACAAAGACCTCGGTGAATGGAAGTGCTAAGCCCACAGGCGCTGACTGCACTGAGCAAAATTTCTCTTTGTTGACCAGTTTGCAGACAATTACGTTGAGAATGCTCCGTGAAGAAGCGCGGACACAGAAGTTCGCGAGCTCTGAAGTGAGTTTCTCCCGTACTAACCGAGAGCTGGGAGTTAACAGCGAACTCTTAAAAGTCCCTGGAGTTCCAGAGCACGACGAAGATGACGATGACGAGGATTTGAGTCGAGCGATTGCAATGTCCATCGAAGAAATGCAGCCACTTCCTGCTGAGCGACTACATCTGGATGATGAAGAGAAGACTGAAGAACCTTCCAGACACATGAGAAGAGCTCGACAGCCGTCGGATACTGAAGCGCAAGAGGTCGCAAGCGCTTATCTGGGCGGCGGAATGGACGACCACGACGGTCTGCTATCCAGTGTGCTAGTCAAAGAATGCGCCAGTCATTTTGTGGAGTCTACGCGGATGGCAGGAGACGGCGCAGGCGAGGCGTCAGCAGTCCAGGAGTTCCAGTCGTTGCACCCATATTTTGGTCGATGCGAGTACGCTCGAGCCGTCAGCATTGATAGCTCGTATCGCTGTCTGCGTATAGTATTCGATAATCGCTGCCAATTAGGAGCTAAAGCCAAGCTGACGTTCTTCGCGGACCCGGAATGTGAAGACCGTATCGGTGTTGTGGACAACGCGATGACGACTTCGTGTCATCTTCTTCCCGACTTGATCATCCACTCGCATCAGTTCTGGTTCCGCTTCTCGGCGTCGGAAGAGAACGCCACAAAGGATAATGGCTACGGCTATCGCTTCCAAGTCAAGCCGATGGCGAATATCCGCTGGACGAAAGAGACCGAGGTGCTGGCAAGTCCTTCGCTCGAGTGGGCGTGCTGGGTATTGGAGCTATTGCTGAACGACGCGATCGATCTAGTAGCTCATGGAGCAGTACATAACCGCAGAGTCTACGGCGCACTCGTGCGCTATCTGCGCTCACCTGGGGCTCCATTTAAGGGCCGTGTGGTGCGTTTACTCCAGCAATTGTTGCACCGTCCGGAGCTGTTCCCGGCAGACGAAGTACCTGAACTGGATGCGTTGGAATCGATTTCTCGACTGGCTTTGAGTCGTGCAGAGCTTGACAGAGCGAGTGGCACGGTGTTCCTCTCCGCTCACTTGTTGCAGTTAGTGGAACTGTCGATGATGATTTCCTCCGCATCGACGATCTTCAGGTGCAAACTTGACGGCGCCAGCGCTGCATCGCCAATTCTGACAGTCCCGTTCGAGTTGCCTGTTCCTTTCGAGCGGAAACGTGTGTGCGACAGTCTCAACGACGTGGCAGAGCTCACCAGATTCTTGCTCGGACAAACGACGGGTTTGCCTCAACATATCTTGGTTGCAATCTGGCTAGAAGTGTACGGATCCTCCGCCGTCATTGAGACTTCACATCCGTATGCTGCTGGAACGCCGTTAAGCGGCCTCGTGGCGTTTGAAGGAGCCCAAGCTCTTCGGATAACGTTCGACTCACGCTGTTCACTCGCTCCAGGTCAAGATCAAGGCATGTCGCGACTGGAACTGGCCACGTTTACGCTGGTTGCTCGAGAAGGTGGCGAGCCTGTGAAGGAAATCCGTAGCAACCGGACGTATGCGGGGGAGAGTGGCTGGCCCGAAGGTCCGATCTCTCATGACGGCAACAACCTCGAGTACACGTTCCATGCTGATGAGAATGCAGGCGATCACTTCGGCTTCGCTGCGACGGTGAGTGCTCTAGGTATCCCCAAGGAGAAGCAGACAGCTCGCGCGACAGTACAAGACATGGGGCTTCTTCTGGAGAAGCTGGTCTCGATGCAAGCAGAGCGTGAGCAAGAGAATCACTGGACTCAAGACATGGACTTGCAGCTGGTGGACTGGGTGAACAACCACGTGGAACCGGGCGCGTCGCTGTCATCTACTACTCCAGCAACTACGAGACATTCAGTCGACTTGCAACCAGCAGATATCAAGCTGAACCAAACGTTGGACGGCTTGAGATGCTCACAGCTACTGGGCCTGTCGCTGGAGTCACTGCAGCTTCGCTTTGCGTTGCTCAAGTACCTGAATCTCAGTCTCCAGCACTGCTTGCCGCTGCTGGATCTGCGCGACACGAAGTCCCCATGGACGATCGCCCACCGACTGCGACAGCTGAGTCATTGTGTCTTCTTCGACATCAAGAGCGCACTAGTGGAAGCTGCAGTCGAGGCCACGAATGTTCCTGGTGAGACTTCCGGTAGCTCGCAACAGACTGCACGCATCACTTTGGACCGGATGCAGGCGCTCGAATCACGAGATGATCGCGAGGTGGAGCCCTCAGTCTCGGAGTGTTTCTTCGCACAGGCATTCCGCCAGCTATACGCCGTGGATCCAGCGCTACTGAGACGTCAAATCGACAGCAAAGGTCGGCTATTCAGCGTCAAGTTCCGTGGCGAAGAGGGCGTAGACTGGGGTGGAGTCTACCGCGAAGGAGCCACGTCCATGGTCGACGACTTGTTCTCTCCACACTTTTCTTTGTTCGTCTTGTGTCCCAACGGCCAGCACGACACCGGCAACAACCGGGGGATGTATCTGCCCAACCCAAAGTGCACGTCTCCAGTCGCTATGCAAATGTTCGCGTTCGTGGGCCAACTACTCGGCATCTCGCTGCGTACTCATGGCGACTTCCCGTTCATGTTGCCGTCTCTGGTGTGGAAGCAATTGCTGGGTCAAACACTCACTCGCGGCGATCTCGAGGACACGGACGCCATGTTCATCCAGATGCTGGACGGGATCGCTAACTGTGAGAACGATGGCATCTCGACCGAAGAAGAGTTCGCGACGGCGTTTGCTGGTCTGGAGCTGCGCTTCACGGCATCGTCTTGTACTGGAGAGGAGATTGAGCTGGTCCCAGGCGGTCGTCTGGTTACAGTGGAGTTCCACAACCGATTGGAGTATTGTCACCTTGCAGAACGTGCTCGGTTGGAGGAATGTAGCGCGCAGGTGGCTGCGATGGCTCGAGGGTTCGCGACGCTCTTCCCTCGACGCGTATTGACGCTGCTGGCATGGCAGGAGCTGGAAATCCTCGCGTGTGGCTCGCCTAAAATCGACTTGGACCTCTGGAAACGCCACACGCGATACGACGGCTACGCGGAGGATGATCTGACCGTGCAGCTCTTCTGGGAGGCGCTGGCTGAGTTCTCAGATGAACAACGAGCTGACTTTGTGCGCTTCGCATGGGGACGCAGTCGTCTACCGCGCGGCAAGTGGCCGCAGCCGTTCAAGTTGTCCAAGAAAGGAGGACGCGATGCCACGCGCAGTCTACCGGTTGCTCACACGTGCTTCTTCTCGGTGGAATTACCGCCCTACACATCGAGAGAAACGATGCGCTCCATGCTGCTGGCTACGATCACCTTCGGTCTCGGCGGCATCCTAATGGCTTGAATAGGTTTTCATCTTTATGAAATATTCGACTTGCTTATTGCACAATAATCAGAAACGATAACGCAGTCGCTTACTTGACTCACTCTCGCTTCATGTTTTGTTTTCATCATCTGCTCAGTGGATAATTGTGATGCTGTGTGTGTTTTATCTGTCGCCTTTCAGCGGCTTCAGTTTACACGCGCTTGAAGTTCTCAAGTCCGCTGCCTACAATACTGCAGTTCTCCACCTTCATGGCTTGCTGCACCGCCTCGTGGTTGAACTCCGTGGACGGCAGCACAACCTGCGCGGTCTGACTGATAGCAGCGAGAGGGCCGAGCGAAAGACCAGTCTCCTCGCCGGTCAGTAGGATCTTGTCCGTTGCAGTCAAGTTCAGGCTGCAATTAAAATAAACAATAAAAAAAAGTTAGCATAAAATACCATTAATTTACCGGTAGCTGCAACTCCGAACCTCTTAGCTAGCGTCTCAGCGCGCTTGAGTAGGTCACCGTGCGTCAGCACCGCGCTCTTCTTGGGGTTCTGTCCCTCCACCTCTGGTAATAACAGGAAAGTCTCCCGTTAGCTACCATAAACCTCTGAAACATTATAAATTACTTACTCGAATAAGTGACAGCAAGCGGCGTCTTGTCGTCAAGCGACTTGGACAAGGCCTTCATGGCGTACGGCTCGGGGCTGTTGACCATCATTCCATTGAGGTTGATCATACCCTCCACCGGCTCCCAGCTCGTAGTGATGACGCTGTGCAGGTGACGGAAATTCTTTGGGCGGAAGACCTCCATGCGCTCGCGGACTAGCAAGATATCAAACATCACAGACTGTCAGCTCTCTATCATCGCATACCGACTTCAAATGCATCTAGTCTCACAGGTAGCAAGCTCCGGGAAGAGGTTCTGCACGATCTCGGTCTGGTTGCGACCTGCCTGCTTGGGCTCGAACACGAGGCCGCTGGCCTTGCTGTCCTGCAGGATGAAGGCGATCTCCTCGGCCTTGGACACTTCCGGCTCGATCACGGCCAGCGTCAGGCCCGCACGGGCTGCAGCCAGCTGCGTCAGCACGTTCTCGACGCTGTTCGGAAGCCACACGGCCACCACGTCGCCGCGCTGGAACTGCAGGTCCAAGAATCCGTTGGCCAGCTCGTCCACCGAAGCGTTCAGCTCCTTAAAACTCCAACGAATGTCCTGGGTGACGCTACGCAGCGCCTCCTTGTGCGGAAGACGAGCCACCGCCTCGTCCAAAGTGGCACCCACCGTGCTGGCGGCGCGGACGCCCATGGCCGCGCGCATCAGGCCCTTGGAGCGAACGAGAGCGAGCATCCTTGTACCTGTAGTGTCACCCCCGGAAAATGAGCGGCTCCGATAGAGTTGTGAGATACGCAACATTGTGTGAAGACCATAAAATAAAGTGATGTGGTATACATAAGGTATACATACCTGCCAAAAGGCAACACGAAAAATAATGCTCGTGCCCGTGGTGACGGATGCGGCGGCGAAGGAGTGGTGTTTGCTGGAGTTTCAGGGCGACCTGATCCCTGAGAAGCCCGACCTGCGCGGCCTTGATGTAGGTACGCTGCGCCACGGTCACGGTGGCGAGATCACGCTGCGCATCGGCAACCACGTGCTGGCAGGGAAAGTTGCTAAGCTGCCCAAGCCATTTGCTATCCTGCAGAAAGATGGCGGAAGTGATGGTGACGTGGTCATGGCAGGAGATGGAAACGACGCAGCTGGACAGACCAAGTACGAGGTGGTGGGCATCGCCCGCACGCGCGTCGTGTTCGCATCCAGACCCAAGCCCGTGCTGGACTAGATCGTCGTCGTGATCGCTAAATTAAATAAACTGTTGCTATGTTCGAAGCGAATCTACAATTAACAAACAACCAGGCCCCAATGAGCGATACATATAAGATGAGCGAATGGTTTACAACCATCGATGAGAACTCAACTTAGATTTCTAGCGCAACAATCAAGGTAAAAGAACAATATCTGCGTAGCGTACGCTGAAGTCTGCTCTTGCCATCGTCATTTGATAAACACTTGTCGTCATGCACAATTTGTATCATGCTCGTCGACGTCCAGTAGTGCACTATTACTTGAAGTAATATCTTTCAGTACGAATTCTCGCTGCTAAACTTAACCCTTCAACCACCGGCCAAAAAATCAGGGGTATATTTTGGTCATAATGGTGGACCGTCCAACATAATTAATATAGAACTTTGTATGTGTCACTCCTAAGTGCGGTTTTGTCGCGGGAAGGTTTTGGTTAGGGGAGAGGCAGCTGGCGTGTAAGGCCATGCAATATCCAACATGTTCAAGTAATATGTTGGCTTGTGATGCTGAAGGACATTGGCGTAAGATGGACGGGCCAACATATCCAATGCCCTTTTTATTAGATACAGCGCACAAACTGAAAAAAAATGAATTTACAGCCCATGATGAAAGCCAAAATGGGTTGTTGTGCATTAGGCAAGGCTAAAAAAAGGCGAACGCCGGCTCTGAAGAGTCTGTGCTGTGCTTACTCATTCTCGCGCCTGGTCGGATCACAGTCCTTTGTCTCCTCCGCTCCCTCGTTCATGTCCACACGACGCCTGCTCACACGCGGGCGCTTTTGTCCAGGGCGTCGGTCCTGCACGCGGCGATCGTCCAGCAGTTGCTGCGGAATCTGTTGTCCGTTGCCCCAGTCTTCGTGTCAGATGCAGAAGCAAGTCTTCTCCTTGCCGTCACGCTCCACGTTGCACAGGTGCTTCCTGCAACACAGTACCAGCTTACTATATGATCAAAGAAGCGATAGAGACTAACTCACCGTAGGTTGTCCACTGAGCACCCAGGGCAGTAATATTTGGTGAGCTTCCGTGGTACTACCTGGTACACAGCGCACACCTTGCATGACCGCGCCACGCGCTTCCTTCCTTTCTCCGTGTCCGTAAAGGCCGGGAACTGCGCGAGGTGGTGCTCTTCCTGCTCGCGATCAGCGGCGCCGTCCTCCAGCGCGCTTGCATCAGCTCGAGACACGGGGGAAGCAGCCGTTCTGCCTGCAGCTCTCGTAACAGCCTTAGACAAAGTAAGAAAACGTTAGTCACATTCTCCACCTTCGCCAAATAATTTGGTTTACCTCAATTTCTTCGAATTTGTCGTCATCAATGGCCAAAAGCTGCTCGTGCAGAGTCTCCATAAACTTGTAGTGCTTGGGTTTCTTCTGCCCAGTAACTCTCATGTGGTAGCGATGGACAATGAATGCGTTTACTATTGCCATGTCCACAAATCCAAAAAAACAAGGACCGGTAGTACTTGCGCGATTTGTAGGCCAACTGCATGCTGTATCGCTGCATACGAAGCTGGTCGTGAACGTCCGCGCCACCCATCCACCTTTGATAGTCTCTTACTTGACCGGGTGCTGGAAAATTCTGTTTTTCACTCCCAACTCTGCGATCTAAAAACAAAAGATAAAATGTTAGCTCATTCCTCCAACATATTGTGAGCACAAGATTACTATCCAACATAACCTCCAACATATGGAACTTACACACTGGTCCAAGCGAGCGACTGCCACCGGACGAAATCATGTGGACAGGGTGGTTGTCCATCCACCTTGCGGCCGTAATCTGCGGGAATTTTTTTTCCAGCCAACTTGACGGTTCCCCGAACAGGCTGAGACGGCTTTGCGTGCACCTTCTTCTTTTTTTTGTGATGACGCCTTCTGCACAACCTGCACGCCGAGTTTGGATGGTCCCAGTGAAGTAGATACGCCGGTGTAGCAGCTCGAGAGCTAGCACCAGCGACGTGTAGTACCGATCGGTAACTACAAGTCGGAAGGGAGCCTTGGCCGAACGAGGGACTAACGCGTCAATGTTCCTTATTACAGCCGCCGCCCCACACAAATTGTCAGCTGGTACGGGAACTGCCAGGTGAGTCTTCGCTCCAACATATAACTCGATCCTATGTTGGATATAAATTGACAGTGGATCGATATGTTAGCTATATCCAACATAATGAACTTGTCCAAAAAAAAAGCCCGACGAGCTTATAGCTCGCGGGATTTTTTGTCTTTCAGCATTGGACGCACCTCATGCAATACGCCGTCTCCCCACAGCACGCAGCAAAGAGCTTGGCTCCCCACTTGTGCAGTTTCTGCGGCAGGTATTGTCGTGTCGGATTCCGGCGGGCCTTGGTCGGGATGATGGCTTCATCGAACGCGATGACCGGGCCGACCTTGTATCCGCAAAGGTCTATTGAAGGCTTAAAACGATACTGCGGACCTTCCACCCTCTATCAACGCTGGCTTGAGAAGCGTTGTTGTTTGTGAAGTGAAGGTTTTGCATCACATGATCGAATCGATTTCGGGAAAGCCAGCGGCCAAACGTCCCTGAAGGAACGGCGCCGTGCTGTCTCTGGCTCCAGTGGGCCGATAGACCCCGTACTCGAAGGCAATGCATCCGCGCAATCAGCAAACCGAGAAGACGTAAGATTTCGGAGGGCTCCACAGGTCTCACTGATCGTATGCGTTCTCGTACTTCATTCTTGGACTCTACGTTGTCCGGGTTAGCCTTGTTCTGAGCCTTTCGTATCTCTGCTACACGTTTTGGGATGTTCTGCAGATGGTACTAATTTGTCTCTTTTTGAATCTGCCTCCACAGTTTAGGAGGTAAGAAATAGAAGAAAAGCGCCAGCGGGTCCTCAGCACCCGCAAAAAGGATGGACTGGAACCGTAAGGGCCCTGGTACAGCTCCGAATAAGTAGGGTCAGGTCCAAATTGCGTGGTGTCTAAAGAAAAACACATCAGAAGTGAGTGTCTGTAAAAATAAAAATGTCAGATATTGCGTATAACTGACCGTATTCCCAACCCGTTTTTCGCATTTCCTTCATGACAGTTTAGTTTGTAGCTACTTCCAAAAACTCACTGTCAGGTAGTTCTTCAGTTGCATCAGCTTCTTCATCACCTGACGAGCATTCCAACTCCCACACGCCCTCTTCATCGTCCTCATCGAAGTCACCAAAATCTCCAAGCTCGCTGGAGCTGTCATCACTTTCAGAGTCAAGAACAGTTACAGTTCCAGCTCCACCTTCCGCGGCAAAGCAGGGATCGCCGTCCGGCAAGCTTGTCGTCTCGCCACATTCCACAACAGCAACGTCGTCATACTCATCATCGCTATCTTCAGAGTTTGCGTGGTTTGTGGTTGTGCGTTTTCGTTTGCCAACACTATCGGGGAGATTACACATTGTGGGACTACGTCTGGGAGTCGTCACCTCCGTCAATGTTGGTTCGGATGTTGGAGGTGGGGTCCTACTTGCACTTGAAGTTGGATCCGATGTTTTGGTTGGAGGTCCGGGCACTTCATGAGTCGATGTTGGCTCCGATGTTGGAGGTCCGTCAACCACTGGGGTCGATGTTGGCTCTGATGTTGAGGTCCCGCCGCTGCTGTAAGGGGACAAACACATGTTAGCAATCAAAAAAAAAGTTGGAGGCGATGTTGATTCGCGACTCTTACCGATTCTCGATGTTGGAGTTGATGTTGGATCATCCTGGTCGTCATCTTCGTCTTCGTCACTTGTGCCAAAAATCTCCCGTAATTGCAGACTCTTGATCGTTCCAGCAACAGTGGCGCGCACAACACTCGCTACGCTATCGCCAGAGGTTGAAGATTGGGCTGGCGCTTTCTTCTTCGCCGCCGTCTTCGTTTCGACAGCGCCTTTTGTTTCGCAGGGCCTTTCTTTTTCGCAGGTTCCTTGGCCTTCCCTGTCGCCTTGTTTTTCGCAGGTGCATTGGCCTTCGTCGTCGCCTTCCCCTTCGCTTGTGCCTTGACCGTCGCCTTTGGTTTTGCAGGAGCCTTCGTCTTCGTCGTCGCCTTGGGCCTCGCAGATGCCTTGGGCTTCACAGGGGCCTTGGGCTTCGCCTGAGACGTCGCGGGTACTTTCTTACCGGGTCCGACTGGGATCGGCATTTTTCCCTTTGCGAGCGCCGTTCTTATCTTGATCGACGGTAGGCGTGGTTCAGGAACTTCATCGGAGCTCCGCAGCCGTCGCGCACGTCGCCGCAAGTCTTCGATCTTGCACTTCTCCCCCGCTGTCATCCTGCGCGCCGAAGCCTTCCCCGCTGGAGCTACCATTGTCCCACTTGGTAGAAAATTTGAAAATGAAAAGGGAGGCGATCAGGAGCCACACATCGAATCTTTGTACCTTTTTATAGGTTCTCCTGCCTTTCCCTTTCCCAGGAGTCACCTCTACACCTGTGCATCGGCTCGTCTTTTTACAAATTGACCTCAGAAAAAAATACTTCGAGTCAGTATTGATCAAAGTCAAATACTTAAATCAAGTCAAAATCTTATTATGTTGGTGGGTCCAACATGCGTAAAGACGTGGGGTTTAGGTTTTCAAAAGCTATACTCTGATTATGTTGGACCCTCCAACATACGGGGGTTGAAGGGTTAATTTTAGAGTCATTCAACGTATTAATAAATGGCGTCCCAACTTGGGACGCCATTTATTAATACAATGGCACACTATAGTGAAATCAAGCCTATTTCTGTTTTATCCTACCGTTTGTCCTAGCAAAAGGCTCACTGTGCCGATTCTTTTTTTTTCTCTTAAGATTTGGGCGCTTCTGGGCGCTTCTTAAGAAAAAAAAGAATCGGCACAGTGAGACTTTTGCTAGGACAAACGGTAGGATAAAAACAGAAATAGACTTGATTTCACTATAGTGTGCCGCAAAATTTATCCTATAGGATAAAATTTGCGGTACACTATAGTGAAAGTAAGCTTAAAGTATTTTTATCCTTCCATTTGTCCTACATTTTCAGTGAGGTACATTAGTGTCAATTAGTTTTCCTAAAGACTACCTATGTCCTGTCAACCAGCCGTCTCGAGCCCATCCAGTCCCTTCTTCATACCTTGGTGAATGTCATCACCAACTCCCGCCAGCGTCTACACAGCGCCAAGCTCGTGTCCCGCAAGCCCCTCCGTCAGGTTTCTCGATATCCAATGGGCCACATCTCTGGTTGCGTGTGTGATAACCTCTCCCCATCGTGGTTGGAGCTGTCCCACCGCATTTGGGTTGAGTTGTACGCTCCTTTGGTGACCCATCGCTTCGTTTGCCAACGCATCCGCAGCCGTGTTGTGCTCTCTTCTATGATGCTGCCACGTGATAACATTCAACCTTTCTGCCAACCTGCGGCACTTCCAGTAAATAGGTTGCAGATGCTGTGCAAGTGGGGCGCGCCTGCGTGCATGTTGGTGGATGATCAGTGCACTGTTTCCAATCGCGTGCAGCGGATACCAGCGATGCTTCGCGCAAGCTTGTAATCCCACCAGCAACCCCATGTTTTGTGCTAAGTTGTTGTTCGTTGTCCTTGCCGCGTATGACATGCTTGCCAGCCAGCACACTCGGACAGGTTCCGCTAGTAGCCCCATTTCGACGATCACCGCCCCGCTTCCGCCTGGGCCAGGGTTTCCCCTCGAACCGCCGTCAAAGAGAAGTAGATATCGTCTAGTGCCTGGTAGAATGCACTCCCCGATGGCTGGCGCCCACGCTTGAGTGAGCGCGTGACGGACGATACTCGTTGCGTGCATCCATGAGTCATCCATGCCACTTGCCGCAACATGTGCGTGTGCCCGTCCGTACCCGGTCCACAGCCTCGCTCTTAGTAGTGTCTCGTGAGCCGAACCCACATTGTTCAAAGGGTCGAAATGAGCGACCCGCCACCTCCAAACCGCTTGAAAATACAGCGTCACCCCCATAGTCCAGCATGAATCTATCAGTTTGTTCACCCTTGCTGTGAGCAGCATGTGGTCCCTTGATGAGAGATACGGAAATAGTTGATCGGCAATGTCCCACACATCACCAGGGACAGCATCCACACGGAGCGAAAACATCATGTGCTCCAGTCGGTCCGTTGGCACTCCAAGCCTGCGCCAACGCTGGATAAAGACCTTCCGAAGGACTGTCGCCCTTGGACAAGTCCAGAATACATGGTGTAATGTAATACCCCTCTCCCGGATACACGTATCATGCGGACAGCCGACTCCCGCAGTGGTCGGCATATACAAAGAGAAAGCGTGAGCTTTCAGTCGATACAGGACTTGTTTCTCCCCAGGGCCCGATCCCTGGAATTACCCGAGTCTGCTTCCAGTCTAACTCACCTAATCCGTCCGCAGCAGGCCGACTATGGCTTCTCCATTTGGCTGCTCTGGTATCCAGCATGCCATATGCCCGTGTGCGCGACCTCTTCGAGATTAGCTCCTTATATCTCCTCCGTGTTTGGCTCCATCGACGATTTCCCACCCACAAGCAAACCAGTCGCGAAATGCGGGGATGCGGGTGTAGATACACCACTTTCGCCTCCGGGTGCAATGTGTCTTGCATGTAGCGCGTTAAAGCCTGCTGACTGTGGACCTGTGCCGTTGCCAGACTGCCCCCGCCAGCCAGCGTCTTTGCTACGGGGATCTCTGCACCTGTTACCTCCACAATTACCGGTGTCCTGGTCGGACAGGATGCGAAACGAACCTCGTCCGATCCACTGATGCGATTAGTCAGCCCCGGGAAATTCAGTATCAGGAGGAGTGCAAGCTCTTCGGGCTGCCTGAATAGGGTCGCCGTTCTCCGTTTTCGGGCATAGAGAGCCGTGAAAGTTAATCGACCCCGCCCATGGGCTGTCCAGTGAATGATATATCTCAGTCGGCGACCGAGCTGACATAGTCTGCTGAACATTTTGGTAGGAATGCAGCGTTCCCCGTCGTCATTATATAGTTCTAAGTCCCGGATGTTAGTGTAAGGTAACCATTCCAGGCACTGTTGCCCCATCTCTCTGCGTTCAACCGTGTTCACAGCCTGCAGTACCGTCCCACACAATCCAGACGCATCCGCGTTCAAAACCCCGCCAATCCAGGCGGCCACGTAGACTCCAAAGTACGCCGCCAAATTGAAGAGAGCCGTCACCATGGCTGCTTTACCTGTGATCTTCGTGTGTCCTCCCCAGGTCGTTACCATGGCAATCCCAGACTCCCACATTGAGCTACGATAACTTGAAGGTGTGCGTGGCAACAAGCTGATACCCGGTGTGATGTACTGTGGCCCAGCGTTCGTGCTCCTGCTAATAAGTAGATCTCCAAGCATGTGCGTATACCATGTTCCATTTAACGCCCAGTGCTGAACCGCTGTGGCTGCCATGGCCAATAGTTCAGACCGAAGGCTGGGAACCGCTAGTCCTCCGTGTCTGTGAGGTAGCTTTGCCGTCTCATCCGCTAACCACGCTCTTGAGCCGGCCATAGTTTCAGAGAAGGAGCCAAACCAGACGAAGTTCTTAATCTTCTTCGACAGTCTCTCCACAGTTGTGGGGATGGCCATGCATGCCGTCCAATGTAGGTCAGTTTGGGGACCACTATGGCGTGTGCAAGCAAACTCCTTTGGTCCACTGTAAGGGTCTTCTGGGATGCTAAAACCAATGCAGTAAGGAGTTGCTTTTCAGCAACCTTCCAAGTCATTTCAGGATCGCGGGTGCTTCCTACCTGCAACCTCAAATATCTGCCGAATACCGTTGCAGATTGATACTGGAGAGGTCTTGGTAACTCTAAAGCATCTTGAGTCCCGCGAGTGGATAACGATATCACCATTGTCTTGGCCTCATTCAGTCGCAGACCTGACGCGTTTCCGTTCTGCCCCGCCAGACCCAGTAGCCGAGGTACATAGCTTGGTGAATGTAGGTAAGATGCCGTGTCGTCCGCGTAACCTCCAACCCGTAACTCGAATTCAGCCCCATTGCACTTGATCCGGACTCCAGCAAGTAGTTGGTCTCCATGTAGCATACGATATAGGGAATCCAGCGCGAGAATGAAGAGTAATGGTGCTAAAGGACAGCCCTGGCGTATTCCACTGGCCACCCGCACCACCCGTGATTTTGTACCGTTCGCAATGAAACGAACCGTCGTGCCCTCATGCAGGTAAATTACCGATCGAACGAACTGTTCCGGGTAGCCGTGTCTACGCAGTATCTTAGCGAGAAAATCCCGAGAAAGCGAATCATGCGCCTTCTGGAAGTCTAACAACAGCGCTATCGCCGACTCTTGACCGCAATCGAGTTCGCTCATAAGTTGTGCGACGTCAAATAAATCCACCGTCTCGTGGATCGTTCTACCGGGGACGAATCCATTCTGGTGGGGGTGAATTATCTCTGGGAGCGTGAGACTGACCCTAGTAGCCAGGATCCTCGTAAAAATCTTGTAATCCGAGTTAAGTAGTGCTAGTGGGCGATGATTGAGTGGGTTCGACCTGTGTCACCCGCCTTCTTTAGGCAACATATGTTCGCCTCCAAAAAGGAATGGGGGAACACCCCGTCCACATACCACAAATTGTAAACCCTTGTGAGTATTGGTACCAGCTCCGTGGCGTAGTCGCGGTACCAGTCGTTACCCAACCGATCCGGACCACACGCTTTACTGCTTTTGCATGCACCCAAAGCAGTGGTGACTTCTTCTTCCGTGATTGGAGTCGCCACTGCCGCCCTGCCGTCCCCAGCGCTCTCCACAGGACTCGTCCACTTACTCACCATAGCAATAGCGTCGACGCTAGTTGCTGCCTGCTGGAACACTGGAGCCCAGGCATCCGCTAATATCTCAGCTTTGTCGTGAATAGCGCGCAGTGGCGCACCAGGGGGCGGTCGTAGAGTAGGAACTGCATTATCACTGTATTTAGTGGTAACCCTCCGAAGCAGCTTCTCGGTGGACTTCCCTTCGGTATGTACGCCCCATCAAACAGGTGCTTTTGTCGTATGTCCACCCGTTGTCTTAAGCAGCCCGCTATGGCATGACGTAACCGCGCTGCAGGGTTTTTACCGTCTTGGTCTTCCGGTGACAACGAGTCCAGCATGTCCGTGATGGATGCCACAGACGGCGGTTCATCAGATTCAGGGACCTGTAACCTCTTTAGCCGTCGTCGTAGTCTTCGGGGTTTCTGCTTCAGCGTAGCACGAAGTCGACGCCTTTGAGCCCGTACCATTGCCAGTGACTCTTTCACCAAATCGGTCTTCAACTCGTCCCACCAGTGGGCTGCCTCGCGCGCCGACATATCCGGGTTGGATATGCGAAGTAGAAACTTCTCCAAACACGCTCGTGTGTAAGCTTTTACTGTCTGGTCAGCATAAAACGGCACGGATGTACTCGCTTGGGTCTCCACAGTCGAATCGGGTCGGTTGGCGAACGCAGGTGAAGGCGGATGCCTCGATGATCTGCCCGAATAGCGGGTTGTATGGTTTCACAATGCGCCACCCATGGCAAGAGTGTTGGGGACACATACCATTTGTCCAACCTAGAGCTGGCATCTTTTGCCCCCCTCCACATAATAGTGATATGTGTGATTCTCGTGGTGATGCTCCGTTAGGTTCATCTCCGCCCTGGTATCTTCCCTCACGATCTCTACTGGGTCTAACATGCTCCAGCCCTCCGGTAGTTCCTTGAGAGCCGGGGAGCCATGAAGCCCACTCGTCGTTGCGTAACTGCGGTCGTAGGATTGATGTAGAGTGCAGTTAAAGTCACCTCCAACAGCAATCTTGTGCCCAATGGGCAGATCGAGCCGCAGCATATCCCGAAATAATTTCTCCACGTCCTCTCTGATGAGGCGCGTACATATTGAGCACGATCAGTCGCTCGCCATGCAGCTTGCCCGTTACCGCCATGAAATGTGGTGACCAACTCTCCTTCATATACGGCCGAACGTCTTTGAAAGCTCCGTAAGGATTCACCAAGATGGCGACCCCTGCCTTCCTGTCCCTTGCAGCCGCCCAGTGGGAGTACACTGTGCACTCTGGTCCAGTTCTAAATCCCCAGTGTGCTGCGTGCATGGCCGTAATGTGCAGTATCGCCTCCTCCGCTACGTGAGTTCCTTGGAGTAGTATCAAATCTTGAGCGCCATGAGAGCTGTGCTTCGAAAAGATCTTAGCCAGGCTGCTCTGTCCGATAGTGTCGCACCAAAGCCATTTACATTCTGCGTGACAAAACCATACGTTTGGTCCTGCGAGTGCAACACCCCGGTGTTGCTTCTCGTCTGTTCATCCCACGCTTTCCGCCTTCGCTCCCGAGCTTCCGCTCTCCGCATCCATCGAAAACTACGCCGAGTCTCCCACTCGTATGCTGCCCTGGTCACTGAGGGATAGAACTCTGTCAGCCGTGCACTTGATCGCCGCCGACATGCAGCCACCCGCCTAGCGGGCCCAGGTGTCGGAGCCATGCTCGGTGAGGGGTCCCTCGCCGCCGTGCCCAGAGCAGTATTATCCATGTGCTGGCCCAATGTGGGCGTGCTTTCCTGACCCTCCATGGACAAAGGGTCTGGAAGTACAGGGCCTGAGGCCCCTTTATTTGCGATTGGAGGCCGAACAGACAGGCTGGGAATTGCCTGTCAGTTCTGACCAGGTGAGCCCCGCTGGCAACCTGACCACTGCACTCCAGTCTCCACGACTAACACCAGCACATAGGTGTCGGACCACCGAGAAATGCCGGTACCACTGGTCTCGATATCCCGCTGGCGTGCCTCCCATAGAAGTAGAGGCCCAGTGCCGCGTGACATGGGGAAGCACGTGTAGTACATACCAATGCGGTTCTGCTATGTCAGCGGGTCTCGCCCGAGAATGCAGTGAGGGGTATAGCCGTTGTAGATGTTCCCAAGATCCCGGGTCACCGAGTAGCACCGCTTGCTGTAACTGCGTATGCTCAGTCGCTCTGGCTACAAGCATCAATCCACCCTCGGACTTCCACAGAAATATACTAGCTGTCGCGGAGATGCTGGAGCACACTCCTCTGTACCGTCACCGCTTCCATACACCCCCACGTGCATAACTTGTCGAAGGGAATCCCTCTGGCGGCTATCTCCGGATGCGGCAGAAATGCAAAAAGATGCCGAGCCGCCGCGGGATGCAATGTTAGCCAGTCTAGTATCTGACTCAATGGGTCCATGGAGCTGGTGAAATCCGGTATAACCTCATGTGAAATGCTGAATGCACGTCTGAAAGCGCGGCACCATTCCTCTAGCGCCTGTCTGTTCCCTTCCTCGGCACATTCGAGCTTCTTAGAGGAAGGAGGGGGAAGCTCAGCACGGTCCAGTGCAGTTAAAATCGCCACAAAAGCCTGTGCATGCATGCTGCTGCGTGATGTCGCCGCCTTGCGTAGTAGTTTGGGAGTTCTCGTAGTATCGGGTCTGGCATCTGTCCACCTCTCCATATCGATGGGTTCCTCCAATCCTGAAGCCCGGTATATCCGGTCTGCCGCGTCTCTCATTACTGTTATCATTTCCTCTGTCGTGACGTCAGGCTTGCCCACATCACCGCATTAGTGGCGTTCAAATCCGCGTGGAGATCCAGCAGTTGCCCATTAACCGTGACCGTGAGGCCCTTCCATTTATTCTAGCAAAAGTCTCACTGGGGTTAATTGAGATTTCGGACTGCTTTCATTGGTATCCAGTTACCGTTTGTGAGCTCAGTTTCCCTCTGTAATCACACCCCGAGCAACACCAAGTTTCTCTTCTAATCCGTTGAAAATCTGTTCCAGCGCCCCCAGACGACACTCTGGGATACGCTGAACTCCCAGTTCCGGATGTCCATTTTGCTCTTGACCTGTTCTACCAACGCGATCATGTTAGAAAGAGCCGGCGTAGCGACCGAGATGTGTACAGGCGCACGTGGAACGTCAAGCAGCTGCTCTGGACCTGGACCTCGAGACTGGCGTGGATCTGGAGATCGTGTGGCTCAGGAGAGCCTGGGAGTAGGACAGAATGTAACAGCTATAATCTCACTCCCTCTTTTGCATTATCAACCATAAGCGCATCTATGATCCGAGGATCTTTCTACAGGTCTTGAGCCCAATGACCAATGAATGCCGAAGCGACCCGCGACGACGTGCAAGCGACGCCACCCGCTCCGGCGCCCAGCCGCGAAAGGGTTGGAATGGCGGATGATCCGGAAGAGAAGAGCACCGCCGCTGTCCACGAAAGGGACGGTGGCAGCACCCCTGGTGACCGCAAGGTTGCCAAGGACAATGGAGCCGACAACATGGCTAAGATGGTAACCTTGATAGAAGGAATGAGCGAGAGGCTGAAGCGACTTGAGGAGTCGCAGCCGAAGCCGGGAAACGAAGAGGAGCGTGCGCGCGAGGTCGACTACTCCATGTCACCATCAATGAACTCCAGCTTGTTCGCGTCTGCCTTAGGGAGGGGCGCGAGGATGCATCTTGACTCGCTGGTCGGGACTCCAAACACGCCTGTTGCGATGACTCCGAGGACGCGTGAAGGAACCTCAGTACTTCGGGCACCAGCAGCCAGGCGATGGGCTGCCGATGTCGGAGCTACAGAAGCTGCGGCACAGGGGGCGCAAGCAGCGCCGGGTAACGGGCCTGCGGGTCCACCTCCGCCGCCACAACCACAACCTGGAGCCGGGTGGTTTCCGGTCCAGAACCAGAACGGCGTGGAGTACAGATACCCAGACGCAAGACAGAAGAAGCTTGCCCTCAGATCGTTCGATGGAAAGGAACTGTACGTTGGACTCGGATCCGGTTTCTTGGAGCGGGGCCGTAAATCGAAAGGCAAGTCAGTATTGCGCAGTTTGCTTGCGGGTTCGAGTGGCCCGAGGAGGTCAAGGTAGACCTGTTGGGCCACCACCTCTCCCGGGCTGCGGAGAGATACTTTAACAAACAGGTCGAGACCTGGTGGGGCCAATTGCCGACCCTACATTACGTAATGGAGAAGATGTTGGAGGCCTTCAAGACTAACATCACGCCGGCACAAGCGATGAGGTTGTTCACTGCTCCGACGAATGCCAAGAGAACATGACCAGAGCATTACATGTACTTGGTCGCCGTGTCGGAGGCGTCCGGTGGTGGTACGGACTTCTTGGTATTGAACAACATAGTGCAGTATGCATCTGCTCATCTACGCACTGTACTTATGGCCAAGGTGGACACTAACAGGCCGAACTACTTGCAGCAGGCCGAGGAGCTCGCGCACTTCGCACAGGCCTAGGAGATGGAACCTGCAAAGCACCGGAACCTGGGAAAGGAGGTCATCGCCGCGGCAGGCGAGGAAACACGACGCTGTCATGAGTGCAACAAGGTCGGGCACCTGCGGGCAGCCTGCCCGAACCGCGGTTGAGGCCGCAAGGGGGGATCTGATCTGGTTCTTGCCGCGGACGAGAGGTCTGTCGAGGCCGACGGGATGTGGATCCTGGACAGCGGATTCAGTAGGCACCTAGTCAGCGACGAGTCGTGGCTAGTTGACGTCGAGACGTGCAACGACGTGTGCCTGCAGCCGAACGGAGAACCACTGAACTTACGAAGAAGGGAAATTTGTCGCTACATGTGACTCCGGACGGAACGACGCGCACGGTGACACTCACGGACGTGTACTATGCGGCAGGCGTGGTACACAACTTAATCTCCTACGGTAAGCTCGACGACAAAGGGTACGCGTTGTCGTACAAGAACGGCTCGCGCGTAGTGGCTGCCAAGGCCGATGGGTCCGTGACGTTCGACGTGGAACTGTACCAGAACGTACTCGTCGCGAGTGGGTATGTGGTGAAGAGAGGCGTGAAGACCTCAGAGATGATCATGGCAGCGTTGGGCGAGGAAGTGAATGCGTCTGAGGACGTGGCGAGCACTGTGCAGAAGGGCACCCTGGTAGACTTCCACAAGCGCTTAGGGCACTTGAACTTTGACGCTGTGGAGCGTCTGGCGCGGGACCCAAGCTCTGGCATTGAGCTGACGGACCGCAAGAGAGTGAACTGCTTGACCTGTGCGCAGAGCAAGCAGATCAAGAACAAACAATCAACTAAGGTCAGTGGCTAGCACTCACCGATCGACAGAGTCGGCGGGGTGATTTGCTCGGATCTCAAGGGTCCGATGACGCCGCGAGACCGGCTGAACAATCGCTACGTGATAATCTGTGTGAATCACAAGAGTAACTACGTGAGGGTGTTCTTGGCGATGACCAAGGACGCTGCGGTAAAACAGTTCGAACACTTCTTGGCGTTCTTTGAACGGGAGTTTAACTGCAAAATACGCGTGTTGCGTACGGACTCCGGAGGCGAGTACGAGAACGTGGGGTTGTTCTGTAAGAGAACGGGGGCCATGCGACGACGGAACGAAGCCAGGAACCAGGCCAGCAACGGAAAAGCGGAGAGGATGCACCACACTATAATGAACATGGCGCGGTGCATGATCTTTGCGTGCGGTCTCCCGCTGAACTTCTGGGGAGACGCAGTGCAGTACGCAGCGTACATCCTCAACAGATCGCCGACGAACTCGAACGAGGACGAGCGTCGCCTCTGATGGTGTTGACGAGCCAGACGCCACAGCTCGGAGAAATCGTGGTGTTCGGCTCGCCGTGCACTGTACAAAGAGACCCGAGGAATAAGAACTTCTCCCAGAGAGCTCAACACGGGATAATCGTGGGGATCGGCGAGGAGACGAAGGAGTACTGCGTGTACCTGCCGAAGGGCAAGGCCGTGGTTCCGACGCAACACGTCAAGAATATTGAGACGTTAGACAAGACGCAAAATGAGCAGGTGCAGAGGCTGTACGTGAGCGACAAGGAAGTCGCGGCCGAGGAGGAGTCTGCGGGGAACGGCGCGACTACCGCCGAGGCGGAGAATGCTGAAGAGGCGCAGACGATGGACGGTTGCGCAAAGAGCGCGGAGAAGCGCGGGAAGAAGACCAAGAAGAAGGCTTGAACGCGGGAGCGTCATGTGACCAAATCGGTCGATAAACATGCTGGGGATACAGCGGACGAGTCCGCGCAGCAGGAGGAGGCCGAGCACGACGTCGTGAACAGAGTCGTTGAGGTGGATCCGAAGAATTACAACGAGGCTATGCGTAGCCAGTTGCGATCGAAGTAGTTGAAGGCCATGGCGGAGGAGCTGAGTGCTCTGGAGGCCAACGGCGTGTGGACGATCGTCCGTATGCCGGAGGGTGTGCGCGTACTGCATACAAAGTGGGTGTATGAAACGAAAAGGGACGCTGAGTGTCTCATCGAACGGATCATGGCGCGCCCAGTGGCGTGCGGTAACGAGCAGGAGTTCGGGGTGAACTACGGGATCACCTTTGCTGCTGTGATTGAGATGTCCAGCGTCAAGTTGATCCTCGTGCTTGCAAGGAAGTGGCGCGTGCAGGCAAAGCACGGTGACGTGCCGAATGCATATCTCAAGGCGGATAAGGAGGCCGAGCTCGACATCTTCATCCATGTGCCTCAGGTAATGGAGATCCCGGAGAAAATTTTGCGTGCGCTCGGAGTGACGAGCAAGGACGAGCTGGCACTAGAGCTGCGGAAGGCCTTGTACGGGCTGAAGCAAGCTGGACGGCTTTGGAGCAAGCTGCTCCACAGTAATTTGGTGGAGATCGGCTTTGTGCAGAGCCTTGTGGACATGTGCATGTGTACTACCGGGAGAGATCCGACGTGATCGTCGGGGTCGGCGTGTATGTAGAAGACCGCTTGGTCACTGGGACGAAGCAGGAAGCAGTGGACGGGTTCTTCGAGGAACTAGCGTCGATCTCGATCAAGGACCTAGGCCCAAGCCACGAAGTTCTTGGGCATGCGTGTGTCCTACGATGAGGACGAGGGCTACGAGTTGGACCAGGAGATCACAATCGGCGATGTACTCAAGGATTTGGTAATGGAGATGGCGCACGGTGTGCGTGCACCTATTGGAGAAGAATGGAAAATGTCAGGTGGATCCTGACGCGGAGGTGTTGCCAGTGACCGGTGACAAGGGCACTGTGACTGTGTCGAAGTTCCAGTCATTGGTGGGTAGTCTGCTGTGGGTAGCAAGATGTACGCGGCTGGACATCGCGTTCGCCGTGCACAAGGCGTCGCGGCGGACGCACGAGCCGACCACGTCAGACTGGAAGTTGGCCAAACGTATGCTGCGGTACTTGGCAGGAACGAAGAGCCTGCGTCTGCGGATGCAAGGTTGGAACGAGGCGAGCGTCCCTTTGCAGGTGATCGCGTACAGCGACGCGGAATTCGCTGCGGACAAAGAGGACCGCAAGCCGGTGCCGGGCGGCATGGTGACTGTGGACGGTATGATTGTGAGCTAGATGTGTAAGAAGCAGGGAGGAGTGCCACTATCGACCATGGAGGCCGGGTACTCTACCGCGTCGATGCTGGGAATGGAGCTACTAGCACTGCGAGAGCTTTTGAAAGAGCTGGGAGTCGAGTTTGTGCAGCCGATGGAGTTGCGTATAGACAACCAAGCCGCGATGGCTCAGTTAAAAAGTGAGAAAGCGTCGTCGAGTGCGAAGCACATCGACGTACGAATAAAGTTCATCTCGTGGTACACGAAGATCGGAGTGGTGAAGCCCGTATACCGCGAAGGCAAAAAGATGCCTACCGACCTGCTTACAAAGGTGCTGGCGGCGCCGAGATTGGACGAGCTTAGGGGGCTTGTCGGACTACATTTACGGGAAGAGGAACGCGATCCGTCGCGCTACCCGACGAGGAGGAGTGTTAGAAAGAGCCGGCGTAGCGGCCGAGATGTGTACAGGCGTACGTGGAACGTCGAGCAGTTGCTATGGATCTGGACCTCGAGACTGGCGTGGATCTGGAGATCGTGTGGCTCAGGAGAGCCTGGGAGTAGGACAGAATGTAACAGCTCTAATCTCACTCCCGCTTTTGCATTATCAACCATAAGCGCATCTATAATCCGAGCATCTTTCTACAGAACATCCGCGACAGTTCCACCTTGCCGCCAAAACTTGCTGATGACGAGGCGACAGAATTCGTTCTAACGCTCCAACACGACGACGTTGGATTGCATGAGATAGTCCTTCAGCGCGTCGGAACGTGTCCCACGATATGAATGCCTATGCTCGAACAAACTCCTCGCTCTCAATTGCCGCAGCCAGATTGAAACCCGTCGGATGATCAGATGTGATGGGTGTAGCAAGGTCAGCGTCAACCAGAGTCGTGTACTTGTCACCATGTCCGAAGACGCGATCCACCAAAGTGTCGAGCTCTTGTTCGGAGCGTTCCTTTTGCTCCAATTGATCAGAACGTTCCCTTTGTTCCTATTCATTTAAGTTCAACTGGTCGCCTGCCAAATATAGATTAAACAGGTGACTTATCTGCAGCAGAGAAGTCGGAGTTTAAGAAGATATATGCTGACTTATCCTTTAGACGTTCCACCACAATTACCATACCAATGCTATCTGCGTTCAAGTGCTAATGCCCTAAATCAGATAGTTGCAATATATTCCTACCGTCACCTCGGAATTTACCTCGGACACCACCGAGCTCGACGCACGTTCGAATTTCCTCACTACCGAATTCGAGCGCGTCGAGCTCGAGTGATGGAGGACTTCGATCCAGACGCCGTGCTGGTGCTGACCGAGACCTTCCTGAACCATGGGAAGGAGCTGACTGACGTCCGCCGCGAGGTGTACAATGTTCTCGTGGAGGAGGCGTGGAGAGTGGTGATGAGATCCAGGCACTACTTGACAACGCAGTGCCTGGACACTCTGACGGATTCGGCGTGGACGATACCCTACACTTGCGGCAACAACGTCAATTTCTTGAACGCTACTAGTCTTACCAGGTACGACTCCACCATGCGTGTAAGGAAAAGCTTGGTAACATTTGCGAGTGTCCAGGTCGTCGTTTCACCAGCTACTTCGCCGGTTCGCGCGCTACTATCATATCCCGCGCAGCACGGCTCGAGACCACCCGCTCAAGCTGCAGTACCATCACCAGATCCTCGGTCTGGTCTTGTGTTTTTATGTTTGCTCGATGGAGCAGAGCACGTTGTGCATGATATTTGGCGTCCCGCCAGGCACTCTATCGATAACACTTCACCGCGCGGAGGAAGCGCTGTCAAGGGCGCTGGCGAATTACGCTCCTGCACGGATCGCGTGGCCGTCCCCCGCCCGCCAGGTCGAGCTGGCAAAGCTCGTCGAAGCACACGAGCCGCTGCTCAAGCACACGTTCGGGTTTATAGACGGCAAAAACTTGAAGGTACTCAAATTAAAACTCTCTCATTTATCTTCAAGATAGATCTAATCTCTCTATTGCTAATCATATGCAGATTCAGCAGCCTTCTAACGCAGACCTGCAGAATGCGATGTACAACGGGTGGTTGCACACCGTATTCGTTACAGGAACGCTCTGTTTTGCGGCGGACGGCTGTCTGACCTAGAGCAAGCATAACTGTCCCGGGTCGTGGAGCGACTCGAACACTACGCTCGGCTTTCGCAACAAACTACTTGATCCGGAGTTGTGCCCCGACTCACGTATGAACGTGGTGTCGGGCCCGGCGTTCCCGTGCTCATCTGCAATGGCCGGCCGGATCTTAACGCCACTTAAAGACGGGGATCTGGATCGCATCCTGCCGTCACTACTGAGATTTGCAAGAACTCTACACAACGCGATCACCTCTGTCCGCCAGGCAGCCGAGTGGGGGATGGGGAGCATCGAGAAGGTACACAACCGACTCAACCTCCCTTTGCCGTACGGCCCAGAGCTCCGAGGTAGCAGAATCAACAACCTATTTCGAACGGCAAACTACCGCGTACGGACGGTCGGCAACTCACAGATTCAAACGACCTTCCTGGGAGAAATCGAAGCAACGTCGATGAAGGAGTAGGTAGTTAAGAGTCTACACACGATTGTAGTATCTGCTACTTGCTAGTGCTTGTAAGTTTGAGCTTATAAAGCTCAAATCAAGCTGCTTGATGAGCTTTCGAATCGTGTACAAGTATATAGGACTATTACGTGTCAGTAAAGAAGAAGATGATTAAGAAACATGACGTTCTCATCGAGTACAAGTAGATAAGCCATTCAAGTGTAACTAAAGAAGAAGATGGTAAAATTATAATGATGGAAGTTACAGCAAAACGAAATTTGCAAGCACATGTGGTTTCTGGAGGCTAAAAAATTAAAAATGACACTACTTAATGCAAACGGGGCCTCACATCTGCGTATTTCACCGTCCTCCGGTGCTCCCAGCACTCACCTATACATTTTCTTGGCGAGAGCTCCGATCAGAATGACCAGCTCGTGAGTACGAGTGCGCACCTCTTCACGATCGCGGCGAGTCCGCTCCTCCAGCTCAAGTTCCTCGGTGAGACGACGCTCCTCGGCCTCTGCTTTCTTGGCGAGACGGCGGGCTTCTTGAGCCGCAAGCTCATCGCGACGACGCTGCTCCTCCTCCCCACGCCGGGCTTTTGCTTTACGCTCGTTCTCCTCGCGGAGGAAGAGCAGCGTTTCGAGAATGTTTCCCGCCATTTGCTGGACGACTGCTCAATGCCGCCCTGCTTGGTCTTGAGAGCAGTAGTGGCCTTTGCAGCACGGATCCGCTTGACCTTGACGTAGCTGGCCTCGATCGTCTCCTTGTCCTCGTCGCACGCACGCTTGACACCCACCGTGTCACGGAAGGCGGTCAAGTCTGAACCCCCGAGGCGGTTCGAGTACCGCTGAAGAGTCGGATATTTTGTAGCTTCTAGCTCGTCGCGGAATTCACCGGCGTGTGCCTGAGTCACCGGTGGCAGGATTGACATGGCCGCACTGGAACTAGTGCTTGCAGCAGTTTTTCGGGGCTGTGGCGGACTCCCCGAGCTAAGACTCCGACCACGTGCCGTCGTACAAATAGGAGCCGGACGCGGCGTGCGTGCGAGCTCATCCAGTTCTTCGGGTCCCACGGGTGACTCGAGCAGCTCTTGGAACCCGCCCCGTCTCGAGGAGCCGTTGGAAGTCGCGGACGCCGCGTCCACAGTCTCACCAGTAGCAGTAGATTCAGCACGGCCAAGATCAGCACCGCCAGTGTCAGCAGAAGTGCGCGGCCTCTCTCCGAGGCCGTCCCCGGAGAAGGTGTCGTCCGGGTCCACATCGAAGCAGAAGCCCACTTCGACAGGAGCCTGGTAATCGTCGGCTCCGTCGTCCAGCTCGACGACACTGGCCTTCTTTTCGATGGCCTGCTTGACCTCCTTCGTCATGACATGTCCGGCATGCCCGTGGGCTTTCGGGTGCCGTACAAGACTTTGAACTTGCGCCTCAAGCTCTCGAAGTCTCTCTCGGGAGCACCACGTGGTCTGTTCGCGTTGTACGACAACGCAAGACGCTCCTACTCATCCTTCCCCAAGGGGAGCGTCCTCTTGACGAGCATCAACAGGCGGTCGATGTCGGCCACCGAGTAGTTACTAGTTCCAGTGTTTCTGACCATCTACAGCGCAACAAAAACGCAGCATCAGTCAACATGCTCTTGGATATGGGTAACAGCACTGGTGTCAACGTACGGCGAGAAGTGGAGCGGCAAGGAGAACGCCGAGTTGGTGTTGGGTGCTTGGCGTGGCTGAGTGCTTGCTGCGTGGCAAAAGGCAAAGTGAGCGACTCAGCAGGCCGCGGTTCACCGCAGCGTACTAGATAGTATTCCGTCTAGACCATTAATACACTTGAATCTTTAAAGGGTGCTGTTATTATGAGCTTCAACGTGCTGCGCGCGAAATCTGCGCGCGGGAAACGCACAGACACTTAGCTTGCATATTATCAAAGAGCTTTGGTGACAAAACTTCGCGCCTTCTTTTTGGCGCCACACGCCAGATTGCACGTCGAACTTCTGGCTTCGGCTACTTTCAATGTCAATTACACAGCCTCATAATATTTGAACGCGGAACTTCAATGTATTTGACCTTAAGCTTTCGATACAATTACACTAACAACTTGCTCTCGTCGACCTTTTGTGTGATCCTTCTCATCGTTCATGAGTCACGGATCGTCCTTATCTTGGATATCTCGATGACGGCATCTAGGTGACCCACACCGGCAGATAAATCACAGGTTGTCGCTGAAGTCGACCGTCCCCTCTTGGCCGCATCGAATAAACTTCGTGCTCGCGACAACTACGATGAGTCGACGGCCGTTGCCGACCTCGACGAACTTAGCAACAGGCACCCACGCGTGGCTGACGAACCTTACCAATCCACCCATCGTCTCTGCGTTGATCGCAGCGCGGATCGGCCAGTCCGGCCGCTCTGACCGCTGGTAAAATACAAGTCGGTATCCACTGTTGCTAGGTCGTTCAGCGCGAGAGGCGCTGACGTGCTCGATCTCGCCGAGATACTGGCCCAGAACCTCACAAACGTCGAAATCTTCTGCGGCAACTACAGCCAATGTGTTCGTGCGCACGTTGCGCGCTAGATACACCTTGCCGGACTCGGCCAGGCCATTGCCGCATGCGCCTCCGTAGGGACAGCAATTCACGTTGCAATAGACGCGCATGAGCGAGTTGCGGCACGTGTCCAGCCGACACGGATCCGAACACGTACACCACCCAAAATGCTGGACCGTAGGAAAGATGGTCGCCAGCGAGTTGTTCAGCTCGCGCAGGTTAACTACGCGCCATGGCCACCGCGCTGACACGAAGACATCGTGCAGGTGTCAGCCACGGCGGCGATGCAGTGCCCGTATCACTCAATTCGCCACTCACGCCCGACTGCTCGATGGACTGGACGTTAGGCGACGTGTTCTCGTCGTCGCTGGGGGTGTCGTAGATGCAACGGTGCTTCTAGTGAAGGGAAGAGTGTGTTAGGTGCACCATCGATCCTTTGCACAGATAGTGAGTTAGTAGTGTCAGGTTAGATGCTGCTGTCTCGCAATTCGTGCTTTAACACACCTTTTCAAATGACGGGTGTCGGTGTCTTTGCGCCTTCAGCGACAGATTCGAAAGTGAGCAGCCTTTCGATCTGTCGGAAGATACATGCTCAAAGGTAAGTCGGCAAATTACCCAATGAGTGTTGGTCGACATAATATATACAAAAGTCAAGACAACGGTTAAGATGGCTACGCAGCATACTTCTAGGGGTAGGGTCAAATATCGAGGCGATATTTATGACTTTCAGGATTTATGCGCGTTTAAGTCTCGGCATATCTGCTGCAGATAAGTCACCTGTTTAATCTATATTTGGCAGGCATCCACTGTACACACATAGACACGAGCCAAAAAGAAAAAGATGCCGGCACCCGCGCACGCACGCCAAGCGTGAGAATGCGACCCACACCGACCCACACCCTCGCCGGCCCAAGCGTTTGCTACGCATATCAGGCGGCCTATTTCTTGAGAGAAGACGCCTTCACCTCCACCTTCGCGAACACGGCATACTGCAAGAATCCAATGCCACGAAGGAGAGCGATGCCATGCATTTTTTTTAGTTTTTCAGTTATGAATCATATGTAGTAAGAATTGGTTGGACGGTGTTGGGTCGTACTTAGTAGCTAATTGCTGTGAAGGGACACAAAGTGAAATCTTCAAAATTACAGCGCGAAGCTCAACGATCAAGTGCAGCAGGTCAGAAGTAACATGTTGAACGCAAAATCTAAGAGCGTCTATCTTAATGGAATAGTGGAATACATCCTGTGGCTTCATACCAACAAGGCGAGCGCTGTGGAGCCCAGTGTGCAGATTCTTCTGAGCTCCGTCGATGCGGAAGACGAAGTGTACAAACCGAAACAGCAGCAGGTGAAGGCCTACATGGCATCTGATGGCCGACAATCCCCTGTAAATCTAACTGTTGCTGAAGTGAATGGCTTCGAGTGCTTTTTGATGTCGCTGCGAAAGCAAGACGGGAAACTTCCAGGGAAGTCGGTGTATAGCTCGATGAGATCAAGTCTCGTCCACCTGCACCGCTTGTATGATATCGATATACCAGACAACTACGACAACGAGCTGAAGAGATTGTTTTAAGGGCGCACTGTTGTCCACCGCCAACAAGAAGATGGTGAAGGTCTCGTTGAGGGGAAGCTAAACTTTCAATTTTCTTTTATCAAAAGCTGTGTAAGACGATGCGAGACCAGATTAAGAAGACATTTATATTCGCCCACACTTTTATAGTTATCTAGTGAAATTTAATGTGTCGTGCTGGAAACTCCGTTTCGATCCGATACGAGCACCTTGAGTGGGATGAAGGCTCATTGGCAATTTGGTTCGGACATATGAAAAATGACATCACACCTTTTAAAATTCTGCTGTATCGGTAGTACTGATTGTGACCTGGGAATAGTAGTGAGCTTGTACTGAATCCAACTTATGCGAAGTAGATGGCTAGCGATAAAATGGGACAATATCAGGCTCCATGGGGTTCGCAAATATGTGCCGAGGATCGCGCTGTCGGTCTCCTTCTTGGGGTATTTCCTCTGTAGCAGAAGAAATGGAGATAGCGGGGCGAGTACCATCAGATTTTGGACCACACTCAGCTCGAAAAGGTTCTTCGACGTACGTTTCTGGGTGCTGTACAGGAGGCCCTTCGTCAGCTTCTATTTGCTTAAGAGTTGGTTGGAACCTACCTGGAGTTCAGAATGCGTATGTACGCTACGAAGCAGCAGGAGATCGAGAGGTCGGTCGTTTTGTTGCTCGACTACCGTACGAGACACCAGATTTCGCTATACTTCCCCCGTTTTTTCGCCAGTGTGGATGATAAGGTGTGGGATGGTGTCAGCATTTGCTACCCTAAAGCACCGGAAAGCTTTGATTTTCATTTATTCAAACTATTATTCAAGATCAAAAGTAAAATATGCAAGTTCATGTTGGTTTCACTGAGACATCACTCAGATCATTTAAAGCAAACGTTGAACTCAAGTCACTTGCTTTTAGCACATCTATGTTTCGTGACAATACTATTTTATCTAATTTGAAGCCTAAAATAGTATGTCGGCGATGGCAAAGAGGGGATGCCATCCGTGCAAGTGGTATACCTCCGCGTCTTGGAGTAATAGTGAACATGGAAAATCGCCTCGACGCTGTGGATCACAGCCTCACTGAGTTGCATGGCGTTGTTGACGACAGTATACATCGTATACAAGGGCAGCTGAACTCCGTGGAAGCCAAAGTGGACGGCTTAACCCCAAAAATCGTTAACAAGGTCGCTGATATGCTGCATATTCGACAATCCGATACTACTTCAGTGTCTCTAAACACAGTTAGCACGACGCTAACGGACGCAGTCAAAGCAGCATTAGCGTCAGCTGTTTGTATTACGCACTTAGCCCAATCTATCCAGACAATTCAAGATCAATCACGCTTAATTACGCAGTTACTAGCCATTAACAGCACGCATACACTCACCGAGATGCAAACTACTGAAATACCCCAGCAGAGCTCAGCTTCAACCTTGAGCACTTCAAATAGCGTTGTTGAGCACGAACTACAAACACCGAGCACTACGGAAACATTACACCAAGCCGACAGTCGCCCGTTAGTATTTTCAAAGGTTTCGCTAAAAATTGCGTGGGAGATATGGTGGTTTGGTTCGCCGAGTGCAAAAACGCCACCGTACCGTTCGTTAGCGCCCATCGATTTACCAACTGTCAAAGCACGAAAACGATTGTAAGATGGAAATTGAAAGTATCGCTCGCAGACAAAATACTTACGTCGATAATCCATTGCTATCACAAGCGCGGTAAATGCTGAGTGCAGCCATGATCGAGCTGCCAATCCACAATCGTACTCAGCATAACTACACCCGATGCAGCGAGCACCTGCAGTGGTCGAGCGTCGTTAACATCCTTCAAAAGCACGGTAGATCACATAGTAACCCGTAATAAAATAAACGTTTTTTTCACGTACTTGATGCTGCTCGAAAGGTGAGCGCTCGTCACGGACCCCTTGAGACGAATACCGCGCCCACCAAGACATAGGAGATGCACTGGATTAGCTGCCCGACGCGTTTATTAGTTGCTTGCATCCACGTAACGTAAAAAGTTTTAGTAAGTAGAGAGAATACCCTCGAGCGGCTACGAAGCACATGAATTGCCTTCGTTAGTCTATCGTGTATCGTTCGAAGGCTCAAAGCTGTACACAATATTGTGTACACGACGTCCAACTTTTTCGTCTATATTCAGATAGCAAACATGGCCAGGCTCGGGAATTTTATTACAGTATGTTCGAAAAAGTTGGACGCCCTATCCAACGAGTGTCCGACAGCGATCCGTTGCCCGTCCAACAAATTTAAGAGAATCATTTTTGTTGGCATTTTTTGAAACGATGAGACCTAATACTAATAACTGAAACTTAGGCGTTGAGTACTTCGCAGTCATAGACACTGATAATAAGACCCAACACAAACTATTCTGGGCAATAAGAACATGTTCCGAACGGGAGAATATACGGAGCATCGAACTTTGGAGCACCGGGTCCATAAAAGTCCAACCAGTGGATGACAATTTCCGAAATACGACGTACAAAGTAGTCAAACTCAAAAACCACAGGAGTTAATTAATTTTCCGAACATTAATACTTTCTTAAAACACGAAGTGGGCTGCGTCTGTGTCCAAGTTCAGGAGCGTGAACTGCTACGTGCCTGATGCCGTGTCCGACTCCGTGATTGCCTTGTATTAAAGCTGATCTCTGCCAGCGGGTACAGCTCCGTGGCTGTCAGTGTATTCATCAAGCCAGTGGATGCCGCTGGGTACCCGTGACCGCCGCCGTTTTCAAGGCGGTCTGACAGGGGCGTATCGAGGCCAAAAAAACGGAGGGGGGGGAAGCAAAATTTGACATTTTTTCAGTATAAATTCCCATACTAAACGCAAATTTTTCCTAATTGTCGGGATTAGGCGAAACAAATGGGGGGGGGGGGGGGCAGTGCCCCCCCCATTTAGGGGCTATGTACGCCCCTGGGCTGTCAGTGCGTTCAAGTGCGAGACTGCCACCGTGTTAGAATGGGTGGCTGCCAGTGTGTTCAAGCTGGCAGCTGGCACCGTGTACAGGTCCGTGACTTCAGCCGTGTTCCTGAACATGCTGGGGTACAGTACCGTGAACAGGGGTTCGGATCAACCGATGGCGCGTTACGTGAAGTGTACAACCTCAACCTGGCATCTGAGGATGCCAAGTCGTTCTACGAGTTCAAGGACTTTGATATGGACAAGAAGGAAGTGAGTATGGAGGATTTAACGTTTTTGGTTCTTTAATTATAGGTATTTCAAGAAATCCTTCTTTACAACAAGAACTAATGAGAACTGCTATTTTAGGTTTTGCTTTAACTGAAGCAATTGCATTTTTCTGTTATATGGGCAAGGTCGTGCTGATAGTCAGCGTGTCGAGCAAATGCGGCCTGGTCCCCATGAACTACCCGGAACTGCAGCAGCTACACTAGAAATACCACAAGGAAGGTCTCGTGGTGCTTGCTTGGCTTGGCACACACGAGGAGATCCTCGAGTTTGTCAAGCAGTACAACGTGTTGTTCCCGCTGCTCGAGAAGCACGATGTGGACGACTCGAACGCGCGTCCAGTGTTCACGTACTTGAAGGCGAAGCTGCCTGGAACGTTCGACACCTATATCAAGTGGAACTTCACCAAGTTCCTGGTGGTCCGCAATGGCCAGCCGTTCAAGCGTTATGCACCGAAGGATCTCCCGCTGTCCTTCGAGTAGGACATTCCTGACCAAGGCACCCGAGCTGGAGAAGGCGGATGAAGAGACCAAGGAGGAGGTCGTGTCGGCCAAGTCGGACGAGGAGACAGCTGAGAAGGAGACTGCTAAGGAGAAAGTGAAGGCCGAGAAGAAGGAATAAGCTGCTGCTACGACTGAGGAGGTGACACCTAAGGAGGAGGCTGTCATGTCGGAAGACGTGGCAGTTGCTGTGACTGCGCCATAAGTGGAGACTTTTCTGGTTCGCATGCTGTCAAGTTGCTGTGTAGCTTATTGATCGATTTTTATTGGTACCTTTTTGTAAAGGCACTCGTTGCTGCGCCCAACTGAGATTGGGCAACTATACTCAACTCAAACTTATTGCTCATTACCATCACAATCTCAAGATTTCGAGGACGGATGTCATTTACAGCGTTAGGATTTGCGACGCAAAGCGGAGCAAAGGCAGTCGCTGCGTCCCTGCAATAAAAAGATTCTCTCACCTGGAGAGTGCGGTGATCGGCTCGCTGCGGAGCTCGATGCTGGCCCCGCCTCCGCAAATACCGCGCGGCCCTGCTTCGCGGGCACCCCGCGCGACTTTGCTGCGGCTACGCGACCTCGCATCCGCTCGCCTCCGATGGTCTTCTCTGTTTTGATCTGCACTGTATTTCACCCCCTCATTCCCAGCTGGGCGCAGTACTCACTCCCTTCCTAGTAAAGCAAAATCAGCGATTGCAGGTTTTGCATTTGGTGTGATAGATTGTTTATTCGTGTTGAGGTATGCGGAAATGTACTGTATCCATAGTTTTAACTATGGGGGGAGATGGACCCAGAATTATATATATGATACACAGTATGGGAGCGCTTTTAAGCGCTCCCAGAGATGTCACAAAACTACGCACTCGCACTGAATACAATACACGCCAAATAATGCCGATTCGCTACAATCGTATGTAGGGGTGATTTACAACGTTGTAAGCAGTATATTTAAGTCTACAAAGGCAACGGCCCTCTTAACCCCGACACTCCGAAATGATAGGACAAAAAATGGGACCAATTTTCAATGGCTCCGCTTGCCAACCCCAAAGATTGATAGACCAAAACCATGTTTTTTTTTTCGGAGCGGAATGAGATGGCTTAGCTTCTAGTACAATAGCCAGAGCTAGCTCGAGATCAGCACGTGCTTTAATATGAACTGCCAAAACTTAATGGTGCAACTCCACTCTACACTCATTTTGTCTATCATCTAGGACAAATTTTTGTCCTCTTTCCAAGGACAAAACTCGGCAACTTATTCATTGTTGTTCCTGCAGGCAAAACGAGCGTCTACGCTCTTTTGAGGGAAGCCAAGTGCTACTGGAGCGTCTATTGGGGCCATGTTCAGAAAGATTCCGCTTTCTGGAAGGCGGGTTTGGTCGACGACTATCAATTGGCTTCGCGTTTAACTGCTCGGGAACTTCACAGGGCATGGGTAGCGTTTTGTCAGAGTGAAACTTGGAGTAACACGAAGTGTCACCGTCCCATCATGGCTTACGACAAAGCGCAACCTTGCAGTCGCTACACTGGAAGCGGGTTTTGTATCCCCGGCGATGATGCCCGACATTTTCAATATCATGGTTCAGCTGGCAAAGTACACAGCTGGGTTGAGTGCCTCCTTCGATAAATACCTGCATGTTCAGAAATAATACGCGCTATTAGTGCACCAACAAATAACTCTCCGCAATTTACCAAACGTACGAGCTCGTGCTTTAGGCGTTTGGACAGTCGAAACCGTATTCAGGGTCAAGACTGAAATGCTCCCGTTTTTTATACGAAAAAGCCGGGTGCTGCAGAATCAATAGCACAGGAGGCGGTTTGTTGTTCTGGTGATCTGGCCGATGGTAACGCATGTGATAGCGGGCTATCCCTAAGATATTGTGCAACTTCGCGGCAAAATGAGCGAAAACAGGGCAGTTTCTGCTTGTACTTTTGGTACGACCTGTAGGAGGTGCGGATAGCCACGTCCACCAGATACGCTTGAGCTTAAAACACAATATATGTTAGAAATACTACAAAGTTTTCTCAATTACCGAGCAGATGAACGATCCTCAAAAAGTTGCTGCGATTGATAGGCATTGTAAATTAATGTCATAAAAGTCCGTAGCCAAATCGTTCCTGTTGGTGACAGCGCAACGTGCTGGGATTTCACGTTCTTCAGGTGACGCGAGAAAACATCAATTCCACCCTTGACGCAATTCCAAAACTCCACGAGAGAAGGTATAATGTCCTTGGCCGGGGGAAGTGGGCGCCCTCGCACGTCAACAATCTTTACAAGAGCTCGCCATAGATCCAAATTTTGCGATAAGGTCTCAAAATCGACGCAATGTCCGAGTTCCTGCGACGAAAATCTCGGTATAGTGACTCCATCGTCGTAGATCCACTTCAAATAAGCTTCGTAAATTACCGTGAGTGCTGTGCGGTAAGCTGCTGCTACCTCAGCACTCACCACTACGTGTATTACACGCAGAACAGTCGTTTGCGAAGCATAGATGAGAAACCCATCTTGAAGCCCACTGCACACAATATTGTGGAGGATCTGACTGCGATGATTTACCTCCGGTACGATCTCCTTAAATGTTGCACCGAAGCCAATTGTACCCAACTCAGCTGTCGAAATAATCCACTCGCTCGTGCCATCGATAATTCGCTTTTTTTGTTTTTTCGGTCACACGATTTTTGTACTCGAGAACAGCATGGAATTGGCCACGAGTTGGATGACTAATAACTGCAATATCATCAGGTGAGAAGCATGCATACGGCATTCCTCTCGTGCAACAACAACACACAATAAGCATTATGTAACATATAATGTCTCTCACAGCAACTTACAAACATAACAGGCCGAAGGACTTGATCTTGTCGACTTGAAACTGAGCGTTTTTGCTTAGAAATGCAGGAAAATGTGCTGAAATATTGGGTTCATTCTTTGTGCCAATTTTCATCGCTACAGATCTATTTGGTGCCATAAACCAAGATGCCAATATAGCGCTCTTGCACAAGTCCAATCCCCGTCGTCTTCGCTGCGATTGAATTCGAGAATTCGCGTCATCAATTCACTTTTTTTCCCGGAAATTGGACATTTTCTTTCTTTACACAGCTCCTTCAGCTCACCAAGCTTCTTTGCTTTTAATTCACCGGGTGTATACACGACGGTGTCAGGCAGAGGTTGATCTTGTCTACGTTGCTTTATAGAAAGCATCATAAGAATCAACTGCACGTGCAGATCTGTCACGGGATCTCGCGCGATAGTTGTATGTGGTTTAGACCGTGAAAACTGGCGAAACACGCTGCAGGCAACGGAGTCGGTAACTTGCGCAGCAAAAACCAGTCCGGAGTGCGTTGTTCCTCCGTTAATTGTTGGACACCAGCAACCTGGACCAAATTCAATGTCCGTTGTGTAGCACAGAGCCACTTCCCCGAGCGCCGATCGATACGCCAGAGCAAAAGCTTTTGCCGCTGGTATCCCATTGCTGCGGGCAGCAGGTAGCTTAGATGTTGCCCAATATGCTGCCAGTTCTCCCTTCTCCTCGATCTCTCCCTAATATCTTGTCGCCTTCATAAATGGGAATCTAGTGGTTCGCTTGTGGTCCCTACAATCTTCCCGCCAACACTATGAATTTGCTGGTTTACTGCGACAGACTGGTATCCACGATCGAGAGCATGTATAGTGCCTGGGAGCCGGATTTGACTTTCAGTTGCAGCACCACAAAGTGAGCGCTGTAGAATTCTTTCAGCGTCTACGTTAGATTCGCCACGAAACGCAACATGTCCACCAAGATTTAACCCAGTCGTTAGCGACACGATCCCATGGTTTACAGGTCCATAACTAAAACCAGCATCAAGGTAAGCTTGTAATTAAGAAACCATGCGTTGGTACGTCTTGAACCACTTACCCCTTTTTCGGGTTACGGACATGAGTTAACCCAAGATCATCGACGGTTTGAGAGCGAAGCCGGATCATGTCGTCGTCTAGCGACGCGAGGGAAACACCTTCCACAAAACCAATCTCAGAGCACAGTCGACGTAAATTCTCCGTAGCGTAGGAGATATCTCGATCAGCACTCATGGGGGCATTCCACTGGTTTGCTAACGTACTGCGTGGCTATGGAGTGCTTATCGCGTTAAGAATAGTCTTATATCGCGTCTGCGGCATTGCCTTCAGCACTGGAGGCAGAAGATCACGGTTGGCTTTATCATAGAATGCTGAAGAAGTCGTAGAGTAAAAACTAAGCCATAGTTCGATCTCGAAAAACCTAAATAGCTCGTCATTGGTCACCAGAGCTTCACCGGCGATCGTTGCGTTCACAAAGTTTTTGATTGTCGTAACGATGAAATTATCCATCGAAATGTTCATCACATCAGCTACGGTAACACGCGATTCTTCGGATGAGCGCGATCCAAACATTCATTGATGTAGTCGGCCAGTCACCGTCTCAGCTTCAGCCCTTGCTTTACTTAGCAAGAGATCTTCGACATCATTCACGCGCAGCTTCACATCGATCTCTTCGACATACGACCACGATGTCGTTTCTTCTTCGTCGTCGTTAGTACTCAGTCGTCGCCCGAGTCGCTGCCCGACATCCTATATACGGAGGGTTGCCTGTGTGCTTACCGCGCGCGCGCTCGGCGCGGAAGTTCAAGTTCAAGTTTCCTCTCGGCATCTGAAGCTACGTTAGGTACGATAAATTTGTCCTATGGATTTTGGACCATAGGACAAAATTAGCTGGATACGACATCTGCTAAGAAGTGATTTGGTCCTTTTTGGTAGGACAAAAAGTGTTGGGGTTAAGACTCGACACCAAATTCATCCGCCACCTTACAACCTCGGGACCATAGCTCATGGCTAATTTGCTTCTTAGACGAACAAAAGCTGCCTCGTGAAAGAGCGTGACAAGCCGGGTCTTTTGGTGTACCGCATGGCCTATTTAACCCTGTAGAAAGCTAAATTACACGTATGTGCCCATACTTTTGTCACTGTCAGAATAATGGTCACTTCTGGATATCGGCAACTATTGTGCCCGACATTGAAGAATAGGCCAGAATGTAAGAGGGTATAAGTGGTACTACATTTAGGAAAAGCTAAATCGACATTAAGACATAGGGTGCAATCGCGCGTTTAGATTTTGATTTTGATGTCCTTTTTAGCCAATACCAAGCCGTTCTGGAGCTAGAAACGTTTAAAAACAGCCACTCAAAACCCTTCCAGATTCAGAAGATAGGCGCACAAAATGAAGACTTCTGATTGGTCTAGCCTCAAACACATTTGTAGGAGGGTGTACCGTTTTCGACCGAACATTAAAAGTTTACCTTCAACCAAGCCGTCGAAACCCCACATTCCAGTGAAACCGCGAACGCTAGTAGTGTCCTTAATGTCCTCCAGCAACAGAGTAATTCATGCATTATTATTTACATTAAAAGTTGTTACCTTCTACACGCACAGCATCTAACAGGTAGTTCAGCACTGGCAGAATTGCTCACCTTGGCACCACATGTTGGTCGATGTCTTACAGTGATGCAAACGCGCTGAGTCATCTTGTCGCCGAACATGCGGTACACGACGCACTTCACCTCCTTAACGTAGCCGAAGCGTGGGAGCAGCTCAGCAATAGTCTTGTGGCTGTACTGAGGGTGGCTCTGACAGATCTTGTTGTCCAGGAGCTGCGCAATGTGATCGAACACCTGTTGCAGGTTCTCGCCCATGTACGAGTCGGGTCCGTACCAAACGTTGATGTCCGGAACCTGAGCGAACGCTTGCAGCACAGCCTGCACCACATTCGTGGACGTGCAGGTGATCGTGGGCACCAGATCGTGGGCGAAAGCATTGCTGCGTAGCGAAGTGTTGATGTACACAATATGCAGACTGTTGGGTGTCTTGGCACGCGAGGTAGAACTGCTTCTCGGTCGACTCGGCTAGACTGCGTCAATCTTCTGTTTGGACTCGAAGCCGTTCGAATCCAAGTTGGGGCCCACGCTCTCCGACATGAAGTCGACACCCAGCACGGCCACCGACTCGATCCCCTTCGATCCCTTTTTTGGCCGTTTTAGATGCTGCCTCGCCCATAGCCAGAGAGTCGGCGATGAACGCGTGAGGCCATGACAGAGATGACAGGATGTCCTGTAGCTTTGGGTCCATGTAGAAGTGCGCAACGATATCAATCTTCTTCTCGTGAAGCAGCGCGTCCAGCTCCTTTACCACTTCCATGTAAGGCTTAAGGTAGTGGGCCTGTACCTCTGCGAACGAGCCCTGGGCCAAAAGACCATCGGCGGACACCTACACGGACCCATGTACACCATTCCCACACCCGAGTTGAGACCCGTGTACGACGCGTATACGATGCCAACAAACACGAGACAAATGACAACTGCGAGGAACACAGCGGTGATCATCAACTTGAGGTTGTAGCTCGGAGTGGCACGAATACATCTGGACGAACCGGATTTCATCTGTGTTAATGACTGGTCACGCGCTGGTAGATGAAATGGCGCCGCGCTACCTCCCTTCCTTAGCATTTGTTGTGAGGAGACTGTTGTCAAAGTAGTCCTCCAACACCAACTAGTTACACGGCTAATTGCTCACACCTGCGTCAATTCACTCCAGCATCCAGATCGCGAGAATATAGTCCAGTGGAATTGAAGCCACACCCGTGAAACTGTCGAAGTACCCGACCAAGTTGCAGCAACTCCGTCCTCAACCACCATTAAACACTGTCTCGCTTCCACGTGTCAGCAACGAGAGACTGTTGAACAAGTAGAGCACGTTGGCCGCGGCTGATGGATTGTACAAAGGATGGTAGATCGGATCTACCATCCTTTGCACCTAGCTGCAACTACCCGAGCTGTCGAGAAGGAGATTGCCAAAGCAATCCTCCCGATGTTTGGAGCCATGTACGACGGCTGGTCTTGCTTTCTGGAGTGCTACGTGGTGCTGTACGTCGTCTATTGGAAGGACGGCCAGCTTGTCTACGTTCTATTGGCGATGGCCCCCTTAGATGAGGCCGACCTCACTGCTGCGGCAGCAGTGCTGCCTCGCACTGTGCCTACATTCGGAATATTCTGATGATTTTTGACCAATCAGGAGAGTCGCTGAAATTTTTGGTCGGTGCCAATTGCGCCACCAATCAGCTGACCGCGACCATGCTCGGCGTCTCATTGTTCGGTTGCGCGTCTCACCGTTTTAATCTGGGCACCAAAACCATTTTGGCGGAGCACGAAGACCTGGTGAGCGCGGTGAGCACGCTAATGGCGGCGCTACGGACGATTAAGAATCGCGCCGAGCTCCGGCGCCCCACAAGCCTAGCGCCCCTACGTGCTATTGCTACACGGTAGAGCTCCACCTTCAAGATGCTGGAGCGGTACATCCGTATCCGCGACGCTATCAAGGGCGTCGACGCTATCTACGATCTGGTTCCTTATCCGGCCACGCACCGACGCATTGTAGCGCTCGCCGAGAGCCTCGAGACTTTCAACAGCGTGTGCAAGAAGCTTCAGGAAGAGGAAATATCGATGATGTCGGCGCGGTTTTTGTTCGACAAGATGGGTGAAATGCTCCCTGAAACGGGTGACTACCTACGCCCGACGCTGACATTGTTCATTCCCCGGTGTTTGAAAGGGTCGTGGTGAAGGTATGTTGCTGCTGTGATGCTCTTATGTTGCTGAAGTTGCTCTTACCTACCTATGTTGCTAAATGATAAATTAGGTTGCTCGAGGTTCTGAAGCCGACTTGACTGCAGAAGAGTCACAAACCCTCCTGCCGCTCCAACTGGAAGCTGCTGCTTCGGAGCCAGTCGCATCGCCACGTGATCCGCACGCTCGGACGTGCGCCCGGAGCGCGGAGGACTTCGCAACGGCGTTGCTACAGTCGCTCCCGGACCCTCAGCACTGGTAGACTGGGGTGATACTGTGAAAATGTAGAAGTGATATCTGCCCTTACTATCTTCCTGCAAATACCCCTGGCAACCATCCGTGCCTCTATCTGTACCTATCCGCATAGTCGGCGGCCGATCCGATCCTTCCCGCCTCTGCGGACCGTGATTACGGTCCAAATATAACACTCCTCCTCGGTCGTCGCACTCTCGGTAGGACTCGTCGCTTCAACTTGAAGATCCCTCGCAGCTCCGCGATCCATGGCGCCGGCAGCGCCTTTGTGAGAAGTTCCGCCATTATGAGGCGCGACTCCACGTACTCAGGCTTGACTATCTTTTTACTGGCGAAATTGCAGATGAACTCACGCGGATATCCACGTGCTTCGCACTCACCATGCTCTCCTCGGACTCCAGCTACTTGATCACTGCCTGGTTGTCCATCGTCATGGGCACCGGCTCAACCCTCGGAACCCCAGCTCACGGACCAGCTCCCGCAGTCCCAACAGCTCTCGTCTCACGTGCGACGCCGATGTGAACTCGGCCTCCATCGTGGATAGCGCCACGCCGGTTTGCTTCTTGCAGATCCACTGCACCACGGCCCCGTCCATAGTCACGACTCCTCCGGTCACGGTCTGCTCTTGTCGGCTGCGAAGTTGTCGTCACTCCAGCTCTCAATGGCCACCACGTCGTCCTTCGTCGGCGACGCTTGCATCATAAACTTGACACCCTTCGTGTCCTTTAAGTACCTAGCAACTGTCTTGGCCAGCTTCCAGTCGTTCGTGGTCGGCTGGTGCGTCCTACGCGTGGCTTTGTGCACCGCCAAGCTAATGTCGGGCCTCGTGCATCGTGCTATCCAGAGCAGACTTCCCACGAGCGACTAGAAGCTACGGATCGTCGACTCTCCCGGAGCTCCCGAGCGCGCCAACAGTTCCGGTTCCATGTCTTCCGCCTCGTTGCTCTCTTCACCAATGGGATCACGCACACCGTTCGCGTTCGCGAGACTGTGCAACTCGAGCAGCACCTCGATTGTCGCCTACTGGTCCAGGGAGTACCCCTCGCCGTCGTCCATCTCCACGCGCATCCCCAAGAACTTCTGCACCTCGCCGAGGCCCTTCCCAGACAACACGCTCATGGAGCTAATGAAGTCGCTCACCAGACTCGGCTTGGACGTGGTGACCAGGAGGTAATTCGCGTACATGCCCACGAGCGTCATCCCGTCGCCTTCTCGCTTGTAGTACAAGCACATGTCGGTCACGCAGCGCGTTAAACCGGCCTCCTCCAGCTTGGCGTGCAGGAGCTTGCTTCACAGCCGTCCCGCTTGGCGCAAGCCGTGCGGTGACTTCCTCAAACGCAGCGCCAGCTTGTCCTTGGCGCTCTCTCTTAGCTTACGCAACACGTCCTCGCTAATCCCCATTCCCCGGGATCACCAGGTAGATTTCGAGCTGTTGCTCCTTGTCGACCTTGACGAACGCATTGGGGATGCCCCCGTGCCTGGCCGGCACACCCCAGCGACGCGCAAACACTAAGATGATCTTTACCGTGCTCAGTTCTATGACCACTGCGACGGTGAGACCGAAGTCAACACCGGAGACCTGCTCGTTGCCGCACGCCACGAGTCTGGCCTTGAACCTCTCGATGGCTCCGTCGGCGTCGGTCTTGGTCTTGAACACCCATTTGGTGTGCAATACGTGGCTGCCGATCGGCGGCATCACCACGTCCCACACAGCGTTCTCCTCAAGTCCTCCGCAATGGCTATCAGCCACTTCCTCCATAGCCTACTCCCTTTTGCTTGCCTGTAGTTTTTTGGACCAGGCTCCCGCACGGTGTTTACCACGTCCGTGGACTGCCCCGCCTGTCCCCCACCAGCCCCTCCGCTCGCCTCAACCTCAGCGGCCTGCCGCGTAGCTAAACGCGTCTGATGCTTCTCCCACGTCCAGCGGGTCTTCTTCCCGCGACGCTTCGTCTTTTCCTTCGTTTTCTTCCCCGAAGTGCCCTTTCCCAAAGCCCCCGTGCCCTCCGACTCGCCCGAGTCATCGAAGTGCACGTGCCTCAACTGTTCTTTCTGCACGTCCGAAAACGTCTCGACGTTGCTCACGTGCTGCGTCACCACGACTACCGTATCCCTCAGG
Organism: Phytophthora tentaculata; assembly: GCA_033557915.1. NCBI lineage: Eukaryota > Oomycota > Peronosporomycetes > Peronosporales > Peronosporaceae > Phytophthora > Phytophthora tentaculata. The sequence goes on from JAUCEA010000009.1 coordinate 1,463,526, forward strand.
ATGTACACCCGGTAGCCTTTAATTTCGTCGCTCTTTCCCACGACCATGCCCGGCTTGTCTCTCTCACCGAGTGACTTATTCTTAGCGTCCACATGCACCGTGCAGGGCGTCCCGAACACCACGATGTCACTCAAGTCCGGCGTGCCCTTTGTGAGCATCTGCAGTGGCGACTTCGAACCCGGGTTCGCCTTCGTCGGGCTCCTAATCAGGATGTACGCTGCGTACTCAGCGGCGCCCCCCCAGAAGGTAAACCACAGGCGAAAACCATGCTCCACACTATGTTCATGACGTTGCGGCGCATCCTTTCGGCCTTGCCGTTACTCGCCTGGTTGCGAGACTCACTGAGCTGCCTTCTGATCCCGGTCTCTTTGCAGAAGAGATCCTAGGTCAGGTACTCCCCGCCACCATCCGTCCTCAACACATGTATACGGCAGTTGAACCGCCGCTCAAAGAACGCCATGAAACGCTTGAACTTCTGCGCCGCGACGTCCTTGGCCTTCGTTAAGAAGACTCTGCAGTAATTGGTGCGATGGTCAACAAAGTTGACCATGTACCGATTTCCAAGTCGATCCCTTGGAGTCATCGGCCATTTCAAATCGTAGCAGATGACTGACGCCTCCGATCACGTCGATCGGCGAGTTGGCTCCAGTGTCCTTACGCGATTGCTTGTTCTTGGTCTGCTTGCCTTGGGTACAGGCCAACCAGTTTGCCCTCAACTCATCCGTGAGTGCAATCCCCGACGCCGGGTCCTTGGCCATCTTGATGGTCGTGTCGTAGTCTAGGTGTCCTAATCTACGGTGGAAATGCATGAGCGGCCCGGTCTGTACGTCCTGGCTGACCTCCGCCTGATTCCCTGCCAACACGTTCATCAACACATCACCCGTCTTCCTCGTACCACTGGACCCCAGTGCACGTACAGTCAGCACATTGGTCGTCTTCTCGACATCGAACACCGCCGGTTCCACGTTGGTGGTGGCCACAACTCGGTGTGTTCCCCGGTACGCGAGTCCGTACCCCTTCGCCTCCAACAACCCATACGAAATGATGTTCCTCACCAGGTTCTCCGCGTACTGCACGTCCAGCAGCCGCACCTTGATGATCTTTCCCATCGCCGTGGTCACGAGCATCACACTCCCTCACGTAGTCACTTTAAGTGCCCCACCGTTCGCTGCCACGCATTGATTCTCGTAGTCTCCCGCGTCCTCCAGCAGATGCGGTTACTAGGTGACGGCTATCTCCACTGTCCAGGATCCTGTCCTCCGTCTTCACGGCCGAGCCCTCAACCGTGAGCACGAAGTCGGCGTCCCCGCCCTCGTCCAAATTTTTTATGTTGTTAGGACAGGCCGCCCGCAAGTGACCGGCCTTACCGCACTTAAACACATGCGGTCGTCCGTATCGTTCTCGTGCACGTCGTTGGCCACGTCGCGGCCCAGTTGCTTACCGCGGAGCTCGATCTCGGTGGACTGCCCGAAGTGTGCTAGCTCTTCGCCCTGGCGCAATAGTCCGTGCGCGCGAGGTTCAGGCGCGCGAGCATCGACACTCTCATGGATGGATCGGCGTAGTGAACGATGTTGTCCAGTACCAAGTTGTCTGCACCTCAACACGCCTCGCTGACCGCTAGCAAGTACAGGTAGTGCTCGGTCCAGCTCCGCTTGGTGCTCTTGGGTGCCGTGAAGATCTTCATGCTCTGCGCCGGTGTGATCTTCGTCGCGAACGTGTGCAGCAGCTGCTGCATCGCGTGCTCCAACGTCGGGCTCTTCTCACACCAGCCCTCCACCTGCTGGTTGTAGTTCCGTTCGGCCATGCCGGACAGGTGGTGGCCCAGGATGTTTACCTTCACGTCTTCCGACCACTGGAAGCCGCTCGCCCTTTCCGCGAACTGTATCTGGCGCACGAAGCGCTTCCCCAAGGACAAGAACCCACTCCCCAGTCCTTGGTAGAGTTCCATGTCGTCGAAGGGACGGATGCCTAGCTTGCGCAGCCTCGTGTCCGGCTCTCGCGCAAAAACCTGGCCCTGGTGGAGGTGGCACCGGTGGTTGGTACGGCCGTGGCGGCACGTAGTGCAGCGGCAGCCCCGGCTGCGGTGCCTGCGCCATCTCCACGTTCGCAGCAGCGCCTGCCTACGCGCGCTGCTTCATCCCGAAGTACGTCGCCGGTGTGACCGTCGGTGAGTTCCGTGATGGTGGCGTCTAGGGCCTGGCGCTCTATCGCCCTGCCCAGACCCAGCGAAGAGCCGAACACGCTGGACTCCTGTCCCTTGAGCCGCTCCTTCTCCTCCTGTCGCTCCTGCGACACTTCCAGGCGCCTCATACGTTCCGTAAAGCCTGTGAGAAGGTTCAGCAGTTTTTCCAATGTGTTCTTCGGCTTGCCCGCCGTCTTGACCTCTTCATTCTCGTCGTACTGACCGCCGGTGACCGACCTTTGCTTCCGACTGCACGCGGTCTTCATCCGCGGCAACAGTATGAACCATTGGACTCATAGCCTTTTAGACTGAGGTGTACTGTGAAAATGTAGAAGTGCTATTTGCCCTTACTATCTTCCTGCTAATGCCTCTGGCAACCACCCGTGCCTCTGTCTGTACCTATCCGCATAGTCGGCGGCCGATCCGGTCCTTCCCACCTCGGTGGACCGTGATTACGGTCCAAATATAACAAGCACGTGGTACCGCGGTACGATCCGATCATCACCGCAATGCCTTCTACCAGTAACATCTGCGAGAGACTGTTTTCGCAGTGCAAGTTGATCATGACGTCACAGCCCTCCTCCCTGCTGCCGATGAAGTTTGAGATGCTTGTGTTTCTGCGAGCCAACCGTAAGTTCTGGGATGCGAAAACGCTAATGAGACTCGATCTCGATGCTACTGACGAGAACTAGTGAATCTTGCTGCCGAAGGAAAATACAATAGGTATTCCTCATGTATTTAATATTGTTCTTCTTCGTATTATTTTTTTTATTGTTGTGAAGAACAGGTAATGCATTTCTTTATTGTAATGCCCGAGCACTGGTAGATTCCAAGCCAGCAACCTTGCAAAGGCCAAAATGATCTTGGCCGACCCAGCGCTCAGACCACTTGTAGGCTCGCCCAATAAGATAACACTCGGCTGAGTAGCGAGCTGCACACCGATGCTCTTGATCTGCATCGCCGGGGTACTGCAAATAACCTGGTCAGTGATATCCTCCAAACCCTCTTATCGTTATTCTTGGCCGTCCCCAGCATCGCGTCGTTATTCATCCCCGATGTACTTGTCGTGCGAGCTCACAGTCGGGGTTCGCGTGCACCAGCAGGGTTGATACAATAGCGCGACCACCTCGCACAGTTTCTGAAGGTACGGATTGACACGCTTTTAGCAGTCCTTTGACTGTTTGCTCCACAAGCTTCATTTTATCAAAGAAAAGTTTAGTATCATCTCGTAAATATCAGGAAATTAGGTAATATTTAAGATATTAACTCAGCCATGAAAGCAATATTAGAAACTACTTGATATTTCATAATATTTCCCGCTGAGGTACGAACTCAAATAAAATAAATCTGCAATCCGCGCACGAGTGCGGCATGACAGTGCGTGTCCATCACGCAGCTAACAGAGTCCACTGCGACCTTTCTGGTTGAGCAACACAGAAGCCATCACGGTGTGCAAGATGTTTGGTAGGATGGAAGTGATAGCACGCGATCAAATTGCAAACAAAATTAAGGAGGTACTAACCAGCGTGCTGACGAGAGGTTGCAAAAGTGCTGTGGCCATATTGTACTTCTCAGCATCTGATTGAATCACAGTTGCCCCGGCTACTCGGTCCCCTTTCTTAAGCTTGGTGTAAATGACACGCTCCAGTGAGTTTGAAGGACACACAATGGAACCATATTCGGGCGGCAAACTGCGACGATGTGTGCGAGCGGTGACATCTTCCCATAGCTGGCCACGTAGTTTTCTGTTTACTTCGATGCAACTGATTTAGTGCCGGGACCAAATCAGTACATCGTTTCATATTTCACCGATCCTCCACAGCAGTAGCAGGCACACTTGTCAATTTATCCACATCAAACCAGACGAACATCATGTGGGCGCAAGAAGTCCAATTGCTTTAAACCGACTGCACGAGCACGAGTGACCCTTGCCTGACACATAGGAAAGTGGTGTCGGACTCGGCGTTCCCGTGCTCATCAGCAATAGCCGGCCGGATCTTAACGTTACTTAAAGACGGGGATCTGGATCGTATCCTGCCATCACTACGGAGCTCTGCAAGAACTCTACACAACGCGATCACCTCTGTCCGCCAGGCAGCCGAGTGGGGGATGGGGAGCATCGAGAAGGTACAGACAACTCAACCTCCCTTTGCCGTACGAATCCAGAGCTCCGAGGTAGCAGAATCAACAATCTATTTCGAATGGCAAACAATCGCATACGGATGGTCGGCATCTCACAGATTCAAACGACCTTCCAGGGAGAAATGGAAGCAACGACACCGGTATATTCCGGAATTACATGTGGTTAGCGTGCAAGGATGAAGCCTATACGCATTCACGCCAGGATTACAAGCGATTAGTGAGCAAAAAAGAGGCCTGGACACTTCCGCGCCGGGATAACAAGGCCAAATACGCAAAGATGCAGCCGTACGCGCTCCCACGCCAGGATTACATGGTGAATTCAAGAATGCGAAGTCTCTCGCTACGCTACCATACGCAGCAAGCACTTTCCGTACCGAGACAACAGTGCAGTACCAATCCTAAAACAATCTGCGCCTGGATGACATGCATTCGTGGAAGTAACAAGTGATCATCCAAGATACACTGCCATCATAAGAACATTTACCCTAGTCAAGAACAAGTGTAAGACTGTGCGTGCCTTGATGAACATGTATCGAGATGATAGGTTGATATCGCTAACAAGTGACTCTCAAGTTTGAAGTTCAACAACACTCGGAGTGCACTCAGGCACGACCCTGTCGAGCCAACAAGACCACCCCATACTGAGACCAAGATATTCGACCCAAGCCATACCCAAATGAAGACTACAAGAAGCCAGAACTGAATACAATACGAGGACCAAGAAACCCATACTGAAGACAAGAAGTTTTACGAAGACTTGAAGAAGAACCGCATGATGAGTGTACGAAGCGCAAGAAGACAGAAGGCTTACCGCCTATTGATAATGTTAAACAGAGTTCGTTTTTACCCATTGAGCTCAAGTGGTTGGCGTGGAATGAGTCAGGAAGGACAAGCGCCGCGAAGAAGAAACAATCATACCGCCGCGCCCCCACACATTCCGGGCAAGTAGATCAAGAAGGACTGATCGATTCGCGGTAACCCCACCTATACTCAAGTCCAGTTAGGTGGTGACCAGTGACCGTTCGTCCTGGAGTGACCCACCTATTTCATATCCTAGTTGGGTCACTAACTTGTCAGTGTTTTGCCCATTTCATATTAACCTGTGTATTCCTGAAGTGCTATGTAGTCGCCTTTTGGAAATTTGTATTGACTGCAGTGTGGATTGACCGTATCCTGAATTACAGCGAATTTTTTCCTCTAAATAAAGGTGGTGCGCGTCTGTATTGTGAGTATTCGGGCTGCTAGATGCCTGAATTTAGACTCAAGTGAGCCTAGTGTGTGAGGCCCCCCGCTCCGGGCCTGTAATATTTGGACAGCTGCATATTGCTACATATTTGTATATAACTCTGTTTGTTGGTTACCAACGAGTCCAGAACCGCACCTGGGATACTGTACACGAGTTGTCTGTGTCTTAGCGTACTTACTTCTGGCTTCCCACATCCTGGCGAGGACACCCACGCCAGGATTACCTTTGAGGGTTCGAGACTGCACCCTGGAGTGGACGCTTGTCCCGTACTTCTTTAAGGTTATAATTGTTCAAGACCCTCCTTACTACACTGGTTCCGTCGAAGATGAACGAGTCGATAGGGATACACAAGGTACACAAGCCAAGACCTTCCCAGGAAGTCATCTCGCCCCCTGTACCCCCTACTTCCACGCTCGGATCGCGTTCATCCTAGCGCAGGACCTATCATCCTAGCGCAAGAACCCGAATCCTGGCGCTGGAGACCAAGCGCGGTGCCCTCCTGGAATATACTGGCTCAGCTACGTCTCTGGGTTGCGCTATACACACCCTGCGGCGGCAAACAGTTTCACCGACTTCGCCACACACCACCGCGACGTGCCTTGACGGCACACCAGTTCGTTACGAAGCTCTACCATCGTAACACCTTGATAAAGTAGCACTGCACTTACACACTTGTGTAAACTTGTTGATTGGTTTAGTAGCGTCTTCATTTGTTTTCAACTGACCCCGGATCTGTTTGTCGTAGTATCCCGACTGTAAAAATGACCTCGGCGACAATCATCCCACACCACGCGGCAGTTGTACCAGTTCTCTTGAAGATTAATGTCGTCACACAATCATTGCATCTCTCCCAACGTTGTTCAAATCGTGACTCTCTTCGTTCATACATGGAATTGCGAAAGTGTAGCTCGACCCAAACTCGACTACTTGGGCCGATGCCGTACTTCGTTTGTTTTAGCTTCCGCTGAACCGCGTAGATGGCGTGAAAATGACAAAGTAAAACTGGAGTAACCCATTGAAAAGATTTCGATTAGTCGTTTGGCAGTAAGTTTAGCAGTACTAATACTTATACGGCAGCCGAACACGTCTTCACTAATGCTCCACTCCTTAACATCTTTGTCTATTGCGAATATCTGCGTCTTTTAAGAGTTCACCAGTGACTTAAAGAACTGGAGACATAGTCTCATGATTTGTGACAATTAACTCGCCTACAAATCCATGCCATTAGAAAACAAATAACAATAAAGTATCCTTTTTTTGGCAGCGACGTACGGATCTAAAATCCCACGATATTCGTGTTGTGGGTCCAATCAAGCAACAAGCACCCCCCCAAAGCGAGTACATTTGCAGCTGTACTGAAACTGACGAACGCTATTACAACCATGATATCGTCCTCGTCGTGGATAACCATGCAATGGGATTCCATTGATACGAGTGTAGCTCTGTGTGAAGTCGTTGACCCGATCTTCAACGGAAATTCCCCCATAGCGCGAGCGCAAAAACAATTGAACCTGCTGATTTGTCTGTTCCTGACCTGTCTCGTGGCCAACAAACTAAGGTTCAGTTGTCAATCTGCAGTGAAGTACAATGCCCTACCAATTTCTGACGAAATAAATCCGTTAGACGCTTCATAAGAGCATGTACTTTGCGCATGTAATCGATCTTCTTTCCAAGCAGTTTGGATGGCACAATCTTGTTCTTTTTGAGATGCTGGTATATTCCGGAGCTGATACAATAGTTGTGGATCACTTTATGTAAATGAATACACTATTAAAGTGAGTAGCTGCTTATTGATAATACTGCATAAGCTAAAGCGACCTGGTTTCAAAGGGTGACTATAATCTGCCCATTTCGTTTCTTCGCGAGTACGGCTATAAACCCGGCCGCACAATCCGAAACCGCCGCTGGTTCTAATTTCGAAGCCCTGTTCCACGCGGGCCATCTAGACAGCCATGTGTGCATTCAAAAACGCATCGGGCCAACGAAAAATCGTCGTGCTCAGGGATGATGAATTTTACGTATGTGTACTTCTCTTCACGAATCCTGCGTTGTTGTTAAAACAACAGATAAAAATTATTATTCCCTCCCCGATTTAGATAAATATGTGCGACGAACTTACAGAGTGTTTCTCAGGCTGCTGTCTGCTTAGTTCTTTTCCGAAAATGGACAAAGTTTATCTCGCCGTACACTCCGAGATCAAGCTCCAGCTCGTCCCACGAATGAAACTGCATGCCGTTCTAAACGCTGGGAGCTCCACTGCTATAGAACTGTCATGGCAGGCGACGATGTCTTCTAGTAACTGCTTGTACTTAGCATCGAACTATTGTCGCTGTGGTGCTACCTATGTAGAAATTTGCACATTGGAGCATATATACGACTCGTACAGTAGAGCTTCTGTCCCCGTACACTGTGAAGCGCCAGCGAGTAGCGACTTGCCCATGGATAAATTATGACGGCCCACTGTGTCGCCGTCAGCCGATTCGCCGTTTCGATCGGCCGACATGACGACCAGCGTTAGCACCAGAGTTTAGTGAATATTCTTCACTGCGTGGCGTCCTTCACGGAGCATTCGTACTGCTGCGGGATGGTATGAAGTGGCGATAGGTTTTTTAAACGAGATGCGCCGATTCGCGCAAATTATTGAGACGGGAGTGCACCATCTATTATTCAATATTGGGGAGCACGGCAGAAGTTGGTGCTGGAGAGCACCACTCTGAGTGTTTGTCAGATGATACCATTGAGGTGGTGCCCCAGCGCACCACTTATATGGTGCGATACCCACTTCCGAAAAAAGAGGTGTCACCGACCCTCTGTTTTCGCAGGTTTTGCCCGAATGTTGACATCATTTTCTGTTTTAATCAGGACATGTGTTGTTAACTGAGGCGCGCTGTGCTTCTCCTAGCGGCCGGTTCTTTAAGCAATGACACTAACTCCTGTGTTGTATGTGTTCTCTAAAATTAGTTCAGAGTGACTGAGGATCTTTCCCTGGCATAATCAATATACAAACGAGCTCGCTACGGCTCGAACCTATAAAACTTGTTACAAATTCTTTTGCTGATGTGCAAGAAAAAAAAAACTATTTAACGGAAAGCAAAGCTTTATAGCAGTCTTGTGATTTACGTCCATACTTGTAGAAGCACTTGTTTTGAATTAATAAATCAAACAATGCAAACAACATGACCTGAACAGCTCTAAATCTAACTACTTAGTCTTTGTTCACTGTGCTCTATTGCGTTCCAATTGCATAGAATGCGATGATTGTGGCATATCTTCGTTTTTTTTTCTTCTCGTAAATAGAGACTTAATTTGGATCCAATTGGTGACCAAATATAGCATGAACGCTGACTTTCAATACAGCAACCAAGTACTTTTTTGGCGGATCCGGGAAGGCTACAGTACGACCAGGACGTCCTTATCAAACTAGATGCGTTATTCCTGCTACTTTGTTGAAAATACGTGGTGTATGAATCTCGAACGTAACGCGTAGTGGTGCACGCAACGACCATAGTCATAAGTCTGATTGTATACCTCAAAATGTGAGCTATGTATTATATCCAATTTATAGAACCATATTCTGGTACCTACTTCAATGCACAGTGCAATATGCACTTGATTTTGTTTCACAGTAAATGTATTGAATACCGGTACCAGCAAGTAGAGCAGGGCACACTATATTCGTATGTTGAAGTGTCCCGGCCATAAGTATAACTACTGCAACGTGTTAAAGTAGATATTTACCGAATTTTATTGAAGTCATTTTTGATCGAACTCAATTCGGACTTTGACCAAACGATTGGCATCGTAGTCGACTACTTGGTAGTTGAGGCTAAAGTAGTTTTGACAAATTCTGATTTGTTTTGACAAAACCGCTCAATATTTTTTATTGGAATTTTGACAAATGGTCTTTCCAATGCTTGCGCAACTTAGCACCCTGCTTTTGGATGTATTAATCAAATAGAATCTTGACTTAGAGAAGTAAGCGGTTTCCACGAGTCTTATACAGACTCTAGACCCTTCCAGCTCACTAGAACTTCGTAGTCGATGATGCTAGGGTTCCAGCGATGCTTTTTCAGCTCATTGACGCTTAATATGATGCCTTGTGCGGCTACGTGCTTGAGGATTTCCTCGGTTACGGTAAGACTACTGACCCTATAGAACTTTAGTCGCGATCCATGGGCATTTAACTCGTCCCCCGTCAATAGGTGATGTATTCTAAAGGAGTGTGAGTCGGCTCGAACCACTTTGTATGGTCCTTTCCGCGTAACTGGAAGCTTGTTGCCCTTCATTTCGTCAACGCGAGTACGCAAAACGTAATCGCCCACATCAAGGTTGACTAGGTTGTCCCCACCCTCTCTTTTTTATCGAGTATGCGCTGTTTCAGTCGCTGATCAGAAATAGGACCATGCATTGAACGCAGACTGTCGCGCAGGGTAGCAAGGAACTTAGCTAAAGCGGCCGAGTTCGACGGAACCTTGACCAGATTTTTGCGGCTGGCGTGGTAGAATGCTCCCAGAGGCGATGGGCAAGGCAGGCCCGTGAACAGCTCAGTACGGGCCCGGTTGCCGAGCGAAGGTAACGCTGTGTGATTTATACTAGATTGTACAAGTGGTACAAAATAGACCCCGTCCTTCGCTGATGATTTGTACTCAAGTACCATAGTTCGGAACACATGTAGGATGTCGCGGTTGACGCGTTCCACCGAACCATTAATCCATGGGCGGTAACCAGGGTGAAATTCTGTTGGCTCTTGAGCCTCTTGGAGAGCTCAGCTACAACTTCATTTTTGAAATGACTACCATTATACTGACCCATACTTCCGAGACACCGTAACGGCTATGCCAATCAAGTAGCGCTGCTGTTGCTACAGCGCTGTCTGCCGAGTCGCAGACCACTAGCTCGCAAAAGTGTGTGGCACGATCTTTCAGCACTTACAAATACCAAAAGAATCGCCCATGAACAAAAACTCCCAGAGTAGGACACCGTTCCGGTCATCGCACGGAATTGTTTCGCTGCACTGTCGATGGACCTATCGCCCACTTGTCACGTGTGGACAGAGTAGGCAAGTCCTCATGAAAGCGTGTACGACACTTCGGAGGTTTGGTTTGTGGAATATCCTCCGCAGGTGGTTAGCCATAGCTTGCTCACCGCGGTGGCATTGGGCCCCACAATGAGCGATGATACAGAGTATCTGTGTGAGCTCTGTGCAATCCTTTGGGATCCATATCCGTTGGTCGACCCGCAGAACATTGTCGGAGTCTCGAACCAACCCAACGGGTGCGTGGTGTTGTTGTTGAGCAGTACGAATCTCGTCCAGAGAAGGCCAGACGAATCCGTCACCATCTAGAGGCCGGGGGACTTGGCTTGCACTTGGCTTTGTCGAAGCTTGCTGTTTCTTGTTTTCTTCCTAGTAAATAGCTTCAGGTGCACCGTGGTCACCGACTGCCCCGCCCATCAGGACAGCATATCTGCCCACACGTTTGCTACACCGTCGAAATGCTCGATAATATAGCGATAGGGCATCAGCTTGAGCGCCCAGCACAGTAACTTGCCTCTAATATGCTTCTTTATACTCGTGTGAGAAGCGAAGACAGGATGAGGTTGCGATGGTCACAGTACAGGCGGAATGACTGCGCCCTCATTGGCAGGTAGTCTAGTTTTTCACATGCTACTACAATGGGTAGGCTTCCTATTCAATCACAGGCCAGTTCAGCTGTGCTCCCTTGAACGTGCCACTGAGGCACGTAAGCAGTTTGTGCTGTTGCGTAGTTACTGGTACCCGCGGATCAAACTCCGCCACCTGGGTGACGATAACCGACCAGCCCCTATCTGATGCGTCGGAGCAAACAATAGTAGTAGCAGCGTCGTTAGGTAGCGCAAGTGTGGGTGATGTGGACAGTAGTTGTTTCACGTTGTCATAGGCGGAACGCTCTGTGTCCGTTAGTACAATAGCAATGCCAGCAGCAACGCGCTTTGTGTGCTTGATGTCTTTCAACGCTGTATCCAGCCGCTTTAGTAGTGGCTCAACATTCCGAGCATAGTCGACCATCGACTCCCTCATCCAATTGGCAGCACACAAGAATTGCTGCAGTTGATCTGCTGTCGTCGGATAGGGCATACTACGCAACGCACCAATTTGTGTTGGCTCGTGATCGATACCATCACTGGTGATATGCCCACGTCACCGGACAGTCTGTTGGTAAAGACTACTCTTTTGACGCTGAGCTTGAGTCCGAATGCTGCGACGAAATCGAAGAATTCCTCTGGTTTCGTCACATAGGTGTCTATATCGTCAGCGAATAGGAGGAGATCATCGATCCAAATAACTAAGAAGTGGTACAACAGCGACTGGAAACACTTCTCCATCGTCTGCTGAAAATGCACGGCGGCATCACAGCATCCCTGAGGATCCCGACGATGAGTGTATATTTTGTTGTCAGTTATGTATGACATGAGCTCTTGGCTAGCTTCCTCTAAAGGCAACTGCCAAAAGTCTTTCAATAGGTCAAATAGACCGTCGTGTTTCTTACCTCGCGTATGCTCGAGAAGTGTTGCCATATGTGGCATCGTGCTAATGAGTGCCTCTATAAGGTCATTCACTAGACGGTAATCGCACGTCTGGTGGTACTCATCACCGCTCATGCCTTGCTTTCGCACAGGCAGTACAGGGCTTGCCCAACGACTGCCTGGGTTTTCATACACCCAACCAAGTTCAACGAGCTTGTTGTTAAACTCGCGCAAGAATGCGCGTGCCGCAGGCGGGTATGGCCGGGGCTTGCTTTTGACGGCGCGTGCGCCCTCCTTGAGTCGAATATTTAACGGCTTCACGTTAGCAGGAGGGTCATCACCCAGCATGAGGCGCCAGATGTCGTGCTTCAGCACGATTGCGCGGAGCTGCGTCTCTAGGAGGCTAGGAAACCCATGCTCCAGCGCCATGTCAACCAGGCGTTCGATGGCTGCTTGCAGCTCTCCATCCATAGAACTAGGTGCAAGGAATGGTAGATCATCTCTGAGGTCCACATCACCTTCGTCTTCATCTTCATTTCTCACCGCAACTTGCTCCAATTGTTGGTCAATGTCTATTTCCAATGACTTGAGGACGTTCTGGTCAAGAAAAAAATCTGGCTCGTCGCACTCGATAGTGAGACAGTCGACCGGCTGCTGTAGGCCCACAGGCCCGCCGGCTGTATATAGTTGCAGTCGGAGCTGCACGTAGTGCGTAGACGTAACTTCATAGTCGCCCACAGCACGCACTATGGGGGTATCGAGGGGCGTTACAATGATGGATGGGCCACTGCGTAGTACCTTGGTGACATACTGCTTGCTGATGGCTGTTCTGTCCGCGCCAGTATCAGCACAGTATGGCGCAGCAAGCTCTTCATTCAACAGAACGGTCTTCTCTTGCGATGGGAGACACTCCCGAATGCGTTCAGCCTTGCCACTACTCGCTTACTTCCGTCACTGGTCCGCTGAGCACAGGGCGTACGACGGATTTCGGCTTTCTGGTCATCCGAGGCCGTTGAGCACTCTGACAACCAGTGCAACTCGCTACAGTGGTGCAAGGTAAAGGCAGAACTTTAGCTCGCTCAGTAGGTGCTTTAGTAGCTGGCTTTGAGCCAGAAGTGCTTCGTTTAGTGGCTAGTCGAGGCTTCTCGGTCGAGTTTTTATTGTGGCCGCGTGCTGACAACCGACAAGAATAGCCATCACTGCGTTCACGCTTGGCGCGTTTCAGATTTTGGTAGGTTTTTTCGTGGTCGAGTGCCTTCTCCAATACCAAATCATGGAGGGTAACCTCGTCGGACTTAGCATTTCTAGCGTGGAAACGTACTGTAAGTTTCACTTCTTCTCGTAGGGCCTGGGGCTCCAACGAGGTAATGAGAATACGGCACAATTGTTGCCTGCCACCTTCTCCGGTGAAGAATTGCTTCCAACCGTGGTCGTCGATGACATCGTGGCAGAGCTTGAAATACTGGATTACTCGCTCGCTAACATCACTCTCAGATAGGTTCATCCGCAGCATCCACGGATTTCGTGATCCACATCTGGAACACTACTGTTCTTGACACTCGAGATGATTGTGTCAATCTCGGTTAGGAACCGTTCATCCGTAACGTCGTCGATTGACAGGCTCCAGCGCAAGCGGCAACATATCCAAAGTAGTCCTTCATCGAATGGCGCCTGAATAGGGGCCGGTCTTGTCATCCGTACCGCCCTTGGCCCGGTTACGGATGGTTTCCTCGTACCCGCTACGTTCTCTACGCCACTTGACGAGCGATGCATGCGAAGTACTCAATAAGTGCGGCGGTAGTACCGGGGTGAAGATCGGCATGGCTCCATGGCAGTTCTCGTCTTCCGGTACGTTTGTCGTGGTTGATCGAGTCTTCGTTATAGACGTGTAGCAGCGAAAAAACCGCTAAAGAATTCTTGGTGGTGTATCAGGAACTGAACACACGATGGGGGAGCCGGCGGTGCTCCCTAGTAGTTGCTGTTAGTTTTTTGCTTGGTAAATAGCAGAATGAAGTCTCTCTAAACTAAGTATACTTCACTGTCAGCTTGGAGGCGCTGCTTCTAGTGGCGGCTGCATTTGGTTAGACACGGTGCGTGTCATCACGTTTGCCGTTATGTACCTGCTTGTGAACATGATTGTTGATACATGTAAACGTTGCTGGAGTTATCTTTGCCTGGCTCTGGATTGTGTCTTGGCTTCAGAGACCAGCCTCCATGCTAGTACTCAAGACTGAGGCAGGCTGGTAGATACCGGTACCTGCATGTAGTGCAGGGCACTACACAAGGTGAAGGTGTTTTGCAACGGAAATGCACAACTAGGTGCTATTCAAGCAACCCTTTGGCACGTCTAGCATCCATTCACTATTGATGATGATGATAAACGGTCTTCTACTCTGTTTTTTCTTCTTCTTTTCGCAATAGATGTCACGCATGCCTCACGTTTGGCTTACCAGTATGGTAAATAAAGGCAGGTAGTATGAAATGCATATTCATTGCAGAACTAAAGATCAACAGCTAGTTAATAAACCATGGCAGCACTCAACGTGGTGATGGAGCTGCATAGCTCATGACGTTTTTTGATACAAACTTCCGGTGTTGATGCTTCGGTGAACACTTTGCATAGTATACGACTGAAGAGGTTCGCTACTTGAAATGTTCAAAGAGAAGAACGCGAGTCACGAAGCGCAGTTTACGTCCATTTTCGTGGTAGTATGTTGACATGTCCGCATTTCCCAAAACTGTTACCCTCGAATCAGATTTTCACTTTTGCCCCTGGCTTGTGCTGACCAGCAAATAATATGATATTGAGGCGCTAGAGCAACGCATTTAACATGTAAGCCCTCGAATGAGTAGAGTCGTGGATTGCTAATGAAGCCTTACTGTCAGCGATACGGCATAGGCTATGGTGGTGTCGCTTGCTGGAAGCTTTCTTATCGTTGTTCATGTTTCTTACAATCCGAATTCGAGCCAAGTTGGAGAGTGCCGTCCGGGTCTGTAAAATAATGACTGGATGACGGTAGCTCACGAAAGTGCTGCTCAGCTCAATAAGTATCCAGCTACCTAACAGATAGTGAAAAAAAACTGGCTACCTTTAGTGCAACTTACCGAAATGACATACTTTGTTGCACATAATTTTTCGTGGATACTTACTAAACTGTTTTAAACTGATGGTCATAGAGCATCTTCATCGGTAGTTGATTAAAATTATGAGCAAACCCTTTCTGGACCAAAAATATTAAATCGTGCAGGAGCGCTGTGCTCATACACATACGCACCTTCGTTAAGTACGATGATTTGATCAAGTGTGCGCAAAACCCTGTACTTTTTGACGATGCGAATGCGTATGAGCAAAGGTCTCCTGCACGGTTTTATAGTTTTGGTCCAGAAGTTTTGCTCATAATTTTACTCAATACCGGTGGAGATGCTCTTACACGAAAACCTGCTGGTTCCCAGCCTGCCGCTAGGAGAACACCAGCTCTTTTGTCTTTTCGAATTTGCTCACTCTCATGGGATTTGCCATTATTGCCAAATGGCGGTCGGTTTTATATTGAAATCGCTCATTATGCCGTCTGCTACCTGTGCATTCTGGTCGAATTACATATAAATCTACCAACTCTGGCCCGATCGGCTAATCAACACCATCAACGATCGTTGTATGCGGCTAAATACAGTAAAACCTGTCCCACCTGATATGACCCGTGGGCGACTCCTCTATCAGGTATAGCAGCATATCATGTTACTCAGGTCGTCATGAGTAAACAGGCCATTGCTAGAGTTAGAAAGGCAATGTGAGGCACCGATATCCACGTATATGAACGAGGTGATGAAGCATGGCGGCTTACAGAAGCAGGAAATGCAAATGTTCCTCGCTGTGCATTGTCAGGTCTAACTCCGAGGGTACACAGACATATCAAGCTGAAACTCTATATATTGGATTTAAGGATGTACTGGCAGAAATCATTTGTTGGACTACCGCTTCTTCGCCTAGCCGCAACTATACATTATGTAGACCTCCACTAATTTCGACTCCTTGTTAGGAAGACTTGTGAAATTGCAACGAAATTTCGCGCCACCACACATAAAATGATGATCATTGTCAGATATAACACGATAGAGTTTTGATGAATTTCTATCCTTTTGTGTTTTCCTATCTACGTGTTGAGGGAGGCCCGACAACAAACTCTAACATTTTGCCAGACTATTTAGGTCATACTAAGCACACTTTTTTGCTACAGATATATTTTAGGTTGCCCGACTTCGACCAATTTGTATGTGCTCTCGATGCAGTCGAATTGTGATACAAACAATCTCAAGGACACTGGTTGCTGGTTACTGAGATAAACCAATCACAATTTTCCCACGGCCACTTCGTAGTCGTAAGCTACAACATATACTCTTGCAGTCTCAAAATTTCGTATCAGGTTTGTCATTTGAGCAATATCAAGGTTACTTCATAGTAATCTCTGGGAACGGACTCGGTAGACCGATATTATATCATGTACGACAGGATATCATATTTCTCAAGGTTCATCTAGGAGATGTTTTACTGTACCCCAGGTGGTTGGCTTATACAGAGATACAGCGATCGGTGTGTTCGATCTGATAAGGGGTAAGAAGTGAAATTTAAATAATAAATTAGGGTAAATAGAGCATTATCCCCGTAATAACGGTCGATTTAGTGTCAGAATAGGACACAAAGGGTGGTGATTACAATAACATGCCTGCCTGCTATTTTCTGTGGTGCTCTGACCTTAACGCTAAGAGAATTAATTGATATAGTAGACTACATAACGCTAAGAGCACAACAGAAAATTTTAACTACTGTACATGTATTGTGCTTTGCAGATATTTCGCCGGTCCATTTTAGCTGTTAGATTGATCACAGAATAAAATAAAGTGAGGTCATAAAAAGACGGCTAGGTATAAATCGATAGCTTCATCGGGCTTTTGGCCTCCAATGTCATATTCGATTTATTTGCCGCTTAATTCCACCAGGTAAAGCGTATGGCAGTTGTCGGTGGCCATAGCTTTGCTAATGCGGCTCTGTTTGGTGCGGGCGATGGTTCTATAGCTTCGGCTGCTACAGCCCTAGAGACTCCTACAATCTCGCCGCCGTAGCTGCTTGCGTTGGTGCTGTGGCCCTCACCCAAAGTACGTTTGACTTCATATTTCTATCGTCGCTCGGAATGGCAGTTGTCGGTGGCCATAGCTTTGCTAATACGGCTCTGTTTGCTGCGCGCGATGGCTCTATAGCATCGCCTACAACAACTGGGACGTTCGCGCTCTGGGGTAGTATGCCAGGACCTCGGGCAGGCGTATTGCCGACGAACGTACCCCTTCGAGGTACTATACTCTTCAGGACGGGGGAGCGATCGAAAGGACCGCGTAAGGGAATCACAAAGACGCCGACGTTTAGCATTAGCGAGGGTTCCTTGTTGCAAGAGCAAAATATTTCCAACTGATGAATGGAGCCGAGTTTGGAGAAAGCCCGGTCGTGTTAGAAGGCGAACACCTATTTCTAAAGGGTACCAAGAACGCTCGCCAGCAAGACTTCAAAGCCCTTTCAGAAACCAATTTTGCAAAGCTAATCCGCCGACGTTGGGCATGTATCGCGGATCCGGATATCCTAGCATTGACACCAAGCGACGCCCCAATTCACGAGCAGTTTGTATTTGAATTTTTCGTGTACTTGGCACCAGTGGCGAAAGCAACGGACGGCATTCGTCGAGCAACAGCCGATCTCGTTCGCGCCGCTGCAGCGGCAATTGCAGCAATGCAGGATGATGGCTGAGAGTGGTTGGGTCCAATAGCAGCGCACTACTTGGCTATTCATCATGCTAGACAGCCTGACGGAACATAGCTCGTTGTGCCAGATGACAACACGATGCAGCAAGCCAGAGTTCTAGATGCAGCAATGGAGGACATTCAAGACGGTGATGACGAACAAGATGATGATATAGCGGAAATTGAGATTGAGCTATTTGGAACATGGGTAAAGGTACGAGCAAAGCGCTCTTCCCTCAAATCGGTGTTACGCTTTCCACAGCATGACATCTTTACGAGGAGAATTTTTCATGGCTTTCAGCCTCACGCGATGATGCCACAGGGCGAGGATATTCCGGACACGGATCACAGCATGGAAGGGCATTCAGAGGCTATGGTTGAAGAAACAAAACAATAGATACCCATTACATTCAGACTCATTATCGATCTCGTCCTCTTGCCACTGATCCACAATAAACCCTTTTGATCGCAGCTTTTCGTCGTCGTAACCGCAGTGTGCGTAGAGATTTAGTACACCACTGCGTTTAGATTTCTTTTCTACTCCACAACAGGAACGCATCGCCACATCCAATACGAGCTCTGGATACAGCGGGAAAACTAGGTTGGCGTTCTTCTGAATCCAGCGCTTGAGAAGACCAAAGTAAACCTCAATGGGGTTTAGCTGAGGGGAGTATGGTGGGAGGTAGAGTAGTCTGGCACCTGCTTGGTGAATTTTCTAAATAGAAAAAACAAAATTTAGAGCAAGCCTAATCAATAATATATAACATAGTAAACATACCGCTTCCAGCTCGCAATATATACATGTGAATTTTTGCGTTGTCCATCACAACTATCGACCATGGCAGAGGCCACGGATTCAATAATGGCAGGATTTGTTTAACAAACGCTTTGTGGAAGGAATCCCGAGTGTAGGTCCCTTCGGTAAAGTCCCAAGCGACAAAACCACTATGGTCTAACTCAGCTAGGATAGTTAGCCTTTTGACGCAGCTAAAAGGAAGTCTTACCACAGCCTTCGTGTTCCGTTTCGACCAAGCATAGCGCCGGTATGCATGTCTTCCATCTTTAGCAGTCTCGTCGGTGAAAAGTAGTTGCTCCGGGTAGGAGTACATAGCCTCTAGCTTCACTTTATACGCATGCACTTCGTGTGGCACGCACTCTCTTGCCGCCTTTGTTAGTACTCTTCTAGATAAATTCAATATCAAAGTGTAAGGATCTACCAATTGGACTTAACGAGGTATTTTTTACCTCAGGTAACGTGCATCTCATAAAGTTTGCAGCTCTTCTCGGTAAAATGTAGGATGGTCTTTCACATACTTGTGCACATGTTCCACTACGTCACATGGCCACCGTGACGAGCGTTTCGTTTGGTCACTGTCATCAACTATTCTGTCAGATAGAAATAATGCATACCAACGCTGCAGCGTTCTCATACTAGGACCAAATATATCACTCACATATTGCATGCAAATACCATACACATGGATGAGAAAGACAGCACGCCAGCGGAAGTCGTGAGAGTACATGCTGCACTTGTGTAGGGTCTGCGAAGTTTGGTACTGTGTGTGGACACACGGAGTTGCTCGTGACCAGCGAAACTGACAAAAAACTGTCAAATTTGAATAGCCCACATCATGGCCCATCAAAATGAATCTGGGCAGTTAGAGTAGGACAATTTGTGGTGTTAACTTTAAAATAAAGTGGTCCGAATTGCATACTTTCACACACAAAATTGACTGTTATGAAATAAATCGGAAAAACTGCTGGTCGAGTTGCATTTTTTATGGGAACTTTTTTCCTGTAGATCGATCTCGTACTTAAGCAAAGTGACTCTCTAATGAAGGGAAAGCGCCAAAACGCTTGCAAAGCACAATACTATTAACGTTAGTAGCTAACATTAACTCCTGGTTACGAAGCACACGTATGTTAACGTATTCTTCCGAATAAAGTACCCCCTCCAAAAAAAATATCCCTCCGAATACTGTACCCCCTGCCATGGTGTTATATCGTCTATAATACCGTGCTCAACACTAAAATCAAGTCAAACGTTTTCCGATTAAAATGCCCTACAAATGACATACCCAGTATTTAGGGTATACTAGTGCTATAATATTGGTACTTTAATTGGAAGAACCCGTTACATAACTAGATCGTCTGCGACTTACCCTGGGAATACAAGTTTTTTTATTAATACCTTGTGATTTGTACGGTTATATAATAAATTACCCAAACATGCGCATAACACTTAAGACCGTAATTGCTGAGGTAGAGAGTATATGGTCAGCATTTCACTTGCTGGTGTGCTCAATTTCCACGATCGTGAGGTTATGGAAAGGTGTTGAAACTTCACGTACTGTCAAACTGTATCTGGTATACTGTACTGGCATTTTGCAGTGGCTTAGTTTACTGTTGACATATTGGTACTGGCTAACTGTACTAACTCACTGTAAAATGAAGTCATGCATGCAGCTCCAAACAGCCGCAGGATTTCCGTTACAGCTGGAAGGCGTTATGTATGCAGCTCCGAGCAATCGCAGGATTTCGATCGTAGCTGGATGGAAATCCTGCGCTTGCACGGGAGTTGTACATACATGCCTGGAAATATGCGCTTGCGCGAAGCTGGCTGGAAAGCTGCGCATGCTTGGGAGCTGTACACACATGACTGGACTCCATCTGCGTGTGCTCTCAATATCAGCATAGTGAAGCTCATCGTCATATCGATGCTCTTGAGCGTGTCCACTTTTTTGTAACTATGACCCTGCCTCTCCACTGATGTACATGCTGACCGAATTTGAGATGTCCTAAAGCAGTGCTATGTCCTAAAGCACAGGAGGCCACAGCCAATCACAGAGGTAACTTGCACCAGCGCATCAATCTAGATGTCCTAAAGCATAGCCACAGAAAGGGCAAAAAAGGCCAGCTATTTCGCAAAACCAGTGCGCTGCCGCGCATTTCGGGAGGGGAGTTCTTCACCACGCTTGTTGTCAGCAGCAGCGCACCTAAAATCGGCGGGTCTACTATCGAACCAAACCACGCGATTCTAGCAAGAAAATGTTCTGAGGCCACCCCGAACCGGGCATATCGACGGCGCTGTCATCGCTACAATTGAAAGACTGGATCATCTTTCAGTCGGCGAGGAGAACGCGAGCGGTGAGCCTCGTACTAGGAGGACGAGTCGTAGGCGGAGTCCCTGTTGGACATCGCAGCAAGACTATTAGCTTGAATATAAAAAGGGTTTACCCTGTACAACTTCGTTAAACTTGGGGTGGGCGGTAGGACATCACAAATTCGGTACTGCACTTGCTTACTGTACTGACTAACTGTACTTTCTTACTGAACTGACTCACTGTACTTTCTTACTGTACTGATTCACTCTACTGACTTACTGTAATTACTTACTGTACTGATTCACTATACTGACTTACTGTAATTACTTACTGTACTGATTCACTATACTGACTTACTGTACTGACTCACTTTACTTCTTACTGTACTGCCTCACTGCACTGACCGTCAGTGACTGACGTACTGTATTGAGCGCGCTGAATGTAGTACGAATGTTGACTGATGTTACGCTCACGCAAGTACCGTGATATTAATCCGTTGGGGGCTGTCCAGCCCTCATTCTGAGGTATTCCCAGTAAATGTTGGCGAGTGATTACGAATACAGTCAAACCTGCTTATCTGAGGCACATTCAGTGATCAGTGGAGGCGTTGATTCATATAAAATGGTTCCATTTAAAGAAACAAATGCAAAAATACAAAAGAAAGTCGCGCATTGTTCGCTGACGCTTTGCTTTCGTAGCGCTAGCGCGAACTAGATTCGAGATTGCGTGCAGTCCTTTGCGCTCGTTGTCTGCGGCCTCACCACACTGTAGCAATAGGAAGCGAGCTCCATCAATGATTCAAAGCGATCAAACGCGCAATCGTGTCATCGACTTCGTCGTCCGGCTCGTGGTCAATCTCTGGTGCTTGGTTGACGATCACGTCCGGCTCGTCAACGTTAATCTCATCGTCAATGGCCACGTAATCGCCAACATTTATACAGTGTAGACACAGTCAGATCCGCCATCATCACAGGGAGTGCGACCAATTCCTCCTTGGTCAACAGTTCCACGATACCCGCCTCGTTGTGCCCCGTCGGTGGTTATTGTCGACAGGCTGTGGCGCGCTGTTAACGAGATTATCATAGTGGGAGGAAGGAAGGAAGACCTGAGAAGGGTATATCCGTCCTTGGTTCGGAGGAGCAGATTCTTTTTGCCTGTAGAACCCCAAGGCTGCAACTACGAACTTAACGGGATAATACACTTTCTTCTCTCCCTCCTTCACAGTGGCTTCCACATACTCTCCGCACTGTCGCACCTCCACTAGCGTGGTGCCATTTACAATTCGAGTTTTGACCCAGCAGCTCTTATTTGTGTTGGCCGTGACTCCTGACCACGCCTGACCACGCCTCAATAGAAAACTGGGCTGCTTCCAAAACATTCAATTTCCTTGTAAGATTCGCCTCCATCGCGTCCAAGCACCAGCGAATAAACAATTTTCGGTATCGCTCTAATAATACCTACATACGAATAAAAAAAAATGGTAACAAATAGCAACATAAATTAAAGTAGGAGACCTATCAAAGGGCCATTCATGAATAAAGGGCCATTCATGAATAAAGGGCCATTCATGAATGGCCCTTTAATAGGTCTCCTACTTTAATTTATGTTGCTATTTGTTAACATTTTTTCGCCAAATGATGGCACTATATCGATAATGGTGACAAACCATGTTACCTCTCGCCAACTTATGGCACTATAAAATTATTATGGTACTTTCAAAGTTCTAATCTTGCAAAGGTGCTGTACGTATATTCAATGCATAGTTAACTGTGAGTTTACTCTTCAAACGAGCTAGGCTGTTGATAGGCACAGGATCGCACATTTTGACCGAAATTTCCGCAGTTTCCGCAGCGCCTACGTTTTGCCGTAGCGCTGTTGGGTGTTTCTCCAGCACTGGGTATGCGCTTCTGTCGGTTGGGTCCCTTCGACACTGTAGGAACAGGCTCCAAAACAGTCAAATCTTTGGTTATAGCGCTCTGTGGTGGAAGCTTAAGATTTGAGCCATTCTCGACATTGTACATGGTCAAATAGTTTTTCACCAAGTAACAATCGTTAAACTAGTCGAAAACCGTGTGGTTTAAGTCGAGAGCCGTCAAAACAGCGACCAAATGACTGCACGGAATGCCATTTTGGCTCATGAAGGAGCACCCACACGTTTTTAATCCAATATCGACGCATTTCCGAAAGGATATTGTCGAACCCATGTCGTACACGTATCCTTTCGTTGAACTACTCATCTGTATCGAAAGATATCCTGATTTCGCACGTTCAATGTCATATTTCCTTTGAGCGTAGTCAGTGATGACATTCCCAGCTTTAATCCACGTTTCAGCTTTCTGCCAGAGCATACTTGGAGGCCATAAATGACTCCATCTAGAACAAAAAAAAAACCGAAGGATTTAGTTCGCGTGCAGGAAGAGCTTGTCCGTTTTCAGATTCCACAAAATTAGTAGTACGCCAGCCATAAAGCTTTTGGGACGACAAGAAGGGGTGTACAGCCCAATTGTGAGGAGCAATACGTCGAACATACTCCACGATGTCCTTATTGTTAATACCGAACTGTCGAAGCCGGGATTCGTACTGTTCTTCACACTGTGCGCGCTGGATCTGATAGAGCTGCTTTTCTAGATCTGGAGTGAACCGGCCTTTAAATTTCTTTTTAATATTTCCTGCTACGTGGCGTGTGCAAAAATAAATTTGCAGAACCCGCCGCAATTCCGCTTTACCTCGATCCAAGAAAAACGTAATGTCATTCAGAAGAATTCCAGCCTTCATACAATTGAGTAAGAATCATTGGCAGTTAACGGTGTCTTCAGCAGGTACGAGCCCAACCGCCATCACGATATTTTTCTTGTCGCCATCTTGACTTACTAAGATGAGCATTGTGTTTTTTTGGCCCGCCGTTTTCATAAAAGCTCCATCGAAGCCAAGAATGCACTGGGCATTCTTTTGTATGACAACGACGTCTGGGTTTGACAAGAACGGTCGACGGAAATGGTTGTCGCCGTCAGCTTCGAAGTCCATGTGCGTCCCCCGGTTCATTTTGCAAATCAGAGCCAGCAATGACTTGAGCTCATGACAACCTTCTTCATAGTTGCCCATTCGCTCACTTTTGATGGTGTCACGAACTCGGTAGCTCATTCGGTTGCCGACAGGAACTCCATTCAGAGTTTTAACTTGTTTAATAATGCTATTTCCCCGCACAGAGGGATCACCTTGCACACAGGCGGTTGCCGCGGACAACACACTGACTTGTTTGGCGGTGGGTCTTGGAACACCCGTACAACCGTTGTGCTTGGCCTCAAATGAACTGAGAAAAACCCGGGGCCGTTTTTACTCTTGGACCTAAGACGTCGGCGACGAAGGAGCACTTCGTTTCGCTAGAGCATACGTAGACTGTGCGATCCCTCCCCGAGCGAGTCCGACACTGCAGTGCACGTTTACCTTGAGCTAGCACAAAGTTCTTGATGTGCGAGGTCGCCGCTGCTCTTGATTCAAAGTTCATCTTGGCACGAAGTGTAATTGGCAGTCCCTGAATGTAGACTACGGTGCATTCGTCCATGGTAATTGCCAGATATTCTACACAAAACGTGGAGGCTTGTAAAGTGTATTTAAAAATGCAACGAGGGGGAAGCCTTCAACGGCATTATTTAAAGCCTAATGGGCTGTCTAAATATACGTACAGCACCTTTGCAGGATTAGAACTTTGCAAGTGCCATAATAATTTTATAGTGGCATAAGTTGGCAAGAGGTAACATCGTTTGTCACCATTATCGATATAGTGCCATCATTTGGCGAAAGTCCTTCATGAATCAGTTAAAAAAAGGTCTGGCTCGATTTGGTTCCCAAAATGTGTGGCTCAGTTAACATTTAGACAGTTTTGCATCATTTAAGCAGCATGCATATTTTATCCAAGTGATCATTTTGGTTCCCTCACCAACTGTATCAAATAAAACTCGTGTTGCAGATAGAGAGGATCAGATAAACAGGTTTGACTGTATTGTGTTGTTGATGTTTACTACTGTAGTATATTTTTAACTAGAGAGTTGGGCTGGTCACGTTAGTGCATTTATGAAACTGCTATCCGTAGTTGGAATAAAAAAAACTACGGACAGGGCCCTGGATTTTGGCAGACATATCCTGTTATGTACTTAAGTATACTTGAGAAAACAATGAGAAAGCGGGCTACAATTTGGGAAGGACGGACACCCACCTTCTGTCCAATCTGTGGTATCGTTATCGTTAGAATATAAGTAAGGGTACTGCACTTACGATAAATACGAGGTGATTACAGTACGTGTTTGCGTAGCTTACGTTAGTATTTTTATTCAGATGTTTCATTTGAGGTCCAAAAGAAATTGGATAGTCCAGATAAACCTGTTATGAATGTTGCGTTTACTCAGTTCAGTTGTACATCATTTCAGCACGTTTCAGCACAATATATACGTGAAAATGTTTTTAAAAAATGATGCATAATGTGTTCAGATAACTCATTCAATTATTCAAAGAGTTCAATCGTTTATTGTTTGTAATCATATCACTTCTCTGTATGTATACATGTATTTCTGCGGTATGGGCAGGAGTATGGAGTGCAACGTGATCGCAAATAAATAAACAACAATCGGGAATTTACTTAGATTCATGAATGATGATTTTTTTAAATAACTACTATGCACGATTGCTGGAAGCACTAGCATTTTGCTAACTATTCAATATCGACGCCAATATCTTAAATAAATGCACCTTTGAGTCATTTAGGTCAGTGTGTCCAATGTACGTTTTCGTCGATGTGATAGCAGCTAAACTGGCGTACATATATATCAACAAGGAGTCCCAAACCGGAGAAAGTATTCTGTCCTAAAACTGAGCAAAAAATAACACCCGCTGTATTTACGTAGTCTGGCCAGCGCCGAGCTCCACAGCTAGCCGCGCATTGCACAAGCCAGGCGATAGAAGCTCTTTTAGAATAGTTTGTATTATTTTGGATAGAAAAATCTTAAAAAGAGGATTACGACAAAGATTCGAGCTGAATCGAGAATCCAATACCCGAATTAGTAACAGAAGTGAGTTACGAAAACCAGTAACACCTTAACACCATCAAGATAAATTTAGAGAGAAAAAGAGGACAACAAACGGAGGGCATTGCTAGGGCCTTAGTTTGATAGATGCCTGCATATCAAAAAACCATGTATCAAGTATTTCAGCAACTGTCCATTAAACTTACGGGTTATTGGGGAGCTGCTGTGCGCAAGTTGTCTGGAATTAATACTCAGAAGGTGGTTTGTTCTTAGATTTTTAAACATGTTCTAACTGTGGTTTAGTGAAATAATCCGGGTATTTGAAGATCTGTAAACGCGAACGAGTCTACCATAGTGCAACGCCAGATGGGTTCCTATTAAAATCCGGTCAATACAGTAGCACGAGATTGACTGCGGCATTTTCAATAGAAGGGTCAAACCAAGGATTAATACAGAGCAGTTATATATATGTATATATATATATATATATTTCGTATCCATACGTATTTAGCGGATTTCCAAATCTGAAATTTGAATGCACACTTCTAAGCGAAACCTGCCACACTCCTGCTCTGCTTAAACTTGCAGAAAGAGCCCCGCTATCGGGGCTCCGCTCTGCTTGTAGCAACATAAGTGACATGCGGAAAAAGACTGCAGATAGGACGAGAAAAAAAACGATTCGCGTCTAATACTTCATGCTATTAATAGACGAGTGCATTGATCCGTTTTGCTGCGCCTATGGGCATCACATGAAGGGCGTCGCTCATATCCAACTGGGATGCACCTTTCTTAAGTATTCTTCGTAAGAGAGGCGTATTTTAGAAGGAATATTATCGGGCCGACGACCTGTCTGTCACAGGCTTCGGAAATACCATTTTAGCTACAGCCGAAGGTAGCAACCGGTCGTCATACCATTTATCGAACAACGCCGCCTGTGCTTTCTTGGCGGCTGCTTTCGTGCTTATTGATCTTGACCTTGAAGCTTTCTCGAGCATCACCGCTAGGGTCATCTCGTCGATGTTATTCAAGAGAGCCCTGAACAATCTTTCGCCAGACATATCAATGTGCCTTATATCAGAGTACTTCGCCCAAAGCTTGAAGTCTCGAGTATAAAACAGCTTGTTTCCGGCATTTTTAAGATTCAACGTTGTGAAGAGCTTGGTCAGGGTCTCGTCCGCTTCAAGCCAACCCTTGATCTTCTTATCTGTGCGTGAATAGCCAATTCTTAAGATCTTGTCGATGCCCGGAATATTAAATCCTCTCTCTTCGACGCCATTCCTATCAGTCAAGACCTGATTGGTAGGGAGATCGTTTTGGTTAACACGGAGCGAGTGAACTGACGATGAGAGATCGGAAAAATTTGCCTTCTCGTCGTTTCTCGTCGTCGGCGTAGCGTCGGGAGTGACGAGGACGGCAGCAACAATGAGCAGTACCGCGTAGTTGAAGACACCCATGACCGTTTTCAAAGAAGCTTGGTCTTCCTGGTGAAGATTGCAAACTGAACGAAGATAATACTTCGAAGTAAAGGCGAAGGTCGACGAATAAATAGTACATGTATAGGGCAGTCGAACGCTCTGGGTTAGCGGGATACAAAACGCTATATACATGTAATCAGAAGTAATTCCTTCTTCGGTGAGTCGCTGAGTCACAACACTCTGTAAACCTGTGACTAATCAGTCGTTCGAACATGTTGCTGTTGCTGTAATACTTTAAGTACAGTACATGTGCTTACGTACAGTATGTTCTGATGCAGTCTAAAAAATGAGTGGTAGAGAAGCAGACCTGCATTGGTTATCCTGGTAGTGCTACTGTACGAGAACAAAAAAAAAATCATGTTTTCATCGAAATCGTAATGTTACCTGTAACTCAGTCGATATTTTGGGACAATATAATGTTTGTGATGCCCTACAGGATACTCCGTATCCCTCCCGGTATGAAAAAGAGTCTACATTTAAAGATTATGTGGATCCGCAATCCTTCTAAATTGCAACTTGATCGTGTCGTCCTCTATCCCGTTGTCGCATGTAGTCAATCCTACAACGAAGAAATCGACGCATTGAGCCTATCCGGATTGCTTTGGGCGGACATACATGTACAAGAAACCTTCCCCCCACGCTCCTAGTTTCCCTATATGAAGCTTATCTAGGGGCTGAAAGCCTACCATTCACAAAGCAATCCCTATCTAAGAGTAAAATAGGATAGGATCGGTTTCATGTGCAGTCCTCTATAATCTAGGGGTTTTGATCCAAAATGCCAACTGCCCCTATGTTAATTTTGCCTTAGATATGGGTTGCAGTAAGGTCATTCCTTTTGGTAAGCTTTTAAGATTAAAATCCTGGTAGTGTTCGGGGCCAGTTTGGTGTGCTGCTCCTTAATTTTTGTGCATACAACTTCAAATGCATGGTCTTATAAAACTCTTATTTCGCAGCGATGATTTGAGGCTTACTACCCCACGCAGGTAAATTCACCGAAATTTATAAGTTATAACAGGATACACAACAAGTGACAACGTACTGTAGCTCAATTATTTTTGTGCGAAATTCCAATTAACGTCCGTTCTTTTAAAATAATTCCAAAATGTGCTAATTGATTACTGTCTACATGCTTAATAGACGGATGTGTGTCCCTTTTGTATCGTGTCCATTCTGTACCATGTATCCAAAGAGTGAGGATGGAATCTACATGTATTTAACCCTCCAGCGCGTAAGCTCTTTTTCGCCATTTTCGGGTACGTTTGACGTGTTGCTAGAAACAGCATGTTATAGTCAACGGACATTTGATTCCACTATGGTCTCATTTAAGTTCGAGTTCTGGCTATGAAAAACGCGACATGGGGTCTTTCTTCAAATCACAAACGACGTTGTATATAAAGCCTCTACAAGCCCAGCAAGTTGTATTAAACATCATAATAACGAATTTGGCAGGGTATTTCGATGGCTTTTCTATCAAGAGAATGGACAGCAAGATATAGACGACGTACAGAAGATACATAGTCATTGCTATGGCATGACTCAACAAAAGGTTTCATACATGAATAGTGCAATTATCCACTAGCTGACTACTTTTTCCCTACGCATCGTCCTATTGCTGAAATCAGTCTTCCAATCGCTCTTTGTCGTTGTCTGGGTCGTCCAGTCCTTCGTTTTCATCTTGCTCCTCCGAGCACTCCACCTCCTGCTCATCGCTGATCTCGTGGTTACGTTCGTCTTCCTTGCCACCGTCGCGCCATTTGCGTTCCCTCCCCCCCCCCGTCCCGGCGGCTCGACTCTGGATGTCCCGGCCACAGCGAGAACGCGGCCGTTTGGTACCATTGCGCCACAACTTGTGTGACGGGGTCACACAGCACCTTGCACAGAGGAAGTGCCTAAGGGTATTTACTACCCAAGTGAACGTCAGTTCACGTGTTCCCGGCCTCAAAGGGAACGGTTTGCTACTTAGAAGAGTAGATTAAAGACTGATGTATTTATAGGTAAACTTAGCATGAGCTCTCATACAAACTAGAAGTCACCTATAGTGAAGCTATGTAGATTTCCCATGGTTGGCTCAGCGAGCCTCTGGTACCATATACCATGTAACTAGGGTACACTTGGGTTGTACCCCGTTACATCCTCCCCCACTTAACTGAGAATCACCTGGTTCTCCAATCAGAAGTGAGAGAATTAAAACGCTGAAAGGTGCAATTCTCACACTGAGCTGCCACACGGCTGGCGCGGCTCTCAGTCACGCCCACAATAACTTGTGCTCACAAAGCGCACTGGGACCTGCGTCCCCACTCTCACAACTGTGCTGGCCGCAAAGCCGACACTCAGAGTTGCCTTAGCTCCTGCGCTATAGCGCGCACAGTGCTTTGACATGGGATGCAATAGCATCCGAACGTGTGGCATTGGCCCACAGTTCGCACTGTACCACGATGGTACTCAACCGCAGATGGGGCGCATCCCAGCGCCATGCCACTGCGGCGTTGGCGTCCGGCATTGACGCCAAGTACTGGTGCAGTACGAAACCCACGGTGGTCCAAGCAGCTACCACCACGACGCGACACCAGTAGCGACTGCGTGCTTTGCCTCGACCGATACCTGGCCAGTTGTGTGTGCCCTCGTGCACAACACACGAGCCATGGCTCCATCAACCATTATTCCCGGCGCGTTGCGTACATCACGTACAGCAACCGCCTTGCGTGCGAGTGATACTTCCGTTCACCCTGCTCGACAGGCCGT
Source organism: Phytophthora tentaculata (assembly GCA_033557915.1). Classification (NCBI taxonomy): domain Eukaryota; phylum Oomycota; class Peronosporomycetes; order Peronosporales; family Peronosporaceae; genus Phytophthora; species Phytophthora tentaculata. Next base: position 1,493,723 of record JAUCEA010000009.1, read on the forward strand.
CATGGTCAAGGATGTGTACAGGGCACAGCCCCATACACCTGGCGCGCTGTGTACAGCGTACACGACAGCTGCCGTACGACTGAGCGAGGCGTTCGTTCGCCCTGCTCGTCTGGTCATTTATGACCTAGGGACCTGAGCAGCGATGCACCACGTCCGCGCTTGCCTGCTATTGTGGATGCGTCTGCAACCACTGCTGACACCTTTTCAGCTTAGTGAAGGCGTCTAGCGCCCGTGGTGCCCACCACCACGCGGACAATGTTAGCGATAGGAACTAGGTCCCAAACTGTAACATGTTCATAATTCCTCTACCGTTTTGGCCAGAGTACTTTGTGCGTCTTGATTTGGTTAGAGCCATCGCGGCTCTTGACCCGGCTAATTGTATTCAGCCTGCAGTCGATGTCCATCGACACTTGTCTTTGTTAGAAGATTGGTCTTATCTCCGAGACCTAGGAGCAAAAGCATTTCCGAGCCTCTCCTCACTTAAACTTGAGGTTATTGAGTCTCCCGTGGCGTGTGATAGCCACAGGCAAGCACGACGGCTGTCTGACTCATTCAAGACCTGGGAGGAAACGTATTTCCGAACCTCTCCCCTACTAAGACTTGAGACAATCGATTCTCTCGTCAAAACCTTTGCACTGAAGGAGGCTACTCCGGTAGCTTCCGAGGCAATGGTCACACCTGGTGACACGGCTGTGAGACAAGGCACAAGCTATAGCAGCAGCTGAGGCGGCCAAGCCGTCCAAGAAGCTCATGACTTCGAAGTCTCTGCTCCGTGAAGTGCAGGAGACCAGTGGATCCTACCACGATATCTTCGGCTCTTCAGATGAAGAGGAGGAGGGTGTCGTTGGTGAGGCCCGGGAGATCACGAGTGATCTTGATCAGCAGCAGGAGGACTTCCATGCTGCCCAGCGTATGCGTGGGGGTCCGGTGGCGACACCCGCCGACCAGGGAGCTGCCATCCACCCGAGAGGGTATTGTCCTCCCGAGGAGAGCTCTGGGGTCGGCCTCTTCCTGGAGAGGCTCTCTTCTCCTAGTGGGCTTACTGGTGGCCACACTTCTAAGCAGTTTGAGTCTGCGTGACTTGACGTGGACCAAGTTACCCACGTTTGGTGCTGTGGAGCTCTGTTACCCACCTTGGTTAGCGCCATTCGGCATCACCACTGTCGAAGCCCATACGGCGCGACGACCTTCGGTGTTGGGATCTGCTGGCGTGGCAGACCCACACACACCGGACAGAAGATTGTGTCCACCGTCATTGCCGCAGTGACACGTACACTTCCGATGCGCGTTGCAGACCGCGTCTTGGGAAACCGGTCACGCCGTCGGAGATATGATAACACCCTTCGGCTGGCCGTGTCGAAGGAGTCCGGGTCCTGGACTCCGAGTCACTTGGAGCGACGTCAGCCTGAACAAGATTCAGGCTCGACTTACGGCGGTGACGGTCTCGTCGACGGCGATCGTGACGTGGAACTCCGTTACCCACGTCGTGTGATGTCTCGATGACGACATCAGAGGCACTCAAGACCTCGTGTGGAACTATGTTACCCACACAGGAAGCGCGCCCCGCGTCTTCCGCTTCAGTTATGGTCTGGGCGACCTTGTGTGGAACTGCGTTACCCACACAGGAAGCGCATCCAGCGTCTTCCTCTTCAATTACAGTCTGGGCGACTGTGTGTGGATGTGTTACCCACACAGGAAGCCCAAACAGCGCCTTCCTCTTCAGTTAAGGTCTGGGCGACCGTATGTGGACCTAAGTTACCCACCTGGTTAGCGCTTATAGGCATAACCACTGCCGAAGCCCATATGGCGCGACGACCTACGGCGTTGGACGCTGCTGGCGTAGCAAGTCCACACGCCGGGCAAAAGACGCATACCCACGGCATTGCTACAGTGGGGCATGGCCTTGTTGTACGTGGAGCTGTCAGCGAACCGACAACTCCTTGACGCTACTGCGTCCTGGCGGTCTCTTTCAGACGCCCGACTCACCAATGCTCCGACATAGACCTGGACAGGCAGGCTATCGTAGCCTCGCCGCACCAAGGTCGCACCAAGGGCCTGAGCCTTATGTTTGGCACAGCCATGTTGTGCATGATGAGAACTGCGAGCGACACCAAGGTGCGCAAGTCCATCGAACAGAAACGTTCAGATCCGTCAAGGACCATTGGTACTTCCTTCACCGTACCAAAGGCAAGTCCACCAGGGACCAGCCCACAACTGCCATTCTGACGTAGAGTGCAGTCATGTGTCGCTATGCCAAGCGACATTCCGGCGGCGTGTCAGCGCACCAGAACTTATCAAACGTTCAAGGGTACCGTATCCCCGTACACCACGTGTACTACCAGCAGCCCACCACTGCGCTTCACTGGTTTGAGAGAACCATGTCTCTCTGGGCTGAGTCTCGTGGTGCGCACAACCTGCACACCCATCACGAAGACTCTGCGCTCTTCAGTAGGGCATACCACCTCTACTGGTGGCTGGGGAGCCATCGCCCACCTGACCGTGGCGTACGCCACCGCCCTGGGATCCACGGGATGTCTTCTTCCCGAAGACTGGTGATGGACATACACGCTGGTAGTGTCCATGTCCGCCGCACCTGGAGCAGCGGACCAAGCGCTCGACTGAGCATAAGTCCATGGGTTCGGGCTCGCTGTTCGCGTCGGTCTTCACGGGCTACGCAACAGCAGGAGAAGCGCCCGAACTGTGGTTCTGCTCCTTTCCCATAGGAACACCAGCCTGGTCGTGGCGGTGCTTCACTTCCCGAGAAGTACCAGCCTGCTTGTGACTGTACTTCTCTTGGAGGGCGATTCGAATAGCCTCCTCCTTTGTGGTCGCATGGACGCGAAATAGCTGCGTGCGTGCAGGACCGACCCTCAGGCCGTCCATGAAGATGGTTGTCTTAATGTCTTCAGAGAGGGGACTCCCAGCTAGCGAAGCCACCAACGTGCGCATCTCTTGTACGTACTCGTGCAGCTCGCGTCTGTCTTGCTTGCAGGCGAGAAAGCGTGAGCGCTGGCGGAACTCGTTGTTCGCCGGTAGGAAGGGGGCGCGCAACTGACTACACCGCTGCCCATAGGATGCGAAGCATCCAGGAGACGTCGTCTCCCTGGTGTATGTCCAGTTCTTAGCACGTCCACCAAGGATGGGCAGGGCAAAAGCCACCCGAAGTGGCTCGTCCGAGATGAGGCCCGCCTTCATGGCGATCTCAACCTCTCGGATCCAAAAGTGAAGGTTTTCCCCTTCCTTCCCCTCGAACGCGGGGACCTTCGGCCTTACCGGTTTAGGACTGGTTGCCTGGGATACGACCATTGAAGCCTCCAAGCTCCTGTGGACATGCGCGGTGAGCCCACGCTCGTAGGTCGCAAACGCGGTCACGCGCTCGTGTTGATCGGCAGGCGTCGCCGCCGCCAAGCTCTGGAGGACATCTTGCCCAAAGATGCCTCCCATCTTTCAAACAGACTCGAACTGCGAGTCTTTCAAGTGAGGAAACTCACTTCGGTCCATCGTAGCTCAAAGGTCGAGACCACAAAGGATTCAGGCAGTGCAATCTACCCGCGCAGGCGTAGGATTGACTACAAGAGCTACCAAGTGTGACGGGGTCACACAGCACCTTGCACAGAGGAAGTGCCTAAGGGTATTTACTACCCAAGTGAACGTCAGTTCACGTGTTCCCGGCCTCAAAGGGAACGGTTTGCTACTTAGAAGAGTAGATTAAAGACTGATGTATTTATAGGTAAACTTAGCATGAGTTCTCATACAAACTAGAAGTCACCTATAGTGAAGCTATGTAGATTTCCCATGGTTGGCTCAGCGAGCCTCTGGTACCATGTACCATGTAACTAGGGTACACTTGGGTTATACCCCATTATAACTTGTGCCACATTAAAAAACACGATTTCGTGTTGCCAGGGTAGCGTTGGGTGTGCGCCTTGTTGCACAGATACAGGCTGCCACGGCATCGTTAGCTGTCATGACTGAGGAGATATATAGAAAAGAATCAACGCACCGATCTTTGTCTGACTTGCTACAGCCAGGACAATTGTAGTTCGCCGTCCGCCGCTCACCAATTTTGCGTTTGAGGATGGAGCAGACCTTGCAGTGGTATTGTCGACGTCTCCGAACGCCGTCTTTCATGAGCTGCCAATCTGGGCTTTGAAGAGGGTTGTGGCGTCCTGGTAATGCATCTGCCAAGTCATCCTCATCGGCCTCGTTATTCAGCATCATTGCATAGTGTAAGACCAAATAGTGTGAAGAATATCCAACATGAAGAATATACAACTAGTACCTGAGCGCTCATGCCGTACTGATAAATACAACATGAAGAACATACAACTAGTATCGGTACGCTCGTACCGCACCGATAAATACAACATGAAGAATATACAACATGAGCACTTACCCGTGTCATAAGGTCTTCTGCATCCAACTCCAGTAGTTGGCACTGTAGCATCAGCAAAAATTCGGCATAAGACACAGATCTCGCATTGGTTTTCTTCTCCGCCTCTCGGAACACGATATACGCGTTCACAATAGCCACGTCAACCAGCTGATAAAAATCTCCTTGTAGTACTTCTTGCATCATGTCTGTAATTGCAAAGAATAGCGCTGTAGTCGGAGCTGGTCATGGACATCGACCCCTCCCATCCAGCGATGGTAGTCGCGCACCATGGATGGACACGAAATGGCATGGCACTTTCCTCCGGATCCTCGTGTGCGTCTTTCTATAAGTACATAAGCGTTAGCACATCATAAAGCAACGTAATTACAGCACAGTTCAAACATACGGCATGTTTCCATTGCTCTGCTCCATCCTGTCCCCAAAACTTGCACGGGTTTGCGATCCCACCATACGAGTCCAGTCATCAGTGGACAGTTTCGCGCGACAGCCATCCGTACGTGTCCATGTTGTACGCTCCTAGGACGGTCCCGATTTTTTTCCACAATTGCTTGTGGGTACCCAATCTTGTCCCCCATGATCGTACCGATTGAATATACGTTGCGATGGAGTAGTTGAAACGCTAGTTGGACTGATGTGTAAAATCTATCCGTAACAACCAGGTAAAACACGCTGCCTTGAGGTGCCGTCTGAACAGCTTCCAGGTTTCTAATAACTGCCGATGGACCAGTGTTTGGATCTGCCGAGCGCTGGGTTTCTGGTACATTACCGACTTTTTCCTGGTGCTGTACCTTGCCACAATATACCTCAAGTCTACATGTTGCACATACAGCATGTTAAAGGAGACATATACAACATGTTTAACTTAGCCAAAAAACACACACACGTGCGCGCGTGAGTCCTTGTGTACTCACGCGCTTACCTCATGCAGCAGGCCGTATCCGCGCAGCAGGTCAAGAACAACATAGTACCCCACTTGTGGGGCTTTGCCTTTAGGTACTGGCGTGTAGGATTGTTCCGATTCCTCGAAGGAATGATCCCTTCATCAAACGATACAACCGGCGGTATCTTGTAGCCAAGGGGAATCTCTCTTGTAAAGTAGCGATCACCGATCGGATTTTCCAGGCCCTGTCGGTGGAAGCCCTCACATCTGCATTGTTTGTGAGGTGTAGATTTGCCATAACGTATTCGAAGCGATTGCGGGGCATGTAGTCGTTGAAAGAGCCACGAGAAACAGCTCCGACCCGCTCAGTTTGCCAAAGATCACGAAACCGGCGCCGCTGAGGGTTCAGCATGCGAGCAATCAAAAGCCCCAGCACATGTAGTATTTCATGCGGCATTATATCGTTCTTCTTCGACTCGCGCTTCATAAATTGATCCTTACTGATCTTGTGGGGTGTTTTTTGTTTCAGATCAGCAGAAAGTATCGATTGGATTCTCGCGCGACGTCTCTCCAAAGCGACACCGGCATGAAAAAAAGGAACGACTTCAAGGGCGAGTCAGCCAATCCCAACACTTCATCAGTTCGACCATACTCGCCACCATACAACCCGGGGTACTTCTTGTCCGGTGGAAACTCGGTGGGCTCTAGACGTTGCCAGATACAGCATGACAGGGGTAAGTACATGTTGTAAGTGATGTTTGAATGGATCATTATTACGTACCAAACATCCACCCGTCCTCTCGCATCTTGGACATGTTCTCGCCGTTCTGCGCGAACATGTTCATTTTTTCCTTCCTCAGTTCACGCCACATTCGCGACGGATGATTGTCTTGACGCCTTTTAGCATTCGTCGCACACACCTCACCTCCACTATCGTGTTTGATCTCGCTTTCGTCACTCACACAATCCACATCACCAGCATCTCATATTCTTCACTGCCCATCGCACGTTGTAACTCTTCGTCGTCGTCGTAGAAACCGATCTTAGTCTCTGTATCGTCGCAATCCGAATTCACAACTTCGTACTCAGATTTCGCCTGCTCACCCACAACGTCACCGCGCCTACGAGATCCGGTTGGTGTGCTGGGTCAGCTGGTGGGCTCCTTCAGTAAATCATAACATTTCAAGATTAGAGTAGACAACATGATGCATTATAGACATGTTGTACCTGACGGCTTCGGTAGATGTTGTACCTGGTCGCGGGAACAAGTTGCTGAAAGATCACGTTGTAACGTCCTGCGCCAAAACGCCACGACCTGTTAGAATATGTAGTATTTATCAGCATGTACCAGATGTATCTTGGAGTTGCTGGGGGTGGAATCTCGAACACGCTCGCGGTCGTTTCAGGAGATGGCGTACTCGCCTTTCGAGGACTTATCTCTGTTACCTTTTTCTTCTGTGCTTCCACTCGCTTCTGGGCTTGGAAACGCTGCTCAGTCCCTTCCACTTCAGCAGCTGCAGAGAACACACATCTCATCTCCGCCGCCTTTACCTTTGCCTTCTTTGCTTGTTCCTTCGCAACCTGAGCTGCGCTTGGCTGTCTGGTCTTGGTAATGCGAGGTCCTTGAGAAGGTGTCGACTTCGTCTTCTTCTTGGATACCTTAGGGGACGATTGCTCCGCCTCGTCACCACCATCATCGCCCTCGTCTTCCTCGCCTTCTTCTACACCGTCATCCGGCGTGTAGTCGCTATCGTCGTCTCCCTCGTCTCTAGCCCCAGCATTCGGACGTCCGAGACCTTCTGGGAGACCAGCCGCTTCTGTGGAGCTAGATACGACGCGTCCTTGCCGGAGCGATGCTTGACCGTCCGACAAATCGTTTTTGTGATGCGGCCGGTGGAAGTGGGCACTCGTCACCAAACTGGGCATCGGTCGACCTCTCACCGGCCAAGCTATCCGCATGTTCCTTCATTAAGCGCTTCCGCTCGGCTGAGCTGCGACCCTCCAGGCGTTGGGCCGCTGGCGCTAACTGCGCGTCTCCCGCTGGGCATGTTTCTTCGTCGTCATGCCGCTTTTTTCTGCGTTCTCGCCGGGTTTTCTTCAAATGGCCAGCAGCCACGAGGCTGAAAGAGCGGGGGAGGGAGGGCTCTTGATTGTTTACTTGGTTCTGTCCATGTTCAAAATCAACCTACCCCTGTGCATTTTCTGAATCGTCTGGTTATGTCTGGGATTTGCTTATACTTGATTGTACTATACTTTTGCGGGTTGTCGAGCCAATCCCATTATAAACATGTTGTAAATAAAAATTATACAACATGTCAGATGTTGTCATTTACAGCGATTCGGCGTTGGGGAGTTAAACGAAGTACCGAAAACCCATACAATCAATCAAATCATTTTGCCATGCATTTAATAGAGGATCTACCCATGACGTACCAGCGAACGGCATGCTGTCCTTCTCAGGGTTATAAACGTCCGAGCATCGTTCCGGGATCGGAAACTTATCCGCCGACATCGATTCGCCAGTCAACATGGACTCATCGCACACTACTCTTCCCTTCACAATGACCATACCTCAGAGCACCGTTCACTCGGGATAACGGGTCATCTTGACAACGGACGACTGGATCTGACGCTAAGAGTAGATGTTAACCACGGCAGCACCCACGGTCACGACAGCCATGACAATATCATGTTCCTGTACGTGAACAGGTAGCAGACTATTGTGAATTCAGTATGCTCTGCCAGTTGAAGCAGCATCCGCACCAATGCAGCATCCCACAGGAGAGACCCGGCTGGTGGCCCATGAGTGAAAGTCACTGGAGTTTCGCACATTGTATTTGGGCAGCTCAGTCTCCTTTTGGCAAGCAAGAGATCACGTTAGTGACGGGAGAGCTGAAGACTAAGTAGGTAAAAGGAACTTCGTGTATGCATTACATCGGATTCCTAGCTTAAGTCTACGAGCAGCTCTGCAGAATCACTGAACGCGCAACACAGATGTAGTAGGCTACTTCTTCGTACTAGTAGCACATTACCTGGTAGATGTAGTAGTGGAAAGAACTCCTGCCCCATTAATACCGGCAGCGACGGCATCTCAACATCCAAGTTCGGTCCTATAGTTTTGAAACTTTGTCTCGCTTCGATTTATAGACGGCTAGTATTCTGCTGGATGTGCACTCACCGTTGATGATGTACCGACTACTGACGGTAGAAGTTCTCACGATATTCTCACTATAATAGGCAGGAACGTGGTCAAAGCCTTGCGCGACAACAGCAATCCGAACGAAAGCTTCAGGTGAGCAGGAAGATCTGCGGCGACTCGCGAAATTCTCGTGACCTAAATGTAGGCGCACTTCTATTAAATGTGGTGACAGTAATCAATTAGACGTTATGGGCGCATTTTAAAATTACTTAAATAAAACGGACGTTAATTGGAATTTCCCCTTCTTTTTTACATGTTAATGTTTGTTCAAAATACTTCTCTGGCCCACTAAGCCCTAAACTCCAAAATGACGGTTTCTGTTTTTGGTCGATTGCTCGAGAACCAGGGATCGCCCATTGACGAATAGCGCACCAACTCAAAGCCCCAGACAAGGCGCACACGGACATATTTTTTAGTCTGCTTTAGCATCAATTATGGTAGAGTAATCTCCGCTCAACACCTCGCAATCTAGAAGCCGTTAGGCTTTTTGTCGCAGTTCCCTTAATATATAGCAATATTACACCGTATTTTAAGGGCAGGTAGATCAGACAATTACCAACAGTTGGGCGCGTTCTTGTACGCAGAGATGCATTAGAAGCGCTACGAATTCGAAGAGACGGGAGCGAGGTTTATTTCATAAAACCAGAGCATTAGTGTAAACCAATGATTCTTATTGACCAATCAGCGATTGAGTAAAAATTAAACCAATAATTTCGAATAAAAGAACTGAAATTAAGATTGCACGTTTATAATTAAGCATACAGCTGCATGTACCCGAGCGTTACCGCATCGGCTGCAATTACCACCGACATAGGCATTCGCCCATTGACTGCAACATTTTTTGTAACGCGCGGGAGCTTGTAGTCATTGCCACCGCCGCTAGTCAGCACAGATTCCATGCAGATTTTAAGCTTTGAAATGCGGTTCTCGATAACAACGGCGCGGGTCAACGCCGCAAGAAGTTCCTGGCTATATAATGTGCCTACTCCGTCCCGGTTAGTCACGTGGAGCCGTTCTCAAATGTGTCCGCTCTGCACCTCCCCGTGTTCTTTGTCGCTTTGTTAGATGCTAATGTGCTAAAGGTGTATAAGTAGAGCGTAGAGAGTGCTAGTAGGGAAGTAAATACTGTGTACGAGTAGACGAGTAAGCACAAAACAACCGCAACAGCTCACTCACCGCCAGTATAGAGCCCGAAGTCAGCGGTGGTCGCCGCAGCAGGTGAGCTCGCTAGGAAAAGCGGTTGTGAGCAGAAATAATTTTTTCGATGATAAAATATGACAACCTCGTTCAAATCACATTACCTTCTTAAACAGATAAATGAATTCTTGAGGTGTTAGATTAAAAACTGAAGTCCATTACCCGAGCACATTTCTAATCTGTCATTAAAAGCTCAATAGGTGCAACTATCAACCCAATTCTCTTGTATTTGAGCTCTTGTTCGAGTCGCACCATGATGCAGCCTTTTATAAGCTCTTCTTACGCAGGTATGATTGAGGCCTCACGAGTGGTTCCTGCATCAACGTCGTACTTAACGCCCATTTAATGTCGAAAAACATCTCGTGTACTTCTTTTCGCTAAGATCAAGATACCAAGAAACATGCAAACTTCATTTCAGCCAGCACATGAAGTTTTGTTCGGTCTTGAAGTTACGCAATTTCACAAGTCTTCCTAACAAGGAGTCGAAATTAGTGGAGGTCTACATAATGTATAGTTGCGGCTAGGTGAAGAAGCGGTAGTCCAACAATGATTTCCATCACATACTTAAATCCATATAAAGGGTTTCAGCTTGATATGTCTGTGTACCCTCGGAGGTAGACCTGACAATGCACAGCGAAGAACATTTGCATTTCCTGTTTCTGTAAGCCGGCATGCTTCCTCACCTCGTTCATATACGTGGATATTGGTGCCCCACATTGATTTTCTAACTCTAACGATGGCCTGTTTACTCATGACGACCTGAGTAGCATGATATGCTGCTATACCTGATAGAGGAGCCGCCCACGGGTCATAATATGACCAGTGGACGGTGCGCACGTTCAATAACCGCACTTATTATTGAAAATTAATAATAAGTGCGTGAATAGCCGCACTTATTATTGAAAAATTAATAATAAGGCGTGTATTGAACGTGCGCACGAATCTGTGTAACTCTTTAACTAAGCAAAGTTAACGTGGCACGATACCGGCACTACCAGCCCAACTCCTCTCGTAAATGTGTGAGAGACGCTGTTAATCGAAAAGTAAGGAAACAAGGTGGGTTCGATACGTTTGTAGTCATTTCACGGTCCGGGTACCAGTATAAGTGTCCACAATTATCAGCAACAATTCGAAGTCAAGTTACTAAAGTTTGAAAAAGCTTTCTCTAAGCTTAATACTGACACCATATCCCAATCGCGTCCCAATATGTTCTTGTGTCCATGTTAGATATCTACTACATGTCTGGACTCGACGTACCCAGACTATTTGCGAACTGATACAAATAACAAGATAAATTATATACGGATCAAAATACGGGTCATTTTCGCAATTAGTCTGGACCAGAGTAATTTGGGAGGAGTCCAGACTAAATTACACTTCTTACTGTACTGCGTAAGCGAAATCTGGGCTAACATTCGTACGACATTCGAAAGCTCGGTACAGTATGTCAGTACAGTACAACAGTACAGTGTAAGTCAGCACAGTGAGCGAGCAAATTTTTACTGAATAGAATTGAACTAAAAACGGTATGCACCTACTGTATTTCTAATCAAGCACAGGATTTCCAACCAGCTCCGAGCAAGCACAGGATTTTCAGTCGCCAACGTTGATCGCGGGGATTGAAAGTTGAGCGAGTCCAACTTTTGAACAGCGCTTGCAGTGAAAAGGTACTGTTGCACATGTACTCGGAGTACTATATTTTAATGAGCAGAGTGCATAGCACAAAATACACCAAGATTACAAAAAAATAACCGTATTCCCATCGTAAATGGAAGACGACGGTACTGCTCAGGGGGGGGGGGGGGTACAGTACAGTACGTCAGTACAATACATCAGTACAGTGCATCACTACAGGAAGTCAGTAAATTGAACACTGAATGAGCAAAAGTCGATGTCGCCCTTGATACTAGTAAGCACAGTTCCTGTGGCGTCAATCTCCGGCACATGGTCCATAGTTGTCTCCTTTTTTTTAAGTAAAGGATTAAAGCAAATTCCTCAGAATCCAGGATTTTGCATAGACATGCTTGAAAGCCAGCAGTGCTTCCTCATAATTCCAAGATTTACTCAGAATTACAAGAATATTTCGCTTTACTCAGAAGTCAGTGAAAGGTACTCACAATTAAGTGGCGACCAGCAAAAAGCCGCGTATTGTACGCAGTAAACTATCCCATTCGCGGTAGTTTGAAACAAACAGTTGAGCGCGGCCGGCAGACAACAGCCAGAATAGCTGATCTGATGGAAGGGGTTGTCTTACTTTCTGTTATGCAGTATAGTAGCCTAATAGTGGTAATATGAGTATGAGAATAATGGTAATATTAGTAATTGCCCACTGCCACCGAGAATAGCTGAGGTGTAATATGCAGAATTGTGAAAACTCGGTCACTGAGCCAGACTGAAACGCAGATCTGTTTTCCAATTGTTTTTATTCTTTTGTTGCTGATAACACCCTTCAACTTGGTGAAGAATGGTCTTGACGCTGATTTGACTGCTTTAGACCAGCGGCGACGAATTGTAATGAACGCGCGCGAGTATTGGAAGACAAAGAAAGCAGTTTGTGCTGCCGACACCTTATGCGGACCGATAGATTTATTTAGGAGATTGTATTCGACGAAAAAATGCTTATCATTGCGCAGATTTATCCAGTGAATCTAGGCACGAGTTGTCCAGTAGTGCATCCCTTGTCTTATTGATGTGGTGATTGATAGTTGATATAATATACACCGGAAATGCTTTCGTTTGCTTCGCTGCGCGCTCGTACTAAAATGGTTCTTTGTGCGAAATTATCGTAAATGTTCTACAGCAACGATGTCAATTAACTTACCTATCAAAACTCGAAAAGAAAAACGGCGCCCGATTCCGCAAAACAAAACTGCACATGCATTCCCTGTGTAAGTCGCAGAACGACCTAGTTCGAATATGGGAAGTGTGTACTGTTCATAGGTACTTATAGTAAGGCCAAGGTGAAGCTTGATCGTGAGCCGTGTTAGATCATGAGCCGTGTTAGACCTGGAGCTGCGTTGGCCAAATAGCAGGAAGCCTTGGTCCAACGTTTTCTTCACAATATATCTTCATTGCACCTCTTTGTGGCCTCTAAAAAAATGAAATGACAGAGCTATATTCTGCATATCGAAGGCACGTGAATTCTCCACGGTGGTAATCCAAATTGGACATGCACGCGAAGTCCATCCGTTTTCTACGCCGTTTTAATCCGCTCTCCTGGATCTTTAAAATAAGAAAAACCTGCACGTTGATTTTGATTCATGACGGCTTTCATTGATATCAAATTACCACCTGTGAACTTAGTTTCCGTCTGTAATCACACCCCGAGCAATACCAAGTTCCTCTTCTTGTTGGCTGGCGAATCCGTTGAAAATCTGCTCCAGTGTCGTCTGGGATACGCTGTATTCCTGGATGTGCATCTTGGTCTTGACCTGTTCTACCAGCGCAAACATCCGCGACAATTCCACCTTGCCTCCAAACTTGCTGATCTTGAGGCGACAGAAGTCGTTCTGACGCTCCAACACGACGACATTGGCGTTGTCAAACGAGCGCATCAGATAGTCCTTGAACGCGTCGAAACGCGTCTCCCCAACGCACCACGAGATGAACGCCTCCGCTCGAACGAATCCCTCGCTCTCAATTGCCGCAGCCAGATTGAAGCCCGTCGGATGGTCAGATGTGATGCGTGTAGCAAGGTCAGCGTTGCCGAAGTCACGGCATCTCTCCTCGATATCAACCAGAGTCGTGTACTTGTCGCCATGTTCGAAGATGCGATCAACCAAAGTATCGAGCTCGGGAGGACTGGGTGTCTCAAGCTTGACGTCCAGCATGAGACCATCACCGAATCGCGACTTGAGGTGTTGGACGTTCCCCAGACAACGCAGTCGACCACCCACCATGATCCCGACAGTTGAGCACAGCGCCTCACACTCTTCCATGCTGTGTGTCGTGAGCACAATCGTGGATTCCTTGCCCCTCGTTGAAATGTCAGCGATCACGTCCCACATAAAGCGTCGAGAAACTGGATCCATTCCAGTCGAAGGCTCATCAAGGAAAATGATGGCGGGATTCCCGATCATCGCGATAGCTACTGACAATTTGCGCTTGTTGCCACCGCTAAGACTGCCCGCCAGTTTGTGCTCGAAGTCACTGAGGTTCAGTTGAAGAATCTTGTTTCGGACAACAGCGTCAAGCTGCGAGATTGGGACACCCTTGATAGCACCGAACAGCTCCAAGTGCTCTCGTACGCTTAGAAGGTCGAACAGAGCATCAAACTGTGGGCAGTAACCGATCTGCCGGCGCACGTCCGCCTGCTGACTCAGGATGTCAAATCCACCGAACGTAGCCGATCCATGTGTCGGGATCACGTCACCTGTGAGCATCTTCATCGTCGTCGTCTTGCCCGCACCATTGATACCCAAAAAGCCAAAGCATTCACCACGTTTTAAACCGAACGACAGGTTGCGAACGGCGACTTTACCTCCGGGGTAGACCTTTCGAAGCCCCTTGAGTTTCACTGCATCCTGATCAGCGCCACCACTGGCCACTCGAAAAGCTTCCTGCCTCACGTCCTCGTCGACTTCGTAGTCAGGATCAAAATCTTCATTGTCGTTTTCCAAGTCATCGGCCTTCTTAACCGCCTTCGCGTAGTCGAGATGTAGTGTCAACCCAGAGAAGAATACAATCGTGAAGACGAGGTAGATCATCTCGAATCCCATCATGTCGAGGTCGAACGGACTGGTACCGCCATCATCGCTTGAACGGATACTGTCAAACTCGTTGTTCACCATGTTGAGAAGTGCGTTACCGAGACTGAAGAGCGGAGAGAAGCGCCAAAAGAATTTCAGCACCGAGTTCACGCCCTCGGTTGAGTCGATTAGGTCCAAAATGAACGAGGTAATCATCAACACCATTCCGATGACAAAGTTGAGTACAATTGTGTACGTCTGTGCCGATGCATGCTCCTTAAACAGGAACGAGAGTGCGTACGAGAATGGGCAGATTGCAAGCCCAAATAGCACGAAGAGGAGAATCACCGAAGGGAAAGTCGCCCCGTCGCAGCTGGTACAATCGGTGCCCGTGAGCGCCGATATGTTGAACACGTTCAGAAGCACGAGTGTCGCCACACACGGAATCGTGTACATGAGCAAGTCCCAGATGTAGTTGGAGAGCCAAAACGCCGGAAGAGACACACCCGAGACGAGCTGTTGGTGCTTGGCATTGTGGCCCGACTCCTTCTCTTTGACCAGGAACACCACGATCGAAGCTGGTAGGAAAGTGAAGGCGATGCAGATGAACAAACTCGCAACAAACGAGCTGCTCGTACTGAAGAGAGACTCGCTGGCCGCAGTGAATGGCAGCGGGTGACTATTCACCTTCAGACTCACAGTTGAGTTAACCGCTCCAGTAGAATTCGTAGCGAAGAACCGATACGTGGCTTCATCTATGAGAGCCTTGAAAATCGCCGAGGAATGGGCACCCGTCGTGTTTGTAAACAAATTGTAGCCGAACAAGTTCTGCGTGCTGTCACCATAGACCAAGTACGAGCCGAATTGCCCTTCCACGAGCTCACCCCCGTAGCCATATCCTCGATTGTAAAGCTCCTGCCCCAACGCGAGCCCGTATCCGGAAGCACCGGTGGCGTTAATCTTGGGATCCGTGTACGTCACGTCAAACACAGTAGGAGATACGGAATCGAAGGCTGGCTGAGAAAAAGACAGCTCCTGAGTGTCTGCCCCCATGAAGAACGTGGTCATCACTTCGCTGCACCACCCTCCAGGGGTTGATTCGCTCATGCAGAAGTAAGGGGTCGACGTAGCGTTGCCGGAGTAAGCATCCGTCGTCAATGCCATCGACGGGTCATCAATCAGCTTCATACTCGCCTTGAAGATCCCCAGACCAGCAGCAATCAGAAGAATGGGCAAAGCTGCGATGTAAATAATAGTTTTCTTGTCTCGCTTGGCGTATCTGAAGCGTTTCAAAATCAGAGCACGCAGGTGAGTCATGAAAGTCGGTCGTCCCATAATAATCTCATCGCAAGGCTCGTAATGTTCCCCAGACTCGGAAGTATTGGTGTACAGCCGGTCCTGAAGCGTATGCTGATGGTTTTCATCGTCGAGTTCAGCAACCTTGATGAACACCTCTTCTAGCGTCGTCACCGAGACGCCATAAGACAATACACCAAGCTTTTTCGACTGTCGATCCATCTCGGCAAACATCTCAGCAAACAACGGCGAGCTGTCCAGTGAGAGTTGAAACGCAATTTCACTTCCGACGTTGATGAGCACTCGGGAAGAAGGCACGAATGAGGTGATGAATGCCACGAGCTCCTTGTCGTCACACCGTTCATCATCCTTCACCACTGTCAGATTATACCCAGCCCCAAAACGATTCTTCAAAAAGAGGGACGAGCCGCTGCAACGAAGCTCGCCCTCCGCCATGATAGCGATACGATCTCCGAGAATGTCAGCTTCGTCCATGAAATGCGTAGTCAATACCATCACTCGACCACTGCGGTTGTTCTGCAAGATCTCCCATACACTACGACGGCTGTACGGGTCCATACCTGACGTGGGCTCGTCAAGGAACACCAGCGCACTGTCACCGAGCAGTGAAATAGCAACCGACAGCTTGCGCTTCATACCGCCAGACAAATCATTTGGCCTTGCATGGCGCTTCTCCGTCAACCCCACTTCCTTAATTTGCTTCTCCGCCACCTCCGGTAAACTCTCAGACGAATAACCTTTGATCTGACCGAAGAAGAGAAGATGCTCCTGGACTGTTAGCTCCGGAAACAGCGCGTCATGTTGGAAGCAAAGACCAAGAGATTGGCGCAATCCATCCATGTCATCTGTCAGCGTCATCCCCCGGAAACTAGCATTTCCACTTGATGGCGCAGTCATTCCAGTTAGCATCGAAATCAGAGTAGTCTTGCCTGCTCCGTTGTGACCCAGCAGACAAGTGATTTGATCCCTGTACATCACCAGATTCAACCCTTTGACTGCCACTTTCTCTCCTCCTGGAACGCTAAACACTTTGCGTAGTCGCTGTACACTCAGAGCCTCACCGGCAGTCTCCTGCTCTCGAAGTTCCGAGGTTACCGGTTCAAAGTTCGGGTTCACGTCTAGACTCACATTTTCCAGTAGAGAATCTTGGGCCTGTTCGAGCTCGTTTTTCTGGTTTCGTTTACGCCAATACGACGGAGACACTGGGAAATACCACTTAAGCGTTGTGCCGTACTCCTTAGGAATAATTCTTTCGAAATAGATTCCAAGAATCGTGTACAGCACAGTATCAAAAATGAACATCCACAGGGCCGTGCTGATTCGGAAGTTGTTACTTAGCGTGTTCATGTTGGAGAACCGGACGCCATCACCGGTTTCCTCGGCACTTGCGAAGACCGTCACACCAAACGAGAGAGCGACCGGAGACAGCACAGATCCGATAGTCTTAACACCTTCCGAGGTTTCATCGGAGAATCCTTGCGAAACAGCGTACATCAAGAAGAACACCACCATGCCAACGAATACTCCGACGCGCGCCTTGCTGAAGAAGGTGCTCAGCAGAAATGCCATTGCTAGCACACTCAAGCCGAACAGGAAAAAGAACAAGAACGTCACTAGTACCGAGCTATTCGGGAATAAACCAGCGAGACCAGCAAGAGCTTGGATCGCCGCTCCAACGAACAAGATGACCGCGTACGTCGCATACCAGGTCATAGTGATGACCTTGTCCGTGACACCGAGAATCTTCATAAATTCTCGAAGACGTAATTCTTTCTCTTCGATGAGTACCACTAAAAGCCGGGACAGCGTGAAGAGATAAGCCATGATGAACATGATTGAGAACACTTCCGAGACTTGGTCATAAAATGGCGAACTCGTATAACTGTCGATAGGAAATGGTGCGACCACAGAACCAAGTACAGACTGTGGTGCCTGACGCAAGGGCACAAGCAGCAGTTCTTTCGCCTCATCAGAAATCTGGCTCAGGATATTCACAGCAGACGTGTTCCCCATCCCCAACGCTCCAATAAACTCCTTGATCAAGCCATCGTGGCTCAACGCGTCAAGAAGATTATAATCAGTTTCGATTGAAGGTAGAGCTGTGGCTTGAGGACTCTGACAAGCGTTCCCAACCGACTCGTTTGCAGAAAACCACTGCGGCATACACGTAGCAAAGCGTGTAACCAGAGTCTGCAATGTCATGAAGCCTGTTACTGCGTAGCGCGAGTAGTAGTCCGTAACAATGTCTTTCTGGAATGGTGACACCTCCTCCACTGACCCACTGGTACTTGCAACACGGCCCACCGCCTCTCCAATCCGGCCTCTCGTCGAGTTTAATCTGAGAGAATACTCAATCGATGCGAATGATCCAATATTCTCATCTCCAGGAGCAGACTCAAATACAATTCCGGCGTAGATTCGTGGATTAGCGACGCCCTTCCCATACTCATCACTCTTGATGTAGTCGGTAAGAGCTTCATCAGATGCGAAGAACTGAACGCTCTCTTTGAAGGACGGCACTATAAGAGAGCTGGTAGACGTATTCCCGAGGGTTATACGCGGATACCAGAGGTCCAACGCCTCCACAAAGTATTTGCGTGTGAACGTGTTGTCGGGGGCGATTGCAATCTTGTACGGGGACACCTTGTCAGCGCATTCTGTCAGGACACTAAAGCTCGACGATATGTTCGCGTCAACAAATCCTTCGATCAAGACTCCGGTCTTGCACATAGCGAGATCGGCCGGAGATAACTCGGTAAGCCTCACCCCGTCGCTTATGGATTGCAAGCCCAGCTTTAAGATCAGACCCGTCATCGTCGTCTCGTGTAAGGCGAACTTGGGCAGGTCGGCATCAACCCAGTTGATCGACAGGCCGGTTGGCTGAAATACGTTGTACCTCGTAGCTGCGGTGTTGTCAGCATCGTCACTCCATCCAGGAGGGACGTCGACCGAAGTCGTAAGTAGCTTGAGAAATCCAAGCAGGAGAATGAAGAAGGTCGGCACCAATATCTCACATGCGGTTGCAATAGGTTGGCGCTTCTTGACAGTCCAGTTCTTCCACATCAGGGCACGTATAAACGTCCACGCGGTGCGTCGCTTAGGCAGGTCAGGAGGTGAAGGCTTCGACAACTTGTCGTCCATAGTAGTCATCTTCGTCGGCCCACAAGGTTGGATGGAGTTTTGATTTTGAAGGCTGTGGTTGGTGTCTTTTTGAAAAGTGGGCGATGGAAAAGAGCTATCGGATGCACTATCAACGTGCTCTAGGATTATATGATGCACCATATTGTTAGCTATAGGTTGGCAACGATTCTCATGGGGTGACTTCAAGCAAAAAGCTGGCGGTGATCTTCCATGTTCTCATTGTAGTGATTGGCCAATAATCTCAGCTGGCGCAAATACATGAATTTGTAGTAAACTCATTGTACAGTAATCGTGCGGGCCTGCAGGATTATAGTGAAATATCCAGTGTCTAGGTTGCACCACCACATTAAAGAGTTTAATAAAGGCACATGAGGAAGTGGCGGCGCTTACTACTCAACTAAACGTTCTGCAGTACAAGTGGACTCCATGGATTTTTCGCCGAGCCCTGACGGCTTTCGAGTCCTAAAACGCTCACGTCTCCGGCAGCAGACTGGTCTTCGGCAACTCGTCTCACTGCAGAAGAAGAAACATCAACAAATCGTAGGTGGCCAGACCTAAGATGCCAGAAGTTTGCTCTCTGTGTGGTGCCCGGACATCATCCGGGATCGCCGCTTGGCTTACCTCCTTCACGCGAGACACATTATTTTTCGGTCAATGCCAACGGTGATTCCGTCTTCCTCCTCACCAACGATCTTACTGAGCATCTCGATCATCTTGTTTTGCCACCAGATCGGAATGTGATGGGGAAAAAATCCTGGTAACACGTAAAATAGCGAATGGTGACAGCACCTTTCATCAACATTGACTTTTAACAAATAGCTGACGACATATAGCAAAAGAAGCTTCCTGCTTCCAGTTTGAGTAGCTGATCGAAAAAAAGACAAAGTTTCATTTTAGGAAAATTAACTCAACAGTCAACTGGATCGCACACTATCAACTAGAGAGCTCTCAATTTGAGCGGGCAGAGAAGATATCACACTCTCCCAGGTATCCATCCTACACTTAAGCTCATTGGCGACCGAATAGTTCTGGCTTGCGGTAATCCACGGTCGTCACGTGTGGCGGTGAAGAAACAGTCGTAGCTGGACATATCTCCCGCGAGCAGGGACTTCCGTTGCCGAACTACAATAACTAAGGTTGCGCGAGTGTGAAACCCTGGGTTCTTCCCACCTCCTCCGAGTTTTGGGTCCAGGTAAATGCTGCATACAAAAGCTGTGCGCTCCTTCTCGACATATCTCCGCGTCGCCATCCGCACACTAGCGCCAACAAGGCTGTTCAGCTGGGGTGTTGACACGAAAAAGCTCTGGGTTATGATATCGTCATTCGCGGCAACATGGTGCTGAAGAAACTGGAGCTGCCCTTCAATAAGCTGGTTGACATCAACCTTCTGTGAACCGATGCTTTGAAGCGATGTCGAAATAGCTTTCTCGGTCTGCTCACGAGAAAATGGCACAATGTTCCTTTCAATCAACTCGAGGAAGACACCGTCGGTGAGATGACGTCTGCCTAAATGCTTTTTCCCAGGACACGGGAGGAAAGGGATCCCTTTCGTGGCGATCACCATATCAAAAGAAGCATAGGCCTCTTCAATGCTGTTGAGTAAGCTGCCAAACGAAAGGGTTGCATGAGTCGGGATGAGTCGGCTGGGTGCACGTTTTTGCCCAAACATTTGTTCCATCAGCTGCAAATGTACAATAAAAATGAGTTAATACCTTGAAAAATGATAGCATCATTGGTATGCCGTACCTTGATTTTTGATCGCCGCCTCATAATACGCCGCAAGCTCCTGGCCTCTTGAATCTGGTCGCCTACGATTCGCCGGAGCTGTTTATTTTCTTCTTCTGCTTTGCGACGATTCTCAAGTTGGCGAAGAGCGATCTGCTGCCAGAGAGGTTTGCGTTTCGGGACTAGAAAGCTGTCACGAAAACTCTAGTGGAGTCCACTGGGCTTGCCGAGCGTTTAGCTGAGCTGTAAGCGCCGTCGCTTCCTCACGCAATGCGTCAATCCGGTGCTTCCAGGTAACTCGAGCGCTTCTTGGGGTTCGATGAGACATCGGTGTCATCTGGCTGCGGTGTACACGTACTTGCAATGTCTTGGGAGAGGTTTGCTCTGGTAGACTCCTCAACTTCCGCGGTGTCCGATCCATCGGATAGTGGGCTCGATAGTGCTTCTGTGAGACGGTCTGATGCGCTCTCTCCGCCTAGGGCAACGCGGTCCATGTTAACTGCTGTCAACTCCAGGAGGAGATCATTAAAGGCTTGCGGGCTTGTTGTGTTGTCAGCGTCAACGTCGAGGCTTGGCATTTCAGGAAAATTGTCGTAATCGGAGAGGGACGGAAACGTGTGATCAATAGGGTCCATGCTGGTCAAAACTGGAATGCGGGATGTTCAGCAACTCCATGCCACGATTTCTACACAAAGGCATTTAAGCTGGACTTCCAGCCAATCAGTGGTCCCAGACACACACTGATAACCGCACGGACAGTAATCCATGGTGGAAGAGGAAGGGTGTTGCTTACTGTTGCTTACTGTATTCGTGAGTAATATGACTTCTGAGTGTGACATGACTACATATCCGGTTGTAGAAATTTTGTTTTAGCCAATAATTTGTAAGAGCCCTCAGCGGATTAATTCCACAGTTCTGCGTAACTCGCTCGCTGTTATCTCGCTCAACACCCGGCATACATTTTATTGTAAGCTATAGTTGACCAAAATGCTGGACAGTCTGGTTGACCGAGTTCGAAACCTTCGCATTATGCGAATGCGAATCCCAGCACTACTGCTTTGTCCCTGTTGGTCATGGTTTCCGCCTTTCTGCCTATTCGAACATTTGTATACTGTAACTGCTCTGTCGTTTCAATAGATCTCATAACCAGTAACATTATAATTCGCAAGCTACCTACTCCGCAATAAACGAGGGGGCACAATACAAACGACCACACTTCTTCTGAAAGATCGTTGAGATCGTTAACTACGCAGCCCGTGCCTGTAAATCCTCATTACTTATTAACTACTCACTAGATAATAGTTTACTCAATTGCTGCGTATTGTCCGAGTCGCAACCTAAAGCGTCATGACCAGGAAGCGTCAAGGTCACGGGAGTCACAATCAGTGCCTTCGTCCTCGCTTAAATTGCGCAAAAAAACTGCGAGGCCGGCCAACAGACGATGAATCGAGCATCAAGCATTCTGAGCTATTCCTGGCGGTGCTCTTCGTCGGTGACGGGCGAGCAACAAGTGGAGTGACTTGACATTGTGGGCGAGTTGGGTGGATGCAGAGTTATTTGGTAAGGACTTGGTGAATTTCAAAGTGACTGAGGCCTTAGCGAATCAAATAAGGAACCTACGAACCATAGCGTAACTTTGCGTTGCTGCATGGAGTTCTAGAAGATCGATGACATCGCTAATAGATTTGGAAAGTTCGATTGTGCCCCATCTAGGAGAAGTTACGGCTTGATGTCCAATTTTTGTGAGTTGTTCAGTTCTCTGCTCAGATACTCGCTGGGTGATTTGTAACTGGTCGTTAGGTCTAATGATTTTTTTTCATTTTCATTTTTTTCGCGTACTTATGTACCAGCTCGCATCACATCAGGATCTAGGTACAGACCGTTTTTGGATACTCAGATCCTTTCTCTTTCATTCCTCAATCTGTCGTTCGAAGAGAGATGTCTGCGTACTTGCTAATGTGGAGGGAAACGTGTTCCCTGTGGAAACCGACCCGGGTTAGACGGTGGACGACCTAATGGAGGCGATGAAGGAGAAAAAGCCCGACACGATTAAGTGTGGTGCAGACAAGCTGCGGATCTTCCTGGCGAAGAAGGACGGCGCGTGGCTATCTAACAACAATAGTCTGGACGCGTTTGTTACGGAGTGAACCATTGGACACTATACTGGAGATGCGCGCGTCGTGGAAACTGAACAAGCCAGGCCTATTTAGGCCAAACGTTTCGCTCAGAGAGGACGTGCTTCGCGTGCTGGTGGGGGTACCGCTCACGCTGCAGCCACAGCTTATTCCTCTTGCTCAACTGATGCAGCCGCAAGTTGCCCCCAAGCCATGGTGGAAAACAGAGGTCGTCTCAGCATTTTCACTGAATGAGGGATCACTGTATTTCGTCAACCAACAGCAAGCTGTTGCAGATCTCTGTCTGGTCCACCGTGAAGTGTTCCTCGGATCAAAAAACAAACACCGGGAAGATGCGTGGCCCATTGTTCTTGTGGATAATGAGTTCGGACTTGGGAAGAGTCGGTTCGGAAAACAGTATATTCGATGTTGTCGCGAGGAATGGCCCCAGATAGTCCCTGCTGGAGGAGGATTTAAGGAGTCGTTGTGTAAATGCCATGCGATCGTGGTGGAGATCCGTCGGAATCCTTTCGTGCAAGCCTCGAAATGCGCGGGCGTAACACCTTAGCATTTGCCCTGAAGAAGGCTATGGATGAAGCGATTGCGTGGGCGGTGATTAACGAGGACCTATTGGAACTGCCCGACGGAGCGCAGATGCCAGAGTACCTAACGTCACATGAAGCACTCGCCGATGGAAATCTCGTTAAGAAAATAGTGAAAGATTTTGGACCGGTGTTTATTGTTCTGGACGAGATTGGGCGCGGGTTTCAGTCTGCCAGTTTTAATACCGATGGCAGTGACATTAATGGGGAAGAAAAGGCACAAAATCTCTTTTTGGAGTTTGCTCGACAGTACTACAGAGTTGGATGAGCACACGAGGGGTCTTCTTCGTGCTACTAGGCTACTCGCCGTTTTGCACCTGATCCGCCCTAACGAGATTATGGAAATCATCAAGAGGACGCGGGTCAACGATTCAAAAACGGAAACGTTACAGAATCGATGGAATCTGGTTTCGGATGAGGATTTGGAGAAAGCTGCTCTTTAGATGTACAGGAAAACCTGTGGGCACCCACGCATGATGCTCCAAATGTTTAAATCTTATCCGTGCTATCAGACTTTTTGCGGCGCCAAAGTAAAATATTTCAAATCGGGAGACGATGAAAAAGAGTGGGTACAAGTCAGTCGCGAGTTGCATTATTGGCAACTGATTCTGAAAGACCTGCTGCCATCTATTCTCAACAAGGACGACATTGACTTGAGCATCGATTTCGAGTGCCCACAAGAAAATCGTGGCCGTAAAAAGATTCCAGCCGCCGTAGTCATGGAACGCCATCATATAGGGTGGGAAGGCGAAGTTACTAAAGCCAAGGCTTACGAGTTACCAAGAATTCTTATTGCGATTGCTAGCATCGTTCAGCCGCTGCAAACATACCTCATGACTGTAGTCCCTATAGTCGACCAAGTCACGCTGACTTATGCGACTGTATTGGAGTGAGCGTTTCTCAAGCGGTTCCAAGAGCTTTTTTCTCAATCATGTCGGCTCAACACTGTCCTGCCAAGCTTTTTCGGTGTGGATACAGTGTTTGGTACCTGGCAAGAAGTTCAATTTCCCTACAGACCACCTGATTATACCAAAATTACAAGGGCAAAAAAGAACATGAATATTCCTACGCTTAACTCGGCAACTGCGAACCCTCGCGAATGGCGCTATCTTATGGATGAATATTGGACAAGGCTGGAGTTGAGCTCGAACAATTGTGTCTTAAGCTGCTCTCTGAGTCCTCGTCTGCGGATGTGATTTTCATGCAAAGCTTTACTGGCACTGTTGGCGAAAAGCGACCTCTCGATGCCCAAACGCTAACAGTGGGGCTGGCAGTAAAGAACTATTGCACTACCCCATTTGAGCTGAAGGATCTGGACGATGAATGCGAGAAGTTCAACGATATGTTTGAGAACTTGGCGTCGCTGACCAAGCAGAAGTTGGGTGTCATGACTAACGTGTTGATTATCTGTGCGACAAACTACTATCGAAGCCTTCTGGAAAGGTTTGGCGGCAACAAATACGTGAAACACCGTCAGAACGATTATCCGATCCACGTAATATTGCTGGACTTATCGACGCCTGAAAACCGTGGTCAAGAAGGCGCCTCGACCTGCCACGGTGTACCAGTAGACACTGTTACGACCTTCACTCAGTGGCACTCACGCATTCACGTGATTACGAGACAGGTGATTGCGAGACATGTGATTACGGGACGGTGTCGCATGGGTACAAGATTGTGGGTACAAGATGGGCATCGACGTGGCAGCCTCTGATTGGCTAAGGTAACTCAGTATCCAGTTAGGAATCCAGTAGTATGTATCCAGGAGAGAATCCAGTAGGCTTAGAGGTAGCAAGCAGTTAGCGAACTAAGGACCTAAACCAATCACTTTGCATTTCGACATCTAGTGCTCAAACGACCTTGACTTTTGGTTATGAGCCCAAGCCCCGTATTCCCTGCTGAAGACTCCGACTACGCTTTCGCCATGGACACCACCTCGACCACGACCTCCCGTATCAACAAGTTCGACGGAACCAACTTCCACACGTGGAAGCTCAAGATGCGCATGGTGCTCGAGGAGCGCGACCTGTGGGAAGTGACGTGCGGAGAGATCAAGCTGGAGCACTGCGCTACGACGCTGGACCAGACGACGTTCAAGAGGAAGTCTCGCAAGGCGCTGGCGATCATCTGTCTCGCGATGGAGGATTCGCAGTTGCCGCTGGTTCGGTCGGCGAAGGATGCGTTCGATGCATGGTCAAGACTGGAAGGACACTTCGAGAAGAAGAGTTTGGCCAACAAGCTCTTCCTTCGTCGACGGTTCTTCACAACGATGATGGCGGAAGGTGATGATGTGTTGGAACACATCAACAAGATCAAGACGCTGGCGGAACAGCTCGACGCAGTGGGCGCTCCGGTCAGTGAGGACGACTTGGTGAGCACGCTTCTGGCAAATTTGAACGAGTCGTACCAGTTCCTCATCACGGCGTTGGAGTCGAGAGCTGACTCGCTGACGTGGGAACTCGTGACGGCTCGACTGCTGCATGAAGACTTGAAGCGCAAGGAACAAGGTGGCGGTGCTGAAGGAACCGCGCACGGGGGTCAAGCGTTCATGACAAGCGGCAATGGGAAGAGCAAGGGACGACAAGCGCAGAAAGCCAGTGCGTGTCACTACTGTGGTGAACAAGGTCATTGGATCGCCAAGTGTCCCGTGAGGATTCGCGAGAACGCGGATCGACAAAAGCCACAGCGAGCGAATGTGGCGAATGAAGATGAAGAGGAGTTCGACGGCGACTACCTGTTTTCGGTTGGTGGTGGAGCCACCAAGTCGAGTGAAGTTTGGCTGGTCGACTCGGGTGCGACGCAGCACATGACGTACTCGAAAGAGTACATGAAGAACTACAAGAAGATGACTCCGGTGGACGTGCATCTCGCGGACGACGGAGTGGTTCAAGCAGTCGGCAGTGGCGACATTGTCATGTCGATGAAGACTCCACGCGGGATCAAGAAGGGTGTGCTCACCGGTGTGTGGCACATTCCCAAGTTGTCGCGGAACTTGTTTTCGGTCCCGTTTCACTAAGGATGTTGGGCCTGTCACGTTCAAGCGCGACGGGTGTTTCGCCGAGACGAAGAACATCAAGTGGAAGCTCGGAGCAAGTGAAGGCAAGGGACTGTTCAAGTTGTGCATGACGCCTATCATGCCTGACGAGGCGAATGTGTCAAGTCCGAAGGAACGCAAAAGGGACACCACGTCATACCTCTGGCACCTTCGACTTGGTCACATTGGCCATGGCGGTCTAGACGCCATCGTCAAGAAGGGTTATGGTGTTGGGATGAAGATGACGGCTGTGAAGCAGTGGGAGTTGTGTGATGGGTGTGCACTCGGCAAGCAAACGCGAGTGAGCTATATGCCTAAGTCACCGAACCGCGCCAAGAAGCTGTTGGAAGTCATCCACAGTGACGTCTGCGGTCCCATGAAAACGCCGACGTTCAGTGGCAAGCGGTACTTCGTCACGTTCATCGACGAGTACTCGCACTTTTGTGTGGTATACTTGCTGCGGAACAAGTCGGAGGTGGCTGCCAAGTTCGCGGAGTTTGTGGCGTTTGCCAAAACTCAGACGGGTGGTCGCGTGAGAACGCTCCGTGTGAAGCAGCTCCGTAGCGACAACGGTGGCGAGTACAAGTCTCGTGAAATGGCCAAGTTCTGCAGCGAACGGGGTATCGTGCAGAAGTTCACTCCGCCGTACACGCCTCAACTGAACGGAGTGGCCGAGCGGATGAACCGGACGTTGGTGGAATGTGCGCGCTGCATGTTGGAACATGCCGGACTGTCGAAGTCGTATTGGGGTGAAGCAGTGGTGACGGCGACGTTCCTCCGGAATTGGTGTCCGACACGCTCCACCACCCACGACAAGTCGCCACACCAAGTATGGGCGGGAAAGAAACCGCTGTTGGCGAACCTAAAGGTGTTCGGTTGCCATGCGTATGTGACGGTCCCGAAGGAGAAACGCACCAAGTTTGACGCTCGGTCGGCGCATTGTCGGTTTCTCGGGTACTCGGAACATGAGAAAGCGTATCGGTTTGAAGAGATGAAGAGCGGTCGCGTGCTAGTGGGCCGCGATGCGCAGTTCATGGAAGACGTCTTCGACGGTGGGAGACGCAAGTTGGATCAAGAAGAAGCGGTCGTGGAACTTCGAGAAGAAGTTGGCACGGACCAAGAAGCATCGTCCGGATCGGAAGAGGACGACGAAGAAAAAGCTGCGCGGGACGAAGACTTCGAACCCGGCAGCAAGCGACACCAGCGGACGCGGTCGTTGGAGGAAGCGGTGGAGATCCCAAGGTCCAAGCGGCACAGTCGGCAACAAACGCTGGACGAGATGTCAGCCATCGCAAAAGAAGAAGGCTTCGACGCGGCCTTCGTTGTGGATTCAGTGGGAGAAATGCCGACTACGTTCGTATCGGCGATGGAATCCTGCAACTCGGCCAAGTGGAAAGAAGCGTGCGACTCGGAGATCCACTCTCTTCGCAAGAACGAGACGTGGGTGTTGGTGCCATTGCCGAAGGGACGCAAGGCGATCGGCTGCAGATGGGTGTTTCGGATCAAGGAAAACCAGGCTGGAGACATCGAGCGGTTCAATGCGCGTCTGGTGGCCAAGGGATTCTTGCAGAAGTTCGGCATCGACTATGAAGAGACGTTCGCGCCGGTGGCCAAGTTCACGTCCATTAGGATCTTGCTCAGTCTGGCGGCCAAGTACAATCTCACGGTGCACCAGATGGATGTGAAGACGGCGTTCCTGAACGGCTGGCTGGACGAAGACATCTACATGGTGCAGCCGGACGGCCACGTTGATGAGGCGCACCCGGACTTCGTGTGCAAGCTCAAGCGTTCGCTTTACTGTCTGAAGCAGTCGCCGCGGATGTGGAGCCAGACCATCGACAAGTTCATGCTGGAGCTGGGGTTCAAGAAGTGTGAGGCGGATCACTGCATCTACGTCAAGCGCAATGACCAAGACATGATCTTCGTGGCGCTGTACGTGGACGACTTGATCCTGGCAAGCAACAATGACGACCTGCTCAAGTCGACCAAGGAGGCGCTCAGCGTGCGGTTTGAGATGACGGACATGGGTCAGCTCAAGTACTTCCTCGGCATGGAAATCGACCAAGATCCCAAGACCGGAAATGTGTCGGTGCGACAGACCAAGTTTGCGAAGGACATCCTGGAGAAGTTCAGCATGAAGAAGAGCAACCCGGTCAAGACACCACAAGACCCGGGACTCAAGTTGACCAAGGTCATGTGCGAAGGAGGTTGCAAGCACGAAGAGACCATGGCGAAGGTGCCGTACCGGAATGCCGTCGGGTGTTTGATGTACCTGATGGTGGGGACTCGACCGGACCTCGCAGCCGCAGTGGGAGTTCTCAGCCAGTTCGCCGCGGATCCGTGTCCGACACACTGGCAAGCGCTCAAGAGGGTGTTCCGCTACATCCAAGGCACGAAGACGCATGGCATCGAGTTTCAAGCTGGCAGCGAGGACAGACTCCAAGGTTATTCGGATGCGGACTGGGCCGGCGACATCGAGACTCGACGGAGTACAAGCGGCTACGCGTTCATGATGAACGGCGGATGCATCAGCTGGAGAAGCAAGAAACAGCGGACGGTGGCGCTATCGTCGACGGAGGCCGAGTACATGGCATTGACAGAGGCTACGCAGGAGGCTATTTGGCTCAAGGCATTTCTGTGTGAGATCGGCGAGATGGAGACCAAGTCGGCTGTCAAGATCTACGAGGACAACCAAGGCTCCATCGCGTTGGCCAAGAACCCGGAGTTCCACTCAGTGGGAATAATCCCTCCGTGTATTTGATGAGTGCGTCCTTGAGCACTGCTCGGAACACGAAAATATCCTCTTGCACCGTTCTGCCTAGGCAATCACTGTGGACCCGATCTACATTCCAGCGCCATATTCTTGTTTGCGTAATCACGCAGCGTAAAGTCCACATATCTTGCAGTGTATGGTCTAGTCGATCCCAATCAACCTCTGCTCGCCGGATTGTCCACTCTCTGAGCCAAGGTGGTGTGGTGGTCATCTTGCATGAGAAAATGGCCGGAATGAGGTCTTCAATTAAACTCACACTTGGCGACGTCAATCCCCATTGCTGCAACAACGTTTTCCAGTACCGCTGCGCTTCTACGCATGTCCACGCGAGATGCTGCACTCCGACATCAATGGCATGCGCGCAGTGCTCCCCCCCCCCCTCCGCAATGGAATCCTAATTCTTTTCCTTTCCATAGCCTAAGCCTATTGAGCTTGACCTCCAGAGAAGCTGTGCCTGGTACCCCGAAAGTCCCTCAAATCTTCTAATTCTCTTCCAGGTCAATTGTTTCAGTGCGTTTGCGATCGGTTCGTGCTGGCGCCTCCAGTTCTCTTCTATCTTGCTCATCGCTTGGTCTGCTATTTTCCTCCTTCCTCGATTGATCACCTGTCGTAATGCCCTACGCGAGATCTTCCACGGCTGTGGTGTAATCCACACTGACTTGGTTTCCACGTCTAGGAAAGATGCCTCCATATTATTATTCCACGGGACTTCCTTCCTGGTGCACCCCCAGAGGTGTACTACTGTCGTGCCTGCTTTGCTGATCAGCACTTAGAACTCACGATCCTTATCTTCCAAAGGGTGATGAACCTCCAGACGCTCGATCGGTGTTGGTCGGCAAACCATTTCCGGGAAGAGCGCTATCAGCGAGTGCCCAATATCCATAAAGAGATTGGCCTCGTTGTTCTTGAGTGGCAGTCTGCATCGTACTGGTTCAAAAATAACTTCACCTTGGCTATTGTATTGGATCGTCATTATATCCCGTAGCCGCACCTGTTCGATGACCATTGATCGCGGCAATCTGCTTCCATGTCCGTAGTTCTCCGTGTGCATTTCTGACTTCTATTGATACAAGAGGTAGCTCTGCTACTGCCTGATGGTTAAACTGCCCCCGAGCTTCTCGACTCTTTGTCCTCCACTGCGCTGTTGCTCGCCAGACCAGATCTCCCTGTCGACACTGTAACCCACTCGTCTGCCATCTTAGCACAAGCCCGTTGCTGCGCCGCAGCATCCTCCGTCTTTCCCGAAGCTGGGTCTTTTCCTGTTGATCCTCCGTCCTGGGTGGCGCCCAGTATTGCTCTATCCATGGTTTCCCTGTTTCCCAGAGGCTCCCGTAGATTATAGGAAAGATCTTTGTGCATCTGGGCACTATCGGGCGCGATTCCATGTTGACCGCCCTCTGTAGAATGTCCCCCACCTGCTGCTGTAAGGACCTTCGTGTCCGGGCCCATGCTGCCACTGTCTTTGCTGCCATCATGATCTGTTCTGTGGAGATGTTAGGCACTGCAAACCCCCCTTTCGCTGGCAACTCCGCTGCCTCCGCCTTGAAAACCCAACCAACTGGTGCCTTCTCTGGCACCGCAAAAGACGACTTCCAAACGAAATGCCGAATTCGCAAATCTGCTTCCCTGACAATCTCCTTACTGGGCCATGCATGTCTTCCGACATACAGCAGTTTTGGCACTATGGTTGCCGATGCTATGGTAGCGCGCTGTTGCGGAGTGTTGGTTTTCCCCGCAGCCAGAACCAATCTCACATTCAAGAATTGGAAAGCCTTATTCCACGCGATTTGAACCTCGTTCCGGCTGCCGGCCATGTGCCCTAGGTATCTTGTGCTGGCCACTATCCCGACATGCTGATCTTGTGTCACATTTGGTTGTCGCTCCAACTCTGTATCTGTCGGCATGCCTAGTCTTATCGCTACGGACTTGGCGACGTTTAGTTGTAGTCCCGAGACGCTTGAAAAACGCTCTACTGCTTGTATTGCCGCCGTCTGCATAGCTGCTGTAGCGATGTAAATCGCGGTACCATCCGCATACCCTGCGACTTGCAAGTGATACCGCCCATTGCTTCCCGTTAGCCATATTCCTGCTAATCTGGCATCGGCGTTAATTTCATCGTAGAGTACATCTGCCGCAATAATAAAGAGCAAGGGTGCTAATGGACATCCTTGCCTTATTCCGCTAGTGGTCTCAATTTCCCGCGAGAGTCTCCCATTCGCTATAAACCGAATTGCCGTTCCGTTGTGTATCGCGTCGGTGAATGCACAGAACTGTGGAGGAAAGCCTTTGGCCTGAAGAACCTCCAGTAAGAAATGTCTGTCTAGGGAATCATATGCCTTCGCGAAGTCCAATAGAAGTACCTGCGCCTCACTATAGTCTGATCCCTCCCTGCAGGTCGATTTTGCAACTTCAAAGAGGTCGATAGCATCGTGTATAGATCGCCCGGGGACGAAACCGAATTGGGGTTCGTGAACAACTTGATCGATGTAAGCTCGCACTCGCCAAGCTAGCATTCTTGTCATTATTTTGTAATCCGTGTTGAGAAGGGTTATCGGCCTGTAATTAAGCGCTTGCGTGCAATCCCCCCCCCCCTTTACTGCTACTGAATCTGATGGCCTGCTTGAATGAGATCGGCACTATACCTGTGTCCTTGCATGCATTGAGTACTTGCGTAAGTATAGGGACCAAAAGCTCCTCGTAGTCTAGATACCAATTGTTGTTGAGGTCATCTGGGCCACACGCTTTGTCGCGCTTGCATTTGCGTATCGCTCTCCGCACTTCCTCCTCTGTAATTCTCTTATCCACATCATCCATGTTGCATTTCTTCCAATTCTGACTGTGGGTCTTGACGTATTCCTGTATAGCCCCCCTCGCTTTGGCTTCGCCGTTGAAAATTGGACCCCAATGATCAGCCAGAATGTCCGCTTGCTCCTGCGTTCGTCTGTCGGGTGTACTAGTCGCCGGTTGTAGCAGCGGGATTACATTGTCTCCATGTTTGGTACTTATACGATCAAAGAAGAACTTAGTTGATTTAGTCGTATTCCATGCTGCTGATGCCTGTAATTTCTCCGTTTCCGTGCCCGCCGCTGCGTCTGCATGAGATGTAATTGCTTAACCAGCTGTTGACGTTCGTCGTTCGTCGTATCTTCCTTCGCATCACACCGCTTCAACTTGAGCTTGATCCATTAAATTTGTTGCCTAAATCCGTTAGTAGTACGCCTCCGCGCTACACGCTTGAGCTGCACCATATCCAGTCTCAGCTCCTGCTTAAATCTCTCCCATAGCGCTATTTTCTCCTCGTTAGTCGCCGTAGCCATGATTACTGCTAGTCCTAGCAGCCTCCGCTTAATTAAGCTGCCCATGGCTGCTTCGACGTACTCCGGAGGCGGGTACAGCTTTGGTCGTTTTGCCATCCGGATTGCACCAGTCGGTGAGTACAACTCCAGCATTACCCCTTGGTGATCGGTGTGACACGGTGGGTCGCAGAGAGATACGCTCCTTACCGACAGTGCGTCTTGTGCCGTAACATACCACCGATCTAACCTAGATGAACCCTGTGTTCCATCCGGCCTTGTGTACTTGTAGGTGTGGTGCGCGCTCGCATAATCCTTGAGTGTCTTCACATTGTGAACGTCGGATAAATTGCCATCTCCTGCGTCAACCAGTCCGTACCGCTCCAGACACCGGGCCAGTGTCGCTGCTCCTATGTCCGCCTTGTCTAATTCTCCTGTCCTGTCAAAATCCTTCAATACCACACAGTTGAAATCTCCTCCCCAGACCATTGATGCGTCTGCTGGACATTGAATCCGTCCTAGCTCTCGAAAGAATGCCACCCTCGCAGCCCCTGTCGACGGCGCATAAATATTGAGAAATATCCACTTATGTCCCGCCAATTCTCCCGTGGCCGTGACGAGGTGCTCATTCGAATGCTCCTCTCCCCATTTCTCCAGTCGAGTCATCGACCCATATGGGTTTCGTAGTTCCATTCCAGACGACCAAACCGATAGATGCGACGCCTCGGTGTGCTTGAATCTTCAGAGCGCTGCATATTTATTTGCAGCTGTTTGGTGTTCTGTCTGCTTTAGATGCGTTTCTTGAAGAAAGATAACATCTTTTCAGCCCCTCTCCTGTTTTTCTTTTATCCCCTGCAGCTTGTCGCCACGATTGAGTAGTGCCGTGGCGAGACCCCTTACGTTATACGTAGCTAGCCCCAGTGTTATCTCGTCCTGGTATAGTTTCTTGACACGGCATGTGGCTTGTCGTGTCCTTCTTGCCTCTGCTTTCCTTATCTTCCTTCCTAGTTTGCTAAATTCTTTGCGTATTGTTGCTTGCTTCTTTGGTCCTTGTACCTCTCTGTAAAAGTCTCCCATCAGCGTTTGATGGGCTTCTGCTTGCACTTTAACCATCCTCTTACTGTTGCGGTCGATCATTTTGAATCTTAGCGGTCCGTCTGTCCGTTATTTCGCGCTCGTCGACTATGTCGGTCACACTGTCTGCGCTCTCCTCATGTGGTGCGAATGCGAGGACTTCCACTGGTTCCTCCGGTAACTCACCTTCTCCGTCTCCATGGTCTGCTGGTTGCGCTGTGTTTGTCGTAGTGTTTGTCGTAGTTGCATCTCCCCGTTCTTGTTAAGTGTTTTGTAGGCCTTGCGCATGGCCTTGAGTTCCTTCGCTGCCGCTCTCGCCGTTTTCATGTAATCGTAAGGCTGCACATCAAGTTTTTACCCTCCGTGGTGAAAGATGATCTGATTGCGAGTCGGGGTAAGAGCATTACGTCTGCCCACATAGTCGTCGTGCCTGTGTGTATAGTAGGTTACCGCTTGGAAATGGTTGGCATTGTCCATCCGGCGTAGCACCATTACTAGGGGGAGTATTCCTGCTTGTAAAAGCTCCTTTATCATACGTACTGCGACATGGGTAGGCAGGGCCACCACGGTTCCAGTTTCAACTTTCTCCTCTGTTGTAAGTTCTTTCATCTCATACGCGTACAATTGTACCCGGGCTAAAACCGTCCTGGTTTATGTCAAGTACGTAGACCTGCTCCCTCGCATGCATCGCCATTGCCTTGAGGTGAGCGGTACGGACCCAAAAACTCCTGTACACCGAGGTACGGATCGAGCGTCGTCGCTGGGCTGCATAATGGTTTGCCAGGAGACAGAGCCTTTCCGCTTGACTTGCTGATTTCTCTTGGTGATGCCCACTCGCCTGCAGCTCCGCCTCCATATCTGCTGGATGTAGTCGGGCTTCATCGGCTAAATTTGCTATCATGAAGTTAATCACCTGTTTTTTGAGCTCATTGGCGTTGTGTGCCACTTCCTGTGTCAGAAACATAAGACCATCCTTCACATTGCGCAAGGCTGCGTAAAAGGCCAGCCAACCGCATTGGCCGGTTGCTGGCACTTCCGTGATTTCGCCATCTAAAATTCTGAGCCATTCGCCTAGAATCAGTCCTGGGTCATATGGGGGGGTGACTCTGATGACTTCGCAGTCCGTCGAGTCCGTGTGCGTTTCTGATGTCACAGGTTCGGTGACGCCTCCCTCTCCTGTTGCCTCACGTTTAACTGACCCTGCTAGGCCTAATTTTGGTCCAACTTTCGTGTCTCGTTGCTGTCGTGCCGCTGACTGCCTGCTTCAGTTGAGGGTCGCATATATTGATGAATAAAGCTTTGAGTGGCCGCTCGTATGTTCTCGGTGGCTTTGGCATGGTCGCGCTTAGTTGGTGAAAGGGGCCATGCCGCTCCCTCACGTCGGACCGCCTTCCGTCTTTGGCTCACATCCTCAGCCTCCTCTTCGATACCCGCCTCTCCCCAGTCTTCTGGGATTTTGCGTTTGGGAGAAGTGGAATGCGGGCGCCCTTTCATCTCCTGCTTGCTGCCTTGCTTGCTGAGTCCCTGTTGTGCCGCTGCCGTATTCCTTTGCTGCTCTCCAGCGTCCGTCTTCTGCCTGGAGCTTGATCGCCTTATGGTCATCCTTTTGGTACCTCTGTCCTTCCGCGTGGGGGGGAGACTCGTGCGTCCACTCTGTGCTCATCCCGTTTGGGGATCGGGTTGGCCCTGCCTCGCTGTGGGATTCTAACGTGTCCGTCTCCTCGCTGGGACTATCCATTGCCACGTCGTTCATCGCCTCTTGGTGGTCACAGTCAGTGGAATCGTAAATACCATAATCCTTGGGTGAAAAACGACCGCTCTCCGCTGGTATCTCCCCTCCCTCCTTTACTTCAGCCTCGTCCTGTGCTGGTGGCTTGTGCTGGTCCCATTCCGGTGGCAGTATCGGGTGCTCCATCGGACTATTCTGTTGCCGACGGGGTGCCTTGCCGGCATCCCTCACTCCGCGAGACCAGGACGTCTGTTTCTCCTGGGAACCTGGATCCACTGCAGCACTGAGCGCTGTGGCCAGTTTCTCCAAAGTCCACGCCTGTCTGTCTGCCTCATATCCCGCAAAACCTGTACCTGCTGCAGAGGGTAAGCGCCCCTGTAAGTGCAACTGGTGTATTTGCCGCTGCGCTGCTACGTCGCCTGACCGGACCTTGCAGAACCTCGTCGAAAGATCTGGTGCAAGGCAGCTGGAGCACGGCCAGTTGACGAAGACCTAGAGCACCAGCTCCGCACTCCCGATCTGAATCCTCGCCAAAGATCGCAGCTTGACTGGGCACACCGCTGCTTTTATTAACCAGCCATTGCTTGTCATTCATGCCTCCATTGGTGTGTGATATTGTCTGTACCTCCAGTTCCAGTTTGATATTGAGTATCCAGAAAACATCACCTGAAGTGACCATTCCTCTTTTGGCTTCCAGTGCGAAGCTGTAGAAGTCCAGTGGTACTAGCTCGTGTGCGAGCTTCGCCATCTCCCGCTGATGTTCATAATCATGTAGCGTTAGCATTCGTCGTGCGAATGGTAGTCTCCAGTTGGCCCATTTGAAAGCTGTGTTTTTGCGTTTAATAGTCACTGTAATCACTCGCGAGGCCGTGTCCAAGGTGAGTCTCGACAGCGCGGCCTTGAAGTCCGCTATCTCCCGTTGTTGTGCGGCTGCTGCCTCCTCCCCCATGTGGACGAGGGATGACAATGCAGCGCGTGAAAGATTATCGCCAAAACGTTGTCCTGGCGCCAAGTGCGCATACAGGGGGTATTCAATAGCCTAGAATATATCAGTAAAAACCGCTATTTCTTGAGCAGACATGGACTGCACCAGGAATCGTGGCGGACAAGGCACTTCGAGCTCATGATCCAGGATCATGAGTATAGCTTTGTCCTCGTCAGCCGTCCTTTTCGTAAGTATCGAGAGCGGCACCGCCGGCAGCATACACATGTCGTAGAGGTGCTGCTCCTCCGTGCTGCCCGCTGCCTTCTCCTGTTCAGCGTCACCTACTAGTACTGCTTCTTTGTATGTCCTGGTCCCTTGTAACGGAATGCCCTTGTCTTCCGCTGTGGCGGCGTCCTCCGTCGTAATGAAGTGAAACACACGAAGTCGGTCCTCTATCTCCCTCTGAGGCAGATTCTTTTCCAGTATCTAATCCTTCATTACTTTGCAGAGTCGCGCTTGGTGAGCTTCATTGTGGCTGACCCAATAACTGTACAAACCACTGTATCGCTCGGCTTGTTCCTGCATTGGTTCATCATCTTATGCACTTTTGAGTTCTTCATCCGATATCGGGGTACTGCAAGTTCTTCGCACTGTACGGCAGTAACCTTGAACCGTCGCTCTCTTGCCAGTGAGTTAACGGCGCTCCACCGTGGGAAACAGATAGATCCCCGGAGCGTCCGCTCTGAGATACGTCTTAAGTTGGTGGAAAACCGTTTTCCCTTCGCCTTGGTCCCCCAGCTTGCGCTGCGCGCTCTTGACCGGAGTCCTGCTTCGCGTGTTCTTGTCCTCCCTATTCCGTTCCGAGTAGGAGGGTTTCGCGTTGGTACACTGCTCGGGCCATCTGCCTTCGGACCCCCCTCCTCCACTCGTCGACTTGCCCGTGTCTTGCTTGGTAATAGGCTGCTTCTGCCTGCGTGGGCTGGCGACGCTCCACCCGTGTTCACTCCCACCTGCTTCTGCCTGCTGTTTCATCTCCCTTGTCTTGTTATCTTCTTTCGCGCCCTTCTTCTTCGCGTTGGGTGTGGCCGGGTCCTCCCGGCGAGGTTGCTGCTCCATGCCGGTACTGCTTTCTCCGTAAGATCTCGCCGTCCCTTGGTGCGTTACACTTGAGTTGTGTATACCGGGGGTTTCAGCGCACTTCCAGCCCCCCCCCCCCCCCGGGAGTGTGTAATGCTGTTCCTGCTTCTTGGTCCAGTTGAGTCCTGAGCCGCCGCCGGTAAATCTGGAAGTGGCTTGTAAATTATAGACGTGATTGCTCGGTATGGGAAAATAAAACCGGTAACTAACCGTAAACTTGATACTACAGTAGCTAGCTTATCCTTAGAACTTTTGTAGTAAGTTGTTGTAAGAAATGTACTGCAGTAATTGCTGAATTAATTCATTTTTAATTTATTTTTATGGCGCAAATCTTCAACACGTTTGATGCGTCGACATCTACGTCGCCTGCAAGCACATCGTTTAGCATTATCCAATTCACGACCCAGCATGCACACCATGGCCGCCACACAGCAGCAGGAAAAGGTGGTTCGCAGCCATGTGCGCGAGGGCTGCATCTTCGTCGTCGAGATGTGTCGTCCTCGTGCCAAGAACGCCTTCAATGACGCTCTATACGAGCAGCTGACAGCGGCGCTGGACGAGTTCGAGGCCGACGATTCGCTACACGCGTTCGTGCTCACGGGCCACGGCGACTACTTCACCAGCGGCGCCGACGTGAAGGAGACGGCCGCCATCCTGGGCGACGGATCCGTGCGTCCCCCTTCGCAAAGTCCGTCGCACACCTTCATGCATAAGATGCTCGACTGCAAGAAGCTGCTGATAGCCGCGGTGAACGGCCCCGCCATCGGCATTGGCGTGACGCTGCTCATGCACTGCGATCTCGTGTACGCGGCCGACAGTTCCACCTTCTGGACGCCGTTTCTGCGTATCGGAGTCGTGCCGGAGTTTGCGTCGTCCTACACGTTCCCACACCTACTGGGACCAACTGTGGCCAACAACCTGGTGATCCGCTCCAAGGTTTACACGGCTCAAGAAGCGTTGAGTGCTAAGATCGTGGGCGAAGTTTTCCCTACGAGCGGCTTCCTAGAAACGGTTTTCGGGGAGCTCACGCCACTTGTCAACAACCGCTTTAACAAGACCAGCCTCCCGGTGTACAAGTCGCTGCTGCGTCGTGAACGTGCCCCGAAGATCCGCGAGGCGCTGTACTACGAGTTCGAGCAGTTGGACCGTCGTGCGGCGTCCGGAGAGTTCCTGGCCACCGTCATGGAACTCAAGAAACAGTTCAAGAACAAGAGCAGCAAGCTCTGAGCGACGTGCTTGTCAACGTGTGATCATCTCTCTTCAAGATAATGAAAAAAAAAATGTTCTGTCAAGATTAAAAACTCTTAATCTGCCAATGCAATAATTCCGCTGGACTCGTAGCAATGAATGAGCTGGAGTTTCTTGAGCTCATCAATTGCTCGGTGGCCTTCCTCGAAGCTTGGGCAGCTCTGGATACACATGCAAATCCAAGTTTAGTTCTCTGTGGGCCAAGTAATCCACGTAATCAAACTACATGTCCTTACGTTGAGAAATGCCTTCAAGTTCACCGTTTTGCGTGGTGTGGGAGGCAAATCTGGTGACGATGACGCACGAGAATTACCGCATAAATGCTGATACAAGCGCGTCATGAGCGTCCCGATGCCTGGAGACGGCGCAAGTGTACGCAGCAATGACTGCAGTCGAACGCCGCTGGAGTTGATTTGAGGTGTGAGGTCCTCCACCAAAGCTTTTAGCTGCAAAAGATTCAAGTTAGTCGAGATAATTCTACAATTAGCGGAGAAACAAACTTACATGAGCCGTTTCTTCCAGCAACTCCTGCTTCTCTTCCTCATACTGGGTCTTCAGCGATTGTTTCTGCATTAGTGACATGAAGTTATACACGTTAAAATGACACGTAGGTATCAATAAAAGAACGAACGCCACGTACATCAATTTTCTCGGCAATCGCCTCCTGTGCCTCCTTGAGCAACACAATTTCCTGTTGCAATTCCACAATTTCGTTTTGCGCACGTTCCTCCTCAAGTCGGCGTCGTTCTTCTACGCTTTGGACGTCATCGGGACCGTTTTCGCTTTCCAGGTCCTCGACCTCCTTTTCCAGCTTAGCAAACACGTCTTGGAGTCGTCTGATCTCAGACGTAGATTCCTCCAGCTGCTCCTTCAGCTGCGTCTTTTCCTCCATGAGGTGCTGCTTCTTGCTGGCCTTCCTCTCAACAGCCTCTTCACGTCGTCTCTTAGCTCGCTCAGCTTTGATCTCCCTCTGCTGGGCAATCTCCTGGTCCAAAGACTCCACTTGGTCGTCCAGTTCTTGGAGCATGTGCGCGTATTCGTGCTGGATGTCGGTATTTCGGCTTCTAACAAGGTCGTGGAACTGCATCAGAGTCAATGTTAAACTAAAAACACTCTTGGCCATCACTCTTACAAGTAAAACAGTACGTTTTCCGAACGCCGCCGCAGTTCCTTCTCCAGCCTTGATTTGGTGATCTCCAGTCGCTCCGTGGCCTCCGTTCCTTGGTAAATGGCCTCCTGGAACTTCTCCTCTAGTGTTTGCGCCTCTCGCGCCGGGTTAGCCGGCACCACAGCCAGCTTAGACGTCAGACGCGGCATCCCAGAAGCTGGTAGGTCGCGCTGCATGCGAGTCACGCATTTGCCCAGCATCGCGTCGGTCTCGCGGAGCTGCGAGTCGCAACATCAAGCCCATATTTAACGCGTCATATACTAAGCGACTCGAAAGTGAAACATGCGCGTACCTTGTCGCTGCATTTCGCCATCTGCAGCACACACTTGAGCAGTTCGTTTTGCGCGTCCGTCATGGTTTTTGTGATTGTCCCCTGTTGGTCGTTGCGCCCCTACGAACAAATTTTTGTTTAGGACACGCACAAAATATGCATCCATGTAGCAAAATGTACAACTTGTCACATTCGCCTTCAATGCAGCGGCCTCCGCCTCGATGGTCTCCGCCCGTGCCACAGACTGCGCCATGGGGACGTCCAGCGTTTATGCCTCCACTTCCGCCACCTCCACGTGGATATATATGTCCGGCTCCTCCACGAGTTTACCCTCAGCCACCACGTCCTGTAACAGGCTTCTACCCTCGCTTCATGCCTCCTCGTCCGCTAGTTGATCTTGAGCAACTGTGGCTGGACTCGTTTCGAGGGACTCACTGCAACTCAAACGAGAAGGATAAAAATACTGCCAAGGCAAATGACGAGCCTCCGTTGAGGCTGCTACGACGTCGTATTGCGCAGGCTCAGAAGCTGGTGGAGCAGTTGAAAGATGCGGCGATGGAGTTAGCTTTAATTGAGAAGCGACTTGCGAGTTCTCAAGATGCTGCGTCGAGTGTAGAAGGATCAAGATTGCGCGTACAACGTGAGCGGAAAGTTGGTGCGTGTGAAGCATTCAAGAAGCAACTGGAAGCGATGAACGCGGCGTCGGGACTGTTTCCTGAGAAACAACTCGCTGACATTCGAGCTTTTGCTGCAAGGGTCGACAAGAAAAAGGTGTGTTGTAGTTTGAAACTTTTTGCGTTGGGCTGTGCTTACAGAAATTGCTAACTGGTTTAGGCTTATCGGAAGCGAGCCAAGCTGCGTCGTCGTGCTGAAATGAGCATCCGTCGAGCGACAAGCGCTCAAATATCTGAAAAGGTGGACCCAACTGAAGACGACAATAATATAGTAATTGAAGCAAACGAGTGGCAAGACGAAGAAATGGCTCAACCAGATACAATTCA
This sequence comes from Phytophthora tentaculata, assembly GCA_033557915.1. Lineage (NCBI taxonomy): Eukaryota > Oomycota > Peronosporomycetes > Peronosporales > Peronosporaceae > Phytophthora > Phytophthora tentaculata. Next base: position 1,534,635 of record JAUCEA010000009.1, read on the forward strand.
TCAAGAGGAGAAGGCTGCGAATCATTCATTACCGCCTAAGAACAGTCCTTCAGAGCAGTCTCTCGACCCAGAGGCATTAACTATCGACGCTTTGATCAAAGTCCGACGAGCATGGGACTCGTACATCGTTTTGCCGCAGACACCAGGAGCTTCAACCATCCCACCGGTACGAAAATGCAATCCGATTAACCTTGCTGCAAGAAGCTAAGTACTTGTCTCCTGTGAACAGCATTTTGTGCCTCCACCACCCACGCCGTCTGCTCCATGGGCAACGTACGCTTCTCCCCCCAGCTAGCTCAAAGCCAGGTTAGTACGACTCAAATCAACTCAAGAAAAGTACGATGCTGCTCTCTATTGCTTTCCCACAGTGGCAACACCGTCCTCTAAACTCGCCCCATTCCCTTTACGTAGAGAGTTCGGCCACTTCGTCACGCAGCGCTTGTTCAGTGCTGAGCTTCTGCAGTTGGTCGTCGTTCAGCGAGTCGCCAGCGTCCTTCTTGGCCTTGATCGCGTCGATCTGCTTGAGTTTCTTGAGTAATCCCTTGACCTTCTTGGCCTTCTCTTCAGGCGTCATCTCCGCCGGACTCGGTTTTGCCGGCTCCTCGGCAGGCGCACCGCCAGAAACCTTCGCTAGAGCCTCCTCCACAGCAGCCCTGGCTTCAGCAGCCTCCTGGGCCTTCTTCTTGCGTGCACTCTTGCTCAGTTTCTTGGGCGTAGCAGCCGCCATGCCAGGAATCGGACGCGGCGCAGCGCCAGGTACGGACGACGCAACGGAGCGAGGAGCGGCGTATTTGTAGCGGTCAAGCTTGCGCGAGCCACCCTCCTCCTTGCGCATCATCGCAGCCAGCGCTCCCGTCGAGTTCGGCGGACGATACGCCTGAGGCTTCGGCGTTGCCTTCGGGGCCGCAGAAGAGCCAAAACCTTCAGCCTCACCCTTCCGACGTGGAGACTGAGGACGGTTCGGGTACGTGTCCTGCGCTGCCGGACGGAACTTGAGGTCGTAGAGCTCACCACGCTCTTCTTGATGAATAGGACCAGTGCCGTCGTAACGGAAGATCTTGAAGCCGTTGTCCACGCGCAGACGCGGGAACGTCGTGGCCGTGGCGAAGTAGCGGCTATCAGGAGACCAGGAGAACGTGGTGGCTGAGTTGGACGTCGCTGAGCCCATTTTCTTGAGCTTGTTGCGCTCCCAGAAGTCCATATCACCGCGGAGATTGCCGAAGCCAGCGAGACACAGGAAGCGGCCGTGCGGACTCCAGCTGACGTGGTTACGAGGCGCCGCGCCGAATTCAAAGATCGGCAGCGCCTTGTTGTCGTACAGCGTGGCGTGGGCAGGCATGGCACCAGCAATTACGACGAAGCCGCGACCAGTAGGGTCCCAGGCCACGTCGTGCACTGTGCCCTCCTTTGTGAGCGGCACGATGCAGTCATACTCACCGTCGCTCTGCATGAAAAAGAGACCAGTCTCACCGTAGTATGACTTGCCCGACGTATCGATGTCCGTGCGCGTCTCGATAATCAGCGCGCTGCCGGTAGGAGACCATTTCAGCGCCACATCCTGAGCCTTGTAGAAACTCTTGGTCGCTGTAGGGGTGTCCAGGCCGTTCGGGAACTGGTAGATCTTGACACTCGCAGGCTTGCCCTTCTTTTCCGGAACGAATAGCGCCACCTTGTACGGAGCGCTACCAGGAGCCACACTGAAGTTTGCCACGTTCTACAATAAGCCACACTGTTAATACCTGCCACGAAACTCAAGAGTTTTTTAAGTAAATTACATACCGGGAGGTTGATCTGGCCAATCGAACCTGCGCCAATGTCACGACCGTTGTAGAGCACCACACCGTTTGCACTCTGACGTGCACAGATGGTCTCATCCGACGACCACTGGAGCGGCGGCCATTTCTGTATTCAGCAATGGAAAAACAGTGTCAGTCTCGAATATCCTTAATTCTATGCTTGTATGTTACGTACGTCACGAGTGTAGGCTTTGTGGTTGAAGCGGGCGATCTCCTTGCCGGTGGCGATATCCCACACGATGAGATTGCCGAGGTCCGAGTCCTTCTGCGGCCGCTGCCACGTGAGCAAGTGCCAGCCCAGAGGCGACCAGGACACAGCGTGGATGCCAGCATTGGCCACCTCCGTCACCGCAGCGCCAGTGTCCGCGTCATGCACCGTGAATCCCGCAGCGGTGCGCACCAGAACAACTAATTTGCCGTCCTCTGTGAACTCCATGAGGTCGGCGCTGCCTGGAGCGTCGAAGTTCTCATCGCGCTCGATCTTGACCTCGTCCTTGCTGGAGGACGGCGGGCCCCAGATAGCTTCGATGCCGCCCTTACCGCGCAAGAAAAACTTGGTTCGCAGCACGTTATTCGTGTCGTCTTTAGCTGCGATACACGAGGTCAGTGAGGTTGTACAGAGCTGTCGGCGCAGACATACCTGTCGCCATGATCGAGTTTGAGTTAGAAGTGTGTTGGAACCAGTTGTTTGTAGCCAATCAGATCGTGGTTTGACGCAGGCCTCCTAAAAAATTTAGGCTAACAGTACTGTTTATCTGATCCTCTCTATCTGCAACACGAGCTTTATTTGATACAGATGGTGAAGGAACCAAAATGATCACTTGGATAAACTATGCATGCTGCTTAAATGATGCAAAGCTGTCTAAATAGAGAACTTTCGGAGACTCGTTTGAGTTGAGTTTGGGTTAGAGATAGAGTTTTTATGCAATCTCAAAACAGATGTTACGAGTCGTTTCGGAGTTGCTTTCAGATTCATTTTCAATTTCACTTTCAGATAGCCAGCCCAGCGATTGTTGGTCGTCAAAGCTTTTGAAGGACGCGCTACGGTCTGCTAGACGCCACTCGCGCACCTTTACAGTTAACAAATGTGGAAGACGTAGCTCTCTAGTAGATCTATTACATGTACTAGAGTCAGGTAACCCATACATTATGGTAGCGGGTCAACTATTGGACTTATAAGTTGGCCTCTCGCAACGACTGTTTGCATGGTTCGACATGTCCAATGCGCGACAGGTACCACTCGTCAACATAGTTCTTCTCGTACTATTATTCAGGAGCCTGCACAACGCGATGCTACTTCTCATGACCCTCGTGAAGAGTCTGACGATGCGTGCAACGTTATGCGATGGAGCGAGCACGTACACACGCTGATCCTGGTTAAGAGCATCAGCATTCTCCTGGTGAGCGGCGGCACGTGGTTGTGCCTCTACAGCACTTGAGTGGGGTTGCCCACGTCGTGGCACTCCGATATCGCGACCTTGCGCAGTCAGCACGCTTGGTTCCGCTGCGAAGCTTCCACACCACGGTAGCCTTATCCCTGTTCGTTTCACGCCAAGAACCGAGCTGAAGCTCAAATTAACCGCGGGTAGGTTTGAGCTAAAGACCAACTTAGCTCAAACCTACCCGCATCTGAGTTGAGTTTCACACCCTAAACCACGCAGAACTGAAAGTGAAACTGAAACATGCACGATTTGAGGGCTCCGAACGTTCTCTAATGTTAACTGAGCCACATATTTTGGGAACCAAATCGAGCCAGACCTTTTTAACTGATTCATGATTGGCCCCCCGCCACTCACTTCCATTTTGGCCCCCTCAGACTCTAGCTCCCTCTGATCTCCAAATTCACCGACGTTGCGCCCCATGACCCAACGCAAGTGCTTGACGCTCGAGCAGAAGCTCAAAGTTCATCTGAAGATCAAGCAAACCCCATCCATCGGCAACCCCATGCTAAAGGAGTGGATTTACTCAGCCTTCAAGGTCAAAGTAAGTCGTGCTGCGCTTGCTAGGTTGCGCAACTTACCCAAATGTGATGTAGTAAATCCCACGTGAACTCTAGCTACTAGTGTATTAGGATGTTCCCACAACAATACGTCAGCTAGGATAGCTAACGATCGTTCGGGCGGACCTGAAGACCTCAGTTCTGCCCTGCACCGGGACAGACTGGACCTTGCAAACTACTTATATAGGCCAACCAGTTAGAATAATGAGAACACGCTATTAGCACGAGCAAAGCTAGCAGGTGTTATAAATCCTCGTGGTCCCAACAGCGGAAGGGTACCAGGCACAGTTAAGCCTTTTACGAGGGCACCGAGTGTTCAACACTCGGTTTTTTTTGGAAGAATAAATAGGAGGCAACACAAGCACTCCTAGCCGTGCAAATAGGCAAGATATAGTCGTCACGTAAACCTTCCGATATATAATCGGCCAATACACACACAGTCTCTTGGCTTTGCCGGATGAACCCTCGCTACAGAGCTTCGAGCTCACCGACAGGCATAATACACTCAAACAAGCTTGTCCAGACGCTTACCGTGAAGCCGGACCTCGCTCTGTGTGCTTGAGTGGAAATTCGTGCTGGGGGCGGATTGCAATAGTGGAGCCTCGTAGTGAATAGCCGGCCTCTATTCACTACGATTCTCCCGTATTGCACACGTAGTGCAAACTCCATAACTGCACTTCCAGGCGCCAACCTCAGCGGTTTCGCCTTGATTGTTTGTATGCACCTCAACACACATCTGCTCTGTATTTGTGTTGCCCTTTCGGGCCATGTCCTAAATGCAATCCTAATCATGTATACTAATATCAAGTGAACTACGATCCGTTATGGATCTTCTTGCATGCCAAGCGACGCTCACTCCGTCGCATGTGCCTCTTCATCCGTCAACGTCCCTTCCCAGACCGCGGCCGAGCATTCAAAAGGTCGTGGAGACTTCCACGAACTCATCCCAACCGCCACCAAGCCTTCGTACCGTGGCTGGTCAGTTCTTGGCCGCTGAATGCGAATCCGGCCAGTCCCATTATTAATAATAAGGATAGCCTGAGTTCAGTGACATTTTGACCACTAACTGGGCTCAACGAAGACTCGTTGAAGACTCGGTAGTGACACGGTCGAGTCTATCGCACCGTCAAGTCACTGTACGTCATGTGATCGAGTGTTCGTGGTTTGGACAACTTGAAGGCCGTCGGGTCTTGGTCTGGTGACAATTGTCGGCACAGCGCGGAAATCCCTACACCACAACTGCCCCTGTCGCAATGGAAGCCACGATACTGGTGCCCGTTGTGACACTGCTTCATTCTTCAAATCTTCACACCAGTGCCGAGGTGTCAAAGCGCCTGAATCGTGCTATCTCCCGTGCGTTCCAATCACTTGGACCACAGCGTCGGCGGGAACGTCAACAGCTGGAGGTAAGTCTGCACATCTTACCATCACTCCTCGGTACCTTGCTCATCACTTCTTATCAACCGTCGTGAATCTCAACAGGGTGACACCGAGCGCTCGAACGACCCGCCAATGCCGACGGAAGCACAAGCAGAACCTTCATCCGCCGCGGCGTCGGTGCCCCCTGCTCCATCGTCTTCCGTTCCTGCCTCAAGCTCCGCCGCAGCCTCCATGCCATCTGAAGACTCGGTCGTGGTGCCACCAGCACCTCCTGAGTCTGCTGAAGCTTCTCCGCCTATCACCGAGGATTCGTTGCGCGCGATGCTTGAAGAAAGCATGGAAGCGTCGGTGGAGCTCATGGTGACGTCCCCCGCTCCTTATCTGACCTCCATGGTTCGCCACCAAGTCCAGCTCAGCGTGGCGCCTCCCTTGCAGGGTGATATACGCACACAACGACGTCTCGAACGCGCGGTCGGCTTTGATGATGTACTGGCGGCAATGGAGCCACTTCCTGACGCTCTAGCTGACCTTCCATCCCAAGTCGAGAACCTTCAGGCTCAGCTCTGATTCGCCCAGACAGAAGCCAACGCTGTTCGTCGCTCGCTTGCCCCTGATATCATGGTGAGTGAAAATGCTGAGCAGTACCTGAAGACTGCCAATGCTCAAGTCGAGTTACTCTCGCTGAGGTCAAGACGCTACGAGAGACGAACGCTCAGAACGACGTTCTCCGGGAGACGACCAAGGCTTCCACAGACCAGCACACCAAAGAATTACAGCTTCTGCAGTGTCAGATTGACGCCCGCGACAAGTTCGTCGAGAAGCTAGGCAAGCAGCTGGAGAAGGATCGCGAAGTGTTCAAGGCCGATATTGGTGCGAACACTGAACAGACCCGCCAGCTGCACTCGTTATTGGTCACGTTGGCCAAAGGTAAGTACATCGATAACGATACGCTCACCGTCCTCGAGAACCAGCAAGCTCGCAATACTCATCTCCTCCATGTCAACCGGGCGCTTCGTTCTCACGTGAGTCTTGCCGATATGGGTCCCGACGTCATGGCTATAGCCGTATAAGGTATGTCTCTTTCCACTGGGATAGTCACCGACCGTTCAATTACTAACTCTCGTTTGCTATTGATCGTGACAGGTCTCACCTTGGGTGAGCTGGATCTCACTAAACTGGACCTTGACCAGGAGACATTTGTGGCTCTATAGCGCATTCAAGCTGCGGCCGCCGATTTATCGGTTCCACAGGCTCTTCCTGCTGCACTGGCCAAGGCAGCCCACCAGGTGGCGCACGTCAAGCCGCATAAACGCCTTCGCCCAGGTGGCAAAGGGTCAGACGACGACTCGGACTCATCGCTTGAGGACAAGGCTCCCATCCCCACTGACAAGGCCAGCCCTGCTATGACGTCAGCTGGTCTTGGAGATGATGCCCCTACCGAGTCTTTAAGTTCCACATCTGGTCGCCGATCACTGTTCAAGCCGAAGGCAAGGAAGCAAGCTCAGAAGAACAAACGCCAGAAGACTCGCTCTTGGTCGCAATCGCCTGCTCGGTCTCGCGCCAGTTGAAGCTTGAGTTCACCGAAAGCTCGTTCACTTCCTCTCTAACCTTCATCAGGGTTGTCGAAGTCTCCTAAGCGTCGGCCGAGCAGTCATTCGAAGTCTGCGCTGTCTTCTCCACGCTCCTCGTCGAGACCACGTACACCAGCTCCAAAGCCACCAGCCAAGTCGTCGAGTCCTTTGGTTGGCCGTCCAACCTACATTCTCGACCTCAGTGGTGACCCAAGTGATGTAGAGATGGCCAAGAGCTCTCCTGGTGGTGCTGAGAATCCTCCAGAGGCTAGTACCGATACTTCTGCACCACACAATGGCGATTCAGGACCTGTTCCGACGTCTGACGAGCCTTCGCCACCTGACAAGGAGCCCCATCAGCCTGTCGAGCCGCTCATCCCGGCTGTCCCTCAGCCTCCCTCGCCACTGAGTGCCGCAGAGAGAGCTGAACGAGAAGCTGAAGAAGATCGCCTTATGTTCGGATGACGAAGATGATGAGCCCAGCCATGCTGCTTCATCTGGCCCGCCTGCTACGACGTCTGCGACTACCCCAACACGAAATGAAGACTCGGAGCCGTAATCCCCTGCACATCCTCCATCCGGTGAAGCTATTCCACCAGCCGCCGAGGCTTCAAGTTCCTCCCCGTCGGTTCCACGTCCCGACGCATCAGCACCAGGCTCCGATGATGACGCTATGGATATCGATGATGATGGAGGTTCTCGTATGGGCACTGGAGACACTGGTGATGGCAACGAACCCTCGTTAGACTTCCCAGCAGGTGAAACTGCCAAGGACGAAGGTATTCCACCACCCACCGAGGGTTCATATTCCCCGGATGGCGGTAACACTAGTGATTCGAGCGACAACTGGGGTAGTTTGGGTCCTCCAAGATCTCCGCCTCCTCCTCGGCGTCGTTCTCCCTCAGCTTCGTCACAGCCTCACCCGTCGCTACCACCCTCAGCCATCTCAGCAGTCGATGATGACACAGGATGCAAGCCCCGGTCGTTAGATTGTAGCGACATACACGGGAATTGCTCGTCGCGGCGGTTCGGACACCTCTCAACTCTTATCGATGCCTCACCACGTATCAGCGGGTGGCCATCTAGCTGTCCCGGCTTCGGCCAGCTTACCAACGTGGGTTCCCCCGTTCTTGAACATGGCGTTTGCTGATCCAGGAGCCAAGAAGTGCTGGGAACGTATCCTCAGTACAGCTCTGCCCGAGCCGACGTCGAGCGACGTGGTGATCCGCGTCACGCTTGAAGAGTTACAGGCTTTCATGGACTACGAGGACCCGAATCATCCGTATTCTGATACAGATCCTCCGCCGACTCTTGCCTCTCCAGCCGTGTTTCATCGAAATGGAGAGGTTTGATCCGCATGTGAGTGTGATCAAGCGTGCTCCAATTGAAGTTCGGTTCAAGATCCTGTGGGCTAACCTTCATGGTGATGGTCCGACCAATGACCTTGGCTATGCAGCGTGGAAGCGTCTCCACTGGATACTCGCTGCAGCCGTCGAGAAGGGTTTCGAGGAGGAAGCCAAAGCTCCTGGTCACGACAAGGGACTTTTGAAGGCCAAACGTGCGTTGTGGAAGACTCACGTCAAGGACCGGAACAAGCGTGCTGACCGGCTTCGAAACATGTACCGAGAGCAGTACATGAAGTGGTGTCTTGAAGCTGGCGACCACCCAGGGCGAACGTTCATTCGTCCCGAAATGATCTTCGAGCCGACGATTCCACCCTATCCGATCGAGAGCCTGCCGTTCGTTCCTCGGACGACCAACTGGATATCAGAGGTTACTGATCTGGATGCCCGTCAGCCATGGTGCACCGGGTGGATGAACGTTGCGCACCAGCACCCGTACAACACCACATACTTCCCATGTCAGCCCAACGCTAAGTTCTTCAACCCCCGTGGCACACGGTTCGTGGGTGTGTACCGTAGCGTCGTTGTCGACCCAGCACTGTCGTCGACCAAGATTATTCCCCACTGGCGCAGCATTTTTGACTCGCCACCTGGTACTCCTCCTTCTTTAGCTGCTGCTGCATCTGCTGGCTCCGGTACCGACCGTTCGCAAGCTCAAGGTGACTCGCCTCCAGCTCAAGCTTCACCTCCAGACGAAGAGGAAAAGGAAGCTGGTGCGTCTTCTTCACTGTCCGTGTTGGCCGATGCCGGCTGACACACGTGGAAACCTCTTGAAGCCTCGGTACTGGCATCTCCACGTTCCTTGACGTCTCAACAAGCTGTTGCAGGTATCACCGAGAGTTCGTTTCTAGTAGTCGCAGCTTGGCTGGCATTCATGTCTTCATTCTTAATTCCATTTCCAAAACGTAATTTTGTTCACGTAATTCGTCAAATGCATATACAAATATTGGTACAGTAGCTTGTTTCGTCTGTTACCACAAGCTGTACCGCCCTGTGGACAGTTCTCACGTGTCCAAGTCACGTTAATCTTCGTCGGCGGCTTGAGTCATCTGCAGCCGCCTCTCCCTCTTCTTAGCACGCAGATAGTCGTATAGCAAGCCTCCACAAGACAAGTTGGATGCTGGTTCCCAAGTGGGCTCGTCGTAGCCGACCCACTTGACTTTGAACTCTAGTACAGCCCGCTCAGTGCTTTTCGACAGTGGCGTTCGGTCGTCGAGAATGGCTTCGACTTCATATTCACCGGCTACGTGGTCCGGTTCCCAGCTGTCTTCGGGCAGCAACTCCTCGTCAAAGTCGAGTCTTGACTCATCCGTTACCTCTAGTACCAAACGAACCTTCGGTCGACTAGGGAAATCGTTCACTGCCTTGAGTCTTGACACATGCACCACCGGATAGAATCGGTATCTACTCCGATCAGGCAACTCCAGCTCATAAGCGAACTCCTCCACCTTGCGTTTGATCCGGAAAGGTCCATGCCACCGGGGAGCCAGTTTCTTCGTTAGGCCAGGTTTGACGCGTTCCATGTAAAGCCACGCTCTGCTTCCATCTCAAAAAGAGACCTCGGTGGCCCTTCGACAGCATCTTTCACACCCGTTGAAGCTTCTGGGTGGTCTACCGAGCGTTCATTTCTACTTGTTTGAGGTACAGCAGCTTTATCCAGTCGACTCAACGCGTTATTGTGTTCCATGGCTCGTCGCTCCTTCTCAAGCGCCTGGTAATCCTTGGCCATAGTTAGAGCGATTTCGTGTTGTCGATTGACTTCACGACGCCACGCCAACGCATCAGACTGCCTACCGAGTCCTCGTTTGAGCGATGAGGACATTGCCCGCAGCGTCGACTGCGCGTCCCAGCCGTGAACGAGATAAAACGGCGTCTCCATCCTTGTAGTGTCTTGGGAGGTATTAATAGCGAATACCAACCTCTCAGCGATCTCATCCCAATCTTGCTGCAGAGGGTCCTCCGCGTACACACGTACGGAGGTCATCACCGACTTCACCGAGCGTTCCTGTTGGCCATTGGCCTGCGGCCGATAACTCAAAGTCGCTCGCGATCTTGCCTGAATCATCTCAGTGAACGCTTGGAATACCTCGCACATGAAGCGTGGGTCACCGTGTCTGGTTAATGACGGTGCCCCGAACCTTCGGTACACACATTCTACGAACACTTGAGCCACGCTTAGCGCAGAGGTGTTCGACATAGCCTCGGCAATGACAAATCCCGTAAACGGGCACTGAAATAGCAGTAACGCCGTGTTGCCCCTGCGAGTCTTCGGTAGCGGTATGACGAAGTCCATTGAAACGATCTGGAGCGGTCGCTCGGCCAGCACGTTGCCAGGTGAATAGCCTCGAAGTTGTGGACGGCTTTTGCTTGAACTACAGTCTAGGCATGACTTCACGTGCTTCTCCACGTCGGCGTACAAACCAATCCAATAGTAATCGGACTTAACTCGTTGGAAAGTTCTGACCACACCTTGGTGTCCACCTTCCAGCGAGTCATGACAGTTCTGTAAGACTTCTTGAATCATCGTTGTCGGTACCTCTAGACATAGCGTGGTCTCCTCTTGCCAACCATGGTCGTACCGACGATTTAAACCCAAGTAGTGAAGTACAGCGCCCTCCGACAAGACGAATCGGTCGGCATATTTCCAGGCATCTCGAGCTTCCTTAAATTTCAGCTCTTCCGCTTGGCCTCGCAGCAGCTTCTTGATGTTCGACCACTTCTGCTCCTCGTCATGCACCACGACTATCCGTCTACGTCGTTCGCGTTGTATCGCAACAGGGTCAATATCATCAGCAGCGGGGACTGCTGCTGGCACAGTCTTGGAAGCATCGTTTGTCGAATCTTTACCGATTGAATCCTCGTTGAGTGTATCTCGTCGTTCTCCATGCTGTTCTTGAGCTTTTGTGACCCCTTCCGAGTGTTCATCGGCAAACCTGACGCGTTTCCTGCCTTTCATCTGCCGTCTGGTCATCACTGCCATATTACCATAATCGCTTTCTGGAGGATTGTCATCACGCACGAAATTTTCAAAAGTTTTTCGCTTTGAACACTCGCTGCCTGTCAGCACATGTACTTGATGCTCTGCTTCACGTGGTGGGACGTCTGCCGAGTCTTCGTTCGCCTCGTAGATTATTTCGTGGAAGCGGTTTAGTGACACCAACTCCGACTTGCGATTTTCAGCCAAAACCACACGACTGACCTTCGATTCCAGTGCTTCTGTGGCCAACGAATCCGCGGACGCGTTGTATTCACGTACTAAATGGAGATATTTCACTGATCGAAGCTTGGCCGTGAGTTCCTTGTGAATATTTAGCAACGCCAGCAATGATTCCTTCCGACATGCGATCACCCCTAGTGATTGCTGTATCGCGAGCCTTGAATCACCCACAATTACCAAATCCCCAGCGCCGTGCGCAATTGCTGCTTTCACTCCGTTGATCATCCCCGTGTACTCAGCAACGTTGACAGTGGTGGATGGAATGTAAGCGTTAGTAGCGATCACTATTTTCCATTCAAGTAGGCTCCAAAGTACTCAAGAACAGCTACCGCAGCCACCGTACTTCTCCGTCTTCGCGGATCCATCGAACGACATAACGAAACCTCGGTGGTCGCGGGGCAACTTCGCATACAGCATGGAAGGGTCCATGCGAACTGTCGGTGAGCCTTTACTCGGTGGGGCCACCGGCACCATCGACTCTTCCAAGTCTACAAAGTTCGTAATACCGGGCTGAAGGAGCTGCGCAAAGGCAGCATCCTTCTCCTTGACTCAAATGCCACGGCGAAAGCAGTACTGCAAACTCGACCGCACGTCCGAAGAGCGTCTTGAATTTATGTACCCACTCTAACGTCGAGAATCTGGTGTAGACATGTAACGTCTTCCCGGCCAGCTGCATGTAACACACCTTAAACAGCAGAAGTAGCGCTAGGACCTCCTTCTCAGCTGGATGGTAGTTCATCTCGGACTCCTTCAGCACCCGACCGAGGAATCGTACGGGGTGTAGCTTGCCTTCGTGCTCCTACATAAGCGTCGTACTTAACGCCCATTCATTCGCAAACAGCATTACATGAACTTCCTTCGACCGATCGAAGTGTTTGAGGATAGGCGCCTGTGCAACTCTAACTTGCAGTGCTTCGAAAGCACGACGTGCCACAGAAAGGTCGCCACCGGCTCCAAAGTCTTCTTCCTTCAGCTGATACAGCTCTGCACCATAGACTGCAAAGTCTTGGATAAAGCGGCTGTAGTAATTAAGCGCCCCAAGGAACGACTGCATCCCGCGCTTACTCGTTGGAAACGAAAACTCGGTGATGGCTGTAAGCTTCATCGGGTCAGCCATAATACCCTCTGGCGAGATATCATGGGACAAAAAGTCCACCTTGGGCTGACAGAAGATGCTCTTTGTGAAGCTAATACTGATCCGGCACTATGCAAATCGTCTCAGTAGCCGGTCCAACGTAGCCAGACATCTGTCGAAATCCTCGCCACCGAAGCAAATGTCATCTACGAGCGACCGCCGACAGAATACAGGTACCAACGATGATTCATCTGGCTCCCCAGTCGTAAACATGTCAGCGACGGGACTGTTGACCAGTTGTAGGACAGGGTCCTCTTCCGCCGTTGCACCGTGGTCTGCCTCGAACTTGGTTTGATTGGAACGCTCGGTGCCGGTCTCACGACGTTCTTTGGCCTGTTCTTAGGCTAAACACATAGCCTCCGAGTATATAAACCACCCGCCTTTAGGTTGAACGAACCCCCAAAGTGCGTTGTCGATCATACGCTGGTATATCATAGGCGCGTTCCTTAACCCGAAAGGCATACGCAACCACTCGAAATGGCCCAGCGCACACACAAATACCGACACTTTCCGTGCTCGTAAGGTCATCATGATGGCCCAGAAGCCACTTGCAGCGTCCAGCGAGCAAAACCACAGGTACCTTTCGAGATCAGTCAACAGATCGTCGACTAGCGGCATCGCATATTCCATGATTGCGGTGATAGCATTCACCATCTTGTAATCTATGCAGAGCCGGATGTCTTGACCGTTCTTTTTCATCACAATCACGATTGGCGATGCCCATGGACTGTCTGAGGAAACGATGAGTCCTGCTCTCAGCAAAGCCCTCAGCAATTCGTACAGTTTGCCGAGAAATCTCAGCGGCACGCGTCTGGCACACTGTTTGATGGGTGCGTGTCCTTGTGTGTCAATGTCGCACACCACGCCGTGTGCTGGTTGTGGTAACGCGTTACCGCTTGCAATCATGATCTGCTCGTTGCTCTTGAGCGTAGCGATCAGACGTTCTTGCTGATCCGACGATAGTCGCGGGTCCATCACATTAGGCAAATCGTAATCGACTGTTGTATTAGACACCTCAGTAAAGTCTGGAAGGAACGCCAACTCCTTTGCATAGTCCTCCAAACCGATTTTACTAGCTGGATACTCGTAGTAGTCTGACCTAGCCTCGTCTGAGGCTTCGTTCCCTTCGGTTGTCAGTACGCGTGCCACAGAAACATATGTAGCATCCAATGTGTCGACTGCCGTCTCCTCTGTTCTCGCATCTTCGCTAGGTTTGGATTGAACACTCGGTGCACGGTCCATCACCTTCTCCACAACGTCTGCGTCCTCTGGACCAGCCACCGATGATTCGTTCACCGATTTGGCTGTACACAGGGACGGTTCAACGTCACCTTGACCGATTTAGCCATCTGAACTAGTGTCGTCAATCGCCGACTTTGTTGTCACGCCGGACCCGAAACGAACACTCGGTAGGTATGCATCACGTTCGGCACGCTCTTAGATCGTGTAGACGCGCAGCCGTTACTTCGTTTACAGTATTGACTCTGTTACAAGCCGTTGTGCCGATATCCGAGGGACTTCTGGAAAGTTGGACCTCCACTGTGTCCCCGGCTGTCACCCCAGATGCCAGACAGGCTTCTGCGTGCTCACGCTCTTCAAAGATCTTCGTCCAACGCTCTGCACACGTCAGCCTATCGCTTGGATCCGTCAACGAGTCTTCAAAAGGCCGTGCCATCAACCCTTGTGGCTTTGGATACTCTGGTCGCTCTACCGATGGAGGTTGAGTTGCTAGCCATTGTTCGTAGAGTTCACACTCACGTTTGAACAGCTCGCGGTCTCTACAACCTTTGTAGGCGAGCACTTACCAATCTTGATATCTCTTGGAGTCCACGCGCACGTAGCCTTTGCCTCGCGGCAAATCACCGGCTGGTACCAGCACAGCGATGGGCTGAAAAGCTGGAAAGCGCACCATCGTGTCTGAAATATTCGTCAGCTTGATTCGCGCCGGACGTCCACGACGAAAACTCGTTACCGACGGCATAAGTTTCTCCGTCCGTTGGAGCCATACTACGTGTGTGTCCAGTGCGAACTGTGGATCTGCTCACCCCCGTGTACGCGAAGATACACTCCGCGTTCAACGAAGGCTCGGCTAACTGTGGCAGCCCTATAGGAACCAACCCAGTTGTAGTTGGAGGGCTGCCTAGTCTAAATGGCGTTCTTGAATGACGGCCTTGAATTCAGAAGGGAGTTCTTCCTTCGTGCCTTTCGTTCGCACGAATTTGGCAAGGTCTTGGAAGTTGTGGAAGAGCTCACACTTTCCAGCGTCATGAAGCTGCTTGCAGAACTTGCACCGCTTGTTGCAGTAGTGGGATGAGTGACTCATGCCACCGCATACGGCGCATGGTCCGTACTGTGGACGTCGGTTGTCGTGGTTGAAGTCACGGCGACCACGAAAGTCTTGATTGAATCCTCGGTCACCGCCTCGGCGGTCTTGATTGAAGCTTCGGTCGCGATCAGAGAAGTTCCCACGTTGCTGACGAGTGTCGGAACGAGCGTACGTGCCTTCAGCTGCTGCTCGTCGCTCATCCTCGTTAGCCGCAGCAAGGTGTCGATCTTAATCCGCTGGTGAACCATCGTTATCACCATGGTCGGAATAATAGTCATGGTCATCGTCTTGGTCATCGTCGTACGTGTCCCATTCGCCTTCCGAACGCTCGGTACCACCTGGAACAGCATCGCGCCCCTCCAATTCAGCTAATAGGTCGTCCACCGAGGCTTCAACGAGCGTCACTCTCGGTGTATTGCGATAGTCGTCACGGCGACGACTTGACTCGCGTCGGTCTCGTCGACCATGTCGGTCATGGGATTCATCTCGGCGTGAATCACGGTTCATGGTGGGGCGGGGCACCCCGTCACGCTTCGCCATACGCTCCTTGCCCTTGAGAACGTCTTCAATGATCTCTTCGAGCTCGTGAATATCATTCACCCGGGTATGGTATAGGCTCTCCGCCATTTGACCATCACCACACGTCACCAAAAACTGCTGAACGTGTTCCTTCGCGTCGCGGCCACCCTTTCGAACTGTAGGCGAGCGTTCCGAGCGTAGCCATTCAGCCGATTTAGGTAGTCGCAGAGGTGTTCATTACGTTCGCGTTTCGCCGGGTAGTAATGGGACAGAATAGTCTGGGTAAACTGCGAGCAGTAATTGCGAATGAACGCATTGCTCAGCAGCTCCCACTTGCGCTTCGTCTTCTTCGGAAGTTGACGGAACCAATGAATGGCTCCGTCTCGAAGGCTCAACTTACGAACGGAACGCTCCACTTGTCAACCTCTGTATGCGTTCCAGTCATCTCGTAGACGAACGTTCGGAGCAACTGCATAGAGTTCTCACTCTTGTTACGCGAGCCTGAGAACGGCTTGATACGATCCATCGGTCGGTGCGAGGCCATTTCAATCCTCGGTGTAGGGTCGGAGTCGTTCAGCGCAGCAATCTCCTGCATCTGGCGAGTCAACTCGGCCTGGGGGTCCTCGTCGTCATATGCAAGAGCCAATAAGTCATCGTCGGTGGTGGTTCGGCGTTGTCCAGCACCACTTACGGAAGCTCGTGCACCGCCACGACGACCACGCGAAGCCTCGTTATCGGTGTTCATACGTCGTGTACGGGTCTCCGAACGTGGTGTAACTATGTGCAAGTCTTGGAAGTACGGTGAAGCCTCGGCAGAGCCAAAAGCACCTCGGTCAGTCCCTCGTTTTGTCGGTGGGGTCCGTTCGAGCCTCTTGGGTGTTGACGTAAGCGGAATCTTGGATGGATCTTCATCCTGAACGGTCGGTCGACTCACTGGCTGCTTCCCCGAGCTGATACCGATCGCTCCGAAGGCTTTCCGAAGTTTCTTCTTTCATTTCTGGAGAGCAGCTCCAGCCTCGTGTGGGCTCCAGTCTTGGAGCGACATAGTCAACGGGTACGTTTCATTCTCGTATCCCAACGCAAGCAGTAGCGAGACCGAGTCCTCCGCGGCTTGGCAAATCGAAATCGAGTTCACCGGGTACTGCAGCTCATTGGCGAGAGCCGGCCAGTCAGCCTGTCTCTTGGGGATGGGCTTAAACAGCTGCATCCACTCATCATTGTTCATCAGCGCTTGCACGCGGTCGAAAACGCGCTTGGCAGCTGGTGTATCACCGTTGATAGGTGGGCGAGGTGCATTCAGCAACGCTGAACGCTTTGCCCTCGGACCCATCGTCAAAGTCGTCATAGTCCGGGTCTGGACCAGCGACGTCGTCAAGCTCAGCGGCGAGGTTCCTCGAAAGCGACTTTGTCGCCCCGCTCAGTCCTGACACTAACGTGGCCGTCTCCGAAATCGTCGCGCCTGGCTCTGGAACCGGCGTCTTATCCTCGTAGTCATCGTAATCATAAGCGTCAGGATCGCTGTCCGCCTCGTCCTCGAAGCTCACCGAGAGTTCGGAGACAGCTGCAAGTCGTGCTGCCGTCACGTCCGGACTTGAACCCTCGTAGCGTGTTCCGCCGGACTTGACAGGAGTAACTGGTATCCTCGATGATCCTTTCGCCATTTTTCTTGTTGTTTTCTTGTTCTTGTTCTTCTTGTCTTAGTTACTCGTAAACTGGAAGGCCATACGAACAGTACACAATGGTCACACTCTGTTCCCGGGTCACGGCACCAGTTGTGGTGTAGCAAATCCCACGTGAACTCTAGCTACTAGTGTATTAGGATGTTCCCACAACAATACGTCAGCTAGGATAGCTAACGATCGTTCGGGCGGACCTGAAGACCTCAGTTCTGCCCTGCACCGGGACAGACTGGACCTTGCAAACTACTTATATAGGCCAACCAGTTAGAATAATGAGAACACGCTATTAGCACGAGCAAAG
The DNA here is from genome assembly GCA_033557915.1 of Phytophthora tentaculata. Lineage (NCBI taxonomy): Eukaryota > Oomycota > Peronosporomycetes > Peronosporales > Peronosporaceae > Phytophthora > Phytophthora tentaculata. The sequence goes on from JAUCEA010000009.1 coordinate 1,551,961, forward strand.
CTAGCAGGTGTTATAAATCCTCGTGGTCCCAACAGCGGAAGGGTACCAGGCACAGTTAAGCCTTTTACGAGGGCACCGAGTGTTCAACACTCGGTTTTTTTTGGAAGAATAAATAGGAGGCAACACAAGCACTCCTAGCCGTGCAAATAGGCAAGATATAGCCGTCACGTAAACCTTCCGATATATAATCGGCCAATACACACACAGTCTCTTGGCTTTGCCGGATGAACCCTCGCTACAGAGCTTCGAGCTCACCGACAGGCATAATACACTCAAACAAGCTTGTCCAGACGCTTACCGTGAAGCCGGACCTCGCTCTGTGTGCTTGAGTGGAAATTCGTGCTGGGGGCGGATTGCAATAGTGGAGCCTCGTAGTGAATAGCCGGCCTCTATTCACTACGATTCTCCCGTATTGCACACGTAGTGCAAACTCCATAACTGCACTTCCAGGCGCCAACCTCAGCGGTTTCGCCTTGATTGTTTGTATGCACCTCAACACACATCTGCTCTGTATTTGTGTTGCCCTTTCGGGCCATGTCCTAAATGCAATCCTAATCATGTATACTAATATCAAGTGAACTACGATCCGTTATGGATCTTCTTGCATGCCAAGCGACGCTCACTCCGTCGCATGTGCCTCTTCATCCGTCAACGTCCCTTCCCAGACCGCGGCCGAGCATTCAAAAGGTCGTGGAGACTTCCACGAACTCATCCCAACCGCCACCAAGCCTTCGTACCGTGGCTGGTCAGTTCTTGGCCGCTGAATGCGAATCCGGCCAGTCCCATTATTAATAATAAGGATAGCCTGAGTTCAGTGACATTTTGACCACTAACTGGGCTCAACGAAGACTCGTTGAAGACTCGGTAGTGACACGGTCGAGTCTATCGCACCGTCAAGTCACTGTACGTCATGTGATCGAGTGTTCGTGGTTTGGACAACTTGAAGGCCGTCGGGTCTTGGTCTGGTGACAATTGTCGGCACAGCGCGGAAATCCCTACACCACACGAATCCTACTTTGTGCACGCCGACATGTCGGCTACAAAACGCCATCGCGTAAAATTCGTTGAGTTTGAGCGGCAGTTGAGGTTTTTTTCTTTAAAAACGAAGCAAAGACAACAATGACGGACGACATACTACTAATGAAGGCGCGTGACGTGGCTAACAGCCTTGGGATCGACGACAAGCAGCTCCGCCAGAGCCACGGGTGGATTGAAAGCTTCAAGAAACGCAACGGTATTCGGTCGTAGACTCTCAGCGGGGAAGGAGGGTCAGTAGAAGATGGTGCTGTGCGTGACGCAAGGCTAGATTTGCAGGAGTTGATTGCTGGCTTTGACCCGGAAAACGTGTTCAATTTTGACGAGACGGCACTATTCTACCGTCTGGCCCCCAATAAAACGCTGGCAACCGCTCCTCGAAAAGGAAAAAAGAAAGAAAAATCACGCTTGACACTAGCACTCTGCTGTAATGCCACCGGTACCATCAAGCTCGACCCCGTGGTCATCGGTACAGCAAAGAACCCGAGGTGCTTTAAAAAGGGGGAAGCCATTAAAGGCAAGCCTATGCAGTACTTCTCAAGTAAAAATGCTTGGATGACATCTGTCATCTTTGACGAGTGGCTACGTGGACTTAACCTGAAAATGGCAGTTCAGGGACGCAAAATTCTACTGCTAGTCGACAAGGTGTCCAGCCACAAGATTCAATGCGAGCTCTCCCATGTGATCGTCCACTTCCTTCCGCCCAACATGACATCTGCTGTGCAACCCCTGGATGCAGGTATGGAATTTTGATGTGTCTCCTACTTTAATTTATGTTGCTATTTGTTACCATTATTTATTTGCAAGTAGGTATTATAAGATCCTTCAAGGCACGATACCGAAAATTGTTTATTCACTGGTACTTGGACGCGATGGAGGCGACTCTTACAAGGAAATTGAATGTTTTGGAAGCAGCCCAGTTTTCTATTGAGGCGTGGTCAGGAGTCACGGCCAAGACAATTAGGAACTGTTGGGTCAAAACTCGAATTCTAAATGGCACCACGCTAGTGGAGGTGCGACAGTGCGGAGAGTATGTGGAAGCCGTTGCCAAGGAGGAATTGGATGCACTATCAGTGATGATGGCGGACCTGGCTGCGTCTATAAATGTTAGTGATTAAGTGGCCATTGACGATAAGATTGACGTTCACGAGCCGGACATCATCGTCGACCAAGCACCAGAGATTGACCACGAGCCGGACGACGAAGTCGATGACACGATTGCGCCTTCGATCGCTCTGAAGCATTGCATGAGCTCTCTTCCTATTTGCTAGAGTGTGGTGAGACCGCAGACGACGAGCGCAAAGGACTGCACGCAATCATGAATCTGGTTCGCGCTAGTGCTACGAAAGCAAAGCGCCAGCGAGCAATGCGCGACTTTCTTTCGTGATTTTGTATTATTTTCTTCAAATGCAGCCATTTTATATGAGTCAACGCCTCCACTGGTTACCGAATGTGCCTCAGATAAGCAGGTTTGACTGTACTGGACTCAGAAGTCAGCTCAGGGCATCTCCACCGCGCCATCAGTATCCTATCCGCAAATCTATTTTTTATGCTGTTAGTTTTCATGTTTGCTTATCTGCAAAAGTCGCTAACTCCACCGCGGTAACAGCAAATAGCAACAGCAAAACATGTGGAACCAGCCGTATTGCCTCAAACCCACCCGACCCATTGTATGCATTGCTGATGGGACTCTGTCTCATTTTATTTGGTTGTTACACTTGAATTCATTAAGCACCAGTTTTTCTGGACGTTGCTGATCAGCAAATGCGGCAGCAAATTCAGCCAATTTGCTGTCGGTCCGGGAATTTATTTGTTGACATCCTACGTTGCTGTCAGCGGTGGAGAAACCTATCCTCAACCTATCTGTAAATTATTTTGATTTGCTGTCTTATCCGCAATTTGTATTGGGATAGGATGATCAGAGCATCTTAGCAACAGCATGTAGCTATTGTAGTTGAAGCCGTTAGAACCTCAGGATATAATAGTGTCCGAGGGATGAAGAGGCACAGCCTTAACAGACACAATGCTCACTCAGAAACATTCCAGCCTCCACCCACGTCTCAAAAGGTTATCAGCCCAAATACGACGCTCGGCATGAGTGCTCAGAGACAGTCAACGTGGAAGGAAGGGTGGAATTTCGATTCCTTGAAACCTGACTATCAAGCGTGGAAGATTCGGATTCGCTCACTGTTGGAAGCTGAAAATGTCTGGGATATTGGATCGGGGCAACTTCGCTTTCAAGACTGGTGGCACGTCCGACACAAGGATGACTTCATCCGCCGCGACAAGCGTGCACTGCACCTCCTGATCAGCTCGTTAGACAACGCTACCGTAAAAGCTGTTATATGCAGCGCGGGAGCTCGCGCATACGGTGTTATCCCTGATCAGCTCTGCTTGGCGCCTCAGTTCGTCTAGGCTGACAGCCTGACCACGCCCTCCATCGTGAATTCGCCTATGGCATAAATTATTCAGCAGGAAAGTTGTCCTGAAAAATCAGGAAAAACAGGATTTGGTAGCTCCCAGCAATAGTACTAGTTATTGTATTCTAACAAGAATACGGAAGATTACGACGTGGAAAATTCAGGACAATCAGTCCTGCACTAAGCCTCTTAAACCAACTGCAAAATTTGGAAAATGCTGATTTTGGGCGGTAAAGCAAATGTGTCACTTACAAAAAGCAAGTCAGAACAAAATCGCGCCACATGAAACCATATGCTTTCTTGGCTCTCAGAACTCGTACTTCGTGGGGATCCACAGCCATCAAGGGCATGGGCGATTCGGCTCTCTGGAGATTGAACCTAGCGGCCAATCCAATTTTGACTAGAACTCGCAATACGAAGTAGAAGATTTGAATGTTCCCGACACTTCAACAATATTTTGAATTTGGATTTCAAATTATCAATCAGCATACCGTTGCAATGATTTCGCTTGATTCGATCTTAGTAAACGCCAGCCTTCACTACTGGCAAATTGTTTTTACATCCACGCCTTCACAGCTGCGGATACGATGACGTGTCTGTGCTGGAATCCCTCCGAGGGATTCCCTCGCCGAAATTGAGCTGGTACATGAAAGCTTCAGCGGTCTTCAGAACATTAGAGGATTTTTTTATCGGCGCAAAAAGGCATTGCTATCAAGATTTGTGGCATTTTGAGCAACACATTGATCTCGAAAGGCTGGTAGTTTCGGGACTTTATGAGACCATACCACCAGATTGAGAGATTGAAGAATATTCATAGGTCTAACACCGACGATAGCCCCTCCTCCCCAAGTTTCACATCGCAATTTTAGCTGGTTCTTACAGGAAGATAATCGAAGCAAAAACTTACTTTGATGCTATTTCTAACCGAACGATGCAGAGGTTTCTTTTGCTAGAAAAAAAGGTTGATTCCACCATCGCATTATATTAGAGGTGCTCTAGATCTGGGAAAATTAAATTAATGGTGATGTATCATAAATCATGATCAATGAAGGTGATCTCCTCTCGCTAAAGCAATGCTCTAAGAACGTGTATACTTCGAAGTACCAAGTACTGTACTGCGCTCGCTCAGTCATTTCTATTTATTAGTGCAGTATTAATACATGTTAAACGAAAAAGAACCCTAGAAAAGCCTGAACCGCTTATTCTGTTGCAGTCTACGTACACGCAAGCTTCAGCATTTCTTTCATTTTAAAAATCGTTGAAATATTACTTCCTTTGAGCACGATGACAGAAAACAAAGATTCCTAAAATTTTAACATGACATTCCGTTTATTTTGTTGTCCAGCTCATATATCTATCTATCTGGGGATGCCTCCAGTCGTCTAAAACACCTTAAAGGTAAGTTTTGTCAACAAACCACTCGTTCGTGTAGTTTCCACCCAAAATCTCGGTAATATCGACAGGAGCAGTAAGCTGTCCACTGAACAATACGCGCTTATCGGTAGCTGCACCGGGGCCACGGTTGTTGAACTCCTTGTAGTAAACATTGGCAGTGTTGTTGTCGTTATTCCACTGCTGCCAGCCCTCTGGGTTGATGACGTCGCCGAGTTCACTGTTCTGCCAGACCACGCGCGAGTACGGACGCCACGGGCGACCAAGGTAAGCTGACCCCTTGCCACTGGATCCGAAAACACGTGCGTTGTTGAAGACGTAGAAGGACGGGCTCGACTCGTTCACACGGCCATTGGCGGTAATAGCTCCTTCACCCACAGTCTCGATATCACAGGACTCAAACCACGCCTCAGCCTTGGACCCAAAGACAAAGTCGACGGCGCCTGCGATGTACGACTTGGCGAAAAGCTCGCGACCCTTGTTGGCGTAAACAGTGTCCTGGTATCCGGTAAAGTTGCAAGCGTAGAAGCCGTAGTTGTTGCCTTCGATGATAGTGGCAACAGCCTGGCCATCCTTCTCGATTTTACCGGCCGTGTTGACAACGTTGAGGTTGTACACTCTCACGTTGTTCGTCTTGAGACGCAGAGTACTGGTCAGATCGTTGCGGCCGCTGGTGATCTCGGGGGGAATATCTCTTTGAGCTTTGGCGTGAGTAATAGTCACTTCGTTGTAAGCGTACGACGTAGTGTTGCACGTGTAGCCCTGCAGCACCAGGGGCCCATTCAGCTTCGAGATAAGCACTTGCTCATGGTACACGCCCGGGAACAGGAAGACAGTGTGTTGCTCCGTCGTGTTTGGAACATTGGCGATAGCCTCCGAAATGTTGCGAAAGCTGCCGTTGTATGTGCCTGTGGCATCGACGACTATGGCTCCGGCAAGGGGCGTGGAGCGAGTCTCAGGGCCGGTGCAGTAATAGCCAATTGAGCTCGACACAAGACTGGCGAGCACCACGAGCGGAAGAGCGAAGACGCGCATTGTTGGAAGTTGATTTGCTTTTCGCAGAGGGGAAGGCAAAGTGAGCGTATCGATAGCAGTCAAAACACCGGGAATGGTTTGGCTTGCAACGCTGCCTTTTCGGGCTTGGAGTGTGCATTATGGACCGTAATTTACGGTCGCACTCGTCAACACTGCGACAGGAATACGGTGTACATGTATTGCCAGTTTGTATGGAACATATAGAAAACGCCATGTGCTGTACGAGTACGATTGATCTCGAGATGGGACTAATCAATGGACGCAGCAACTTTCGCCAGGATTAATGGAAAAGACAATAGCTCCAGATACTTGTATTAATATTAATACATGTATTTATCCGATAGTACAGATATCCACATAAAGTAACCGCACGTGTACCTACTGTCAAGGCACAAGGTGGAAGTCGATACATGTACTATACACTGCACATTGTTCGCTGTGAAACAGAATACAGTATAAACCGATATACTAATACGACCAATTGATGTACTAATACGACCAATTTTCATTACTTTATTGCTTTTTAAAGTAATTAACCCTAAAAATAGGTGTGCATACGACCTCAAAATAAATCGTTGGGCGAATTTGGGTTAATGGTCAGATTGATTTAAAATGAGTATGATTGCATCTGCGGAATCCTATCCAGCGTACCGACGTCGCTTGTTGGTGTCTATATGGCTTCAAGAAATTGTGTGTTAATGGGTCCTAGAAAGCAGCCGTCGCTTCAACGATTGCATGTCACGTTGCACCAGCTTCCAATGTAGAGTATACTGTCGTGCAGTTATCAACGAGAACCCCCTGCAAATTTAGATGCAAGTGCAGGCAGAGCTTGGGTATCAGCTCCTTCCGTTTGCACAAAGCTCTTCAGGTACCAACGACTCGACACGACAACTAAAATAGCTTGAGTGGGGTGGGATAACGGCTTAAGCCACCACCGAGCTACATGTATTATGATTATCACGTTCGCAAAACCGTAACGTAGCATTAGACATTGGATTCGAATCTCACGTTACATCTGCTTGTGCTATTCGACCATCAAACGGACACTTGGGAAACGGATCTTGTTGTGATATCGCAAATGGATTTGCTTTTAGTGCCCGCTGAAAATTACTTGTACGATGCGTAATGCAAGTAATTCGTGGCTGATTTTTAGATCAATTCTAAAAAAACTAAAATTAAGATTAATTCGCAGATTTAATGATTACAAAGTAGAAATGAGCAACTTTAATAAAAAGTACTTGTAATAATCTGTAACGATCAAGACTCTTGATTCAAGAGAGAATAATAAATGAATCCCGGCTATATATTTTCGTGTGTCTACCTCTTCATCGCACGTACCACCCGTCGGGCCCTCCTGACCACCGACGGGGCTCATCGAAGCGGGCTTTAGCTGTAAAGTACACGTGTTTTTTAATAAATGATTTCTACTTGTAAACTATAGTTTATACAAGATGCGCGCGAAAGGGTTAATACTTGCTTTAAAATACCTATTATTTTAGTAATAGGTATTTTTAAGGCGAAGTTCACTTTACCTTTCATGGCTGTACTTGCACTTAGTTTTAATATTAATAATATTATACTTGATATCTAATTGTGGTCATAGCCTGTAAAACTAAAACAACCTTAACTTAATTGAAGCAGCCGATCTCGTGGCAATGCCTTACAACAGATTAAAACTGCACCAGTTCTCGCCAAAAGACGAAATATATCTTGTTTCAGCGTTTTTGGCCAGCAGTCGCCAAGCACTACAATCCTAGCACAGTACCGGCCGACGCTGCTGCATGTGTACTGGTTGTGAACACTTATGTCGGCAAATGCCGGTCACCGAATGACGCTTATCTGGTTTGTCTAGCGAGCAGTTGCGCGTATCTACCTTCTGGAAGCTGTACCAAATTATCATGGGTGCCGATCTCGACAATTACCCCTCCTCCGTGACAGCGATGAGATCAGCATTGCGAATCGTTGAAAGTCGATGAGCTACGATGATCGTCGCGCGCTGCTTAAGTTTCAGCAACCGGTTTAGTGAAGATTGTACAGTCCTTTCGCTCTCGTTGTCCAGTGCACTTGTCGCTTCGTCGAGCAGCAAGATGTCTGGGTCTCGCACAATTGCACGCGCCAATGCAATGCGCTGCTTCTGGCCGCCTGAAATGTGACCACCGCGATCGCCAACATTGGTGTCAAACCCGCCCGGGAGGTTCCGGATGAAGCCCAGTGCGCTGGCGTCCTGAGCAGCTTGAATGACCTCCTCGCGGGTTGCACCCGGTTTGCCGAGAGCGATGTTTTCAGCAATGGTTCCAGCGAACAGAACAGGCTCCTGACTCACTAGTGAAATGCGATCACGAAGCCACGGAAGACTCAGTTGGAGATCGACGCCATTCAGTGTCACAGATCCGCTATGAGGGTCGTAGAATCGCTCTAGCAGTGCAATTGCTGTGCTCTTACCGCAACCACTGGCCCCTATAAGAGCTACACTTTGTCCAGGAGCAACCTTCAAGTTATACCCACGGTAAATCTGAGCCTCCGGTCTCGTCGGGTATGCAGACTGCACGTCACGGAATTCCAGGCTGCCTTTGACCGAAGAAAACAATTTACCATCGGTCGACAGAGCATCAATAGCGGGGGCTCGATCGATGATCTCGAAAATGTTCTCCGCCGACCGCTGCGCTTTCTTCGGATCGGTAGCTCCTTGTGCCACGGAGCCAACGGAGAAGGAGCTAAGCGAGAAGACCATCAGCACTGCGAACATATCTTCGAACGTGATGGTGCCGTGTGAGATCCATCGGGAGCTGACGTAGAAGAGAAGTGCAGCAACGAGAAGCACCATTCCCAACGAGAAGCCGAACGCCGCTCCAGCCACAAGTCCACCTCTCGTGTCCGTCCGGTTGGACACCTCCAGCAGCTCTTTGTACTTTGAGCTCAGCTCTTTCTCCATACCCTGAGAGGCCACTGTGCGAATGGAGTCGATGGTAGTTGTGAGTAGAGCACCCGCTGATACGTCGGCATCGTTGTTTTTCTTGGAAGTGGAGTCGCCGTCATCCACAGACTGGTTGACCATGAAGGAGGAGATCGTTAGCAGTGGAGCCACCACCAAGAGGATGAGAGTCATTTTGCCAGCTAAAGTAAAAGCAGACTGCAAAGACAATCACCAAAGTCGTCACGTTCACCGCCAGTCGATTCAGCGTCTCGGACGTCAGAGCCTAAAGCGTGGTAGCGTCACTGGCCAGACGAGCGAGAAGAGCTCCAGAAGCATTTTCAGGCATGTCAAACCATCCAATATCTTGTCGCAGCATGGCGCTGTGTGCTGCAAGACGAACACGCGCAATGAGTCTCTCAGATGCCACTGCAAAGCAGTAATACTGTAGCAGCTTTGAGATACCGAAAACTACACCAAGACCAACGAAGCCCAACGCGCGTCTCGAATCATTTCGTGCTCCGACTTGGTGTAGTCGAAAAAGAGCACCGTGATCTTCGCCACTATGACCCCCCACGCAGGAAATACACCCGCGTTCAAAACGGCACCAATGCCACCTCCAAACAGGAACATCCATTCTGGAGAGGCCATCTTCCTGACTCTTGAAAGCACACTGGAAGAGTTAGATACCGCGACCCCTTCACCACTTGATACGCGTATATTGTCCACTACTGTCTGGTCATGACTCGTAGCGTCTTGACAACCACGCTCGGAGTAGCGAGGGTCCGTGGTCCATTCGTTACTGTGGATTCGTCTTCACCTATGTTAGAAGAAGTTTGTAGCTTAGCCAATTTACGATAGTGACCATCAGTAATTGCCATCAATTCGTCGTGCGACCCGATTTCCACAATGGATCCGCTTTCATGGACAGCAATACGATCCGCATTACGGATTGTCGACAGCCGATGTGCGATTACAAGTGTAGTCCGTTTAGAGGTAGCGATAAGTTGATCAAGAGACTTCTGCACGACGTACTCGCTTTCAGTATCCAACGCACTGGTAGCTTCATCCAGTAGGAGAATCGGAGGGTTTTTCACGATGGCTCGAGCGATCGCAATGCGCTGCTTCTGGGCCCCAGACAATTGCGTCCCTCGTTCTCCCACCTCGCTGTAGAAACCCTGAGGAAGAGCTTCGATGAAGTCCAATGCGTTCGACATCCTAGCAGCTTGCATGACCAACTCATCAGATGCGGACGGAGCTCCGTGGCGGATGTTCTCCATAATGGTAGTCGGAAACAGGACCGGCTCTTGGTTGACAAGCCCAATCTGCTGGCGAAGCCACTTCACGTTCAACTCACGCACGTCCACCCCGTCAACAGACACGACCCCATTCAGTGGGTCGTACAAGCGTTCTAACAGCGAAACAATGGTGCTTTTCCCACTCCCGCTCGGTCCAACAAGTGCCAGTGTTTCTCCCGCTCTGATTGTCAACGAGTAGTTACTGCAAACTTGGACGTCTGGGCGAGAAGGGTATGCGAACGATACGTTCTCGATCGCAATCTCCCCCGATACTTTGTTGCCTTCATCACTCAGTGGATCAATGAGAGACGCGCGGCAAATGTCTGGAAGACTTCGTAGGCCGCAGCTCTCGCTGCGACGAGGGCTTCCGCACTGGGGGCCGCCTGCCCGATGGCCATTGATCCAGTCAAGATCGCAGCGAAAACAACAACTACACGCCCACCGTCGTAGCATCCAGATCCGGTACATTTGTCACCATCTAGTTGATCGTTGGCAACCTTGTATGCTCCGTAGAACATGCCAACCGCGTAGGTGCATAACATTGTGAAGAACATCAAACCCATTCCCCAACCAACAGCGAAGCCTTTGCTGATTCCAGCTCGAGCTGCCGAGTCCAAGGCACCTTTGTACTTGTTGATAAAAATGTTGACAGGCGTTGAACGTGTGAACCGTACGCGCATTACTTAGTGACTCTTGCGCGATCGGACCTGCCTGACCGTAGGCTTCGATTCCAGTTTGAGTCGCTTTCGTCATGACCTTCATCGACAGGAAGGCCGTAAATGCAACAAAGGGCATCAACGCGATCAGAATAAGAGCTAATTCCCATCCCTTTATTAGCCCAATGACAACTCCAGCAACTGCCATCGAAAAACTGTGAAGACCGTCACCAATCTGGCGGACCATTCCTTCCTGGATCGTCACAGACGCCTCGACAATTCGGGTGGAAAGCTGCATCGGCTTGTTCACGTCGAACCATCCCATCTCTTTAGCCACAATCGACCTCACGTACGCCCCGCGGATCCGTTTCACCTGACGAGATGCAGTTATAGCCCAGCGAGCAACTTGGAGGAAACCAGCGAGCATGGCAACTAGTGCAACGTAGACGTAGTTGAGCACGGCATCGTCGACCTGTCCTACGATACTTGCCGAAGAATCCATCGGGTTTAGCCCGTTGCAGAGGTCGCAAACGACCCGAACTCAGGTATACCCGGTTTCGGATTGGACACGGGTACCCGAAGTTGAGTCGACAGGCTTTCGGACTGGACACGGGTACCCTAATCGTGATGCAAAATGCGCTGGGTAAAACGAGATTTCCCATTTGCGAGCTCTGGCCCGTTGAGCACATCGCCAATCAGAACGATCTGCAGAGGTTGAGCCATTCCAGCTATTGAGGGTTGCTGGTCTTGGGTACTGTGTACCAGTTGTACCCATTAACCGGTTAACCCGAACCGGTCCAATCCGAACCCACGTTGATTATGGTGATTACGGTAAGTTGTTTACGCCACCGATGATTAGACGAGTAGGATGATTGGATGAACACCGGTGAGTGATGGTTGATTAGATGCACTAGGTGATAGGACGCAGGGTCGCGTGTCTATAACAGTAGGATGTAAGCTCCAACAATTCAATCACTTTCGAATCTTCATTCTACCCCTCAAGTGCCTTCGCTCCGGTCCCGCCGTCTGCGACGTCCCTCCCTCCGCTTCGTCCAAGCTTCGTGTCCAAGATCCATACCTACCATTAGGTTATGAGCCCAAGCACCATGTCCTCTGCCCAAGACGCCTCGACCAAGGTCTCCATTGACAAGTTCAACGGGGACAACGCGACATGGAATCGCTACATGCGTGGCGTGCTCCTGACCAAGTCGGTGTGGCATGTCGTGAACCGACGACGCCAAGCTTCACGGACTCGCGGGCCAAGGACGACTACGTCAAGTCGAGCAACATCGCGTTCGGATTGATGTTGCTCCACATGGACGTGGACTACCACCATGTGGTCGACGACTGCGAGGAAGCGTGGGTTGCGTGGACGCGCATGCAGACGATGTACGGTGGTTCGCAGAAGGCTGGACGCATCTACCTGAAGCGCCAACTCTTCAGCATGGAGATGTCGGAAGGCGGCAACGTGTTGCATCACTGCAACGAGGTCCTCAACATCAGCGCCAAGCTCAGCAGCATCGGCGCCAAGATGGAGGACGAGGACGTGGCGATCTGCCTGTTGCGCAGTCTCCCCAAGAGCTACGAGAACGTCGTGCTGAACTTGGAGATGAGCAGCGCTGAACTACGATCGCAAGACGTCGTGAAGGTGCTGACGAATGAGCACATCAAGAGACAAGGCGAGAAGAAGGCGACGGTGAAAACGGAGAATGCGGCCAAGGCGTTCAACACCGACCGAGAGTCTCGCCAGTGCACGTACTGCGGGAAATTGGGGCACACGATTGACAAGTGCTGGACCAAGCAGAAGGACGAGAATCGTGGCCCAAGACGCGGCGGCAATGGCAATGGCCGTGGACGCGGGGCCAACAATGCCCAGTGGAGGAACGACGACGCCAGCTACAACTACGACTACGGCTATGATCGAGTGGCGTTCGCGGTCTCACTGGAGTGTGGCATTTCGACGGGCAAGGATACGCTCGGGATGTGGGCGGTCGACAGTGGCGCAACGCACCACATCTGCGACGACAAGGCCAAGTTCGCCCATTTGATTGAGCGGAACGAAGGCGAACTTTCGGTGGCAGACGGCAACAAGGCGGCCATCATGGGTGTGGGGACCATCGTGGAACGAGTGGTTCTGCCCAACGGCGACGAGCGCGACATCGAGATCAAGAACGCGCTGTACGTGCCGAGCATGAGCAAGAATCTGCTCTCGGTGCCACAGATCAACAAGAGTGGTCTGTTCCAAGTCGTGTTCGACGGCACCCAGATGCGCGTCGCGCACAAGGCCTTTAAGCAAGTGGTGGCGACGGCAAACCTTCGTGGATGGACTCTACTGGCTCCAGACGCCTCAGCGATCGGCGAATGCGGCGACCAGTGGGAAGACGGTCGACTTACACGCGCGTATGGGTCACGCTCCGGTGGAGGTGCTTCGCAAGATGGTCGACAACAACATGATCAAGGACGCGAAGGCACCTTCCAAGTCGAGTGGACCAAGCGTGTGTCGCGGCTACCAGCAAGGGAAAATGGTCCAGAAGCCGTTCCCAAGCAACCGTGACAAGCGTCGCTACGACACGTTCGAGCTACTCCACTTCGACGTGTGCGGCCCCATGGAAGAAGAGTCACTGGGTGGCAGCAAGTATCTGCTGCTGCTCGTGGACGAAGCCAGCGGATGCATGAAGGGTTTCTGCCTGCGTGCCAAGTCGGAGAGCGAGGACTGCATCAAGATGTACGTCACGAAGGTGCAGACGCAGTTCGGCAAGAAGGTCAAGTTTGTGCGGCACGACGGAGCCCGTGAGTTCGCGACCAACTCGCTCAAGGCCTTCTACGAAGTCGAAGGCATCGAGCAGCAAACCACGGTTCCGTACGCGCACCGGACTAACGGCACGGCAGAACGCGCCATCCGGACCATCGTCACGATTGGCCGCAGCATGCTGCATCACACCAAGCTGGACAAGAGCTTCTGGGCTGAGGCGGCCATGACAGCCATCTACGTGAAGAATCGTCTGCCATCACCCAAGATCGAACACAAGACTCCGTTCGAGATCGTTTACAAGTCCAAGCCGAGTGTGAAGCACATGCGTGTGTTCGGATGCCAGACGTACATCCTGACGCCGAAGGAAAAACGGCGCAAGTGGGACCCCAAGGCTCGCGCCGGGCTGTTCCTCGGCTACGAAGAAGTGTCCAAGGCGTATCGAGTTTATGACATCAAGGCGGGGCAGGTGGTTATCAGTCGCGATGTCAACTTCGATGAGTCCACCTTTGGACTTTCGACGCATACTTCGGATGAAGACGTCGATGATGCTGTGCTGGACCTGGACGCGCTGGACCTGGACGACAACGATGGACCGCGCCAAACGAGCTTCAAGCAGGCGGGGAAGCGCAAGTACCGACCGAGTGGCGACGACGACACTGCCAGAAGATCGCGCCCCGTTCACCACCGAGCTGGCTTAGAAGAAGCAAGTGCGCCGGACGTATCCTCCGTGCGCCGAGCCGACCCCGACGAAGAAGAAAAGTCTGGGGACCAAGATGAAGACGACGCCTCGACGCCTCCAGTGTTTTGGCGTGCCAGTGCCAACGCTGTGGAAGCAGCAGCCGATCTATCGGAGCCGACGACGTTCCAAGAGGCTGTGAACGGTCCTGATCAAGTGCACTGGCGCAAGGCGATCCGCGCGGAGCTCAAGTCGATGCGACTGCGTGGTGTGTTTCGAGCTGCCAAGTTGCCTAACGGACAACGCGCCATCGGTACCAAGTGGGTGTTCAAGATCAAGCGCAAAGCGGACGGCTCAATCGAGAAGTACAAGGCGCGCCTCGTGGCCAAGGGCTTCAAGCAGAAGTACGGCATGGACTACACGGAGACGTTCTCGCCCGTGGTCAAGTACGTGACGCTGCGCATGGTGATCGCGATTGCCAAGTATTTTGGCTGGCCCCTAAACCAACTCGACGTCGTGACAGCATTCCTGTACGGGATAATGAAGGAGGTGGTCTTCTGCGTGGTTCTGGAAGGCGTCGAACTGGATGGTGACTTCGACTGCCTGGAATTGGTGAAGGCCATCTACGGCCTCAAGCAAGCTTCGCGCGTGTGGAACGAGACCTTTGACGAGTTCGTGCGCTCAATCGGCTTCCAAGTGTCGGCCTTCGATCCGTGCCTCTACATCAAGGTGGTGGACGGTCACTGCGTGCTTGTACTGGTGTACGTGGACGACGTACTGATTACCGGGAGTTCGCCCGAGCTGATCGCACGCACGAAGACCGACCTGAAGACGCGCTTCGAGATGACCGACAGCAGCAAGTGCGCGTTTGTTCTTGGGATCGAACTGGTGGACGGCCCGGACGGCAGCGTGACCATGTGCCAGCGGCGATACGTGGACGACATCCTAAAGTGCTTCGCCATGGACAAGTGCAAGGCCGTGGTGAGTCCGGTGGACATGAGCACTCGACTGGTTCCAAGCGACGCGGCGACCAAGGTGAACGCTCCATTTCGCGAAGCTGTTGGTGCTCTGATGCACCTGATGACAGCCACGCGCCCAGACATCGCGTACGCCGTTGGCTATGTATCGCGCTTCATGGAGAACCCCCAAGAGGAACACTGGGTTGCGGTCAAGCGTATCTTTCGCTACCTGCAAGGCACCAAGACGCATGGGATCTGCTTCAAGCCGGGCGACAAGATCGACTTTCGTGGCTACTTGTACGCGGACTGGGCCGGCGACCTCGCCGACCGCAAGTCCATTTCAGGCTACACGTTCATGCTCATGAGTGCGCCTGTGAGCTGGGGAAGCAAGAAGCAATCAAGTGTGTCGCTGTCCACGAGCGAAGCGGAGTACATCGCGCTCAGTCTGGCTATCCAAGAACGCAAGTGGATTTATCGCCTGCTATGCGAGATTCTGGCGGCCGCTAATGAGACTGGACCCGAACTCATGATCCGCGAAGACAACCAGTCGTGCATTAAGATGACGAAGAACCCAGTGAACCACGGTCGCGCCAAGCACATCGACATCAAGTACCACCACATCCGCGATGAAGTCAAGCGCGGTGAAGTCAAGCTTGAGTACTGCGAGACTTCTGTGATGCTAGCGGACATCATGACGAAGGCGCTTGCGGGACCACGTCACACGGATCTGACGGTGGCTCTCGGCATTCGTGGGACTTCACATTGAGAGGGCATATTGAGGGTTGCTGGTCTTGGGTACTGTGTACCAGTTGTACCCACTAACCGGTTAACCCGAACCGGTCCAATCCGAACCCACGTTGATTATGGTGATTACGGTAAGTTGTTTACGCCACCGATGATTAGACGAGTAGGATGATTGGATGAACACCGGTGAGTGATGGTTGATTAGATGCACTAGGTGATAGGACGCAGGGTCGCGTGTCTATAACAGTAGGATGTAAGCTCCAACAATTCAATCACTTTCGAATCTTCATTCTACCCCTCAAGTGCCTTCGCTCCGGTCCCGCCGTCTGCGACGTCCCTCCCTCCGCTTCGTCCAAGCTTCGTGTCCAAGATCCATACCTTCCATTACCAGCAGTCAAAGCACCAATCGTGCCGGCGGCCATAAGTAAACGGTCCTTGTCGTCGGCGAACGACAGCAGCTCGGCCAACGACACCAGTTTCCCGTTTGTCTTAACGTTTGCGACTGCGTCCTTCGAGGTCGCACTGGAAGTATGTTCTAACACTGTGACCTCGCTGTTGTCATTGAGCTCTCCCTTCTTGGGGGTGTTCGCTTCGACGTAGTCCATGTAAGGATTAAAACTTGTGCTGCTGAGTCGTGGCAGATTGAGGAATGACAGGTTATCCACTAAACTGTCTGCGGTAATGCGCCTAAACTCGATGATTATTCTGGTCAGGATTACGCCGGTGGCACAAGCCAGGTGATTGTTCCACTTGTCGACTATTCAGAGTGTTCTACCTCTTTAACTACACCTTTTCAACTTCAAAATGGCAAATTGTAAGTTCAATTTGTCAAAATGTAAGTTCAAGTTGTCAAAATGTAAGTTCAAGTTGTCACTAGCCAATAAGATCGATGGTTGCTTTAGCGGAGGCGGAGAGTGGTGGGGGCTTGAGTAGATAGCGCTACGAGCAACGATCGGGGTCCAAATGCCATGCAACCAAACAGGAAAGCAGTACACCATGAAATTATGCTCCACAGGTATCATCGATTTTATTGGCTAGTGACAACTTGAACTTACATTTTGACAAATTGAATTTACAATTTGCCATTTTGAAGTTGAAAAGGTGTAGGGCTACGCGAGACTGGGATAGGTTGCCTGAGCATCACCACCGGTACATGCAATGATGGGCGTCAGCCTCCGACAAGCAAGACCATGGTGGTCAGTCTAATAGCGCAGGGGCGTTGACGATCGAAGGAGAAGAGTATGCCACCGTCGCTATGGTTAGAGTTCCGCTGCGGCGGATGAGATCAAGAGTCTTCCTTGTGACCGTACTTAGTGCGTGTGGCTGGTGCGATGAAGACCAAGTCTTGCCCACTGCACTGGGCCGCACAGAACGTGCGGCCAAGCTGGCATTAGAAAGTGAGGGACAGTGTACACCTTATCCCGTAGCGAGAGGGCGGTAGCGACTACAATAGCAGTTTGCGTAGACAGTTTGGGTTTTACTTCAGAGCAAGCAAACAATAGACCAATGTTAACGGAAGCGCCAGCTTCCCTGATGCTGTGTTCGAGTTCGGAACCCGCTACAAAGATATCTTTAGTTGCGAAGCTGTACAAAGTGGTGAGCGACCTCGCATTTGAATCGGAAAAAGAGACCCGTGCTATGAAGCGCTTGAGTGGCAAACTCACTAAGGCTGCAAAACCTTTCAGCACAAAGGGCTCGATGAAGGTTTCTGGCAAGAAGCCTGCCGTCACAATCGCTGTGGATACTGGAGCCAAGTCAAAGCGAGCCAAACACTTTCGGACTGGGGACCAGCGACGAGTCGAAGGCCCGGCGCCACCCAAGCAGTGTTTTCATTGTAAAGGAGGGTACCAGTTCATCAATTGTCCAACCTCTACCGAAGTAGACAAAGAAGCTATGCGAGCAAAACGTCGGGCCGAATTCAAAGCCCGGTAGCAGAACAAGCAGCAGCGAGGACACAATTAGGCTTCACAGGATCTGTGAGTGCCTACTACCTGAAGGTGGTACTGTACTGCTAGAAGGTGTGTTAAGTGTCCCTTTGTGTGCGGATAGTGGTGCGAGCAGGACAAGTATGAGCGAGAAGGTGTTTAGCAGGTTGAAGGCTGTGTGCCCAGCGATCGAGATTGTGAAATCGGAGAACCCCCTTTCGTGTGTCACCGTGGGTGGAGATGTGGAGTTATCTCGCGCTGTAGACGCTCATGTGACGTTACGTACGGCCGCTGAACCGGTTTCAATTGGCCCGCGGGTACGGTGTTTGGTTGTTCCGGGTGAACTAGAGGAATTCCTGTTGGGAAGAGAGATGCTGGCTAGCTTACGAATCGATGTTGATCGAAAACTCGAGATGATAGCTGCCCAGAACCAACATGACGAGCCAGAGGAGTTTGAGGAGCCAGACGTTAGCTCAGCCCAGAGATAAGTGAAGAGCTTAAGTCGCAAATACACGAGTTGGTCCAGAAGGCCAAACTGCGCGACTTCCCGGCTGACTACCTAGACGAGTTTTTTATACCGCATTTCGACTAGCTTTGATTTGCAGCGCTCGAAGCTGGGCAGTGACCCTCCGGCTCGAGTTCCGCCAATGAAAATCACACTGAAGAAGGATGCGAAGCCGTACAAACGCAAGGCACGGAAGTATCCCCCAGAAGTTCGGCTGTTCATGGAGGACTTCAACAAGAAACTGGAAGAGGTGGGATGGATATACGAGAATCCTAACAGCAGATGGGCATGTCCGGCTTTGCCCGTCAGGAAATCTGGTACAAACGAGTACCGGCAGACTGCGGACTACAAACCACTGAGCGTACAAGTGGAGGGAATCGTTGGTGTAATGCCAAACCCGCAGGTTGACCTGGAACTGGTTAAAGACTGCCATTTCTTCGGCCTCTTCGACTTCATCAAGGGATACTGGTAGATTGCGGTAGACGAAGCGTGCCAGGAGATGTTGTCCTACATACGCACCGTAAGATCTACACCCCGAGGCGAGTCCCACAAAGTAGCTGTGATGCAGCCCTCTTCTTCCAAGCGACGATTGAGAAGTGCTTGCAAAAACTAATGTACAAGCACTTACTTGAATGGATCGACGACCTGCTTCTGTTCGCAACTGACGTGGAGACCTACTCAGCGAAACTAGAACGACTATTTGAACTTCTTGATTTCTTCGGATTCAAATTGAGTGTCGCTAATTCTAGTCTCTTCGAACCTCATGTCAGGTGGTGTGGCAAGATTATCACGGGCAACGGAGTGAGCCATGACCCGGAGCGTATCAAAGCGGTCTCCGCACTACCATACCCTGTGAACGCTGGTGAATCACAGCAATTTCTTTGTGCCGCAAACTGGATGAGGGAGAGCGTGGTAGATTTTGCCAGGGCAGCACACCCATTACAAGCATGACTGGATACTGCACTTGTGACAGCGTCGAGACGTACAAAACGCGTAGCATCCGGTATTGGAATAGAGCTGAGTGGGGAAGAACGAGATGCATTCGACCAGCTAAAGGGCAAGTCGGTGCCTGCGGCCAGCTTAGCGTTCCCCCAACCGGACTCAGTGATGTGCCTAATAACCGATGCTTCTGACGTGGGTTACGGCATCATTGTCACCCAATTCAGGTCGTGGCAAGCCGGAAAATTAGTCACGGAGCGACAACATGAACTTCTCGTGTGTGTGAGCGGCACCGCCACAGGCTCGAAACGCAACGCGAGCGTTATCGAGAAGGAAGCCTACCCCATAGTATGCGCTAATGACCAGCTCAGCCACCTACTCCTACGACCGCAAGGCTTCAGATTATTTTGCGATCACCGCAATTTGATCTATGTCTTTGCACCGGGAAGGAGGTTAAGAAACATATTCGGGGCAAAATGCTGCGATGGGCAGTGAAACTTATGGAGTATCGGTATCACATCGAGCACATCGAAGGATCTAACAACGTTTGGGCGGAAATGATATCACGGTGGCTGGTAAGCACGGTGACACTGTGGCATTGCAAGCAATGGTGATTCGTGAGCGAGGGCGTCGGGAGGAAGAAAGGACCCCGTATTCAAAGATGAAGCGAAGGCGAGGGGAGGGGAGGAGGATAGGACCCCAGAGACCCAAGGCAAGCGTCGGTGACGGGAGGAAGACAGGACCCCGATGACTTGGCGATACCGCAAAACGCTTCAAAGTGAAAGCAATAACACGACGGATGCGGCACAGAGAGCAGCAATCCGGCCGTTTGACGACCCAAGCTTTACATGGCCCACATTGGACGAGATTATGCGTGCCCAAGTACAACACCTAGAACCGTGCCCAGCAATTTCCTTGCCAAAGGCCAGTCGAGCAAGGGCTGGTACCACAATGAGAGACTATGGGTCCCAACCGGTGCTGTGGACTTACTACAAAGACTGATGATAGTAGCACATTGTGGTGCTCAAGGTCGTAGTGGCCGTGCTGCCATGATGGAGCAGCTGCAACGCCATTTCTTTGTGGGTAAGTTGCGAGTGAAAGTGGACAAATTTCTCAAGGCCTGCCTACTTTGTCAGCATGTTAAGGGTGGCAAGGTGGTGCAGCGACCGTGGGGCGAGACATTTCGCTGTCACGAACGCAATGGTGCCCTACATTGGGACTTTCTCTCGGTGGGTAAATCATTCGGCAGCGACAAATACCTACTTGTAATGAATGATGCGACCCACAACTGCGAGCTGGTACCGTGTGCCTCGCCTACAAGTGCAGTTGCAGTCGATGCAATATTAGACTGGTATAGCAGATATTGCATTCCCCCGATCTGGATCAGTGATCAAGGGAGCCACTTTAAGAACGAGGTGGTAGCAGAAGTGTGCAAGCGACTCCGGTGTGAGCAAAATTTTACGGCCCATGGATCAATGGCAGCATTGAACGTCTCAACCGTGACGTGATTCAAGTTCTCAGAGTGATGTGTCTAGAGTATAAGAAGGACATTCGTGACTGGACAGTGCTAGTACCGCTACTCAGAGCGAGTATTAACCACACCCCACTACCCTCGTTGGGTAACAAGGCCCCCGTAGAGCTGTTCTGCGCGTTACCTCTGCCAAGTCCGCTAGACTTCTGTGTGGACTAAGAGCAGAAGAAGGTGATTGAGCTGACGAACCAGCCTGAGCTGATCGAGCAGAAGATTAGCAAGATGCGGGAAAGTGTTCTCGTCATGCACAGAGCTGTGAGCACACAAC
Organism: Phytophthora tentaculata; assembly: GCA_033557915.1. NCBI lineage: Eukaryota > Oomycota > Peronosporomycetes > Peronosporales > Peronosporaceae > Phytophthora > Phytophthora tentaculata. The sequence goes on from JAUCEA010000009.1 coordinate 1,573,007, forward strand.
GCGAAAAGCAAACTAGAAGGAACAAAGACATGCAACGCGGGGAAAGACAGGCCAACTTCAGCGTTGGAGATTTCGTGCTGAGATCCAGAGTGGACAAAAGAATAGGACAAACTATTGGTGACATGGATCGGCCCTTACCAAGTTGTGCGTTCGGACGTGCACTCATTTGTGGTCCGATACGTAGCCACGGGCGCCGAGACAGATTTGCACGCGTCTAGGCTCAAGTTCTACGCAGACAAGGACTACAATGTGACCGAAAAGGTCAGGGAGCATGTAGCTTCCCAAGGGATTGTTATGGCAGTAGCTGAGCTCAAGGAGCACAGGTGGTACTCAGCAAAGAAGAGCTATGAGCTCCTAGTGTCCTGGAAAGGGATAGAAGCTATCAAAGACTCTTGGGAGCCGCTGCAATCACTGTGGAAAGATATACGTGTGATGGTGCGTACATACGTGGAACAATCGGGTTGTGAGGCGCTCTCGAAGCATATTGCACGGTCAGAAAGATTTGCAACAGGTGCAAGTTGAAGTGCAACAAGAATGATGGTCACGGCAACCTGTACATTCAGGCGACATTCAAGCAACATTCTACTACCATGATTTGGCTTTGCGTGTTCAGAGCATCATGCGAGTGGTCAAGGCTTGAAGAGGCGGTGTCTTGGCTGGTACGATGAAGACCAAGCCTTGCCCACTGTATTGGGCCGCACAGAACGTGCGGCCAAGCTGGTATAAGTAAGTGAGGGACAGTGTACACCTCATCCCGTAGCGAGAGGACGGTAGTGACAACAATAGCAGTTAGCATAGACAGTTTGGGTTTTACTTCAGAGCAAGCAAGCAATAGACCAATGTTAACGGAAGCGCCAGCTTCACTGATACTGTGTCGAGTTCTGAACCCACTACAGCGTGTCGAAGATATGAATATGTAGTATAGTGAAGTGAAGTGACACCTTTTCAATTTGATTGGTCATGGATGGAAAAAAGAGCACGTTGCATTTCATTTTTCATTTGAGAAAGCGCTTCGTCGGCGAAAGAACGCGCTTGCATGTCCCGGAAGTGATGCTTGTGTGAAGCTCCCTTTGAGCGAGGTTCCTCTGATTACAGCAGCTAAAGACAAGTAAATTGCGGACGATGTAGACGACACTTGCTATCATTCGCTTAACGTTTTATGACAACACATTGGTAGCATTAGAGTATACTAGTAGAATGCAGCAATAGATAGACGGCGTTTTCGGGTCGTTACGCGGTGTTACGTCATGCCAAATTGCCAGCCTCGCATTGAACGCCAGCCGCAAGCATCGACATGAATATTCTTGTGCATAATGTAGAACTGTCGGCCCAGTGGCACGAACATTCTCGTGTTGCAAGCACCGTCCTTTAAGCCTTCTCTTTTCGGTAGCCCAGCCTATATACATTTTCATCGAATATACACTACACAAGTGTCAATGGTGTTATCAAGCCTTGATTTAATAGAGAAAACGCGACTTAGCTTTAAATATCAACACAAACTTACCTTTAGTTTTCGCTTGGTGATAACTTCTCTGTTTGATATGCACCGGCTACCCTAGCGTGAAGATACTGTTTAACTATCATCCACTGGATATAAGTGCTACTGGCTCGGTATTTGTATCGATTTACTAGTAACGACCATCCCACCGCATTGAGGATTTTGGGGGTCATGTAAGTGCTACTGATGGCTCCATATCTGTAACGATTTACTAGTAGCAACAATCCCACCGCATTAAGGCTTTTGGAGTCAAGTAAGTGCTGCTGATGGCTCGGTACTTGTATCGATTTACTTGTAACGACCATCCCACCGCATTAAGGCTTTTGGGGGTCTTTCCACAATCTTTAGGGGTCAAACGAACAGATACATTAATGAGAGCTTATGCAATGACCATCAGCTCGATCCGAAAAGGGACGAGAAGAGCGGTGCCCCCTTTCAATGGTCATGCAATCGGCCCCACTAATGTTGTGTCGAATCCCCCGATGGACCTGCCACCATGTTCGCCGAGAGCGCGGTGACGGTGTCCTTGCAGAGCCTGGTGTAGGTCGTGTACGCGTCGGAAACACAGCGACCGTGGAGCTGGATTGTGAGCGCATCCGTGCCGGATCGGTACACGTGTGTAGCTCCCCCGGCGCGCAGGGAATGGGAGCTGAACCGGCGGGGTCTTGGCCAGTGCGAGCGGCAGCGCGCTTGATGGCTCCGGACACGTCTTCGGTCGAAATACAGGCTGGTCATCCCCCGCGCGAGATGTACACAGCGGCTGGAATGTTCGCGGTGGGGGGGGGGGGTCATCCTAGCTTGAAGTAGAATGAGAGCTCCGAGCACAGGGCACAAAAACTGATGGCCAGAGCGACATAGCATCTTTGTCGTTGGAGCCCCACCTTGACTTGTCTTGGACCCGGTCAGGCGAATCCATACAGCCTGAGCCTGCGACGGACGTTGAGTCGGCTGTCCAGCGGTATCCACAACCACGATGTCTTGAGCTCGGAGCGCGAACCACTTGAAGGATCCACCCTGGATGGCCACGATCTCGGATCGTCTCAAAAGAAAGAAGAACGCCAAGCACACTACCCCCCCATACGGCTTGGCCACGGGGATGATCCATGGACAAGCCTCGAAAGCAGGCTTCTAAGAGGTAGAGTGACACGGGTGCCTTGCGACGTCGGGGTGTGTCGAGACGGCTTATTCCCTTGAGAAGCATGCGGACGTGTGGATGCTCAATCGAAACGCGTATCATGAGGCGGCGAAGAAATGGCGAACGCCATGGAGCACCGCCATGATGGAGTCGCTCCGGATGGGGCCACCGGATCCGAAGCCAAACTGAAATCCATGTAAAACAAAGTCCGAGATGTGCTGCACCTTGTCAGTGAGGGTCATGCCATGAAGCCAGGGTGAAATTCCTCGTCGCGAAGCCCGCCGTCTCCACCTGTTAAAGGCTCGGTTGTATTGATCAAACGTGGAGTCGGCAACGGAGTGCGCGCGGAGAAATGTTGCCAGACCCTGGATGTCCGCCGTCGGGACCACCTGTGACCACCCAGGTGTTAGCGAAGCAAACACAGCTGCAAACGATGGGTTAGCGGGAATACGGGAGCCGGCGTCAGCGCGAGTATTTTCTGATCCGGCGATGTGAGACGCGGAAAAACGAAGCCGGTATGACGTTTCCCACCAGCTTAGCAGGCGGATAATGACTTGAGCCCTGGGGTTGCGCAAGGCCAGCTTGTTTTGCCATGCGACACCGGATGAATTGTCGATACGGAAGTGCACGTGCCGCGGCCTGCCGCCGATGGGACTGTCCGTGGACCATCGCTCTCCCCATGCGTGCACTGCGAAGGCACACGAGAGGGGCTCGCGGAAGTTGATGTCGAATCCGTTGGCCGCTCCAGTTTTGAAGTCCGCTATCAGCTTTCGTTCGGATGGAGTAAATGTGTAGGTCAGCGCAGTCTTAGCGAGTACGTCAAGCGCACACAGCCCGAAATCCGATGCGTCCATTTCGACCACAACATCTGGAGGTGGGAGGGCGTTGAAGTATCCCAGAGATACACCGTTCAGCTGAGGGTTGTGCAGGATAAGCCACCACCAGAGCAAGTCTTCTCGCATTGCGTCTGTGACGGAGACGCACTGAAAACGATGGAGTTGGACCTCGCGGTGGCGGAGGAGCTGAAGGAACGGTCGTGCGGCCCGAATACAAGTTACTACATGCCGTAAACTGCCCATTAACGACCGATACCCTATGCGAGTCAGTGTCGGGGAGCAGTAAGCAGAAGCGACATCTTGCGTGCCTTTTGAATCTTGGAAACGGGTAGTGCGACCACTTCTTCAACTGAGTCGAACTCCAATCCGACAACACGCTGGTGTGTCTTCCACTCAGTTAGTTTCTCAGTATTGATGGCGTCAGCGCCCAGAATGGGCACCATGGCGTAGCGGAGGGAGCGGTCCATTTCAGAACAAGTTGTTCCTAAATCCGCAGCTACGTTGATGTGGTCATCCACCCAGTGATAGCTGAAGAAACCGGCCGGGGAAGGTGCATTAGTATGACAGCCATGAACGTGGGAGATCGCACCACCGAAGATCTCATAAAATCCTGGAGAGACTGTCCATCCGAAAGGCGCGGACAGCTCGATCACCAGTGCGTTCTCCTCCTCGATCAGCCCGGCAAACAGGTAGACGCTGTTGCTGTGAATGCTAATATTCCGGAAGGCCGTAGCCACGTCGCCCGCCATCACATTGACTGGTACACCGGGGAATGCTTTCTTCGTTTTCAGGATCTCCCGGGCTACCGCGTCGCAGTGGACGTAATCAGGCTTGGTAATGCTGTCTTGATCGGTGCAATCGTTGATCGATGTTCCTTTAGGGTATGACAGATCATGGATCGTACGACCGGAAACCTTGGTGTCCTCGCTGCCCTTGTTCGCGACGCCGAAGGGGCTAATGATTATCTCTGGCCACTGCTCCAAAAAGATCCATGTCAAGGACCAGACACCTCCAAGCATCTTGCTCTCTCCTGATGTTCTTGCGCAGGATGTTGATTCTGTCCCGAGCAGAACCATGATTCACTGGGCGAACTGACTGCCGAGGCAGTGTTTCTCAAAGCTGAACTTCGACACCTTCTCGAGCGACCTTCTGCATCTGCCCTGAGTGCTTGTATTCTCTGTACAGCTCGTCTAGAACCGCCGGGACCAGATTCTTGTTCGGGCGATAGTCGCTCTCCGTTTTTCCCCGAACCAGCTCCACGAAAGCCGGTAGCGATAAAGCTGGTCGGCGTGCGAGCTCGACAGCGAGCGTTGCAATGGCTTGTTGAGCAAGTACGCAGGTCCATCCGCGCCTTCTTGTGTAGTAGGGAAACCAGATACTGGTGGCTTAATGCCGAAGCTGGCCATGGCCTTCCCGAGCGTAGCCGATTGTACTTCCCGGCTCAAGTCCCGTCGCCGGCGTGCATTCTCATGCACCTGGTCCGCGGTTTGACTTGAGACTACAGGGCGACGTGCGTTTCTTCCACTCCGAAGTATGTTTCCTGCGCCATCGCTGTTAGCCGAGTGTAGCTTCGAATCGCTCGCTGGACTTGCTTGACTTGTACCCGAAATCGAAGAGATGCATGCAGGTACATCGTGATTCATCGAGATTTGGACCATGGCAGACTTCGTATAATCGCGTCGGTTATTCCGTCGTATAACTTCGCCAGTATACAGATCATCTGGCATCAATGGGCTGCCCTCTGGTGGTCGTGTATACTTGGATGACTGTATAGACGAAATGGACTGTATAGTCAAAGAAGGCCGTATAACCGTAGGTGACTGTATAGTCGACCCAGACTGTATAGTCAAAAGAGGCTGTATAGCCATGGGTGACTGTATGGTCAACCCGGACTGTATAGTCAAAGGAGGGTGTATAGCCGAAGACTTCGTTTATCTCGATCCGCTAGCGCAGGTTCGGGTGAATTTGGAAAGCCGTGAACCCGGTACACGGGCAGGTGAGGAGAGGATTTTATTAGGAAAACGAGGACCTCCTGAAGAAATTTCTCGCTCGCGCGGCAAATCCCAATAGCAAAATGATTTTCATTTCGTGGTCACCGGACACAGCCCGAATCAAGAGCAAGATACTCTATGCATCCTCCAAGCAAGCTATTAAGCGCGCTCTCACGGGCATTGGCATATTCCTCACTGCCACCGACGCCTCGGAGCTGTCGAGCGAATACATCGACGACAACATTTCTATGTTTTTGTAGAAAGTCAGCTGATTGATACTTGTACGATTTAAGGGAGCATTGCAGCTCCAGCTCCGCCAAGTAAATTGCTTTTGTGAACCCTGACACGTACATGTATCAACACCATGCAAATAACATTCCCCAAAATTTGTCGGACAATGAAGCCATTTTTTTTTGTCAGAGTCGGACACAGTGTCTGACATTTTCTGAAAAAGCAAATTCTGTTCCCTATCTAAATGTAACGGGATGGAAGCAAATCGCGAATCTCGCAGAAAACGTCGGACAGAAATCCAACCGATATTCGGAAAGGGTAACAGTAAACTATCGGCCCACAATATCCGTTACCTCGTAGCTCATAGGGCTTGTTCATATCTTGCATGACTACATGAAATTTACTGCAGCTACGCACTTCTACAGAATTACCGGTAGCTTTAAATGAGCTTGCTAGCGAGGCTTCATGCCAGGTCTTTTGACCTTTAGTCTGGCCTAAATAATTATCCATACCAAATATGTAATTTGTGCTCGACGTACTTTCGCCTATGTCGTCAAAGCTAAGCAGGGGCATAGGTACTCATTTGGGAGGCTTACTAAACTACAACGGTGTCGACTCGGAACTGCAGTATTGAAAACGGACGATATAATTTGGTTGAATTCACGTGTACCTATGCCGAGCTTTCAGATTTCGTGCTCTAGCGAGATTGACGGGTGCCCAGACCAGCTGCACGTGAAACTAAATCGTTCCATAACTCGCAGCATGTCAGAAATCAACAGCCCACAACGCCTGCTGGCAGCGACTGAGTCTCATTCTAGCAGCTTTGTCGTTTCCGCGAGAATGTCGGGCGTTATTACAGTGCGGAGTATCCTTGTACATATTCCTAGCTAGATATTATGACAAATAGCAATGGCGGCGTGCGTAGCTGGATTCGCTGTGCGTCCCTCCGTCTACAACAAAAGCTGACGAGACCAATACATAGACGTCGTACCGTTAAGACTGTCATAATTGATACAGATTTGCTATTGTATGCCAGATGTCCGACGAATTCCGTCTAAGAATCATTTTTTCGCTGTAGCGAAAAAATCGTTTTGATTCCTTTTTTTCTTTTAATTTTTTTTTAAGAAAGAGGTTATTGTGAAAACCGGTCAGAATGCCCAATGGAATTGCATGTTAATTCCGAATTTTGAAAATGTTTTAATTTATTTAAGCTGAAACCGATTGAATATTAAAAAGAGTGTAAATCTGGAGTATGCGTCCTAAATGAGAGTTTACTTGCAACCAAGGATTTTAGTGGTGTCAATGGCAGATAGTACTGTCAGCAAGTCACTTCGGCTTTGAGAGTCATGTACGCAGCAGAATTCCGTTGGCGCGCTGTAGTGTTACATTATGCGTATGAAATACCGTGCGCAAGAGTTGGCCGTATTTTCGGCATCAGCGCGCGCACCGTTCTTCGGTGGTACACCACGTTCAAGAGGTCAGGCCACGTGAGCCCGCGAAAACGCCATAAAGCACCAACACTACCGCCAGACGTTCTTCGGTACATTGAGGCCTATGTGAAGATGCATCCCTGTTTCTACGTCGAGGAGTTGCAAGCGGAGCTACGCGGACGATACCACAGCAGCGCCTCGTCCATCCTACGAGTGCTAAAGTTTGAGTTAGGATTGTCGCGCAAGGTTCTTCAGCGTCGCGCCCGAGAAGCTGTGCCTCGGGAAATCGAGGACTTCATCAGTAAGATGAACTGTTGGCATCGTTACCCCGAACAACTCGTCTTCGTAGACGAAACGTCTAAGAACGGTTTAGACTGTATGAGAAGGTATGCGTGATCAGCTCGTGGGACCGCTGCCATCGTCCGCACTCCGTTTTCTCGTGGAAAAAGGGTAAGTGTATTGGCTGCTTGTGACGTGAGCGGATTCATTGCGTGGCGAACTACACCGGACACATTTACTCGCCTCAAGTTCCATCGGGCGTTTTTGCGCTCTATTACACCGCATTTGAATCCATGACCATTACCTAGGTCCATCGTTGTAATCGACAATGCCCGTATTCACATGTACGCTGAGCTTGCAGAAGCTGTTCACAGATGTGGAGCGATCCTACTGTATTTACCTCAATATTGCCCGCAGTTCAACCCGATAGAGGTAATGTTTGGGCAACTCAAACGGTGGCTGGGTAGATATGCTAACCTGGCATTCCTGCTGTATCCCGAGTTAGTTTTGAAAGTGGCCATGCGTGCATGCGTGAGGGCAGATGACATTGGCGTCAACCTTTTTCGCCATTGCGGATACGGGGATGGCGGACTGGAGAGATCTGTGTTTGCTAAACGGAGCGTAGCGAAGAAGAAAACAATATATATTGATGCATAAAATATATAGAAATCCCATCCTAGAACCCCGTTTTAGTCTTCTTGATGATCAACATCGTCGATGTCCTCCGATGGCTCCGGTGGCGGCACAAACGACGCGAAGATACCTTGTCCTAGAGCGTTATGGGGAGGCAGACCGAGTATCAAGCGCAGTGTTTGCACGTTGTAGGTCAGCTGTAATTCGGACTAGCCGTTAAGTCGGACAGGCATCGTGTGATACAGTGATTCGTGTAGGTCTTGCGCTGGCAACGCAGCTCCAACAGCATCCAAGTGCTGCATTTGACGGAAGGTGGCGCTCTCTAGAGGCGCTACAGGCGTTCCAGCGGGCTGACGAGCATGAGACACCGTCCAGTGCGTTCGCGCTATCTCACCAATATGGACGTCACTGCGCTCGGTTAAGAGTCGTCAATAGCCTCTGCAGCTTGTTGTTTACGCCCACGTGTAGCCCGACGTACTGTCGATTCTCCTGCTCTTGCCTCTTTAACTGCAAACACAAACAGCTCAAAACAAAAGGGACCGTCAGCCTTTCGGCGCCGTAAATGATTTGCTCGAGTCTGGTCCAGCTCGCGGTGCCAGTTATCCTCTGTTAAGGCCACAAAATCCTTCTGTGGGACACCAAGGCTTGGTTTTGCATATACACTGTTATCAGGGCGGAGTGTCCTTGCATCGTAACTTGCTAACGCAGGTTCCACGAGTGCTTCAACTTGCGCACAGAATTCTTGAAATTGCTTTTCGGGGTCGAAACGGAACTCGGGGTTTTCAACCCGCACCGTCGTTCGGCTAGTGTGTGCGATACCTCCAATCTTCACTGTGACCCGGGCGAGTGTCTGCATCTTAGCAAGAGCTTGTAGATTTATAAATGCTCGAAACCTAGGAATGCCGACTTTAAAGTCGATGTTTTGGCTTATTAATAACTAAATCGGTTGTGAAACCGATTGGGTGATAGTTCAAGGATCAACCAAAACGGAGTTCGTTTCAGAGTGGCGATATTTAAATAGATGTTCACTATAAATAAAAAAGCGATGACGAGTCTTAAATAGACTTTAAATCAGCCGATTTAGAAACCGATCAGACATTCCGACCGGTATTCACAATAAATCGGGCCATAAATCCTAGTTTTCTTTTTGATTGTCTAAATTAATTGCTTACAGCATGCCTCGCCGCACGCACCTGTCTGTAGCGCAGAAGGCGGAGCTGCGTCTATACTATCGTGCGCACCCGGGACTCACGCATGAGGACCTTATCCGCTGGGCGCAGGTGCGCTTCTCCGTCCTACTGGGGCGCTCCACGGTGGGCTCGATTTTGCGTGCGCCACAGGACACGAGTCTCAATCCGGCCGCCAAACGCAAGCAAGAGGGACGTTTCCCCCAAATGGAGCGGGATTTGTATCAATTTGTACTTCACTCGCCTGATCTGAGCCAATTAAGTGACTTGGTCCTGTGCGCAAAAGCCAACGAATTGCTCCAAGGGCAGCAATCTGTGACCAAGTCGTGGGTGTTCCGCTTCAAACAGCGTCACGCCTTCTCAGCACTCAAAAGTCTTCGTAAATGCATCGACGAGTATCAGCCACGAGATGTGTTCAATCTGGACGAGACGGGACTATTTTATCAAATGCCTCCGCGGCAACTTGGGAACAAAAGACCAAATTTGCTAAGTATTGCGCTCTGCTGCAACATGGACGGCAGCGAGAAACTCGAGCCCGTGGTGATCCACAGTGGCCCAAATGGACTTAACGGCGCTCAAATTCCAGCTCGACTGTACTCAAATGACCAAGCGTGGATGACAAGGGACAATTTTTCGGATTGGCTGCAAGCTTTCAACTCGGTCATGGAAAATCGACATGTCTTACTGTTGGTAGACTCTGCGCCGTGTCATGGGACAGAAGCGACGGATTTGGAGATGAGCAACGTCAAAGTTCGATTCTTGCCGTCCAATTTTCCGTCGTATCTTCAGCCAATGAGAGCGGGCATCATACAACAGTTTAAGATCAACGTGAAGATTTTGGGCGTTCAGTGGATGCTTGACCAACGCCGTGCAGCTGGTTCCAGTCACTTGGAAGCCAAGATGGGGCTGCTTACAGCTGTACAGCATATTGTGCAGTCGTGGCAGTATTCGATGCCACAAATGATTCGAAATTGTTGGGCTCATACAGGGATAATCTCCGGCGATATGGTGTTTGAGTTACAGCAACAGAATATGCCCAAGATGCCTCTAGATCCGTCAAGATTGGACGCACTGATTGCTCTACTTGGACTCGATGAATCTATCACTGGTTTACAGTATATCAACGCAGAGGAGAATGTGCCAGAGTGGGTTCCGTTCTCGGACGAGTTGCCTCCAGCTCCTCGATCTCGTCGTGCTAAACATCAAAGTAAACAACAAACAGCAACCGAAGAAAAAGAAGAGAACGAACCCCAAAACAAGCCTTTGAATGACGCCGAGGCGCTCACTGCTGCTCTGCAGTTATCAGCGTATGCATTTGCGAATCGAATCGAAGTCCCCGGTCTAGACCATCTCATCCAAGTAGCTCGAGAGCGATGCCACAATCGCCAGAATGCCTAAGCCAAGTACTGGGTCTTTTGGCTATCTGATGATACAGAATTGTTCACCACATCTACGATCCAGTCGTTGATAGCGGCCGCGATAGGGTCAACTCGAGTCTCTGGATGTTGTGTCCTCCTCCGGCGAATGCGAGACGTGGGCCAGCAAAGCACAACTCAGCAAGTTCCGTTGGAATCGCCTCCTGATGTACTCATCGCTCTGCGACCACGCAACTAACGTTGGCATCTTAAGCCGTTTGAGCAGCGCGACTTGCTCACGTGCCCAGGTCGAAGTCAGTAGTTCCAGCGCGAACAGCAGCAACGAAAGGATCCGCCGACCAGTCAGCAGGAAAGCGCAAGCCTTTGTGTAAATGGCCTTGACTGCTTGCGACGCGAGAGAAGCGAGGAAGGCGTTTCCGGAGTCGAGCATTTTGATCACTAGTGCGTTAGCTCGAGGACGCATCACGTGATGCGGACTGCAGCCAACTGGGGCTAGTAAGGCCAATCCACGGATGTTGATGGCAGCTTTTGACTTCGCTACATTCATTGCTGCCATGTTGATAGCCGTTTGGGCGCCGAATGAGTGACCCACTAGGAAGACGTTCTCGTTGAAACTTATAAGCTGCTGCAGTGCACTGAACGTCAGTTGAGCTGTCGAAAGCGCGCTGTTACTTTCCAGATAGTGCGACTTGGCTACAGTGGATCCTTCGTATCCAGGGAGATTGATGCCAACAATTCGCACTCCTGGACGCTGTACTAACGGAATGAGGTAGCGGAAGTCTTGGTAGCTACCAGGAGCGCCATGCAATAAAACAATCGTCACTGGTGTGTCGGTGCCGCCGGTTTTCGGCTGGATATCCACGTATTCAATCTTGCAACGGTATTTGATGTCGATGTACTCGGGTAGTGGAAGTGGCGGAGGAGCCGACCGACTCCCTCGTGGCACGAGTTTCTTTTTGCTTGGAAGAAAGCTGAGGATCGAATATTGCTGCGAATGGACAGGCTTTAATCGGGAAAATCGTCGCAACATGTTCACTTGGAAGTCGGAGGCGTCGACTTGCGAAGTGCAAATTCACGTGTGAGCTCCAGTGATAGGATTGCCATTTTTCGTCATTCTCGACAGGATTCCATTCCGACGTCTCACTCACGCGAACGCTGTTTGCAGCGTGTGAAGATTTCGTGGTCATACTGTACAATCACGCAAACTCTGTTCACGCGGATAAAATAGCAGTAGAATGATACCGGTATTGTTAATTATTAATAGAAATAAGGTTTTTGTGGATCTACGGCAAATGTTGGATCATTCCGGTCTCAAGTGACTCGCACCCGCTCAGGATTGACTGAATCCATGAGCTCATAGCAGCAGCGACTTGTTCGACTCTAGTCTTTTGAATATTGTGGCCACCTCCAGCAAATTCCAACCGTGGGCCGTGGTGGGAGAGTGTGCCTAATTCTTCTGGAATTTCAGGCTCGACAAGCACATCGTCAAGTGCCCAAGCGACAAACACAGGCATTCTAGATGCCTTCAGGAAATTAGCCTGGGTTCGGATCAATGGGAACTTTGTAGTGCCCGCTCGGATCACAGCAGATACACACGACGTCGCTGGTGTTCGTCTGGGAAAGCCAAGAAGTTCCGTGTACAAATATTTGACAAAGCGTGTTGTTAACCGAACAATCACAGTACTGCGAGATCGTAGGAGTGTTACCAGCATCTTTATCGGGATTTCTTTCACCATTCGTTGAGGAACACATCCTGCCGGTGCCAGCACTGCAATCCCTCGAAGTCTGATAGTGTTGACGTTATCTCCAGCTATTCGCAGTGTCTCGTTCATTGCTGCGATGTTAATTACCGCGTGGGCACCAAAGGAGTGACCAACGAGGAAGATATCACTTCCATCCGTTTCTATTGTGCCACAAAGTAGACGAATCGCTTGTAGCACCACTTCGGCTGTTCGTAGCGCTGATACTGTCTTTAAGTAATCCGCTTTCTTCACCTCCGAGCCCACGTAGCCCGGAAGGTTAACGCCAATGAGACGAAGGCCAGGTTGCTGCTCTGCAAGCATTGGGATGAGGTAACGAAAATCTTGAAAACTTCCAGGAGCGCCATGAATACACAGAACTGTTGCTGAGATGTGATCCTTTTTTCGTTGTGTTGGCTCGACGTCAACGTACTCGATCTTGCAGATATTGTCGATTTGGAGATACTTGGGATCAGGAAGAGGTGGCGGCGGAGGTCGAGGCTCGTGCACAACACGAGGAGATCTACAACAAGGCAGGATACCCAAGAAACCCGTGACTGGCATAACTTTTGATGACTGTAGGCCTCATATCATCAGATCGAAATGTCTATTCATGAATACCTAAGAATAAATTGCGACTTTAAGCCTTTCTCCCAGGTGCCTTTACGCTGCGCTTGAGACTGGTTCCTCCTCAAGTTTGCCTTTGGCTACGACCTGTTCGACCCACTTGGTGATTGCGGTCGCAATTTCATCCGCGCGAGTCTTTTGTAGGTTGTGGCCACCACCGGAAAATTCTAGGTTTGGGCCACCCGGACACAACTTTGCGAGTTCTTGTGGGATCTCAGGTTGAATATGCTCATCGTTCTTTGCCCATGCGACGAGAGTGGGAGTTTGAAGACTGCCCAGCAGCTTGGCTTGGTCTCGAATCAGGTCGAAGTCTGTTGTACCCGTCCGGATCACTGCCGAGACGAATAACTCTGCTGGTGAGTTACTCGGGAAACGCAGTAGCTTGGTGTACACAAATTTGGTCATGTACGTGGCTGCACTAACAGCCCACGAGTTCTCGGACTTGAGCATCTTGATCATGAGCGCAATAGGCCCCAGCTTCAGACTTTTGTGAGGTACACAACCTGCAGGAGCCAGCAAGGCCATTCCACGAATGGCAACACCTTGCGTCTCCGTTGCATTCAACGCCGCCATGTTCATGACTGTGTGAGCTCCGAATGAATGTCCAACCAAAAAGACGTCGTCATCTTCTCCGTTGGCGCCACAGAGCTGTCGAACTCCATTCAGTACCACTTCAGAGGTTCGGAGAGCGTCGACAGTCTTCATGTAGCGAGCTATCTCGACCACAGAGTTGCCACAACCGGGGAGGTTGATCCCAATGATACGAAGACCAGGGTGCTCAGATAGAAGCGGAATGAGGTAGCGAAAGTCTCGGTAGCTACCGGGAGCTCCATGAACCAGAACGATCGTCGCGACCTTAGCCGTATATGGTTGAATTTCGACGTATTCGAGTTTACAGCAGTCCTTTATCTCCAGGAACTTTGGTTCTGGAAGTGGTGGAGGTGGAGCCCGATACTCTCGCGCGACCAAAGTCGTTCGTTGGGGTAGAAAACTTGGAACAGAAGAGACAATTGAGTAGCATTGGCGACCAGCGTATCCAACGCAGCCCACAGAAAGCGACAACACTTGGTAGCTTATCGAAGCCACGCGATTCCATAGCGTCATCTTCACTTTGAACGGAAAAAGGAATTGTGCATGTGTGTTATCCCATGAAGCTTTCTTAATCCCATCCACTTGCATAGGGTACTCAAAAGGTTTACAAGACAAGATGGTAATCAATCAAAAGTTTGTTTATTGGCAACATAATGGCAAGGGTTGGAGTGTGTGCTCTTTTGTCTCACCCTCTTGATCTAATACTTCTTCTATCCATTTACTCAACGCGTCTGTGATTTGGTCTGCTCGAGTCTTCTGCAAGTTGTGCCCTCCAATTCCAAATACTAAGCGCGGTCCAGGATGACATAGTCGAGCAAGTTCCTCGGGTATCTCTTCCTCCATAAACTCGTCGTTCTGTGACCAGGCAACAAGTGACGGCATCTGCAGCTCTCGTAGAATATCAACTTGCTCGCGGATCACATTGAAGTCGGTTATTCCCGCACGGACAAGACCCGCGATATAGTGACCTGGTGGCTGGTCACCAGGAAACTTTAGCAGTCTCGTGTAGATCGCCTTGATGAAGTGCGGCGTTAATGAAGAGATCACGGGGTTTCCTCAACGTAGCATATTCACTACCATTGCACTCTCATGAGGTCGTAGCACTTTATGAGGCCGACAGCCAGCAGGAGCCAGCAATGCCATACCTCGAATTATGAGCGCCTTCTTGTGAATTTCTGAAGCATGTAACGCTGCCATATTGATCACTGAGTGTGCTCCAAAAGAGTGACCGACGAGGAACACGTTGCTATGGCCTTCGTGCCCGTTACAGAGCTTTCCCACAGCTTCTAGAACTAACTCAGCACTAGGCAACGCGCTTATGCTGTCGAGATAATTCTCTTCAGACAACTTGGAGCCGGCGTAACCTGGCAAGTTAATAGCGAGGATCCGCATGTGTGGATGCTTCAGCTTTGGAATCAAATGACGGAAATCGTTGTATTGTACCGGCAGTTGGGATCGATCACCTAATTCAATCTGCCGTAACTTTTGCTCTAGACCGATTTTTTTGAAATGGTTTCGTTTATTGGAATATTCGCCGAAAGCTCATTCGACTGGCGGAAAGGCAGAGTTTTAGAACCAATAGGAGATGAGGAAACCGCCACCGAAAGACCTTACTCGCCAAAAGCCTAGATCATCGTCTTGTCACTAGGGTAGGGCTGGCCTTTTTGTCCATATCATTGATGAGAGCTTACAAAAAGCAAGATAGAATATTAACAAAATAAGAGGGTCGTGTTCGAGATGGTCGAATTCGTCGAATACCAACAAGTGATGCATTCGGCAATTATAGTATGGTGTGTGACGCACGCATGCTTTATGCAAAAGAACAGTACCAGCGTGTAGTATAAACACACGCCTTCCTGTTCGCGCCGAGAAATCTTTCGTGCGACATGTTCTCGACATGCTGTGCTGTACGGAACCAGTGTTCTCAAAACCTTTCCCATTGCCTGTTTTGGCGTCGTGTTGCTTTAACCGTGTCTAACTTAGCAGCTTAAGCTCACCCCTTAGCTCATTGTGTTCTCCTTTGAAAGATCAAGAAATTAGCGTTTAGTTTGGTGAGTTTAGCCAAATATTGGTTGTATATTGTATAGCGTCATTTTTAAAATCTTCGTGATCGATCCCAATCTGCCGGTACAATAGCTGCCTGGTGCACCATGGACCAACACGATTGTCACTGAAGCCTCGTGACTGTGTAGAGTTTCTTCCAATGATGGAATGTCGATGTACTCAACTGTACAGCGACCGCGAACGTCGAGGTACTTCGGTGAAGGAAGCGGCGGTGGTGGAGCTCGTACTTCACGTGTCTTCGCCTCCACTCGAGGAAGGAAATTCCAGCGACTATAGGACTTCACACACGACAGCAACCGAGCATGAGGAACGCGTAGCATCTGCAGTGGGGCCTGCACCTGGCGAGTCCGAGGCGATGTCGACTCAACACTTCGGTTTATGAAACGACCATCGTAAACACGTGCCGATCACAAATCGCCGTCACTTGCGAATCAGAAGTCAAGAAGCAAAAGTTGCCAAGACAAGATGAAGGGCGTTATCAGAGTTTTTCGTCCTGTTACGAGTGTTGCAAGACAACCAGGTGGTGTAAGACTGGCTGCGCGAACTCCCTGTTCAATTTTGGGCGCTAAGCAAAGCTTTGTGTCTTCACTTTCCTTGCATTTCTCGATTGGTAAGCCGCGTTGGGCTTCACCAGCTCCGCTTCCGGAACCTCAGCTCGTGGACGTGGATGGCAAGTGTAAAATCGAGTACATCGACGTCAAACCGGCAGAATTGAGTGCCACGACGCCGACGTTGGTGCTGATTCACGGCGCCCCGGGAACGTACAGAGACTTCCGCCACCTGATTCCGTTACTGAAAGACCGCGGCGTTCGGGTGGTTGGCGTCAACTTGCCTGGGTTTGCAGGCTCGACGATTCTAGACACGACCAACTACTACGACCACATCAGTGCATTCCCGTCCGTACAGCTCACGTACAAGGCCTTGCAGGGTGTGCTGAAAGACTCGGACAACGTGTTCGTGTTGGGCCACTCGTTCGGTGGCCACGCAGCCGTCCACTTTTCAGGAATCAACGCGGATGAGCAGAGAATTAACATCAAAGGACTGGTACTCCTCGCTGGAGCGGGACATCGCCCCCATCAAGCCCTGAGTCCACGTCTAAACGATTTCCTGTGGCAGATGCTACGGTCTGGTGTGCCTATGATCGAGAGCACTTCCAAGTGGCTCGTCCGACAGCTCTACATCAAGTCGTTCAAGTTCCCAGACAGCAAACTGCCCGACTACTTCACGGCTGGCATCGTACGGTGCGCCACAGCGGACTTCCCGTTGTTCGCCAAACATTTAGAGAAGAATCGGTCGCTGCCGAGTTTCTTGGCGTGGGCTAGAGATGACGCACTGATTGAGGAAGAAATCTTCCTGGATGTAGGTGCTGCCTGTCATCCAGGCCCTCGACTAGCGTTTGAGAATGGAGGACACAATGTGCAGAAGACCAAAGCTGCTTTCCTCGCCGACGAGCTCACCGATTGGATGAACAACGTCGTGCAAGGCGGAGAACCAAGCGAAATTTACTCCAACAACGTGGAAATTCACCCCTAAGCACAGAATTTGATGCAAAAATCTGTTAAACATTGGACAGCCACCTCTGCAACTTGACCATAATAAATAGGTTGCAGCCATGCCTTGGTCATCAACGAGAATGTAGCCATCTTGCATTTGGCCAAATTCCCCTATCCCCTTCCTTTTTTTATTCGTCAAAACTGCTCTTCAAGCGTCAATCATTGGTCATTTTCAAGTGTACCAAAATTTCGGCACTTTGTCGCATGGGGAAGAATCAGTCTTCCAGATTCCGCATTGGCGTTCTCGACCAGCCCTCTGCACTCTTCTTATGACGCTCTCTTCGCCGACGCTCTGGAGTCGCAGCCGCAGTGGCAGTGATCATGCGAACTACTTGGCCAAGCCTCGCCGCGCTCGAGGTAGTATGGACTCAACAGCGTCCTCCGCCAGCGGCGGTGGCAGCGCCAGCAGCTCTGTCTTGCGCGTGTCCAAAGAAGTGGAGAACATCGGGGCGCGCGTACCCATGTCAAAAAAGCGCGTGACCTGGCGCTTCGTACTTGCTGGATCGGAACAGGTTCATACAGTGATGCTGGAGCACAGCCGCATCTCGGCCAAGAAGCGCCTGAAACTCGACGGCCGCCGCCTATTCAGCTGTGACCAATACGCGACCAACTGGCACTATGATTTCCACGTGGGGAACGACACGCTCACACCTTTCCGCGTGGTTATCAGAGACGCCAAGTCGTCCGTAGTGGACCAAGGGAAGCTCGAGACGGTCTACGATCTGCTAGCCGAAGGTGTCCACTGGGACCAGCTGGCGGAAAGATTTCTGCCAATCGCTCATCGTCACCATACAGGGTCCGTTTGGAGCAGCGACATGTATGTGCGTCGCGTGGAGGACACTCGCGGAGAGCCGTTAAGTGACGGAGATGACCGTCCTCCTGGCATGTTACTAACATGGACATTTGCCTTTGGAGTGAATGGCAGTATCCACAAATTGGAGCTCCGAGATCTTGAAAAAGGCGAATTTGTGGTGGTTCTGGACTGCCGCGAACTTAAGAGAGTGAGCTTTGACGATATCCATGCGGATATGTGGGAGTTTGAGTACGATCTTGAAGACCAGCATGAACTGGACCTTGTGGTGACGCTGGTGGACGAAGAGAAGACGTACGATTTGTTCATTGACGGTAGTGCTTGGGGCGACATTAGCCAGACCAACTTTGTGCTCGAGTCTGGGTGGTATCCCGTGTACTCGCGCTCTCGTAGTGCCGTCTACTTCCGCCATGAACAGACAGGAAACACCCAATGGGAGAAGCCGATTGTTGACCGCGAGGATTCGCGTGCTAACCGGCCGATTCAGAAGTTTGAGCAGGTTTCTCCTGGATCCCAGGGACTGGACGATTTGATCCGTCAAATGCACACTGCGTCGGTGAAGGAAACGATCCAGGAGGAACCTGAGAGCGAACGTGAACATGTACCTCAGTTGGTGCCTATGAAACAGCCATTGCAACCAGTACAGGAAGTTCCTGTAGCGCTGGAGAGACAGGAAGTGCAGGAAGCCAACCTTATTGACTTTTCCGAAGTTGCAGTGCACTCGTCACCTCTGAAACCGAAGAGTGGATGTGAAGGGTTTGATCCGTTTAACCCTGCAACACACACGGAATTCGTCCAAAAGGAGCAGAATAGCAAGCAGACACAAGCACCAGTGGACTTATTGAGCCTTTAAAGGCTGCCAAGGGCTTTGTTGGTGAGTCATGCAGTGCGTTATTTATGTTTAGGGATAAGTTGATAGTTGCATTCAAAGTGAGCAGACAAGAAAAAGTCTGTTGGTTTCCTGGTAGCTGGATGGAAAAGCTAATTGAGAAGTTTCTTGATCAAGTCATTGAGTGGCTCTTGTTCGCGTTTGTCTACGAGGTCGAACTGCGTGACGAAGGCCATGAAGTGTTTAAAACACGAGTTGAGGTGTGCTTCGGCGCCGATGCTGACGATCTTGTCGAAGTGCGAGTAGTAAACGTGTGCGTAGACTCGGAAGAGACGACGGAAAATGTTCTTGACTACAGACAGGAAGCCGCGGCAATATGGAACTCCTTCACGTGTTGGGAAGAGCGTCTCGTCACTCAGCAACTCTTCCACCCACGTCATGAGCATGTCGATGTACTCGGGTGCTGCGAGTTTGGCTGGTGTTTTGTACTCTTTGTTGTCCTTCCACAGATACTCAAATTTGGGCCCGGCTCGCATCTCTGGGCAGGATTCGCACGTACAAAACTCGAGGATTGTGCCGTACACGATGCTGATCTCATTGAAGAAATCTACCGCTGTTATGAGAACAAAAAAAAAACGTCAGCAGCGAATTCTATCTAGGAAGGTTCAAAATAGACGAGCATACTGTGGACAGCGAGCCATTCGTTCAGGTCTTCTCCTTCTGGCAGCGCGACAGCATTCCTCATATCACCACTATCAATACAACGTCAGTATAAACGACTTTTCATTTGCAACTTCAAGCAGGAGTGAAGGTCGACCTACTTGCCCAGTGTGGCCTGTGCATGTTTGTGCAGGTCGTAGCGCTTCGTGCCGTGGCTGTGGCTCTTTTGCGGCCGGAAAGTCTTGTTGCGGTTGAAGAGGTTGTTCATTGCGATTACACTCGTCCCCAACTTGGCAAATGAACAAGTCCACGCAACTTTTAGCCATGTGCAAAAGTCGCGGCCACAAATAGCTCAACGGCTCTGCTAAAATTGGCATTGATTTGGTCAATAAGAGCATTTCCACCGGTTTCGATCAAGCTAAATTTGATTTGGACGTAGACCAGGCACTATAAAGTCGTGCAGGAGGCCGAATGGTGCAGAAAACGGCCTATTTTGGGCTATCCATCAACTAACCGACTATTCAGCTCACTTGTTATTTGTAAACCGTTTGACTGCCTTTTTGTCGAGGTTTAGTTGAACTGTGAAAACTTTATTGCGCCTTTGTTTTGGTCGGAACCGGTGGAAATGCTCTAAGTTCGCACTTCGCGCTAAGTTCGCGGCAACGCTCTGGCGCAACATTTTTGAGTCTTTCACCTTCGGGTCACCTTCACGAAGCCATCCGGATAGCACACAAGTCCCATGATCCGCAGCATCCGGGACCTCGTCGCTCCCGAGGACGTGGGGGTCACGCTGCCCCACGAGCACGTGCTGCATTATATCGGAGCTATTGCAGCAACCGCTCCTTCCAATGCAGACCTTGATATCCGGGTCGAAGACCTGATCGACTATCGTCAAGATCCTTTTGCCCACAGCGCTCGCAGTCTGCTGATGCAGAAGGAAGACGAAGCTTTTCGAGAGCTGGAGAGGCTGCAACAATTAACATCCAACAAGTTCAAACCCTTGGTGGTGGATGTGACGCTCCCAGTTGAGGGACGCGATGTTTTTATGAAGGAGCGACTGCATCTGGCCGAGAGACTGAAATATCTGCATCTACTGACCGTCTCGACGTTCGAGATCGAGAGGATTAACGAAAATTCTGCCATTGGGTTATCGACAAAGGAGCAAAGCGAACGTATTGCTAAAACACTGGAAGCAGAGCTGATGTTTGGAGTGGAGAGTGGAGGAAGTGTGGCGTTCCCTGGAGCCATATACCAGCAGATTTGTATGAATCGTGGAGAGCTTAATGCAAAGGAAGAAGCCCTCGTGCAGGGTTTGGCGCTGGTAAGTTAAGGTAAACATATTCTGTAAAAATACGAATGTAACTAACGTTTTTTATGCTTGATAGGCTCAATCGAGAACGCATGCTCCGCTTTACTTGTCGTTCTCAATCGGCGAGACAAGTGGAGATTCTGATACGAAGCAGGCGATTCGAGTTTGGATTCTTGCACTGTTGGATGCCGGAGCTGACAGGAAGAAGCTTGTTGTTTGTCATGCGGATCGTTGGTGTCACGAAGGAGCTGACTACGCATTTCTACTGGAACTCCTTGACTTAGGCGTGTCGATACTATTCGATATGATCGGCCTGCTGGCTGTTAGCGATGTGATGACGATCAATCTTTGTCTTTCAAGTACGTCAAAGCCCAGCGAACTTGTGGACAATGAAGATCAACAACCTCCTTCTGATAGCAGTCTTGGCAAGTGGATTGCAAAGCTGATGAAGATCAAGGCTCAGTATTCCTTCCAGATTCTCTTGTCTACGAACGTGCATCAACGGGTTCAATACTGTCGTTATGGAGGTGGAGGCTACACATATTTGTTTGACCATTTTAAGCGCCGTCTTCTGCGTCAAGGCGTCTCTGAAGCTCAGTGGGAACAGGTCGTGCATACGAATGTCGTAAATCTGTTGGCTTGGTATGTACCTCCCGAAGCTCCACCCATTCCAAAAAATTATCTGCAGTGCTCAATTTGTGAAAACTTTTTCGAACCAATCGAGGGTGAGTATTTCACAAAGTTTACCTTCATCTACTGCGGTACCAAGTGTCTCCGTCGTCATAGTCGACAGAAGTTCGCCCCGATTCCACCAAAGTCATAGACTTTTTCTTGGCTGTGTGAAAACAGGGAGGATTATTGGTCACTCGTGGCTCTGATTAACAGATCCGGACAGCATCGGGGGGTGTTTTGATCATTTGACCCACTTAAACTCGGAATTTTTAGGTGATTATTGCACCAATCGATAGATCTCGATGAGTTTTTTTACCCAATCACCTTGTTAGTTTAAATGGAGCAAAACTAGGTGGACTACAGTCCCAAAAGTAGGAGCGACGGAGGACCCCCATACAAAAATCTAGTCAAATGCCCAGCAAATCCAAGAATTCGGCATGAGCAAGACGAAATGCTGCCAGCGGAGATTTCGTGCGCCACAGTGTAGTTCATGACATGTAGGTGTGAAGGTGTGGTAGTACGAGCTAAGTTGATAATTTGATGCGGTTGGCTGCGGGTCTCGGCGTCAGCTACCGCCCACATGGCCGCGCGAAGAGCTCGCGGTCACTTCTGCCAAGTTTCCGCTTTGTGCGAGATGCAATAATGATGATTTGCTTGTCACTAGATAACAGCAGGAAATTTGTAAGTTGTGCCGCGAGTTTTAAGGCGCATGTTGCTGTGTTGGGCCTACTTCTTAATATTTTTGCAAGACGATTACAAGCATGTATAATACAGCTGCACTTCATCAGCACCCCCCGATGGTGTCCCCCACTGTAAGCTCGATAGCAACGCAACTGCGTGTTCAGGCATCCTCTTCTTAAACGTGTGCTGGAATGACTTTACTTGACGGAATTGAGATTTCACGGCGTTGCGTAGCTTAATATTCTCACTTTCGCTGGCTTGTCGGCGCATATCTTGGCACTCAGCAATGCGTTTCCACATTAACACCCCACTTGTGTTCCTTAACTGTCGCTTCATGGTTAACGTGTTGACTTTAGAGCCATCTCGCTGCCTCGTTTCATTTTTGCTGCCTTTTTGAGCCTTTGAAGTCTGAAGGATAATCGATTGATGACTTCGTGGATACGATAGACTTCTTCCTTTTGCCGCTGACTCCACGTTTGTTCGAACCTCCAGTTGCTGAGATGAACTACGTGAGTTGAAACGCTGCAAGGGTGGGTCAATTGTGATCACCGGGACGTCTAAGCTCTGTTTGCCACTTCGTACTCAGCTAAGAACGCCTGCACCGACGATTCCAGTAGCAAGAAATCGTCGTTTTTCGGTTGCATTAAAGTTGACGATTCTGGAAGTGATACTGTGCATTGGGTGCCTTCATAGCCCGTCCTAACGACTTTTATCACCCCAAACCCTAGGCATTAAAACAACCATTAAACACCCTGATAAAAACCTGGATGGTTAATGAGACCAAAAAGTGGTCTCACCAAACAGCCCGTTTGATATCCTTTAATATGCACCCTAAAATAGCAACTGATTAAACAACAGCTTATTTTTTAAATTGAAGATGAGCGATCTTCAAACGCCGTGGGCGCGAGTTTTCGCGCGCGCGAATCCAGGACTTCGGATTCATTTCAAGATTTCTCTTGTCCTGCGCAAGCTCGCCTGCTATCTCTTCCTGGTCACCCGCTCGACTACTTTCCACGTGGGTCTGATTAGGTCATCTTCCCTACTTATAAACCTCGACTGATACCTAAGTTGTTTAATGGTTGAACAGAATGGTTCGCAATTCTGAAGTCAAAGGTTCTGCGGGTTGCGCCCGTGGACGACCTCGCTCTGAGCGGGAGAAACGAACAAAAAAGGGTTCTTGCGTGTCTAGAGAATTCGATTGGATTTCGTCACACCAAGAGCTTGAAGATTTCTGAGTACACAGACGCTACTTCATCTACAACTGTGGCGCGGGGTGTCTGCCCACTTGCCGTCGTTAAGATCGGGTCGTGCTATCGCTCACCCTCTCATCAAGGAAGGGGTCGCGATGGAGATCGCTCCTATATCACAATTTGATCTGTCTAAAAAGCCCACTGGTCATTCAACGCGCTCTGCTCGGCGTGTCTCGACGGAGAGTACCATCACGGAACCGTCGTTTTCTACTAGTCCGCGCGTACATCTCGCTCCCAGCTCCCCTCTTGTCTCGTCGAGTCAGAGCACCATCACGGAGTCGTCAGTGGCTGTCAGTCCCCGTGTTGGACTGGGTTCTGAATCTCCGTTCGCATCTCCGTCTTCGAGCGGCCCGCAAACGGCTTGATCAGCTCCGTGATCTTCTCCTGTAAGCCTACGGCGTGCTGGTCCTACACCAGCGTCTCGGAATATAACGCCAGATTCTACGTTCTCATCTGCAGCGACGATCGCTCTGTGGAATCCTCAGTTGAGTAGTCCCGAGCTCACCTCAAAGCCGCCGCGCCGCTCAGTGACTCCAAGACGGTATCTGGAGTGTTTTGAGTCCGACGACTCCGACTCCGACGCGTTAGCCCCGTCAGGCTCTCCGATTCCGTCCCTACGTCGTCTTTTCCAGCAAGCCTCAGATGCAAGCTCTCCAGGCTTTGGGTTTCTCGGGCCTGACGTACCTGCAGCGGGCTTCGAGGAGTGGCTCGTGGAGCCATGGCCTACTCTTGTGGCGTCAGCTTAATCCGCGCCGTCTCCAATTTCCTGGACTAGATTCTGGTTCCTCAGGTGGACGCGGTTGTGGATGCACCACTCGTTGTAACGCTCCTACCTGCCTAAATGCTCGTCACAGCCGGTTTTGTGCTGAATACAACTGCGCCTTCGCAGGAGATTGTGGAAATTCTCTTCGAGAAAGCCGAGCACTGGTAATCAGCAGGAACAGCCGAGCTGGTATGCGTGGCATCGTAGTCACATCGGCTATTCCGGCTGGAGAAGTCATAGGACAGTACTTCGGGGAGCTTCAGTTGCTCGGAAAGCCTCGCAAGAACGAGGCTCCGTACTCGAGGTATACAATGCGCCTGAAAACGCAGACGAAACCGAAGAAGTACGTCGGTATTGAGGCCAAGGATGCAGGAGGGAAGATGCGGTTACTCAACCATTCCTGCAATCCGTGCGCAAGGTTCCATGAGGTGCAAAGTGGGGGCCGATTGACGGTCGTGGCTGTAACGATACGCGATGTGTTCCCCGGTGAGGAGGTGACAGTATCGTACGGTCAGAACTTATGGTTACTGTGCAGGTGTGGATGGCAAGGTTGTCAACACCGCCACCTCCAACACTTACCCGACATACCATCGTCCGCCAGCAATTCGTGAGGGCAGTACTTGTCTAAGATTACATATGAGAATGTAGTGTACTGTTCGTGTGCTTAAATATAATGTTTCTTTTTTTTAAATTAAAGTATTGCAGTTGGGTATAGTGTTTTCCAAATATTTGATCCAGCATAGAAATAGAGAGTTTTGGCTCGTGTGTGGACTACAAAGTCACCTTCATTCCAGAAAAAGATACAAGACGAACACAAGAGGGGAAAAGATGGTCGGCGTAAGTATTGAGCCCTCGCTTTTGATTATCCTGTACAACGCTATCTTGTGACACATAATGTTTTTGCGGATCAGAGAGGAAGACGCACAGGCTACCAAAACTACGGCGTGGAGGAACAAATGCTCCTCTGCACTGTGGTGGGTAAGTGCATGCCGACAGGACGGAATACGTGGGAGGCGGTGGCTGAAGAGTACAACTCCCGACGTGCTCGTAGTTGAGCTGTGCGGGATTTCGACTCCCTGCGCAGGAAGTTCAGGAATTTGTACGGGAAGCCAAAGCCGTCTGGTAATCAAGGGGAGGAGATACCAATACGGTATCGTCCGATCCTTTTAGCGCATGAAATCCAAAGTAAAAAAGAGCTGAAGGGGGGAGATCATACGAGCCACGACGGTCTCGACGATGGGGACGACGACGATGATCTGCCATCACAAACGCAGACAGCCTCTGGGGACACTTCACAGAATCGCAACGAAGACGATTCAGTCATGCCTGCTGAGACTGAAGAAGAGTTGGAACGAGCTGGGAATGAGTCTATTCAAGGCGGTGGTCCTGTACGTACACTCGACCTTCAAGGGGGAGACACTATACACTCTAGCGGAGCTATTGTTACTAGACAAGGAGTGTCTGATGTATCATTTGCAGAAGACGTGTGGTCCGACGACGAGCAGGACCTCGACGACTCGTCGAACAAGGAAGCCGATGAGAGTGCCACACCCAACGCCACGATGACAGATTTCCGTGAAGCCACCGGCACTTCCGAGCCCTTGGTTAGCCAACGGACTACGGACCGCCCTCCGACACCGGGAACTCCTAGCACACCACAACAATTTGCAGGTGATAGGACGACACTACTCAGAGATCCAGCAAGATTCCTTCGCGACGCGGAAGAGGAGACGTCATCAAACAAACGAATCTCTAGCAATAGGCTTGGAGGAGGTGACCTTCGTGTTATAAGAGATAACCTTGACGAACTGCGGCGACCAAGTCCGAACAACAAGAACAAGAAAGGACCCTCCGACGGCTCATCGGGAAGCTCGACGTACATGACGAACAAAAGAGTGCGTACTGGCAAACGAATGGACCAGATGGAGAGCAAATGGAATCAAGCTGATTCACATAGATCTACGGCTGTAAACGAAAAGCATGGCCTCCTAGTATATCTTCGAGAAGAAGCCTGTAGGCGATCTGAAGAATAGGATCGCCGCAGAAGAGAGGAGCGCGAAAAGCGTCTTGCACTCGAGAGAGTTGAGAGAGAGAGGAACGAGAACGCAATCGCCGAGAGGAAGCTGCTGCACAAGAACTAAGACGCCAACAAGATATCACTGAGAGTCGAGCTCGTCGCGAAGAGTGAATGTCTCTACAACGAGAAGAGGCGCGTAAGCGCCACGAGCTGTTCATGCTGCTTATGTCAACGCTACAAAGAGCGAAGCCAAGCTCTGATTAACAGCACTATCCAAAAAGGTAGGAACAAAACCAAACTTAATCCATTTACTATTCGTTGTCATCTCTGAAATGAAAGTGAGTTGTTCTAATTTGACTTATACCCACAGTTCGCACTCTATAGTTAGAAAGACGAAAGAGATTGTCCAAACGCTGTCGCCGTTTACCCTTGTCGTAGGGCAACGGTAAGAGAAGCCTCTTGTAGACTTTCTCCACCACGCCCATACCCCATTCGGCACTTTGCCGGACGAATGTGATCGCTGCAGAGAGCTCTTTTGCTGCCTCGCGAACGGGAGGAACCAATCTTCCAAGATTTCCGTCCTTCAATGGCGTTAAGAACTTTCCAGTCATATCAGAGCCGCAAGGAAAAGCGCTGTCTGCCACAACCCCTAGCCATGGGTCTGTATTCAATGTAGTGTCCAGCAACAGTCGCCGGAAGCCCAGGCTAGTATCCGAGTCGTTCCAGCTTCCGGGACAGTTGTGCTTCGCCCAAACAATGAGCCCATCGGCTCCGAAGCACAACGTCCCGGTCACGAAGACTTGGTGAAGCCATCCGTCGTAGTGGGCGTTCTGGACGTCGGAATGTGGAGGTTCCTGAATCTAAAATAAAATTTAATTAATATAAAAAATTACGTTATTTTAAACGACCACTTACCCGGTAGTGCTTACCGTCCAAGAACCCCCAAGTGTACTGAAGTATAGGCTCGCGCTGAGCGACAAGAGCTGCGAGGGCTCTCTGACGGTGCAGTGACGGCCAAACTATACGTGCCAGCCTAAACCCTTTTAAAGGCTTGTGCTAGTGAGTCTTCCGCTGCGTTCAAAACACGCGTAATAGTAGAGGGAGGAATCCCAAACTCTTTGCACAACGAGCGCGCTGCATCGAACCTACGTAAAATGCAAGAAGAAGCCCCAGAACCTGATGGTGATTCTGGAGCTTCCGTGGTCGTCCGCCTTGGCGCATGTATGTTGGGATACGGTAGTAAAACCGAAAGCGATCAACTAGCTCGCAAAACGCGTGTCTACGACAAAAAAAATCGTACAGATAATATCTAAGAGTTAGAAAACACTTTACGTGAAGAAATAGCAAAAAAAACAGTATAAGAATCGTATGATACGATACCTTGTCAGACTTGTTGTAGTAAGGAAGTTCTTGTCCGTGCCCCGGAGCCAGGTATCCATCCAGGACGCCTGCTCCGGGTTCTTTAGGCAGTCCAGTGTTATGTAGTACCGCATTCTTACCATTCTTCGCCATTCGTATCTCACCCTCTTTTTATACAATCGCCTTCGAAGCTCTTCCATGTCCGCTTCAGCGTCCCGGCGACGTCGCGAGGCGGCCCATTGTAAGAGCACGACGCCTTCCTCGGACATACGGTGTTTTCTTCTTTGCGTCTGCAAATCGTCAGAGGATCGCAAAAGCGAGTACGGGTCGACACAGAACGGTTGCAAAGAGAGGGGTTCCCGCCCAAGTATATCTTTTTATTCAGAGTTTTCATCCAGAAATGTGTCCTTTATTTTTGACCCGTTCGCATTTGATACTTAAAATCAAGTTATTGAACTGATTTATGACATTTTCCCTCGGACACAGTTTATTTTTTGATTGGATTTTGGGTGGTGTTTTTTATTTCTAGTTTCCCCATTTTTTGTCACACAAGTACGAAGCACAAAGACGCATAAAAGTTTTCGATTAAACGGGTCTGTATCAGATTTTGGAAGGCACCCATTGGGTGCCAGTTTTATCGAAAACTTTTATAATAATGACTGATTTGTGCTCCGCACTTTTGCTATAAAAACAGGCGCAAATAGGTGTGCTTTAAACCAACAGCCGAAACTCCATTATTAGTATTAACACGTAAACTTGAGACGTTGCTTTGGTCTGGAAGGGCAGTTGATTTAAGAAAAGTAAGTTTTATTAACATGTAAATTAGCTTGTAGTTACCGTGTGACAGACACGCTAAAATGGATGGGCCCAAGTGCAGCGACGTCTGCTTCA
This sequence comes from Phytophthora tentaculata, assembly GCA_033557915.1. NCBI lineage: Eukaryota > Oomycota > Peronosporomycetes > Peronosporales > Peronosporaceae > Phytophthora > Phytophthora tentaculata. The sequence goes on from JAUCEA010000009.1 coordinate 1,601,419, forward strand.
TACACATCGGAAAAAAGAAAAACGAGCTGTTGCAGCATGTACAGCCAAGGAAAAGCGAAAGCAAAATTAACCGTTATTGAACCAACCAGGCAAGAGTATTCTGGTGACGTATTACAACTGCTGCGGATGTCATCCCGACCAGACAGAACCACATTGCGTGCACTAAATTATCTGTTGAGAGTTTGTTGCTCTTCGTTTTGTACTTAGATTTTTAGAGGAGCACGAGTTATTGAATCATGTAGTGAGACAACCAACTGATGCAGACAGCTTAGCATGTGGTTGCGTACATACAGGAAAAATAGGTGCATACAAGATCAAAGAAGAAAAAAGAAAACGCAAAATATACTAACACGTAAGTTGAGGGAGTCCATCAACCTGCGTCGAGTGGTTTAGCCACGAGTTCCCACCCACGTTCCGTTGTATTCCAACGCGTTGATCTCCTTTTCCATGGCTTGAACCATTCGTCAGCGCGATTATAGCGTTTCGTTTCCCCATAGTTCTTTGGATCTGGTGAAATGTTTGAAATGGCAACGGGAACATGATTTTGTCCCATATTACGGGTGCGCATGCGCTGAGATTCTGAAGGCTGCTGCAAAGGCACCAGTTCTTTATGGACACTGTTATCATTTATGCCAACTGGTCCTTTTGCTCGCTTGGACCGGGAGTGCCTGCGATGCTTCTGCTTTCTCTTACTGGCTGGCTGCCACTCCTTCCGATGAAGAGCTCTCTTTCGTTCTTGCACAGCTTTATCCAGTTCAGGACCCCGCGTCGCAATTGAGCTTGGAGTTGCACGTTTCCAGCTAAGTCGAGGGTTTCTACATTTTGTACATGTTGCGTCACTATAACAGCACGTTTACCAGGTAGATACACCTTGAAGCCTTTAGTCCCATCGTCGTTGCCAACGATTACGCCCACCTCAGCACGAGGCTTCCACGCTTTCTTACCGGGATCACGATACACAGAACACGCACTTCCGAAGGTGACGATGTCCGATAGCTGTGTTGCCACACCTGTCAGCATCTCGAGTGGCGAATCATTGTTCGGGTTGGCACTGGTCGGACTCCTGTTCAAGATGTACGTTGCGTACTGAACGGCATCTCCCCAGAAGTGCCATGCGAGTCCACTGGCGAATATCATACATCGAGCCATATTAAGGACTGTCCTGTGCATACGCTTTGCTTTACCATTAGTCCTCGAAATCAGAGGCAGCTTGGGTGGTTGGTCGCGCGGCTGTTGCTGATTCGGCAGTGAATTACCTAAGCTGTTGAATGATTGCGCGCTTGGACTATAGCCTCTGCAATAGCCTGTCTCTACCATTCCGTGCACTACAAACTGGCAATAACACAGCGGTCGAATAAGCTTGTTGTCGTCTGCTTATTGTACCGACAGATTGGGATCGATCACCTGATCCCAGGAAGATTTTAAAAATGACGCTATACAATATACAACCAATATTTGGCTAAACTCACCAAACTAAACGCTAATTTCTTGATCTTTCAAAGGAGAACACAATGAGCGGTCTTGTACTAAGAGGTGAGCTTAAGCTGCTAAGTTAGACACGGTTAAAGCAACACGACGCCAAAACAGGCAATGGGAAAGGTTTTGAGAACACTGGTTCCGTACAGCACAGCATGTCGAGAACATGTCGCACGAAAGATTCCTCGGCGCGAACAGGAAGGCGTGTGTTTATACTACATGCTGGTACTGTTCTTTTGCATAAAGCATGCGTGCGTCACACACCATACTATAATTGCCGAATGCATCACTTGTTGGTATTCGACGAATTCGACCATCTCGAACACGACCCTCTTATTTTGTTAATATTCTATCTTGCTTTTTGTATGCTCTCAACAATGATTTGGAAAAAAGGCCAGCCCTACCCTAGCGACAAGACGATGATCTAGACTTTTGGCGAGTAAGGTTTTTCGGTGGCGGTTTCCTCATCTCCTATTGGTTCTAAAATTGTTGTCCCGACAACCGCAAACATTCCTGTTGAAGCCGTTGTTTCCTTCGATCGTGTCCGGCTCGAACGGGCTGGCACAATCCGCCAACTCCCACGCCTGCCACCAATAATCCACATGTCGTCGGCCAATCCGCGTTTGCATGGCTTTCTTAGTTTCCGGAGGTGCACACTCGCAGATATACTGCACCACGAAGCGATCTGGACGATTGGCAGCACTTGCAACTGCCATTAGATACTGATACTGCTCCGTCCAAGATATATCCGAACGCTTCTTGGCCTTCATCATCCGCGTTGCCTGCTCTAAAGTGATATCCTTCTCGTACACTTCAAGCAACCTATTCATCAAGTGTCCTAGCATCACGGACTCCAACACCCACACTGTTTTCATATCGTCGAAGTACTTCCTTGGTGGATCATCCAAGTACCGGCACATCTTGAACTCTTCAGGCCAGTCACCACCACTGATCATCTGTGCAGCAACGAGCTCGTTCAAGAAGCAAAGACTCCAGTCCTTGAATCCGGCTCCGAGACCTTCGTATTCTTCTTTGCCGGAGAAGCGGTCGATGGGCAGCTTCATCTCTTTCAGTGTAGGCATCTTCAAGCCGCAGCCTCGCGGAGGTACGAACTACTGCTGTTGGTGCTCTTCGTGGGCGTGCGCCTGCTGGAACTGCGCCGGCTGCGGTTGCTCGAGCGGTCGTGGCTGTGCTGGCGAACCAATGCCCAGTGCCTCACTAAAAGAGTCGACCCTCCATCGTTAGCGTCGAGCAGCCAAAACCTGACTAAACAGAGTCCCTGAAGACGATTCAGCCGTACGCTATCAGAGTCGGAAGCACCACCATCGCCTTCGCGGGTTGCCACTGTACCGTGGTCCCCACCGCCATCGTGCTCGACTTGTACTGCAACTTGACCGGCGTTTCCTTCTAAAACTCGGACGGCTTCGGTAGTTTGTTGGGCTCATAACATGATGGAGAGTTAGTTGACTTGAGTAGGAGGCTGAAAGATGGGAACTGATGTGTATTAGACTGCGGGCGGCAGCGTGTCGTCCGTTACCTACGCTTACCTGGGCATGGAGCCCTGCAAGTCATCGTTCTTCTTGTAGTTCCCGTCCGCCGTGTCCCTCCTGCTCGTCGCGTCTCTTCCCGACTGTCGCGATCCTTGTGTTGGCTTCACTGTACTCAATGTTCGATGTGTACATCGTGTCCGTTGCGCTCATCACGTCCATTGTACCCATAGCGCCCGTCGCACTCATGAGGCCCATTGCACTCATCGTGGCTCCAACAGAAATACTTCCATACGGTTTTGCTTAGCTTAGTATTGGTATATTTAGCTTTAACCTTCTCTTCCTATCAACTACACCGTATAAGGGTTCTTCGCAGTGCGAATCGCACACCGCAGATGGTTATAACATCCATGCTGTATCGATCCCAATCAACCTGTGCTTGCTCGCGATGACCACGCTGACGTCACACGGCCACTTAATTCGGTATTATCCCACTTCCGACCGACTTTTAACATCGTGTACAGACGAACCCTTCCGTAGTCATAGCGCGGGGAACCAACATTTTTATTCCTAGCTAAGGGTACAGCGACGGACAGAATGTAACTGCCACGAATTTTCAGTAGAAACAAGGACCTGTCCATGTCTGCACTTGATAGAACGGCCATCTACAGTACTCACCACTGATTGGATAAAATATGTACCAGCAAGATTTGCTAAAACAATGTTATCTTACTATTGTATGGAATTGTTTGTGTGATTGCGTTGAATTGTGATATTTGATTTGATAATAACCTTGATACATGCTATTCTTCTATGTACATGTGCACGCTCCTCCCATCGTTGTGTATTGCTCGATTCTTCGGAACTGGCAGTTATATATTTTTTGGCCGCAGTTAATTTCTGTCCGTCGCTGTACAGCATCGCGCAGTGGCCGTTTTCCGAGGGAGGCAATTTTAATACGCCGCCATGAGGTCAATATTTGGTGTTAGAGAGCAAATCGGGTTGCAAAACGCATTTACGCATCAAGACTCGTCAAATGGCGCCATTGGCGCGACCCCTAGCCCCATATCCAGTGTGCCCCGTCTATTTTAAAATGTCATGTATTTCTGACCGAATTCGGACACGTTCCGGATGCCAGACGACTTCCTGACAACCTCCACCTGTACATCTATTCGTCAACAGGAATATACGTGTGTCCGACATATGTTTTTATGCAAGCGAACTTTATGTGACCGCAAATAGAATGCGAACAGGACGTACAGACAGTATTTCTATGTCGCGGCACCCGTTCTCCTCCGTAAAGACAATCAGATGATTAAATATAGTGTACGATATACGCGTACTTTTTATGAACAAGCAAACATACCATCTGTTGCACTACTACGAGCTGGTGTGACGTATTCATGTCAACAGTTTCGATATCAAATGATGCGGTGGTGGCTTTAAAAGCGCACACTAATGTTTGCTTGGCTGATATCATGATACCTAACCACTTGCTAGGATACGCCGAACGGTTTCAGCACAGAACAAAACGCACCTATGTCATGTGTCAGTCCCAGCGGCGTCTTGCCGACACTGCAATGCGCAACAAAGTGATGATAGTTCGGCGCACCTTTTATATCTGCATGTCACATAAAGTTGTGTACGTGTGTGTATTTTGTACCACCACACCAAGTTTTATGCCCATCCGAGTCGAACTCCGGACACAAGAGAGGACTGGCGTTTGACTGCCAGATCCTATGCTGTGTATCTGTTTGTTCAATCAGCGCGTGAGTTCGCAGTCATTTTGACCAATCCGAGCCGACCGCCACTGTGACGGGGTCATACAGCACCTTCCACAGAAGAAGTGCTTACGGGTATTTACTACCCAAGTGAACGTCAGTTCACGTGTTCCCGGCCTCAAAGGGAACGGTTTGCTACTTAGAAGAGTAGATTAAAGACTGATGTATTTATAGGATAACTTAGCATGAGCTCTCATACAAACTAGAAGTCACCTATAGTGAAGCTATGTAGATATCCAATGGTTGGCTCAGTGAGCCTCTGGTACCATGTACCATGTACCAGAAAGAGTGACACATCACTCTTCATGTAACCAGGATACACTTGGGATGTACCCCGTTACATCCTCCCCCACTTGACTGAGAATCACCTGATTCTCCAATCACAACTGATTCTCCAATCAGATATGAGAGAATTAAAACGCCGAAAGGTGCAGTTCTCACACTGAGCTGCCACACGGCTGGCGCGGCTCTCAGTCACGCCCACAGTGACTTGTGGTCACAAAGCACACTGGGCCCTGCGTCCTTACTCTCACAACAGCTTTGGCCGCAAAGCCGACACTTAAAGCTGCTTTAGCTCCTGCGCTATAGCGCGCACAGCTTTGGCACGGGACGCAATAGCATCCGAACGTGTGGCATTCGCCCACAGCTCGCACCGGAGGACACGACAGTCCTCGTGAATGCGTCCGGAGCACGGTGTCTCCCGCAAGTGACAACACCGATAAGGGCAACACCTGCCCAACTACGGAGGGAGCACTAAGGTCACCTCGGGCCTTGCCTTCGGCTTTTTAAAAGGGTTCATCCTTGCAGGCGTAGCTTCTTCCATGCTACACCCCGCGTCTTGGTCATCATACCAGCGACGCATAGGTGTCTCACATCGACACCATGTACCTTTACGGTACCCAATCGTGGCGGGGCATACTGCCACCATATCACTTGGTGGCACTATGCCACAGCGGCGTTGGTGTCTGCAAGCGACACCGTGTACCACGATGGTACTCAACCGCCAGCACCATGCCACTGCGGCGTTGGCATCCGGCATTGACACCAAGTACTCGTGCAGTACTAAACCCACGGTGGTGCAAGCAGCTACCACCACGGCGCCTACTCAGCGCGGCACCAGTTGCGACTGCGTGTATTGCCTCGACGGATACCTGGTCAGTTGTGTGTGTCCTCGTGCACAACACACGGGTCATAACTCCATCGACCATTATACCCGGCGTGTTGCGTACACCACGTACAGCAACCGCCTTGCCTGCGGGTGATACTTCCGTTCACCCTGCTCGACAGGCCGTCATGGCCATGGATGTGTACAGGGTCACGGCCCCATACACCTGGCGCGCTATGTACTACGTACATGACAGCGGCCGTACGACTGAGCGAGGCGTTCGTTCGCCCTGCTCGTCTTGTCATTTATGACCAAGGGACCTGAGCAGCGATGCACCAGGTCCGCGCTTGCCTCCTATTGTGGATGCGTCTGCAACCACTGCTGATACCTTTTCAGCTTAGTGAAGGCGTCTAGCGCCCGTGGTGCCCACCACCACGCGGACAATGTTAGCGATAGGAACTAGGTCCCAAACTGTAACATGTTTATAATTCCTCTACCGTTTTGGCCAGAGTACTTTGTGCGTCTTGATTTGGTTAGAGCAATCGCGGCTCTTGACCCGGCTAATTGTATTCAGCCTGCAGTCGATGTTCATCGACACTTGTCTTTGTTAGAAGATTGGTCTTATCTCCGAGACCTAGGAGCAAAAGCATTTCCGAGCCTCTCCTCACTTAAACTTGAGGTTATTGAGTCTCCCGTGGCGTGTGATAGCCACAGGCAAGCACGACGGCTGTCTGCCTCATTCAAGACCTGGGAGGAAACGTATTTCCGAACCTCTCCCCTACTAAGACTTGAGACAATCGAGTCTCTCGTCAAAACCTCTGCACTGAAGGAGGCTACTCCGGTAGCTTCCGAGGCAATGGTCACACCTGGTGACACGGCTGTGAGACAAGGCACAAGCTATAGCAGCAGCTGAGACGGCCAAGCCGTTCAAGAAGCTCATGACTTCGAAGTCTCTGCTCCGTGAAGTGCAGGAGACCAGTGGATCCTACCACAATATCTTCGGCTATTCAGATGAAGAGGAGGAGAGTGTCGTTGGTGAGGTCCGGGAGATCACGAGCGATCTTGATCAGCAGCAGGAGGACTTCCATGCTGCCCAGCGTATGCGTGGGGGTCCGGTGGCGACACCCGCCGACCAGGGAGCTGCCATCCACCCGAGAGGAGAGCTCTGGGGCCGGTCTTTTCCAGGGGAGACTCTCTTCTCCTAGTGGGCTTACGGGTGGCCACACTTCTAAGCAGTTTGAGCCAGTGTGGCCGGACGTGGAACAAGTTACCCACGTCTGGTGAGGTCCCATTAACCTCACCACTTGGAGCCATAGGCTCGGTGCGGAACTATGTTACCCATCGTGGTTAGTGCCATTCGGCATCACCACTGTCGAAGCCCGTACGGCGCGACGACCTTCAGTGTTGGGATCTGCTGACGTGGCAGACCCACACACACCGGACAGAAGTTTATGTCCACCGGCATTGCCGCAGTGACACGTACACTTCCGATGTGCGTCGCAGACCGCATCTTGGAAGACCGGTCACGCCGTCGAAGATGTATAACACCCTTCGGCCGGCCGTGTCGAAGGAGTCGGGGCACTATGTTACTCACACAGGAAGTGCATCCAGCGTCTTCCTCTTCAGTTATGATCTGGGCGACCTTGTGTGGAACTGTGTTACCCACACAGGAAACGCAAACAGCGCCTCCCTCTTCAGTTAAGGTCTGGGCGACTGTGTGTGAACCTAAGTTACCCACCTGGTTAGCGCTAACAGGCATAACCACTGTCGAAGCCCATACGGCGCGACGACCTTCGGCGTTGGACGCTGCTGGCGTAGCAGGTCCACACGCCGGGTAAAAGACTCCTGCTCACGGCATTGCCGCAGCGGGGCATGACCTTTTTGTACGTGGAGCTGTCAGCGAACCGACAACTCCGTGGCGCTACTGCGTCCTGGCGGTCTCTTTCAGACGCCCAAGGCATGACAGAGGTGAGAACATGACTCACCAATGCTCCGTCATAGGCCTGGACGGGCAGGCTATCGTAGCCTTGCCACACCAAATGTCCGGGTCTGTGCCTTGTATTCGGCACAGCCAAATTGTTCATGGCGAGAACTGCGAGCGACACCGTGGTGCGCGAGTTCATCGAGCGCAAACGTTCAGGTCCGTCGAGAACCATTGGTACTTCCTTCACCGTACCAAAGGCAAGTCCACCAGAGACCAGCCCACGACTACCACTCTGACGTAGAGTACAGTCAGGTGTCGCTATGCCAAGCGACATTCCGGCGGCGTGTCAACGCACCAGAACTTATCAAACGTTCAAGGGGTACCGTACCCCAGTACACCACGTGTACTACCAGCAGTCCACTACTGCTCTTCACCGGTTTGAGAGAACCATGTCTCTCTGGGCTAAGTCTCGTGGTGCGCACAACCTGCACACCCATCATGAAGGCTTAGCGCTCTTCAGTAGGTCATACCGCCTCTACTGTTGGCTGGGGAGCCATCGCCCACCTGACCGTGGCCTACGCCACCGGCCCTGGGATCCACGGGCTGTCTTCTTCCCGAAGACTGGTGAAGGACATACACGCTGGTAGTGTCCAAGTCCGCCGCACCTGGAGCAGCGGACCAAGCTCTCGACTGAGCATAAGTCCATGGGTTCGGGCTCACTGTTCGCACCGGTGTTCACGGGCTGCACAGTAGCAGGGAAAGCATCCGAGCTGTGGTTCTGCCCCAGTTCTCGATGTACACCAGCCTGATCTGGCGGTGCTGCACCTCCCGAAGAATACCAGCCTGCTTGTGATTGTATTCCTCTTGGAGGGCGATTCGAATCGCCTCCTCCATAGTTGTTGCATGCACGCGGAACAGCTGCGTGCGTGCAGGACCGACCCTCAGGCCGTCCATGAAGACTGTTGTCTTAATGTTTTCAGGCAGTGGATTCCCTGCCAGCGATGCCGCCAACGTGCGCATCTCTTGCACGTACACGTGCAGCGCGCGTCCCCCTTGCTTACAGGTGATAAAGCGCGAGCACTTGCGGATCTCGTTGTTCGCCGGTAGGAAGGTGGCGCGCAACTGACCACACAGCTGCGCCCAGGATGCGAAGCATCCAGGAGACGTCGTCTCCCTGGTGTATGCCCAGTTCTTGGCACGTCTACCAAGGTTGGACAGGGCAAAGGCCACCCAAAGTGGCTCGTCCGAGATGTGGCCCGCCATCATGGCGATCTCGACCTCTCGGACCCAGAAGTGAAGGGTTTCCCCTTCCTTTCCTTCAAACGCGGGGACCTTCAGCCTTACCGGCTTAGGCCTGGTTGCCTGGGATGCGGCCATTGATGCCTCAAAGCTCTCGCGGACGTGCGCGATGAGACCACGCTCGTAGGTCTCAAACGCGGTCACGCGCTCGTGTTGCTCGGCAGGCGTCGCCGCCGCCAAGCTGTGGAGTACATCTTGTCCAAAGATGCCTCCCATCTTCCGAACAGACTCGAACTGCGAGTCGTTCAAGTGAGGAAACTCACTTCGGTCCATCGTGGCTCAAACGTCGAGACCACACAGGATTCAGGCAGTGCAGTCTACCCGCGCTGGCGTAGGATTGACTACGAGTGCTACCAAGTGTGACGGGGTCACACATCACCTTGCACAGAAGAAGTGCTTACGGGTATTTACTACCCAAGTGAACGTCAGTTCACGTGTTCCCGGCCTCAAAGGGAACGGTTTGCTACTTAGAAGAGTAGATTAAGGACTGATGTATTTATAGGATAACTTAGCATGAGCTCTCATACAAACTAGAAGTCACCTATAGTGAAGCTATGTAGATATCCAATGGTTGGCTCAGTGAGCCTCTGGTACCATGTACCATGTACCAGAAAGAGTGACACATCACTCTTCATGTAATCAGGGTACACTTGGGATGTACCCCGTTACAGCCTCCCCCGCATTCCATGTCAGCCCCCCCCCCCTCCCCCCCGCATTCCATGTAAATCTCTCTTCAACTGTGGGGTCCTCCCCGCCTCCTCCGCATTCCAGTGCGCTGCGCGTATTCTGAGTACAGTATTCCTGTCGTGGGTGGCTCAGCCAAGTGTACCTTCGAGATGGTACCCAGCCAACCTGTCACAACAACAGCTTCGACTCGATATTTGTTAATAAGTGCTGGAAACACACTTGTCTACTAATGTTAGATTACTAAGAGTGTGAATACTGGACGCCAGACGAGGAATATCCCGTAACTGACGAGCTAGCTGCAATGCTGTCGCGCCTACATGCGTCCGATCCGATGTCGGTGACGGAACTGCTGAATCCTCCAGGTGAGAAGTTCTTACCTGGAGGATTCAGCGAGAGCGTGTACGACGACCCCACTGATGAAGAGTTCTGCGGGATCGAAATGGAAGACATTCCCACGAGTAATAACTCGATGGGTGCCTCCGAGGATACTGGAGGCGAAGCAGAGAATGATTGTTGTAGAGCTTGATTCTGAAGTGGATTGCAAAGCTGGGGCGTCGGAGAGAAATGTACTGGGGCTTAGAGTAATGCAGAGAGAGCTGCGAGGAGAGCTAAGCAAGAAGGAAGGGTGCAAGCAGCAAATACCCTTGGTTCGTGTTGCACAAAAGTGACTCTCCCATAGTTAAGCACCTCATAATAGTCATTTTGGGTGATTTTGTATTCAACATTACAAGGGAGAGGAGATATGGTAATTTTATCTTAGGCGTGTATACAACAAGACTTCGGGAGCCGGTGTTTTATTCCTGTCGGCGGGTATTCCAAGAGTAGGGATTACTACGGAAGGGTTCGTCTGTGCCTCACATCACTTTCTTGTCGAATCCTTCAAATCCATCAATACTCACCATCTATAACAGGTTTCTAATAGATTTCACAGGTTGACGCGCAATCAACTCCATCCATATTCATCTACGCATTCGTCATTGAGCCCATCCACCTCCTGCCACTTAAAGCTCCGTTCCAATGCTCTCCAAGGCTCTCCGTTGCCACTCGCTGCATCGGCCTGTCGCCTCCTCCATGAAGTATCACATCGGAGTGCGTGAGACGCAGCTGGGTGCCGACGCTTTGGCCAAGCAGAAGCAGCAGCTGCGCACCCAAGGAGCCTCCGCTGTGAGCCTCGACACGCCCGTATTCCAAATCTTCGGCAGCAATACGGACATCGGCAAGACCATCGTGTCCGCCGGTATCTGCCGCAGTGCCGCCACCCTCGCTGCAAGCAACGGGGGGCGTGTAGAGTACATCAAACCCCTTCAAACCGGTACAGACGATGACATTCCTGGCTCCTTCCCCGGTGACGCGTCCTTCATCGAAAAGCATGCGTTACTTAAGGACCAGAAGCAAGGGGATCTCCAATGCTCCACTTTGTTCTCCTGGAAGAACCCCGTGTCGCCGCATCTTGCGGCGCAGATGGAGGGATATACCATCACGGACGAGAAGCTACTGGAGCTGCTGTCTAACAAGCTCAAGGCTATAAACCAGGTCAATGGAGCTCACGCTGCAACCAGTCTCGTCCTTGTAGAGACCGCGGGTGGAGTATGCAGTCCATCGGCCTCTATGAGGTTCCAGGTGGACGTGTATCGTGGCATGCGGCTGCCTGTGGTACTTGTAGGCGATGGCAAGCTCGGTGGCATCTCTACGACAATGTCAGCACTCGAAACGCTGCTGATTCGTGGATACGACGTGGCTGCCATCTGCTTAATCGAGCAAGACGGTCTGGACAACAAGGCGGCGCTTGAACCGCGCACAAGCGAGCTCGGTATCCCCATCTTCACTATGAACGCTGTGCCGCCCATGCCCGAGCCGCTGGACCAATGGTTCAACGAACACGACACGGTGTTTGCAGATATTAATAAAGCACTCAAGTCCTTCCATAAGAGCCGACTCGATAGCTTCAAACGCATGGAAGAGCGCGCTGAGCAAGTGTTCTGGTGGCCATTCACGCAGCACAAGAAAGCTGGGGGTCTGTCTATGATCGACTCGGCCCATGGTGACGAGTTCAGTGTCTACCGTCCGGATAGCAACACGGTGGAGCCGATGTTTGATGCCTGCGCGAGCTGGTGGACACAAGGTGTGGGACACGGCAACTTGAAGATGGCGACGGCCTTGGCGTATGCTGCAGGTCGCTACGGCCACGTCATGTTCCCGGAGAACGCTCACGAGCCTGCTCTGCAGTTGAGCGAGAAGCTGCTCGCATCTGTGGGTAAAGGTTGGGCCTCTCGCGTTTACTACTCAGACGACGGATCCACTGCTGTCGAGGTGGCTCTGAAGATGGCATTCCGCAAGTACGTACTGGACCATAAGCTGGAGTACAGCGAATTTATGTCGGACGAAGCCACAGGTCCCAAGATGGTCACTCTGGCTCAAGCCAATTGCTACCATGGCGACACATTGGGAGTCATGAACGTAGCAGAGAAGAGCGTGTTCAACGAGAAGCAGCACCCCTGGTACCGTCCAGAAGGAGTTTTCCTCAAGGTCCCGACGATGGCGTTGCGTGACGGCGAGTACGTGATCTCGATCGACTCTGAGGTCGCCGGTAACGCTGAAACCGAGGAGAAGCTTCCGTCTTTGAACGCTGCGTTCGATACTTCGCGTGATCAAAGCTTGCTGGCTGCAGTTTACCGCAAACACGTGGCTCAGATGATTGACGAGACGGAAGAGAAGAATGTGCGCGTGGGTTCGGCATTGATTGAGCCTGTTCTGATGGGCTCTGGTGGCATGTTCCTGGTGGATCCGCTGTACCAACGTATGCTGGTACAGGAGTGTCGTGCTCGTAAGATTCCCGTAATTTACGACGAAGTTTTCTCCGGTTGGTGGCGTCTAGGAGTCGAGTCTGCACGCGATCTGCTCGGCGTCGACCCGGATATCGCCTGTTATGCGAAGCTACTGACCGGTGGCGTGGTGCCGATGGCTGCTACGCTTGCTTCGGAGGAGGTTTTCAACACATTCTACGCTGATTCCAAGGGTGAAGCGTTGCTTCATGGTCACTCCTTCACGGCGTATCCGATGGGTTGTGCTGCTGCCGTGACGGCGCTGGATATGTACGAGATCTTCAACTACGCCAGTGGTCCTATCAAGGACGCCACTCGTGGATACTGGGACGTCGATGCACTTACGGAGCTCTCAAGTCGTTCGTATATTGAACGTACGTTCGCTATCGGTACAGTGGCGTGTGTGGAGCTGGCGTCCGAGAACGCTGGATACGCATCGACTGAAGCTGCTGAGCTTATCCAGGTGCTGCGTATGAACGGCGTGTACGCTCGGTCGCTGGGCAACGTGCTGTACATGATGTGCTCTCCACTGACGACCCAGGAAGACTGCAACAAGTACCTTGCGACTCTCATTAACCAGATCGAGGTCCTGCAGGCCAAGAAGTAAGCGACACAGGACTTAGTGGAGGGAAAGTTAAGGTATTCTTCGAAGTATAAAGATTTTTTTGGCCTGAATTTTTTAGTAAGAAATGGTTTAGGAGATGACGCATCCTGGATCGGACGTCTGCACTCTGCCTGCGTCCAGTCGCTTCTTGTCAATGAGGATATTGAGCTCTACCATGGCGTCGTTGAACTTGCTGATGAATTTCTGACGATCGGGTAGCGCTCGCATGTCTCGGTCGTGGATCAGACGGTTGCGCAGAGTTGCAACGTAGCGGATGGAACGGACGGTAGGCACGGGGATCGTACTCTCCACGGACGAAACTTTCTCGTGCAGTCCCTGGCCGTGTGCATTGAACTCTTTCTCCAGCAGATATTCAAGCTCCTTGGAGGCCTCGATGGCTAGTTGATAGTCGTTGTTCGAGTGCACGAACCCCTTACTCGGGGCATTCCCCATTGCTCCTTTTATTTATACAAACAGGAAGTTTTTTACGATCTTATTTAATGCTGTGCCACCACATAAAACAACTTCAATGTTACATTTTGGGGGAATGGAAAAATTCCATTTAACGTTCGTTTTATTAAATTAATTCCAAAATACGTCATGGCGTCCAAATGGCTACCGTTTTCACCCCCAATACAAAGACGTGTGTCCCTTTCCTTTTCTAACGTTATCCTCATGCACCATGTGAACCAAATGTACCATGTGTTCACAGAGCGAAACAGAAACTATTTTTATACTCGCCAAAACAAATTCCGCGCAACAAGCTTGACAACTCACACTTCACCCTGTCGCCAGCGCCTATCAGCACTTGCGTGTGGGTTAACTTCGATATCTTTTCAGTTGTAGGTTCTCAGTCCTGGGTACAAAGTATACGCAGGGCACTGCATGAGTAAGGGAACAGAAGCCATCATAGCAATCAATTCAGTTCTTAATTTGCATCACAGAGCTCAAGTAGTTTGGCACATTGAAAATTTTCAATTAAACCCGACCAGGCTCACCCGTCGGCCAGCTACATCACCATGAGTCGCTCCAAGGATATCGACGAGAAGGAGCGCTACCTGACATTCTCAATCGTCATACGAGCAGCAGACGAAGAAAAAGGCATCAAGGACGAAGTCGTGACCAAGAAAATGGCCAAATTCATCGACGGTGGTCCAAGAGAGTTCTTAGAGTGAACCTATCCTTTCTACCAGCTCTCCAAGCTAAAAGAATGGGGCCGAGGATAAGTTTCGCAGCGCAAAGGTTCTTCTCGAAGGCGACCTTTTGGACGCGTTCAACCATCACGAACCCATCGCGAACGACGGTGATGCTCGCATGGGCGAAGAAGACTTTACTAAAGCACTATACAAAGCGTCAGCGGTAGTGATGCCGGTGGACTACGGCGAAAAAGTCCAAGAAGAATTCTGGGAGATCCGCAAGTCCCGCAACGAGACGCTCACAGAGTACAGCAAACGTTTCTGCACTTTGGTCCGAATGGAACAAGTGCTGGCGATGTTAACCGATCAGACCTCGATACAGGAGGACGCTCTGTGTCAAATATACAAGCGCGGTCTCCCATACGAGTGGCAAACAAAATACGATACTAGCGGGCAAGTATACACAACGGTGGCAATCCTTGTCCCATACTTCGAGCGCATTGAGCTGGAAGAACAGCGACAATACGCTAGGAACCATGGGCATGAGCATAAACGTCACTTCCGTTAAGACAATGGACATGGGCGACGTGGAGGTCGCACCTCCTTCAACAGCAGCAACAACAGAAACCGTCACCAGCAGCACCAACGTCGTGACGGCAACCGATGCCGCAATCACAACCATACCAGCAATGACAACAGCAAGTGGTGTTCATTCCATCGAACAACAACCCATTCAACCCAGGAGTGCCGCTCACTGCACAATCAGAACCAACAGGAAGAGCATCATCAAGTTGAGCGACGTAGAGGTTTTAACAATTCACGTGGAGGACATAACGAATCTGGTCATAGGAACGAAATAACTTGAGTCGACCATCGCAGCAAAGAAGGCTCCAATTCTAGTGACGAAGAATATCTGTTTATTGGACTGAATCAGAAAACAGAGAAGACGGACCCACCGATGAAAGCGATGGTTAAACTAGAAACTGGACGTGAGCAGTACCAGGCGCTTCTCTATAGTGGATGCTCGCGCAGTCTCATCAGCGACAAGTTCCTACAAGTTGCGAAGTCACAGAACGCGCCCGTGGAGCGCTCAACAGTGTCTTTCGATCTGGCAAAAAAAAGTGCTGTAGGTGCTGGATCTCTTACTGCTCGCTTTCGGATTCCTAGATTCAAGCGTGACTCGGTGGTTATTTACCAGTTTGAAGTACTGGACTCGTTACGTGACATGGTCATTGGGCGTGACTTGATGTCAGCCTTAGGAATTGTTCTCAATTTTAAGAACGAATGTGTGCATTGGGATGGAAGCGGCATGGAGATCGAGACTGGTAAGCCACGCACGGGCTTGGTAGAAGTGACTCAGTATGACCTAACGCTCGCCACTAGTGACGAAGTTATGATTGGAGAAGCAGAAACACTCCAGCCAATCGATCTCCTGCCAAAACACATCGACGATGCTTTGAAACACTGCTATCTGAAGCTTCTTGAGGAGTATTACGACATTTACAACGGACGCCTCGGTAGAATCCGCCTTCCGGACTACATTCTACCCCTCAGTGCCGATTACCAACCGTCGCACGCCAAGCCATACGCTGTGCCACGTAGCCAAGAGTCCTCAGCCCGCGACGCAAATCAACGCTTATGCCGTCTCGATGTGACTGAGCAGATATTTGGTTCAGAATCAGCCGCGCCAGCCTTTTTCCTAGTGAAACCTGACGAATCACTGCGCCTACTAGTTGATTTTTGACGTTTGAGCCGGTATTTACGACGTTCTCCATATTTCGTTCCTAAAACCTGCGAAATGCTACTTCGCCTGGATTAGGCTAAGTGTCTGACGCCTCTCGACGCGATTATGGGTTATTTCGCTCGCCGCTTGGCTAAAAAAGTCGCTCAGCCACGGCATTCTGTCTGCCATTTGGGAAATTCCAGTTCAAGCGTTTACCGATGGGGATCTCCACAGCACCTGATGAGTATCAGGCGTGCATGGAGCGAATTCTAGGAGACTTACCATTTGTCATTGTCTACCTAGACGATGTGCTAGTTTTCTCCGAGAACGAGAACGATCATCTGGAGCACCTTCGCATTGTATTTGATCGATTTCGGGAATACGACATCACGCTCAACGCGAAAAAGTACCACATCTTACGTGAACAAGTCGATTATCTAGGATTTACGTTGACCCGGAATGGAATCCAGCCACAAGCCAAGAAGATCGAAGCTATTCAGCACATTGCAGAACCCCGAACGAAGAAAGAGCTTCGGCGATTCCTAGGAATGATATCCTACTATCGTGAAGTGGTACCAAACAAGTCAGCATTGACTGCGCAACTGAATCGTTTTACATCCAAGAACGTACCCTTTACCTGGACTCCTGAACACGCAGCCGCCTTCCGCGAGATCAAGGCAGCATTTTGCTCGTAACGTCTGGCTTGCTTTTCCGGACTACACCAAAAGATTTCACGTCTACGCTGATGCTAGTGGAAAACAGATCGGTGAAGTTATCGTTCAAGGGAAAAAATAATTGATGGTTTTTCGCGATCGATGACGGACACTGAGCGCAAATATCCAACCATGGAATGAGAGCTTTCATCGATTGTCGAATTGCTAAAAGAATATCGGACCATGTTACTTGGATTTCCGATAGTGATTCACACCGACCACAAGAACCCCTTGTTCCCACAAGAAAAGTCGCTCAGAGTCAAGCGTTGGAAGCTTCTGCTAGAAGAGTATCACCTCATAGTGGATTATATACCTGGTGAACAAAATGTCGGCAGAGATGCATTTTCTCAGCTCAATTACGATTACGTGAAGTAAGCTACCGAAGAGGAACTTTTCCTCGTCGAAGAAGAAGAAATAGCTATCGACTGAGCCGTAATTAAGCGTCGACAGCTCGAAGTTCCAACAATCAAGGCTATTTTGACTCGGTTGGAGAATGGTGAAGCAGATCTCGAATATTCACTGCGACCGGCCCTAGGACATGTGCTACTCCAGTTCAAAAAAACGAGTTGTGATCCCGAAAGCACTGCGCCAAGGCCTCGTGGAACTTTATCACAACTATCTACTTCATCCTGGAGCAGAAAAACAATTTCAGAGTATGACGACATTTTGGTGGCCCGAAATGGAAAAGGAAGTCCGTGCATACGTCAAAGCTTGTCTGGATTGCAAGAGAGCTAAATTGCACGGCGGAAAGCAGAATTATGGTCGCCTACCACCGACACCAGCAACAAATAATGATAGGCCGTTCGACGTGGTGCACGTGGATTTGCTGGGCCCGATTCGTGAAGACTTTTACTGTTTGACAGTCATCGAGAGGCAATTTCGCTGGATGGAATTGATGATCATGTTTGCATTGCGTAGAACACTGGCGGTGCTAATAACGTACTGCATCTTCGCATTCGTGTTTTCCTTCAGCGCGACTGGCCCCGCAGCTATCGCTATGGTAGCGGAATTCCACGTCGGTGGCACGTATCAACTACACTGTAGCAGCCATTGTGAGGATGGCAAGTATTGCGGCTCCATCTCAAGTCAAACTTCGGTGTTGTACCTATACAGCGAATTTCTACTAGTAGCTGGATTCAACAGCTCCTTTAGTTTTTTGACAACGTAGCTACTTCCAGACAACTGTCTCGTTGGTTGGTATAATGGACCGTGTTCTCGAACACGGCAACGCTTACGAAGTATCGCTTAGTAGCGTCGGTCTGGTGCACTTACTATTATCCCCACAACTGAGTATCCGATCGACAAATGATACGATTCGACACAAGGTGTCCATTTCCAACTAGTCGCTTTTGAGTTTCCGATTCATAGTGTCCACTTGTGACAACTTGAAACTTGAATGCTAGCTAGAAATTCACACTCCTGTTGTCGAATACTACTAGTACAAATAGTCAGGCGCTTTTGCACACGGATCTTAAATGCCCGGTATCAATAGCGTTCTACCAACACGGAGCTTAGCCACCAGGCAGCGCCATACGACCGCCTTCACGCCAGTAAAGCACAAAACCGGTATTACCTCGTTGAGGGCAGAATCACGTCACCAAGTTCGAACTGCTCCAACTCGTTTTTGGTCTTGTGCATGATGCTGCAACACACCAGCATCAATGCGATAATGGCGACGACAAGCGAGTCCGCGATCGTCGACGCCTGCACCTCCATGGAGACCTCGAAAGACGCCAGCATAGATGTCGTCACCGGGGCAGGTGACGATGAGCTTGTCGAACAGCAGGATGCTGGAGGTCTTCTCGGTCGCCAGCGGTGACCTGAGGTAGTGGCCATAGCTGAGCTGGCTGGCTTGGGCTGGAGTGGAATGAGCTCGAAGCGCGGCAATCACGTACAAACATGTCCGCCACCGCCGCCTTGAATGCATCCTTGTTTTCGAAGAGCTTGCCAAACTACTTGAGCTCTGTGATGCAAATTAAGAACTGAATTGATTGTTGTCATGGCTTCTGTTCCCGTACTCATGCAATGCCCTGCGAATACTTTGTACCCAGAACTGAGAACCTACAACTGAAAAGATAACGAAGTTAACCCACACGCAAGTGCTGACAGGCGCTGGCGACAGGGTGAAGTGTGAGATGTCATTCTCCCCCATTACATGATGTCAATCAACAAGGAAATATGCGTCGGATGTTAGCGCGATATTCTGTAGTTCCAGTGTCCAGCAAGACAGTTCCGTTGTCAAACACTTGCTTGGCAACGAATGGTCCTTTAGTCACGGGGTCAGTTTTCTTGCGCTCGTGAGCTGGTATGCATAACATAAGTTGATCTCCAACGCTGTAAAAGTGCTCGAGACGTTTAAGGTTCTCACGCTCGTTGTCCTGCAGGATCACCATGAATCGTTGTTTTAACAGAAACCTCCAATTGGCGTAATGTAGTTGCCTGGTGATCATGTCTTCACCAAAGAGTAGTTGTGCGGGCGAAGCACGGGGAATTGAGTGGTAACTCGCTCGAATAGCGTGGGCCGCGTAGTCTAGAACCAATTCCAGCTGATCTTGCAAATCGGGACGCAAACGCAATATGTTCACGATCTCAAGATGAACACGTTCACAGATCGCGTTAGCCTGGGGATTTTTGTTGTGATCCGCTTACTTTTAATTGCCATGGTGCGCAACATCTCCTGAAACTCGCTACCAGTAAACTCAGTGCCGAGGTCATGGATAATGTACTTCGGCCGTGGATAGCGACAAAGCCAAGCCCACTCAAAACTGAACGCAGTCGTTTTTGGCATTTTTCCCTGCTGCACTATCAATTCCTCTTTCCCAAGTCGCCCGTGGTGTGCACATCAGCCGACAGCATGGCGCCGTACAGCTTGGTGTATTTCTTCATAAAATGACAGGCGGTTTGCTTCAAACGCGTAGATTTCATGCTCAAACAGACGTAGCTCGATAAGTGAATCCGTAGCCAAAACGTAGGCGGACTTCTATTTGGGGTGAAAACGGTACTCATTTGGACGCCATGGACGCATTTTGGAATTAATTTAATAAAACGGACATTAAATGGAATTTCCCCTACATTTTTCCTGATATTTAGCGTTGTTTACGACCCGAGTGAAAATACTGGAGCCTGCTCGAGCAATAAAAGCACTCAATACAAAGGTAATCCTGGCGTGGATGTCCTCACCAGGATGTAAGAAGCCAGAAGCAAGTACGCAACGTATATAGCTACATGTATAGGCTAATAGAACACGCCAGCATCATCACTACAGTTGTTTAGCATACAAGCGCTTCACTAACGCTGCCATTGAGCCTTTCAGCTTAGCTAAAGTGGTGATTTTCAACGATATACGGCGTCAGAGACGCATTATTGGAGGCATAGAGAGCATGCTTACACTAACCATATCCACAATTCGCGCTCAAGTCCTCATCAAGTCGCCTCTGCTTGGTAGATTGCGAAAAAGGCTAGAAATTATACTGGGATAGGAAGCTCTTTAGGGGATCATCCTTACTGGCACCGGTATATCGATCCAAATACCGATCCATCAGTTGACGATTCATTCTGCTTGTTCTCCAGTTTTTATGCATTGATTTTGGCAAGGGGTGTAAAAAGTTAACTCTTTGTCCCGTACTTGTCCGTTCCATATTTTTATGGAGTAAAGTTTTAACATGCAATATCTTGGGCACGCAAGGTCAGATTCAGAAGCTGAAGGGAGCATGAGAAAGCTCTTGAGGCGTGCTTCTTGCTCAATTTTTTATAGGGCATCGGCGTTTGTTTTGAGGAAGATACAGGGGCGTTTGCATGGTCACTTACCAGGAAGGTTTGCATTTTCCTCCGTAACTCGTGTCCTATTTGTCGCTGTGAGTTAAAAAATATATGAGCGTGCTCACAGAGATCTGCTGCTTTCAGGAAAATTGTGAAAAGAGCTCTGAATGTTTTCCCTAACGCGTTTATGATTGGCACGGCTGAGCACAGTATGCCAGCTAACATAAAATATCATTGGTTGAAATTTCACATCCTGGAAAGTTGACCAATGAAACACCTAGGTGTGGACCACATCAAGTAAATTTTGAACATCTGCTCCGTAAAAATGTGGAACGGACAAGTAAGCGATTTGTCTCCTCATTTCAAAATTCGGAAAAGATGTTGCTCGTTAGCTTCGCGATCGTAGGATCAGGGATCGTGGTCTCTATCCCCGTTGAGGAGTGGAAGACGGTGGATCTATTGAAGAATATAATCAAGGAGAAAAACCCGGAAACCATTCACTGTGAAACCAAGGACATGCGGCTCTTCCAGGCGAAGAGAGGGGGCTCGTGGCTGACAGAAAACGATGTGATAAGAGATGTGGTTGACCTTGATGGTATGATGCAGTTGAGAGTTGCTGGGGTACCACTCAACGTGGTCGGCTTATCGGAGAAGGATGTCCGTCTCCAAGTTACGAAGAAAGAAGCTGACGCTGGAAACATTCCTGTCCACGTGCTGGTAAAGTTACCACCGGATATGAAAATTGAGATTGGGAATGACGGAGACGCCAACAGTGCGCTCGAGCTGAAGCATTATCAAAAACGAGGGGTCATGATCCAGAATCACTGTAGGGAATACTGCGAGCGCATCCTGAACAAAATCGACAATCTATACAGGCTTCCAATTGACGACACGCTCCCGTTCATTTGCGTAGAAGGATCATCGGGTATGGGGAAATCCCAGCTGGCATTTGCTTTGGGAGGACGTCGACCGTGGTTCTACTTCCATCGGAGACGATTCTCAGCTCATTTATAAGAATTTTGCGTCGGTTTCGCGGGCATTTGGCGAAGTGATAAGGAAGGACAACCCCATGGGAAAGCATGCAAACGAAATTCTGAACTCCAAATCTGATGTTTACGTCAAAGAGACTCTGTGGACATGCGGGTTCATTCGTGCGTTGTTACAGCATTGCAGCATAACCAATCAGGGAGCAGTAATGATAAATTTTGCAAAGAAGGTATCGGTGGATGTGGACAAGTGCGACCTGAAAACAATCGTCGCTTTTCGTGATCAACTGAAAGCTAAGGGCGAGACCTTGCCGTTCTTCGTGCTGGATGAAATGTCGCCTAGTAGCGTAAGCGAAGACGCTGGAGGAGAAAACTTGGCGGCTTTTCAACGAAACGTTTTTCGAGCTTGTGGCCTAGTTGTGGTTGCAATGGGGACTGACGCCAAGATGGCCAATTTGGTACATCAGCCTGGAGGGAGCTCCTTAAAAAGTTTTTCTTGGATGACTGTTATTTCTAGATTTCCTCCGTATTAACCAATCGATTGTGAGTATGAAGATAAGCAAGTTGCTTGGGTTCGAATACAAGGTCAATATCCTGTGCTGAAAGGCATCGTAGAGAATTCTCGGGGGCGTTTCGCTAGATATTTTATTGACAGCGTTGCTGACTACGCGATGACAAACTCTGGTTACGTCAGTCTGTGTGAGTTGCTGGATGACGCATTCGGTCAGGTGTTTCTGAAGATTCAACGGGGTAAGCATTTTATGGAGAAACCGGAGGGAACGAATGCACAGTTGGTGGCGATATCGTACACAAATGCTAAGCCCGATGAAACATCGTCACCACCTCGAAAGAATTTGGAACTGAACGCTGGAACCTGTTATATGCATTCACACTTCGCCAAATTAATGGATTGTGAGCCTATTGATATAACGGCATCGAGTGGTAAATTGTACGTTGGTGCTGTGGAGTGGAAACCATGGTGCTGTTTTCCGTCAATCAGGGAAGATTTGCTGCTCTACCTCGCTATATTAGGTGGGAAGACGTATTCAGGCTACTATGATCTGGATTCCGATACGACTAATTCAACGGTGGAGATGTTCAGATTGCACTTGAAAGAGCACCGGCTTCTCTCTGACGTAAAGATGAGCAACGATTGCAAGACATTCGAGAATATGGTCGCTCATATGATTTTCTGTGCATCACGACGAAATGGTGTGCGAGGTATCCATTTCAAGGACTTCATCCCTTGGTTGCTTGGAGAGTTCCAGGACGAGGTTGAGCCGAAAACAGTGACGATTGATGGCGATAAAACAACTGTCAGTGATTTAATGGAAGGGTATGATGGTCTAGCGCGGTTACCTGGCACTATTGTTCCGTTCTTGGCTCCGCCCAATGCCGTGTGGCCCCCATTCATCCGTTAAGCTGGTTTCGGGTGCAAGTTCAGTCATCTGGTTCGCCTCAAGAATGCGGACAGGTGTGATGTTTGCGTGTATGAGGATGTCTTGTTCGATACGCCACTTTTCGTTTGCGAGTGTAAGTACTGGGATAAGAACGTCGGTGAGGACACAATGAAGAGCATCGTTCGAGGGTTGGATAAAGTATGGGGAAACAAGCGGAAGATCGTTTTTTTGTTTTGTGCGGAATTCCGCTCGGATATAATGGATTTGGGCATTGGCTGCGTCAAGATCGACTGCCGCAGTTGCCACGGCAAGTGGGTTTATCAACCAGCCAAAGGAAATCGCAAAAAGCTGGTCCTCGCAATGGAAACGCGGATTTTAAATATATGAGGCTCAAGCCAGCATTCAGCAGAGCACTGCTTATTAGCTGCTCGCCGTTGGGTTTCTATATCGTGCCGTATCATGAATGCCAACTTTTATGTTTTAATTTTACTGAACCCCATCTTCGTTTAAACGCAGAGTAAATTAACAACATGATAAAAGTCAATTCGTTACGGTCAATCCTCCCTGCCTCCGTTATCCTAGTGTGGTTCTACACGGAGGAGATGCTAAACGTTCCGTAGCGGAGCCGGACATGTTGTCCATCGCACTTCTTTTCGATATGAGCTCTGCCTGCAGCCAGTACGTAGGCCAACACTACCAAAATCCACATCACGACTCCGGGGATCCCCACAGACGACAGCTTCCCACTCGACGGGTCGAGAGCAGCAGCTACTCCTCGGATGAGATTTTCATCACGAGAGTAAAGGTACATGCCCAAAACAATAGCATCAACTCCGCACAGCCAACTCCGCACAGCCAACTCGACATGCCGAAGGGCAAAATCAACCCTATAGATCAAAACAGCTAGAAATGCTAAGCAACATGAATACTGTACTATTAATAGGGATCCGTCTGTACTATGATAGTAACGCATATTGTTGCAGCTGATCTGGCCAGCAAATTCGGTGCGAAGCAACGTCTTAATGTCCCCCGGGACACCAAAGAGAACGTCCACTTGGCACCAATTTAAGCCGTCAGAACCATCCATGAAGCTGGAGATTGAAGCCTTGGGGTCCAGTTGGTTGCGTGCCACCATGATCGCCTTGACTGCTGCCGGAATTGTACCGCGCTTGAGCTCGTTAATTTGTTGAGTACTGAGCTCCTTGCCCTTGTGCTTCGCAGAGTACAGCACCACTCGGCTGGGGTCAAAGTCCTCGTCGATCTTCTCCACGAGTTTCTCTGGGATGGCCTCCACGATATCGGCTTCGTCGAATGTAAGGCTGCCTGTGGCTCCAACGCCAACAACAACGCAAACCAGGCTTGACATCTTGCTTGGAGAATTGGGAAGTGGTCCACGAAGTAGAATGTGCGTCCCCAGATTTCGAATGATGCGCATCACCTCCTTCAACATCAGAAAGTATACTGTATACCGAAACTATACGCAAACAGTTCGAATCAGGATTTTCATATTGACAGTTTGAAAATATTTATATGCGCTAGCTGTCAGCGCTAAACTAATAAATGAAAGACACAATGGTGTCTGGATCTTACAAACTATGACGCTTCAGAGGAAACGAGTTGGTCGATGCAGAGCGGTTGTGGCTGGATTTCTGTGCACGGCGAGCACGAAGGATGAGTTGCTGACGCTCACGTGAATATTCCTCCGCGAAGCTGGCGATAAAACCAAGCAACTCGTCAATCGGTAAAGTATCCTCCTCCTCAAAATAGTTCAAAAAGTGTTTTCTCTGTAAAAACAAATGAGAAGTTAGTACAATGCAACGAACGATTTTATCAGTTGTGAGACTCACCTCGCTCTCCAGTTGACTGACAAGCTCTTGCACGCTGTTAAGCTCTTGTTCGACCTCCATAGCGTACAATCTCATACTCTCCCGTGACTCCGCCAAATCTGCGCGTAGATCGGCGTCATCAGTCTTGAACACTGCTGCCTTTTGCGTCTCGTTGACCAACATACGAAGTCCGCCCTTGAGTGACTGATACTCGGCAAATAAACTCTGAACGGATAGTTTGCTGCACTTGGTAATTAGAGGCAATTGGTCACTAAATAGTGCGAGGTGCGGCTCATCACGCTGTAATTAAACACACACCACTATTAGATGGGAGTTTTACAGGATTGAGGAACAAATGCAGCGCTTACCTCGACCGACTGAATGACATACTGTAGGAAGGATATCCGTCCATCGTAGGCCTTTGTGAACGAGAGCTTCGCCAATGAGCTGATGGAAATACTCTTGACCCATTCCGTGTACTCGACTCCTTCGCCGAAGTTCAGCAGGTTACCCAAATGGAAAATATACTCCAGCACGCCAGCAAAACGATCACTTGCACACACTTGCTGGATACCTCGAATGAGAAGTTTTAAATTGTCACTAAAAATATCAACAGTTGGCGTCAGAAAATGAAATTTACCGTAAAAAAGTGTAAGAAAACTCACCGAAGTTCCTCGACCCGAGGTGCAAAATCCATCTTGAACTGTAGACAGCGTAGTTTCTGCTGTGCCCTAGGGATCTTGCGAGCTACAATCAAAAACTGTTCGGCCTGAAATACGCAGCGAAATATCAGTCAGTTCACCTTTACTCAAAATTTCATGAGTAACTCTTTTAGTTCACTTACCGTCGCTAGCCTCGACACGTCACCATTGAACTGGTCGATCGCTTCTTGCTCAGCACTGTCAGGCCACATATCAATCAACGACTGCAGAGCTGGACTGGACAACACGTCGCAGTCCAACGTCAAAATTTCATGAGTAAGTTCGGGAAAAGTTCGCTTCACTCGAGCAAGAACAATCGCGATATTCTGGGACTTTTTGTGGTCAAGAAGCACGACGTAAAGCTTGCGGTGTAGGAACGCGTTGCCCGGGTCTTTAGCTGCCACTTCCTCGTCTCCATCCACCTCGGCGTCTGGTTCACCTCCTTGTTCGTCAAAGAACGCTGGGTCGGAGCTTGCACGCTCCCGCTTCTCCTTTTCAAAGCGTGAGGATAAGGTCAGTGTCTTCTCGGGTGTTGCAGTGTTGCCGCTGTTTGTCCGTCGTCTTCGACTGACTTTTGCTTTGGCCACAACTTTGACAAAAAGTTTCTCCATCCACCGTCGACTTTCACTTGAAATGCACACTCTATCCAGCTTCTCTTTGGCGTGGATTCGGCTCCAAAGCGAGTCACGGCGTTGAGCTGGAACAACTGCTGCTGTGTATGGCGTTGTCGACCAATGTAGCTTCTTGCGCATACCATTGTTCACCTTACGTAGTGCCATCATTGCCAAGGTGCGGCCATTATTACTTGCCACACTTGAGGCAGAGCGTGTGGCCACTGCATCAGGTGTGGAAGGAGCTGTCGACACGACAGAACTGACGCTGGAGCGTCTGGATCGAGTAGGTAGACTAGCAGGAGGGAGATCACCGTCGTCCGAGGACACAGCTGCAGCCTTCCCGTCCAGTTCAGCGGGGTCTACACCTTCTCTCTTAGCCTTCATCTCCACAAGATGGCGTGGAACACCTACTTTGATCATCCTAATGAAGCCCTCAACCTTCTGAGTGTGTTCTGGGTCTTTATCCTCAACTGGTTCTTCCACCTTTGGGATTTCAATAGGCGCTGGCACTGTCTTCGTCTTTGGAGTTGCAATGAGCTCGTCCAATACGTTTGGGTCCTTGTTTTCAGCCCGCATCTTGTGGTTAACTACGACCCGTGGTAGACCCACTTTGAGCATCTGGAGGTAAGACGCGTATTCGGTCCGAAGAGTCGCCAATCTGGCTGCAACACGCTCCTCCTCGGCTGATAAAGCTGGTGTGGCTGGCAACACCTCGCTCTCCTTCGCGTCAGTGTCGTCTTTGCTGCCTTCTTCCTTCTCTGTCATCGTCGCGGTTTCCTCCTCGACTGTTAGGTCCTGTGTATGATGCTGTTGGTGTCGTTGGCAACACGGTGGCAGCTCCCGTTCGTTGCAGGCGTGGTTGTGGATGACCACGCGGCTCCAGCGCACGTAGGCGACAAGTACGAAGCTCACCAAGAGGTGAAAGATGAGCCAGGAATCATCACTTGTCGATTCTGGAGGAGGGCAGGCACCGCAGTTCACTGCGACGGCGTCAGCGCGGACGAAATTTCCGTCGTAGACTGGGCAGCTCCCGCTGTTCCCCATCGCAACAGCTTTGGGGGTGCTGAAGTGGTTGCAAGTGTGTCGATTCGACCAACAGAACGCAGGCAGGCAGGTATTGCCAAGAGTCTCGTTGCAATTATGCGGGTGTGTAGGAACAATCAAGCGGCAATGGAGCCGCAAGCCAGCGAATGAGCGAGATCACGAGCATGAGGCACGCGGCGCCCCGTCCGTTGCCAGGTGCCCCCTGCGATGCCCGCCAAGGAAGCTTCGCCGCAGTAGACGGCTCAAGTTTATAACGGCAAGGTGCCCATCGAGCACGAAGTCTTGGCAGCCAGGCGAGCAGTGGCAGAGACCTGCACAAGAGGCAATTTGGCGCGTTGTCCATTTTGCCAAGCGGATATTTACTTTTAAGCAACTCCTGAACTGGCAACTGCCATTAAAGAACCGGTATTTGCGTTTTTGTTGAGTTGCTACTTGAAAACATGTTTCACTCTGAAACCTGGTTTTTGAGTTGGCGGACCCGCCCCGTTCTTTGGATGTTCTTTTGCAAATCAGAACTCAAAAGATACTTTTCTGCTGCGACCGACTGCAGAAGTGAATATTTGCACCGTATGCAAGCGATTTGTATGAAAAAGGCATCCATTTTTCTATTACAATTCGGATAATCGGGAGTAACAGCGAAAGTCTTTTCAGAGGGTGGACTTGAGCGTTACCGGCAGGGTGACGTTGCAATTTTTGATAGACTGAGGCCGTCTCGCTGGCAGCGCTTGCGCGCTGCCAGCTGCGCTGGCGACTCGACGTTGGCCTCAGTCTATCAAAAATTGCAACGTCGAGTCGCTGGCGCACCGAATGCCAACTTGGCAGCCAAGGACCCTGTGAAGTTCACACAGTGTAAACATGGCATTGTCGCTACAGCCAAGCATTGACCAAAAGAGCTCCTCAGGAGCCTCCTGGGAAGCCAAATTCCCATCGTGCAGCCGCGTCGCAACTACACATGGTACTTCACACAATTTCGGATTGGAGAGGTGGACGTGTCCGATGCGTTCACGGCCACATTTAAGTTAAATGATTTGGTTGTTCCGACGAAGCTTAGACTGCTCTATTCGATACTGTACCGTAAATCTAAAGGAAAGGCATCAAATCAGCGAACAATTCGGCTCATCTGTAAGCGATCCATCCCGAGAGAAGAACTGCAACTGCGCTGCTTTGGATAGTTTGAGCTATGCATGTAGCTGCCGCTCTCAGATTACCTGCAGACGTGATCTCAAGCTTGCGTTGGACAGAGCTCTACAAGTATTATACTGTCTTGCATTGTGAACTGCAATGGCGCGCCGCGTGAACGTGGCGTCGCTGTCTTCAATGGAAGCTCCATTGGAACTGGTGCGACCGTGTGTATCGCAGCTTGGTCGCTCGTCGCTTGTGGTAAGGTGTAGCTGGTCGATACATTGTGCAATCAGTTCAAGATGCATCTCCATGAGCGATGCCAGCAATCCGTCTGGTTAACTTTTTTGGGTCGTATTCAGACACGACCGAGATTTAGGTAGGGCTTACTTTAGCGGTAATTGCACCATTTTCGATTTCTGTTGGCATGAAAACCAACGTAGCAGTCGGAAAAGCCCATCGGACGCCTCCTTTGAGCTAGACAAGCAATGACGAAACTAACAGCTCGTTGAGCGCAAAATCGAAAAATGACAACAGTTTTGCGTATCAATTATAATTGCCCTGATAAGTATCGATAACGTGCTTACAGGGGTTCTGAGGCTTTTCTACGTCAAACACTCCGCTGCCCATGTCTACTTAACCCTTAAAAGGGTCTACGTCAAACACTCCGCTGGCCCATGTCTACTTAACCCTTTTAAGGGCTAACACTTGCAAATGCATCGATAATCGGGGCGAGATTGAGTGGTCTGACATGTGAATTTAGACTTAAACTAGGGCTTCGCGTAGGCTGAGATAACCCTTTAAGTTCCACCAGCAACCTAGAATCTGCTAAATTCTCTATAGCGCAAGTTGAAAAAATTAACATTTCTTAAATATTTCAACTGAATGAAACTCTGTGGTGCTTCTTGGCGAAATGTTGTTTTGCTCTCATTCAGTATGATATCAAAACGCAGCTATTGCAGCACTTAGTCGACATGTGAATTCGTATCTGTAAGTTCAAAACCAAAGATTTACAGTATTTTCAGGATAAGCCTAGACGTTTAGTAGCATCTCCCGTGCCTGCTTCGCAGCCGCAGCATCTGCCAATCAATAGGGCGATTCATTTTATAGCTTTGTAGACGCATTCATGTTAGTATTCCACGCAGAGTTACTGAAAAATACGTGATGTTGCGCATTGAATTGTGGGGAGAAAGGGATACTACGTTGGGTTACTGAACGTCTATTGGCCAAAAATGTCATGTTTATTGGACGGCACTTTTGCCAAAGTGACTTTGGTTGGCGGCCACTACAAAGCTCATCAAGAACGAGGAACACGGCTCACTGTGGCTTTAGGCTGTCGCACTGTCCCTGTATGTAGGTCGTTGCTTATTATGAAAGCGGTGCCTGTTGATGGTCGTCGCGAAGGCAGCACTACGATCAATGCTTTTTCTCTCACACTATGTCAATGGCTGTACGACGGCGCTAATCATACGTGGTGCGCGTGATACCAACACCATCGTTTCTATATAGTGATAGAGCGCGAAGACAGAGAGATCCATTTGAAGATTGAATTTATTGCGGTTATATCGGCCGCCAGCGCCCAGTGCCGCGCACAGCAGCAGCACTGCATGCGAGACTGCCTGCGAAGGCAAATCCCGCGGGGGCGGCCCAAAAAGGATGATCTAAGTCCAGAGATCCATAAACCGATCTCCGGAATGTCCGATGATGTGGGACCTGTGCCACAAAGTGGTAAGCGAACGGCATGCTTCTACCAGGGCTTCAAGTACTGCAAGGCATGGTCGTCTGAAACAGTTGGCGACGACCGCAAAAATCAAAAGGATTTTTTTGTTAACTTTTTTCCTAGTAGTTTCAGTAGCAGTAGCCACATCTCTTCTGGAGCATGGAATGCCGCCCTCCTTCGCATCAACGTGCTTCTGATGCCACCGGGGGCTCTCGGCTGATTAACCTTCGCAGGCAAAGCGCTTCACGTTAGCAACTATTTTCAGTTGAACATGCATGTGATCTACTTGGCGAAGACGTAGTCAAACAGGCCAAACCGCATACAGAGCCTTAGACGCAACCTGGAAAGGATCTGAAAATGATCAAGCTGAAGGAATTGACATGGCTCTAATTCGTCAGGATGTTCCGGACACCCTGATACGAGCGATATTTGGGGTTGAAGGGTCCAAATTGCGCGACTAAGTGCATGTGCTCAAGATGACTTCGAGACCCTCCACACTCGGCGTGCTGCCAAAACTTTCAAGCATGCACTATATGACAAGAACATTGAGTTTTCGTTGGATTCATATAGAGCCTGGGACATGGATTTCCTTCCTCACACCGTCGACTGCGTCAATATTTTGTTTGATCGGGACTCACCTTGAAATCTCAATGGGAACGGTACCGCCAGAAGACGCAGTCAGCTGAGCGACGAGCTATTCAATATCACCGGCGGATACAATATTTTTATTTTCACTTTCAAGGAGTTCCTCTGTCCCGAACAAGAGACGACTTACAATATGATATGCTTGCGCTAACACATAGACAGAGCGCTGTTGAGCCCTGGACTGTGTGATTAGAAGCATGCTGATCTTCAAGGCGGGGAGAAACTGCATCTCGACGCTGCCATTACAGACAACCACGCAAAAATACGCCAGCACTGACCAGTATCCTCCATAGTGTACTAGAAACTACCGCAAAATACGCCATAGCTATGATTGGATAAAATATCCATTAAATATGTGCAAATTTCAAAGAAGGAACGTAATTTTACAAAGAAAGGCAAATACGATTGCCAAGATGCTACACAAACTAGACTGCACCAGAAAATCATTCTCGAAGCTATAATTACTTAAACTATGCATGTTGTTTGTGTTGTGGACAAAGGCAGCTCCGAGCAACAAAAACGCATACAGTTCACCTTTTAGCCGTCAAATTGCACGCTAAGTTTTTAGGATTTTGTTTTAGTACGTAGGCTTCCCCAGTCCATCGCATCTGTATCGACGCCTCAGAAACGCTCGTAAAAGCCTCCTATGTAGCCAAGAAATGAATTGGGGCTGTAGGTAGACTTGTGGACCGAGTTGATACTTTCTTAGAGTGTGTGCGAGCCCAGAGGTGCATATTTCGTGAAAAAGTTTTGTTGTCACTCACATAAAGTAAAGATGCGCTGTGCAATTACTGATTTGTAAAACTTCCGTATGTAATCTGATTGGACAATTTGTCGATTGCTTTTAGTATCGGACCAGATCGAGGGATATGTCGCATGGCGTATTTTAAGTGGAGCGTATTTTTCCGTGGTTGTCTGTGATCAACGACGTGCAATGTCCCAGTTTGTTCGTGATTAGGTAGCTGATAGAGCACCGGGGGGGGGGGGGGGGGGGGGGATATCTGCAGAGATCATCCCTGATCACGTTGATGTACATTTGACATCAGAGCCAGTGAGTCGCCCGAACTTGCCTATCATCTATATTCAAATCATTGTCTTTGGAGTCAAACCTGCGGGGTACATCGAAATATGCCATCCACACACAAGGTGGTGCCATGGTAGCGTAGTAGCGCGACCATAGATGGATGCGACCACCCTGGCTTGTTCGAATCGTCGTGGTTAATGGTGACGTATTGAAACTGAGAAAATCTAATTTCCTCGTCTAGTGCCAATGAAACCGATGGAATCTCAATAGAGCCATGAACATTAAAAGAGTAAAGCGCACTTCTTGCACGATGTAACGTGTTGTCCCAGCAGTCCACGAACAACGTTTGGATTGTTGACTGAGTCCGTTATTCTTCCTACACTTGACGCACAGGCCCGGCGACGTGCTCGATCGCAAGAAGGCCGGCTTGAGCCTTCATCTGGTCCTCAAAGGCTTCAGCACAACATGTGGGGCAGTTCGCGACTACCCGGACCACCATTACAACCTGACCCTCGACCATCCTATTGATAAACATAATATGCAATGCCCATTACGGAAAGTTGCAACCAACAGTTTTTTTTAGTACCGGTCTGAACAACAGTGTTGCCCGTCCCCGCCGAGTGGCCAATTGCCATAGGGCTGGTGATGGCCGCTAAGTTGTCTGTGACGTCACTTAAGATCGCCGAGCTGTTCTTGACCGCAGACCCCTCAGTACATCCTCTACCGGCGTGCTATCCGATTCAGAAGTGCTGACGGCAACGGTAGTGTTATTCATGGCGTTATCAAGATATTGGTGCTGTTTATAGACCCATGGAGCTGTTCAAGACGGCCGTGCTCACCGTGGAGAAAGCCATTCCCGTGAATGCACTGCCTACATCTGCCGCCGAGCAACCAAGATTGTCGAGATATCCGTCGCCGATGTTACGACCGTGGTCGAAGTGCTCCCGACGCTGCCCAAGATCGCCGAGCTGTTCGTGATCAACGTGTTGTTATCGGTGACGTAACATTTTTCGTCGATACGGGGGATTGTAATGGCTTAAAAAACGAAAGTGTACAGGGTTATTAGAAATGGAAGCTGGTTCTTTTCGTGGGCGTCCGATCTGTCTTTTAACAAGCTGTGTGGATCCCGACGACTGCCTTTCGCTTCTGACTTTGCTCCAATAATTTTCCACTGCTGTTTCCTGGACAGCAGTCAGACACCGTCGGAAAATATGATTTGTACTGCGCTAGTTTTGAAATATACATAAGTGACAGCGACTTCAACTTTTTCATGTCAACCATGTCCAATGCGTTGCCTGACCAAAAGAGGTCGATTAAAACAGCGCGTCGCATTGATCCTAATCCCATTCCAAATGAGGGGAAATACTTGCGGGTTTGCATCTTGCGTTGTGACAAGGTGCTTCGTTGTCGCGACGACGGCATCAACCTCAAAAGATAATTTTCTGTGTAGCCATCCCCACTCGTTTACAGTACTTCGATAACAAGTCCTCCCTACCATTCAAAAAGGTCAGTCGCTAGTTGAGCGATCTAGAAATTCGGCTTGACCCGAGGTTATCGCGTTCATTCGTACTGCTATATCACCAGGTTGAACAAGTTGACACCTTTCAGTGAGCGGTTACACCAGGCGACCACTTGGTTCGCAGCGCTATCCGAATGACATAGGAGTAGACAGTGAAGCACAACTTTCTTTTAGAAAAGGATCGAGAGCAAGCGTAGAACTTAAACACCGAGCGAGAGTTGTTCTAGCCGACGCAGCTATCCAGAATCAGGAAAAAGATGTTGGCACGTTCAGGGCTGTCCTCCGATCCGTTGCTTGTAAGATATATGAATCATATCGTAGACGGTATCACCAGTACGCGAGGTGCTCAGTATGTAGAACACGAGCACGCACGCTCCAGTGGCGCAGTCGTGGACCACAAATACTATGTACTGTGCATAGTTTTCTATTATCTGTGAATGGACGCAAGAGACCATCGGCCGGCGACTTCACTTCGAATTTAATGGTCACTAAAATAGAGATACAGAACTACACGGCTGTGTCAATAAAACTACGTATGAGCAAGAGCCGCAGATATATATATGCTATATTTATAGCATATATGAGTGGCGCTTCGAAGTCATAGACAACTTCGGCCGGTTCAGGGGTTGTCTGGTAGCACCGCTTGTGAAGATTGATATGATACAAAAACCGTAGGATGCATAACGCGTCTGCGTCTTTGGGTGTTGCGGACGCTCACCATACAGAAGGACATTCCTTATTCTATTCTTGATATCAGCGAAAATAAAATTGTGAACGTTAAAAAGATATATCAGCGTCACGCAAACATCTACTTGAGTGTAGCACTCCTTCCAGATTTGTGGGGTGATTCAGGGCGACGTGTTTGGTTATTAGTACCCAAAAATGAGGTTTCAACTTCGGCAGCAAAAATAAAATTCTATTTTTATGCAACTTAACACAAACAATCTCGCCAAGAGGAGGAAGCGATCGAGGGAACACAGAAAGGCACAAATACCAGAAATAGACGGGTTGTAATTATTCTTGGGGGACCGCGACACGCTGAGGTTTGTTAACCTAGTGGTCCTGTTGCAGGTGCATGTACTCAGCTGCAAGTAGCAGCACACTATTTGTTGCCAGCATCCCCATAATAGCTCTGTTTAAACTCAAATACAGATAGCTCCGATATTTAGGCAAATTGACACAGTTGTACTGGACCACGGATTCAGTCGTGCATCGCCATTGGGATACGGTGCTACATGTACGGTACGATGATGGGCAACAAATAAATGTCCCACTTTTAGATTTTCTAAAAATTCTGAAATTGCTGTTCCAGATCAATCAGTGGAATGACAGTGTTGCTGGATTTGCCGACTAGGAACGAGAATCTACCTTCACGACGATATCGCAGACACACACTGTATGTTGCGCCACTACTCGCTGGCCGAAGCTGTCTCGGCGCGAGACAGCTGACACGGTACAAGCAGCCAGGTGAAATATGCCCAGCTTCGATATCATTGGCAGCAGTGTGAACAATTCACCTTGTAGCGAAGTACCTCACATTTGGAAGCCCTATTTCGTACTTTGAGTGTGCTCTAATGTACATTACATGGCGGTAGGATAGCAGGCATGTCTGCATAAAGATGCAATCACATACATAATGCAGCACACCTGAATCAGAGTAAATAATCAACAATACACCAAAATCAAAACATGTACACCAGAATTTACCCGAGTCATCGACTTCATACGAGTGACGTAGCAGAGCTCGCTATTCGTGTCTTTCCACTTGTTGTTTGATCCACATCATAACACACGTCCTTATGGACATCCAACAAGTGTTTTTTTGCAACCATCTTAAATAGATAGCCGCTTAGCTGAAACGCATACGCAGTATGTTCAAGCTCTTCCACGATCTCCCGGCGACCACTCTCTTGAAAGAACTCTGCAGGGTATCGCTCTTCCGCATACGCTTGCATCGTTATGAGCATTGGTGTTCGGTCATCTATAGTGAAGCTTCCATTCTTTATCTCTTTAAGACGCTCCCACTTGGACTCTAGCCGATTTTAGTGTTGTTCATCAGATGAGGTACATCACCTCGTTTGAACATCACCTATTACTATTTGCAACTGTCCCAGTGCTTAACGAAGCTAGTATATGTGGCGTAGCCAAAATCGGGTTGACGTCGATCTCCACTCACACACTACGCCCAGACACCGACTAACGGAGGGGGTCCCCCGATGATCCGTGATCAGCTGAACTTGGTCTCACCTTGTGTACCATCGGCGGGCTGGACGTGCTCTCTGATGGATCCGATTAGTGAAATCTTGGCCGTTCTGGCGGGACGCGGGATGTGATGAGCAGCCCGAACCTTCTTCGCTTTGCCCCCTTGAGATAAGTCCTAAATAGGGTCCGATTAGAGATGATCGGCCGTAATCTAGGGGATTTTGCCTAATATAAGCACCGAAATGCTTAAATAAACGCGTTCCTTGTTCTCCCTTTCCTTTCCGGGTAGCTTGCCGCTTCCAATAGCTGGATCTTTAGTTTAAAAAAAAGGTTCAACCTCCAGTCAAGAGCCAAAGTCTGGATAATCAGGGTCTTGTACAGTTAAAGTAGGGAAAACTAGTGTAGGTAAATCCGGCTAGTACATTGACCAAGATCTTACACTACGACGCTAGTAATCACTAACTGAGCTTCCGTTTAGCACTTGGGACCAAGCCAGTGTGTCTTTAAGACGTCCCGGGAGCGAAGAAACCACTTGTCCACCTCAAAGTAAATTCTGTTCTGATTGATGTTTATCCTAAGGCGGCTACCTGTCTTCCCATCACAAAATGCATCTTCCGCCTTCCTATATCCCATCTTTGGATAAGATTGGCTATCACCATCTTCGATCGGGCGACTGATCTTGCGATCTTCAACTACGACCCCTGATCGGTGATCTTGATGCTTATTGGTGATCTTCATCTTGACCGGCGCGGCGATCTTGATCTCAATCTTACACTTGTCCCCGGTCGTCTGATAACGCCCGATCTCCACTCAGTACCACTGATCTAGGTCTATGGTCCAGCGAAGTTGATCTGTCCCGACCGTCCCGCGATCTCACCCTGATCTTGCCCTTAAACGGCAGATCGTGGTTCGTAGTTTCTTGATACCTTCTCAATGACATAGGTTGTCTTTCGCCGCCTCCTGCCTCAGTGATGATCGGGGTGGGTTGTGGTTTGATCGTGGCCATCAACTCGTGATCCTCGATTCTTTCGCGCCTGACCTGCCTCGAAAGCCACCTAATCTTCGCTTTTCCACGTCGGGGCCGGCGAGAGCACCGTATCCGGATCCATTCGTAGTAGATCACCCTTCGGAGAACATTCCGATAGCGCTTCATCACAGCCGCCCCTCGTTCGTAAGTTGGGTCAGTTGATGACGCTCTTCGAACGCACGCACCGACTCCCATCTGATCTGATATACAGAGTGGCATCGTCTCGTCTAAAGCCCCTTCCGTCGCACCGTGATCCTCTTGGCCTGAACCCATCCGTCCCGCCACGCACCGGTCCTTCGGACCGCTCCCCTCACTCTTTATTTCTTCGCAACCAGCTTCGAGCCCATCACTCTCACCTTCGCCATCATGGGCGCAGCCGTTCCGGGCGACTCTGGTGGCAATGGATCCCCACCTCCTTCTCCCAGCAGTGTTCGCTCTCGGCAGTCTTACTCTTCTCCGCGCGCGCGCGATCAGCGTCGTGTAACCTTCTTGGAAGGGGAGCTTCGGCGCGTTGCACGGAGATATTAGACCCTCGAGCCCGATCGGGACCGACTGCATGTGGGCGGGTCAGCATGACCTGGGGCTTCTGCGCCAGGCCCAAGAGGCCGAGATCGCTCGCCTTCAAGCCGAAATTGACCTGGTCCAACGATATTCACAGGGGAATGCCTCTCTCGCGTCCGTACAATACGTGAGCTACTTATTCAGATCGACCAATAGAACGGCGATCTCCGCAACATGGACCAGAGTCTCACGCCATCGCTGCCCGAGTATTCAGCGGTTGGAGCTCGAAATTCAAAGATCTTGTCGCGAGATCGACTCTCTTCAGGCCCAGCTCCAGCAAGCCGGAGTCGAAGCCGACACCCTTCGTGGGCAGTTAGTCGATCAGGGGCGCGATCTCGATAGCTTGCGTGACGATCTCTCCACTGCGGAAAGCAGCACGGATCGTCCCCATTTTGCTCTGGCTGCGGCGGAATCTGCACTGTATTCCGCGAAATCTTGACTATAGCGGCTATTGTAGTTCAATGTGCCAAGCAATGATTGCATTCCTCGCTTGCTCGTTGGAAACAAAAGCTCGGTGATTGCAGCAAGCATCTTCGGGTCAGCCTGAGACGAAATATCGTGGGACAGAAAGTCCACCTTGGGCTGATATAAGATGCTTTTCGAAAAGCTGATACTGATCCGGCACTCCGCAAATCGTGCTATAAGTCGGTCCAGAGTGGCCAGACAACCGTCAAAGTCCTCGCCACCAAACCATATGTCGTCCACAAACGACCGACGACCAAACACAGGCACCGACAATGATTGAACCGGTTCTCCGGTCGTAAACATACAGCGCCTTATCAATCATACGCTGGTATATCATTGGGGCATTTTTCAGCCCGAATGGCATTCGGAGCCACT
The DNA here is from genome assembly GCA_033557915.1 of Phytophthora tentaculata. Classification (NCBI taxonomy): domain Eukaryota; phylum Oomycota; class Peronosporomycetes; order Peronosporales; family Peronosporaceae; genus Phytophthora; species Phytophthora tentaculata. The sequence continues at coordinate 1,639,163 of JAUCEA010000009.1, forward strand.
CAAAGTGCCCCAGCGCACACACAAATGCTGACACCTTGCGTGCTCGGAGAGTCATCATGATAGCCCAGAAGCTGCTTGCAGCATCCAGCGAACAGAACCATAGGTAGCACACGAGGTCTGTTAGCAGGTCATGGACTAGCAGCATAGCATATTCCATGATTGCAGTAATCACATTCACCATCCTGTAGTCAATTCAGAGCCGGATGTCTTGGCCGTTCTTCTTCATTACAATCACAATCGGTGATTCCAACGAACTGTCCGAGAAGACGATCAGTCCCGCTCTCAGCAGGGCCTTCAATAGCTTATACAGTTTACCGAGGTATCGGAGCGGCACGCGTCGGACGCGCTGTTTAATAGGCTCGTGTCCTTGGGTGTCAATGTCACATAACACGACGTACGCAGGCTGTGGTAACGCGTTCCCGCTCGCAATCATAATGTGTTCATGCTTCTTGAGTGTGGCGACCAGGCGTTCTTGTCGGTCTGACGACAACCGAGGATCCTTCACATTCGCTGCATCGTAATCAACCGTCGTGTTGGACTCTTCAGTAAGGTCAGGCAGAAAGGCCAACTCTCTAGCATATTCTTCCAAACCAATTTTATTTGCCGGTTGCTCGTAATTGTCCGCCCTAGTGTCGTCGGTGGCTTCGTTTCCGTCCGTTGTCAGCACTCTTTCCACTGACACATACGTCTCCTCCAGTGTAGCGACTGCGCTCTCGGGCATCTTCGTTTCGACACTAGGCTTCAATTAAACAATCGGTGCTTGTCCCGACACCATCGCTGCACTGTTTTCATCGTCTGGGTCAACTATCGATCGTTCAATCGCAGGATTGGCTGTGCACGAGGCCAATGAGTCACAATTACTAGAACCAGTGTATCCATCGGGAAACATGCCATCACTCACGTTCCTCAGACTCGGAACGAACACTCGTAGCTATGTCCATCACCTTCCTCCCATCCGGGAGGCCGTGTGGACACGTTGCCGAGTCTTCATTCGGCAAACTGACGCAACCAAAAGCCGACGTATCGGTTTCTAGGGAACCTCCGGATAGATGGACTTCAATCGAGCTCCTGGTCGTCTCTCCAGAGTCTGTACTGTCCTCAACGCGTACGCGTTCTTCAATGATTTTCTCTCAACGTTCAGCACACGTCAGGCGACCTCCTGGATTATCCACCGAGTCTTCGAGCGGTCGCGTCATTACTCCTCGAGGCTCAGGAAAACTGGTCGCTCTACCGATGGACTTGAGTATCAAGCCATTGTTCATAAAGCTCGCATTCACGTTTAAACAGTTCTCGGTCTCAACAACCCTCGTAGGCTAGCACTTGCCAGTCTCGGAACTTCGTTGAATCCACCCGTACGTAGCCATCGCCCCCGGGTAAATCTCCAGCTGGTACCAGCATCGCGATAGGCTGGTGCGCCGGGAAGTACACCTTCTTGTCGGATACGTTCGCCAGCTTAATTCTCGTTGGTTGTCCACGTCGAAAGCTCGTTACCGATAGGAAAAGCTTCTATGTCCGCTGAACCCACAGTATGTGTGTGTCCAGTGCCACCTGTTGCGTTGACAGTCGGTACTCTCGCCATTCGTGCTCCGGGATAGTTAAAGGCTCGGTAGGCCCAGCCATGACATGGTAGCTGTAGATTTCACTGTCAATCATGTTCTTCGTCTTTACCAGTGGGATTCGTACTTCATTAGGCAGCTGAGCGCACCATGGACAGATCGAGTCTGATTCCGGCCGGTATCATAAGGTCGGTTCCTAGCACCACATCAACGCCAAGACTACCCACATATCAAACTCTCCCAGCCAAGCGTAATCTTGACGCGCACTCGTCGGGTCCTCAACACCTTGCCTCGAACGCTCGGTCACAGTGACGTCATGGTGTGATAGACTCGACCATGTCACTACCGAGTCTTCATCGAGTACTCGTTGGAGCCAGTTACGGTCAAGATGTCACTCATTCCAGGCTGTCCTAATTAATAATAAGGGGACTGGCCGCCATGGTACGAAGACTCGGTGGCGGTTGGGATGAGTCCGTGGAAGTCTGTACGACTTTTTGAATGCTCGGTCACGGCCTGGGAAGGGATGTTGATGGTTGAAGAGGCACATGCGACGGTGTGAGCGTCGCTTGGCAGGCAAGAAGATCCATAACGGATCGTAGTTCACTTGATATTAGTATAGTTGTCCTTTATACTGGGAATACCTTTAGGTATGGACAGCCCTCACCGGATCAATTCCTCGGTACTGCGTAACTCGGTTTTTGTTATATTCGGTTTACATTTGTTGTAAGCTGATTGTTGACCCAATGTTGAACAGTCAGACTTTCTCTGGTTGAAAGGTATCTCTACGGTGCATTCGCATAACAACGGCTCTGTCGCTTCTCCCCATTCATGTGGCGACGAATCGACCATGAAACCGATCGTATTGAAGCAACAGCAATCACTCAACCAGGTGTTTGCAGTTATTTGGAAGAAGCCGAAAAAGTCACGGCTTCTGTCGCCAAGTCTTTGGCTGCAAGACACACCAATACGATATATGACCTGAACTAATTAACACCGACTCTCGTAAGGGACTACCTTAGACAAACAGAGCCGTAGATCCCCGCGGGGTCATCTATTTACACATCGAAAGACGCAAGACGTGCCGAGGCTTCTATAGAAAAAGTTATCTAAAAACAAAATAGAACGCCACCTTTCATCATGCTGATTTTTCTCCAGGCTTGACCATACTCGTGAACTCAATTTCTCCAGCACTGCATCATCTTTCGTCTCTTGATTTTCATTCTTTAGTCGTCTTTTCAGACGATAAATATCCATAGGAATGGAAAACGAAAATTTAGGGCACATAACAGTAGGAAAAGAACTATTTAATATATATCGGAACCCATTTATACTCTAATGGCGTTTCAGCATTTTTTTCCGCTGACATCTGTGCTTCCACTCGCCACTGTGGTCGTGGGCTTGGAACACTAATAAAACAATTGGAATGCTACGTGAAAAAGCAATGGTATTCCCAGCTAAGTCGAAGACAATCTAGTTCCAGTGGAATAACGTATTTATCTGGAATATATTTCAGGACGAAAGAAATTCTTTTTCCAAAGCTTGAGTTATACTTCCTCTCGGTGGGAATGATTGCATAGGAAATCATATGGGAACTCACAACTTATTTTCCTGGAAAGCGATTGGCCTGCGAATTTTTCCGTTGGGTGCAGAACTGTTTCGCATTGGCTGTGGTTTTCAAACACTGCAAAAGCTGCAAAATTAACAGAGTAATGCAAAAAAAACTGCAAAAATGCGTTTCAGTTTCAGAGCGGATAGATTTTGACCAAAATTTCGCCGCAACGTAATAAGCGATCTAAAAGGAATCTGACGCGGAAAATGCATCTCAGTATTCTGTACAGTACAAGCTTCAGTTCAAGGCGTTGTTTGTTTATCTAGTGATAGTATTGGCGAACTTGGGACTAGTGCTGCTCTCAATCTTAAACAGAGCTGCCAGGCGAAGTGATGGTAGGTGTTGCCTCTATATCACCGTATATGAGTTAAAGAATGGTTTTGCTACCTGTTTATTCCCATATGATTTGTACTATATAATGAAGTCGTAATTACAATTATTCACGCGAGGAGGAAGTAATAGAGAGCTTCACTCTTTTAAAAATACATTATCTACTAGTTGAAGTAACGAATTTCTGGATAAAATCTGAATAAATGACGGATAGATCACCGAGTGAGATTCCGTACCAGTCCTTTCTCTGTTCCACTGTAATATATTTCTGGACAGAGGAGATTCATATTCCAAAAAGGTTAAGTTATTCCAGAAACTGATGTGCTCCCAATCACCAGGCTTCATCAATTGCCATCTCTTCATTGGGTAAGCCGCATGTATCAGTTTCGAAAGATCGGCACAACAACAACGACACCACTCCAGGTGTACTTCACGTGACAGATGTAGTTGCTTGAGTGCAATTTATCAATTACCGGGAAGCTCGGACCCGGGTTGCAGATTGTTTGTATCGGGGTGGTCACGGCGACTTTAGCATCGTGCACGTTAATTAGCGCCACCGGAGCCTTAAGAGGTGAAAAATCAGCTTGAAGAGGTGGGGTGCCAGCTAAGAAATCTTTTGCGAGAGAAGACGCAAACAGGTTTATGATGCTGTTCGCTTCGTCCTGGATATCGCCGACCTTTTCGTTCGCCGGACAAAGAGTCGTGCCCCTTATTTGCTCCGGAGGAGCGAAGTGAGCCAAGAGCAACGGGTCAGCTACTCGAATCGAGGACGCCCAGTCTTCGTACACTTGCCATGCTTTAGAATGTTTGCTCGCTATGCGCAAAACGCGCAAGTTCTCTCCTTCCACTTTTTCGTTCTTGGCGCCTGCTATCACCATTTCCGAAATCACCTTCTTGGGCACCTACGAGCAGCTCAGGAAAGGCGAACGCTGGCACGGCCGCGCGAGGATCAGCGCTATGTTTTACCATAAATGAAAGTTTCGAGAGACGTCAGGTCCAGGAGGATAGTCGAAAAGTGATGGAAAGAATACGTCTGTCAGCGGTTTGAAATGAAGCAATTTTGAAGGATAAAATTATTTAGAGTATCGAATTATTCTGGATAGACAGCGACGAAGTGCTGATTAATTCGAGAGCGCTGTCTGTCGTACACGAGCCGGTAATGCCAGGTAACAATAACCGATAATGACAAGAAAGAAAGTGACAATTGATTGAATGAACCCAAGAAAAGGCCGAAAATGTATGAGGGTGAACAAGAAAATAAATCGATTGATTGATTCGGTACATCTAACAACCTTCTCAATATCTCGAACCATTTCCGAATTTACCTCCCTGCCTGCCCAAAAACCTAGCTGTAATCGTCACCACGATTGAAATCTGATATGGTCAAGAATTTTTCATACGATTTGGGGTGGATGCAGAAATTCTACACTCGAAATGCGCCAAGTGGCGTTGGCTTAAGACCAATGAAATTCGCATCCAAGATATAATCCCCTTGTCTTTTATAAAGCGGCAATTGTCCGGATTCCACAGCGTAAAAAATTCTCTGGATATTTATATCCAGAGTTCTTAGCGGGATCGCAGACCCTCAAATTTCCTGTAAAATAGAATAAATGGATACGTTTGTAATATCGAAGAAGTTAGTAATTCATTATCATCAAGCTAAATCAACGGAATTTCTTATGAACCGTGGAATCTTATATCACAAATTGATTGGGTTGCACGAATGTCTCGAGATGGTCGTGTAGGATTTACCTGAACCAGTCGAATTTGTATCCTGCCATAATATCTTTCAAGTAGCAGCATGAAATCAGTCAGCTAACTCTATCAGGAGCTCTAGTGACGGGCTTTACCCAGTTCTCAATAACCGTCTTCTGGTTGTCTTCTTCTCCGAAGCGTAATTTTTTGTGGACTGCCTTCATTAGTCCACAACAGGGATCGGAAACGATACAGGTTGCCATTTCTTAGGTCTTACTTATAGTAAGTACGCAGATCTGGTCGTGCGATTTGCTCTAGTTTTGACTCACTTTTGGGCTGTTACTTGCCGACTCCTCAATCCAGCTGAATAATGCAAATGCACAATCCTAACGCATTCTCTTCCTCTCACCGATTCTCTGACCCGTTCAGATTGATCTCAATACGACATATAAATGAACATTGCAGTTCATCATCACAGATGTCGCCCATCCTCTCCACGAATTCGTACTTAAGCGAATTGATCTATCTTGAAATTTGTATTGAATCTCTGATCCAAATCCAAGGCCAGGTCTAAGTAAGACCCATTTAGAAATCTGCCAACGATACATACTGCTCAATATGTATCGAGTGGTATTTATCGAGATTACGATATCGGGGCACCACAAAGTATCATGATAATTTATTAGCTGGTATCGCCTGGTAAACTTGTGTGTTAACTCACGACATCTGCCGCCCCACCAACTCGCGAATTACTTGTTAATACTCAAGGTGGTGTTTCGGCCACTAACGTTTCTAGATCGATAGTACGTATGCATTTTGACAGGCGTGGCTCTTACGTTTAGAGCAGCATGTATTTTTGTAACAAGCTGGCTTTCCTTCACGATATTATTTTTTTATCGACGTATCAAAATAATTTCTCGATACCCCAAGAAATATAGTGATTACTTGCGGGTCACTATACACAATACAATAATATGCCGATATATTATTCTTTTCCAATCTCTGGGGTTTTTTCAATATCTGGTGGTACAAAATGCTTGTACACATCAAAGATCGTAGGAAAGTGAGCTATTTGAGCAGTGTCTTCCTTGCTGACGTCCCTCCTTGACTTCGATCGTCTACTTCTTAGTGAAGACGCAGCGTTGGGCTGAAGCCATCGTCGTCTCCTTGGCGTTCTGCCGGCGCATGCCGCAACACGCGCCGAACACTTCCCATCGGTTAACTTTTTTGGGTCGTACTCGAATATGATCTGGATTTAGGCCGGGCGGACTTTGAGCGAAAAGGCGTCATTACCGAGCTTTCTGTCGACATAAATATCGACGCAGTAGTCATAAAGGCCGTACACACCTCTCCTTTGGGCTAGACAAGTACCGCAATGACGAAGCTGACAGTTCCATGAGCGGTAAATCGCAAAAGGTACCAGTTTAGCAAATCAATTTTAGCTGCCCTAATAAATGCGGTTAAAGTGGCCTCAGAATGTTCTATTCTAACACGCCATTGGCCCATGCGTAGCTCACACTCGCACGTGAAGCGAGTATCGAGCAGATTCAAGTTTAGGCCTACATAATGTATCCAACCTACAGGTCATGTCCGAATACGACCCAAGAAAACATCTCGTACTGCAACACTTGGGCCCCAGATACTCGTGGGAGATCGTGTTTGGTTATCAATCTCTGGTCATTCGTGAGTTAAAAATTTGGAACGCTAACCTCTCCTTGGAGAAGTCCTCCCCAGAACGAAAGCGTACGGGTACACAAAGCATACTGGTATGCTTCGGCAAAGATAGATAAATATGGAGGTTGTCTTGGAAATCAGGTGGTACTCAGAGAAAGGACATCGTGAAGTGAAATGATAAACGACAAGATAAGAGATGAGGAGATACACCAACGAAGTCCTTGTTTTGATATACCTCGTTCTCGGAATCCCCTCTACATTCAGCGCTGTAAACGCGTGAAAACCATCGTCTTCACCTAACAAAACCATTATGATGACTTGAGAGCCACGAGCGCGTTTCTACCTCAACTATTTTTTAAGGTGAGCATACCAGTATGCTTTCAATCATACGGGTATGCTCATTGGGGAGGAGGTTCCTCTCCTCCCTCCCAATGAGCTGAAAGTTGTCATTCACAGCCAATCACCGCGTAGAATGCTTTAAATGAGAGAATAATCGCGGCTATTTGCTCGCAAAAAATTGACTAGAATCGGACCAAAGTTGACTCCGTGCCTCCGGACCAAAATCTGTTCCTATATATAGCGTTTGTTTGACCGGAAATGTGCACTGATCGGAAACCTGCTTCAGACGGATAGGCGAATTGTAAATATATGTAACCTTCAACTACGAAGATCTAGCTAAACCTCACCACCAAAAAATGCAGAGCTAACCAGGGCACCACGCCCAATGACTACAGCGCGACAGCCACACACTTAGTCGACCTCCTCCATCGTGCTCTCCTCCTCGTCCTCGCCCTCAAGCGGGGGCAGGTCCTCCATCGACTCATCGGCGGCGTCATCGTCGTCGTCGATGCTCAGGCCAAGCTTGATTAGACGGTGGATCCGGTTGGCGAACGTCGTGGGCTCGTCCAGGCTGAAGCCCGAGGTGAGCAGCGACGTGTCGTACAGCAGCCAGATGAGGTCCTTGACCGTCTTGTCGCTCTTGTCGGCCTCCGCCTTCTCACGCAGCGACTTGATGATAGGGTGCATCGGGTTGATCTCCATCGTCTTCTTGGACGTCATGTAGGCCGACGTGCTGCTGTCACGCAGAGCCTGCGCCTTCATGATACGCTCCATGTTGGCCGACCAGCCGTACTCGCCCGTCACCAGCACACAGGGCGACTCGACAATGCGGTTCGAGATCTCCACCTTCTCCACCTTGTCGTCCAGCACCTCCTTCATGAGCTTGCACAGTCCTTCCGTGGCAGCCTTGGCCTCCTCGAACGACTTCTTCTCGTCCTCCGTCTCCTCCATCTTGAGGCCCTCCTTGGTGGCGCAGATGAGCTTCTTGCCCTCGTACTCCTTCAGCTGCTGCACCGCGTACTCGTCGATAGCCTCCACCATGAACAGCACCTCATAGCCCTTCTTCTTGAGCTTCTCAATGAACGGCGAGTTCTCCACCGACTTCTTGCTCTCACCGGTGACGTAGTAGATACCGGGCTGGTTCTCAGGCATGCGCGAGATGTAGTCGTCCAGCGACGTCACTTCCTCGCCCGACTTGGTCGAGTGGTAACGCAGCAGCTTGGCGATCTTGGTGCGGTTGGTCGAGTCCTCGTGGATGCCCAGCTTGAGGTTCTTGCTGAAGGCCTCGTAGAACTTGTTGTACTTATCGTTGTCCTCGGCCAGCTCGGCGAACATCTCGAGGCACTTCTTGACAAGGTTCTTCTTGATCACCCGCAGGATCTTGTTCTGCTGCAGCGTCTCACGCGAAATGTTGAGCGGCAGATCCTCCGAGTCGACCACGCCCTTGACAAACGACAGATACTCGGGCATGAGTTCCTCGCAGTTGTCCATGATGAAGACGCGACGCACGTACAGCTTGATGTTGTTCAGTTTCTTCTTGGCGCCGCCCTCAAACATGTCGAACGGCGCGCGCTTGGGGGTGAACAGACAGGCCTTGAACTCCAGCTGGCCCTCCACAGAAAAGTGCTTGACGCCCGCGTGCTCCTCCCAGTCGTTCGTCAGTGACTTGTAGAACGACGCGTACTCCTCGTGGGTCACGTCCTCGGGCTTGCGCATCCAGATGGGCTTCTGGCTGTTGAGGTGGTCCCACTCGTGGGTCACTTCCTTGATCTTCTTGGTCTTCTTCTTCTTCTCGCCTTCCTCCTCTTCGACCTCCTCCACCTTGGGTTTGTCGTCCTCGCCCTCCTTCTCGTCCTCCTCTTCCTCATCGTCCGTCACTTCCTTCTCCTCCGTCTTCTCCACGTACAGCTTGATGGGGAAGCCAATGAACTCCGAGTGCTTCTTCACCAGGTCCTTCAGCTTGCGCTCCTCAAGGTACTCGAGCATATCCTCCTTCAGCTTCAGCACAATGCGCGTACCACGCTGGATGGGCTCCGACGTGTCCGGGGTCACAGTGAACGATCCACCGGCGGCGGACTCCCACACGTACTGCTCGTCATCGTTGTGCTTCGAGTGCACCACGACCTTGTCGGCCACCAGGTAGGCAGAGTAGAAACCCACACCGAACTGACCAATCATACTGATGTCGGCGCCAGCGGCCAGAGCCTCCATGAAGGCCTTAGTGCCCGACTTAGCGATCGTACCCAGGTTGTTAATGAGGTCCGCCTTCGTCATACCAATACCAGAGTCCTGGATGGTCAGCGTGCCGTTGGCCTTGTCCGGGATCACCTTGATCTCCAGGTTCTTGTCCGTGTCCAGCACGCTGGCGTCGGTCAGCGACGAGTAGCGGATCTTGTCGAGCGCATCCGAGGCGTTCGAGATGAGCTCACGCAGGAAAATGTCCTTGTTCGAGTAGAACGTGTTAATGATCAGACTCAGCAGCTGATTGATGTCGGCCGAGAAGGCGAACGTTTCAGCTTCAGCGCTCATGTTCTCTCTGTGTTCTTGTGTGTCTTGGGGGACTTGGAATTGATTCCAACTGGGAAGATTGAAGAATGAGGACACTTGGAAAAGGAAAAGGGGGTTGCCAGCCAGCCAAACAACGGCCAGTGCCCAAAACTAAACGGGCGATCTTTCTTGTTTTGGGTTCGGACACGCTTGTTATCGAAACTTCCATCGAGCGAAAAGGAGGGGCGACGTCTGAGGTTTGTGTGGATGATGATGAATAACGGGAGGGATGACGCGCTTCAGGCTTCGAACTTTCTAGATTGCGACGGGACAGAGCTTAGCCGGTACAATGTACCCGATCGATTGATGGAGGTCTGAGTTCTATTGAGAAAGCAGAGAAGGGGCAGGTCCGACGATATGCGTTCTCAAGTCGGGTACGTGGCAGGTGTTTCGTGTTGGGCTGTCCTTCTCGAACATGCCACCAAGTGGGCGCTCGCTCACTGCGCGAATATTCCAGACAGTCGAGAGACGTTTGCTACTAGCAAATTGATGGCGGTTGGTGGACTCTCTTTGCATGAGGATTGAGGTGGAGGCTGCAGTTGAAAGCGCTTTGATTGATGGTTTTGGTGCGATGAGCTTGAACCAGCAAGACTATATTAACTCACATTGAGATACATTCACAATACACTTCCTCTGCGGAAAAAATTCGGCGATACACAGACCAGCTCGTCACTATCAGCGCTTCGACCGTCTCGTGGTCTCGCCTACTACGGCGTTTAAATATTCCTACGACTGCGAGCGTGGCTGGAGCGCCATGATCAGATTCCGCGGTGCGTCGTACTGATCCTCGTCTTTGGTTGACGTCGATGAGGTCAAGACCGCAGTCGACGGTCGTTTAGCAACTGTCCCGTGTTTCTTACCAACGCTGAGGATCAGTGGCCGCGGGTTTGCCTTAACCTCCGGCTCAGGGGCAACGGGGGACGTCGCACTTGGCGGGAGCGGGTTGCTAACGACGCGAGCTGCCATAATATCGGCCACGGATTGAGGACTCTCAGACAAGAGCAGATCTTGGATACTACCAGCAAGCGACGGAAGACTCACTGGCGTATTATGGATATCTTTCCAGATGTCATTGAGCTGCGTGGCCGGATCAGGAAGTGTCTGGTGCGCTACCAAATACTCGACATACTCGCGGATATACTCCTGCATGTACAGCTTGACTTGTTCTTGCTGTTCACTGAGAATAGTCTGCGGATGGATGGGCTCATTGTTGGCGTCCATCCGAAGCAGACCCGTTCTCTTTTCGCCCGCTGCTTGAGGGGATCGTTTGTCGATGCTTGACTTCCTTTCACTATGTCGACTGCGCTTGGAAGAGGCTTCGCCATCCGACATGCTCACGTCGCTTCCGTCCTGTTCGGTTTGCTTCCGTTTCGAGCCACACGTACTGGCATCGGACTGGGAATCGCTACCGTCGTCGAACATATCGCTGTCACACGACTGAGAAGACTTGATGGCGTCGGTATCGTCCATATCGACGGTAGGAGACGTTGATCCTGACATTTCGACGTTGTTGGGAAGAGGTTTGTTCTCGCTTTCGTCCACTGTGGCTGCGGTAGTTGCCTGAGTTGTGCTGGGAGTCGTTGCTGCACTGCGCGTTTTCCACCGGAATACGGGCTTTCGAGAGTTGGAAAGCTGCAGCTTCTCGATTAATCCGACGCTTACCAAGACATTAGCCACGTCGTACAGTCGGCGAATCTTGGCTGCAGTTCGTGGCGAAAAAGATTTGGTGAGTAAGCACCATTATGAATAGTGCGCGTCACTCACTACGTACTCTTGAGCAGCCGATCTTCCTCGCTCTCGCTATCTTCCATTTGAATCAGTTGTTTTGCAGCTTGATCAAGCGGGATGATGCAGTCCTCCTGTAAAATAAGTAAAGAAGAGTTAGCGACGCCTTAAATTTAAAAAAAAATGAAACTGTGCGCGTACCTTTCCGAGGAAGAGCTGGACGAACATTTGACTCAGTTTCGATAATGACTTGCCTCTCCGACGATCACCTACACAGCAGCACACAGTCGTGAGTTTATGATACTAGCAAACGCTTGATAGAGCACTTACTTTTCATGGGGTGTTCCGTGCCACTCGAACCAGTCGGAGACGACTTTTGCATTTCAGTGTATCGTTGCTTTCCATTGAAAACAAGGTATCAGTACAATTCGATGGCACATTGTAAACAATGTTTTTACCTTCATGGAACTAATTGAAGTTGGGAGGGAGGCCAGTCCATGCCAGTTGTATAGATTCTTGCTCTTGCGGCTAACGAGGTGAATGCTTTCGAGGATATTTACGATGTCGTAGATCCGTCGCCGCTCTACCCCCAGTTCTGTAGCTGCTCGATCCAGACAGATCTCCGCAATCTCGTCATCCCGATACAGCTTTAAGAAGCTAATACAATAATAGCAGTAGTAGTTAATACAACGCAACATGCACCATAAAAGCTTGTACTTCCACGTACTTCTCACAGAGCAAGCCGAGTGATTTGTCCTTCCGATTGTACTCTCGGAAGGGGAAGAACTTGACTTCATCCCCATCCATCCGCCAGTCTCCGTTCTTGCTGTCTTTGTCTCCTTCCTCCTGTGTTTTGGACGACCGGCCAGCCTTGGCTGGGGGTTTCCCCATTGCTGCCACGTCCGCATCCATCCACGCTGTCTTGATCTGGCGCTTGGCAGAAGTCCCTACTTTCTTGGGAGCTCTGCGCACATATCTCCGCTTGGCTTTTGTGGGTTTTAAAGCAGGGCAAGTATTGATTTCTTGGCTGTTGCTGCCCGTGAGCAAATGCATCATGGCTGCCGCTGCCTCCGTGCGATTGGGGCTCGGCTGGATGCTCGAAGCTCCAGCTATGCTGGGAGTAAGCGGGGGCAACTCATGTGCCTTGCGACGGATCGGGCTCATCATCTCCTGGGCTGCCATCGGATCGGTAGCCGGATAAGTTGAATGACGTCGTGCGTAGAGTCCAGGGAGCTGCTTGCAGTGGTTTGCGTGGAGCTCCCGGTTGAAATTTGAACTGAATTGAAACAGAGTACGCGCCAAAATACCTGCTCTGATTTGAACTTAAATTCCGCCAATCAAGGCGCGGGAAATTTGAATTTGCTCCCGCCAAAAGCGAAACAAATGTGTCCGAAGGCGCATATGGTACAGTGTACCATTTTGGCATTCATAATTGTTCGTGTTACGGTTACTTTTGGTATCCTCAGGTCAGCTGGGCAAGCTCATGGCAGAATTGTCGCTTTGCGTTGAAGTCCGTAGTTGATACATTACCAGCAGGTAGTGAGTGGGTTGTATTCTGTAATTGTAATCGACTTTACATTAAATGGCCTGCTAACATAACCTTTCGTGTAGGCACAATTTGCCAGTTTGCAAAGCTGTTGTCATTTCAATGTGTTCCTGACAGCAACTCTGCTTGCTTGTTGTCCACCGGGGATCATCGAAGTTCCTGATGATGCGAATATTTTAAACCGGTATTTAACGTTAAACAATTTTTGTTAGCACTAAGTTTTGTATTGCAATACATGTTTGACTAGGAGAGCCGATTGGCTGAATATGTAAGCTGGTCTTTGCCGCCATTTAGACAGGCCAATCGGCAAGATGCAAGGTGGCGGATCATGCTGCCCACAGCGGCAGCAGTGCGGTCAGCACAACGAGCCGTTCGTCAAGCCAGCGCAGGAGTCTACATCGGAATTTGCCACCACGCTGCACGAACGCATCAAAGAATTGGAGCAGAGAAACCAGGAGCTCCAAGATCGCTACGATGAGTTGGTGGAATTGAAAGACGAGGTGGAAAAGGAGAAGAAACGTTTCGCCAAGACGGCCGGAGACCTGGAGATCACGCTGTATAACAAGCGGGAGCAGCTGTGGGGCGAGATTTCTGACTTAGAGGACGCGCTTCGAGCCAAGAAAGAAGAGCTCCAAGCAGCTCTTGAGAGTCGAGCGAATCACAGACACGCAGAGACTGTACTCAGAGAAGAGCTCGGATCTTTGCGCCGGCGTCTTCGAGACCAGGACGCGAGTCTCTGCCAAGCTACAGCCGAGTCGAACGAGAAAGTCAGAGAAGCCAATGAGAGAGAAGCACTGCTTCAAGAGACCGTGAAGCAACTCGAGAAGCGTCTACAAGATCAGAATAAACTGATGCGTGACCAACAAGCGAGTATTGTGGAAGTTACCGCTGAATCTAATGAACGACCGAGAGACGCGCGCGAGAAGGAAACGTTTCTTAGAGAAAAATTGATCCAACTCGACCAACGTCTGGATAATCAAAGGAGAGCGTTCGAGATAGAACGTACACAGTGGCAGCAACAAGCGCATACACGACAGACTGACGCGCAGGCAGAGCTTACCTCGTCTCCTGAAAGAGCAATGCCGCAGCTTCGGAGTCTGTTGAGTGCGTATGATCGCGTACATGGCAATGAGAAATGCTCACCACCAAGTGCTGGAAAGAGCCAATCAAAAGCAACACACAAGGTTTTATGCCACTCCAATTCGGATCTGACGCAGCGTCTGAAAGAGCAGGAACGGGCATTTGATCAGGAGCGAGCCCAGATACTGGAGCAAGCTAGCAATGCAGCAGAAACCCAGCGGGACATCACTCGACGGAACTTACTGGAGCGCGAGAAAGTGTTGATATGTCCAATCACGTTGGAGCTGTTCGACTTGCCTGTGGTTACCGGGTGCTGCGGCAAGACGTTCTCGTCCGAGGGATTGCGCCAATCGATCAGACAGAATCCTCTCTGTCCGTTTTGTCGAGGCACACTATTGTCGTATCACCCAAACCGCGACGTGGCGAAGCTCGTGGAGATTCACCGAAGAGAACGCTCTGTTCTCGGTATAGCAGACCCGGACACGTCGTCGCTTTCCTCAGTTCCTACGCCTCAGACAAGTGAGCCTACAATGCCATCAGCAGGTCGCGAAAACATCCATCGAAGTAGTCGTAGCACACGTCAAAGTCGACACCGAGAACACCGTAGCGACCGAGTTCAAGCGAGATCTGAGGTTCCTCATCGCCGACCGACAACAGTCCGTAGCGCTCTTGTGAATGCTGCACCTGATGCAACGTTAGTCGCTGGGGCGAGTTCTTCGTTACAAGCGGAAGAGCGAGCTATCACTCCGGGTGGTCTTTACATCTCTAGAATTGAAAGTGACGGTCCGGCGACTCGCGTCCCGCCTCACATGGTACGGTCTGTCTTAGCCTCACTGCGATTCCCAAGCGCGCAACCGCAGTCTACCGCCAGTACTCGTCGTCAATGTTCAAGGGCTACCGTTAGAGATGCGTCAACTGCTGCATCTACCTCAAGTCGTCGAACAGCTACATGTAGTGCAGCATCAAGAGCTGTATCAAGTGCAGTACCAAGTACCACAACCACTACTGTATCAAATGCAGTACTGAACTCGACGCCAGCTTCTACGTCACAGAGTACACGACGTGTGAGAAGTTTTACAAGGGCCGCGCGTAGCACTTCAGCTGCTGGTGCATCTACAAGCGCCGCGTCTATTAGAGCAACCTCGGCTGAAGAGAAGTTTACTCCTCCAGATGCAGTTGCAAGTCAAACACCTCCTATTTTTGCTACAGCGGATTCTAGGAATAACCAGCGGCCAAGGGATCCAAATGCCTGTTTGAAGGCCTGGCTGCGTGCTCATCCAGTTGCAACGTCCAGTGCTGCGTCGGGCTTGAATCAAGTAACGGTATCAAGTACTGCTACGACATCTAACTCTACTGCTACAGCAATTACGTCACGTCGACCAATTTCTACCTCACAAGACGGCTCAGTACTCGGTCGGGAGCGCCACGACTCGCCTCGACTAACAGCAAGCCAGCCAGCTCCTCGTCAGCCTTTGCGCTGTCTCGCGCAAAGCATCAATTCGTTGCAAGATCTTCTGGGCTCGGATTTTGAATCGGATTCTGAATCGACCTAAGTAGAGCACGTTAGTGTCAACAATAAAGATAATCATCTCTATTAATAAGGCGGGCCAGCTATTTGGTTTCCCTATTTTACCCAAAAAAGTCATGCGGTCCCGGTACTTGTTACTACCGTTTCGCAAGCACAAGTACGTCGAAGTAGCCTGTAAGCCCTGTGGAGCAAGACTCGGTAAGCCTCGAGTATTTCACATCCAATATGCAGCACGATAAATCGTTGGAATCCAAGCAGTTATCGATCAACCACCAGGTGCTGCAAGAAACAAGGCGTTATTAATACCAAGCTTCGTCATTTACTCCTCATTTTTTGTACTGTTTGGTCAACCTTGTAGTTGCTACGGGAGTCGATACGCTAGCGACGGGTATGTACTGCAATGCAAGCTGGCATATTTGATAACGAAGTGCATGACGGATTCCCACTACTGCTGTTAAAGTTAGGTGAGTAAGGCATGAGACTTTACAGCTTTGACAGCTTTTACTGTAACTATTTTATCAAAAATGCAACACTTGACGGAACTCACGAACGCCAACGGGTGGTGCTTGATGGCAATGCTGACTTTCAATGATTTTTAAATCAACAAGCGAGCTCGCTGCGCCGCTTTGCGGCGCAGCCAACTCGCAAGTAAAAGAAACAGTTTACGGGAGGCAAATATTTCCGATATGTTTATTTACGTTCGTAGTACATAGTTTTTAATGAAAGGAATCAAACAATTAAAGCGCATACGGTTCTGCATTTCATTGCGTAGTACTTACAGTAAATGATCACTGTGCTCTATTCTATCGTGTTTCCACTTTGGCTCTAACTGTGGCGCGTGTTCGGAATTTTTTCTTTAAGAATCGAAACTGTTTTTGGACCACAATCTCTATAGCATGATGGCTGTCGAAGCCACACTATCCTTTTAGCAGTTCTATTGGTACTATAGTACGAACATGATGTCCTTGGTTGATGCCTTGCTGCTGTAAATACGGAGTGTACGCATCTTACGTTTAGTGCCCCCTGGGGAAAAGTCAGTGACCTACATTTGCGCTTTCTAGAATTTTCGCATTGTCACACAGCTTGGCACAGCCAATCTATAATACATGCTGTATACAGTAGCTACCTTCTAGAAAGTGATACTCAGTTTTGTCTGAATTGTCTCATGAATGTAATATAACAAGTGAATTTCTGTAGTCAATCATAAGTCCGGATTTGCGTAGCATGACAGACAGACAGACAGACAGACAGACAGACAGACGGACATTCATTTTATTTATTAAGACTAGCCGAGCGCCGCCGCTTCGCGGCGGAAGTGGCATGGTTTGTTGGAGAAAAGGTGAATGTTGATCCGAGTACTATGTGGTATCGCGTGCATCGTCCTAATCGTGTGAGTCAAGGTTTCATGTAAGTTTGTGGATCCATGCGCGTCGTGGATTTACGTGTATCGCGTGTATCGTGCGCTTTCGTGTTCCATGGCCTGCCGCGGGCATCGTCGGTGTCCCCGTCGCTGCGTGCTCTGTCGTGGCTCCGTGCGTCTCGATGGTGTCGTGGTCTCGTGGTGGCTCCGGCGTCCTTGCCTACGTGTTCTACCGTACTATCGTGCTCCGTGGTTTCCCATCCATATTCTCTTGTCTCCCGTGGTGTCGGATCAGGTGATCTTTTGTGGTCCATAATCCTCGTTGGTTTAGTGCCTCATGTGGTTGCGCGCTCATCGTGGTGCCGTGTCCTTCCGTAGTTTCGTGTCGTTGGTATCGCGCTACGTGGCTCGCTAATTTTCCGCCCATGATCTACCGTGGCTACGTGTACCCCCGTGGTGTTGTGCTCCCCTGGTCATCTATGGTCCATGGTTTCTTGGCTTAGTCCATCCCGTGGTTTCGCGTTCTCCCGTGGTGTCGAGTCCTTCCTTGGCTTCGTGTCCTTCCATGGCTTCGTGCCCTTCCTGATTTCGTGTCCATCCGTGCTTCGTGTCATTTCGTGATTCCGTGTCGTTCCGTGCTTCGCTTCTATTCTATGTAACCCCTCCAAGTGTGTTTAATGTGTGCCACATACCATGCTGGTAAGTTCGCACCGTATTGTAAGGTTCGCACACTAAGTTCGCAAGTACAAAATAAATTGTGGCCAATGGAAAAGTTTTTATTTTTAGCCAATCAGTTTTTACGCTGGTTACGGGGATGCTTGCTGCGCTGGCGAGGCTTCCAGCGACGACGGCGGCGCCTAACGCGCTCCTGGACGACGCGTGGTGGTGGGCGTGGTGAGCCCATCGCAGCGGCCACTAAGGCCGCGCTTCGCTGGCGCAGGTCTTGGGGTGGCTCTGGCGCTGGCGCAACTGGACGGTGCCAGAACGCCTGGTTGTATGGGCCAGAGGCACACGCGATGCACCGGTGGGCACCCGTTCAGGCCTCGCCCAATGCGATGGCATCCCATGCTAAGAATTGCTCACAGCAGGCACACCGCCGGAGCTGCATCCCGAGGCTGTCGTGGTCGAACGGGGGTGCACAATGTCCGCTCGGCACGTCGGGCATATTGTTGGTAAACGTTCCATTGGAGAGTGATATTATTATCATTAATGTTAATAGTTCAATTAATTCAGGGATTCTCTTATTACTCTCTTCTAGTAATTAATTAATATGTCAACCCGGTCCAAAAAAATTTCTAATAAATCAGAGGTTCTGTTTTATAAATACTAAAATGCCAAATATAGCCGAAATCCAGCCCAAATTCTCTTGAGACCTTCTATGACGGATAGAAACGCTATGTGAGCAGTGGCGTAGCCTACTAATGCAAACTAACATACATACACGCAGCGTACCTTGCGTAACGTGGCGCTCCGCGGCTTCCGGTTTGAAAATGGGGGCAAAATGAAATTTGAACGGCGCATTTAAGTACGAAATGTACACCACATAGAATACGTACAACACATAATTGTATTTTAACCAATTGGGACCGCCTTCGCTGCGCTCGGCAGCCAGTAGAACGCCGGTATTAGCGTGAGGATTATTAACCCTAGCCGCGGACGGAATGACGCACGCCGTACTGCGGTTGAGTTTTAGGATAATGCTTAAAAGCAATCGCGTTGAGTTTTACACATTTTTTAGTCGAAACATATCAATGATAACCACAAGCGACTGTAAGTCTCCTTTTCACGTATTCTTTGCTTTTACCGATAAGCGTCATAATTCGATTGCAGATTAGCGTTAGTTCTGTAATTTTGACTATCGGTGGTTTGTGGCGATATACATAAGAACTGCGAACCAAGAGGGTACCGGTATTCGCTAACGCTGCCATATCAGCTGTTAGTGGCTGGTACCGGTACTATACTTTGACCTACATCATGTACCGCTTCCATGTTACATGGAGGCTACATGTAACATGGAAGCGGTATAAGAATGGACTTTGCGACATCGCAAGTTAGAGTCACCGTCTTGGGTCTTCATTACAGCAGATTTAGACATGTAGAGCGGTACACTGCCTTTTAACTCTAGTGCTTCCCCAGCCGTTTGAGGCCACTCGATCGAAGCCGTTTGAATCCTTAATGTTGTCTTCTTTCAGTAAAATTAAAATACTGATGATGGATCGGGATGCCGATCCACGCCCCCACACGAGTACTGGTATGAATTACAACAGTTTAACAGTAAGATGCTCCTTATCGAGACCTAAATGACAGGAAGGGGAGGCTTGGTATAAATGCCAAAGGTGTAAATGCCAAAGATGCTAAGAATTTGGGTTGTTTTATGAGCTAGGTAAGTTCTTTTTGTTGAGGTGTTGTGGCACAACGTCACAGATTGTGTAATATACACAAAGTCAACTTGCATGCTGCAGTGATGGAAGGTTCGCGAGCAAGTGATCAAGTTTTAATGGGTTCAGAACAGGTTTGATAGCACTCCATGTATCCAAGCTAGTTAGGGACGCATAACTCTGATAATCACTTTTCATTTGGCACTGCAGTACACAGGCACAATCGGTCTTCGTTAAATGTTATGAGTTCAAGCGGTTCGAATCCGAACGAAATTCTCAAGGACGACAACTACTTCTTGTGAGGGTTTAATGCCCGCATGACTCTAGCGAGGAAGGGACTACAAGACCACGTCGCCGCCATGAAGCCAGAGGACGCAGTGCGCCGGAACACGGACGAATGGGAGGCCGCCGACATGAAGGCGCTGGCAGCGGAGGCGAATATGCTGAACTCGACATACCAGTCGGTGGTTAGGAAGCCAGTTCAACTCTGGAAGCATGGGAGATTCTGCGTGCGTTTTTCGTTAAGCAGAGGCTTCACAATAGGGTTCAACTGCGCAAGCAACTACACGAGTTTACATTCTCGTCAGGAGGAGATTTGATGGAGCACATCGTTCAGTTTGATGACCTCTGCTCGCGCTGAGCAGCAGTGGGCGAGAGCGAATCGGATAGTGAAAAGGAAGTTATTATCCTGGGAAGACTGCCGCGAGAATACGGCGCGATGATTCAAATCATTGAGACGAGTGATAGTGTAACCCTGCTTGACGCTAAAGAAATGCTGCGTCGGGAGTTCGAGGCGAAAAAGAAGCGTGAGATAAGAGAGGAAGCTTCTCGGGCGTCCGAACGCGGATGTGGCTTCCATAATGGTCATCGTAGTGGTCGTCGTGGTGATTGCGTCCGACTTGGTAATGGCAGCAGGGATAACAAGCGCCAGGATGGTACGACGTCTAGTGGATTTCAAGGCGGGTGCTATTTTTGTAAGAAAATCGGACACAAAAAGGCATCGTGTCCTCAGCAGAAGAGTGGTAGTGGCGACGAGTACGTGTTTCGGCTACGAGCGGTGTTACTACTGGCAAGGCTGTTGGACAGCGGAGCGAGTTCTCATATGACCGGAGGTCGCTTGGGCCTTACGGCGTATCGGACGCAAGAAACCCCTATCAAGATCACGGTAGCCAGTGGACAGCGTCTTGAGGCTGTCGGTACGGTTTTGCCTAAAATCCGGAAATGTCAAGTTGACGGATGTACTACATGTGCCGGAATTAGACCGCAAGCTGATGTTTATTTTAGCTTTAACAGCGCGTAATGTCGTGGTACAATTCTAAATAAATTGTGTCTTGCTTCAGCTGAATGGCACAATGGTGGCTACTATACCACGTGTTGGTAAATTGTTCACGTGGACAGTTCGCCAGGAACGTGTGGAAGAAGCGGGTCAAGCAACAGTCAGTGGAGAAGCGAGCAATTACCTGTGGCATGCAGACTTGGGCATGTTGTGACGAGCTAAAGGCAACCCATTACGTAGGCGTACACTAGCGGACGGTGAAGCAGTAGGTAAATTGAGCTCTGCGAGTTAAAACTGTCAAGACGGTCCCGACCCCGAGAACGTTTCAACCAACAAAGCTAATACTGGGATCTAATTGGCCACCGTGGTGACACAGCGGCAACTGTGTGACGGAGACCCGTCACACATGTAGAACCGTTCATGATGAAGTTGATTGCGAAGGCGTGATAGGGAGTAGGAAACGTTGGGCCCCGAGTTGATGGTGTCTGCGAGGGATGTGCGCGCGGATAGATGTCAACAAGACCGTTTGCACGAACGTCGGGTAGCGAGGTGAAAACCTATGGCGCCTTTGAAGTTGTTCACAGTGATGTGATGGGCCCTATCAAGCCGAAGTCAGAAAGGGGAGCACAGTATATGGTCACGTTTATTGATGATTTCATTCGGTATGTACACGTCTTCCTGATTCCAAACAAAACCGTGGTGTTGAAACGATTCAAAGAGTACTGCGCGCTGGTTAAAAACCAATTCGGGAAACGGTTGAAGTGTACTCGCAGCGACAACGGTGGAAAATACATGGGTCGTCAGCTTAATGCCTTTTGCGCATGCTCAGGGATTATCCATCGGATAAGTGCGCCGTAATCTCCCCAACAGAACGGACTAGCCGAAAGGATGAACAGGACACTGACCGAGATGGCGCGTTCAATACTCTACGGGATGCAAGTTGAACGTCAATGGTGGGGCGAGGCGATGATGACTGCCGTACACATTGCCAACCGAATCCCGAATTCCGCTCGTCATCACAAGAGTCCTTACGAGGCTTTAACTGGAGTGAAGCAATCTCTCGAATACCTTCGCGCGTTTGGATCACATGGCTTCGTGCACGTTGACAAGAGCAAGCGACTCAAAATGAACGCGAAGGCTCACAAGTGTCTATTTCTTGGATATGCGGAAGGCTCAAAGGCCTATCGTGTATGGGACTACGACGTCAACCGCTTAATCACAACACACATAGTCCAGCTAGGTGAACGTGCTCCGGCGTCGTACCAAGATGTACGCTATCACCAAGCGGAGTTATTACCGAACCTCCCGGTCAATGATGACGATGATGTGCGTCCACCAGCGCGTCGTACAGTCTAACAAGATTTGGAAGACGTGGATATGGAAGATGCTTCGGTGGAGCACGAGTCAGTAGGCATGGACGTGAATACACTAAATGTACAGAACACTATTAGATCTACCGGTAGTGATCACGCTCTGTACTGGAAAGGGGGGGGTCGAGATATCGATGTGACAACAAACGATATCTTCCAGAACAGAGACTTTCGGATAATTCTGATCATCTTGCCACTGGAGCTGATTCAAGGTTTTTCGTGACTCATCGGGGACAATGCAGCGAGGGGGAGAATCGCATTGTATTCAGCGGTTGATCTCGCCGAGCTCAATCTCTCATCTGTGCAGCCTCGGCTGCTACCCAGTTCAGATGCTGTACGAAACAATCGCGACCTGCCACGTCTTACAGAAGGACCAAGCGAGACCATCAACATGGAAAATCAGAACGACCGTAGCGTATTTGAAGATGACAATGGTGGGCTTGGCAGCAAACGCCCCCGTTAGGATGGTTTTGAAGTCGCACTTGCAGCTACAGAAGCTCCTCGTTCATGTCAAGAGGCCATGGCATCAGCCGAGGCAGCGAAGTGGAAGGAAGTAATTCGTCGAGAGATTAGGTCTCACGCCCAGAACCACACATGGCACCTACTGATGCGACCGCGAGGTGTCAAGGTGATCGGTAGTAAATGGGTTTTCGCGCTGATATACGACGAGAATGGGAATGCGGTAAGATACAATGCAAAACTTGTGGCGTTGGAATACTTACAGGCACATGGTATTGACTGCACAACGGAGCTGGCTTCGACTATTCCACCATCACCGCTACGGAGAAAACCACGGCGAAGATTTCTCTGCTCAAGACCATTCGTCCGTGCCACTCGAGCCACGAGTCCTCCACAATGATTTGGCGGACACGTTACCTCCGATCGGAGGTGACTTCGACGTCGCAGAGTTGCAAGCGTGGTCTTCAATGGGACATATCTGACCCGACCAACTGCTCTTGTGGGGACTCCTGTGGTAACCGCTTCGATCCCATATACCAGCTAGATGTGGTCAAAACACGGATTGGCCTTGGTGTTGTATGCAACACCACTATTCCGAGCAGCACATTCATTATCGAATACACCGGCGAGGTACTAGTCGAGGAAGAAGCACTGGGACGCCCCGATCGACGCTACCAAGTCGAGATGAAAAGCAAGGCGACTTGGGCAAGTGATGGACCAACAACAGTCTTCATCGATGCAGCCCAAGGGAGCAACGAAAGCCGCTTCATTAACGATTGCTGCGAGCCGAACTGCGCACTCTACAAATGGCAGTGGACGAATACGGCCCGACTTAGCGTCTTTGCTACATCGGACATTCCTCCTCTTCAAGAACTGACGTTCCGGTACAGAGAGCAGAACTTATCACTGTTTTCCTGTCAGTGTGGACATCCCAACTGCATTTCCAAGCAAAATTTATGTTACACTACCTTTGCGGACCGATACGAGCGAGCTCATATCCAGTATCGCCTCTAGACACAAACACATCCGCTCACAAGTACTATGTGATTCCCCCACTAGGACCGCACTACTGCATGAAAATAACACTTTATGATATGGCCAGTATTGCACTCGTTTTGCTTATGCAATTCATGTACGTGGAAAAAAATCGACTGTGTTATACTGGCCAAATACCGAGCTATGGGTTTATGGTCATATGATACGGTCGAACGCGCGTAAGCAGTGATTTGCTAGGAAACGTTCATTATCAGTAAGGCAAACCCGCGAAAAATCCTACCGATTCCCAATATTTACTTCTTCTTGAAGACAATAAAAGGACGGATTAATGCACAGAAGTTTATCCAGTCTTCCGCTGACGAGATTGGCTTACCTTCATCCAGGTCGTAAATGAGTCGCTTGCTGTCTTGGACGGTCAGCCCAATTCCATGACCAACGTAGTTGTGATTGTAAGGTGCTACGACGTAAATGCCGTTAACGAAGTCGATTTCCTCCAAAACACGTGCTCCGCGTCTGCCAGCAACCGCGAAGTTATTCTTGGTGATGGCGTTGAAGACAAAGTCTCGACCGTCATCGCGAAGACGACGCAGAAACCGACGCAAAACCTTCCATGTGGTCCCATTTTTAAGGTTGCGACCGCTGTTGACGCGTTTGTCAACGACAAATTAGGCTGAGTCACAATCTCCGACCGTCCCGCGAGTTCTGCAGCGCGCCTCAGTGCATTAAACATGCACAATCCAGTAGTGTCTGCCCCGAGATAATATTTTCCAATTTCATCTTCTTTTCACAAAGTTTCGATTTTTTTTTCTCTTTTGAGGCTTTCCACCGGTCGACAAGGTCAATCTCCTCGGAAAAATAATCTTTTCTCAGTGCCTCTTTTGGCTCCCACGTCCTGAGGCAATATCGCCTACAGTCTAGACGCTGGCGAACCCAAAACTCACGGTATTACCGTCCAAGCGGAGTATCACATCGATCGACGATTCGAGCTACATGCCACGTGCATTTCGTCGAGGCATAGCAGTCGGAGATGGTAAATCTATTGCAACCATAATATTTCCCGTAGATTGGATAATACAGTTTTTCAGTAGCGGAAGCTGTAACTTTATCGGTCGCAGTAGTGCCATGGTTGGTTGCAGTAGCACCGCGGTCAGTTGCAATAGCACCGTGGTCGGTTGTAGTAGCACTGTGGTCGGTTGTAGTAGCACCGTGGTCGGTTGTAGCAGCAGGAATCGAACGCTGCACTTTGCAGCTGAAACAGCCCTCACCATCCTTGGCGTTGAGTTGCGGTACGTACAGATTCCGCATACCCACTAGCCGTCGTCTTCGTCCTCGAGTTCTTCCTCCTCTAATTCGTCTTCCTTTACTTCGCCATTTTCTAGATCATCCTCGACCAGCTCACCCTCCTCTAGTTCAGCCACGTCAACCGAGCCTGATCTTCCAAAAGCGACGCTGCTGATATCATCTCTTAGGTTGGGTGCAGGACGAAGGAAGAAATCAACTCGGAAATTGTCATTGTTATCCCTCGTTTTAATGACACTCTCTTCGCGCGTTGCAGCCTTGCCAAGCTGTCGCTTCTTCGCTGCTTTACCTCCAGCGCTCTTGCGTCTTGCGCTCTTGCTCATGTCGACCCCTTTCGGCTCGGGTGTTCCTGTAGTCGTTCTGGCCTCTCGGCGAGCTGCTCTGGCCTTCTTCATGGCTATGAGTTTAACGGCTGCCCTGGGCTTCCTTTTCCCCGAACTCGTCGAGCTCGAGGACGGCTTGGCCTGGAGCACTGCAGTGCGCGTCATGCCTGTCTTCCAGATCTTGGCCATGACTTGCCCAGCAACGTCCTTCTTCGTTCACAGCAGGGCTGCAAGCGCAAAGTTGGATCCGCAAGTTGCAGGCATCATCGGCAAAGACGTTCCACAACTATGTGGGCACCTGCAGAAGTCAATAAGTTATACCGATCGGAAGATGCAGGGAGCTGTCGGGCGTAGTGGCCAATGATTGGAAACCTGTAAAACTTGGTACATCTAAAAATGATAGTTTTGGGAGCCGGGGTTACCGTTTCAGTGCGACTTCTGGTTGGTTTTGCCGGCAGCGTTGCTTTGTTCGCCGAGTGCGGCGGCACGAGGGTTGTTTCTGCTAACGGTGGCGCGAGAAACGTGGTGTCTGTAGCGGCGCCCATTGCCCATGTGTTGCTTCCGGCGCAGACTCGATGACGTTGTGGGCGGCTTCTACAATCGGCACCGCCTTGAACGGCACGGCGGCGACCAGAAGAAATGAGTCGGCATATTTCTTGTCGGTCGTGGTGGCGCTGTCTCCGGGGTCCTTAAAGACGGCTGGTTAGTAATAGCAACGTATCAAAAGCCAGCTGCGTGTGGCTGTTGGTATGTATCCAGCACTAATGTTGTTAAACCTCTGATAGAGCTGCCTCCTAAGGTCTGGATGTTGCTGGCTAGCGTGGTCCTCACCGCTCTGCCCGAAGTCACTTGGCGCCCACTTGGGCTGTGATGCCGCTAAGTGCACCAACAACATGCTTGAGGCTGGCTGTATCCAGAAGTTTGTTCTCGTATCTTCTAAGGCAAGTGAACCGGGAGTGTTGAGCACCTGAGCGGTGCACGAGTGCAATAGCGGAGGCCAGCCCGCCGTCCACAAACGAGCGAACATGGATACGGGAGGAATATATTTCTGAATTGACACCAAGCAAGTTGCTCGCGAGAACTGAAAGTACAAAGTTGCATACAGCGGATCATAACCCGATAATGTCTGGTCATTTAAAAGCATCCAATTTTCCGCCTCGAGTTGGTACACTTCGCTCATCAGACTGGGTCCTCCACTGCCGCAAAATCGAACAAAAACGTTTTTGGCCAGAGAATTTTCCTGAGCAGTAGCGTGACCGGCTGGGGATTTCAACATCGGCAGCAGACCGACATCGCACCGCGCAGAACCGGCCTGTCTAACTGCTGTAATCGATCCGCTATCTAGCTTCACTCTTGTATCATGAACCTATTTTGTCAGCGCTTAAAGGGCGGACCTTTGTCCTCCTTGCTTAGGATCCGCTCTAGATGACGTGCCTCTCCGGACTTGTACAAAGGATTCACTTCTGAAGGCTCGATCTTATCTGCTGACGGTAGTAGTCAAGGTGAGCCAGAGGCGGGAAATGCTCCAGTTGGTGCAACTTTAATGACCTCTTTACTGGGCCGTAACACGCAACGTAAGCAAGTAGAAGGCGGCGACAGCGAAACCCCACGATGGCTTCCGCTTGGCCACTCGTCCGAGGCTCATTTGGCCGTTGCAGCCGCCATAACATGCATCTGAGAAGATAATGTGCTGAAGACTAAGGGAAATCACCATTTAAGGGCCGCCGACAGGGCCGATCAGTTCACATGCACATCACTTCGGAACGCCTAGTGCAAAATGGTAAAGCTTTGTAGTTTTGAAAAGCCAAGAGTCTCGGCTATTTTTCGATAAATTTTATATCTGCAACCAATACCAATGCGAGAATGATCTTTCACTAAAAATGGTGGCATCAAATTCCGTCTCGATCAGTTAAGGGCCGCGTTTAATCTTGATTTTAGTAGCAAAAATAACAGCTGTAGAAATGTCAAAATCTCTGTTGTCGTGGGTTTAGGTTTACCCTAGATCTTTATTGTTACACTTTCGCACAAACTAGCACAGTACATCAATCAAAGAAGGAAACTCCAATTTTAATCACTCTGGATTGTACCCGATTCTGGGAGCTCAAAGCTGCCTCTCTCACCAAGGCTACGGCGACGTGAAGAGGGCTCTCCGCACCTACCTTGTTGGCGAACACATCAACCTTGTCGACATCTTCATTGCCTCGGCTCTGGTGTGCCCGTCCAAGTTCATACTGGGCAAGGAGTTCCGCAAGCCCGACGCTGGTGAACCAGCCGCTGTTGTTGGTGACGTGCCGCTCATCGACGTGGCTCTGACTGCCGAGGGCGACAACGCTGGCAAGAAGGCTGAAGGACGCACTGAAGAAAGAGAAGGCAGCCGTGAAGGAGGAGGCCCCCAAGCCCTAGAAGGTGGAGCAACCGATAGCTGTGCTGAACTGTGAGAAGATGTAGTCCACGAACCTGGTGCCTTGCAGGTGCCGTACTCGAACGCCAATATTCTGGCGAACGCCATGGCTTGCTTCTGGGAGAACATGGATCGGGGGGTTATTTCTCTGTGGTTCTGCGACTATAACTACAACTACGAGAACATCAAATTGTTCACGACATGAAGCGCCGTTGGTTTCATGTTGCGCTCGGAGGCCATGCGCATGTACGCGTTCAGTGCGATGGACGTGTGCGGTGCTGAGGACTCGGAGGTCATCCCCACGGGTTCCATGGCGACTCGAAAGCACATGAGTGAGGCCAACTCGGACGCCGAGTACTACACGCGGAAGAAGGCGAAGCTAAACAACGAGACGAAGACTCGCGTGTCTGCTACCGGCGCAACGAAAGCGAGTTGGAGATCCAGCCCAACGCCGACACCAAGTGCTCTCGACGGAAACAGAGAAGCAAACGGCGTTGAGTGAGAACACTACATGTATTTAATTGTAATGCAAACTAGCACTGCTGTTTGAATGTCCTATAGATCGACGAACGCGACAATCTGTGTGATCGCAGTCTTCGGTTCCATCGATGCCGATGAGTTCGGCTCCGTCACTTTCACCGAGTTTGGCTCCATCACTGCCACTGCGATCGGCTCCGCCATTGCCCCCGCGTTCCTATCCAGTGCTAGTGAGTTCGGCTCCATTGTTGCTACTGAGTTCGGCTCCAGCGTTGCCAATGAGCTGGGCCCCATCATTGCTACTGAGCTAGCGGTCACCGCCAAGGTAGACTTTGTGCGCTTGGACTGTGGTGCGTTGGCTGCTTTTTTAAGAATCTCGTGCTTAAGCAACCTCCCACTGATCTCAACACGCTTTCTTTTGGTTGTTTACTTCGGTGTCACTCGTAATGTGAGAACATCGGCTTCGATGATCGGCTTCATTTGTAGCCACGAAGCTAGGTATGGGTGCTTTGGAGCGCCATTCCTGAAGAGGTTTGCAATCGCAAATTCATGTTAACAAGAGATAGCGGATATATACCGCAAGCTTGTAATCCAGCCTTCACGTCCCGTCCAATTTTGTTGTTGTACTCCGCAGAAGTCGTGACACCAAAGTTTGGCAAGTCATAGGAGGGCGTTGTACTACGAAAACCTATATCGATATTTAGATTGATATGTTTTTCGCGCGGTCTGATTATGAAAATGAGGTCAGAAGTAGCTAATTCGCAGCCGTTTTAACACTACAAGCTGTCCAAAAAAGTAATTCGGAAGCCCCAAAAATGCTCGTGGACTGGTATGGCCTCTTTATTCAGAATTGGAGGGGTATTATTGGACAATATCGAGTATCATGTGGTTTTCGCGGGAAAGGCCTACTGACAACACAATTCGTCCAGTCGAGACATTTGAACCAACAGCTGGCATCTCACTATCCTCATATATACTCCTAGAGGTAACTTGACTACCTATCACTATCGCTTATTCAATTCAGCGCACTCCCGAAATTGTATTATTTACAGGTAAATGATATTAACCGTTAGCTTATAATTGAGACAAAATGTGCCTTACTGGTGGTTATCTACAGCTTGCTGTAAAAGGCATTAGCACGTGCAGCCACCGTAGGTAGATAGCCAAGACACTAAGTAACAAGATTGCTCGTGCACTTTTCGTCCTACTGCTCTAGTATTTCCTGAATACTCGAGAAACCCATGATGCCCACCATCATTGTTTCTTTTTCTCCGGGTAATTACAGGTAGTCGAGCTCCATTTACAATAGCCATACGCCAGATAACGAAACAGTGGGGGCTGTACTGGATAAAGGAGGGTTTCCGCTTTCTCTTAAGGGTAAATTTGTCCAAATACGACTCCTATTGGCTAAATGGTGTCGCTAAATGTGACCGGTTACAAAAGTTGGTGTCATGAATTTTGCGGAGTACAATAGTACTCCATGCAATACTCGCTAACTTGACGGCTGTTGGCTTGCTGATCGAGTAGCATACATTGCCATCCTCTTCGACCAGTTACTTAATTAGGGTGCATAACTTGACCTTGAGTGTGCCAAATACCGCGACGTCAAGCGGTTGAAGCAAGTGAGTAGCGTTTGCAGGAAGGAGCACAAGTAGAATATCCAATTGACTTGCCGTCTCAATCACATCTTCAGATTAGTGCGATCCACATCCATCTAACACCAACAAAATCGGCCATTTGACTGATTTTGGAATCGACTTTGGCAAAAAAGCCTAGCCATTGCTTGAACAAGAAGGTATTGATGAACCCAGACGTCGAAGTTGTTATCGCGACATTAGGGACACCATAGTCTTGCAAGATGTCCCATGGGAGGGTCTTCCCTGGTCGGATGTAAGCCGGGGGACCACAAACCTCGCGGCACTTCCACAAGCAACAAGGGAAAGGTGAAAGTTGACAGAGGGGTTGGTGCACCAGACATTTGATGACCCACGAACAGCCACCACCTTTTTCGATTTTTTGCGCGTCTGGAAAGCAGCTTCAATCATATTAAAAACTCGAGAGCTGTCCAAACCCGGCTCTATAACGAGTTTAGCTAGTGTATTGAACAGCTGCATCAGATCTTCGCTGACTACACAATTTCTCTTAAGCGACAACGATTGAGCTACTCTCGTGGCCAGTTGTGGATGACGACTGACAAACCGCGGGTACCACCCGCTGCTTAGACTTGATCCAGTGACAAGTAGTGAGATTTCCGTAGCTTTCGTGATAAGCACAGAGCGGTCAATCGGTTGCCCAACAAGTTGACAGCCGACAATCCACTGGCAAAGGTGCGTCTCCGCCTCAGCGGGTAATCATGGTTTGGATCCAGGCCGTTGCGGCATTAGCGACCCCATTTGCTCTTGCTTCTTAAGCCACTTCCGGATGGTCCGCTCTTAAATTCCCCACTTAGTAGCAACCAGTGCTACAGATAAACTGCGTTGCACTTCAGTGACGACGATAGTCTTGGTCGCGGTTGAGTATTTTGGGCGTTTCTTAGACATGACGATGATCTGTTAGCTGGATTGCGGAGTGCGAAGTGTGCAGCACGTAGCTTAAAGCTTGCTAAAAGGCTGTGGTGATTCATTGGAGGTAACAACGCTTTGAAATGACTGGTGTTGGCGACGTGAAGGTTTAGCGCCAACGTTTCCCGCCACATTTTGAGGGATTTGGTAGTGGAGGTATCATACTTAGCGATTATTTACCAATACGAGGAGAATATATGAATAAATTTGCTAGTATTGGTTAAAATTAACACCAGCTCATAACTGATTGACTGCCCTCAACTGGTGATTTCCCTTTTAAAAGAAATGTTTAGTTGAAGTACCGCTCAGCGCTTTACGTAAGATGATGCTCCCAGTAAACGCCGTTCCCGTCATGGCACAAGCAGTGAGCCCACCAACGACTCCGAGTGCTCCACCGACTCCAAGTGCTCCATTGACTGCAAAACGACACACACATTCTGGTTCACAGCATGATTCTTCTTGGCGAACAAGCGCATGCACTACATTAGAAGCCAGGGTACAATAGAAACTAGAAACAACGGAACTTGTACAAGTACCGGTTGCTGCGGGAGGGGCGATTTTTGAATTCATGTCACCCCCCCATACTAAAATCCAGTTATTAAGATACCATATTTAGTCTTTCCGATGGGCTTCATGTTACTGGAAGCTTCCGTCAACTTTGACAAACAGAAGGATGGATACTTCGGCGACCCTTGACTTACAGTTACAGTTCATGTAAATGTATTTCTATTGGACATTGAACGGATCAATTGGAACACTTTAAAAACAACGGGAGCCTTACAGCACCATTTAGAAAAAGTACGAAAGCAGGATGGCTACACATGGGTAAACAACTGAGTAACCGAGAAATTGTTTTGGCCGTTTTCGCATATCTGAAACAAAATCGCGTCCCATATAGGCGAGGCTTACTGAGCGCAAATGAAAAGCAAGCAGTTTTAAACAAACGCAGTTAAAAGCTACGCAGTCATTCCGTTTACAAATTTAAACACCCATTTTTCGAAAACTCGCGCCTAAAACGCGCAACTTTAACGTGCAAGCAAAGTAGCTTTCAGCTTATGGCTGAAAGAACTTCGAAGTATTGGCAGCGATTTTTTCTGCATTCGTCACAAAATAACACTTTGAAGTAAATATTGAAATATTGGTCGAGTCGAAGTTATCCCGCTGCCGCTTTTTCCATTTCCACCTCCTTTAACCAAAGGAGTGACTAGTGGTACCAAATGGAACCGTAATTTATGACTCGTGATTTACAAATATCTCTCAATCTTTGACCCTTCGATTTTCAACATTTTGCGCGCATCGTGTGCACCGTTCATTGCACCCCCCCCTCTCCAACTGTGCACACAAGCCTCCCCCTGACTCTCCGGTAAGACCGGAGCCCACGAGCCCACAAGTCCTAGAATCTCCTGCTCAAGCTGTCCTGGCGCTAAGGATGTCAGACACCTCCAATGCAGAAGTGGAGGTTTGTCAGTCGTGTCCTCCGTTAAAGCAGCTGTGGTATTCCGATTGGAGCTCATCGGACGCCTATCTGGTGCAATATCAACAGCAAACATCCCAACTCTTCCGAAAACCGCAGACGTGAAGGCATATCAACTAAAAATCACTGGTTGCAAAACTGTGCACAATCATGCCGTGAATAAGAAAATAATTGACAACTACGTATCAAATCGCAAGGTGACAGATGAACACATCGTCAATGTCGTAAACGAGCTTCATTTAGCCGGATCGAAGCCGAAGTATATTCTCTCGTTTCTCCACAAGAAGACCGGTACGTCGTTAACAACAACAAAGGTGTGTGTGGGTGTATACTGACGTTGTTCTGTTGTGTCTGTTTGGTTCGTTTGGTATGTTTGGTATGTTTGGTAAATTTGGGGTGGGTTCTGGGCGTATTAGACAAAAGAGCGACGCTGAGACATATTAGAACGGAGACTGTTGGATGAAGAGATAGAGACTCGGTTTGGTAGTGTCGAATCTTATCGCCTTGCTACATTTCGCCGTTCAGTGTGGTTTGAAGACCACCGTTTGAAGCTGATCATGGATTATGTCGTGGTCACATGCAGTATTCAAAACAATGAGGAAGTTTGCGTTGGAGCAACTAACCTACTTTTCGCACAGGTGGGAGATCTCAGTCTGTGGGACCAGATTATAAGCTGGACAACGCCATTTGACCAAAGAAATCAGGTCGTACTACTACCAGTGTTCCAGACTAATCACTGGTGCGGCGTGGTTTTCGATTTCAGAGTCCGGAAAGTGATAATGTACGACCCTATGCAGAAGGGGAAACAATATGAAGCGATCGAGAAGAGCGTGTCGGAGCTATTCCCGAGTCAAACCTCCAATATGAGCTATCACAGGCAAAACACTCCGCGCCAACCCGACCTGTGCTGTGGCCTCCTGACACTGCTCTTTTTTTAGTCATACGTCTTGGGAACACAAATGCCAGATCCATTCAAGCCAGCGCTATCTTATTTGATGTTTCGCTATCTCGTCAAGGCGATGAAAATTAGGGTTTCCAACGATGCGAGTGCTCATTAACAGCTTATATCAACTTGCACACAATCGTCGGTTCTATATGCGTTTTTCTTCATGCTTTCTGCGCGCTAGAGTTTTATTTCAAGCCTAAAATTATCCTGGATACGTGTCTAAGCAAGTTACCTGATGCTTGAAATCACGGATAATTCGAACTAAGCGCTGGCAACATTTACAGCCACCGCACCGGGGGTGTCAATATTGTACACGTTAATTGTACCTTCAGCCAATCTCACCATTCTGCTTGCTGTGTATCTCATAAAAAAAAGTCTAAAACAGACAAAGAGGGCGTGAAACTTTTGAATT
Organism: Phytophthora tentaculata; assembly: GCA_033557915.1. NCBI lineage: Eukaryota > Oomycota > Peronosporomycetes > Peronosporales > Peronosporaceae > Phytophthora > Phytophthora tentaculata. Next base: position 1,672,524 of record JAUCEA010000009.1, read on the forward strand.
TGGCGCTGGTATTTTATTTTTTGTTGCAGAACGTTTGGTACCTCCACAAATGTTTGGTGCCACTTAGCATGACTTTAACACTCCCATTTGGTACCACTAGCATCGTTCTTAACCATAACAACCACGAGGACATTGTAAGGACAAGTTGCATGCCAACAACTCTAACGAAACACGAGGCTATGTATGAAGCCTATGAAGCCCTTCTGTGTGCTAATTGGCAATAATACCTTGCAAAAGAAAAACTACGCCATCCGGATATCAAGAACAGCGCGGTAAAACTTTGTACTTTATTCACAGCACATCATAAAATCCCCACTACATGTACATGAGCGCAAGCTAAGTTTAGATGTCATGCTCGAAATTTCAGAGCTTCTTCGCGCGTAGCACGACTTTGTTTAACCCCACTACCCCGAGGAATTATTCTGTATCATACAGAATAAGAGTTTTATCTTGATTAAAATATTCTTAAAAACCTGCGAAAATTATGCTGTGGTAAGCCCCTTCGCATTCTATGGAAGAAAATCGGACAATTCAAGCACAAAAGTGCTACGAAAGCGGACATAGAATTCACTATGAACTGCGCAAATGGTGATCTTCTATTGGTTGAGTTCAAGGTAGAGCACAGCCATAACCTGTCGGTCTTTAAGACCCGTCGTCTCTGATGCTATCATCTTTCCTACGGACCGCGTCGCGCCAGCCATCCGTGCTTGGCGCCAAACGGATAAGCGCCACGCGGAGACGCGCGCAAAGAGGAAAAATTCGCCCAGTTCCTAACTAACGGATTAGTGAGGAGGACCGGGGCGATTTCTTCCTGCAGATACCACGCCAACTCGACACAGATAAGTGCACTTCCCTACAATGAATTGCCTCTCTCCTCGTTCTCGTCCCTCTTACGCTTACGGAACCTGAACATCTTTTTTTAGTCCTGGCGGGATGTTCTTGTCGTCGTTCCAGAGCTCATGCCAAATCTCGTAGCAGGTTTTCGTGTTGCCTTCCTCCTTTCGCCGAATGCTGTCGCAAAGTGGAACGCGACCACCGAAGATGTTCTCGCAGTCCTGGCAATAGTAACTTGTCTCTAAAGACTTTGTGTTCTAGTCTACGAAAGCGGAACAGACTTTACACAGGTACTGCCGACGCTTGTGTTGCTTGCTTGATGAATAGAAACCTTCTGTGTTGACTAACGTGTGCTGTTGCCTTAAGACGGGTACGGAAATTACATCCTCAGTATTCATGTGCGTCTCGAAGTTGGTCGTACGGAGACCGAGTAGTTGCGTGTGTAAGCGGCGTAGATATTCAGCGTGCGTAGATGGATTCTTCTCTTGTTTTTTAGCGTAATACAGCGAACAATGTACCTATTGACCAGTGCCATATCTACAATGCACAGGAACACCTGCCTGTAGTACTTGCACAGCGATATGACCTTCTGAATGCTGTACCTCTGCAGCCGCAGCTGATCGTGGACATCCACGCCCCCCATGCCTAAGCCGTAGTACACGACCAGCTGCGGGCATGATACTGTACTTCGAGTTCCATCCTTCTCCGTGCGCTGTACGCTTGTGAGATGCGTGCTGCATCCGGTGACCAGCATGTTGACTGGCTTCGAGTCCATCCAGCTCAATGCAACTGGCTGCGGGCGCTCACGAGACTGCGCAATCCGGAATGTTCCTCTTGGGATTCGTTTCGGTCTATTTTTTAGGGTAAATTGGAATGGGCACCAACCCAGACGGTCAACTCGTGCTGTGCCTACATGATACACGCCCACAGACTGAGCGCCACCGATGAATAGAAACTGTCCGTGACAATCAAGCGCTTCGCAGGCTGCCCAGCCAACGCCTTCGACACGTTTATGACGACAGCTTGGGGGCCCAAACCCAAGGTGTCATCAGGTTGTTTCTTGTTCTTGTGTTTTTCAGCACCGCAGTAGATCTCGGCTCTAAAGTATCAATATACAGAATACCATTAGTGTGAGTCCGCTATTCTGTAGGATCCAGACTAGAAGTCTCAAACAAATACATCAGTGTTTGCTTACCTTGAGCAATATGCTGTCTCTGCGCAGCACATCATGTAGAATTTTGTTCCGTACTTGCTGGGCTTTACAGGCATGTAGACTATCATCGGGTTGTACTGGCTGCGGGTGGGCATCATGCCCTCGTCGAAAGACACAACTCTACCCAGCCGATATCCACGCCGAAACATTTTTTCAACAGCCTGTAGAACTGGTCGGATTTTCCACGCTTTGTCTTCGTGTACTCCGCTGCCCTCGTTTTTCTTGATATGCAGGAACTGCATGATGGCTTTGAAGCGATCTCGCTTCGTGAAGCGCGAAAAAGTTCCACAAGGTACCGCTCCATCTTCTTCTGTACTCCAATGGTTGGCGAGGCCATCGCGGATTGGCGCTATAGCTCTAGCAATAAGAAGCCCAACCACATGCACGATCTCGTGCCACTCGATTTACTTGAACTTGTTGAGCTCGGTTTCAATATCTTCCAGGTTCGAAACACTGACGCGCGGGTGCTTGGCCTGGCGCTCTAGCAGTTTGCTGCGTCGAGACAGAGCAATCGTAGATATGTTCTGATCCCGATAGCGATTGGTCTCTTCAGCAATGCGTACCCATAGCTTTTTGGAAGAAAGTAGAAAAACATGCCCAGCGGAGATTCTGCGTAGGCGACAGCTGATTGTGTAGGGCCCCATAGCTCGTCAAAATAATCCGTGGCGGCATCAAAGTGAAGATTACCTATATCACAATTAAAACGGATAATACAGAATTAGCACAGAAAGTATACGTTATTCTGTCTAATGCAGATTTACCACTGTGTTCTTCATCGTACACAAACCAACCAGACTCAGCAATTGCGCGAAGTTGATCGGGCGTCATGGCAAACGACCCGCCATCGTCATCATTTATTGCAACATCTTCTAAGTCTTCTCTACCTTCCGTCGTCTCCGGAGACGGCTGGTTGTCTTCCATGATGTTCTCATCGTCGGCATCAGACTCTGAGTCGCCCAGATCTGCTGTCTCCACCAGATTCACGTCGTCTTCAAGGGGTAGAATCGAATAGATCCTCCGTCCGCAGCCCTTCCATGAATTAGTCGCTGTCAAAGACGTCGATGTTCACGCTATCGACAACTTCGCCACTCACGTTGTTTGCTTCTTCGTCATTCAAACCAGCCACACGTTCCACGCCGTCTTGTTCTGTAGACTCCGGAATAGCGTAGCACAGGTCTCCGACTTGTTCAGTAGATTCCGGAATAGTGTCAGGACTGACGGCTTGGCCCATTTCAGCAGCCGTGTCCACCAATGCGCGAGGTATCGCGCAGGGCGGAGGGCAGGGCGGAGGGTGTCTGGCTCACCGGGGCGGTCACCGAATGCGAAGCGGGTATCTGTCCCAAGTCCGTAGACTTAATGTCGTAGTTATCGAGCCCTCGGGGAATGGCGCTTGCCTCCCGGCCGCTGCATACGCAGCCAACTGGCCTATCGGAGCCGAGACAGTGATGCCGACGCGTGATGCTGGCAATTCAAGCCAACCAGACCGGCGCACAACCGCCATTAGCTCAGCCTCGCCTGTAAATACGAATCACTGTTAGTCCTTGCGTAGCCTTACCATCAAGTGCATTGATTCACCTTCACAAAAATCGATTCCGCGTCTCGATTCATCCAGGCGTCCTTTCACTCCAGGTCTGACGTATCGGTGGTCCTTAGCCATGCCAGTAGGCTTCCGCGACTTCCACCCGTCCTGGCAAAGCTCGCGCCATAGCTGCTTGGACGTCTTCTCTCCTGGGCCGTTCATCTATTCAAAATGAGGGAGAGGGAGGTAGCTCTCGACGGCCAGTGAGGGCTGTTGTTCGGATTATCAAACCTATTTGGAGTTTATATCTGTCTTTCTATTACCGGGGGAAATCCCCGTCTATCTACCCCTCGCCCATCAAATAGGAAAGTTCAGCTAATATTGCAAGTACAAAAATCTATATGCGAGCAAGAAGCACGCAGCCAAGTTTGCTGGATATATTATCCTGTATAAAGGCTTATTCTGTAGAATACAGAATACCGGAGTAAAGGGGTTAAATGGGCCAAAAGATCACCCCCCCCCCCCCTCCCCCCGTTGCTGTCCGGATCTGTAAATTTTGGTCGACTTACATTTTGGACGCCCCTGGTGCAGTGCAGTCCCGGCAGGACTGCACTGGACTCCCGCCCCAATTCCGGGACGACTAACGAGTCGTTTGTCAAACGACATCTCCGCCAGTCAATTGCAGCAACTGTTGCTGAAACAATTTGAAAAACCTCGAGTGACCCATTGAAAAACCTCATCACTGTAGCCATTTGTACCCCTTAGGGTTATCCATCAGGGTTACGACATGGCTTCCATCCATCCGACTGGAGCTCGTCAATCAGACCCAAAGCAGCCAAGCACCCGCTAACTACACGCAGCAACGATGGACGTGGCTAGTCTGCACAACATCCTGCTGCACACGTTCAGCAATGACGAGGCCGCACGCAAGGCCGCTGAAGAGGCGGTCGCTGGCCTGCACACCGTTCCTGGCTCGGTGCAGCTGCTCATCCAGATCACCGTCGAGGCCAGCGTGACGCGCGAGATTCGCCAGGCCGCTGCCGTGTCGCTCAAAAACCTCGTGCAAAAGTACTGGGAGGGCGCTGACGGGCCCGAGGGCCAGTGGGTACAGGTTATCAGCCCTGCCGACAAGGCACTGGGTCGTCAGAACAGCCTGGAGGCGCTTCTCGTGTCGCAGGACTCGAGCATCCGCTCGCTGCTGGCCGAGACCGTCGCGTACATTGCGCGCTTCGACTTCCCCGTACGTCATACCTTATATAACACCCTTAAAGTCACGCGATTAATTAATATTATTGTTTTTTACGTGCAGGACTCGTGGCCGACGCTGATCGACGACATCTGCAAGAACGTCCAGAGCGGCGATGCCAACCGCATCATCAACGCGCTGCTGGCGCTGCGTCGCGTGGTTAAGAACTTTGAATACCGGTCGGAGGACCGTTTGGCTCCGCTCATTAAGCTCGTGGAGGTGGTCTTCCCCATGCTGCAGAACATGATGGTGCAGATGCAGACCAACAACTCGATCGAGGCCGCGCACATGATGCACCTCATCCTCAAGACGTACTGGTCGTGTGTCAAGACCAATTTGCCGCCGCACATTGCGCAGGCCGAGCAGGTTGTGGCCTGGATGAACATTTTCCGCTTGGTCATCGCCAAGCCGCTGCCGGAAGCCAGCGAAGGCGGCGAACCCGCGGGCCAACCCACGGACGAGGAGGAGCGTGGCAACTGGCCGTGGTGGAAGCTCAAAAAGTGGGCGTTGCAGATTCTCTGCCGCTTCTACACGCGCTACGGGAACCCCAAGAAGGCCGAGGAGGAGTATCTGCAGATGTCGACGGTGTTCCGTAACCAGATCGCCCCGGAGCTCCTGCCGTGTGTGATGGAGACGCTCGCGCTGCGCAAGAACGGGCGGTTCTGCACGGATCGCGTGGTGCAGCTCGCTCTCGTGTTCTTGCAGGAAGCTGTGGACTCGGCTGTGACGTACAAGCTCATCAAGCCTCATCTTGGCTTCCTGTTGTTCGAGGTGATCCACCCCGTGTTGTGTCTGACGCCTAAGGACTTGCAGCTGTGGGCTGAGGACCCGCACGAGTTCGTGCGCAAGACTAACGACGTGTTCGAGGACTTTTTGGACCCCGTGTACGCCGCCGCCAACCTGCTCGCTGACCTGTGCACCAAGCGTGGCAAGGACTGTCTCCCCAACGTCTTGTCGTTCTACAACAATATCCTGAACACGTACTTGGCCACTCCGGATGACAAGAAGGACTACATCCAGAAGGACGCAGCGTTGCACGCGCTCTTCTCGCTGGACGGCGTGCTGACCAAGTCGAAGGCGCACAAGGACCAGGTGGAGGCGATGATCATCACGCACATCCTACCAGAGTTCAAGAACCCGCACGGTTTCCTCCGTCTGCGCGCGTGCAAGATCTTCTCGCGCAAGTACATTGAAGGCATCAAGTTCAAGGACGAGCAGACGCTTATCAACATCGTCAACGGCATGCTGGACGCCATGTTCGACCCGGAGCTGCCTGTGCGTATCGAGGCTGCCAAAACGATTCGCTTTGTAGTCATGTACCCGCACTCGGACACGGTCGTGGAGGTGCTGCGTCCTCGTCTGCCTCAGATTCTGGAGCAGTTCTTCAGTCTCATGGACGAGATCGGCAACGACGAAGTTGTGGTCGCTCTGGAACACATTATCGACCGATTCTCGTCGGAGATTGGACCGTTCTCGCTGCAGCTTGTGGCCAAGTTCGTCGAGTTCTTCGGGCAGTTCACTGCTGTCGCCGAGGAGGACGAGGACGCGTCGCTCGCTGCTGTGTCGTGTCTGGATGCCATCAACACGATTCTCATGAGCATCCACAACCACCCGGAGCTGTACGCTCTGCTGGTGCCCACGCTCGCGCCGGTTATCCACAAGATTCTCACGGACTTCGACTACGTCGAGTACATGGAGAGCGGCATCGATATCCTGGGCTCGTTAGCCTTTTACAGCCAGAAAATCGCCCCGGAGCTCTGGTCGCTCTTCCCTCTGATCTTCGCGAGCTTCAATGACTGGGCGTCGGACTACCTGACCAACTTCGTGCCGGTCATCGACAACTTCGTGGGCCGCGACATCGACGGCTTCCTGGCTGGGTCGGCTACGAACCCTGCGACTGGAGCCAGTGTCCTGTACCTCGAGCTGGTCTTCAACATGGCCAAGACGGTGTTCGAGAGCACCAACGTGCAGGAGATCGACCTGTGCGCTGCGTGCCGCTTGCTCTACTCGCTGCTGCACAACCTGTTCGGCAAGGTGGATGAGTGCATTCCCCCCATTACGTTGATGGTGTGCAACAAGCTGGCCGAGCCGCTTGTGGACTCTACCGCGCGCAACCTGCTGGGTGTTTTCGGTAGTCTGCTGCACTACAACCCTGCGCTGACATTGGATTCGCTGAACCAGCTCGGAGCTGCTGATGGCGTGCTGAAGATCTGGCTGAGCGATCTGTCTCGTTACGACAACTACCTGGACCGTAAGCTGTTCATCCTTGGAGCCATGTCGATCCTGCGTGCGCCGGCTGAGAAGATCCCAGCGGCTCTACGTCCGCACATTAAGCAGCTGGTCCAGGCTGCTATGAAGGTGCTGGCTGAGTCCATTCAGAACCCGGCGCCGGGTATCATTGACGGCGGTGAAGAGGCCGAGGAGGGCGAGGAGACTGAGCAGCTCGAGGAGCTGCTGGAGAACGGCGGATACGCTTCGAACGAGGACGCGGAGGACGTGGTGGACGACCAGTACTATGCCATCTTGCGCCAGCTGCGTGAGGAGGCCGAGGGGCAGTTCGGATATGATGATGAGGGCGACGAGGACTACATCAGTCTGCTGGACGAGGTGGACGAGGTAGAATTCTTCCTGAACTCATTGCAGGGCTTCGCTCAGACCCACGCTGCGGACTACCAGGCTCTGGGTCTTGAGGCTGATGCCACGACGCAACAGGCTCTTGTGCTCTTCCAGGCGGAACATGCCAAAAGGAAGGAGGCGCAGGCTCAGAAGGTCCAGCAGTAAAGGGAGCAGAGTCGATAGTCTGCTGAGTAGGACCAAAAACTGGAGAAGAAGAGTGAGGGGGAGTGATATGGTTTTTTTAAGACATACATTTGTTGTTCAAACATTGCATTTTCGTCTACTCTACTCCGTGGTGGCCTCTTGTAGCAACACACGATAAGCATCAAAGTCGAATTGGTCGGGTTTGTTGTTGAACTTGTCAACATGTTCATAGAGCTTGTCGTCATGGTAGCTGGCTAGAAGTTGCGTGAGCAGGAGCTGTGACTCCTTCTTGTCGAGCATGTTGATGACATCAGCACGGACCAGAGCGAGCTCTTTCTTCGTCAGCAAATCGTCATATAGAGAGACGGCGACGCAGGGCGGCGCCGCGCTCGGGTTCTCCTTGAACGCCTCGAGGTATGTGATCAGGAAGCACGACTGCTGGAACTGGCACAGCATGTTGAAGAATCCTTCCTGGCGGTACACGGGGAAGATGAAGTAGGGCGCCGCCTCTGCGCGCTTCACTAGATCCTGGAACTCGCTGACGTCCAGCGTGGTGGCCACCGCGTCGTCCTTGTCGGCGTGGAACTCTTCCCAAATGCTGCGAATCTTCGGTGCCTGCTCACTCTCCAGCAGCTCCAGCTTCACTAGCTGCTCCAGCGAGCGAGCGCCAGGGTACGAGAAACCGCTGCCAGCTTTGGAGCTGGCAAAGCGACGCACATGGATGCTAGAGAGCAGGGCACGACGGCCGAAACGCAACGCGATGGAAGACATTGAATGACGTACGTGTGGCTGTCAACTGAATAACTGTTCCTGGTGTGGACCACCTAGTTAACTCTCACCGAGATGGCTACATCAATTGTATACAGTATTGCCACAACTTACTTCGAAGTATTTTTGAAGTATCACGTGGGGATTAGTCACTGTGATAGACACACAGCAGAACTTGACTAAACCGCTCGGGCGTCATCAGGATGTTCTTTCGTCTGTGAAGTTTGAATTCATTCTTCAATTGTCTTCGCAAGACCACATTAACCAATTTCACCACTACCAAGCTTCACCACTCTGAAACATGCGCGTCGCTGTTGCTGGAACCGGATCGTTCGCCAAGCACTTCATTGACGAGTTGCCTTCCGCCGGACACGAAATCATCGTGCTGACCCGTTCGCACAAGGACTTTTTGGACGGCAAGAAGGGCCTCGTGGAGCAGCGCGTCACCGACTACTCGTCCGTATCGCAGCTTGTGGAAGTGCTCAAGGACTGCGACGCAGTCGTCAGCACAATCTTTGACGCGCAGCGTCCGAATGCAGAGATCCACTTGACGTTGCTAGAGGCGTGCAAATAGTACCCAAGTGCAAGCGATTCATTCCGGCGGAGTACGGAGTGAACCCGGACGATACCGATAATTGCTACTTTTTTCAGCATAGCATACCGCTGAAGAAGGTGCTGAGGGCAGAGACTGAGGTGGAGTGGACATCCATCGCCATCGGTTGCCTTATGGACTATCGTCCCCAGCGCCAATCGGAACCACCCAAACATCGGCCCCCTTTTTGCTCTTGATCTGGACGCTCGAACCATGACTATCCCTGGTACTGGAAACGACGTCTTCTCAATGACCAGCGCACGTGACGTGGCCAAGGCGGTTGCAGAACTCTTGAAAAGCAAGAGCAAGTGGCGTCCGTACACCTACGTCCAAGGCATGGCAACGACATGGCTGCAACTGGCTGAGTTGGTGAAAACAGTTGGCGGGGTGTCGGACCTGAAGGTGTCGTTTGAACCGGTCGCTGAGCTTGAAGTGGCGCTGGAAAAGGAGTCGATGGAGTCTGCGCTTGTGGCCGAATTCAAGCTGCTAGTGCCGATGGGGGCGTGCACGCTAGATCAGGAAAAGGCTAAGCGCGACCAAGGCGAGCACTTCTCCAACATTCACTTGCGTACGGCAAAGGAGTTGCTGGAGGCGATGAATCATCTAAGCAGGAAGACAAATCTAAAGAGGGTGACAATAACCAATCCACAGTCGCTTTTGGAATTGATCATGTCTTTTGCTTTTCTTTGTTGTTGTACGGACCTCATTAAACAAAAAGAAAAACGCTCTCAAGCAACCGCGTTTCAAGGGAGAAATATGTTATGAGTACCTAGCTGATGCGCTAGACATCGAAGGTCTTTACCAAAGATTTGCCATTGCTATGGCTTGAACGTCCTGATATGGCCAAGCTCTCCTCTACCAGTATGTTGTCCGCACTGGAGAGAATACTTTCAATGTATGCCTCAACCACAGGCATGATTGAGAAAAGCAATTTGCTTGCATTATTCTCGTCCGCCTCCATTTCAACTTGAGCCTGACACACAACCGAGACAGTCGATTCCAAACCACCGGATGGGCATCGTGCAACCGTCAGCCACATCGTTTCGTAATTTTTAATACCTGCGTTGATGAGCTTGGATAACGATTGGCAGACAAACGCATTAGTGTTGTGAGAATCTGTCATTTCCGTTCGGTGGACTACCGCGTGGTAGTAAAGAGGCGTGAACTCGCCAGATTTGTCTTGGATACCCCCCTGGAACTTCATCGCACAAGCACTCGGCGTTCGTTCTAGAGCACGAACAACGACGGTACATTGTGTCCTGAGTTTTCTTTCGCGGCAAAACTCTTTTCCGGACACGAGAGCGTGGTCCAAATCGCTGCCGATGTCGAATGCACATCAAAAGGAACACGTCGCACACATACCAACGTGACATTCTCCTGTCTGTACGTGAGACCACAGATCTCGTTTTAAGTCTTCTCTGCTATCTGTCTGTGGTTCAATCAGAAACTGAATACCATTCGCAGCAAACACATCCGCCAACTGCGGCGCTGCAGCCTCTGCTAGCTGCTTTAGGTGATTCAGCATTAGGTCATCCTCTGCCTTCTGTGCTATTCGTCTGGTGCTGAAAGCCTCACCAACCCGTCGTTTCTCGTGTAGTAGCTCCCACAAACGCTGGATCCAGTCGGCATTGCTTTGTACTCGACCGTTGAGAACACGATTAGTTCGCTCGGCTGCTTGTCGTGCACATGCTTGGCGTTCGGAGAAGCATCGCCACGCTGTCTTCGAGCCCTTTGGGGGGCCCTCTCCTCGACGCAGAGCTGTTAGATAAGTCTCCAGCTCCGCGCCATCAAAACTCGACGCGAGACCGCGAGAAAGCCGAGCTCTCCACACTCAGGCGAGACCCCTGCACGGCGAGACCCCTGAGTGTCGAGAGCTCGGCTTTCTCGCGGTCTCGCGTCGAGTTTTGATGGCGCGGTGTGCACATGTTGCAAGAAGCTGCTCTGCAGAGTTCTGATAAGCTTACCAACTTGTGCTTTACAAGTGTGGACCACATACTTGTTTTTGGAGCATTTTTATTAAGATGGCTACATTATTAGTCACCAAGTAAAACTTGACTCACAAGAGGTGACAGACCACTTGGGGATTAGTCACCGCTCCGTAGACACCCACCAGAGCCCGACTAAACCGCTCGGGCATCATCAAGATGTCCCTTTCGTCTGTGAAGTTTGAATTCATTCTTCAATTGTCTTCGCCAAGACCACATTAACCAACTTCACCACCACCAAGCTCCACCACCCTGAAACATGCGCGTCGCTGTTGCTGGAACCGGATCGTTCGCCAAGCACTTCATTGACGAGTTGCCTTCCGCCGGACACGAAATCATCGTGCTGACCCGTTCGCACAAGGACTTTTTAGACGGCAAGAAGGGCCTCGTGGAGCAGCGCGTCACCGACTACTCGTCCGTATCGCAGCTTGTGGAAGTGCTCAAGGACTGCGACGCAGTCGTCAGCACAATCTTTGACGCGCAGCGTCCGAATGCAGAGATCCACTTGACGTTGCTAGAGGCGTGCAAATAGTACCCAAGTGCAAGCGATTCATTCCGGCGGAGTACGGCGAGAACTCAGAGGATTTTCCAGAGGAGGAGTCCATGGAAAAGCACAACGTCCCGCTGAAAAAGGCGCTAAGGGCCCAGAGCGAGATTGAGTGGACATTTATCTCGGTCGGTTGGGTCATGGACTACATCGTCCCCAGCGCCAATCGGAACCACCCCACCCCAGGCCCCTTTCATCCGTTGGATCTGGAGGCTCGAACCCTTAGCATCCCGGGCACTGGCAACGAGTTGTTCTCCACGACCAGTGCACGTGATGTGGCCAAGGCGATAGCAGAGCTCTTGAAAAGTAAGAACAAGTGGCGTCCGTACACCTACGTCCAAGCCATGGAGACGCTATCGCACGCATCTGTCGAGGGGTGTTATACAGCGTCGCCGTCGCGAGACGGTCCTGCGCACAGCAACGTCCATCACGACACACGATCATAATCATCACAAAAGCGAAAGCGATGCCCCTGCCGACTCATCTGTCCTCATGCATTTCACCCATAGCTGCAACGTGGCTGCAACTGGCAGAGCTGGTGAAGACGGTCGGTGGGGTATCCGACCTCAAGGTGTCGTTCTAACCGGTCGACGAGATCAAGGCGGCATTGGAGAGAAATGAGTCATCGTATTCTGTGATGCTGGCTGGGTTCAGGATGCTCGTGCCTGCTGGAAGATGCACGTTTGATCAGGAAAAGGTCAAGCGTGACAGAGCTGAGCACTTTCCCAACGTTCACTTGCGTACGGCTCAGGAGCTGCTGGAGGAGGTAAACCTGGACCCCAAAGTGATCGTCTAAGATGAGTCAGAAGAACTCTTGATGAGGATAGCACAGCCGAGAAAGGAGAAGAGAAAACACACTGATACTGAAATATAACGCTACTTTGCTGTGTAAATTGGATCTTACACGTCGATGGTTTACACTGAATGTTTCTCATTTCTGTGGCTTGGGCATGAGGACCTGCTCAAGCTCTCCTTAAACAAGATATTGTCTGCACTGGAGAGGATACTTTCAATGCATACATCGATCACTGCCATGATTGAGACTAGTAGGTCGCTTGCATTATTATCATCAGCCTCCATTTCAACTTGAGCCTGACACACGACCGTGACGATCGATTCCAAGCCACCGGATGGACATCGTGCAACAGTCAGCCACATCGTATCATGGTGCTTGATGCTCTCGTTGGCCAGTTTGAAAAACGATTGCCAAACAAATGTATTAGTGTTGGGGAGCTCCGTTCGGTGGACTACCGCGTGGTAATTGAGAGCCGTGAACTCGCCAGATTTCTCTTGAATGCCTCCCTAGAATTTCATCGCACAAGCATTCGGTGATCGCTCTAGCACACGCGCTACTGGTGTCAGATCGTGCCCGGAGCTCTCGGACGCAAAACTCTTATCTGGACACGAGAGGGTCGTCCAAATCGCTGCCGACGTCGAATGTACATCGAACGGAGCACGTCGCACACAAACCAAAGTAGATTGACAGTCTCTTGTGCAGACAGGAGACCACAGATCTCTTTCCAAGTTTTCTCTGCTGCTTGTGAGTGATCCATTGAGAAACTGAATGCCATTTGCTGTAAGCACATTCGGCAATTGAGGTACTGCAGCCTCTGCTCGTTGCTTAAGTTGATTCAACACCATGTCGTCGTCCACCTTCTGTTGCAATTCTGCTATTCGTCTGAGGCTGGAGGCTTCGTCAGCCCGTCGTTTCTCGTGTAGTAGCTCCCACAAACACTGGATCCAGTCGCCATTGCTTTGTACGCGGCCGTTGAGGACGCGATTAGTTCGCTCAGCGGCTTGTCGGGCGCGGGCTTGACGTTCGGAGAAGCATCGACAAGCTGTCTTCGAGCACTTCAGCGTATGATCTCCACGACGCAGAGCTGTTAGATCAGCCTTAAGCTCGACGACGAGATCGCTGAGGGTCGAGAGCTCTGCTATCTCGCGGTCTCGCATCGAGTTTCGGTGGCGTGGTGTACGCATGGTCGAAGAAGCGTGTTGGCAGAGAGATTTGCCAATTGCGCGTCATAATCCGTGAGCAAGGAAGCAGAGGATTGTATAATTATACTGGGATAGGAAGCACTTTAGTGCTGTAGGAGCAACGCCAACGGTAGCTCTATACTTGGTTCATAACCCACATTTGGCACTGAATTAATGATCGCGTGTGCCAACGGTAATCCTATATTGCTCCTAAAATTTAGAATCGACGCAGGATACGGAATTCCTGGCTAAATACAGCGGCGAATATAGCCGCCGCTATAATGGGAATTGCTTCAGAACAGACGTCCTTCTAAGAAAATAGCGAGCAGTATTGGGCGAAATACAATTCCATGGGCTGTATGAAAACGACTATTGCGCATTGTACGCTTTGGGAGGGGAGTCTTGCCGTTAATTTACTAGGTGCCATACATTTGCATAAATACTTGTATTAAGACTTTCTAGCACTGAGCTATTGACTGTCGAACGAGCTAGCGAGTAAGTGCTAAGTCCTTCCACTTCTTATCAGCTTCATCTACAGCCCAGAATCCTCTTGTAGACTCCTAGCGGTCTGAATTCATCGCCCTAAGGTACTTCATCCCAGGCATTTAGCCGCCAGTATAGGATTACCGCTACGGTTATCAGGTTACGGTGCTTTCTAAATACCAATTGCTAGCACAAGTGGCCCTAAATACAAGATAGAATTTGGGATTACCGTTGGCGTTGCTCTAAGGCCCTGTTTCGTTTAAGATTAACTTTGGAATAGCGTAGACCAGAAAATGACATCCAAACGAAGCACTACACGGATTACGTTTAATGCCTTGCAAGATGATATCAGTTTCAAGAGGAAAACCAATCACGGACCAACCACACATCAAAACCCATGCTGTCAATTTAACGACGCCTGCCCCGCGACGTCTGTGGACGGACGACCAAGCAGCTTCTTCGCAGCGTGCAGGTTCGTGGGCACTCCAGGAAGACTATTTGAGTGCTGCAAATACTAATATGTTGCTGATCAGTTGTCTTTCTTCTCCCAGGTCTTAGGTACAAGGCACGAGACGCTGCAGCTCAGCATCCAGCAGGGCACCTTGCTGGCATTGGCTTTAGCAAGAAAAGCCTCGGACAACTGTAGCCAGCTCCTCTAAGGTGTTGCGCTCGTATGTAAGTGAAAAATTGTGTAACACGAAGCAGCTTACAATCACTTTCCCATCTTTAATATTGCTGTTCATGTCGAGCTCTCTTCGTAGAATCTGGAAACGGCCTTTAAACGCCCCAAAAGCCATTTCAACCGGGATGCGTGTTCTTGAGTGCGCTTTGTTGAACATGTTAATTTCAGGATTATTTCGCTGGCTGTGCGCGAAGTGCGTTAGCATGTACGACCTTAAAGCGTACCCAGCATCTCCTATGAAGTGCATACCGAACAATAGCCGTTGCTTCACGTATGTACCCATGAGGCTGCGTTTCCACACAGACTGATCGTTGCAGCTCCTTGGGCGGGCCGAAAACGCCATGAATCGGTGATGGACATCAACAATTGCCATTACGTTATAGGCGGGAATATCTTTCCTACAATACCAAGCCCAAAATGTTACTGGACGAGTCCGCTTGATTAGCGTTCCGTCAAAGGCACCGGCAACACCTGGGATTCCGCATACGCCTTCAAAACCAGAAGCTACCTCGGACCACTCACATGCATTTCGTGGGTAGAATATAAAGCGCTCGCGCTCACTGAATAAAATATGTATGAGTTAAGTTAGTACTCGTGAGCCTGTAGACTTGCTGACACCAAACGTTTGGCACGCATCCTTCAGACTTCCGCGCGATCTGAGATAGAACATCACTAGAGCTACCATCTCCCTAAGGAAAAACTTACGATTCTTCCCTACAGAGTTAGGATTGCCTTTGTGATATATAGGCCATTTAGATTCAACAAATGCCACAATAGCGTCGAAGCACCCACGCTCTACACGGAAAGCACTTCTAGGAATTTTAAGTTATTTAATAAATATATATTAATTTTATTATTATTTTTTATTTTATCAAAAATGGTTTTTAAGTTATTTCGCAATTTAATAAATTAAAATAATTGAACATTTTTTGATTTTTTTATAAATTGTACCTAAAATGGCTTTTATTGGTATTTTAATTCGTTTATTTTTTGAATTTGTCTTTTAATATTTCATATTTTTTTGAATTGCTCTTTTATATTATTAAAAAGTTAAAATTTTATAATTCGTTTTTCAATAATTATCAAAAACTTTTATTTAAAATATGTTTTTATTTTAAATATTAATAATAACTTAAAAATGTCTAAAAATAGTTTTTTTATTTATCAAGGACATCATTTTACTAAAGATTAAATAATTCAAATTTATATTATTTATTTAATACAAATTTACAAAATAAATAATAATTTCCAATATTTTTTTTTTAAATTGTGTATATCATACTGATTTTGATTGATTTTTAAGAATCTTACCGTGTAGACGTCCGTGTTGTCAACTCGCACGCTTCTACCATCCACATTGAGTAGTAGACCGAATGCACACAGCAAGACACAGGCGACGCCAGCAGCTAACTCGTGTTCCATGACTGAATGCCAAATGGAGAAAGTGTCTACGTCGTGACCAACCACTAAATATCACCTTATACAGGATAATCTCGAGGACTAAACTCTTTCTGACTCTGAAGGTCAGAATAACTTTACGCTGCGAAAAACTTCTTAACCAATAGTATTCACGCGTTAAATACGGCGGTTAGGGTAAGAATATCTTTCGCTATTCTTATTCTAGATATTCCCAAATGAAACAGGGCCCTTGGGACAGCCCAACAAGGATTAATTCGGTGGGCGCGACATCGCCTACTGGTATATCGATACAAATACCGAACCATCAGTAGCACTTACATGACCCCCAAAAGGGTGGGATGGTCGTTACTAGTAAATCGATACAAGTACCGAGCCATCAATAGCACTTACATGATCCCCAAAAGCCTAAATGAGGTGGGATGGTCGTTACTAGTAAATAATTACAGAAAATATCAATCGCTTTTTTTCTCCTACTTAGCCGAGCATGATTGACGGTGAAAGATCTGATTGCTGTTATGCGGCATGCTCGATGGTTTACTAACGATGCGGCACATTTATACAGTCATGCATGAAGGAAGGCCAAGTGGTTGGAACACAAAGCATCGTTTCAGTAGAGCAAGTGAGGCCCCGGTGCAGCAAGACTGTAGATTGGAACACACCATGGCCAGCATCCAGGTCGATCCCAGCAAAGTCCTTCATACTTTCGAGAAGATTAGCCAACGCTGCGTTGATTATCTGCGGTAGTCCTAAACGACAGTGGATATGCTCTCGAATGAGTTGTTTCATGTCGAAACTGATAGATGCAATATATCGCTGAGTGCCGTGTTCGTTTTCTTCGAGCGACGCCAAGGTGCTAACGTTAACCTATCCCTTCCTCGCGAAGACCTAGTTTTTAAAGACTTTAAAAAGTCCCATATTTAACAGCTCTGTATGAAGTTTCACATTTCGGGTTAGACAATTCAGCGTTCGTCAGGGCATACCAACACGAGATTGCAGCTTTCATACCTCCAAGCGTGCTTCAGACAAGTACCGTACTGCTGCCCAGCTGCATACAGCAGTCCATTATTGCTGCAACTGCAGACTCTCAAGGACTCCTTGGGAGTCTTGACAAGGAGACGTCATTCATGTAAAATCGTAAGACACACATAGCAATTTTAAGAGACGCGTAAGACAATCTCCAATCATTCGCGTAATGATTACTGGTATTTTGGGTAAGTACACCATGTAGAGATCATCAACCGAGGATGTGGCTGAAATAGTAAGACTCATTTCTTACGATCGGATGACTCCTGCCATTTGGCAATATTATTCCGCCTTAGCATCAAGCTACCACGAGTAAGAATCCATTCAATGCACTCGCTATGGCCACTGACTGCGGCACACCTGTAACCTGTATATGTTGTATGTGTGTACGTACGTACGTGACAACCAGCGAAACTAGTTAAGGGATCAGCACAATTGCTGGCGTATGTGGCGACCAGCGAAGCTAGTTAACGGATCAGCATAATTGCTGAGTTCATATGATGCTGCGTCTATCCCAATATATGTATTGTATTAATTGAAATTTGCGCTCGTTTAATGTACGACTTCTCCGTTCTTTTATATTGACCACAAGTTTGGGCTCTTGGCGGCGAAAAATTATGGTGTAGCCGGATCGGCCAAGATCTGGTTGAGGCCGATCTCCACTCACACACTGCACCCAGACACCGACTAACGGAGGGGGTCCCCCGATGTTCCGTGACCAGCTGAACTTGGTCTCACCTTGTGTACCCGTCGGCGGGCTGGATCTGCTCTCTCAGGGATCCGAAGGTGTCCGATAAGTGAAAACTTGACTGTCCTGCCGGGACGCGGGATGTATGGGGCAGCGCGGAACTTCTTCGCTCTACTCCCGGTTCATAAGTCCTAAATTCGTCCTGATTAGTGACGATCGGCCTTGATCTAGGGACTTTTTGCCTAATTTAGGCACCGCCTATATAAGCGTGTTTCTTGTTCTTCCTCTCCTTTCCGGGTTGCTTGCCGCTTCCAATAGCGGGATCTTTAGTCTTGAGAACGGATCTGACCTCCAGTCGAGCACCAAAGTCTGGATAATCAGGGACTTCTACACTTAAAATAGGGAAAACTAGTGTAGGTAAATCCGGCTAATATATTAACCAGGATCTTACGCTATGACGCTAGTAACCTCTACCTAAGCCTCCTTCTAACACTTCGTAACGAGCCAATATGTCGTTAAGACGTCTCGAGTGCGGGGAAGGTCACTTGTGCACTTCAAAGTAAATTCCGGTCTGATTGATGTTTATCCTAAGTGTATCCACTACCTGCCCGTCTTACCATGCATCATGCGCCGTCCTATGTCTCCTCCTTGGATAAAATCGGCTCTCACCATCCTCGATCGGGCAACCGATCTCGCGATCTTCAACACTGCCCCTTGATCGCCGATTTCTCCTTTGATTGATGATCTTCGCCAAGATCGCCAATCTTGTATCTTGTCCGGCGATCTCGATGCTGATTGGTGATCTTCGCCCAGATCGTAGATCTTGATCTAGTCCGGCGATCTCGATGCTGATTGGTGATCTTCGCAGGGATCGGCGATCGTGATCTCGTCGGGCGATCTCAATGTTGATCGGTGCTCTTGGCCGAGATCGGCGATCTTGATCTCCCCCGTCTCTTGGTCTTCTTCCGGCTCGTATGGCTACCCTGATCGTCAAGATCGTCCGGACGATTTCAACCTGAACTTGGACTTGGACTGGGAATCTTGGCTTCCGGTGTTCTGATCTCTCCTCCGGGCCTTCCCGCCGTCGTATTAGGTACCATGTTCGCGACGCCGACTGCGGATGTCTATTACAACCCCCAATTCTTGGCGTCAGCCGCTGGAGCTGCAGCTTCTGAGCCAAAATCCTGATGGCGCTTCACCACAGCCGCCCCTCGTCTGTACGTTGGGTCACTCGATGACACACTTCGGACGCACGCACCTGGATCCCAATTGGTCCGATGTCAGGCGGGCCAACGTCTCGTCTAAAGCCCACCTATCACATGGCGATCCCATGGCCTGGACACATCCATCCCTGTCGCACGCCGATTTTGGTCCGGACCTACCCATCCATCACATTTCGGTTTTCACCTCTCCATTGCACCTCGATCTTGATCGGTCTCTTCCCGCCAGTCTCAGATCCGACTTGGCCCGCGTCAAATTCTCATTCTCACTTTCACGCCATGAGCGCCGATCCTCCCGACAACTCCGGAGGCGATGGATCTCCACCACCTTCTCCAAGCAGCGCTCGCTCTCGGCCGTCTCACTCATCCCCGCGCGCACACGATCAGCGTCGAGTAGCCTTCCTGGAAACGGAACTCCGGCGTGTAGCACGGAGCTACGAGATCCTCGAGCACGATTGGGATCGTATGGAAAACACTATCACTCGTATGCGCATGGATCATCACGACTTAGAGCGCCTACGCCACGATCAAGAGGCCGAGATCACCCGTCTCCAAGCTGAGCTCGATCTACTCCACCAAGTTCCTTCCAACGGCACTTCTTCCACATCCGCTCGGGCCATACGCGAGCTGCGCGTCCAGATCAATGAGCAGAGCGGAGATCTCCGAGATATGGTGCGTAACCTCTCGCAATTGCAACTTGCCGTGGATGACGCCAACACTCGGATCCAGCAGCTGGAGCTCGAGCTGCAAAGATCCGGCCACGAGATTGACTCCCTCCAAGTCCAACTTCAGCAGGCAGGCGCAGAGGCCGACGCCCTCCGTGGTCAGGTTGTCGATCAGGAATGGGAGGTGGATAACTTACGCGACGACCTCTCTACGGCCAAGAACAGCATGGATCGCCTCCGTTCTGCCTTGGCCTCGGCGGAATCGGATCTTGCGGCTGCTCGATCTGCCGCTGGGAATAATCAGACCACCCAGGCGGCGCGTGATCAGGCCACGGCGGCCTCGACCCGGCTGGAGGGCGAGCTTCGCCGCATCCGAGCTTCCCTAGCTCAGGCCTGGCCACTCTTGCCTCGGTCGAAGCTGATCGCAACTCTCCGGTGGCCGACAGGAACACCGTTCGGGACGTCGCCTCCAAAGCTGAAGCAGTTTGTGACCACGCCCGGGACGAGGCCTGGGCTGCGCGTAAGTGTCTTGATCCTGTCCGATCTCAATTCCTTCTTGCTGATCTTGCCTCGGTATCTTTACGCAGGTCAGGATATCAACACTGCTCTCGCCGATCTACATCGCGTGTCCGAATGTTCGACGAGCTTCAGCAGGACGTCACTGATCTTATGGGTATGTACGCCGAAGCTCTCGAGGTGTACGACAAATCGGCGGCTGACCTGACAAGTGCAACTGAGCGTCTTCGAGATCATTGTGATCACTTGCGGGATACCACATCCGAACAGCAATCGTCTGGACAGCCTTCAGGGAAGCGTGCGCGCAGTCAGCCATCATCTCCGCTACGCGGTCAGCCCTCCTCCAAGAAACCAGTTCGACGTGATTCCATTCCGGCCGGCAGTGGATCTGCGGGACCAGGATCCTCTAGCTCCCAGATCAACCGCCCCATGGGTTCGGATCGAGACGCCAAAGGAGAATCGCCCCCGCCCGAAATCTAAGACGATGGCGGGTTCGAAGAGGAGGAGGAAGAAGAGGAAGAGGAGATCGAAGAGGAACACGATCAAGACGGAGCAGAAGGGTCTGGTAAAGGATTCCCAGCCTCGTCCCCCCAGCAATCCGGTCAAGGCCAAACTTCCCCGTCCGACTCAGATTCTGACGTCGCCACACGAGCTGCTCTCGCGCGATCTCGATCCGACGCCCGGTGTCACAGGCCTTCCGGTCCCTCCGGGACTGCCTATTGCCCGATCTCTCTTTCCGGTCCTGGTAGCCCTGGTGCTTTCCCAGGGAGATCGCCTCATAGTAGTCCTCATGCATGCTTTTCCTAGGGGATCACCCCAACGGACACCTCCGCCGTCTCCATCTCAAAACCCCTCGCCAGGCCCTCCTGCCGGTGGAGGTCCGCCGATCCCGTCTCCTTCCGGTACTCCGGAGCCTCCTAACTCGACTTCTCCATCTCCGGCTGCGCCCCTGAATCCCCGCTCTTTCCCGAGGCTGACATGATTCCGGGGTTCAACCATCCCAGGCAGCTACTCCAAGCTAAACCGAGCCATGGAGAGCGGATATCTTGAGTAGTCTCCAGATCACGGCCCTGATCGTACGGACGATCCTCTCAGTGATCTCATTCCCGATCGGATGGCTATTCCCCGTCCGAGCGCCGAGAGCCGCTCGCCCAGTCCCCGGAACCGGATATCTCGACGGATTGATCACCGGGGCCAACCTCGTTGCTCTCATGGCGACTCGTCCGTGGACGATCCTTAATAATTCTCGCCGTCTTCTCACCTTTGATCTGGCCCTCCATCGCCGTCACAACACCGGATTGTATCGGTTCGCCCGAGCCTACCTGACTGTCGAGTGGAGACATCGGATCGCCTTCTGGGAGAATACGCATTTCCTTCCCAGCACTGCCGCGCGGCGGGCCGATCCCGTGGTAGAGCGGTATTATCAAGCGCGACGTAATCGACGGATGCGCGCAGGCGACCAGTGGAAAGGGACCGTGACTTTACTCCTCCCGATGTTGCGAGAACGCTGGGCGGACGTCGACCTTTTGTTGGATCCGTTGCTCCTGACCGCCGATGCCAATCGTATCCGCTGGTACCTCGGATCTGTTTCCCGACGCCGTAACACAGGCGATCCCAAATCGACATCAGGGTGAGCCGGCCAACTTGATCGAGGCCTTGGCTGAGTGTGACGCAGCGAATACTTGGCGTAACCGCTTCCGTGATCGACCTCACCAGCATCCCGCTCTGCTGGTCACCCGCCTTCGCAACAAGTTCAACCCGGCCGGTGGCACCCCCCCCCCCCCGGCTGGCACCCCGTGAGCCTCCCATTCTACTTAAGCCTTTTGAACCCGCCTCGAGCAGTGGCATCTTGATCCTCGCGGTCTTCACTGATCTCTAGTGTTCAATGCATATACTTCACTTTCACATATACCCCCGTCCTCCGATCTGCAGCCTCCCTGCAGATCCTTCTTCCCATTTAAATACCGGGGCGACCAACTCGTCCCAGTACTCCGATCTCACTCTTCCTCGTGAGACTGCATCACCTCAAAACGGTTCCTGCTCGCACGATTTCGCAAGAAGTCATGTAGCAATGCTCCGCAATTGAGATCGGCTTCGTCCACCCACGTGGGATCGTCGTAGCCCTTCCAAAACACCAGGAACTCCCGCAACACTCTTCCATATCTTGTCTCCCGGCCGGTCCGCATATCAGTGATCTTCTCCACTTAAACCCGTCCTCATCCAACTCTCGCATCCAGCTATCATCGGGTAGTTGGGCTTCATCAAAATCAAAACGTTCAGATCCTGGTCGTACTAGCTCCGCTTGGGGCCGATCGGGATACTCCTTGACCAACTTCAGCTTGGAGACGTGAACGATCGGGAACAGACGATATTCTGATCCTGCTATATCCAGCCTTACAGAGTACTCGCTGATCTTCTCTGCGACTCGAATGGGTTCATGTTATAAGTGCGCTAACTTCCGGGCGTATCCTTCCTTCACTCGATCGAGATAGAGCCATACTTGAGATCAGTGTTGATTTGGTGAGGTCGCACTCCATCATTTTGATCCTCAGCCCGACATTCGATCGCGGCCTTCAGCTTGGCATTAACTTGTCTTCCCGCAGGATCGTAGTATCTCAGGATCCGATATCTTTACCGCCGGGGGTCCCGATCTCGAGTCTTGGTACTTCCTAGTGGTGTCATCGCCTCTAGGGTGGATCTTGGGTCCCAACCGTGCACCAGATAGAACGGCGTATCTCCGGGGATCCGGTCTTGAGCCGTGTTGATCGCGAGCGTTAGCCTTTCGGTGTACTCATCCCAAATCACGCTGATCGGCGTCCTGAACATACATCTTCAAAGATCGGGTCAGCATCTGCACCATACACTCCGCGGTCCTGTTCGCCTGCGGTCAGTAGGCCATCGTCGCTCGCTGCCGTTGTCCTAGGATCCGATTGAACGACCTGAAGAAGATCGACATAAAGCCTGGCTCACGGTCGTGTCGGATCGCCTCACTAGTCCTGAACCTCCGGAATACGCACTCCTCGTACGATTCGGCAATTGTCTGCGCGGATCTGGAAGCACTTGCCTTCGCGATCACGTATCCACAGAGCAGATCCACTCAGATCAGCAGCTCGGTATTACCTTTTCGCGACTTAGGAAGCGACGGAATGTGATCCATAGCTATGATTTGGAAGGGGTATGTACCCTGCAGATTCCCGGGCGATTCCCCCCGGATCGTAGACCTCCCTTTTCCCGTCACACAATCGACGCATTCTCCCACATAGCGTTGCACGCTTCGGAAACAGACCTCGCCAGCGAAAACATTTCCTGATCTGTTGATAGATGCGCCCGATTCCTTGGTGCCCCCCCCCCCCAAGCTCATAAGATAATGATGTAAGATGTCCATCTGAAGTGACTCCGGCACCACCAATCTCATCAGTCCATCGCGACCTTCGTCAGATCTCGGTGTAGGAGAACAGTAAAATAGCAGATCTTCGCTGCCAACCGCGTAATCTTCGGCCACCTTTCCTAGGTCGCGCGCCTCGTCCCGGGTCAACCCTCCAAGATCGCCGGCCAGATATTTCTTCATGTTGGAGATCCATACTTCCTCGTCTTGGGCTCGACGGATCCGATCTGCCCGCAGCTGTTGGACCATTTCCTCTTGCAAGACCGGCGGATCTGGCTGGATATCTGCGCGAGATCGGGTCCGTATCGCGGAGATCGTGACCGGATACTCGGGCTCTTCTTCCTTTGAGCAGATCATTTCTTCGTCCAAACGGTTCAGAGTCATCAGATCCTGCACCAGGCTTCCTTCACACATCCGGATTCCCTGTTGTGATCGTAAAGCCTCACTCACCAGTTTATCCGCACTTGCGTTCCAATCCCGCTTGACGTGTACTACATCATGGTTTGGCCAGCTTCTCAGGCGATCCATGACCTTTGCCTTTGCAGGGTGAGCCCCGGCGCCTTGCTGCCGATCTCCCCGCGAACCTCCCTGACGATCAAGTTAGAGTCGCCGCAGATCACCAACCTGGTCCGGCCCATAGAGTCTAACAGGTCGAAACCTAGCTGCAATCCTCGATGCTCCGCCTCGTTCACGGTCATATCTTCAACGTACTCGGACCTAGCCTTCAAGATCGTCCATTCTGGGAGCTTCCATAAGATCGCTCCGAACGCACCCCCACCTCGCTTTACTCTGGCTGAGCCGTCAAAACTCAGGACTAGCAGCTCTTCCCCGGCTCTCACTGTCGGGATCGGGGCTTGGATCTTCTTCCGGGGTGCCTTCGTGGGCGCGATCCCTACTAGCGCATTGTAGTTCAGATCGATCACTGTGAGCAGCGCCAATATCTCCTTTTCTACCACGTTGCAGTTCAGCTCGTTCGATTTCAACATCCGACTAGCGAATGAGATCCGATAATAGGTTCCGTCATGTTCTTGCGACAACACTGCCGAGATCGCCCAATCGCTGGCGTATACGATCACTGTCGGCTGCCGATCGGGATCGAAATGCCGCAAGATCGGCGTCGAGGCGATCTCCCGGGTCAGATCCCTTCCTGTCGAACTCGGTCCCTCGAGGTCCCGGGCCCCCATATGAGTGTGATCCCCTAGATCCGTAATTCTGCTTCTCGATCGTAGTCCCGTGAAGTCTACTTCCCTCAGTTCGTGTAAGATCGCGGCGTAAATCGCGTAGTCCTCGCTAAACCGGCTATAATAGTCCAGGCGTCCGAGAAACGATTGCATAGATCACAGCGAACTCGGAAACGTCAGATCGGTCAGCGACGCCAGATCTTTTGGGTTGGCCTCCAACCTCCTTTCGACACTCGATGTCCGAGATAATCCATCTTCCGCAGCCCCAAGAGCTTTTCTCCACACTAATCGACAGGTTCCACTTATCGCACTCTCCCACAGGCGATCTACCTTGTCGCACAGCTGATCCCACGACTCCGCTGTCACCAGAATGTCGTCGATATACGATCTCCGGCCTAACCCGGATGGGGAATCCGGATCTTCGGAGACTCCATCTTCAAACACATCTGACGGTTCTTCTTGACTTCCTGATCGCGAGATCTTCGTAAATCCGTACAGTGCGTTATCTACCAACCGCTGACAGATCTGGGGAGCGTTCTTGAGACCAAACGGCATCCGATTCCACTGGAACAAACCAAATGGAGTGACGAACGCCGCGATCGCTCAGGCCCGATCCGTCATCCGAACCATCCAAAATCCACTGGCCATATCGAGAGAGCAGTACCACAACGCCTTGTCAAGATCCTCTAGCAGATCGCAGATCAGCGGAATCGCGTAAACCATGAGCCGAGTCAGGCTGTTCACCACCCTGTAATCAATACAAAGACGGATATCTACGCCATTCTTCTTGATAATAACCACGATCGGCGAGGCCCACGGCGCCTTCGAATGTCGGATTATCTGTGCGGAGAGCAACGCTTTGAGCAGATCGGATACCTTCTCTCGGAATCGAGGGGCGATCTCCCTGACCCGTTGAGCTACCGATTTTGCTCCCTGTACATCAATATTGTAGAATACTCCCTTGGACGCTGGCGGCAACGCGTTCCCTTTCCCGATCAGGAGGTGATACCGGTTCCAAATCCGATTTCTCAGCTGCTTGATCTCTTCGGCCGTGTTCACTTTTGGATCCCGACCCGGAGATCTCCCACTTGAACCTCTTCTGTCGTGATCACGACTTCTGGGATACATGCCAACTCGCCCTCCACATCTTCTGCGAGGAGATCGCTCCCCTCGTTCAGATATACTCCGTCGTCCGGCTCCTTGCCGTCACTTTCGGGTCGAGGTTCCGCCTCCTCTTTCTTGATCAGCTCAGTATGTGCCGATTCCGTGTCGGGATCTCCCATCGTTTTGAGATCAGGCCGAATTTCATGTTCGGCTTCAGACCTCCAGCCTTTTGACCGCTTTTCTCGGGATTCCTCCCGGCATCCTTCGCCACGGATCGGGGGTCGGGGTCTCCCGGCCTCTCGAGAATGGGACCGAATGTGTCGACTTCCAGCCTCACTTCAGCCTCTGACCCGCCCGATCCTTCCTCCGACTTCACTTTGGCATACTTTCTTCCGGGTCCTTCTTCTGAGTCATATTCCCGGGGATTTGGTCGGGTACTAATAGTCAGGGCTGGCATCCGCCTCAAGATCGCCTTCGGTGTCGGGTAGACGGGATGATCCACCACGGGTATCGGATCTGCGATTGGTTATTTGGCTGGGCGGAACTCAGTCGTAGCTTGATAAGCCAGAGTCTGCCACCCCCGATACCGTCTCGATCCTTCACTGACATATCCGTCTTTATGGGGAACCCGATCGGCCGATAGCCACATTCCAACTATGGTAGCCGGGCTTAAGTTCAACACACGATCTCCGATGTTGGTGATCCTCACATATCGAAGCGCCCCTGGTCCATGGACCAGCGTGGGAATCCATTTTTCTCCTCGCGTCAACCACAACTTCTCTCTCCCCAGTCGCTCTCGACCGCAGCTTGATCGGCAACTCGATCGCTTCTCCCGGATCGATCAGATTGATCTCTCCGATCCACACTGTTCGAGCGTCGTTGCTATATAGCGGCCGACGACCATGTAACTGAATCTTGATCTCGTCCGGCAGAGACACCTTTCCTTCGGATACGTCCAATCTGATCCCCGCAGGTATCATGAAATCCATTCCTAAGATTGCCTCTTGTCCTGCCAGATCTCCGACCCAAATGTTGAAGTAATACACCAACGATCCGGCCAGCGTGATCTTGATCTTCGTGCGTCCTTCTGTGACATACACAATCTCCCCGATCCCGACGCACTCTTGCTTCTGACTTCCGTCCACTTGACATCCCACCTTACGAGCAAAGGAGGTGTCCAGTATTGAGACTTCTGCGCCGCTATCGAGTAGCAAGACCGCCTTATCGTTATTGATCTTCCCTGTCACTTTAGCTTGGCGAAACCATTTCCCTGGAGCATAATGCTTCTAGAATCCTCGGACTTCATCTGGCAAGAGATCTAGAGTCATCTTCACTCGCGACCTCTGGTATTCATCCACACGCAGACTTGAGAGCCGAGGAGTAGAAGAAGCAGGTCGGTGTAGATCATGTGTATTATCCGATCGGTTTGATCGCGCGCTAGACTGATTTAATGACTTCTTCTCCACAAATGCATATATGCACAACGGAGAACGCTCGGCTCGCACCGGATTCCAACCCGGCGAGCGTCCTAGTTTAAAATCTTCTTCGCCGATTCGGGCAGAAGGGCTTCATGTTTGGCCGGATCGTACCACTGACGGATAAGATTGTAGAATCCTTCGATCGGACATTTGCCCATTTCATGAACTTCTCCACAACCGCGACAGACGAACAGGCAGTGATCGGATGGATGTCCGCGACGGCCGCACTTCTGACACATCAGGTTTTTCCAACATCCCAGATCACTGTGCTTTCTCGATCCGAAGTGCGAGCATCGAGAACGATCGGGGGACCGGTCACGGAAACCTCGATCTCTCGGTCCTGATCCCTCCCGATCAACGCTCTGACGGGCCAGCGCCGCCGATTCCCGCGATTGGCGGTCAGATCGTCCGCCTTCGCCACCTATAGGGTTTCGATCTCCTTCGGCTGAGGCCAGAAATACGCGTTGCAAGTCTCCTTCTCAATCAGAGCCGTCCGATCCCTCCGCAGTCTCGGGATCCGAAGCCTCCCGGGGAAACTTGCACGGCCTTAACTGCTCTCTTGGCCGCAGGCGCCGTCGCCGACGGAACTTTCTGACGATACTTGGATCCGAATGCGGATCGCTTTTGTCGGGTCTTGGCTCGCTCGCGGGCTCGGAGCACTTCTTCGAGATCGTCTGCGTCCGAGATCCGGAGCAACGTAAGCTGATCGTCCAACTCTTGATTGCCTACGGTCTCGATTAAATGTTCAACGTGTTCTTGTCGAGCCTTACGATCTCCATCCTTGATCTTCAATTTGGCGCGTAGTGCAGCGACATTCAAGCGGTAGAGAGATATTCCAACGGGACTCATCCGATCGCTTGTGTGCATGGTAATATTGCCATGCCACCAACACCCCCAGGCCGCAATACTGCGTCTGGAAACTCTTGAGCAGATCTACCCATTTGTTCCGCGTGGGGCGACCCAGCTGTCTAAACTAGTTCTTGACCGGCCCCGACATCTGATCTGCAACCATCAGGCATTTTTCCTCTTCTGAAGCTTGATCCCGTAGGAACGCCGACTTGACCTTGCTCAACCACGCTCGAGCCCGATCCTAGTTTAGGTCTTTTCCCGTGAGCTCCTTGAGATCCGATATAGCCGAGATCCTAACTCGTTGGATCAAGGCGGACTCCGATCCTCCTCCGGTTGCTACAGCGACGGCCGCTCTGGCTGGCGATCGGGTAGGGAAATCAAGATCGTCCGGGTCGTATTCGTCAGGGCTGGCTTCATGTGTCGGGGATCCGACTGATTCCATATCGACATCCTGGGTGCCGACGTTGATCGGGGTGGTTGCAAGCTTCTTTCTTCCGGCCGCGGTCGCGATCGCCCTCTGCTCGCCAAGGAACCGGTCCATAGCGGCCTGGAAATATGATTCCAGGTTATCGGTTGATCGGCTCTGCGGCAGGCCTGGCTTGGCTTGATCTCCTTCGGTTCAAAGGAGCTCCGGAGTAGATCGCGTGATCGCAGTCGCCGCGGATTCCTTGAGCCGGGATCTTAACAGCTTCGTTCCTGACGGCCCTAACGAAATTCGTTGGGGAATAGGCGAGTCATCAGAACCCTGCTCCGAGGCAGCTGAGGCGTATCGTGACGATCCGGCGTGGGGATCGGCTGCACTGCTTTGTGGCGAACTCCAAAGTTCCGATGTCGACGTCTGGTTTCCGTTCAGGATCCTAAGCCGTCGATACAGCTCCAGCGTCGCCGAGCTGATCTCGATGAAGCTTGCTTCAAAGAGATCGTCCGCATCGAACGCCCCCGCAATCAGTCTCGCTTCTTCCAGTAGTTGGAACAAGTCCTTGACCGCAACCAACTTGTCTATGGCCGTGGGGGGGGGGGGGTGTTCACGGCTCCGATTAGCGTTCCGATTAGCTGGAGATTCAGCATCGTCAAGATCGGGTCATATTCCAAGAGATCCAAAACGAACTTGCGATGATAAGCTCGTTCTAACGCATTCGCGCTCCAAGCCGGCGCGATCTTGTCCGATCCGTGTTATTCGACGTCGGATTCGGATGCCTTCAACTTTTCCTTGCTGGACTTCGTCTTCTTCTTCTTGGTTACCGGCTTGGGTGATTCCGAGACGGAAGCTTTAGATGACGAAGGTTCCCCTTCGGAACCATGCAGATCACGATTCGCATCGCGACTGCGGTGGTCCCCGAAGGGACCTGGGGAGGAGGTCAAGGCTCTAAATCTGGATGGTGATCCTGACTTCCTGTTTGATTCGTTCAGCAGAGCTCCTCACAAAACTCTGCTGATCCGCGGATCTCACTTCATTCAGCGGCGTCGTCGTCGATCCGACTCCCGTCGACGCTTCATCCCGTGTTTCTTGCTTCACTTGGACATCTTAATCGGACTCACGATGAAGTCCGGAGTCCCCACGAGATCCGGCCACGCGAATCATTGTGGTGTAGCCGGATCGGCCAAAATCGGGTTGAGGCCGATCTCCACTCACACACTGCACCCAGACACCGACTAACGGAGGGGGTCCCCCGATGTTCCGTGACCAGCTGAACTTGGTCTCACCTTGTGTACCCGTCGGCGGGCTGGATCTGCTCTCTCAGGGATCCGAAGGTGTCCGATAAGTGAAAACTTGACTGTCCTGCCGGGACGCGGGATGTATGGGGCAGCGCGGAACTTCTTCGCTCTACTCCCGGTTCATAAGTCCTAAATTCGTCCTGATTAGTGACGATCGGCCTTGATCTAGGGACTTTTTGCCTAATTTAGGCACCGCCTATATAAGCGTGTTTCTTGTTCTTCCTCTCCTTTCCGGGTTGCTTGCCGCTTCCAATAGCGGGATCTTTAGTCTTGAGAACGGATCTGACCTCCAGTCGAGCACCAAAGTCTGGATAATCAGGGACTTCTACACTTAAAATAGGGAAAACTAGTGTAGGTAAATCCGGCTAATATATTAACCAGGATCTTACGCTATGACGCTAGTAACCTCTACCTAAGCCTCCTTCTAACACTTCGTAACGAGCCAATATGTCGTTAAGACGTCTCGAGTGCGGGGAAGGTCACTTGTGCACTTCAAAGTAAATTCCGGTCTGACTGATGTTTATCCTAAGTGTATCCACTACCTGCCCGTCTTACCATGCATCATGCGCCGTCCTATGTCTCCTCCTTGGATAAAATCGGCTCTCACCATCCTCGATCGGGCAACCGATCTCGCGATCTTCAACACTGCCCCTTGATCGCCGATTTCTCCTTTGATTGATGATCTTCGCCAAGATCGCCGATCTTGTATCTTGTCCGGCGATCTCGATGCTGATTGGTGATCTTCGCCCAGATCGTAAATCTTGATCTAGTCCGGCGATCTCGATGCTGATTGGTGATCTTCGCAGGGATCGGCGATCGTGATCTCGTCGGGCGATCTCAATGTTGATCGGTGCTCTTGGCCGAGATCGGCGATCTTGATCTCCCCCGTCTCTTGGTCTTCTTCCGGCTCGTATGGCTACCCTGATCGTCAAGATCGTCCGGACGATTTCAACCTGAACTTGGACTTGGACTGGGAATCTTGGCTTCCGGTGTTCTGATCTCTCCTCCGGGCCTTCCCGCCGTCGTATTAGGTACCATGTTCGCGACGTACAACCCCGAATTCTTGGTGTCAGTCGCTGGAGCTGGAGCTTCTGAGCCAAAATCCTGATGGCGCTTCACCACAAAATGGTGGTGTTGTGTGACCTTACTACTGATTTTCGGTGATCTTGAGCACTCCGCAGAAAATAAATTATACATTCTGACATCGAAAAGCTTGTAGTACCCAGCAATCGGACTCATCACTAACATACGTGGCTGTTCACCACATAATACATTGACTCGCATGCTTGAGACGCATGCTTGAGGCATCAGCTCCCGGTGGTTACGCCCATCACGGATGTAGATGGCGCTGTGGTCCTCAAGATGATGTCAATGGAGCAGACAATGTATATCAAACAATCCTGGGCTCGGTTTGTGGATCTCTCTGTCTGCGCGCCCTGTCGATATACAGGAACGCTGATATTGCCGTCGCGCGCACCCACGCATGATTAGCGCCGTCGTACTGTCATTGGCATTGTGAGAGAAGCTTTGATCATAGTGCTGCCTTCGAGACGGCCATCAAATGGCACCGCATTCATCACGAAAAGTGACCTACATACAGGGCCAGTGCGACAGCCAAAGTCACAGTGAGCCGTGCTACTCGCTCTTGCTGAGCTTTGCGTACATGCCGAACTTTGGACCAACTTCACTATAGGTGACTTCTATTTTGTATGCTAAGTTTACCTATAAATACATCAGTCTTTAATCTACTCTTCTAAGTAGCAAACCGTTCCCTTTGAGACCGGGAACACGTGAACTGACGTTCACTGGGGTAGTAAATATCCGTAAGCACTTCCTCTGTGCAAGGTGCTGTGTGACCCCGTCACACTTAATAGCACTTGTAGTCAATTCTATGCCTGCGCGGGTAGATTCCACTGCCTGAATCCTCTGTGGTCTCGACGTTTGGGCCACGATGGACCAAAGTGAGTTTCCTCACTTGAACGACTCGCAGTTTGAGTCTGTTCGGAAGATGGAAGGCATCTTTGGGCAAGATGTCCTCCCCAGCTTGGCGGCGGCGATGCCAGCCGAGCAACACAAGCGCGTAACCGCATTTGAGACCTACGATCGTGGTCTCATCGCGCACGTCTGCGCGAGCTTTGAGGCTTCAATGGCTGCTTCCCAGGCAACCAGGCCTAAGCCGGTAAGGCTGAAGTTCCCCGCGTTCGAGGGGAAGGAAGGGGAAAAAACCTTCACTTCTGGATCCGAGAGGTCGAGATCGCCATGAAGGCGGGCCACATCTCGGACGAGCCACTTCGGGTAGCTTTTGCTCTGTCCAACCTTGGTGGACGTGCCAAGAACTGGGCATACACCAGGGAGACGACGTCTCCTGGATGCTTCAATTCATGGGTGCAGCTGTGTGATCAGTTGCGCGCCACCTTCCTACCTGCGAACAACGAGTTTTGGCAGCGCTCGCGCTTCCTCGCTTGTAAGCAAGAGGAACGCAAGCTGCACGTGTACGTGCAAGAGATGCGCACGTTGGTGGCATCGCTGGCAGGTAATCCGCTGCCTGAAGACATTAAGTCAGCAGTCTTTATGGACGGCCTGAAGGTCGGTTCGGCACGCACGCAGCTATTACGCGTGCATGCGATCACAATGGAGGAGGCGATTCGAATCGCCCTCCAAGAGGAATACAGTCACAAGCAGGCTGGTATTCCTCGGGAGGTGGAACGCTGCCAAGATCAGGCTGGTGTACCTCGAGGACTGGAGCTGAACCTTAGTTCGGGTTCTCCTCCTGCTATTGCGCAGCCCGCGAACACCGGTGCGAACAGCGAGCCCGAACCCATGGACGTATGCTCAGTCGAGAGCTTTGTCCGCTACTCCAGGTGCAGCGGACATGGACACTACCAGCGTATATGTTCTTCACCAGTCTTCAAGAAGAAGACAGCCCGTGGATCCCAGGGCCAGTGGCGTAGGCCACGGTCAGGTGGGCGAGGGCTCCCCAGCCACCAGTAGAGGTGGTATGCCCTACTGAAGAGCGCTTAGTCTTCGTGATGGGTGTGCAGATTGCGCACACCACGAAACTTAGCCCAGAGAGACATGGTTCTCTCAAACCGGTGAAGAGTAGTGGCGGGTTGCTGGTAGTACACGTTGTGTACGGGGGTACGGTACCCCTTGAACGTTTGACAAGTTCCGGCGCGTTGACACGCCGCCGGAATGTCGCTTTTGTTAAAAAATAGAAATATAATTCCTCATTAAATTTTCATTTTTTTAAATATTCAGAATTTCAAAAAATATAAATAATTTGAAAATTCATTTTTGAATATTTTTTAAAGTTTTTTAAAACATTTCTTCGATTCTAATTAAATAACGATCTTTCTTTTAATTTTTTTAAATCATTTTGAAATTTATTAAAAAATAGTAATATAACATATTTATGAGGGTTTAAAAAATTAATCAATATATAAAAAGTTCGAAATTTTTATTTTTTTGTTTGAATTTGGTCTTTATTTTTATAATTTTTTAAATAGAAAGCGACACCTGACAGCACTATACGTCAGAGTGGCAGGCATGGGCTGGTCCCTGGTGGACTTGCCTTTGGTACGGTGAAGGAAGTACCAACGGTCTTCGACGGACCTGAACGTTTGCGCTCGATGAACTCGCGCACCACGGTGTCGCTCGCAGTTCTCGCCATGAACAATTTGGCTGTGCCGAATACAAGGCACAGACCCGGACATTTGGTGTGGCAAGACTACGATAGCCTGCCCGTCCAGATCTATGACGGAACATTGGTGAGTCCTGTTCCCACCTCCGTCATGCCTTGGGCGTCTGAAAGAGGCCGCCAGGACGCAGTAGCGTCACGGAGTTGTCGGTTCGCTGACAGCTCCACGTACAACAAGGCCATGCCCCACTGCGGCAACGCCATGGGCATGGGTATTTTGCCCGGTGTGTGGACCTGCTACGCCAGCAGCGTCCAACGCCGAAGGTCGTCGCGTCGTATGGGCTTCGACAGTGGTTATGCCTATTAGTGCTAACCAGGTGGGTAACTTAGGTCCACACACGGTCGCCCAGACCTTAACTGAAGTGGAAGACGCTGGATGCGCTTCCTGTGTGGGTAACACAGTTCCACTCAAGGTCGCCCAGACCATAACTTAAGAGGAAGACGCGAGGTGCGCTTCCTGTGTGGGCAACATAGTTCCACACAAGGTCTTGAGTTCCTCTGATGCCGTCATCGACGACACCGTCACCGCCGTGTCGAGCCTGAATCTTGTTCAGGCTGACGTCGCTCCAAGCGACTCGGGGTCCAGGGGCCGGACTCCTTCGACACGGCCGGCCGAAGGGTGTTATCACATCTTCGACGGCGTGACCGGTCTCCCAAGATGCGGTCTGCGACGCGCATCGGAAGTGTACGTGTCACTGCGGCAATGCCGGTGGACACAAACTTCTTTCCGGTATGGGTGGGTCTGCCACGCGAGCTGATCTCAACACCGAAGGTCGTCGCGCCGTATGGGCTTCGACAGTGGTGATGCCGAATGGCGCTAACCAAGGTGGGTAACAGAGCTCCACAGCACCAAACGTGGGTAACTTGGTCCACGTCAAGTCACGCAGACTCAAACTGCTTAGAAGTGTGGCCACCAGTAAGCCCACTAGGAGAAGAGAGCCTCTCCAGGAAGAGACCGACCCCAGAGCTCTCCTCGGGAGGACAGTACCCTCTCGGGTGAATGGCAGCTCCCTGGTCGGCGGGTGTCGCCACCGGACCCCCACGCATACGCTGGGCAGCATGGAAGTCCTCCTGCTGCTGATCAAGATCACTCGTGATCTCCCGGGCCTCACCAACGACACCCTCCTCCTCTTCATCTGAAGAGCCGAAGATATCGTGGTAGGATCCACTGGTCTCCTGCACTTCACGGAGCAGAGACTTCGAAGTCATGAGCTTCTTGGGCGGCTTGGCCGCCTCAGCTGCTGCTATAGCTTGTGCCTTGTCTCACAGCCGTGTCACCAGGTGTGACCATTGCCTCGGAAGCTACCGGAGTAGCCTCCTTCAGTGCAGAGGTTTTGACGAGAGACTCGATTGTCTCAAGTCTTAGTAGGGGAGAGGTTCGGAAATACGTTTCCTTCCAGGTCTTGAATGAGTCAGACAGCCGTCGTGCTTGCCTGTGGCTATCACACGCCACGGGAGACTCAATAACCTCAAGTTTAAGTGGAGGAGAGGCTCGGAAATGCTTTTGCTCCTAGGTCTCGGAGATAAGACCAATCTTCTAACAAAGACAAGTGTCGATGGACATCGACTGCAGGCTGAATACAATTAGCCGGGTCAAGAGCCGCGATGGCTCTAATCAAATCAAGACGCACAAAGTACTCTGTCCAAAACGGCAGAGGAAATATGAGCATGTTACAGTTAGGGACCAGGTTCCTATCGCTAACATTGTTCGCGTGGTGGTGGGCACCACGGGCGCTAGACGCCTTCACTAAGCTAAAAAGGTATCAGCAGTGGTTGCAGACGCAACCACAACAGGAGGCAAGCTCGGACCTGGTGCATCGCTGCTCAGGTCCCTAGGTCATAAATGACCAGACAAGCAGGGCGAACGAACGCCTCGCTCAGTCGTACGGCCGCTGTCGTGTGCGTTGTACACAGCGCGCCAGGTGTATGGGGCTGTGACCCTGTACACATCCATCGCCATGGCAGCCTGTCGAACATGGTGAACGGAAGTATCACTCGCATGCAAGGCGGTTGCTGTACGTGATGTACGCAAAGCGCCGGGTATAATGGTCGATGGATCCATGACCCGTGTGTTGTGCACGAGGGCACACACAACTGACCAGGTATCGATCGAGGGGGGCAGCGCATGCAGTCGCAACTGGTGCCGCGCCGAGTATGGCGCCGTGGTGGTAGCTGCTTGCACCACCGCGGGTTTAGTACTGCACGAGCACTGAGCGCCAATGTCGGACGCCAACGCCGCAGGGGCATGGTACTGGGATGCGCCTCACCTGCAGTTGAGTACCATCGTTGTACACGGTGTCGCTTGCAGACACCAACGCCGCTGTGGCATAGTGGTATGGTGGGAGTATGCCCCGCCACGATTGGGTACCGTAAAGGTACATGGTGTCGATGTGAGACATCTATGCATCGTTGGTATGATGACCAAGACGCGGGGCGTAGCATGGAAGAAGCTACGCCCGCAAGGATGAACTCTTGTAAGAGCCGAAGGCATGGCCCGAGGTGAGCTTAAAGCTCCCTCCGTTGTTGGGCAGGTGTTGCCCTTATCGGTGCTGTCCCTTTCGGGAGACACCGTGCTCCGGACGCGTTCGCAAGGACTGTCGTGTCCTCCGGTGCGAACTGTGGGCGAATGCCACACGGTCGGATGCTATTGCATCCCGTGCCAAAACCTTGTGCGCGCTATAGCGCAGGAGTTAAGACAAATCTGAGTGTCGGCTTTGCGGCCAACACAGTTGTAAGAGTGGGGACACAGGGCCCAGTGTGCTTTGTGAACACAAGTCACTATGGGCGTGACTGAGAGCCGCGCCGGCCGTGTGGCAGCTCAGTGTGAGATTTGCATCTTTCAGTGTTTTAATTCTCTCACTTCTGATGGGAGAATCAGTTGTGATTGGAGAATCAGGTGGTTCTCATTTAAGTGGGAGAGGATGTAACGGGGTATAACCTAAGTGTACCCTAGTTACATGAATAGTGACGTGTCACTCTTCCTGGTACATGGTACCAGAGGCTCACTGATCCAACCAGTGGACATCTACATAGCTTCACTATAGGTGACTTCTATTTTGTATGCTAAGTTTACCTATAAATACATCAGACTTTAATCTACTCTTCTAAGTAGCAAACCGTTCCCTTTGAGACCGGGAACACGTGAACTGACGTTCACTGGGGTAGTAAATATCCGTAAGCACTTCCTCTGTGCAAGGTGCTGTGTGACCCCGTCACATCAATGAACTGACACCTGCTCATGGGCCGTTCCGCCTGAACCAGACTCTGTCGTGTTCGAGACCAAGAACCTTCGAGGAGCTGCAGAGACTTGGGACTTTTACCGCGGGAATCGCCACTGCAAGTATTGGCACGATGCCATCTGCAATGTTGTCGAAGCCAGCGTGTCGCCGTTGCACAGGGCAACTCGCCCAGCCGCTTCCATTGTGCATTTTGCAGTCCATGGACAGCCAACCACCATCATTCCTCGTGCAAACTTAACAGAATGTTGTGAGCTAGTGGAACTTACCTGCGTGTCGAGTGCCAGAGCAGTGCAGTCTGCCAGTGTCCAGTGCCCCCGTCTACGAGCCACCGTTCACTGACAGTGTCTGCAAGACACATCCCAAGGACACTCATGCGCCTGGCAGTGAGGCTTGCGGCTGCCGGCTACTGCGTGTGCGTGCGTGCAATGGCGAAAGACTATACCAAGGACTGTATGCTCAAGGACACTGTTGGGTGTGTGCTGCCAAGATTGTGTGCTCAACGAGAGTGCATTTTACTAGGTTTTAGTATTGCTTTACTTGCTATTTGTATACTAATCTACTTCTTGCGGAACGGTGGTGTTCTGGCGGGTGCTGCTCCCTCACTTCGCGTTTTGACGCCTGCAGCTCACAAGCGAGCAGCAGCGAGAGCAGTCCCACCAGACACCGCGGCCCTGTCGTGGCCTTTGCCCGGCACTTACGTGTTTCTGATTACTTTCTGCTAAGTTGCTTTCTAAGTGTAACTACACCTAAATGACCCCTACGCTTAGAAGCGACCACCAAGTGGAGAGCAATCCTCCAGTGACGAACCCTACGTCACCACTGGTTCAGGCGCGACCGACGTGGCAACTGGTGTTCCGGACACAAGTTCTGGAAATTTGGCGAATCAGATCAAGCGTCGACCCCATTGGCAGGAAGTCCGCGTTCGACTAGTGACGCAACAATGTCACACAGTGATGCCGAGCGCTTGATCCGCTCATTGGCTAGAATTCCGGGTGGCCGCCCGTTATTCAAGATGTTGCTTGAAGGTATGCAGAGACTTTCTTCAACGAACACGGAAGAATCCGTGCCAGTTGAAAATTTGCTTCAGTCGCCGCCAAGATAGCAAAGCAGCAGCCGAGACTCAGTCGACCCGCAGCGACCACTGGACAACATGAACCCAGGCGGCCGCTACAACGACGCTGAGCTGGCGGAGTACACAAAGGTGCTCATCAACTCGCCGGCCATCAAGCTACCCAAGCTCCATGCGAAGGCCGACTACAAGGCCTGGAAGAGCGAGGTGCCGCTGCACTTCGAGCCGAAGACATTGGGAGACATCACCTACGGTCCGGAGCGCTAGGATGCTGCGGAAGGCATGCTCCGACCTAAGTATCATGCGAGGTACAAGACGCGCAAGATCATGGCGTTCTCAGCGCTTGCGTTGTCGCTGTCTATGGACCTGCGCATAACGTTTAAGATCGACGACATCCAAGACAACATGGACGCCGCCGCAATGCTGTACTGTCACGCCGCACTTTGAGGCTGGTGATGGTATTAATCCTGTAATCCTGATTATCTACTGTAAGAGCTGGTGACGCGCAGGCTCAAGCACAATAAGTCCGTGTCGTCGTACGTGGATGACATTGCGAAGAAAGTTACGCTTCTGCACCAAGCGAATGGTGAGTTCGCTGAGTGGCAACATGCAAGCCTGCTGCTCGAACAGTGTGGAGGCATTCAAGAACATGATCGCAAGACCCTGACATTTGCCGAAGCTCTTCAACGACTACGTGCTGCTGAACACCAGCGTGATCAGCTGCGTGCGCAGACCAGACAACCGATCGTGCAGCCCACACAAGTAGCTCAAGTCGGAGCAGACTATGTTCAAGGACAAAGGCAAGGTCAAGGACAAGGCCAAGGTCAAGACCGAGGACGCAAGCGCAACAAGCAGCAGCGTAAGCGCTCCAAGGGCGTTGCTGACAAGAAGCAGCGTACGAAAAAAAAAAACTGTGCGAACTGCCAAGGTGAATGAGACTGGTATGCTGAGTGCACTGCGCACACTGGCCTGCCACTGAAGTCTGAGCTAGCGAGGAAGCTGAGAGACAGGCAGCCTAGGGTTCCTGTGTCATTGGTGAACTCTGTGCTCCGTGTGGATGAGGTGGCGACAGATGAAGATGGCCAAGGACTGTTTGCAGAGCTCTCACTGTGCGATGCGAATGCGATTGACCTTACGGGTGGTGGTGATCTGTCGCCACCAACGACGCAATCACCTGTGTGGTCGTTGACGTCTCCTGCAGAGAGTGACGAAGCTGAAGAACGTCGTGTTGTTCGTACAAGTACACAACGTACTCACCCTACTGTTCCGCAAAACCGCAGCGACTGCAGCTACATGTTGATGTTCCTGTTCGACATGTGCAAACTGGAGGACAAGGACTACAACAACATTCGCTGCCTGCTGTACAAGCACCAGTAGCTGTTCAACCTACTGGACAGCCTGCTGTACAACATGCTGGATAAAAACCTGATGTACAACGTGCTGTGCAAGCTGGTGTAAAACATGCAATTCAAGCTGCTGCACAATCTGGTGTGCAACCTGCTGTACCGAGTGCTGTGCAGAGCCAGTGGGAGGGCGGCTGGTCTTCCACATGGCCAGCACCTTCTTAGGAATCTGTGATTTACTACTTGGGGCAAGGATTAATGCGGAGCTCACAAGTACCTACATCTAAGCCATGGCGCAATCAAGCTGAACCACGAGTGGGTTCGGCTGTGCCGGGCGATGTTTACCGGGGTCCTGACGCTGGGTTTAGCAGACGTCAAGAACCAGGGATGCGCAGTGATTACGGACCTAACTTGGAGAGCGCGTACGAGAGAGGACTTCGGAGCCAAGGTTTGGACACTTTGAGTTTCCTGCTCGTGAACGAGGACGGAGTCGTTCGCCACCACGCTACTTCAATCGAGAATGATCCCCACCGCGAGGAAGAGTCCGTTCTCCATCACCACGTGGACCAAGAGGACCTGGTAGTTCACATGCACGTGGATCTCCAGGCCGCTACCGATCTCCACCACGCTCGCAGCAGTGGCGCAACGAGAGACCGAGTCGCTTTTGATCACATCCCCAGTGTGATGAGCGATTGAGTCGCTATGAACCTCCTCCTTTGCAACAGCAGCAGTGGCGTGATGATCCACCACGTGGGCGTGGACAATCACCTCGTCGTGACAACTACCAAGGG
Source organism: Phytophthora tentaculata (assembly GCA_033557915.1). Taxonomy (NCBI): domain Eukaryota; phylum Oomycota; class Peronosporomycetes; order Peronosporales; family Peronosporaceae; genus Phytophthora; species Phytophthora tentaculata. Next base: position 1,712,513 of record JAUCEA010000009.1, read on the forward strand.
CGGAATGCGTCGCCACGACGTAGAGACCACTCGCCACGCCGATTTGCTTATCGACGTGACAACGGAGCTCCTGATTCTCGTCAAGTGAATGCTGCGAACCAGAATCAAGGTATGCAACCTACTCAATCTGAATTTGTGGAGTGGATCCTTGACTCGGGATCACAGGCTAATGTCTGCGGTAATTTATCATTGTTCACTACCATAAAAGAAGATCAAACCAGTTGGCTCGACTTTGCGAATGGCACAACTGAACACACTTCTGTTTGTGGGTATGTGCTGTTACGTGTTGTTAACCAGGCGACTGGTGAGCTCGAGGACCGTCTTCTGGACGACGTGATGTATACGCCGAACGCGAAGGTGAACATCATTAGTCTGGGGTACCTGCAGACGAAGGGTAACTTCAAGCTGGCATGATCGGATGACCAACAAACTGCGTGGCTTTCAAAACCGAGTACTACACTCAAGTTCATGATGCGTGACAGTATCTACCGCCTACGTGCAGAGCGAGCGACTGGAGTGATGGTGATGGCAGCGCTGAAAGAAGACATGGACAGCAAGAAAGCAATGGAGCTGCTCCACCAGCGCTTTGGCCACATGAGCATTTAGACGGTGAAGGTTCTGGCCAACAAACTCGATGTTGTAGTTAAGATGAATGCAAAAGGTCTGACTTCCTAGGAGTGCGTTGCTTGTGCTGCCAGTAAGGCGAAAAGAATGTCTTACTCAGGGATTCGATCTCGGAAGTCCGAGCCTTTGGAAACTCTCATGATGGATATCTGCTCTTTGAACGAGCAGACTGTGGATGGGGCTACTATGCTTCTCTTCGTCATTGATGAGTCCACAAGGTACAAGTGGTCGTTCCTACTCAAAAAGAAGAGTGAGGCAACGTTCCACATCAAAGTCCTGTTGAACAGGCTGCGAACTCGCTTTCCTGAGAAGAAATTACATCAACTAAGATCTGACCAAGGAGGAGAATTTGCAAGCAAGGAGCTGAGTAACTACTGTGACGACCAAGGGATTGAGCAGCAGTTTACGAACGCCTACTCGCCACAAGAACGGCATTGTGGAGCGTGCCAACGGCGTGGTTACCAAGGATCAGGGCGATGCTGAAGGCCAATCACATGCCAAACTCTTTGTGGGGAGAAGCATTTCTGCATGTGGTGACAACGTTGAACTGGTTGCCCAACTAAGCCTCTGAATTTGGTGTTCCCGCACCAGAAGCTGTACGAATCGGAGCCAATGCTGGATGCCTTGCGGACCTGGAGCTGTCTGGCACACGTGCGTGTTCCCCCGGAGTCAAGACAGACGAAAGAAAAGCTGGAAGCAAGGACAAGATTGTGTCTATTACTGGGTTACAGTGAGTCTACCCTAGGCTACAAGTTCATTGACCTTGTGACGGCTCAAGTGGTTACAGCTCGTGGTGGTAACGTGAGGTTTCATGAGGATTTGACGACTGATGGCACCTACATGAAGCACCTGTTAGAGAACGCGTTCTTCGATGGCGATCATGCACTACCCGAGAATGTACCTGTGGCGCGCATCAAGACCAGCATGGAGACGTACCTTCCAGGCTGCAGCGACGGCATTTCCAGTGTGGAGAAGCCACTTGAGGCGGTACCACTTGCTGACGAACCTGCAGAAACTGTGTCAAGTTCGAGTGGGAGTTCGTCAATTGCTGACTCACCTGTAAGCAAAGACAGTGCGGAGACTGCTGGTGTTGCAGCACCAGCTGTGCTGCAGAATCCTGCTGAGGAACCAAGTGAAGATTCCAAAGCAAGGAAGCGCAAGAGACGCAGAGCAAAGAAGAAACCTGCAATGGTGGAGAAGGAGACAAGTGGCTTCGAGATTCAACCTTCACCAACAGAGCCCTGCCGAAAGCGGCCAAGAAGGAAGCAGAAGGCTAACGTTCGGTTGTCGGATTACGTGGTGGGCCTAGTGCAGGCCATCACTACGGGTGTGCAGATTCCGACGACGTACAAGCAAGCACTTGCAAGCAAGTACTGGCAGCAGTGGTGAGCTGCTATGCAAGACCTGAAAACTTGTACCCCGCAAAGATGCCAAGAAAGTGAAGGTGATTACGTGCAGATGGGTCTTCGCTGTGAAGCGAGACGAGCGTGGACGGATCAAAAGATTTAAAACGCGATTAGTGATCCATGGATTCAAGCAGCAACTGGAATCAACTACTCTGAGACTTATGCATCTGTGATCCGGTTCGAAACCATACGTGCGGCTATCTACTACGCTGTGCAAAGAGGTTGGGAGGTGTTGCAATTTGACGTGAAGATGTATGGAGACTTGGATGAGATCATCTTCATGGAGCAGCCTCCTGGCTTCCAGGTGGACGGACCTGGATTCATTTGCAGATTGTTATAGAGCTTGTACGGACTGAAACAAGCACCGAAAGTTTGGAATCGCACGCTTCATGCGAAGCTTGTTGCGATGGGCTTTACGAGGACGGACTCTGACTATGGCCTATATGTGCCGAGGAAGGGTGAAGTCAAGCTACTCTTGACTGTCTATATGGACGATCTACTGCTGATGGGACCACGTGACCTGTGCGCCACGATCGCTGCTTCGTTGCAAGAGACATTCGAGCTTACGACGATGGGCACAGTCAAGTATCTTTTGGGTATCGAGATCCTAATTGTCCGGCCGCGCCGGCAGATTGTGTACTGCCAGAAGCAGTACGTACTGGAGGTGTTGAAGCGTTTTCACATGGAGAACTGTAATGGCTGCGCCACACCAGAAGCTACAACGCCCTCGAAGGCAGACGTGCCTGCTTCGAAGGAGAATATTTCCTACAGAGAGTTGGTGGGTGCTCTCCAGTACCTCGTGAGTGCGTCGAGACCTGATATAGCTCATTCTACCCGACACCTGGGCAAGTATCTTGCGAGCTACGATCATGCGCATTACGCACAAGCCAAGAGGGTGCTGCGCTACCTGAAGGCTACATGCGACCTTGGACTAGTGATGAATGTGAAGCTACACACTAACGTGCAAGTTAGTGGCTACTCAGATGCTGACTACGCGAATGACACCGTGGATCGACGGAGTATCAGCGGTTACATCACTATGTTAGATGGCAATGTCATCATACGAATCGCGCAAGCAAGAGATCAACGCGCTCAGCACTTGTGAAGCCGAGTACGTTGCGATGGCAGAGGCGACCAAGGACTTGTTGTGGCTTGTTGGCCTATGCAAGGAGTTGAGCTGGAAGCATCCAGTACCGCTACTGCTTGGAGACAACCAGGGGGCTATTGTCTTGACTGCGAAGCCTGGAAAGCATTCGAAGTCGAAGCACATCGACAACAAGTACCACATGGTGAGACGCAACGTGGAGTTGAAGCGTCTTACAACGCAACACATTGACACCGATGAGATGGTGGCCGATATCATGACGAAGGCGCTTGCGGTGGTGTAGCTCACGCACTTTCGCAAGGCTATGAAGGTGTTGGTTATTGTGCCTACTGATGGCGATGTTCCCGGTGCGGAGGCTACTACTACGATTACTGCGTTGACTACTGCTGTTGATGCGGAGGCTGTACCTCAACGACATTGATGAAGACGATGGATATCGAGTGGGAATGCTGTTTCTGTGTGGACTGCTATTGCCTGTGTACTTTGGACTACATTACTGCTGGACGCTTGGTGACAACAAGTTTGCGCGTGTGTGATCACGTCGACTTACCGTGTGTCGCCGAGATCAAGTGGGAGTGTGAGCTAGTGGAACTTACCTGCGTGTCGAGTGCCAGAGCAGTGCAGTCTGCCAGTGTCCAGTGCCCCCGTCTACGAGCCACCGTTCACTGACAGTGTCTGCAAGACACATCCCAAGGACACTCATGCGCCTGGCAGTGAGGCTTGCGGCTGCCGGCTACTGCGTGCGCGTGCGTGCAATGGCGAAGGACGGCGGTGTTCTGGCGGGTGCTGCTCCCTCACTTCGCGTTTTGACGCCTGCAGCTCACAAGCGAGCAGCAGTGAGAGCAGTCCCACCAGACACCGCGGTCCTGTCGTGGCCTTTGCCCGGCACTTAAGTGTTTCTGATATTTTTCTGCTAAGTTGCTCCTTAAGTGTAACTACACCTAAATGGCACCTACTCTTAGAAGTGGAGAGCAACTGGAGAATCCTCCAGTGACGAACTCCACTTCGGCACTAATGTTGATTTGCATGGTCGAGACTGCAGCACCACCCACCATCGGTCCACTTTTGCGTGAAACAAAGGTTCTGCGCGCAAATTATGCCCGTCTTGCATCAATGCAGCAATCAGTGAGTGATTCAGTGCTGGGCGCCGGCACAGCGGACACTGTGACGGAAATTATATCGCCAGCGACGGCGAGCACATGTGACATGCCGGCATTCTTCTGAGCAAGTCCATGTTGCCCCCCCCCCCCCCCCCCCCCCCAGGCTCACGGCGAGCCATCCGAGCCACGCTTTCGGTGCAAATCGCGAGGCGTAAGTTCCCGGCTCTGAGAATCTGAAGATCCGTTATGTGGGCCACATTGGAGAGCCGTTTCAAGCTCAGCATTGTGCATGAAGTTCGCCGGTCCTTCGCCAGCCTGGCGACGCCAGGTGCCCTGTCATAACAGGGCGCGAGGCACCAGCACTGCGAGAGTATAATGGTGCTGGCAGCAGCAGAAGTGCAATTTGAACGTGCGGGCGGGACCGATAAAAGACGATGCATCTGTGACTGTGTCGCCACTGTGATCCCGCCCTTCGTCATAAAAGACCCGAGTATTTCGCCCTGATTGCTATACATTTGCGGGTGGAAGAATATACTCCACACACGCGGCTTTGCTGTTGTTGTTGCAGAATTGATATTATCCGAGTAACGGGCTGTACAAGCGGCGCAGTGTACAAGTCGTACATGTATTAATACTTTTGCCCCTTCAAAAACGGCCGTGCGGGGCCATTTAGAGGATCCGCAGTCGTTCGATGATACTTTTGCCCATCTCCCTCCTCGTCTAAGTATCTTTTACACTAGGTCAATTTATGAATTCTGATTCTACGTATATTCTCGAAAGTGTATCCAGTATCAAACTCGTGGGTATCCTTTCGCAGGAAGCTCGCCCGACCCTTCGATATTGGACGTCACATCCAAATCTGCTCCGTTCGACGCACACGCTCCACCGGAACTCAGGAGATCATTTCAAGATGGCGGATGCGATCGTGGTCGACCCTGTGACGCCTGCGCCCACGGCGGCGCCTCTCGAGTGGCCTGAGAACATGACCACCACCGAGGGTGTCATCATTGCCGCGCTCCCCTTCGCTGCGCTCATCTTGTGCTACGTAATGCTGCGTATCGTGTGGCGCGTGCCCACGCCGCTTCCTGTGCGCGCGCCCGTGCCTTCATACGGCGCGACGGGCGAGCAGCTGCAGCCTATTACCACCATTAAGACGTCGCTGGTCGAGGAGGGAGAAGTGGCTGGAGACTACGAGGAGCACTGGTACAACACGTTCGACTTCGCCTTCCTGATCGGCATGGCTGTGTATGCTGGCGTAATGCTCGTGCTGACCTTCATCTACGAGCCGCAGTGGCTGCACGAGACCAGATTCTGGATCATGCAGTTGCCTAAGCTTGTCGTTATGATGGTCGTGTCGCTCTTCGGCGGCATCATCTGCCGCTGCTTCTGCGACGTCGACGAGAAGGGCTACATCATGACCAACAAGTCGTCCAAATTCAAAGTCAACTACACTCGTAAGCTGCAGCACTTTGCCGCCTACATGGTGCCGCTGGTCATCAAGTCTGAATACTCTGGCCCGATCGCTCTGGCCTGGGGCGATTTCTTCACCATGCTGGGCTTCCTCGTGCTCATCAAGCCAATCCGTGAGCACTCCAAGTTCTTCATGCTGCAGTTCAACTCGCTGGACCGTCCAGAGGACCGCCCCAACACGCTCAAGTGGATCATCCTGGGTAACATCGCTCCGGGCATGTTCATCCTGATGTTCTTCAAGTGGCTGTTCGCTGCTCAGGGAGCTCTGACGTTCATCCTTGTGTTCATCACGGGCATCGGCGACGGTCTGGCGGAGCCTGTGGGTATCACGTGGGGTCGTCACAAGTACAAGACGCGCAGCTGCTTCTCCAAGAACAAGTACACTCGAAGCTGGGAGGGCAGCGCGTGTGTGTTCCTGTCTGGCCTGGTGTTCCCTGCTGTGCAGTACGCTGCGTTCGACAACTTCTGGCAGGTGCTGCTGTCGATGCTGATCCTGGCGCCGACGATGGCGTACGCAGAGGCGACAGCTCCGCACACGATGGACACGCCGGTACTGATGATCGGGTGCGGTGTGATCCTGTACGCCATTGTCAACCTAGTCTAGGCACTGCTACCGAATTAGAGGAGTGAGCCATCATGCGCGACCCTTTTTAAACCGTTAAACCTGTTTGAACCAAGTGTCCTCTTGCGTCCCAATTAGTCATGTGTCCATTGCTATGTTAAATGCCACGAGACCTCCAGTTGCACGGTTCGTAGTCGTCGTCGGAGTCTTCATTGTCCGAGAGCTGCTTCTTCATCTTCTTGTGCCTCTGCTTGTACTTGTTCAGAGCTGCTTCGATGGCATTGGCGTCTTCTCCCTCGCCGTCTTTTTCGATCACGTCGTCAGAAACTTTGTCCAGCTTCCGTTTCTCGGCTTTGAGCTTCTTGTCTTCATTGCGGAGGCTAGTTGCACGCTCCAGCACCACGCGGTATCTGTCGATGTACTCCATGTTCTCAAGCTGCTCGACGGCCTCCCGCTCCTTGGTCTCCTCCACCTGGTGCTGCTCCTCCTGGACCGACTGCTGCTCCACTTCAGCCGCGAACTCCTGGAATGCCTCCCACTCGGACTGGAGTTGTTTCTCTGCAAGCTGCTTCACGTCCACATTGCGGGCCTTCGCGTCAGCCAAAGAATCGTCGAAGAAGCCCGCCGGGACCGCTGGTTTCGTTTGAATGGCGGTGGGGCTGCCAGACATTGATGTAGATGGCTTTGCCTTGATAGTGACCGTCTTTTGACGAGCTGCAGCGGCGCTGGGCTTCTGTTTGGCCTCCTTCATTAACCGCCGGATCTCATCCTGCGCGTTGCCCATTTCCAAGTTGTGCTTTGGTACGGTACATGTGTTAATTATTTTGTGATTTTTTGTGATTTGTGACCAATTGTTGAAGTTGAAGTGGTATTATGGACAAAATGGGCAAGAGTTTTATGTCATCTCGAAGCCGGCTCCAGACGAGATGGACGTAAGCAACTTCGCGCGGAGCACCTTGTACGACGAATAGGTGGGCAGCTTCAAAGTGTTAAAGCACGTGGAAGAGCTAGGCAGCAGCTCGTCGTCGCTTCGGATAGGGATCTTCTGTATGCAAAACTGGGGTGTGAGGGATGCGAAGCCCAGCGATGGAGCGCGTTGGCAGCTCGTGGTGAAGCGCAGGAACGCAGCCTGTTCGGAAGGCGTAAAGCTCGCCAGTGCTTGCCACAGCCACGCTACACGTTTGTCCAACGCGTAGTAGCCCCCAGCGTATCGGGAGTTGGCCTTGAGATCGTCGACGTCGATCTTGCCGCTCTTCCCCGAAAGCAGCACTTGTAACTCAGGCTCATTGAACATCTGAAGCCAGCGCGGGTCAATGAGATCTGACAGCCCCATCCGGAAGGCTGCGCACTGTTCACGGATCTGCGTGTTGAGATAGTAGTTGGCAACAAGATGGATGTACCGCGTTTTGTTTCGGTTGGTCACGGGAACATTACCGCCGTCAGGAATGATCTCGATCTCTTTCTGCTCGCCAAACACCTCCTGAACAACCGTATGAGTTAGACCAAGATCCTCCACGTCACCGTCATATGACTTGAGGAACATCAAATTCTGTACAAGACAACGAAACATTAGCATGGAACATGGAGCCTTATTTTAGAGCATCGCAGCTAAACGTACCTTATAAATTTCGGGGTCCAGAGATGGCAGTTCGTTGAGTTGGTTAAACGAATGCAAAAGTTTCGAAAGGAAGAAATGCGCAAACTTCGGCTGAACCACGATGCCTTCATACAGCGCCTTACCCAGGATCCGACCGACGAACTGGAACATCGTTAAGTGGTCGCTCTCGCGTGAGAAATGACTTGAGGCTGAATTGGGATTCGGATACAGCAGCTGATCGTGGGTCGTAAGGAAGAGTCCATACTGCAGATCAAACGCAAGCGTCGACAGGTCCAGCCAGAACTCTTTAAAGAGTCCGCCAGCATCGATGCCCACTTCCTCGCGTCCAGCAGAGTTGACGAACACCACGTTGATGCGCTTCTTTAAGTTCGTTCGGATGGAGTTCAGCTTCCTCAATCCATCTTCCAGAATAGCGCCGCGATGGATACGGATACGGTACACCGAGCAGCTTTCGTTTTGGTGGATCTCCTTGTCGGCCTTAACGAGTCGTTGGAATAACTTGACACGGTCACTGAAAGGGACAAGATACGGCATCGATTGAATCAGCTTGTTGGCTCGAGGAGTGCCCAGCAAAACCTCTTCAATCAACTGATTACTATCCAACTCGGCAATAATCCTGCAATGCATTTCCGGCGTTAGCTGTGATGTCGAATGAATATTTTTGAGCAGCAAACGTACCAGCTTGTGACATTACAAAAAGGCTGACGAGAGCACCGATTATACAGAACTCGCATCAAACGCGTCGCCATTTCGACGACAAACATGCCAAACGCAACGGATTCGGAAGATGGCGCAAGATTCGCGTGAGCCCAATACGCTTCATGAAGCGCATGCTTTAGACTCAGTACAATCCGCTCGACCTGGCAAAGAGGCAACGGGTACTCTTGCTCATACATCTACACGAGAACACGGAAAATCAGCTTGTTGGCTCGAGGAGTGCCCAGCAAAACCTCTTCAATCAACTGATTACTATCCAACTCGGCAATAATCCTGCAATGCATTTCCGGCGTTAGCTGTGATGTCGAATGAATATTTTTGAGCAGCAAACGTACCAGCTTGTGACATTACAAAAAGGCTGACGAGAGCACCGATTATACAGAACTCGCATCAAACGCGTCGCCATTTCGACGACAAACATGCCAAACGCAACGGATTCGGAAGATGGCGCAAGATTCGCGTGAGCCCAATACGCTTCATGAAGCGCATGCTTTAGACTCAGTACAATCCGCTCGACCTGGCAAAGAGGCAACGGGTACTCTTGCTCATACATCTACACGAGAACACGGAAAATCAATTAGTAAATCATCGACAGAAAATACATGCTTACCAAAACAATGCAGAGCTCACCTCTTCGTCGTCCATGACAACCAGAAGATGTTCGTACAACATACAAAACAGCACCAACGTGCACACATAAGGGTCCGAACTGCGCGCATGTATCAAGTCCACATTCTGCCATGTATCACGTCGTTAATCAGTTGCAGAAACATAAGACGACAATGCTATTGATAACTATCCGAGTATAGTATACCTTGGCGAAGACTTCAAAATCTCTGATGTCTTGCAGTACACACCACAGCATTTGAACGAGCGACACGTTCTGCGTTCTACCTTCTTCACTCTCAACAACCTCGACATGATAGAAAGCCAATGTGTTGAGTAGACGCATTGCGTATGATTGCCGCTTCCCACCATCATTTCCCCATCGAAACAGGAACGTCCCGCACAGACTCGACAGGGCCTTGATGTTTTCCAACACGAAAGGATCCGAGCTCTGTGACAGCTTCACAGTTGCTGCACGCTGAATCGTAGATGATGAAGTTTTCCCTTTCTCATCGACCCCGTTTACAGCAATTTGGCGCGCTTGTCTGGAAGTATTTTGCAGCTGAGCAGCGTCAATATTGTGGTTCTCTTGATCGCTCTCTCGTCTACGCCGTAGCCCAGCCTTTTCAAACAAATTCCGAGCCCACGTCGCTTTGCCAATCGATTTCATTTTCTGCCACGTCACTGACAGCGACGCTGATAAGGAAGATGCTGACGCGATATCACCGAATCCAAATTGTTCCTAGATTCCATAATAAAAGGTAGTTATTAGGTGAGAACTAAGAGAGTATAAGGTTGTCACTCTTACCGCAATCGTGGGTGCTTCAGGATACATCGGCGTCGGTCGCTGAGTTGCCAGCGGGTGGCGAAGAGCGCTCGGAGAAAACGGAAGAAGATGATTGCACATTGAGCGCAGATACTGATCATTAACCAAAATTTGTAGCTGCACGTTCAGCGCTTCTGGGAAGACCACGGGCACGGAATGAGACTCGGAGACTTTGGTCCACGACACAGCCACCCCCGAAGCAGCGTACGTAGCGGGAGGCACAGATTGGAGGAGCTTGGAGAGAAGCTGGACCTCATTCAGCACTATTGTGTCGGTTTTACCCTCCACCCTACGTACCCATTAACAGTTTTGTCAGCTCCTCCTGTGCTCTGATAACTCATGTACAAACTAATTACTTACCGGTCAGAAATCCAAAGGATGTTCCCTAGAAACCAGGCTTCAGATGCAATTCCAGTGAACGGAGAGGCGGGGAAGTCAAACACTGACAAGTGCAATCCAGCATTAAGCAGTCGGTTCCACAGCGACAAGTTCGTGAGTTGGAGCAGTCGTTCACTTGCTACTATTTGATTCAAAAGCGGCACTGAAAAGACCTATCAAACAAGCAAGATACAGGAGGATCAGACGTCGACAAATTACAGCAACGCAACGTCACTTACTTCCATCACGAACGCTTCCAAAATGCCACTTGTCGTCGTAAGAAGATGCGCCACAAAATCCACCAAGGCATTGCAATATGGAATCTCCTTAGCGCGGGACGACATCGGGAGCTGACCTCGCGCTAATATCAATTGCTGTCGGACAATTTGAGTCACTGAGTTTCTGGGCATCTCGCTGTACAGCATCCTCCGCGGGTTGTACACTGTCAACCTCCCCGAGAGCAAGTATTGCTGTATATCTGGTAGCGTCTCCATCAATATCCGCACAAACTTGAATCCTACAGACACTTGCACTGTTGACGACGAGGAGTTGCTGCATTGCAAACACAAATCAACGAGTCGTCGCAGCTGCCAGTCTCTCTGCTTCTTCTCGCTCCCTTTGATTCCGTCTGAAGAAGCGACCAGCGTGTCTGCAAATAGTGAACTCAATTGCAGCAGCCTCTCAGTGTCTTCTTCACCTCCAGTGTAGAAAGACAGCATCAAACGCAGCAACTACATCATTAATCTTTAGTTAGTATTCTTCTACAGCTTCAAACGGCTCAGTTTCTGCAGTGATCCACCTCAAATAATGCGTCGTAAGGCAGAGGCATGTTGGGCAATTGCAAAATAGTCTTTAAGTTCGCAATATCACCCAGTTTCTGGTCGAATTCGGCGCGTGAATGTATCTGCAGGCATCGAGCAGCCAGACGGCCACGCACAAATGCCTGTAGCTGCCTTGCTGCTGTCTCCTGCTCCTTGCGACGGCCTCGCACCTCCCGCTGCTCCCTTGCCAGCTGCAGTACACGCGCGCGGTCGCCCCGCCGGCCCCCACGAGCCAGCTCGTTATCGCGCAGGAACATTGGTAAAAAAACAAGAACTCCTTTCAACCAATCAGATTCTGTTAAAACGTAGCCATCGCTTCGATCCGATTCTACCAGCTTAAACAACGTTCACGATGGCGTACAGGATCACGCCGCACCCGATCATCAGTACCGGCGTGTCCATCGTGTGCGGAGCTGTCGCCTCTGCGTACGCCATCGTCGGCGCCAGGATCAGCATCGACAGCAGCACCTGCCAGAAGTTGTCGAACGCAGCGTACTGCACAGCAGGGAACACCAGGCCAGACAGGAACACACACGCGCTGCCCTCCCAGCTTCGAGTGTACTTGTTCTTGGAGAAGCAGCTGCGCGTCTTGTACTTGTGACGACCCCACGTGATACCCACAGGCTCCGCCAGACCGTCGCCGATGCCCGTGATGAACACAAGGATGAACGTCAGAGCTCCCTGAGCAGCGAACAGCCACTTGAAGAACATCAGGATGAACATGCCCGGAGCGATGTTACCCAGGATGATCCACTTGAGCGTGTTGGGGCGGTCCTCTGGACGGTCCAGCGAGTTGAACTGCAGCATGAAGAACTTGGAGTGCTCACGGATTGGCTTGATGAGCACGAGGAAGCCCAGCATGGTGAAGAAATCGCCCCAGGCCAGAGCGATCGGGCCAGAGTATTCAGACTTGATGACCAGCGGCACCATGTAGGCGGCAAAGTGCTGCAGCTTACGAGTGTAGTTGACTTTGAATTTGGACGACTTGTTGGTCATGATGTAGCCCTTCTCGTCGACGTCACAGAAGATGCGACAAATAACACCACCAAATAGTGATACTAGCATCATCACCGCCAACTTCGGAAGCTGCATTAACCAGAACTTCGTTTCATGTAACCATTGCGGCTCGTAGAAGTACGTCAGTATAAGCATCACCACGGCGTAGACAATCATCCCGAGCATGAATGCGAAGTCGAAGGTGTCGTACCAGTGCTTCCTGTAGTCACCAGCAACCTCTCCTTCCTCGACCAGAGACGTTTTCGGGCGACGAACCGGTCGCAGGGAATCGTCTTCCGATGGAACAGATCCGTACGATGGCAATGTGTGTTGAGGTAACTCGGGAGATTCGGGCACCTTCCACACGATCCGTAGCAGTACGTAGATCAGCACCAAGGCGATTAACGGCAACGCCACAAGGGTGGCGCCTTCAGCCACCGTGAGTTCGCTCGTCCAGTTCTTCGGTACGAACGCTGCCATAGGCTCGGGTGTCACTTTCGTCGAGTTCATGGACGCTCGGTAAAGAGAAGACAGCAATGGCCCAGCTAAGACGTTGACGGCGATATCTTCCATCTAGCGGTTGGTTGCCAAAGCAAAAATGAAACTTGCTAAGCTTGATCGGGTGGCGCAGAAATGAGAGAGGAAGTCGCTCCTGGGCTCTGATTGGGGTTCTTTTCTTCACGCAAGTTCCGCATCGTCGTTTCCCAGGTTGTCTCAATCATTAATGTGCATCGTAAGCTTGGTTGGAAAGAAGGAAAGAAGAGTACTTCGAAGTATCTAAAATGGCCAAATCTACTACGGTAATAGAGGCGTTCAGAAGTACCGACATTTGCAAAAAGCGGTATCAAAAGTACGTAGCAAGAAAGTAATTTTCGGAGCAAAAATTATTTTCGGACACGTTACGTACTTTTGAGATACGGAAAAACGGTAGATGAAGCGGAAGTGGGTCCTGCAACGTTAAATAAACCTAAAACGCAGTCTTTTATCGTTGCTTTAGCAGAAATAACGTTGCTTTGAATTTAAATGACGCGTAAATCACTCGAGTCCAAAACGCCTCATTTATGTCACTATTTTCCTCAGCCAAAACAACTCATTTCGTGAGGCCACAATCCTCGTTTTATGATCGTACTTAAAAGAAGCAATACAGTCCTCTGAAACGAAGGGGGGAGAATTCCCGCCTCTCATTTGGAAAAGAACCGCGCACGCGCAGGACCGCACGTACGCTATACTACGCTTTTGACACGATGTATCAGCGCAGCCGCGCCAAGACGGCGCCGGACTACAAGGACATGGGGCGCGATCATTCAAGCGACGAGGATTACGTCGATGCAGGCGCTGACGGTGTCGCCGGCGACAGCGATACGCTGGAACCAGCGCGCAAGAAGGCCCGCACAGCCCCGAAACGTGAGCTAGTTTCAGTTTATTTGAATGTTTAATCTTAATGCTAATAGTCGCTTAATGCGCTTAATGCTATAGATAAACCTGGAGCGAGAGCGACAAAGAGAGTAGCAGCCCTCAAGACCGCGAGCGCGTCCGAGGACAGGAAGGCTGGACCAAAGGACAAGTCGAGTGGCGCGGCGACGGACGCGGCGACGCTCAAGGGCATGGCGGTTGCAGGTGGCAACTCAGCCGAAGGTAAGGGTTTGCGTGTGTCCTTGGCTAACGTTGCTCTCCATTAACGTTGCTCTACGTTAATGTCGCTCCACATTAACGTTGCGCTGGGTAACGTTGCGCTGGGTAACGTTGCGCAGGGTAACGTTGCGCTGGCTAATGTTGCTTCGTTACGTTGCGGGAGCTAACGTTGCATTTACTAGCGCTACTAAACTAACTTTATTATTGTGATTTATGTGAAAGGTGACAAGTCGGAAATAAGGACATCTGCCAAGCATGTCTTGACGACGAGGAGGCTGTTGATGCCACGCAATTGACCGATCCTTTCGCCCAACTACCGGCTGATCAGGCTCCCTTGGAGCTACCGCTGGAGTTCTTTTTTTGGAACCAAAAAAGCCGAGAGAACGTATGAGCGCGACGTCGGAGACGGGCACCAAAGTTGCTGCTGCTCATATCGACGTTCCGATTGTCGTTGATCCGCTTCAGCGAAAAGGGTATCGGTCGTGGGACCAGGTGTCGACGGCTGTGGACAACTACGCCCATGAAGAAGGCTTCCACTTCAGAATTTGTTCAAGCCAACTTGTGTCCAAGTGCAAAAGTTACGTTTGGTTTGTTGTTATATCATCTAGAGTGTATTTGCCGGTACATGGCGCTTTGTTTTGTAGCGGTTCGCACGGTTCTGAAATACCTGCAGAGTTCAAGTATGGCTTCAAAAATTATTGCTGCATTCACGGTGTGATACAGCCAAGTCGAGGTGGGGGTGTTCGAGAAATACCCGTAAACTTTACGAACTGCAAAGCCCGATTTGACGTGCATGTTACCAAGGTTGAGACCTCGGGTGGGGGGTTGGAATGGTGCATCCTTGTTAAAAACGAGTGGCGCACACATAACCACCACAAAGACTCCGATCGTCACGTTCGTGGGATCAACGATGTTTCAGTTGAAGGTGCGGTTGCCGACAGCATTGCTGTTTTGGCTGACGCAGGAGCGGGATTGCGGCAGATTGCTTCTTACGCTTCTGGTGCGCTTGGTGAGTAGGCAGATGTTGCGTTAATGGTTTTATTCGTAATCTAACATGCATACGTTTATTTTAAAGGTCGCCGAGTTTCATCCCAGGTCATTCGTAACGTCCTTCGGAGAATGCAAACGAATTCCAGTGCACAAGAACGCCTGAAGAACCTGCTTCATGAACTCAAACAGATTGACGGATCAGAAGTTCTCATGATTCAAGACGACCTGGATATAACATGCGGTGTTGTGATTCAAACGAGAGTTCAGAAGCTTGCCTTCGAACAGTGGGGAGAGAATATCACGCTCGACTTCACGCATGGAACGAACAACCTGGGGTTTCATCTAGGTGAGATAGGAGTGACAAACAGGAATGACACATGTGCAACGTTAATGAGCAACGTTAATGTGCAACATTATCTTTTGCGAAGTTAAAATAGTTAACGTTTCGGTTTGCTGTACAGGGAGTTTCGTGGTCACCGGGCCAACCGGTCGTGGGATACCAGTTCTTGATTTCATGGCGATAAACGAGAAGGCGGTGACAATGAGCGCGATTTTCGAGTTCTTCAAGGAGAAAACCCTCGGTCATGGCAAAAGGTGCAAACATTTGTGATAGACAAGCATTTTGTGGAGTGGGAGGTTTTGGAATCCTGTTTTCCGCACAGCAAAGTGTTGCTTTGCCAATTCCACGCTTTGGTGTACTGGAAGAAGATCCTGCGAACCATGTTCGGTCTCGCTCCAGCCGATCGAGACATTGCGCAGCAGTGCTTCGCCAACATGTTGTACAAGTGATGTGTAAATGCGTCAATTGACTCACGCAAGCTTTCTAAATTTGGCTGTATTTTTATTGTAGTCCTACCGAGAAAACCTACATGCACTGGCACAAAGAGCTTCAAACATTTGCCGAGAACGGCCACAGCTCCGTTCTTTCATACTTTGAGAAGAACTGGGTAGGATGTAGCACTATGTGGGCGAACCACAAGCGAAACCTTTTCTTCTCTGCCGGAACACGACTACGAACCGCATAGAGTCGAATTGGAATTTATTAAAATGACTGTTGGGGAAGGAAACAAGCATAGACAAGATGGCGGGTTCGTTGCTCACACACCAGGAACAATTATTAGTAGGGCGTTGCGGACATTGAGCCTGTGTTGAGCACGGTCAAGCTGAAAACGCACAGCAACGCTAACTCCGAAACGATGCCCAGTTATTCAAGTTGGACGAGTCAGGTTGCATTTATTCGCCTGGAACCGAACGAACGAAGCGCAAATATTGTTCTTTCTCACGAGGAGAAGTACAACATTGCACGATCACTATTCGGTCCCGTGATCGACCAGCTCACGCGTCTTTCAAGTGCGAAGTTCTACGAACAAGTTCAGAATTGGGAGATGTTCATTAAAAACACCTCTGTTGACGGGCTGTCCATCGAAAACGAGGAAGACGAGGAAGAAGAATCGTTGTCGGCTGCTGACATCGATTGCGAGTCGGATGGCATGACCGACGCAGATGACTACTTTATGGAGCTGCAAGATCTCTTAGATTTTCGAGACCACGCGTGGTTAGAGGACATACCAGAAACGCAACGCTAACCGGGCACTCGACAACGTTATCTGAGGCAACGTTGGCTTCAACAGCAACGTTATTATCCCAACCAGCGACGTTAGCTTCACAAACAAATCAGCAGCACGGACAAACGATATCTTCGATTACTGAAACACGTTTGCAAGGACCAGAGTGGAACTTGGAGGACCTTGGAGGACCTCGACTCGTGCCCATCAGCCTCCCAGATATTGCTTGATGCGTTGGATGTATCAGAGCTCTCACAAGCGATTATTAATGGAGACGTTGAACCACAACCTGAACCTACCTTACTGAATGCAGAAACCCGCCAAGCGGACACGTCTGCTGCAATGTCCCTTCTAGCTTGTGCGGCCGGAAGAGACATCAAACCAGCGTCTCTGAAGGGACCCAGACAGCCAGTTGAGCAGGTCTCTAAGGTGCAATTGGAGTCTGTTACACAGGATAGAGTAATCGATGAAATGAATCTACCCCCTCACACTGAAGGGAAGACTAGGGAGCAAACGGTTCGACACTGGGCATCACACGGATCAATGCGACGGTACATCACGGTGACCTATCCAAAAGGATTGACAGTCAACGTTATTAAGTTGATGCAGTGAGCAACACACACTCGGAACCTGGTCCGTGTGCAACATGTGCTGAATCAATATCCAGTCATCATGGATGATATGATTCTTAACGCAACCAAGCCGACTGTTTTCGAAGCCTCCGACGTGAAGGCTGAGAAGTATGCATGGGCATTTGTTGTCCCAAAAGCCTTAGTTACATCAATGCAGGCTGCAATCGAATCATTCTACGAAGGAAAGGTGAAAAAGCGAAACAAGGATAAAGGGGGGGGGGGGCAGAAGAGGTGGATCTTGTCGACTCAGACTCGGAGTCAGCAATTCAGGCGGTTGTGAAATTGAGAACCAACCTGGTTTTCTTTTCAAGGTAACGTTGTTTGATATCTAACGTTGCTCATTATTGTTGCTGACAAAATGATTATACTTTATGTTTTAAGCCGTTGTGCCCTAGCCATGAAGTCCTTCTACGACGTCAAGAAACTCATTACCAACTGAACTCATGACATGGCATGGTTAGGACAAAACTGGTTTCAGCTCAAAGCAGGGCCAGTTGAATATCTGGCGAAGGAGACTCTTGCAGAAAATCTAGATGCTGTGGAGTCCAACTTCCGTTACAACCAAATGGCGACGGAAGTTATGGTGAAGTACGAGCTGGCACCTCTGTCATCTAAGCACTCACTACGATCAAAGAGTGATTTTATACATTTTCGGGAAATTGTGGGAGCAGTGCCACGCACGGAATGGTTAACTGGAGCAGCAGTAAATTATGGAGTTTCGGTGGTTTGCGAGGGAAGAAGAGACTGTCTTGTATATCATCGCACGACAGGAATGGCCACTTTCCTAAGGACAGAAGTCTTTTCTTGTACAGACTGGTGATCTTTCCCGTCAACATTCATGCCATACACTGGTCGCTGATTATTGTGTCCATCGGAAATGAGGGAGTGGAAGTCCACATATACGACCCTCTTGATTCGGCTACGAACTACAACGAGTTGAAGCGAATTTGAAAGGGGGCGTTCTGCCATTTCTTCGACAATGGGACGAGCATCGACGAAGGTACGCAAAGGAAACGCAAGATTCCCTTCAGATGTACCAACAAACTGGATTTCACGCCCGAAACAACCAGACGGTGGAAGCTGTGGCGTAATGGTGCTAGCTATGGTACACACCTATGTGCGTACTCGAGGTTTCGAGAACGACACCGTTACGGCAGACTATGTCAAAGTGCTCCGCTTACGGTTTCTGTGGCTTATCCTGTGTCGGTCGTTGATGTATGCTACTGAGCAAAGAGATGAGGAGGAGACCCATACCACAAATACAGAATTGGCCAGTGTTTACTTCGAAGCCGAAGCGAAAACAAAAGGAAACAGGAAAATAAGCGATAAGATATAAGCAACAATAACTATCGAAGCAACGTTATAGATCCAAAGCAACGTTAATAATAAAGTGCTCCTTAAAAAGAGCCGTGTTATATGTTCTTCACTGCTGCTTTGCTACTCGTCCAGTTTACTTCTGCTTTGTTAGTCGTCCATTTACTGTTCAATTGCTACTCGTGGCTTTGTGTAAGATCGATGGTGATATTTTTTCCCGTCTTATTGTCTTCATCTCGATCTTCTGTCGCGTTGGATGTCGCGTAGGGATGATGACGACCACGTGGGACTCTCATGCGGTTAGTTCTACCGTGCTCTCGATGACTGACGGGTAGACGGGGTACGCCACCATCATCGTTTTTGCCTTGTGGGATCGGGCTGGAGTCGGCCATTATGTATGTTGTAGTAGTCAGCTGTTTGAACTAATCACACAGTTTATGACGCAGACGTTAGCTACACCTTGTACAGCGACGTTATAGTTTAAGCAACGTTAAAGTTGTGGCGCCAGGATGTATTAATACAAGTACCACCAACAGTACCAATTTTGTTTTTACGAATGCATACCTGTAAGGCTACCACTATTGCACTTCTTGCCGATACAACATGCTGAACACTTTGCAGGTAGTGTGGAGCCATATACTGCTTATGCGTCTGTGTATTCCGAGCGAAGGGCGCCCAATACTCTATCTCACTCGCACTGAAAGAGGTCCCTTGCTCTACTCATACCGACACGTCTTCGCGGTCTCCCTCAAAAGTACTCAAAGAGATCTAGAATGATTTGAACGCCTCAGGTAGGAGTGATAGCACTCGTTGTAACCGGCTCCACCTCATTTTGTTTTACTGATATATTTCAAATGTGGTCCACAACGTCATTTAATTTGTTAGATTACGCGTCCGACCTTGTCCTACCATGTACCCATGTAGCTGTTAGCGTTGCAATAAGGTCTTAACGTTGCAGTAAATGTGTTGTGACGTTGTAAAATCTTTCAAGTTAGCGTTGCACGATGTCACTAAAGCAGAATTTTGACTTTTGAAAAGTCAAAATTCTGCTTTAGTGACATTCTACCCTATTTTAGTGACCCTCTTTCTTGATCCCTACAACAGCGCGGACGCACCCTGCGCACGTTGATTTGAGCACGTGTACAGGATAGCAGAGCCCCTCAATTTAGTTGTGCTATGAAGTAGGCACACTAAGCTATCTGCTAAGTTAGGTAATACTCGGTTCCTCTTCCTATAGCTGCTGTAAGGATGCGCGGTTGAAGATCCATCATCCGCACTTTTGCTTTTTGCTTCTGTCGCAAAAAGCGAACTGAGAGATACGTACTTTTGCTACGTACATTTGAAAAGACGTGCTTCTGAACCGCTAGAGTTACGTATAACCCGTATTGTGCTTTGCAGATGAAATGTCGCTCCGTTTTTTTATGGCCTAGATTGAGCATGATCGGCACATAAAACCAGGCGTAAAAATGAGATGGGAAAGGCGGACCTGGAATTATTATATATGTCCTCGATTTGCGTTTCAAAAACGCAAAAGGGGTCGTTTTACAGGAGATCGAGATCGATTGTCGTAAATCGACCACGAGCGCTCGATTTGGCTTGCCGTAGCTCGATTTATTAGCTACTCTAACTTGATCGATATGTCCCTTTTTATAACATCGATTTATAAAACGACCTCGATTTATTATAAATCGAGCAACCAGCTAAGTGAAAACGACAAGCTTGGCAAAGCACAATACATGTAGCGATTTTTACGTATCTCCCTTACGTGTTTTTGCGCTACGTGTTTTTCATTCCCCAAAATTCGTCGGACAATGAAGCCATTTTTGGGGTTAGAGTCGGACACAGTGTATGACATTTTCTGAAACAGCAACTTCTGCTCCCTATATAAATGTATCGGGATGGGAGCAAATCGCGATTCCCACAGAAAACGTCGGACAAAAATCCAACCGATATCTTGATGCACGTTACCAGTAAATTATCGCCCACAATACCCGTTACCTAGTAGCTCATAGGACTTATTTATATCTTGCATGACTACATGAAATGTACTGCAGCTACGCACTTCTACAGAATTAGCGGTAGCTTCTAAGGAGCTTGCTAGCGAGGCCTTATGCCTGGTCTTTTGACCTTCAGTCTGGCCTAAATATCATCCATTCCAAAAATGTAATTTGTCTTAGTGCCTTGACATACTTTCATCTGTGTAGTCAAACCTGAACAGGGGCATATACAATAATTTGGGAGGTTACTAGATTTTTTAGAACGATATCGACTCGGAACTGTAGTGTTGAAAACAGAGGCAAGCAATTAGCGATAGAATTTGGTTGAATCCACGTGTACCTATGCCGAGCTTTCAGATTTCGTGCTTGAGCGAGGTTGGTGGGTGCCCGGACCCGCTGCATGGGAAACGAAATCGGTCCACAACTCGCAGCATGTCAGAGATCAACAGCCCATAACGCCTGCTGGCTGCGATTGAGTCTCATTCAGCTTTGTCGATTCCTCGAGAACGTCGGACTTTATTACAGTGCGGGATATCCCTGTATATTCCTAATTAGATATTATGACAATTTGCAATGGCAGCGTGCGTGGCTGGATGCACTGTGCATCCTCCGTCTACAACTAAGTTGACGAGACCAATCCATTGACGTCGTACAGTTAAGACTGCCACAATTGATACAGATTTGCAAATGTCTGCCAGATGTCCAACGAATTCCGTCTAAGAATCATTTATCGGTATTTCTGAAAGTCTCTAATATGACCAACAAAATGTTGTTAAAAGTTACGAAGTATTAATACCGATACTAGTTTATGTAAATTTAAACTTAACTTTCATTTATGTTGCTCTATGAAGCTTTCAGCAACTTCAATTTATCTGCAACTTATCGCTTTTTATCACTGAAGACTCAGAAGGAATGCTGCGCGGCGTGAACAGAGCAGACGACGAGACGGACGACGAGGTTTTGGCAGAGCTAACGCGCGAGGGAGAGAATCGTCTTGCATCCGAGCAGCGCGCGCGGGAGGAGCGGCATGCTCGAGACTCTCGTTGGCGAACGTTCATGGTAGCAGTCATGTTCTTAAGTAAAGTACTCATGGAGCTGGGTTGGCGCGTCCTGCAATGTTTTCAGCGAAATGTGCCGCGCTATATTGCGTTCGTGGACCGCTGGCTGGTGCAGTCCATTCGTGTATCGGTGTACCCGAGGAAGAAAATGGGCACACTGCGAGTGCTGCTCGCGCTCGGGCTGGCATTCGCGCTGCCGTATATCGTGCTGACAATTGGCCGCATGCGTTTCCCAACAGGGCGAGGTGCAAAAGTGAGGTGGGGAACATGTACGCTTGCCTGAAGGATCTTAGATTTGATGCATCGACGAGATTATTTTGCGCCGTGTTCAGTGCGGGAGAGCTGGATGAAGAGAAAATCCGCTCGCGTATTATTGTGGACCGTGTTGACACCACATGGCTAGGGCGTCGGCAAATGTTTCTCCGCGAAGGAGACGACGGACTCAAGCTCGATCAAACGCAGCTGAGGTGCGAGAATACCGTCCAGGGTGTGAAGTTTCTTACAGATTCGATGGGTAGGTGACCGGAGGATTGTGCTTTTTGCTGGTAAAATATGCACGTGCTGGTAAAATTAGTTTTATAGCTGACACCAAGGTTTGCAATTCTATTGCTACTAGGGTATGTGTGTACGCGGTCTCAGCTGGACAAGGCGAAACCTGGTTGTTGCAACGAGACCGATGCTAGCCTCCCGCGGATAAAGCAGTACACATGCGACCAGTGTGATACCAACCCGCCGCACTGCTGTGACGTCTTTGAGCACTGTGTGTCCTGCTGTATGCACCCTCTCAATGTACGATCTGGATTACTACGACGGACGGCCGCAGGCGCAGTTGCGCTTATCGTCCGCGCGTGCGGCACCATTAGCTCGGTTGAGTCAGCACTTCAAACACTTGACCTTGTTGAACTGTTTTTTTTTATCTTGTACTCTGTGTAGTCCGGTATCCGGAGGGACTTCTTGACGCATGCTGACCCGAACCACCCGGTCTATAGCGACCCAGCCGAGATCACGGTGTTCCAGTACTGTCAGTATCGTTGCCGCACTTCATCCGCGAGCGTGCAGCACCAAAACTCTTATCGAAGGTAAGTGCTGTGTGTGATCACCTCTTTGTCAGCTACGTATTTTTTTCGAACTTTTCGTGTGGGCTTGGGTCAGCCATCGCTCATTCTGCTACGGCATCCATCGGCCGCTGAAGGTGCTGTCGACCGTCAACAGCGATGGCCTCCACGATGAATGGTTCGTTCTTGCACTTGGTTTCAGTCCGCAGCCGCAGTCGCGGCTGCAGCTTCCACTGACACTCCGCTAATCTGTGGCACACCTGTCTTTTCACAGGAGCGGTGCGTCTCGCGAGGGCGCGCGCGATCACCTCGTTCCCCCGGCGCAACTCGAGCTGGATCCGTACTATCGCGCATATGAACTTTCAGACTAAATGCTGAACGCCAGACAAAACAGTTCGACAATTCAGTATCTTTCTTCGACTCGCTCATAAGATCGTGGATCTGACTTCAAGATGCGCCCATCCGTCGACAGCTTGATGATGGTCGGCGCATTGAGCATAGCAGTTGAAGTTGGTCAGTGTTTGTTTATCCAAAAATCAAGTGGCTTCCTCGAAGCCTGCGCGCCATGTAAAATGGCTTCGGCGATGGCTCTCTCGGCCTTTTCGACAGAATTCCCGTTCCTGTCGTCTCGATGGCGCAAAGATGACTGCACTAACGGGAGGCAGCTGGGGTCACGCTATGCTGTTGGAGAGGCTGAACATGCCGTTTCGGAGTAGATTGAACCGAACACAATCCTGTCAGACGAGACGGTCACCTCAGACTTCAACAAATAGAACTCAAGGTTGGACCATGCAGAAACGAGCTTTATGCAGCACGATCTAGGCATCTCTCTGGTCGGGTGTACTTGATTTAGGAGGTCACCTAGACAACTTTCCAAAGCTTGGATGAAATCTAATTTGACAGGTTATATTTCTTGCAATTTTGAAGATCGTACGGTACTCATGACCAAAAAGCCCAAATTTCTAAAAGTAGAACACAATGTGCGTTTGAAAGCTAGCGCGCAGCGAGTTCCTGACAAGGCAAAGCCCAATACAGTGCAGTGGCGCAAGTCCTTCACGTTGGTTCGCGCTGCCGTCCGTCGTCGCCTTCCACCTCGGGTATCCATTGCTTTCGGTCAAAATTCTCTTGCCATGGTGGCGTTCCCGCTCACAGCGTGTCACAGTTATCAACCGAAAACGCAACTGCATAATTTACAATTTTCTAATTGCTCGTGAACGTTGTCGCCTTCTTGACAGGTCGTTTGAAGAACTCAGCCGGGCTTATTGCTGCAGTGACAGGCGACTCGACGATCACTGGTCACGGCGGTCTGCACTCAGCGTGTGTCTCGCAAAGAGTTTAAGCGAGCAAGTGAAATTCACTGGGCTTATCTGGGCGCCTACAATTTGTAATTTTTGGCAAAAACTCGGGTTCTAACCGGAAATTCGTGGTGGATACTCCTATGCGACTTGGCCCCACTATGGCTTAACTCAAAATTTTGCAGTTGAGCAGGTGACGCCTAATTTGATTCCCTGCTGAAGACGATATCGTGCAGCATGTCTCAGTCAAACAAGCACCTCAGACGCCAGCATCAGAAAAATGTCTACTCTGGAATCGCATAACTTCAATTTCGCTTTGAAATCAAAGCACGCATCTCCTGCACCATCGGCTGCTTTCAAAAAGTGGCACCTGCAACGAGAAGAGCTGCGTGTTTCTACTGAGAGCCTCACCACCGAGTTCCGCTTTGTGGCTCGCGGAGTATGGATTATCCAGCGGCGCATCAGGCCACACAACAAAAAACGCGAATCTCAAGAACGCCACTGTCTTGTCTGCTACGGTGACAGACAGGAGGAGCAATTGCATTGTGCTCCCGTCGTCAGGCCGCTCGATTTGCAGACTCGATTTTGTTCTCGCACTGCGAGTCGCAGCCCCCGCGCAGTCCCTCTCTCGGAGCGTTCGCGGCCGCTTAGGTGAAAATGGCGCCGTCCTTCATCTCCATGCTTATGGGCGCCGACAAGCGACCCAGTCCGGCCACTACAGCAACAGCACCGGCACAACCTTCGGGTGTGACACTTCCGCACTTGGTGCGGGGCCGTTCGGCTCGCACCGATGGGCTACAGTTCGGCCTGCCTATGGGTGGTTTCCAGCGCACGCCGTTCGGAAACCCACCAACTGCAGTACCCACACAGGATAGCACTACGACACATTGGAATGACCGGCAAAAGGTCCAGGATTTCTTCCGGCATACAGACAACCGCGATGATAGCAACCATAGCGAGGATGAGAAGGCGGCACAGAACGATAACAAGGCGATCGACGTCCGGGATCTCGTATCCGAAAGCGCACCGGACAGTCGGG
This sequence comes from Phytophthora tentaculata, assembly GCA_033557915.1. NCBI lineage: Eukaryota > Oomycota > Peronosporomycetes > Peronosporales > Peronosporaceae > Phytophthora > Phytophthora tentaculata. The sequence continues at coordinate 1,737,319 of JAUCEA010000009.1, forward strand.
ACTCCTCTACGACGTCGTCCACATCTTCCGAGGACAACCAGCAGGACGAGCTACGCGGTGCAGTACAAGGCCGCGGGCGACTACAGAGCGCATTAGAGGAGTTATTAGCCAAACAACAGGCCGAGGAACAGGGTCAACTTAATGAGGAACCCGTGGAGAGGATCCCACTTAGGAAAAAGGAGCGTAGGAGATACGATTCCTTCGATATCATGGCCGACGTACGACTCGAAGAGGACCAGATGGACGATCTTGACTCCGTGTACTCGACCCCCGCACGGTCACGAAACAATAGCGAAGATTTCTTTGGCGGAGGGTTGCTAGATATGCTCTCTCAGCGACATATGCCCGCAGGTGTAGACCGACATGCTAGTGTAGCCGATATGCTGGCCAACCGCATGCTCCCTACGCCGAACGAAGACGTGGATGAAGATGACCACGAACCAGTGGCAAGACCGGAGCCTTCTGTACCACAGAAAAGTCCTGCCATGGATAGGACCAACATGTTGGCCGAGATGCTAGCTAAGCGAACAACTCCGTCAACAGATAGCGACATCCCCATGGAGGCCCCTGCCAACACGAACAACGCACTTGCGATGCTAGCGAAGCGATCTTCACCTCCGACACCGAGTGAACAGACCACGCAGACGCCCAAGGTTAATCCGTTGGAGGCGATGCTCGCAAGGAGAACTGCGCCGGCATCACCACCACAGACACAGGAGGAGTCTGGAGCTGCACACCCATTAGCTGCTATGTTGAAGCAACGTCAAGAGATCCAAGCACCAGCTGAGACAGTGTCCCCGCCGTCTACACCATCTGACAGCAACAATAACTCTCAAAAGAACCAGACGCCGCTGAAGGACCATCCGACGTATGAAAAATACTTCAAGATGCTGAAAGTGGGGCTCCCACCTCCTGTTGTCAAGCACAAAATGCAGAGCGAGAACGTGGATCCAGCCGTCTTGGATATGGACCCGAACAAGCCACTTCCTGAGGCTCCTGCGCCCGCTCTGGACGACGAAACAGAGGCAGCGTATCAGACACAATTAAAGGAGTATGAAGCCAAACACGGCAAGTACCTGCAGATGGTGAAGGTGGGTCTACCTCCCGCCGTTGTGGAGCACAAGATGCGCATGGATGGAGTGGATCCTGCCTGGTTACAGGGACCCCCGAAGCGACCGGAGCCAAAGCCTGCAGCAGCGTCCGAAGTCTCAGAAGAAGAGAGAATCGCCCACCGCAAAAAATACCACAAGTATTTCCAAATGCTTCGCTTAGGTTTGCCTCGTGGTGCAGTAGAGCAGAAGATGCGGATGGCTGGACTGGACCCGGCTGAGCTGAACGGTCCTCGTCGCGCTGCGGCTCCTGCTGAGCAGCCGAAGAAGGCGTTGAAACGCAAGGACTCGATCCGTAAGAAGCTGCATTGGGAAGGGAAAAGGACCCGTGCACGTCGCGACAGTCTGTGGGGTGGAGACGCAGTGGAGGAGGCCAAGGAGCAGGTTCAGATCTCGGAGGAGAGCCGCGCGATGCTCGAGAAATTGTTTGTCAAGGATCTGACAGAGAGCAAGAAGCGCAACGCGTCGACCAAGTCTGAGGGCGCCGCTGCAGCCAAGAAGAAGAAGGCGATGGTGCAGCTGATCGATATGAAGAAGTCGCAGAACATTGCGATCACTCTGGCGCGTGTCAAGCTGTCGTTCCCGGAGCTCAAGCGCGAAATTTTGGCCATGAACGCGACTGTGTTGTCTACGTCTCAGGTCCGGTCGCTCATGGATATGTGGCCGGACAGGAAGGAGATAGAGGCCGTCAACGCCTTCAAAGGCGACGTGGCGACTATCGGCACTGCCGAGCAGTTTCTAGTGGAAGTCCGCAGTGTGCCTCGCTTCCAAGAGAAGCTGGGGTGTCTAGTTTTTAAGCAGGAATTCCCCTCGCGAGTGCACGAGCTTCGCGAGTCCGTGGACCTCGTGACACGAGGAGTGTACCAGGTGTGCTCAAGCGCTGAACTACGCCAATTATTTATTTATATTTTGCAGATCGGCAACCTGCTCAACTTCGGCGGCGACGACGAGCAGCAGGGCGTCGACGCGTTTTCGTTGGGCTCGTTGGTCAAGTTTTCGCAGACCAAGGCGTTCGTGGGCGGGATCACGTTCTTGCAGTACGTGGTGCAGTCGATCGAGCGAGACGTGCCGCATCTTGCGCATTTTTACAAGGACATCGACCTTATTTCCAAGTGCAGCAAGGTGGCGTACGCTTCGCTCGCATCGGAGAAGAACGGACTGGAGGCTGGTCTACAGAAACTGGTACGGGAGGCTGAGGCCTGTGTGCCGACAGGTGATGCGAACGAAGAGGAGAAACAGACGATGAAAGCGTACAACGAAACGTTGATGAAGTTTTGCAAGGAGGTCAAGACGGAGCTGTATGCTCTGGAGAATCTGCTGGACAAGCTGAACGCGGCTAAAGCTCATTTTCTGGAGTATTTCGAGGAAGAGGAGACCGAGGAAGAGCTGGATGTGCTGCTCTCGCATATTGCCAACTTTACGAGTGAATATCGTCGCGAACACAGTAAATATCAAGCCAAGATGAAGAAGGAGATGATGAATCTTTACTCCAAGATGTCGCCGGCTAAGAACCCCGTCAAGGTGGAGCCGAAGACGCCAAACGGCAAGATGCATCACGGTTCCAAGCTACCGCAGACCCATGGGAAGGCTGCACACCCTCATCGGACCTCGTTACCTCCGCAGATCGACCACCCGCAGCCCATTCGTCAGATCCACCACGCGCGGGTGCTCCACTTGGAGATCCCGCAAGACGACGACATGGACGATGTTTCATCCACTGCGTCCATGTCGCCCAAGACCAGTGCCGTCCTGTCTGGAGGCATGTCGTAAGCTGTTCAAGAGTTGCGTACACATTACTGTACCAGGGTCGATTTTAAGTTGCAAGGAGCTATGTAAATACTGTCAAGAACCACCTACCTATCGTTAAACCCACCAAAACCAATGGAAGTATTATGAGGTTGTGATGTTGTTCGCGCTCTATTGCAACACCATCGGGTGTTGGAAAAGCTCTATTGACTGCAATGGAGCCATGAGATCGGCCAATATGGATCGCAACCAGCAATCGATTCGAAGTGGGAGAGCTCGGATACTTGAAGGGCTTTCCAAGACACAAATCCTGTTCATTTTGTTGACGAGCACGCCCGTCATCACCGCGTAGTAAATGGCGTAGAGGGATAGAGAGTCAAGACGCGAACATGTGCTGTCACCGGCCTTTGAAGACATGCTCGGCAAGAGATAACACTAGAGATGAAGTTGATACATTGCTTTCATTGATTCATCTTGCGCTTAAATACTTGACAAAAGTTGTTACCGTAGACTACATGTACTGGACTGGTTGGTTAGCACGACGCCGATGAATACGAGCTTGAGACAGAGAGACAAATAGGCCCGAGCGATAGACGGCAGCTCGGGCAAAAGTCTGGTTCGACTCCTTGTTCTGGTTCTTCCCCTCCTCATCTTCCAATTGAATGAGGGATGACGTTCACGCAGAGTTTGTAGAGAGAGAAGGACGGAAAGCCCAGGAGTCGATCAGGAAAAACTGAGAGCCTTCACGGGCTTCAGACGGCCAGAGCGGCGGCAACAGGCTCAACCTTCGCGGGCTGGTCAGCGTTGACAAAAACCTGCTTGTCCTCGCGGATGTGCATCGTGCACATGCCCTGGTTGCGAGAGAGTTTCTTGCATCCCTCGACCTTGCAGAGGCGACCACGACGGTGAACCTCGCAGAAACCTCCGCCACGGTCCGTGCGGACGCAGCCCTCGATCTTGCAGTTGCGGAAGCCGCCGTGCGTGGCGCAAAAGTTGCCACGCTGGGCGCCCTTGGGGCATCCGGCGGCTTGGCAGCGCTTGCCACCACCGTGGGCACGGCACAGACCGCCGCCCTGCGAACTCTTGTTGCAGTTGGGGAACTTGCAGCGCGCACCGCCGCCGTGAGCCTTGCACAGGCCATGAGACTGAGCCGCCTTGGCGCAACCTTCCTCCTTGCACTTCTTACCTCCACCGTGGCCAATGCAGAAATCGCCGTTTTGACTTGATTTCTTGCAGCCCTCGATGCTGCATTTGCGACCGCCACCGTGCGTCTTACAGAAGCCTTTGGAGCGCACGCGACGCTCACAGCCACCCACCTTGCATGTAGCCATGCTCTTTGGAGACTTAGTAGTGGACTTGACATGAGCGGCGATGCTGGCCTGTGCGAACTGGTCCAGTTCCGGCGAACGGAACAGCATTTCCTGCTCAATCTCTGGCAGAAGGCGGTCCAAGGAATCAAATGCTGACTCGATCTGCTGAATGTCCTGAGGCATGCCCGGAAGAGCAGACTTAGGGACGGCGTTTCCGAACACCGAGTAGGCAATGGGGTCGAGATCGTCCATAGCAATTTTGGCATTGTTGTCGGCCGGGGTAAAGGCAATAGGCTCAACGTTCATTGCCGAGGAGGACGAGATAGGCTCGGGCTTCATCATACGCTGCGACGGAACCTGGTACTGCAGAGGTTGCTGGTGGCCCATACTGATTTCGAGAAGGTGCTGCATTTCGTTCACGTGCACCTGGCGAGGAGGCATCGGCACGTTCATCGAAGCTTGGTATCCATGTTGCTGCTGCTGCATGACTGACACGTAGCCGTGGCTGTGATGCCGTGCGAGCGTCGGCGGAACGCCCATGGCGAATGACGTCGGCTGTGGCTGCTGGAACTGTGTAGGAGTCATCTGACCGACAGGCATCGAGGTGTGACGGGTGAGCACTGCCGGAGGGCAGGCGAAGCCGAACTGCTGCGGCTGCTGAGCGTACTGCTGCTGTCGAGACCAAGCGTCGACGTCACAGCTCATCATTCCCATGTCACCGAGAAGCATGTCCGAGTACTGGTTCTGCTGAGCCATGGGGTGCTGCAGCGCACGCACATTCTTGTTAGCCATGTTAGAGGGCCGTTGCTGGCCGGTAGCGTCGCTGTCTTGTACGCTTTCAATGGACATTTTCCACGCTGCCGAGTCCAAGGCCTGTGATTGTCTGGAGCAGCTCGATTTCACAACTGAGGCTATCGTCTCGGGGCGTTGTGCTGCTGGAGAAAGGCACGGGGCTGGCTTCACCACTTGTTGGTAACGATGTGGACCTGCTGCTGCACCGCTTGAAGGAAGTCTCGACTCTCGTGGCCAAGAACCAGGGGAACGCGTGCTCGGATGGGATTCCTTCGCTCCTCGGGATGTGGAGCGGTTGCACAACGAGATTCGCTTCGAAATCGAACGTAAGGGCGGAGCGATTGAACGCGTCGACTGTGAGAACAGGCCGACGAAAGCTTGGAAAGGCAAGAGCTCGCTTGGGATCGGCGGGGACTGATCCAGCGACTCAGATATGAGTGTACGATTCCGGAGGGAGTTCCTAGGCCGCGCAAAATGAAGAGTGAGTGGCGGTGGCCATGGGACGGCGTGGAAGCGTGGATCATGGCGCCGGCGGACAACAGACCAGCCGGCAGATTGATACGCCTTCGGGGATTGGTGTTGTCGTGACCGATGAGCTACATGTACACCTCTGTGGCAGTGGTCCGACTTCCTCTAACCCGAACTGACTAGCTGAAAGTAGTCAGCAGCATACAAACTCCGAGTCATCACCTTGGAAGCATCTGGTGGAAGCGCTCCCCGCAGCTGGTGAGTCCACCCGAGACCAACGCTCAAGGTCCGCCACTCTCCCACTCCCCGCGACCAACATGGCAGGGGAGAGCCATGGCTCCGAGATGGAGTTGTGGCGTTAATATCCTTGATACTCTCGGCTGCTTTTCAATCGGTGAGATGCGAGCGATTCTTGTTGTTCAGCGCTCAGTCAAGATGATATCCTCGCGCATTCAAGCCACTATATACTTGGATGTATCTAGAAAATGTCATTGCTCGCTCGAGGTAACGAGGTTGCGAGGGCTACGGTACGCGTGTACTACAGTGTATATACTGAATCAGTACTACAGATCGCTTCCTCAATCCATTGGTTTCTGACGGCTGGCACGGCATTGGCTAGCTCACGACAGCCATTGCCTGGTGATGATCCTCATCCATCAAAAAGACCTTCGTGTCTTTGGTACATGTAGCAGACTTGCTACATGTACCAAAGCTAAAAACTATCAAGACATTAGGCCTCGCAGACTGTGACCGTATTGCTGCACGTACCGGTATTAATTCATGAACACGTATTAATATCATGTGTATCGCCAAAGTTGGCGCTGTTTACAAATTGGAATGACGCTGTGCAATTACGGCATACATGTACGGTATGCGGCATACCGTATGCCGTAATTGCACAGCGTCATTCGCTCTCCTTGACTTCAAGAATGTGACCGCTGCAGGCTGCAGGCAGCCTGCAGGTTGCAGCGTTGTGCAAGACAATTCCGTCGGATCGACTACTAAAGTGTACAACATGCACAGTACCGGTACTGTACTGTATCAACACTGGAGCGCTCTTGTGAAGATGAAACACGCTTCCAGCATGTCGCGGGCCATTACAGCCTCAAGCTAAATTCAATTTACAGCACTAACGCAGCGAGTTCTCTTTTTGAGGCCACGCACGATTTGCTCGGTTGCTGCTGTTGAAGGTCATCGCATGTTTTCTCTTTTCGAGCTGCGGCATCCTTCACAACGCGAGACTGCCGAGCTTGTCGTGGCGATCGCTGCCCTCAACTTGTTGACGGCAAGATGTAGCCCTGCCAATCAATGCAACGCAATTGTACATGCACACAAAGTAATTTTTCGGTGGCATTCTAGTATTTCTACATGTGCACTGGTAGAGTGCTTAAAAATGACGTAAATTAACCTGTTTACTGCTTGCATTTGAAGTAAGAGCTGCGATCCAGCTTCATCTTGAAAGAATCACCGTTAACTAATATGCTTCGCACTTTTGTTTCGCGTTTTAATCCTCTTAGTACATGGATCTGTGCAGATAAACCCCTGTACTGCGCCCGTACGAGCATTTACAGGATGTTATTAAAACATGCACCTTGCATACAGAACTGTAGATCATGTTCGCTTCGCAAGATCGCTTTCGAAGTGTACAAGTTGTCAGTACATGTGCATGCATGTGTGAGTCCGAACAGCAATTGCACTTGCGATTTGATCTTCCATTACTGTTGACAGCAAGTTGGTTGGCCTGGAATCCGTGCCATGATAGCAGCCAGGAGTACGGGTACTGTACGTTATTAGAGAGGTTTCGCAAAGCAACTTGTGGGAGTTAGAGACGAGACACAACAGAGTCGATGCTCTACAAGTTGTTCTCGACTCGTCTAGAACGTCTAGAGGGCCTTCTACATGTTGGTACTTGGGGACCAACCGGTAGTCGTGAAATGTCCAAAGCAGCGCTAAAAGTCGTATAAGGCTGGTGCAGTCTAGTGCTAACAGCCATAAGGAAAGGTCAATACAGTACATGAAGCGTTTAGAAACCTATTGTGGGTACTTAAGTATTATTTAAGCACATTCCTCCTTAATTAAAGCGCTTTAGTTTTGCTATAAGCTCGTACGAACACCATATACGCAGCAGATGAACAAGGAACAACGAGAGGGTCATAGGAAGTAGGAGTATGGTAAATAGTTGCTTTAAAGTGCATTCGCGCCGACGAAACCCGGTACGCGGTTCCTTAATAAGCGGTGGCATGAATCCACACGTACAAGTTGTAAGATGCGAAAGCTCTTCCTCTAGATTGGACGAACGAAATGGTGGACGCTCTCTGTAGCGCCCCTCGAACGTCTCTAACTCCCACAAGTTCGTCTTGCGAAACCTCTTTATTGTAATTTACGACTTGTAAATGGGCCTCACGTCATCTCCCTTTTACGACATCGCGACAGGATCGTTCGAGAGAAGAGCCTTGGCTGACTGCCAGCCAGCTGGAGTCGTGCATGCAGCAAGATCACTTCGAGTCGAAGTTCGGCCTGCTGTTGTCGCTGACAACTTCGGATAAGCTTATCCATCACAAGGTTGCCAAAAATGGCAAGTGGCAACAGGCGACCAAGCGATGCGTCAAAGATCTCTTCGCAGCGATGCTCGCTCTAAAAAGTTCCACACGAAGCGTATGGATAGCACACTTCGTGTGAAACTTCGCGGTACAAAACAGTTCATACAAGTACTGTACACGTGTACTGCAGCGATTCGATCGAGCGGTGGGAAAGCAAATCCGCCCGACATCAAGCACCTTGCTTGAAGCAACGCTGCAAGTTTTTTAAAACATGTACATCGGGTCGATAATCGATACCAACCGCAATGCGGTCCGAATCGAATCGAACGTAGCCATCGGCGACGGCTACGTTTTGTATGGTACTTCGAAGTATGTGCTGTGGCGCAGCCCTGACCGCAAGTTGCAGCCACATCTCGCAAGCTCCTATTACGTGCATTCAGGAGCCGATAAAGTGAAGTGTGTGCATGTTGTCAAGGCCCTGGTCACTACCAGTGCCACACTGGCCCGTGGCCAGCCCAGTGGGCTGCCCACAGCAGACGCAGCTTCACAGCGACTCGCTGAGTGAAGCCTTCACCTCGTGTCTGGGTATCCAGATGGCCGAGGTGATCCAAGCGTGCTCGGATCTGACGCTCAGGCTTTAGCGGCGTCAAAAAAATTCACTGGATGAGGGGCATCACGGCAAGCTTGTCGACTCCTACAAATGTTTCCGCCTTGGCGCATGGGTGAACAACTGGGCGTGGTGGCAAACACTTGCAACATGCAACTGACTGAATAGCATCCGAGGTTTCTAAATATGTTACCTGATGGCAACATCTAGACTTTTTAAATCATTTTTATATTTTTGACTTGGTTTCTATTTCTATTTCTAACGCTACCTATGACGATGTTGCATCTTCGTGATTTACGGTACGCTGTACCAGGAGTGCTCCTGGACACAATTATACGGCCACCTTTTCGAATGCCCATAACTCGGTCACATTTTATCATTTTAAGGTGCGGTTTTAACAGACAACTCAAAACACGCATATAAATCACTTGGACGTCCCAGCGCTCGCGTTTTTGCACTTTATAGGGTAGCTCACATACAAAAAAGAGATTTGTCAAGGTGGACACAATTTACGGCCACCACCGGCCCCATACAAAAAGCTATATAAAATAAAAACTGGGAATTGGTTAGACTAGGAATTTGTATGAGGAGAGTTTTCGTGGGTGGTTAAATGGACTAAAGGGATTCGAGAGCGGCCTGTACAATCGTCACATTTTATATGTGCACCACACCACGACAGATGGGTGGACGAGAACAGCCGCAGGTAACCCCTCGCAATCGCCAAACACCATTCGTCCTTTTGCTCTGGCGGCCTGAGTTTGTTTCTATCTATGCCATTCGGGCTATTTCTTACAGTTCATACATGTATTAGATTCCTGATGTACTGTGGAAGCCGGTGATGATCACAACACTTTGTCCAATTACTGCATGAGTGGCGGGGCTACGACCGCCGTCGCAATGCGTCAAAAGAACCTTCTGAGGCCCACAATCCGAACACTCGTGAGCGTAGCTGCTCCGTTATCTAGACAATCTCGCGTGTGGTAGAATAGTAACGCCTTCACTTTTTTTAAATCTCGGCTTAAAATGGAAAGTGCCGTCCGTTTCGATGGCCGTCGCTATTTGATACTGTACCGACGAGAAAGGCAAGAAGTCAAAGGCCCATCAATAACATAGAGAGACGACTCGCTTGGAAGGAATAGCTCTCGTTTGCTGCCATGGCGGTGGATCTGTTCCTGCTGGCCGTCGTGATTATCATTGCGGTGGCACTGCTCATCTGCAACGTATACATTCTCGTATACTTCCAGCACGATGACGACAGGAATACCGCATACTTTCCCAAAGCGCTCGTGGTAAGCTTACGAAAGCTTACATCCTAAAGCATTTTACCTTGTAGGGTCCTAACGCGGTTATTGTACAAAGATCTTCGGATTATTCTTCGCAGAGGCGACAGTGCTTCTGCTACCACTGGATGTGGCGAACAACTCGACGGCCATCGGCTGTGCGGAAGGATGGAATACTGTCTGCGGCAACATCAACATGGATCTACTGTGGCTCATGGTCTTCTTGTCCATCGTCATCTTCCTCGTGGTGTTGCTCCCGTTCGCGATCTTCTACTATGAGGCGGACGACGGCGAAGACAACCCCAAGAAAAGTCAGTGGGGAGAAGCGATCAAGATGGAGCTAGGCACGGTTTTCGTAGCCGTAGCGCTGATCACCGTGCTGTATCTCACGTGCGCTAAGAGCAGCATCCCCATGCGCGCGTTGGAAGTGAACTCGGTGTCGGCAAGTGACGGATTCCAGCCGTACGTTGACGGTACCACCCTGTCCAGCACCATCGTCACCGCAGCCAGCAACGTCACAGTGCAGCATTTAACGCTGACGGTGGACGTGTCGCTGCCAGTGTATGTCACGGGTCTCACGAGTTTTTTGGGATGGTTTGGCTTCTCGATTTTCTGCGGCATCGGACTCATCGCGCTGCCCATGGACTTGATCCTGTACGTCAAGTTTGTACTTCTTCGTTGAGCTCAGTGGTAACGTGTTATTTGTGTTATTGTACAGTGCCTTTTTCCACCGTCCGAAGTTCATTAGTGCCGACGTGTATGCAATTCAAAAGTTGATTCTGCAACGTCGATCGGTGGAGCTACTGGAGATCGGTCGCTCCATTAAGCAAAGTATGGATCGCCCTGGCCACGGACAGAGCTCATGGGAGCGTAAAAAGCAACGGCGACTGGATTTTGTGACGCTCAACAAGTTCAAACAGTCCGTCTACTTGCTCGAAGGTGACGCTGTGGACCTGAAACTCTGTCACGAAGAATACCGGAACTTCAATCCTCTGAAGCCAATTTTCAAGCTGTTCCTGGGCTGCATCGCGAGTGTCATTAGCTGCATGTGGTTCTTCCACATCGCGCTCTACATGCTGCCCAACACCCCGCTACTGCCGTTCCTCAACACGTATTTCATCTGGTTCGACCGCTGGTTCCCGCTGTTTGGCACGATCTCAGTCGGGATCTTCAGTTCCTACCTGTTAGCGTGTGCAGTTAAAGGCTGCTTTAAGTTTGGCATGCGCTGCTTTTGCATCGCGCTACATCCCATGAAGCTCCACCGGACGTACATGAACTCGTTGATATTCAATCTCGGCTTGGTTCTGCTTTGTGCGATCCCGTCAGTGCAGTTCTGCGATCAAGCTTTCGCCGAGTACGATCGCCTTACAGCTTTGCGGACGCTCATGGGCGTACAGATTCACTATTTGAAAGGCATGCGAACGATCTGGGACTACAACTTCTTCGTGTATGCGATCCTTATTATCAGCTTGATCACGGCCGGTATTCTCCTGGCAAAGCCTAGAGACCGCGCCTCGCCTGTGGACGACATCCGCAAGAGAATCGAGCGCCAGGTCCGTGATACCGCTAATGCCAACGCCGTCTAAAACGGTCTTTTATTATCGAATAACTAGTTACAAGTCGTAACATTGATGAAACATTTCGTTGCAAGAAACAGTTTTATTACGTTGCATGGTGTCTACCAAATAGCCGACCGGGATCGACGATTTTGAACGGCTTGCGACTAGGAGACTTGGGGCTCTTGGACCAAGGAGAGCCAAGTGTCTTGACATTCTGAAGAGCTCGGAGAACTGGCGATGTCTTTTCTTTACCTGACTCCGGATCGTATTTATCTTCGACTAGTTCGTTGTTGTCTTCTTTTGCATCGACAGAAGCTGGTGACGCTGCCTCCGATGCGACGTCGGATGCGATCTCGATGCGCAGTAAGCCGAGGTCTCTCTCGTCGTACTCATCGAGCAGCTTCTGCAGCCACGCATAAATCTTAGTGCCTGCACCCCCAGCGATTCGGACGAACGCGCTTTCAGTGAACGTGGGTTCCTGGAAGATGGCACGCAGAGCTGAGGCTTGAGAGGGGGCCAGTGTACTGCCCTTTACAGCTCGTAGACGATGACTCCATTCTGAAGATTTATGCAGCACTTGACGGCAGTGGGCCCAGGAAAAATCGGACGGCACGAACTGTTCCTGCTGCTTTGGAGTGGGTTTACTCTTACGAGCATCGCGCTGCTCGATGGGCGTCTCCAAGAGGATAACGAGGCACATGAAAAGATAGTGCAGCTCACGCACTGGAACTCGGATACTGCGTAATTTCCGCCATTCCTCGCGGGAAATACCCAACCATTCCAGACTCCCGGTGGTTTTGGCGCTGATTACACTGGTGATACCTTCGTTGAAGATGGCCTCGACTCGTTGTGCCTCTTGGTTTCGCTCTATAGCGGTCATTTCTCGATGTCGGAAGTGGTTGATACGGCCTTGCTTGACGCCCTTGCGGCCTCCACCATCGCTCGTTGGGTGATGGTGTTTTGGCCAAGTAGGGACTGTAGCGGTAGACATGACACACGTTGCCGGGATCAGTTGGTGCAGCTTCTCCTGGTTCTGTTCCGGTGGCGACGCAATGGCTGCAGCGAGTTCAGTTGAGATCTTGGCGACTTCAGCGACGGAATCCAAGTAATGTTGTTCCAGAACGAGCTTGGCAGCTTCAGTGGCCAGTTTGTAGAGCTCAGCGCCACCTAGCAGACGCCCACTAAGGCTGGAGTCATGATGTGCTACGACCAACACCACGTTGGTCACTTGCCAGCGCTGCAGCAAGTAAAGCAGTCGGTCTCCAACGCCTATTAGCGTGTTGTCTTCACATTTCTCAACTAGATCCACGACGCTCGTGCTGTCTTTGTTTACTGCAGCGCGGATTCGGGAGGCTCGAGGAAACTCCTGGAACTTCCGCAGCCGTGGCTGCTTTGCTAGAGCCTCCGAGACGATCGCACTGACGTCTTGTTGCTGCAGCGGGGCCACTGGGATCACTAGACCCTGAAATGTATTCTTTTTCAGCAAAAGCTGGGGCCCTAGCGTCGTACGACGATACCCAGAGCTACTACGTCGAGGAGAGCCCATACCGCAGACTAAAGGCGATAGCAGGTGTGTTCCTGATGATACAGCGTGTCTTCAGTTATTAATACAAGCATCGTGCAAAGTTCACGAGTGTATGGTGCTATCCTTCTATTCTTACGCTCTATTTACTCTGGGCGACACTCTTGCTCAGAATTTCGTAGTCTTGGGAGTCGTCTCCACACGCGCTCGGCGACGTCTCGTCGATCTCGAAGCCCAGTCGTTCTCTGTAGAATTTCATTGCGTCCGTGTTGTTTTTGAACACTGTGAGCACCATGAGCTCCATCCCGTGCTTCCTCGCCACCAGAAGCAGCAGTTGCATTAGGAACTTGCCGAGACCTTGGCGCTGCGCCGTGGCGGCCAGTTGTACCTCGTACAGATACAGCACGAGGGCGCCGTCGTCCTCCACGAAGCGGAAGTGCGCAAAGCCCACGAGTGACTCACTGGCATCGTATACTAAAAGATAGCGTGCCTCGGCTTCGAAGAGTTCCGTACGCTTGGCGGCAGCGTCATAGCCCCAATCCGATGCCTGGTACAAACTCTTCATATTGCCCTCAAAAAGTTCTACGATGTACTTTCGCGTGGGCTCGGACAGGTCTTTAGACTGCGAACCGCGGATGGTCACGTTGGCACCGTTGCGCGCGTAGTGCGAGAAGGCCTGGAAATCCACCATCAAGTCCAATACCGCATTGGCTGCCACGAGAGTTGGGTGGCTCGGGACATTGGCGGGGACGGATTGTCTATTCTTCTTGGCCTTGGTCTTCTTCTTCGGCATATTTGCCTTGTTAAATGGGTCGCTCCTGAAACCTCAAAACCCCAAATATGGTCCAGACGATACGTAATCAAACCTGACATCATGGACTTTTTATTTAGGGCGGTTAGCCGGCTCGCATCATTTGCACCTATCTGTCGAGTCAGTGGACAAAGCAATCGGCAATTACTGCCGCGTGTTGCATTTGAATTGTTTCGCTAAATGCAATAGAACGCAGCAAAAGGAACGGTGTAGACGAACAAAGTACGGGTAGAATGCTCTTTAATGCGATTTGGCACCTTAAGATGACTGAGTGTCTGGATGCATTGGTCCACATGTAGCAATTTCTCAACACCGCGTCTTTGCTAAAATGCGGCTTTGATATTTTGAGGTTCCAGGAGCGACCCAATATCCCAATCCGATATATGAAGACAGGGGCTTTCGTGACACACTCGGGTTTAATTGGTCAAAATTTTTGCTACATGATTTACAGTCTGGGGTCCACACCAACTCCATCTACATTTGCCAGAATCGAATTGCTTAATAGAAAATATGAAGAAGTAGCCCAACACGGCATGAAGCGCGCCGCAATTCGCAGCGTAACTAAAGACAGAAAAAAAAAACATGCTAATACCCAAGTCATTGTACATGCAAGCAAATCATCATTACTGTATTGCATCTCACAGCATGCGGAAACCTCGGGAGGAGATGACCGCAAGGGCGTGCGGGTGAAATAAGTGGCTGCTGTCCACAACCAGCAGCAGTATGTTTATCTACTCGATCTCTACTACAGTATCGACATTCTTCGAAACCATTTCCTGCACTGTGGTGCTCTTTATTACCACTGGAGTACGTTTTCTTGCACTCGCAACATCTTTTTTATTTTGAGGGCCTCTTCACTTAATGTTTGTATGGGATAGCCACCGTACACCCACTTTTAAGACAATATTGCACCCAGTTTTGATCCTTTCGTGCTAACAAGAGAATTGGGCGAAAGCGCACATTGAGATCTATCGATTGGTGCAAAAATCAAAATAAAATGCTATGTTTTGCTAACAGGAGCTCAAAAAGACCCCTCGATGCTGTCGCGAACTGTTAATAACTAGTGTGGTATCATCCTCACGGCGATTGGCTCGCCTAAGGTTGATAAGGGGGAAACGCTAAAAACGTTTTTTAAAAATATTTTTTGCAACGCCCCCCAAAAACCAGTACTAGTAGGCTCAAGTTTAATTACAAATCTGACAGTAGCGCAGCTTGAGCCTCGAGAGCGCGATTATATGCTAGCGGTATTACAGTCAATGATAGGAAGAGGTTTCGAGGGTGAAAACAATAAGGTTGTAGCTTTAAGTATTGAGGTGGCTAGTACCGTACTCGTTTGGGATGTTTTCACTCCAATATTTGACTTTTCAAGAGAATTGCTTACAGCGATGGCGCTAGCGGCGTTACAAGAAGTGATGGAACGAGGTTTGGAGAAGAAAAAGAGGTTAATACTGTTGTTATTAGAGCCGTACTGGTTTTTTAAAAAGGCGAAGCGCGATGTAATTTTAGTTAAGCTTCAACCAGCTCCGTAAATCTGTCACAACTAGCAATACCCAAAAAGCGGTACATAACTCGCTGTTTTTATACAAACTTTACTCAGTTAAAGTAATCAAACCATCGCAATAGTATCCTGTCTGGTCCGCCCCAATTACCTTCGAGATTACCGCGTTTGTCCGTATGCCATCTTTCACCTGGCTGACGTCCAATTACACGAGAATGCCTAAAGACTTTAATTTCTCAAAAGCTAGGCATGGAAGTGAACGACTGTCTGGCGGTTCGATGAATTACACCGTTACGGGTAAGCGGAGGGCCTACGTTTGGTAAGCTAGTAAAAAAGTAAATGTATGTAGTAAAACGCCTAAGTCTTAGAATTCGTTAGGGGAATCTGCTCGAAATGCAGTTAGGCTCGTCGCACTTATACTCGCAAGTTTTCGATAAAGTAAGCCGGGTCGCTGGAATACTTGAACGTCAGCTTCTGGCCAGCTTGTATTTCCTTCAAAGTCATTATTGCAATACGGCGTTTAGCACCATCGGGTACCGGTAGGGCCATGCAATTGGGACTGCACTATGGTTGATAAATTTGGCGAGATTCCCGTGGTTATTGGGGTTAATGTAGAGCGTTACGTGGTTGAAGGAGACCCCCAGACGAATAAGTTATCTTTTGTCAGTGACGGCTTGCGCTGAAGCCTCATCAATTACCTCACCAACGTATTCGATAACAAACAAGTCCCTCGGAATCCTATGGACAGCCCTTACTCCCACTCCTCGACCGTTGGTAGTATGAAATAGTTCGAGCTGAGGTGGCACTTCATCGAAATTCCATTCGGACTCGATAAACAGGAAAGGGAAATCGTCCTCGTGTATGTTCCGGTCAATATTTTCATAGGACCTCAAGACTTGCATCACAACTGGATCGGAAGGGGTGCTCGAGTGTGTTGCTGTGATAACCACAGGGTCTTCTCCTCCTCATTAGACGCAACTGGGTCAGAGGGTTGACTTAGCGTAGTCGAACTGGTTTCCCGCTGCACGGGCGGGCCTACACCAGACAAGTTTAAAAGTTTTGGTGGCGGACTCTTGCTATTAGAGCGCGACCTTGAATGTTCCGCGCTTACAAACTGCCGCTTTTGGCTTTTAGCGCCACTTCCGGTAGTTATTGAAGCCGGTGCTGGATGTCTTGCTAACTCTCGTTCGTGTTCGTGTGTTTTTTTTGCGACGTTGACTTCGTTGTTCTCGGATGCGGTCCTGGATGGCTTGTCGGAAAAGGACGTCCGCACTATCCGTAGCTCGACAAGCTTCTTCGTATTCGTTGGTGCGCTCACCCAATTGCGTCACTGCGCCGTTTAAGACGTGGCTTCCAGGGCGGTGTGAGTGACAAAGCAGCTGAACCAGGCGCTCGGCACCAATCACCGCTCTAGAAGCGTTAATTTCGCTGTCGATAGCATCATTTCGGTCTGCTTTCGTTGCTTCCATGGGACCCAAAATGCTAGATGGCAAATGAAGGTGTAGACGACAGTCAACAGATATGCCGAGAAGCTGTCGGTATATTTCAATCGGTTTAGGAAGAATGTGAGTGCAACAATCGGATAAAACACTGAGTAAAGCGCACTATAAACGCGTCGGGAAATCCTTTAATATGCCAAAGAGCCATCCTGACAGGGACTGAGAGACTCTTGGATGTTATACAGGTAGGTTTAAGAGATAACAAATCATGCCTTCGTCCCGAGGGAGCGCTGAAATCTCGAATTTGTTTGTACATATCGACTAAACCAAAAACGGTTGACATCAAAGGATTTCTGTGCTTTGTCCACGTGGCGTAGCGTAGAATTTGCTTGCAAATTAGGTCCGGATCTGCGCTCGATCTGTCATTGTCACGGTTTGAAGCGGATCCGTAAATTCGCAGCAAGTAAAACTACACAGTTTATCGCAATTTTTACACCGGCACGCGCTTTTCCTCTATTCAGTGATGCAGGTATCCCCGGGTCTGTCCGCATGGCTTGAGTTGATATTAAAACCTTGTTCAAATTCACTATGAGTATGTCAGCAGAAGCTGCCTCAACGTAGTGATAAAATAAAATAACAAAAACTGGCACGGGTGGCTTCTCCAGACCGGCCATTAGCATGCATACGTATCTATTTTTGATGGGTACATCAGGAAGTTTCACAAGCTTGAGCACCTTCGTCGGTATTTATTCATCGACTCATAGCAGGCCGGTGGTGATCTTGTCAACACGCTTGCTTTTCCCTCCGATGTAAAGTGTTTAGATTCGATGCTTAAATGACGTAATAATGCGTGATACACGATAAACTCTACAAAATAGTGTCTTTGTAAGTTACGGTAATATTCAATTGGGTAGGTAATCCCCTTCACGCAGCTAAGTATTCCAGCTAGATTGTTGCAACCCACCAAGGTTAAGAAATTATGTACTCAACATTTGTTCGTATTGACGCACATTCTATCAAAGGTTGATACGCACTAGGCTTGCTATAATACTAGAGAGTTGGGCTGATAGTGCGTTTTTTTATCTTTACCGGTAGTGGTTTACGTCGAGGCATTTTTTGTTTCTATTACAGTATTTGTTATCCAGGTATTAATATTGAGAGAGGTGGTCATTTTCAATCCAGCTAAAAGATCTTTCAGAAGCATTCACTCACAACCGCAAATTTTCAGTGAGCTCACCTGCTGCGGCGGCCCCCGCCCAATTTTGGGTCATATTCGTTGCCGTGGCGGTGAGTGAACTGTTGCGGTTGTTTGTTACCACGCACCTCTGCTTCTACGGATCTTCTCATCTGCGCATCTGCGAATCTACTAATCTATACAACTACCCTTCCATTGCTGTAGTAGTGCGGGCCAATCTAGATTCTTAGAATACTGCAGAAGGCCCGCGGCTGTCTTGTGTGGCAGCGTTCATGATGGTTCTGGACGGTTTGCTTTGCAAAAGGTCATGTGCGATGCGTGTCAACGTGCTGGATGTAATAGTTCACGCCGATCGTATTCACCGTAATTCGGGCCAGATCTTCCAACCCATCCGCCGTGTGGTGCACGCTGGTTGGTACCAGTGCTCATTTTCATGAGGCGGTAGCGACGTTGAGCTCGTGAGCAATTTTTTGCTCACTCAAGGTATATTAGTACGAAGACTGCACACTACATGCACAGCAGTGGTTTCATTATTCGATTGTAAACTCTGCGGCCAACTCGAAGGCCACGGATATGATAGCTCCATTGGTGCACACATCTTGGTGCTATGCTCGATGCCATCGAGCCGATGCATTATGAGCGATCCAGCGACAAGATCCAGCCTCAGTAGCCAGGATAGACGTGTTTGCAAGTCCTACAAACGCAGGTGACTCGCAGCAGCTCGGAGAACGAGATGCTATAATACAGTAAGCTCTTAATTCAGCGTCATGTGCTTTTTAAGCACGAGCGCCTGTTAATACCCCATGCAAAATGCAGGTGCTCAAGAAACAGTAATAGCGTGCTAGAAGTTCTTTTGTTTATTCTCAACATGACATACTTGTCTGTCCCATGGATTTATAGGGATTTCGTTGTTTTTAAAGTAGCACTATCTACAAGAACTCGATAAAAGTCAAATTACCCATATTCGAAAGCTTGTATCAGCGAGCTATTCGCTGTATTTTGTGTAGCTTCATAACAGCGGTCAGCAAGTAAATAACGCCACGAATGTGGGCTCATATTTGGAAGGAATAAGTTTTTTCCGGTTTTGAGAGTACATTAGCCAAATTATCCGAAACTTTTAGTAGATGCTCATTCAGATTTGGTGACCCCTTCCACATCAGCGTAATCGCTGTCGACGTGTGCAACACTCGCTAATAGACGCTCGATTTGATGAGGTTTTACTGCTTGTTGAGACGATATGTATCAACTCAGAGGAAAATGTCATTAAATCATCGCAAACCGCACTATATCAGCTAATGGGATCATTGTAACATTTTCGTGTGCTTTACACAAAACGAAATCCCTATACATTGGTGGGACAGAGAAGTAGCTGTTAATTGTAATTTAAGCCTTTTTTCCTGCTTACATGCTCCATTCAAGATATCCTCCTAAATCTTATAACAGATAGTTAATTCTCAACATGACATAGCTGTTAATTGTCATTTTAGGCTTTTTTTCCTATTTACATGCTCCATTCAAGATATCCTCCTAAATCTTATAAACGATACTGTTAAATGTTGTAATTTTTGATATTTGTTGCGAATCAAAAAATTTACAGCGATTTACATTTGAAAATTGGTGGAGTTCGATACCTGCGATCAGCGTGCATCACACCATGATGTCGCCGAATTAATTCCTATTGGGCTGTCCGTACTACGTGACCGTAACACTACCAGGACCAGTAATGTAGCGCTATCTGACCACCGGAAAAAGACTGTCAACAACCTTTAGAAACCGCTGAACCATAGCGAGTAGTGCGAGACACTTGACTTCACGACGCTCATCGGTGATGTCGGCTGTATACAAATACTGTTTGATATTACTTGTACTTAGTAGTGTAAGCGGGCCTCGGTCTCATCGGGCAGTGGAGCGTCGGTGATCTCTTTATCCTCCCGGTGGATATGCTGGCTTCTAAGACCTTAAATGCGATGCAGGATGCGTTGGAGAACACTTTGCTGTTCCTCTGTCGCTGATTTTGCGCGAGGCGATGTTGAAAATTTGAAGTTTCTTCTTCCTGGCACAATCCTACATATTTACCAGCGGTAATAAAGTTGAAGTGCCATACTAAATCTCGTATATATTGAAAAGCCTTTTGTTTCTCATAGAGCATCTCGCATTTAATTCCTGCTGAAGGAAGTAGCTCACAGTCTGCTTCTAGACAATCACATTAGAATCATTGCTAAACACTGATGTAGTGAGTCATGATGTTGGTTTTCTCGCAAAGACAGATTCGTTTTGAGGCAGTCTTTCAAGCTGTTCTTCTAGATACTCACGTTCGTAAGCATTGTAAATGACACAACCCTTCGGTGTTACCATGCTTGCTTCAAAATGTAGCCAAAGTCAGCTAATACCTTCACATTAAAAGTACTACTAAACGCAGAGAAACGTTAAAGTACATTCGCGTTAACAGCTCTGCTAGACGTAAATAAATGCTAAACTGCTGAACACCGCTCGGACCATCTTTCTCCATTGCTGCATTTAGCTTCCATCATTAGTTGCAGGACGTTATCAATGGATGCCATCAGATGGTGTGTAGTATACAGATGCTAGTTGAACTTTATCTAGCAGCTAGCTATGAATTCTAAGAAGAAAGGTGCGATCACAGAGGGCCCAGGAATCGTCCGTAAAATAGAAAACAACAGAAACAGAAAAGTTGCAGGGTAGCGGAACCGAAGACGAGAAACTACCATACGCAAAGCGTGGCGCCACAAAATCCCCCCAGATGTAGTAGCGACCGAGTAGACGGGCAGTACGCGCCGAGCGCCGCCTTGTCCCGATAGGACACGGTTGACCTGGCGTTGGGTGGTGGGATTCCGAGCAAAAGACGGGCCCAGCCGGTGATCGAAATCGGGACCTCTCGCACCCAAAGCGAGAATCATACCACTAGACCACTAGGCCGCTAACCTAATCTCTTCTCAAACACATGTCGCGCTTATCCCAAAACACGCAGTACACGCACGTCTGTACTACAAACGCACGCACGACGCTCCCGTCTACCTCTTCTGCGGTCTCTCCTTGTATTGGTGAGCCCTACGTCGCTCTACAGCACAAGTTACACACAGAGATGTTGTATAAAGTTATAGAGGTGTTGCACACACTACCATCCAAGTCACGGGCACACGCCCAAAACAAGCCACTCCTGTGAAAAGTGGCTGTTGCGACGCGTACACACCACATGCCAGTAGACCATTTGGTTTCTAACGCAAGCCGCAGATTGCAGTCGGCAATCGTATCACGCCGTTGTCGCAACAGTACTGTACAGCGAGACTCACCAACATTCGAGTACGTTATCAATGGATGCCATCAGATGGTGTGTAGTATACAGATGCTAGTTGAACTTTATCTAGCAGCTAGCTATGAATTCTAAGAAGAAAGGTGCGATCACAGAGGGCCCAGGAATCGTCCGTAAAATAGAAAACAACAGAAACAGAAAAGTTGCAGGGTAGCGGAACCGAAGACGAGAAACTACCATACGCAAAGCGTGGCGCCACAAAATCCCCCCAGATGTAGTAGCGACCGAGTAGACGGGCAGTACGCGCCGAGCGCCGCCTTGTCCCGGTAGGACACGGTTGACCTGGCGTTGGGTGGTGGGATTCCGAGCAAAAGACGGGCCCAGCCGGTGATCGAAACCGGGACCTCTCGCACCCAAAGCGAGAATCATACCACTAGACCACTAGGCCGCTAACCTAATCTCTTCTCAAACACATGTCGCGCTTATCCCAAAACACGCAGTACACGCACGTCTGTACTACAAACGCACGCACGACGCTCCCGTCTACCTCTTCTGCGGTCTCTCCTTGTATTGGTGAGCCCTACGTCGCTCTACAGCACAAGTTACACACAGAGATGTTGTATAAAGTTATAGAGGTGTTGCACACACTACCATCCAAGTCACGGGCACACGCCCAAAACAAGCCACTCCTGTGAAAAGTGGCTGTTGCGACGCGTACACACCACATGCCAGTAGACCATTTGGTTTCTAACGCAAGCCGCAGATTGCAGTCGGCAATCGTATCACGCCGTTGTCGCAACAGTACTGTACAGCGAGACTCACCAACATTCGAGTACGTTATCAATGGATGCCATCAGATGGTGTGTAGTATACAAATGCTAGTTGAACTTTATCTAGCAGCTAGCTATGAATTCTAAGAAGAAAGGTGCGATCACAGAGGGCCCAGGAATCGTCCGTAAAATAGAAAACAACAGAAACAGAAAAGTTGCAGGGTAGCGGAACCGAAGACGAGAAACTACCATACGCAAAGCGTGGCGCCGCAAAATCCCCCCAGATGTAGTAGCGACCGAGTAGACGGGCAGTACGCGCCGAGCGCCGCCTTGTCCCGATAGGACACGGTTGACCTGGCGTTGGGTGGTGGGATTCCGAGCAAAAGACGGGCCCAGCCGGTGATCGAAATCGGGACCTCTCGCACCCAAAGCGAGAATCATACCACTAGACCACTAGGCCGCTAACCTAATCTCTTCTCAAACACATGTCGCGCTTATCCCAAAACACGCAGTACACGCACGTCTGTACTACAAACGCACGCACGACGCTCCCGTCTACCTCTTCTGCGGTCTCTCCTTGTATTGGTGAGCCCTACGTCGCTCTACAGCACAAGTTACACACAGAGATGTTGTATAAAGTTATAGAGGTGTTGCACACACTACCATCCAAGTCACGGGCACACGCCCAAAACAAGCCACTCCTGTGAAAAGTGGCTGTTGCGACGCGTACACACCACATGCCAGTAGACCATTTGGTTTCTAACGCAAGCCGCAGATTGCAGTCGGCAATCGTATCACGCCGTTGTCGCAACAGTACTGTACAGCGAGACTCACCAACATTCGAGTACGTTATCAATGGATGCCATCAGATGGTGTGTAGTATACAAATGCTAGTTGAACTTTATCTAGCAGCTAGCTATGAATTCTAAGAAGAAAGGTGCGATCACAGAGGGCCCAGGAATCGTCCGTAAAATAGAAAACAACAGAAACAGAAAAGTTGCAGGGTAGCGGAACCGAAGACGAGAAACTACCATACGCAAAGCGTGGCGCCGCAAAATCCCCCCAGATGTAGTAGCGACCGAGTAGACGGGCAGTACGCGCCGAGCGCCGCCTTGTCCCGATAGGACACGGTTGACCTGGCGTTGGGTGGTGGGATTCCGAGCAAAAGACGGGCCCAGCCGGTGATCGAAATCGGGACCTCTCGCACCCAAAGCGAGAATCATACCACTAGACCACTAGGCCGCTAACCTAATCTCTTCTCAAACACATGTCGCGCTTATCCCAAAACACGCAGTACACGCACGTCTGTACTACAAACGCACGCACGACGCTCCCGTCTACCTCTTCTGCGGTCTCTCCTTGTATTGGTGAGCCCTACGTCGCTCTACAGCACAAGTTACACACAGAGATGTTGTATAAAGTTATAGAGGTGTTGCACACACTACCATCCAAGTCACGGGCACACGCCCAAAACAAGCCACTCCTGTGAAAAGTGGCTGTTGCGACGCGTACACACCACATGCCAGTAGACCATTTGGTTTCTAACGCAAGCCGCAGATTGCAGTCGGCAATCGTATCACGCCGTTGTCGCAACAGTACTGTACAGCGAGACTCACCAACATTCGAGTACGTTATCAATGGATGCCATCAGATGGTGTGTAGTATACAGATGCTAGTTGAACTTTATCTAGCAGCTAGCTATGAATTCTAAGAAGAAAGGTGCGATCACAGAGGGCCCAGGAATCGTCCGTAAAATAGAAAACAACAGAAACAGAAAAGTTGCAGGGTAGCGGAACCGAAGACGAGAAACTACCATACGCAAAGCGTGGCGCCGCAAAATCCCCCCAGATGTAGTAGCGACCGAGTAGACGGGCAGTACGCGCCGAGCGCCGCCTTGTCCCGATAGGACACGGTTGACCTGGCGTTGGGTGGTGGGATTCCGAGCAAAAGACGGGCCCAGCCGGTGATCGAAACCGGGACCTCTCGCACCCAAAGCGAGAATCATACCACTAGACCACTAGGCCGCTAACCTAATCTCTTCTCAAACACATGTCGCGCTTATCCCAAAACACGCAGTACACGCACGTCTGTACTACAAACGCACGCACGACGCTCCCGTCTACCTCTTCTGCGGTCTCTCCTTGTATTGGTGAGCCCTACGTCGCTCTACAGCACAAGTTACACACAGAGATGTTGTATAAAGTTATAGAGGTGTTGCACACACTACCATCCAAGTCACGGGCACACGCCCAAAACAAGCCACTCCTGTGAAAAGTGGCTGTTGCGACGCGTACACACCACATGCCAGTAGACCATTTGGTTTCTAACGCAAGCCGCAGATTGCAGTCGGCAATCGTATCACGCCGTTGTCGCAACAGTACTGTACAGCGAGACTCACCAACATTCGAGTACGTTATCAATGGATGCCATCAGATGGTGTGTAGTATACAGATGCTAGTTGAACTTTATCTAGCAACTAGCTATGAGTTCAAAGAAGAAAGGTGCGATCACAGAGGGCCCAGGAATCGTCCGTAAAATAGAAAACAACAGAAACAGAAAAGTTGCAGGGTAGCGGAACCGAAGACGAGAAACTACCATACGCAAAGCGTGGCGCCACAAAATCCCCCCAGATGTAGTAGCGACCGAGTAGACGGGCAGTACGCGCCGAGCGCCGCCTTGTCCCGATAGGACACGGTTGACCTGGCGTTGGGTGGTGGGATTCCGAGCAAAAGACGGGCCCAGCCGGTGATCGAAATCGGGACCTCTCGCACCCAAAGCGAGAATCATACCACTAGACCACTAGGCCGCTAACCTAATCTCTTCTCAAACACATGTCGCGCTTATCCCAAAACACGCAGTACACGCACGTCTGTACTACAAACGCACGCACGACGCTCCCGTCTACCTCTTCTGCGGTCTCTCCTTGTATTGGTGAGCCCTACGTCGCTCTACAGCACAAGTTACACACAGAGATGTTGTATAAAGTTATAGAGGTGTTGCACACACTACCATCCAAGTCACGGGCACACGCCCAAAACAAGCCACTCCTGTGAAAAGTGGCTGTTGCGACGCGTACACACCACATGCCAGTAGACCATTTGGTTTCTAACGCAAGCCGCAGATTGCAGTCGGCAATCGTATCACGCCGTTGTCGCAACAGTACTGTACAGCGAGACTCACCAACATTCGAGTACGTTATCAATGGATGCCATCAGATGGTGTGTAGTATACAGATGCTAGTTGAACTTTATCTAGCAGCTAGCTATGAATTCTAAGAAGAAAGGTGCGATCACAGAGGGCCCAGGAATCGTCCGTAAAATAGAAAACAACAGAAACAGAAAAGTTGCAGGGTAGCGGAACCGAAGACGAGAAACTATCATACGCAAAGCGTGGCGCCGCAAAATCCCCCCAGATGTAGTAGCGACCGAGTAGACGGGCAGTACGCGCCGAGCGCCGCCTTGTCCCGATAGGACACGGTTGACCTGGCGTTGGGTGGTGGGATTCCGAGCAAAAGACGGGCCCAGCCGGTGATCGAAATCGGGACCTCTCGCACCCAAAGCGAGAATCATACCACTAGACCACTAGGCCGCTAACCTAATCTCTTCTCAAACACATGTCGCGCTTATCCCAAAACACGCAGTACACGCACGTCTGTACTACAAACGCACGCACGACGCTCCCGTCTACCTCTTCTGCGGTCTCTCCTTGTATTGGTGAGCCCTACGTCGCTCTACAGCACAAGTTACACACAGAGATGTTGTATAAAGTTATAGAGGTGTTGCACACACTACCATCCAAGTCACGGGCACACGCCCAAAACAAGCCACTCCTGTGAAAAGTGGCTGTTGCGACGCGTACACACCACATGCCAGTAGACCATTTGGTTTCTAACGCAAGCCGCAGATTGCAGTCGGCAATCGTATCACGCCGTTGTCGCAACAGTACTGTACAGCGAGACTCACCAACATTCGAGTACGTTATCAATGGATGCCATCAGATGGTGTGTAGTATACAGATGCTAGTTGAACTTTATCTAGCAGCTAGCTATGAATTCTAAGAAGAAAGGTGCGATCACAGAGGGCCCAGGAATCGTCCGTAAAATAGAAAACAACAGAAACAGAAAAGTTGCAGGGTAGCGGAACCGAAGACGAGAAACTATCATACGCAAAGCGTGGCGCCGCAAAATCCCCCCAGATGTAGTAGCGACCGAGTAGACGGGCAGTACGCGCCGAGCGCCGCCTTGTCCCGATAGGACACGGTTGACCTGGCGTTGGGTGGTGGGATTCCGAGCAAAAGACGGGCCCAGCCGGTGATCGAAACCGGGACCTCTCGCACCCAAAGCGAGAATCATACCACTAGACCACTAGGCCGCTAACCTAATCTCTTCTCAAACACATGTCGCGCTTATCCCAAAACACGCAGTACACGCACGTCTGTACTACAAACGCACGCACGACGCTCCCGTCTACCTCTTCTGCGGTCTCTCCTTGTATTGGTGAGCCCTACGTCGCTCTACAGCACAAGTTACACACAGAGATGTTGTATAAAGTTATAGAGGTGTTGCACACACTACCATCCAAGTCACGGGCACACGCCCAAAACAAGCCACTCCTGTGAAAAGTGGCTGTTGCGACGCGTACACACCACATGCCAGTAGACCATTTGGTTTCTAACGCAAGCCGCAGATTGCAGTCGGCAATCGTATCACGCCGTTGTCGCAACAGTACTGTACAGCGAGACTCACCAACATTCGAGTACGTTATCAATGGATGCCATCAGATGGTGTGTAGTATACAGATGCTAGTTGAACTTTATCTAGCAACTAGCTATGAGTTCAAAGAAGAAAGGTGCGATCACAGAGGGCCCAGGAATCGTCCGTAAAATAGAAAACAACAAAAACAGAAAAGTTGCAGGGTAGCGGAACCGAAGACGAGAAACTACCATACGCAAAGCGTGGCGCCGCAAAATCCCCCCAGATGTAGTAGCGACCGAGTAGACGGGCAGTACGCGCCGAGCGCCGCCTTGTCCCGATAGGACACGGTTGACCTGGCGTTGGGTGGTGGGATTCCGAGCAAAAGACGGGCCCAGCCGGTGATCGAAACCGGGACCTCTCGCACCCAAAGCGAGAATCATACCACTAGACCACTAGGCCGCTAACCTAATCTCTTCTCAAACACATGTCGCGCTTATCCCAAAACACGCAGTACACGCACGTCTGTACTACAAACGCACGCACGACGCTCCCGTCTACCTCTTCTGCGGTCTCTCATTGTATTGGTGAGCCCTACGTCGCTCTACAGCACAAGTTACACACAGAGATGTTGTATAAAGTTATAGAGGTGTTGCACACACTACCATCCAAGTCACGGGCACACGCCCAAAACAAGCCACTCCTGTGAAAAGTGGCTGTTGCGACGCGTACACACCACATGCCAGTAGACCATTTGGTTTCTAACGCAAGCCGCAGATTGCAGTCGGCAATCGTATCACGCCGTTGTCGCAACAGTACTGTACAGCGAGACTCACCAACATTCGAGTACGTTATCAATGGATGCCATCAGATGGTGTGTAGTATACAGATGCTAGTTGAACTTTATCTAGCAACTAGCTATGAGTTCAAAGAAGAAAGGTGCGATCACAGAGGGCCCAGGAATCGTCCGTAAAATAGAAAACAACAAAAACAGAAAAGTTGCAGGGTAGCGGAACCGAAGACGAGAAACTACCATACGCAAAGCGTGGCGCCGCAAAATCCCCCCAGATGTAGTAGCGACCGAGTAGACGGGCAGTACGCGCCGAGCGCCGCCTTGTCCCGATAGGACACGGTTGACCTGGCGTTGGGTGGTGGGATTCCGAGCAAAAGACGGGCCCAGCCGGTGATCGAAATCGGGACCTCTCGCACCCAAAGCGAGAATCATACCACTAGACCACTAGGCCGCTAACCTAATCTCTTCTCAAACACATGTCGCGCTTATCCCAAAACACGCAGTACACGCACGTCTGTACTACAAACGCACGCACGACGCTCCCGTCTACCTCTTCTGCGGTCTCTCCTTGTATTGGTGAGCCCTACGTCGCTCTACAGCACAAGTTACACACAGAGATGTTGTATAAAGTTATAGAGGTGTTGCACACACTACCATCCAAGTCACGGGCACACGCCCAAAACAAGCCACTCCTGTGAAAAGTGGCTGTTGCGACGCGTACACACCACATGCCAGTAGACCATTTGGTTTCTAACGCAAGCCGCAGATTGCAGTCGGCAATCGTATCACGCCGTTGTCGCAACAGTACTGTACAGCGAGACTCACCAACATTCGAGTACGTTATCAATGGATGCCATCAGATGGTGTGTAGTATACAGATGCTAGTTGAACTTTATCTAGCAACTAGCTATGAGTTCAAAGAAGAAAGGTGCGATCACAGAGGGCCCAGGAATCGTCCGTAAAATAGAAAACAACAAAAACAGAAAAGTTGCAGGGTAGCGGAACCGAAGACGAGAAACTACCATACGCAAAGCGTGGCGCCGCAAAATCCCCCCAGATGTAGTAGCGACCGAGTAGACGGGCAGTACGCGCCGAGCGCCGCCTTGTCCCGATAGGACACGGTTGACCTGGCGTTGGGTGGTGGGATTCCGAGCAAAAGACGGGCCCAGCCGGTGATCGAAATCGGGACCTCTCGCACCCAAAGCGAGAATCATACCACTAGACCACTAGGCCGCTAACCTAATCTCTTCTCAAACACATGTCGCGCTTATCCCAAAACACGCAGTACACGCACGTCTGTACTACAAACGCACGCACGACGCTCCCGTCTACCTCTTCTGCGGTCTCTCCTTGTATTGGTGAGCCCTACGTCGCTCTACAGCACAAGTTACACACAGAGATGTTGTATAAAGTTATAGAGGTGTTGCACACACTACCATCCAAGTCACGGGCACACGCCCAAAACAAGCCACTCCTGTGAAAAGTGGCTGTTGCGACGCGTACACACCACATGCCAGTAGACCATTTGGTTTCTAACGCAAGCCGCAGATTGCAGTCGGCAATCGTATCACGCCGTTGTCGCAACAGTACTGTACAGCGAGACTCACCAACATTCGAGTACGTTATCAATGGATGCCATCAGATGGTGTGTAGTATACAGATGCTAGTTGAACTTTATCTAGCAGCTAGCTATGAATTCTAAGAAGAAAGGTGCGATCACAGAGGGCCCAGGAATCGTCCGTAAAATAGAAAACAACAAAAACAGAAAAGTTGCAGGGTAGCGGAACCGAAGACGAGAAACTACCATACGCAAAGCGTGGCGCCGCAAAATCCCCCCAGATGTAGTAGCGACCGAGTAGACGGGCAGTACGCGCCGAGCGCCGCCTTGTCCCGATAGGACACGGTTGACCTGGCGTTGGGTGGTGGGATTCCGAGCAAAAGACGGGCCCAGCCGGTGATCGAAATCGGGACCTCTCGCACCCAAAGCGAGAATCATACCACTAGACCACTAGGCCGCTAACCTAATCTCTTCTCAAACACATGTCGCGCTTATCCCAAAACACGCAGTACACGCACGTCTGTACTACAAACGCACGCACGACGCTCCCGTCTACCTCTTCTGCGGTCTCTCCTTGTATTGGTGAGCCCTACGTCGCTCTACAGCACAAGTTACACACAGAGATGTTGTATAAAGTTATAGAGGTGTTGCACACACTACCATCCAAGTCACGGGCACACGCCCAAAACAAGCCACTCCTGTGAAAAGTGGCTGTTGCGACGCGTACACACCACATGCCAGTAGACCATTTGGTTTCTAACGCAAGCCGCAGATTGCAGTCGGCAATCGTATCACGCCGTTGTCGCAACAGTACTGTACAGCGAGACTCACCAACATTCGAGTACGTTATCAATGGATGCCATCAGATGGTGTGTAGTATACAGATGCTAGTTGAACTTTATCTAGCAACTAGCTATGAGTTCAAAGAAGAAAGGTGCGATCACAGAGGGCCCAGGAATCGTCCGTAAAATAGAAAACAACAAAAACAGAAAAGTTGCAGGGTAGCGGAACCGAAGACGAGAAACTATCATACGCAAAGCGTGGCGCCGCAAAATCCCCCCAGATGTAGTAGCGACCGAGTAGACGGGCAGTACGCGCCGAGCGCCGCCTTGTCCCGATAGGACACGGTTGACCTGGCGTTGGGTGGTGGGATTCCGAGCAAAAGACGGGCCCAGCCGGTGATCGAAATCGGGACCTCTCGCACCCAAAGCGAGAATCATACCACTAGACCACTAGGCCGCTAACCTAATCTCTTCTCAAACACATGTCGCGCTTATCCCAAAACACGCAGTACACGCACGTCTGTACTACAAACGCACGCACGACGCTCCCGTCTACCTCTTCTGCGGTCTCTCCTTGTATTGGTGAGCCCTACGTCGCTCTACAGCACAAGTTACACACAGAGATGTTGTATAAAGTTATAGAGGTGTTGCACACACTACCATCCAAGTCACGGGCACACGCCCAAAACAAGCCACTCCTGTGAAAAGTGGCTGTTGCGACGCGTACACACCACATGCCAGTAGACCATTTGGTTTCTAACGCAAGCCGCAGATTGCAGTCGGCAATCGTATCACGCCGTTGTCGCAACAGTACTGTACAGCGAGACTCACCAACATTCGAGTACGTTATCAATGGATGCCATCAGATGGTGTGTAGTATACAGATGCTAGTTGAACTTTATCTAGCAACTAGCTATGAGTTCAAAGAAGAAAGGTGCGATCACAGAGGGCCCAGGAATCGTCCGTAAAATAGAAAACAACAAAAACAGAAAAGTTGCAGGGTAGCGGAACCGAAGACGAGAAACTACCATACGCAAAGCGTGGCGCCGCAAAATCCCCCCAGATGTAGTAGCGACCGAGTAGACGGGCAGTACGCGCCGAGCGCCGCCTTGTCCCGATAGGACACGGTTGACCTGGCGGTGGGT
Source organism: Phytophthora tentaculata (assembly GCA_033557915.1). Classification (NCBI taxonomy): domain Eukaryota; phylum Oomycota; class Peronosporomycetes; order Peronosporales; family Peronosporaceae; genus Phytophthora; species Phytophthora tentaculata. The sequence continues at coordinate 1,768,204 of JAUCEA010000009.1, forward strand.
GGTGGGATTCCGAGCAAAAGACGGGCCCAGCCGGTGATCGAAATCGGGACCTCTCGCACCCAAAGCGAGAATCATACCACTAGACCACTAGGCCGCTAACCTAATCTCTTCTCAAACACATGTCGCGCTTATCCCAAAACACGCAGTACACGCACGTCTGTACTACAAACGCACGCACGACGCTCCCGTCTACCTCTTCTGCGGTCTCTCCTTGTATTGGTGAGCCCTACGTCGCTCTACAGCACAAGTTACACACAGAGATGTTGTATAAAGTTATAGAGGTGTTGCACACACTACCATCCAAGTCACGGGCACACGCCCAAAACAAGCCACTCCTGTGAAAAGTGGCTGTTGCGACGCGTACACACCACATGCCAGTAGACCATTTGGTTTCTAACGCAAGCCGCAGATTGCAGTCGGCAATCGTATCACGCCGTTGTCGCAACAGTACTGTACAGCGAGACTCACCAACATTCGAGTACGTTATCAATGGATGCCATCAGATGGTGTGTAGTATACAGATGCTAGTTGAACTTTATCTAGCAGCTAGCTATGAATTCTAAGAAGAAAGGTGCGATCACAGAGGGCCCAGGAATCGTCCGTAAAATAGAAAACAACAAAAACAGAAAAGTTGCAGGGTAGCGGAACCGAAGACGAGAAACTACCATACGCAAAGCGTGGCGCCGCAAAATCCCCCCAGATGTAGTAGCGACCGAGTAGACGGGCAGTACGCGCCGAGCGCCGCCTTGTCCCGATAGGACACGGTTGACCTGGCGTTGGGTGGTGGGATTCCGAGCAAAAGACGGGCCCAGCCGGTGATCGAAATCGGGACCTCTCGCACCCAAAGCGAGAATCATACCACTAGACCACTAGGCCGCTAACCTAATCTCTTCTCAAACACATGTCGCGCTTATCCCAAAACACGCAGTACACGCACGTCTGTACTACAAACGCACGCACGACGCTCCCGTCTACCTCTTCTGCGGTCTCTCCTTGTATTGGTGAGCCCTACGTCGCTCTACAGCACAAGTTACACACAGAGATGTTGTATAAAGTTATAGAGGTGTTGCACACACTACCATCCAAGTCACGGGCACACGCCCAAAACAAGCCACTCCTGTGAAAAGTGGCTGTTGCGACGCGTACACACCACATGCCAGTAGACCATTTGGTTTCTAACGCAAGCCGCAGATTGCAGTCGGCAATCGTATCACGCCGTTGTCGCAACAGTACTGTACAGCGAGACTCACCAACATTCGAGTACGTTATCAATGGATGCCATCAGATGGTGTGTAGTATACAGATGCTAGTTGAACTTTATCTAGCAACTAGCTATGAGTTCAAAGAAGAAAGGTGCGATCACAGAGGGCCCAGGAATCGTCCGTAAAATAGAAAACAACAAAAACAGAAAAGTTGCAGGGTAGCGGAACCGAAGACGAGAAACTACCATACGCAAAGCGTGGCGCCGCAAAATCCCCCCAGATGTAGTAGCGACCGAGTAGACGGGCAGTACGCGCCGAGCGCCGCCTTGTCCCGATAGGACACGGTTGACCTGGCGTTGGGTGGTGGGATTCCGAGCAAAAGACGGGCCCAGCCGGTGATCGAAATCGGGACCTCTCGCACCCAAAGCGAGAATCATACCACTAGACCACTAGGCCGCTAACCTAATCTCTTCTCAAACACATGTCGCGCTTATCCCAAAACACGCAGTACACGCACGTCTGTACTACAAACGCACGCACGACGCTCCCGTCTACCTCTTCTGCGGTCTCTCCTTGTATTGGTGAGCCCTACGTCGCTCTACAGCACAAGTTACACACAGAGATGTTGTATAAAGTTATAGAGGTGTTGCACACACTACCATCCAAGTCACGGGCACACGCCCAAAACAAGCCACTCCTGTGAAAAGTGGCTGTTGCGACGCGTACACACCACATGCCAGTAGACCATTTGGTTTCTAACGCAAGCCGCAGATTGCAGTCGGCAATCGTATCACGCCGTTGTCGCAACAGTACTGTACAGCGAGACTCACCAACATTCGAGTACGTTATCAATGGATGCCATCAGATGGTGTGTAGTATACAGATGCTAGTTGAACTTTATCTAGCAGCTAGCTATGAATTCTAAGAAGAAAGGTGCGATCACAGAGGGCCCAGGAATCGTCCGTAAAATAGAAAACAACAAAAACAGAAAAGTTGCAGGGTAGCGGAACCGAAGACGAGAAACTACCATACGCAAAGCGTGGCGCCGCAAAATCCCCCCAGATGTAGTAGCGACCGAGTAGACGGGCAGTACGCGCCGAGCGCCGCCTTGTCCCGATAGGACACGGTTGACCTGGCGTTGGGTGGTGGGATTCCGAGCAAAAGACGGGCCCAGCCGGTGATCGAAATCGGGACCTCTCGCACCCAAAGCGAGAATCATACCACTAGACCACTAGGCCGCTAACCTAATCTCTTCTCAAACACATGTCGCGCTTATCCCAAAACACGCAGTACACGCACGTCTGTACTACAAACGCACGCACGACGCTCCCGTCTACCTCTTCTGCGGTCTCTCCTTGTATTGGTGAGCCCTACGTCGCTCTACAGCACAAGTTACACACAGAGATGTTGTATAAAGTTATAGAGGTGTTGCACACACTACCATCCAAGTCACGGGCACACGCCCAAAACAAGCCACTCCTGTGAAAAGTGGCTGTTGCGACGCGTACACACCACATGCCAGTAGACCATTTGGTTTCTAACGCAAGCCGCAGATTGCAGTCGGCAATCGTATCACGCCGTTGTCGCAACAGTACTGTACAGCGAGACTCACCAACATTCGAGTACGTTATCAATGGATGCCATCAGATGGTGTGTAGTATACAGATGCTAGTTGAACTTTATCTAGCAACTAGCTATGAGTTCAAAGAAGAAAGGTGCGATCACAGAGGGCCCAGGAATCGTCCGTAAAATAGAAAACAACAAAAACAGAAAAGTTGCAGGGTAGCGGAACCGAAGACGAGAAACTATCATACGCAAAGCGTGGCGCCGCAAAATCCCCCCAGATGTAGTAGCGACCGAGTAGACGGGCAGTACGCGCCGAGCGCCGCCTTGTCCCGATAGGACACGGTTGACCTGGCGTTGGGTGGTGGGATTCCGAGCAAAAGACGGGCCCAGCCGGTGATCGAAATCGGGACCTCTCGCACCCAAAGCGAGAATCATACCACTAGACCACTAGGCCGCTAACCTAATCTCTTCTCAAACACATGTCGCGCTTATCCCAAAACACGCAGTACACGCACGTCTGTACTACAAACGCACGCACGACGCTCCCGTCTACCTCTTCTGCGGTCTCTCCTTGTATTGGTGAGCCCTACGTCGCTCTACAGCACAAGTTACACACAGAGATGTTGTATAAAGTTATAGAGGTGTTGCACACACTACCATCCAAGTCACGGGCACACGCCCAAAACAAGCCACTCCTGTGAAAAGTGGCTGTTGCGACGCGTACACACCACATGCCAGTAGACCATTTGGTTTCTAACGCAAGCCGCAGATTGCAGTCGGCAATCGTATCACGCCGTTGTCGCAACAGTACTGTACAGCGAGACTCACCAACATTCGAGTACGTTATCAATGGATGCCATCAGATGGTGTGTAGTATACAGATGCTAGTTGAACTTTATCTAGCAGCTAGCTATGAGTTCAAAGAAGAAAGGTGCGATCACAGAGGGCCCAGGAATCGTCCGTAAAATAGAAAACAACAAAAACAGAAAAGTTGCAGGGTAGCGGAACCGAAGACGAGAAACTACCATACGCAAAGCGTGGCGCCGCAAAATCCCCCCAGATGTAGTAGCGACCGAGTAGACGGGCAGTACGCGCCGAGCGCCGCCTTGTCCCGATAGGACACGGTTGACCTGGCGGTGGGTGGTGGGATTCCGAGCAAAAGACGGGCCCAGCCGGTGATCGAAATCGGGACCTCTCGCACCCAAAGCGAGAATCATACCACTAGACCACTAGGCCGCTAACCTAATCTCTTCTCAAACACATGTCGCGCTTATCCCAAAACACGCAGTACACGCACGTCTGTACTACAAACGCACGCACGACGCTCCCGTCTACCTCTTCTGCGGTCTCTCCTTGTATTGGTGAGCCCTACGTCGCTCTACAGCACAAGTTACACACAGAGATGTTGTATAAAGTTATAGAGGTGTTGCACACACTACCATCCAAGTCACGGGCACACGCCCAAAACAAGCCACTCCTGTGAAAAGTGGCTGTTGCGACGCGTACACACCACATGCCAGTAGACCATTTGGTTTCTAACGCAAGCCGCAGATTGCAGTCGGCAATCGTATCACGCCGTTGTCGCAACAGTACTGTACAGCGAGACTCACCAACATTCGAGTACGTTATCAATGGATGCCATCAGATGGTGTGTAGTATACAGATGCTAGTTGAACTTTATCTAGCAGCTAGCTATGAATTCTAAGAAGAAAGGTGCGATCACAGAGGGCCCAGGAATCGTCCGTAAAATAGAAAACAACAAAAACAGAAAAGTTGCAGGGTAGCGGAACCGAAGACGAGAAACTACCATACGCAAAGCGTGGCGCCGCAAAATCCCCCCAGATGTAGTAGCGACCGAGTAGACGGGCAGTACGCGCCGAGCGCCGCCTTGTCCCGATAGGACACGGTTGACCTGGCGTTGGGTGGTGGGATTCCGAGCAAAAGACGGGCCCAGCCGGTGATCGAAATCGGGACCTCTCGCACCCAAAGCGAGAATCATACCACTAGACCACTAGGCCGCTAACCTAATCTCTTCTCAAACACATGTCGCGCTTATCCCAAAACACGCAGTACACGCACGTCTGTACTACAAACGCACGCACGACGCTCCCGTCTACCTCTTCTGCGGTCTCTCCTTGTATTGGTGAGCCCTACGTCGCTCTACAGCACAAGTTACACACAGAGATGTTGTATAAAGTTATAGAGGTGTTGCACACACTACCATCCAAGTCACGGGCACACGCCCAAAACAAGCCACTCCTGTGAAAAGTGGCTGTTGCGACGCGTACACACCACATGCCAGTAGACCATTTGGTTTCTAACGCAAGCCGCAGATTGCAGTCGGCAATCGTATCACGCCGTTGTCGCAACAGTACTGTACAGCGAGACTCACCAACATTCGAGTACGTTATCAATGGATGCCATCAGATGGTGTGTAGTATACAGATGCTAGTTGAACTTTATCTAGCAACTAGCTATGAATTCTAAGAAGAAAGGTGCGATCACAGAGGGCCCAGGAATCGTCCGTAAAATAGAAAACAACAAAAACAGAAAAGTTGCAGGGTAGCGGAACCGAAGACGAGAAACTACCATACGCAAAGCGTGGCGCCGCAAAATCCCCCCAGATGTAGTAGCGACCGAGTAGACGGGCAGTACGCGCCGAGCGCCGCCTTGTCCCGATAGGACACGGTTGACCTGGCGTTGGGTGGTGGGATTCCGAGCAAAAGACGGGCCCAGCCGGTGATCGAAATCGGGACCTCTCGCACCCAAAGCGAGAATCATACCACTAGACCACTAGGCCGCTAACCTAATCTCTTCTCAAACACATGTCGCGCTTATCCCAAAACACGCAGTACACGCACGTCTGTACTACAAACGCACGCACGACGCTCCCGTCTACCTCTTCTGCGGTCTCTCCTTGTATTGGTGAGCCCTACGTCGCTCTACAGCACAAGTTACACACAGAGATGTTGTATAAAGTTATAGAGGTGTTGCACACACTACCATCCAAGTCACGGGCACACGCCCAAAACAAGCCACTCCTGTGAAAAGTGGCTGTTGCGACGCGTACACACCACATGCCAGTAGACCATTTGGTTTCTAACGCAAGCCGCAGATTGCAGTCGGCAATCGTATCACGCCGTTGTCGCAACAGTACTGTACAGTGAGACTCACCAACATTCGAGTACGTTATCAATGGATGCCATCAGATGGTGTGTAGTATACAGATGCTAGTTGAACTTTATCTAGCAACTAGCTATGAGTTCAAAGAAGAAAGGTGCGATCACAGAGGGCCCAGGAATCGTCCGTAAAATAGAAAACAACAAAAACAGAAAAGTTGCAGGGTAGCGGAACCGAAGACGAGAAACTACCATACGCAAAGCGTGGCGCCGCAAAATCCCCCCAGATGTAGTAGCGACCGAGTAGACGGGCAGTACGCGCCGAGCGCCGCCTTGTCCCGATAGGACACGGTTGACCTGGCGTTGGGTGGTGGGATTCCGAGCAAAAGACGGGCCCAGCCGGTGATCGAAATCGGGACCTCTCGCACCCAAAGCGAGAATCATACCACTAGACCACTAGGCCGCTAACCTAATCTCTTCTCACACACATGTCGCGCTTATCCCAAAACACGCAGTACACGCACGTCTGTACTACAAACGCACGCACGACGCTCCCGTCTACCTCTTCTGCGGTCTCTCCTTGTATTGGTGAGCCCTACGTCGCTCTACAGCACAAGTTACACACAGAGATGTTGTATAAAGTTATAGAGGTGTTGCACACACTACCATCCAAGTCACGGGCACACGCCCAAAACAAGCCACTCCTGTGAAAAGTGGCTGTTGCGACGCGTACACACCACATGCCAGTAGACCATTTGGTTTCTAACGCAAGCCGCAGATTGCAGTCGGCAATCGTATCACGCCGTTGTCGCAACAGTACTGTACAGCGAGACTCACCAACATTCGAGTACGTTATCAATGGATGCCATCAGATGGTGTGTAGTATACAGATGCTAGTTGAACTTTATCTAGCAACTAGCTATGAGTTCAAAGAAGAAAGGTGCGATCACAGAGGGCCCAGGAATCGTCCGTAAAATAGAAAACAACAAAAACAGAAAAGTTGCAGGGTAGCGGAACCGAAGACGAGAAACTACCATACGCAAAGCGTGGCGCCGCAAAATCCCCCCAGATGTAGTAGCGACCGAGTAGACGGGCAGTACGCGCCGAGCGCCGCCTTGTCCCGATAGGACACGGTTGACCTGGCGTTGGGTGGTGGGATTCCGAGCAAAAGACGGGCCCAGCCGGTGATCGAAATCGGGACCTCTCGCACCCAAAGCGAGAATCATACCACTAGACCACTAGGCCGCTAACCTAATCTCTTCTCACACACATGTCGCGCTTATCCCAAAACACGCAGTACACGCACGTCTGTACTACAAACGCACGCACGACGCTCCCGTCTACCTCTTCTGCGGTCTCTCCTTGTATTGGTGAGCCCTACGTCGCTCTACAGCACAAGTTACACACAGAGATGTTGTATAAAGTTATAGAGGTGTTGCACACACTACCATCCAAGTCACGGGCACACGCCCAAAACAAGCCACTCCTGTGAAAAGTGGCTGTTGCGACGCGTACACACCACATGCCAGTAGACCATTTGGTTTCTAATGCAAGCCGCAGATTGCAGTCGGCAATCGTATCACGCCGTTGTCGCAACAGTACTGTACAGCGAGACTCACCAACATTCGAGTACGTTATCAATGGATGCCATCAGATGGTGTGTAGTATACAGATGCTAGTTGAACTTTATCTAGCAACTAGCTATGAGTTCAAAGAAGAAAGGTGCGATCACAGAGGGCCCAGGAATCGTCCGTAAAATAGAAAACAACAAAAACAGAAAAGTTGCAGGGTAGCGGAACCGAAGACGAGAAACTACCATACGCAAAGCGTGGCGCCGCAAAATCCCCCCAGATGTAGTAGCGACCGAGTAGACGGGCAGTACGCGCCGAGCGCCGCCTTGTCCCGATAGGACACGGTTGACCTGGCGTTGGGTGGTGGGATTCCGAGCAAAAGACGGGCCCAGCCGGTGATCGAAATCGGGACCTCTCGCACCCAAAGCGAGAATCATACCACTAGACCACTAGGCCGCTAACCTAATCTCTTCTCAAACACATGTCGCGCTTATCCCAAAACACGCAGTACACGCACGTCTGTACTACAAACGCACGCACGACGCTCCCGTCTACCTCTTCTGCGGTCTCTCCTTGTATTGGTGAGCCCTACGTCGCTCTACAGCACAAGTTACACACAGAGATGTTGTATAAAGTTATAGAGGTGTTGCACACACTACCATCCAAGTCACGGGCACACGCCCAAAACAAGCCACTCCTGTGAAAAGTGGCTGTTGCGACGCGTACACACCACATGCCAGTAGACCATTTGGTTTCTAATGCAAGCCGCAGATTGCAGTCGGCAATCGTATCACGCCGTTGTCGCAACAGTACTGTACAGCGAGACTCACCAACATTCGAGTACGTTATCAATGGATGCCGTCAGATGGTGTGTAGTATACAGATGCTAGTTGAACTTTATCTAGCAACTAGCTATGAGTTCAAAGAAGAAAGGTGCGATCACAGAGGGCCCAGGAATCGTCCGTAAAATAGAAAACAACAAAAACAGAAAAGTTGCAGGGTAGCGGAACCGAAGACGAGAAACTACCATACGCAAAGCGTGGCGCCGCAAAATCCCCCCAGATGTAGTAGCGACCGAGTAGACGGGCAGTACGCGCCGAGCGCCGCCTTGTCCCGATAGGACACGGTTGACCTGGCGTTGGGTGGTGGGATTCCGAGCAAAAGACGGGCCCAGCCGGTGATCGAAATCGGGACCTCTCGCACCCAAAGCGAGAATCATACCACTAGACCACTAGGCCGCTAACCTAATCTCTTCTCAAACACATGTCGCGCTTATCCCAAAACACGCAGTACACGCACGTCTGTACTACAAACGCACGCACGACGCTCCCGTCTACCTCTTCTGCGGTCTCTCCTTGTATTGGTGAGCCCTACGTCGCTCTACAGCACAAGTTACACACAGAGATGTTGTATAAAGTTATAGAGGTGTTGCACACACTACCATCCAAGTCACGGGCACACGCCCAAAACAAGCCACTCCTGTGAAAAGTGGCTGTTGCGACGCGTACACACCACATGCCAGTAGACCATTTGGTTTCTAATGCAAGCCGCAGATTGCAGTCGGCAATCGTATCACGCCGTTGTCGCAACAGTACTGTACAGCGAGACTCACCAACATTCGAGTACGTTATCAATGGATGCCGTCAGATGGTGTGTAGTATACAGATGCTAGTTGAACTTTATCTAGCAACTAGCTATGAGTTCAAAGAAGAAAGGTGCGATCACAGAGGGCCCAGGAATCGTCCGTAAAATAGAAAACAACAAAAACAGAAAAGTTGCAGGGTAGCGGAACCGAAGACGAGAAACTACCATACGCAAAGCGTGGCGCCGCAAAATCCCCCCAGATGTAGTAGCGACCGAGTAGACGGGCAGTACGCGCCGAGCGCCGCCTTGTCCCGATAGGACACGGTTGACCTGGCGTTGGGTGGTGGGATTCCGAGCAAAAGACGGGCCCAGCCGGTGATCGAAATCGGGACCTCTCGCACCCAAAGCGAGAATCATACCACTAGACCACTAGGCCGCTAACCTAATCTCTTCTCAAACACATGTCGCGCTTATCCCAAAACACGCAGTACACGCACGTCTGTACTACAAACGCACGCACGACGCTCCCGTCTACCTCTTCTGCGGTCTCTCCTTGTATTGGTGAGCCCTACGTCGCTCTACAGCACAAGTTACACACAGAGATGTTGTATAAAGTTATAGAGGTGTTGCACACACTACCATCCAAGTCACGGGCACACGCCCAAAACAAGCCACTCCTGTGAAAAGTGGCTGTTGCGACGCGTACACACCACATGCCAGTAGACCATTTGGTTTCTAATGCAAGCCGCAGATTGCAGTCGGCAATCGTATCACGCCGTTGTCGCAACAGTACTGTACAGCGAGACTCACCAACATTCGAGTACGTTATCAATGGATGCCATCAGATGGTGTGTAGTATACAGATGCTAGTTGAACTTTATCTAGCAACTAGCTATGAGTTCAAAGAAGAAAGGTGCGATCACAGAGGGCCCAGGAATCGTCCGTAAAATAGAAAACAACAAAAACAGAAAAGTTGCAGGGTAGCGGAACCGAAGACGAGAAACTACCATACGCAAAGCGTGGCGCCGCAAAATCCCCCCAGATGTAGTAGCGACCGAGTAGACGGGCAGTACGCGCCGAGCGCCGCCTTGTCCCGATAGGACACGGTTGACCTGGCGTTGGGTGGTGGGATTCCGAGCAAAAGACGGGCCCAGCCGGTGATCGAAATCGGGACCTCTCGCACCCAAAGCGAGAATCATACCACTAGACCACTAGGCCGCTAACCTAATCTCTTCTCAAACACATGTCGCGCTTATCCCAAAACACGCAGTACACGCACGTCTGTACTACAAACGCACGCACGACGCTCCCGTCTACCTCTTCTGCGGTCTCTCCTTGTATTGGTGAGCCCTACGTCGCTCTACAGCACAAGTTACACACAGAGATGTTGTATAAAGTTATAGAGGTGTTGCACACACTACCATTCAAGTCACGGGCACACGCCCAAAACAAGCCACTCCTGTGAAAAGTGGCTGTTGCGACGCGTACACACCACATGCCAGTAGACCATTTGGTTTCTAACGCAAGCCGCAGATTGCAGTCGGCAATCGTATCACGCCGTTGTCGCAACAGTACTGTACAGCGAGACTCACCAACATTCGAGTACGTTATCAATGGATGCCATCAGATGGTGTGTAGTATACAGATGCTAGTTGAACTTTATCTAGCAACTAGCTATGAATTCTAAGAAGAAAGGTGCGATCACAGAGGGTCCAGGAATCGTCCGTAAAATAGAAAACAACAAAAACAGAAAAGTTGCAGGGTAGCGGAACCGAAGACGAGAGAGAAACTACCATACGCAAAGCGTGGCGCCGCAAAATCCCCCCAGATGTAGTAGCGACCGAGTAGACGGGCAGTACGCGCCGAGCGCCGCCTTGTCCCGATAGGACACGGTTGACCTGGCGTTGGGTGGTGGGATTCCGAGCAAAAGACGGGCCCAGCCGGTGATCGAAATCGGGACCTCTCGCACCCAAAGCGAGAATCATACCACTAGACCACTAGGCCGCTAACCTAATCTCTTCTCAAACACATGTCGCGCTTACCCCAAAACACGCAGTACACGCACGTCTGTACTACAAACGCACGCACGACGCTCCCGTCTACCTCTTCTGCGGTCTCTCCTTGTATTGGTGAGCCCTACGTCGCTCTACAGCACAAGTTACACACAGAGATGTTGTATAAAGTTATAGAGGTGTTGCACACACTACCATCCAAGTCACGGGCACACGCCCAAAACAAGCCACTCCTGTGAAAAGTGGCTGTTGCGACGCGTACACACCACATGCCAGTAGACCATTTGGTTTCTAACGCAAGCCGCAGATTGCAGTCGGCAATCGTATCACGCCGTTGTCGCAACAGTACTGTACAGCGAGACTCACCAACATTCGAGTACGTTATCAATGGATGCCATCAGATGGTGTGTAGTATACAGATGCTAGTTGAACTTTATCTAGCAACTAGCTATGAATTCTAAGAAGAAAGGTGCGATCACAGAGGGTCCAGGAATCGTCCGTAAAATAGAAAACAACAAAAACAGAAAAGTTGCAGGGTAGCGGAACCGAAGACGAGAGAGAAACTACCATACGCAAAGCGTGGCGCCGCAAAATCCCCCCAGATGTAGTAGCGACCGAGTAGACGGGCAGTACGCGCCGAGCGCCGCCTTGTCCCGATAGGACACGGTTGACCTGGCGTTGGGTGGTGGGATTCCGAGCAAAAGACGGGCCCAGCCGGTGATCGAAATCGGGACCTCTCGCACCCAAAGCGAGAATCATACCACTAGACCACTAGGCCGCTAACCTAATCTCTTCTCAAACACATGTCGCGCTTATCCCAAAACACGCAGTACACGCACGTCTGTACTACAAACGCACGCACGACGCTCCCGTCTACCTCTTCTGCGGTCTCTCCTTGTATTGGTGAGCCCTACGTCGCTCTACAGCACAAGTTACACACAGAGATGTTGTATAAAGTTATAGAGGTGTTGCACACACTACCATCCAAGTCACGGGCACACGCCCAAAACAAGCCACTCCTGTGAAAAGTGGCTGTTGCGACGCGTACACACCACATGCCAGTAGACCATTTGGTTTCTAACGCAAGCCGCAGATTGCAGTCGGCAATCGTATCACGCCGTTGTCGCAACAGTACTGTACAGCGAGACTCACCAACATTCGAGTACGTTATCAATGGATGCCATCAGATGGTGTGTAGTATACAGATGCTAGTTGAACTTTATCTAGCAGCTAGCTATGAATTCTAAGAAGAAAGGTGCGATCACAGAGGGCCCAGGAATCGTCCGTAAAATAGAAAACAACAAAAACAGAAAAGTTGCAGGGTAGCGGAACCGGAGACGAGAAACTACCATACGCAAAGCGTGGCGCCGCAAAATCCCCCCAGATGTAGTAGCGACCGAGTAGACGGGCAGTACGCGCCGAGCGCCGCCTTGTCCCGATAGGACACGGTTGACCTGGCGTTGGGTGGTGGGATTCCGAGCAAAAGACGGGCCCAGCCGGTGATCGAAATCGGGACCTCTCGCACCCAAAGCGAGAATCATACCACTAGACCACTAGGCCGCTAACCTAATCTCTTCTCAAACACATGTCGCGCTTATCCCAAAACACGCAGTACACGCACGTCTGTACTACAAACGCACGCACGACGCTCCCGTCTACCTCTTCTGCGGTCTCTCCTTGTATTGGTGAGCCCTACGTCGCTCTACAGCACAAGTTACACACAGAGATGTTGTATAAAGTTATAGAGGTGTTGCACACACTACCATCCAAGTCACGGGCACACGCCCAAAACAAGCCACTCCTGTGAAAAGTGGCTGTTGCGACGCGTACACACCACATGCCAGTAGACCATTTGGTTTCTAACGCAAGCCGCAGATTGCAGTCGGCAATCGTATCACGCCGTTGTCGCAACAGTACTGTACAGCGAGACTCACCAACATTCGAGTACGTTATCAATGGATGCCATCAGATGGTGTGTAGTATACAGATGCTAGTTGAACTTTATCTAGCAGCTAGCTATGAATTCTAAGAAGAAAGGTGCGATCACAGAGGGCCCAGGAATCGTCCGTAAAATAGAAAACAACAAAAACAGAAAAGTTGCAGGGTAGCGGAACCGGAGACGAGAAACTACCATACGCAAAGCGTGGCGCCGCAAAATCCCCCCAGATGTAGTAGCGACCGAGTAGACGGGCAGTACGCGCCGAGCGCCGCCTTGTCCCGATAGGACACGGTTGACCTGGCGTTGGGTGGTGGGATTCCGAGCAAAAGACGGGCCCAGCCGGTGATCGAAATCGGGACCTCTCGCACCCAAAGCGAGAATCATACCACTAGACCACTAGGCCGCTAACCTAATCTCTTCTCAAACACATGTCGCGCTTATCCCAAAACACGCAGTACACGCACGTCTGTACTACAAACGCACGCACGACGCTCCCGTCTACCTCTTCTGCGGTCTCTCCTTGTATTGGTGAGCCCTACGTCGCTCTACAGCACAAGTTACACACAGAGATGTTGTATAAAGTTATAGAGGTGTTGCACACACTACCATCCAAGTCACGGGCACACGCCCAAAACAAGCCACTCCTGTGAAAAGTGGCTGTTGCGACGCGTACACACCACATGCCAGTAGACCATTTGGTTTCTAACGCAAGCCGCAGATTGCAGTCGGCAATCGTATCACGCCGTTGTCGCAACAGTACTGTACAGCGAGACTCACCAACATTCGAGTACGTTATCAATGGATGCCATCAGATGGTGTGTAGTATACAGATGCTAGTTGAACTTTATCTAGCAGCTAGCTATGAATTCTAAGAAGAAAGGTGCGATCACAGAGGGCCCAGGAATCGTCCGTAAAATAGAAAACAACAAAAACAGAAAAGTTGCAGGGTAGCGGAACCGGAGACGAGAAACTACCATACGCAAAGCGTGGCGCCGCAAAATCCCCCCAGATGTAGTAGCGACCGAGTAGACGGGCAGTACGCGCCGAGCGCCGCCTTGTCCCGATAGGACACGGTTGACCTGGCGTTGGGTGGTGGGATTCCGAGCAAAAGACGGGCCCAGCCGGTGATCGAAATCGGGACCTCTCGCACCCAAAGCGAGAATCATACCACTAGACCACTAGGCCGCTAACCTAATCTCTTCTCAAACACATGTCGCGCTTATCCCAAAACACGCAGTACACGCACGTCTGTACTACAAACGCACGCACGACGCTCCCGTCTACCTCTTCTGCGGTCTCTCCTTGTATTGGTGAGCCCTACGTCGCTCTACAGCACAAGTTACACACAGAGATGTTGTATAAAGTTATAGAGGTGTTGCACACACTACCATCCAAGTCACGGGCACACGCCCAAAACAAGCCACTCCTGTGAAAAGTGGCTGTTGCGACGCGTACACACCACATGCCAGTAGACCATTTGGTTTCTAACGCAAGCCGCAGATTGCAGTCGGCAATCGTATCACGCCGTTGTCGCAACAGTACTGTACAGCGAGACTCACCAACATTCGAGTACGTTATCAATGGATGCCATCAGATGGTGTGTAGTATACAGATGCTAGTTGAACTTTATCTAGCAGCTAGCTATGAATTCTAAGAAGAAAGGTGCGATCACAGAGGGCCCAGGAATCGTCCGTAAAATAGAAAACAACAAAAACAGAAAAGTTGCAGGGTAGCGGAACCGGAGACGAGAAACTACCATACGCAAAGCGTGGCGCCGCAAAATCCCCCCAGATGTAGTAGCGACCGAGTAGACGGGCAGTACGCGCCGAGCGCCGCCTTGTCCCGATAGGACACGGTTGACCTGGCGTTGGGTGGTGGGATTCCGAGCAAAAGACGGGCCCAGCCGGTGATCGAAATCGGGACCTCTCGCACCCAAAGCGAGAATCATACCACTAGACCACTAGGCCGCTAACCTAATCTCTTCTCAAACACATGTCGCGCTTATCCCAAAACACGCAGTACACGCACGTCTGTACTACAAACGCACGCACGACGCTCCCGTCTACCTCTTCTGCGGTCTCTCCTTGTATTGGTGAGCCCTACGTCGCTCTACAGCATAAGTTACACACAGAGATGTTGTATAAAGTTATAGAGGTGTTGCACACACTACCATCCAAGTCACGGGCACACGCCCAAAACAAGCCACTCCTGTGAAAAGTGGCTGTTGCGACGCGTACACACCACATGCCAGTAGACCATTTGGTTTCTAACGCAAGCCGCAGATTGCAGTCGGCAATCGTATCACGCCGTTGTCGCAACAGTACTGTACAGCGAGACTCACCAACATTCAAGTACGTTATCAATGGATGCCATCAGATGGTGTGTAGTATACAAATGCTAGTTGAACTTTATCTAGCAGCTAGTTATGAATTCTAAGAATAAAGGTGCGATCACAGAGGGCCCAGGAATCGTCCGTAAAATAGAAAACAACAAAAACAGAAAAGTTGCAGGGTAGCGGAACCGAAGACGAGAAACTACCATACGCAAAGCGTGGCGCCGCAAAATCCCCCCAGATGTAGTAGCGACCGAGTAGACGGGCAGTACGCGCCGAGCGCCGCCTTGTCCCGATAGGACACGGTTGACCTGGCGTTGGGTGGTGAGATTCCGAGCAAAAGACGGGCCCAGCCGGTGATCGAAATCGGGACCTCTCGCACCCAAAGCGAGAATCATACCACTAGACCACTAGGCCGCTAACCTAATCTCTTCTCAAACACATGTCGCGCTTATCCCAAAACACGCAGTACACGCACGTCTGTACTACAAACGCACGCACGACGCTCCCGTCTACCTCTTCTGCGGTCTCTCCTTGTATTGGTGAGCCCTACGTCGCTCTACAGCATAAGTTACACACAGAGATGTTGTATAAAGTTATAGAGGTGTTGCACACACTACCATCCAAGTCACGGGCACACGCCCAAAACAAGCCACTCCTGTGAAAAGTGGCTGTTGCGACGCGTACACACCACATGCCAGTAGACCATTTGGTTTCTAACGCAAGCCGCAGATTGCAGTCGGCAATCGTATCACGCCGTTGTCGCAACAGTACTGTACAGCGAGACTCACCAACATTCGAGTACGTTATCAATGGATGCCATCAGATGGTGTGTAGTATACAGATGCTAGTTGAACTTTATCTAGCAACTAGCTATGAATTCTAAGAAGAAAGGTGCGATCACAGAGGGTCCAGGAATCGTCCGTAAAATAGAAAACAACAAAAACAGAAAAGTTG
Organism: Phytophthora tentaculata; assembly: GCA_033557915.1. Lineage (NCBI taxonomy): Eukaryota > Oomycota > Peronosporomycetes > Peronosporales > Peronosporaceae > Phytophthora > Phytophthora tentaculata. The sequence goes on from JAUCEA010000009.1 coordinate 1,784,486, forward strand.
CAGGGTAGCGGAACCGAAGACGAGAAACTACCATACGCAAAGCGTGGCGCCGCAAAATCCCCCCAGATGTAGTAGCGACCGAGTAGACGGGCAGTACGCGCCGAGCGCCGCCTTGTCCCGATAGGACACGGTTGACCTGGCGTTGGGTGGTGGGATTCCGAGCAAAAGACGGGCCCAGCCGGTGATCGAAATCGGGACCTCTCGCACCCAAAGCGAGAATCATACCACTAGACCACTAGGCCGCTAACCTAATCTCTTCTCAAACACATGTCGCGCTTACCCCAAAACACGCAGTACACGCACGTCTGTACTACAAACGCACGCACGACGCTCCCGTCTACCTCTTCTGCGGTCTCTCCTTGTATTGGTGAGCCCTACGTCGCTCTACAGCACAAGTTACACACAGAGATGTTGTATAAAGTTATAGAGGTGTTGCACACACTACCATTCAAGTCACGGGCACACGCCCAAAACAAGCCACTCCTGTGAAAAGTGGCTGTTGCGACGCGTACACACCACATGCCAGTAGACCATTTGGTTTCTAACGCAAGCCGCAGATTGCAGTCGGCAATCGTATCACGCCGTTGTCGCAACAGTACTGTACAGCGAGACTCACCAACATTCGAGTACGTTATCAATGGATGCCATCAGATGGTGTGTAGTATACAGATGCTAGTTGAACTTTATCTAGCAACTAGCTATGAATTCTAAGAAGAAAGGTGCGATCACAGAGGGTCCAGGAATCGTCCGTAAAATAGAAAACAACAAAAACAGAAAAGTTGCAGGGTAGCGGAACCGAAGACGAGAGAGAAACTACCATACGCAAAGCGTGGCGCCGCAAAATCCCCCCAGATGTAGTAGCGACCGAGTAGACGGGCAGTACGCGCCGAGCGCCGCCTTGTCCCGATAGGACACGGTTGACCTGGCGTTGGGTGGTGGGATTCCGAGCAAAAGACGGGCCCAGCCGGTGATCGAAATCGGGACCTCTCGCACCCAAAGCGAGAATCATACCACTAGACCACTAGGCCGCTAACCTAATCTCTTCTCAAACACATGTCGCGCTTATCCCAAAACACGCAGTACACGCACGTCTGTACTACAAACGCACGCACGACGCTCCCGTCTACCTCTTCTGCGGTCTCTCCTTGTATTGGTGAGCCCTACGTCGCTCTACAGCACAAGTTACACACAGAGATGTTGTATAAAGTTATAGAGGTGTTGCACACACTACCATCCAAGTCACGGGCACACGCCCAAAACAAGCCACTCCTGTGAAAAGTGGCTGTTGCGACGCGTACACACCACATGCCAGTAGACCATTTGGTTTCTAACGCAAGCCGCAGATTGCAGTCGGCAATCGTATCACGCCGTTGTCGCAACAGTACTGTACAGCGAGACTCACCAACATTCGAGTACGTTATCAATGGATGCCATCAGATGGTGTGTAGTATACAGATGCTAGTTGAACTTTATCTAGCAGCTAGCTATGAATTCTAAGAAGAAAGGTGCGATCACAGAGGGCCCAGGAATCGTCCGTAAAATAGAAAACAACAAAAACAGAAAAGTTGCAGGGTAGCGGAACCGGAGACGAGAAACTACCATACGCAAAGCGTGGCGCCGCAAAATCCCCCCAGATGTAGTAGCGACCGAGTAGACGGGCAGTACGCGCCGAGCGCCGCCTTGTCCCGATAGGACACGGTTGACCTGGCGTTGGGTGGTGGGATTCCGAGCAAAAGACGGGCCCAGCCGGTGATCGAAATCGGGACCTCTCGCACCCAAAGCGAGAATCATACCACTAGACCACTAGGCCGCTAACCTAATCTCTTCTCAAACACATGTCGCGCTTATCCCAAAACACGCAGTACACGCACGTCTGTACTACAAACGCACGCACGACGCTCCCGTCTACCTCTTCTGCGGTCTCTCCTTGTATTGGTGAGCCCTACGTCGCTCTACAGCACAAGTTACACACAGAGATGTTGTATAAAGTTATAGAGGTGTTGCACACACTACCATCCAAGTCACGGGCACACGCCCAAAACAAGCCACTCCTGTGAAAAGTGGCTGTTGCGACGCGTACACACCACATGCCAGTAGACCATTTGGTTTCTAACGCAAGCCGCAGATTGCAGTCGGCAATCGTATCACGCCGTTGTCGCAACAGTACTGTACAGCGAGACTCACCAACATTCGAGTACGTTATCAATGGATGCCATCAGATGGTGTGTAGTATACAGATGCTAGTTGAACTTTATCTAGCAGCTAGCTATGAATTCTAAGAAGAAAGGTGCGATCACAGAGGGCCCAGGAATCGTCCGTAAAATAGAAAACAACAAAAACAGAAAAGTTGCAGGGTAGCGGAACCGGAGACGAGAAACTACCATACGCAAAGCGTGGCGCCGCAAAATCCCCCCAGATGTAGTAGCGACCGAGTAGACGGGCAGTACGCGCCGAGCGCCGCCTTGTCCCGATAGGACACGGTTGACCTGGCGTTGGGTGGTGGGATTCCGAGCAAAAGACGGGCCCAGCCGGTGATCGAAATCGGGACCTCTCGCACCCAAAGCGAGAATCATACCACTAGACCACTAGGCCGCTAACCTAATCTCTTCTCAAACACATGTCGCGCTTATCCCAAAACACGCAGTACACGCACGTCTGTACTACAAACGCACGCACGACGCTCCCGTCTACCTCTTCTGCGGTCTCTCCTTGTATTGGTGAGCCCTACGTCGCTCTACAGCACAAGTTACACACAGAGATGTTGTATAAAGTTATAGAGGTGTTGCACACACTACCATCCAAGTCACGGGCACACGCCCAAAACAAGCCACTCCTGTGAAAAGTGGCTGTTGCGACGCGTACACACCACATGCCAGTAGACCATTTGGTTTCTAACGCAAGCCGCAGATTGCAGTCGGCAATCGTATCACGCCGTTGTCGCAACAGTACTGTACAGCGAGACTCACCAACATTCGAGTACGTTATCAATGGATGCCATCAGATGGTGTGTAGTATACAGATGCTAGTTGAACTTTATCTAGCAACTAGCTATGAATTCTAAGAAGAAAGGTGCGATCACAGAGGGTCCAGGAATCGTCCGTAAAATAGAAAACAACAAAAACAGAAAAGTTGCAGGGTAGCGGAACCGGAGACGAGAAACTACCATACGCAAAGCGTGGCGCCGCAAAATCCCCCCAGATGTAGTAGCGACCGAGTAGACGGGCAGTACGCGCCGAGCGCCGCCTTGTCCCGATAGGACACGGTTGACCTGGCGTTGGGTGGTGGGATTCCGAGCAAAAGACGGGCCCAGCCGGTGATCGAAATCGGGACCTCTCGCACCCAAAGCGAGAATCATACCACTAGACCACTAGGCCGCTAACCTAATCTCTTCTCAAACACATGTCGCGCTTATCCCAAAACACGCAGTACACGCACGTCTGTACTACAAACGCACGCACGACGCTCCCGTCTACCTCTTCTGCGGTCTCTCCTTGTATTGGTGAGCCCTACGTCGCTCTACAGCATAAGTTACACACAGAGATGTTGTATAAAGTTATAGAGGTGTTGCACACACTACCATCCAAGTCACGGGCACACGCCCAAAACAAGCCACTCCTGTGAAAAGTGGCTGTTGCGACGCGTACACACCACATGCCAGTAGACCATTTGGTTTCTAACGCAAGCCGCAGATTGCAGTCGGCAATCGTATCACGCCGTTGTCGCAACAGTACTGTACAGCGAGACTCACCAACATTCGAGTACGTTATCAATGGATGCCATCAGATGGTGTGTAGTATACAGATGCTAGTTGAACTTTATCTAGCAGCTAGCTATGAATTCTAAGAAGAAAGGTGCGATCACAGAGGGCCCAGGAATCGTCCGTAAAATAGAAAACAACAAAAACAGAAAAGTTGCAGGGTAGCGGAACCGGAGACGAGAAACTACCATACGCAAAGCGTGGCGCCGCAAAATCCCCCCAGATGTAGTAGCGACCGAGTAGACGGGCAGTACGCGCCGAGCGCCGCCTTGTCCCGATAGGACACGGTTGACCTGGCGTTGGGTGGTGGGATTCCGAGCAAAAGACGGGCCCAGCCGGTGATCGAAATCGGGACCTCTCGCACCCAAAGCGAGAATCATACCACTAGACCACTAGGCCGCTAACCTAATCTCTTCTCAAACACATGTCGCGCTTATCCCAAAACACGCAGTACACGCACGTCTGTACTACAAACGCACGCACGACGCTCCCGTCTACCTCTTCTGCGGTCTCTCCTTGTATTGGTGAGCCCTACGTCGCTCTACAGCACAAGTTACACACAGAGATGTTGTATAAAGTTATAGAGGTGTTGCACACACTACCATCCAAGTCACGGGCACACGCCCAAAACAAGCCACTCCTGTGAAAAGTGGCTGTTGCGACGCGTACACACCACATGCCAGTAGACCATTTGGTTTCTAACGCAAGCCGCAGATTGCAGTCGGCAATCGTATCACGCCGTTGTCGCAACAGTACTGTACAGCGAGACTCACCAACATTCGAGTACGTTATCAATGGATGCCATCAGATGGTGTGTAGTATACAGATGCTAGTTGAACTTTATCTAGCAGCTAGCTATGAATTCTAAGAAGAAAGGTGCGATCACAGAGGGCCCAGGAATCGTCCGTAAAATAGAAAACAACAAAAACAGAAAAGTTGCAGGGTAGCGGAACCGGAGACGAGAAACTACCATACGCAAAGCGTGGCGCCGCAAAATCCCCCCAGATGTAGTAGCGACCGAGTAGACGGGCAGTACGCGCCGAGCGCCGCCTTGTCCCGATAGGACACGGTTGACCTGGCGTTGGGTGGTGGGATTCCGAGCAAAAGACGGGCCCAGCCGGTGATCGAAATCGGGACCTCTCGCACCCAAAGCGAGAATCATACCACTAGACCACTAGGCCGCTAACCTAATCTCTTCTCAAACACATGTCGCGCTTATCCCAAAACACGCAGTACACGCACGTCTGTACTACAAACGCACGCACGACGCTCCCGTCTACCTCTTCTGCGGTCTCTCCTTGTATTGGTGAGCCCTACGTCGCTCTACAGCACAAGTTACACACAGAGATGTTGTATAAAGTTATAGAGGTGTTGCACACACTACCATCCAAGTCACGGGCACACGCCCAAAACAAGCCACTCCTGTGAAAAGTGGCTGTTGCGACGCGTACACACCACATGCCAGTAGACCATTTGGTTTCTAACGCAAGCCGCAGATTGCAGTCGGCAATCGTATCACGCCGTTGTCGCAACAGTACTGTACAGCGAGACTCACCAACATTCGAGTACGTTATCAATGGATGCCATCAGATGGTGTGTAGTATACAGATGCTAGTTGAACTTTATCTAGCAACTAGCTATGAATTCTAAGAAGAAAGGTGCGATCACAGAGGGTCCAGGAATCGTCCGTAAAATAGAAAACAACAAAAACAGAAAAGTTGCAGGGTAGCGGAACCGGAGACGAGAAACTACCATACGCAAAGCGTGGCGCCGCAAAATCCCCCCAGATGTAGTAGCGACCGAGTAGACGGGCAGTACGCGCCGAGCGCCGCCTTGTCCCGATAGGACACGGTTGACCTGGCGTTGGGTGGTGGGATTCCGAGCAAAAGACGGGCCCAGCCGGTGATCGAAATCGGGACCTCTCGCACCCAAAGCGAGAATCATACCACTAGACCACTAGGCCGCTAACCTAATCTCTTCTCAAACACATGTCGCGCTTATCCCAAAACACGCAGTACACGCACGTCTGTACTACAAACGCACGCACGACGCTCCCGTCTACCTCTTCTGCGGTCTCTCCTTGTATTGGTGAGCCCTACGTCGCTCTACAGCATAAGTTACACACAGAGATGTTGTATAAAGTTATAGAGGTGTTGCACACACTACCATCCAAGTCACGGGCACACGCCCAAAACAAGCCACTCCTGTGAAAAGTGGCTGTTGCGACGCGTACACACCACATGCCAGTAGACCATTTGGTTTCTAACGCAAGCCGCAGATTGCAGTCGGCAATCGTATCACGCCGTTGTCGCAACAGTACTGTACAGCGAGACTCACCAACATTCAAGTACGTTATCAATGGATGCCATCAGATGGTGTGTAGTATACAAATGCTAGTTGAACTTTATCTAGCAGCTAGTTATGAATTCTAAGAATAAAGGTGCGATCACAGAGGGCCCAGGAATCGTCCGTAAAATAGAAAACAACAAAAACAGAAAAGTTGCAGGGTAGCGGAACCGAAGACGAGAAACTACCATACGCAAAGCGTGGCGCCGCAAAATCCCCCCAGATGTAGTAGCGACCGAGTAGACGGGCAGTACGCGCCGAGCGCCGCCTTGTCCCGATAGGACACGGTTGACCTGGCGTTGGGTGGTGAGATTCCGAGCAAAAGACGGGCCCAGCCGGTGATCGAAATCGGGACCTCTCGCACCCAAAGCGAGAATCATACCACTAGACCACTAGGCCGCTAACCTAATCTCTTCTCAAACACATGTCGCGCTTATCCCAAAACACGCAGTACACGCACGTCTGTACTACAAACGCACGCACGACGCTCCCGTCTACCTCTTCTGCGGTCTCTCCTTGTATTGGTGAGCCCTACGTCGCTCTACAGCATAAGTTACACACAGAGATGTTGTATAAAGTTATAGAGGTGTTGCACACACTACCATCCAAGTCACGGGCACACGCCCAAAACAAGCCACTCCTGTGAAAAGTGGCTGTTGCGACGCGTACACACCACATGCCAGTAGACCATTTGGTTTCTAACGCAAGCCGCAGATTGCAGTCGGCAATCGTATCACGCCGTTGTCGCAACAGTACTGTACAGCGAGACTCACCAACATTCGAGTACGTTATCAATGGATGCCATCAGATGGTGTGTAGTATACAGATGCTAGTTGAACTTTATCTAGCAGCTAGCTATGAATTCTAAGAAGAAAGGTGCGATCACAGAGGGCCCAGGAATCGTCCGTAAAATAGAAAACAACAAAAACAGAAAAGTTGCAGGGTAGCGGAACCGAAGACGAGAAACTACCATACGCAAAGCGTGGCGCCGCAAAATCCCCCCAGATGTAGTAGCGACCGAGTAGACGGGCAGTACGCGCCGAGCGCCGCCTTGTCCCGATAGGACACGGTTGACCTGGCGTTGGGTGGTGAGATTCCGAGCAAAAGACGGGCCCAGCCGGTGATCGAAATCGGGACCTCTCGCACCCAAAGCGAGAATCATACCACTAGACCACTAGGCCGCTAACCTAATCTCTTCTCAAACACATGTCGCGCTTATCCCAAAACACGCAGTACACGCACGTCTGTACTACAAACGCACGCACGACGCTCCCGTCTACCTCTTCTGCGGTCTCTCCTTGTATTGGTGAGCCCTACGTCGCTCTACAGCATAAGTTACACACAGAGATGTTGTATAAAGTTATAGAGGTGTTGCACACACTACCATCCAAGTCACGGGCACACGCCCAAAACAAGCCACTCCTGTGAAAAGTGGCTGTTGCGACGCGTACACACCACATGCCAGTAGACCATTTGGTTTCTAACGCAAGCCGCAGATTGCAGTCGGCAATCGTATCACGCCGTTGTCGCAACAGTACTGTACAGCGAGACTCACCAACATTCGAGTACGTTATCAATGGATGCCATCAGATGGTGTGTAGTATACAAATGCTAGTTAAACTTTATCTAGCAGCTAGTTATGAATTCTAAGAAGAAAGGTGCGATCACAGAGGGCCCAGGAATCGTCCGTAAAATAGAAAACAACAAAAACAGAAAAGTTGCAGGGTAGCGGAACCGAAGACGAGAAACTACCATACGCAAAGCGTGGCGCCGCAAAATCCCCCCAGATGTAGTAGCGACCGAGTAGACGGGCAGTACGCGCCGAGCGCCGCCTTGTCCCGATAGGACACGGTTGACCTGGCGTTGGGTGGTGAGATTCCGAGCAAAAGACGGGCCCAGCCGGTGATCGAAATCGGGACCTCTCGCACCCAAAGCGAGAATCATACCACTAGACCACTAGGCCGCTAACCTAATCTCTTCTCAAACACATGTCGCGCTTATCCCAAAACACGCAGTACACGCACGTCTGTACTACAAACGCACGCACGACGCTCCCGTCTACCTCTTCTGCGGTCTCTCCTTGTATTGGTGAGCCCTACGTCGCTCTACAGCATAAGTTACACACAGAGATGTTGTATAAAGTTATAGAGGTGTTGCACACACTACCATCCAAGTCACGGGCACACGCCCAAAACAAGCCACTCCTGTGAAAAGTGGCTGTTGCGACGCGTACACACCACATGCCAGTAGACCATTTGGTTTCTAACGCAAGCCGCAGATTGCAGTCGGCAATCGTATCACGCCGTTGTCGCAACAGTACTGTACAGCGAGACTCACCAACATTCGAGTACGTTATCAATGGATGCCATCAGATGGTGTGTAGTATACAGATGCTAGTTGAACTTTATCTAGCAGCTAGCTATGAATTCTAAGAAGAAAGGTGCGATCACAGAGGGCCCAGGAATCGTCCGTAAAATAGAAAACAACAAAAACAGAAAAGTTGCAGGGTAGCGGAACCGAAGACGAGAAACTACCATACGCAAAGCGTGGCGCCGCAAAATCCCCCCAGATGTAGTAGCGACCGAGTAGACGGGCAGTACGCGCCGAGCGCCGCCTTGTCCCGATAGGACACGGTTGACCTGGCGTTGGGTGGTGAGATTCCGAGCAAAAGACGGGCCCAGCCGGTGATCGAAATCGGGACCTCTCGCACCCAAAGCGAGAATCATACCACTAGACCACTAGGCCGCTAACCTAATCTCTTCTCAAACACATGTCGCGCTTATCCCAAAACACGCAGTACACGCACGTCTGTACTACAAACGCACGCACGACGCTCCCGTCTACCTCTTCTGCGGTCTCTCCTTGTATTGGTGAGCCCTACGTCGCTCTACAGCATAAGTTACACACAGAGATGTTGTATAAAGTTATAGAGGTGTTGCACACACTACCATCCAAGTCACGGGCACACGCCCAAAACAAGCCACTCCTGTGAAAAGTGGCTGTTGCGACGCGTACACACCACATGCCAGTAGACCATTTGGTTTCTAACGCAAGCCGCAGATTGCAGTCGGCAATCGTATCACGCCGTTGTCGCAACAGTACTGTACAGCGAGACTCACCAACATTCAAGTACGTTATCAATGGATGCCATCAGATGGTGTGTAGTATACAAATGCTAGTTGAACTTTATCTAGCAGCTAGCTATGAATTCTAAGAATAAAGGTGCGATCACAGAGGGCCCAGGAATCGTCCGTAAAATAGAAAACAACAAAAACAGAAAAGTTGCAGGGTAGCGGAACCGAAGACGAGAAACTACCATACGCAAAGCGTGGCGCCGCAAAATCCCCCCAGATGTAGTAGCGACCGAGTAGACGGGCAGTACGCGCCGAGCGCCGCCTTGTCCCGATAGGACACGGTTGACCTGGCGTTGGGTGGTGAGATTCCGAGCAAAAGACGGGCCCAGCCGGTGATCGAAATCGGGACCTCTCGCACCCAAAGCGAGAATCATACCACTAGACCACTAGGCCGCTAACCTAATCTCTTCTCAAACACATGTCGCGCTTATCCCAAAACACGCAGTACACGCACGTCTGTACTACAAACGCACGCACGACGCTCCCGTCTACCTCTTCTGCGGTCTCTCCTTGTATTGGTGAGCCCTACGTCGCTCTACAGCATAAGTTACACACAGAGATGTTGTATAAAGTTATAGAGGTGTTGCACACACTACCATCCAAGTCACGGGCACACGCCCAAAACAAGCCACTCCTGTGAAAAGTGGCTGTTGCGACGCGTACACACCACATGCCAGTAGACCATTTGGTTTCTAACGCAAGCCGCAGATTGCAGTCGGCAATCGTATCACGCCGTTGTCGCAACAGTACTGTACAGCGAGACTCACCAACATTCGAGTACGTTATCAATGGATGCCATCAGATGGTGTGTAGTATACAGATGCTAGTTGAACTTTATCTAGCAGCTAGCTATGAATTCTAAGAAGAAAGGTGCGATCACAGAGGGCCCAGGAATCGTCCGTAAAATAGAAAACAACAAAAACAGAAAAGTTGCAGGGTAGCGGAACCGAAGACGAGAAACTACCATACGCAAAGCGTGGCGCCGCAAAATCCCCCCAGATGTAGTAGCGACCGAGTAGACGGGCAGTACGCGCCGAGCGCCGCCTTGTCCCGATAGGACACGGTTGACCTGGCGTTGGGTGGTGAGATTCCGAGCAAAAGACGGGCCCAGCCGGTGATCGAAATCGGGACCTCTCGCACCCAAAGCGAGAATCATACCACTAGACCACTAGGCCGCTAACCTAATCTCTTCTCAAACACATGTCGCGCTTATCCCAAAACACGCAGTACACGCACGTCTGTACTACAAACGCACGCACGACGCTCCCGTCTACCTCTTCTGCGGTCTCTCCTTGTATTGGTGAGCCCTACGTCGCTCTACAGCATAAGTTACACACAGAGATGTTGTATAAAGTTATAGAGGTGTTGCACACACTACCATCCAAGTCACGGGCACACGCCCAAAACAAGCCACTCCTGTGAAAAGTGGCTGTTGCGACGCGTACACACCACATGCCAGTAGACCATTTGGTTTCTAACGCAAGCCGCAGATTGCAGTCGGCAATCGTATCACGCCGTTGTCGCAACAGTACTGTACAGCGAGACTCACCAACATTCGAGTACGTTATCAATGGATGCCATCAGATGGTGTGTAGTATACAGATGCTAGTTGAACTTTATCTAGCAGCTAGCTATGAATTCTAAGAAGAAAGGTGCGATCACAGAGGGCCCAGGAATCGTCCGTAAAATAGAAAACAACAAAAACAGAAAAGTTGCAGGGTAGCGGAACCGAAGACGAGAAACTACCATACGCAAAGCGTGGCGCCGCAAAATCCCCCCAGATGTAGTAGCGACCGAGTAGACGGGCAGTACGCGCCGAGCGCCGCCTTGTCCCGATAGGACACGGTTGACCTGGCGTTGGGTGGTGAGATTCCGAGCAAAAGACGGGCCCAGCCGGTGATCGAAATCGGGACCTCTCGCACCCAAAGCGAGAATCATACCACTAGACCACTAGGCCGCTAACCTAATCTCTTCTCAAACACATGTCGCGCTTATCCCAAAACACGCAGTACACGCACGTCTGTACTACAAACGCACGCACGACGCTCCCGTCTACCTCTTCTGCGGTCTCTCCTTGTATTGGTGAGCCCTACGTCGCTCTACAGCATAAGTTACACACAGAGATGTTGTATAAAGTTATAGAGGTGTTGCACACACTACCATCCAAGTCACGGGCACACGCCCAAAACAAGCCACTCCTGTGAAAAGTGGCTGTTGCGACGCGTACACACCACATGCCAGTAGACCATTTGGTTTCTAACGCAAGCCGCAGATTGCAGTCGGCAATCGTATCACGCCGTTGTCGCAACAGTACTGTACAGCGAGACTCACCAACATTCGAGTACGTTATCAATGGATGCCATCAGATGGTGTGTAGTATACAGATGCTAGTTGAACTTTATCTAGCAGCTAGCTATGAATTCTAAGAAGAAAGGTGCGATCACAGAGGGCCCAGGAATCGTCCGTAAAATAGAAAACAACAAAAACAGAAAAGTTGCAGGGTAGCGGAACCGAAGACGAGAAACTACCATACGCAAAGCGTGGCGCCGCAAAATCCCCCCAGATGTAGTAGCGACCGAGTAGACGGGCAGTACGCGCCGAGCGCCGCCTTGTCCCGATAGGACACGGTTGACCTGGCGTTGGGTGGTGGGATTCCGAGCAAAAGACGGGCCCAGCCGGTGATCGAAATCGGGACCTCTCGCACCCAAAGCGAGAATCATACCACTAGACCACTAGGCCGCTAACCTAATCTCTTCTCAAACACATGTCGCGCTTATCCCAAAACACGCAGTACACGCACGTCTGTACTACAAACGCACGCACGACGCTCCCGTCTACCTCTTCTGCGGTCTCTCCTTGTATTGGTGAGCCCTACGTCGCTCTACAGCACAAGTTACACACAGAGATGTTGTATAAAGTTATAGAGGTGATGCACACACTACCATCCAAGTCACGGGCACACGCCCAAAACAAGCCACTCCTGTGAAAAGTGGCTGTTGCGACGCGTACACACCACATGCCAGTAGACCATTTGGTTTCTAACGCAAGCCGCAGATTGCAGTCGGCAATCGTATCACGCCGTTGTCGCAACAGTACTGTACAGCGAGACTCACCAACATTCGAGTACGTTATCAATGGATGCCATCAGATGGTGTGTAGTATACAAATGCTAGTTGAACTTTATCTAGCAACTAGCTATGAATTCTAAGAAGAAAGGTGCGATCACAGAGGGCCCAGGAATCGTCCGTAAAATAGAAAACAACAAAAACAGAAAAGTTGCAGGGTAGCGGAACCGAAGACGAGAAACTACCATACGCAAAGCGTGGCGCCGCAAAATCCCCCCAGATGTAGTAGCGACCGAGTAGACGGGCAGTACGCGCCGAGCGCCGCCTTGTCCCGATAGGACACGGTTGACCTGGCGTTGGGTGGTGGGATTCCGAGCAAAAGACGGGCCCAGCCGGTGATCGAAATCGGGACCTCTCGCACCCAAAGCGAGAATCATACCACTAGACCACTAGGCCGCTAACCTAATCTCTTCTCAAACACATGTCGCGCTTATCCCAAAACACGCAGTACACGCACGTCTGTACTACAAACGCACGCACGACGCTCCCGTCTACCTCTTCTGCGGTCTCTCCTTGTATTGGTGAGCCCTACGTCGCTCTACAGCACAAGTTACACACAGAGATGTTGTATAAAGTTATAGAGGTGATGCACACACTACCATCCAAGTCACGGGCACACGCCCAAAACAAGCCACTCCTGTGAAAAGTGGCTGTTGCGACGCGTACACACCACATGCCAGTAGACCATTTGGTTTCTAACGCAAGCCGCAGATTGCAGTCGGCAATCGTATCACGCCGTTGTCGCAACAGTACTGTACAGCGAGACTCACCAACATTCGAGTACGTTATCAATGGATGCCATCAGATGGTGTGTAGTATACAAATGCTAGTTGAACTTTATCTAGCAACTAGCTATGAATTCTAAGAAGAAAGGTGCGATCACAGAGGGCCCAGGAATCGTCCGTAAAATAGAAAACAACAAAAACAGAAAAGTTGCAGGGTAGCGGAACCGAAGACGAGAAACTACCATACGCAAAGCGTGGCGCCGCAAAATCCCCCCAGATGTAGTAGCGACCGAGTAGACGGGCAGTACGCGCCGAGCGCCGCCTTGTCCCGATAGGACACGGTTGACCTGGCGTTGGGTGGTGGGATTCCGAGCAAAAGACGGGCCCAGCCGGTGATCGAAATCGGGACCTCTCGCACCCAAAGCGAGAATCATACCACTAGACCACTAGGCCGCTAACCTAATCTCTTCTCAAACACATGTCGCGCTTATCCCAAAACACGCAGTACACGCACGTCTGTACTACAAACGCACGCACGACGCTCCCGTCTACCTCTTCTGCGGTCTCTCCTTGTATTGGTGAGCCCTACGTCGCTCTACAGCACAAGTTACACACAGAGATGTTGTATAAAGTTATAGAGGTGTTGCACACACTACCATCCAAGTCACGGGCACACGCCCAAAACAAGCCACTCCTGTGAAAAGTGGCTGTTGCGACGCGTACACACCACATGCCAGTAGACCATTTGGTTTCTAACGCAAGCCGCAGATTGCAGTCGGCAATCGTATCACGCCGTTGTCGCAACAGTACTGTACAGCGAGACTCACCAACATTCGAGTACGTTATCAATGGATGCCATCAGATGGTGTGTAGTATACAAATGCTAGTTGAACTTTATCTAGCAACTAGCTATGAATTCTAAGAAGAAAGGTGCGATCACAGAGGGCCCAGGAATCGTCCGTAAAATAGAAAACAACAAAAACAGAAAAGTTGCAGGGTAGCGGAACCGAAGACGAGAAACTACCATACGCAAAGCGTGGCGCCGCAAAATCCCCCCAGATGTAGTAGCGACCGAGTAGACGGGCAGTACGCGCCGAGCGCCGCCTTGTCCCGATAGGACACGGTTGACCTGGCGTTGGGTGGTGGGATTCCGAGCAAAAGACGGGCCCAGCCGGTGATCGAAACCGGGACCTCTCGCACCCAAAGCGAGAATCATACCACTAGACCACTAGGCCGCTAACCTAATCTCTTCTCAAACACATGTCGCGCTTACCCCAAAACACGCAGTACACGCACGTCTGTACTACAAACGCACGCACGACGCTCCCGTCTACCTCTTCTGCGGTCTCTCCTTGTATTGGTGAGCCCTACGTCGCTCTACAGCACAAGTTACACACAGAGATGTTGTATAAAGTTATAGAGGTGATGCACACACTACCATCCAAGTCACGGGCACACGCCCAAAACAAGCCACTCCTGTGAAAAGTGGCTGTTGCGACGCGTACACACCACATGCCAGTAGACCATTTGGTTTCTAACGCAAGCCGCAGATTGCAGTCGGCAATCGTATCACGCCGTTGTCGCAACAGTACTGTACAGCGAGACTCACCAACATTCGAGTACGTTATCAATGGATGCCATCAGATGGTGTGTAGTATACAAATGCTAGTTGAACTTTATCTGGCAACTAGCTATGAATTCTAAGAAGAAAGGTGCGATCACAGAGGGCCCAGGAATCGTCCGTAAAATAGAAAACAACAAAAACAGAAAAGTTGCAGGGTAGCGGAACCGAAGACGAGAAACTACCATACGCAAAGCGTGGCGCAGCAAAATCCCCCCAGATGTAGTAGCGACCGAGTAGACGGGCAGTACGCGCCGAGCGCCGCCTTGTCCCGATAGGACACGGTTGACCTGGCGTTGGGTGGTGGGATTCCGAGCAAAAGACGGGCCCAGCCGGTGATCGAAATCGGGACCTCTCGCACCCAAAGCGAGAATCATACCACTAGACCACTAGGCCGCTAACCTAATCTCTTCTCAAACACATGTCGCGCTTATCCCAAAACACGCAGTACACGCACGTCTGTACTACAA
Organism: Phytophthora tentaculata; assembly: GCA_033557915.1. Taxonomy (NCBI): domain Eukaryota; phylum Oomycota; class Peronosporomycetes; order Peronosporales; family Peronosporaceae; genus Phytophthora; species Phytophthora tentaculata. The sequence continues at coordinate 1,799,664 of JAUCEA010000009.1, forward strand.
ACGCACGCACGACGCTCCCGTCTACCTCTTCTGCGGTCTCTCCTTGTATTGGTGAGCCCTACGTCGCTCTACAGCACAAGTTACACACAGAGATGTTGTATAAAGTTATAGAGGTGTTGCACACACTACCATCCAAGTCACGGGCACACGCCCAAAACAAGCCACTCCTGTGAAAAGTGGCTGTTGCGACGCGTACACACAACATGCCAGTAGACCATTTGGTTTCTAACGCAAGCCGCAGATTGCAGTCGGCAATCGTATCACGCCGTTGTCGCAACAGTACTGTACAGCGAGACTCACCAACATTCGAGTACGTTATCAATGGATGCCATCAGATGGTGTGTAGTATACAAATGCTAGTTGAACTTTATCTAGCAACTAGCTATGAATTCTAAGAAGAAAGGTGCGATCACAGAGGGCCCAGGAATCGTCCGTAAAATAGAAAACAACAAAAACAGAAAAGTTGCAGGGTAGCGGAACCGAAGACGAGAAACTACCATACGCAAAGCGTGGCGCAGCAAAATCCCCCCAGATGTAGTAGCGACCGAGTAGACGGGCAGTACGCGCCGAGCGCCGCCTTGTCCCGATAGGACACGGTTGACCTGGCGTTGGGTGGTGGGATTCCGAGCAAAAGACGGGCCCAGCCGGTGATCGAAATCGGGACCTCTCGCACCCAAAGCGAGAATCATACCACTAGACCACTAGGCCGCTAACCTAATCTCTTCTCAAACACATGTCGCGCTTACCCCAAAACACGCAGTACACGCACGTCTGTACTACAAACGCACGCACGACGCTCCCGTCTACCTCTTCTGCGGTCTCTCCTTGTATTGGTGAGCCCTACGTCGCTCTACAGCACAAGTTACACACAGAGATGTTGTATAAAGTTATAGAGGTGTTGAACACACTACCATCCAAGTCACGGGCACACGCCCAAAACAAGCCACTCCTGTGAAAAGTGGCTGTTGCGACGCGTACACACCACATGCCAGTAGACCATTTGGTTTCTAACGCAAGCCGCAGATTGCAGTCGGCAATCGTATCACGCCGTTGTCGCAACAGTACTGTACAGCGAGACTCACCAACATTCGAGTACGTTATCAATGGATGCCATCAGATGGTGTGTAGTATACAAATGCTAGTTGAACTTTATCTAGCAACCAGCTATGCATTCTAAGAAGAAAGGTGCGATCACAGAGGGCCCAGGAATCGTCCGTAAAATAGAAAACAACAAAAACAGAAAAGTTGCAGGGTAGCGGAACCGAAGACGAGAAACTACCATACGCAAAGCGTGGCGCAGCAAAATCCCCCCAGATGTAGTAGCGACCGAGTAGACGGGCAGTACGCGCCGAGCGCCGCCTTGTCCCGATAGGACACGGTTGACCTGGCGTTGGGTGGTGGGATTCCGAGCAAAAGACGGGCCCAGCCGGTGATCGAAATCGGGACCTCTCGCACCCAAAGCGAGAATCATACCACTAGACCACTAGGCCGCTAACCTAATCTCTTCTCAAACACATGTCGCGCTTATCCCAAAACACGCAGTACACGCACGTCTGTACTACAAACGCACGCACGACGCTCCCGTCTACCTCTTCTGCGGTCTCTCCTTGTATTGGTGAGCCCTACGTCGCTCTACAGCACAAGTTACACACAGAGATGTTGTATAAAGTTATAGAGGTGTTGCACACACTACCATCCAAGTCACGGGCACACGCCCAAAACAAGCCACTCCTGTGAAAAGTGGCTGTTGCGACGCGTACACACCACATGCCAGTAGACCATTTGGTTTCTAATGCAAGCCGCAGATTGCAGTCGGCAATCGTATCACGCCGTTGTCGCAACAGTACTGTACAGCGAGACTCACCAACATTCGAGTACGTTATCAATGGATGCCATCAGATGGTGTGTAGTATACAAATGCTAGTTAAACTTTATCTAGCAGCTAGTTATGAATTCTAAGAAGAAAGGTGCGATCACAGAGGGCCCAGGAATCGTCCGTAAAATAGAAAACAACAAAAACAGAAAAGTTGCAGGGTAGCGGAACCGAAGACGAGAAACTACCATACGCAAAGCGTGGCGCAGCAAAATCCCCCCAGATGTAGTAGCGACCGAGTAGACGGGCAGTACGCGCCGAGCGCCGCCTTGTCCCGATAGGACACGGTTGACCTGGCGTTGGGTGGTGGGATTCCGAGCAAAAGACGGGCCCAGCCGGTGATCGAAACCGGGACCTCTCGCACCCAAAGCGAGAATCATACCACTAGACCACTAGGCCGCTAACCTAATCTCTTCTCAAACACATGTCGCGCTTACCCCAAAACACGCAGTACACGCACGTCTGTACTACAAACGCACGCACGACGCTCCCGTCTACCTCTTCTGCGGTCTCTCCTTGTATTGGTGAGCCCTACGTCGCTCTACAGCACAAGTTACACACAGAGATGTTGTATAAAGTTATAGAGGTGTTGAACACACTACCATCCAAGTCACGGGCACACGCCCAAAACAAGCCACTCCTGTGAAAAGTGGCTGTTGCGACGCGTACACACCACATGCCAGTAGACCATTTGGTTTCTAATGCAAGCCGCAGATTGCAGTCGGCAATCGTATCACGCCGTTGTCGCAACAGTACTGTACAGCGAGACTCACCAACATTCGAGTACGTTATCAATGGATGCCATCAGATGGTGTGTAGTATACAGATGCTAGTTGAACTTTATCTAGCAACTAGCTATGAGTTCAAAGAAGAAAGGTGCGATCACAGAGGGCCCAGGAATCGTCCGTAAAATAGAAAACAACAAAAACAGAAAAGTTGCAGGGTAGCGGAACCGAAGACGAGAAACTACCATACGCAAAGCGTGGCGCAGCAAAATCCCCCCAGATGTAGTAGCGACCGAGTAGACGGGCAGTACGCGCCGAGCGCCGCCTTGTCCCGATAGGACACGGTTGACCTGGCGTTGGGTGGTGGGATTCCGAGCAAAAGACGGGCCCAGCCGGTGATCGAAATCGGGACCTCTCGCACCCAAAGCGAGAATCATACCACTAGACCACTAGGCCGCTAACCTAATCTCTTCTCAAACACATGTCGCGCTTACCCCAAAACACGCAGTACACGCACGTCTGTACTACAAACGCACGCACGACGCTCCCGTCTACCTCTTCTGCGGTCTCTCCTTGTATTGGTGAGCCCTACGTCGCTCTACAGCACAAGTTACACACAGAGATGTTGTATAAAGTTATAGAGGTGTTGCACACACTACCATCCAAGTCACGGGCACACGCCCAAAACAAGCCACTCCTGTGAAAAGTGGCTGTTGCGACGCGTACACACCACATGCCAGTAGACCATTTGGTTTCTAATGCAAGCCGCAGATTGCAGTCGGCAATCGTATCACGCCGTTGTCGCAACAGTACTGTACAGCGAGACTCACCAACATTCGAGTACGTTATCAATGGATGCCATCAGATGGTGTGTAGTATACAAATGCTAGTTAAACTTTATCTAGCAGCTAGTTATGAATTCTAAGAAGAAAGGTGCGATCACAGAGGGCCCAGGAATCGTCCGTAAAATAGAAAACAACAAAAACAGAAAAGTTGCAGGGTAGCGGAACCGAAGACGAGAAACTACCATACGCAAAGCGTGGCGCAGCAAAATCCCCCCAGATGTAGTAGCGACCGAGTAGACGGGCAGTACGCGCCGAGCGCCGCCTTGTCCCGATAGGACACGGTTGACCTGGCGTTGGGTGGTGGGATTCCGAGCAAAAGACGGGCCCAGCCGGTGATCGAAACCGGGACCTCTCGCACCCAAAGCGAGAATCATACCACTAGACCACTAGGCCGCTAACCTAATCTCTTCTCAAACACATGTCGCGCTTACCCCAAAACACGCAGTACACGCACGTCTGTACTACAAACGCACGCACGACGCTCCCGTCTACCTCTTCTGCGGTCTCTCCTTGTATTGGTGAGCCCTACGTCGCTCTACAGCACAAGTTACACACAGAGATGTTGTATAAAGTTATAGAGGTGTTGAACACACTACCATCCAAGTCACGGGCACACGCCCAAAACAAGCCACTCCTGTGAAAAGTGGCTGTTGCGACGCGTACACACCACATGCCAGTAGACCATTTGGTTTCTAATGCAAGCCGCAGATTGCAGTCGGCAATCGTATCACGCCGTTGTCGCAACAGTACTGTACAGCGAGACTCACCAACATTCGAGTACGTTATCAATGGATGCCATCAGATGGTGTGTAGTATACAGATGCTAGTTGAACTTTATCTAGCAACTAGCTATGAGTTCAAAGAAGAAAGGTGCGATCACAGAGGGCCCAGGAATCGTCCGTAAAATAGAAAACAACAAAAACAGAAAAGTTGCAGGGTAGCGGAACCGAAGACGAGAAACTACCATACGCAAAGCGTGGCGCAGCAAAATCCCCCCAGATGTAGTAGCGACCGAGTAGACGGGCAGTACGCGCCGAGCGCCGCCTTGTCCCGATAGGACACGGTTGACCTGGCGTTGGGTGGTGGGATTCCGAGCAAAAGACGGGCCCAGCCGGTGATCGAAATCGGGACCTCTCGCACCCAAAGCGAGAATCATACCACTAGACCACTAGGCCGCTAACCTAATCTCTTCTCAAACACATGTCGCGCTTACCCCAAAACACGCAGTACACGCACGTCTGTACTACAAACGCACGCACGACGCTCCCGTCTACCTCTTCTGCGGTCTCTCCTTGTATTGGTGAGCCCTACGTCGCTCTACAGCACAAGTTACACACAGAGATGTTGTATAAAGTTATAGAGGTGATGCACACACTACCATCCAAGTCACGGGCACACGCCCAAAACAAGCCACTCCTGTGAAAAGTGGCTGTTGCGACGCGTACACACCACATGCCAGTAGACCATTTGGTTTCTAACGCAAGCCGCAGATTGCAGTCGGCAATCGTATCACGCCGTTGTCGCAACAGTACTGTACAGCGAGACTCACCAACATTCGAGTACGTTATCAATGGATGCCATCAGATGGTGTGTAGTATACAAATGCTAGTTGAACTTTATCTAGCAACTAGCTATGCATTCTAAGAAGAAAGGTGCGATCACAGAGGGCCCAGGAATCGTCCGTAAAATAGAAAACAACAAAAACAGAAAAGTTGCAGGGTAGCGGAACCGAAGACGAGAAACTACCATACGCAAAGCGTGGCGCCGCAAAATCCCCCCAGATGTAGTAGCGACCGAGTAGACGGGCAGTACGCGCCGAGCGCCGCCTTGTCCCGATAGGACACGGTTGACCTGGCGTTGGGTGGTGGGATTCCGAGCAAAAGACGGGCCCAGCCGGTGATCGAAATCGGGACCTCTCGCACCCAAAGCGAGAATCATACCACTAGACCACTAGGCCGCTAACCTAATCTCTTCTCAAACACATGTCGCGCTTATCCCAAAACACGCAGTACACGCACGTCTGTACTACAAACGCACGCACGACGCTCCCGTCTACCTCTTCTGCGGTCTCTCCTTGTATTGGTGAGCCCTACGTCGCTCTACAGCACAAGTTACACACAGAGATGTTGTATAAAGTTATAGAGGTGATGCACACACTACCATCCAAGTCACGGGCACACGCCCAAAACAAGCCACTCCTGTGAAAAGTGGCTGTTGCGACGCGTACACACCACATGCCAGTAGACCATTTGGTTTCTAACGCAAGCCGCAGATTGCAGTCGGCAATCGTATCACGCCGTTGTCGCAACAGTACTGTACAGCGAGACTCACCAACATTCGAGTACGTTATCAATGGATGCCATCAGATGGTGTGTAGTATACAGATGCTAGTTGAACTTTATCTAGCAACTAGCTATGCATTCTAAGAAGAAAGGTGCGATCACAGAGGGCCCAGGAATCGTCCGTAAAATAGAAAACAACAAAAACAGAAAAGTTGCAGGGTAGCGGAACCGAAGACGAGAAACTACCATACGCAAAGCGTGGCGCCGCAAAATCCCCCCAGATGTAGTAGCGACCGAGTAGACGGGCAGTACGCGCCGAGCGCCGCCTTGTCCCGATAGGACACGGTTGACCTGGCGTTGGGTGGTGGGATTCCGAGCAAAAGACGGGCCCAGCCGGTGATCGAAACCGGGACCTCTCGCACCCAAAGCGAGAATCATACCACTAGACCACTAGGCCGCTAACCTAATCTCTTCTCAAACACATGACGCGCTTACCCCAAAACACGCAGTACACGCACGTCTGTACTACAAACGCACGCACGACGCTCCCGTCTACCTCTTCTGCGGTCTCTCCTTGTATTGGTGAGCCCTACGTCGCTCTACAGCACAAGTTACACACAGAGATGTTGTATAAAGTTATAGAGGTGATGCACACACTACCATCCAAGTCACGGGCACACGCCCAAAACAAGCCACTCCTGTGAAAAGTGGCTGTTGCGACGCGTACACACCACATGCCAGTAGACCATTTGGTTTCTAACGCAAGCCGCAGATTGCAGTCGGCAATCGTATCACGCCGTTGTCGCAACAGTACTGTACAGCGAGACTCACCAACATTCGAGTACGTTATCAATGGATGCCATCAGATGGTGTGTAGTATACAGATGCTAGTTGAACTTTATCTAGCAGCTAGCTATGAATTCTAAGAAGAAAGGTGCGATCACAGAGGGCCCAGGAATCGTCCGTAAAATAGAAAACAACAAAAACAGAAAAGTTGCAGGGTAGCGGAACCGAAAACGAGAAACTACCACACGCAAAGCGTGGCGCCGCAAAATCCCCCCAGATGTAGTAGCGACCGAGTAGTGGTCTAGTGGTACGATTCTCGCTTTTGGGTGCGAGAGGTCCCGGTTTCGATCACCGGCTGGGCCCGTCTTTTGCTTGGAATCCCACCACTCAACGCCAGGTCAACCGTGTCCTATCGGGACAAGGCGGCGCTCGGCGCGTACTGCCCGTCTACTCGGTCGCTACTACATCTGGGGGGATTTTGCGGCGCCACGCTTTGCGTATGGTAGTTTCTCGTCTTCGGTTCCGCTACCCTGCAACTTTTCTGTTTTTGTTGTTTTCTATTTTACGGACGATTCCTGGGCCCTCTGTGATCGCACCTTTCTTCTTAGAATTCATAACTAGCTGCTAGATAAAGTTCAACTAGCATTTGTATACTACACACCATCTGATGGCATCCATTGATAACGTACTTGAATGTTGGTGAGTCTCGCTGTACAGTACTGTTGCGACAACGGCGTGATACGATTGCCGACTGCAATCTGCGGCTTGCGTTAGAAACCAAATGGTCTACTGGCATGTGGTGTGTACGCGTCGCAACAGCCACTTTTCACAGGAGTGGCTTGTTTTGGGCGTGTGCCCGTGACTTGGATGGTAGTGTGTGCATCACCTCTATAACTTTATACAACATCTCTGTGTGTAACTTGTGCTGTAGAGCGACGTAGGGCTCACCAATACAAGGAGAGACCGCAGAAGAGGTAGACGGGAGCGTCGTGCGTGCGTTTGTAGTACAGACGTGCGTGTACTGCGTGTTTTGGGGTAAGCGCGACATGTGTTTGAGAAGAGATTAGGTTAGCGGCCTAGTGGTCTAGTGGTATGATTCTCGCTTTGGGTGCGAGAGGTCCCGATTTCGATCACCGGCTGGGCCCGTCTTTTGCTCGGAATCCCACCACCCAACGCCAGGTCAACCGTGTCCTATCGGGACAAGGCGGCGCTCGGCGCGTACTGCCCGTCTACTCGGTCGCTACTACATCTGGGGGGATTTTGCGGCGCCACGCTTTGCGTATGGTAGTTTCTCGTCTTCGGTTCCGCTACCCTGCAACTTTTCTGTTTTTGTTGTTTTCTATTTTACGGACGATTCCTGGGCCCTCTGTGATCGCACCTTTCTTCTTAGAATTCATAACTAGCTGCTAGATAAAGTTCAACTAGCATTTGTATACTACACACCATCTGATGGCATCCATTGATAACGTACTTGAATGTTGGTGAGTCTCACTGTACAGTACTGTTGCGACAACGGCGTGATACGATTGCCGACTGCAATCTGCGGCTTGCGTTAGAAACCAAATGGTCTACTGGCATGTGGTGTATACGCGTCGCAACAGCCACTTTTCACAGGAGTGGCTTGTTTTGGGCGTGTGCCCGTGACTTGGATGGTAGTGTGTGCATCACCTCTATAACTTATACAACATCTCTGTGTGTAACTTGTGCTGTAGAGCGACGTAGGGCTCACCAATACAAGGAGAGACCGCAGAAGAGGTAGACGGGAGCGTCGTGCGTGCGTTTGTAGTACAGACGTGCGTGTACTGCGTGTTTTGGGGTAAGCGCGACATGTGTTTGAGAAGAGATTAGGTTAGCGGCCTAGTGGTCTAGTGGTATGATTCTCGCTTTGGGTGCGAGAGGTCCCGATTTCGATCACCGGCTGGGCCCGTCTTTTGCTCGGAATCCCACCACCCAACGCCAGGTCAACCGTGTCCTATCGGGACAAGGCGGCGCTCGGCGCGTACTGCCCGTCTACTCGGTCGCTACTACATCTGGGGGGATTTTGCTGCGCCACGCTTTGCGTATGGTAGTTTCTCGTCTTCGGTTCCGCTACCCTGCAACTTTTCTGTTTTTGTTGTTTTCTATTTTACGGACGATTCCTGGGCCCTCTGTGATCGCACCTTTCTTCTTAGAATTCATAGCTAGCTGCTAGATAAAGTTCAACTAGCATTTGTATACTACACACCATCTGATGGCATCCATTGATAACGTACTTGAATGTTGGTGAGTCTCGCTGTACAGTACTGTTGCGACAACGGCGTGATACGATTGCCGACTGCAATCTGCGGCTTGCGTTAGAAACCAAATGGTCTACTGGCATGTGGTGTGTACGCGTCGCAACAGCCACTTTTCACAGGAGTGGCTTGTTTTGGGCGTGTGCCCGTGACTTGGATGGTAGTGTGTGCATCACCTCTATAACTTTATACAACATCTCTGTGTGTAACTTGTGCTGTAGAGCGACGTAGGGCTCACCAATACAAGGAGAGACCGCAGAAGAGGTAGACGGGAGCGTCGTGCGTGCGTTTGTAGTACAGACGTGCGTGTACTGCGTGTTTTGGGGTAAGCGCGACATGTGTTTGAGAAGAGATTAGGTTAGCGGCCTAGTGGTCTAGTGGTATGATTCTCGCTTTGGGTGCGAGAGGTCCCGGTTTCGATCACCGGCTGGGCCCGTCTTTTGCTCGGAATCCCACCACCCAACGCCAGGTCAACCGTGTCCTATCGGGACAAGGCGGCGCTCGGCGCGTACTGCCCGTCTACTCGGTCGCTACTACATCTGGGGGGATTTTGTGGCGCCACGCTTTGCGTGTGGTAGTTTCTCGTCTTCGGTTCCGCTACCCTGCAACTTTTCTGTTTTTGTTGTTTTCTATTTTACGGACGATTCCTGGGCCCTCTGTGATCGCACCTTTCTTCTTAGAATTCATAGCTAGCTGCTAGATAAAGTTCAACTAGCATTTGTATACTACACACCATCTGATGGCATCCATTGATAACGTACTTGAATGTTGGTGAGTCTCGCTGTACAGTACTGTTGCGACAACGGCGTGATACGATTGCCGACTGCAATCTGCGGCTTGCGTTAGAAACCAAATGGTCTACTGGCATGTGGTGTGTACGCGTCGCAACAGCCACTTTTCACAGGAGTGGCTTGTTTTGGGCGTGTGCCCGTGACTTGGATGGTAGTGTGTGCATCACCTCTATAACTTTATACAACATCTCTGTGTGTAACTTGTGCTGTAGAGCGACGTAGGGCTCACCAATACAAGGAGAGACCGCAGAAGAGGTAGACGGGAGCGTCGTGCGTGCGTTTGTAGTACAGACGTGCGTGTACTGCGTGTTTTGGGGTAAGCGCGACATGTGTTTGAGAAGAGATTAGGTTAGCGGCCTAGTGGTCTAGTGGTATGATTCTCGCTTTGGGTGCGAGAGGTCCCGGTTTCGATCACCGGCTGGGCCCGTCTTTTGCTCGGAATCCCACCACCCAACGCCAGGTCAACCGTGTCCTATCGGGACAAGGCGGCGCTCGGCGCGTACTGCCCGTCTACTCGGTCGCTACTACATCTGGGGGGATTTTGTGGCGCCACGCTTTGCGTGTGGTAGTTTCTCGTCTTCGGTTCCGCTACCCTGCAACTTTTCTGTTTTTGTTGTTTTCTATTTTACGGACGATTCCTGGGCCCTCTGTGATCGCACCTTTCTTCTTAGAATTCATAGCTAGCTGCTAGATAAAGTTCAACTAGCATTTGTATACTACACACCATCTGATGGCATCCATTGATAACGTACTTGAATGTTGGTGAGTCTCGCTGTACAGTACTGTTGCGACAACGGCGTGATACGATTGCCGACTGCAATCTGCGGCTTGCGTTAGAAACCAAATGGTCTACTGGCATGTGGTGTGTACGCGTCGCAACAGCCACTTTTCACAGGAGTGGCTTGTTTTGGGCGTGTGCCCGTGACTTGGATGGTAGTGTGTGCATCACCTCTATAACTTTATACAACATCTCTGTGTGTAACTTGTGCTGTAGAGCGACGTAGGGCTCACCAATACAAGGAGAGACCGCAGAAGAGGTAGACGGGAGCGTCGTGCGTGCGTTTGTAGTACAGACGTGCGTGTACTGCGTGTTTTGGGGTAAGCGCGACATGTGTTTGAGAAGAGATTAGGTTAGCGGCCTAGTGGTCTAGTGGTATGATTCTCGCTTTGGGTGCGAGAGGTCCCGGTTTCGATCACCGGCTGGGCCCGTCTTTTGCTCGGAATCCCACCACCCAACGCCAGGTCAACCGTGTCCTATCGGGACAAGGCGGCGCTCGGCGCGTACTGCCCGTCTACTCGGTCGCTACTACATCTGGGGGGATTTTGTGGCGCCACGCTTTGCGTGTGGTAGTTTCTCGTCTTCGGTTCCGCTACCCTGCAACTTTTCTGTTTTTGTTGTTTTCTATTTTACGGACGATTCCTGGGCCCTCTGTGATCGCACCTTTCTTCTTAGAATTCATAGCTAGCTGCTAGATAAAGTTCAACTAGCATTTGTATACTACACACCATCTGATGGCATCCATTGATAACGTACTTGAATGTTGGTGAGTCTCGCTGTACAGTACTGTTGCGACAACGGCGTGATACGATTGCCGACTGCAATCTGCGGCTTGCGTTAGAAACCAAATGGTCTACTGGCATGTGGTGTGTACGCGTCGCAACAGCCACTTTTCACAGGAGTGGCTTGTTTTGGGCGTGTGCCCGTGACTTGGATGGTAGTGTGTGCATCACCTCTATAACTTTATACAACATCTCTGTGTGTAACTTGTGCTGTAGAGCGACGTAGGGCTCACCAATACAAGGAGAGACCGCAGAAGAGGTAGACGGGAGCGTCGTGCGTGCGTTTGTAGTACAGACGTGCGTGTACTGCGTGTTTTGGGGTAAGCGCGACATGTGTTTGAGAAGAGATTAGGTTAGCGGCCTAGTGGTCTAGTGGTATGATTCTCGCTTTGGGTGCGAGAGGTCCCGGTTTCGATCACCGGCTGGGCCCGTCTTTTGCTCGGAATCCCACCACCCAACGCCAGGTCAACCGTGTCCTATCGGGACAAGGCGGCGCTTGGCGCGTACTGCCCGTCTACTCGGTCGCTACTACATCTGGGGGATTTTGCGGCGCCACGCTTTGCGTATGGTAGTTTCTCGTCTTCGGTTCCGCTACCCTGCAACTTTTCTGTTTTTGTTGTTTTCTATTTTACGGACGATTCCTGGGCCCTCTGTGATCGCACCTTTCTTCTTAGAATTCATAGCTAGCTGCTAGATAAAGTTCAACTAGCATTTGTATACTACACACCATCTGATGGCATCCATTGATAACGTACTCGAATGTTGGTGAGTCTCACTGTACAGTACTGTTGCGACAACGGCGTGATACGATTGCCGACTGCAATCTGCGGCTTGCGTTAGAAACCAAATGGTCTACTGGCATGTGGTGTGTACGCGTCGCAACAGCCACTTTTCACAGGAGTGGCTTGTTTTGGGCGTGTGCCCGTGACTTGGATGGTAGTGTGTGCATCACCTCTATAACTTTATACAACATCTCTGTGTGTAACTTGTGCTGTAGAGCGACGTAGGGCTCACCAATACAAGGAGAGACCGCAGAAGAGGTAGACGGGAGCGTCGTGCGTGCGTTTGTAGTACAGACGTGCGTGTACTGCGTGTTTTGGGGTAAGCGCGACATGTGTTTGAGAGGAGATTAGGTTAGCGGCCTAGTGGTCTAGTGGTATGATTCTCGCTTTGGGTGCGAGAGGTCCCGATTTCGATCACCGGCTGGGCCCGTCTTTTGCTCGGAATCCCACCACCCAACGCCAGGTCAACCGTGTCCTATCGGGACAAGGCGGCGCTCGGCGCGTACTGCCCGTCTACTCGGTCGCTACTACATCTGGGGGGATTTTGCGGCGCCACGCTTTGCGTATGGTAGTTTCTCGTCTTCGGTTCCGCTACCCTGCAACTTTTCTGTTTTTGTTGTTTTCTATTTTACGGACGATTCCTGGGCCCTCTGTGATCGCACCTTTCTTCTTAGAATTCATAACTAGCTGCTAGATAAAGTTCAACTAGCATTTGTATACTACACACCATCTGATGGCATCCATTGATAACGTACTTGAATGTTGGTGAGTCTCGCTGTACAGTACTGTTGCGACAACGGCGTGATACGATTGCCGACTGCAATCTGCGGCTTGCGTTAGAAACCAAATGGTCTACTGGCATGTGGTGTGTACGCGTCGCAACAGCCACTTTTCACAGGAGTGGCTTGTTTTGGGCGTGTGCCCGTGACTTGGATGGTAGTGTGTGCATCACCTCTATAACTTTATACAACATCTCTGTGTGTAACTTGTGCTGTAGAGCGACGTAGGGCTCACCAATACAAGGAGAGACCGCAGAAGAGGTAGACGGGAGCGTCGTGCGTGCGTTTGTAGTACAGACGTGCGTGTACTGCGTGTTTTGGGGTAAGCGCGACATGTGTTTGAGAAGAGATTAGGTTAGCGGCCTAGTGGTCTAGTGGTATGATTCTCGCTTTGGGTGCGAGAGGTCCCGATTTCGATCACCGGCTGGGCCCGTCTTTTGCTCGGAATCCCACCACCCAACGCCAGGTCAACCGTGTCCTATCGGGACAAGGCGGCGCTCGGCGCGTACTGCCCGTCTACTCGGTCGCTACTACATCTGGGGGGATTTTGCGGCGCCACGCTTTGCGTATGGTAGTTTCTCGTCTTCGGTTCCGCTACCCTGCAACTTTTCTGTTTTTGTTGTTTTCTATTTTACGGACGATTTCTGGGCCCTCTGTGATCGCACCTTTCTTCTTAGAATTCATAGCTAGCTGCTAGATAAAGCTCAACTAGCATTTGTATACTACACACCATCTGATGGCATCCATTGATAACGTACTCGAATGTTGGTGAGTCTCGCTGTACAGTACTGTTGCGACAACGGCGTGATACGATTGCCGACTGCAATCTGCGGCTTGCGTTAGAAACCAAATGGTCTACTGGCATGTGGTGTGTACGCGTCGCAACAGCCACTTTTCACAGGAGTGGCTTGTTTTGGGCGTGTGCCCGTGACTTGGATGGTAGTGTGTGCATCACCTCTATAACTTTATACAACATCTCTGTGTGTAACTTGTGCTGTAGAGCGACGTAGGGCTCACCAATACAAGGAGAGACCGCAGAAGAGGTAGACGGGAGCGTCGTGCGTGTGTTTGTAGTACAGAGGTGCGTGTACTGCGTGTTTTGGGATAAGCGCGACATGTGTTTGAGAAGAGATTAGGTTAGCGGCCTAGTGGTCTAGTGGTATGATTCTCGCTTTGGGTGCGAGAGGTCCCGATTTCGATCACCGGCTGGGCCCGTCTTTTGCTCGGAATCCCACCACCCAACGCCAGGTCAACCGTGTCCTATCGGGACAAGGCGGCGCTCGGCGCGTACTGCCCGTCTACTCGGTCGCTACTACATCTGGGGGGATTTTGCGGCGCCACGCTTTGCGTATGGTAGTTTCTCGTCTTCGGTTCCGCTACCCTGCAACTTTTCTGTTTTTGTTGTTTTCTATTTTACGGACGATTTCTGGGCCCTCTGTGATCGCACCTTTCTTCTTAGAATTCATAGCTAGCTGCTAGATAAAGCTCAACTAGCATTTGTATACTACACACCATCTGATGGCATCCATTGATAACGTACTCGAATGTTGGTGAGTCTCGCTGTACAGTACTGTTGCGACAACGGCGTGATACGATTGCCGACTGCAATCTGCGGCTTGCGTTAGAAACCAAATGGTCTACTGGCATGTGGTGTGTACGCGTCGCAACAGCCACTTTTCACAGGAGTGGCTTGTTTTGGGCGTGTGCCCGTGACTTGGATGGTAGTGTGTGCATCACCTCTATAACTTTATACAACATCTCTGTGTGTAACTTGTGCTGTAGAGCGACGTAGGGCTCACCAATACAAGGAGAGACCGCAGAAGAGGTAGACGGGAGCGTCGTGCGTGTGTTTGTAGTACAGAGGTGCGTGTACTGCGTGTTTTGGGATAAGCGCGACATGTGTTTGAGAAGAGATTAGGTTAGCGGCCTAGTGGTCTAGTGGTATGATTCTCGCTTTGGGTGCGAGAGGTCCCGATTTCGATCACCGGCTGGGCCCGTCTTTTGCTCGGAATCCCACCACCCAACGCCAGGTCAACCGTGTCCTATCGGGACAAGGCGGCGCTCGGCGCGTACTGCCCGTCTACTCGGTCGCTACTACATCTGGGGGGATTTTGCGGCGCCACGCTTTGCGTATGGTAGTTTCTCGTCTTCGGTTCCGCTACCCTGCAACTTTTCTGTTTTTGTTGTTTTCTATTTTACGGACGATTTCTGGGCCCTCTGTGATCGCACCTTTCTTCTTAGAATTCATAGCTAGCTGCTAGATAAAGCTCAACTAGCATTTGTATACTACACACCATCTGATGGCATCCATTGATAACGTACTCGAATGTTGGTGAGTCTCGCTGTACAGTACTGTTGCGACAACGGCGTGATACGATTGCCGACTGCAATCTGCGGCTTGCGTTAGAAACCAAATGGTCTACTGGCATGTGGTGTGTACGCGTCGCAACAGCCACTTTTCACAGGAGTGGCTTGTTTTGGGCGTGTGCCCGTGACTTGGATGGTAGTGTGTGCATCACCTCTATAACTTTATACAACATCTCTGTGTGTAACTTGTGCTGTAGAGCGACGTAGGGCTCACCAATACAAGGAGAGACCGCAGAAGAGGTAGACGGGAGCGTCGTGCGTGTGTTTGTAGTACAGAGGTGCGTGTACTGCGTGTTTTGGGATAAGCGCGACATGTGTTTGAGAAGAGATTAGGTTAGCGGCCTAGTGGTCTAGTGGTATGATTCTCGCTTTGGGTGCGAGAGGTCCCGATTTCGATCACCGGCTGGGCCCGTCTTTTGCTCGGAATCCCACCACCCAACGCCAGGTCAACCGTGTCCTATCGGGACAAGGCGGCGCTCGGCGCGTACTGCCCGTCTACTCGGTCGCTACTACATCTGGGGGGATTTTGCGGCGCCACGCTTTGCGTATGGTAGTTTCTCGTCTTCGGTTCCGCTACCCTGCAACTTTTCTGTTTTTGTTGTTTTCTATTTTACGGACGATTTCTGGGCCCTCTGTGATCGCACCTTTCTTCTTAGAATTCATAGCTAGCTGCTAGATAAAGTTCAACTAGCATTTGTATACTACACACCATCTGATGGCATCCATTGATAACGTACTCGAATGTTGGTGAGTCTCGCTGTACAGTACTGTTGCGACAACGGCGTGATACGATTGCCGACTGCAATCTGCGGCTTGCGTTAGAAACCAAATGGTCTACTGGCATGTGGTGTGTACGCGTCGCAACAGCCACTTTTCACAGGAGTGGCTTGTTTTGGGCGTGTGCCCGTGACTTGGATGGTAGTGTGTGCATCACCTCTATAACTTTATACAACATCTCTGTGTGTAACTTGTGCTGTAGAGCGACGTAGGGCTCACCAATACAAGGAGAGACCGCAGAAGAGGTAGACGGGAGCGTCGTGCGTGTGTTTGTAGTACAGAGGTGCGTGTACTGCGTGTTTTGGGATAAGCGCGACATGTGTTTGAGAAGAGATTAGGTTAGCGGCCTAGTGGTCTAGTGGTATGATTCTCGCTTTGGGTGCGAGAGGTCCCGATTTCGATCACCGGCTGGGCCCGTCTTTTGCTCGGAATCCCACCACCCAACGCCAGGTCAACCGTGTCCTATCGGGACAAGGCGGCGCTCGGCGCGTACTGCCCGTCTACTCGGTCGCTACTACATCTGGGGGGATTTTGTGGCGCCACGCTTTGCGTATGGTAGTTTCTCGTCTTCGGTTCCGCTACCCTGCAACTTTTCTGTTTTTGTTGTTTTCTATTTTACGGACGATTCCTGGGCCCTCTGTGATCGCACCTTTCTTCTTAGAATTCATAGCTAGCTGCTAGATAAAGTTCAACTAGCATTTGTATACTACACACCATCTGATGGCATCCATTGATAACGTACTCGAATGTTGGTGAGTCTCGCTGTACAGTACTGTTGCGACAACGGCGTGATACGATTGCCGACTGCAATCTGCGGCTTGCGTTAGAAACCAAATGGTCTACTGGCATGTGGTGTGTACGCGTCGCAACAGCCACTTTTCACAGGAGTGGCTTGTTTTGGGCGTGTGCCCGTGACTTGGATGGTAGTGTGTGCATCACCTCTATAACTTTATACAACATCTCTGTGTGTAACTTGTGCTGTAGAGCGACGTAGGGCTCACCAATACAAGGAGAGACCGCAGAAGAGGTAGACGGGAGCGTCGTGCGTGCGTTTGTAGTACAGACGTGCGTGTACTGCGTGTTTTGGGATAAGCGCGACATGTGTTTGAGAAGAGATTAGGTTAGCGGCCTAGTGGTCTAGTGGTATGATTCTCGCTTTGGGTGCGAGAGGTCCCGATTTCGATCACCGGCTGGGCCCGTCTTTTGCTCGGAATCCCACCACCCAACGCCAGGTCAACCGTGTCCTATCGGGACAAGGCGGCGCTCGGCGCGTACTGCCCGTCTACTCGGTCGCTACTACATCTGGGGGGATTTTGCGGCGCCACGCTTTGCGTATGGTAGTTTCTCGTCTTCGGTTCCGCTACCCTGCAACTTTTCTGTTTTTGTTGTTTTCTATTTTACGGACGATTTCTGGGCCCTCTGTGATCGCACCTTTCTTCTTAGAATTCATAGCTAGCTGCTAGATAAAGTTCAACTAGCATTTGTATACTACACACCATCTGATGGCATCCATTGATAACGTACTCGAATGTTGGTGAGTCTCGCTGTACAGTACTGTTGCGACAACGGCGTGATACGATTGCCGACTGCAATCTGCGGCTTGCGTTAGAAACCAAATGGTCTACTGGCATGTGGTGTGTACGCGTCGCAACAGCCACTTTTCACAGGAGTGGCTTGTTTTGGGCGTGTGCCCGTGACTTGGATGGTAGTGTGTGCATCACCTCTATAACTTTATACAACATCTCTGTGTGTAACTTGTGCTGTAGAGCGACGTAGGGCTCACCAATACAAGGAGAGACCGCAGAAGAGGTAGACGGGAGCGTCGTGCGTGCGTTTGTAGTACAGAGGTGCGTGTACTGCGTGTTTTGGGATAAGCGCGACATGTGTTTGAGAAGAGATTAGGTTAGCGGCCTAGTGGTCTAGTGGTATGATTCTCGCTTTGGGTGCGAGAGGTCCCGATTTCGATCACCGGCTGGGCCCGTCTTTTGCTCGGAATCCCACCACCCAACGCCAGGTCAACCGTGTCCTATCGGGACAAGGCGGCGCTCGGCGCGTACTGCCCGTCTACTCGGTCGCTACTACATCTGGGGGGATTTTGCGGCGCCACGCTTTGCGTATGGTAGTTTCTCGTCTTCGGTTCCGCTACCCTGCAACTTTTCTGTTTTTGTTGTTTTCTATTTTACGGACGATTTCTGGGCCCTCTGTGATCGCACCTTTCTTCTTAGAATTCATAGCTAGCTGCTAGATAAAGTTCAACTAGCATTTGTATACTACACACCATCTGATGGCATCCATTGATAACGTACTCGAATGTTGGTGAGTCTCGCTGTACAGTACTGTTGCGACAACGGCGTGATACGATTGCCGACTGCAATCTGCGGCTTGCGTTAGAAACCAAATGGTCTACTGGCATGTGGTGTGTACGCGTCGCAACAGCCACTTTTCACAGGAGTGGCTTGTTTTGGGCGTGTGCCCGTGACTTGGATGGTAGTGTGTGCATCACCTCTATAACTTTATACAACATCTCTGTGTGTAACTTGTGCTGTAGAGCGACGTAGGGCTCACCAATACAAGGAGAGACCGCAGAAGAGGTAGACGGGAGCGTCGTGCGTGCGTTTGTAGTACAGACGTGCGTGTACTGCGTGTTTTGGGGTAAGCGCGACATGTGTTTGAGAAGAGATTAGGTTAGCGGCCTAGTGGTCTAGTGGTATGATTCTCGCTTTGGGTGCGAGAGGTCCCGATTTCGATCACCGGCTGGGCCCGTCTTTTGCTCGGAATCCCACCACCCAACGCCAGGTCAACCGTGTCCTATCGGGACAAGGCGGCGCTCGGCGCGTACTGCCCGTCTACTCGGTCGCTACTACATCTGGGGGGATTTTGCGGCGCCACGCTTTGCGTATGGTAGTTTCTCGTCTTCGGTTCCGCTACCCTGCAACTTTTCTGTTTTTGTTGTTTTCTATTTTACGGACGATTTCTGGGCCCTCTGTGATCGCACCTTTCTTCTTAGAATTCATAGCTAGCTGCTAGATAAAGCTCAACTAGCATTTGTATACTACACACCATCTGATGGCATCCATTGATAACGTACTCGAATGTTGGTGAGTCTCGCTGTACAGTACTGTTGCGACAACGGCGTGATACGATTGCCGACTGCAATCTGCGGCTTGCGTTAGAAACCAAATGGTCTACTGGCATGTGGTGTGTACGCGTCGCAACAGCCACTTTTCACAGGAGTGGCTTGTTTTGGGCGTGTGCCCGTGACTTGGATGGTAGTGTGTGCATCACCTCTATAACTTTATACAACATCTCTGTGTGTAACTTGTGCTGTAGAGCGACGTAGGGCTCACCAATACAAGGAGAGACCGCAGAAGAGGTAGACGGGAGCGTCGTGCGTGCGTTTGTAGTACAGAGGTGCGTGTACTGCGTGTTTTGGGATAAGCGCGACATGTGTTTGAGAAGAGATTAGGTTAGCGGCCTAGTGGTCTAGTGGTATGATTCTCGCTTTGGGTGCGAGAGGTCCCGATTTCGATCACCGGCTGGGCCCGTCTTTTGCTCGGAATCCCACCACCCAACGCCAGGTCAACCGTGTCCTATCGGGACAAGGCGGCGCTCGGCGCGTACTGCCCGTCTACTCGGTCGCTACTACATCTGGGGGGATTTTGCGGCGCCACGCTTTGCGTATGGTAGTTTCTCGTCTTCGGTTCCGCTACCCTGCAACTTTTCTGTTTTTGTTGTTTTCTATTTTACGGACGATTCCTGGGCCCTCTGTGATCGCACCTTTCTTCTTAGAATTCATAGCTAGCTGCTAGATAAAGTTCAACTAGCATTTGTATACTACACACCATCTGATGGCATCCATTGATAACGTACTCGAATGTTGGTGAGTCTCGCTGTACAGTACTGTTGCGACAACGGCGTGATACGATTGCCGACTGCAATCTGCGGCTTGCGTTAGAAACCAAATGGTCTACTGGCATGTGGTGTGTACGCGTCGCAACAGCCACTTTTCACAGGAGTGGCTTGTTTTGGGCGTGTGCCCGTGACTTGGATGGTAGTGTGTGCATCACCTCTATAACTTTATACAACATCTCTGTGTGTAACTTGTGCTGTAGAGCGACGTAGGGCTCACCAATACAAGGAGAGACCGCAGAAGAGGTAGACGGGAGCGTCGTGCGTGCGTTTGTAGTACAGAGGTGCGTGTACTGCGTGTTTTGGGATAAGCGCGACATGTGTTTGAGAAGAGATTAGGTTAGCGGCCTAGTGGTCTAGTGGTATGATTCTCGCTTTGGGTGCGAGAGGTCCCGATTTCGATCACCGGCTGGGCCCGTCTTTTGCTCGGAATCCCACCACCCAACGCCAGGTCAACCGTGTCCTATCGGGACAAGGCGGCGCTCGGCGCGTACTGCCCGTCTACTCGGTCGCTACTACATCTGGGGGGATTTTGTGGCGCCACGCTTTGCGTATGGTAGTTTCTCGTCTTCGGTTCCGCTACCCTGCAACTTTTCTGTTTTTGTTGTTTTCTATTTTACGGACGATTTCTGGGCCCTCTGTGATCGCACCTTTCTTCTTAGAATTCATAGCTAGCTGCTAGATAAAGTTCAACTAGCATTTGTATACTACACACCATCTGATGGCATCCATTGATAACGTACTCGAATGTTGGTGAGTCTCGCTGTACAGTACTGTTGCGACAACGGCGTGATACGATTGCCGACTGCAATCTGCGGCTTGCGTTAGAAACCAAATGGTCTACTGGCATGTGGTGTGTACGCGTCGCAACAGCCACTTTTCACAGGAGTGGCTTGTTTTGGGCGTGTGCCCGTGACTTGGATGGTAGTGTGTGCATCACCTCTATAACTTTATACAACATCTCTGTGTGTAACTTGTGCTGTAGAGCGACGTAGGGCTCACCAATACAAGGAGAGACCGCAGAAGAGGTAGACGGGAGCGTCGTGCGTGCGTTTGTAGTACAGACGTGCGTGTACTGCGTGTTTTGAGGTAAGCACGACATGTGTTTGAGAAGAGATTAGGTTAGCGGCCTAGTGGTCTAGTGGTATGATTCTCGCTTTGGGTGCGAGAGGTCCCGGTTCCAATCACCGGCTGGGCCCGTCTTTTGCTCGGAATCCCACCACCCAACGCCAGGTCAACCGTGTCCTATCGGGACAAGGCGGCGCTCGGCGCGTACTGCCCGTCTACTCGGTCGCTACTACATCTGGGGGGATTTTGCGGCGCCACGCTTTGCGTATGGTAGTTTCTCGTCTTCGGTTCCGCTACCCTGCAACTTTTCTGTTTTTGTTGTTTTCTATTTTACGGACGATTCCTGGGCCCTCTGTGATCGCACCTTTCTTCTTAGAATTCATAGCTAGCTGCTAGATAAAGTTCAACTAGCATTTGTATACTACACACCATCTGATGGCATCCATTGATAACGTACTCGAATGTTGGTGAGTCTCGCTGTACAGTACTGTTGCGACAACGGCGTGATACGATTGCCGACTGCAATCTGCGGCTTGCGTTAGAAACCAAATGGTCTACTGGCATGTGGTGTGTACGCGTCGCAACAGCCACTTTTCACAGGAGTGGCTTGTTTTGGGCGTGTGCCCGTGACTTGGATGGTAGTGTGTGCATCACCTCTATAACTTTATACAACATCTCTGTGTGTAACTTGTGCTGTAGAGCGACGTAGGGCTCACCAATACAAGGAGAGACCGCAGAAGAGGTAGACGGGAGCGTCGTGCGTGCGTTTGTAGTACAGAGGTGCGTGTACTGCGTGTTTTGGGATAAGCGCGACATGTGTTTGAGAAGAGATTAGGTTAGCGGCCTAGTGGTCTAGTGGTATGATTCTCGCTTTGGGTGCGAGAGGTCCCGATTTCGATCACCGGCTGGGCCCGTCTTTTGCTCGGAATCCCACCACCCAACGCCAGGTCAACCGTGTCCTATCGGGACAAGGCGGCGCTCGGCGCGTACTGCCCGTCTACTCGGTCGCTACTACATCTGGGGGGATTTTGTGGCGCCACGCTTTGCGTATGGTAGTTTCTCGTCTTCGGTTCCGCTACCCTGCAACTTTTCTGTTTTTGTTGTTTTCTATTTTACGGACGATTTCTGGGCCCTCTGTGATCGCACCTTTCTTCTTAGAATTCATAGCTAGCTGCTAGATAAAGTTCAACTAGCATTTGTATACTACACACCATCTGATGGCATCCATTGATAACGTACTCGAATGTTGGTGAGTCTCGCTGTACAGTACTGTTGCGACAACGGCGTGATACGATTGCCGACTGCAATCTGCGGCTTGCGTTAGAAACCAAATGGTCTACTGGCATGTGGTGTGTACGCGTCGCAACAGCCACTTTTCACAGGAGTGGCTTGTTTTGGGCGTGTGCCCGTGACTTGGATGGTAGTGTGTGCATCACCTCTATAACTTTATACAACATCTCTGTGTGTAACTTGTGCTGTAGAGCGACGTAGGGCTCACCAATACAAGGAGAGACCGCAGAAGAGGTAGACGGGAGCGTCGTGCGTGCGTTTGTAGTACAGACGTGCGTGTACTGCGTGTTTTGGGGTAAGCACGACATGTGTTTGAGAAGAGATTAGGTTAGCGGCCTAGTGGTCTAGTGGTATGATTCTCGCTTTGGGTGCGAGAGGTCCCGGTTCCAATCACCGGCTGGGCCCGTCTTTTGCTCGGAATCCCACCACCCAACGCCAGGTCAACCGTGTCCTATCGGGACAAGGCGGCGCTCGGCGCGTACTGCCCGTCTACTCGGTCGCTACTACATCTGGGGGGATTTTGCGGCGCCACGCTTTGCGTATGGTAGTTTCTCGTCTTCGGTTCCGCTACCCTGCAACTTTTCTGTTTTTGTTGTTTTCTATTTTACGGACGATTCCTGGGCCCTCTGTGATCGCACCTTTCTTCTTAGAATTCATAGCTAGCTGCTAGATAAAGTTCAACTAGCATTTGTATACTACACACCATCTGATGGCATCCATTGATAACGTACTCGAATGTTGGTGAGTCTCGCTGTACAGTACTGTTGCGACAACGGCGTGATACGATTGCCGACTGCAATCTGCGGCTTGCGTTAGAAACCAAATGGTCTACTGGCATGTGGTGTGTACGCGTCGCAACAGCCACTTTTCACAGGAGTGGCTTGTTTTGGGCGTGTGCCCGTGACTTGGATGGTAGTGTGTGCATCACCTCTATAACTTTATACAACATCTCTGTGTGTAACTTGTGCTGTAGAGCGACGTAGGGCTCACCAATACAAGGAGAGACCGCAGAAGAGGTAGACGGGAGCGTCGTGCGTGCGTTTGTAGTACAGAGGTGCGTGTACTGCGTGTTTTGGGATAAGCGCGACATGTGTTTGAGAAGAGATTAGGTTAGCGGCCTAGTGGTCTAGTGATATGATTCTCGCTTTGGGTGCGAGAGGTCCCGATTTCGATCACCGGCTGGGCCCGTCTTTTGCTCGGAATCCCACCACCCAACGCCAGGTCAACCGCGTCCTATCGGGACAAGGCGGCGCTCGGCGCGTACTGCCCGTCTACTCGGTCGCTACTACATCTGGGGGGATTTTGCGGCGCCACGCTTTGCGTATGGTAGTTTCTCGTCTTCGGTTCCGCTACCCTGCAACTTTTCTGTTTTTGTTGTTTTCTATTTTACGGACGATTCCTGGGCCCTCTGTGATCGCACCTTTCTTCTTAGAATTCATAACTAGCTGCTAGATAAAGTTCAACTAGCATTTGTATACTACACACCATCTGATGGCATCCATTGATAACGTACTTGAAATGTTGGTGAGTCTCGCTGTACAGTACTGTTGCGACAACGGCGTGATACGATTGCCGACTGCAATCTGCGGCTTGCGTTAGAAACCAAATGGTCTACTGGCATGTGGTGTGTACGCGTCGCAACAGCCACTTTTCACAGGAGTGGCTTGTTTTGGGCGTGTGCCCGTGACTTGGATGGTAGTGCGTGCATCACCTCTATAACTTTACACAACATCTCTGTGTGTAACTTGTGCTGTAGAGCGACGTAGGGCTCACCAATACAAGGAGAGACCGCAGAAGAGGTAGACGGGAGCGTCGTGCGTGCGTTTGTAGTACAGAGGTGCGTGTACTGCGTGTTTTGGGATAAGCGCGACATGTGTTTGAGAAGAGATTAGGTTAGCGGCCTAGTGGTCTAGTGGTATGATTCTCGCTTTGGGTGCGAGAGGTCCCGATTTCGATCACCGGCTGGGCCCGTCTTTTGCTCGGAATCCCACCACCCAACGCCAGGTCAACCGTGTCCTATCGGGACAAGGCGGCGCTCGGCGCGTACTGCCCGTCTACTCGGTCGCTACTACATCTGGGGGGATTTTGCGGCGCCACGCTTTGCGTATGGTAGTTTCTCGTCTTCGGTTCCGCTACCCTGCAACTTTTCTGTTTTTGTTGTTTTCTATTTTACGGACGATTTCTGGGCCCTCTGTGATCGCACCTTTCTTCTTAGAATTCATAGCTAGCTGCTAGATAAAGTTCAACTAGCATTTGTATACTACACACCATCTGATGGCATCCATTGATAACGTACTCGAATGTTGGTGAGTCTCGCTGTACAGTACTGTTGCGACAACGGCGTGATACGATTGCCGACTGCAATCTGCGGCTTGCGTTAGAAACCAAATGGTCTACTGGCATGTGGTGTGTACGCGTCGCAACAGCCACTTTTCACAGGAGTGGCTTGTTTTGGGCGTGTGCCCGTGACTTGGATGGTAGTGTGTGCATCACCTCTATAACTTTATACAACATCTCTGTGTGTAACTTGTGCTGTAGAGCGACGTAGGGCTCACCAATACAAGGAGAGACCGCAGAAGAGGTAGACGGGAGCGTCGTGCGTGCGTTTGTAGTACAGACGTGCGTGTACTGCGTGTTTTGGGATAAGCGCGACATGTGTTTGAGAAGAGATTAGGTTAGCGGCCTAGTGGTCTAGTGGTATGATTCTCGCTTTGGGTGCGAGAGGTCCCGATTTCGATCACCGGCTGGGCCCGTCTTTTGCTCGGAATCCCACCACCCAACGCCAGGTCAACCGTGTCCTATCGGGACAAGGCGGCGCTCGGCGCGTACTGCCCGTCTACTCGGTCGCTACTACATCTGGGGGGATTTTGCTGCGCCACGCTTTGCGTATGGTAGTTTCTCGTCTTCGGTTCCGCTACCCTGCAACTTTTCTGTTTTTGTTGTTTTCTATTTTACGGACGATTTCTGGGCCCTCTGTGATCGCACCTTTCTTCTTAGAATTCATAGCTAGCTGCTAGATAAAGTTCAACTAGCATTTGTATACTACACACCATCTGATGGCATCCATTGATAACGTACTCGAATGTTGGTGAGTCTCGCTGTACAGTACTGTTGCGACAACGGCGTGATACGATTGCCGACTGCAATCTGCGGCTTGCGTTAGAAACCAAATGGTCTACTGGCATGTGGTGTGTACGCGTCGCAACAGCCACTTTTCACAGGAGTGGCTTGTTTTGGGCGTGTGCCCGTGACTTGGATGGTAGTGTGTGCATCACCTCTATAACTTTATACAACATCTCTGTGTGTAACTTGTGCTGTAGAGCGACGTAGGGCTCACCAATACAAGGAGAGACCGCAGAAGAGGTAGACGGGAGCGTCGTGCGTGCGTTTGTAGTACAGACGTGCGTGTACTGCGTGTTTTGGGGTAAGCGCGACATGTGTTTGAGAAGAGATTAGGTTAGCGGTTTAGTGGTCTAGTGGTATGATTCTCGCTTTGGGTGCGAGAGGTCCCGATTTCGATCACCGGCTGGGCCCGTCTTTTGCTCGGAATCCCACCACCCAACGCCAGGTCAACCGTGTCCTATCGGGACAAGGCGGCGCTCGGCGCGTACTGCCCGTCTACTCGGTCGCTACTACATCTGGGGGGATTTTGCGGCGCCACGCTTTGCGTATGGTAGTTTCTCGTCTTCGGTTCCGCTACCCTGCAACTTTTCTGTTTTTGTTGTTTTCTATTTTACGGACGATTTCTGGGCCCTCTGTGATCGCACCTTTCTTCTTAGAATTCATAGCTAGCTGCTAGATAAAGTTCAACTAGCATTTGTATACTACACACCATCTGATGGCATCCATTGATAACGTACTCGAATGTTGGTGAGTCTCGCTGTACAGTACTGTTGCGACAACGGCGTGATACGATTGCCGACTGCAATCTGCGGCTTGCGTTAGAAACCAAATGGTCTACTGGCATGTGGTGTGTACGCGTCGCAACAGCCACTTTTCACAGGAGTGGCTTGTTTTGGGCGTGTGCCCGTGACTTGGATGGTAGTGTGTGCATCACCTCTATAACTTTATACAACATCTCTGTGTGTAACTTGTGCTGTAGAGCGACGTAGGGCTCACCAATACAAGGAGAGACCGCAGAAGAGGTAGACGGGAGCGTCGTGCGTGCGTTTGTAGTACAGAGGTGCGTGTACTGCGTGTTTTGGGATAAGCGCGACATGTGTTTGAGAAGAGATTAGGTTAGCGGCCTAGTGGTCTAGTGGTATGATTCTCGCTTTGGGTGCGAGAGGTCCCGATTTCGATCACCGGCTGGGCCCGTCTTTTGCTCGGAATCCCACCACCCAACGCCAGGTCAACCGTGTCCTATCGGGACAAGGCGGCGCTCGGCGCGTACTGCCCGTCTACTCGGTCGCTACTACATCTGGGGGGATTTTGCGGCGCCACGCTTTGCGTATGGTAGTTTCTCGTCTTCGGTTCCGCTACCCTGCAACTTTTCTGTTTTTGTTGTTTTCTATTTTACGGACGATTTCTGGGCCCTCTGTGATCGCACCTTTCTTCTTAGAATTCATAGCTAGCTGCTAGATAAAGTTCAACTAGCATTTGTATACTACACACCATCTGATGGCATCCATTGATAACGTACTCGAATGTTGGTGAGTCTCGCTGTACAGTACTGTTGCGACAACGGCGTGATACGATTGCCGACTGCAATCTGCGGCTTGCGTTAGAAACCAAATGGTCTACTGGCATGTGGTGTGTACGCGTCGCAACAGCCACTTTTCACAGGAGTGGCTTGTTTTGGGCGTGTGCCCGTGACTTGGATGGTAGTGTGTGCATCACCTCTATAACTTTATACAACATCTCTGTGTGTAACTTGTGCTGTAGAGCGACGTAGGGCTCACCAATACAAGGAGAGACCGCAGAAGAGGTAGACGGGAGCGTCGTGCGTGCGTTTGTAGTACAGACGTGCGTGTACTGCGTGTTTTGGGGTAAGCGCGACATGTGTTTGAGAAGAGATTAGGTTAGCGGCCTAGTGGTCTAGTGGTATGATTCTCGCTTTGGGTGCGAGAGGTCCCGATTTCAATCATCGGCTGGGCCCGTCTTTTGCTCGGAATCCCACCACCCAACGCCAGGTCAACCGTGTCCTATCGGGACAAGGCGGCGCTCGGCGCGTACTGCCCGTCTACTCGGTCGCTACTACATCTGGGGGGATTTTGCTGCGCCACGCTTTGCGTATGGTAGTTTCTCGTCTTCGGTTCCGCTACCCTGCAACTTTTCTGTTTTTGTTGTTTTCTATTTTACGGACGATTCCTGGGCCCTCTGTGATCGCACCTTTCTTCTTAGAATTCATAGCTAGCTGCTAGATAAAGTTCAACTAGCATTTGTATACTACACACCATCTGATGGCATCCATTGATAACGTACTCGAATGTTGGTGAGTCTCGCTGTACAGTACTGTTGCGACAACGGCGTGATACGATTGCCGACTGCAATCTGCGGCTTGCGTTAGAAACCAAATGGTCTACTGGCATGTGGTGTGTACGCGTCGCAACAGCCACTTTTCACAGGAGTGGCTTGTTTTGGGCGTGTGCCCGTGACTTGGATGGTAGTGTGTGCATCACCTCTATAACTTTATACAACATCTCTGTGTGTAACTTGTGCTGTAGAGCGACGTAGGGCTCACCAATACAAGGAGAGACCGCAGAAGAGGTAGACGGGAGCGTCGTGCGTGCGTTTGTAGTACAGACGTGCGTGTACTGCGTGTTTTGGGGTAAGCGCGACATGTGTTTGAGAAGAGATTAGGTTAGCGGCCTAGTGGTCTAGTGGTATGATTCTCGCTTTGGGTGCGAGAGGTCCCGATTTCGATCATCGGCTGGGCCCGTCTTTTGCTCGGAATCCCACCACCCAACGCCAGGTCAACCGTGTCCTATCGGGACAAGGCGGCGCTCGGCGCGTACTGCCCGTCTACTCGGTCGCTACTACATCTGGGGGGATTTTGCGGCGCCACGCTTTGCGTATGGTAGTTTCTCGTCTTCGGTTCCGCTACCCTGCAACTTTTCTGTTTTTGTTGTTTTCTATTTTACGGACGATTCCTGGGCCCTCTGTGATCGCACCTTTCTTCTTAGAATTCATAACTAGCTGCTAGATAAAGTTCAACTAGCATTTGTATACTACACACCATCTGATGGCATCCATTGATAACGTACTTGAATGTTGGTGAGTCTCGCTGTACAGTACTGTTGCGACAACGGCGTGATACGATTGCCGACTGCAATCTGCGGCTTGCGTTAGAAACCAAATGGTCTACTGGCATGTGGTGTGTACGCGTCGCAACAGCCACTTTTCACAGGAGTGGCTTGTTTTGGGCGTGTGCCCGTGACTTGGATGGTAGTGTGTGCATCACCTCTATAACTTTATACAACATCTCTGTGTGTAACTTGTGCTGTAGAGCGACGTAGGGCTCACCAATACAAGGAGAGACCGCAGAAGAGGTAGACGGGAGCGTCGTGCGTGCGTTTGTAGTACAGACGTGCGTGTACTGCGTGTTTTGGGGTAAGCGCGACATGTGTTTGAGAAGAGATTAGGTTAGCGGCCTAGTGGTCTAGTGGTATGATTCTCGCTTTGGGTGCGAGAGGTCCCGATTTCGATCATCGGCTGGGCCCGTCTTTTGCTCGGAATCCCACCACCCAACGCCAGGTCAACCGTGTCCTATCGGGACAAGGCGGCGCTCGGCGCGTACTGCCCGTCTACTCGGTCGCTACTACATCTGGGGGGATTTTGCGGCGCCACGCTTTGCGTATGGTAGTTTCTCGTCTTCGGTTCCGCTACCCTGCAACTTTTCTGTTTTTGTTGTTTTCTATTTTACGGACGATTCCTGGGCCCTCTGTGATCGCACCTTTCTTCTTAGAATTCATAACTAGCTGCTAGATAAAGTTCAACTAGCATTTGTATACTACACACCATCTGATGGCATCCATTGATAACGTACTTGAATGTTGGTGAGTCTCGCTGTACAGTACTGTTGCGACAACGGCGTGATACGATTGCCGACTGCAATCTGCGGCTTGCGTTAGAAACCAAATGGTCTACTGGCATGTGGTGTGTACGCGTCGCAACAGCCACTTTTCACAGGAGTGGCTTGTTTTGGGCGTGTGCCCGTGACTTGGATGGTAGTGTGTGCATCACCTCTATAACTTTATACAACATCTCTGTGTGTAACTTGTGCTGTAGAGCGACGTAGGGCTCACCAATACAAGGAGAGACCGCAGAAGAGGTAGACGGGAGCGTCGTGCGTGCGTTTGTAGTACAGACGTGCGTGTACTGCGTGTTTTGGGGTAAGCGCGACATGTGTTTGAGAAGAGATTAGGTTAGCGGCCTAGTGGTCTAGTGGTATGATTCTCGCTTTGGGTGCGAGAGGTCCCGATTTCAATCATCGGCTGGGCCCGTCTTTTGCTCGGAATCCCACCACCCAACGCCAGGTCAACCGTGTCCTATCGGGACAAGGCGGCGCTCGGCGCGTACTGCCCGTCTACTCGGTCGCTACTACATCTGGGGGGATTTTGCGGCGCCACACTTTGCGTATGGTAGTTTCTCGTCTTCGGTTCCGCTACCCTGCAACTTTTCTGTTTTTGTTGTTTTCTATTTTACGGACGATTCCTGGGCCCTCTGTGATCGCACCTTTCTTCTTAGAATTCATAGCTAGCTGCTAGATAAAGTTCAACTAGCATTTGTATACTACACACCATCTGATGGCATCCATTGATAACGTACTTGAATGTTGGTGAGTCTCGCTGTACAGTACTGTTGCGACAACGGCGTGATACGATTGCCGACTGCAATCTGCGGCTTGCGTTAGAAACCAAATGGTCTACTGGCATGTGGTGTGTACGCGTCGCAACAGCCACTTTTCACAGGAGTGGCTTGTTTTGGGCGTGTGCCCGTGACTTGGATGGTAGTGTGTGCATCACCTCTATAACTTTATACAACATCTCTGTGTGTAACTTGTGCTGTAGAGCGACGTAGGGCTCACCAATACAAGGAGAGACCGCAGAAGAGGTAGACGGGAGCGTCGTGCGTGCGTTTGTAGTACAGACGTGCGTGTACTGCGTGTTTTGGGGTAAGCGCGACATGTGTTTGAGAAGAGATTAGGTTAGCGGCCTAGTGGTCTAGTGGTATGATTCTCGCTTTGGGTGCGAGAGGTCCCGATTTCAATCATCGGCTGGGCCCGTCTTTTGCTCGGAATCCCACCACCCAACGCCAGGTCAACCGTGTCCTATCGGGACAAGGCGGCGCTCGGCGCGTACTGCCCGTCTACTCGGTCGCTACTACATCTGGGGGGATTTTGCTGCGCCACGCTTTGCGTATGGTAGTTTCTCGTCTTCGGTTCCGCTACCCTGCAACTTTTCTGTTTTTGTTGTTTTCTATTTTACGGACGATTCCTGGGCCCTCTGTGATCGCACCTTTCTTCTTAGAATTCATAGCTAGCTGCTAGATAAAGTTCAACTAGCATTTGTATACTACACACCATCTGATGGCATCCATTGATAACGTACTTGAATGTTGGTGAGTCTCGCTGTACAGTACTGTTGCGACAACGGCGTGATACGATTGCCGACTGCAATCTGCGGCTTGCGTTAGAAACCAAATGGTCTACTGGCATGTGGTGTGTACGCGTCGCAACAGCCACTTTTCACAGGAGTGGCTTGTTTTGGGCGTGTGCCCGTGACTTGGATGGTAGTGTGTGCATCACCTCTATAACTTTATACAACATCTCTGTGTGTAACTTGTGCTGTAGAGCGACGTAGGGCTCACCAATACAAGGAGAGACCGCAGAAGAGGTAGACGGGAGCGTCGTGCGTGCGTTTGTAGTACAGACGTGCGTGTACTGCGTGTTTTGGGGTAAGCGCGACATGTGTTTGAGAAGAGATTAGGTTAGCGGCCTAGTGGTCTAGTGGTATGATTCTCGCTTTGGGTGCGAGAGGTCCCGATTTCAATCATCGGCTGGGCCCGTCTTTTGCTCGGAATCCCACCACCCAACGCCAGGTCAACCGTGTCCTATCGGGACAAGGCGGCGCTCGGCGCGTACTGCCCGTCTACTCGGTCGCTACTACATCTGGGGGGATTTTGCTGCGCCACGCTTTGCGTATGGTAGTTTCTCGTCTTCGGTTCCGCTACCCTGCAACTTTTCTGTTTTTGTTGTTTTCTATTTTACGGACGATTCCTGGGCCCTCTGTGATCGCACCTTTCTTCTTAGAATTCATAGCTAGCTGCTAGATAAAGTTCAACTAGCATTTGTATACTACACACCATCTGATGGCATCCATTGATAACGTACTTGAATGTTGGTGAGTCTCGCTGTACAGTACTGTTGCGACAACGGCGTGATACGATTGCCGACTGCAATCTGCGGCTTGCGTTAGAAACCAAATGGTCTACTGGCATGTGGTGTGTACGCGTCGCAACAGCCACTTTTCACAGGAGTGGCTTGTTTTGGGCGTGTGCCCGTGACTTGGATGGTAGTGTGTGCATCACCTCTATAACTTTATACAACATCTCTGTGTGTAACTTGTGCTGTAGAGCGACGTAGGGCTCACCAATACAAGGAGAGACCGCAGAAGAGGTAGACGGGAGCGTCGTGCGTGCGTTTGTAGTACAGACGTGCGTGTACTGCGTGTTTTGGGATAAGCGCGACATGTGTTTGAGAAGAGATTAGGTTAGCGGCCTAGTGGTCTAGTGGTATGATTCTCGCTTTGGGTGCGAGAGGTCCCGATTTCGATCACCGGCTGGGCCCGTCTTTTGCTCGGAATCCCACCACCCAACGCCAGGTCAACCGTGTCCTATCGGGACAAGGCGGCGCTCGGCGCGTACTGCCCGTCTACTCGGTCGCTACTACATCTGGGGGGATTTTGCGGCGCCACGCTTTGCGTATGGTAGTTTCTCGTCTTCGGTTCCGCTACCCTGCAACTTTTCTGTTTTTGTTGTTTTCTATTTTACGGACGATTTCTGGGCCCTCTGTGATCGCACCTTTCTTCTTAGAATTCATAGCTAGCTGCTAGATAAAGTTCAACTAGCATTTGTATACTACACACCATCTGATGGCATCCATTGATAACGTACTCGAATGTTGGTGAGTCTCGCTGTACAGTACTGTTGCGACAACGGCGTGATACGATTGCCGACTGCAATCTGCGGCTTGCGTTAGAAACCAAATGGTCTACTGGCATGTGGTGTGTACGCGTCGCAACAGCCACTTTTCACAGGAGTGGCTTGTTTTGGGCGTGTGCCCGTGACTTGGATGGTAGTGCGTGCATCACCTCTATAACTTTACACAACATCTCTGTGTGTAACTTGTGCTGTAGAGCGACGTAGGGCTCACCAATACAAGGAGAGACCGCAGAAGAGGTAGACGGGAGCGTCGTGCGTGCGTTTGTAGTACAGACGTGCGTGTACTGCGTGTTTTGGGGTAAGCGCGACATGTGTTTGAGAAGAGATTAGGTTAGCGGCCTAGTGGTCTAGTGGTATGATTCTCGCTTTGGGTGCGAGAGGTCCCGATTTCGATCACCGGCTGGGCCCGTCTTTTGCTCGGAATCCCACCACCCAACGCCAGGTCAACCGTGTCCTATCGGGACAAGGCGGCGCTCGGCGCGTACTGCCCGTCTACTCGGTCGCTACTACATCTGGGGGGATTTTGCGGCGCCACGCTTTGCGTATGGTAGTTTCTCGTCTTCGGTTCCGCTACCCTGCAACTTTTCTGTTTTTGTTGTTTTCTATTTTACGGACGATTCCTGGGCCCTCTGTGATCGCACCTTTCTTCTTAGAATTCATAGCTAGCTGCTAGATAAAGTTCAACTAGCATTTGTATACTACACACCATCTGATGGCATCCATTGATAACGTACTCGAATGTTGGTGAGTCTCGCTGTACAGTACTGTTGCGACAACGGCGTGATACGATTGCCGACTGCAATCTGCGGCTTGCGTTAGAAACCAAATGGTCTACTGGCATGTGGTGTGTACGCGTCGCAACAGCCACTTTTCACAGGAGTGGCTTGTTTTGGGCGTGTGCCCGTGACTTGGATGGTAGTGTGTGCATCACCTCTATAACTTTATACAACATCTCTGTGTGTAACTTGTGCTGTAGAGCGACGTAGGGCTCACCAATACAAGGAGAGACCGCAGAAGAGGTAGACGGGAGCGTCGTGCGTGCGTTTGTAGTACAGACGTGCGTGTACTGCGTGTTTTGGGGTAAGCGCGACATGTGTTTGAGAAGAGATTAGGTTAGCGGCCTAGTGGTCTAGTGGTATGATTCTCGCTTTGGGTGCGAGAGGTCCCGATTTCGATCACCGGCTGGGCCCGTCTTTTGCTCGGAATCCCACCACCCAACGCCAGGTCAACCGTGTCCTATCGGGACAAGGCGGCGCTCGGCGCGTACTGCCCGTCTACTCGGTCGCTACTACATCTGGGGGGATTTTGCGGCGCCACGCTTTGCGTATGGTAGTTTCTCGTCTTCGGTTCCGCTACCCTGCAACTTTTCTGTTTTTGTTGTTTTCTATTTTACGGACGATTCCTGGGCCCTCTGTGATCGCACCTTTCTTCTTAGAATTCATAATTAGCTGCTAGATAAAGTTCAACTAGCATTTGTATACTACACACCATCTGATGGCATCCATTGATAACGTACTCGAATGTTGGTGAGTCTCGCTGTACAGTACTGTTGCGACAACGGCGTGATACGATTGCCGACTGCAATCTGCGGCTTGCGTTAGAAACCAAATGGTCTACTGGCATGTGGTGTGTACGCGTCGCAACAGCCACTTTTCACAGGAGTGGCTTGTTTTGGGCGTGTGCCCGTGACTTGGATGGTAGTGTGTGCATCACCTCTATAACTTTATACAACATCTCTGTGTGTAACTTGTGCTGTAGAGCGACGTAGGGCTCACCAATACAAGGAGAGACCGCAGAAGAGGTAGACGGGAGCGTCGTGCGTGCGTTTGTAGTACAGACGTGCGTGTACTGCGTGTTTTGGGATAAGCGCGACATGTGTTTGAGAAGAGATTAGGTTAGCGGCCTAGTGGTCTAGTGGTATGATTCTCGCTTTGGGTGCGAGAGGTCCCGGTTTCGATCACCGGCTGGGCCCGTCTTTTGCTCGGAATCCCACCACCCAACGCCAGGTCAACCGTGTCCTATCGGGACAAGGCGGCGCTCGGCGCGTACTGCCCGTCTACTCGGTCGCTACTACATCTGGGGGGATTTTGCGGCGCCACGCTTTGCGTATGGTAGTTTCTCGTCTTCGGTTCCGCTACCCTGCAACTTTTCTGTTTTTGTTGTTTTCTATTTTACGGACGATTCCTGGGCCCTCTGTGATCGCACCTTTCTTCTTAGAATTCATAATTAGCTGCTAGATAAAGTTCAACTAGCATCTGTATACTACACACTATCTGATGGCATCCATTGATAACGTACTCGAATGTTGGTGAGTCTCGCTGTACAGTACTGTTGCGACCACGGCGTGATACGATTGCCGACTGCAATCTGCGGCTTGCGTTAGAAACCAAATGGTCTACTGGCATGTGGTGTGTACGCGTCGCAACAGCCACTTTTCACAGGAGTGGCTTGTTTTGGGCGTGTGCCCGTGACTTGGATGGTAGTGTGTGCAACACCTCTATAACTTTATACAACATCTCTGTGTGTAACTTGTGCTGTAGAGCGACGTAGGGCTCACCAATACAAGGAGAGACCGCAGAAGAGGTAGACGGGAGCGTCGTGCGTGCGTTTGTAGTACAGACGTGCGTGTACTGCGTGTTTTGGGGTAAGCGCGACATGTGTTTGAGAAGAGATTAGGTTAGCGGCCTAGTGGTCTAGTGGTATGATTCTCGCTTTGGGTGCGAGAGGTCCCGATTTCGATCACCGGCTGGGCCCGTCTTTTGCTCGGAATCCCACCACCCAACGCCAGGTCAACCGTGTCCTATCGGGACAAGGCGGCGCTCGGCGCGTACTGCCCGTCTACTCGGTCGCTACTACATCTGGGGGGATTTTGCGGCGCCACGCTTTGCGTATGGTAGTTTCTCGTCTTCGGTTCCGCTACCCTGCAACTTTTCTGTTTTTGTTGTTTTCTATTTTACGGACGATTTCTGGGCCCTCTGTGATCGCACCTTTCTTCTTAGAATTCATAGCTAGCTGCTAGATAAAGTTCAACTAGCATTTGTATACTACACACCATCTGATGGCATCCATTGATAACGTACTCGAATGTTGGTGAGTCTCGCTGTACAGTACTGTTGCGACAACGGCGTGATACGATTGCCGACTGCAATCTGCGGCTTGCGTTAGAAACCAAATGGTCTACTGGCATGTGGTGTGTACGCGTCGCAACAGCCACTTTTCACAGGAGTGGCTTGTTTTGGGCGTGTGCCCGTGACTTGGATGGTAGTGTGTGCATCACCTCTATAACTTTATACAACATCTCTGTGTGTAACTTGTGCTGTAGAGCGACGTAGGGCTCACCAATACAAGGAGAGACCGCAGAAGAGGTAGACGGGAGCGTCGTGCGTGCGTTTGTAGTACAGACGTGCGTGTACTGCGTGTTTTGGGATAAGCGCGACATGTGTTTGAGAAGAGATTAGGTTAGCGGCCTAGTGGTCTAGTGGTATGATTCTCGCTTTGGGTGCGAGAGGTCCCGATTTCGATCACCGGCTGGGCCCGTCTTTTGCTCGGAATCCCACCACCCAACGCCAGGTCAACCGTGTCCTATCGGGACAAGGCGGCGCTCGGCGCGTACTGCCCGTCTACTCGGTCGCTACTACATCTGGGGGGATTTTGCGGCGCCACGCTTTGCGTATGGTAGTTTCTCGTCTTCGGTTCCGCTACCCTGCAACTTTTCTGTTTTTGTTGTTTTCTATTTTACGGACGATTTCTGGGCCCTCTGTGATCGCACCTTTCTTCTTAGAATTCATAGCTAGCTGCTAGATAAAGTTCAACTAGCATTTGTATACTACACACCATCTGATGGCATCCATTGATAACGTACTCGAATGTTGGTGAGTCTCGCTGTACAGTACTGTTGCGACAACGGCGTGATACGATTGCCGACTGCAATCTGCGGCTTGCGTTAGAAACCAAATGGTCTACTGACATGTGGTGTGTACGCGTCGCAACAGCCACTTTTCACAGGAGTGGCTTGTTTTGGGCGTGTGCCCGTGACTTGGATGGTAGTGTGTGCATCACCTCTATAACTTTATACAACATCTCTGTGTGTAACTTGTGCTGTAGAGCGACGTAGGGCTCACCAATACAAGGAGAGACCGCAGAAGAGGTAGACGGGAGCGTCGTGCGTGCGTTTGTAGTACAGACGTGCGTGTACTGCGTGTTTTGGGGTAAGCGCGACATGTGTTTGAGAAGAGATTAGGTTAGCGGCCTAGTGGTCTAGTGGTATGATTCTCGCTTTGGGTGCGAGAGGTCCCGATTTCGATCATCGGCTGGGCCCGTCTTTTGCTCGGAATCCCACCACCCAACGCCAGGTCAACCGTGTCCTATCGGGACAAGGCGGCGCTCGGCGCGTACTGCCCGTCTACTCGGTCGCTACTACATCTGGGGGGATTTTGCGGCGCCACGCTTTGCGTATGGTAGTTTCTCGTCTTCGGTTCCGCTACCCTGCAACTTTTCTGTTTTTGTTGTTTTCTATTTTACGGACGATTTCTGGGCCCTCTGTGATCGCACCTTTCTTCTTAGAATTCATAGCTAGCTGCTAGATAAAGTTCAACTAGCATTTGTATACTACACACCATCTGATGGCATCCATTGATAACGTACTCGAATGTTGGTGAGTCTCGCTGTACAGTACTGTTGCGACAACGGCGTGATACGATTGCCGACTGCAATCTGCGGCTTGCGTTAGAAACCAAATGGTCTACTGGCATGTGGTGTGTACGCGTCGCAACAGCCACTTTTCACAGGAGTGGCTTGTTTTGGGCGTGTGCCCGTGACTTGGATGGTAGTGTGTGCATCACCTCTATAACTTTATACAACATCTCTGTGTGTAACTTGTGCTGTAGAGCGACGTAGGGCTCACCAATACAAGGAGAGACCGCAGAAGAGGTAGACGGGAGCGTCGTGCGTGCGTTTGTAGTACAGACGTGCGTGTACTGCGTGTTTTGGGGTAAGCGCGACATGTGTTTGAGAAGAGATTAGGTTAGCGGCCTAGTGGTCTAGTGGTATGATTCTCGCTTTGGGTGCGAGAGGTCCCGGTTTCGATCACCGGCTGGGCCCGTCTTTTGCTCGGAATCCCACCACCCAACGCCAGGTCAACCGTGTCCTATCGGGACAAGGCGGCGCTCGGCGCGTACTGCCCGTCTACTCGGTCGCTACTACATCTGGGGGGATTTTGCGGCGCCACGCTTTGCGTATGGTAGTTTCTCGTCTTCGGTTCCGCTACCCTGCAACTTTTCTGTTTTTGTTGTTTTCTATTTTACGGACGATTTCTGGGCCCTCTGTGATCGCACCTTTCTTCTTAGAATTCATAGCTAGCTGCTAGATAAAGTTCAACTAGCATTTGTATACTACACACCATCTGATGGCATCCATTGATAACGTACTCGAATGTTGGTGAGTCTCGCTGTACAGTACTGTTGCGACAACGGCGTGATACGATTGCCGACTGCAATCTGCGGCTTGCGTTAGAAACCAAATGGTCTACTGGCATGTGGTGTGTACGCGTCGCAACAGCCACTTTTCACAGGAGTGGCTTGTTTTGGGCGTGTGCCCGTGACTTGGATGGTAGTGTGTGCATCACCTCTATAACTTTATACAACATCTCTGTGTGTAACTTGTGCTGTAGAGCGACGTAGGGCTCACCAATACAAGGAGAGACCGCAGAAGAGGTAGACGGGAGCGTCGTGCGTGCGTTTGTAGTACAGACGTGCGTGTACTGCGTGTTTTGGGGTAAGCGCGACATGTGTTTGAGAAGAGATTAGGTTAGCGGCCTAGTGGTCTAGTGGTATGATTCTCGCTTTGGGTGCGAGAGGTCCCGGTTTCGATCACCGGCTGGGCCCGTCTTTTGCTCGGAATCCCACCACCCAACGCCAGGTCAACCGTGTCCTATCGGGACAAGGCGGCGCTCGGCGCGTACTGCCCGTCTACTCGGTCGCTACTACATCTGGGGGGATTTTGCGGCGCCACGCTTTGCGTATGGTAGTTTCTCGTCTTCGGTTCCGCTACCCTGCAACTTTTCTGTTTTTGTTGTTTTCTATTTTACGGACGATTTCTGGGCCCTCTGTGATCGCACCTTTCTTCTTAGAATTCATAGCTAGCTGCTAGATAAAGTTCAACTAGCATTTGTATACTACACACCATCTGATGGCATCCATTGATAACGTACTCGAATGTTGGTGAGTCTCGCTGTACAGTACTGTTGCGACAACGGCGTGATACGATTGCCGACTGCAATCTGCGGCTTGCGTTAGAAACCAAATGGTCTACTGGCATGTGGTGTGTACGCGTCGCAACAGCCACTTTTCACAGGAGTGGCTTGTTTTGGGCGTGTGCCCGTGACTTGGATGGTAGTGTGTGCATCACCTCTATAACTTTATACAACATCTCTGTGTGTAACTTGTGCTGTAGAGCGACGTAGGGCTCACCAATACAAGGAGAGACCGCAGAAGAGGTAGACGGGAGCGTCGTGCGTGCGTTTGTAGTACAGACGTGCGTGTACTGCGTGTTTTGGGGTAAGCGCGACATGTGTTTGAGAAGAGATTAGGTTAGCGGCCTAGTGGTCTAGTGGTATGATTCTCGCTTTGGGTGCGAGAGGTCCCGGTTTCGATCACCGGCTGGGCCCGTCTTTTGCTCGGAATCCCACCACCCAACGCCAGGTCAACCGTGTCCTATCGGGACAAGGCGGCGCTCGGCGCGTACTGCCCGTCTACTCGGTCGCTACTACATCTGGGGGGATTTTGCGGCGCCACGCTTTGCGTATGGTAGTTTCTCGTCTTCGGTTCCGCTACCCTGCAACTTTTCTGTTTTTGTTGTTTTCTATTTTACGGACGATTCCTGGGCCCTCTGTGATCGCACCTTTCTTCTTAGAATTCATAATTAGCTGCTAGATAAAGTTCAACTAGCATCTGTATACTACACACTATCTGATGGCATCCATTGATAACGTACTCGAATGTTGGTGAGTCTCGCTGTACAGTACTGTTGCGACCACGGCGTGATACGATTGCCGACTGCAATCTGCGGCTTGCGTTAGAAACCAAATGGTCTACTGGCATGTGGTGTGTACGCGTCGCAACAGCCACTTTTCACAGGAGTGGCTTGTTTTGGGCGTGTGCCCGTGACTTGGATGGTAGTGTGTGCATCACCTCTATAACTTTATACAACATCTCTGTGTGTAACTTGTGCTGTAGAGCGACGTAGGGCTCACCAATACAAGGAGAGACCGCAGAAGAGGTAGACGGGAGCGTCGTGCGTGCGTTTGTAGTACAGACGTGCGTGTACTGCGTGTTTTGGGGTAAGCGCGACATGTGTTTGAGAAGAGATTAGGTTAGCGGCCTAGTGGTCTAGTGGTATGATTCTCGCTTTGGGTGCGAGAGGTCCCGGTTTCGATCACCGGCTGGGCCCGTCTTTTGCTCGGAATCCCACCACCCAACGCCAGGTCAACCGTGTCCTATCGGGACAAGGCGGCGCTCGGCGCGTACTGCCCGTCTACTCGGTCGCTACTACATCTGGGGGGATTTTGCGGCGCCACGCTTTGCGTATGGTAGTTTCTCGTCTTCGGTTCCGCTACCCTGCAACTTTTCTGTTTTTGTTGTTTTCTATTTTACGGACGATTCCTGGGCCCTCTGTGATCGCACCTTTCTTCTTAGAATTCATAATTAGCTGCTAGATAAAGTTCAACTAGCATCTGTATACTACACACTATCTGATGGCATCCATTGATAACGTACTCGAATGTTGGTGAGTCTCGCTGTACAGTACTGTTGCGACCACGGCGTGATACGATTGCCGACTGCAATCTGCGGCTTGCGTTAGAAACCAAATGGTCTACTGGCATGTGGTGTGTACGCGTCGCAACAGCCACTTTTCACAGGAGTGGCTTGTTTTGGGCGTGTGCCCGTGACTTGGATGGTAGTGTGTGCATCACCTCTATAACTTTATACAACATCTCTGTGTGTAACTTGTGCTGTAGAGCGACGTAGGGCTCACCAATACAAGGAGAGACCGCAGAAGAGGTAGACGGGAGCGTCGTGCGTGCGTTTGTAGTACAGACGTGCGTGTACTGCGTGTTTTGGGGTAAGCGCGACATGTGTTTGAGAAGAGATTAGGTTAGCGGCCTAGTGGTCTAGTGGTATGATTCTCGCTTTGGGTGCGAGAGGTCCCGGTTTCGATCACCGGCTGGGCCCGTCTTTTGCTCGGAATCCCACCACCCAACGCCAGGTCAACCGTGTCCTATCGGGACAAGGCGGCGCTCGGCGCGTACTGCCCGTCTACTCGGTCGCTACTACATCTGGGGGGATTTTGCGGCGCCACGCTTTGCGTATGGTAGTTTCTCGTCTTCGGTTCCGCTACCCTGCAACTTTTCTGTTTTTGTTGTTTTCTATTTTACGGACGATTTCTGGGCCCTCTGTGATCGCACCTTTCTTCTTAGAATTCATAGCTAGCTGCTAGATAAAGTTCAACTAGCATTTGTATACTACACACCATCTGATGGCATCCATTGATAACGTACTCGAATGTTGGTGAGTCTCGCTGTACAGTACTGTTGCGACAACGGCGTGATACGATTGCCGACTGCAATCTGCGGCTTGCGTTAGAAACCAAATGGTCTACTGGCATGTGGTGTGTACGCGTCGCAACAGCCACTTTTCACAGGAGTGGCTTGTTTTGGGCGTGTGCCCGTGACTTGGATGGTAGTGTGTGCATCACCTCTATAACTTTATACAACATCTCTGTGTGTAACTTGTGCTGTAGAGCGACGTAGGGCTCACCAATACAAGGAGAGACCGCAGAAGAGGTAGACGGGAGCGTCGTGCGTGCGTTTGTAGTACAGACGTGCGTGTACTGCGTGTTTTGGGGTAAGCGCGACATGTGTTTGAGAAGAGATTAGGTTAGCGGCCTAGTGGTCTAGTGGTATGATTCTCGCTTTGGGTGCGAGAGGTCCCGATTTCGATCACCGGCTGGGCCCGTCTTTTGCTCGGAATCCCACCACCCAACGCCAGGTCAACCGTGTCCTATCGGGACAAGGCGGCGCTCGGCGCGTACTGCCCGTCTACTCGGTCGCTACTACATCTGGGGGGATTTTGCGGCGCCACGCTTTGCGTATGGTAGTTTCTCGTCTTCGGTTCCGCTACCCTGCAACTTTTCTGTTTTTGTTGTTTTCTATTTTACGGACGATTTCTGGGCCCTCTGTGATCGCACCTTTCTTCTTAGAATTCATAGCTAGCTGCTAGATAAAGTTCAACTAGCATTTGTATACTACACACCATCTGATGGCATCCATTGATAACGTACTCGAATGTTGGTGAGTCTCGCTGTACAGTACTGTTGCGACAACGGCGTGATACGATTGCCGACTGCAATCTGCGGCTTGCGTTAGAAACCAAATGGTCTACTGGCATGTGGTGTGTACGCGTCGCAACAGCCACTTTTCACAGGAGTGGCTTGTTTTGGGCGTGTGCCCGTGACTTGGATGGTAGTGTGTGCATCACCTCTATAACTTTATACAACATCTCTGTGTGTAACTTGTGCTGTAGAGCGACGTAGGGCTCACCAATACAAGGAGAGACCGCAGAAGAGGTAGACGGGAGCGTCGTGCGTGCGTTTGTAGTACAGACGTGCGTGTACTGCGTGTTTTGGGGTAAGCGCGACATGTGTTTGAGAAGAGATTAGGTTAGCGGCCTAGTGGTCTAGTGGTATGATTCTCGCTTTGGGTGCGAGAGGTCCCGGTTTCGATCACCGGCTGGGCCCGTCTTTTGCTCGGAATCCCACCACCCAACGCCAGGTCAACCGTGTCCTATCGGGACAAGGCGGCGCTCGGCGCGTACTGCCCGTCTACTCGGTCGCTACTACATCTGGGGGGATTTTGCGGCGCCACGCTTTGCGTATGGTAGTTTCTCGTCTTCGGTTCCGCTACCCTGCAACTTTTCTGTTTTTGTTGTTTTCTATTTTACGGACGATTTCTGGGCCCTCTGTGATCGCACCTTTCTTCTTAGAATTCATAGCTAGCTGCTAGATAAAGTTCAACTAGCATTTGTATACTACACACCATCTGATGGCATCCATTGATAACGTACTCGAATGTTGGTGAGTCTCGCTGTACAGTACTGTTGCGACAACGGCGTGATACGATTGCCGACTGCAATCTGCGGCTTGCGTTAGAAACCAAATGGTCTACTGGCATGTGGTGTGTACGCGTCGCAACAGCCACTTTTCACAGGAGTGGCTTGTTTTGGGCGTGTGCCCGTGACTTGGATGGTAGTGTGTGCATCACCTCTATAACTTTATACAACATCTCTGTGTGTAACTTGTGCTGTAGAGCGACGTAGGGCTCACCAATACAAGGAGAGACCGCAGAAGAGGTAGACGGGAGCGTCGTGCGTGCGTTTGTAGTACAGACGTGCGTGTACTGCGTGTTTTGGGGTAAGCGCGACATGTGTTTGAGAAGAGATTAGGTTAGCGGCCTAGTGGTCTAGTGGTATGATTCTCGCTTTGGGTGCGAGAGGTCCCGGTTTCGATCACCGGCTGGGCCCGTCTTTTGCTCGGAATCCCACCACCCAACGCCAGGTCAACCGTGTCCTATCGGGACAAGGCGGCGCTCGGCGCGTACTGCCCGTCTACTCGGTCGCTACTACATCTGGGGGGATTTTGCTGCGCCACGCTTTGCGTATGGTAGTTTCTCGTCTTCGGTTCCGCTACCCTGCAACTTTTCTGTTTTTGTTGTTTTCTATTTTACGGACGATTCCTGGGCCCTCTGTGATCGCACCTTTCTTCTTAGAATTCATAATTAGCTGCTAGATAAAGTTCAACTAGCATCTGTATACTACACACTATCTGATGGCATCCATTGATAACGTACTCGAATGTTGGTGAGTCTCGCTGTACAGTACTGTTGCGACAACGGCGTGATACGATTGCCGACTGCAATCTGCGGCTTGCGTTAGAAACCAAATGGTCTACTGGCATGTGGTGTGTACGCGTCGCAACAGCCACTTTTCACAGGAGTGGCTTGTTTTGGGCGTGTGCCCGTGACTTGGATGGTAGTGTGTGCAACACCTCTATAACTTTATACAACATCTCTGTGTGAACTTGTGCTGTAGAGCGACGTAGGGCTCACCAATACAAGGAGAGACCGCAGAAGAGGTAGCCGGGCGCGTCGTACTTGCCTTTGTGGCGCAAACGTGTTTCGGTTTCTCGTCTTCGGTGCCGCTACTTTTCGATTTTGCTGTTGTTTTCTATTTATTTCGTGAAGCGATGGGTTGTATCAGCTCGTTCCTTGTCTACGACTGCGCTGCTTTATTATGCATCGAGAAGATACGAGTATAAAACACTGATTCAATATAATGATGTCGCTGCAACGTTAGTACTGCTTAAATGCGATTGCTGCTGTATACGTGGTTGCTTACGAGATGATTGCCGTACATTTAGAGTTGGCATAGGACGGCTTTCTCGCTGGAAAAGGTTTATCATTGGCTAGAGATCGAGCATGTAAAAAGGAAATAGACGCTATCTGCTTTCTGATGTTTTTTTTATATCAGCAGCAAGATCCCACCACACACCAGGATACAATTTGATCTCAAACGCAAACCGCACAGTACAATCGCCATACGTTTCATACGTTGTTTCTTCCGTTGTTTCAAACAGAAAGCGCACTGTACAGCAAGGCTCGACAATGCTAGTAAGTATGGTCTCCATCATATGAATCCTACTATACAAACGCTAGTTGAACTTTATCTAGCAGCTAACTATGAATTCTAAGAAGAAAGGTGCGATCACAGAGGGCCCAGGAAAACAGCAAAGTCGCAGAGTAGCGGAACCGAAGACGAGGAACCACCACTCGTAAAGCGTGGCGCAGCAAAATCCTCCCAGGTGTAGCAGCGACCGAGTAGACGGGCAGTACACGCCGAGCGCCGCCCTGTCCCGATGAGAAACGGTTGACCTGGCGTTGGGTGGTGGGCAGGGGTTTGTAACCTGGCACTTTTACTTAACTACTGCCAGTTTTTACTGCTGCTAAAATTGAAAGTACTGCAGTACTGAGTAGCTCAAGTCAAGTCTTCTTAGCTACTGAATAAAAGTGCTATTGTACTATTTAACTACTGGTGCACGACCATCCAAGCATCTCTATGGTCCACGAGCTCGACACTCGCCTGCTCATCTTCCGCATCTGTTTGCGGTTATGCTTCACCAGCAACTGCTTCTCGGCTCGGTGGGTTTCTGTTCTCGAGCGGAGTGGACCCATGACGAACGCACCCGTAGAGAAGGCACGTTCCTGGAAGGCGTTCGACGGACCCCTACCCAGCCAAACGCGAACAAGAGCCGCTATGGATGGGAACACCGCTGCTCCGTGCTCACGATACCAGCGACATACGTCGGCATACCTGCACAGAACCTGCAGGTTCCAGAATACTTCGCTCTTGCGTCGCACTAGAAGCAACCGATATTATCGGGTGTTACGCAGCGGAAACGCCCGATCAGACGCGGTTGAAACGGCCCATGGGTAAGTTTAGTACTTTTTCAGACCCCTCATTACCACATTTACCAGTGATCTCACGTCTGCAACCTCG
This sequence comes from Phytophthora tentaculata, assembly GCA_033557915.1. Classification (NCBI taxonomy): domain Eukaryota; phylum Oomycota; class Peronosporomycetes; order Peronosporales; family Peronosporaceae; genus Phytophthora; species Phytophthora tentaculata. The sequence goes on from JAUCEA010000009.1 coordinate 1,844,540, forward strand.
CTACGCCTTTTCTTCTTTCTATCTGTATGGCTCCGACCAAGAACCCCCTTTTTTTTCAAGCTAAAGCATGCCGAGAACTATGGATTGAAAGTGTCATCGCGTGCTCCAGGGAGTTCCAAAGAAACTAGTAGTATTATACGCGGTTTGGACGTAAAGCAAAACTGAACAGTCGGCGGAAGCACCAAGGGCGAAGACATGTCAAAAGTTCGGCTCAAGGCTTTACAAGTCGTATGTCGGAGATCAGCATCCTAGTAAATGGAAAGAGTACGAGAATTTCCAGACGACAGCCGAAAGAGACTCATTTTCAACCCCACTATCGCTAAAAAAAAGACTCCAAAGACGATGCAGTCACACTACGGACGGGATGATACTGTATGTTTCCTCCGGAACAAGACGATTGTCGATGTTATAATTGAAGACCTACTACATGTATTCCATCCCGACGACTTAAAAGGAATCACTCACGAACGGGCTCTTTCTTTTTTCACTCCTGTCAATAAACAGGAAAACGTTGTATCTACGGATAGTTGCGTGGCTTCCGTAGCTCGAGTGAAGAATATATAAAAAAATATTCCAAGATTCAGCCTTGCCGTTAAATTTTTCGCCAAGTTGCACAGCAATTGGAGGACGTTCGAATCGAGACTGGGATCGCTGACTACGGAGGATGCTCGGAGGGTAAAGTATCTGGTTGTGCTCGGGTAGTCTGTGCACAAAGCCTACAGACCCTTTCACAATGCCTCGCCTACATTTGGTGCTACTGTATCGCCTTGGACAGCTCAATCCATCAAGGTAAATCTTATCTCGATCTTCGTGTCCGCCTCGGTACCAAGGATAAGGTACCCAGCTCCCATTTGCTTGCAATCCCTCTATTTGAACGACACACTGGCGAGAACACGTTTGGCGTGCTCGCTCGCTTTCTAGACGCTCTCTCACCACGCTGGCGAAATGTAGAGCTTGCCGTGTCTAGTGACGGGGCAGCAAACATGACGGGCAAAATAAGTGGTGTTGCGTCTCGTCTGCAAAGTGTGTGCTCTCCAGGACTTCTTCGTATTCGGCGCGGTCTTCATCAATTTGATCTTGTGATGCAGAGCGTCTGTTCTAGTATCATGGGCAATAAGCTCTATTCAACATTGACGGGGATCATTGGATACCTACGTCGCCAACAGATTTTAGTCGGTCACATGCAGGGTAGTAAATGCCCTCGCGCAGCAAATACGCGATGGATGTCGATGAACACTGTCAGGGAATGGTTAACTAAAACTAAAAACCACATTCAAATTCGGCGTCACTTAATCAAAAAGGCGCCAGCCTGTGCACCAGAGGATTCATGGTGGTGTGTTCTTTTTATCATTCATGCCATTGCATCACATCTTGCGTTTTCACCACCCTTCAACAAAGAGATACAATACTCAGTGAACAATATAATCTTCTGCACGATCTAGTGCACTCGTACTGCGCAATGTCTGGTATGGTCGGGCCACTGACGAAGAAGGAGATCGATGCAATGATTAATAAAAAGCCAACTGAAGTCTGCGGGGCCTACGCATTCTCTGTTGAAAATACGAGCATTGTGTGTCGGAATTAGCCTCTGGGTACTGGGAACAATTGGAGTAAGGGCACAACCTAATACAGAGGAATTGGAGCGCATTGCACGAAGCACGGCTCGCGTTTGTGTTCAAGCAGCGGACGGCATCTCGAAGTTTGTTGCGGATCGAGACGGAGAAACAACGCTTTCATCTCGAAACCGAATGTCTTGCCTCTGCAGCTAGTTAAAATGGACATGTCAGACCTCAACGCGATGATAAATCTGCACAAAACACGGCTTCTTCGTTACCGTAAGCTACCTGAGAATGTCGACTCCATCAGAGAGAGTTTGTACGGCTCAAGACTGCTCATAGGAAGGAAGATTCTCTACGAGCTATGCTTCGCGAGTTTGAAGAGAAACATTCTGGGTTTTAGCAGTCGTGGGGCCCTGTTTACGACCGATTTCCTCCTTTAGCAGTATATTGCTCTGATATCGCATCCGCGTTTCCTAACACAGCCCCTGTTGAATCAGATTTCTCGATTTTTGGAGCTAAAAATATGACTACAGGACTGGGCTCACTGATATCTTGCTGGAAGGCGTCTTTCATTGCAAGCAATACCATGATCTGGAGGCGTTAGAGCAAAGCATATGAACCACAGTTAAGCAGAATAGCTACTTGCAACGTACATGCAGAAAAAAAAGTTTTACAGATGCTCAAAGAATAAGCCATTTTTCTTTTTTCGACGTAATGTCGAAATTAAAGTGGTCTGGTCATGAGCGAGACGCTACTCTTTATGAGCCTACTATTCAGCTCGAGAGTGATATTGATGTCACTTAATTCAATGACGAGACCGTGAGCTGAGGGAAGCACCTCGAGCAAATCTGAATGGAGTTATTGAAGGTCCCGAAGCGGGAAGCGTTGCGGCTGTTGGGGTCTCAAAGGGAGCTTTGCGGTTGTTGAAGGTGTCATGGCTGTGCTGCCGAGTGAGCCAACTGCACTGAACGGACCAACGGCAACTGGTAGAGCAACTGACTGATAAAACTTCGGTACAAAATGAGCCACTGATGGTTGGTGGTAGTGAACAACGCAGTGATGTCGTCATGAACATGCAACCTGAGTTACAGACAGCATCCGATGGGTACGAGCCTGAGGTGCTAGATAAAGCATCAAGTGATGAAAGCGACTCAACTGCTGGAGTCTATGGGTCTACGGTGGGTGATGACGAGATTCCTATAGAAGATGAAGCGCTGGCAGACATTTCAGAAGCCAACGATGATCACAGTTGCAAGTGTGTGAGGAAAACTGATCGGAAAACGTCACCGTGATGAGACGTCGTCAGAAGAGAGACGTGTGGAGGAAAGCGCTGAGAGGCAGCCACAAAGCGGACTCGAACGGGGCTACAAGAATACTATGAGAAGGTAAAAGTAAGAGGGATGCAGAATTTTCGGCAGTGACCAGGGAGGACTTCGACGACAAGCAGTTGACGATCATGCAGCTCATTAAGATGTCGTTGACAGCGGACATCTTTCATCAGATCCGTGACAAGGACAGATCAGCTGCGGTTTGCAACACCTTCTACACTTCTTCACTTTCAACATGATGTAAGACCTTCAATACCGTTTGAAATTCAATGGGGGCCTTCAGATAATCACGCAAATCACAATTTATCGCAAATTGCGACGAAAAATGCGATGGATTGCGCCCACATTTGCGTGCACAACAGCTCAAATAAATAGCACAAATTTATCGATAACTACCAGTAAGCTGGGCAAATAATTGGCTGAGGGCTTCAGATATCACCAGCATGCTTAGACCGTTGCTTCCTTTCGCAGGCACAATATTCGCATCAAATATATATTGTATAGCAATAACCTACGTAATTTACAACGTTGGAGGGCGTGTACCTGGAAATTTTATACCCAACGGCAAGGAAACGGTAGCCTGCCTGCCGCGCTTAACGTAACGTGCTTCGTGCCAGAATATATTAACCCTCGTAGAGCGAGGATTTATTCTGTATCATACAGAATAAGAAAATATCTTAATTTAAGTATACTTTCAAACCTGCAAAAATTATGTTGGTGGAAGCCCTTCGCGCAAAGGTGTCAAGGACTGGACAAAATATAAACAAAGCCGCAACGAAAGTGAACATAGAATACAGTATGTATCCAACATATGTAATATTTGTGATCGTCTATTGGCTAATAAATGAGTAAAATACAGCCACAGCCTTTATGGAATTAACATCTGGCATTTTTGATACGGCTACGTAAGCTGTTGGCGCGAACCATATTGGCTCAAATAAATCCAGCGTAAGCTATATGTAGAGGAAAAATCTGCCCAGTTCCTAACTAACGCATTAGTGAGGAGGAACTGGGCAAATTATTCCGTATTTCGATACAATAATAGCTCTAGCTGAACCTTGCTCTCCTTCCACAAACACTCACACATACACACACACCACCAACACCATCACCCCAACACCTTTCTGTTAGATAGCTAGCGTCCACGTCTAGAGCCAGCAAATACACACGATATCTTCAGTACAAGACTAAATCAGTATAATACAGAATTAGATTTGGATTACAATGGTTATTCTGTATCATTCGCGCTGATGGCGTTGACCTTGGTCAAAGCAACTCTCTCTACCTCGGATAGCACCACCCTCGTCGCATTACTGTGCATGCGGATCCTATATGCCGCACAAGCACTATGTGGTCGCGTTAGCTATATAACAATGTATAAAGGTAGCCCCCCCAGTATCAATTTACGCACCTCAAGAAATTAATACTCGTCGTCAAGGCGTTCATGGATATTTGCTGTATCTCTCAGTGGTCCTTAAAGCTGGCTAGCGCTCCATCACTCTTGTTTATCCATCCAGCGCGCAGCTTCTCTCGGGGGCAGTTTATTTTTGATGAGTGAGGGGAGGGAGTGGCTGACACTCGTCGTTGTAGGCTTTTATTAGGATATTCAAACCTGTATGGGATTTATACTCGTCTTTCTACCACCGCTGAATTATCCCCGTCTATCCACCCCTCGCCAATCTAACAGGAAAGTTCAACTGATCTACCCTATACAAAATTTTATATGCGACGATTACGCCTGTACCCAAGTTTGCTGAATATATTATCCTGTGGAATGGCTTATTCTGTATGATACAGAATACCGCACTACAGGGGTTAACGTTCTACATCATCAGGTGCCTACCTACCCGGACAGTACGGGTTCACGACTTCTGCTACACTGCAATGCGGCTCGGCGCAAAGGAGCTCAGCGATATGTAATTAGGATAAACATAAAGCAAATTGAGTTCGTATGAGGTCGCATTTTGCAGAGACTGCAACATTGTCTCTGAAAATGCGAGTGATTGTTGAAGAAACGTAGGCGGTATATTGAACTTTGTATGCAATCGTAGGAAAATTTGCGGAGAAAACGTCAACATTGGCAAAATGTTGGCTCACAGAAATACTTTTTTGTCTATGCATTTAAAAAAGACCAGCATTTACTGGATTTCGTAGCCAGAGAATCCTACGGGGAGCAAATGTATGTGATTCGTTGATAGTCTGACCGCAGAGTTTCACGGCCAGTGATGCACAGTAGCAAACACAACAAGGTGGAGTAAGATCAGTGCCGATGACGATTCCAACCACGCCACGGACCCGCGCTACAAGACCATGGCCCGTAGCAGCCGACGGCAGGAAGCTGCAACAGTTGGCCGCGCCGGTAGCATGTCTTCCCCAGCATTGGCCAAAGTCCAATACAGCAATTTGAACCCGGCGCCACCAAGCCCCACGGAACCTTGACGACCGCATTGACCCGTGCGACCACCAGCATCATTTCGACCGGCACAGCACAACGTTGACCGGCAGCAGCGTCTTGACCGGCAGCAGTGTCTTGACCGTCAGCAGCACCTTGTCGTCGGTAACGTTGGCGAGTGCGACCGGAAACAGCTTCCCACCCAACAGCGTCAGGTCCCATTGGCCAGTGCGACTGGCAACAGTGCCACGACAGAGACCGTGTTGGGCAATAGTAGCATCTTGGCTCCAATGCTGGAGGTCACAGCTGAAGCTGAAGAGTATGTGCCAGAAGCCCGAGAAGTTACTGCACAGGACGTGCGTGATACATGCGTCTCCAGCAAGACGCAGCGAGCCTATCGTGGAAGTTTACGGGTAATTTCGAGATGGATTGTAGAGAAAAGCAGGATTCGGCCCGATACGTTGATGCAAGTGGCCAGATCGATTTAAATTCGTCCACCGCTGCGGACTTTGAGGAGTTTCTGCTAGAAAACTGTAAAAGCACCTGCGTGTCCACGCTGACGCTTTTACGTTTTTTTACAGTACAAGACGCATCGGCACGCACGGTCTTCCAAGTGCGGATAAGATCAAAACCTTGACTAGTCTACCCTTGTAATGCTGGTAAGACGCATTGCCGAGGCGGCAACAGCGAGTGGGTGCAAGATTCCAAAGAGCATGACATAAGATCAGGCACAGAGAGCTTTTAGACCAGTTGCCTCTGCTCCCTTCAACTCGAAATCGTCGGGTGTCTGAGCTGTCGGTCGAAACAACACTTTGACTAGCTCGGCAGGCGCAAAAGTGCTCTCCCAACGCTCCGAAATTGGACAAAATAAGACGTTTATACCATTGCAGTATCCAATAGCAACACCGTTTTTGTTGTCGGAATGCTGTCCTACGTTTTTCCTAGTAAAGTGAATTTGTGTCACCTACCCTTGCATTTGCTACGGAATTTGCGATTGCCATATTTGTGATTTGCGAGATTTTCTGAAGCCCCCCAATACCGGATTTAACAGTTTTTGCTACATCGTAAAATATCGTTTCAAGTATAATCGTAAAAACTAAAATAGTCGTAAATAGTCATCACCTTGCACTGATTTTCCCGCCAGGAGTACTGGTGGCGGGCAGCACCTCTGGTGGGCTTGATTGTTTAAATGTTCATTTTTTAAATGGGCAAAACATCGCCCAACAAGAGCTGCAAGAAGCACCAAGCGGTGCAAGCGGCAAAAGCGCAAGGAATCAGCCAGTCCCTCACTGACGTGTACAGCGTCAAGAGAACGACGCTGTGGCGCTGGGTTCGCGACGACAAGCGTGTGGAAGTTGCTGCAAAGTAGAAGCACAACAAAACCTTCGTCGCCGACGGCAAACGGGGTCCAAAACCTCGATTTTTAGCAATGGATCGAAGGTAACTTTTTTGCCACGCATTTACTATTAGATTCCAACGCTAACATTATTTCTCCTTACTAATGAATTACAGATTGCTTAACTGGGTTATTGAAATACGCTCAAACAAAGCCCGCTGTAAAAGAATATCTTGTGTTATATTTTTCTGGTAGTGGTGAATCCGTTTAGAACTCGTTTTATCTTTTTATATTTATACAGGTGTGACGACGGAATGTCTACTTATCATGGCTGCCCGATTTGAACCAGAGTTTCTTACTGGTCGCTCTGAGATGACGGCAATCATGTACCTGCACAGATTTCGCCGGCGATATCGCTTATCCATTCGGCGCATCACTCACCGCGGCACCAAAAAAACGCGTACAAATGGAGATAATATTGTATGAGTGCTCATTTATTGTTTGATAGCTCTAATATTAAATTGTTTTACGTATTTTGTTTTAGAAATTTGCTGACGAGTTTTCTAAAACTGTTCAATACAGTTTTGAGGAATCTAATGTGGTATCCCACATTGCTGGCTCTGCTAAGTTTGCTCTGTCTTCAACATGGATCAGACGGCGGTCTACATCGACATGAACACCAACACGACGATCGACTTCGTAGGTGCCAAACATGTCGACGTCGTCCATCGTAAACACATTTTCTGTTTTTTTACTTTATTTATTTTAACATGATCTAATATTTATTTACTTTTGTGAAGGAATGACGGAAAATGCTTTTAGAGATTCTATTTTTCTCTGTGCGTCCGCCATCAGTGAGAAGCTGCCACCGATGATTATCTTCGCCGGGGTCGTTGGAGCTACCGTTGAGGAGGAAGTGCAACAAAATCCGTTGCATCGCCACCAAGCTATTCTGACCGTTCAGAAAAAGCTTATTGTGACGCATCGCGCATGCCCTATTGGATTGACGAGGTGAGTTGCAAATTTTTTTCTTCTGCTGCTTCAGCTATAATGAGTTATAGTAATTTTTGTAATCTAGGTCTGGAAGCCCACCGTATCTGGCACTCGGTTTCTTCTTTTAGACAGCCTAAAACCCACAAGATGGTCGCTGTGAGACATAAGTTAGAAGAAGAATGTAGTACCGAAGTCGAGTTCACTCCCCCTGGAATCACGGGCGTGGCGCAACCTATGGGCGTTTCTGTCATGCGAGTGTTCAAGAAGCGATGCCGTGAGCTCTATGTAGCTCACCACATCGACAACGATTTCTCCCCCGACCCAGCCGCCCGCCGCGACCCCATCAACCGCATCGTTGTTCAAGCTTGGGATGAAGTTCCAGCTAGAACCATTCAGAGGTGTTTTATTCGTGCAGATATTATTCCTTTATGGCCCCGGGAGAGCAATGGTCGTTTTGGAGTAGCTAAACCTGCTCAATAAATTTGTTCTTTTTTCTTTTTTTCCTGCTGTTTGCCGAAATTTTACAAAAAACGTTTTGCATTTACAAGATGGAAGTTGGTTGGAAGAAGGGGTGAAAATTTAATGAACTCGTCGTCTCTTGAACTTTTTACGCGTGGTTGCATGAAATATAGTTGTTTCAAGAAATATGTTAATACTGGGAGATAGGTAGCGTACGCTAGCTATTGGGAAGCTCAACGGGGGTTAATTTGTCGTCAACTGGGTCAACGTTCATGCAACATGATGTGTGTCCACATAAAATATTTTGAACTTCAAAATCAAAACGTTCGGTGCATGCTGTCTGTCATCACTAGATCATGACCCTGGCAAAGTAGTCAATTCTGTTTGTCTTTTGCGTGGACGAGTATCATGGCCACGGCGTAATGTCCAGTATCACAAGGTCAGTCTCGTGACCACGAGTGTCCATGATTCATGGAATTTTCAGCGATGAGTCAATCAATTTGCATGATTTTAACGAAATGTATGACTGTGCTTGGGCATTCTCCATGCACTTCGACATGTCTGAAACAAAGATCTATCGCCATTTTGCATCTACCAGCTTGCACTCAACTAACATGTAAATCACTCAACGAGAACAACGATGTATAACACATAATATTAAATAATATAAGCCAGTTTATACGGATAATGCAACGGAATGATGTTGGAATCTCAAATCCGTCATGTTTCTTCCCAATTCTATCTCCCAGACTCATTGTTTAGTAACGAGTCTAGTTCCGTACCGTAGGACCCCTTTTACCCTTTTTAATAACCTTTTTTTTGGTATAATAAGTCAAAAACCGATTTGATTGGCTACAATATAACGTCGGATATGACACTTACTGTATGAAAGGAGTTGCTCCAAATGGAACGCAGAACCACGCGTATCAAGCGCAAGCCTCCTGTCTCCGCTGCCTCTTCCAGCAGCAAGCGTCAGCGTCACCAGCCTCCTGTAGCGCCAACGCCAGCGCCTGCACCTCCCTCCCGCCCTAAGCTCAAGACACGACGTCCTTCTTCCAACAAAGCTGCGGAATTAAAGTCAAAGGAGAAAAGGAAACATGTGGAGCAGTTGACACTCTTCAGTCGCTACGCAGACCCGTCAGTACAGAGCCCTACGCGCCAGAACAGTCACTGCAATACAGGAGCCGCCGTATTGGAGACGCCACCGTTTTGCCGTACGGAGTCAGGAGCTGTCAACGGAGGAGGGACTGTGGACTTGACTACTGTGCCGGATACGACGAAGCTGGAGATGGTGGAGGGAGACGGAATTCTGGAGACGATGCTGAGGGCGAGCACTCCGCGAGTTAAGCGTAAGTTCCCATCAGAAGAAGCTTTAACGGCCAGTGAGCAGAAAGATCGGGAGATTTTACGTCGCCGACGCGTGAAGTTGCGAGGCCAATACTCGGCAATGAAGGAGCAACAAGTGCAGCAATATGGCGGTGTTGGTTGCACAGAACTGCTACTAACGCCTAAAACTGAGAGGAATTTGTTCCAAATAGAAGATAAAACGGAGGAGAATAAAACTGGAGAAACGGGAGTGGAGGAGCGTATGCAGTTGGAAGAGGAGGAAGCAGAGACGGATGAAGAGACGACTGAGAGCAAGATCAACCGGCTGAGCAAAGTGATGCACTTGAACTGGCGACAATTTTCTCTGTGGCTGCTGTCGGGAGCTTTCCTGCTTTGTCTGGTGGTTGTGACCGCACCTTTTGCCAAGAAACTACTGGAGCCATCGTTGCCGTACTGCGATAGCGAGTGGATTGAGGCGAGCGAGGGATCGTTCGTGCTGGCAGACCCGGCAGATCATTTCGATCGCTCGAAGGCATTGCAGCCGTTTATTGGAGGCATGGTCTCCCCGAGATCGCCCTGTCAGCCATGTCCCGTGTATGGCAATTGTCTCAATGGCTCCGTGATATCATGCGCGCCTCCGTATTTACTGCACGCCGGACTCTGCAAGGAAAATCCGGAAATCCAGGAAAATCTGGACCAGCTTGCCGTCGCAATCCAGAATTTTGTCGTCGGGAACGCTGCACAGAATGTGTGCGACAGCGTATCGTTATGGAGCTACCTAAATGCAGGCGAAGCGGAGTCCACGAGAGACCTGACGACGTCCATCGAAGTGCTGCTCTCTGATGTCCAGGGCTTCGTGACTAGGACGATCTCATTTGGCAAGGCTGCGGCACTGGTGCCTCGCGAGTATGTGTTCAATCGCGCTCTGGATATGGCTCTGCGTGGTCTTAAGGACGTATTCGTGACCGAAGACCAGAGACAATTAATTGTGGGTAGCACTGTTGTTCCATGGTCGTGCCGCGCCAAGCTCGAACTGTACGCTCACATTAAGCTTATTGCACTGGCTGTGGCGTTGGGCACAGCTCTGGTCTTCGGCTACCGACAGTTCCTCTTATATCGCACAGAACGGCAATTGGTCGATCGATTCGTCAAGGAAGTGCGCTTTTTCCTGCTAGACCGGACACGCAGACGCGATCGCTTCTACCCGGCCGATCATCTCCGTGATGATCTGTTCGAGAAGCAATCTCTGCAGAATCGAGCTTGGCTGCGAAGGAGTGTCTGGCCCAAAGTCGTGGCTGTTGTGAATGATGATTCCCGGATTAGGACGCGGGTCGAGAAGTACGTATCAAATGCTGCGTTTATTGTGGGTAACATGAGTTGATTGTATCATTTTGCTTGTTTACAGAGTGCAGGGTCAAGATTTAATTGCGTGGGAATGGGCCTCGTCATCTCCAGCTCATAGACGATCAGGAAGTAATAGGAGTGGAGGATATCGCGCTGCATCGAGGTCTACAGGGGAGCGCTCTAGATTGGGTCAAGTGCATCAACGCAAGAAGGTTACATGAGTGAGCTCGTCACTTTTAAGTCATTTTTAATAACGGCGCAGCAATTTTGGGTTAATGGCGTACTAACCTGTTGTTTTAGTGGTCGTAAAAATGAGGACAGAGATCGTCAGGTGGGATGGCGGTGAGGGACTCGAGGGAGAAGCTGCTCCGATCACGAATCTCGTCTTGACCGTCGCTTCCAGCCTTCTGCGGTGTTGATGTTGCTGAGGTCTGGTAACTGGTAAGCAAGTCAATAGTCTGCGTGAGCCAGTGCCGTCTGCCTTTCATTGCGTCTTCTTCCTCGCCCTGACGAAGATATCGTTGAGTCTCCTGCTGTAGCAAGTGGCGCGCCCGATCGAGAGCTTTAAGCGCGATGGATTTCGTCTCCATTTTGCTTTCTCGACTGTCTGCGATCAACGCTCTTCTCTCTTGTGGATGCGGAACCAGCGCACAGATCGCGCGCGCAGAGGACTCGAGCAGCTTTGGAGTTTTCACGGCGAAGCAGTTCAGACACAGCTGACAGAGAAGAAAATGACCGTCGAGCTCCATCACGAGCTGTCGATTGGGTCTCGAATGCGCGAGAACGGCGAAGGATTCGCAGAGTGCGATGAGAGCTGCTCCATTTCCACGCTCGTCCTCGTCGTCCTCGGTGTCGGGCGTAGCATTGAGCGCATACAGCAGCACTTGGAGTCCATTTTGTGCGGCTACTCGAGCTTTGTTCGGTGGGTTCTGGTGACAGAGGCAAGCGAGAGCAGTGGCTGCAGCCTCGACGACTGCAGGCTGACTCACAGCATCTACCAGTAATTGCAAGAGCAGCGTGGACGCGTTACTGTAGCCGATGGTGAGTTGATTCACCGAGGTATACGCCAAATTAGCAAGACCTATGGCTCCAGCTCGAGCAAGTTGTGAGCTCCGCTGTAGATTAGCAGCTGTGAGGCACGCAGTCAGTGCCGCGGGTGCTTCAGCCGCCATCAATGCGCTTTGGTTGACTACGTGATTGTACGCCAGATTGCCAAGAAGCTTGGCTGCCTCGGTTTGTACATTTGCGCTTGAGCTTTCTCGAACATATCGCACTAATACAATTAGCAGGAAATTTGGACTAGCAGCGATTTGAGACCGCAGAATTTCAGAATCTGAAAAATATAAAGCGATGTGAGTATCAAAGTGAGGCTTAATGCTGATAAGAATTTCATACCATGCGATAGATTGACGAGTGCACTGAGCATATTCTGCTGGACAGCGGCATCCCAGGGAAAAGGAAGCTGCCCTAGCTTTATGGAGATATCCTCTTCGTCATCGTCGCCGCGCTTTTCTCGATTTCGTGGAGGAATACGAGGCATCAGACGCTGGACAAGGACGCGCACGACGTTTTTCGAGGCCAAGACGCGCTTGTTGGGGACGTAACTGGCTAACGCTGCACACAAACGAGAAGCTTCAACGAGGACTCGAGCGTTTTGGGAGTTTTCAAGGATATCAACTAGAGGCGTGCAGACTCCAGCCTTGACGATCTGTTCTCGAATGTCTAACCCATTATTTGATGATGTATGAGAGCGTGATTTGGTCCGATAAATGGCAAGATGCACCAGCGCTATGAGTACAGATCCAGTGACAACGTCGCCCATTTTCTGCTGCAATAAGTGGACGAGGAATGGAAGTGCTCCAGCTTCAGCCACCTGTGGCGCCTCTGAGGCAGGAAGAAGAGCGAGACTCTGGGCGAAACGAGAGAAGACGTCCTCTTTCGGGTCAATTGCAGGCGTCGGTGTAGGAGAGGAGGAAGCCAAGACGTCGTCAGAAACTTCGACCGACGCAATGAATCGACTCTGCCAGTTCTTTTGCGCTTCTTTGTCGTTTCTCTCTTGGTCAAGCTCTGCCTGAAGCGCCTGGACAGTGACCTTCCACCGCTTTCGCTCCTCCTCCACGGCTGCTTGTTGAGCCAGAATCTGGTCGCGCTTGGTGCTCTGAAGCACTTGAGAAAGATCGTGGACGCGAACCTGCAACCTACCACGGCGACAGAAGTCTATCTGGGTTAACCGGGAATGAATCAACAGCAGTTTTGACTCATACTTATGGACTTGCGACTCTAGATCTCGGATCTGGGTTAGTGCTCGGGTCTCTCTTAAGTCTTTCTCTTGTTGGAGCCCCACCAGTTGCCGAGAGAGCTCCAGCTCCTTTGGCGTTGGCACGTGTGGATATTCCTGTGTTTTTCGTACTGATTTGAGCAATTCACAATACAGAAAACTCGAATATCCCGAATGAAAATATACCAAAGATTGAACATACCGCATCTTCAGGCTTAATTAGAGCTCTTCCCGGCATTTAAATGGCGGCACCTCGTTGAACGAATGCTTTCATTTTGATGATCAATTGCATTAGCGTGATTTATCTATAGAATCCAAAAAATACTACGAAGTACGTAGCATACTCTCATATACATTTTAGGAAAGGTGCAAAATAAACCAGCGCTTGCTTGAAACGGCTCCACTTATGACGTTCTGGCATCTCAATGGATTACGAGGACGTAGGGAATGAGACCTTCATTCTCATTGATCACGATTTCGAGTGATTACATCGTTACGATGCGGCGCATAATCGAATCTGATTGTGGGCCAGAGCTTTTATTTTAGAGAAAGATAATGCGCTCGAAATGATTATACGCCAGGACGATACATCATTACTTCTAACAACTAACTTGTGTCTGCTAGTCACTTTTTGTTTTGCTCTCGTGCCCTCAGATAGGTAGAGCCGCTAAGACCCGCGATGGAAATGCTTACTTCGAGCTTCACTTCAAAGGGGTATTCGCCTTTGAAGCAGGACGAGATCGGCTATGACAGTGGAGCTAAGCTCATGGCAGGTGGTTCATTGACTCTACACGAGCACGTGGCTAGTCGATTGGAGCGATCAATGACCAAACCGCTCCCACAAGTGGAAGTGCGTTTCAAGGATCTTTCAGTTTCTGCGCGAGCTGTTGTCCAAGATGATACGCACAGCAAGTCCGAGCTTCCGACGCTGTATAACGTGGCCAAGACGGGAGCTCTCAAGATGTTTGCCAAGAAGAACGTGGTCGAGAAGCAGATCCTTCACCATGTTAGCGGTGTCTTCAAGCCAATCACGATGACGCTGGTACTGGGGCAACCTGGATCTGGAAAGTCGTCGTTGATGAAGCTACTGAGTGGTCGATTTCCTGCGTCCAATAGCGCGCATGTGGAGGGTGAAATGACATACAACGGCATTCCCCAAGACAAGTTACGAAAGCGACTCCCTCAGTTCGTATCGTATGTGCCTCAGCATGACAAGCATCTGCCCACTCTAACTGTGAAGGAGACGCTGGAATTTGCACACGCATGTAGCGGTGCCGAGTTGTACAAGACCGATGAACAGCAGCTTGCGCTTGGCTCCGACGATGAAAACAAAGCTGCGGTGGCGGCAGCTCGAGCTTTGAGTAAACATTATCCGGACGTGATGATTCGCCAATTGGGACTCGAAAACTGCCAGAACACTGTCGTGGGCGACGCCATGCTGCGCGGTGTTTCTGGAGGCGAACGCAAGCGTGTGACCACAGGCGAGATGGGATTCGGTAAGAACTACGTCATGCTGATGGATGAAATCAGCACAGGCCTCGATAGTGCTGCGACGCTGGACATTGTCGCGACACTACGCAGCTTGGCCAAGCAATTTCGCAGGACGGTAGTGATCTCACTATTGCAGCCTTCTCCGGAGATCTTTGCGTTGTTCGACGACGTGATGCTGTTAAACGATGGCTACGTCATGTACCATGGTCCTCGTGAGCAGGTATTAGACTACTTCGAAAGCTTGGGGTTCAAGTGTCCTCCCAATCGCGACGTGGCTGACTTTCTCATGGATCTGGGCACGAACAAGCAGCACCAATATGAGATCGGGCCTGCTCCATCGACTGCACAGCAGTTTCGAGAGGCATTCGAGCAGTCCTCCATCCACCAACGTTTGCTAGCAAATGTTCTTGCACCCGTGGACCCGAGTCTTGATCGTGACAATGAGCTTCACATTTCGCCTCTTCCTGAATTTCATCAGAACTTTGCGGACGGCACCTGGACTCTGATCAAGCGAGAGATGGCAGTGATGATGCGAGATACAAGCGCTGTGCGAAGCCGCTTCGTCATGGCAATAATCCTCGGGCTTCTCCACGCGAGCACCTTTTACCAGTTCGACGATGTGAACTCGCAACTGGTAATGGGCATCGCTTTTGTCACGATCAACTTCGTGGCAACGAGGGTCACATGGCACTCATCCCAGCGGTCATGGCCATGAGAGACGTACTGTACAAGCAACGTGGAGCCAACTTCTTCCGAGTATCATCCTACGTGATCGCACGGTTCGTGAGCCACATCCCCGTCGGCATCATGGAGTCGCTTGTCTTCGGTTCGTTCATGTACTGGATGTGCGGATTTGTACCGACAGCGGAAGGATACTTTTTGTTCGAGCTGGTTCTGTTCTTCGTGAGTATGGTGGCTGCTGCGCTCTTCTTCTTCATCGCGTGTGCGTCTCCCAATCTCAATGTGGCCTTACCAGTTACGATGCTCATGCTTCTCTTCTTCGTCACGTTCTCCGGCTACGTTGTCACCAAGGATATGATTCCTGACTACATGGTGTGGGTGTACTGGCTCAGTCCACATGGCTGGGGTGTTCGAGCACTTGCAGTCAACCAGTACAATGATCCACGGTTTCTTACTTGTGTGTATGAAGGCGTCGACTACTGTTCTCGATATGGAACGCAAGCTGGCGAGTATTTGCTGAGTGTGTACGGTGTGCCGACAGAAAAGCACTGGCTGTGGTTTGGCCTGGTGTTCCTGGTGGCACTCTACGCTGTCTTGATGGTAATGTCTTGCGTCGTGCTGGAATACTTGCGCTTTGAAAGCTCTGGAAATACTGTAGTGAGTGGAGAAAGCGCTGTCAGTGACGAGTCTTCAACAGAAGACAACTATGGGCTAATGAAGACCCCGAAGGGAGACAACAACCAACTCGACGCTGTCATTTCTGTTTCTCCGCCAGAGCACAAGAAGAATTTCGTTCCGGTTACTCTCGCTTTCAGAGACTTGTGGTATTCTGTTCCGGATCCTGCGAATCCGAAGGGAGACATCGACTTGCTCAAGGGTGTTAGCGGCTTTGCCTTACCGGCTACAATGACCGCTCTTATGGGGTCTTCTGGTGCAGGAAAGACGACGCTGATGGACGTGATCGCCGGTCGAAAGACCGGGGGCAAGATCCGTGAAGAGATTCTGCTTAATGGACACCCTGCCACTGAGCTTGCTATCCGTCGATCGACAGGTTACTGTGAGCAGATGGACATCCACTCAGACGCTTCTACATTCCGCGAAGCCTTGACGTTTAGTGCATTCCTTCGACAAGGCTCTGATATCCCGGACAGTCAGAAATACGACTCCATCAACGAATGCCTGGAGCTACTGGACCTGAATCCCATCGCGGCCAGATCATTTGTGGTTCCTCCATGGAACAGATGAAGCGATTGACCATTGGTGTGGAGCTGGCAGCTCAGCCCAGTGTGCTCTTCCTTGACGAACCTACCAGTGGTCTAGATGCTAGATCAGCCAAGCACATCATGGATGGCGTCCGGAAAGTGGCTGATACGGGGCGTACAATTGTGTGCACTATTCATCAGCCGTCAGCCGTGGTGTTCCAGGTGTTTGACAGCTTGCTGCTATTGAAGCGTGGTGGAGAAATGGTGTTCTTCGGTGATCTTGGCTTAAATGCTTCTGAGTTGGTCAACTACTTCGAGGCAATCGAAGGCGTCGCCAAGCTTGAGCCGGACTATAACCCGGCAACGTGGATGCTAGAGGTGATCGGTGCTGGAGTTGGCAACGTCAATGCCGACGCTACGGACTTTGTTGCTCTCTTCAAAGACAGCGAAAAGAACCGCCAACTACAATCGAACTTGGACCGTGAAGGTGTGACGCGACCGTCACCTTCTCTTCCAGCTCTAACTTTTGGTCGCAAGCGCGCTGCCAGTAGCATGACGCAGGCGACGTTTTTAATCAAGCGGTTCTTCGACTTGTACTGGCGGACGGCGTCGTACAACTTGACCCGATTCATCATTTCGGTGGTTCTGGGTCTCGTGTTCGGCATCACGTACATTGGAGCCGAGTACAGCTCTTACCAGGGCATCAACTCCGGTATAGGCATGATCTTCATGGCAGCTTCTTACATTACCTTCATCACGTTGACTGGAGTTCTCCCTGTCACGTACCAGGAACGCGTCGTGTTCTATCGCGAACGAGCTGGTCAGACGTACAACGCCTTCTGGTACTTCGTCGGCGCCACCATCGTCGAGATCCCATACTGCTTCCTCGCAACGTTGATCTTCCTCGTCATCTTCTACCCAATGGTGGGCTTCACGGGTGTGGGCAACTTCTTCGCGTTTTGGTTCTGCCTGTCACTGCTGGTGTTGATGCAAAGCTACGTTGGTCAGCTTTTGATCTACCTGCTGCCCGGTCTGGATGTGGCATCTGTGTTCGCGCTAAACATCAACTCGATCCTCATCCTGTTTACCGGCATGAACCCTCCGGCTGCGTCACTGCCTCGCGGCTACGTTTGGTTGTATCACGCTGTCCCGAACAAGTACACGTCCGCTAGTCTCACAGCCATTGTGTTTGCCGAATGCGATGGCGATGGGAACGGTCCAGGTTGCCAGGTGATGACTGGTACTCCACCAACTCTCCCTGACGGCACAACAGTGGAAGAGTACATGGACAGCTTGTTCTGGATCAAACACAGCGAGATCTGGGCCAATTGCGGATACGTTGTGGCGTGGATCGTGTTGCTAAGGGTGCTAGCTCTTGTAGCACTGCGCTACGTCAATCACACCAAGAGATAAAGAAAACTCTTCGCTTACAGGAGGTTGTGATAAAATGGGAATTCAACTAGGGCTTCGTGTAGGCTGATATAGCTTTTTTTCCCCTAGAAACAACACGAAAAATTAAGACCTTCTACTCCTGCACCAAGACGTCTTCTATTTCATTTTAACTGCAAAAAATCACCGTGCACAGCGGCATTAGTTTGAATAAGAACATATTTCACGAGGAGGCACCACCAGTAATTTTTTAGCCACGAGGTCCACCAATTTGTTGTCGGAAAGGGGCTGCCGGTAATGTGCAACGCACAGTTTCCCCTGTCCTGTGTAGTATAGCTGAGTAGTGAATGCACTAAATAAACTTTTTAAAACCAGAGCTTCGGGTTCGATTTACTGGTATTTTTTTTGTTACTAAGCTGACCGGAATACAAGTTCCATCGCTGTGTTTGTCAGGAAAGTCGAAGCGTCATGCCTTGTAGCTAAACTGATTGCCATGCTCTCAACCGCGCTTGTCTCGCGTGCCGCGCAACGCCCCTAGGCAGGGATTCCGTAAGTACAATATAATCGTACTTATCTTCCTTACATTAAATAAGTAATTGATTGGTCCGGAACTAACGGTAAAATAAATAACTGAAAATGAAAGCCGAAGCAAAATACATTACCGCTTGGCCAGACACGCACATGAGTGCACAAGGTGGTTTAGACTTGCTATAAAACTCTAGCACCCATAAGGCATGACTAAACGTTTAGAGAACCGACGAATGCGTGCCTATTGAATATATAAGTTGTTACTGAGCATCCGTGCCATCCTCTGCAGCGCTAATCCTCATCGCCTTGACGAGATAGCAAAACCTCAAATAGGATAGCGCTGGCTTGAATGAGCTGGTATTGATATTCCCAAGTCGTATGACTAAAAAGGAGCAGCATCAACAGGCAACAGCTGTAATGGGCCTACTGTGTGCCCAGTACTTCGGCTTACACGTTAGCGCACATGTATGAGGAAGCGTAAGGTGCGTTTCACTTAGATTAACTATACTTTCGTCCGAAAGTATAGATTTACTTAAATAAGGAAAGCAAAGCCGATTTACCGTAAAATTGAGAACTGTTTATTTGTTTTGTTTTGGTTTTCCTCCTAAAGTGATATTCTAACTTAAAGGTATTCGCCAACGGATGGTTGACAGAATCCTGCTATTCTAATTGGTTGAAGATGTTTACTTTCAACCAATGGAAGCTCTAAATGCATGCAGACCAGTAGTCTGCCAAATGTACCCATTGGTGTATCGCACACAAACGTGAAAAACCTTCTTCGTTTCCAAGTGGCTACATGTAGCACTTGAGTGTAACCCCGTTACAACAGCTGCACCGGTCGGACTGGCGCGGAGTATTCTGTCTGCGAATGCTGATATATTAGACTCCGCCGAAGTAGTTATCGCGGCAGGGTACTCTGTACACCAAACCGTACGCCCAGTTCGTTAATCAGTCCAGCACGAACGTTCGTCCTCGGCGTCCGTACGCCGAGCGTTTTGTTGTACCGGCAATATCGAGCAGTTTCATTCCATTGTGCTTTCATCTTGATACCCGCGCTCCGGTACGAGGCCTTCGTAACCGTTGATGTTTGGAAGAAGGGGGCGGGGTTGCTCTCGTTACTGCGTCAGATAGCTTCCAGCGCTCCAATCGGGATAATATAGATACTATAACGGAGGACACGACAGCCCCCCCCCCCCCCCCCTCTCCGCTTCTGCATTGGAGGGGGCTTACATCTTTAACACTGGGAAGGCTTGCGCAGGAGCTCCTGGGGCGTGACCTTAGCGGAGAGTTGGGAGGCGACTTGTGCTGCGCGGCGGGAGGGGGGGGGGGAGGGTTGAAATGGACGGTGAGACGACGCGCGCAAAATTTTGAAAATCGAAGAGTCAGAGATTTAGAGATTTTTTGTAATTTACGAGTCGTAAATTACGATTCCATTTGATACCACTAGTCAGTTCCTAGATGAGTATGCAGGCAAGGGCCAGAATGGGGGGGGGGGGGCGCCAGCCCTCCATTTTTGGCGGAGGGGTTTCGATTTTTTTTTGCTCAATCGATCTTACATTGTTTCTTGCAGCATCCACGATGTCTAGCAAGCGGAACCAGCCTTTGATCACGACGTTTTTCACCAGAAAGCCCCGTGCTACAGCATCAACAGTCACGGATACCACAGAGAAACATCCTGAGCCGCCACCAGAAGAACTTAAGAGCAAGCAACAACGGGAGGCGTTGGCCTGGTGCTTGAATTATGGTATCCCTAAAAACGCCGCCGATTGCACAGGAGCAGATTTTGTAAAGCGCGACCCAGCTTTTCGGCCACCAAATCTGTTCTACATAGATCAATTAGTTGCAGCCACAGCAAAATCATTCACTCGTGTATTTGGTCGCATTCGCGGCCGAAATTGATTTGAGAATGAGTGCATGGTACATGAAATATCCCACCGATGATACCGACTGGAATTCCACCTAATTAGTGGTTGGTAGAGTTGGATACAAGCAATATTTACCTACCTTCATACAGCAACAGTTCTTGCCAAAAACAATTTTTGAGAAAAAATGGCCATCCGTCTACGCTGGGTCGCAAAAGAGCAGTTTGGTCTTACTAAAGTAGTTGAATCGTTATGTTCCTGAAATTGAGCGATGATCAATGACGAGTGGTCGTCTGCGAGTTTGCGATCTATTTTCAGAATAAAACTTTAAAAAGTTATTAACGTTTAAAGTAATCATCCCGTAATATCACTCCTTTATCAAAAATGGCAGACTATGGCAAAACCTGGGAATATCGGAAAATCGTGTAAACAGGAATCGCTGTTGCTTGCCGATATTAGCAGTTTCATAAATGTGGGTGCTACGTAATTTTGCTGAATTCTGTGACTACTCAGTAAAGGTCTAACTTCTGAATACTTTTTGATTTGCAGGAGCGTTTTACTGAGCATGGAGTAAGTATCAGATAATGAAACCCCCTATCTTTGTCTACTGCAGAATGCTAAAAGAAAAAGAGTGCAATCTGCCGAGGTTTGTTTTGTGCAATAACACGTAGCTCTCCAAAATTGTCATGTGCAGTAAAGTGTCCCTATTCTGTGCTTTAATCTTGTACTTCGAAGTAGCTATCTGCATTTGTATGGCTTCGTGAAGAATATGGCGGGTCATTTTTTTCATAGAGCATGATAGCCAACTATTAGCATCAACGCTCAATTTGACGCCACCCGAAACTATGCTCGCGACTGTTATGACAATAACTCAAGAGTTGTTGTGTACTTCGTAGGCATGGGCACGAGACACAGTCTATGGAACTAAATATCAATAGTGTACCTTCACATCAAGCGCGCAATCGAGCAAATATGCTACATGTGTCACGACATTAACCAGCAATCAGACAGTGCACTACCCGTCTTATTGGGATAACAATATGATGGTTTTACTTAGTATTCCGACAAAACAAGGCTTTACTCAGACGTTTCCTCATTTGTAAGGCCGTTCCCACATTTTATAAAGTTGAAATTCATTTATACCAAGGATTTTCTTGTTGTGTCTCATCCTAAATAAATAAGGTTAACTCTTCTTTACAATTAAGTGACATGGCATTGTCTGTGTAACAATTCGGGTGCTTATCAGTGAAATAATACAGGAAATCACGCCCCCTTATGAAGCAACTAAAAAACAACTGTCTTGCTTACAGTATGTGATCAAAGTAAGCCCTTAAGTGGAAAGAATTTTTGAATTGAAGTTCAAAAGATCATCAAGAGATTCAAGGCGGGAGAATCCCATCTCGAATGAGGTCTCACTCTCGAATCGGACAGCTCACACACATATTAGAGGTCTCCACCGTCGATCGAGGTTCAAGGTGCATTTATCGTTGTATCTTGAAGTGTGTTGTGTCAGCTAGTTAACTGTTCGGTTTATCCTGTCTACGTTATCTGTACAAGCTTCATACAAGTTCTCCTCATCGCCTATATTGCTGTGGTTGTACGACGTAAGGCTTTACGATGAATCTAGATTATCACACAGGCCAGTTACTAACCCGGACCTACGTGATTCATCTGTAACAGATCCAGCCAATGTCGCCGCCCCCCAAACGCACACGAAACGCATCAAAACGCCGATCGCGCGGAGAAGATCGGAGCATCGAGAAGAGCACTAGTAAACGGTCAAAGTTGTCCGCGCTCGATGGGGTGACATGCCCAAAACTTCGTACTTTACGAGGAGGACCCACCTACGCTCACCGCTCAGTTGTCGCGGGCGCCAGTATGCAAGTGGCGTCTCTTTGTGATTTTCGACTCTCTCAGGGGTCAGAATCCGGGTCGCCATTAGCATTTAATAGTGCAAGTCAAAGTACCGTGAGTGAGAGGTTCTCCCAAGGATCCCCGGGTCCTTCGATTCCCACTTCTAGTCAGACTACAGTTTCTGAAGTCTACTGTGAATCTCCAAGGTCGGAGGTCACTTTCGAGTCGGGATGTGCCGTGTCTCCCGTGTCCAACTCTTCGAATCAACCTTCAGGGCACCCGACGACACCCCAGCAGCCCAGTCGACGAGAGATTTTGCTACTACGCGTGAAGCCTGAGAACATTCCATCGTGGTTTGCGGATACCTACGAATCCGACGGGTACGACACAGAAGCCCTCGAACTCATCGTGGCTTCTACCCCTGACACAAGGTCTTCTCCGGCGTCCTCAACAACGAGCTCCCCCGGCTTTTTCATCCTACAAGATAATGGTACAAATACCGTCGCGATGGAGTGGAAACCTGAAAAGTGGCCGCCTGATTTACGTTGCTGACCACTCAGAGGAATGTTATCAACTGGACATTCGCACCTGTCGATGAAAGTGTTAGCGAGGGTCTGGGATGTGGATGTAAGGAGCGTTGCAGCGCGTTTTCGCGTATGAATGAGAGGAACAGTCGTTTTTGTTTCATGAATAACTTCTCCTTTGCTGGTTCGTGCGGCAATTCTCTCGCAGAGCGCGATGTTCTCACAGTCGGTCACAACGTTCGTACCGGTGTACGAGGTCTATACGCAACAGAGAGTATATCCGCTGGCGAGATATTGGTGAGTACTTGGGAGACCTGGGTTACTTCGTTCCTCCAACTCGAGAAGGACCTCCCAATGAAGGGTATCGCATGCTGCTGAGCACTCGTGAAGATGGAGACGTACGAATCGGTATCGACGCTCAATATGCAGGCAACAAGTTGCGGATGATGAATCATGCGAGTGACCCTGCGACTCGCTTCCACGAAGTGCAGGTAGGAGGTCATTTGACTGTGGTGGCAGTGACTGTAAGAGATGTATCTCCGGGAGAAGAAGGCACCGTCTCGTACGGAGACGAGCTTTGGTTTCTTTGTCGCTGTGGATGGGAAGGCTGTCAACATCGAGATCTGCAAGATCTATCGCAGTCCTCATTTGTTGCGTAGCGTCCTGTGAGAGATAAGCAAGTTGCACCAAAGCGGTCAGCACGGCTGTGTGGTTGAAGTGAGGTTTTATAGTTTCTGAATCATATGTAAATCAAAACACCCAACGTAAGGTTTTATTTTCACTTGGATCTTTGATCATATGAATCCATCATCATCATTTCCCAAATTTTAGCACAGAGCACACTGCTATGGTGACTCCCAAAGTAAGATGAGTATTGCCGTGTTGATATAAATAATTTACTAACCTCTTCTGTAACGGGCCAGGTATTTACTCCGTTACTTGCGTACACTATAGTGTTGAGGAAGCTCTCAATAGAGTGACTGAGTCTTAGGTTTGTGAAAAATTCAACTCTGACTTTATTTTAGGACCAGGGCGAAAGCCCTGGCCGCTCAAATACACGTCATCGACTAATTGGCTAATAATGGGTCTGGCTCCCATATATCAGCCAATAGGATGACAGCAATACAGCTCACGCTAATCGTGTGCTGATGCACCTACTTATGTAAAGAAACCTACATACTTATGTAATGGAGGGGCCCATTACATCTTCTCAACGTCCCTATAGCGCGGCAGACGAGTTGGTTACTCAAACTATTCCGTGCAAGAACAAATGTTGCTCTGTACGGTGGTTGAGACGGTTACGCCATATTGCCGGAACATGTGGGAGCAGGTAGCTCGACTCTATAACGCACAGCGCAACCAAGGCTGGGCTGAAAGGGACTTCGATTCGTTGAAACGAAAGCTTCGGAATGTATACTCGAGGAAGAAGCCGTCTGGGGTCAATGGTCAGTTGCCCTTGAAGCTGAAGCCAGTAATGTGGGCCCACGAGCTGCAGCACATTATCGAGACCGCCAGTGGGGCCCGCGAGTCTCATGGCGGAGAAGACGGAGGGGAGGATGACAACGAGCTCCAACGTGATAAATCGGAGCCCGGTCCGGATTCAACTGCTGACGCGAGAACGGAGCTGCAACACGAGGACGGTCAACCAAACTCCCCATCAGCTTCGGGCGAGGAGGAAGATTCCGCTCCGGTGAGAAACAGATTGCCGAGCGAGCCTACCTTGGGTCACCATGCAATCGGTAACAACACCTCTACTTCTGAGAGCGCTCCGCACACCAACTCATCTGCGATCCGTCCGGTGGGTACAGTGATGACGTACGCTGGACCCCTCGATGCCATTTGCGCAGACCTTATTGAGTCCGACGATGATGTCAAGGAAGAATCACAACGATGAAAGAGGAACCAGCGCACTCTGAGCCTAGTACCGCACAACCGGACCAGCCTTCTACTCCGAATTATCAGTTGTCGCAAGCAGGAAGAGCAAGACCCTCAGGTCATACGACGCCTGAAACGAGCTGTGCTCGACAAACACCTACAAGGTCGACTGTAGGTCCTGGAAGACCTAGACCAGCTTCGCAGATTACTCACTCAACGGCCCCCCCACTCGCTGGAAATACTCTGACTCGTGATCTAGATCGACACCAAACTGATGCGCGGGAGGAGACTCAAAATCCTCGACTAAGTGCCACCAGCAATAGGCTCGGAGGTGCTGACCTGCGCGTGGTCCGAGATAACTTCGATGCTCTAGGAGGGACAACGTCAAACTCAAAAAGCAAGCGCCCCAGTTCAGAGAACCTGGGTGGGACGCCGACATACGTAAGTTCAAAGCGAATTCGACAAAGAAGCGCGTTGATGAGCTGAAACAGGGTCTTGTATCTCTAGAAGAAAAACAAGAGGCAGCTTCGCAAGAGGTCATGAAACTCTTCGTCTTTTTTCGAGAGGACACTGACCGGAGGGCTGAGGCGGACGCGAAATGTCGTTCCGAAGATTGAGATGAACGAGAATCCGCAGCTAAGATCGAGCGCGAGGAAAGGGATAGGCAGCTCCGGTTGGAAGCTGCCGCTTTGGAAGCCAGACTGCAGCAACAACGCGAGGAGGATCACGCGAGGCGCGAGGAAGACAGGAAGAAGGATGAAGCTGCTAAGCTTGATCGTGAGACGGAACGTAAGGAAGAACGCAAGCGCCACGAGGAACGCGTGGAATTGGAGAAATCTGAGGCGAGGCAGCGTCATGAACAAATGATGGCACTCCTTGGAGCCTTAGCAAAGCGTGATTGACGTCCCGCGGAGATATTGAACAAAGCGTAGGGAGAGGCTTTGGTGGAATGTATTTTTTCCTCTCTAATCTCGAAGAACTTTGTTATCTTCTTTCAAAATCATCCGGGCCATATACATGCGTCGTTCTAATCTAACTAATCCCTACACTCCGAACACGGTACTGTGCAAGGCGAAACAAGTTATCCAACCTTTGCTGGCGCTTCATCATATCGTAGGGTAACGGGAGCAGAAGCCTCCCGTACACTTTCTCTATGGATCCCATTCCCCATTCTGCTGATTGTCGGATGAATGTGATGGCACCAGAGAGAGCTGCTGGTAGTAATCGTGCAAGATCCCCCTCTTTGAGAGGAGTGAGGATCCTTCCAGTCATCTCCCTGGCGCACGGAAACGTGCTATTTACTACGACTCAGTAACGGCAGTCAGGGTTTAATCGTGTGTCTTCCAGCTTTCAGCGAAAGCCCAAACTGGTGTCGCCATCATTCCAGCTGCCCGGGCAATTGTGCTTGGCCCACACAATTAGCCCGTCAGCACTGAAACATAGAGTTCCCGTTACAAACACGTTATGCAGCCATCCATTGTACTGGGAATTTTGTATGTTAACATTGGCCGGTTGCTGGACCTAACAATTGTAGAACACCAACAACAGTAAGAACAGTAACAAAAAGATGTAGCTCAAAAATTATAAATAAAGAATGCTCACCCTGTAGTTTTTGCCATCTAAGCCCCAGGTGAATTTCACTACCGGCTGCCGAGCCTCCACGAGTTTGGCGAGTGCTCGTTGACGGGAAGGTGTTGGTCACACGATTCGAGTAAGCAAGAATCCTTGTAGAGCTCGTGCAAAGGCGTCCTCGGCACTACTGAGGACTCTAGCCAGAGTAGAAGGGGAAATCCCGAAATTCAAGCAAAGTGAGGCTCTTTTCATGGACCCGACGTAGAAAGCTAGCAAAACTTCTAGTACCTGGTGATGGTACTGGAGCTTGCGAGGGCGCCCACCTCTTCGACGATATGTTGGGACTTCGTAGAAAAGCATGAAACGAGCTAACAAAGTTTCAAAACTGGATCTGCTAAAAACAAAAAGAAGTTTAGATACGAGAAAGAAAATGGAAGTGCCTGTTTGAGGGTACCTAGTAAGACATGTCAAGTTCAGCAAGTTTTTATCGATGCCGTTCTTCCACACTATCAT
The DNA here is from genome assembly GCA_033557915.1 of Phytophthora tentaculata. Lineage (NCBI taxonomy): Eukaryota > Oomycota > Peronosporomycetes > Peronosporales > Peronosporaceae > Phytophthora > Phytophthora tentaculata. The sequence goes on from JAUCEA010000009.1 coordinate 1,871,046, forward strand.
CCAGGGCGCCTCAGATGGCTCCCACAAGCGGTCCAACGTCACGTAATGACGCATACGAACGAGGCGTTCCCACTTCATGCGTAGGACTTCGTCGTGTAACTTCCTCCTTAGATCTCTAATCCGCGAAGACAGCATAATGCGGTTGTGGGACGCTACCACGAATGCTATTAGCACGCCCTCAGTTATCATCTGAGAACTTCTTGGCGTTGGGCAACGAGGGTAATAGTCCTTTGGATTGTTAAATATGAGCCTAAGAGGCGGTATTCGCCCCAATGAAGTACCGACGTGAGCCTCGAATCCGACGTGTGCTTCGGGTATCTTGCCATGTTCAACATGAGTGTTGCAGACAGAGAGTGGTGTGCATCAAGCACTTGAATGCAATCCGTTTATTTAGAAAAGTTGGAGGAAATTTTGTCCTAGATACATTTGCCTAACTTACTTTTGTTTACTGAACGTAAGTCAGTTTATACTTCAATGTGACTAATGTCAGATTAAAATCAAACGACATGTATTGGTTGTACGTTTTCGAGGTCCCTTGTTTCATTGCCCACCCATGTAATTTTCGAGTGATAAAAAGGTGCATTAAACTTTCGTGATTAAACCGTTTTATGTAGGTTTTGGAAGGTATCCACTGGTAAATAGCACTAATCACCAGAGCCAGAGACCGGTGGCTTACTGCACGAATATTAATTTAGGTGCTTGAGTAAAAACATACTTGAGTACTAGTATTTCGCGAGGGAATATAATACCACCAGGTATCTATAAAATAGCACTAGAAATAACAAGTTTTTGATAGGAATGCGAGGACAGGGGACAAGCAATTCCCGGTGGCCAACGACCCGGAGGTTATTCATAGTTTTTCGCGCTGAAATAATACAAATCTGTGGTCATTGACCATTGACGGCACCACATACTCCGAAGATTGCATTTCCCTCGTGCACCATACGAAACTCCTATCCTGTAACTGTAACTCCATAAAGATAAATAGTTTTTTTTTGTATTTATTGCAAATAAGCGTATCATTCATATCCTGGATGCTACCCACGTTGCCTCTGAGAAAACTGGCGCCCCTACCCTCGACTTGGAGCTCGTTGGACATGATCTACCGCGCCACGCACGGACAGATAGCTCTGGAACGTGCTGTATGTCATGTTATTGGCGTCGGTCGTGATCAGCCGGATGTACAACGAGACGACAGCTGCATCGGTCTGCTCTCGCCCGTATACACCACAAACACGCCGGCGCCCAGACCACAGGTGCATCTTCGAGCACCCACCATTCGTAATTCATGTAATATGGTGTCGATACCACACCGACAGTTACTTTTATATTACTTCACGCCAACAGTAAAAGCGACGCATTAACATTGGTATTTTATTTGTCTACAGCATATCATGATGAGGTTGTCGCGAAGGCTGATATAGCTTTCTTTTCTACAACATTGATATTATAAGGTACACGAAGTGGTCTCTCCGAACATGTTCCGGGGAGGGTTCACGACTTCGCCGAAGAAGGATAGCTATCTTTAAGGGTTATTGACCCGAAAGGTATTGACCCCGAAAAATACAGCACTACCAGCCCAATTCCTCTAGTAGTCAAGTATTTGTTTCTTTTACGGTTTTAATGTTCAACTTGTTACTCTTTGAGTGTCAGCTAGTAGTGGAAACACAAAAAGTATCATTAAATATCAATTGATTAAATAAATACAAACTTAAGAAATTTACCGAAGCGGCATATATTTTTACGTAGTACAGAAGTGGCGTCGTTTCATCGAGTAGCAAGGCGTGTTGAACATACTGTCCCTGAAATACAAATCTAAATTGTTGTTCCATTTATTGCAATCTGTCAACATAACGACTAACTCCCCGAGTCCCTACTTTTGAAAAACAAAACACGCATCAGCTTGTGTCTCCTATCGCGGCTACGAAATGCGTGCTGAATCTTGAACCGCTCATAAGAACAGTATCACTCCAAATAGAGAGACTTTTTTGTGCAGTAACACACACCCTGCTTCATGTACTTTAAGCCACCCCTCGAAAGCATACTGTTTCTGTTAAAATGAACTCAACAAAGTATAGGAAGCTCACAATACAATTATTTACTTTAGTTTCTCGTTCCTCTATTCCTATTGCCTATGCTCTAGACTCGTGCTCGGGATCTGAGGCAAAAGAGGAAGTGAGCTCGTCTTCGGACTGCGTCATCGACTGCTTCACTCCTCGCCTCTTATCGTCATCGCACGATGGATGGCAGGCAGCTCTCTGCCCGTTCTATCCAGATCGCAGATGGTGATCTGAACAATCCTCTCGTACTTGCTAATTCTGATCAATTAACACTTTGAAGTGGTTTTCGTTTTATTTCTCTTTTTCGCTCTTGGACAGACAGGCCGTGCCTGCTGCCCTCAGCAACTGGAGCGCGAACAGGGCGACTCCTCACTTAACACGCCCACTAAGTACTAGGGGATAGTTTAAGATAACGTACTCCCAGCTTCTCTCTTAGTTTAAGGACTTGTTTAGATGGCAGAGCCTTTGTAAGGATGTCTGCTGTCATATCGGTTGTTGCACAGTATGTTATCTTGAGGCGACCAAGCTCAACAAGGTCTCTCGTAAATAGATACCGTATTTCAATGTGCTTATTTGCTTTATGGTTCCATGATTCTTCACAATGCTATCGCACCATACTTGCACAGGTACCTTTTGCGGAAAACCCATCTCTCCCAGGGCGTCCGCTTTTGTGTACCCAAAACGGTGCCCAAAGTGCCCAAAAGTGCCCAAACGATTTACTGTAACTTGCTACAGATTAAAAACGACTTTGGGTACCGTTTTGGGCAATAACCGACCGATCATTTAGTTATTTTGTAGTAAATCCGTTGGGCACTTTTGGGCACTTTGGGCACTGTTTTGGGTACACAGAATTTTCTCCCCTCTCCCAGCAAATACCACAATCACTCGCTTTCCTTAGCTCCTCCACTTAGTACGATGAGTTCAGCTTCTTTAACACGTCGAGTGCTGCTCGTATATACCCTTTCTGACGCCTTGCCCAGGTCATACGGCGACCTTGTGGACGTCTTTTGCTTTCTGTGCAGCCAATTCACAGTCATAGCATCACTGTTATCATTTGTTTGTCACCAGCGAGCCATTCACCATGTCATACCTTCCAGTGCTAATAGTTTGCCTTTGGACCCTACCTAACGTCGCGTCCAGGCCGTCCTTCGTAATATGCGTTCGCCGGCATATTTATACGCTAGCATCACCGTTTGCGACCCTGTGACAGCGGAATTGCATCTAACATGCGTGCACAGTCCTGGCGCACGTTGCTTGTGTTGATACCAGGTACTCGAACCGTCCTGGTTCACACTTAGCGCCAGAGGCATTTAGAACGCGAAAGTGAAAGTGGCATTGATTCTTAGCATCTTCTTCACTCCTCTACTTCCCTCCCACGTGCTCTCCTGACCACACACTGAACTCGTCAGCTTGTACAGGTCCACCGACGTCTGATCGCACCTTCTCGGCGCTCACTCATCACGCCGCTGCTGGTCTGAGATGCTATGTGTTGGTCAGGAGCAGAGCACTCGTTCGGGACGTGGCTTGACAAAGCTCTCGCGAAGATCAACGTTCCATAGAGCAATCGTCAAGGACTGCCAGGTACCGACGTGGTGTGCGCATCGCTAGCAATATAACAGTTGTAACATTGATGTTTTGGACGTGAACATTTCGACTAACTATTAGGATGAGCATGCCCGGTAGAGAATCTACTACGCAGAGTTGTAATCAAATACCACCTGTCGTAGAAAAGCAGTATGAAATGGCTGGTTTCTCAAGGCGGCCGACACTGCGTTCTGGTGATGTGAGCAAGTACTATTCGCCAGCATTTATTCTGGGTGATCCAATAGATGAGAGAATTGCTACGATCGCCCGTATTGCACAGTATGAAGACGCAGTTCACCCGATTCGAGCTAGCGGACTTGAAGTGCTTCCTCTAAGGACATCGTTAAGCCACACCACGGATGACGAGGGCAAGCCATGCTCAACTTTGTGGTGCCAGTTGAAATGTACAATCTGGTTGATGGTACAGTGGATGTCGAGTCACAGCAGTCGTCGTTTATCAGGGCCGTTTCGGTGGGTGATGGCTGCAGTGCTGCCGATATTAAGACGAACGACCGGGGGAGGAGGGAGCGATGACCAGGAAGATGAACTAGAGAATACGCTGTTGCTGGCTGGGCTTCATGAAGCAAATTCTACAGCAGATGTTGGATTAACCGTGCAGAACGTTAACCCCAGTGAAAATTATCTTACCAGAAAGGATCAAACCCAATCGGGGCTAAAAAATAGTTGATTTGAATTTATCCTATCACGTGCTGGGTCATAAGATAAAAAATCTACATTCACTCTCACATCAGCACTTCAACTTCGGTGGGTGTCCGCGCGGAATACGTGACCCACGCCCACTCCTGCACCGGGAAAAGCGCTCACGGCCTTATTGTAAGTGTTAGCTTTGGTACGCAGCCCATCGTAAGTTGTACGGGAGCTAAAGGAGGGTCGTGTGATCTCAGATCAACAATTGAGGCGGCGCTAGAGCCTAGAGTCGGCCTGAAACCCCCGCCTATTGCATCGGGAAGGCGTTGAGAGCTCCCACGACGATGTCAGATGCAGAAGGCACTTCGTCTATGTCAGGGGGAGACGATACGGACCGCGAGGTGGATGATATTCCTTCCGGAACGCGAGCTACGTAGAATTTCGTTGGGGAAACCTCCGTGGAGCTTGGTATCAATGACATGGAGTCGTATCTGTTAAGCAAAGCAAGAGCAGAGATTCCGTGTGTGATAGAGCGGCTTATGGTGCGAATGTATGGTAAAAGGAAACGACGCCCCCTTCCATCTGAAGTATCGACAGCGGACATTTTGCGAGTGTGGTTGGATTCAAATGTTTTGACGGTGACAAAGAAGCACATCAACTCGAATTTGGATGACAGTGAATTTACAACGGTGTCTGAGATCAAAGAGTTTTTGTGGGTGGAGCTCTTGTTGTGTTTTTACAAAATCTCGCCGAAGAAATTCTACGATCTATTGAATAAGACGCTGTACCCACCCGTCAAGCACGTTATGAGATCTAAGCGATATTTCACTCTGCTGAATGCTTTGGGAGCACAAAGTGGAAGAATCCCTTCTACGTCGGGCACATGGAATGCGCCGTTTGAACCAGATCGCCAGTTATCGCATGCCCTGGATGCCATGCGCAGGGTGTGCGCTGAAATAGGATTTGTAAGCGAAGTTTCTATTGCCAGTCTGGATGATGATTTATTGAGACCTAGATCGAGTACTGTTGATGATCTTGGGTTGACTCGAACAAGAAATCCAGCTAAAGGGTACGCAGTAAAAACGGTATCTGTTTTACTGATCTATGGTTTCTAACAACAGCAAAAAACTAAAATGTTGCAGATTTGGTCCTGTTCAACATGGCATCGTGTCGCTTGTGACTGGCATACTGCTATGTAGCCATGTGGCCTCGAGAGGCGAGACCGTTGCAGACGTTGCTCGAATTTTGATGCGAGCGCTATGCGGTGTGTCTAGCGACAATCAAATTCGACTGCCAGATGTTATCTTTGCCCTTGACAGGGGATACCAGTCCAAAGAAGTAAATCGACAAATTATCGAGTGTGGTGCCTCAATTATTGGAGCTCACAAACGAAACGGTAGTTTTCCCTTTACCTACGGAAAACCAGGCAATCAACTACAGAAAGAGGTGGATGAAAAAGGTGCCAAATCCACCAGATGGGCTTCCTTAAAGTACTCCGTTCGTACTGCAAGGGGTTCATTCACTACAGCAATGCATGCAGTAGCGTATCGGTCTGGTTTGGGCAGTGTCGTACTGTGCAATATATCATTCACGGCAACTGGACCCGGAAAGTGGACGTATGTGTCGAAGCATGGGCACCGCAATATAAATTTGGCAAGTAATGAAAGTCGATTCAGCGACTTTGAACGACGGGTAACAGTTTTAACGGAATGTCAGCGAACGCCAGACTGGTTCCTGATGAGAGTTCCGTATTACTGGACTAGTTGCTATTCAGATACTCCGAGCAATTGCTAAATCATCTGGCACCAACGGCGACATTGATTTTAAGGGAGGGAGGATCTGTCAGTGTATTGCGACCTGGTCCAGCAGACATCGATTCAGCTGGTGCTAAAGCTATTAAGTCTTCAAACAAAGAGAAACAGCTAATCTACGCGAGCTACCCATGGCAGCGACCAGCTTTCCTCGTCGGCACTTGACAAGAAGAAAAATAAGGAGCTGGGGCAGATGTGTCGAGATCATCGTATTGCGACTTCGGGAAACAAAAGCGATCTAATTTTTCGACTTCTAAACTCACAAAATGCACCAACCCACCCCAAGAATACTGCTACATCTCCTTCGGCTGCACTAATGAGTGCCTGGTTCCTCTCTCCGAAGTCATCACCAGACATGAAAATTGGCTCCAAGAATGTGACTAATATCTGTTCACGACTGGGGCCATTTCTTGATCGGCACTCGACGTTTCACATTGTAGAAACAAGATGTATGGGTTGCTGTGTCGGTGCGTAGTGCTGCGTAATACGTGGCAATAAAATATTTACTTATGAGTTATTTTGTTTGTGATAGGCCCCTCGAGAAGTACCTGGCATTCTCTCCGGACGATATCGCACTGGTGACTCTATCCTCCTGCGAAAATCCTTTTTTTGCAGTATTGGAGTACAAGACAAGAACAAAAGCAAACACAATTGGCACTGAGTAAGCGCTTGCAGAACGTTGGAGCTCGTTTGCAACTGTGAAGTTGAACTCCAAAACGGATTGTCTTCATTTTAAAGCGCTGATACCTGAGCAAGGACATCGCTCTCAGTTGGTACACAACATCATTTCCGGGTCTCAGAGAGATGGCTTCATAGTATACGCAACGCCAGCGTCAATTGTCCGTGTTGTTCACATCGTCATTGGTGACGACGTTGTGGATGCCTACCTGCTTGCGTTCCTGAAGATAAAGAAGTCATGCATGGAGTGAATCTACTCGCCGAACGATCCTGGACACGATTCCACGTGGCGACAACTGTCGGAATTATGTGTTTGGCAGGGGGCAGCGGCCGACCTCGCTCTTCAATTTTCAGTATGGTTTCTCGCCATAGAGCTAGATGTAGCTTTAGCGTTGACACATCTACGCAGTACCCAAGTTCGTCCCGTGTAAATTCTGGAATAGTTTCCCGCGCGCTTGCTTGTGCTCTTCATTCGAGCCCCAATGTGCCCTCAAACCTGTTTTTAATTACGAGAAAAGTGCTTGAATAACCTCTGATCTTTGTGGTGGACCGGGCACTCGATGGCCCTTCGAAATAGCATCTAATCGCTCCTCTTTGTGCTCGACGTAACGAAGGAGCCATTTTCCCAGCGCTTTGAATGACATAAGACTACGTTGCTGAAACCGCAATGATATCTTGTCTTGTGGCCAAGCCTCGAGTGAGGGAGACTCTTTTCGTCGTGGCTACGCTCACAGCACAAGACGCAGCGGCGCTGCTTTTTGTCCGACAGCAGTGCCTGCAGACAGCAAGTAGATAAGATTAGTAACCATAAAACGAATGTCACCAATTGTTTTACCATACCTCTCTGTACTTGTCACTACTCCCCAACCGTAATTTCCTCCATTGATCTTCTTCTTCAAAATGTTTGCGAACTCGATACGCAAATGAATGGAGACGCGGGTTTAGCAGTCCCATCTCTTCTGCGTTCATAGTGTTTGGATCAATTGTAGCTAGAGCTGATCTGGGACCATCGTCATCTTCATCGCACGATTCAGCAAGAGAATGTGCTGCATCACGGCATAGGTCACGAAATGACGAATTTTCGCTCTTGTGCTGTTGAAAATCACTGTAAGATGCACAGCGCGCCTCGTTTATTAGGAAAACGTAGCTCTGTAAATTTAAAATTGGCACAATTAGTTGTTTGTCAGATCAACACTCGTCCATTTTGACTTACTTGACGAAGTTGACTCGACTGAAATGCGTTGTAGGTGAGAGTCATCAAAACCCGGAGCCAAATGGCTGCCAATGATGGTAGGTGTTCGTGACAGGATTTCACGTTTTTTAGATATCGGGAGTAAACGTCAATACCTCCCTTCGAGCGATTCCACTCGGAGGCGATGCTACCCAATGCGTGTCAAGACATGCAAGCAGCTCAAAAGCCAAAGCAGTTGCGGGCTCCGCTTCCATCCCGCAAAAGATCAAGCTCACTTCTCGAGCAAAATGAGCGTGAGGTGACCAGGTATGTTGCAAAGCCGCTTCGCCGATCTGCACGATTGTCGCTAAGTGCTGCGTAATGATGGAACCTGCTCAAGTCATTATATAAGACCGCAATCTTATATCAAACAATTTATCCTACCGGATAGGATAAACAGCATTTTTGGAGGAACGACAGTAGCACTGATTTAACTTACCAAAAGAGCATCAGTTTGCAATAGGTTTGATGTCAACTCGTGGTGTTTAGATGAATGTTGCCTTCTCATGACGACTGCGCCTTCCCTGCTGTGATATAACACCTGGCCTTTCCAAGGTGAGCGCTTAAAAACTTATCCTTCCATTTATCCTACAAAAATAGCGTACTGGGGTTAACAGTTTCGAGAAACTGCTAACTGCGGCTCGCGAAGAGAAATAGGTGGCTGCTAATTTGCAACAAGCTCTGCTAACTGAATACTATCTCAAGGCTCTCGTTCCATGCTTCACTCCTGCGCTGCTGTGGCACACGATCAAACGAGACGGGGTCGTCTGGGATTATGGGAGCACCCGGTCTATATTGATTCGATGCCAAAACTTTGTGTAGCAAATATTAATAAAAAAATTATTTGAATTGGCAAACATTTTCGTACCCTGGCCAATAGAGCCGTATTCTACCTCTTCTGTCAGTCTGCTTTCTGAAGGTCGTTGACCACCATCTTCACTAAGGTTTGCCACCCCTCGGCAGCCCGTAGGGATGGTGCCGCCGTTAAGGACACCTTTCGCAGAGCCTTGCATGCGCTGCTTGCAGGAAAGTGGGGGCGCTATTCTTATCTGTTGTAACTCTATATATGTTTGAGGAAACTGTAAAACGAATGGTATCCAACGATTGGACATAATATTTACTCGCGTTTAATATATTCTCATCTACTGCTACTACAATGAAGTACTATATATGAGTTGTTGAATACTGTATACTGCAGGCAGCAATGATTCAGTATATTTTATATAACATATTGCTCTCTTGCAGCACTCAAGCCCAATGGGCATGCGCAGTACTGTCATTTCATCTAACGCGTAAAACTACTCAACAGAAGAAGAACGACTACTGTTCTCTATCAGACTGCGCGACAAATTCGAGAAGCGGTTAGTTGTCGTTCGTGAACTACTTGCCAACGCTCGTGACACGTCAAAATGGTTGGACAACTAAATGAAGCATTGGCAAGGAAGACCTCAGCGACGTCGGAGTGGGTAAAGATTACAAACCGGCAACTCAGTGGTGGCATCTCAACTCACAATGTTAACCAAGACACAGGCGAGATATTCTGTTCGAATTGGCGTGATGAACCGCTCGAGAATGAAGACAAGCAATTGTGATGACTTGGAGCCGACGCAGAGAGCCCATTGAACAACAACATATTGACTAGCTCTATCGAAAGCTCCTCAAAGCTATTAAATGCACTAGACGTGATACATTGCGCACTGCAAACCGTCTGCTAGTGGCACTCATTAAAGCAGTTGTCTGGCTTCTCAGGTAATCAGTAACCACGCTTGTGTGTCACTCTATTGCGGCTACCTTTTGCTCCGTCCCCAAGTAGCCGCCAAGTCGTCCATTCTAGGTTTGTGAACCGTTGGCAAGACTGGCGGCTCGACCTGTTGCCAAAATCCAGTAGCATCAGGCATATGGATGGCTTTGCTGGAACGGAAGCGCTGAAATAAGTGAATCGATGAAGTGTCCCATACAAGCGCGAGCTAGCAAGTCCTTAACGTTGACGACCGTAGCGGGCACTGTGGCAGGAAGATCATATTTCTAGCAAAGGTAAACGCAAAAGTGGTTCTTAGAAATCCAGTGTAATGCACCTGAAGGAGCAGTTTGCCATTAATAGTCTTCATACCGGAATATGGTTAATCATGCTCATGATCGTCTTAGGGGTAACGGGTCGCCCTTTCGGTATCGATAGGCCAATTTGTGAGAGAAGAATATCTTTCACCTTGCTTAAGGTCTCGCCTGAAAGTGCCCGCGCATAGTCGAATCCTGGCACTCTGCACTCGTCGACATCACCCAGTCATGACCCTTGTAAACTGGAATTCTATTTTCGTGGACGCACCTGAATCATGATAAGCCGTTAAATGAACTGCGCGTCGGAGACAATAAACAGATGCGGTTACCCCATTAGCTGTCACGTGTCGTAGAGAACAGCGTCGTTCAGGTCCTTCTTGGTTGATAATTGTGCGGCCTCCGCGAGGTCACTGTGAAGATGACGCGTTGAAAAAGGTACCCAATAAATGCGCTTCCTCGCTTCCTACTAGGAGTGGAGGGACGTCAGGTGCAGCAGTGTAGCCCTGAGGAAGGAGGAGCAGGTGTGGTGTCGCCCGTAATGAGAACGGAGGTCAGTGGCATGCCTAGGTACGCGTCGAATCGACCGCCGGGATAATTGTTAGCTTAGTGACTTTTACCTTTTCGACGCAGCCTACACGGGACTACTAACACAAAGAATCTCACTTCTTTTTAATTTGCAAGGTCACCGAGCCGTTGGCCATCTCCGTTTTCTTCTTCCCATTCGACAGGCAGCTGCTAAGAGATTGGCGCATCAAGTGTGAGCTTTGCATCGGGTCCCCGTTACGTCGCTGGATTGGGGATTACCAGTGAAGAGCCTGGTTACTTTGGACCTTCGAACGTTTGTTATGATCATTACGATATAATCTGGGTGAGCCAATATCCTAAAGATAAAAATTCGTGATTAGTAGCATAGAGAGTGGGAGTGGCATTCAACTGACCACGCCTAAAAGAATCACCGAAAAAAGAAGACATTCTGTCTATCGCAGTAGGACGGTAGCAACGCGTTTTTCTATATATTAGCTTCATCTACAAGATGCATAACGTTATTCCAGCGCGTCACGCTGCCTGGGTGCTCATTACGGCATCGCCAGAATAATTCGAAAAATGGCGCTACCACTGTGAGAGTGAAGGCCAATCCAAAAATAAAACCACTTGTTTCACCACCCCACGAATATAATAGAATACCTACTGGTACGGAAACACTTACTACACGCAGATGTTGTGGAGCTCTACAACTAGTTAAAAATTATGTATATATATGTCATCTGCCCTTTCGATTGCACCCTTCCGCGACACCTGACTTATTCAGCACAGTTTGGCAACACGATAAAATAGAAGAAATCGTGAGGAACAGTTTAGAAAAAGCCCTTGTAAGAATTTAGCGTAGTTGGGGTGGTTGTATACAGTGGTAGCTTTCGAAGTCTTGCCAGTCGACAAAGGATAAAAGGTGGCAGATTTTCTTCTGCAAGCATCCGTCGCCAAGCCCATCCACACGGAGGGTGCTCCTGGAGTGATTGACGTCGCTGGAGGCACAGGCACTTCAGCGATACGCACACCAAACGCAAAGATCAATGACGTCTCGTTGCGACAAGGTGGCACTACCACGTATCCGGTGGGAGGTTGGAAGTTGTCATTGGCTGCCTTGACACTGGGATGGATGGGGAGCATGCTTGCACCGAGGAAGGGAAGAGTTTGGGAGCTGGGAGCTTAGGGTGACTTGATTAGCTTGGGTAATGAAGCGTAAAGGCAAATATGATCCACCATTTCGCGCTCGCGCGTGTATCCTCGCGCAATTTGCCCCTCCAAGGCGAGTCTATCGAGCAACCTTGCAAAGGCACAGACCAGCCTATTAACCTGGCGCTAATGGTACTTGAATGTCAACAACTCTGCCGCGACAAGCAACACCTCAGACTTAGCAGTATGTCTTGCTATGTTTTACTAGCTTCGTAGCAGCCAAGGAAAAAAAAAAGTAACAAGGAGTAGAACGGAGCCCAAAGTTCCCCTTCAAGTACGATGGCCTGGAGAAGGGAGACCAAGAGAAGGAAACGTCCGTTACGTCTCCAAATTTTGATAGCCGACCAGGGGGAGTCAGTATTATCGGTTTAACCGGCTCCATCAGATCAGGTGAGACGATGTTTTCGGCGTTACCGTCTCTTGTTGAAAAGTCTCGTCCGAGGGGTGCCATTTAAATATGTGCGCACCCCTATTTCCGGGCTAATTCCAATAAAAAGGCGTTTTTTGCGCTGAAACTGCGCCAGTTAGCAATTGAGACAAAACGGAACACAGGCATTTTTGCGGACGACGTGTAGTTGCCCAGGTCCAGAAGTGACCATCATTCTGACAGTAACAAAAGTTTGTGCGCATGCGTGTTATTTAGCTTTCTACTGTGTTAAATAGGTAATGTGGCGCACCAAAAGACACAGCTTGTTACGCTCGTTCGAGTGGTAGCTTTTGTTTGTCTGAGAAGCAAGGTGAGCAATGGTTCCGAGTTGTCCATGATCGAGCGGGCTGACATGTTCAGCCTATACGATGTAGTGAGAGCCTTATTATCGGATGGAATGTGTCTGAATCAATCTGTAAAAGGTTGGCGGAGCATGTGAAAGAGTAGCGTAATGGGAAAGAAGTAGTTTAAGGCTGAAATGTCACGAATGTTATCGAGAAGGATGCGGTGTTGCATTGTGAAGAGACTTAGTGGGGTGAAACTGTAGCAAACATGGCAAACACGCATGGACTCCTGACGCTTTGGTCTACGTCATGCAATACATTTACCATTAGCTCAATTTATGGCGTCCGGCACGCGTTGCAGGGCCTCAAACCTCTTAGTACCCCACAGGGGTCCCCCAGCATACCGCGGTATATTCCTCTCTAAATCAGTTCAACACCCATTCTAGTACTTCAAATCCAGAGCTTCCCATGCAAGGCGCATTAATTTCTTTGCAGTGATACTACTACTACTACTACTACTACTACTACTACTACTATTCAAGTAGTACTAATAATTCTACCGCGTTGTACGGTATTCAGTATGAGTATTAGTATTCCTCGCTGAAGACAATACTAGAGTACTACTATTCCAGGACCCCGATTGAGCTAGTCCAACCTTTAATCTGCAATTATACAGTGGCTGGCCTCCGTTCATCATTCATAGAAAATCGCCATTCTCCAAAACGCGTCGTACAACACACGGAAAAGATCGTTATTATCATCGGAGCGCATCAACAATTGGCTGTGCGGTGAGGGGCTGTCCGGAAGGAGACGAACAGAAGACAGACCCCTGCACGATGTGTGGTAAGCAGGTTGGCCACATGTGCGCCATCGGCGTGTTTGAAGGCAAGGACAGCGCACTAAACGAGAGGTAATTCAGTTCTGTGTCTGATGTTTAGTATTCGACACTCACTACAATGTATGCTTTGCATAAGGTTCTTCTGTCTTGCATGTGTGAGGCAGGTCTACCCTACGGAGGGTTCTTATACACACGCTGAGAGCTGCACTACGGCGCCAACCACGGCTTCGATGACTTCGACTGCTTCAAAGAGATCATTCTCAAATATCTGGCTCGACTCCAATTCTGACTTCGTGTTGTTGCCGGACACTACAGAATAGGAGAGCTCTGCCCCTGTCCTCCGCGCTACGAAGCGCCGGAAGTCGGCCAAACAGCAGACGAAGTTGGGGTACGACACTACTACTACGAAGAGGAAGACGAAAGTAGAGCTGTTGCTCACTATGCTGGAGCTCTAGACCAAGATCCTTCCACGCCCGTGTCCGATCTAGGTGTTCAAATGTCTGTCGGACATGCACGGAAAGATGGGGCGGCTGACGGAGTTTGGGTCTTGATTCACCACTTGGACGAGCCATACCAAAAACGCAATCCCTGGCAACCATCGAGGAAGGTTTACCGCATCCTGTGGCTACTGTACTGGAAGGTAATCAAGGCACGTGTGAAGCCGATTCGCTACAGCTGGGAAGAGCCGTTGCGGAAGACGAAGGATGCTTCAAACGCGAAGGATCACATCAAATCCAAGCACGAAGTTCATCCTTTAGCAATATTAACAGAGCAGAAAACTACCGACAAAGCAAAAAAAACTACATTGAGCTGGCTGAGACGGAGGCTCTCAGTATCGTGGATACGACATCAACAAAAGAGCTTAACACCAGGAGCTTGGCTCACAGAGTAGCAGCAAATTTAGTCAAGACACTTCACCCTTTTCGTCTCCCGCGTCTACTGGATGGGACGACGGTGAAGATCTTCTTCTCGGAGCTCCGATACGTATGGATCACAACCGCGAAGAAGTGAAGGATGCTAGATTGATGCTAGGGCGGGTAGAGTGCTGTCAGAGTGACTTGAGCTTGAACCAGAGTGGCTGGATGTTGCGTGCCACGACAACCCGACCAAGACGGAATCAGAACTTAATCAGGACATGTCTGTTGACAATGAAAAAGGCACCTATTGGCCCCTACTTGGTCGCTACAAGCACGTGGACGTGTTGCACTGGTTCCGTGAAGAAGGTGAATACCGGTTTCCATCGATCGCGCTGCTGGCATGAACCCACCTCGGCAAAGTGTCCTCCTCGGCCTTCCAAGAGCGGGCTTTCTCTACGGGAGGCATTGTGATGGGTCCTCTTCGTACTAGGACTGACCACAGGCCTGCAGAGAAGCAACTTCTACTGCGCCACAATCGAATTGAGATCGTGTGGATGAAAAAAGAGGCACAGAAAACGAATGATCACCAAGAAACTTGATAGTAATAGAATAGTACTTGAGTAGTAGTATTAATATTACAAATATTTCGTTACAAAACCTGTTATCTATATGCTTATTAGTATTCCCTTTCCAATGATGACCCGATAGCCCGGTACTACTACTACTACCAGGTTTGAGCGGAACTATTAACCCCTGCCTATAGGGATTAATTCGAGATTATGTCCCCACACCAATAGTAGGTATCAATTCAATACAAATTTTAAATGAACAGGTATTATTTTTTCTCCAATTTGTTTTCCTGGATTTAAATCCAGAGTCCTCCCAGCGGTCGTACTGGTGCCCAGAGTCCTCATGCATCACTTACCCTGTAGAAAACGATCTTTCGGAATTGGAGAACATGTCAAAAAGTATCTGTCGTCGCATAATCTCATAGGATGCGTTGTGTTGACCCTTCCGCTGAAGATTATGAAAAAAAAACCTCTATTTCATTTAACAACGCATAAATCTATAATACCTGTTATCTTAAATAACCCACCACACTCAAGCAACTCTCACTACAAAAAACAGTCAACACCTGTCACTTTAACCCTCAGCTGGAACCAAGTCCAGCTGCCCGAAGAACGAAACGTCAAAAATTAGGTTCCCGGTTACAAAAACCCTTTCGTCCGATGCTGAAATGACAGTTTTTCATCTTCCTTCGGAAAACCTCAAGAACCAGCGAAGCTGGGTTACTTCGGTTTTTTCAGGTTCGTTCTGTAACTCTGCTAGCCAGAACGGCTCGCAGGGTTTCTCTTACATGTCGCTTACTCGGCTAGCTATTGGAGACAAAAAAAAGATTTCCACGCGTTTTTCTTTCGCGTAGGGCCGCAGCTTTCGTCATTCGTATGCGCCTGTCATCAGCAAAAGCTTAACCCGCCCCTGGTAGGTGGTGAAATTACTATTGACTGTGAGCTATAGATTGATCTCTCACTTTGGAAATGGATCTCTTCCACGCTCTCGCCAAGCAGCTTATTGCACACTACCCGCAATGCGCTGCTGGTTCCAGAGCAATGAGCGCAGCTCCGACGAGGGTGACTTCAGTCCGTCAACCCCACCCGGCTCACCACCTTTCTTTACTTAGAGCGATCGACATCGTTTCGGCAACACACCTTTTTTTAGCTCAAAACCAGCTTTTGGTCGGTAAATTTTTCACTGCAAACTCACATCTCCTGGAATACCAGTCGGAACTGAACGTGCATCTCGCTGATGCATTGTTGTATCTGGTATTGTTGAAGCTCCAGAGTCTGATCGCTGTTGTGTGTTTTGCCCTGTTTGGTGATTTGGTTGTGGGTTGCTCATTTCAGTTGCCACCAAAGGGATCATTGCACTAATGGATGAGGTTACAGGAGGTGGCGCTGATTGGACGTCACCTACCGTCAGCAGGGGCGATGCTGATGATGACGGTACAACCCGAGATACCCCTGTTGTATCCGTAGATGTTGAAGCTTGAGCTTCAGTGGCTGCGGCTAATGAGCGGGGAGCCCAAGCAGCAGAACTTGGTAATAGAAAGGTAGACAAATTTGATTCATCAAATTGCTGTGGTTTCACAAGCCGGCGAAGTTGGGCTGGTGGACCTTCGTTTTGAAAGTGGCCCAACTGAGCGATCATTTATATACAAGTGGGGCGTTCGAGTCCGACATGTGAGCGACCTGACAATTTGCGGTTGGATTTGCCTAGTATGCCAGCACTGTCGCTCTAATGAGAGCGTTTACGTTTTGTATGGTGGGCAAACTTCGAGAGCCACGAAGAGTTTGAAAGCCGTCCATCAAATCACGTCGCTGAACACGGTGCTGGAGAATACACGCAAGCGAACACGAGGCGAGATTGCAGCGCGCATTAGAGCGTCTGCACATAACCAATAGATCTGTGAGCGTATCAGCATACTTCTGCAGACATTGCTGGTTGTGAACAACAATCTCCCTTTTATTATGGGTGAATGGGGAGAATCTCACCTATTGCGTACTGTCATCGCGAAAGACACTTTTCAAGCTGTAGTCAACCGACGGATAGTCACTCACGCTGTTATCGAGCTCTATGCGTCTGCAAAACGTGAACTGATCCGCTTTATCATGGAACATGGGCTGCTCGGAGTTAAAGTTTGGTGAAGGTTGCTGATTTCTGGACGGCAAAAACCCCAGGAACGAAATTTCTTGGACTGCGGGTGTGCTTAATCACTGCTGCATGGAAGCTTGTGTCTGTTTTACTCGGTTCGAGGCACTTTCAGCCGCTGTACGGGGGAACGCGCTGAAGGTATTCGTGGACATTTCAAGCGTTGGATCCTTCCAATTCTGAGCTGCTTTGTGAGATAGAATGCTGGTGCCACATCAAGGTGCCCCACGCTGATGTCTGGATGGCGCCGCTCCGAATGTGTACTGGGTACGAAACCAGGCCGTACTCCTCGAAATACAACTGCCGGGCTTGATGCAGAGGCCTGTCTCAGTGTACATCTTGAGTTTGTATGAAAACAGCGCAGACATGAGTGCTGCTGTAGTCTATACGACTAGGTACACTGAGGTATATACTTACCATTTGTATCTCTATGCTTTGAAAACGGGTTGGATCCGAACGCTGTGCTTTGCTCACTCGAGAGCTCACTCAGAACCTTCTGATTCAAGCACACATCGTCTACCTTCCTCAAGCTGTGGTCATTTGCCCAGCCAGCGCTCGCATTCTTCTTCTACTCGCTGGTCATGGTCGCTGCTACACGCAGTAGAAGCTCTCGAGATATCGACACTAGCTCTCAGACTTTGGTCTAACGATCGCCGATTTCTTTGGGCTGGACTACCGTTGGGAGTGCTGATGTTCGGCACCTGATGAGGACCAACTTAAAGCTATCGTGGGAATGGCGCACGCCACATCTGACAAATGCTGCTACCAAGGCCGTTTATGGTATGACCAGCAACGTTGCTCGCTCTAAAAATCCGGAAATGCTTCAGCTCTTAAAGAAAGTCACGATGACTGTCTATAAGAGCCAGAGTAAGGAAAATTATGGGTGGCTTGTACGAGCAGCTTGATCGACCCCTTGGTGTTGGAGAAAAACAAAAACGAATTGATTACAAGCCCCATCGATTTATGAGCCTGACGCAGCTTTTTCAGCGCATCGTCAAACACTGGGAAGTTCTTTGTTTGTGGTACGAGGAACATCCGAAGAAAGCCGAGTAGGAAAGATACCGCACCACTAACTCCGTTTCCACTAGCTGATAAAAAAACTACTAATGGAACAGCTACTGTCCCTCTGCCTCTCTCAGCGCTGAACGCGAAAAGCCAAGCGGAGAAGGCCAATAGAGTCAACGTCCTGTTTACAGGGTACACGTTAATGGTAACGACACTTGGAGCAGAGGAACCGCTTCGCCGACACGTCGCCACCAGCCAAAACCCCACATCCTATCACCACAACACGCTCCTGCCACTTGTATCCAAGACGCAATTATTACTACGCGATGCATTACACTCTCGCCTCTTTTCGCGCTACACGGATCGAGACGAGATGCGCACGTGCTCTTGCGCGTGGGAGATGCCAATGCTGCTTCATCCTTATGTAAAGAACCCTGATGGTCCATTAATGGAGATGATCAAAGCTTGCGGCAAACTCCGTCGACTTGATGCCGAAGTCATTGAACGGAATCAATCGGTTATGAAGCTTCGGTTAATCACGAGAGAGTTAGCACCACCACGCATTGGACTCGTGAACCCACCACCCCTACCCACCGAAATATACGACTCAGGTGTGTTTTCAGAAGACCTTTCGGAGCCGTTTGATATCCCATCGATGGCACCAGCTCCAAGCAAAACCACGTCTACTACTTGAAGAAGCAATCGATTGAGAGCTTGAGCGTTGGTTCCGCGATTCTTCGCTTCTTCAGCCTAGTGAGAAGGGTGCTGATTCGGTCCTGCAGTTATGGAAGCGCCAGCGTGAATTAGGGACGTATCGATTCTTACCTAATGGCGCTCGGGTTGTTTTCGCAGTTCCCTCATCTTCAGCTCACATTGAGCGATATTGTGGTATCAGCGGTCAAATGGTCACTGTGCAGCGGACTTCGTTATCCCAAGAAAACATTAACATGTATGCCTTCCTCAACCATAACAGAGAGTTTATCGACGGAACACAATGCTTAAAGTTGACAACAGCTGATGATCGAGATGCCGTCCCTTCAAATGTTCAAGTCAATCTCGACCCTCAAACAGCGATGGAAATGTTTGAAAGTGACTGGGAACACGGACTCATAAACTTGTTTTCAGCTCATATGCCTACAGAACTTCGACTGAGCTCACTTCTCCAAACTTGATGATAATACTATATGCTGGTTCTATTTTATATCACATCATGCTTTGTGTATTCAAGCGTACTGTTGATGGTAGTTGCTACAGCATTATCTAGCACGAAATATGTAACACCACCTGCACGCATTCATGTGCTTTGGGATCCACGAATTCGTACTTCAGCACGTCTCGCCCATGCTCGCATCGAACCAGCTCGAGCTGCTTCAAGCGGAGATTGTTTTAGTGTTGTTCCCAGATCACAATTCACCACTCTTTTCGATTGGCTCCCAGCATGGCTGTGGCCACGTTGTCGAGGCAAACATGCGCACCCCACTGCACCGCGGTTTTTGCGAGCTGGGTAGCTCTCAAATGTCGTAATATATATTCCCCACTTGGCGTCGGTGGATTGGCATCACCGTCGCAAACGCCTTCCGATTTTCTACCCAGGTCTAAGTTGAACCGTGTCACGCTAGACATGGCACTAACCACTCCTTTTGTCGTCGTTGGTACAGGTTTGTTCAGAGATTACTGCGGTTTGGCGCCCGCTTGCTTCTTGCAATCCTGCATTGTCTTGTTCACGATGCGATTTTCTTCGACAAGTCGACTCTCAAGTTTCTGGTTAATTGCTGCCAACGCAGTTTTTATCGTCGCTCTATCCATATCGTTCGAAGTCCGCAAACTATTTATTAACCTGGTCTCAACTTGAGTCAGAGCGTTTGTGTGAATAATTTGCGCTTTGTTCTGAAGATCCTGTTTAAGCTGGATGATGCGAGCCTCTGATTCTTCTATCTATCCGCGGATACTTGAGAACTTGAAGATTGTAAAAGGTTATTTTATCGCAGTTCCAATGCCGAAGTACTTGAGGCAAGTTTCGCTTGGATATCGCCTGGACCCCGAAACAAAACTGTTTGTTTAATCTTAAATTCATACTCTCAAGTCGGTCAGTGGTTCGACCTTCAGCGGCGCCCATGGCTGTATCAAGATTAAACTGCATTTTTCTTCTAGTTTTGTCACTTGCAGGCCGACAACATCGAGAATATGGGCTTCACGTGCCCGAACTTTGTCGTCCCCGAGACTTACAAGTTCTCCAGTTGTATCATCAATCATAGATCTCACTCTATCGCAAAGGTTCTCTGAATTTGCCGCCACTTCACCCAGGGTGGCCTGTATACGAGCTTCAATGTGGAAAATTCTGTCGAGCGTGTAATCTCTTCACCTCGATTTGACGGTGAACCTTATTTTGCGCTTCCAAAACTCTAGCATCGGTTTGAGTAGTAACTGTTTCTCCAAGCCATTAACGGGTGTTACCTAGCTCCTCGTCTACCTGGACTGATATGTACGTAGTTGCTCCGCGCCAACCGATGTTTGTGCTATTTGTGCTTGAACCTGGTAATCCCACAGAGCTGCCTCCAGTTTCTGCTGGACCTGCTCAATCTTTTCGTCCGTGAAGGTGGCATGATTATGCATAGCGTTTGTAGACGCTGACAGGATCTGTGTGTGTGTTGCTCGAATCGCTTATTCGAGTCGACTCTGGCGTCGCATCTCAACATCAGAGAAGGTGCTACTTGTAGAATTTATAAATGCTTCCAACCCATTCTCCATTTCAGCAGTACATTGTTGTGCCCGTGCATCAGTCTGGGTCAGAATTTCTCGGACACCTAGATGCCCAGGGTTACCAGCAAGCATAACTTCCTGCATCACGAGGCGTCTGCGGTGAATAAGTTGCTGCTCATGTACGCGCCAATCTGGTTGCTGCAACTGCAGGTCTACACTTCTGTCATGATCTGACACGGTAGATTGCAGGACTTTTGATTGTTTGGTTCTTGCATACTCGTAAGAGCTGCTAAGGCGTGGAGCATGGTGGAATGCGACCCCTGGTTAAAGCCGCAAGCGCACGTGGTTAGCGAAGCTTAGATTGCCCAATACGTAGACAGATGGACGAGCATGTTCGTCAGTTTCAAACGTGTTTGCGGATCTTAGCGCGATCAAAAAACGAGCCTTTTAAACCTCTAGAACCGGTTTACCGGTTTCTGCAAATCCGGAGGACCAATGTTCCTGTCAGCCCGTTCCAGCCGAGGTTTAACCACCCAATAAGCATTAATAACTGCGCCATAGAGCGACAGCTGTTGGCGTATTGTGGTGGAAATGATCTATTAATAAGAACCCTACAGCTAAAATGGGCATGGCGATAGAGGTATGGCGAAAACGCTTCGGTGGTGATGGCAAATTGGTACTATTGCTTACCCAGGCGAAAGGCAGAACATGTTTGCCAAGAAATGCAAGAGAACAAAGAGATACACTTTCCTTAGTACGCTACAGTACAAACTACTATTCAGCCGTGGACCGAGCACAATTTAGATCCCCCCCCCATGACTGACACCCGGAGTTTCGTCGAGCAGAGTTTTAGTTTTATTTCAAAGAAATTTTAAGTTCTTTAAAAGATAGTTGAAAATTAGTTGGAGATAACGCCGTTTAAATGGAAGAAGATAATACGTCCTAAACGAGTCCTAAAATGTCCCATTTGCCCTAAATCAACTAATTCACCTGCTTTAACCGCATTTTAAACTAAACACAAAGTTACACCTGTCAATGGCTTTTAAGCTCAACACGCCTTTGGCTGTGGAAAATATGGTTAACAGGAAAGACGTCCCTTTTTGAGCCCACCGGGAGATATTACTTTTTGGAAGCCCCGTTCTCGGCAGCACCTGATGTACAATCGAGAAGACGGCGCATTTTCAATTGGTGTCCAATTCGTAATTAGGTTCGTAAGTATAATAATAGCATTACATTCGACGTGGTGTAATGCAACTTTGAAATGCTAAGTCAAGTTGCTTGATGACAAACATCGCTGGTTGCGCAACTTTGCTTAGGTAATCGTAATGTTGCAGTATGATAAACTTTTCATGCCCCCCTAACACATTTCTTCGAAATGCGAACAAGCGAATTGTCCAAACCGTGCGCGGATAAACCAACACACACGTGCCATACAAAGCCGTGATTTACACGGAGGAGCTCTTGATTTTACAAGACTTTGTGCAAGTTATCCAAATGCAAGACTCGCGACTGTGTCGCGATTGGCTTTTAGATATTCGTTCTGTACAGTTCATCCAGCCGTTTTGATGCTGTGTTCTAACAGTGAATACGCTCTCATAACGCGAGGCGCACTGCAGGATACTGCTGGAAATATTCGGCATCTGATGCGCCTGCGCATCATCTACGCTCAGATACGGTGATGTCTCTTGGGGCAACATTCACACGGATTAGATTACTTCGTCTAGTCGTAATTTTACCGTGATGTTGCGCTTGGCCGCCGCAAGCAATATTCACCTGGGTCACATCATTTGTATAAAGGATATTCGATAAACATCACCGAACTACTTGATTAAAGTAAAGGAGTTGTTTCTGATACATGCTAAAATATCACGCTATGCAGGTTCAGAGGAGAAACCCCATGATATTGGGTATGACTATCCAATGTAGATCTTATATAACAGGTGTATTAAGTGCTGAAGTAAGTATGCTTAAGTTTTGTTCACAACGTTAGGGCATCTCCAGCGGCAGTTGAGTAAAATTATGCGTAAAACCACTGCGGACCAATAAACTCGTGCAGGAGGGCTTTGCTCGTACATACGCGCACTGCCAAAGTGCAGATATGTGGCCAAATGTGGTTAAAAACTGTGCACATTCTGGGTGTACGTACGCGTGTGAACAAATCCCTCCTGCACGATTTTATAATTCTGATCACAAAATATTTACACGCCATGCAGCTCGAGTTGAGTACTTCTAGTATATTGTAGGAGCCATGTAGCACAAGTTGAGTACAAATTTTTATCATTCATCTTTAGAGACACGTGCAACTATTTTAGTATTTTTAATATACACTCTCCTCGACCCTAGCCATTAATGGGTGCTACTTACTTTTGATGAACTTTTACTGACTTCTGAGTAATCCTTAAAGTCCCTACTTCTGAGCAAAGTACTGACTTCTGAGTAAAGATTAAAACACGTTTCTGGGGTCGTTCTGTTAATCTATTACGACGATATGTCCGGTCATGTGGACGACACTGTACCTGTGTCGTCAAAATGACCGGATATAGCCCCCCCATACGTTTCGAGGAAGTTGTGGTTCGAAGCCAAGTAATCAGCCAAGTTTCTTAACGCCTTGTACTCCGCCATGCGAAGGCGCACCCCCTTTGCGTACAATTTGGTCCACGTCTCTTACCTCGATGCTTCGTGCGTAGTCCTTCGACATATTCTTCTTGAACTTGCCCATAGAACTTTGGCACTACCTGGCATCAAGTATACCAAAATGATTCCGAAGAGTTAGCGTAGCTGGAACGGCATCTTGACCTCGGCGCCTTCGCGTAAACAAAGTATCCACTCGTCGTCATTTCTCAAATATCCAAGGCCCAAGGCGGCTTGCTGATATGTAGGCTGCTCGGTTACACAGGTGTAAAGTCGCTCCTGGACTTGCAGAGATACATGTACCATACGTCCCAGTGAAGCAACGTACTTTTGTACGGTCCCCACGTCTTGTACTCTGTTCACCTGTATTTTCTGCGGTGCATCCTTGTACAGTATATTGACCGTGCGCACAGCTTAAGAAACTCCGTCAGCATTGTTCTGCCCCCTCGATAGATCAATTTGTAGTGCTGAGGGGTCGTCGCTTGATCGCGATAAGCATCCATGCTCATTCTTACGAAGTGAATAGGAAGCGTCCCAAGAAATGAGCTGATCCTGAGTTGGATGCCGGATTAGTCGCATGTAAGCCCGAAGAAATGTGCCTCCTCAGAAGACACTGGAGAATTTCATTTGCCCGACCCTATTCATCCTAAGTCGTGATTGGCGTCATACCTGAACCCTGGTAGACGTACTTGTCGATGTATTTGATGGCCTTATTTGTTGCACAAACCTCGACGTTGATGTGGCAGTTGTACTACTGTGACAGGAAGGGATTGTATGGGACCATCCATTGATTGATGGTCGCGTTTTCCCACACTTCCCCCTTATGGCAATATATATACGGGCGTCGACCACACGTGGGTTTTTGGTATGTGTCGGGGTCCATCATCGTTTGATCCATCACCGACTTGTGGAATGTCTTAAAACTCTCCCCGCTCTCCATACAGATGAAGCTCGGTTTTGGTAGGTCCCAGGGCCCATGAAGCATTTTGGAACTCACCCTATCATACAGCTCGGGGTTCGTCTTTTTATCCGGAAGTTCGGCGGACACCATCTTGCCGACGTCCTCCGCCGCAACATGTTTGTCCTCCGGCCACAGGATATGGATTATATGGGCGTGGGGGAGGTTGCGCTCCTGGTTTTCCACTACATGGACTCGTGCAGCTTGAATCCTCAACAGCTATTCATCGAGATCCTTATTAAGAGCTTTCAGTTTTGCATGGACAACTCAGCCACAATGTCCAGTCAATCGGATGCCGTCTTACCAGGTCGTATATTTTCTTTCATCCCGGGCCAGTTGGGATTGCATGTCATTGTGGGTGAATTGATTGGGGGCTCCTGTTTCGCGGACAATATCCATTATATCTAACAAGCGTTGATACGTGTACCGGGGACCGCCAGTAAACTTCGTGAATATGATGGCCTTGCGCCCAAGCGCCTCCTGCTCCGTGTTATATCCTCGACCGGTGTTTGCTACCTTGCGCACGCCGTCCATGATGAGCATGGCAGAGCGTGCGTCCAGGCTACTTGGTGGTTTATCCAGGGACAAGAAGAGACAATGGGTAGTTGAGTTATTTTATATTTCTCACTGACTTGTTGTGCCATATCCAGACTGCAGTGAACGTTCTTGCTGAATTGCGATGATATTATCAAACTAAGCCAAAGCATTAAAAATTGAGTAGCCCGCGGATCTTTTTTTCTCCTGTTCTAGAATTCTAGAATTCGTTTCGAAACAAACACTTCCCCATTTTCAAAATTAATATCTTTTACGTTTAAAAGCAATTCAAAATTTGGTCTCCTCTGTATTTCCCCTCGAATTTTCCCTCTACGAATCTCAGCTTCGTTGTTGTGAATATTCTGTGAATTTCAACAGACTCGCTACGTAACGCGTCCGTGAGCCCCTGCAACGTCTCCAATCGATACTGAAGCTGGCTCTTCTAGATGAAGCGCAGGCGTTCCTGTTCGTATTTGACCCATTGATCAACGCGGTATTGCCGCGTCGGACGACCACCGCGCAGAATGAACGAATTACTACCCGTCCGATCGTAAAGGAGATGCGCCTCATACTACCGAAGCGACGTCACTGTGGTAATTGACAGGATATCTAACGTATGGGATATCGTATGCTAACCCATTATCTTCATACGATAAGAGAAGAGCGTACTGGAGCGGGTCATACGTAATGCTCGTTCCAGACCTCCTTCTGTCGTGTGTAGAATAATATCACAATGATCAGTCTCGCTTGTCAAAACGGACGCTACTTTCGAAGCCGTTGGGGTATTATGAGTATCTGGATTCGCGCTCCGTTTCACGCGCAAACGGAGCATGTAGTTATCCCCTTCTGGGAGTAAATGCCTTAAGGTTAACGATGGGTTGCCCGCCCCCCCCCCAAAAGCATCTGGGGTTTTCGTGAGGGCGGAACGAACACCAGTCCGTTACGACAGCAGCACACGGCTGTCTCAGCAGGAAATTTCCAAGCATTGCAACAGCGACAAACCCGCTCGTTGTCCCGGTTGTCGTCCGTGTAACGCGTGAAGTAAAGGCGGTCACCGGTCACTCTGGATGGACCAAAATCTTCGTGGTTCGCTTGAACAGCCGTTGATCTTCCGTCATGGCTTCCCCTCGGGCACTATACGCGACAGCTTTTCGGTTGCGCTCTGCTTGATGCTGTTCATACACTGCGATCTTCGTGTCCCATCGCATCGCGTATCCTTGCATCTTGACACTCCTCCTCTGTTCTTGCGGTTCTGGGGTTGTCTTGCACGTATTCTTGATTATTGCCGCGGTCTTTTGGTGACATTCTACAGCGTCGTACCCTTGCTTGTTCGGCATCTCGCCCCCGGGTCACTTGCGATTCGGATCTGTAAGCTCAACGCATTTGTTTCCTCTCTGGGTCTTTCGCTCGGATCCGTAGCTTTTGTGAACTGGTCTTAGCTGCTCGACTGGCTCGGGCTTTTTCCACGTCGTGGGCACGTTTAACCGCAGATGTATCTTCTGCTGCAGGTCCTGACACTCCAATATGGAAGCCGTAGTTATCGTCAACAGGTTCTTCGCGACGCGTTGATGCTCCACGGTGTCATCGTCTTCAGTCCTACCCTCGCGGTCCACAGCCGGACCAGATATGCGCGGCTGATCTGGTTCTGTTGCTGCTCCGGCTTCAGCTAAGTCGAGCCGCCCCAACGCTTGGGTCGCCTTGCGACAGCGCACGTCTGCTTTACGAAACCTTTGTTACTGAATTGCCTTTTTGCCTTCGGTTCCAGTTGCGCCGGCGAAGCATTCTCCAGCCGAGCCCGTTGTGCACACTCTTCTAGTTCCTCGCGTGAAATTCTAATGACATGTCAAAGTTAGTCGAGTTTATGCAGCACCAAAGCCCACTACACAATTACGAAAAACTTTTTTTCTTTTCCTCGGGTTCATTGCTGTGATGCCGTATCTGGATCTAAAGTGAAGCCTGATTCAGATAGAGCAATAGGCGGTTAGACTCAAACGTATAAGTGCACTGGGCACGTATTCCAAAACTATCTCCGAAATTTAAGAACCAAACAGGGACACGGTAGCTTAAGCAACGTGATACAAGGGTCGAACCCCAGACTTTCCTTTTCAGTACTTATCCAGAAGTCCCCAGCGAATACAACACACCACTGTCATTCCCATCCCTGCTCCTCGGTTTATAAACAGCGTAAAAATATCGTTACTCCAGTCAACGTGTTGGCCTAGTCCGCTTTTTCTTAGACTCCCCATCGCCAACGCCCTACAGCCCTCGACTCACGCTCCACGGATCTAAAATACCTTCCACCGCTGGTGACCAAGCGGCTGTACATGATAACCCAGACACCGTATCGCGCTGTTGCCTCTTGGGTACGCCAAAGCTGTTGTATCAGCCCTGTTGAGTGGTTGCCCAGTTATGCTTGATACATCCAAATCCTTCAGATAATTTAAGCACAGGACGACCGAGAACAAACCTACCCCCTCACGGGACTCACACAGTTACGTATTATGCTCAAAATAGACGTTTACTAAAACCGCTATTTAGGTGTACAAGCGTCACTCATGCTCTTACATTTTGTTTTCTTTGTCTCTTTCTCTAGAACTGCCATCGCACTTGGCCCTATTTGTTCTTGTTAGACTGACTGCTGCATTTCTTTCTGTCCTGCTGAAGTCCTCTCCCAAAGTGTACTTTGGAAAATGAAAGGTCACACTTTAAGAGCACTTCGTATTGCGGGATTTACACGTGGCTGTAACCTCGGTTTGGGCAATTGGCAACACGCGCCGCTTGCGTTTGGCGCGTAGACACTTGCGGTCGGTCAAGGATCCCTTGGTGCGTAGACGGTCCCAGTCAACCCCACCCCAACCAAATTGCTATCGCTACACCCTGAGCCCTTTGGAGTCTCGAGGGAAGCCGCAGACTGTATCCTAATTAGGCTGTCTTGGGTATACAGATCATCCTGTCTATATGACCCTCTGACCGCTGATATCCTGCTATTTATGATACGGACCGGGTCCACCGACTCGGTTCCCAGTCAAAGGCTAATAACGGATTGATAATCCTGTCAAACGCTATACTTGATGCAAAATTCTCAAATTCTGAAACTAAAATAAAATGCAATATTGTTGTAAAAATCATTACTAGAGCTCCTTACAATTAAAAAAACCTAGTGATAGAAGTCTGGGTCATCGAGACCACCTTTTCAAGTCATAGTTGTTTGCGGATCCGGGTTTGGGGGAAACGGAGGTCTTTCATAAGCTTGCCTCCCAGGTCGGGATGGTCAGTAAGCATGAAGATAACACTGCGAACTGCGTTTACCTTCTGTTAAGCGCTTTCCTCGAAGGCAGGCTCCTCTGCATCCTCTTCAAATTCATTATCAGTATCATGGGACTCCGCAAACGACGTCTGAATGAACAGAAAGTCTAAGGACTCGTCCAGTAAGGCCTCAGTCGAGACAGCTCCATCTCTGTATCCTGCTCGCTCGGGCTACAAACTAATTCTTCGATGTCCATTGGATCTCAATCGCTGTATGCATAACACGATCTCACCAGCGATCATCTCCTCTGCCTCTGTACGATCGTCGTAACGAAGAGCGCCTGACTATCAGCTTTGTGTGGCGAAAGCAGCTAAGAACCAGTTCCCCCATAATATTGCTCCAGCAGGACAGTACCCACTTCATTGCTAGCAGCCGGTCCACTGCATATATCTTTACCGATCCCTTCTTTTGGACTTTACCCACTTCATTGCTAGCAGCTGGTCCACTGCATATATCTTTTCCGACCCCTTCTTTTATTGAGCGCATTCTGTAGCTGTCAGTGCCTGTAGCATCGCTTTAATGTGGCAGTGATGCCAGCGTCTAATGGTTGTAATTTCGAAGTGGTATTTGGAGGCAAAAACTCGACGGTGACATCATAATTCATATACTCCCTCCGACTCAGATGACTGGACCAAATTTTAGTTTTCCGAGTGCACCGACAAAACTTTAGTCTAGACCACATGCAAAACGCACATGAAAATAACCAGCGCGATTAAGCGCCCCAGACATTTTTTTAGATCTACTGATTTAGCATTATGTCTGCATTTAATAATAAAACCTCGCGCAAAATAGAAAAACCATGAATGGGTCATCACTCATGAGATACGATGAACTAATAGGATGCTGAGATTACATATATGCCACCAATCAAATCAAATGGTCAAGTAATTTGAAACACGATTTGGTCAAGATTTGGTCAAGTAATCTGAATCAGAGGGAGTATATAATATATATTGAGACTGTGTCAAACAAAATGTCCCTAAAGCAGCTTTCGGAGATATCGAGATAATCTGGCTGTTCTAATTTCGTATATAAGTGAGTTTGTGAGAAAAACGACCTTTTCTAAAATTGGAACGGGGTGTATCGATAGCGTTCAAGATCTCAATCGCAAACACACGTCCGGACAGTCAGCCAGGCATGCCCGAACATCAATTTGATCAGGCCAACCCTCCGCAGACCGCACCAAGTGCATCGAGTACCACGCCCGCTGCTACTCAGCCGTACCCAGTGGAGGCGTGCCTGAGGACGATAGCGATGAATCAAACTTAGGAGACCGTCTTCTTCTGTCTGCAAGGGATGCCATCCACGGCAAGATGCATGCCTTCATCGAGTCGGGACTCAGGGTTTACGACGACCCGCTGTACGCGAAGCCCAGCGAGCGACAGGAAGAAAATGCGAAGGCCACGAAGCAAGTCACGTGTTGCAGTGGATGTAGCAGCCAAACGAAATCGAGATCAGCGCAGAAGAGAGTGACTGATGGCGATACAGTTGCAGTGTGATCTGACTGCCAAACAATGTTACTTATGTCCAGAGGAAATCAAAATGCTAACTTATGGTGAGAAGTGTAAATTTCGAAAATATTTTCAAAATATACCCCTGAGAATTTGAAGCCACCCTACTTAATTGTAGTTTTCACGAAGTTAAACACAAAAATAGCTAAAATGGGTTCCATCAATGGAGTTATCACTAAATTTAACATCAAGATATACATACAACTGAATAATCGAGTCTTCAAGTCTAACATGGAGATCTTTTTTGCACTCATACTCCGCGCCTCATGTACCAAATTTGATGTACATGCGCTCAATCGATAGCTAAGACGCCCCTCTTTCGTATAATAGTCTTAAATCGCGATTCGTACTTGGGTTCATTAGATATTTTTTGTTTAACGCAGTCACGTTGTATTTATACATATAATAATATATTATAACTATTAATACCCAAGAAGGTAAATCCAAATAAACTAATGTCCCGTACATCATACGACATGCAGACTCCTTGTGTTGTCCTAGATCTTCGGTTTGCTTATCCGCGGCTCCACGGCGCACGCGGGTCTGGTAGATAGTACACATATCGCACACATTCGCCTGTGACGACCGAATCTTGATGTTGTTGGCAATGAGCCAATAGCAGCTTTCTTAAAGTTGAGCGTCCAGGTTCTCCAACACATGGTCCAAAATTCATGAACGTGTTATTTGCTTTGAAGAAGCAATACCAGGTAACGGTTGGAGGCAGCAGCATGAAGTTCTTGCGTGAGTAGTATTTCTTAACCGCATTTTCCTTGGTTTTTTGCATGCGTATTCGTACACATCGACCTCGGCTGCAAACTACTTGTACCATCTTAACAGCCGTACCAATCAACCTTGGACGCGTTCTTGTTGAACATGTTGCCGTGCGGCTTACGGGCGATATTTCCCTCTCAGAAACGCGCCTATTGTAACTCTGGATACTGACCCCGAGGCAGCGTGCAAACGAAGTGCGACATACTTTGCCATATAGTAGGGGTGTTATCGAGCTCCGCTACCACGACGTCTCTCGTCAGTGTCTGTCTGCTTTAGCACATCGGTCAGCGTAAGAATGCAACTTGGCTTCTTTGATTTCGATAGCTGTCGAGTGAGCACACCAACCACGCTAGCTCGGCGGCTTCCCCCTCCCAGCAACTACTCTCGCAGTGATCCTGTCGAATAAGGTCCGCCAAACACTGTTGGACACCCATGGCTATCCAATTGCTACAAATGTCCCCCTACTCCTCTTCGGCACCTTCCGCACTCTTCGTCAACTCCTTCATCTGTACTCCAGTCTTCACTACCGCTACCACCCGTCTCTCTGATGTGACCTTCCTTGCTCGCACCATCAGTACCGCTTTCCTGCAGGAAAGATACTCTCCTACTTTACAGGGCAGTTCGCGCAACTATCGAAGTAATCTAGAAAGCTGCTGTAGCAACCATGATTCTCAGTTTCTAGGGAGTGTGGCACCGCCTTCCACTATGGTCAGATCCAAGCGAGTACAGTATGCCTCTTAGCGTTACGTCGAGCCACAGCCCTAGCATACCACTCGCTCCAGACTATCAGCACCCCGTTGCCTTTGGCGCAATTGATCGCGACCTACTGAATAAGATACATCATTCCCAAGCGTATTACCCGGTCACCGAAACGCCATCGACTATGGTAGGCTTAGTCGATTTTCTGCGGCTTGGGCTGCGAGCCACAACACCGTAAGCGGATCACCAGATCACTGGCCTTGCCAGTCTGTGGCGAAGCTGGTAGTTCTAGCGCTCTTACGCTCGCTACCGATACCAGTCCTCGGTAGTCTCCGCTGAGGAAAACGGAGCATTGCACGGATTCTCGTTGAGTTAACCGCAGAATATCACTTAGCGTACCGTTTTATTGTGCAGTTCTCAATTTGATATTTGTTTGAGTTGTTGTGCCTTGGTATATCGAGTATTTTGCCGTCGCAACGGGTGCACTGATGGATGAGCATACTGAAAGAACACTGCCAAATCTCTACACAAAATACAGGAGATAGGCGAACGCGAAAATTTTCGCAGCAGCTTCGAGAGTAATCCGAGAAAATCTTGACTTGACAACCTCCTTGACCAAACTGATGCTGTCATGCGCGGAGCAATATCGGAAAGCAATTTCCGGCCAGCGAAGAGCGAGGTATTGACGCGCACGTCTACACTGTTAAGAATATTCGGCGAAAACATCCTCCAACGTCTCAACCTTCTGACTGCTCACGCAAGAAAACGTCCTCGAGATGTTCAGCAATGACAATACCATCATGGCGGTCGCCTGCCTTCAAAGAAGGGTAAGTATGTGTTTGACCAAAACCGTAAGTAGACAGCTCGGTAAATGTCCTCTACAAACATTCTGCCAAACGTCTGACACCACCAACAAAATTTTCAAGTGTCGATGTGTAGTACAAGTTTGCTGCATACTTTTATTGACGATTTATTTGTAGAGAGACCGGGACTGAATAAATCTGCCGTTATATGTTCCGCTGGGTGAAGGGCAAATTTCCACTGATAACAGTCGAAGAGACTTTGGACTCACCGTCAAAGTACTGGCACTATTTGTCCGACGAGCATCCGGATAGCAACTGATTCACTTAGCCGAAACTATCACTGAGCGAGAGCGGCCTGTGAATCTGGACTAATTTCCTCGTGACTCGCCGGCACCGCAGACACTTGGTATTACCATAACAGTGGTTCTACTCTACCGAAGGATCCATCCCAGTTATCGCCAATCACTTCTTAGAGAACGTTCGGCGCAAGCTCTCAGTACAGACGATCGCATCACTTACCATTCTTGCAAGTTCAAGTATGAATCGTACGGTCCACACCCACAGATTGACCCAGATTGCTGCTGGTATGAATCGTGGCAAGGTTAATCTGTTCACGACAAAACGAGAACTTAGCATCTACACCAATCACGTATATCCCCGTTTTTGTGTTGACTTGGAGGCAGAGCCGGACCAAGATACCGAAGATGTAACCACGGAGCTTGAGAGTGGTGCGCCGCTTTTTTTTTTTTTTACTAGCCAGGTTAACTAAGAGCGATGATAAGGTCAGTACGAACAAGGGACAAGGTGATGATGAAGGCCGCCGTGACATGAGTGACAAGAAATCGTTTTAGTGAAGCTTCCCGGGAGACCACCATTTATCAAGACGACGAGGAGATGCTGGCATTTCTCGGACGCTCTGTGCATGATCTGCGACAAAAAAAGCCCCCCCCCCCCCCCCCCCTCCCCCCCCACTGCCAACTACCACGGTCGTAACGTTACATAGCAAGCACACAGACGTTCACGTGTAGATGAGGAGCCCTCAAGTCGAGACTAAAGGATCGGGGTTCCACCGGCGCTTGTCCGTTCGACCCTGGACCCCTGTCGCATCTTATATTCATCGACTTGGTAGCGTCGTACAACATGATCGGAAACGCTGGAATATCGACTGTGCTACGACTACGTGTTGTCCACGAGATGGAACTTCCTGTAGGTCACTTAAGTATTGGTGATCGTCAGAGCAATATATCTGGATTCGGGCCCAACAACGTCAAAATGAACGATGAAGCACTCATACCTTGACAGGATAAAGCGCTACTCTCTGTATCCAAACTATCTCACAGTGGCTCTAGGGAAGATAAGTGTATGGTATACGGCCCCCTCGCGCTTAACAGCCCATTAAACAGGTCGATGGCTGGGTCCTAAGGTAGTTCAAGGCGACTCCGTATAACGCTTCGTCCCTTAATGAAAAAGCTCGTGATAGTACATTATCGTTTGCAAAATTTGCACCATTTAATGGTAGCAACCAAATCGATATTGGTCGTGAAGATGTCCTAGAACTTCGAGTAACCAGTGCGAAATATTGACTCTTCACGGGAGTTCAAAAGGGGGCTCATCTTGGGACATCACCTCATTGCAAGTACTAAGAGTATGGGGTACGGTTGACACGGCAACGAAATGCCTAATAGATGGCTTACAGAACTGTCGGGAACGTGAGCTCGCGCACAAATTCCAGTGACACCGAATCCTTTTTGACAGAAGCTTCTTGAGGCAAGAAACTATTGTCCTCGAGCCACTTCTCATTGTACAGCTTGCCTCCATAGCGAGAACCGCCATCGGCCAGGAGGATGGTCACAATGGTGTGACCAGGTCCCAGTTCTCTCGCCATCTTGACTGCTCCAAGCACATTCAGTGCACTGCTCGGACCAACGAAGATGCCGTCGTGGCGAAGCAAGAAGTAGGCCATGTTGACGATCTCTTGGTTGGTGACGGTGATGTCTTTGTCAATGATCGCTTCGCGTAGATTGCTCGTGACGCGAGCTAGTGCCGCCACACCTTCTGCGATGGACGATCCTTTAACGACAGGTAACATCTCGTAGCCATTCTCGATTGTCCCCGAAGTTCGGTCATTATTGATGAACAAGGCTGTGCTCGCGATCTCGGCAGGATCAATGACCCACACCTTCACCCCAGGGTTCTTCTCCTTAAAGAACGTCGAGATTCCGGCGATGGTCCCTGACGTCCTTGCCGACGAGACGAATCCGCCGATCTCTCCTCCGACCTGTTCCCAGATTTCCGGGGCTGTGCCCTCATAGTGAGCTCGCATGTTTGCGAGATTGTCGAACTGGTTGGGACAATACGCGTTCGGTGTCTCCTTTGCAAGTCGCTGAGCGACATGGAAGAAGTTGTTCTGCTTGTCTTCCATCGAGGCAGCACGCGGACTTCAGCTCCCATGGTCTTCATCATGTGGATCTTCTCCTTCGCCGTGATGTCCGGCATCGTCAACAGCGTCTTGTAGCCCCGAGAGGTTCCAAGAAGAGCGAGCGAGATACCTGTGCTGCCTCCAGTAGCTTCGATGATCGTGCCTCCCGGTTTGATCAGTCCACCCTCTTCAGCGTCGAGGATAAGTGATTTGGCCACTCGATCCTTGAAGCTCCCGCTTGGATTGGCATACTTGGCCAACAGCTTGCACCCCGTTAGTCGAGACAGAGTGGTAAGCTCCAGTAATGGAGTATTGCCAACCGATGCAAAGAGATCGACAGATCCAGCTGTCGAAAAAGTTGTGAGGACATTAGTTGTCGACATGATTCAGTGGCGGTGTGGAGTGCTCAATGAGCAGCAAATTGAAAAGTGAGGACGAGGTTTCACGCACAAGACCTTGAAGGGGAACAGGAACAGGTAGGAGCTCATGGCCGGGGAATATCTGGCCATCTACTGCTACTACATGTAATGGTTCTCTTATACTCGAGATTTCATAGTGAGGTACATCCTCGCGCATAGATGTATTAGTACTATTACCGGTACCTCGAAGCTTTAAAAAGAAAAAAAATCGTATTACTTATTCCTAACTTTCTTGCTCAAGCGTTGTGCAGTTTCAAATTGTGTCGGGATATGCCGCGTCTGAACAAGCGTGAGTTGAAACGGTGCAAACAGAGGCGAGAACGATGGATGGAGAAGCATCTGCCTCGGGTGCATGCAGCTAAGCGTCCCAATGCAGTGTATTTGGACAATCCGGACGTGTTGCAACTGCTTCAACACATTTCGGATGGCGTGAATGAATTGTTGATGGCGAGGCCGCTATCTCCTCTTCCGTGGCTGGCAGACTACTTACGTCGAGCGGTACGTTCAAGTGTGTTGGTTGCTTGGATTGGAATTGATCTTTTCTATTGTTTTTCGCAGTGCAAGCTTGAATACGATGTTCCGAATACCGTATCTGAGAGCTTGATCCTCGAGATGCACAGGAAGCGACGAGTGATACAGAAAGCTCTTTTTAATACCAAGCAGGACGAGATGGAGAGCAAGCGGCTGATCCGAAGAATAATTGTACTAGAAGAAGAGCTGAAGCTCGTGGGTCGTGAACGCCGTATCAAGAGGATTGACTATGAGTTTCTCGAGTGGGAACAACCGTCCACGCAATCCAACTGGAGTATCGACATTAGCAACGTGCTTTTGTCCACGTGCTCTGTCCAGCTTAAAGAGGATCTAGATCATGAACGGGAGTTGCTCTCAGACCAGCTTCGTCTTGGTCTTGTAGCTCAGCGCAATTTAGACGCGTATTTCGACGTGGCTATCGACGAAATCGTTCGGGCGTTGACTAATATGCTCCTTACAGCTCCAGAGAAACCTGCGCTCTGGTTTGTCCTGTATCTACGCCATCCCGTCGGTGACAACACTCCGGTACCAGCTACGTCGAAGCTATCCCCTAATAATCGCAAATCTTCTGTTGCGTTGGGTGCTGCATCTCCGCAGCTTTTCAAGACCAATTTCGAGTTGTCACGAAAGCTCGACGAGATCAAAGACGCCCAAAGTATAATGCACACCCGATTCGTGGCAATGCAGCAAACGTTCGTGCAACTGGAGCAAGAGCTAGCTGTACGTAGTAGATTCATCGCTAAACTGTCCGAGTCACACATGACAACGAGGACGGAGGCCATCATGGATGGCACTCCTGTGTTTCTCAACTCACAGAAACATTGGATTCAACCTGGCTTTCTTCTAACTCCTAGAACTCTATCCGACGCTGAGTTACTGGGCTTACGTCGAGCTGAAAGCTTCCTCATGGAAAACGATGAGCTCCACTGGAAGTTCTTGCTTCGAACTCAACTGGAGTACGACTCAGCTACGTTGATTCAGAGCGTGTGGCATGGTCGACGAGCATTTCACGCCTTCCAGGACCTCTTAAGAAAGCGGCGACAAGCAGCTACAGTGATTCAACGCAACTACTTTCGCTACCTCTTCACGCGAGCCACAAGTTTGCCTCGCTGGTGTCGTCCTGGGCGAGAAGTGATCGTAGCTCCTAGCATCGCTCAGAAGTGCGCTATCTCCTTTCATTTTTACCCGAAGAGAGACTTCCCTGCTGGAAATTATCGGCGTGAACCGAAAGGAACCAGCCTCGACGAGCTCATGGAGATAGCGAGACAGGACGAAACGTGCGCGGGTTTCACGACGGATGGAGCGTTCAAACGCTTCCTCCCACGCATGTTATCTCAACTTAAGCCTATGCTCCCGTCTCCTTCAAGTGAAAGCGATGACCATGAAGACAAGCTTACAGCAGAGGATGGTCTCTATGTCAAAGTGTTCCCAAGTAAAGACGAGAAAGTGGTCAACTCTGCGATCGTCGTGGAAGTTCCTGAGGATCGCTTCGGGTTAATTCACGTTGTTCTTGACGGTATCGCGATCACAGAATTAGTTCCTATCGCAAAACTTACAGACCGGTGGAAACGCATTCGTGTTAAACGCATGAAGTCGAAAGGGCGGAGAAAAACTCGCGCGATTGTCTTTGGTAAAGGAACTCCTAAAATTTTTACGGATGACTTTGAGGACAACTCGGCTATCGTTGAAGCAGGCACCCCCGACATCACTTACGAACGAATTGAAAGTGACGAAGAGGAGATCGAAGAGAGTCTGGAGAAAGAATGGCGACGTCAAAGAAGACGGAAGAGAAACGAGAACCATGGTGACGACGATCCGGATTATATTTTCGAGGACTTAGTGACAGGACGCATCATGCGTCGTGGTCATCCTAATAACACGCACGAAGACCCGATAGCTCGTGCACGTGTGATTGCTACTCGTAAGAAAGAGTACGAGGAAGAGAAGCTGAGCCAATTCCGAGCCAAAAAACTCGCTTGTGCTGTGAAAATTCAATGCGCTTGGAGATCGAAACGAGCACGTGAACATTTCCAGCAGATTCTGGTACTTCGAGCGAAAGAACGAGAACGTGAACGTCTCGTGGATCAAATTGGATCTGCTAATGCACACAATCGACAATCGAAGCCTAGTAAGAAAAAAAGAGGTGGTTTATTTTTAAAATTTCGACGAAGTTAAAAAAAACATAAATGATATTTTTTTTACTTTCAAGCGAACGCTGTTATAATTCTCGCAAGGATACACGATGCATAAATGTTTGTAGCAAGCTACGGCCAGCCAAGCACAGGTCTTACGACCTGTGAACATCTCTTTGACCTGAGAAATATACTTACGTTCCCCCGAATCAACTATGTCAGATGACAACAACATTTTATTTTGAGGTTGGAAAACGCGGATATAAATCACTAGTCATCCTCCAGATTTGATATTCGCTGTACAAAAGTCTTTACTGGTGGTCGGAACTCCAGATCTCCGACAAAATTCAGAGACGCGGCATCTTTCTGCTCGACTCAGGCACCTTGAGCCAGTGGCCATTATGCATAGTGTTGCCGTAGCGAGCGCCATTATCGGGCAGAACGGTAAAAATTGTATGACCTGGATCTAATTCTCTCGCCATATTCGCTGTTTCCAGGACCTACTCGCAGTAACGAAATATCATCTCATCAAAGCAAGAAGTAGGCATGCCGACGATCCGATGATGAATTTTATCAATGATATTAGCTTCGCGTAAATTGCTCGCGACGCGGGCGAGTGCTGCACACACCTTAAGCAATGGATAACACTATGAGTCAAGGGACACTTCGAACGCTGCTTATGTTGTCAAAACCGTGCACTTACTATTGATACCAAACGAGCAAAGCAGTATCTCCTCTTTGATAGTGTCAAGCAAATGTCAGTAGAGAACAGATCAATAATCGCAGCAGTATATTTAATGTGTTCGTGTAGCGCATAAGCAATCTATATTCAAACCTCCATAAGCAATGGCCGCATTCTCACGAACGATGTCATTCTCTGAGCTCAGTTGTGAAGTCGACTTGTTTCTTGCTTCTTTTTGATACGCTGGTTCTTCAGCCATACCTTGACATTCTCCCACCATGGCCCATAGGGTTTACTGGACACAAAATATGATGGACCACCACTCCTCTTTCAGTGGATGCTGCGTATCAGTCGTCACCTTATTTTTATCTGCAGTGTCGATGGCATTGCTCACAGCAATCAAAATGGATAAGACACATAGCACCTTGATAGAACGCATGTCGAATACTGCTTGAAAATATCGAAGTGTCCACTTTCAAAGTCATCACACCGGGAGTCGTTACTACACATTTAAGGTCGACAACACAACGGATCATATAAATGCGCTATAGAGCATTTTTGAAAACATAGTGTGTACGATTTGCTACCAGCCCTCCATTCACCAGCTAGCCAAGGGAGAGGAATCGAGACTACACGTAGGGCTCTGCGAGCATCACGGAAACGAAATGAGAGACGACGGGGAGAGGGGTAATTCTGTAGTGACGTCCGAGGCAACCTGCGGCGAAAGCAGTGGTAATAGTAAGTTTGACAGTATGCACAAGGATGGCGGGCGATTCTAACCGCTTCATGTAGCTTCAAAGCGACCACAAGTAAATGACAAAGCAGCGCAACGCGAAAGCGACAGCGTTTGGGGTCAGATCCAACCCCGTCAACCAGTCACGCTGGTATGGCTTTCAAGTGGTGCTGTAAACTTAAAGAGCGCTAATTCTAATATTTGCCGCAGTAGATGTAATTCGTAATGATATGATTCGATCAGAGCAGGGAGAATCTATATCGATCGATAGAGTCCCTCGACAAAGGCGTAGTGCTACGTGGAAGGAGAGAGTTGAGCTTGCAAAAGAAGCGGAGCTGGTGGCCAACGTGCTGTCCCCCCCCTCCCCCTCCCGGTCATTGAAAGCGACAGTTGGGACTGTATTCTTAAAGCCGCTGAGGAATACGAGGACATAATTTGTTCACTACCGCTGGAAGGAGTCGACGCTCACGAAAACATACAATGGGTGAGTGTTTTTAATTGTCTGGAATGGGAAAGTGTTTTTAATTGTCTGGAATGGGAAAGTGTTAATGATCGAAATTTTCAGGAAGAAAAAAACGAAGACAAGCGGATTCCAGAATGCTTCAAATGGTCTTTTAGAATGTGGAGGTGTACGCATGGTTGTCACCAGACGTCTCGCGGCACCGGACTTCGCCAGCACTCAACGCGCTACCAAGGCTGCCCTGCACGACTCTTCGTTAAGGTTGTCAATGTTGCGGAGGATGGAGAAGCAGACTACTGTATGGTTCGAGTATACAATGAGGTGCGTCTTATTTTTTATTTATTTATTATTATTGTTACAGCTTTAATCTTTGTTTATAATAGACTAGAACACACAACCACCTGGCCAATCGCGAAATTGCAAGCTCTTACAAAGGCGCTGGTTCCGTTGATAGCAGGCCTGACATATTAGCGCGAGTTGCAGATATGCACAATGCAAGAGGAGAGCCCAGAAAAATAACTGCCTTTCTTTCAGACAGCTAGGGTACGGCCTGTATGAACATTTTAAAAATGCTTCATCAGTATTACTAAGTTTAGTTTGGTGTCTAGATCGAACTGTTATCTCGCAACAGGCTCGAAATATTATCAAGGGCCTGCAAAAAACAAATTCCGCTGAGCAGAGACTGAAGAGCATTCTCGAGATGCTAGCTACATGGGAAGGGAAGGACGTTTTGCTAGTCCAAGATCAGCTCACAATCACTGCCGCCATTGTTGACAGCTATTCAGAAGCGCTGTCTTAAAGCGTGAGGCGACTGCTTGGTTTTCGACTGAACACACGGGACTAATAATCTCGGCTATCACCTAGGTACGCACCCTCTATGAGCTTAGAGCGCATTTAGCATTACTGCGCATTTAATCATTTTTCTGATGTTTTTTCTGTAGGGAGCTTACTCATAACAAGTCCTTCAGGGCGAGGAATTCCTGTCGTTGATTTTGTAGCCATCGACCAAAAGGCCGCCACCATGGAGCTTATTCTTCAGTTTTTCAAGTCGAAGAACGAGTCGTGGCAGTCAATCCAATCCGTCATAATTAATAAGGACTTCGTAGAGTGGCGCGTTTTGGAGAACTGCTTCCCAAAGGTCAAGGTCCTCCTCTGTCAATTCCACGCACTCACATACTGGAAAAAATTTTGAAGAGTCGGAAATATGACCTACGAATTGGGCAGCGTGAAGAACTGGAGGTCTTGTTCAGGCGCATGCTGAAGAGGTACGTTCAAGCTGAGACATTGTTGTTATGGGCGCCAACTAACTCATTTCCGCCATGTTGTCCGCTATTTTACAATTCGTAGTCATACCAGTGCAGCTTTCAACGAGAGCTATACCCTCTTTGCAGATTACTGCACTGAAGAAGCCCCGAGTATCTTCGTCTTATTTTGACAAAACTGGAAGACGTGCAAGGAACTGTGAGCATGTTACGCACGCGGGGCTTAATTTTCGGCTGGAAACACAACCACTAACAGGATTGAAGCGAGTTGGAACCAGCTAAAATCACTAATCGCCCCAGTCTAGACTGCACTATTTCAGGACTCTTAAGTCACCAAGTAGCTGTCATCCGGCAGTTTTCCTCTGTTCTCCGTCGTCACTCGAGCAAAGCACGAGCTGGAGATTCAGTTCCAAGCTTTCTTCGGCTAGCATCGGCGCATTTAAGTGATTACGCTTTCAAGCGTGTTCGTCATGTATGGAACCTCTTACACACGGCTCTGAGTAGTGCTGGTTGCGTTAGACTGAGCGGTACATCGAAGTGGGAGGTGTTCTCGAACTTTCAAACCTACGTGTGAGACGAAAGACTTTGGAGCTGCTCATGTTTATCTTACAGCAGTGACCACCTACCTTGTCGCCATCTTCTGTTGATTGCCCGAGGTGGACTCAAGCTTTAAGAGCTGCAACTGCAGTTGCACCTCGCTGGAATGTGCGTGCTAGTTCTGAATTGTACACATGAATTGAACATGGTGTGAAGTCGATCCAGTCTGCGCTGGAGATAGTCAATCTGAAGGTCAATTCGATGGCATCACTGAATAGTCCAAGTAGCACCAGCAGTATGGCGCATTTATCTGCTAGTGCGCATTTGACGCAGAACGCGCGACCGGGAAGTGTATAGCTCGTGAAATTAACGGCGCGCAGAGAAGGCTGACTTTGTCGTTTTATCCTCGGCAGAAAAGTACCGACTCGCGTTAGCTGCTGTGGATTCTCTGCTAAATCGGATCTCAAACCTGTCCTCCGCTGATTTTTACAAGCAGCTTTCTCATTGGGAAGCTCTTTTATCCAATGGTATGAGCATGGTCCCAGGAGGTAGCACTGCAGAAACCGACAGCAGCAGCGAGCGAAATCCTAGCGGCAGTGAAGGTGATACCGGAGAGATCGATGCCGCATTCGATTGGTTTGACTTTGATGAGGGCGAGTGCGACAAACTAGGCTACGTTGATGCCGATTTGGAACCTCAGTATTTGGATAGACGAATCACTGAAGAAGACGCTGTAAATTCGGTGGATGAAAGAGGTGAATTTCACCAGGAGCAACCTGTAACCGTGGATCACAATTGTGACGGCGCTGCCAGAGGTCTCACAGACATTAATCAACAAGAGCTTGCTGCAAGTGCGTCTTCGCCAGTGGAAGTACCGTGTTCACGCACGCCCCCGTCTGCGCCACATGCTACAACATCACCGTCGAGCGTCGAACCGCTTGGTCGTACTAGCACTAAGCCACACGCGCAGCACCAGGTGGAGTCAAAGAGCAACGTTGAAGTGCCCAAGCTGAGTAGACCAAAACCTCGGAACACGACCCGCCAAAAGATTAAGCAGAAGCAATTCAAAATTGGCCCACAGTTGGCTGTAATTGCCTGGCCAGATATTTCGGTATCACTGCAGAATCTGCTATCCTGGGCTAAAGTTACAACCGATATTAAGCTGGTGAAGGCTGTCGTGGACTCGTATCCTCGGTGTATGACAGATCCTTTTCTCGCTGGAAGAGAACCGAAATGCTGTCGTGTAAGTGTTCACGACGACGACTATTGCTACAATTTTGTGGTGCCCATAAATCTGGTGCTGGCTATGGAGCGTGTTCTTAAGCAAGAACGAGAGCATGATGAGAGGCGAGAGCGCTGGAGGAGGCGCAATATGGGTCTGATTGAAGGAAGTCTTGTAGACGACGATGCTGACCGGCACGGAGAAACAGTCGTCAGCTATGGCAAGGCGTTCAAGGCCTTTACACGGTGCGTATCGTGTTAGATGTTCTGCGAAGCTAAATGTGCTTGTTCAGCAAGTATTTTCTTTTAACAATTGTCTGCATTCGATTTGTTATTACAGAAGCGCCGTGTATCGCCTGTCAAATTTTTACGTTCTCTCTCGTAAATGCGCTGCATGGGAGAATGATATGCGATGGCTTCAAATGTCGTTGGGGAATGGCGATGAAGATGTCGAGTTGTTTGGGCTAGAGACGCAAATAAACACTGAAAAGAGAAGAGGTCGTGACAAGGCTTGCGCAGATGATGTCGTTACCAATCACGCTACCAGGTGAGACCTGTAGCGTGAGCTTTGATCAAGTGATCGGCTCAGTTGCACGGAACGCATTTCTCGTTGACTCAATAATCCAAATGGGGCTTCGAGCGATGTGAGAGTTACGACGGGGGTGTCAAGTACTCGAATCACAAGTTAGCATTCCGTCATGGCCACAACCTCCAATCATTAAAGGAAGAACGACCGTGCTGTGAGAAAAAGTCACGGCCGAGCTGTCTAAGGTGAAGTTTCTGATGTATCCATTTAATGTGGATAACGATCACTGGGACCCTGATTATCGCCAAAATCGACTTTACTACCGGGATTAAGGTATTCTTTCACGACCCTATCGGCGATTATCACTCGGAGATGGAGAGCGAGTGGGATAATGACATGCTACCTTACTTGCAGAATTGGAATACTGCATGCAACACGCAGCGGATGAAATGGAATGACGAAGAGAGGCCAGAGCAACAGCTGCCTCGTCCCGCACTGCGTTTTCCTTCAGTTAAGAAGATCACTATCAGAAAGCCAAGACAACCGGATGGATCAAGCTGCGGGTTGATGATCTTAGCTATGGCGTATGGTATTCTGAACGACACGAAGAGGTTCACAGCTTTGCGTAAGGTGTCGACTTCATACGTTCAAATTTTACGACTGCGCACGCTCTGGATAACCGTTTGCCACTCTTCGGCCGTCGATACCACCCGATAGAACAGACAGCTGCAAAGATGTTCACGACGAGCTGATTAAGTACTTCGGTAAAGCAGCGGCTTAAAAACTCACACACACGCTGTTACAGTGGTTACATATAGGCAAGCTTGCTTCATCTTACAGTGTCCACCTTTTTTGTTGCTTCGTAAAGATATAATGTTTGCATCGTCCATAATGCGCTAGCGCAGCGCTAGTTTTTAATTCATCGCAACGGCGAACTCCACACCATTGCTAATCACCTGATCGAGATTTCTCATGATTTATAAAAACAGTCGTTGCAGGTAAATGCGCTCCAGTATTAAATGCGCTGTAAGTGGAAAATATAAGGTATTTTTAATTTCTCAAGAGCGCTGCTACTGGTAGAGTAAAATAATAATGAAAATCGCAAGTACGACAACAACTACTGACTCACCTTCTACCGCTACAGCTACAAGTGCGAACACAGCTACTGACGTGACCATTACGGTTGCAACTGCGACAACGCATTCTGACTCGACTGTACCAACGCCCACCGACTCGACCGTGCCAGCGCATCCCAACTCAACGATGCAAACGCATTCCGAGTTGACTGTATCAACGCTTTCCGACTCTGCAACAACTACTCTGGCCCAAACGATTCGAGGTTTTTCGGGGCACGATTCAGATTCAGTTTCGTGCATATTTATGTATCTGAATCAAAACAGGTCGCGATCTCAAATCAACTTTTCGGAACGCATGTCGTGTTGACGTAGGATAGACTTGCAGATTGAAAAAAGAGCGCTGAAGATGGAAGCACCCGAAGACGCGGCTGGCGGTGGCGATGATACCCAGGTCCTGTTCTCGGACATGGACGTGACTCATGTACCGACCGAGCAGGAGGACGTGGCTGACGTCTTGGCTGGATCCACGCAGCTAGAGGAGACTGTGCGAAAGAAGTTCAGCGTTAGTGATGACTTGATTCTTCGTGCTATTAGTGTAGTCAAATCGTGGGAGGCCGCCTACAGTACTGAAAATGGCGTCATGAATAGCTTTGATGAGGTAGCGAGACTTTGCTACATGAACGACGGCTTTGTCACTCAAAAGCAAGCGCCCACTTTCCGAACTCGCTTTTCGCTCCTCGTTCGTCAGCATCAAAAGCAGCAGCTTGCATCGATTCGTGCATCTGG
Organism: Phytophthora tentaculata; assembly: GCA_033557915.1. Classification (NCBI taxonomy): domain Eukaryota; phylum Oomycota; class Peronosporomycetes; order Peronosporales; family Peronosporaceae; genus Phytophthora; species Phytophthora tentaculata. Next base: position 1,915,665 of record JAUCEA010000009.1, read on the forward strand.
TACGACAGAGGAGTATGGCGAAAGCGAGTTCCTCCTAGATGATATCACTGCTCATATGAACGATGCAAAATAGCACAGAGATGGTAAAAACAACAAGGACTTGCAAAAGCAATAAGGGATCGAGTCGTCAGGTGAATTAAGGCGCCGCATAGCCATGGGTGAATTAGAAGATCAAGCATCGGGTAGTACTGATGGTCAAGAGGGATCCGATAAGGCGCCGTCAAGAAAGCGCCCGTCTCAGCATACAGCGAGAAAATCAACCAAACGTGAAAAGCTCGTAGCTGTTACGGGCTCAAATGCTGCAGCAATTGAGAATATGGATTACGGACGCTCCGACAAGTACGACTACTTGAACAAACGTCTTCAATTTGAGAAAGAGGAAGCTGAGAAAAACGAGCGCATGAACGGATGCTCCAGGAGCGTCGTGATGCCGCTGATCGCGCTCGTTAGGAGCGCAATGCTGCTGCAGAGAGACAGCGGGAAGCATTTAGGCTACAGCTACTGGAAGTAGCTCTTGGCAAAAAGAAAAACGAATAAACCAGATACTCAACAGGTGAGTCACCTATAGATTATTCGTAGTTTAGATATTCATCTAACGAAGGTTGCTTTAAGTCAAATTACATTGAAATCTGGTTTCCAGACGGTTTCATGCAAGTGCGGATATTAAAAAGTATACCCACGTAAAATAGTTGCCCCACCGGTGTCTGCCTTGCACGATGCTTTTTATCCCAATTCAAAAGGGACCAGTCGACCTTGGTTCTACTAAAAAAATCGTTCAACTGCTTCGCGGACGCTGCTCATTCCAGAGTTAAACGCGGCTTTAGCTGCCATATTTGGACTTGGGAATGGACAGCAGACCCATCGGGTCATGGCGACGGCCTTCAACCAAAAGCACATACGATAATCCCATCGGGTGTCGTAATGGCTTGCCAGTTAAAGCAATTTCGTCTTGGATGGCCGTTATATAGCGAGCGCTTCAGATTTTCGTAGGGAGAGCGGAGGCAGGATCTCGGGCAAGGTCTAGCAACATTCTGCTTCGTGCCGTCAATGAAGCCCCAAAAAGCCTTCAGTGGGGCTCCTTTCAGCGCAACAGCCTCGCAGTAGGAATCTAAGCGACCAATCACGAGATATCGATGAAACCATAATAGCTTCTTTGTAGTATTGTATAGGAGGCCAACCAAATAGCTGCACATACGGCTATAACGTCGAATCGAGCAGTCAAACTCAACGGCAACGGTGAAGAGTATTGAGGGCTCTTTCAGCCGACGGACACCATGGCAAGAGCTTCAATTGTCGGTACACAATCATCTTCGACTGTCCGAATCTCAGGACTGGGCAGCCGGAATTTTGACACGAGCAGTTCTAGCTGAGGAATAATGAAGTTTAGGCGAGTCTGAGCAGTAGCGTCATCCTTGTCTTGATCAAAACGGTTGCAAAAGTTGATTCGTGGCAGAGTTTCGGGAGGTCGGAAGTAGCTTTTAGTGCAAAGGAAATGCATCATCTTTAAGAAGCGCTTCATGCGCCTGCGGGAAGCGATCTAGACGGCGGCAATGATGACGTTGGCTTGTTTTACCATTAAACGAGGTGCTACGAAAGCCATGGCTGTGTGTGGCGCGCTTGCCCAGAATGGAGAACTGAATAGAAATCGCTGTTGAGATGAAAACCAAGCTTGTTCAACCCTAAACACGTTTGATGATAAGTTGCTCAGATTTTTTTGCGTCACCGCATCTTTGCACCTGAATCTCACCTAAAATCGGGCTCCGAAAAAACTCTAGTGTTCCCGATGCTAGTCGATACGCAGTCTCGTCTATCGCAACGGACATGGACCGAATGGCAACTTCGAGAACCGTGTGGTGAGGGCCGACTACACGGGACAACTCGACAGAACTTGTGAGCTGCGTCAATGGTTAGTACATGATTGGTTTCTGGTGGATCTACACTCAACTAAACACATTTTTTCAAACATTATCGTCGCGAGCAGGTGTTTCCGCTGCCTATTGAGGCTGATAACCAAGGACTTGGCGCCTTTACTGAAATTGCACTAACCGCTCGCTGCCTTGGACTAGAAGGGTGGCGCTCCTCGGCATTGATCAACGCCTTCCTCATCGGAGTCAATCACCGATCTGCCTCACGTTCTAAATGGCAGCAACTACCATCGCATTATAGGTAATATTTTGGTTTAACACATGCTTTTATTAAACTGGGATTACGATATGCGTAAAAGCACAGTGCGAGCTGTGAAGACAAGGTACTTGATCTTAACGGCTGTTAATTTGGAAAGTCGCTTCTTAGAAGGACGTTCTAACCAATCAGCCATGAGTATTTACGGTGCTCCCGCCGCCACAAAGGCTCCAGTTTGCTTCCTCTCTCACGTTGCTTGCGCATAGTCTGTTCCGACAGACCGCCCGGTAGGCGAGACTCAAAAATGACACAGACGACCGATACGGCTGCGAGTACGGCAACAACTACTGACTCACCCACTACCGCTACAGCTACAAGTGCGAACACAGCTACTGACGTGACCGCTACGGTTGCAACTGCGACAACGCATTCTGACTCGACTGTACCAACGCCCACCGACTCGACCGTGCTAGCGCATTCCAACTCAACGATGCAAACGCATTCCGACTTGACCGTATCAACGGTTTTCGACTCTGCAACAACTACTCCCGTCCCAGCGATTGTACCCGATGCTAGTCGATACGCAGTCTCGTCTATCGCAACGGACATGGACCGAATGGCAACTTCGAGAACCGTGTGGTGAGGGCCGACTACACGGGACAACTCGACAGAACTTGTGAGCTGCGTCAATGGTTAGTACATGATTGGTTTCTGGTGGATCTACACTCAACTAAACACATTTTTTCAAACATTATCGTCGCGAGCAGGTGTTTCCGCTGCCTATTGAGGCTGATAACCAAGGACTTGGCGCCTTTACTGAAATTGCACTAACCGCTCGCTGCCTTGGACTAGAAGGGTGGCGCTCCTCGGCATTGATCAACGCCTTCCTCATCGGAGTCAATCACCGATCTGCCTCACGTTCTAAATGGCAGCAACTACCATCGCATTATAGGTAATATTTTGGTTTAACACATGCTTTTATTAAACTGGGATTACGATATGCGTAAAAGCACAGTGCGAGCTGTGAAGACAAGGTACTTGATCTTAACGGCTGTTAATTTGGAAAGTCGCTTCTTAGAAGGACGTTCTAACCAATCAGCCATGAGTATTTACGGTGCTCCCGCCGCCACAAAGGCTCCAGTTTGCTTCCTCTCTCACGTTGCTTGCGCATAGTCTGTTCCGACAGACCGCCCGGTAGGCGAGACTCAAAAATGACACAGACGACCGATACGGCTGCGAGTACGGCAACAACTACTGACTCACCCACTACCGCTACAGCTACAAGTGCGAACACAGCTACTGACGTGACCGCTACGGTTGCAACTGCGACAACGCATTCTGACTCGACTGTACCAACGCCCACCGACTCGACCGTGCTAGCGCATTCCAACTCAACGATGCAAACGCATTCCGACTTGACCGTATCAACGGTTTTCGACTCTGCAACAACTACTCCCGTCCCAGCGATTGTACCCGATGCTAGTCGATACGCAGTCTCGTCTATCGCAACGGACATGGACCGAATGGCAACTTCGAGAACCGTGTGGTGAGGGCCGACTACACGGGACAACTCGACAGAACTTGTGAGCTGCGTCAATGGTTAGTACATGATTGGTTTCTGGTGGATCTACACTCAACTAAACACATTTTTTCAAGCATTATCGTCGCGAGCAGGTGTTTCCGCTGCCTATTGAGGCTGATAACCAAGGACTTGGCGCCTTTACTGAAATTGCACTAACCGCTCGCTGCCTTGGACTAGAAGGGTGGCGCTCCTCGGCATTGATCAACGCCTTCCTCATCGGAGTCAATCACCGATCTGCCTCACGTTCTAAATGGCAGCAACTACCATCGCATTATAGGTAATATTTTGGTTTAACACATGCTTTTATTAAACTGGGATTACGATATGCGTAAAAGCACAGTGCGAGCTGTGAAGACAAGGTACTTGATCTTAACGGCTGTTAATTTGGAAAGTCGCTTCTTAGAAGGACGTTCTAACCAATCAGCCATGAGTATTTACGGTGCTCCCGCCGCCACAAAGGCTCCAGTTTGCTTCCTCTCTCACGTTGCTTGCGCATAGTCTGTTCCGACAGACCGCCCGGTAGGCGAGACTCAAAAATGACACAGACGACCGATACGGCTGCGAGTACGGCAACAACTACTGACTCACCCACTACCGCTACAGCTACAAGTGCGAACACAGCTACTGACGTGACCGCTACGGTTGCAACTGCGACAACGCATTCTGACTCGACTGTACCAACGCCCACCGACTCGACCGTGCTAGCGCATTCCAACTCAACGATGCAAACGCATTCCGACTTGACCGTATCAACGGTTTTCGACTCTGCAACAACTACTCCCGTCCCAGCGATTGTACCCGATGCTAGTCGATACGCAGTCTCGTCTATCGCAACGGACATGGACCGAATGGCAACTTCGAGAACCGTGTGGTGAGGGCCGACTACACGGGACAACTCGACAGAACTTGTGAGCTGCGTCAATGGTTAGTACATGATTGGTTTCTGGTGGATCTACACTCAACTAAACACATTTTTTCAAACATTATCGTCGCGAGCAGGTGTTTCCGCTGCCTATTGAGGCTGATAACCAAGGACTTGGCGCCTTTACTGAAATTGCACTAACCGCTCGCTGCCTTGGACTAGAAGGGTGGCGCTCCTCGGCATTGATCAACGCCTTCCTCATCGGAGTCAATCACCGATCTGCCTCACGTTCTAAATGGCAGCAACTACCATCGCATTATAGGTAATATTTTGGTTTAACACATGCTTTTATTAAACTGGGATTACGATATGCGTAAAAGCACAGTGCGAGCTGTGAAGACAAGGTACTTGATCTTAACGGCTGTTAATTTGGAAAGTCGCTTCTTAGAAGGACGTTCTAACCAATCAGCCATGAGTATTTACGGTGCTCCCGCCGCCACAAAGGCTCCAGTTTGCTTCCTCTCTCACGTTGCTTGCGCATAGTCTGTTCCGACAGACCGCCCGGTAGGCGAGACTCAAAAATGACACAGACGACCGATACGGCTGCGAGTACGGCAACAACTACTGACTCACCCACTACCGCTACAGCTACAAGTGCGAACACAGCTACTGACGTGACCGCTACGGTTGCAACTGCGACAACGCATTCTGACTCGACTGTACCAACGCCCACCGACTCGACCGTGCTAGCGCATTCCAACTCAACGATGCAAACGCATTCCGACTTGACCGTATCAACGGTTTTCGACTCTGCAACAACTACTCCCGTCCCAGCGATTGTACCCGATGCTAGTCGATACGCAGTCTCGTCTATCGCAACGGACATGGACCGAATGGCAACTTCGAGAACCGTGTGGTGAGGGCCGACTACACGGGACAACTCGACAGAACTTGTGAGCTGCGTCAATGGTTAGTACATGATTGGTTTCTGGTGGATCTACACTCAACTAAACACATTTTTTCAAACATTATCGTCGCGAGCAGGTGTTTCCGCTGCCTATTGAGGCTGATAACCAAGGACTTGGCGCCTTTACTGAAATTGCACTAACCGCTCGCTGCCTTGGACTAGAAGGGTGGCGCTCCTCGGCATTGATCAACGCCTTCCTCATCGGAGTCAATCACCGATCTGCCTCACGTTCTAAATGGCAGCAACTACCATCGCATTATAGGTAATATTTTGGTTTAACACATGCTTTTATTAAACTGGGATTACGATATGCGTAAAAGCACAGTGCGAGCTGTGAAGATAAGGTACTTGATCTTAACGGCTGTTAATTTGGAAAGTCGCTTCTTAGAAGGACGTTCTAACCAATCAGCCATGAGTATTTACGGTGCTCCCGCCGCCACAAAGGCTCCAGTTTGCTTCCTCTCTCACGTTGCTTGCGCATAGTCTGTTCCGACAGACCGCCCGGTAGGCGAGACTCAAAAATGACACAGACGACCGATACGGCTGCGAGTACGGCAACAACTACTGACTCACCCACTACCGCTACAGCTACAAGTGCGAACACAGCTACTGACGTGACCGCTACGGTTGCAACTGCGACAACGCATTCTGACTCGACTGTACCAACGCCCACCGACTCGACCGTGCTAGCGCATTCCAACTCAACGATGCAAACGCATTCCGACTTGACCGTATCAACGGTTTTCGACTCTGCAACAACTACTCCCGTCCCAGCGATTGTACCCGATGCTAGTCGATACGCAGTCTCGTCTATCGCAACGGACATGGACCGAATGGCAACTTCGAGAACCGTGTGGTGAGGGCCGACTACACGGGACAACTCGACAGAACTTGTGAGCTGCGTCAATGGTTAGTACATGATTGGTTTCTGGTGGATCTACACTCAACTAAACACATTTTTTCAAACATTATCGTCGCGAGCAGGTGTTTCCGCTGCCTATTGAGGCTGATAACCAAGGACTTGGCGCCTTTACTGAAATTGCACTAACCGCTCGCTGCCTTGGACTAGAAGGGTGGCGCTCCTCGGAATTGATCAACGCCTTCCTCATCGGAGTCAATCACCGATCTGCCTCACGTTCTAAATGGCAGCAACTACCATCGCATTATAGGTAATATTTTGGTTTAACACATGCTTTTATTAAACTGGGATTACGATATGCGTAAAAGCACAGTGCGAGCTGTGAAGACAAGGTACTTGATCTTAACGGCTGTTAATTTGGAAAGTCGCTTCTTAGAAGGACGTTCTAACCAATCAGCCATGAGTATTTACGGTGCTCCCGCCGCCACAAAGGCTCCAGTTTGCTTCCTCTCTCACGTTGCTTGCGCATAGTCTGTTCCGACAGACCGCCCGGTAGGCGAGACTCAAAAATGACACAGACGACCGATACGGCTGCGAGTACGGCAACAACTACTGACTCACCCACTACCGCTACAGCTACAAGTGCGAACACAGCTACTGACGTGACCGCTACGGTTGCAACTGCGACAACGCATTCTGACTCGACTGTACCAACGCCCACCGACTCGACCGTGCTAGCGCATTCCAACTCAACGATGCAAACGCATTCCGACTTGACCGTATCAACGGTTTTCGACTCTGCAACAACTACTCCCGTCCCAGCGATTGTACCCGATGCTAGTCGATACGCAGTCTCGTCTATCGCAACGGACATGGACCGAATGGCAACTTCGAGAACCGTGTGGTGAGGGCCGACTACACGGGACAACTCGACAGAACTTGTGAGCTGCGTCAATGGTTAGTACATGATTGGTTTCTGGTGGATCTACACTCAACTAAACACATTTTTTCAAACATTATCGTCGCGAGCAGGTGTTTCCGCTGCCTATTGAGGCTGATAACCAAGGACTTGGCGCCTTTACTGAAATTGCACTAACCGCTCGCTGCCTTGGACTAGAAGGGTGGCGCTCCTCGGCATTGATCAACGCCTTCCTCATCGGAGTCAATCACCGATCTGCCTCACGTTCTAAATGGCAGCAACTACCATCGCATTATAGGTAATATTTTGGTTTAACACATGCTTTTATTAAACTGGGATTACGATATGCGTAAAAGCACAGTGCGAGCTGTGAAGACAAGGTACTTGATCTTAACGGCTGTTAATTTGGAAAGTCGCTTCTTAGAAGGACGTTCTAACCAATCAGCCATGAGTATTTACGGTGCTCCCGCCGCCACAAAGGCTCCAGTTTGCTTCCTCTCTCACGTTGCTTGCGCATAGTCTGTTCCGACAGACCGCCCGGTAGGCGAGACTCAAAAATGACACAGACGACCGATACGGCTGCGAGTACGGCAACAACTACTGACTCACCCACTACCGCTACAGCTACAAGTGCGAACACAGCTACTGACGTGACCGCTACGGTTGCAACTGCGACAACGCATTCTGACTCGACTGTACCAACGCCCACCGACTCGACCGTGCTAGCGCATTCCAACTCAACGATGCAAACGCATTCCGACTTGACCGTATCAACGGTTTTCGACTCTGCAACAACTACTCCCGTCCCAGCGATTGTACCCGATGCTAGTCGATACGCAGTCTCGTCTATCGCAACGGACATGGACCGAATGGCAACTTCGAGAACCGTGTGGTGAGGGCCGACTACACGGGACAACTCGACAGAACTTGTGAGCTGCGTCAATGGTTAGTACATGATTGGTTTCTGGTGGATCTACACTCAACTAAACACATTTTTTCAAACATTATCGTCGCGAGCAGGTGTTTCCGCTGCCTATTGAGGCTGATAACCAAGGACTTGGCGCCTTTACTGAAATTGCACTAACCGCTCGCTGCCTTGGACTAGAAGGGTGGCGCTCCTCGGCATTGATCAACGCCTTCCTCATCGGAGTCAATCACCGATCTGCCTCACGTTCTAAATGGCAGCAACTACCATCGCATTATAGGTAATATTTTGGTTTAACACATGCTTTTATTAAACTGGGATTACGATATGCGTAAAAGCACAGTGCGAGCTGTGAAGACAAGGTACTTGATCTTAACGGCTGTTAATTTGGAAAGTCGCTTCTTAGAAGGACGTTCTAACCAATCAGCCATGAGTATTTACGGTGCTCCCGCCGCCACAAAGGCTCCAGTTTGCTTCCTCTCTCACGTTGCTTGCGCATAGTCTGTTCCGACAGACCGCCCGGTAGGCGAGACTCAAAAATGACACAGACGACCGATACGGCTGCGAGTACGACAACAACTACTGACTCACCCACTACCGCTACAGCTACAAGTGCGAACACAGCTACTGACGTGACCGCTACGGTTGCAACTGCGACAACGCATTCTGACTCGACTGTACCAACGCCCACCGACTCGACCGTGCTAGCGCATTCCAACTCAACGATGCAAACGCATTCCGACTTGACCGTATCAACGGTTTTCGACTCTGCAACAACTACTCCCGTCCCAGCGATTGTACCCGATGCTAGTCGATACGCAGTCTCGTCTATCGCAACGGACATGGACCGAATGGCAACTTCGAGAACCGTGTGGTGAGGGCCGACTACACGGGACAACTCGACAGAACTTGTGAGCTGCGTCAATGGTTAGTACATGATTGGTTTCTGGTGGATCTACACTCAACTAAACACATTTTTTCAAACATTATCGTCGCGAGCAGGTGTTTCCGCTGCCTATTGAGGCTGATAACCAAGGACTTGGCGCCTTTACTGAAATTGCACTAACCGCTCGCTGCCTTGGACTAGAAGGGTGGCGCTCCTCGGAATTGATCAACGCCTTCCTCATCAGAGTCAATCACCGATCTGCCTCACGAGGACGTGCACAGATTTCAACACTGAACTTCACGCAAAACCTGGCTCGCACCGATGGTAGTCTCATCGACGTACATACCCAATGAAGCCACCGAGCGTCGCTCCATGCCGTGCGTCTGTGCTTAAAATGCATGTGTGAGTTTTGCGTTTCTTCAACAAGTGAATACCATCGGCGGTTACAATGGCGGTGGAACCGGTTCACTTGTGCTTCATATCACCCAAAACTGATGTAATATAACATCTCATTACACGGGGTAAGGTGCGTGAAGGTCCTGAAGCAGTAATTTATTTATTCGATTAAAGAGGAAAGGTGCGTAAGGTGCTGCCAACGCAGTTGGATTAAAGACAGCCCTGCAAACTCACTGGTCAGTTTATTCCGGAATTACCCGCATGTTTACTGTACAGCTCTCGCCGGTATTTTAGACCGTGTTCGACTTGGGGTAAATCCAGCTGTTTTGGACCTAATCCAGCTGGAATTTTTGAAACAGCTCGATTGCTATCTGAACCACCCATAATCTGATCGGACTAGAATGCCTCAAACGAGCTGGATTTAAAATTCAGCTATAGGCAAAATATCGAATCGAGCTGAATACTAGTAATTCTCTTGAATTTGTTGGCGCCTGGCGCCGTTTTTGTATGAAAACTTTTGCGTTTTCTGTGCGTCTGTGCGCACACGAATTCGTTTTAGCCCGGACGACTTTTCCATACAAATCGCTGCTATTTTGGGGAGTAAGCAAACTACTTACGAATTTGTTGGTGTCAAACGCACAGAAAACACTACTGTGAAACACAAAATTAAAACCCATATCGGGCTGACTACCATTGCAGAGCACGATAGGCTTAAGGTGTAGCAGCGTATTGAGGAGGTGTGTTCTATGAAGATGACGTGGTATGGCTAAATCAGTTTAAATTCTCTTACTTAGTGCGATCGCCGCTCATGCAGTAGCTGTTTACGTTTACCCTACAGTGGCTCGGCCACCGTCACAGTCGACACCGCCATTGTCTAATAATCTAGAGCTACGCGCCACCACCTCCCTCCAATATCGGTAGCTGGATACGCAGAACCTTCACTAAGATGCCCCGCGTAGTGTAGGCTCTGCGTATCCAGCTACCGAGTCGTGGCAGGACGCCCTTAAACTATTATATTGTAGTTGCGTCTACTGCGTCGATCACGCAGTGGCATTGCTGATATATGCGTCATAGTGTGATCTAGTTCAACTCCATTGTTGACTGTATAAATGCTACTGTAGTACAGCTTTTGTTGCTTCGTTAAAATGACAACAATGCTTCAAAACCTGGCTTGGGCCAAATCGTCACCGAGTCGCTAAAGCTCCCAAACACACATAAAAATTACCCGGAATAATTAAATGCTCGTGAAACCCGCGATATCTGGGTTTCCCAGAGTTGAGAGCGGTGCGTGCATACCTAGTGTTAGAAGTGGGGTCTCGTTATTGCAACAAAAGTACGACAAAACGACAGCAAAATGAACAACATAAGGCACTCCAAAATCTTATAAAAACGAACATCTCCATAGCTAATTACCCTAAACCTATGTTGGGGACGGGTGTCATGGCCATTCAAATCACCAAAATGACAAAGTCGATGGGAAGTCTATCGCACAGCCTTAAGCCAAACCAGCACTTTTCTGCGCTTTTACCCTGTAGGGCCGAACGGGACTTTACTAGGCTTAGTGTAACGGGGTACAAGCCCCAAGTGTACCCAAGTTACATGAAGAGTGACTAGGTCACTCTCGGAAGGACTGGTACATGGTACCAGTGGCTCCAGGAGCCACCATTGGATAATTACATTGCTTCACTATAGGTGAGTTATAATTTGTAGTAACTCAAGCTTAACCTTACCTATAAATACATTCAGTCTTAAACGTCCCTTTAACTGGTTGCTTCGTCCCCTCAGACCAGGGACACGTGAACTGCCGTTCACTTAGAGTTTGTAAACTCTCGGAAGCTCTTACTTCTTCCTCAAGCGCAAGGTGCTGTGTGACCCCGTCACACTTGGTAGCACTCGTAGTCAATCCAAGCCAACGCGGGTAGACTACCTGAACCTCTGAGGTTCTCTCATCATGGACCGGAACAACTTTCCGCTCCTGAACGACTCGCAGTTCGAGGTGTTTGGAAGATGGCAGGCATTTTCGGGATGGAGGCCTTGCAGAGCCTGGTGGCGTCAACACCGGCCGAGCAGGTCGAACGTGTCAATGCGTTTGACACTTATGAGCAAGGGCTCATCGCGCACATGCGGGGAAGCCTGCAGGCGCCGGTGGCTGAAGGGAAGCCGCCTCACCTGAAGCCATTGCGGCTAAAGGTGAAACCGTACGAAGGGAAGGAAGGTGAGAGCCTTCACTTCTGGGTCCGAGAGTCGGAGTTCGCGATGGACGCGGCTCTGGTCTCGACCGAGCAAATACGCGTTGCTTTCGCGCTCTCCAACCTTAGCGGTCGTGCCAAGAGTTGGGTGTACACGCGGGAGGTGACCTCGCCTGATGTTTCACATCCTGGGCTCAGCTGTGTGAACAGCTTCGAGCCGCGTTCCTCCCGGCAAACTACGAGTACCGGCAGCGCTGGCGCTTCCTCTCATCTAAGCAAGAAAGCGTGAGCTGCACGAGTACATCCAAGAGATGCGGGAGCTCAAGGCATCCCTAGTGGGCAACCCACTCAACGAACACATCAAGGTGACAGTGTTCATGGACGGCCTTCGAGTGGGACCGGCGCGCACTCAGCTGTTCCGGGTGCAGTCAAGCACCCTCGAAGAGGCGATTCGAGTGGCCCTTCAAGAAGAGTACAGCCATCACCAGGCGCGTACACCGGCCTCAGCGTGGCCAGGGAATTCATCGCTGAACCCCAGTCGGGCAAGCCCCAGCGGATCAGTCCCCATGGAACTCGGTTCCGCCGAACAGCACGACATTTGCTGTTTCGGCTGCGGGAAGCTGGACCACTTCAAGCGAGACTGCCCCGCGGAGAGACATCGCAGGCGGTTCACCCCCAAGCCTGTTCTCAAGGGTCGCTGGCAGAAGCTACGATCCCGAGGCCAGGGGAACGCCAGAAACCCGTAGGGGCGGGGCGCCCTACCGGGGAAGATCGAAGTCTTCGTGAGCGGTACGCAGGTGGTGCGTACCACGGGGACTTAGCCCCTGAGAGTCTTCGCACTCTCGAATCGGCGAAGGGCAGCGATGGGCTGCTTGTAGTTACACGGACGTGTACGGGGATACGATCATCCCTTTAGAATCTTGATCGACTCTGGGGCGTCGAAGAACTTCGCACGCCGCCGGACGGTTGCTCGTAAAAGCAACAAGTTGGCCGATGCTTTGAGAGAAAGCAAAAGCAACGGGGCCGTGTCAGTGCGACTGGCCGACTAAAACAACTTTACTGTTCCCAACATCCAGATGGATGTGGCCGTCAAGTTCGAAGACTTCGACAGCCCAAAACAATTTACTGTTCTCGACATGGATCCCTATGATTTGATCCTGGGCATGCCCTGGCTCGAGAAACACGAGCCGTGGATCGACTGGCGAGGCAAAGTCATTGCTGCCAGCCGCCCTGCAGTGGCCGACAGAGCATTGGTGAGTCATGTCCCCACCTCTGTCAGGACCTGGGGCGCCCGCAAGGGCCGCCAAGGTACCGAAGGATCCGGCGGATACTTGGGAGTCGTCGGCGTATATGACGACTCCGAGGAAGCTTCGAAGGTGGCGACGCAGACAGACGACGGCCAAGTGGGTAACATTGATCCACAGACGGTCGCCCAGACCTTAACGGAAGAGGAAGACGCGGGACGCGCTTCCTGTGTGGGTAACACAGTTCCACACGAGGTCGCCCAGACCGTAACTGAAGAGGAAGACGCGGGGTGCGCTTCCTGTGTGAATAAGATAGTTCCACACGAGGCCTCGAGTGCCTCAGATGTCAGCATCACCACATCCTCAGACGTGGGTAACGAAGTTCCACGTCACGGTCGCCGTCGACGACGCCGCCGCCACCGCAAGTCAAGTCTGAACCATGTTCAGACTGGAGTCGTGCACAACGACTCGGAGTCCAGGGCCCGGGCTCCTTCGTCACCGCCGATGGAAGAGTGCTACCACATCTTCGATGGTGAGACCGTTTTACCCGTCAAGTGTCCACTTGGAACCGTTGCCAGAGGTTGCAGAGATACTGAACCTCGAGGAAATGACGGCAGAGTCTTTCCTGGCCAACCTCAAGGCTGGAGAGATTGCCGAGATGGTTCTCATCAAACACGAGACCTCTCAGGAAGAGTTGAACTCCTCCTCTGTCTTGGACGAAGACGTTCTCGAGGAGTTGAGTAAGCAGCGTCAATCGCGCTTGGGTTCTGAGATTCTTAAGAACCCCAAGGAGCCGATGTATCCTTTGGTGTCGGAGTGATGACAAAGAGCCCACCGACCCAACTCCCACCAGATCGTGGAGTACGGCGCGAGATCGATCTCGTGCCTGGCACAAAGTACTGTGTCACGAGGCTGTGGCCTCTCCCTCGCGAACAGTGCGAGGTGATTGATGCCTTCTTCGCTGCGAAAGCGAAGGCGGGTATGGTGCGGGAGTCGAAGTCCCCGCACTCGACACCTACCTTCTGCGTTCGAAAGCCGAACGGGAAGTGGCGTCTGGTTCACGCTTATAATAAGCTGAACAACGCGACGGTGCCGGCCCAGACAACGAAGGGATGTGTTTTTGAACAACATGGCCGGGTGCGTAGTGTACAGTGCGCTGGATTTGGTAGACGGATACTACCAGATCCTGATGCGCGAGAGCGACATCCCGCTCACCGCAGTGAGCACTCCAAGCGGCATGCTTTGGGAGTGGTTCGTCATGCCGCAGGGCCTGTCTACCGCCCCAGCGACATTCAATTGCTTGGTTACGCAGCTGTTTAGGCCGCTGCGTGCCTTCGTACAGACGTACTTTGACGACATCTTCGTCCATAGCCGTGCCGAGGGAGGCAAGACGGCCATCGAGGTGCATCTGGGGCACCTCGGTCGAGTGTTGGACATGATGAGAGCGAACAAGCTCTATTTAACATGAACAAGCGCGTCTTCGCGTCGCCAGAGATCAAGGTTCTCGGTTGCTTCGTCAGCAACGTGGGCGTTCGGGCTGACCATGACAAGGTCAAGGCCATTGCGGCCTGGCTGACGCTCCGATCCCAGAAGGATCCCAGGAAGTGGTTGGGCTTGGCAACTACCTCCACAAATATAGCGCAGGGTACGCGGGTCTCGCAAAACCCTTGTCGGACTTCCTGAAGAAGGACGTCGACTGGCGCTGGGAGCAGACGCACCAGGACGCATTTAACAGTGTCAAGGCCAGCCTTCAAGAGGCGCCGGTCCTGGCCTTGCCGGACGAGACGAAGCCGTTCAGCGTCGTCTGTGACGCTTCCGATTATGCGATCGGTGCGCATTGCTGCAGAACGATGCAGACGGACATGAACGAGTCATCTCGTCCCAGTCCAGGCAGCTTAAGGCCGCCTACGGGACTATCCACTTCACGACAAGGAGCTCATTGCCACGAAGTATGCCCTCGTCAAGTTTTGCGTACATCTTCTGGGCTCAAGGCCCTTTGAGATCTACACAGACCACGCATCCTTGAGGACGGCGACCAATTCGCCTCACCTCTCCCAACGGATGGCGAGATGGCTGTCTTTCTTCGCGGAGTACAACTTCCGCGTTGAAAACAAGCCGGGCAAGCTCAACGTGCTTGCCGACGCCCTGTCTCGGCGTCCGGACTACGAGTTGGCCCACGTCACACGGGTGACAACGGATCTTTATGATCGGATACGTGTGGCGTATCAAGACGATGAGGCTATTGCGCCTATCGTCAGGTTGCTGGCAGCAGGAACGGACGCAAAGTCCGCCTGGCTTTCGCCGCTGCAGCGTTCCCGGCTCCACCAATATGAGTTGGGGGATGGCCTCCTCAATTACCGGGTGGAGCCTAGTGATCCTCCACGGGTGGTCGTACCCAACGACGAGGATCTGAAGTTTGACATCCTCGCGGAGGCGCACGATGCGCATTCCAGTGGCCACTAGGGCCGTGAGAAAACCTTCCTGTCGGTTTCTCAGGCCCTGGTGGACTCACATGTACAAGTGGGTCGCCAAGTATGTGAAGCCATGCGAAACATGTCAGCGGGTGAAACCCGCAGGGCACGCTTCGGCTCCGTTACAGAGCTTGCCCATACCTGCTCTTACCATTATTCTGCTCCTGAATCAACTTCTCACGCTTGAGTCTTGACTTCATCTTTCGACTTCCCGCCGATATGCACGGCAACACCGGGATTGTGGTGTTCGTGTGTCGGCTGAGCAAGATGTACCATCTTGCTCCGGTGCCCGTCACGGTCACAGGCGAACAGACTGCACGGCTGTTCGTCGACGGCGTGTTCCGCTATCACGGTCTGCCCGAGACCATCGTCTCTGACCGAGACCCGCGGTTCACCGCTGCGTTCTGGAAAACGCTGTTCCCTTTGCTCGGAACTCGTCTACAGATGTCCACTGCCGACCACCCGCAGACGAACGGCCAGACGGAGCGCGTCAATCGAGTGCTCGAGGACACTCTGCGCAGCGTCTGCGCTGGAGCTCCACGTACGTGGTCGTCACGGCTCCCAGTTGTTGAGTTTGCGCTCAACAACTCGGTGCACGTGTCCACGGGGTTCACGCCGTTCTACTTGAACGGCTTCCGCCGCCCCAGAGTGCCTCTCACTCTTCGAGGAGACGCCGCATCCTCTATGTTAAGTGGGGGAGAGGCTTAGAAAGCCCTTTCCTCCCAAGCCTCAGATGTGAGACCGGTTTCTCTGCGGAAACAAGTGGAGTCCTTTATGGACACCAAGCTGGTTGTGATCAGCAGGGTCCGCGATGCAATGGCAGCGGCCCAGGACAGACAGAAGGAGTACTCGGACAAACATGGAAGAGGAAACTTAAATGTGTTTAAAGTGGGTGAATTTGTGTTACTCGACACTAGAAACCTACCGCTTGACACTGTCAGCTCTGTCGGCAGCAACAAGTTGAAGCACCGCTTCATCGGACCGTTTGCGGTCCTGGCCAGACACGGTGCGTCGTACACCATCGACCTACCAAAGTGAATGACGACGCACCCGACGTTCTACGTTGGACGTCTTAAGCGGTATCATGATCCGCAGGGGGTTGCTGACTCGCAGACCCACCTTGGTCCAGCTCCTCGAAGCGAGGAGCGGCCTCTGACGTCGACGGGCGCGCAGGAGCGTGCACCCAAGGCTCGCGCTGGGCAGCAAAGTTGCGATCGAGATCGTACGCCGGAGGGGCCCCGTACGAACGGACCGGGTACGCCGAGTACGCACCATACGCGTACGGCTGGGAGTGCGTCAAAGGCAGCTCCGGATGTTATTGTCCGTACTCAACACGTCGGACCAAGCGGAAGGCCTCCTCCAGATCGGACGAGTGGTCCTGGCGGTCGACCCGCCCATGGAGGTCCGCTACCTCCCGGTTCAACCGGTCCAGACGGTCCTCAAGTCGAGCAAGGACCCCTCGGTTCCCGGCCTGGGCAGCAGCATCACCGCTAGCCCCAAGGCCAAGTGCAACCTCAAGCACAAGGACGTGTTGACGGAGGTGGTCAACCTCAGAGCCCTGCATAGGACCCGCAGGTGGAGCACTCGGGCAAAAGAAGCTCCCCGGAGGCGCCTCATACTCGTACTCGTACGAGGGCACCTCTGCCCTTCCTTGACCTAAACGGAGAGGTCTACTACCACGTGGAGCGGGTACCCCAGGAGCGGCGGCAGCGCGGTAAGCGCCAGCTCCTTGTGGTGTGGAGGGGTTATGCCCACTCCGAGAGCTCGTGGGAGCCGATTGAACAGACCAGGCTGACTGCCCGAAGGCTATCGCGATCTGAGAACAGAAGCGGCGGCAGCTTCGTAAGTAGTTCGGGGCTTCTTGCCCGAACAGGGTACGGACGTTGACGACACTCCGTCCCTGCGCTCATCACGAGCGCTGGAAGACGAGCGCACCTGGATATCCCTTGGCAGCTGCCGCTTGCTGACCAAGTGGACAAACCGAATGCGAAGATCGCGCTGGTCCAGGGTTTGGGACAGCAGCTGATCTTCTTGGAGTTCCCGTAACTCCTTGGGTGAGTACTTGAGAGTCTCAATCCACGCCCAGAACATGTCCTCGCATGAGCTCCAGCTCGGACAGTTCTCGGGAAGAACCCAGGGGTAGCCCCATACAGGGTAGAGACCACCCCGGCTCTCGGGCTTCTTACGACAAGTCGTGAAGTCCTTCAGAGGGATCTGGTGCTGCGCGAGAAGCACGCACCGGGCCGCCTCCAAATTTTCGGTGAACAACTGTTCCTTTTGGACCAGGGCGCGTTCGTAAGCGCCCTTGGAAGTGTCGCCACCGATAAGCCCACGAGGAGGAGTGAGTTTGTCCAAGAAGAGGTCGGCGCCAAAGCTCGCCTCGGGAGGCCAATAACCTCTCGGGTTGATGGAAGCTCCCTGACCGACAGGAGTAGCCACCGGACCCCCACGCATACGCTGGGCAGGTTGGAAGTCCTCCTGCTGCTGGTCGAGATCGTTCGTGATCTCCCGGGGCTCGTCGATGGCACCCACCTCCTCTTCATCCGAGGAGCCGAAGAGAACGTGGTAATGATCACGAGTCTGCTTCTCTTCGCGTAGCGGAGACTTCTAAGCCATGCGCTTCTTGGAGCGCTTCGCCTCTTCGGCTGCGGCTTTAGCAAACCGAGCACGCTCAAGACTCTCGGTGAGCGAGAGGTTCTTCGGAGGTTTGCCTCCCTCATCGCCACCAGCATTGGGCGAGCCCTTGGTCTCGTTGGCAGGGCTCTCAGAGCGCTCAAGCGTCTTTGGATCGTGACCAGCGTGATCACTAGCGTGCGAGTGTACGCTGTCGTTGTCGTGCTCGCTGGGCACTGGGCACTGGAGTGTGCCCTTCCTCGGAGCTCCCAGATACGCTGTGGAGGCTCCTGGCCTTAGCCTCGTCCTCAGTACCCGGACTGTGCTCACGGTATGTGAAGCGCGGGTTCGGACGGGTGTCAGGCGGCACCGAAGGCGACCGACTGCGGCGTGAGCTTGCGCGTTTGCTCGCAGCCGTGTCGCCAGACGAATCAATCGCCTCGGAGGCCACCTTAGTAGCCTCCTTGAGTGCAGAGTCTTTGCCGCGAGACTTAGAACGCTTTCGCCTTTACGGCGGCAGCCTTGGCGTGTGCTTTCGCACCGCCTTTTGCAGAGCCACGAGGCATGCTAAAGGTCGAAGTGGAGACCATGAAGAAGAGCGCGTGTGCTGCTCGAGGCTCCAACTGTGAAGTGAGCCACCACCGCGTTCTCGCAGCCCGTCGATGTCTTTCGACTTGGAAAATGAGAGTTTGTGACTCACTCTCCCTCATTCTGATTGGTCGGTAAACCGAACCTAAGTGGGGTGGGGGAGGATGTAAAGGGGTACAAGCCCCAAGTGTACCCAAGTTACATGACGAGTGACTAGGTCACTCTTCGGAAGGACTGGTACATGGTACCAGTTGCTCCAGGAGCCACCATTGGATAATTACATAGCTTCACTATAGGTGACTTATAGTTTGTAGTAACTCAAGCTTAACCTTACCTATAAATACATTCAGTCTTAAACATACCTTTTACTGGTTACTTCGTCCCCTCAGACCAGGGACACGTGAACTGCCGTTCACTTAGAGTTTGTAAACTCTCGGAAGCTCTTACTTCCTCAAGCGCAAGGTGCTGTGTGACCCCGTCACACTTGGTCCAGGGCTGAATTCCGCGCGCTCAGCACACTACCATTAGGCCCTGGCATTGATTCGGCTTGGTCCTGGAGCTTTGAACTCACCCCCTCCTATGTCTTCATGTATCACTGTGTTGCAGTAACGATCTTTCCAAAAGCCACGCACCAACTCGACTAAGGACGGTCACAGGATTGTCAAACAAATTCTTGCTACATATAATAATGTCTAACATCCAAACCAGCAATTTGCGCGAATCCAGTCCTTTTCAGATCCAGCCCGAATAGTGTTTAGAAGTCGAACACCGCCTTATTTTCTTTGGTAACTTTCGGTAACTTTCACAAAAGCGCAAAATATGACGATACCATTAAGGGCGCCGAGCACCCTTAATGGTACCTTTTTTACAAGAGTTAAGGGTGCACTAACAACTACGGTCGGAAAGAGCAAAGTGCCCCAACAGTGATCGAATTGGCACGAATGCTATCTCGCCAGCTACTACGTCAATGAACATGTACATAGTAGTAAAACGCTCGAGAGCTCGAGTTCTTTCTAGTAGTACCCAGTTTTATTTAAGTAAACGCTCTCTTAAGGTTGGCATTTTTCGCTCTGTTAAGGTTAGCATTTTTCGGCAGCTCGAGAATCCACCTGCTGCTTTTTACTAGAGGCAGCTTCTATTTAAAAGTAACATAAATTAAAACCATTTTTTAACTGGTATTTTAGAGAAAACTGAAAAAAAAAACTTACTGAAGTATTTCCTTTTTCGTAAATAGTTTAAGCTATTTGCTTAAATAGCCGCCAATCGTGGCCACGTGGCTTTCGCTTTCCAAATTCGGCTCACCGATCCAACGACGCATTCGCAATTCCGACAGCGAGGTGCGCAGGCAGATTACTTCTGGCTTTTCGACTACAGAGACCTACTTAGATAGCACGAATAATGGCCGACTCGATCATGACGCTGCTTGAGCAAAACCCGACCACGGGAATCGCAGTGGGTGGCGCTATCGTCGCCGCTGCTGTGGGTCTGACGGCTGTCAAGGCGCTTGGTGGCGGCAAGGCAGCTCCGGAGTCCACGTCCGCCCCTAAGAAGAAAAAGAAGAGCAAGGGAAAGAAGAAGACGCCCGCCGCCACTGCTCCTGCCGACAAGGAGAACGTGTCGGACATCAACCTTGAGGAGTTCGTGGACGTACGTTGCCTAGTCTGGATGATAAGACCGCGAGATCTTTTAAACTGATAGTCAAATGTTAATTTTTGTAGGACGGTCCGGACTCCGAGGAGGAGGAGGCCATTCGTGCCGAGAAGCGCAAGCTTAAGCTCAAGCAGAAGAAGAAAAACGCCAAGGCAAAGCAGCGCGCGGCCGCCAGCGCCCCAGGAAAACCCGCTGTGGAGACGGACAAGGAGAAGGAGAAGAAGAAGGCTGCTGCCGCCGCGCTTAAGAAAGATACCGAGGACGGCTGGGAAACTGTCGTCAACAAGAAGAAGTCCTCTAAGCCCAAGCAGCAGTAGGCGCAGACAACACAACGTGACGCTGTCTAGCTATCAAAGCTGATAAGCGTCACGCTCCGAATAGTTGATTTCCCCTTTCTCTTCTTGGGAGGGTGACATGGAGGGCAAGCACATGCTAGCCACTCCTGCTTTTTCTCGTACGCAACGAGCGAGTATGGTATAGTAAGAACAAGGCGTGAAGTTGGAGAGCTGCTGACACTTTTGGCTACGCTTTGGAAACAAAAAATAAACGAGATTTACTACCCAGATAAAGAAATTCTACTGTCGACAAGAAGGGAATTTTGCGATGAGATTCATTATTGGGTCGATGTCTTCACATGACAGTGGGTAGACAGCTCTGGCATAGCTATAGCTTGGACTGCGGCTTGAGAGCGTTGAACACGACCGGCAGCTTCATGGCGAGCGTCATGTTGCCCTTGAGTTTGAGTTTACCTTTCATAAATGCCTGCACACCAGAAATCAACGTAAGATATCAACCTATAAGGAGCAGAGTGCAGCTACAGACAGTACCTGCTGTGCATTGAGCTTGCCCATGGCAATAGCGACAAAGTCGGCGTCATTGATCGTGATAGTCACATCTGCCTTCTTGGAGCCCTCCGTGAGCGCTGGAGTGGCGCTCTTGAGGTCCAAGTTCCACTTGCCAGCCCCCGTAATGTCGAATTGGATGATACCTTTAACCTTCTTGGTCATCGAAGCGCCGTCCTTGGCTACCACTTCTCCCAGTAGACGGAAGATCTCCTTGGAGTTGAGCCCTCCGGTGGCTGCTGGGGCTGCGGTGGGAGCTGCAGCTGCAGCTGCAGGCTTGATGCCCGTGCTCTTCTTCTTCGCGTAGTTGCGGGTGGCCGCCAGTACCACGTTGAGCTTCATGGCGAGTCCCATGTTGCCCTTGATCTTCACCAGCCCCTTCATGAATGCCTATAAACACAGACGTTAAAACTTCGGGCTAATACGACAATTGATATTAGTGCTGACCTGCTGCGGGTTAAGCTTATTGTCCATCATCTTGAGGAAGTTTTCCTCGGACAGCGAGATGGTTAGATCAGCCTTGTCGCTGGCGGTCGCAGACTTGACGCTGCCTTTGCCGTTCTTCAGGTCGACAAGCCATGCGCCGGCGCCGGAGATGTCGAACTTAATGACGCCGTTCACCTTGCTCACTAGAGACGGACCCACCTCATCCACGGCGCCGCTCATCATTTCAAACAACTCAGCAGCCTTTGGAGCCATGGTGACTGGTTGATAACAGAAAGAGACGCGGTCAATAAGTGCCAGGCAGCAAAATGCGAAGTGAAGTTGAGTCTGGCGTGACGGTTGAACAATCCAAACTCGCCGTAGATGATGTATGCATATAACGATAATTATTCTCATTATTCATTTTGTACTACAATTTGATTCTTACTTCAAAGAGCTGTATTTTTATCGTTCCTGTAATAATAAATAGGTTTAGCATTATGAAATACCACAGTCATCAAGATATAAAGGTCATGAGGATATTGCCTTGAACGCATGCAACTCGCACTCCAAAGCATGCAACCTGCCTGGAAGTTCCATAGAGAATCTCTATTAGAGATCATGCCCTGCAATGCTGTTCCACTGGAACAGCATTGCAGGGCAGCTCGTGACCTTCTTTCCTATGATCTCTATCAAAATCGTACTTAGACGAAGTTTTTAATTTTTACACTGGAATAATCGCCATGATCGGACGAGAAGCTCCGCTGGCGGAGCTAGCGCGCACGGCAGGGTTGCACGCGGATTTCTTTGAGTCTCCAGTACCGCTCGTGATCGTATATGGTGGAGCATCTACCGGTAAAAGCGTTGGGGTATCGCAGGCGCTACGCAGGCATCCGTCGGCACACGCTTTTGTGGATTGCACCGCGCTCTACTCCGCCAAGGAATTCTATCGTGAAGCATTGGCCCAGCTACACGACGGTGCAATGGTGGCCGATTCGGAGGATGTGACAGTCTCCGTTGACGCAAAAGAGTCTGCAGAAAAGGCCAATAATCAGGTGCAAGACGATGAACAGTTCAGCTCGCTCAACTTCCTGGGCTTCTTCAAAGCTCTCGACAGGTTTATGGAGCACAACGCAGCTACAGGGGACGAGCCGAGTCGACGTGTGTTATATCTAGCACTAGATCACGTGGATAAATTACTGGATCGAGGACTGGGGGCTTTACTTACGTGTGTGTGCACGATAATCGACCAAATCTCGTACTTGAATGTTCGTTTAAATGAAGTTGGCAAAAGCTGTAGACATGGGAATGATACTGAAGTGTTGGCTGCGTTTTATTGCACGTAGATGTTTGAGGAGTCTCCGCCATGGGAGGTGTGCGTGTTGCTGATTACACGAGGAATGTCGCTGGATTTTGATCGCCTGGTGATGCCTTTCTTCCCTGCGTACGTGCACTTCCCACCATACCAACCAGGTAAAATCTACTCAAGTTGCGGTGGTGAATTATGTTTTCCCTAACGTGGATGGGATTGTAGGGCAAGTGGCGGATATTCTAGTGGAACAATTGGGAATGAAGGAGGCGAACGAAATGTTCCGTGCGTGGCTTGTACATCTGCATGGACTGCTACCACCTCCTCCGGATGGAGATTGGCTCGAGTTCCGTGCTGCCGTTGTGCACTTGCTACCAGAGTTTCGAGAGCTCTTTATGTTGCCTGTTCAAGGTGTTGAAGCTTCCAGAATGAAGACTAAACTTGAGCGAGATACCAAAGGCCTCGTATATACCTTCCTACAAACACGGAGAAGGCATCTCTTCGGCTACCACAAATTGGGCAGCGGCGTTGGCGATCCGTCCGAGCTCATTTCGTGCACCAACCTGAGTCGGAACTGCCTTCTGCTCGTGCTTGCAGGGTATTTGGCGTCGTTCAATCCTCAAGAGACCGATGTACGCTTCCTCTCTTCTTCAGGTGGACAGCGTCACAAAAAGCGAGCCAGGAAGAACCCCGAGGGCGAGTCGACTTCAACGACTATCACGTCCAGTAGCAACAAGAAGCAGCAGATCAGCCAACTGCTCCTCGGCCCTCGGATCTTCACCTTGCAGCGTCTTCTAGCCATCTACCTCAACCTCCGCGTCGAAGCGGAAGCTGGAAACTCCGCGTACGACGACGAATCGCAATCTTCCGAGACACGCGAGGAAGTTTTCACTCACGTAAGTTATTTTGTGAATATTTAACTTACCGGGATGCTAACCTTGCCGCCGATTTCTTGTGTGTTTTCTAGCTCGCAACTCTCGTTCGAATGCAGCTCTTCCAACGCGCGACGCCACCACATGTGCTGGACAACATCAAGTTCCGCTGTCTCGCTGACGCTCGTTTCGTTCAGGAAACCGCGCGCTTTCTGTCCTTCCCATTGGACGCATACCTTAACAGGACCACATAACGCTGATAACTTTCAGTGATTTGGTATATTGTACGTGTGCTCTCACCTCCTGTCTTGCAAGAGGAAGTCTACAAAAGGTCCGTGCATTTGTCATCATATCAATCGCGTCGGGTTAATAGGTACTTGTTCTTGGAAAAGATCTTCCAGCGCAGCGTTAGCATCCCGAAGAAATGGGTGCTCCAGGGCCTGCTTCGGTGTTATCCGTTTATAAGGATCTTTCTCCATCATGAGAGTAATCTGTGTCGTATCACACACAAGTCACAGATTAATTATCCTGCTCAATGCAGGTAAACTGTCAAATGTCACGTACCATATCCTTGGCTTCATCTGAAATGCTGGACCACTCTGGTTCCTCAAACTCATAGTCGACACGTTTGTTCATCTGAATAAGCTCTTCATCATTCACACCGAAGAAAGGTTCGTAGCCACACAGCATCGTGTAGGCCACCACACCAGCCGAGAACATGTCCACTCCACTGGGATACGCTTCGCCCTTGCCTGCAGACAGAATTTCGGGGGCCACGAAGCCAGGAGTTCCGCATCTTCCCTTCAACATGCCATCCTTTTGGATAAAAGCTGCCATACCGAAGTCCGCAACTTTGATGACAGCATACCTGACGCACAATGAGTTAGATACTGGGTTCCAGACACGACATATCACAGCTTGGTTACTAACTCTTTGCCGTTCGCACTGCGCTCGTAGTCAAGTGCAAGATTCGAGAGCTTCACATCCCGATGTGCAACACCATTGTGCTGACAGTAATCAATAGCCCGGACCAAGCTAGCGACCAGGAATGAAGCCCGCGTCTCGTCCACTGCACTCTTGGTAGCAATTTCTTCGTGAAGATCTCCGTTCCTCATGAGCTCCAGTTCCATGACCAAATGGTTGCGCGTTTCAAACAGCGACTGAAGTCGAATCACCGGACAGTATGAGGAGCCCGAGCGGACCGTCAACAGACTCTGCGTCAAAATTTCTCGCACCACCGTGTCTTCGCGTTCTGTTTCACGGGACACCAAGTCCCAGAAAATATTCTTCTCGATGATCTTCAGAGCACAGTCCTTTGACCTCGAAGAAACACTCGAACTCTCTTTCCGACGAGCACGACGAACAATCGAGAATCGACCTTTACCGAGCTCAAAATTCTTCGGGGGTGTTCCAGTTGGGGAGTCTGGAGTGAGATCAAACAAGTCGTCGATCTGCAGGTTCACAGCATGCGTCATCGTCTCTCTCCACTGCATCGCATCCTTCTCAGAGTCGAATTGCAGCCACAACTCGCTGCGTCCAGATACTGCTGACGAGTGGGTATTGTACTTGAGAACAAACTCGGTTGAGCAGCGCTGCTGAGGATACACATATGCCTCGAATAGATTAGCATACCCGACTGGCCGCCTTGTCTCGCTCGCATCCAGATATTCCCACAGGTTATTGCGATACAGCGACAGGTAGCGTTTGCACCACTGACTGCCCGGAACCTTCAAGTGGACCCGTCCAGTAATTGCCATCCCAGACGAATCAGAGCCAGAAAAAAACGAGTTCTTCTCCCCATTTTCTAGTCCACGGAGCTGCTCAAATACGTCGAAAGGCAGCTCAGTCGCCAGACACGACAATAGCCACGAATCTGCATTCCAATGATGAGGAGTTCCCCTTGCGTTCGGCGGTGTAAGCTCTCCCAGTACCGGTGCGAGGTCCTCACTGGCCATCGAGTTGTCTTCAGTGATCACATTCATCCCGAACGGCGATGGTCGGTCCAGTTGCTGTAACGAATTGCTGGACGGCCATTGCTTCATGTTGGCAAAGTTGCTGCCTCCACGGACACTCACTTCGTCGCCCAGGAAGGCGTGTGTACTGTTGGCCATGTTGTTGTTGTGGATGGTCGTGAAGCACTTCCGCAACACCGTGTCGACTCCCGATCCTCCTGGTGTCGGAGCAGTCGCTGGAGGCAGTAACGCACTTTCCAGTAGTGGGCAGTCCACTGTAATGTGGTTCCCATTGCAGTTTGCACACGTCTGGGAATCCCTGCGACGACTGTTAGTGCGCGGTAAGCCCTTAGGGAACAGCGTCGCCGGCAGCTTCATATCGTCCAGGCCTCCGTCCACACCAGCAGGTGACGGGTGGATCATCATGGGGGACATCACTGGAGATCGCTTCCCGCTCTCTTCAAACGACATGGAGTGTGCTCGATGTCGGCCGGCAGCAGCAACGGCGGCCATCACAACTGCCCGGTTGGATTTCTGTCTCGAGTCTTCTTCGTCCGACTCGCTCGAGTCACCCGATGATACTGCATTCTCAGCATCCAGAAGACAATCAATCGCGTCCGCAGTGACCAGCGATTCTCTTCTGTCAATATTGCGCACACTGTATAGATAAAATGAGTCCTAAGCACACGATAAATGGTGCAGAGTCCGCCGTTACCTGATGTCCAGTTCGCTCTGAATGCTGTTCATCATGAGCCGCTGGAGTAGCATGTCCATCTGCAGTTCCCACGGCTTGTTGAAGATCGATCCTTCTCCAGATTTCTGGTGTGGAGTGCTCGCACCTCCCGTTGAGCCCTTGGCGTCTCCCTCTGAGCTTTCGTTCTTCTTAAACGACGATCTGGGAGATGTCGTGGATAAATCAGCGTCTTCACAGGTCGTGGAAGCTCCGCTGCTGTTTAATTCCCTCTCCGAGCGCTAAAAGCACCAAGTAACAAGGCAAAGGTCAGTTCGGTTTTCCACAGACTCTGTTTCTCGTCTTGTACGCACAATTTGGATCTTAACCGCGGTGTGCGTGGCCAAGTTGCCCTTCTTGTGGATGAGTTTAAAGCAGCTGACGCAGTAGGCGTCATGGCAGCAGCCGTTGCAGCTCAAACTCGCTCTGTGCAGCTCGCAGTACACACAGAGCGGGCGCGGGCCTTCAGTGATGGCGCCACCGTCCTCAGCATCGGGCTCATCGCTCGACTCGTTGCCAGCAGGCCCGTGCGTACGCTGCATGAACCATAGACGCCAACTGGCATTCTCGAGGCGCACAGCCTCGTCCACAAAGCGCCGCATGGTGCTGAAGGACTGCCACGACTTCTTGGCAGCCTTCTCGAAGACTGCCACATCATCTATCATGGTAGAAAACTCCGTCGATCCTGGGGCTACGCGGTGTAGGGGAGATCGAGATCTGAGCCGAGCAACGCGCGAAGCATCCGATGGCCGCTGACAGGCTTCCTTCAACTGTAGTCCAGCGCTTCCTCCAGACTCGTCTGGTTCAGTTCGTTATTTCTGCGTGCTGCGCTTATCCTGTGCTATGTGATACCGGGCATTTGGAGTCAAACGATAATATTAGAAAGGTTATCGACATAGAGAGCTAGAAAGGCTGTTTCGTCTCAACACGTGCTTATCGATATACGAAGTGCATGCAAAGAGGCTGACAATTGAGGATAAAGAAGGGGCCAACGGTTTTACTTCAGTACCGCATTGTGTCAGATGAAAAGCTCACCAAGCGGACTAAGCCCTATAAGCAACGGGTCAAGATTAGCCTGCTTGTACAGCCCACAAGCTACCACTGTTGACCCAAGCAAAGTTCACGACAAGCTTGTCGTGAACTTTGCTTGGGTCAACAGTGGTGACGTAGGGTTCGTCACTGGAAAATTGCTCTCCACTTGTCTGTCGCTTCTAAGAGTAGGCGCCATTTAGGTGTAGTTACACTTAGGGAGCAACTTAGCAGAAAGTAATTAAGGAAGGTCGTAAACACGTAAGTGCCGGGCAAAAGGCCACGACAGGCGGTGTCTGGTGGGGCTGCTCTCGCTGCTGCTCGCTTGTGAGCTGCAGGCGTCAAAACAATGTGAGGGAGCAGCACCCGCCAGAACACCGCTGTACCGCAAAGATAGATTAGCATACTAATAACAAATAAAGCAATACTAAAACCTAGTGAAATGCACTCTCGTTGAGCACACAATCTTGGCAGCGCACAGCCAACAGTCCTTGGTATAGTCCTTCGCCATTGCACGCACGCGCACGCATGCGCACGCAGTAGCCGGTTGTAGTGCAGCCGCAAGCTGCACTGCCAGGCGCATGAGTGTTCTTGGGATGTGTCTCGCAGACACTGTCAGTGGACGGTGGCTCGTAGACGGGGGCACTGGACACTGGCAGACCGCATCACCTTGGCACTCGACACACAGGTAAGTCACACTTGCTCCCACTCCCACTTGATCTCGACGACGCACGGTAAGTCGACGCGATCACACATGCGCAAACCAGTTGTCACCAAGCTCCAGTAGTTGCATAGTCCAAAGTATGTAGGTAATAGCATCCACACAGCAACAGCACTACCACTCGATCGCCATCGTCGTCATCAATGCTGTTGTAGTACAGCCTCAGCATCAACAGCAGTAGTCAACGCAGTAGCCCTAGTCGTAGTAGTAGCCGCCACATCGGGTACATCGCCATCAGTAGACAATAGGCAACACCTTCATGGCTTTGCGAAAGTGTGTGAACTTCACCACCGCAAGTGCCTTCGTCATGATATCGACCACCATCTCATCGGTGCCAATGTGTTGTGTTGTAAGAGGTTCAACTCCACGTTGCGTCTCACCATGTGATACTTGTTGTCAATGTGCTTCGACTTCGAATGCTTTCCAGGCTTCGCAGTCAAGGCAATAGTTTCTTCGTTGTCGCCAAGCAGTAGCGGTACTGAATGCTTCCAGCTCAACTCTTTGCATAGGCCAGCAAACCACAGCAAGTCCTTGGTCGCCTCTGCCATCGCAACGTACTCGGCTTCGCAAGTGCTGAGCGCGCTGATCTCCTGCTTGCGAGATGCGTAGGAGATGACATTGCCATCCAACATAGTGATGTAACCACTGATGCTCCGTCGATCCACGGGGTCATTCGCGTAGTCAGCATCTGAGTAGCCACTAACTTGCACGTCAGTCTGTAGCTCCACATTCATCACTAGTCCAAATTCGCACGTAGCCTTCAGGTAGCGCAGCACCCGCTTTGCTCGTGCATAATGCGTATGATCGTAGCTCGCAAGATACTTGCCCAGGTGTCGGGTAGCATGAGCTATATCAGGTCTCGACGCACTAACGAGATACTGGAGAGCACCCACCAACTCTCTGTAGGGAAGATACTCCTTCGAAGCAGGCACGTCTGCCTTCGAGGGCGTTGTAGCTTCTGGTGTAGCGCAGCCATTACAGTTCTCCATGTGAAAACGCTTCAACACCTCCAGTACGTACTGCTTCTGGCAGTACACAATCTGCCGGCGCGGCCGGTCAATCAGGATCTCGACACCCCAAAGGTACTTGACTGTGCCCATCGTCGTAAGCTCGAATGTCTCTTGCAACGAAGCAGCGATTGTGGCGCACAGGTCACGTGATCCCATCAGCAGTAGATCGTCCACGTAGACAGTCAAGAGCAGCTTGACTTCACCATCCATCCTCAGTACATATAGGCCATGGTCAGAGTCCGCGCTTGTAAAGCCCATCGCAACAAGCTTGGCATGAAGCGTGCGATTCCAAATATTCGGTGCTTGTTTCAGTCCATACAATCTCTTCAACAATCTGCAAATGAATCCAGGTCCGTCCACCTGGAAGCCAGGAGGCTGCTCCATGAAGATGATCTCATCCAAGTCTCCATACAGAAAAGCCGTCTCCATGTCGAATTGCAACACCTCCCAACCTCTTTGTACAGCGTAGTAGATAGCCGCACGTATGGTTTCGAACCGGATCACAGGTGCATAAGTCTCAGAGTAGTTGATTCCAAGTTGCTGCTTGAGTCCATGGATCACTAGTCGCGCTTTGAACCGTTTGATTCGTCCACGCTCGTCTCGCTTCACAGCGAATACCCACCTACACGTAATCACCTTTGCTTTCTTGGCATCTTTGCGGGGTACAAGCTTCCAGGTCTTGTGACCCTTCAACGATTGAAGTTCCACCAGCATTGCAGCTCTCCACAGCTGCCAGTACTTGCTCGCACGTGCTTGCTTGTACGTCATCGGAAGCTGCACATCCGTAGTAATAGCCTGCACTAGGCCCACCACGTAATCCGACAACCAAACGTTCGCCTTCGGCTTCCTTCTTGATCGCTTTTGGCAGGGCTCTGTTGGTGGAGGTTGAATCTCGAAGCCACTTGTCTCCTTCTCCACCGTTGCAGGTTTCTTCTTTGCTCTGCGTCTCTTGCGCTTCCTTGCTTTGGAATCTTCACTTGGTTCCTCAGCAGGATCCCGCAACACAGCTGGTGCTGCAACACCAGCAGTCTCCACACTGTCTTTGCTTACAGGTGAGTCAGCAATTGACGAACTCCCACTCGAACTTGACACAGTTTCTGCAGGTTCGTCAGCAAGTGGTACCGCCTCAAGTGGCTTCTCCGCACTGGAAATGCCGACACACCAGCCTGGAAGGTACGTCTCCATGCTGGTCTTGATGCGCGCCACAGGTACAGTCTCGGGTAGTGCATGATCGCCATCGAAGAACGCGTCCTCTAACAGGTGCTTCATGTAGGTGACATCGGCCGTGAACTCCTCATGAAACCTCACGTTACCACCACGAGCTGTAACCACTTGAGCCGTCACAAGGTCAATGAACTTGTAGCCTTGGGTAGACTCACTGTAACCCAGTAATAGACACAATCTTGCCCTTGATTCCAGCTTTTCTTACGTCTGTCTTGACTCTGGGGGAACACGCACGTGTGCCAGACTGCCCCAGGCCCACAAGTCATCCAGCATTGGCTCCAATTCGTTCAGCTTCTGGTGCGGGGACACCAAACCCAGAGGCTTAGTGGGCAACCAGTTCAACGTCGTCACCACATGCAGAAATGCTTCTCCCCACAAGGAGCTGGGCATGTGAGTGCTCTTCAGCATCGCCCTAATCCTTGGTAGAACCACACCGTTAGCACGCTCCACGATGCCGTTCTCTTGCGGCGAGTAGGCGTTCGCAAACTGCTGCTCAATCCCTTGGTCGTCACAGTAGTTACTCAGCTCCTTGCTTGCAAATTCTTCTCCTTGGTCAGATCGTAGTTGACGTACTTTCTTCTCAGGAAAATGAGTTCGCAGCCTGTTCAACAGGACTTTGATGTGGAACGTTGCTTCACTCTTCTTCTTGAGTAGGAACGACCACTTGTACCTTGTAGACTCATCAATGACGAAGAGAAACATAGTAGCTCCATCCACAGTCTGCTCGTTCAAAGAGCAGATATCCATCGTGAGAATTTCCAAAGGATCGAACTTCCGCGATGGAATCCTTGAGTAAGACATTCTTTTCGCCTTACTGACAGCACAAGCAACGCACTCGTAGAAAGTCAGACCTTTTGCATTCATCTTAACTCCAACATCGAGTTTGTTGGTCAGAACCTTCACCGTCTCCATGCTCATGAGGCCAAAGCGCTGGTGGAGCAGCTCCATTGCTTTCTTGCTGTCCATGTACTCTTTCAGCGCTGCCATCACCATCACTCCTGTCACTCGCTCTGCACGAAGGCGGTAGATACTTTCACGCATCATGAACTTGAGTGTAGTACTCGGCTTTGAAAGCCACGCAGTTTGTTGGTCATCCGAGCATGCCAGCTTGAAGTTGCCCTTCGTCTGCAGGTACCCCAGACTAATGATGCTCACCTTCGCGTTCGGCGTGTACACCACGTCGTCCAGGAGACGGTCCTCGAGCTCGCCAGTCGCCTGGTTAACAACACGTAATAGCACAGACCCACAAACAGAAGTGTGTTCAGTTGTGCCATTCGCAAAGTCGAGCTGACTGGCTTGATCTTCTTTGATGGTAGTGAACAATGACAGGTCATCGCAGACATTAGCGTGGGATCCCGAGTCAAGGATCCACTCCACAAATTCAGATTAAGTAGGTTGCATACCTTGATTCTGGCTCACTGCATTCACTTGGCGAGAATCAAGAGCTCCGTTGTCACGTCGATCGGCAAATCGGCGTGGCGAGTTGTCTCTGCGTCGTGGCGACTCATTCCGCCCTTGGAAGTTGTCACGACGAGGTGATGGTCCACGCCCACGTGGTTGATTATTACGCCACTGCTGATGCGGAGGTCCATAGCGACTCAATCGCTCATCACGCTAAGGTGGTGGTTCATAACGACTCGGTCTCTCGTTGCGCCACTGCTGCGAGCGTGGTGGAGATCGGTAGCGCCCTGGAGATCCACATGCATGTGTACTACAAGGTCCTCTTGGTCCACGTCCTCGTGGTGATGGAGAACGGCCTCTTCCTCGCGGTGGGGATCGTTCTCGATTGAAGTAGCTTAGTGGTGAATGGCTCCGTCCTTGTTCACGAGTTGGAACCTCAAAGTGTCCAAATCCTTGGCTCCGAAGTCCTCTCTCGTACGCACTATCCAAGTTAGGTCCGTTGTCATTGTGCATCCCTGGTTCTTGACGTCTGCTAAACCCAGCGTCAGGACCCCGGTAATCATCCCCCCGCCACAGCCGAACCCACTCGTGGTTCAGCTTGATTGCGGCAAGGATCAGATGTAGGTCCTTGCGAGTTCCGCATTAGTCCTTGCCCCAAGTAGTAGATCACAGATTCCCTAGAAGGTGCTGGCCCTGTGGAAGACCAGCCGCCCTCCCACTAGCTCTGCACAGCGCTCGGTACAGCAGGTTGCACACCGGGTTGTGCAGCAGCTTGAATTGCATGTTGAACACCAGCTTGCACAGCACGTTGTACAGAAGGCTGTCCAGTAGGTTGAACTGCATGTTGAACGGCAAGTTGTCCATCGAACTGAACTACAGGTTGTACCGTAGTTGAAACTGCAGGTTGTTCCGATACTGGTGCTTGCACTGTAGGCAGTGGAGCTTGTCGTTGTTGTTGTAGTCCTTGTCCTCCAACTTGTACATGTCGAACAGGAACATCAAGTTGCAGCTGCATTCGCTGCGGTGTCTGCGGCACAGTAGGATGAGTACGCTGTGTACTCGCACGAACACCTCCAACAACACGACGCTCTTCTGCTTCGTCACTCTCCGCAGGAGATGTTAGAGACCACACCGGTGATTGTGTCGACGCAGGCGACAGATTACCGCCACCCGTAAGGTCAATCGCATTCGCATCGCGCAGTGAAAGTCCAGCAAACAGTCTTTGTCCTTCTTCGTTGGTCGACATCATATCCACACGTCGCACAGATTTCACCAACGACATAGGAGCCCTGGGCTGCCTGTCTTTCAACTTCCTTGTAAGTTCAGGCTTCAGTGGCATGCCAGTGTGCGCAGTGCACTCAGCATACCAGTGTCATTTGCCTTGGCAGCTCGCACAGTTCGTACGCTGCTTCTTGTCAGCAACGCCCTTTGAACGCTTGCGCTGCTGCTTATTGCGTTTGCGTCCTCGGGCCTGACCTTGTCCTTGAACATGGTCGGCTCCGACTTGAGCTACTTGCATGGGTTGCACGACCGGTTGTCTGGTCTGCGCGCGCAGCTGATCACGCTGGTGCTCAGCAGCTAGTAGTCGCTGTAGAGCTTAAGCACGTGCCAAAGTCTTGCGATCATGGTTGTTGATCCAATCACCATGTTCGCGAGCAAGATCCTTAAAGGCTTCCACGCTGTTCGAAAGTAGCAGGCTTGCATGTTGCCACTCAGCGAACTCACCATTCGCCTGGTGTAAGAGTGTCACCTTCTTCGCAATGTCATCCACGTACGACGACACAGACTCATTGTGCTTGAGCCTGCGCGTCACCAACTCTTGCAGTAGGTAGTCGGGATTAATGCCATCACCAGCCTCAACGTGCTGTGTGACAGCAGCGTACAGCATTGCGGCGGCGTCCATGTTGTCCTGGATGTCGTCGATCTTGAACGTTGTGCGCAGGTCCACAGATAGTGACAACGCAAGCGCTGAGAACGCCTTGTTCTTGCACGTCTTGTACCACGCATGATACTTAGGTCGGCGCATGCCTTCGACAGCATCGTAGCGCTCCGGGTCGTAGGTGATGTCTCCCAACGTCTTCGGCTCGAAGTGCAGTGGCACCTCGCTCTTCCAGGCCTTATAGTCAGCCTTCGCATGGAGCTTGGGCAGCTTGATGGCCGGCGAGTTGATGAGCACCTTCGTGTACTCCGCCAGCTCAGCGTCGTTGTAGCGGCCACCTGGATTCATGTTGTCCAGTGGTGGCTGCAGTTCGTCTGGGTCTCGGCCGCCGCTTTGTTGTCTTGGCAGTGGCAGAGGCGAATTTCCAACTGGCACGAATTATTCCGTGTTCGTTGAGGGAAGTTTTTGCATACTTTCAAGTAACATGCTGAATAACGGGCGGCCACCCGGAATTCCAGCCAATGAGCAAATCAAATACTCGGTATCACTGTGTGACAGTGTCGCGTCACCAGTAAAGCTCGGACTTCCTGGCAATGGTGTCGAAGCTTGATCTTGATTCGCCACAATTCCAGAATTTGTGTCTGGAACACCAGTTGTCACGTCGGTCGAGGGCTGCGCCCTAATTGGGCTCATAACCAGTGGTGACGTAGATTTCGTCACTGGAAAATTGCTCTCCACTTGTCTGTCGCTTCTAAGAGTAGGCGCCATTTAGGTGTAGTTACACTTAGGGAGCAATTTAGCAGAAAGTAATCAAGGAAGGTCGTAAACACGTAAGTGCCGGGCAAAAGGCCACGACAGGCGGTGTCTGGTGGGGCTGCTCTCGCTGCTGCTCGCTTGTGAGCTGCAGGCGTCAAAACAATGTGAGGGAGCAGCACCCGCCAGAACACCGCTGTACCGCAAAGATAGATTAGCATACTAATAACAAATAAAGCAATACTAAAACCTAGTGAAATGCACTCTCGTTGAGCACACAATCTTGGCAGCGCACAGCCAACAGTCCTTGGTATAGTCCTTCGCCATTGCACGCACGCGCACGCATGCGCACGCAGTAGCCGGTTGTAGTGCAGCCGCAAGCTGCACTGCCAGGCGCATGAGTGTTCTTGGGATGTGTCTCGCAGACACTGTCAGTGGACGGTGGCTCGTAGACGGGGGCACTGGACACTGGCAGACCGCATCACCTTGGCACTCGACACACAGGTAAGTCACACTTGCTCACATCAACCACGAGCTGCGTATTGCAGCAATAATTGATCGCCATCACCGGGATGAGTTTGCGGGCGGCTACGTCGACGTCGGGTGCGTCAAACCAATCATAGTTCGTCTTTGATATGACTGCTCAAAGGCTTATAACTAAATTGAAAATCTGTTTCGTCCTTCCTCTGGTGTATGATAACATGAGCAACATGGGCAAGAAGAAAGCGACGACGACTGCTGTCCGCAAGACCAATAGCAAGACCAAGCCAGGCAACGCCATCACGCGCCGCGAGATTGCAGCATGGGAGGCCGACGAGGTCCCACCCGCACTTCGCTTCGAACCGCTTCGTAAGTCTCTGCGCGTTAAGCACCTGCATGAAGAGCTCATCTACGCCGTGCCGTCCTTCCTGTCGCGCGTCGAATGCCAGCGCGTGCGTTCCTTCGCGGACCAGGAAGGTTTTGAGCGCGTCACCCAGCGAGCCAGTCGAGAGTACGCATTTAGGGACAATGACAGACTGCTGCTGCGTCTTCCAGCGTTCGCAGAGCTTCTCTGGAAGCGTCTGCAGCCGCATGTTCCAGTCGAGTACGAAGGCATGTATGCTGTTGGATTGAACCGAGCCATCAGGTTCTATCGATACAATAAAGGGCAGAGGTTTGGTTGCCATGTCGACCAGAGCGACGTGGATCGGATCACAGGCTACCACAGCCGTTTTACAGTGCTCGTGTACTTGAATGACTCGACCGACTCGGACTTACAGGGCGGCAGCACCATCTTCTACGGCAATGAAGCTGGCGCCAAGGAGGAAAACGTGGTACTCAATGTCGCTCCCGAGACGGGCTCAGCACTCGTGCACGGTCATGGCGATCGCTGCCTGCTTCACGAAGGCGCGTTAGTTACTGAAGGGGCCAAATATCTGCTGCGCACCGACGTTATGTACTCCCATACAAAGAAGTAGACGATGCTGTACAAAACTCTCAACAAGAAGCAGGGCCAGACATTGTGTTTATACGTCAAAAGTTTGCTGGATGCGAGGCCCATGGGTCTTTAACTAACTGCTCGACGCCAACTCGCGCAGTCTTCTAGCGATGGCGTGGACGAAGGGGTTGTTCTGCAAAAAAGTAAAACAAAATATTAGAAGATGAAGAGCTAAAAAAACGGAGCAAAAATGCGTACCTCGATGTCACTGACAACGCCTAGAACTTTGCCGAGTGTGTGTTGGACGGCGCTCCTGTTGGATTCAGCTTCTGGGTGACTCAGGTAGTGTGCGAAGTGAAGCAGCAACACCACAAGCATGTTCTCCACAACGAACGCCAAGCTGTCGGCATGGTACTCCAATACATTCTCCAGTGGTGTAGTGTCGCACTGGTGCTCGCGGCGGCGAAGAGATCGCTGCTGGGACGACGCAGAGGAGACGGAAATGGAGCGAGCCGAAGCAGCTTCAGTCTTGAGAGCAGCCAGAGCGTCCACAAGCTGCTTGCTCATCTCCAGAGCGAACACAATCGAGTCGAACCGGGCAGTAAAGTCGTTTATCGAGGGCGCAAGAGTCCACAGCGGGTCTGTAGCTGCAGCAAACGCTCGTGGGTCCACTGAAGACATGGAGGGGAACTGGTTTCTATTCTGGAGCTGAGCCTTGTTCGTGATGGACAGCAACGGAGCTGCACGACCGGCGTTTCCATCGCCCACTGCGAGCATCATCCGACTCGCACAGAAAGCCACAGCATTGCACAGGATCATCCGAGACGCATACAGCTTCTCCTCGTCTAGCAAAGACATGTGCAGGAACCCAGAACTTCCACTGGACTTCACAGCCGTGGGGTCACATTTCTCCAGCAGTTTATCTTCACAATACACACACGAGAAACGCTGGATAGCAGCGTTGCGCTGTTCCTCCATCGATTCCACAAGCTTGTTGTTCCACCACGACGAGCCGCTATCGCTCATTCCATCAACTTCATCACTGGGAGGTGCAAGCTCGGCGCTGTAGTACAGGAAGACCTGAAGAATCAACTGCGCAATCTTCTCCCACTTCGCCGTCGCCAGCGTTTGCTCGCACAGATCAGGGAACTGAGTCACGTAGCGGAAGACAAACGTCACGTACGACAACTCTCGTAGCAGATTCACCGAAATTGGCTGCGATTGCTGACCTCCAGCACACAGCTTGAGCGCCGACGTAAAGAGCTTCCGATTCTTGTTCACGAAGTAAAGCACCTGACTAGTTAAAGCCCGGTTCTTCGGCAATGAAGCGCAACATGCGCTCAGCAGACGCGCCACCGGAAGCCACTTGCGGTAGTATACAGCTTCGACACGCTGGAAAGCTGCCACAGACGACGAAGTACCGTTTTGTTGAGCCAAATACTGCGGCCGGTGCGTTGGCAAGTTGCGTACATCTGACAGCACACGAACCAAGCCACCTTCCAGCAAAGCTACCGCTCCTTCCTGCGTCTCAGCAACCCGTGCAAACAGCGACAAGAAGCACTCATACATCGTGCCGATCGTCGTTGCGTCCATTCCCTCGGGAATCACACTGCTCTTCACCATACTTGAGTCGCCATTGCTACGTTCAAAGACTGCTGCGTCCATCTCGCTCAGCTTCTTAAAGATGTCGATAAAGTGCAGTAGATAGCCGCGTTCTCTGAAAATTGCAACAAGCGACGAGTGTTCTTCAAAAGCGATCAGAGACTCCAGTGCTGAAATGGCGAGCGCCATGCTCAAAGTGTCCTCGCCATCGCTAGCATCTCGGCATACCAGATCAACGACCTGGTTGGTGAGCAGGTGTCGAACGCGCTGCTCCTGACTGAGTGCAGAGCTTGCCAGGCCAAATTTCGAAGCGGAATCTTGCGCAGCGCGATTGGGCAGCACGTGTACCACATCAACAATGCACGAGTACAACAACGTCCTGGAATTGCGCGCTGCCGACGGGTTTCCAGTTGCCGCCGCGCTGCTGTAGATGGAACGGAACAGCAGCTCCAGGAAGCCCATATTTTGACGCTGTCGACTCTCTGGCAGTTGACTCCCGTCATTGCTGAGCTGCGAGAAGAGCATCAGAGCGATCCTAGAGACGATCTCAAACAACTGTGCAGATGCACTCGCCTTCTCGGTCAGTTTACTCAGCACAGCCGACACGATGCCACTCGTCAGCTCCTGACGCACTTCTGCGGACGCAACAGCATCCAGCCCCTGCCACATCGCCGGTGTTTCGAGCCCGTCCTGTTCGCGAGGCAATGCAAGGTAGTCCAACACAATCACCTCCATCAGTTCGCGCAGCGAATTCAGCGCGTGGCTCTCGGCAGAAATCCGCTCCGAGTAGATATTCCACTGCACAGCCCACTGGATAAATCTCTCTGCTGTTGCTTCAGTGCTGTTCTGGCTGCTGGTGCTACTTGCACCATCGCCATTCACACGAAACCTCTTGCTGGACGAAGAGTAGTAATCACCCATTCCATCCTCAATTGCCGTCAGATCAAGCGTCTGAAGTGCCTGGCAGAAGCGTTCAACATCGATCCTTAGCCACTTGTAGTAGCAGCCCTGCTCGACGGCTGAAGTCACTTGTTCAGCCAGCGCCACAACCTGCTGGTTTGTCGGAACTGGAGGTGGCGAAATGTGG
The DNA here is from genome assembly GCA_033557915.1 of Phytophthora tentaculata. NCBI lineage: Eukaryota > Oomycota > Peronosporomycetes > Peronosporales > Peronosporaceae > Phytophthora > Phytophthora tentaculata. Next base: position 1,954,188 of record JAUCEA010000009.1, read on the forward strand.
AACGAGCACTCGTCTAGCAACTGTAATAGCAGCATTTGCTCTTGTCTCGCAATTGCACGGTCGTTGCGGCTGCCAACTGATACAGACAGCAACTGTCCCATCAGCTTGTTGATCTTCTGCATGTGGGGCGGCTCCTTGTGTAGCCCCACGTGCAAGTACACCGCCAGAGTTTTGAAAAACCACCCCCGCATATTCAGCTCAGCAATCGTAGCAGCGGCTGTCTTCCTCCTCGTTACATGGTAGACACGGCTGAATAACTGGATCTGAGATGCGAAGTAGTCATTCGGGACACTTTCCAATGCTGCAGTAGTGTTAGGGGACGAAAACTCCTGCGTAATCAAGCTGTAGAGGACGTGGTAGCATCGCTCTGCCAGCTCCGGAGTCTCCAGGCCAAAGTCTGCGTTGGACACAAGCGTAATCACGGCAGCAAGACCGGTCTTCAAATACGACGTTGGCGCCGCAGCAGCCTTCGAGTCTCCATACTGGTTAACGTTGCCTAGCAGCAAATGTGCCAAGTTAGGCGCTGGCTTGTTCAGATTCTCAAGCAGCAGGTCTAGAATGGCAGCGCGAATAGAGGGCGGAGGCGTCTCTTGGGTAAACAGTTCGAATGGAGAAGACAGAGTGCGTGTGTCTTGGTGTTTCCTCCCTCTTGTAGCAGAATCCAACTCGGTTTCATCTTCCTCATCGTTTCCAACTTGATCATTTTCGTCGTCGTCATATACGTTCAGCAAACGGTTCATGTAACCAATCATGATGTCAGCACTAGATCCACTGTCGATAAGCAAGTCCACGAGATCTGTTCCACTCATGCGCGCACTGATCATACGTAGAATTACCGCCGACAGGTGCGGGATGTGCGCGGACTTGGAATACTTGATGTACTTGACAATGTTCACGAAGTCAGCGCGGTGACGGCACAGAATCGTGTGCATCATTTCCACTTGCAGGCGATGCGAAAGCTGGCGATTCAGGTCGACGTTGACAAACTGGACGTCCTTCTCCAGCACCAAGACCACAATTTCAAGAGCATGCTGCACACACCGCTCACGCAGCGCAGCAACCGCCGTGGTTTTGGTCAGGTACGTTTCGCTAGGCTTCTTAGAAACGTCAATAACGAAGTTCAGCGATCCGTGCTTGGCCTCCGTCTCCCGTTTGACAATGTCCAAACAGTAAAAGAATGCGTGCTCGAGATGCATGTCAGTCGACGTGCTCTCCAGATTCTCAACACCCCCATCGCCCGAGAGGATAGACAGTACCTTGTTAAACAAGGGGTTGCTCGACAAGAACCGAGCCAGAAGCTGGTACGACAAACTACCTTCCGTCGTTGAAGTATCCACATTTCGCAGAATTTTCTTGAAAATAGCAAGAGTACCGTTCACTAGCGCCCATTTCTCTTCTTCCCGCTCGTACTTCCGCAAATCAAACTTGAGGAACACGTGCTCAAGCAAAAACTCGAAGTAAAACTGGATCGCCGCGACACGGCCATCGCCTTCGAACGACTTCCAAGCGTGAGGATTCTCAAAGAGCTCGTAGAGTAGCGTAACGAAACCTCTTGTCGCCGGGTATGTCCTGCTTAATGACTCATAGTGCTCGAGTTCATAACTGATATCCTGGATGCCGTACACTGACGAATCTCCCGTGGTTCGTAGAATCTGCAATGCGTCTACTTGTCGCCATACAAATGGTGCGATATCTGGTACTCGAGCAAAAGCAGCGAGTGTCTTCATTATCGAACCCTTGAGCGAGCTGGGAATACGACACTGAAGGAAAGCGACGAACGTCGGGATTGGAGACCAGTCGTGGTTGTGGAAGAAGATGAGTGCCAACTGAGGGTCCGAAATCACTTCCTGGATCAGCTTTTGGATGATTTCTAACGCCTCCAACTCTTTGGGGCGAATAAATCGGGGACCAGGGTTGGCTGCGCTGCTCACACTGCTGAAGGCGCTGCCGTCAATCCCAACACCCTGAGCGAGACCACCAGCCATGAGCGGTGAGTATCCAGTCGGTTTCTCAGCATCCGTTAGCAGTCGCTGGTACTTGGCCATAACGGCGAAGAACTGGTCCCAACTCAGCTGCTGCGGGTTCTTCTTGATGTGGTGGAAAGCATGTTGGGCACACTCCGGTCCGCTGCCGGCAGCGGCAACCAGACGCAAGTATGCCGCTATGCATCCAGGGTTCTTAAACGCAGCATCACGGCAAGCGATCAGGAAATCGTGGCAGCTTCCACCATCAACGCTGTTCGAATGTGACTCAGGCTGTCGCAATTCGTCTCCTGCATTACTCCCGGTGCTGCTGCCATTGCTGTCATGGAAGTCAAACTCTTCGTTGGAGCCACGCCAGAATGAACAGCAAAAGGCTGCGTTGCGAGCACACAACGCCGTCCCAAAGTCGATAATATTCTCGAGACAATCACCAGTCCAGGCCGCCACTTCACCGTCCCGATCAGGTTGCATAGCAGCAATCGCTGCCTTGTCAGCGACAGTTGGCACGTCGATCATCATCTTGGACGAGTACGTACGGAACAACAGCTCAAAGTTGCGCTCGTAAATGTTGTACAGCCGCAGGTCGCGCTTGCGATCCGGCAGATACTTCAGCTGCACTTCAACCAGCGTATGAAACACACGCTCCTCAATAGCCTTTTTGACCACGCTTGTTGCATCGTCCGACTCAGCGAAGGTCACGTTACTGTTGCTGCTGTTCTCATCGTTGCTACTTGCCAGGAATCCAGCCCACGCAAGCATCGCGACGCTCTGGAGGCCCTTCTGTTCCCATTCTTCCTCGAAGAAAATGCGGTGCAGCTCCTTCACCACCGCAGCGTGTTCCCGTCGGCACAACGTAACTCCAATCTCCATGTCACCAGTTTCGCGATCCATTTTCCTACTTTTCTGAAGCAATACAACGAAAAGCGCCACCTGAACTGCCGTAATAGTCTGTAGCATGCAGGACACCTGTCTCACAGCTCCTTCAGGCGACGTTCCAGCAAGTGATCCACCTTCAAACAGCTGCGAGAACGACGAGAGGTTCACAATATGCGGTGATACCTTTGCCACGACTGTTTTCAAGCGTCCACACAGAGTCTTAAGCAATTCCGCAAGCTTCTGAACTTCCTTGGCCAGCGTCAATGTGCTGGATACGATGAAAACCAGGCAATCCGCCACTAGCGTGTGCCAATAGCTCACACTCTGCTCCATCCTGGTCACCTGTGCAAGCTGTACCAGCTGAGTATCAAAGGCTGAGACCAAGTTCGTCATCAGCGCCTCTGTCAACAGTTTGTTGGTAAAAGACACGATAAACTGCGCGCGCTGCTTATCCAGGCGTGTCTCCAGTCGCAGTCGCAGAAGCTCTTTGAGAAGATGCAGCTTGTATTCCGCCTCTGATGTCAAGAAGTAGCGCGCTGCGTTCTGTACTGAGTCGGCGATGGTGCCAGGCGGCAGCTGGTCCGCGCGTTCCACCCACTCGCGCTGCTGTTGCTCGCTCGCCATCAGCCAGAACTCGAAGCAAGTCTTTTCGCTGGCGCGGAACTCGTCGCTGAGCTTGAAGATCTCCTGCTGGATTACTGGCGACACGTCCACATGCTTGCCTGCCACGTTAACCGTGTTGGCTTGAAGTGCCGCACGCTCCGAGGCGCTGGGCGGCGCCAATGCCAGCGGCTGCAGCAGCTCTGGCGCGGCCGCCACGAGCTCAGCCATGAACTGCGGCGCATCGTCATCTGACATGCTTTGCCCCGCGAAAGCCAGGAGATCCTGGTGCAGCTGCCGGAAGCGCAGCGCTGGCGCGTCCGTGAGCGACAAGCTCTCGCTCATGGTAGCCGATCGGTTGTCTGTTGGCTTGTGAGGTTCCTGGGGGGATTGGATTGGCGCGGAAGCTTTCGTACTTAAGCAAGTGGAACCATCACTCTGATCAAAGTGGAGTGCTCCACACTATATTCCACATGTGTTGTCCGCACTCAGATTTACTTGAAGAAAAAAAGATGAGGAGGCTGCGCATCTTGTCGCCGCTGGAGGCGGCGATGTCTTGGCTTCTGATAAATATCACGCTGTTCTCTCAGTTTGAATCCGACCTCTTGTGTCTTGCGGACATAGTTATGGCCTCGGCACCCTCCTCAACCTTCCGTATCGACAGCAAGACTAAGATTAATGACATCTTCAAGTGCTCGGGGATCCACTTCATCGGCTCCTTCAACGAGTATTACGTGGCCTGTGAACTGAAGGTGCCCTCCCAGGAAAAACTTGTATTATTGGAGATAGTGGACGTGGAGCTGGACGGCTCGACACTGTCGCCTCTACCAGGTGTCCACGTAGAGCTGACGTTCCAGCTGAATACTAGTCTAGCCACGGTGTCCATTCGCAACAGCCATTTGCAGGCCAGTGCAGTAGAGATCCGCGCCGCCAATGTGTCAATAGATGAACACTCGGCTGTGAACGTATCGGCCCACGGGCTCAAGTTTGGACCGGGATACAACTCGTGGACGTCCATGGGAGGCAGCTACGGAGGCATCGGCGGCGCGTCACTGACGCCGACTCATCGAAAATGTGAGAACGTGCCACCTAATGATTTCTTTCGAGTGGTGGGGGATGTGTCAGCAGATTCTGCCAATTTCCGAGGTTATGGCAGCGGAGGAGGCAATGACGAGAGTCGTGGAGGCGGAAGAATTCGATTGGTCGCCCAAGAGAACGTGAAAATTAATGGCTCATTGCTGGCTAACGGAGGTGATGCATGCACCGATTGCTATGACAGTGCTGGGGCAGGAGGCAGTATTATTATTGTTGCTAAGGAACGCATTCATGGCAATGCGACGGTGCAGGCCAATGGCGGTGAGCCTAGTAACTTTAATAGTGACGAATTTACTGGTGGGGGTGGGGGCGGTGGTGGCGGAGGTGGCCGGATTGTATTTGATTCGAAGAATGCGGAGGAGCTAGGACCAGCTCGTGTTGAAGCGTATGGTGGCGGCTTGAGCTCCGACAAAAATGCAGCAATAGGATGGTGTCAATTGGGAGGTGACGGAACGATATTAAAGCTGCAACATTCGACAAGAAATGAAGCTGATGGAGCTCTTGGTGGCAGTGAAGAAAGTGAACGTTCGTTTGACGACAGCAAGACTCTGGTGAGCACCTTGCTAGTGAAGGGGGGTCGGTTGGCACACGTGGGGCCAGTAAAGCGTATTCAGATCTACGGATGCACTCCAATATTCGAGGAGACGTCCAGGGGTGCTCGATTTCTACCAGAATCTCTTGTACATTTATTTGTGAGCGGTGGAGCTACTGTATGTACGTCGGTTATCCAGCTGAAGGTAATGTCAAGGCGCCAAGTTTGCTCGTGCAAGTATTAATGTCTAATTGTTAGTGGCACTACTTTCAGGATAGCGTTGGAGGCATCGAAAGCTCAATAGTGGTAAGAAAACTGGGGTTTATCGTGTCGCTTTTATATAGTGGATACTGATGTCGTATTCTGCTAAATCATATGACAGCTCGATTCTGGATCAGAACTCAACGTTCTTGATCGCGAGCGAAGAATTCGCCTGTCGGCTTCACAACTCACACTTCAGGTATGAATGAGGCCACTTTGAATCGATTCCGTCCGTATGAAACTGATGTAATGGGCCTTGCTGTTTGAACAGGGTTATGTGGGGCCTTCGTCACTTCAGGAGCGCGACTTGTTCGGTTTAACTCTCATTGGAACGGATGTATCATTCTCGAATGCATTAACTATGGTGCACGAACTCGAAGTCGACGCTCGCGGTGCTCTTTCCCTTGACAAGTTCTCGGAACTCAAATTTCGAGCTCAAGTGAACATTCAAACAGAGGCATCAACCAAGATAGAAGGTTTCCTTCAGCCTCTGGGCAAGCCATTCCATGGTGTTGACTCGGATGATGCCCCCTTGATAAGCGTGATAAGCAAGAAAGACGTCGAACTACGCCCGCAAACCGTTGAGATGGGACAAGTCGAACTACGAGTCAAGGCTAACGGCACGTGCCTCCTCGACATGCCATTCGGTACACCCTTTTTAAGGCTATCGATTTCAGCAGCAAATGTGTCCATTCCCAACGTTAACAGTGGTCCAGTGTCGGAGTGCAAAGAGATTGAACGTCAAGCGGATCCATCTGCGTGCAAAAGTTTACGAGACCCAATGCATGCTGACCAGCCATATTCGATCAGCGTGTTTGCTTCCGAAGTAGCTACATTTGGAAACATTTCAGCTGGGTCGATGATTCTGTGCAGTGGAAACAACATGAGTATCGAAGGTACAATTTCCAGCTCGTTTCTCGGGTGTGGCTCTGGTATAGGCCCTGGAAAGAGCGATGTCTCGGGTGGAGCTAGCGGTGGAGCTGGCCATGGCGGAAGAGGCGGTAACGTTTTACCGGGAAGTACAGTTGGTGGGGCAGCCTACGATATTGCAAAAGAGTTTTTAATGCAGCAACCTGCTAGTTGGATCGAGCCACCGTTTGTCGATAAAGGGTGGCCGATTTGGCCTGGTAGTGGTGCTGCAAGTGGAGACACGCCGAATAAGCTCAGGGGTGGTAGTGGGGGTGGGATTATCTACATTGGATCGAAGAAGCTAAATGTGACCAAAGCAGCGTCAATCTCAGCGCGTGGTGGAGCTGGTTTCATGGGCGGTGGTGGCGGATCTGGCGGATCATTGACACTGTTTATTGCAGATATAGCAGGCGGTGGTACCATTGATTTGGCGGGAGGTGCGGCATCGACACCAACTCTGATCTCTGTCGATGATGAAGTGGCAAATCGGACATCAATTTGGGATCCTGAGTTCCATCCTGGGGAGATTAGTGATGATGCGGGGAAGCTTGGAGGTGGTGGCGGCGGAGGAATTGTTCGCATCACTTACGTGGATGCAGCAGATAAGACCATTGCAGGAAATGGGGAGGAGTTTATCAAGGATGGAGGGCGTATTTCAGTGGATGGAGGCGAGAGCACGGGAGGTGAGAATGGAGGTACAGGTGTCATGGTCGGTGCTAATTGTCATCCAGGGCGCGGTGGTGTGTTCTGCTTGCCATGTCCAGAAGGAAGCCACAGTCCAGAGCGCTTCTCAAAGTGCACGCCCTGTGAACCAGGCACTTGTTCAGATCACACTGGTGTTGAAAAATGTGATGCATGTCCCGTTGGTCATTTCAATCCAGATTTTGGAAAGAAAGAGTGTCAGTCATGCCCATTGGGGTCATTTGGTGCAAAAGTGGGATTGAAGAAGTGTGAATTGTGCCCACCTGGATCATTTGCGGGTGTGACTGGGAGCAGTGCATGCTCCTCTTGTCCAGCTGGTAGTATTAGTACTTCGTCCGGTAACAGCAATTGCACGTTATGTGGAATTGGGGAAACTACAGCAAAAGCTGGCGCGACTGTATGTGCAACCTGCAAGAACAAGCCCGTTCACTCAGAGTTTAACATGCGCGGCAATTGCTCATACGCCTGCTTCAAGGGCCGAAATGGCCTCGACTGCTTGACGCCCTTCGAGCGGTTGGTAAAACCTATTGGCGGTCCGATAGGTTTTGTCATTCTTGTGTTTGCTGTCACTGGTCTTATCTTCGGTGCCTGGGGGTTCTTCTCTTATCGAAGCTCCAAATCCGAGCTGCGTCGCTATGCTCAGTACAAAGCCCAGAGACTGCGTGATGAGCTATCGCTGGAGACGCTAACACGCACGTTGACTGCTCGTCTTACTGACCAAGATCTGAATGCCCATGTTGCTCGTCTGTATCTCGCTGGCGATAACCACCTCAAGAATGCTTGGCGACTAAACCCATACTTCTTGCCCACGAGTCTGCGCGACATTGTCGAAGAAGGCACATACGCGAATTTTGCTTCGACGTGCAACAAGTTAGTGGAGTGGGATCCTACAAGCTGGGAAGCTTGGCTGTATCGCATCTTCCTCGTCACTATACCCCCTATTAGTACGCTATTCATGCGTCGTCGCCAATTGCATCGCGTCATGAAACTTTCGAAGTACATCGGTCGCTACGGAGGTCGTTTCTTCCGCGATATGAACTTCCGGGTGCATGGCACACAACTGAAAGTTGGCTTCAGCCCGGATTTCTCACTTGGTTATTTCGACGTTCTGATTTCACAGGCAAGTTCTTCTTTGTCTGTGAACTTGGTTGCAATGCGAGCTGTCAGCCACGAAGATCTGGTGCTCGTGGTCGGTGGCAGTGGGTCTTTCTTCAGGCCATATCACCTCGACACGAATGACATTATCGTACGCGCCATTCCGTCCCGCCTGGAACTGTTGGAACATAATTTTTGGATCGACTTCGTGGCAGACATTAACCAACTGCTGCGTGTGCTGCCGCAGCCATCGTCCGCTGCTCGACGTGTGCGCGAGGCCGTCGAAGTGGCTCGTGATGTTATCGCGTTCGTTGAAGCGTTTAACCAGAGCCACGCAAAAGATGGCTTTGCCGTGACGTTCGGGTCATTTTCAGTTGGTAAAGCGATTGCTGCCGACGCAAATGATAGTTGCTTCTTGCGTTTTACTCTCGAGAATATCGACGCAGCCTTCGCGCTATACCCACAGGAGCCGTTTAAGCTGGCCTTCCGAGTTTCCAGATTGAATTCACCAGATGTGCCACTTGCTAAGAGCGAGTCGCTGGGCAGTGGTTCAGATTATCCTGACTTGCCCTCCGAAGAAAGCGACAACTTGAAGGCCGAGACGGATCCTCGGTCTGCAGAGTTCCGGTACTCGCAGATCAGAATGGAGGCTCTCTTCGCGCAGCCTGCGCGTCATTCCCTCGGAAATCTCGCTGATGATTCCAGCGACGACAGCGATAGGTTAACACCACTCAAGAAACCCCATCTCGGTGGAACTCGAGCGAGAGCTTTGGTGGAGTTTGTGTGTACAAATGACACCGCAAAGAGGTGGCTAATGACTCTGTGGCAACCAGTGTATCCTCTTTTCCGACTGCGCAACCTACCGCGTCCTGAGCTTCCTGTTCGCTGGCTACTTTCTGTGGTCATGGTGCTGCTTCTGATTGCCGATATGGGCATTGTCTTTTGGATCATGGTGGAGTACTTTTGTGTTCAAATTCGCGACCCCACTGCCCAAGACTCAGGCTGCTCGCGGGTACGTGTTGTTGTCGCTGTGAAGAATGACATTCTATGGTGACTGATATTGTGTGTTTGTATGTACAGACAGCACTATGGTCAGTTCTGGGGATCTTACCTGCAGCTATCGTCGGCTCACCAATGCTTGGACTTATATTCGTCACGAAAAAGAGCATTTTCTACGGCAAGCTCTTCGCTGTTTGGAACGTCAGCTCTATCGTGAACCAAGGTGTAGCTTTCATCTGCGGCCTTGCGTTCCTGGCGTACATCCACGACGAAATCCTTCTAGTTGCGGTCGGAGGAGTACTAGTCAAGTATTTCGAGAAGGAAGTGGCGTTGCGTTGCATCGCGCAATACGCAAGCGAACGGCCTTTCCGCGGATGGAGAGGTCTACACACCACCCGGGATTGGTACGATGCTGCTTACACACCCTTGGTGCATTACGAAAACTAAGGAGGAATTTAACGTTAGATGTTAATCCACCACTATATTTTGTGTTGGCAAAAATCAACAAGTATATCCCCATGAAGCAGCTCTTGTGTTACCACCGTCGCGAGAACAACTTCATGTAAAAATACGTGACAACGAAGACTATGACCAGCATCGCCACGAGCCACAAAGACGTCCACAGTCCGATACTGGAAGCCAGCTGCTCCTTGAGCTTGGTATTCTCGCGATCCAGGAGCGCAGTGTTCGACTCAGCACTCTGTCCCACAGCATCCAAGATTTTGACATCCTCCGCCAGGGACTGATTTATGGTCTGCGTTCTGTCCTTAAGTTGCTTCGCCAGCGACATCATCTCTGACTGTATTGACTCCTGCTCTTCACGTGCCACCGTCTCAGATGCAGTCACTTGTGCCCCCGAGCGATCCACCAGACCCAGCCGTTTCCTGATGGCCTTGGTCGACAGCTTCTCCTCCTGGGGAACAGCCACCACCAGCATCGACTTGAAATCGTCTGCACTCAGATCCGTGCGCAGTTCTGGCGTCGCAGCAGCCTCCTCCTCCTTCATCTCAGCACTAGAGACCGACTCCTGCTCTTGGATCTTCACGGGAGCATTAGGTTTAATGCATGTCTTGACAGTCTCGGCAGAACGGGCACGCTCCTCGCGCAGCTTAGCGATCTCTGAAGCTCGAGGAATTCGTCGCGGGTTCAATGTATCGTGCTCTTTCATGAATGCAGCTATGGTGGATAATACGGGGGAGAGTCCTGGTTCTAAAGTCTTCAACTCGTCGCTGTTTTTAATGAGCTGCTGGAAGTGTAGTGCTAGTTGTTGATACTGAGGAAATATGAATCAACAAACGGTTTAGAGGGATGTATTAGATATGATGGAGAGCGGTTGGCGTAGATACTTACCTGCGCCACGATATTGTCATCTAAGGGCTGATTTTTATTGGCTTGGAATCGCGTCCACGCCGCCAGAAAGCGGCGACAATCAACCACCTCGAGCGCTTGCGCTGTCATTGTTCTAAAAAGTGAAGATCTAGTGACTCATATTTTGGACCAGTTTTTAGTCTGACGCATTAAATGCGTCATCAAATTTTGATGAAATGTACCGAAGTTTGGGTACATCGTCTTTGTTGAAGTGCCGTGACAAGCTGGTTTTGTTGATTTTTAGGGGAACATTGGTGCTGACAGGTGAGTGATACTCTTCATGATGAAGCGCGCTGCTTTAGAGGAAGAAGGTAGTCTATTGAACCTTTTATGTTATATGCTACCTGTAGAGTTTCAGTCGTTTTGGCAACTCAAGCTCTACTTTCTTGAGCCACCGCGCTGGTGGAGGGGGATCTTGAGGTGGTCTTTCCACCTCCATCTCCCAAGCTTATTTGTAATTGGAGACGGATACATTTTAATGGCTATTTTTTTTAAAAAATAGCCTTTAAGGCGGCGTGCGATCAGACTAAACCGTCTTAGCCTTCCGTAGAGCATCGAACATGATGGAAGCGCCATGAAGCCGATGTCGATGTGAGATTTACGTGCAGCGAGATCCGGTGCATCTCAGCGAGTTATCTCTCGCCAGTTTGACACGATCTACATGTAGCCGATCTTCCACATTCCCGGAAGCATCGTCACGAGAACATCTCCCGAAAGAATCGGAAGATATGAGTGTCAGTCGTGGCCGTGGACTCGAGCCTGTCGGGAAGAGATCTCAGCACCACGCAGTCTCTCATCGTTCTGTCCACCGTGGACTCCACGTTAGCCAAAATCGCCATCATCTGCGCAGTCACTGAAGAGCTCCGAACCAAGTGTCAACCGCGCGATGTCGCAGCCGCTTCTGACGTTATGGAGCTCGCGTGGACAAGACTCTTTACTGCATCTCGTTTCGGCGGGCACGCAAACTCCAACGGTCTCCGTTGGTCAAGCTGTAGCGGATTCCACCGCAACTTCCAGACCGGACATGTTCGCACGGAAGCAGTGCAACGGATACGGTTACCACGCAGCAAGGCACTACAGCAGTTTGCCTGCGATCGTGATGGTCATCCATCTAGGCTCACTTCGATGTGTCCGAAGCCAGTAAAGTCAGCCCTTCAAATAACTCGCTGACAAAAGCTTCCGTCAGCAAAGTATCCACCCTCGGATCCACAAACACAGCACGAAGTGCGATCGGCATCCGCAGCTCTATGGACTCCATAATGGAGGTCAAACGTGCAAAGCACATTGGCACAACGTGCTCGCACTACAGACGGAGGGGCATACAAGCCTAGCGAGCCGGGCTCAAGTGTTCGGGCGCTGCGCTGGACAGACCGTTAGTTAATCTCACCTCGAGTGCCTCCTGGCGCAGAGAAATATTGGAGCAAAGCAAGCCGCCGCTCCTTATTCTCCTACCAGAAGGCCAAACGCCGCGTTACTCTTGACCGGGTTCCCATATTTTAGTCTCAACATGGCAACCACCAAACAACCGCACAGAAACCGCTGCTCTGTTCATCTGACTTTAGGGTAAGGGAAAAAGCAGACATCATATACGAGCGAATTACTCTCATTTAAGAGTCGTACCTTCCTCGACGCACCTATAAACGATCAGACTGGCTACAGCAGTTTTTGTCAACTGCTGTCCAGGAGACGATGTCACGGCCGACATGAGCTCAGCTGTTTGGAGCGCATTCCCCCTCTTGCTAAGAGTCCTGGGGATCGACCAACCGCCGAGGAAAGACCTGCAGAACGCAGCACTTCCGAGGAGTACAGTACTTGTGTCATTGGTTCGGTGTAGGGATCTCCACTGATTTTTCTCAGCGAGTAACGGAGACAGTCTCACGCGCTAGAGCGTACCAGTTGACTGGGACCTGGATAAGATGCCTCCCTCCAGTAGCGAACGCGTCGGGAAGTCGGCCATGCAGAAGGACGTAGCGCCAAGCGTCACTGTGGGGGCTCGTTGCTACATCCCGGACGACGAGGCAGCGTGGCTCCCCGTGTACGTCGAGGAAGTGAACGAGGCAAAAGGTCTCGTGACGGTCCGAATCCAGCGTCCGCGAAAAGATCAACAGAACGAGGACGCAGCAGACCACGACGACACCGATAGAACTGGTGAGAGCCGAGTGGTGGGCATGGATGTCGGATTCCCCGTGCAGAACGCACAGCTGTCTCGCTACGACGACGGACTGGACAACATGATCGATCTGAATCATTTACACGAAGCTGCTATTCTACGGAACCTCAAGAAGCGCTTCCGAGCTCGGATGCCATACACATATACGGGAGATATCTGTCTGGCGGTAAACCCGTACCAATGGCTGGATGAGCTGTATACCCCTGGACTTCACAAGAAATACCTACAGGCTCGCAAGCGGCAAGATCTACCGCCTCACGTGTACGCAGTGTCCGTAGCGGCTTTCAGACATATGTGCGATAATGGCAGCAACCAGAGTATTCTTGTGAGTGGAGAGTCCGGCGCTGGAAAGACCGAGACCACCAAAATCCTGATGGACAATCTGGCTACCATTGCACCGGCCCCAACTGCCAGTGTTAGTGAGCAGGAACACAGTATCACTACGCGTATTATCCAGGTGAACCCGCTGCTGGAGAGTTTCGGTAACGCAAAGACCACACGCAATGACAACTCGAGTCGCTTTGGCAAGTTCACACAACTGCAATTCGACAAGAACCACGCACTCTGTGGTGCTCAATGCGAGACGTATCTCCTGGAGAAGACACGCGTGATCTCACATGAGCGTGGTGAGCGCAACTACCACATTTTCTATCAACTTCTGCACGGTACAACGGATGAGGAGCGAGACGCGTTAGGACTTGGTGACGAGGCTCCCAGGTTTGTGTATCTGGAAGAGAAGGAACCCCAACAAGAGAACCGACCAGGACGGAAACCAAAGCTCAGTCGGCCACCGCCACCAAAGCCCGCGGCTGTGATTGAAGCCGAGAACGCCAAAGACCGAGCTTTATTCACCAAGACTCGACAGGCGCTCTCACTGCTAGGACTATCCCCTGAACAACAGAATGATCTGTTCCAAGTCCTGTCAGGTATTCTCCATCTGGGCGAGGCTCAATTCGTCGCTCAACCGGATAATGACGAAGCTTGCGACTTGGAGAACGACTCTGTGATCTATTCGAGCACACTGCTAGGCTTGAATCCGGATACCATGGCAAAGGCGCTGACCCACCGTACTATGAAGGCTGCTGGAGAGGTGTATCTGGTTCCTCTTACTGTTGAGCAGGCTAAGGCTGGACGGGATGCACTTGCTAAGGCTATCTACGCCAGTATCTTCGACTGGTTAGTAGCTGGCATCAACGCCAGTTTGGGCGCTGCCGCTCGGCTGACTGCGACCACGATCGGCGTCCTGGATATCTTCGGCTTTGAGAGCTTCGAGCACAATTCCTTCGAGCAACTCTGCATCAATTATGCCAACGAGAAGCTGCAGCAGAAGTTTACTCAAGATGTGTTCAAGGCTGTGCAGGAGGAATACGAACGCGAGCAGATCACGTGGGCTCACATCGCGTATGCGGACAACAGTGAGACTCTTGCTCTGATCGAAGGTCGCATGGGTGTATTAGCTCTTCTGAACGAAGAGATCGTGCGTCCTCGTGGCAATGAAGAAGGCTTTGTGAGTAAGCTTTCAGGCGCTTATCTGAAGCAGAAGAAGCTGATCGAGTTCCCACGTATCTCCAAGACGCAGTTCGCTATCCACCACTATGCCGGTACAGTCAAGTATGAGGCTATGGGGTTCTTGGAGAAGCACAAGGACGCTCTACTATCGGACTTGTCGGATTTGATGTGTGGCAGTCATGAAGCATTCCCTCAAATGCTATTCAAGGTTAGAGCAGAGGTTGAAGCGTCAGCTGCTGCAGAGTTAAAGCGCTCAACGTCGGGACGGAAAACTGGAGCTGGAGGGGACAAGACGGTGGGGATGCAGTTCAAGCAGTCACTCAATTCTCTTATGACCAACATCAACGAGACGAACGTCAACTACATTCGCTGTATCAAGCCTAACAGCAGCAAGAGCTCCACCGCACTTGAGGACAAGATGGTGGCCAACCAGCTTCGTTGTGCTGGTGTCATTGAAGCCGTTTGCATTGCTCGTGTTGGGTACCCGAACCGGCTGCTTCATGCCGAGTTCGCCGAACAATTTGATATCTTTTTGAAGGAGAAGGAGCAGAACCAGCTCCAGGACGAGCCTGAGAAGTACGGTGCTCCTTTCTGCCGAGATTTAGTGAAGCAGTTCAAGCTGGAAATGCCTGAGGAGTATCAGATGGGTGTGACCAAGATCTACCTACAGAAAGGTGTACTGGAGAAGCTGGAGCATGCCAAGGCGCAGAAACTCTTTGCGTATGTGGCTCTCATCCAGGCTCAGTGGCGCGGGATGCGTGCACGCTGTCAGTACTACGAGATGCGCGACGCGTTGATCGAGATCCAGCGCCGTGCGAAGGTTTTCGTTACGAGATGTCGCTTTATCCGAGCGAGACTCGCGATTGCTTTGATCCAGCGCGTGTACCGTGGACACGTCGGACGCTGCGAGTTCCACGCGGTGCTGTGTGAGCACTGCGCGCTTGAGATTCAACGCGTGTGGCGTGGACATCAGGGACGCAAGATTCACTTCGCTGCACTGTGTGAGGTTCGTGCCAAGCAGATCCAGTGCATGTGGCGTGGCCACAAGGGGCGTCAGATCTTCCACGCTGTGATGTGTCAGACCCGAGCTGTGCGTCTGCAGTGCTTCGCTCGTCAATATCTGGCTCGCCAGGAGTTGTACAGACGACGCGCTGCGTACATTGCGAAGCTCGAGAGAGAGGAGCGCGAACGCGTTGAACGGGAGCTGGAGGAGGCGAGACAGCGCAAGCTGGCGGAGGAACGTGAAAGACAACGTAAGCTGCAGGAAGAGCTGGCCAGACTGGAAGAAGAGCGTCGACTAGAGGAGCAACGCAGGCTCGAAATGCTTCGACAAGAGAGCGCGCTGGTCATCCAGACGCACGTTCGCGGGTACTTTGCTCGGTGTGTATTTGCCGAGATGGTGCAGGAAGCTGAGGAGGAAGAGCGACGTCGTCGAGAAGAAGAAGAAGAGCGAGAACGAATCCGTTTACAGCGCGAACACGACGAGCGTGAAGCTCAACGCCTCGCAGCGGAGGAGGCGGCGCGTGAGAAGCAGAGATTGGCGGAGGAACGCAAGCGCAAGGCGATCGCCATGCGTCTGCGGCGTGAGAAAGCGGTCACAGCCATACAGCGTCTGGTTCGTGGCTTCTTGGCTAGGAAGCAGGTTGAACTGATGAAGGAAGAGATCCGACAGAAGGAGGAACAGGCTCGTAGAGAGGAGGAAGAGATGCGACGGAAGGAAGAAGAAGAACGTAGAGAGGAGGAGGCGGCAGCGACGCGATTGCAGAGCATCCAGCGAGGCCGCTTGGCTCGTCAACAGTTCTCCACGTTCAGGATCGAGAAGGCACAGCGCGACGACGAGATCGCCCGAGCTCGTAGGGAACAGGAAGAAGAGATCGCTCGAGCTCGTAAGGAACAAGAGGAGGAGCTCGCTCGAGCTCGTAGAGAACAGGACGACGAGATCGCGCGTGTTCGGGAAGAGAACAGGAGGCTGAAGAAGCAGTTGGCAGAGCTTCAGAAGACCAACAGTGAACTGGAGGCCGTGGTGGCCGAGTACCGATGCGACCGCGACGTGGTCAAGGCCTCCAACAACCTCAAGGAGGTCGAGTTGACGCAGAAGTTGATTGTTCAGCGTAAGGAGCTCGAGTCGACGCGCACTGAGTATTCAACACTGTGCGACTTCCTCGAGAAGACCGGCAGTTCTCGTCGCGCCACGGAACCGGAAGATCTCAACTCGTCCGACAACTCGTCCGACACTTCGTCCAACTATGGGGAAGAGGAGAACGACAACTGGAAAGAGGACCGACCTACCGTCAACGCGTTGGCTGCGTCCTACTATGGCGATGATCGCCCCTCCACCGACATCGCGAAGCTGCTCAGTAGCAGTCAATCGCGTACGTCACGACTAGCGAGCGCCATGCAGCAGCGTCGTCAAAAGGCGAGCCAGGCGGTGCAGCAACGCAAGCAGCAAGCCACGGCCGCCATGCAGCAACGCAAGGAATTGAATGCGCAACGCAAACAGTCGAATCCTCAATCCATGCAGAGTGGCGCGACCACCGTCACGAAGGCCAAAAAGTGGGCTGCCTTCGCTCGGAACAAGAATGCCAAGAATACCAAGAAAGGATCCACCACTCCTATCGAGCCTAACGAGTAAGTGTCTCCCCACATAAGTGTCAAAAAGCTGCAGTGCGCTGGCGGATAGACGTTTACAAGTGTCAGCGCGCTGCACAAGTAGTTAGTATCTATTGCAATTTACCTCGTAATGAGGGGATTTTTGAACAGCGTAACAAGTTTCATGACTTTATTTGGTTTAATAATACTAATAATGTGAGGTGTATTGTGTTACCAATGACTAAGTCACCTGAACTCTAATACCCATGCTCGACTGACTTCGACAGTCACGTCAAGTCTGTCCGCTGCCGGACACTTAAGACTTTTATTTGGTTCCATACCTCTTGGTGCTCTTTGTAGCTCTGCTGTAGTCTCTCACGTTGCGCCATTTGACTCCAGCAGCCTACAGAACTTGGTGTTCAAGCCGTGCGTACGCTCATCAAGCAGCTATAGAAACTTCAAGACAAAATCTTAGCGATTCGGATAGAATCCGGATAGAATACAGATAGTAAGAAAACATGCACATTGTCATTAATGGCGAATTAAAATGGCGATTGAAATGAATCTTGCGTTCAGTATGCCTTATGATACTCAAGACTTAGATTTTTGTACTAAAGGTGTATTAGTAAATATTCTCATATTAGGCATTAAAGGCATAGCACATGAAGCTACAGGTTTAGAGATGGGGTGTTCTAAAGTAAGCTTGGAATAGCTAACACTCTCCTGTACTTCCATCTCCTCGCTAAAGCAGCAGGACCGAGATGCAGCCAATTGAGCGGGCGATCTCGTCGTACATCCATCCCACGCACGCTGGTCTTGTATCGATCGATACTACACTCTACCGCTCGTCTGAAACTTTTGTCACTCTTCAATCGGTCTCGGTCAAGCTCACATCTCCAAAAATCGTTTTGTTGACTCTCCGTGGTCAACTTGAGCATGGTAAGCTACGACCTCGACGTCTACAGCCGCTTCGAGCACCTTTACTCACTAACGAGCACCAATGATTTGCTTATTGCCACAGTCCACCGCGTGTGATTAGCCATACTCTTCCTCATCTTCGACTCCACATACACGACTAGCACATCCACCTGGTCTTGGTAACGCGTTGGTACGTAGTAAAGCCGCGAGTTCCTCGGCGATTGCTGGTCACAAATGAAGACTAATTGTAAACATTTGTGACCGATGACAACAGGAGGCACAACAAATTCGGGAACCGGCAGCCGACATCCGAGTCATCGTGTATAATCCACGGTCGAACTCAGCCTTGGGTTCTGCCCGGGAATGCCTCCATCGTACTGTATCTGATGTCCGGCCCAAATGCAAGAGTGCAGAACACCCCGAGCTCGCCGAGTACAAGACCGGCAACAATCAAGTTCACTACAACAAGCTCCACCTTGTAGAAGATTCAGCAACGTCGACATACAACACGGTCGGGAGCTCGGTCGCCAAGTCTACAGCAAACTACCGCCAGCAAGTACCAAGTCCAGGGCAGCATCCACGCCAAGCAACAGAAGCTGCATCGATCAACAAGGTGATGCCAATGGTCACCAAGTGTACCGGGAACGCTATGTCCACTGTGGTGCTCACAGTAACCTGCAGTAAATAGGGATCAGCAGCACACCGATGCTGTTCGGATCGCTACCGCGGAAGATATGTGCCAGTGCTGTTGACTCCGTAGCCAAGGCTGCACTGGTAGTGCTCTCAACACGTTACCAAGCAAATGCCGTAGGGGTTGAAGCTGCACTAACAGCAATTGAGGACTTGCAACTCGCCAGGTCCATCGTCGCCAACAACATTGCTACCATGCCAGTGCTGAACTATGCTAGCGGAAGTACCCAGCCTCCAGCCCACTGTTGAGCTTTACGTTGTGTTCATACGTACCACAAGTGTTGGTATTGACGATACGGTGGTTCTTAGACGTGAGACTGCGCTCTGCATTGTGATCCATACAAACAGTATGGGAACCTCGACGCTGTGCGGCTAGATTGCCGAGCGTACACCCAACACCGTGGAAAAGCGGACTTGAAAGCGGAGCCTTTGGCTGTTGCAGCTCGTATCTCCTGCGCTTGGCAAAGCTTCTGTCTCTGGTACGAGGTG
Source organism: Phytophthora tentaculata (assembly GCA_033557915.1). Lineage (NCBI taxonomy): Eukaryota > Oomycota > Peronosporomycetes > Peronosporales > Peronosporaceae > Phytophthora > Phytophthora tentaculata. Next base: position 1,972,972 of record JAUCEA010000009.1, read on the forward strand.
GACGAATGCACAAAGGAAAAGATACCGCGTGTGTCGTGGTTTTTGTCGCTGGTGAAGATTTCTAGCCAGGCTCTGTTAGTCTGCTGGTGACGTATCTTTCAGTGTGATCAGGACGATTTACCACCCTGAAACTTATCCGGACGAACAAGCTGAGACGAGCGCGATTTGACTAATCTCGTCATGGTGACAAATCATGTTGCGTTATCTGGCTGCTTTTGAAGATCACGTCACCGTGGCTGCGTCACGCCAGCTGCACGCACTCGCACAAGAGATCAAGTCGGTGCTGAGGTGCACTGGCAAGGCGGATCTATGCCCGATTTTTTACATGACAGTATGAGAGTTGTGTTGATTTGGCAGTGTAATGCATCTTTCTTTGAGATTTGGAGGTGTTTGTGGAATTGCTAGATAGTTTTATTGTGCTTCTTAGCCCCTTTGGAACCACGCGAAAATCACAATATTTTGTGACAAATTGAGCTCTTAGCCCGATTGTGTTTTACTATTAATAACTTATTGCAATTCCAAACATACCCCCAATCAGGAAGTATAATATTGCATTTTTTAACTCTGACCAAATGTATTAAGGTACCGGAAATGGCCTTTTTTTTCGACAACGGTCGAAAAAGATATCTTTAAATATTTTTGGATGCAGTCAAATTTGGTCCAACATGCATGCTATTAGTGAGCCATTAACAATGGTCGTGCTCTTAGGTTCTGAATCACAGCGGAAAAAAAATTATCGACGTTCCAATGATGGCACTGGCCGCCAGAAAGGTTGATATGGCCTCAATTTTTTTGATGCGGCGTTTCTTTGTGCATTTGCAATTCGACGTAATACTTCGATCTCCTTCGGTTTCGAAGCAATCGTTCGATTGCAATCCGTAACCTTAGGCTAAACCCGAGTAGTCTAAATAGGTCTTAAAAGTCCTGTAAACCACTTTGCATGGAAGTCAACAGCGAACCCTGTATTGATGCGTAATGAATGTTATTTAAACATACCTATTGTCTGGAAGAGGGGCTATTATAGTGGGATCTACCGAGTTGGAGCTGTGTAGCCTAATACGTAACCTGACCGTGGTACTTATCGCTACAATGTAGCGACAGCAGGAGGAACTAAGTTGCTGTTGAGTCAAGGTCTCAGGCAGGAGCTATCTTGGTCGGATTGAGGCTGATTTCGGACTGGAGACGCAGCAATAAAAGTCTATCTGACACTAGTTCTAGAGTATAGCCCTGTTTATTATGATTTTATCTTAAGATACTACGTGTTGAGCCTACTTGCTCACGACCAAAATCGATATCTGCGATTTTAATGTGAAGGGCGGTACGAAAAACGGTACCCTTAAGTCAGTCGGTCTGAGTTAAAATACAATCACGTGGGATTTATCGTGGTTCCAAACACGTGCCCACCGATTGCAATTACCCGCCAAAAACACAATTTGAAAAATCCTGCTCCGAGCCAAATCTTTTTATCGTGAAAAGGAAAGCGGGGGGGGGGGGGGGGGGCACTAAGTTTGTCATACAAGCGATGATCGATCAAGCACGAGGTGACAAGCGATCCGACTCTGGGTTCAAGAAAGAAGCTTGGATGTCAGTCACGAAGGTAATCAATGACAAGTTCGGGGTCGAGTTGCCCAAGCAGCAAGTCAAGAGTCGACTACAAACAGTACGAACTCAGCAGTTGATTGAAGATGCATCCATTCTAATTCGTTTGTTTGGTGGTGACTAGCTGAAAGGAAAGTACACGGTACTCTCTGGTATTCTATCAGCGTCCGGATTCGGTTGGGATCCTGCGTGAAATGTGCTGCTCGTTCACGCTGGTGTTTGGGAGGAAAGCGTAAAGTTACAAGGCTATTTACTTATATAGCGTTATTGTACCAGATCCATGTTAACTCAGTGCTTTAAAATTGATAGAGCCACCCGAAAATGCGTGGACTATCGCCGCACACCGCTACCTTTCTATGATGAGTTTGTGGAGCTGTTTGAAGGGGCCTACGCAACGGGCGAGCATGCGATAACGTCGGACGAACCAAGTCCGAACGAGTCATCACCTACCCAAACACACCAACGGTGACTTTGCCTTTGGCTTCAGCACTCCCGTCAGACAGAGCTCCCAGTGAGGCAGCAGATACTGTCTCATCAACAGCACCGTCGACGGATCCTACTGGTCAGCCCCAAGCCTCATGCCCTCGCGACGCTGGTCCAACTAGTAACAAACGCAGTCGTGAAAGCGATGGAGTCATTGTTGCCGATGCAATCAAAAAGATTGCCAGCGAGATGCACGACCGCAACGCGCGTCTAAAAACCATTTCACCCTCACATAACGCAGTGAAGATTCTTCAGAAGGCATATACCGATCGCTTCGCAGCCGCCAAGATGGCAGAAGCGTTCGATATAACGCTTGACGAGCGTAAGGCAAAGCTTTTCGTTGCCATGGAAGAGGGCAAAGTGCATGGCATTTGGTTGAATAACCAGTTACAACCGACTGAGTGATTTTTCAGTTGATGCCCCGGTACATTATTCCGGTAAGGTGTCAAGCTAGCATATATACTTTTCTGATTGAAACTCTACTTCATTATTTCTCCTACTAAATTCTATGATGGCTGCGATGAATAGCTTGCGTAGTAATGCCACATAGCTTTTGCCAAACGGTCACATAGTTTTTTTTGCTTCTGCGTCTGATGCAACACCACTAGAATTGGTTTCGTCACTAGCTCTATCTCGATCAATCTCTCCGACGTCTTCACCGTCAAGCACGCTGTCTGAATCGTCTTCTGGAGGCGGGTGTAATTGTGCAGAATGCAACATGCGAGCACAATTTTCGCTTGAACCCTGGTGCTTGTTGCAAAAAATAGGGATTTGGCGCTTCAAAATTCCAAAAATCCATTCGACAACGTTGCGTGCTTTAGCGTGGCGAAGATTGTAGAGTTCTTTATAATCTTTGGGCCTGAAAATATTGTGGTATAAACCTTTAACACTTACTAATGTATCATATCTTACAACGTACCGCTCGTTTGTCTTGCCCCACTCGCGGAGGTGAAAACGCACGCCACGATAAGGAGTCATCATTTCCATTGAAAAACCATACCCGGCGTCTCCCAAATCTAACAATCCTGGATGAGTACAAAAGCCTTTTCGGCGAGCGTCCGCCAGTACTATCGAATCCGATGCTGATTCTACAGAAGCGCAACAAAGATAAGCATTCTAAATTTTTAATTAATTGATCAATGACAGATAAAAAAAGTAAAAACCAACCTTCCCACCCTGCTATGACAAACGCAAAATACATATCAAATATGCAGGCTCTGACTCAGCCTTCCTGTACGATCGCGATAGGGTTTTGCATCGCTCAGTAACAAACGCTGGGATGTGCGTGCTGTCGAATGCGAGTCGGCAATTTGCAAACTGTTCAGCAAATTGTGGGTTTCTAGCTAGTTCCGGGGAAGCAGTCGTCGACTGAACGATATACTGTGGTGCCAGCGAGCAGATAACATCCAACACAGCATGAAAGTGCCTGTTACCAAGTAAATTGTGTTGTAAGAGCGTTAAATACAGTATAATTCCCCCGACTTACCTGTGAGCGGTCTCACCACTGCGTTGGATCTTTCCAGAATGTCGTCGTTCGAAGCTTTCCGTGACAAACAATATAGGAACATACCGACTCTTTTGCTGGTCTCGACCCGAGGCCAAGGCGAGAGAGGCGCCGCGGCGTCCACAACTGTACACAGATGTCGAAAGACTCCCTTAGCCATTCGGAAGCTGTTAAAGATGCGCGTGGGGTTTCCTTTCTCGAGCTCTGCAATCCAAGCTGCACCTGTCAGCACTGACGTCCTACACGGCTACTTGCAGAAGCGTAGTAAGCAACTGTGAAGGTAACTATGTTAGCAACCTGTTCTTGCTCTTCATTGCTGCTGATGTCGTGCTCTGCCATTTTCTGCTCCAACTGAAGTATCCGCTTTTGTACCCACACGGATCGAGGGGATCGTGATTTTGTGTGTGTGCGTTTGTACCGCGCTGGTTGCAATAAAAAAAATACAATCTGTTCAGAATTGCATTGTTAACCTTCGGTGCCAAATGCACCCAAAACACAATTTAGAAGGACCAACTAAAAATTTCAAAACGATGTTTTTTGAGATCTGGTTTTCACGTGATTCCAAAGGGCCCTAAGTCTTTTACAAGCTACGTTCATGGGATGAAGCAGCTAGAATGGAGGGAATAGCGGTTCCTATGCCTTGCATATCGCGCTTGAAGACGTCAGAAGTCTCATTAGCCTCGTACTTGTGTGTGAACCTTGTCACAGCGTACACCTTGCTTGGTAATCGGGGCCATGAACGCGGACGAGCTTGGAAATACTGAAGTGAGTTGAGAAAAATGACGCAGTTTTCACGCGTGTGAACAGCGGCGGCAGCAGAATCCCGTCGCAAGTATACCGATTCCGACTTTTAGCACCAGTCAGCTCTCTGCATTGTATCTGCTCTTTTGGAAAGCAAACACTGCTGTCTCTTTATGCTCTTGAATTCAAGTTGAAAGCGTATCGACAGCGCCGATTCGGCAGTTAATTCTCGCTGTGTTGCCTCGATTTGGTCGAGTACGGCTGGGGTTGCAACTTGCAAGATCTCCATCAGACTATCAGCCATGAACATCTTGTTAATGCTTGCGAATGCGCACCGCAGAGTCTGCATCTGCTTCATGTCTGGGCAACACTGTTCGACTGCTAGGTGTATTGGATTTCTGTTGATGAACTGCAATGTACCAATGTTGTCTGTGGTGCTGGCCATTGCTGGCACCTCTACATCCAAAGTCAGATGTAAGATCGACGATGATTATGCCCACCAACGGTTGTTTTAGTTTGTCTAACGAGGTTCTCTGAAATGCTGGTGATAAACATGCAAGCTTTTTCGTACTTTGAAAGTACTACGTATATAGTATATACTACGACTCGTAGTGGGTTTCTTATACGTTAGCGAGCTGCGAGGGAGGCTGCGTGTCGGATTGCGAGTAGCGCTAGCGCGCTGTCTTCGATCAAAGCACCAACTTGCTTACAGACATGAAGCGGAGATAGCAGTCCAGAATAACACGCTTAAACAATTTGTGGCATAGATGTTATATACTCGTGACTTTCGATACTGTAATCCACGAGTTGAAAATATGTCGATGAACACTAGTACCGAGTAGTATGAAAAATTTTCACCGACATTCGTACCGTACGATTCGTACTGTACAACCCCCTTTTTACTGTAATAAGTCGTGCCTCGCCCGAAGAAGCTCTAAAACTGACAAAATTTAAGCACTATGAGCTTCGAAGGTTGGAAAAATTTCTGTAGCGAATCAGTACCAGCGCCTGCTTCGTAGGCGCAGCGCTTTGAACTGCATGCCCACTTTCTAGAATAGTAAATTTACTTACTTATGTACAAACAAACAGCGAGAGAAGAAGTGTATAATCATGTTCTTATCACAAGAGCTCAGTGTCTAACTAAACATACTATATCAGCTGCCACTTTGTTTCTATGCTCCCACAGTAAGTCCGTGTGGTTACTAACTGATATTTACTTTTTCGAGCTCATATTCCAGTTCTGTAACCAATAAATTCAATGAAGCTAACCGAGGGGCTGATCGCCACTTATGCACTTGCTGGGACCAGGATAATCTTGGCTTATTTCATGTATACCACCCGCTCGGTTCTCTTGCAGACGCTAAGACTATTGTACTTCGAAGTACGGATTGCCGAGATATTCAAAATCTCCGACACCTTCTTGCAACATTATGTAATACCCAATCTGGACGACACATGCAACATTCAGTTAGTCTATCTTTTGCGCTCAGGTATTAACCCATTTAACCCTTTTAACCCTTTAGCTACGTCCTCGCATTATTCGAAGTTTCTAAGAAGTCTCTCTTTCCAGCCGGCACATCAACATTGTTTTAGACAGCAATTTAAGAATCCACAAAATAACACCTCGAATCGCATCCCTCCTCACCTCTGAATAAATTTCAGAGAATACGGTACTACAGTAAAATATTACTAATACCATCGTGTTTTGTTTTTAGCGAAGTATTACTATAATAATTCTTGCCGGCTCATCTCGAAAAACGCAAGTTGAATCGCGAGATGAAGAAGAAGGCGACAGCTACTATGGCTGAAAATGCTTGGCGTTTACGGTTATACAACTGGAAAAATACCATCTCTCGCCATGAAACACCACCTGCTATTAGTATCACCGGGCCCGAGTTGGATCGGATGTGGAGAACTTGTGCGTCGCTGAGAAGCATGGATCCCGCCATGCCGTGGACATGCTGCGCTGATATCCTACACATCAAGCGCGGGTCGATCCAGAAGTTAGCCCCCATTGACATCATCATCTTTGCCAACCTTTATGAGACTCTTCTTTCGACATCTTGTTCATCGTCTCGCTTACGCTTGGATCCAGCAGTCACTTGAGGGCGTCGAGGGCACCGCGCGATAGAATTAGACCGAAGCGTCGACGAATCTCCAGACGTATGTGAATCCGGCGGTGCAGGAGGCTGAGCAATCAGTGGACCGGGTTAGACAGGACGTAAGAGTTGCTCATCGATGCCGTTTGCTAGCATGCGTTAATCATTCCATCGCGTCTTTAAACTGCTCTGTGACTGTGCTGGCGACGCCAGCTCGTGTAGAGTTGCTGGATCGGCCCGCGCTTGATATATAGGATATCAGCGCAGCATGTCCACGGCATGGCGGGATCCATGCTTCTCAGCGACGCACAGGTTCTCCACATCCGATCCAACTCGGGCCCGGTAATACTAGTAGCCGGTGGTGTTTCATGGCGAGAGATGGTATTTTTCCAGTTGTATAACCGTAAAAGCCAAGCATTTTCAGCCATAGTAGTTGTCGCCTTCTTCTTCATCTCGCGTTTCTCGAGATGAGATCCATGGCGAATTCGGAAATGAGAAACTTTGAAAGGGGTCTCAAATGCGCCGCACGTTGAATTCGACGTGGCGAATATGAGAGAGTGCTCTGGGAGAGGGCTCCGGAAAAGACTGCGATTTTTCCAACTGTAAGTTGCTGCGTGAATCGGTCTCGTGTTTATAGTATAATATACTATTGTTTCCATATTATGGAAACGATTCGTAGTTGTCTGAATTTTATAATTGTCTATACTGTTGACTTCATAAAGAGGAATATTAATGTTTTGTCTCTTGTCAACAGAATCAATTGGTATTGAGGTCACAAACGCAAATTTCCGGTTAACCATTCCCATCCGAAAGGTCTTCTGCAAGTTTCCGATAACCGTACGAACCGTGTCGTGGCTGGACCGGAAATAGCGTCCAGTTAGTCGAAATTTACGTGAAATTCATGTTTAGAGTTCAAATAAGCTAAAAATGGTTTCTTTATCAGTAATTACGCTCTGAATAAGCTATCAGACACCCCAGAAGAACGAGAAGTAACCAAAACGTTTGATAAAGGAAGCGAGCGACAAAAACATAGGTCGTCTGCGTCTTGCACTGGGAATACGAGTACAGTTTTTGTGGAATTTGTCTCTCTGTTGAAACTTTTTGTACCTGCATGAGACATTGGCTGTTGAATAAACTGGTTGTTCCATTTCCTTTTCTTACGTGTTAACCTGTTGCTGAAAGGTCAATACTGCCCATTTAAAAAGATGTTGTGGAAACCATCTTGTTCAGGCGTAGCGAAGCAAGCGAAAGGATTTCCGGTGTCTATATCAACCATCAATTGCCACATCAATAAAACAAGGGGCGCACCACTGGACAATTCGTGTCTGGATTTTATAGATATTAATAAACCAGCGCTATGTATTCTTTCTTTTAAATACAATTTCCTAAAGTATTCTATCTGATCCACAGAAACTGTGTCGGCAGCACAAACTGCTTTCTAGGGCGTCCTATAATCTTGCGTGTTCACAAGTATTCGTCTACGCTTGATCAATTTGAAGACTGTTGTCAACAATTTTTGCATCAAAAGAATAAAAAACAAAATGCGTGGAATTGCGTAAACATTTGAGCGCGGCCAGCAGACACCGGTAGAATAAGACGACCAAGACCCTCAGTGGACTGGGGAGCGGTCAGTTCATATCTACAATGCCTACCTTTTTTATCTATCCCTGACTCTAGTTCTGGTAGATTACATGAAGCGAAAACAAACAACAGCAAAGACCGGGAAATTTCTCGTCAACAATATGCACGAATTCATCATACGTTTTGCAGTTAAAAAAAATCTTTTTTTTGAGGTGACACGAATGTTGACCCAGGCTACATTACGCTTTTCGATCTACACAGTACCGTGGAATTAATCCGGTGTGGGTTGTCCATACCTCTATGAGGCATTCCCAGTATAAATCTGCAGTACAAATGCTCATTCTCGGGTAAACTCGGTCAACCAAACCAACCGATCCGGCTACCCGTACCTGTCCGATAACCAGTCGGGCAAACTTTCGGTTAACCATACCCGTCCGTGGTTACGATTAAAACTTACCCGAAAGGTTACGGCTAACCTAGGAGCTCTTCCAACCATGCCACACACCAAACCTGAACGCAAATATCGTGAGGTATTAATAGGCTGATGACGAGCACGTTGAAGCTGACTCTTCGAACCCATTACAGCTCCATGGATAAGACAGCTTTTCGTCGAAGCGCTGCTCGACTGGACGACCACTTCACACCAAAGGCAATTCTGAGAAATGCCAACGCCAGAACTCGCCCACGCGACGAAAATAACGCCTACATGGGAGCTCCGAATGCTATTCTATCGCGCTTGGCAGCGCGAGCGCAATGGTCGCCGAGTTACTTACGATGGCTAATGAATCACCACCTCCAAGAGTGTGCGAGGAAATGAATCATTTGCCTAGAACTCTCACGACGCTGCTTGAACCACTTTGAAGTGGCTTATAGTATCCAATCCCAATCACCCTAGCTCCGAAATCATGAGGAGCTGGCGCTTCGGATTCATTCATGGCGTGCTTTTCAGTCGTAGTGACGTGCGCCTAGGAACCTGAGGCAAAAACCTACACAAGGGTTTCTCGCAATGGCGCAAGGCATACAAATTTCCATACAAATAACGGCTGTTTTCGGTTAGCAGAACCCGACATTTTCGAGCATGCAACCTCGAGTTCAGAGTCTACAACCTGACTCCATTCTTGCAATTGCGCAGCGTCCTAGGCACTAGAAACTTTACCTTCACAGCTTTTCTCCACTCTCAAAACTTCTCACTGCTGTCGCGTTCACTCTCCATCATGCTCCGCCTCGGACGATCAGCAGCCTCGGAAGTCTCCTCCCTCCGCAATAGTCTGCAGCTTCAACTGGAGCAACGCGGCGCAAGACCATTGCAATGCGCTTATCAGACACAGTCACAAAGCAAACCAGAAACGGGTGCGAATCGTGGCCAGAGTCCGGTTAGCATGGCCGTCATGGGCGCCGCGGCGCTCAGCCTCGGCCTCGAACTGCAGACCGATGGCGTCGCACAAGCCCGAGCTGCAATGGAGCCGGCTGTGCAACTTCAGCGACACAGGTGGCAATTGTTTGATCAGATCGGCTCCGGTGCCTTTGGTGTAGTGCGGCTTGGCATGCACGAGGAATCAGGCGAAGTCGCGGCCGTCAAGATTGTGCCGCTTGAAAATCCCAATGACCAACGCTCGTATCCGGCACTGGAGCGTGAGATCGCAGCCCTAAAGCTTGTAAAAGCGCTCGGAGGACACAATAGCATCATCGATCTGCGCGACGTGTACGTGGAAGGCAGAAAACTCTTCCTAGTGACCGAACTGGCCCGTGGAGGTGAGCTCTTTGAACAGATCGTGGCCTACGGGTCGTTCCCTGAGCTCAAAGCACGAGATGTTGCACGCGAGATGGCAAGTGCGCTTTCATTCTTGCACCGACATGGACTTGTGCACAAGGACGTCAAGCCTGAGAACATCCTCATGAGCGCACGTGTCGTTGACCACAGCAGTGGCGTTTTCCGCAGGAACAACCGCCAGGAGAGCTCTAGCCTAGTCAAGCTTGCAGACTTCGGCAGTGCCGGACCGGCCAGTGCGACTACCAACCTCGAGGACATTGGCACGGCCGCGTACTTGCCGCCCGAGTTGCTGAATTCAGGTGTCTGCACAAGCGCGTGTGATATGTGGGCACTGGGCTGTGTGCTTTATATCATGCTGAGCGGCTCGCACCCGTTCGACCTGGACGGCATGTCGGCAGACAACGAGGTGGAGCAACGCATCAAGTCGGAGCCGATCACCTTTGACTTCAGCGCTTGGGACAACGTGTCGCCCGATGCGAAGGACCTCATTTCCAAGCTGCTGGTGAAGGACGCGACGCTGCGGCTCACGGCAGACCAGATGCTCCAGCACCCTTGGATGAGCGCGAGTGCCGAAGCTACTGCTGTTGGCAGTCTGCGCAGACCTTCGCCTCTACTGGCGGGCCAACAGATCCCAATGAGCCCCGCATAAAACCCTGCGTACATTGAAACACTACAACTACGTATTTAAGCGGTAAAGCGCCATCAAAACCGACCGATGAAAAGAGAAGATTGTAGAAAGAACGAGAAGAAACAGTGTATATATTCCAATAGAGCAAGAGCAATTTAATTCTAAAAGCCGTAGATATTGATTGAGGTGGAATGTATGAAGACAAACCAGGGCAATGAGCAGATGGAGAAGCGCTGCATAAAGCCCAACTATAACGTCTCACTGTTGGTTTCTTATCGCATTATTTAAATGACCACCCCGCACACAACACGCCCGAGAGCACTTCACGAGGTGGAGATACCAAATGCTATCGAATCAAAAACACCAAAAACAACGACACTGCAAAAGCTCAAATGCAGCCACAGAAATATCCACAATGCAAACGGTACACTGTACCATTGATTTCCTCCACCAATGAATCGCACGTTGTGTTTTTACTTGGTTTCAGTAAGAGCTTCAGAACCCCGCCAGCTTTAATCATCATTTCTAACAGGTCCTGCAATCGGTTGGCCAGGCGTTCACCATGTTCAGCTCCAATAGTAGCGCTCCATTTTGACATTTCCCGGTTGAAAAAGAAGAGCAAGAATGGGTCGTGTTATCCGTGGTCAGCGTAAGGGTGCTGGCTCCATCTTCAAGTCGCACACGCACCTGCGTAAGGGGCCCGCCGCCTTCCGCGCTCTCGACTTCGTTGAGCGCACGGGCTACATCAAGGGTGTCATCAAGGAGATCATCCACGACTCTGGCCGTGGTGCTCCCCTGGCAAAGGTGACGTACCGTGACCCATACCGTTTCCAGCTCAAGCACGAGCTGCTGATCGCGGCTGAGGGCATGTACACGGGTATGTTCATCTACTCTGGCCCCAAGGCCTCGCTCGCCGTTGGCAACACCCTGCCCCTCTCGGCCCTGCCGGAAGGTACCATCGTGTGCAACGTCGAGGCCAAGGTCGGGGACCGCGGCTCGTTCGCCCGTGCTTCGGGTGACTACGCCGTCATTGTGACCCACGACGAGGACAAGGGCAAGACCAAGCTGCGTCTGCCTTCGGGCTCCAAGAAGACCGTCCCTTCGGCGTAAGTTGCTGCTTCATTACTATCGAGACAATGGTTCGATGATTCCATTTTGGGATGTCGAGGCACGGCGGTGTCGCTCTCCTTATCCCCCAATAAGGAGACGACACTCGCGCCGCGTTTAGTGTTCGTTGAACGTTGACGCGTGTGTGTGCTATCCATCATTCTTTCCCGCCATGTGCGGTGTGTAAGTATGTTGCTGGGTTGAGAAATTGTCACTCGATATCGGAGGGGATGCTATTTTGGAACTATTTTGACTGACTTTTGTGCTCGCTTATTGGAAATTGATCATCAGGTGCCGTGCCATGGTTGGTGTTGTCGCTGGCGGAGGCCGTACCGACAAGCCCATCCTTAAGGCTGGCCGTGCCTTCCACAAGTACCGCGTCAAGCGTAACGAGTGGCCTAGGGTGCGTGGTGTTGCCATGAACCCCGTGGAGCACCCCCACGGTGGTGGTAACCACCAGCACATTGGTCACCCGTCGACCGTGCGTCGCGATGCCCCCGCTGGTAAGAAGGTCGGTCTTATTGCCGCCCGCCGTACGGGTCGTCTCCGCGGTATTAAGAAGGTGGAGAAGGACAACTAAGTTGTCTAGCTCTAGCTCACTTCGCAGTTTCTTAACTGCAAAACGGGAATGCCATAATGAAATTGCTTTTCAACCACAAATTGCCTTTCGTTTTTATCCGTACATTAATCGTTCGGCTCTACGTCGTTCAGAAGCTTCTCTTTCGTCACGCTCACGACGCAACTCTAGCATCAAAGACTCTTTTTTGCTGAGCATGGCCTCGCTCTTTTTCTCTTTGTGACGTTTTGACCGTTTGTTGTCTCTACTGAAACGCCGATCCCCTTTTTCAGGAGATGAGGAGCGGTCATAACGGCCCGAATATTTCCTGCGATCACTCCCCTCTGGTCCTTCCTCAGCAATAAAGCTGCGTTTGCGTCTTCCTTTGTCTTCGTCTACAGCAAACAACGGACGCTGCTGCGGACGCATGTGATGCAACGGATCAGCCTCGTCCAGTTCTCTGCAGCAACCGCAACGTCAGCACTGCAACTACTGTATCCTCATTAGTACAACAGCTTCCAACCTCTTTCGTTTGCGTTCCTGTCTCGCAGTCGGCTTCTTCATCGCCCCATCCTCGGTCTGCGCGTACCAGGGCAGTCTTCTGTGTCGTCTCAGCGTATCATCCCCCTCCTTGTGCTTCTTCTTATTGTGCTTGTTGCACTCTTGCGACTCTTCCGCCTGGAAAAAGTTAATATGGTGCTTGGAGACGGATGTTTCCGTCGACAGAAGCTGCTGCGCGCGTCGCTCCTGCTCTAATCGTTGCTCCTTCGCCTCCAGAGCCTGTTGCTGCTCTTCGTGCTCGTGCTCGTCCCGCAGCACGCGCTCGATGTTATCACGCCGCCACACATGCCACTTCTTGTGGGGCAGGATGCGCAACCCACCACCGCCCATATTCGGCAAATAATATTCGCGTCTGAGCTCAAAAAGCTAAACAAGACTTGATTGGTGGAAATTGATTTTGGCAACAGCGCTTCACAAAGCGGTTGAATCGAATCAACTTCTTCTGGAGTATGCAGGAAGGAACATGCAAGAGCTTTTTGGTCGGTGTGCCAAAAGCATCGCCAAATAACTGATACCTTTACATTTCCTTCACCATATTAACTATCGTTCCTTGCTTATTGATGTACTCGAGTGGATGTGGTGGGCAAATAACAGCCTTATACTTTCCACAAACGCAGATGAATAAGTCTCAAACAACGCTATTCCATTCCACGGGATATCATTATTTCGTTCACATGATCTCTTGTCCACGTAGCGATGTCTCTTTCTGCAGCTGGCCCTCTATTCGAGTCACTAACTGAAGCTTACTATCTTGAATAGTGTATGCTTATCGAAATCGAGTCAGATGCGAAGCTACAGTAATTACCACACCGCAAAAGCGATATTTGGAAGAGGTCCAACACACGCATGGGCGGTGCCACCCACAACGACGCCGGCTACGTTATCTGCCCAGAGGACCAGCTCCAAGACGGCCTAAATGAATACATCATCTCCCCTCAAGAGGAGCGCCGAAACTTCTCCATGCTGGAGACAGCATCAGCGTCCTACAGTGACGATGGAGCAAAGTACGAGACTGCGGTGCTGCCGTATCGCCCCAGTTCCGGGTCCGACACAAGCTCCGTGAATTTCACCGACTCTTTAATGGTCGTGGGCAAGCAGCTCCCATCGGGAAGAGCTGTAGCAGCTCTAGATCTCTTCGCGCGCGAGAATATCGGTTTGCTCATCAACTACATCGCTGTCGGCGCAGTCCACGGACTGTTCCAAGCTTTGATATATCCGTATTTGAACGTGTATCTCAATATGGACGACTACTTGGCCTACTCTGCAGAGCGATGGCTAGCCGTTCCCTGGCTACTCAAAGTCTTCTTCGCAATGCTGTCGGATGGAGTCCCAATCAAAGGTTCTCGTCGACGAGCGTATATGCTGATCGGATGGATAATTTGCCTGTTCTTTTCGTTCATCTTGGCTGTACTGCCGTCTAAGACGCCTTACTTGACGGACAGAGTTGTGACCAATAGTGCTGCTGCAGAAGCTGGCAACAAGTATGTAGCAATGTTCGTTATTGCAACATTTGGTTATGTTTTGGCCGATACTGCGAGTGACGGAATGTTGGTGGAATTTGCACAACTACATCAGGCAAGCGAGCAACAGCAGATGCAATTCCACCACCAACAGAGAGAACTTGAGGGTGACATTAACCCATTACCGATGCCTCCTCCGCAAGCTTCAGGACCGACTTATGTTGTCATGACGCTTTTTGCAGCACGATATCTCGCGCAGTTTTTCATGATGTTCTTCGTGTCACTTATGTGCAATAGCAATTCCTACGGAGGTACATTCGGATGGGGAGCTACAGTCAACAGTATGATGATAATTACCATCCTGATATCGGTTTTGACAATCGCAGCAACGTGGTTCTTGCTGCTGGAAGATGAAAACCCTGCAGGTTACAACGTTCGCATCTTAACGCTGCGCGAGTGGAAAGCTACTGCGTACAAGTTGTTCCATCAACGCGCGATCGTTCAGTTGATGGCGTACATGTTCCTTTCGCGTCTGTGCTTTACGTACTACGCTACATCTGCCAAGGCTATCTACGAGTACTGGGTACCGGCAGGGACGTTGATGACCAACATTTTCTCAAGCTTGAATGCTGCGGTGTTTGCGATAGCAGCGCTACTGATTGGACATGGACCTACGATGCGGATCTTAAAGAAGCTTGGCTGGCGACAAACTGTTGCTGGCTCAGTGGTGATCACCGCCGGACTCGTTCTCGTTGTGGCTCTTTTCACAGTGTACAACTTGATACGCGTCGCTTGGTTAACACTATTTGTTGAGCAGATCATTGCTATGATCGAGGCGCTCGCGTATTTTATGGCTCTTCTCGCTGCAGTGGCAGTAGCTGAGCCTGGACTTGAGTGCACATCGTTCAGTTTGATGATTACGATGGGAAATTTCGCTGTTCCGCTCGCTATTTCGCTGTCTCAAGCCATCGGAGAACATTTTGACGTTTACGACTCAGAGTATGAAGCAGACTCGAGTCACGCACGAGCTCAGGCCATGTATTGTTTCCTCGTTGCGGTAGTAATTCGAGCGTTACATGTTATGCTGTTGCCTCTACTCCCCGATTGTGCTGAGGCTGCACGTGCCTTGAAGCTCTCTCGCTTCACGGGAAGGAAAGGCTCGGTGATCGTGATCGCAGCTACTGTATGTGCGGGATTCATGGTTTTCTGGGCTCTACTCACGACGACACTTTCGTCGTTTGAACGGACTTCTTGCCTTAATGTAGCTGGTGGAGATGGCTGCTAGCAAGATTTATTCACAGTCTTCAACGACTGTATTTCATCCTCATTTCACTGCTTTATTGGTATAAGAGGAGTTTGCATATTGCGCTACTGTACACAACGTCGCTATTTTCGATGATTTTTTGTACTGAAAGGATATGAACGTGCAATAGAACAATGAAGCTGTGGTCGATCAACCACTCAGCCTGAGCATTTACGACGTCGCGCGTACTTGGAAGACCAATCAGGCTCAGAAAGCACTGGGGCAAACCGCGATGGTAGTTTTTTCACTGCATTTGTTTTAATTAAGTGGCATTGGAAATGATGTTCGATTATACGTACTACTACTGTACAGTACCGTTTTACCAGCACCGGAATCTGTGTTTCCAGTGCAATCGTCATTTCGTGAGCTTAACCCGGTAGCGTACGTCAAGATGATCATAAGATTTTGGCGACGATGGTAAGTGCATACGCATGAAATGAGTAGTGTTCAACTTTAATGACTCGGATTCTACGAAGCGGTCAGCAAAAGGACTCTTTCACATCATACCAACGCAAAAATTCTTTGGCCAATCGCTAAGTAAGTCGACTATTCCAACTACATGCCTAATATTGCATCAAACATCACTTCATTGCGTTGAATGTTACACATCAAACCACCTACTGCTTGTCTAAGCTCGAGCTCAGTGTGTCTGCAATGGCCTGGATCCAGAACGCAGCGGCCTTGGCTCCAGGGTCAGGGATGCCGGCACCAAACTCTTCTCCGACGTATCCAGCGCGACCAAATGCTTGCTTGGTAGAGATCCGAGCCGTAGCGTCAGCACCGTCCTGAGCAGCCTTGGCAGCAGCCATCGCCAGCTCAGCACCGGTCTTTGAATTGGGGTTGTCAAGAGCACGAAGCGAGGGAACCAGAGTGTCCACCATAGTGCGAGAGCCTTCCTTGGCGCCGCCATACTTCTGAACTGCAGCGATACCAGCACGGAAAGCGCCAACCCACGCTGCAGCGTCAGCTTCCTTGCAGTTCTCAAGGTGTAGCGAGCCAGCAGTCAAGAAAATGACATACAACACGCCTGAAGTGCCGCCCGCGCTGCGTCCCACCGAGTCAGCAAGAACACGCAGAGTCTGCGTAGCGTCGTTCAGTGGATAGTGAGCCTTTAGATCAGCCAGGACGGCCTCAGCGGCGTTCTTGAACGTCGTGCCGCAGTCTCCATCGCCCACTTTAGTGTCCCAGTGTGTCAATTGCGGTTCATTCTTGATCAAAGTTTCACACACTGCTCGAAGGCATTTCTCGAGTAAAAGTCCCTTGTTCGAGAGCTCAGCTGGGCGCTCAAACGTCTGACTTTGAGCTGGAATTTCCGCCTGGATGAACGGTCCAGAGATCGTTGATTGCGAGAGATCGAATGGTGAATACGTCCACGCTGGAGCTGAAGTTGGCGCATCGAAGAGTGTGAGCATATCAGCGTCACCGTTGGAACTCCACAGGGAAAGCGAGAAGCCAGCCATATCTAACGCTGTCATGAAGGAACCGACCATCACTCTTTCAGGTTCAATGCCCTTGGCTTTAAGAGCCTCCACGGCGTACTTGGCTACAACGTACAACTCCATACCTGTCGTAGATCCTAAGTTGTTGACCATAAGCACAGCCTTGCTGCCTTGCTTCAAACCCAATCCCACGGAGGATTGATCTGAGATCTTGTCGACCAACATTCTGCAGAGTGATGGTACATCTTGTTGCTCATAGCTGGCAACACCTGGCTCGCCGTGGATACCCAATCCAACCTCCATCTCATTGTCTCCCCACTCTCTGGACGTATCTTCCTGTCCTGGAAGAGTGCAGGGCTTGATGGCCACCCCCATAGTGCCCAGTTTACTCTCGGAAATCAGGCCGTTCACCATTTTGACGAGAGTTGCCAGATCTTTTCCTTTCTTCGCAGCCGCACCTGCCAATTTGTGCACGAACACAGTGCCGCTGAGTCCGCGGCGTCCTGCATTGGCGCTCACCACGGCCACGTCTTCTCCGATCACAACCATGTCGCATTTAAGACCCTCAGCCTTGGCCTGCTCCACGGCCAGGCCGAAGTTGAGGCGGTCGCCCGTGTAGTTCTTGACGATGACTAGGCAGCCATGCGGGCCTGCGGCCAGACGAATTGCCGTTAGAACCTGCTGCGTGGAGGGTGAGGCGAACACACCACCGCAGACTACTGCGGCCAGCATCCCTTCACCGATGTAACCGGCGTGTGTGGGCTCGTGGCCGCTGCCACCGCCCGAGATGAGCGTCACTTGACGCTCGCGGATGGCCACGTAGTCACGGTGCAGCAGCACGCGCTCGCTCTGCTCCAGCACGAGGTGCGGGTGAGAGAGCGCCATGCCCTCCACCATGTCAGCCACGATGTTGTTGCCATCCCGAACGAGTTGCTTGGCCTTGGACATTGTAGGAGTTTGTTGCTTGTCACTTGGGTTGCGGATTTCTGAGTGACTTGACGCACCTCGAAGTGACTTGACATTTGTATCGGTTCCAACTTGAAGTCAACGTGACTCAATTCGTTGCAATGCAAAACTGCAATGACGCTAACAATTGAGTGAAGTGGAGATCTCTGTATTCATGGGAGCTATGAACTTGCAAAACAAATATTGAACTAGTAGATGGTCTTATCGTAGCTGCAAGTCTTGAGAATATCACTGCCGATGTTAGCGGGTAACCAGTACACGCACTCAGTAGTCACGGACGACGGGACATTGCAACTGTTGCCCACGTACGAGTTTGCCTTCTTGGTAATGACGCTCTGGGTGGACGATGACTGTACACGTACTGTCATCTTGTAATTGCCATAGCTGGCCTTTCGAGCCATACAAAAGTACGGAGAAAACGCATCGACGCTGTCTGTGCTTCGACCCGCGGCAGCGGCAGCTTGACTAAGCGGATATCGACCGACGGCGAGCACGTAGGTGCCTTGGTTAAGCTGCCGGATCAAGTAGGAATCTTCTGCCGAAACAGACCCGTCGGTACGTCCACGACTGAAGTATACGCTGTTGTCGTCTCCAGTATCGTCGTTACTTGCCACGAAGGACAGTGATCCATCCGTGAGCTTCTGGAATAGGCAAATTTGAGGATCAATGTACGCCGAGTCGCAGTCGGCATTCACATCCTTAAATGTCTTGTTATCTGCCGTCTCCATTGACAGCAGATCGATCTCCACGATTGCTGATGATGCAGCAATATTCAACGTGTACTGGTCCACCGTCAGGTAGCTCGACTTGCGGAAAATGGTGCCAGTCACGACCTCTTTCATCACTGGAAGAGCAGCCTCACTGCCCACCCACCACGATGCAGCTTGCATAAGCAACACTGCTACACTCGTTGACCCGAAAACGCCACGCATCTTAGCTTGGAGAGCACGAAAATGTTTGTTGTCGTAGGAGGTGGTAAGAACGACAATGGAAATCCACCCTCGGACGCGATCATGCAGCCTGGACAAAGTCCAAAACGGCCATGCCATCCGTTACTCTCACACTAAAACAGCCACGCTCAGCAACAGATACTAGCTCAACACATTCAACAGAAACCTGGCAGTTGCATGGGATGCAACACCAAAATCTTCGATCATCAAAATAAAAAAAATCAAAGCATGTGGATTCTCAAGTAACGAGTCTGTAAAACCTGATCGCAGCCTCCATTTCAGCCTCTTCCCGCCTAATTGCCGAGCAGGTCGTAGTCGTCGAGCTTGTCGTTGTACTTCATGATAGTCCTCTTGATCTTGGAGCTGTCTACCCACGTGACAAAGTCCTCCATCGGTCGTGTGACCAAAAAGGCCGGGTCAGTCACGACTGTGGGGCCCACGCGGACGTGTCCTTGCTCCACGAACGTCGTGGCTTCCTTGATGCTCTCAGCCATTTTGACGCGCACCATGACAACCGGCAAGCGGCGGCGACAGAAGGCGGAAACGTTGACTTCCTCGGCCTTGAGCAGGCTCTTCTTAGTCTGAATCAGTCCCATATTGTAAAGCTTGTCCAGCAACGCCGTTGTAGTCTTGACGCGGTATGGGTCATTGGCTGGACGCTTTTTGAGTCTCGCTACGACTTTAGAGATGTGCCCCACCAAGCGGTTATACTTGTGGTACTGCTCGCGGTCCGGGATACGATAGCGTCGGATGACCTTAATCTCATGCAGGTTGTTCTCCTTCTTCCATTCCAACAGGTCCACCTTCCTGAGCAGCTTCTGCTCGTGGAACTTGAGTTGGCGACCCATTTTGCAACCTGTCGAGAAAGCAAAAATGGGTACGTAATACAAAACCCAAGTCTAACCGAGTGTACCTGCCATTTTACGTTCAGCACACTATTTCATGTAGTCCACATGACGCTCCCACGACCAACGAATCGTAGCTGCTCGACCAACCGTCTCCTGTCATTTCCAATTAGCGTAACCCTTGTATCATGACGGCTGCGGACGTGGAGAAGAAGAGCAAAAAGAAGAAGCTCAAGGCCTCGGAGGCCGAGGGCAAAGATCTCATCGCCCCGGAGAGCCACACGCCCGCTCTGGACACGAGCAAGTGGCCGCTTCTGCTCAAGAATTACCACCAGCTCAATGTTCGCACTGGGCACTACACGCCCATCGCGTGCAGCTCGTCCCCGCTCAAGCGTAACCTGCAGGACTATGTGCGCTACGGTGTCATCAACCTCGACAAGCCAGCCAACCCTTCATCGCACGAAGTGGTGGCTTGGATCCGCCGTATCTTGCGTGTGGAGAAGACTGGCCACTCCGGAACACTCGATCCCAAGGTCACGGGCTGCCTTATCGTGTGTGTGGACCGCGCCACGCGTCTGGTGAAGGCCCAGCAGGGCGCCGGTAAAGAGTACGTGGCCGTCGTGCGTTTGCACAGCGCCATCGAGAGCCAGGCCAAGCTCGCCCGCGCCATCGAGACCCTCACTGGCGCTCTCTTCCAGCGTCCTCCGCTTATTTCCGCTGTGAAGCGTCAGCTGCGTATCCGTACGATCTACGAGTCAAAGCTCATTGAATACGATGAGGACCGCCACCTGGGTATCTTCCACGTGAGCTGCGAGGCCGGTACCTACATCCGAACGCTGTGTGTGCACTTGGGTCTTGTTCTAGGCGTGGGCGGCCACATGCAGGAGCTGCGTCGTGTGCGCTCCGGTGTGTTGGGCGAGAACGACTCGATGGTCACTATGCACGACGTGCTGGACGCTCAGTTCCAGTACGATACATACAAGGACGAGTCGTACTTGCGTCGTATTGTGCGTCCGCTGGAGGTGCTGCTGACCACGTACAAGCGTATCGTGGTGAAGGACAGCTCGGTGAACGCCATCTGTTACGGCGCCAAGTTCATGCTCCCGGGTCTGCTGCGCTTCGCTGACGACATTGACGTGGGTGAGGAGGTGGTTCTGATGACCACTAAGGGTGAGGCTATTGCTGTCGCTATTGCGCAGATGACTACAGCTGTGATGGCTACATGCGACCACGGCGTTGTGGCTAAGATCAAGCGTGTCATTATGGAGAGGGACACGTACCCGCGTCGCTGGGGCTTGGGACCGATGGCCCAGAAGGTCAAGGGTCTAGTGAAGGAGGGAAAGATCGGCAAATACGGAAAGGTGAACGAGAACACGCCTACGGACGTGTCGGAGCTGTACGGGAAGGACGAGAAGGCTCTTGTGGAGGAGGCTAAGGAGGAGGCTAAGGATGACGAGCAGGACGACGAAGCTCCTAAGAAGAAGCACAAAAAGGAGAAAAAAGAGAAGAAGGAAAAAAAGGAGAAGAAGAAGAAGCACAAGCGTGACGTTGATGAGGCCGAAGTTGCTGAAGCTGGAGAGTCCCCGGAGAAGAAGAAGTCGAAGAAGAAGAAGAAAAAATCCAAGGAGACGAGCGACTCGGAATAGATGACCTCACACGTATGTTTGATAGTGTGACTTTTTCCCCCATGACTACTCTTCCGGACAAAAAGGAGATAGCCTCGTGAAGTCAGCTATGACAGCTTATGAGGACCCGAGTGACTGGTAATTCACTTGAAAGTAATATATATCATGTATGTTTTTTGTTTTAACTTTGTCGAAGTTTTGAGAATAGTCCACCTCTTGTTTTCTTACTAGGCTACGATTGCCGCTTGTGTGCATTAGCAGCTCCAATTTGATCACGAGACGTTCACGTTCTCGTTCTTTTGCTTGAAGTACCAGAATCTGCTGGAAATGTACACGTGCTCGTTTCAATCTCCAAGCCCATTGAATTTTCACAGCACAAGCGAGTTGTTTGGCTCGGAATTGGCTCAGCTTCTCTTCCTCGTACTCCTTCTTACGAGTAGCAATCACACGTGCACGAGTAATCGGGTCTTCGTGCGTGTTATTAGGATGACCACGACGCATGATGCGTCCTGTCACTAAGTCCTCGAAAATATAATCCGGATCGTCTTCACCATGGTTCTCGTTTCTCTTCCGTCTTCTTTGACGTCGCCATTCTTTCTCCAGACTCTCTTCGATCTCCTCTTCGTCACTTTCAATTCGTTCGTAAGTGATGTCGGGGGTGCCTGCTTCAACGATAGCCGAGTTGTCCTCAAAGTCATCCGTAAAAATTTTAGGAGTTCCTTTACCAAAGACAATCGCGCGAGTTTTTCTCCGCCCTTTCGACTTCATGCGTTTAACACGAATGCGTTTCCACCGGTCTGTAAGTTTTGCGATAGGAACTAATTCTGTGATCGCGATACCGTCAAGAACAACGTGAATTAACCCGAAGCGATCCTCAGGAACTTCCACGACGATCGCAGAGTTGACCACTTTCTCGTCTTTACTTGGGAACACTTTGACATAGAGACCATCCTCTGCTGTAAGCTTGTCTTCATGGTCATCGCTTTCACTTGAAGGAGACGGGAGCATAGGCTTAAGTTGAGATAACATGCGTGGGAGGAAGCGTTTGAACGCTCCATCCGTCGTGAAACCCGCGCACGTTTCGTCCTGTCTCGCTATCTCCATGAGCTCGTCGAGGCTGGTTCCTTTCGGTTCACGCCGATAATTTCCAGCAGGGAAGTCTCTCTTCGGGTAAAAATGAAAGGAGATAGCGCACTTCTGAGCGATGCTAGGAGCTACGATCACTTCTCGCCCAGGACGACACCAGCGAGGCAAACTTGTGGCTCGCGTGAAGAGGTAGCGAAAGTAGTTGCGTTGAATCACTGTAGCTGCTTGTCGCCGCTTTCTTAAGAGGTCCTGGAAGGCGTGAAATGCTCGTCGACCATGCCACACGCTCTGAATCAACGTAGCTGAGTCGTACTCCAGTTGAGTTCGAAGCAAGAACTTCCAGTGGAGCTCATCGTTTTCCATGAGGAAGCTTTCAGCTCGACGTAAGCCCAGTAACTCAGCGTCGGATAGAGTTCTAGGAGTTAGAAGAAAGCCAGGTTGAATCCAATGTTTCTGTGAGTTGAGAAACACAGGAGTGCCATCCATGATGGCCTCCGTCCTCGTTGTCATGTGTGACTCGGACAGTTTAGCGATGAATCTACTACGTACAGCTAGCTCTTGCTCCAGTTGCACGAACGTTTGCTGCATTGCCACGAATCGGGTGTGCATTATACGTTGGGCGTCTTTGATCTCGTCGAGCTTTCGTGACAACTCGAAATTGGTCTTGAAAAGCTGCGGAGATGCAGCACCCAACGCAACAGAAGATTTGCGATTATTAGGGGATAGCTTCGACGTAGCTGGTACCGGAGTGTTGTCACCGACGGGATGGCGTAGATACAGGACAAACCAGAGCGCAGGTTTCTCTGGAGCTGTAAGGAGCATATTAGTCAACGCCCGAACGATTTCGTCGATAGCCACGTCGAAATACGCGTCTAAATTGCGCTGAGCTACAAGACCAAGACGAAGCTGGTCTGAGAGCAACTCCCGTTCATGATCTAGATCCTCTTTAAGCTGGACAGAGCACGTGGACAAAAGCACGTTGCTAATGTCGATACTCCAGTTGGATTGCGTGGACGGTTGTTCCCACTCGAGAAACTCATAGTCAATCCTCTTGATACGGCGTTCACGACCCACGAGCTTCAGCTCTTCTTCTAGCACAATTATTCTTCGGATCAGCCGCTTGCTCTCCATCTCGTCCTGCTTGGTATTAAAAAGAGCTTTCTGTATCACTCGTCGCTTCCTGTGCATCTCGAGGATCAAGCTCTCAGATACGGTATTCGGAACATCGTATTCAAGCTTGCACTGCGAAAAACAATAGAAAAGATCAATTCCAATCCAAGCAACCAACACACTTGAACGTACCGCTCGACGTAAGTAGTCTGCCAGCCACGGAAGAGGAGATAGCGGCCTCGCCATCAACAATTCATTCACGCCATCCGAAATGTGTTGAAGCAGTTGCAACACGTCCGGATTGTCCAAATACACTGCATTGGGACGCTTAGCTGCATGCACCCGAGGCAGATGCTTCTCCATCCATCGTTCTCGCCTCTGTTTGCACCGTTTCAACTCACGCTTGTTCAGACGCGGCATATCCCGACACAATTTGAAACTGCACAACGCTTGAGCAAGAAAGTTAGGAATAAGTAATACGATTTTTTTTCTTTTTAAAGCTTCGAGGTACCGGTAATAGTATTAATACATCTATGCGCGAGGATGTACCTCACTATGAAATCTCGAGTATAAGAGAACCATTACATGTAGTAGCAGTAGATGGCCAGATATTCCCCGGCCATGAGCTCCTACCTGTTCCTGTTCCCCTTCAAGGTCTTGTGCGTGAAACCTCGTCCTCACTTTTCAATTTGCTGCTCATTGAGCACTCCACACCGCCACTGAATCATGTCGACAACTAATGTCCTCACGACTTTTTCGACAGCTGGATCTGTCGATCTCTTTGCATCGGTTGGCAATACTCCATTACTGGAGCTTACCACTCTGTCTCGACTAACGGGGTGCAAGCTGTTGGCCAAGTATGCCAATCCAAGCGGGAGCTTCAAGGATCGAGTGGCCAAATCACTTATCCTCGACGCTGAAGAGGGTGGACTGATCAAACCGGGAGGCACGATCATCGAAGCTACTGGAGGCAGCACAGGTATCTCGCTCGCTCTTCTTGGAACCTCTCGGGGCTACAAGACGCTGTTGACGATGCCGGACATCATGGCGAAGGAGAAGATCCACATGATGAAGACCATGGGAGCTGAAGTCCGCGTGCTGCCTCGATGGAAGACAAGCAGAACAACTTCTTCCATGCCGCTCAGCGATTTGCAAAGGAGACGCCGAACGCGTATTGTCCCAACCAGTCGCGAACACTATGAGGGCAGTGCCCTCAACGTTTACACTGTTAGTAAGAGTAAAGCAAAACCTGTACTTCGACATAGCTGTTTGATATGTTATATATTAACGTTTTATGTGCAAAACCTATATAACAGCTATGCTAATTTTGCAGGTTATCGCTTTACTCTACAAACGTTGACCGGGGTCAGGGCACAGCCCCGGAAATCTGGGAACAGGTCGGAGGTGAGATAGACGAATCCGTCGATCTGGGGACGTGAATTAACGTCAACGAACGTTTACTTGATCCTATACTTAAGCATATTCTATATAGAAGTTTTTGTGCGAAATTTGCAGTTTTGAAGAAGTCAACGTAAAGGAACGTTGACCGCAGTCATGTCTAGTGCTTACTGTTGGGCGGAGTTTTCAGGACGGCTGTTGGCTTTTTTCAGGACGATAAATATATACAGTGTAAGTATCAAGTTTGGAGATGCGACAGAAGCATGCAAGGCCGTAACATTGGACTTATAATTGAATGATACCGGTAATCATGCACAGAATGTCGTGAAGATGGAGGCCGCATGATCTCAACTCCAAGTCAAGGTATGTCCTTATATGATATTGCAGAGTTTGCCGGATCAAGCTAGCGCAACACAAAGAGCTAAGGCTAGGATCGCCCTTTATTATCAGGCTGCCTGAATATACGAAGTGCCTGAATCAGGCACTTCGTAAAAATGCTGTGCATTTTCTTCTGTGAATATATTTTGGCTCAAAAACAAAATAGTTCTTGAATTTGATTTTTTTGCGGTTTAGTCGGCTAACTACACTCTAGGTCGCGCGCAGCAGCAACCTCGCCGATGGACCCGTACTCGTAAGAGTGGCCCACACATTTATTGCCTTGGCCGAAAGCACAACTTTCTAATGGGTACTGGATCCGATCGGGAAGCTACGAAGGCATCACATCTACAACTCGGAAATGAAGTTGTAGATTATTGTACGCACCCATTAAGTCCCAAAAGCTGTCATGAACTGAGCAAAGGTGGTCTAGGATTGCCAAATGTTGAAGGACAGCGGATAGAAACTTGATTAGGCAAAGCCTCCAGCGATGTCAGGGCTGTATAATTTATTAAAACAAATAGATAGCCTATTAAGTACCGGACCAATACCAAGTCAAACTTGACATTGCTGAGCTACACTTCATGTTGGGCGTTGCCGCCATCCTACATTTGCACCCCTCCCTCCCTCTCTTTGTGGCAGATGTTAGACTTGCTTCGTTAGCAGTGCTGCTACTGCTATGGCACGTGGCGTTGGTGACTGGCACAACTGGAGGGAAGAAAAGCCCCAACGTTAATTTCTATATAAGCCTCAAAGGAAGCTTGATGGTATTATCGAACTACAACTGATTTTTTTACTGGAAGGGTTTGTCAACTCATTGATACCCACTCACCTTTCTACATCGAAGGTTAATCTCACCCAGCTCTTTTCCCATTTACGAACAGCATCGAAGTAGACACCATACCGCCACTAATTATCTCCTAAGTTCCATTACTAGTTGGAACGACGCATGTTTAGTTGCTCAAATAGCTTTAATGAACAAAGTGCCAAACGTCACCGCTTTGGCAGTCAGGACTGCCATCCTGAGAATTCCGTCCTATTTTCCGTTTCTGCTCATTTATCTTAAAGATTGTATGAATCGTACGAGTCGCTCATCGGAATTTTCAGGATGTCCATCCTGTCAGAGGAACTAGGGCTTCGCGAGGCTGGGATAGGCTAACGTTAACACGGCACTCAGCGATATATTGCATCTATCAGTTTCGACATGGAACAACTCACTCGAGAGCATTTCCACTGTCGTTTAGGACTACCGCAGTTAATCGACGCAGCGTTGGCTAATCTTCTCGAAAGTATGGAGGACTTTGC
Organism: Phytophthora tentaculata; assembly: GCA_033557915.1. NCBI lineage: Eukaryota > Oomycota > Peronosporomycetes > Peronosporales > Peronosporaceae > Phytophthora > Phytophthora tentaculata. The sequence continues at coordinate 1,999,464 of JAUCEA010000009.1, forward strand.
TGGGATCGACCTGGATGCTGGCCCTGGTGTGTTCCAATCTACAATCTTGCTGCACCGGGGCCTCACTTGCTCTACTGAAACGATGCTTTGTGTTCCAACCACTTGGCCTTCCTTCATGAATGACTGTATAAATGTGCCGCATCGTCAGTTACCCATCGAGCATCATAAAAGCAATCAGATCTTTCACCGTCAATCATGCTCGGCTAAGTAGAAGAAAAAAGCGATTGTTATTTTCTGTAATTTGTTATTTCAAATAATCCGTGGAAAAACAAAATTTAAAACATTTTTGTATGATATTATCAAGCCTCTCTGCCAATATATTAGCACTAAGCACGCCAACCTACTTAAAATGTGCTTGCATCGACTTACTAGTAACGACCATCCCACCGCATTAAGGCTTTTGGGGGTCATGTAAGTGCTACGGATGGCTCGGTACTTGTATCGATTTACTAGTAACGACCATCCCATCGCATTATGGACCACCAAATTAATCCTTGTTGGGCTGTCCCTTACAGCACTAAAGCGTTTCCTATCCCAGTATAAATATTACCACTCTCATCCTGTCTTTTCCGGACAATTTAACATCACAAGAATGCCACTGTAACCGTCAAAATTACATCTATCTTGAGAACTATAATATAAACTATGCTAAATGATAGGTTTTGGGTTAACCCTCGTAGAGCGAGGATTTATTCTGTATCGTACAGGATAAGAAAATATTCTAATTTAAGTATACCTTCAAACCTGCGAAAATTATGTTGGTGGAAGCCCTTCGCGCGAAGGTGTCAAGGACTGGACAAAATTTAAACAAAGCCGCAACGAAAGTGAACATAAAATACAGTATGTATCCAACATATGTAGTATTTGTGATCGTCTATTGGCTAATAAATGAGTAAAGTACAGCCACAGCCTTCATTGAAATCAACACCTGGCATTTTTGATACGGCTACGTAAGCTGTTGGCGCCAACCATTGTGGCTCGAATAAGTCAAGCCAAAGCTAAATGCTGAGGAAAATATTGCCCAGTTCCTCCTCACTAATCCGTTAGTTACTGGGCAAATTATTCCGTGTTTCGATGCAATAATAGCTCTAGCTGAAGCTTGCTCTCCTTCCGCAAACACACACACGCATACACACCACCACCATCACCCCAACACCTTTCTGTTAGATAGCTAGCGTCCACGTTTAGAGACAACAAATACACATTATTTCTTTTGAACAAGGCTAAATCATTATAATTCAGAATTAGGATTGGATTACAATGGTTATTCTGTATCACCCTCGCTGACGGCTTTGACCTTAGTCAAAGCGACTCTCTCTCTACCTTGGATGACACCACCCTCGTCGCATTACTGTTCATGCGAATCCTATACGCCGCACAAGTACTATGTGATCGCGTTAGCTATACGACAATATATACAAGCCAGCAAAATCCCTCAGTATTAGTTTACGCACCTTCTAGAAGTTGATACTCGTCGTCAAGGCGTTCCTGGAAGCTCGCTGTACCTATCAGTGGTCCTTACATGCTTGTTAGCGTTCCATCATTATTATTTATCCGTCCAGCGCGCAGCTTCTCACGGGACCAGTTTATTTTTGATGAAGAAGGGAGAGAAAGTGGCTGACACGCGTCCTTGTTGGCTTTTATTAGGATATTTAAACCTGTATGAGATTTATACACGTCTTTCTATCACCGCTGAATAATCCCCGTCTATCTACCCCTCGCCAATCTAACAGGAAAATTCAACTGATCCCACCCTATACAAACTTTTATATGCGACGATTACGTCTGTATCCAAGTTTCCTGAATATATTATTCTGTGAAAAGGCTTATTCGGTATGATACAGAATACCGCTCTAGAGGGGTTAACGCCGTTAACGTCCCCATCATTGACGACGACTCGTCGGGTCGTCGGCAGGGACGTCAGGGACCATCTCCGGAATGTTGACGTTCTTCAAGGAGAAGAACCCTGGCGTGAAGGTGTGGGTCATTGATCCTGCCGAGATCGCGAGCACAGCCTTGTTCATCAATAATGACCGAACTTCGGGGACAATCGAGAATGGCAACGAGATGTTACCTGTCGTTAAAGGATCGTCCATCGCAGAAGGTGTGGCGGCACTCGCTCGCGTCACGAGCAATCTACGCGAAGCGATCATTGACAAAGGCATCACCGGCACCAACCAAGAGATCGTCGACATGGCCTACTTCTTGCTTCGCCACGACGGCATCTTCGTTGGTCCGAGCAGTGCACTGAATGTGCTTGGAGCAGTCAAGATGGCAAAAGAACTGGGACCTGGTCACACCATTGTGACCATCCTCCTGACCGATGGCGGCGCTCGCTATGTAAGCAAGTTGTACAATGAAAAGTGGCTCGAAGACAATAGTTTGTTGCCTCGAGATGCTTCTGTCAAAAAGGATTCGGTGTCACTGGAATTTGCGCGCGAGCTCACGTTTCCGACAACCCTGTAAGGATTGAGGAAGTCATCCATTTGGCAGAAGTAGACGATGTCTTTCGTCGCCGTAACAACCATACCCCATAGTACTTGCAATGAGGTGGTGTTCCACGATGAATCCCCTTTTGAATTTCTTTAAAGAGTCAACACCTCGATATTTTGCAGTGGTTACTCCATTTGCAAAAGATAATGTACCATCACGAGCTCTTTTTGAGACCAAGCGTTACACGGGGTCGCCTTGAACTACCTGCACCTTAGGACCCATCCATCGACCTGTTTAATGGCGGGCCGGAGCCCCCAAGGCCGCTCAACTTTATCAGGCGACATCAGCGTTTTTGTATGTGGAAACCACATCATTAAGGCCCAGGTCATTCAAATTCAATGATGGTGCTCTCTACGACAGCATGCTGTATAATGGAGACTGGTTCTACTGTAGTAACATAGTATGCTGCCACACACAAACAACAGATCTGGAGTTCCCGACAGCCATTTAATTTTTTAATGCTAATATCAAATTCGTTGGAGCCCTATTCTCTCGCCATCTTGACTGCTCCAAGGACGTTTAGCGCAATGCTCGGATCAACGAAAACACCGTCGCGTCAAGAAGTAGGCATGTCGACGATCGGATGATGTATTTGTCAGTGATATTAGCTTCGTAGATTGCCTTCACTGAAGGCCCTCCAGCAAAGGATGACGCTTTCGCAGCCACCCGATTTACTGTTAAGATCCGTTCATCGGATGGCGTTTGACAGAAATACACAATACTCGTGCTGCAATCGAGTTTGGAACAAAGCCCTGGTCCAGTCGCTAAGCCTAGTGTACTTAAAGTACTAAACGCGACCGACCATGATGTTGTACGAATCGAACGCTTCTTGATGTTGTGAATACCCGCAATTGCGCGAGTACTCTTTACTGTGCCGCCTTGGACCAGGAGCAAGCACATCAGTCCAGAACATATCGATTAATCGCCGAAAACAAATGTTATGATAAAGGTGTACAGCGCATAAGCAGTATTTACATAGCGGCCTTCATGAGAGAGAGAAATGGCTCACCTTGTGCTTGCTACGAGCTCAGCTGCGAAGGCGACTTGTTTCTTGCTTCCTCCAGAAGATGATCGTTTTCTTGAACCATGCTTTGAAATTCTTCCATGCTTCAGAGGCGTTCGGCCAATTTGCTGTGGATCTTACTCGCTTCGGTCGTTCTAATCGCCGTAAGCGATGCCATCGAGACTGCAGATAAAGAGAAGGTGACGACTGACCTAATGCACCCACTGGGTGAGGAACGAGATCGTGTTGGGGGGCCATCCTACACTGACCGTGGTACCCGATTGTGATTATCGTTTGACTTTATGATGGCAATTCCAAAATGATACAGCACCATCCAGCTCCCGTAAACACAATAAACGTAAAACTTCGCACTTTTTACGGGGTAAAAAGAAATCGGAGCAACCTTGAAAAAGCTGTCGTTCGCACTAAGGTGGGGCGTCACCCATATTTCCTGCTATTTCTGAATTTGTTTTTACGGAGACTGTGTATACGGTACATTCCTGGACACAATGACCACCAAGTGAGTGCACAACTCAGTCAAAGTTTAGTTGTTAAAGGTGCTGTCATGACACAAGCTCCAAAACTGTGTTGGATGTGCTAATGGTATTGCAAGCGGGTCACCTACAATACACATTTGTCAAGGAAGACTTCAACCTGTGGTGTCTAACGTAAAATAGTGAATAGTGCTTAGAGAGTAGTAGTAAAACCTCTCCTAAATGAACCTTGAGAAATATGATATCCTGTCGTACACGAATTAATGTTGGTCCACCGAGTCCGTTCCCAGATATTACTACCGGTATGGAGTAAACTTGATATTGCTTAAATGACAAACCTGATACGAAATTTTGAGGACAGCAAGTGCTTTTATATTGTAGCCTACGACTACGAAGTGCGTGGAAAAACTTGTGATTAGTAACCAGCAACCAGTAGCCTTGGAATTGTTTGTCGACTGCATTGAGAACCTAAAATATGTATGTACCCTAAAGTTGTAATTAGTCCGGACTAAATTTTAGTCTGGCACAATGGTCAACAAGTTTGTTTGTGGGTGCTCCCTTAACATGTAGGTAGGAAAACTCAAAAAGACAGTAATTCATCTAAACTCTATCGTGTTATATATGAAAATGACCATCATTTTACGTATTCAGGTGGTGCGATACTCCATTGCATTTTCACTGACATGGAGCCGAAATTAGTGGAGGTCTACGTATGTATACATGTAATTACGGCTACATATAGGTGAAGAAGCGTTGAATGACCTGGTGTTTCATAGTCCAACAAATGGTTGCCTATCCATGAGTCCAGGAGAGACTTACATATTTAGATCCATATAGAGGGTTTCAGCTTGATATGCCTGTGTACCCTCGCCGTTAGACCTGCAACGCACAGCGAAGAACATTTGCATTTTCTGCTTCACTAAGCCGGCATGCTTCCTCACCTCGTTCATATACGTGGATATTGTTGCCTTATATAGACCTTTTAACTGTAACAATGGCCTGTTTACGCATGACGACCTGATTAACATGATATGCTGCTATACCTGATAGAGGAGTCGTCCACGGGTAATATCAGGTAGGACAAATTTTACTGTATTCTAATTGGTATTAATACCGGTAGACTGTGCATAATACTTTATCAGGCTGTCTGATTGCTCACCAGCTGATTCATCAGGCATGGGCAATTAATATTTTTTAAGCGGACATTATACCGCCGCTCACCAAAAAACCGGAACCCGGACTAACGGGATCACTAGAGAGATTGTAGAGACAAGAGCAGATTGATTGCGCGCAAATGTCATCTCGATGGCAAACGGTGACGTTATGAGCCGCCGAAGCTTCGGTCGGGAGGAAATGGTAGACACACACGAATGAGAACGCCGCTATTTCACTATACAGTGCATATTGGCACTTTCCTCCTTCAGAACATCACTGCTTAGGGGCAAGTTGACTTGATTAGCTTGGAGAGTTAGACTCGCTGTAGTTCCCCTCCAAATTGGCGCGGTATCTGACGCGGAACGCTGTCTGATTTGTGGCATTCCCACATCGAGGCCTTGATCGTTGAACTTGCCGCGTCTCGAATTATTCCCGACCTGAGTCGAGTGTACACTGTGAAGCACCAACTTGACCGCCGTCCCATCAAGCGAATTTCCAGGTCACTCTTGCCCGCTGCTAAGAGTTCGCATGCTACCCCGATTCGCTGTAAGTGGGTTGAATAGTCCTTTTTCGGTCGGTCCAGGTTAGCAGCTGCTGCCTTGATCAAGTCACTCATGTGTGACCTCTTGATCGTACTTGTTCTCGAGACTGAGGTGAGGAACGGGCCCAGGGCCCTCCCCTCCGAAAACCACTGGGCTCTAATTTGTAGGCACGTCTGAGCTGCCATTACCTGGCATAGCGCGCTGTTGTCGGATTTGTAGTGACGAATCGTGACACCTTGATCAGTTCGATCTCCCTTGTGAGAATCGAATATAATCTCCACTGATACGGCCCTGGGGCTTCAGGTCCGACCCGAGTACCGTGTCTGTCGCGTAGTATCACATTATCGGCGTGAGCCCTGTTCGTCGTTTGCTTCGAATAGTCCGTCCATCCTGGCTTGTTTTGCCCTGGGAAACTCGTCAATCTACAAGGGGAAACCGTAGTCGTTACAGAACGACTCCCAAAACTTGAAGCACTTGCTGTATTTCCCGAGTGTTCCGGTTGCGATTGAGGCTTACTTGAGATGTTCACGTTTTACCTCCACTCGGCGGGCCCACATCGTACCTGGTCATTTCACAATCGTTAGCCTTTGAATATATATCGCACCTTCGAGTCTGCTCCATCTCTCGCCCGTAGGTGTGAGGGGGGAAGTACGGCCGACACTGAGCCTGTCTCAGTGCACATCTTCGCAAGGCCTGCTGCCGGCCTCTAACTTGTGGCACATCTAGTTGACCACACCGGTGATCCATCTTCTCCCGTGGACGACGATATGGCTCCAGGTGCCAGGATCGTCAAACGTGGACTCCGTCTACTGTATCTGCAGTCCTGAATAAGGCTGCTGCATTTCCGTTGCCGTCCTGGACGGGCTCCTTCAGGGAACACAAGGCATTCTCTCATCGGAGCTGTTGAACTCCTTGAATAACTCCATTGGCATTCCTGCAAACTTGTTTTGGAAGACCAGGTCATTCCACCACGTCAGCTCTTCCGAAGGAACTGTGACATCGGTACACTGGGCTTGTTGCTTCTCCTGCAGCGGCTATGAATCTGCGTCAGACGCTTCATGCCAGCCGTCGGACCCGAACACCAATTTTATGTCGTCTCAGTGGCGCTCTTATGTCTTATGGAGGCGATCTCCCATGTCTACCTTAAGGAGGACGATGTAATCTAACCACTGGAAGCTCCAAAGGGCTCCATGTGATCCAGTATAGGCGAAGATTCCGTGCGATGTTAGTGCCGAACAGCTTTGCCGAAGACAGCGAAGAGTCTAGGTGAAATTGTCCACCCAAAAAACGGTCATGCCGGATACGATTCCGTGGGATGAACGCGGCGAACAGCCCCCCCCCCCCCCCCCCCCCCCCCCAAAAAAAAAAAAAAAGCCGAGGCATGACGAAAGTGCGCCGACACATGATGGAAGGCTTTGGCGATATCCGCGACCATGGCGTAGATGCAGTACCATGGGTACCGTCGTTGGAGCTCGAAGGTACGGCGAGCGATCGGTATACATTAGTCCCACGTCGCGTCAGGTGCGGCCTCCGAGGCCTTTTGAGCGTTGAATGACTGTCCGTCAGGGCAGATAAGCTGTGGATGAGGCGACCATCAGGATCGAGTGGCTTGTTTTTCGTCTGGACTGATTTAAAAGCGCTCGAGTGGAACGTAGGGTCCTGGACCAATGTAGCAATCGGGCCCACGATACGTCATCCCTTATCGTGGGGATGGGGCGAGCACCTCGACACTCGGAGTACCAAGCCGTCTTGAGCGATGTTGCACAGCGGGTCGAGACCCGGGTACGAAGAAATATGATCCCTATACAGCCCTGTGCGTAAGGCTGTATGCGGACGGTAATCCGCAGGAGTCTGGTCACGAAACAACTCCACTGTTCCGAAAATTCCAACCGGGGATTCGTCACGAGTGCATCCAGGATGTGAAGGTCGACATCTGAAATCTTGAGTGGCCTGGCCCTGCTGACAGAACGCCGTGTTCCCCGGAAAAGGGCTCCACCGCGAAGTGCAGTCACTTGAAGAGCATCGAAAGCAGACCAGGGAACGTAGCGAGCACGGCTACGAATCCAGAACGACCTAATCGGGGGAGGGGGGGGGGGAACGGGGAAGTGTGCCGCCAATGGACGCCTCCGTCACGCGCTCAGTGCGACGCGGATAATGCTTGATAATGAGTGGGGGCACCAGGTGCTACGGCGATGTGAGTCAGTCTCTGACACCGGAAGGCCCGCTGAAGGAACGATCTGATCGTCCATAAGGATGTACGATGGCGTAACAGGAACACACGATTAACCTGAACGAGGCAAGCTTGTATTTGACGCCGGAAATCCCGTTGCAGGAACGCTCTGAGCGTGCATATCGATGTCCGATGACGTAGCAGGAACACACGTTGAGCCCGAACAAGGTGATCCTGCGTCTGACGCCGGAAATGCCCGTTGCAGGAACGCTCTGAGCGTGCATATCGATGTCCGAATATTTGACGATCGGTGCATCTCGCCATGGACTGTTTGAACACGTCCGCCGGTACCTATCGACACCCCCCAGAGAGTTCGGAGGTGTTCGGGCGAGTTCTGAAAAATTCATTGACTCAATAGGGAACTCGCAAGTCTATCGTCGAAGCGTTATTGATAATGTGCTTCAGCCCCATAATGTTATTGACCCTCTATTACAAATGGAGAACATCAGTGACGTAAATCACGAGTAAGTGTAGTACCAAGCGTACGTTGCGGTGCGTCCTGCCGAACAAGAAATCAGAAGTCTTCGTCTTCTATGTTTTGCACGAAACCGTACAAATTTCAGAAGCCATCCCACCCTCCCTTTGCTAACGATAAAGCAGAATTCAGGTGTCCACCCGCAGTGATCCAACACTTTCTTCATGTTGTTGTTCTCAGATAGAGACCTTTCGCACCACGTTGAGTTGAGATTTAACAAATATCCATCGGATTTGGGTAATCTCAATTGATTTGCATTCGGCGTTTCGCACACTTCTTTTCGATTCAGCTTCAGGAGGCTGATTCAAGAAATGGATAGCTGCGAAGTTTACGACGGCTTGGTAGAGTAAGCGTTTCTAAGTATACCGCTTGCTCAGGATGTCGTTCAAGATGAATCTTCGTTTGACGGGCCACTTGAGCTGCGAGTCCCGGCAGTACTAGTGCGAAAGACCTTTCCCGCCAGCGATGGCCTCATTCTCCTGTGTCCCTTCAATGTGACGAAGCCCTGGGAAGCAGTTAAACGCACTGCGAACGATATAACGAGCCAATTTGATAAGATTGCAGGCATTTGTAGGAGCCATTGTCTTTGTACCGGACAAGCAAGGGCCAGCACTACGAACTAAGCTCGACGCTTCTCCGGTCCCGAAAAGAATTAACAGCCAGGTTTTCATTAAAAAAAAAACTCTCGCATATATGATTGGTCAATGCCCTTATTCTGCTGTATATGATTGAATAAAAGTTGAGCACTATGGGATTTGTATGTGAAGTGGATTGGCTGTTATTGAAACAGTAATAACCTGGATTCCTTCTAGTGATATATAGTTGGATTAAGCTCTTTTTCTTCTTTCCCCAGGGTATTTTAAAATTTCATCCCTCTTGTTTTTGATGATACTGCAAACAAAAACATCAGCTCTCCATAACGCGATACTTGTCCGTTCCATCTTACTACGGAGTAAAAAATTTTAACATGCAATATCTTGGGCATGAAAGGTCAGATTCAGGAGCTGAAGAGAGCATGAGAACGCTCCTGAGGCGTGCTTGTTGCTCATTTTTTTTATAAGACATCGGCGTTTGTTTTTAGGAAGATACGTGGGCGTTTGCATGGTCACTTACCAGGAGGGTTTGCTTTTTCCTCCGTAACTCATGTCCTATTTGTCGCTGTGAGTAAAAAAATATATATGAGCGTGTTCACAGAGATCTGTTGCTTCAGGAAAGTTGTGAAAAGAGCTCTGAATGTTCACCCTAACGCGTTTATGATTGGCACGGCTGAGCACAAAATGCCAACTAACATAAGATATCATTGGTTGAAATTTCATTTCCTGGAATGCTGACCAATGAAACACCTAGGTGTGAAGCACATCAAGTAAATTTCGCACATCTACTCCGTAAAAATGTGGAATGGACAAGTAGTTTAAATGGTCACACTAATGGCTGGAATGTGGATTTTAACAAAATACAGTGCTATAGCACGAGTAAAGAGCTTTTCTATAAGGCTTATTCCAGCTTTATTGAGCTGCTAGATCGGAAATTGTCGTCGCTTACCAAACGGTTAATCCTTTAGCGGACCGGAGAAGTAAACTTATTCGCTAACACAAAGACACAGAGGGTCTTTCGAAGAGAGCTTTGTGTACGGTAGAGCAGTACTATAAGCGGTACGTTCTGTTACAGGATATCGTTGCGCGGACGAACGACTATGAAGAGCACGTAGACACGGAGCAGCAGCGGAGACGCGCTACGGACGATGACATCGAGGCCTCTGGTGCATTGTTGCATCGGATGACATAGAAGACGAGCGGCAACGCGACACTGCGTGTGCCGCCGAAGAAACTAAGGAGGGGGTCGACGGTTCCAGTGTCTCAGGCCAGAATAACATATCAAGATGCGCGCTAGTCGCAACAGCAACGACCGCGCTACGAAGGTGATAACGATGGATATAGTTGTGGCGGTAACCGGTGCCATCGCATACGATCGAAGAAATGAGCAAGGGGAACCCAGAAAAGTATGCAAATCTTAGTTTCCATCTTTCCGTCTGCAACTTGAGAAAGAGGAGGTAGGAAGAGCGAGGGAGCATGATACTAAAAATGGGGTTACAGTGTGAGGTTGCGGAACAAGCACAAGATGAGAGCATAATCGCCGCTGATCCGGAGCGTGAGAAGTTTATGTTACAATTGTTTTAGATGGCGCTTGAGCAAGCCAAAGAAAAAAGTCACTAGCTCACAGACATTAAGCTTCAGGTGCAGTAATTCTTTTTTTTACTTGTTATACTTGACCAACGTATTCATACACTGCAGCAATTCATTTTTTTACATGTTATATGGTCAAACTTGACCAATATATACATCCACTGTAGGTGGCAATAAACTGAAGAACACTAAAATTTAGTAGCCTGCTCGTTGTAGGTATGTGTGAAAATTAGAAAGCACCACGCCAACAATGAAACGTTTAACAACAACAGTCTGCCTAGCTCGCATCCTTTTATCCCAGTTCGGGAGTGACCAAAGCGTTTTTGACGCGTGCAAAGCCCTATTCCATACTCTCACGGACGCTACTCATACGATAATTGAATGTTGCCATTGCGCGATTTGGCCCGGGATTCTCGAATGGACAGCAACCGTATCGGCTGCATCTAAACGCAGGTCGCCACAAATAACTTTTCCATCGAAAAGACTTTCATCATCATTTTCAAAGTGGTTTGAAATACCGCGTATGCTCAGCATTGTCGAACCATGGCTCTTTCCGTCCACAAGGCCAAATAGGCTGAAATTTATCCGTTCCGAAGCAGGTGACAGTCGTTCCCCTTAATTCCGCTCGAAGCATAAGTGACGATGTCGTTTCCGTTGGCGGGGTGAATCTGCAATTATCGGTAAGCCTTTTTGAGATCGTTCTCGAAACATCGGGACCCTCGTCATCAGTTACAAAGCGAATTAGAGTGAGTCTTTTGGGGCTCGTCGGGATAATACCAACCGCTGTCATACACGCATAGAAGCACCCCGCTTCATTTAAGTTTTCTTTTTGCGTGATTGGTAGCGGGGAACGTTGCTGGGTTTTGAGTGACGGTCTCTGCACACAGGGCTTTCCTACTATTTGCGGGACATTAAACAAGAGTCTGAACAAAATAATAAGAAACGTAAGCTGGCCCACCACGCGGTTAGGACATCGTATGGCAAAAATCAAAACAAATAGAAAATACATACCACACCACGGCGACTCTCCTCAATTTGCTTGCTAATCTATTGTGCGGCTTGGGGGGCGGGGGGGGGGGGGATTGGTAAAGTACGGGTTTGGTACGGGAAGGCGCGGCTGTAAGAGCGCATGGTGCGGAGTTTTAGTTGTATAGTCGTGCCCTCCAAAGCAAGGAGAAGCTTGTGCGGTAGCTTGAGAAGAGTAAAAAAAAATGAGTGTTAGCATATTAATTTCAAAGGCCTATGATTGGCCGTCGATATGCAGGATCATTTAAACGGCCCGGATCCTGAACGAGGAGTAGAACTCACAATACTGTATAAGGTATTATTCCGCTACAATCCAACCAAGTTATAATCGGGTAACCCACAATTTTGTTTTGCACATTTAGGCTTATTTTATCCAACGACTGATCTCTAAAACATCACCGCTTTCAAGTTGGATTTTGCAGAATATGTTCCATGTTTTACAAAGAATGATCATATGCACAAAGTGAACGCTTAATATGATCATTTATGCGCTAGTCATGCAAAATTTGAGCCCATTCCGAGTAGCTCAAAGCAAAAATGGGAGCCCCGTTAAAAAACAATGATCTCATAAAACATCACCAAATCTTCTTTTACCTATAAACTAATTTCATAAAACATTCAGACGTCCTAGATGCTCCAGCACCCATTTACACAGCATCAGCACCGCCATATCTCATTGGCTAAGTCAACAGTCTTCTAAGCCCCAACACCTTGGTGACCAAGGTTGCGGAGCCGTATTACCATCGTGATTAGATCGACCGATCAACAAAGAATTGCTGCCTCATCTATGTTACATCATATTTAGAGGGGGGGGGGGCGGGCGTAACATCGCAAACTTCCAGCTAAAACAATGGATGTACGTTCCTTTGAATACGTATTGTTTCTAGACGCAGTTAAGTATATTTAACCTGAAAGTTAGTATTTTTATCGAATAAGCGGAGATTATGTTTTTGGTTTATCGGCTGGATTGCCATTACACGACTCACGGACGCTCTGTTTAATGCATAATCTAACAAATTCCGAGTCTAACAAGCTTCGGAAAATGCGAAAGGACAGCAGTTTACTATCCTAAACGCTACGGAAATTGCGTCATGCAATATTTTGATCTGTTACGCCTTCCCTTTACCACCCTTTTCAAATCAAATCACTTTGGTAACGTTTCAACTTCCGGCAAATATTTGTCAGATGTTTGCAAAAACAAGTACGGAAGTTAAATTATCCACAGAATTTGTCCCTCCGCGGGTCAACCCCTCATACTCAATCGCACACAAGCAGGCGAGCTATTGAAGTGACAGATGAGCGTTTATTCCAACGAACACGCAAACAAAGCGGGAACTTCTGGAGTCGGCGCTTTTGAGCGTATGCTCAAGGCCGAAATTCGTGGGCTTGGTTCAAGGGAGCATTATTTTAGGCAGAGCGCACAAGACGCTAAAATCCATCATGGGTTGCTTCGAATACTTACGAAGATAATTGCGGTAAGCAATACATGACACGCAACACAGTCATTGCATTCTTTACACACGTAAATCTACAACTTTTCGGTGAGCACCTGCATTTTCGAGGTTCAGTAGCATTAATCTTACTCAATCGGGAAAAGCCTTTTGAAGCACTGTTTAAAAGTGATAATGGTAAGTTGACTAACCAGGCACCAACTTGCTAAAAATTATAAGAAACACAAACACATCCGTTATGGCTACGGTACGGCGCCCACCGCATCTATCTACAAGGATGCCGCGATGCATGTCTGGTATGGCACTTCTTTGGGTGGTCTACGTTTTCTACGTCGGCAGGAAGCTCATCACGCGATCAGATGACAACGTATTTTATGTGCGGATATTTTGCGTGAAGACGGCAGAGGAGCAAGGCCTTACCCTCGCATCTGACTGTGACGCCTTCCTGGCCTGACTCAATGCTAAAATTGGCTGTCGCCCTGGTGGTGAAGAAGACTCCTTGCTGAATCAGCTTCCGTTGGTCGAACAACCTCCACGCCTTCTCCCAATGCCGGAGCTCCGCTACTTGGCGGCTGCAGACCGACCGATCCCGGCTTCTCCACTCAACCCCGTCTGCGCCATCGACCACTGTCGCTTCTGATGCTCCCGGTCTTTATCCAGTAAGTTCAGCTGCTGCAAGCCCGGGCAATTCCCGCCAGTCTCGTGGAGACGACGTCGTCCAAGAATACGTAAATCGGTCTTTGAAGCGGGTACCGAAGCAACTTGAAACTGCCGTCGAATTCTCTGCGCAGAGGTGGTGCCAAATGCAAATGGAGACGATAGACTTTCCGCACAGTGAAGATTTGACTAGGGCTGGCCCGGACGAATTTATACTTTGCTAACGACGTCGCGTGAAGACAGAAAAGCGGCCAATGTCTTGTGGGGGTAAATGTCCGACGGAGCTCTTGCTGTAGCCGACGTTGCGATGCTTGACGATGGGCTGGAGGAATGTAAGTACCAAAGTTATGGGAGTGTTACCGCGTACCTGATTCAGTATCTCCCGCAAGCGAAGTTCTTGGCGCCTGTTAGCCCACTTGTTGCCCTCGTTAAAGAGAACTTGAACGCGACCGCTATTATTTCGGCCTCTAATATGCCGGCGTAGTTGTCGGCATTTGAACCAAACACGTCTGTGTCTGCCACGCAAACATGTGGAAGAAGAAACGAAGTCCGAGTCCGCAAATGTGGGTTTAATCTTGGTGCTGTCATTAAAGAGCTTATCGAGAGTAATCGGTTTATGTCTACCCCGGTTTTTCGTGTTTGAAACTGACGCCTTCCTAGAGGCCAGTACCCCACGAATCAACTGGACAAGATACACAAGAACAGAGGGAACTAGATAAGAGCAAGCACCCAAGCGGATAAAAAAGCCTTTTTAACCAGCTCCACGCTGCTGAAATGGTGCTGCATGTGCATCACTCATCGGTACGACAGCGTAAGAATTCGCAATGTTGGTTGTGAGCTCATTCTGAGTTATGGTACTCAGAGACTTGAACCTGAAAACATGTTGCTGGGCAACTTAATTACTTATTCTCACATGCTTTACTGTTTTATATGTACTCGTGCCGTTGGAAAGCCAACAACCAGGTCGTGGACTGGTGTTCGAATTGAACAGGCCGCCGAGAGCACGCCTTCTGCATTGGCTAAAAGGTGGGCCTTCTGGAGAAGGTCGTACAGCCGTTGATAATGACCAATGCTCTCAGCAACACGTACACCACGTACTACTCCGCGACGCAGGACATGAGACGTCGGGTTTTTTAGCGCTGATGGCGTCTCAAAAGAAGCTTTCTGCACACTTTCCGTGGGTCACTGCTGCGCATCGTTCCCGCTGGGCGGTCGAAACGGAGACCCAGTGATGCCGCATCCCCGCTGATGCCGCGACTGATAGTGTTGCAAACCTTGATATTGCCTAAGTTTCCAACAGGTGAGCACATTAGTACAGTAGTGTTCATTTTTCTTTTAGGAAGTTTCACCCTAGGTCATCTGGCGTGGGAAATGTTGAATCGATTCACGTGTAGCAAACATAATTATTTCGATTACTTATCTTAGCAATGTTGAATTGATGACGTCGTTTTTGCCACAATGAAGCATACCTCGCCGTCTTCACCTGCCTTTATCGCTGGTGCCGAAATCGTTGATGGCTTGTGAAGTGCCAGACTGTATCATACAAGGCAACAACTATTGTCAGCCCAATAATAACCCATAGATAGCAATTTGGACATACCTGGTTGATTCGACAGTGACCCCGGTGTCATTGACAGCTCCGCCAATGAAACCTTTTGACCTCGCAACCCTAATAACTTCTTTTCTTGAAGAAAACGTATGTTGTTGTGCTTCGGAAACGGGCGTCGGTCTCGCTCTGGAATGGTTCGGACGGCTGCACTCTGATCTCATCTAACGCTTTGGCAAATTGGCTTTCTTTGGCTATGGAAGTTGCAGCAGCAGCTTGTGGAGAGTTAGTATAACCCGGCGCGCTGCCGTCACGAGTAACTGGTGGATCATCGTCGCCTTCTAGCTCACAGAGTACTGACCTCCAGTACTCAAATGCGGTCTCTGGTCCAATTAAGGTTTCTACTTCGGAATCCTCCTAAGGTTCACAGCATTCAAAGCGATCGTCGCGATCTCTAAGTCGTGTGCGCTCCGTAGGGTCAATTAGTCTGGTTGCTTTATCGTTCTTAGAAGCATCGCGCTCGGCATCGATCTCCCGCACCTTCTTGCGAACCAGAGCAAGTTTTCTTGCCTTCTCGGGCGACATTTTATTTATCTTGGCTGTATGAATCAAGGCCAGGTCACTGAAGTATCGTTCGCACGTAGCTGTATTGCCAGCGATGGACAGGACTACGAGCGCAAGATCCGGTAACTTGCTTCCTGGCATCTCATAGCGCATGCAATTCCAATAAGCATGAATCGAGCTGAAGTCCGCGAATGATGGCAACGTATCTCCGTCATCCACGATCCATTTGTGCAAAGCTTCATACAATCTAACCGCGTCCTCGCCAAGGTTGAATCGCTTGAAGTAGTACACTCCCATCCGACACAAAGAGCTGACTGACGTCAACGGTGTTTTGCCCGGGAGCTTCTTGCCGGCTTGCTTGTGTGCAGGGTGTAAAAGGAGTGCTAGAATCATGAGTGGTTGCTCGCACTGGCGTCGTCGCTTTTCCACTTCTCGGATAAGATTCTGGCTGCCGTACGAATGCTTCTTAAATCCGGCAAAGATATTAAGATAGCACACTACGACGTCTGCCATGGTGCTTTCGTCGCGTTGTAGCTTTAAAGACGCAAGGCGAGAGGACGCACGACCTCTTCAGCATCTGCTAGCGAGTCCCAGAACGCCCGATCAGCAGACACTTGTAAGGCAGCTAGATATTCAGCAGCATATCTAAATTTCACCTCTTGTATTTCCAGCGCACTACGAACCCTCAGAAGTGACGCGAAGCATCCATGTATACTATTCCATCTTGTTTCACAGATAACTGCTTCAGATTTAGTTTGTAGCCGTATGTATCTCTCATACACACATACGCTCCAACTAGCCACTTGCCTGACGATGCATTCAGAGTATTGACGGCGTCAGACGCCTGCTTGGTGACCTCATCGTAGTCAGATTTGAACACCGCCTTCACCAGGTTATTCATGTCGTGTGCAAAGCAAATTAGAAAAGCAATTTCAGGCCAACGCAGACTCAATATTCTCCGTGCTCGACCGCACTGTCCCGCGTTATCGGTAACCACAGCTCAAGTCTCCAACCTTCTTTCTGCATATTGAGCATCACTCCCTCTATTTTCTCGGCGATAGCTACGCCGTCATGCCGGGAACCGGTAGCACAAAGACCGCAGACGAATACAAAACCGAACAGAACCAGCTGACACCCTAGTAAATGTGCACGTGCAATGTTCATCCATACATCGGACAAGAAGTTCACGCGACCGCCCGTTTTGTCTTGCGATCGTCTTAGGGTTCTATTCTCGTCGGTTTCACAGGCCAATGTGTATCGATCCAGAATTGGTCCGCCTATTATCTTGCGTCGTGGAAGAGGATCAATACTACCAGTCATCTTATTTGCATGGCGAAGACGGCGAGCTGTCGACAGGCGCTCAATGAAACTATCAGGTAGATTGTTGTCTGCTTGGAACTTGAGAAGTATGCGCTCCAAAACTTTAGTGTCGTCTTCGTGTGATATTCCAGCATAGAATTCGTCAATCCGCTTTGCCGTTTTGGATTTAGCTGCTGAAGAACAGCATCGTACTCTGCGGCCAAGCCCCGTGCCGTGGACGCCCTGCCATCGTCGCCTTTTTCCAGATTCGAAGGCAAAGCGATAGTGCTTTTAGCTTTAATGTGGCTCTTGAATTTTTCGATTCGTCCTTTAATTCTCGTCGATTCCGGCAGGCTGTACGTCCCATCCGGCTGCTTGGAGTCCTTGTATGCTTGGTCGCAGTGTTTGCAAATGTGCCACGTTCGGCCATTCCCGCAATCGATGCCAAGATTCACAAACTCCAAGCGCTCTTCCCTCGCTGGATGCCCCATGTGTGGGCTCTGCGCAGATTGATTGTGTGCTCGGAGAGGAGAAGGTTTTAGAGACAGAGAAGGGAAAAGCTCACGCTGCGTCACGCAGCCTGTGTGCGGCTTTGGTCCCCACCAAAGTTTGTTTTGCTGTGCCAGCGTCCGGACCAGACCGATTCCTTCGGCAATAGTGCTCCTTTTGTCAGATTTTACAACCTGGTCCGCCCAAAACCAGTCATCGACCAGGTGGTCGTGGTTGAACTGATTTTTCGACCTGGTTGAACCATGGTTTTCGAAAAACCAGTAAAACCAACAACCAACAACCAGTCAACACTGCTCCACCTGGAGGTGAATAATTCTACCTCTTCCTAATTCATCAGTTTGCCTCATTTTCGACAGCTAAGTACGCACAAAACAACCCCGTAGGGCCGCTACGTGAACAAAACAAGTACTTTGCTGCACCGATGGCGTAGCCGCCAAAGGCGAGCCTCCACCTTCAACGCGTGCAAACCTGACTTTGCCGCTGTCCGTTATCAGCGGCAGTAGCACGCAGGCAGCGATACTATCGCTACGATAGGCGAGGGGGTGGAGGGGACACAGTTGCGTGTGAGCCATACTGCGCGCAAAGGGAGCGGAGCCCGCTGGGCATTCTGTAGTGTTCACACTCGTAGAGGTTGGCGCCAGCCAATAGTTGGCCCTGTGTTTGCAAAACGGGCGGTTGAATTTTACGCATAACTATACACAAAGCTCGCTCAAACGCAGTTTGATCAAAAAAAATTACTCAACCGGTGGGGTTGCAAAAACTAATACTTCGAAGTAGAAAAGATCCAAATTCTATGTAGTTCTACTCACAACCGGTAAGTTTCTTATAAGTAAGAAACTGCTGCAAATTCGCAGGCCAGTTGATTTCCAGGAAAATTGTATTTTTTTTTCTTCATGCAATTATAAAAAATACATTTTCTTAAAGGTCATGAGTGGCGGCCTGCGCGTGGATCGCGATCTACTATGGCGTAAGCTCTTCGCGTTCGACCATCATGCGTCCACCTGTACTCAAGACACCACTGATCGTCTATGCGGTGTCATCCAGACCGCCGTAGCCCGTGGACGTCACGAGCCTCTGCGCCAGATGCTGTCGCAGCGACTCAGCTACTGGCTGCGTTCGGACGTAGTGCCGCCGTTCTGGAGCTTCTTCGACACGTTACCGGTTGAGATCGAGCGCAGTGTAGGTGCGAGACGTGGTCGCAGGCCCGTGGCTTTGTTGTGCGCGCAGCAGCTTACACTAGCGCTACAGTTCGCGGAAGATGCCTTCGCTCATTGCGTACAGATCGCCAGCCTCTTCGACGACAACGTGCAACTGAAAACTGAACAGCGGACAATGTTGCAGGAGCTGAGAACCAGTTTCCGCTGTCTCGTGTTCGAGGACACGCGAGCAGTCGAGAGATTCGAGGAATTGTTACTAATCTTCTTCTCCATGAGCTTCCAGAAGTTCCGAGGTAAGGAGAAGTCGCAGACCTTCGACTCCAGACCCATACGACAGACGTTGCTACAGCTGGAATGGCTACACGTGGCCGAGCCAGCGCTGCTGAGAGTACTGCACTCTCAGATCAAGAAGGTGGTCAAGTCGACGTGTGGAGAAGTGTATGATGAGCTGTTCTTGACTGAGGTGGAGCAGTGGGCGTGTTCCCAATTGCTACCATGGCTGGAAGAGATCATGCAGACGAAAGATGACGCTGCAACGACGAAGTGGGGAGAGATTCTGTCCAGACATGTGCTTCAGGAGTTTGGGAGTCTTCGTATTAAGCAGCTCTTTGAAATTATCAAGGAGTTCCCTGACAGGTGAGGAAGAGTTGAGGAGTGTGCGTGAAGATGATGAAGAACTGAATTTGTTAAGTAGTTTACCAGCGTTAGAAGACCTCAGACTGTGCCTTGAACGCACACAGCAGCACGGTGAACTCTTACAAGAGTTCAGAGGTGCACTACAGTTGCGATTATTACAGCCAGGAGCCAACACGTCTGCGATTCTAGATATTTATGTGTCTACTATTAAGGTACAGTATGTGTGTTTGGCTTCTGCTGTTTGATTTGGTATAATTACAATTATTACTTGTTAAAGGCATTTCGTCTGTTAGATCCTAAAGGCGTGTTACTGGAGGCGCTGAGTGGCCCGGTGAAAGAGGTAAATAGTAGTGTTGGTGTAGATATGCATGTCAACAATGTATTTCTAACATTATTGCGAGCTTATTTTGTTGACAGTACTTGAGAAAAAGGAAGGATACAGTGCGCTGTATCGTCCAGAGTCTCACTGACGAACAGAATGGCGATTTGTTTGAGGAGCTTCGACGAGATAATATGCGTATTATCCAGCACGACGATGACAGCGATGACGACGAGGACATATCACCTGATTCATGGGAACCAGATCCGATTGAAGCAGACCCGACTAAAACATCACGAAGTCGAAGCAGCGACGACATTCTGAGGATTCTTGTACGCTAGAACGAGAACCGCCTGCATTTTTTTTTACTAATATTTTTGTTGTTTTAGGTCAACATTTATGGAAGCCGCGAGCTTTTTGTGAATGAATATCGGATGATGCTAGCAGACAAATTGCTGCAGAATCTCGAGTTCGACACGGATCGGGACGTTCAGACGCTAGAGTTGCTCAAGCTGCGCTTTGGTGAAGACAGTTTACAGCAATGCGAGATCATGGTTCGAGATATTGAGGATTCCAAGCGACTCAACCTAAACGTCCAATCAACGTTGGCGAAGCCTGAGGCAAAAGCAGTTCTTGCCATGGAAGCGAGCTCTCACGGGGGATCAGAGAACCACTTTGCCCTCATTGGGACGTCCTCCACACGAGTCGACGCTACGATCGTGTCTCAACAATTCTGGCCGCCATTACAAGGCGAGGATTTCACGCTGCACCCAAAAGTGTCGAAGGAGATCGATGCGTTCAAAGATGCATACCACGTGTTGCGCAACCCGCGGTCTTTGGAATGGAATCCTTCGCTTGGCTCCGTTCAGGTGCGTTGAAGCTGAGCGCTTTATTCGGATTTCTGATGACTGATTATCACGATTTTGTAGCTCTCAATCGAGTTGGAAGGAGAGGAGCGCGAGTTCAATGTCTCGCCACTGCAAGCCACGATGATCCTTTATTTCGAAGAGAAAGGTACGTCACTTATATGGAGGATCCCATTGCGACCTTAGTCTCTTACTTCTTCGTGTTCTTCGCCCAGATCGATGGAGTGTCGAGGAGCTTGCTGCGAAGCTGGAGATTTCTGACGATGTGCTTGTGAAACACGTGTCTTTGTGGGTAAACCACGGGTTGGTATCGTTTGCATCGGGACGCAAAGAGCTGGTGGCTAGCGTATCTTTCCAGGACACTCGGTGCGACGATGACTCGATGGGTGAGGAACTCGAAACTGCAGTGTCATCGGACGCCCAGGCGGAAGAGGATCTCAAGGTACTGGAGACCTACATCGTGGGGATGCTCTCCAACTTTGGGTCGCTCACTACCCAGCGAATCCACAACATGCTGTCCACGTTCGCACGCAGTGGAGCACAACCATGTACGGCTGTTCTCGTTATTCTACTTACGGTTTTCAATGGAGAACTTAAGTATTTGTTGCTATTATGCAGACACCAAGACGATCTCTGGGCTTTCAGTAGTTCTCGGCAAGCTTGTCAACAAAGGCAAACTCGAACTTGTTGGCGGTCAGTATCAACTGGCCAAATAGCTTGCTGTGTCTCCCTACTATGCATCTTTTAGAAGCCAGCAGGACAGGTCTTGTGCGTGTGGCCAACTGTAGCACAGGTCAAGCAGATCGGCTTTGGCGCAGCCCCGCCCTTCTTTCCGCGCTTGAGCGAGAGCTGACCCAGCGAATAGGCTCTTGCCAACCGCTTCTCGTATGTCAGCCCGCTGTGACAGCCAAACTGGAAGCAAGAAAGAAAGGATACGATTATTAACTTTTTTAAAATAAAAGCAATAATTCACTCTACCGCACCTTGACATTCGTCTCCAGGTCTTTTGGCACGTCGTAATATTTCTAGAAAGCCAATAAGAGCAAGCACTAGTAATTGGCAATAATACTTCAGGTGTTGGCGTCACGTACCTTGATGTACTCGACGATTGTCTGCATTTCCTTGGACACCACGTGCTTCTCATGCTTGTACTTGTACTTGACCGTCTAAAGTAAGATACCATTAGAATTACTCAGCTACAACAACAATAGTTTAGGTCTCCACCTCGTAAATGAATGTCGGAATGTGTGCGCCCGACTCTTCGTCGCTAGCGGTTGGCGGTGTGGCCTCCTCCTTTTTGGTCAAATGCTGCTTCTTGACGGCAGGTGGCGAGTCCACCTTCTTCCCATGCGCCTTGGGCTGCTTCGTCACGCGCATAAAGCTAGTGATCTTGGCCATCTTTCCTTGCTTGAGCTCTTTGGTCTTCTTTCGATTTTTAAGTTTTGAACATGTTGAAGTGCAACATGCAACATAACACAATCTTAATGCAACGTTCCAGCAACATTAAGACTTCAGCTCGCAAATTTTGATCTGCAAGAGAAAAAGTGAGCAGCGCTAAAAACAAATACCATACATGTATATATTTGCGGCGTGGATTCCGCGCGCAATTATGCTGCGTGTTGCTGGTGTACTCGGTTCTGCACCTTTTATTGTCGCTATGACGGCTGTGGTTTCATTTGTGCTTTTCACGTGATGGCGGAGCTCTCGCCAGCAGAGCGAGAATACTGTCGGACGTCACCCTTCAGGTGCTGGATAGAACGCTACACGACTACGCAGACACCCCATCATGGAGATCCGGTGGAAATACTAACGTTAGCGTCTCTGATGTCGAGAACGAGGTGGGGAAGAAGCTTCGGTCACAAGGAAATGTGTCAATGTATGCCAAAAAGACGACAGATCTGGCGTGGATGACGTCCATGCGTGGAGGTGACTGGCACCATCCCGTTGCAGTGGTTGGCTGTAGGCCGAATGTGCTGTTCACTTCATGACGTGCTGTATGGGTTGGTAGCGTCCGATCGTGCCGAGTTCAAGCTCCGTTCCGTTCTGATGGACAACAAATTAGAAAATGACGTCGAGGTTGAAACAATCACGGCCCCGTCCGAAAAAGAGCCGTTCGAGTTTATGGGAGTGGTAAGATATGTAGTCAACAACGGCTGCTTCCATCGTCCACACGAGTATGTGCTAGTAGCAGCTACAGGCGAGGTCATGACTTCATGCGGGAGCATCTAGGGTATCAAATCTGTCAGTCTGTGTCGATATCGCAGTGGCCAGTGACTACCACGGCAACTAGAAAACGAGTGATACAAGCCCGAGTACTAAGAGAGCTGCCAGATGGAACTGTTGGGGTCTACTACAAAATTATTGTGGATTCCACAAGTTTTATTCCCGATTCCGTTGTACAAACTTCTCTGTGGCACGATGCACAAAATTTCTGGAAGATGGCGCCACGTTGCGCTGATGCCAAGAAACTCTGCTATTGCGTGGAGCACAGGGATGAATTGAACTTATCAGTACGACGCTCGCCTTGTGGCTATACCTGCGGTGTATGTGGATCCCCTCTGCATAAAGGTCGAAAGCGAGTCCTCGGAGACATTGGAGCAATTTGGAAAGGGGATTCTCATACGTTTCAGTGTGCTCTTTGCTCGATATTCTTGTGCTCAAAATCGCGCTGTTGCTCAATGCGACAACTTGTGCGAATTGATCGCAATACAATGGAAACTGACCGGCAGAGTGTTGCAATCTGCACTAGCTGCGCCGATTTCATTCGATCTGAAAGTTCTGTCGAGATCGCACGACGGGGACTACAAGAAATCAAGGATACATTCAAGGAGAATAAGCCACCTTATGCAGAAACATGCATGACACATCGCGCGCCACAACTAAAATTGTGAAATGTAAAAAAAATTAAAAAATGTCAATACTACAGAAAACTGTTAATACTCAGTCAACATAAATGGTTCTGGAGATGAGGAAAGCATGTCTTGCTCCCAGTTTGCCAACGTAATTGCTCCACAATGACGTGACGACTGCATCTCTGACAGTTCGGACCGGGCGACATTCACAGCACTTTGACTTCGCACGAAGGAAATACACCGAGGACAAACCATTAAAGTTTGCTCATACATTTTCGTTTCGCTGCTGCAAACCATCTTCAGTTGGCAAGCTGCGCGGCAGTACGAAGCCCCACACAGCCACATTTTACAGAGCTCGCACTGCTTCCCTGGTGTGCGGTTCTCTGGTCCTCCAGTGTTTGCACTTTGGGACTTTTGAGTAATTACGCCGCATCCAGCACAGCCAAGCAACTGAGACGAGCGTTGCAAGTCATGGGCCAAAGACTTTCGATTCTTCATACACCAGCGTAACTTTTTCAGATCAATAGCGCGTGGAATGAATTTCCAGAAGTCCATGACCGCTCGACACACCGTCCCGTGCTTGACGGCATCCGGAAGGCGAGTTTTCGCATCAACGACAAATTTGTTGTACATTATCACCGATCCGTCGGATTTCTCCCAGAAGACTCGAGCTTGGATCATTTGTGATCGCGGCAGCGAGGAGGATTGAGCATATGTGTGCCGCAACGCGACTGACTGGACCATTTCGTAGCCGCAGCGGTTCCCGTTTGCGGATGTGATTTCCCCTGTAGCGCAAGCGAGAACCATTTCGCGAGGACCGACAAACATCGTGAATGGCCAGTGCTGAGAGTTCACGGATCGAGATACTGCGAGGTTTTGAAACGGAGCTGTCTGCGTAGGCCTCACTATCGATTCATGGCGGCAATTCACCTCGGGACGTCGACCCCTGAGCACGCTCCGCATCCTTTGAGTGGCCACGTCTGGTGTCATTAATGCGAGTAGTACGTCATCCACCGAGAAGTTCATCTCTCCAACGGACACAACCGAGATCGGGTGCTCCCAGTCCTCTCGATGCATTACGGGAAGCCACGCGGCATTAGGACATCGATCAGCGTACAACGTCACGCTTGGGTGGGACTGGAGCTTCTTCCATCGTTTGTTGTCGAGGCGGGCGTGGCAATTGGAGCTGCTTGTGTCCAAGTCAAGTTCCTCGCATTCAAACAAAGTCCGGTCGAGTAACTGAGTGGTGACATCTTGGCAATGCTCTCGATCTTCCGCTGACAGCTCCAACATGATCGCGATCGCTTCGCGATGACAGGGGAATCGTTTCGTGGTGAACTGGAGAAAACAGCACTGAAGTAAACGCGAACGAGGTCCGAAAGTGCAACAATTCTGTCAATTGACGGCATGGAATCACTAAGATTTGCTTGTCGTGAGCAGAGAAGCTGTAGGCGACGAGGGATTCCCTTGAAGGGAGCCTTTGTGCCGACTTGGTTGGCTGAGTGGGCCCGGAAACATGTACATGTAGTTGAGATCCGAGTCCTATTACAGCGTACTTGCAACCAGGCAAGGGCAAAAATAAATTGATCTATCCGCCGGATATGTATTGCAATTAAAAGGAGAGATTGCATGAGAGCTAGATATTGCAATACCCAATTGGAGTGGAATCTGCAGTACCCAACTGCTGCACTAACCTACAGAAATGGTTGCTATCCTCGTTTATCAGCATGCGGCTATCTTGATAGCCTTCTACACTGCATTTGCCGTCCTTCATAGCTGCGCAATTTGTGCTTTGACAGGGCAATCTCTAGTAGTGGCAAAGAAGATCTTGTGCGAGGACGGCGAGGGTTAACGGGCGTAAGGACAGTTTTGCCCACCGAGCGGATTGGAGAATGAAGTAGAGAGCGTGGTCCGGAGTAGACGCCGCGACATGCTATGCCGCATCTGCTCTGCCAACGCTACACCTGCTGCATTTAGCCGTTTTGAAGCGATAAGACATTATAAAAACATCTAAAGTTACATGTACGTTGAAGTAAAGTATTGCAATTTTAGATTGCAATGCCCAATTGCATGGTCCTTGCGGATTGCAATACTTAAGTGCACTCGAAGCTAACTGCAATGTAAACTGCAATAGGGCGTAATCCAAGAAATCGATGCAAATTGTTTTTTTCCCTAGCCTGCTTGCAACACTGGTTGTCAGCGTTTCTAACGGGTGTACATTCGAGTGATTGAAAACCAGGTTAATTTTAAGGATCTCTTACAATGTTGTCCTCCTCGCGCGGATCGATTGGTGCAGCAGCATTGCTGCATGGCTTGTAGAAGTGCACTAAAAATAAGCCTGAGGTCTGCTGATGCATGTATAATAAATTAACGTAAAATAGCGAATAGCGCTCCCCTAGTGAATAGAACGCCCCCTCATTAGAGAGCCCCATTTGACCGCGCATTATTAAAATAGAACGCTATCGAATACTACGCCCAACTCAGTATGTACCTATTTCCTCTTGAACTTGCAAAACAACGCTAAACCTCGGTTCGGCACGAGGTTGGACGACACCACTTTCGCGTTCACAACAGTATATCTTTTATTAAACAATTTTAAAGGGTTATACCATGGGTTGTAGTGTACCTGATGGATCACAGAAGCGAAGGGTTTTGAGATGATACCATCGCGGCTTCACAGAATTTTTAAGTGCACGACTTCTTAAACGATCAAGGCAGTTCAAGGAAATACCGGTACTGAGACCTAGTGAAAGCTGATTTGCTGAACAAGGTGCAATCGCTTCACGAAAAGCGACCTGCACTCGTCAAGAGTTGTTTGAGAAGTCGAGCAGAATGTGCAAAAGCAATATCTAGATTTTAGACGGCAGTATAATTTAGACTTAGTGCGCTGTGCAAGTCGAGCTGTGGCTATAGCAGGCGAGTCCAAACTGAAGTTGTGCTGAAGCTGCTTGCGAGGCCCTGCGGTCATCTTGGAACTGTCGCGTACCGGCTCGTAGATTTACTTTACGTCAAGCGGTTGATACGCTATTTTAATTGTTGACTGGCAACCGAATAAGAGACCTAATATTTAGGGGTTGAACACGCCACAACCTGCGCTCCAAAGTATTTTAATACTCAAGCTGCCGTCGCTGGACTTCAAATAGTCGAATACAACGCCCCAACTCAATTTTACCGCGTATTATTAAATTAGTAGACGGCGTACTATCCCGTTTTATACGTTATATTACGGGTCTTTATGGGGAGGCATTCTAAACGTGCCAAAAAAATCAAGGGATTATTTTTAACTTTTTAAAATAATATTGATAAAGATGATAGATAATCGATTCCACAATAATTGATTTGTTTAGACAGCTTTTGCTTTTTAGAAAAGCAAATTTGCTAAAACTTTTTTCTCAAAGACAAAATAGTCTTGCAATAATTTACTGTTAATTTACATTCTAGGTACATGTATCAATTATCAGGTACCACTTGTAGACCATTTTTAGTTTCCACTTTCAATGAAATTAACTGTGAAATGCACATTCACGATGGTTATACAAGATGGTAAGCTAAGTCGAGTCAGTCGATGCCGAGGAGAGAGTGTCCTCTTCTCGGACCAGCGTTCTGGTAAATGATGAAGCACTGCCAAATGAAGTCTGTTGCATTTCTAGTAGCGCGGCTCGAGCAAGTGCAGCTGAATCCTGGCTTCGTACAAAAGCGGCGCAGCGCGGACAAAGTTTTAGCGTTTGTTCAAGGAAACCTGTATCACTACTCAAAACCATCTTGAGCTGACAGGAAGTGCGGCATTTCGATTCCCCGCACAGCCAAGTGTCGCAAAACTCACACTGGTTTGCCATTGTTTGCTTCAGCGCTTTGGCTTCGCACCTTCCGGATTCCTCAATCTTTTCGGATTGACCGTGAGAATAAGCCCGAAGTCTGCGGGTCAGCGACTTTTTGTTCTTCACACACCACCACAGTTTTTTCGTGTCGAGACTGCGAGGTACAAACTTCCAGAAGCTCAATACCGCTCGACATAGCATCATCTGCTTCATAGAATCCGATAAATGATATTTGGCGTCGACGATGAGTTTGTTGTAGACGGCAATTGACCCATCCGGCTGCTCCCAGAAAATACGAGCCTGCACAGCTCGCAATTGAGGCATCGGAGTGTGCATTCCTTGGCTACGTAGTGAAACAGACTGAGCCATCTCGTAGCCGCACCGCTTTCCGTTCAGCGCAGTGATTTTACCTGCTGCGATTGTAAGAACCATTTCTCTTGGACTCTTAAACATCGTGAATGGCCAGCTATGCACATTTACAAACCGCGAGACTGCAAGAAAGTGAAAAGGTTCCTCTTGTGTAGGAGTCACGATTGGGGCAAGTTGACAGTTCTTTTCAGGGCGTCGATCCATAAGAAAACTTCGCAACCTTTGCGAACAAGTGTTTGGAGTCATCAGTGCGAATAGTACATCGTCCAGCGAGTATTCCATTCGTCCCACAGCCGTCACTGCCACTGGGTATCCCCAGTCGTCTCTATTCATCACTGGAAGCCATACTGAGTTGGCGGTGCGGTCGGCGTAGATTGTGACATCCCGTTGAGACTGAAGTTTCTTCCAACGCCTCTTGTCCAACTTTGCGTGAGCTCCGTCGCATGTCGTCTCCAACCCCAGTTCTTCACAGTCCTGTAAAGTTTTTGAAAGCAATTGTTTGGTAAGGTCGTGACAGCGTTTGCAGTCTTCAGGGGACAACTCCATTGTCTCTGTCGAAGTGCCACGTTGTCTAACGCGGTGAAAAAGGAGAATGTCCTCAGAAACTGCAGTAGATTCGGCTTAGGAGCTTGGGCGCGATTTGATTTTTTCGGGTCGCTTGGTCGTGAAGAGCACTCGAGCGGTGCCGGTGTCCTGCACCACCAACTTGAAGGCGCAATACATGTGCTGTAAACTGTACAGTACAGTGCACCGTACTCGCCAAGTTTGCATGGGTTGGGTGCACTTTCTGCTAGAAGGCTTCAGTGATGAACAGAGCACTCCTTTTGATCCATACACTCCATCCGTGTTTGGTTTCCCACTTGGAACGCCGCTTCAAATTAGAGCGTGTTGAGGGCAAATCGTGTGATTAGGAGAAATGCAATCTTCTTGTCTGTACAGCGCGCAGTAACTCAGCTGCACTGCAGCATGAATTCCTGTGCACAAGTGTAGCGTGAAATGTAGCAGTGAAATGTTTGTATACGAAGCCACGAAGCCAGCCAAGTTGATTTAGAATTTGAGAGAAACGCACGCTTGGTGTGCCATGTTGGAACTGTGCGTTGCCTCGTTTCTTCGATGGACCAACATTTCCTTTGTTTTGCATGTTGTACGTTCATGTATTATTGGTCTTTTCACTGTTGACGTGCGATGTAGGAAGAGCCACAATAATCATAACGTTAAAGCGACTTAATGACCGGGCGCGTACTCAGGTGTTACGTGAGCTCAATCGGCTGCATGATATCCGTGTCAGTTTTGCGTAGTAAGAGGGGCTTGAAATTATCAGACGAATCGATTCAGTATTTGTCATATTTCTTGATACTGTAAGAATTTTCATAAGGTGCCTACCTATAGTGATCCCACCAGCTCGGAGCGCGCGATAGTTGCAGCGCTTTGGTTTTGCACGAAGATAATGCATCGTGGGCAAAGAGCAATGTCGTTCTCGCGAATATTTTTCCCGTCGCTAACCACAGCCGTGACTTGACAAGACGCTCGACAGGACGATTTCCAGCACAGCCATGCGTCGCAAAGTCTGCATCGGATCTCATCGCGCTTGCTCGGTTTCCCAATATCGGGTTTCAACGTCATAACACCGCATCCACCACAGCTAGCAGGACCTCCCATGACCTGAGGTTGACTCTGGAGTTGGCGAATCAATACTTTCTTGCGCTTCAAGCACCAGCGCAGCTTTTTCGTCTCGATACAACGTGGAATAAACTTCCAGAAACGCATCACTCCACGACACAGCATTCCCTGCTTAATTGACTCTGGCAAAGGGCTTCTGATGTCCACGATGAGTTTGCTGTAGATACCTACAGAGCCATCAGGCTGCTCCCAGAAGACCCGTGTCTCGAGAACCTGAGTACGTGCAAGTGGACGTTTGTTGTCGTGGCCCACAGGAACCGAGAGAAAAATTTCATAGCCGTAGCGCCTTCCATTCGCCGTGATCACTTCGCCCGTAGCAAGAGTGAGGACCATCTCTCGAGGGTCCACGAACATCGTCAACGGCCAGTGCTGTGTGTTTACAAACCGCAGTACACCAAGGAACTGGAATGGAGACGTCTTTGTAGATTTCACGATCGGTACGAGCTGCAGGTCTTTCTCCGGACGTCGACCCATGAGCACACCTCGAAGGCGAATTGTAGCGACAGTAGGAGTCAACAGAGCGAGCAGCAAGTCGTTTAGAGAGTAGTTTTGCTGGCCCACAGTCACCACCGTAACCGGCTGCTCCCAGTCTCCACGGTTCATCCCCGGTAGCCAGGCAGAGTTCGCACTTCGGTCAGCATACAGCGTCACGTCCGGATGTGACTGGAGTTTCTTCCACCGCGGGCCATGCAAGTCCGCGTGGCTTCCAGCGTGCGTCGTTCCCAAACCGAGTTCCTCGCAGTCATAGATAGTTCGGTCCAGCAGTTGCATGGTGAGGTCGCGGCAGTATTCTTGTTCTTGCAGGGACAACTCCATCGTCAAACCCGTCACCCGACCCCAGTAGCTGGTCGAGTTTTGAGTCTTGTCGGAGAATAGGAAGTGAGCTTTCCAATTGACGGGGATGCATCGGTGAGATTTGCGGTCTGAATAGAGACGAGCTCTTGAAGCCGCGGAAATCGCTCGATTGTCATGTCAACACGACTTTCTTATCGTAGCACCACCAACTTGCACCAAGCGTGTCGGTGAACGCACTTTCTGCTAAGCCGTTTCTTCTAAGCCGAAGGCGGTACGAGTGATGCACATGTACAACGTACTGCTGCGTACATTTCCGTCCACGCATGGCTTGGCTTGGAACGGCAGCGGTGGTGCCGCACTTTCAAATCGGGAGCTGGAGTGTGCAGAACATACAGTACTGCACTGTCATTATCCACTGGATCTATGTTGATCGATGGCCTGTCAAATCGCCTGACTCACGGAGTAGGTTGAACGACGAACAACTCTCGAGAACAGAACTTCCGAGTCCGAAGTTCCAAGTTGGTCCTTACTTTTAAGTACCTGTGCGGTACTTAAAAGTACGGCACAGGTATTTTTTGGGATAAGCTTTCATGTCTTCCAAGGGTTAATATAATGGTGGAAATTTCCAATATTCGCTTTATTCACTTTGCTCGAATGTTTTAATATTTTTAGAAAATCTGAGTGACTCAAAAAACAATTTCAGCCGTGCCTCGCGAATTTGGGGCCTCTAGTAATACTTCGAAGTAATAGAGTGTCAGTATTTTAATACCTGGCACCATTTAGCTTGTAGCTTGCAAGTGAGACGAGTCTGAACTGATGGTACATCATCAGCGGTATTTTTCTGCCAGTATTTTTATATACTATTTCGAAGTAGGAAGATGCAAACTGAAAGTGATCTTTTTGTATTTCATGCAGCAGACAGTACTATATTATCGCTTTTTTTACAAGTCTTTTAGCAAAGTGAGGACGATGAAAGCTTTGGCAAGAGCAGTATGCCAACTAAAGGAGATCATAGTGGCAAAAGGGAACACCTGCTAGCTTACAAACGCTATGTTTAACTGGTTGTATAAAAGATGATCTAATTCGAAAAAATGATTTTTTAATTTAATAAAAACTATGATTAATAAAATAGCAGGCAATCAAGAAGCAAACGATAGGTATTATTTTGCTGGATGTTCTGAACAGCTTGCTTTGGCTATTAATAGGAGGCGCTGCTAAAATACAAATAAAGCGCAAAGCCATCCCATTGACACTGGCAACCAGATCACGCCATATGATACACTTGCGGTTGTCGTGGTATTTTCTTAAGTTGAAGCGTCTGTTCCATCCGCTGAGTTCGTGTCCGTGTCTACGGATGATGACGAAGTGGGGACATGGGATGATGGGCTCGAAGAACTAATGAAAAGTTTGGTCATCCTGCAGTATCGCTTACCTAAGCAAAGTTGCGCAACCAGCGATGTTTGTCATCAAGCAACTTACATTAGCGTTTCAAAGCTGCATTACAGCAACATGGTTGTCATCGAGCAACAACGCGAAAGCTAATTGGGGACCCATGCCCAGGTGCCCGGGGGATTCGCAGTTCTCAGCTTGCGATAAGACGTTTCCGTGGTCGACACTTTTTTACATGGTGAGGGGCTACACGCTCCAACCGTAGTGACTGCTACCGTGCGCGTCGAAACTATATGCGCACTCGAAAATTATCGATTTCTGATCAGATGTAGTGAGTATTGTATCAGACTAATCGCTACAAACCGTCTAAAGCAATGGTAAGACGGCCCTGAAAGTCTGGCTGGACAAGCAGCAATAGCTTTTTCCCTATCGAAAATATAACTTCTATGGAAAACGTCGTGCAAATCATGTGTTTTGTATGGAATTCTTCGTGCAAAAAAAAAAATGAATGAGGAATTCCCTAAATGCAAAAATGTCAGGCATACAAAGCGTAAGATAAAACCTCGAAATGCAATCATTTCAGGTGAATTCTTCGTGCAATTTGCGTTTCAAACACTTAGAAACAAGCATGTGTATCTCCCCACGGCGCTTAGGCTCCAGCTAGCCATCCATTAGTAGGAATGCTTTAATGTAAAAGGCTGAGTTTGGTTGCTGATGTTAATTTCGCATTAGCGGCGTGATTTTGAGCGTTTTCTCGGCATTTTTTAGATAAGAGGGCTTCGTCATGCATCAGACACTGGAGTTGAGCAACGATGTCATAGTTTACGCGACTAAATTGGCGGATCGGCACTAAAGCAACCTATCGAGCATTGCGCCATGAATATCGTGCCGATGCTTAAGGCTGAACACTACACGGTGAACTATTTAGCCAGCAAATGTGTTTTTCTTTGATTAGCGCTTACTTATTCGTATCGTACCTCGAAGTAGTGGGTAGACCCGTTTTTCACGCAATTGTTAACACGGTACTCTAACAAGTCTACACGGTGGGCTATGACCGTCTCAGTACAGCACGTATCTGCCCGGCCAACCGTCTAGCACAAGTACACGCCCTATTGAGTCAATAGTATTGACTGACCTTCTGGCCGAACATGCTGCCCGCCGCAACCTTTTTGTAGAGAAGCGCGAGGCCCAAGCCCGTTAGGAAGCAGAAGAACGAGCTCAAGAGCTCGTGTAAGCCATAGGCTGTGAGTCACAGCCTGTGGCTTACACGAGCTCTTGAGCTCGTTCATAGGCTCATAGGCTGTGAGTCACAGCCTGTGGACTTGTGGAAGATCGTATTTAAAATGTGTTGGTAAGGTGGGCAGGGCGTCAACCTCGAGGTATGGCAGACACTGAACAAGAAAACTAAAATGCTGTGGCCCGAGCGGCACTATTTCCCACAACTTCCTCGACTTTAATCACGGTTATACAAACGTTTCCATCTTAATAGAATCGTTTCTAAATTAGGCTTCGTTCATTTTGCACGACGAATTCCATTTATCTATACGTTAAGCTGTCGGATCAAAACTAAATGCGCACAACTTTAAATTTTAAATAAATAAAAATTGAGTGGCGGTTCTGACAAATAATTTAGACCTATGAAAAGAGCGCGAAAATGGCCCCTTTTGGTTCACACTATCAATTTTCACGCCGATTCCCGATGCCGCGCGGAAAGCTTTTAACCGCAGCGGAGTGTGAATCCCCCACCGAATCCGGCAACTGTTGGTTCACGGTATATTCTCCATTGATCACGTCTGTAGCGCCGCTATTCGGCCTATACTGCTCATTGAAACTGTGTTCGTTCTGTTCGTGACACTCATTTTCCACACGGCTCATTGCTTCTCGTGCAGTGTTCCTAGCTTTCTCTCTTACCGACTGGTCTGCCACATACTCCACTGGTAACGGGACGTATGGAATTTGAGGGTAATAGTACTGCCAGCCTTTTAATAACGAATTGACGTACGTCCGATCGACATCACGTCCTCGCGAAATCGAACATCACGGGCCTCTACCATTTTCCCACTTCGCAGATCAAATAGTCAATAGCCATGGCCAGTTTTCGGGAATCCGAGAAACAGTGCCGGTTCTGACTTAGCAGATAGCTTGTTCTTTCGAATTTCCTTCGGAACGAACACGTATCCAACGCATCCGCACACTTTCAGCTGTGTGATATCGGGCTCCTTGCCTGTAAGGTTTTTGGTAGGTGTCATCCCTTTCAGTGCTTTTGTAGGACTCAAATTATCGACTTCCACCTCTGGCCACAACACCTCAGGGAGGTTCGCCGCGTACATAACCGCACGCATCTTGTTCACGAGCACGCCATTCATCTTTTCCACCAATGCATTCTCTTGGGGCGTGTACGGATGCGTAGGGATGATCTTAATTCCGTTCTTTTCGAGAAACGTCTTCAACTCGTTGTTGACGTACTCTCCCCCACCATCACTCGTAAACCTTTGGATCTTCTTGCCTTGAGCAAGCAGCTCAGCTATTAGTCGTTGTGTGTTACCAGCAGCTTCGTTTTTCCGTTTGATAGGAAAACACCACTTATATCTTGATCCTTCGTCGTGAATAAGCTTAAAGTAGCGCACCGCACCAATTCCTGGTAGGTACTTGCCATGGGCATGTCACAAACGTCGGATGTCAGACGCTCAAAATTGTCAGTGGTTCTCTTATCCGTAGCATCGCTGTACGACATGCGCCTTTGTTCGCCTTCATGCAGCTATGACAGTTCAGTTTTGTTCTTAGCTGCTCGGCAGGGATGTTCATCCCTTGCACAACGTCGTTCTTCACCATGAACTTGAGTGCCGCCTCGTTCAGGTGAGTCAGACACTTTACCACTTCATCAGCGGACTAGCATCCGCATTTACAGCTGCCATCATCACTGGACAAGTGTCTTCAAAGCTGCCAGTGTTCAACCAGAAGTGCGTATCATGATAGATGAACTCCAATTGTTTTCCATCACAAGTAAGATAGGCCTTCTTAGGTAGTGTGTTCGGTGGACTTGCGGGCAATTCCCAACCTTCGTTCAACATCAGACCGAGACTCAACAAATTTACGGGTCCTGAAGGTGAAAATTCAACTTTGTCGAGCACCAGCGCCATCTCATTGTGATTCAGACAATTCATCGCATTTATCACCACGGTACCGCACAAACTGCCGCGTGTGATTCCGCCGTCCCACACCTGAAACGATGTCTTGGACTTCTTTTTAAAGCTGGTGAACTGCTCCTTCTCCACACATACATGAGATGAGGCTCCCGAGTCCAGCATCCAGTCTCCACTGGGTCCACGACTCCCCACTTTGACAGCCATACCAATGAACGAGGGCTCTCCCTCGGAACTGCTGCTACTGCTGCTGAC
This sequence comes from Phytophthora tentaculata, assembly GCA_033557915.1. NCBI lineage: Eukaryota > Oomycota > Peronosporomycetes > Peronosporales > Peronosporaceae > Phytophthora > Phytophthora tentaculata. The sequence continues at coordinate 2,034,371 of JAUCEA010000009.1, forward strand.
TTCACGCTGATCAGCCTCGTCAATGAACCGCATGTAGCTCACTAGCCGGCCCGTTGCTCGGTTCCAATCCATTGTCAACAGTACTGTCCTTCTGCTTCCCACCAGGCTTACTCTTACTTCCCTGCGCTTTGTTCTGTTTGGCTTTGTACTGCCAACAGTCCTTTCTCAAGTGATCAATCTTTTTACAGTGGTAACAGCGAACTGCACGGCTTTTGCCAGCTCCAGTAGTGTGCACTTCCCCATACTGTCCAGGTCCAGGTCCTTGACCGGGTTTCTGACCAGGGTTCTTTCCTTTCCCTATGTGCATCATTGCCGAAGCACCAGCAGTTGCCGCTCCACTATTGACGGCCGTGTCCGCCGCCATTTTATCCATCTCGTCACGAGACAACAGCACGTTCTTGACCTGCTGCAAGGATGGTGGGTTTCCTTGCCGATATGCAAAGTCGAGTTGAGTCACGATCTCACGATGAACCGCACATACACCCATCAGCAGCAGTTGAGACATCGACGTGTCATCTACCATGAAGCTAGGCCCCATGTGCTGTAGTCGGTGACGCAGTGCGTTCATGTCCTGTATGTAGTCCGTCATCTTCTGTCCTGGCGTATACGAGTGCGTATACAGCTCGCACTTCAAGTGCACAGCATACGAGAAGTCACGCTGTGTCTTCTCTGCGATCAATGTATCCCACATCTCTTTCGCTGTTCCAAATATGCACACTTTCTGCGCGTCGGGCCCTTTTACTCCTCTAATGATGGTCTCCATAGCCAGCCTATTTCGATCATCAAAATGGCGCTGCAACACCGGGTCGGATACATGTCGTGTTTCCTCTCCAGCTACCACCTCCCATGAGTCTCTTTGCACCAGATATAGTCTTAGTCGCATCTGGTACACTTCAAAAGTATCATCAAATTTTGGTGGCTTGCTGCTGCCCAGTGGACGAGCCTCGCTACAGGAACTGCCTGTCGCTGCGTTCCAGGTTGCCCCAGTTGCACTCCAGTCAATCCCAAAGTCGCTCCATGTGCCACTGCAGGTTGCCCCACGAACGTTACCGTAGTTTGTTGCTGCATCGTCATGCTTGGAACACTTGTAGTTACCATAGTCGAACTTGTGCAAACCCCAGAAGTTGTCACACCACTCGTTGACAACGTGCTGCTAGTGTTATTACTCATCTTGATGTCCACGAGCAGGTTTTGGGCTCAAAACCTAGGAGAAGCTTGCTTTGTAGTTTCCGCAGCGCGGATAGCGTAGTTGCCTCGTAGACACCGGAGAAAGCAACAAACAAGTGATGTCGTTTCTGTAGAAACTAGAATGTATCACCCTTCCTTATCTCGCGTACCTTTCGTACTTTCGTGTCATACACGAGGAGGTAAGACCGTTGGACATGCATAGCACCATCAACAGCAAAAATACCCTTTGAGCGTAGGCGTCCCAACTTACGCCACGTAGCTCGTCTTGTCTCTCATGTCCCTACGCTCCAACTGAGTGACTATAGGTGCAACGTGACTTGCAGTGTTGCTGCTGGTTATAGCTTCTGCTAGCTCGGCTATCATGATAGCCCATGATAGCCGAGCTAGTGGTCTGCTCTTAAGGTCCGGATTAGCATGATTCATGGGTACCGTAGCATTATTGTGATAGGATATTAAACCATTGGGCCACTATATTTAGCCAGTCATATGTGTCCGTGAATTACTTGTCCATTTCTCTGAGACAAATAAACCGACCCAAAAACGCAAATTTGGACGGAATTGACAATATCATTGTGACCTTTGTGGCAAGTTGTCGGGAATCCCGCAAGCGAATGAGACTGGTAAGCTCAGACTGAGCAAGTATAGTAATGTGTCAGCTACCCAAACAACCCAAAAACAAAGAATTTACTTGATGTTAGATCTGATAGAGCCAACAAAATAATTCACTTGTGGTATTTATCACACAATTTCTCAGATGGCTAACTTGACCACGGTGGAAATAAATCTTTCAGACAGTTGACAGAGCTACTCTGTATCGTTAGAATACGCGTTGTCAACAACTCCTTGCAAACAAAGCACCAGATCTCTTTTGAACGTGCCGGCCAGATTGTTTTTGTGCGCCAGGTTCGCTCAAGTGGAGTTCAGCTTAATGCTATGAAATACGAATACAATCAATTGCCCCCGTTGATCAAAGCTTTCTATCTGTAGGGAAATTTAGCTTTACTGACTACTGTAGATAGGTAGTCCGCACGAATAACAGATCAGAGAGGATACTTATTTTACGTTTTTCAAATTCTGGCCATCGAAAATCTTAAGTTTTAGTGATGGACGAATCGCCAGCTGCAAATATGGCGGTATTTCTCTAAGCTGGATCAAGTTTTTTTAGACCTTGAACCAGCTTGTTGAAGTGCGCCGAAGTCACCGATATGGACGTGTTCAATTCCTATCGTTTCCGAATCAGCTTTTTTTTTCAACTACAAATGCTGTAATGCTTAATTATGAACAATGTGATACTACCGAATAAGACCGATCATCATATTTATACATCGATGACAGTTTTAAAAACCAAAAGTGTGAGTTGTCTGCAGAATTTTTAAGAAATGAGATTATTTTAAGAAACGAGATTATTTTCGAGTGCAAAAAATCAGGACTTTCCGTGCAATGTGCATTTATGCATCCAACAACTTCAACCGAGCGAGAGGAAACTCGTGGAATCTACATAAAACATTGTTCTTGAAAGGGAAACAGGGTCACTAATTGTTTCAATTGTATTAACACCATTTTAATAAGTCATTACGGCAACTTTACAGACACGTTGTGTGAAAACCACGAGTGTTTACAATCAACACTGCATCAGTGCCAATGCAGTACAGTATAAATGTTTTGTTTTACATCATGACCCCTGCAACGGGACAGTTATGTACTGCACGAGAAATCCCTGTAACAACAGCCTGCACTTTGAAATCATCTTTTGTGCGCGCGAAACAATCCACACGTATTCAAAAGCAAAGTACATCATAATCAAACTGAAGATACGGTAGCTTGATTCATTAAGGTACCCAAGAACTTGTCACATACGATTGGAGTACTGCATAAATGGAACGGAGAGTAATTTCATGTAGCCAAAGAAAAACTATCTAGACAATGAAGATTGAATTTTCGTCGTGTTCTCGCAGAATGCGCAATAACATTATATAAGATTAATCTTATTCGGTTACAGACAACGACGGAAAAAGCCCCGTAAACTAAAAAATCCGCCACAAGGCAACCCATCCAAGGACACCCTATCCTAAATCAATACGTGTTTCAATATTTAGACCAATAGAGTGCCTGCAATTTTATATTATTACCCAATCGTATATTAAGTATATTGACTTGTTTGTAGACAAAGAATTTTGGCGCGAATTGCGCGGCGCGCGCTCGCATTTTAGCGCTCATTTTGCATTTTCCGATGCCTACAGCGCCAAGGTCTTCGAAAGAGCGGACGTACACTATACGAGAGAAGCGCGATGCCCTGCAGCTACGCACCGTGCAAGATCGGGTAGCTCAAAAAGCACCGTTTTCAGCTACGACGGAGGCCAGACAAGCAAGACGCTTAAAGGACAGGGTCGGAAGGAGATAATCCCGTTTTCCCACGGGCTCCTAACCTATATGGATGATATGCGTCGGGAAGAAGAGGTGTGTTACGCTATAATGATTTTTTTTATATTTAGTGGCTTATCTAACATTATAATTTCCTTGTGCTGCAACGATTGGCGGCCGACCTCCTTTTCGGTAGCGCTTCAATCCCGGCCGGGGCTTCGATGTAGTATGCCGTCGACTAAAGGGGCCGGGTATGCGAGCGCAAACTGCGGCCATGTGAAAAGCGATATAGCGCTGCAGCGGTAAGCAGCAATAGCACGCTATTAGCGTAGCGGCCGAGAGAAGCCCAGAAAAGCTGCATTTTTTTGCATTTGGAAAACGTTTTTGTGTAGCGAATTACTACGTAATATTAACTAAATACATTACACTGAACTGATTTTAGCCAATGAAAATTGGTTGCTGTACTCGTCTATGCTGTGGGATGACAGCAAGTCGACGCGGCTTTTATCGTCGTTGTCTGTACATTGTAATAGCAGAGGATCTTTTTGAGCTGAGTTTATGTTCACTCTTGTCCTATCCTCCGACTCGAGAAGGATTTGTTACGAGACTGAATCAATTCGGATATCAGTGAAGCTAATTAAATACTTGTTGTCCGACGAAATGTTTGGGGAACAAATTAAGATAGTAGGTAATAACATTTTCAGCATCTACTTCTTTATTCGTTAAAAACGGATTTATAACGGTGAAAACCAGTGAACAACAGTGTCTTTCAATATATATATATATATATATATATATATATATATATATATATACTTGTCATTTCGTGTAAGACCGGCATTTTGGTTTTGTTACCTAATGTATAAAATGCACTCCCTCAGACAATACAGTGCTATCATGCAATATTTGCCGTGTTTAGGCGGTTTATATTGTGGTAAAAAATCATATAGCAGCCGCTGAGTTAGACTCGCCTGGTGTGGATGCCATGGTGGGCATTTTTCTAAAGTGCACCTAAAGTTTAAAGCACCTCCCAAATGGAATATTTACCACTCCTGATCACAAATTTAGATCTGGTGACACATGGATAGGATCTGGGTTCCATTTCTGACGCGTCTATATTGGCCAATTAGCGCCTCTGAATGTAAAATAAGTCGACTAAAAATCGAACAAAACTGGGTGCGCCTATAGTTACTACTGTAACACTTAGTTAGTAGCAGCTCTGTACAGTGCGCGTCGAAACTATATACGCACTCGAAAATTGTCGATTTCTCTGCTAGTACTGAAAACTTCCCACCAAACTAACCGCCACAATAGGTGGTTAACAATAGCTAAACACCCCAGAATGTCTGGATCGACAAGCAGCAACTTATTAGGCGCAGTCAAAAATTTAACTTTAAGGTGTCGCGTCAAATATATATGCGCACTACACAATTGCGTCTTATAAAAACGTTGTAGCACCTTGTAGAGTCATCGCTAGTTGCAAACGCATTGGTATGCTCTTCACTAACTTCTTGATGTAGTCGGGTTCAATACGAGCCCACTCAGCCTGAATGCAAGCCTTCAATCCTGCTCGGCGTTCAAACCGACGTCCATTTGAGTACATCCGACCGCCAGAAGTCCCCACACATTCTCAATGATGTTGAAATCGGGACTCTTGGCCAGTCACTCCGTAGTAGTAGCGTTGTTTGCTTTCAGAAACTCCTTCGTGAGTTTTGCGGCGTGAATAGAAGCAGAATTCTGTTGATAAATGGGCTCTGCATTGCCGATTTTTAAACAATTTTTTTCAGAAAATGTAACGAGTTCCCGCGCAGTGTTTCCGCGTACTTGGCGGCATTCTGTCTCCCCTTCAGGTAAACCACCTCCGTGTTGTCGTACATTGACACACCGTCCATATCATGAGGCTTTCGCTGCCGCTAACCCGCTTGGACATCAACTTCGGCTTCACTCTGGTGTCGCGCCAGTAGCTGCGGTACCCGTCAGGGCCGTCCCAAGCGAGTATATTTCCGTCCGTAAACACTGCGTGTCTCCAATACTTGCCAGAATCTGAAAATTGCCCGCAAACGTCACTCTGGCCACCTTGTGACGTGGTTTCAGAGCTGGGGCAGTTTTTATCTTCCAAGTACTTAGCGTAGCGATTGTTGCGTAGTACTCGTAGAACCGTAGATGCACTAGGATGGCTTGGCCGCTGGTCTGCAATCTTCTTTGCAGATAGGCTTCGCGTTACAGCGAGTCGGAAGATCTCCCTGGCGTCCCGCGTGCTTATAATCGACCGCCTGCCGACTTTCTTGGACCGCTTTGAGCCTGTATACTTCTTGATGTAGTTCCTAATGGCCCCCCTCTTGGCGTTTAAGGTGCCGGGCGATCTGTCGGTTGCTTAGCTGCTCTGCCTTGTAGACTTTAGTGCGCTCACACGGGGAGCTGCAGGTGTTTCGAGTCGTGAAGAGTCAAAGAGGGATGACACAAGCGACAACGCCATGCCGATGCCGACTCTTGACCAGCTCCGAGTAGGTTCAGGGATGGTAAGAAACGGAATTCTCCTTCTCCAGGTCCAAGCTCAAATCGTCAGCGTGGACTACGCCGATCGAAGAGAAAGCGAGAAGCAAATCGGCGGCTGAGTGACTATATTATGGCAACCATGGGCTCATTGGATGTTATATCGGGACGCCCGGGCAGTGCAACAATTGCGTTGGCTTCTCTACAACGTGATAAATGGTGGACAGCAATGAATCTGGAAATTGAAGCACACACAATTAATGGAACTTGGAAATTGGTGGATCGACCCAATTACCCTTGCAACATACTGACGAGTACGTGAGTATTGAGAGTGAAACTCGATGAGAAGGGCAAGGTGGACAGATACAAAGCGCGATTGGCCGTGCGAGGATGCCGACAGAAGTATAGAGCGGATTATCTCGAAACATACTCACCTGTCGTGCGAATCGAGACCGTGCGTCTCCTGCTTATCTTGCTCACTTGTTGAAGTTAGATTGCTATCATGTTGACTTCATCACAGCATTCCTGAATAGTGTGTTGCGTGGATTTCGTATCTTTATGGAGCAACCTGACTATTTCAACGACGGTACCGATCGAGTATGTGAACTGCTGAAAGGACTTTACGGCTTGAAACAAGCAGCGCATCTCTGGTATCAAACTCTCCATGAGTACATGATTGAGATCGGGTTTACTCATGCGATTTCGACGTGGGGTTGTACCAGATATGGCGTGATGGTAAAGTAGTATACCTTACGGTGTACGGGGACGATTTGTTAATTGCTGGTAGCACAGAAGATATTGAAGAAGTGATCGGCATTCTGGGGAGAAGTTTCCACTGAAGAATCTAGGAAGAGTCAAGCACATACTCTCAATGGAGGTTAAGTTTATGCCGGGCGAGGTTCTGCGTATCTCGCAAACAGCGTACATCGGCGTGTCCTAGAACGCTTCGGTATGACCGCAGCTCACGCCGTTGGCTCACCTATGATGTAAAACGAAAGATTACCGCAGTGGAGACTGATCCTGATAAAGTCAATGATCCGAATGTTCCGTTTCAAGAATTGATCGGTGCGTTGAGACGCAGTGAGAAGCCTGGCCCGCTATGGCAATACGTACACAAAAGAAAATTTCTTGTGTGCGAAACGTGTGCTGCGATACTTACGTGGCACTCGAACTTATGGACTTGTATACCGCCATGAAGGCGATGTATTACCACTGCTGATCGATGCCTACTGCGATGCTGATCACGCTAACTGTGTCGATACTAGCCGATCGATCACAGAGTATCTGCTGCGACTAAATGAATGTGCTTTCATGTACAAGAGCAAGCAGCAGAGCAAGGTAACGACTGATACGTGCGGTTCGGAGCTAATTGCTGCGAGTATGTGCGTGGAGGATCTCATGTGGACACGCAAGTTGCTAAAGGAGATCACAGGTAATGCTCCACCGTGCTCAATGCTCCAGGTGGCACGATCACTGTCGAGACCGAGCACGGGAACTACCAGCGGATGAAGAGATTCGCCATGAAGAGTCGCAATATCGCAGAATTTGTGAAGAAGGAGAAAATTGCAGTCCAATATGTGCGCGCGAGGCCAACATCGCAGACATCTTCACGAAAGCGTTGGGACCCACTCGGTTCCAGAGTCTCCGGAAAGCTCTGAACGTTGAGAACGTTACAGACGAAGAGCAGGTCCATACTGAGTGAGGTGGGAGTAGCAGAAGCTGTAACAAGCGCAACACTGCAAGTCGCGTTGCACCTATAGTCACTCAGTTGGAGCCTAGGGACATGAGAGACAAGACGAGCTACGTGGCGTAAGTTGGGACGCCTACGCTCAAAGGGTATTTTTGCTGTTGATGGTGCTATGCATGTCCAACGGTCTTACCTCCTCGTGTATGACACGTAAGTACGAAAGTACGCGAGATAAGGAAGGGTGATACATTCTAGTTTCTACAGAAACGACATCACTTGTTTGTTGCTTTCTCCGGTGTCTACGAGGCAACTACGCTATCCGCGCTGCGGAAACTACAAAGCAAGCTTCTCCTACATGATTCATGGGTACCGTAGCTTTATTGTGATAGGATATTAAACCATTATTAAACCATTGGGCCACTATATTTAGCCAGTCATATGTGTCCGTGAATTACTTGTCCATTTCTCTGAGACAAATAAACCGACACAAAAACGCAAATTTTGTCGGTTTATTTGTCTCAGAGAAATGGACAAGTAATTCACGGACACATATGACTGGCTAAATATAGTGGCCCAATGGTTTAATATCTTATCACAATAAAGCTACGGTACCCATGAATCATGGACCTTAAGAGCAGACCACTAGCTCGGCTATCATGGGCTATAAGGATAGCCTAGCTGGTGGTCTGCTCTTAAACCCCTGATTAGCAACGTGCACCATTATCAGCAAAACAAGGTTTTACGGTGAAGACTATCTGATTACGGTTGGGCACCACTGTGCATCTGTACGACTGTCACTAGTAGTGACTCCCTACTGTCGAAGGCGCTGCTATTGTTCATCACTCCGGAAGCCTGGCCCACTCAGAAACACTCTCCTGTCACCTGTTGTTTGGAGTCGTTAGACTGTGTGGCGTTATAATGAAGTAGAACTCGTTGTGTTGGGAGCTTCCGTTGCGGTCGGGTCTTCATTGTGCTGGAACCTTCCTTGTCAGTCAAATCTCGCTGCTTTCTTTGCTGTGATTGGAGGTGTCGCCGTCTATTGAAATGACCGCGATCCGCAAATTGGAGTAGTATTGACAATATCACAGCTTGTTATGAAATGCGACACCATCATGTAGTTTCTTGGTACTCTTCGCTGTTGCGCTAAGTGGACGGATTTCATTGCTAACAAAACTATAGGATGTTGTAGCTATACGTATAGATATGCCCAACATTACAGCTAAAAGCTACGTGTACTTAACTGTCTTTCGCTTTGTTGGCCGATGACAACGACCCCCTAACACAGCTCTTTGAACTGCGAAAAATAGTTAAGTACACGTAGCGTTTAGCATCCTGTAATAATGTACATCAGAGGTCGCAAACGGTTAACCGTACCCGTTCGGATAAGGTTTAACCGTGACCACGGACGGGTATGGCTAAACGAAAGTTTGCCCGAGTGATTATCGGGCGGGTACGGGTAACCGACTCAATGGATACGTTTGTTTTGGTTGACCGAGTTTACCCGAGTATGAGCATTTGTAGATTTACTCTTTGTCGTTTGCTTCTTTTATCAAAGCGTTTATGGTTACTCCTCGTTCGTTTTAGCAAAAAGGGGCGCCTAGTAGATTATTCACAGCGTAAAAACGGAAAAAGAAATCATGTTTTGCATATTTGAGACCACACAAAACGAAATGGCACTTATCCACCATATTCAGGTTTTTTGTAAAAGAGGTTTAAAGATCTGACTATCTGGATCGGACTTATGTGAACAGCTAAGAAAAAACCAATTTTGTTTTCGTCTGTCTATCAGCCAATCACAGCCAGCTTAATATTGCCAATTCCGTCCAAATTTGCCGTTTGGAGGGGTCGGTCGAGTCGCTCACATACAAAGTCCAAGTAATTTGAGAACCGCTCCAGCGATTGTACAGCTGTCATTTGCCACATGGAATCGTACTTAAGGTGGGAATATTTCGAATACAGTCACACCTCAATAAATGACGCCCGATTGGCTCGGGAGAAAATGTCTTTTCATTTATAGAATTGGTCAGATAGAGAAATGACTACATGTATCTATCTTGCATCCAGTGTCCGCTGTCGCCTACGCTTCACCACTTGCGTTCGCACCAGCTTCTTCAAAGATTGCAGCATGCTCTGTGGTCTTTAGTGTCCCCTTCACATTGAAACAGGAGCACTGAAAGCTCGACGCAGTACGCAAGAGCTGTTGAAGCGTGTACTGGTTCCTGTTCTTGGTTGTCACTATCGTCTTCATCAAGAGAGTTGCTGCTGCAGTCAACGTCTATAGGCTCGTGAATTTCGGCATCTGAATCGATGTCTGGATAGTCGTCAACGTTCTCATAAACGTCAATCTCAGTCAGCTTGGGGCATTGTCAATGAGCAGCAGGACCTTGCGATTTTGAGCAGCCATCTTCAAGTTGAAATTTTGCATTAATACCCACTCCGAAAATCTTCGGGCTGTCATCCATGTTATTTTTTGCTATTATAGAATTGAACAGCCTTTCCTTTTAGAGCACGAACACTTCCACCAATAAAACAACGGGGGTTCTGTTGAAAAAAGAAACACTAAAATTGAGGGGGATTCGATGAACTGGCGGACGATCACCTGTCCAGATAGAGAGTTTTACCTCCGACCCTGACTGTCATTTAGCGGATAGAGAGGGTTTTAGTCAGTTAGAGCGTCTGGTATAGTGAACCTCATATAGTCTTGTTTGCGTTGAGAGACTGTATTCAAGTAAAGAACACGTGGTCACTTATAGAGGTTCAAATAAGGAGGTGTGACTGTATTATGCCGCCGACGGAGCAAAACTCCGGAGCGGTTCAATCGGCCGGTTTGGAAATTTAGACTAGAACTCACAATATAAGTTCGCACTTTCGATGGAGGAGTGGCGGTGGTGGACGTGTGGCGACCGGAATCGATAGCAATAGCTTACGATAACTATTGCCACACGGAGCTGCAGGGGGGCAACAAGTGAAGACTTTTAAGGCGAGGACGACGTGGTAGCATTGCCCGCCATGGGCATGAACGAGCGGCGACGTCGCGAACACTAACTCAACCCGGTAAGCTTGAGCAAAACGATGCTGAATGCTATAGTGAAATGATTGTACCAAGAGCACCTTTTGTGTTTCGATTGTGACAAAAAGTACATGCGAGCTTAACTTGAATTGCGCTTTTAAAAATGTTGCGTGCTTCATTGGGTAAAACCAATGCCAAATTCGGATTCCTCTTCAAATTTTACACCAATGTAGTCAATACAAGAAAAACGGAACTTAAGAAAAATTTAATTTTTCAAATTTTCAAACGGTCGTAATTTGGCGCGAATTTAAGCATTGAAGGTAAGAAATTTATCAATCGAAAGCTCGTGATGAGTTCTATTCGATGTCCATGGTAGCTCGAAAAATAGTTTTTTTGGTTAAGTGCCATTTCGTTCTGTGTGGTCTCATTTGCATTCTAAACATTAATTTCACATAACTTTCGGTTAACCGGACGATATTTTCGGCCAGCCATGGTTGTCCGAACGGTTCATACGGTTGGTTATGACCATCCGAAACTTGCTCGTAAGTGCTTCCGGACGGGTATGGTTAACCGGAAATCTGCGTTTGCGACCTCTGTATGTACAGTGTACATACACGTATAGCTATACGTATAGCTACGACATCTTATAGTTCTGTTAGCAGTGAATCCGTCCACTCAACGCAACAGCGAGGACTTCCACGAAAACTACCATGGTGAGATCGCATTCCACAACAAGGTGTGATATTATCGTGACCTTTGTGGTAAGTTAGCCGGGATTCCCGGCCCTGAAGCAAGCGACTGATAAGATCAAACTGAGCTAGTATAGTAATCAGTCAGCCACCCAAACAACGCGAAAACAAAGAATTCACTCGAATGTTGGTAATCATAATACTATTTCTCTGATGAATACACGTTGTCAACAACTTCTTGCAAACAAAGCACCAAATCGCTTTTGTACATGACTTAAAAGATGTTTTGTGCATCAGTTTTGCTCTAGTGGAGCTCAATCTAATACCAGGTACACTTGCCCAGATGATCAAACCTGTTACATCTGTTGGGAGATTTAGCTTTACTGACTACTGAATATAATTAATGTGTTAGTCCGCATGACTGAAATGTCAGAGAGGTTACTTATTTTTCACGTTTTTCAAATTCTGGCAATTAAAAATCCTTGAGTTTGCGCAAGTGATTGCTCGAAATTATGTTGTGAGCTTGAGGCCCAACGCCCGAGCCGATCAATAATTCGTTTAATTGCAAATAATCTGCAAACAACATACTTAAGTACCATTTTAACAGTGACCATTCTGCCGAACCTGTAATTGCATACTATACTAAAGCACAGTGACTATTCTGCTGAACCTGTACTGAAGAAGCAACGCTCGTGTCACCTCTGCTGCGTAAGAAACAATGGTGCTTCGAATGTTGTTGAATGTATTCTTTAGCTGTTCAAGTGAAGACTGCTTGCAAACATACTGTCAGTGTGACACTGTACAGTACAGCAGTCAGCTGTACGGTAAACAATGTGTCTGTAGAAAATGAGGCCACTAATAGCGTGTAGTATGCAACGAGACAACCATTACGTGCTGACATTGATACACCACATAGTTTATGAGTCCTATGGCGATTTCATTAAATGATCATCATATTCTTTAATTCAGCGTTAAGGTCCTATCTTTTTAAAAGGACCACAATACCTAAAAACTCTGCAGACAACTAACACTATTGGGCACGCCTGAAACAAACCAAACCAACCTCCTGGTTCAAAGTTTGAACTAACCCAAAATTACCAACGAACCAGGTTTGATGTCGTTACATGGTTTGGTTCGAAATGGCTTGAACCGAGTGATGGTTCAAACCAAAGTGAAACGGCATCGCTCTCGATTGATCAATATTCGCCTATTTATCGATTGAAGACAACTGCGGCTTTATACGAAATGATATTTATAACACGACTGAGCACTGCATTCAAAAAGCGTAGAAGGTCTCACATCCAGCAGAGGATTGAAGGCTGCTTACAAGATCAATGCAGGCTGTAATGAGAGCGTTCGTTCTTCAAGGCGAGGAGAAAACTACTCCGCAGAACCCCTGTGTTGCAGGCACAACCCGAAGAAGGCGGCAACTGGTCGTCCAAGAGGGCATGATCGTGACTAACAGAGGATACCCAGCTTACCCAGATTCTTTAACAACCAATACAGCTACTCAACATGAACATGCAATGGTTGAGTATCTTGATAACAGAATGGCAACAACTGAACGTAGACTCAGTGGGCTTCTTCAAGACGCATTGCGGCCCTCACATTCCCAATTTGAAGCCGCGATTACAGAGCACACTGATCGACGCACCAACGAAATTGAAGCACGACTACAGGGAATGCTTCAAAATACCAACACAGATCTCGCAGCAGCGACAAAAGCTGCAATTGAGCAGCAAAACACATGTATCGAGACCAACATTTCTGCTGGCATTGCTCAGACTGAATCCAACATTCGCGATCGTGTTATTCATTTTGGCGGGGAATGCGAAAAGCGAATCAACGAAGCACTTGTCCAATGTTAAGACATTACTGACAGCTCAGCTAGAATCTATGTTGATCACCACGAAGCAACTGTTGAGCAACGTTTACGAGTGTTGCAAAGCGCTGCTGTCGAGCAGGAGAAAGCGATCAACTCAAAACTCGAAGAAGGAATAGCAGCACTTTAGTCACAAGCACAAAATTGTGCTTACATTTGTGCTGAGGAGCGAAATAAAGCTGTAGAGGAGCGATTGCAGATGAAACTTGACGCTGCAATGGCGACTGCACACCTGGATTGCCGCAATCACGTGGACAGGTCTGTGAAAGACGTCGCCAACTCACTTACACAGCACGTTGAATCGATCTGTCACGAAATGGAATCGAAGCACAACGCACGTGCGTCTGATATTGAGTCACAAATGTAAAAAATGCTTTGGGATGCGAAAACGACTACCGAGACAACGTTAGTGAAACCTGAAGAGGAATTTCAGAATGTCGTGGTGTGTACACAGGAACAGTACCTTGACATCAACCTTCGTTTGGACGCAATGAACACCGAGCTGTAGAAGCGTGTTGTTAAAAACACTATACTACGCACACAAAAACATTGTCGTGATATCCACAACCGTTTAGATACAGTTAACACTGAGCTGGAGCAGCGTGTGATCGAGACTGACAACATCCGCGAAGACCAGTGGCAAAAGATCGCCGAATACATCGACAGTAAACTCAAAGAGAACAGCGTTGACTTATTAGAGAGCCCAACCATAGCATCACCACAGTGTGACGTAAATGCAGCAGCAACCCACATCAGAAGTACGCACAGCGCTAGCTCCGATACAGCTGCCGGTCCAACTTGTAATCAACCGAAAAGCTGCAACAATGACAGCGAGATAATGGCCACGCTTCACCAAATGACAGAGTGTCTTAGCATGCTTCAAAGCAGCTGTGCTATCCAACGCCCAATGGAAGCGCCTCGAGTGCCCACCAAGACCAAATCGTCAGCCAAAAGGATTCCAAAAAGCAAGCCCAAAGGTAGTTGCGGGCTTGCGAAAGCGCGAGGACAGGCTATCAACGCTACGTGCGCTAGAGCTGAAGAACGCACTGCGAGTCTGAGGCGCACCGCAAAATTCCGTCAAAGACCCGAAAAGTAGTTCGAAGTAATCCAGCTGAAGAGCGTCCATCTGACATCTATACGTCTTCATCAAGATAAATCAAATGCATTGTAATTGCTCTTCACTACAACGCATGCTAACGAAATGCTTCGTGCGTAATAATACTGCTCAAGCATTTGATAAGTTCTTGAAGTAAGAATTGCCTTGATCCAAAGTCGTTGAAGATAGATATACATTAACGCACTCTGACATCCGCTAGCACGGTGCAATAGAGCGCAATAGATGCATCACGCACCTATTGAAGCTTGCAGGGGCGCTCTTCAGCCACAAGCCACTCCCAAAGCATACTCCCTGGAGTGCTCACCGCCGTGAGAGGGATGCCTCTCTCGCGCATCAGGGTCTAACAGAACCCGTCGCACTGATCAAGAGCACTATAGATGATGCACTTGGACAACGAATCGATGCTAACATCTTTTTGTGATATCGGTGTCTGCGCCGGTATCGTCGCATCGTTCAGCGTGTTGTACGCATGAACGATGACGACTTTCAAAGAAATCGTCGATCGCCTTCACTTGATCACGCGGCAGTGGCCACTGCCGCGGCACCAGAACTCCGTACCAGGCACGAGGTCGATCTCGTGCTGTATGCTTTTGTCCTGCTGAAGTCCCCCAGGGATCCCGTCCGGAGCACATCCTTGTGCTCCAGCAGAACATCGTAGAAGTGACTCGACTTCAACTACTCCATTTCGCTCTTCATCGTTTCGATATCCGAAAGGATGTGTGGTGGAGTGGGTATCGCAAAATCGCGTTGCGATCCGATCTCACACACAGTGCCCCGGACTACCGACTGACGGAGGGGGTACTTCGATAACCGTGGGGTTGCTGAGAGCTCACCTTGTGTACCCGTTAGCGGGACTGGTTACACCCATCTGGTGGACTCGAGGGGAAGTTTGGCCTGCGGTTGGTTCCGCCTTGGCGAGGCGCAGGACGGTGGGGGGTTGCGTAGCGTGGAAGTTCATCAGGCTACGCGCCAGGTAGGTTGTCGATCTTGATCGACTTGGGGTGTATAGGGTTCCTTTTCTTGGGGGTAGACAAAGCTTTACTTGCGAGGCTTGACCGCTTCCTATAGCGGGGGAGTTGAGGGCGAGAGCGACGACAGTCGGGCCGGCCAAGCTGCTAACTCTGGCCACTGACACGTGAACTTGGTAGATTTGACTTGGTTATTGTATGGGCCGCTGCAATTTCCCGCCACAATCCAAAGTCGAAAGCCACTTGTCGTTGACAAGGCAAAATATACTCTGTTATTACTTAAGGTCCTTCTGGCCCACTACATTGCGTATCCTATGATTACCGAAATATCTTCGGGCGGCCGATCGCGTGCCGTCCCAGCCCCAGCTACAAAAACGTAACGGGCGCTTCACCACAGTCGTCCCCTGTGTGAGCTCCGACAGCACAACTGTCGCGACCCACACACCAACTTCCAATCGCCCGCCCATCGGCGTATTCTCGGCGTCTCAGCATGTTCTCCTCCGGTACGTTGCACGTCATCACTTCGCTTCCTTGCCACCTCTGATCTTCCTTGCGTCGGTGTCTTGTAGCTCGGGCTCGGCGTTCGCCCGATGCATCCCGGTCTCCTGGCCGGTCTCGGGTCCCACCGGCTCCCAGCGAGGCGTCCACCGTGGATCTCACTGCAGGTGGGTTCTCTCCCGAGCCCGCGCCGAAGCAGCCTCCTGTGGTTGTCCCCACCGCGGATGTGGCTGGACGCGAAGTTCGCCTGGAGGGTGTGCGCGCTTCCTTGAACGCGCTCCAGCTCCCCGTGGATCAGACCGAGGAGTTGCAGAAGTTGCGCGATAGCCACGCGGTCCTGCAGTGTGCTTACTTAGCTTCCCGTGCTCTAGCGGCCGACTTGAACCGTCAGCTGGCCGACGCGGCGAACGCAGCGTCCCCTTTCGTACTCTTCTGCCAGCGCAAGTATGATCTCGCGCGCCACCAATTGGAGGGCGTGTGCAGCGAGCTCGCAGACTGCCTCAATGCGTTGCAGGAGCGTCTAGACAATTCAAGAGAGATGGAGGCCTGCCGCCTTCGGTATCATGATCTACAGCTGCGTTACGACGAAGCGGTCCGGTAGTCTCACGATCGCGTCGGTAACCTGGAGGCGAAATTGGCCGCGGCGAGGTCTCTGGGGCCTGGTGGCGTGGCTCCACCCGACGTTTCGAAGCGCCTGCTCGCGTTGGAGGCCCAGTTGTCTCAAGCCCGCTCCGACGCTGCTACAACAAGGAAACGGGGTACTCAGGTCGCCGCTGAGCTTCTAGAGTCCACCAAGTCTCACAAGGACACTCAAGAGGAGGTGGATCGCCTCGCCCGCGTGGTGGCTGCGAAAAACCGGAAGATCGGGGAGCTGAAGGCTACTTGCGTTCAGCGAGTGAAGCGTGCCGACACCATCCTCGCAGCTCGCGCGACTGAGTGTCGTAATCTGGGCGAGTTCATCGCTCTCCTGAGACAGGAGCTTATGACTGCTTCGAAGAAGGCTCAGCAGGCTGCTCAGCAACGCGATCAGGCACGGGCCGAGTTGGATTCCACTGGTAGGTGCGCTTTTTGTCCATTGCAGGGTCCACCTTCAGGCTAAACTCCTTGTGCTTCACAAGCGCGCACATAACTTCTGCTCGTAACCAGATCGCGCGCCTCGAGGAACGCCTCGCCCAAGTGGAGGATTCAGAATCAGTGCGTAAGAGGTACGCGGCCGAGGTGGCCACTCTCAATACGGTAAGTGCTGAATTCAAACAGTGTTGTATAACAACCAAATCACAAGTTCAACATGAACTTGTGATTGAATGCAAATGCGCGTCTTCAGTGCTATCAAACTCCTTCTGCCTTAGACTCTTCTTCCGTCGCCGTATCTCCCCACAGCGTCCCTAACATGGATATTTCCCACGCTGCAAACGTCGTCTGGCTGTCAGCGCTTGGCTCTAAGTCCACCAACATGCTTGTTAGAATGGAATTGTCGTACTCCTCGTCCGTCAGAGCCTTGCACTGGGTTACATCTGTAAAACGTAAGTTGTGGTTCAGGAAAGCGCACATTTCTATGTTATGGCTGGACAAGCCTGAACGTTGTGCGATTACCATTATACCGTTGACCCCAAAATCTCGTCCAATTGCTGCAGACGAAGAGGGCACCGCAAACAGAATACCTGCTACACGAGGCAAAAAGGGATAAGTGTTCGTATCTTCCTGGCGTTTCTGTGGTGAAGTGCTATCAGGAGTTTTCTACGGACGCCTACACGGAGTGACGGTGATCAAGACTCAAGAGCCAAGATCGGTCCAAGATCGACGAAGTAGAACTAGCAACCAATGAGATCCGGCACAGCGGATCTCGAGTCTCGGAGCACCAGGAGACAGGGATCGGAGGTCCCCGAGTGAAGATCGTGTGCTGGGAGGTGAAGATCGGCGGCCGACGATGGAGATCAGGGTGTGATCGTTCATGCCCGGGGAAGTTCAACATAGGCGATCTCGACGCTAAAGGTGCCGGAAAGTAGGGATCATGGGTCCCCGGATGAAGATCGGACGTCAGAATACGAAGATCAGAAGTTGACGACCGCTATCAGGCCACAACCAATCTCGACCAATACCGAGATAGAAGACAGCAAGATGACGATCAAAGACCCCTGGAAGAGAGATCAAGTGACTAGGGATGAAGATCAGCTGTCAAAGGGTGAGATCAAGACGAGAGCAGGTGGCAGTCCGGACAGATCGGCATGGTCTAATATAGCAGTGTAAGGCCGTAAAGTGGAGAACAAGGCCTCAAGGCTCATTCCTTACGTTTAGAACAAGGCAGACTAGGGAGATCGTCAATCAAGATGGAGATCGCCGATCAAGATGGAGATCACCAATCAGGATGGAGATCGCCTATTAAGATGGAGATCGCCGATCAAGATGGAGATCGCCGATCAAGATGGAGATCACCAATCAGGATCAAGATCGCCGATCAAGACGAAGGTCACCCTTCAGAAGCGAGATCGCCGATTAAGGGTCAAAGTTGAAGATCGCGAGATCGTTCGTCCGGTCGAGGATGGTGAGAGCTGATCTTATCCAAAGATGGGGTATAGGAAGGCGTATGATGCACGGTGGGATGGGTAGGCAGGAGATGGACTTAGTATAAACATCAATCAGAGTTGGTTTTGCCGTAAAGTGCACAAGTGATTTCCTCGCTCCCCAGGACGTCTTAGAGACATATTGCCCGGCCTAAGTGTAAAAAGAAACCTTAGATAGCGGTAACTAGCGTCGTAGTGTAAGATCTCGGCTAATATATTAGCCAGCTTTTGCCTACACTAGATTTCCCTATTTTAAGTGTGCAAATCCCTGATCATCCAGACTTTGGTGCTTGGCTGGAGATCGGATCAACTCTCAAGACCAAAGATCCCGCTATTGGAGGCGGCAAGCAACCCGGAAAGAAAATAAAAAACCAGGAAAACGCTTATTAAGGCATTTCGGTGCTTATATTAGGCAAAGGTCCCTAGATCAAGGACGATCAACCCTAATCGGATCCTATTTAGGACTTATCACAAGGGCACAGAGCGAAGAAGTTCCGCGCTGCCCCACACATCCCGCGTCCCGCCAGGACGGCTAAGTCTACACTGATCGAACACCTTCGGATCCCTGAGAGAGCCGATTCAGCCCGCCGACGGATAGACAAGGTGAGACACTTCAGCCGATCACGGATCATCGGGGGACCCCCTCCGTTAGTCGGTGTCTGGGCGCAGTGTGTGAGTGGCGATCGGCCTCAATCAGATTTTGGCTGATCCCGCTACACCACATTTCCAGAAGTCAAGCACGGATTCGGGCTCTCCATTTGACTTGCGCCCCAGTGTAACCGTGTCATTGGGCCAGCGTTCAAAATCTTCCTCCCCCGCGACCCTGGTGACTGCTTGGCTGTGCGTTCTGACCAGGATTCTCGCCAAAAATATCAGTTAATTCTTTTGAATACGCTACGGGAGGAAGTGGGGGCACCATTAATGACTCAAAGTTCGACGCCGCCCTTGTTTGCGACCTGTGTTGCAGACCATCTTCAGCTATCGCGATGCCCATCATTAGTGAGGTAATGCACTTCTTCACACACTCCTTCACCTGATCCACATTTTGCTGAACTGTCTGTTCATCTGCACGTAGATGAGGTTGCTCAGCATCAATGACCAGCTGTCTTTTGCAGATACGAACAACTTTCGTGACCCCCTTGTCTGGATTCTTGAATACTGGATGCAAGCACATTTGTGCCTCTGGTATATATGCCGTGTCGCGCATTTGGGCACGGTCTGTATATCGCGCAAAACAATTAGTCTGAAATGCGGTCGTGAGTAAATGACGAGCATTTTTTGCGGTCGGTGTCAGCTCGTGTACTCGATGAAAAAACACAGTCTCGGTCCTGGAGCGGAGGCGATCCTTAATCCTATACAGATTCATCTAGAATTGATAAGCTAATCCGGTACAAACTCAAAAGTACTTCCACTTGATTTGCACTTTCACTTTGAGCATGCGTGCTCAACATAGTAGTGGGATCAAGTAGTACAATAAATTGCAGCAGCGTAGTCTTATCATCGACTAAGGGAAAATCTTGAGGGGGACTTTTTCGCGCTCGAATGGCCTTTGCTCGTCGTTCCTCAAACCATAGCTCCAATGCCTCCCATGTTTGAAGTATACGACGGATCACGCGAGTCAGACCCATAAATCGATGTTCTTTGAAAGTCAGAACCTGTGTTGCGCCACCCAACTGAAGCTGCTCACAAAGTTCAGAAAACAAGGAGCCCATTGATTCGTTGGAAGGGATGGCATACACTGTCTTCACAATTCGCGAAATCAAATCTGTCAGCACCGGGTTCTTGGAGGCAATGCGCTGGGCGACTATACCGAACACTGTCTTCGTTGCCGCATTTGTGAGGTGGGATAGATACCACACCCACTTCAATGAGAGCCCACTTCGCATCATCCACTTCACCTCAGGTCCCGCGTCAGTTGTGGAGCCAAAACCGTTTGACGTATTAAGGCTGAAGTTCTGCAGCAGCTCAACAATCCATATTTTAAATGGCAAACGGTAGCCCTTACACCGTTCTCTATTCAATAGCTCAAAACATCATGTGCCCAGCAGAATTGACTCCTATTTCCACTGGTAGTTGATGAAGCACACGAGCACACCCAGGTATTTTTTGCCAGCTTGTGACTTACACGACCAAAAGTCTACCATCATTGCCATCGAAGCCACCAGTTTGAGACGATTGGTGCCGATATTATTCACTGCACAGCCCTAGGATGAGCTATAAAGCTCGACAATCGCTCTCGTCACGGTATGGCGGTTGATTGTAGCTCGAAATGCATCCTTTATCAGCAGATCGGGAATGAGCTCTGACTCATCGTTTTTGCCAAAACAGACAGGTAGATTTCTGAGAACAATACGCAAAGTCTCCAATAGTAACGTCATTCACCGACTGTCATCAGTACTCCCAATTGCATTTATAAAGCGATCCAGCTCTTGTTGACGGGATCGGTTGCGTCCAGCTTCAGCTACTGTTGGAAGATAGCTCACGATGAACGCCAGCAAGATGCTTAGTAGCCCTAGATGTGTTGCCGAAAAGTTGGATTATCTTGTTTTCACGCTGGCATGTCCGACTTCCCATACAAATCCAGCCGATATACTCTTTATCATCGAGAACAGATGACACTCGAACCCCCCAATCCAGTATCAGTGAGCGTTCTCCGCGTCGTTGTGGCAGCACTGCAAATGCAGGAAGTTGTTCATAGGTCTGAATTGCTTGTGTCACGAACTGCTGCACTGATGGCGTGCTCAAGGACGAGCGATCTCCCCCCTGAGTTGCCGTGCGGTCAGCAGCAGTAGACTCTTCGGATTGACCTTGTGGTCCAGTGTCGTTGAGAGGTGGTCCGCCTGCTGGTGTCAAGTTGGGTGTACGAAGGCCAGGATCATGATCGTCTGAAGCACTTGTAATACAGGACGGAACGGTGGCAGCGCAGGCATTTCAGACTCACACCTCCTGCGAACGTCGTCAGCTTGGTCTGACGTTGCCTGACGCTTGTAAAAGAACGGGTTGCGCATTTCTTCTGTAAGCCGTCCAGCAGAACTAGCGCCCACTTCAACACAGCGATGGCAACTTGTGCGGATTTTAAGTGGAAAACGAAGGCCACACGAAAAACTACTGTATCTAGTTGCGAGAGTGTGCAGGTGGGCAGGACGAAGCAAAGTGCAAAGTGGCTTCTGAGCTAAGCGCAATGGTGCTCCATCGACCCACCTCACGGCTGGCCTAACGCTTGGGTGCACGTAGTTGTGCTGCATGGACTCAAACGTCGCTTTAGGTATGTCCTGTCCAAGCACAAGCGCTGCGACTCTATCGAAAGATTGCTTTCTACCAATCGAAAAACGAGAGTTCGAACCTGTGCGGGCTCTCCGTGCCGAAACGCTAACCCATGAAACCACCCAAATGGTTTGGAGTTACAGATTTCTGGACTTCAAACCATGGAAGACTCGTAATTTTGGTTTGATTCCAGTGAAATATTTCTTTGAACCAATAGATTGCACTTTGGTTGGTTTGGTTTGTTTCAGGCGTGCTAGTGGGTTCTTAAAACGGTTTCGATGTTTAAATATATTGGTCAATCTTATTCGGTAGTTGCATATTGCTTAAAACGACTAAGCTTCACAGCATTTGTATTAATAGTTGAAAAAAAACTGATTCGGAAACGATACGAATTGGATACAACCATATCCGTACTTTGGCGTGTTTCTCCAAGCTGGTTCAAGGTCTAATAAAACTTGAACCAGCTTGGATATGTACCGCCACATTTGTAGCTGACGAAACTCGCCATGCCAGGGTTGCGCGAAAACCAAGTTGTCTAACAATTATTCCAATTAAAACACACGAAATTATTGATTGCGGAGACCACCAATCATGATTAAATAAAGGTTCAATTCTGGCCGTAAATACTGGCGTGCTTCTATACTAGCTCTTGGCGTTACCCGCAGCTATGGTTAGCGCCGGTTCACATTGGCCGGCTACACAGCCAACAGATACCCTCGAATTGGCCCAACTAATTATAAACCTCATATTACACCTTTTCAACTTCAAAATGGCAAATTGTAAGTTCAATTTGTCAAATGTAAGCTCAAGTTGTCACTAGCCAATAAAATCGATGGTATTTTGAAGTTGAAAAGGTGCACATGTATCTACTAGTACGACATGATGTGGGGCATTTGCCTATCAGTATGAAAATACTCTGGGCACAACTAGCAACAAGTAAATGCCAGCAAACTCATAATACGCCGTGGGTGAATGCTTCGTGCTGAACCAATCCAAGCAACCTACGTCAACCACCAGATCACTGGCCACATCGGTTTCCCAAAAGATTTATGAGGATATATGTCGATTTCATTTAGTTTTTATCACCGAAGTGGGCTATATACAGTATTTGAAACAACAAACTTTGCAGCATCTATAAATTCCTCAAAATCCACAAAACGGCTCCGTTTGGTATACAAAACCCGCAATACTTAAAAAACGAGTTCTCGCAGGTGGGAAAGCTTCTACGTAGTACACAGAAGTAAATTCGTGACGTACGTCATGTTGGGCACTTATGGCACCTACAAAGCTTCGCATCGGGGCCTACTGCTAAGCCTTAAAAGAGCATATTCTTAAGCAAATAAACTCCATATGCTTATAATTTGATTTCGCGTTCTACGAGAACATGACTTTGCTCTAATATTGATACCAGTCGTGTTCTCGTAGACTGTGAAATCATTGTATATAAGCAGAACGCATATTAATCTTATTCGGTTAAGAACATGCTTTTTTGCGGCGCCACAAAGGCGGTATCTGGTTAGCCCCCGATGTGTAGCGTTGTTGGCGCCACATGATCTATTAAAATAAATAACCCACCATTTTTCGGCAAATGTGTGAATCCATGTAAGTATTCACTACAGTTGGAGCGTGTAGCCCCTCCCCATGTAAAAATGTGTCGACCACGGAAACGTCTTATCACTTTGGCGCAAGCTGAGAACTGCGAATCCCCCGGGCACCTGGGCCCGGGTCCTCACTTTGGCTTACCCGTTCTTGTCATTGACGCAGATATCTGTATTTATACAATCAGAATTAAAGCTGTAAATAAGCCCACGGGGCCCGTTCACTGCAGCTCTGGGTGGCAAACATCATCGTCTGTGGATCACTCACGAACTTTCTGTACGCTCCATGAACTCCACTTATAGCCCCCCTCGACATTGCATGTGCCGTCGCCAAAAATATTCTGGATATCCAGAAATCCTGACACGATCTATCGGCATAATAATCGCCTAACAGATATGGGGAATTTCCGAAACCTGCGGGAAAAAACATGCCTTGAACCGTAACGCAGACTCGAGCGTACACCTGAGGATCACCGTGCTTGTCATTCACAGCCGGGCATGTAGTTTCTTCGGGGCATGCGGCTGATCATAGCTGCCAATATCAGTTTATCGCACGATCCGAACTCATGAAACGCTCTCACCGAAAGGGGATACATCGTGTCAACATCTGTGGCAATTTCTTGTGAATACTTCAAAGTATGCCACAGCGATGATTGCATACATGCATGAGAGCACGTATTCATTCTTCATTCTTGGACCCCGGTCCGAGGGGTTATCCACACATAGTCGGCTTGTTGGTGAGTCATGCAGTCTACCAAAATGTGGCCTTAAATGCCATGTCCGTAACGATTTTTCACTTTACTGTTATATATCGGTTTTGGTTCTGCCGTTTGCGGATTTTTCTGTTGACATCCCATTTCATCACGGTACCGTCGCTCGAATGCTGGAGAAGGGCGGTCGTCGTAGTATAAACCTGGTTGTGGAGTGGGCGGAGCTTGTTTGTTAGCGGCGTTGTCAGCCTCCCGACAGCGAGAGTTAGCCCGTGCGTTTTTCGATCTTTGACAAACTTGTAACGAGCTTCTTCTTCATCCTGCAGGAATACGACGTTTCTTGCGACGACCCGGACGCGTCATCCCTAGTACGGGTCAGAGGTCGCAACGGGCACCCCCGCCTGCCAGTACCCGCCGGTTTGTCTCATGGGTGGGTACGGTTACCTGATTTCGATGCTAAATCGCTGGGGTCGGCTGTATAAGATGTTATATTTTGCAAAATATACTTCTTCTGTAAACGTATTTTCTTCGTTTGTGGATGTTTAACCCACGGTCTGAACGAACCGAACCTGAACCGCCGTTCACGAAAAAAACAGCGAGCCTGAAACTCCCCAGAACCGTAGTTCTAAGGTTTTATTGGTTCACGTACGATTAACTTAGTTGGAACGAACCAAAGTGAACCAGAACTTAAGGGAGAGGCAGGTTCGTTTTCTCGAACTATGATTCGCTAAAAGAGATTCTCTGATTCGACCTGAGGCAGGGCGCAGCTTTATGAGAGCGCGTTCATCATACTTACCCAACTATGAAGCCCAACCACGGAGCACTTCCGTGTGTTGACGATGCGTTCTTGTCTGTTCTTCGAACTAGAGCGAACAAGCGTCCGCTGCCCGTGTTATCGATACGGCGGCGGAGGCCACTGGTGGTGTCTTGTCTTGGCTACTGATACTACAGTAGTACATGTAACATGCCATTCAAAGGCGCACCCATGTGCACAACAGCCCATGCGGCTTACTCAGAAGAGTGAGTTCTGGCCAATTACGTTTGGAGAAAACGAACCAAGACTGTAACTGTTCATGAACTGGTTCACTCTTTATTACAACAGTGGCTATAGAACCAGGTAAACCGATATACCGAATTCTTAAAGTGGTACTTGAAACGTTCGAGCCTGATAAACCGGTTTACTGAGTTCTACACGTCGCAGGTTCGTTCAGGCCGTGGTTTGAGCGGCTATGGGTACCCGACTTTCATAAAAATACGAATTGGTTGGGTACGGATACCCGATACCAGCCCGATCCCACGGGCGTGCAGATTGGGGTACCCGAGAAGTCCTGTTTGCGACCTCTGATACGGATAGTGAATGTGTTGCCTTTAAAAAATAGTACTTCGAAGTACATGGTTTTATACTTCAAACGGCAACTCGAGAGTATCGCCATCATCTTCATCCCAAAGCATACAATCAAACGCGCAGCAGCAGCCATGCTTCAATTCATTCTACTCCGCAAATTTATTCATCCGTTCGCCCACTGCAAACGTAGAGTTCATTACGAGATAAGACCCAAATCTGTCGCGAACACCCGGGGTCTTTTGGCCAAAGAGGAAAGTTGATTAATGAGATAAATGCAGAATCAAACAAACGAGCCATCCTGCGTCTTTATCCAGGCTGTAGCTACCATGCTGTCGAGTTGATGCAGCGTGCCCCGGACCCAATGCAGAGCGGTGGCGTAGACTCCTCCGTCCTTGATAGACGTCAAGACACGTGTTTTCAGCACTTGACCGTCTCCATTGGTCGTTAGCTGGGCGCTGACGCTACCGAAGCTTGAGCTACTGGCGTAATTCTGCCGACACTACCTCCCAAAGCTTCGTAGCGGCCGCCATGTTGGACTAGTCGACCTACTCACGGAGTTCGTCATCTTCGCTGAGTGTAGCCACATAGTCACGGACGCTTGCTGGGACGTCTTGCAACAAGTTGTCGGGCGGCTCTCATGAGTCCTCGATGGATTGTAGCCCCATCCACGATACCAGCAGCTCATCGCCCTTAACCTTCATTGAAGCGGTGTTCGCGAAATCTCCCACACCAAGCAGAATTCATTGGAGCGACACCAACTCGAGCAACTCTTCGGTCAGGTTCAGCTCCAAGTCCGTATAGAACCTCAAGCGGGATGCGTTCACGTCGTAGTCGCGCACCGAGATAAGGTGTCGAATCACGAACGAATGTGGCTTGGCCTCAATAATCTTGAACGGGCCATGTCATTGCCCCAAGAGCTTATTATCCGGTAGACGCTGGCCAATACGTGACCAGATGACATAAACACCGACGTCAAATTTGATGACCGAGCTCTTTTGCGTTGCCATATCCTGCAGGTGTCTGCTCGCATTGTCATCCAGCACATCTTTGTGCATGCCGTGTAGTGATCGACGCAATGCTTCCAGATTCTCGTCAACCACATCCTGGTTAATCTCAAGCACAAAAATCGGCATCATCACGAGGCCGACTACAGCATCCAGCTGCGACGAAGTTGGGAGTCTCGTGGACAGTTCGACAGGGAGTGATGAGGGAAGCCGCGAGGGGCGTCGGGAGACCCGCCGATATGACCGTCCGAGCCGTCAGGATGAGAGCCGTGATCGCCGGGTGGTACACGCTGCAGCAGACTCAGACAGCGAATATGTCGAAGTTGACCAAGCTCCGTCGTGTCGTCAGCAAACCCCGTACAACACTGACAGTGACTTGAGCGCCAACGACTGCCAAACCGAGTACGAGTCCATGGGGGATAGCGACTACATGGAAAATGGCATTGCTAGCGACAAGAACAAGAATAGCCAACGAGAAGACCTGGCGAGTTCCGGGCGTAATCGACGCAACCTGGCGAGTCGCCTCATTGACTGGGTTGGGAAATACCGGGCTGCCGCAGTAAGCTGAACTTGCGGTCGAAGCGAACTTTCTGTTTGCATTCGTAGATGAAGCAGGACGGCCCGAGGGACTGAGTGTAGGCAATGGGATGAGTGACAACGACGCTAATGAATGTGAGTTTGACGATTCAGATGAGGTCTGCCGAACGATCGCTGAAATGACCTGGCGGTCGAAGCGCGAGACAAACCACCATAAGCTGGTGAAGCTTTTTCCTCGCGAAAGGCTAGGATGGTGGTCGGAACAGACGTTCGATCGCCGGGCACGAATGAGGGCTCCTGTGATGGGAGTAGTGAATGATAAGAGGACCAAGATATATTTTTGGACACAGGGGCAAACGTCTCAGCGCTCAGCCACGCGTTGGCGAAGAGGCTGATGCTGAAGCAACGGGCTAGTCACGACAAGAGAATTGACATACAAGGTATTGGAAAGAACGAGGTAGTAACGACGTCAAGAGCGACGGTGAAGATTACACTCGACTGGCAAGTGGCTTACGAGTTCGAAGTTTGGATAATGCCGCATCATGCAGGAATTGACCTGATCCTGGGGACCGATTTCACGATCCCAGCTGGAACCGACTGGATCTTTACTTCTCGTCGGTGAAGCTACCCGACGAGGTCATCATACCACTTATCAAGTCAAGTAAAATGCCTTCTCAAGCCACGAGTGGAGAGCACGTGACAGCAGGACCTCCGAAGGACTTGCAGATCGGCGGGAGACCGACAGCAGAGTTCAGGTTACCTCGCCGCCAGCTTAGTGACTCGACTCATTAGTTCTGGATTCGACGTTTTAAGAACTGGATTCCCACTGTGGTATTCAACAGACCCGAACGACCTACGAAAGTGCTAATAACGAACATACACCAGCCACTGGCTTTCAGCCCGTCTCATACTGCTGTGGTATATTGGATTCCACATGGTGTGTTGGCTCCAGAGGGATATGTGCGCTTAGGCTCGGCGAAGTACAGAGATTGTCAGGTACTGGCGATCGAGAGTGCCATAGACAAAGATCTGCTACACCAAGAGCAAAAGCTTTATGACGAATGGCTATCTAGACAACCACCGGTCGTCGAGAAACACGATTACCCTGCGCATAAAGGAATCATCAGAAGGCCGGCGATGAAGTTTCGAAATGTCAAAAGTTGACCGGTGCTAAATGCTGGAAGAAGATTGACGCCGAACGAGACTCCTCCGCCACCATCGCCGAACGTCAGGAAGAAAATCGAGTCGAAACAAAGAGAGGCACGAACAAGCCGCCCCGTCAAGCCAGAAATACCGTCAGATGACGACGCCGTTAAAGCCGGAAGATGCGACGTCGGAAGAAACAGATGGAGACTTGCTAACGGTTCGACAGCGGCTGAGTCCGACCTGGCGGACTCGAATGGAGACTTGGCGTACGCTAAGAGGGTCCTCCCCGGCAACAGCGATGAACAAGCCAACGATCTCTATGAAACATACGCCGATCGGGTGATAAGCCTAGACGACAAGATAGAACGTTTAATTTTGCGTCACTTCGACGTTACGAAGAAAGTTTTTGTCATGCTATTTGCTAACGAGTGGGCCATGAGCAGTACCCTCATGCAAATGCATGACAATAAGCTCCCCCAGGGAGGTTCGGTGGGTGAGTCCTGATAGAAAACGAGCTCCGGTACCACCCGGCGGAGAAGTAAGTGCTGGCGCTACTACAGTTGCTGAAGGTATTCTACACTCTGCTAGCGGGGAAGCTCATCCATGTTTACACGAGATATTCGACTCTGGGGTGGGTATTCAAGTCAAAGTCTCTCTACGGCCGCGTTGTTAGTTTTGCAGTACTTCTATCTCGAAGCCCTCGATACCAAGGCAGGTCGAGTGGTCCTAAGTGCTGTAAGAAAGATGAAGTTGAAGACGACCAACCGGATTGCTGAGGAATTGTACGCTACAGTCAAGCAAGCGCAGGAACCAATCGTAGATCAAGAGAAGCCGACTGTCACAGCAGCCACACGCAGCCAATCCCGCCGAGTCCACTTCGAGGGCGAGGTTGGCAGACACCCAACAAGCAATACGGCTAACCTGATGAGCAGTATGTCCGACCCAGCGAGTGGTACACTCGGCCCGACGTGTGGTACAGGCGCGGACCAGGCGAGAGGTACTCTTGACCCGACGAGTGGTACAGGCGCAGACCTGGCGAGAACTGCATATGACCTAGCGGAAACCATTAGGGGGTCACGGGACGGAGCTAATAACCCAGGTAGCGAGTTGGACGATAACCATTAGATGGAATTTGACCACAGCAGAAAGCGAAGAGCTCAGCGAGACAACACTGAACAGCAGGAAGAAACGGCAGAATCATCACCACCTACCGCACAGATATCGATCCGGTGGAAGTACAAGCAGAACGTCGACGAAGAATCAAGAACGCGCAAGAAGAGGAACCGAGGTGGCCAGATCTTATAGTCTACTTAAGAGGAGAAGTAGATCTATTGACTAACCGTTGGGCGACCAATGCCGGCAAGGTCGCTGACGACTTTGTGCACAGCGAATATGGGTTACTTTACGGAAGAGAGAACGGGCAGGAGACTAAACGGATCAGAAGAACCAATCTTAGCAATAAGACTGGTAGTACCGTCGACGATGGTCGATGAGGCATTGCAAAACTGTCACAACTCGATTGAAGGAGTCCATCAAGGAATCGTCAGGACTTACCACCGGATGAGAGCCGATTACTACTGGATAGGCCTGCACGCAGACGTTGTGAATAACGTCAGAACCTGCGAGGTTTGCTGCACTAGTAAAAGCAAACCACAGTTGAGAGGTTATTCGCCAAACAACGTGGTGCCAGACCACCCATTCCAAGTTGTTTCAATGGACTTCGTGATACCCCTGCCGCAGGCCCAACGAGGAAACACTGCTTTGCTACTATTCCAAGCTCACTTCACAGGGTTCGCCATTGCGAACGCGATGAGTGATACAAGGGCACTGAAGGTCGCGAAAGCTTTGAGGAATGTATCTTCAGGCGCTTCGGCGCTCCGTCGTTGATAAGACACGATCGAGACCCAAGGATTATGAACGAAGTCTTCCACAAATTTTTGGAGATAAT
The DNA here is from genome assembly GCA_033557915.1 of Phytophthora tentaculata. Taxonomy (NCBI): domain Eukaryota; phylum Oomycota; class Peronosporomycetes; order Peronosporales; family Peronosporaceae; genus Phytophthora; species Phytophthora tentaculata. The sequence continues at coordinate 2,064,377 of JAUCEA010000009.1, forward strand.
GCAATCTAGATCCAGGGCCACTCTAAGCTATCGTTCTCGAGCGAATGACCAGCGAGAACGGTCGCTAAAGACAATGATCCAAACTGTACGGGTGTATGTGGAAAATATGCTACAAGCTGACGGGGATGACATCGCAGAGAAAATAGTGCAAGCGATCAACAATTCCAGAGACTCAACTCGACGAGAGACCCCGTTTTATCTTGTGCACGGATGGGACGCCCGTTCGTCCTTGAAGGCAACGACGGAGTCGATCCGAAAGAGAAGCGGACGCGTACCAGGATTTCAAGACGCTGTGGAATGGCGGAGAGAGTCAAACAGGCAAAGAGAGATTGCACTCAAGTGTGGCGAAGCACTTTTCGAAGAATGAGAAGATGGGAAGCGGCATTTGGTCATTATTCTGAACCAATGAACCGGCCGATCCGAGTATATAGATCTGGATCCGAAGATGGCGGGTGGGGGCAGAAGTCATAACCATTCAGACGGGAAGCGACGAAGCTGACTAGGACCCAAGTGGAAGATCGCAAGGGCCGAGAACTGGATATCGTGAGACCCAAGATCCGAGTGGATAAGATGAATATCTCGGCAATATAAGCCCATGACTCGAAACCATAATCCCGAAATATACCTGATCGGGGGTATTCCTAATTGGGGGTAGATCTATATTTGGCCACGATATGATGATTGCGCCACGGATCTGGGGAAGTCAGGTGTGGATACAGTTAAGGAGATGCACCGAGGAAAGAAAGGACGAGTAGCCAGGCCTCGCAAACGATTTGATGAGTAAAGGCAGAGGAGATAGAGATCCAGGTTGGTATAGGCTTAACCTTTAAATCAGATACGAATTTGCATTGTACTTCGCAAGTGCCTTCCTGCTCCCAAGAAACCGGATTACTTTGGCCGAACGGGTTAATCGAAGGTTGGACATAGTAGATCTAGTGTTCGTTGTGATACCTGTATAATACATTGGTCAGATCATACCACCTAGTGAACTTATCCTACAAGTGCAGATCTAAGGTTAACCAGATTTACTACTTGGCTGGGTATACCTATCGCTTCTCAACTCTTAAGATCCCGCAATAGGAAGCGGCAAGTATGACGAAAAGGAACATAAAGGCAAGAGAACACACCCGCAAGGCAGCCCTACGGTCGGATCTCAGATCAAGACCACCAGATCTTACAAGCTGGAAGGACTCGCTTGTGATCTGGACCCTAAATCGGACGTAGAGTGAAGATCTTCCACTACTACTCCGCCAAATCTCCACGTCTCGCCAAGATATTCAAGCTTCTACCCCTTGAACACCTCTGCAGTTACCAGAGGAGCAAGATCCCGCCCTACCGATGGGTACACAAGGTGAGAAAAGTTCGGCAGATCACGGATCATCGGGGGACCCCTGCGTTAGTCGGTGTCTGGGTACTGGTGGGAAGTCGGATCCAGCAATCTTGCAGATTTTGCTGATCCCGCTACACCACAATGGTGCGCGTGCCCGGATCTTCTGGTGACTCGGGATTTCACCGTGAGTCCCAAGAAGATGTTCAAGTGAAGATTGAACCGGGGAATCAAGCGTTGACGGACGTCGGATAGACGTCGACGCTGCTGAATGAAGCAAGATCCGCGGATCGACAGAGTGCTGGGAGGAACTCTGTCGACGGAAGAGAGTTAGATCCGGATCCGGATCTAGAAGAGAAACCTCCATATCCTCCCCGAGTAACCTCGGGGACTCCTGCGGATTTTGACGCAAGTCGAGATCCGCTAACAAACAACGAAGGAAAGCGAAGGCAAAACGGTATTCATTCATTGATTCACCTGTTAAGTCAAAGCCGTACCTGAAATCAAGCCCGCTAATCGAAGATCCGAAAGAAACGAAGAAGAAGACGAAGACTACGCGGGCGAAGATGAAAGCACCAGAATCCGTGGAGGATGACCGATTTGGGTCGAAATCGACCTGGACCACTCAAGATCTGGAGTTTGTATACAGGCCCAAGGCACTCTGCGAGTTGCTACACCGAGATCCCGCCATGAAGATCTTGGAGCTCGAACGGATCGAGGATCCGAAGACGCCAGTGTTGGCTCCGGTAGAAACGACGAGCAAACTCACGGCGGTAATGGATCTACTACGTCTGCTCAAGGATGCAGGTATTGTGGCGGGAGCGTTCAACGCCGAAGCCCTCTTCGATCTAGACCTGAGCGTGATCCAGTCAACAGCTCAGGATCTCTTCGCCCGAGTCAAGATCATCGCCGGCGAAGCCCCGAGGATCCAAAATCTGGTAGCTTCACCTCAGATCAGCCAGACCGCGTCGTTCAACTACTCGTCGGCTGCGGAGGACGGATCCGACACCTCGTCGGAGCCGCGGCGTATGAGCTTGGGACCGTCAGGCGCGTCGATGCTGAAGACGCGGGCCAAGGCCCAAATGCAGGATCCAGTGTCGTCGATTTACGATGTTACTGAGTCGAACCAAGTGCAAGCCCGATCTGCTAGCAGATCCCGTGTGAACGGTGCAAAGGAGGTGCCAACAATGCCAGATCAGGTGACGACGACCGCAACGTCGGACGAGTCGACTGGATCACTGCAATAATATTTTCAAGCAGCAATGGCCCGGTTCCTGGCAGATCGAGACGCGATCGCTGCACCCTCGACGACAACAGCGCCGATTAATCCTGGATCGCGCGACGTGGAGATGAAATCGGTTGAAGGCGACAGTTCTCAGGATGAGTACACCCAGATGACTTGAGCCTTCCGTCATACGCTCCTGCAGCTGTAGCCACGACAGCAGGCGGCACAGATTGCTCGACTATGATCCAGCGAGTCCGGGTCTCAGCAATCTCAGATCTGAAGGAGTTTATCGGCAAAGATCAAGATGACGATCGAGCGCAAGCATGGATTAGCAAAGTCAGATTGGCACTCATGCGGGACCAAGCATCCGACGCAGAGAAATGCCTGACCTTTGCGGACCTGCTAGCAGGACCCGCGAATAACTGGTATCGGCAACACAGCAGATCTACCAAGAACAGGTGGCCGGATGTGCTGCGAAGTTTCCAGATCCAGTATTGTAGGCTGGGGGTATGTGTCGCGAGACAGTACTACCACGCCCGCCAACGATCGGACGAATCGCCACTGGAATATTTTCATCGTCTCAACGTGGCCGGTCTACGTGCAAAGTTGAAGATCAAGGATGGGGGATCAAAGGTACTGCGGGAACATGTGGATCATTTTATTGAGACATTGGGAGACCCGGATCTCGCCGATCGGCTATCACTGTTACGACTACCGGATGCGGACGAGCTCGAGGAAGTGCTACGTGCGCTAGATCGCGACACACCGTCAGAAGAAGGCAGTAGCTGGATCTGGCAAATACCGGCAAAAGGCTCCAGTACCCACATCCCCAGCGAGACAAGTGCACAGGTCCAAGCGCCCGACAAAGGATCCGAGTCAGACTCTGAAATATCCAACTTCGACATTGAAGATTACCACCAGATCTGCATAGCCGCCCCTGACGATCGTGTGATTAAGGTAGGAGGCAGCTCGAAGAACCCTGATCTGATTCCAGGAGATCGTGGAGTTTACAGATCTCGGGATCAAGGAGATGGGACAAGACAGATCCACTGTCAACAATGTGGTTCGAGGAAGCATACGGACACCGGATGTTGGAAACATCTGATCTGCGAGAAGTGGGGCCGCTGAGGACATCCAGGCGATCACTGCTTCTACGTGTGCCGCGGGTGCGGCGAGATCCATGATGCTGGTAAATGTCCAATGGAGGAATTCTACAACCAGATCTGCCAGTTCAATCCAGCCAAGCAAGGAGGACTGCTACCAGAGGAAGCGGAGAAGATGTTAAACTAGGACGCTCGCCAGGTTGGAATCCGGTACGAGCCGATCGTCTAGGTACTGCATTTATGCATTTGAAAACAAGATGTGGCTAGATCAAGGTAGCAAGATACGAGATCAAGTCGATAATACACGTGATCTACATGGGATGTCTGTTGTCAAGATCTCAAGTCTCAATCTAATCGATGAATATGCTAGATCCGAAATTTCATCGACCTTGGATCTACAACTCGGTGAGACCAGAGGATTTTGGAAGCAGCAGGATCAAGATCGATGGTTTACACCCACTGAAGGTGATATCGTCACTGAACCTCCCAAGATCCGCCGTATCGCAGAAGTCCGCGGATCTGAGGTCGGATCTATGGATCTTTTGCCTGGGGGGTCCCGTGGGTATTGGAAGTATCACGCTCCGGGAAAATGGTTTCGACAGGCCAAGGTAGGGGGCTAGGTCAACAATGAGAAGGCGATCATGCTTCTGGATAGCGGCGCCGAAGTGTCTATACTGGACACCACCTTTGCTCGTGGGGTGCCAGATCGACCGAAGCCAGATCCAAGAATGCGTTGGTATCGGGGAAGGTGTGAACAGAACTAATGGAAGGACTCGGATCAAGATCACGCTGGTAGGTTGCCTAGTGTATTGGTTTGAGATCTGGGTCGGGGATCTAGCCGGCCAAGACGCGATCCTAGGTATGGACTTCATGGTACCTGCCGGGCTGAGGCTGGATCTGGCCGACGGGACTATGTGTTTCCCTGACGAGATGCGGATCCAGCTTAGTGGACGTCGACCCTTGTAGGGTACCAAGATGAGGATCGTGAGGGCAGCTCAAACGGCTTGGATCGATCCTGGAGAAGTGTGAGAGTGGCCTGAACGTCTGCAGTGGACAGATCGTGAGAAGCTGTGGGTCACGCGAGGCGAGAATGGGTGCCTACAGTGGTCCAAGGACCTGGCCGATCCCAATATCTTCAGGTCACGAACATCAGTGATCGGAGGTTGCTCCTAGATCATTATCAGGAAATTGGTCGCTGGCTGCCAGCGGACGGAGTACCGAGGCGCCCAGGATATGTGTCGATGGGATCTCGTCGCTATCGAGAATGGCAGAAGCTGGTCTACGAGGCGACTACCGAGATCGAATCCGAGACGTCAAACGAGTTGCCAGAAGAGCCGTTCGGACCCCCTAGTGGAGAAATCGGTGTATCCCACGCCGCGTATGATACTAAAGAGGGACCGGCAAACTCCGATCAATGTCGTAGAAGTTGAATCGCAGGTACCGAAGGGCGATCACGACGACCCTTATCTGGATCTGGGGTCGGTGGAGTCCGGATATCAAATCGCGGAGAAGTATGGCAAAGATGCAGGGGGTTCGTTGTCGGATCCAGGGATTACGTCAGCCAGGGTGCCCAGATCATCTCCGGTGATGGTGGCTGGTGAAGCAAGAGACAACAACCGGAGATCTGCCTTTGAACATCTCAGATCCTGAAGTATCGAAGGAGGAGGAGGAATGCGAGCAGGTATCAATGCCACTTGGGTCAGAATCGGGTGAGCTGAAGCCAGATCCCAATCCATTTTCTGCGGCGGAAGAATCTCCACAAGAGACGTCGCCGTCGGATCCGGATCCGCCACTGAATGCGAAGGTCCCTGAGGAGGCGAAGCATCTGGCGTCGGAGGATCCGCCACTCCTGCGAGTAGAGCAATCGGATGTCGTGAAAGAACAACAGTCAGATCTGATTCCCGATCCTGGTATACAGCCGGCTAACGCCGATCGAGATCAAGATCGGACAGCGAAGTAGGAGGAGATGGAGGATGAGCAGATCTGCTATCATGAAGGTGGCGATCTGTTTGCGGAAGATATCGGAGATGACATGGTCAGGTGTGGCTTTTTATGGAGCGAGTAAGACCGGGATTGACCAAGAAATTAGCTCATATGTGGCACGGACCGTTCCGGGTGAAGAAGAAAGTCGAAGAGTTTGCGTACGTGTTGAAGTTGCCCGACAAGAGTGGATACAGATTGTACCTCAGTGGTACACGTTTCGCGGCTGAAAGCACTTATCAACACCAGTAAGAGGCCATAGCAGCAGAACTCGACAATTCTCAACGAGTCGATTTCGACGAAGAATTACTACATGAAAACAGTTGGGAACCCGACGAAGAGGCTGGCAAGTACGAGTTAGAAGCAATCCGGGATGACGAATTACCGCTGTCAACCAGTACGTCTAGATCACAGCGGAAGTTCAACATCAAGTGGGTAGGTTACGGCGAGCCGACCTGGCAACCGTTGTCGTGTGGAGGATTGTTGTTCGATTATTTCCGACGAAAGAAACGAGAAAACCGTCTGCAAATGGATCAAGTTGCTGACGAAGGGTAAACCCTATTGTACCCTAAGACACTCAAGATCGGCTCAGTCGATAGTGTGGGCTGAGTGGATCAAATAAAAGCGACCAGACCAAATTGCATGTACTACATATGAGTTAATGACATAGAGCAGGAGTAAAAGCGCGCAAGTTCGTCGGCCAACTACTCATGGAGACAAACGTGACGGCTAGGAAGGGGGGCAGCAGACTCAGAAGATTCAGAAGAGCTCGGCGAGTAAGGCACCAATCCAGGTGGCGGAGTCGGTGTGGGGGAAGATGACTTCGCCAGAGTGGCCGCCGGGGATGAAACTTGAGAAATCGTAGTGGCTGCTTTCGCCAACTTGCTCATAGCTGAATGGCGCTGAGTCGTCCTATCAGGTGTGTTCACAGAGGGAGCGAGCGAGGTTTCATTCGAATCGCCTGTCTCAACCGCTGAACATAGCGAACTCGTGGGACCTAACGGAGAAACTGCACCGGGCGAAGTGACCTGGCGGATTGCTCGAATGATCATCAGACTTGGCGGCTGTACTAGCCGTAATACACTGACCCACCAAAGATGCATCAGAAAGCGAAGGATGGAACAACGAAGCTGGTAGTGAATGTGAATTTACGCGAGTGATAAGAGATCCGAGACCATCAGAACGATCCTCAATCACTTCTTCCTCGCACTCTGAAGCAGAATCCAACTCTTGGATACCCTGCCCAGTGAAGATGTGGATTCCATGTCGGTTGAAAGGGATCGGGGCGTTAGGAGCCGAGCGAGGCCGGTTCCGCTAGGTCAAAGTCCTCATCGATAGTATCATCTACAACGATGGAGTTCAATCTGAACGGGGCAAACACCAAGAAGCTGACATTGCGAGCACGAAATGCAGTGTTATATGGGTATCAGCCAACCACCACGCTCGCCAGGGATCTTCGAAGTCGATGTCGCGAATGCCTTCGATTCAATGAGCCCGCTACGGTATCCGCGGAACATTGACGAGACTGTAGAGAGGGACAGCTGGGTTGAAGTAGACCTCTTCATCGACCAAAGCAGCAGGTTCACCTACGACAGTATTTGCCACCGCAGAGTAGACATCAAGCTACGTAAATTGTCGCTGCGACGTTTACGGTCTGCCTTGTATAGCACACATATTGCCACCATCTCCCCGAGCACCGCTGGAGGTACAGAAGGATGAGGTCCGGATGGAGATCCACCAAGACGCTAGCCTCGTGTAGCCAGTGGAACCGCTCCCGCAAGTCAACGTAGTAACGAGTGGGATGATCATCGCGGTCTGGGACAGAAGATTGAGGAGCCGGCGAGTGAACTGGAGACTGCGTTTGCGCTGGATCCGAGTGGCCACCTCCACCAGAGGTCGCCCAACGCCTCCATCAAATTTCGAGGCCGCGTCTGGCAAGAGGCGCACTGACGAGCCCCTTCGAGGATCGCGGGCGAAAAGAGGTACGGGTTGTCTGGAAGTAGACGTCGAATCTGCTGACATGGGTGAGTCGGGTTGTAAACGTCCACGAACGCACGCATTCCAGCCAAAGTCGCTGGGGTCCCAACCATCGGAGCCTTCCCGATGAAATATTCCATAGGACACCCCCCGGTCTGCTGATTGAGGATCAACCTCCAGCAGTGAGCTGAACCGAAGTGGACGAAAGGCAAGTCTTGTAGGCGAGCCATCGGCGGGGGCAGACGCGAGTATCTCCAGGCCGCCCTTGAAGCCGTTTTCCGCAATCGGGATAATGGTAGTTGTAAGGACCCAGGGAGCTGTACTCGATTGACTGGGGCAGACGATGGAGCTCACTGACGAGAGCCGTCACGTAGCTGAGGCAGTCTCAGCCTGAGTTGGAGCCGTTGACACAGCAGCTATTGGCAGAGTAGATCTTCTGCTGGCGGATGCCGACTGAGACGGTATGCCAGACCGTCTGCCATGAATAGTTGATCGAGATGCCGGTGGACGAGTCGAAATCGATTTCTTCGAAGGTTTTGTCCACTTCGATGGTCTGCGCGCAGGCTTGGGACTTACTGTAGAACAATGTTTAAGATACTTGGATTTACCAGGTCTCTTCCGAGATAGTTGGCGAGGACTGGAGGATCTCTTCGGTGGACCCGTCGTGTGGACGGTGTCAGCGTCACTACTGTCAACTGTGCCGAAGATACGAGCGTCGAGATATTTACCCGTCAAAACCCAGAATGCTTTCCGCGGCCTCCGTTAGGACCAGACTCAGCGGCTGAGCTGGGCGAACTAGCAGAGCTCGCTTTGCTACCACTCGAAGAATCCACAGGCATCACAATTGGATTAGCTGAAGTTCCGGTGGTCGGCGCAAGATCAGGCGAACTACCATCGGGACTTGACGACCGCGTGGGACCCAAAACTTACTTGTCGGACGCCACCAAGTTCTCCAGTAACTGCGTCGTCTTGGCACGAGAATTGGCCGCCGACATCCGGAGAGGCCGTCCTGACGGAGATGTCACGTTAGCGGCATCCACCGGGATAGATGGCCGGACAGAAGCCGCCTGAGTTGCAGGAACAGACATCGTGACGTTGACACCGTCCCAGCGGATGCATTCCGGCAGGATAAGAGTCGGGAGACAGCAGGTGCCAAAAAGCCAGGCGGAGTGAAGCTTGCGCGAGAGACTGCAACAGACGTGCTAACTGGGCGTACTGTGGATGAAGGAGTAGATCTCACATCAGTTGGAGCAGCGTATGAACTAGCAACAGCAGGCGGAACATTTGAGCCCAAAGTTACTGGCGGAGCATGTGACTCCAAAGTTGCTGGCGGAACCAAACCCGATAAAGACACGTGCCAACACCGCGTTCTAATTATCCGATCCACAGCCGTACGAGAGATGAGCTGGAGAAGCGATTCGAGAGTTACCTGTCCGTCGTATTCAGATTGCTGGGAAGCAGCTCGACGTAGAGCCACCTGGAGGACCTGATGGGGATGAAGGAAGCACGCGAGTAGTACCCGAAGACCCCTGACCGCCCTCATGAGAAGTTGTCAAATCGACGTACAAGGAATCACCACGTCCGTCGCGGACCCCACGAGAGCTGGATGATTTTGGCGGCGACTTAGCGGGCGCGCCTTCACCACGACGGGAAGGAGCTGAAGAACACGGTCGAGAAGAGGAATCCTGGATAGGAACGAGAAGCAGTGAGTCACAAGAGAGCCGAGGTGCCGGAAGTACTATCAGAGACGGCGGAAGTGAAGATTTGGATAATCTGGAGTAAGAGCCAACGGGCGCGAGAGTTAATGGTGGAAAGAAGCTGACGATAAAGAATGAAGGTCATGACACTCACCACTCTGGCTCGTATCATGACCGAGGCAGTTGTAGTGTAGGGAAATTCAAGTTCGGCAAACGCGCCTAAGCCAGGGATACGGACCTAGTCTAGGAAAGTCTCCCGATCTGACGGAACCCAAAGACCAGAGGTTTACGGTATTTACTGGCAGACGAAGCGTGGCTTAGGAACGGAGACCTACGGTACTTACCTGGCGGAGAGTACGGATACGCTATCCGGAACATCTTATGAGTTGAAGAGTCACCCAACGTTAGCTGACGGAGGGCTGGAGAGAGGTTGGGAGTTTCGCAATGGCTTCATTTCACTTCATATTTGTATAGGAGGATAGGAAATAGTAGGTGGAGTCCAAAGGTGCTCCCGAAGAATGACAGACAACAGAGCAGAATTGTCTACGTCCAAGACAAGTGTACACTCTTCCGGTAAGTCCCTGCACAGGGCTGGATTAATGTCTGCCGTCGGTACTCGAGAGGCATAGTTTGTAGAGTACTCGACTGGTAGCGCCAAGAGATAAGGTTGGGAAGGCCGGGTCGGGCAAGAGGTCTTGCTACGCGCGAAAATAATACAAAGACTCGCCAAGTCGCGAGCCGGTACGTCGGACAGCCCGAGTGCTGCAGCGGGGCTGCCGTAGCTTTTGCGTCAGAGGAAGACGTACGACTCAAAGAGTCCCTATAACTAGGTTCCTTATTCGAAGGATACTTACAGCCCAATATCCAGGGCTAAAAGCTACTAAGAACACTAATAACGTTTATGCTTCAAAATCCGATGTGTTATTATTTATCTTTATTGCAGCCAAGCCGCTATCTATGTTTAACTATCCATCACAGTTAAACTTAATCAAATGCATAACGTGTGCCTTCAGCCTATGTACTGAGACCACCGTTAATTCTACACATCATGTACTGAGAGTCTGTTAGATCTCCGGGTACTCCGTACCCATGTGTGCGCCACACCGAGCAACTCTGTTACACTCTCTCCCACCAAGATGAGAACTTACTCGTTCTCAAAACTACCTCAGCGAGGCCATGTCTTGTCAAGACGTCGGAGGTCACGGCGCCTCGATCCTGCGTTCTCCAGCTCCCCGAGCTTACGAACACCTTTGCATCTCTGATGCCCAACACCTCACCTGCAGTCCACGGCCCAACACCATCAGCACATCGCACCTCAAGCTCCCTCGAGGTCTCAGACCATCACGCACACGCCGCGCTTGCTCCAGGGGCCGCCACACATATCTCTGTGTCCGCGATCACCGCCGCCGACACGACGCACGCTCCATGAGCTGCCAACCGGATGAGCACGAGGCTCTTGACTTGTTCAAGTCGCGGGTATTACCCAAATGGATCAGTGGTCGAGCACTCGTTTCACAAGCGAGAGGTCGGTGGTTCAATCCCACCTGGCGCAGCCCTCTCATACCATGAGCAACAGTCCATACACGGACAAGCTTACGGGCTTTGCCCACGTAGCTCAATGGTAGAGCGATTGCTTTGAAAGCCAAGGGTCAATGTTTCGATTCCGCCCGGTACACAACACCTTCGCTGTTACAGCGCAATTCCAAACTTGGATAATTCTCCTCGAGCAAGTTTCTCCGAAACAAATACGCGTCAATCAGGACACTAGTGCTTGGACCTCGTCCAACACAACACGAAGCGTTAGATTCAGTCGGGACCACGTCCCCAGCACCACGAGGCACCTGCCTCCTGCTCCCGCTGCGAGCACCGATGCTCATACTTGAGCTGACTGCTCAAGCCACTGGTCAGATCCTGAGCTCAGCTACCGACCTGTAGACACGCCGCACAACTGGCACGAAGCGCTTGGCGCTTGGAGACGCAGTTGCGAGTCCTTATGACGCAGTGGCTGTGGATGTGCCAGATCATAGGCGTCAGCGACGGCAGGGAAGTCCTCATGGAGGGGTACTCCGAACTCACATAAGCTCTGTGAGTGTGGAATACGACTCCACCTTACCAAGGCCTGGGTACGACCCCGGTGACGACGCCGCGGCACAAGGCGTTCCACATGATAGTAGGTCTCGCCGTGCCCATCGAGCAGAGCTGGAGGAGGCCTTGCCTCAGCTGGATTATCGCGCCGCGAGTCAGCACTCGCAGGAACGACATCGGCGTAAACACGACGCATGCGTTCGTGACGCGAACGTCCACACTCACCACCAAGCGGTCTATCTCGAAGCGATGAGACACCTCGTGGACTGGCAGCAGTAACCACAGTTGAATCACAACCAGGTCTCGGACCTTGAGGATCAAGATGCTCAGCTTCATCAAGCGGTTCTTGAACAGGTCTCAGACCTGGAGCGTCGTGTCGATCAGCTGTATCTTCAGCTTGACATGCTCCTGTGTCCCAAGCACTTCGCTCCCCGATCGGTGGCTCCGCCACATGCTGTCGATCGGCCGCCTGTCGTGGCCCAGCCACCTTCCGAGTCGGCGCCAACGCCTTCGCGCTCACCAGAGCAGGGTCTTGAAACGGCTTGAGTAAGCCTACGTAGAAGACCGGATGTGTGCGCATCTTCTTCGGAATGTTGAGCGTATACGCAAGGCTCTTATTGGCCATGACCTTGAACGGTTCGACGAACCGAGGCCTCAATTTTGTCTTGAAGGCTGCAGACACTGCATAAGTAGGTAGATTTTTCGTTTAATAAAACTAGGTCCCCGACCTAAACCGTTCTACATTGCTTCTGCCCTTTGCATCAGCATTCTTCTTCTGCAGGTCCTGGCTCTCAGCCGTAGCTTCGCGCACCCTGTGCATGACGCCCAGTCTCAAAGAAACAAAGTCATCGACTTACTTACGAACCGCAACAGGGCTGATATCAGCAAGCCGCTCGGCTATCCCTCCCCCACCAAACCCTGAATCATCATGTGGCGGCATCAGTGGGACACGAGCGTTCACTCAGCCGGTTACATAGAACAGAGTAAAGCCTGTTGAGGCATGCACGGTATTGTTCGATGCAAACTTAACGAGCGGGAGCATCTCGCTCCAGCGTTTCGGCGCCTCAGCGCATACACTTTGGAAGGTATCATCCACAACACGATTGACGCGTTCAGATTGACCGTCGATCTGGGGATGGTCCGCCGTGGACATGTCCAAGCGAGTGCCGAGCACTTTGAAGAGGGACGTCCAGAACTTCGCGGTGAACCGCAAGGCTCGATCCGAGACAACTGCCTCAGGCAAGCCATCTTGTCGAAAGACTCGGCCTAAAAACAGCAAGGCTGTACCTTCACCATCAATGGTGTCCGGCACAGCCACTAGAGCCATCTTGCTCAATCTGGCTACAAAGACCACAATACCTATGTTAGCCGCCTCATGCTTCGGAAGGCCGAACACAAAGTCCATACTGATGGACTGCCGACATCCCGTGGGGACAGGCAAACTCGCCAACGGCGCCGCCGTATTCGGCGCGGACTTCGTCCATTGATACGTCTCGGACGTGCGTACGTGAGTGGACACCCTTTTATACATCTTGGGCCATCCGTACATCGGGCTCACCGAGCCATAGGTCTTCTCACGATCTGTGCCCACCGACGGACGTATCGTGTACATCGTAGAGGATACGATACTTGAGGTCCTCGTCATGAGGAACGACCACACGAGGAGTATCTTCTGGCCCGTGCTGTAATACAGCAGGCCACTATCGATGGTATATCGATATAGCCTCGCGGGCCATCGCCCTGACAGCTCATTGTCCGAGTTTCAAACTCCTGGCTCCCCAGAGCACGTAGTAGCGCTATACACATATCATCATGTGCATACGCAGCGCGTATAAAGCCGGGCACCGATGACGTCACCGTTGTGACATGGGCTAACTCGTAGTCCGGCCTGCGCGAGAGCGCATCGACCATCACATTAAGCCGTCCCGGCTTGTACTTCACCTCGAAGTTGTTTTCGGCAAAGAAGGATAGCCATCCTGCCATTCTTTGAGAGAGGTGAGGCGACTGAGTCGCAGTGCGTAACGACGCATGATCCGTACAGATCACAAAAGGCTTGAAGCCTAGCAGGTGTACCCAGAACTTGACTAGAGCTTACTTCATTGCAAGTAGCTCTTTGTCATGAACTGGATAGTTCTTCTCTGCAGCATTGAGCTGGTGAGTCTCAAACGCGACCACGCGTTCACACCCTTCGGCGACTGCTTGTAGTAAAGCACAACCGATTGCAAAATTGGAGGCATCATAGACGACGCTAAATGGACGGTTCGGGTCCGGTAGCGCAAGTATTGGCGCTTGGAGAAGGCTATCCTTCACAGCCTCAAAGGCTTCGTTCTGATCGACTTTCCAGCACCAAGGTGCATCCTTCTTAAGTAAATCAGACAATGGCCGAGCCGTCTCTGTGTAGTTTGCGCTGTACTTGTGCAAGTAACTAGCCACTTGTGTAAGTCCTTGTCCTTTTGGTTGCTGGGTATCGGCCAGTCCACAATGGCCTTGACTTTGGCAGGATCTGCCCGTAAGCCACACTTCCCAATGAAGCAACCGAGGTAAGGAATCTCATTCGCGCCAAAGACGCATATGCCCAAGTTGGTATAAAACTTATTAGTGCGCATGCACTCGACCACCGTTTGCAAATGGTCAATGTGGCAGTCTGACTTCCCGTGCTCCGCACGACTATGGACGAAGATATCGTCAAAGTACGCCTGCGCGTACGCCCTATGGGGCCTGAGCAGCTGCATCACTAGACGATTGAACGTTGCTGGTGCGTTTGGCAGCCCCTGGGGCATCACCAGCCACTCCCAGAACATACTGCTCGGAGTACTTACCGCGCGGTCAGCGGAATGTCGCTCACTCTCTCATGAGCAATTGGTAGTAACCATCGGCCAAGTCGAGTGCACTGTACAACGTACAGCCTACCATGTTGGTCTGCAGAACCTCCTTGCGAGGAATCAGTGTCTGCGCCTGAATGGTGGCCCTATTCAGCTTATTAAAAGTATGCACAATACGCCACTTGCCATTCGGCTTTCTGACACAGAAAGTGGGTGTCGAGAGCGGAGACTTGCTCTCACGCACCAGCCCTGCCTCGTGCTTTGCACGAAAGAATGCGTCAACGACGTTACACGGTTCCTTCGGCAAGGGCCACTGCCTTGTCACGCAGTATTTGGTTCCTGGAACCAGGTAAATCTCGTGACGCACACCTCGATCCGGAGACAACCCCATGGGTGGGTTCTAACATACCACATCTTGGCATTCCTGGACAACATGATAGAACGGGTCCAAAGGTTCTTTCAGGATCGCCGATCCACTCCTCGCGCTGAGCGCCTTCTTCATGTCCTCCAGGACCCCATCGTCCAAGACGAACGAGGAGCTCAACTCCCCCACAGGCCTTATCAAGACCACCTCGGCTAAATCGCTCGCCTTCAAGGCCTCGCCGTACTCGGCGACGGACATCTCGTCCAGCTCCTCCAGAGCATCAACAGCGCGTCAAGGCTGATGTCGCCTTCGATCTCTCTCGCCACCCCGCTCACGAGAGTGTACAGTTGTTCACAGCAATCACGTGGATACTCACTACTCGCCACGTTGGCCACCTCGTCCGACGTCGAAGACGTCACAGACGCCCTGCGCCTTCTTCTCCTCTCCATTCACAACCGAGCCCGGCCGGACGAGGGCAGTGCGGTGACATCTCCGCCACCACCACCGGGTGCCGCAGCACTAACACTTCTAGAAGAGGAAGTAGTGTCTTGCGAGACACTCGGCTCGGAGCTGTGCGGTCCATGACCCTCACACAGCGAACGGGGTGTCACTTCACCTGCATCTTCTGGGCCGCGCCCACGATGCCTCGACTCGCAGTCGACCGCGGCCCTTGTGCCACGCAGCGGTAGGTCTTCGACCAGATCCATACCACTCAGTGGATCACGCACCACTCCGCGCTCGTCCTCGCCAGGACACACAGGAACCTCGTTGCTAACAAGTTCCGGTATACCAATGTCCAGCACCACGGCCGCCTCAGCCTCGCGCTCGCGCCAGTAGCGCTTCTGCTGCCTAGCAGAGGTGGGTTCATGACTCACCAAAGCTCCATCAGGAGCAGGGTGCGTAGCACCCGAGACCCCTGTTCCAGCATCAAAACTGGCTGCGAAACAATCTCCTGCCAGAGCAACGGCAAAAAAAAACCGTCCGGCGATATTTGGCTGGGGTCCGACACAAATTACTTCCCGTCGCCAGGTTTTCCAGGCAGTGACTCCTCAACTGAACGCGCCGCGAAGCGTCGTAAAACAGGGGGATACTACCTCGAAGACTGGGAAAAAGAAGGCCGTGCCTTCGTTGAATACCATGGCTCCTAGTGGTGTTCATCTCGCGCCTGTTCCTCAATCTCCACCTGCGTCACCAGTGCCAGATCTTGGTGTACCTATTTCTTTCAAGTATGCAAGGAAAGCCGGCGTCACGGATGACGTCTGGAACCTGATTCACATGCTGGAGAAGCCGCACAGAAAAAAGAAACCGTGGAAACTGTCACATGCCGAGTATCGCAATAGTTGCCTGTTAGGCTGCCAAGAAATTCAAGGTCGGACCAAAACGAACCGCTACAGCTGGCAAGAGGCCTTACGCAACACAAAAAATTCCAGTAACGCGAAGGACCATATCAGGTCGAAGCGCAGCGACCATCCGCTGGCTGTATTAGCGGAACAGAGTGCAACTGATAAGTCCATGGCAGAGGCTGCCAACAATAAAGCAGATGATCGGGCTGCGCTGGATTTGACACAGGATCCGGAACATATTACACCTGAGAAGATATCAACTACTACTGCTGGGAATTCATGGGTGGTATCTACTTCTTTCAAGAGATTCTTCCTCGCCAACGAGAAACATTTGAACGTACTAATTTCGAAGTAGCTAGTGAAACAAGGCCTGCTCTACACAGCGTGCGCGTCCAAGTTCTTCTAGTACATTACACGTGCGGCCACTGGTAACCCTTCGTACCCCACTGAGTCTCGACAGGCATGACCGCTTACGCAATGGGAAGTTCCAGTTGTTCTGCGGTCTAGTTGGTGATCTCGTGTCTTCTGAATTCGACAAGGCTTGCCAGCTGAAGTTTCTCGACCTGATTCACGACATTTGGGCCACTTGTGGAACGGATAGCGTTGCCGGTGCGTCAAATTCTTTTTTTGATAGCCTATAAAGGTTTCGGTTCATCGCGATGCTTGGTTCTGTGAAGAATGACGGCCACAGAGCTCCTCTTGTTGCTAAAGTTAACGCCAATGGGCTCAAGGCAAAGTACAATCTTGATATTTCTTCGATGACCCGTTTTGCCACCGATACTACTCCTTCCGCGAGAAATGTGGCGGATCGCATTGACACGGAGCAGGAGGACTGCTCCATGCATCTGCTAAACTTGTGCATCGGCTATGGGATTGGACACAAGGATAATATCCAAACATGGATGGTTTGGAATGACTCAATCGCATCGTGGGACAAGGTGGAGACGACTATAACAGCTGGAGAAGCTTTTGAGGAAGGCGGTGCAGTGATACAAAAACTACGCAGCTTAAACAACCACTTCAGGTCCCCCAAGCAGCGAAATGATTTGAAGAAGAGTCAAGAGGTGCAGGCGTGCCCCGAGCTTGAGCCGATGGCAGACAAGGACGTAAGAGTGGCGTACACCTGTAAACTCATCCGACGGTCCGTGGATAACTACGCAGCTTGTGGGGCGTACCACACGACACTCTAATAGTGTGCGGACAGCTTTCAGTGCAAAGGATTGGATGTTGGCTGTGGAAATGGAGGCGGCAACTCGTTTCGTGGCCATTCTGGCTGTGATAGAGGCACAAAGTGAAATCTGGTTTCCTCGTACGTGGTGGTGTTTCGGCGGCTGGCTGAAAAAAAGCCAAGTCTTTAAAATTTTAGGCTACGGCAGTCGAGCCTCAACGATCGAAAGATGCAAACGAGGCAAGTCATCGCCGCGTCGTGAGGATCCTTGACCCGTTTTCTGAAGCCGGAAAACCGTGTTTGAAACGGACACTGCTTCAGTTGTCGGCGCGCTTTCCCAAGGTTTCTTAAGAGGCTATGGCGTGTGTGCTGCTTGACCCGCGAACCAATACATGTTCTCAGAAAATAGCTGCCGCCGGTGATATTCCTCGCAAGGAAGAGAAGACTATTTACAAAAACGTCAAGAAATACGTATGTGAGGAGCACCGGAAGGTGTTCGCACAGATGGCTATGCAAGGTGAAGTCCCGCTATAGCAACCGCCGTGTGGTGTAGCGTTTGGCGTTTGAGGCTGACACAACAGTGCCAACTGGCGTATCCGACCCTGTCAAAGATGATGACACCGTTGGTACGAGATTCGCCGTACATCATTGGACCAAGTTACGGTAGTGCCGATAACTCGCGACGATTGGTCGAAACTCAGTTTGGTGACGAAGCGACGTGGCAATTCATTCGGGAGCCACGGGACAGGAGCTAAGACGCGACACGAGGGCGCGGAATTCTTCCGTGTTCTTCCGAGCTCAGCGGAGCTTCAAGTCGCCGATGAGTCGTCGGTAACGGCCATTTCAACAAGCCCAGTGGCCAAGTAGTATGTCGGCATGACTGCGTTGCTTGGGAAAGACGTACGGGACAAGATCTTTGGGAAACAAGACTCAACGGCCTTCTGGCAACAAGTGCGATGGTTCAGGCTCCAGCGACCTTTCGAGTCGGCGGTGGTCGTGTATAAGATCCATAACAGACATGTTTGATTAGATATTTGTATAGGTGGGTAGTAGGATTAGATATTAC
Source organism: Phytophthora tentaculata (assembly GCA_033557915.1). Lineage (NCBI taxonomy): Eukaryota > Oomycota > Peronosporomycetes > Peronosporales > Peronosporaceae > Phytophthora > Phytophthora tentaculata. The sequence goes on from JAUCEA010000009.1 coordinate 2,082,534, forward strand.
ATTAAGAGCCTTTGTGCTCTAAGAACAGAACAGCATTTACTATCAACCACACAAGGGCACGTCCGACTATCGGTAAGTACGCGATAGTGGCGGGATAGCTCCCGGTAGACTGGATATGACTGTCGGTGAACACTCCTACTGGTGGTAGTTTAGTGTTCATCCGGCAGAGCCAAGAGTTAGAGAGTAGTTTGGATGTGTATTTTATAGCGAGCCATCGCTGTGTGTTGGATAGCTTGTACGCTATCCATATATTACTTACCGGTCGGGGTATAACTCTGACATCCCCATATCAGGTCTGAAACACGTCCGGTACCCTATCTTTATAGGGACTGCGGGGTATAGTTGAGAGAGAGAACACTTTAGCCTTTGCTCGTGGCTAGTAGTGTTGAGTCATCGGTGGCTTGCTTAGCAGGACCCACGGTACACAGTGGAAACCCCAACCTGGTAGGGTAGTTCCTGGGCCTTCAGGTTCTATACCCACATTAAAAGCCTGACTGAGTTATCGGTGCTCAGTAGGTGTTGCTGGTGTGGAAGTGCTAACTAATACATTTCTGGCGTGTTCCTATACGACAGTCTGCATCTCAAAGAAGCATTCTTAGCCAAGCGTCGGCATCCCCATTTTCGCCACCGTCATCTACAGGGTGGGACGATGTTGACGATCATTACTTGGGGCTCCCATTCGTGCTAGCAAAGCAAGATATGAAGTGAAGAAATCAGAGATAGACGACAGAGCGGACGCTGTCATGAACGAGTGGATCGAGTTGGAACCCGAGTGGCTCGAGGTTGCAGAGCGCCAGAACTCGGGCAAGGCAAAAGAGGACCTGGCAACTGAGATGACGAAAGACGCAAAAAAAAAAAAAAACGGAATGTACTGGGCACTACGGATATTGTACAAACATGTTGATGTGTTGGAGTGGCTCCGTGATGAAGGCGCGGCCCAATTTCCTTCCATCGCTTTACTTACACGTTTACATCTCGAAAAAAAACTCCTCCTCTGTGTTCCAGGAGCGAGTTTTTTTCAACAGGAGAGGTGGTCATGAACTGCCTTCGGACGAGGACGGATAGCAGACGAGCGGAAAAGCCGCTATTGCTGCCGCATAACAGAGACGAAATCCTGAAGATGAAGCAGGATGCGCGTAAGGAGGTCGATTCGTAACTTACGACTCGTAAGTAGCAATTCTAGTACTACCACAAATATTACTAATATTACTACCATTATTTTAAAAAAAACGGGTAATACTACTACCGTGTTCTTATGGCTAATATTAGCTCCTGGCCGTTGTATTTTAGCGATGTTTAACCAAAGCATACTGTTCAGAACACACAACTACTGAGCCAGGATCAACCCACTAAGGAATAGTATTTCTTGATTGTCTCCTATTTCTTTCGTGCAATCAAGTACAGTACCGTAGGTCCTGTACAAGCTGATCATAATGTTATTAAGGCGGTTGATGTGCACATCCATGAATTTTACGATCAAATCTGGATTTTTTCGGAAAACAAAGTCGTGCTGTGCATCTGAAATTTGAGAAGCATGTTTTATTTTAATATTTTACATGTACAAAGTCGCTCTGAAATTAAGCATCCTTTTTCCTTTCAATATTAGAAAAATCTATGGAGTTTGAGCTCTGAAGGCTCGAGGTGCCCAAATTTAGAAATAGGACGATATGGTATACCCAAAATGAATCTTCTAAGTAGGTTACCTACATAGTTCTAGGCGTGCGAGTGAAGTATTGCAGAAGTGTTGGCTTGGGTCAGAACCATTACTTCAGTAACTAATCACGTCTTTAAAGAAACTGTCGTGGCAAAGACAGAAACAGTAAACTTCGTCAGTGAGGAATTTCTTGTACGGTAAAATAAATCTACACCGCCATGTTGGTAGGACGTGCAAAAGGATATAGTTATGATGGTAGTACGTATGCAGCGAACCCAAACCGACATCCCACGGAACAACGAAGCGAAAAAGTAGGCGTTTCTGGATGTGATCAATCAGATGCGGACGTGACCAATACATTGCACGCGGACCTATGAAAAGTGAAAAACGTTCTGTTCGCTAGTTCCTTTATCAACAACAACTCCCAATAGTAGCTATGCGAGCTTTGGTAGTATGTCTATACAGTTTACTTGCCATAGCTTTGTATCTGCTGTAGAATTGATAGAAACGAATCATTGATCCAGCCTGCTGCCTACGGCAGCAGAGCGCCTTGTATTTGTCTGAGTCAACCCCAATAACGACATTGTTATTCTCTGAAATTCTATAAGAGATTGGGTGGGCCGTTCAATTTTTGGTACTCCATATGGGTAATTCGAGCCTAAGCGCAAGCAGATTAGAGTTATGAAGGTTGTGCATCTCCTGCATTGCTGATATGTGAATCAGCCCTTTCTTTTTACTATTAATACATTAGCCGTAAACAAGTACATATTATTTTGCATGTTATGTGCGCGCTGCACTTCCCTTCCAGTCTAATTTACCTAAAAAGGCGTTTTTAGCGCTGAAACTGGATCAGTCAGCTATTGATATAGTATTTTTTTCGGAGCGCGTACGTGTTATTAGCTTTCTACTGGGTTATATAGGCCATGCGGCACACCAAAATACGCGGCTTGTTACGCTCTTTAGCGTGGTGGCTTTTTTTTGTCTGAGAAGCAAGTCGGGCATGAGCAATGGTCCCAAAGTTGTAAGGTTGAAGATCATCTCCCGGTTGGGATATTTAAGAAGATCCTCATGAGTGCTAGGTGCCCTAATATGGGCTACTCAAGTGGCGCGTACCGCCTGCTAACTTACTGCCATCTGAAGTACACGAGCGGGTGTAAGATCCTAGGCAACAACTGAATATATAATCTGTGGAATGCTCCCACCGCCAATATTCAGTATCTACGCTCACACTGTGAACGACAGGAACAATACGACACCTGAGAAAACTTATCGCCCGCATTTACCCGCCATTCGGACAGGTATTAATTTCCGCAAATAGTTCGTGCAACATTCTAAACTAAAAAAGGCGTACTTAAGCGCGAGGGCGACGACACAGGTAACATTTGTATAGTTTATTAGAGCTGTTTCGTGCAGCTTTTCGTGCACCTGCATTGAATTTTAATACGAAAATAACCCCGACTAATATTCACAGCAGGACGTCCTGGTGTAGCCAGAGCGGCATCTTTGGTCTCGCTGGAGACCTATTTGACAGTGGTGTCGGGATTTCAAGTCTGCTGCAGTGAGGTTGACACCTTTAGCCTTCAGCAAGAGATTCGTGTCTGGCCACAAAATTTGGTCCGAATAAACTTTTCTTTTTACAGCAATAGCCCTCCTGGGACCATTGCACGAAACAGCTCTATACCAACACAGGTATAGATTTCCACGTCCATCATGATATTGTCCCACTGTATTGTGTATTCCCATTCATGAATTTATGGCATTTTTCGGATAAAAATATCCGGGATATTATCTTACGGAAATTGAAACACCAACCGGATCCCCCCTTAGCCCTGACTCTGTAATAAATTTCAGAGAATTCACATAGGTTTTAGTTTACTTTCTCTCACCCAAGGTGACGATAAGACTCGAGCACTGCCCCCCACAGATTTCAGGCCTCTCTAGATTAAACACGGTAAGGCATTGTGTGCAGTAAGTATGATGCCATATCCTGTGCCTGAGATGAGGCCCTGTCCTGGCCGCTGTATCCTGCGCAGCACTCGAAGTAGCTGCGAGCCAACTTAGAATTGCATATTAGAGTGTCGGGTGAAATCGAACGGCAACACACGTTCTGCGAGAACCACTACTAGGTAGTGTAGTGCGTACCGGTACTTACATAGTACAAATAGTGGAAGTTTTTGGCGGTCGCATGGAGGTTTTGTATGAGAAGTGCAAACATATCTAAGCTTGGACAAAGAAGTCTTCATTACGCTTCAACAGATGGCACGAGTGCAGGATCTGTCCACCGAGATGCTACAGAGAAAACTGGGAGTTTGATTACATTTTTATGCTAACACGTTAACTAGAATTTTACTCGTAGACTCTAGTTCGGTTGCCAGGGTCTCAGGTTGATAATGATGGTCTTCTATTTTGATTTAATTAAATTTGTCTATACTGTAGAAACCTTGCATGCATGTGTACCGATACTATTATGCCGGAAGGTCTCTCAGGTTGCCATGACTCACTTTCTTAAAAGTAGACAATTCCAATACTGTATTGTGACTTCCTCAAACTTTGGCCTCAAAAAGCAGGTAGAAGGAGAGGGTAGGGTTTTACCTAGGATTTATGATGATGGTAACGCTTGAAATTTGTACAGTATCGGTACGTGAAACATCAAGTCGTACGTAAGAGGAGTCTTCTTACGTAGAGGAGTCTTCTTACGTACGACTTGATGTTTAACGTGTCCTCTTAGAGGACACGTTTTTGAAAATAAGGCCCGAACGTCGGCGGCCATTTCCTCTTACATAGACCCTGCGGACGATCGTATGGTGCATAGATAGTCCTGGTTTTTCGGAAGACTGTTGTTATTCAGACTCAAACGATACACATATTTACAGCTTACTAGGATCACTCTGTATCGCAACTACAGCATGACAAATGTTACGCAAGAAGATTGATCTACGTGCCTACTGCCACGGTATGTATTAATAATTTATACTTTTAACCCTTTTTTCTTACCCTTTTGCTACCAGGTTTACCCTTTTAACCCTTTAGCTACCAGGCGAATTAGCATGAGTCGAATATTAATTGGGAAAATGTCCAAAGGTGTATGAATTCGGTCGGTATATGCTGAAGGTGTAAAATCGTGTCCGTACGTGTGTGCGGTATCTATCTGATATATTTATGCCTCCAGAGGTATGGAATATTTATAGACAAAGCAGAGTGGAAGAGCTGCCTCTTGTTTATTATAAGAGCCCCTTCGTCCACTTAATCTTATCAGCTTAAATTTGTCAGAACGTGATCGCATTCACTACACAATTTGCTTTCTTCGCGGCCAATCACTTTTTCTGAATCGTCTAACTTCATCGCTTATCCAATTTGAATCAAGAATGTCGGACTTTCAGCCAGCGAGCTCTCTTATGAGGAACTTCATGCCGGAGACGTCGTCGAATACTACTCATACGTTTTCGTTGCTGGTGATCCTCGCGGCTACCGAACTACTATGGCTCTTGCAGTGGATACTACTGATCCAGAGTTGTAACGATGTGGGGGGAGAACGGGTCCCAGATTTTTACGCGTCTTTAGTTTTAGAATGAGAAGGTCCATCAAGACTAAGCAGCCTATGCGGCGAGAACATGGTAACGGCTTTCACGACGACTCTAGGTATTGCTGATGTTATGCTGATGGTGGCAGCGGCGGTGCTCAGACCTCATCGACGGAGATATAGGGATCAGGAGAGTTCTGGTGCTGAGACCCCTTCAGGTGACGCTCTTTTTCGAATAGACAGCATTTGCTTAGCTGTCTACACTCTTATTTTTATCAAGGATAGCTGCAGAGTTGGTAACTCTTAATTAACGAAGGCTCTTCATTAAAGTTTGCACATATGTTTTCTGTGACGGTATGTGTATGCAGGTGTATGCACAGATACCGATGAGGGCGGTATGGGCTAGGGATAGTCGGTTGACGTTTAGCCCATTCCAACCGATTTCATGCACCTTCGAACATTTTTCCTTAATAACGTGTGTCGTTTTATGTTTTAGCCTTGGCTTTGCTGGCCTCTATTAATGAGGTACTTCCTCTTGGTGGGAATGATTGCATAGGAAATCATATGGGAACTCACAACTTTTTTTCCTGGAAAGCGATTGGCCTGCGAATTTTTCCGTTGGGTGCAGAACTGTTTCCCATTGGCTGTGGTTTTTCAAACACTGCAAAAGCTGCAAAATTGACAGAGTAATGCCAAAACAACTGCAAAAATGTGTTCCAGTTTCAGAGCGGATATATTTTGACCAAAATTTCGCCGCAACGTAATAAGCGATCTAAAAGGAATCTGACGCGTAAAATTGCATCCCGGTATTCTGTACAGTACAAGCTTCAGTTTAAGGCGTTGTTTGTTCATCTAGTGATAGTATTGGCGAGCTTGGCACTAGTGCCGCTCTCAATCTTAAACAGAGCTGCCAGGCAAAGTGATGGTAGGTGTTGCGTCTATATCACCGTATCTGGGTTAAAGAATGGTTTTGCTACCTGTTTATTCCTATATGATTGTTTGTACTATATTATGAAGTCGTAATTGCAATCATTCACGCCAGGAGGAAGTAGGTTCTATGGCCTACGTAGGAGCAGAAGTCCTATTAATACGTAGGACCTTAAATCGGAGGGCGTTTTGACAGAAAGGCACAATACATGTACTCATTTCCGCCGCGGTGCGTTGTGCCATAATCCAATAGATTTTTTTAAATCAAAGTGAAAAACTTACACGCGCGGATAGGCAAGGGAAAGCACGCCATCGGCTTCCTGCCACGGTTTTGATTTCGATAGCTTGGCATCATCAGTCGATACTACAGTACTGAAGGTTTTTCGATAACTTGGCACCATCAGGCCAATGTTGATGCCAAGTGTTGATGCCAAGCGCAGTCGAATGTGAATCATTGCCGAAAGTAATCATCGCCGGCTCAGCCAATCAGCTTCAAGAATCGCCCTGGTATTACCATTTGATCGGGAACACGTTATACGCGATACGTTGTGTAACATTGGTTTGGCATTAATCGATTGCTCTCTTTCTCTCTCCAGCCTGGCACAGCAATTGTTGTTACCTCGTTAACGACGTTAAATCTCTTCGACTTGGTACATGTAGCTCATTCTCGAACTTCTTTGCTGCCGACCACGACTCGATCATCAAGATGGCAGAACGCAAGAAGCTCGGGTACGACTCAGCTGATGCCTTAATGGCTGAGGGTCCGCAAGTCTTGAACGAGCATATTGCCGAGAAGATCGAGAAGGCACTCGGTCATGAAATGCCTCAAATGGACGTGCGTTTCCACAATTTGTCTGTGTCCGCGGACATCGTCGTGGTGGACAATTCAGGAGTCAAGTACGAGCTACCCACGATCCCCAATACGATCAAAAAGGCCTTCGTGGGGCCTAAAAAACGCGTCGTTCGCAAAGAAATTCTCAAAGACATCAGCGGTGTATTTGCTCCGGGAAAGATCACGTTGTTACTGGGCCAACCAGGCTCTGGTAAGTCGTCTCTTATGAAAATTCTAAGTGGACGATTCCCGATCGAGAAGAACATCACGGTGGAAGGCAGTGTTTCATTCAACAGCGTTCAACGCGAGCAGATTATCGAGCGCCTGCCTCAGTTCGTATCGTACGTGAACCAGCGCGACAAGCACTTCCCCATGTTGACAGTGAAGGAGACGCTGGAGTTCGCCCACGAGTTTTGCGGCAGTACCTTGTCGAAGCGCAATGAAGACTTGCTCTCGAAAGGCTCGCCACAGGAGAACCAGGAAGCTCTTGAGGCTGCTAAGGCCATGATTGCGCACTACCCGGACGTTATCCTTCAGCAGCTAGGACTAAAAAACTGCCAGAACACCATCGTCGGTGACGCCATGACTCGAGGCATCTCTGGTGGAGAACGCAAGCGCGTTACGACCGGTGAGATGGAATTCGGCATGAAGTACGTGTCGCTCATGGACGAGATCAGTACGGGTCTCGATAGTGCGGCTACGTACGACATCATCAGCACGCAGCGCAGTATCGCGCACAAGTTGCACAAGAACATCGTGATCGCTCTGCTTCAGCCTTCCCCCGAGGTGTTTTCGCTGTTCGATGACGTAATGATTCTGAACGAGGGTCAGCTCATGTACCATGGTCCATGCAGCCAAGTCGAGGGGTACTTCGAAGGACTGGGCTTCCATTGTCCTCCTGGACGCGACATCGCCGACTACCTCCTGGATTTGGGCACCTCCGAGCAGTACCGATACCAGGTTCAGCAACCGAAGAAACATCCACGTACTGCTAGCGAGTTTGCCGAAGCCTTCCGCATGTCGCCTATTCACCAGGACATGCTTCGTTTGCTGGAAGCTTCACATGACCAAGAGCTACTGCGTTGCGCCGAAGAGAACATGAAAGCGATGCCAACGTTCAGCCAATCGTTCGTCGAAAGCACCTTGACTCTGCTAAGACGCCAGGCTATGGTCTTGTACCGGAACAAGCCTTTCATCATGGGGAGAGTTCTTATGATCACAGTCATGGGGTTACTGTACTGCACCATCTTCTACGACTTTGATCCCACGCAGGTCTCGGTGGTGTTGGGTGTTGTGTTCTCCTCTGTCATGTTCGTGTCCATGGGCCAGTCGTCCCAGATCGCAACGTACATGGCCGACCGTGAGATCTTCTACAAGCAGCGAGGAGCCAATTTCTTCCGCACGGCATCGTACGTTCTCGCCAACTCGGCTAGTCAAATTCCCCTGGTTATTTGCGAGACGGTCATCTTCGGATCGCTCGTTTATTTCCTTTGTGGCTTTGAGGCCGAGTTCTCTCTGTTTCTCATCTTCGAGATCGTTCTCTTCTTCACCAACTTGGCAATGGGAATGTGGTTCTTCTTCTTAAGTTCAGTGGGCCCCAACGCGAACATCGTCACGCCTTTGGGCATGTGTTCCATCCTGGTTTTTGTGATTTTCGCGGGCTTCATCGTGACCACGGACCAGATCCCGGACTACTTGATCTGGGCTCACTGGATCAGTCCCATGAGCTGGAGTGTTAAGGCTTTGTCTATCAACCAGTACCGCTCGAGTGCCATGGATGTCTGTGTCTATGACGGTGTGGATTACTGCGCGAAGTATGGGATGACAATGGGCAAGTATTACTTGGATTTGTTTGGCCTCGACACGGAGAAATCTTGGATCGTGTACGGCATTATCTACACGGCTGCTATCTACGTGGTGTTCATGGCCTTGTCGGTCCTTGCACTTGAGTATCTCCGCTACGAGACTCCCGAGAATGTGGATGTATCCGAGAAAACCATCGAGGACGAATCCTACACGATGATGGAGACGCCCAAGCACAACGGGTCAGCGGGGACGGAGGACTGCGTCGTGGAGTTCCAGCCGAACGCTAGTGAGAAGAACTTTATCCCCGTGACGATGGCTTTCCAAGATCTTCACTACTTCGTCCCGGATCCTCACAACCCGAAGGAATCTCTCGAACTACTGAAGGGTATCAACGGTTTTGCAGTCCCCGGATCGATCACTGCTCTCATGGGCTCCTCAGGTGCAGGCAAGACGACACTGATGGACGTGATTGCTGGACGTAAGACTGGCGGTAAGATCACCGGCAAAATCCTATTGAACGGCTACGAAGCGAACGACCTTGCTATCCGTCGATGCACGGGTTATTGCGAGCAGATGGACGTACACTCGGAAGCTGCTACGATTCATGAGGCTTTGACGTTCAGCTCGTTCCTCCGTCAGGATGCCTCGATCCCCGATGACAAGAAATACGCCTCGGTCAATGAATGCATCGAGCTATTGGGCCTGGAAGACATCGCCGACCAGATTATCCGTGGTAGCTCGGTGGAGCAGATGAAGCGCTTGACTATCGGTGTGGAGCTCGCTGCGCAGCCGAGTGTCATTTTCCTGGATGAACCTACCAGTGGACTGGACGCACGCTCGGCCAAGTTGATCATGGACGGCGTTCGCAAGGTTGCGGACTCGGGACGAACGATCATTTGCACGATCCACCAGCCGTCGGCCGAGGTGTTCTACTTGTTCGATAGTTTGTTGCTGCTGAAGCGTGGAGGCGAGACGGTGTTCTATGGCGATCTCGGCCGGGATTGCTGCAATCTGATTGAGTATTTCGAGAGTATCCCGGGCGTGCCGTCACTCCCACTTGGCTACAATCCAGCGACGTGGATGCTGGAATGTATTGGTGCCGGTGTGAACAACGCGGCGGGTAACCAGACGGATTTCGTGAGCTACTTCAACAGCAGTGCGCTGAGTGAGGCACTGCACAATAACCTCGCTAAGGAAGGCATCACAACGCCGTCTCCTGACCTCCCAGAGATGATCTTTGCTGACAAACGTGCCGCTAATTCAGCAACGCAGATGAAGTTCGTCGTGACCCGATTCATCCAAATGTACTGGCGTACTCCGAGCTACAACATCACGCGTATGATCCTCGCTGTGTTCCTCGCACTAGTAATTGGTCTCGTGTTCATCGACGCTGACTACGCGTCGTACACGGGGCTCAACTCGGGTGTTGGAATGGTTTACATGGGCGCTCTCTTCCAAGCGATGATGACGTTCCAGAGTATTCTGCCTCTCGCCTGTTCCGAACGTGCCTCTTACTACCGGGAACGCGCTTCGCAGACGTACAATGCGCTGTGGTACTTCGTGGGCTCGACGCTGGCTGAAATCCCCTACTGCTTCTGCAGTGGCATGCTCTTCACCGTTGTATTCTACCCGATGGTGGGCTTCACAGGTTTCTGGACTGGAGTCGTGTTCTGGCTGACGATCTCGCTTCTGGTTCTCATGCAAGTGTACCAGGGAATGATGTTCGCGTTCCTGATGCCATCGGAGGAAACCGCATCAATCTTCGGACTACTCTTCAATACAGTCACGATGATGGGAATGGGCTACAGTCCACCGGCCTACTCGATCCCGTCCGGTTACACTTGGCTGTACAGAATATCTCCCTTGCGATTCCCGCTCTCGATTCTGGAGGCTCTGGTGTTTGCAGACTGTGACGACCTTCCGACTTGGAATGAGACTACGCAGGCATATGAGAACGGTGGCTCCAAGATCGGATGTCAGCCGATGGCGGATTCTCCCGTGACGGTGGGCCACATTACCGTCAAAGAGTACACGGAGCAGTACTTTGGCTACGAACACGAGTCAATCACGCACTTCTTCTTCATCCTGATCGGCTGCATCATTCTCTACCGCATCGTCGGGCTCATTGCGCTGCGCTACATCAACCACCAGAAGCGTTAGATCATTATTGAGACAGCACACATGAAGTACATTTTTTTCATAGCATCAATGAACGTTACATTTCCCGAGTTATGGCAAGTGTTCCAATATCAAGCGACATCGATTTCAACGTTAAAAGCCGACCTTACGCTACGTTGCGCATTTCTGATCTACCAATACTCCAGATACTTTCAGCCCTGAAAGCAAAATCGTTTGTGCACTTTCAAGAATGAAGAATGAATACGTGCTCTCATGCCTGTATGCAATCATCGCTCTCACAAATTCACAAACAACTGCTGCAAGCAACAACACGATGCATCCCCTTTCGACGAGAGCATTTCATGAGTTTGGGTCGTGCGACAAATTGATATTTGCAGATACGATTAGTCGGAAGTACGAGGCATGCCCCGAAGAAACTACATGCCAGGCTGTGGATGACAAGTACGGTGACCCTCAGGTGTACACTCGAGTCTGCGTTACAGATCGAGACAAGTTTTTTCGCGCAGGTTTCGGGGATTCCCCATATCTGTTGGTCGATTATATGCCGACAGATGTGTCAGGATTTCTAAATGTCCAGATTTTTTTTGGCCGACGGCACATGTAATGTCGAGGGGGTTATAAGAGGAGTTCACGGAGCGTACAGAACGATCATGAGTGATCCACAGACGATGATGTTTGTAGTGTACATGTCCTTCCAGAGCTGCAGTGAACGGGGCCCCGTCGGCTTATTTCCAGCTTCGACTCTGATTTTGAAAACAGATATCTGCATCAATGGCAAGAACGGCTATGTCAAATATTATCTGATGGACCCATCATCCCAAGTTCCCACTTCGTCATCTTCCGTAGACACGGACACGAACTACCGACACGGACAACTCAGCGGATGGAACAGACGCTTCAAATACAGAAAATACCACAACCGCAATTGTATCTTCTCACGTGCTCCGGTTGCCAGTGTCAATGGGATGGCTTTGCGCTTTTTTTGGTGCCATTGTATTTTAGCAATGCCTAGCCAAAGCAAGCTACAGGAATAGTTTGCTTCTGTGATTGCCCGCTGTTTTTATAGTTTTTTATTTTTAAGAAATATTTTTTCGAAATAGATCAGTATTTTTTTAAACCAGTTAAACCTAGCGTTTGTGGTCAATTTTCATTCAATGACAATATTAGGGGTAGACAATTGCTTTTGAGCGTGCAGCAGCGACACAATTTTTTTTTGCCGCAACTGTTTTTATCTGTTTTTATCCAATCAGAACTGGATTAAAGGACTCCCCCTATTTGGGTTTTGCAGCAAGACCTCAGTTTCTTTTTTCACACGCGTCGCCATTACAAGACATTACAAGCACGCTTCTCTGTTCCCAGCTCATTGCCGTCTTCGTTCTCGTCCGTCTCGTGGTCCGCGCCGTCGTTGCCTGAACTGCCGGCTCCGCTCTCGTCCGTCTCCTGGTCCGCGCCGTCGTTGCCTGAACTGCCGGCTCCACTCTCGTCCGGGTCCACACTACCGTTGCCCACGCGCTACTTATGAGTTTGGAGCTGAACGGCGCCATGTCAGTATCGGATACAGAACGAGCAGCCGGACTAGTAAGGGAAAGCATGCAAGTACAGCGGAATTTGGGCGAGGCTTCAGAGGAGAGCCTATCAACGCAGACGAGTTCAGAGCGCTGCCGGAAAAGGTGCAAACACGTTGACAAAAGCAGAGAAAACGAAGACACAATCCACACATGTGGTAGAAGCGGTTGCAGACGCAGCGTATATTCTGCCTGTGCTGACAGCATGCTTTGTTCATTCGGACCGACAATACTTTTGGTAGGATTCCTTGCAGCAAGCGGTGCTATAACGCGCTTGCCAAATTACAGCGCGTATCGTCCTCACAAGGAAAGAAACGTGTGCTTTGGCACAATGATGGCCCGACACCTAATGTGAGCTCAATGAGTGTTCTTCTCGACTGGCTCATAACCGGTAATAACTACAATCGCTACCGTGGTGGTGACAGCCAGACAGGCCATGCAAAGACGTCAATTGCTGGAGAAATCGCTAGAAAGATATCAACAGCAGGGGTTGAGACTGTTCGCACCGCGAAAGACATTACCAATAAGATCGGGTCACTTGAGTCAACGTACCGGACTGCGGAGGACTGGCTTAGTAATACGGGCCAAGGATGTGACGAAAGTGAGGCAACCATTCGTGACACCATTTTGTCTCGTTGTTCGTATTACTTTCAGCTTCGTGACGTTATGCACGACCGCGTCACCACACGCGCCCAGCTTCTCAACACTGACGTAGCTGCGCAGAAAGACGACACTGAAGATGAAGAAGATAGTTCAAGCGATGAGGAATCGAAAAACAGTGACGACAGCTCTGCAACGCACCGTCGGTGTAATCGACAGCCTCCTTCGAGGCCGATTTCAATAGCCCTTCCTCCTCATAAATGCCAGCGCTTACGGGAGAACAATGAGCAGACATCCTTCGTGAAGCTGAAAAAAAAGAGGCTCAGCTCAAACAGAACCGTGAACTGCAACTTCTAGAACTAGAGGTAAAAAAGCGCCAAGTGTACTTACAAGAACAAGAAGCAGAAGTACGCCAGCTACAGCGAGTGAATGAGGCGCGAGCTATCGAGACTCGCATCGATGAATCGAACGCATTGGCCTGCAAGCACCGTCAAGAGGCAGAACACTGGCGCCAGCAGCGCAATATTGTACTTCTACGAGAGCGAAAAAAACTGCTCGATGAAGGTGTGACACAAGCAGATATTGACGCTCTCTTACCTCTGGCCACGTAATTCTAACATATATGCAAGAAGTTGGTCGCGTCTTTTGCCTCCGTCATCTCCAGCGGGAACCGGCATGTTGAGCTCGTCATCGTCGTCGAGCTCACCGCGTGTGCAATCTTCAAGATCGCGTTGCCACTCTTCAGGAACAGGCTCAGCAATAACTAGATTGTGAAGAATGCAAGCACACGTCACATACTTGATCACTCGCCTCATCTGTTTTCGTTTTTCAGTGAGCTGAATGCGCATTTCCCGAAGGTACTGGAACCACATTTTGAGAAGGCCGATGCAGTGTTCGTTTTTAATACGGCAGCTAGCCAGTTTTTTGTTGAAAAAGTGATGGCCTGGATGCATCTCGGCTCTCGGAGGGTTTATAGGCTGGAACCATGACGCTCGAAACTTGAAATGCCGAGTCTCCAAGAAGGTATTCGTTACTGTAAAAATATTGGTGAGAGCGTAAAGCCATGGGGCTATTTGTCCACATGCGATTATCATGAACGGAGCCTGGCCATCCCACCACGATGTTTCTCACTCTTGCGAGGTCGTCACACGTCATCAGCGCGTTAACCGAATATGAAGCTTTTAGACTAAAGTAGTCCTCTCCATTATACTTTGGCTTGGAAGCAAGAGGGAACAGCGTTCCGTCAGTGATACCAACACAGTTAGCAAACCCGTATCTGGTTTTAATACGCTGAGCAATTACCCGACGTTCGACGGGGTCAGGCCAAGTGATCACCGTACTTTCAAGCTTGAGCACTGTCTTGAAAGGTACTTATTAACAGAACCTCTAGAAATTCCCAAAAACTCCCAATCTCTGGCGCTGTATTGCTGTTTCCATAAGACCCGAGATACTTTAGAAGTACCATAATATGTAATTCAGCACTACCTCGAAATGGCTTCCCTCCAGCGGGCCTGAAAGCAGAGTCCTCCTTCAAAAGGTGTACCAAGCGAAAAACCTCAGAGCGGCTGAAACGAATATGCTTCAGGAACTCGGTATCAGACGCGTGCGTTTGATTGTGGAGTATTTTCATCCAGCGATCTTTCGTTCGCCTATATCGGGTCGGACGAGCCATGTAGCGAGATGCTTCCACACGGTCTAGCTCCATGGTCCACTACTCATCAATATCGTCCTCCCCCGAGTCCTCTTCGCTCATTAAATCTGGCAAGTGCTGCAACTTCTCTTCTGTTGACCACAGCACGCAACCGACGAAGCTCGCGCTGTCTTTTTGTTGATCGCGGCATGTTGGAGGCGGGACCCGTCAAATGTAGCGTACCTCCGGTGACAAGCGCTGCCTAGGATACCGTTAGGGTTGACGCCGCTGATCAAGACGACAAATTCAGCTGCGAAGACATAGTTCGAATTCCCAACGGCCACGGCCAACGAGCACGACGCGGTCAAAACTGACGAATACAACGAGCACAAGTGGGAAATGTCACGGAGGCTGGCGGCGAGAGCTAGAGTTGAAACCTGCCGACGGGCCAACCTATAACAGGTAGACGGAGCCGGACGAGATAAACGCTGTCAACGGTGCGGACGAAGAGAGCAGGTCTGGCCGAGGCTGAAGGGGGCATCTGCGTGTGATTAGATGCGACTCGTGGCTGAGGTAACCTTGATCTGGGCTAGCTTTTACCGACCACTTGCTGCTGCAGTGCCGTCCTGCATCGATTTTGATGCAGAATGCGAAAAGTACATCTGGCCAATCACAATGCACAATTTTATTTCGACTTGCTGCGAGAAAACAAAATGTCTTGCTGCTGCACAATTGACTACCCCTACTCTTGTGAATAATAAATACTAGGTATTGAGTGTCAAGTTTCTCACAGGCAAGACAAACGGAGACCATGGCCGGCCACGGGCGCCGCAAGAAGCGCCGTGTCGCGCCGCAGGACGAAGAAGCAGCTCGTCGTCGATTCCTCGAAGCTTTAGAAGCGCAGCGAGCCAATTCTCGCAGCCAAGAGACCGAAAAACTCGCTGAATCTGAAGCATCACCGACCCCAGCAGTTCCACTACCAGGTTTTTATTACGACGAAGCTAAGCGCCGCTACTTCCGCGCTTCTCCGGCATCTGAGCGCCAGCGCCTTGATGAAATGGAGTTACAACAGAAAAATCAACCGAATTCAGAGCCGAAAGCGCCAATTAACGTGAAAAAACGTCGTGGGGTTGGACGTCACGGCCACAATTGGGTGAACTACATGGCCTGGCGACAAGCGGACTATGCGTGGAGTACGCAGCGTCGTGACAATCGAGAGCTGATACCCAAAATGCTATCCGGGTTCTTGGTAAGATGAAAATATCCTTAAAAAATGTTAAGCCCAAAAAGTGACAAGTGAATTATTAGTCTTCGCAGGTGGTGGAGTCTCAAGACATGGACCAAAACGGTCGCCTTACTGCGTTGGCGCTTCATCCACGAGCCAGCAATCTCGGAGCAGTTGGTGGTACGTTTTTAAGAGTTAAAATTATTCCATAATAATTATTTTTTTGTTCTGCCGCAAAGTAAGCAATGGATCGTTGGAGATCTTGGGTCTGCAGAGAATGCCACCTACACCGGCGCAGCGCGCACTTGCGATCTGCGGCTTCCACGTTCCTGGTGTTATTACGTCGTTGCAGTGGCGCCCAGTCCAGGAACTCGATATCCTGGTGTGCCATCTTGGATCTGGCCAAAGAGGCACATCTCAGACGCCATCGGGTAGCGTGTGCTTTATACGGGTGGGCGATCAACAAGCTCCGGGAGTCGCATTGGTGTCAACTGCACATATGAAGGTAAGTTCGAAGCGGATCTTATATGTTTAACTTTTTAACATTTTTTTAATTGTGATATTAGGAAATGGATTTTGTTGATCCATGGACAGCGAAATGGTTTGCCTCATGATAGATCGTCTGCCTTAATGTAGATTCTAAGTGGTTGTTATCGTTTTTCTTTATACTGTAGGAATCCAACTGATCCCAGCAAGTTTAGCGTCGGATATGGCGGGTACGAGCTTCTGTCAGCAGAATATTTTTTACAAAGTCTCGAGTGAACTCACTGACTTCCGCATTATCAGGTCGTCGAGGGCTGCGTACGTGGATGCAGTAGCCGAAGTCCGTTCTTTGCAGCGTGCACCAACTGGGTTCATAACAAGCGACGTGCATGCTCAGAGCTTCTTTTCTACGGTTTGTTTTGTTGTATTATAATACTTTACTCGTCTTGTTCGTTGTGATACCAATTAATACTGTAAAATGCAGGGTAATGTGGTGCTGAATGGAACCAAGAGCGGAGGTTTATGGGGTTGGGATCTTCGTACACCTAGTCGAGCTTTCGAGTGGGAAGAGGAATCGACACCAGAGCGGCCTGCAGGCTCCGTTCTTGACATTCACGTGCTGAGCGACTGTCGAAGAGCGGTAGTTCAGCGATCAAATGGTGAGCTACGGGTGGTGGATCTACGGACATCTAAGCCGGTGGTGGAGTGCATGCCAGGTGCAGCTAAGCGCTACCTGCCAAATCTTCGCTGTGCTATCGACAAGTACGAGTCTGTTGTGGTCGCTGGGGGTGACGCGCGTCGTCCACTGGCAGTCAACAGTTTTAATCTACAAGATGGACATTGTATCTCGTCAGTTGAAGTGAAGAATCCCCCACGAACGCAGAAGCGCTCGACTCTGGTGCAACAGGTTCAATTGAAGGCTGGTCACTACGGAACCCGCTACGAGAATACGCCCGAGATTTGGGCCTTATCTCGCAATGAACTCTACGTTTGCACTGAGCGAACGGATGAATAGTTTTGCGAAGACGAACGAATTATTAATATGATAAAGCCGATGCAGATTTTCTCGAGTTGCCTTTCTCATATTTTTCAAAGTTTAACTAAGTACCTTTCAATCTGCGTGGCTTGAATAATGAGCAGAGACTACAGCTCAACCCAGAGCCGACGCGATGACATGGCTGTTGCCTGAATCAATCGCCAAATGGCTGCGGTTGATCGGCACCGCCCACCTATTTTTCCCGTGTGTGCTGCAACGATGGAGCAATGGAGAGCGTACGCGGAGAGCGATTACCAGGTGATAAGGTCAACGAGTTTGGAGTGGGCTGAAGGCACAATTTACAT
Source organism: Phytophthora tentaculata (assembly GCA_033557915.1). Classification (NCBI taxonomy): domain Eukaryota; phylum Oomycota; class Peronosporomycetes; order Peronosporales; family Peronosporaceae; genus Phytophthora; species Phytophthora tentaculata. Next base: position 2,100,256 of record JAUCEA010000009.1, read on the forward strand.
GGTGGAGTTGCCATCACAAGAGCAGCAACACTTTACTCGTAGATTCGAGAGATATTTTATAGATCATCCTGCTTTCGACACGTTCATGGCCACCCATGGCTCAGCAGGAATCCCCAACCATCCCACACTGCCCAGTCGCCAAGCAGACAGCAGCTATGGCCCTACCAGACAGACAGGGTCTCGTTTGCCACCTGGAGTCGGTGTGGGATCTCTCGACTGGAAGGCTCAGCAGTGGACGCAGTTTCCGGGAGTGCGATTCATCCTGTGCGTGGCGATCACAGACCGTTTGGCGACCGCGGAGTACAAACTGTACACGGTGGAGCGGAATTTTCAAACGAATGAAGCGGACCAATTGCCCCAATTGGCTTTCATCCGAGTAAAAGCACCGCATACGGTGGTGACCTTCGACTCCTACGAGCTGTTGGGCCTTGCACCTGGAGCTGCTATTCCACAGGATTCACATACAAAAGAGCAATTTCCAGATCCGGCGATTCAAATTGATATGTATGAGGTTCTTTTGGCTGCTCGACGAACCTGAGCAGTATAACGTTAATATTGAATTCAAGAAAGTAAGGAAAACAAAGCATGAATTTTAAAATTCAAGCAAAAAAAAAGCATGGGTGACTTAACCCATCGGTCTCATTCCTCTTCTTCTGCTCGAGGTGACGGATCTTCGAGTAGATCAGGCTGCTCGACTGGAATCTCACAGCGCAGAGTAGGTTTTCCCTCTTCAGCGTTCTCCTCACTGAAGCCCACACAACTGCCAGTCTGCAGTCGTTGCGGGGGAGCTAATTGGAATGGCTCCGAGAGATACTTGACTCCGTGACCCACGTAAACATTGAGGAACTTCTTGCCCACTGCGATGCTCACAGCTCCAGGCCACACGAGACTCCGTACGACCGCCACTTCGCCTACCGAAGGCTGCAACGTCCCTGGCAGTCGGTCAACTCGCCACGACATTGGCTTGTCCTCACTCAACGCACGTAGTGGCGGTGCGAACTCCTCCCCTTCACGCGGTTCCTCCTCCCCGTCAGCCTTGGTAAGCGGCGGCATGGGCGTCATACGACCGTAACGTGCATTAATCTCCTTCGTGAAGTGGGTCCAGCTGCCCAGGTCCAGTAGATCAGCCGTAGCTTTAATCTCTGGCATCTCAACTGGCACAATTTCTCCTTCCTCATTTACTTCAAAGTACCCAGCAGGACACAACACCGTTCCAGACGAGATCCGAGCAATCTGAGCTCGTAAGTAATTTTTCTCTACGCCAGGGAACGGTGGGTGGCCTAGAACTGGCGCCTCCAAGTCTCCTCGAACGTAACGACGAAGCTGTCGCGCTGCCAAGATCTGTTCACGTCGAACTGGAGGCAGCTGGACCCACTGGTACATTCCGTTGTCTTTCATGGCCCAATACGTAAGCTTGTTGGCTCCAGTGGCGCCTTCCTCGGCGTCTAAATCTTCAGGTTCATGTGCAGTCGATAGCTCTCCTTCAGCAACGTAGTAGTCAGCTCCACGACCTAGAATCTTGCCCCAGAAACGCATATTCACAGTGCCGTTCGTCTGTGCTAGACGTTGAAGTGCCAGCGCCAGTCGGAAGGTCTCTCCCTTGGAGAACCCCAGGCCAGCCCACCCGAGCATATTCGCTTCATCCAATAAGTCCGCTACACCTGTAGCAGGTTCTGACGGCGCGTCGTCTTCTGACTTGAGTTTAAGTAACTCCAAAGCAACATTACACCAATTCTCTTGGTGTGCTTGCTAGAAAAATATGAAATATTAGCGGTTAACAAATAACTGATACAGGGAGAATAGTTTACGCTCGTACTGCTTGTTTCTTGAAACTTGATAATTGCGCGTCTCCATCAGCAGTCGGCGGTAGTGGTGGAGCTAAGTAGCGCTGTTGCTTGACCAATGTAGAGATGTTTTCGAACGTCTCATGTATGTTTTCCGGTCTCTCGACGATGATCTTGAGCAACACATCGCCCAAATGGTCGTACAGATTCGTCCCATCGGGTGATTCCTTCTTCAAAAAGGCCTTGGCTTCTTCCAGCGTTGTCATTGTTGCTCCAATCCTGCAATGAAGCACCTCAAAACGAGGTTTCCTTTTGAACCGTCGCTTTACTCGACTCTTTGACAGTAAGATATTTTCCACATTTATCAAAACATGGGGTTAACTGTAAGTTAAATAGGGTTTTAGTTAAAGGTATCCGGCAGATCCGACGCCTTCCCATGCCAAAGTATTGAGGTCTTCGCCAAAGTCCGCCGCAGAATCGTCGTAGTGATTGACGCCTGTCGTCGATGAGCTAGCCCGTCGTGCTGAAGCTCCAGTTTTCCTCGTTCTCTTACCTCTTGGGTACTTCGTCCCACCTGTAGACGCTACAGATCAAAGCAAACACATCAAATATAAGCCACCCGAGCACACAAAAAGTATCAATTCTAGAAACTGAGTACAGTACCTCCTCGTGACGGAGCTGAGGCTTTTCTTTTCTTGCCACCTTTGCCGGCTTTGCCTCGTTTATTAGACGTCGGTGCCTCTCCTGCCTCCCTGCGAGCTGCATTTCGCTTGCGCTTGCGTGACTCCGCTTGTCTTGTCGCAAGACGATCTGCATATGACTTTTTGGATCTGAATAGGTACAGGAGGTTAATAAGATGCAGCTATTGGTGGGTAACACACGCTGAATATTACCTCTGGCCTGCAAACATCTTCGTGTAGTTAATGCGGCATCCGTAGTCGCCTCGTAGATCTTCCATGCACACGAAATGCTCAAACTCCCTCAACTCAGATCGGACTGTCAGTGGGCGTGGATTAATCAACGACACCGTGGGCTGTTTTAGAGACAAGATAAACATTAGAAATTTCGATCAACAAGAGGATAGAAAAGAATTGTCTAACCTCATTGTCGGAGATATCCTCCACATAGTCAGGGTCGGCATCAGCAACTTCATTGGGAGCGTCGTAGTAGTTATACTGGGACAAATCCGCGTACGGGTTTTCGAGATCACTACACCCCAAATAAAAGGTTAACCTATTAAGAAATATAATCCCAACTCAATTGTCAGGTAATACACATACTCTTCGATTGTGTAGCTTGGCTTGCGCTCTAACGGGCTAGAAGACAAATCCACAAATTGGTCGTCTGGAATCTCCTCGTCTTTATCAAAAATAAATAAAATAAGCATCAAAATGCCTACAAAAACACAATAAAAATCAACCCAAACGTACCTGTAGGTAATGGCGAATCGCATAGTTCACATCGCGTGCGTCCAGGTGCGTTGATATTCGTACAAACAGGACATTGTGGGCCCTTTGGCGCGGTCTTCTTGGGTTCATCATCTCGGGAACGAGCACAGAGCTCACACTGCGTAGTACCCGGTGCATTGAACGTTGCGCATAGCGAGCACTTCCATGTCTCTTTCGAAGCTCCAGTATCTTCTTTTCTCGTGCTCAGACACATGAGGCAGTCGGCGGCATCAGGAGGATTCAGATTGGTGCAGAAATGACACGCCCATCTCAAATTCGATGCCGTTGCAGGCTCTGGTGAGCGCGGGGGGTCTCTGTAGCGTTTAAAGCTGCAGCTCGAGCACTCCATCATTGTCTGGTCGTTCAGATTTGTGCATATCTGGCACACCCACTTGTCTTCCCACGAATCGTCCTTCTCGTCATCTTGTCTTCTTAGCAGTTTAGATTTGGCGTCTTCGTCCTCCGATTCGCTTAAATCTAATCCTGCACTCGCCAGTTTGTCCTCGATTTCGGACTCTTCAATGTGAACCTTGCTGGCCGGCATGAACCCAGGATAATGAGGTGGAGATGACACCTCCACGTCTTCGTCCAGTTCATCGCTTCCACCTCGACTTTTAGCCTCATCTGCAGCACATGGGTCGTCCACTGTATTCTCCAGTACTGGAGTTGTAAATACTGAAGCGCCCGGCCCCAGAAGATTAAAGCAGGGCTCTTCCATCGCTGCATCCTCCTCTTCCGCGTCCCCCTGCCCCTCTTCGTCCTTCTCCATCGTCATCGCTGGCTCCACAGTACCATTAGAGCTCTGTACTTGGGTTGTAGCTTGTGTTTCCTGTTCTCCAGTCCTTTGTGTCGCTGTTATACCTGCATTCTGCGTTATTCTGTCGGTATGAACCTGTTCCCTTTTCGGCTTTCCCTCTGCTTCTGTAGTAGCATTTTGTCGGCCAATTCCGCGTCGTCTATTCACTAACAGTCTTGGTTCTTGCTTCCACGAACTATTCGCACCTGAATCGCTCTGGTTTCTTGGCACTGAGCTAAAGAATACGCCTGCAGTTGCGCGAAAGACGAACTGCATTGCGGAGGCTGTTGCGGAGGCTGTAGATGGTTCTGAAGGCTGAGAATGTCTAAGCTTGTGCGCAGGCGGGCGGGAATTGTCACAAGCTGCACATCGTTCCTCCTCCGCGGCGTTGAGCAGCGTGCAGAGCGGGCAACTCCACTCCTTTATCGTAGACTCTTGCTTCCGCGTCCGCGCCATTTTTCAAAACTCGTGCACTTATCACCCGCGTTATTTGAAGGGATATGATTGGATAATAAAACTCATGAGCCTCTACATGTAACGTAAAATAGCGGATAGAGTTCCCTAAGCTAATAGAGCGCCCTTCGAATAGAGCGCTGTCGTACAGCGCACTGTATAAAATAGAGTGCGATCGAATAGATGCGTCGAGCATGCCTACCGCTTACAAAATATAATGATACTTTACCCGATCAAGCATTTCTGCTCTACCATTTATTAATCATTCTGTAAGGCACACTGATTACCGCAATGGCTCTTTTTACGCGAGATAAATAAAGAAAAGAAGCTTAGAGTTGGCTTTTGCCACCTAGTCTTACACGCCATATTGCTAGTAAACTTACTCGCATTTCTTATCCAATAAAATTTATCAGTAGTAGGTGTTAATCGTTGTTAATACAAGTAGACCCGTAATGGTTCGGGTTAGGTTACTCCGGTATCAGTGGCATATCTAGCAGACGAGAGAACGATCGCTCTACGCATGTCGGGGGATTTCTTGTGGTTTATCGCGAATATCCGGCGCGTCTTGTGGAGATCGCATAATTCTCTGGATTTTATATCCAGAGTATTTACAGAGGTGCGATTCTGCCTAAAAAAGCTCTATACGCTTATTCTCAACACTAAGAATAAAGTAGATTTTCAATATTACATACAAACTGAACTGTAGTATTTGATGTAACTGTTATATCAAAGGGACGCCAGGATTTTTTAGCCAAAAGTGCCGCAACTCACTTTCAAACTAGATGAAGAGGCTACAGATGCAAATACGGAATTCGAGGATCTATAGAAAATGAGCCAGGTGAAACTCTCATAATCTATAGCCGCATGACAATGAAAAAAAGACCGTGAATGTTGCTTGTGTCGGCTAGGGAAGACATCAAAACAAAAAATCTACTTACTATATTCAGGTCAACACCCGTTCTTGTACTTCAAAATCCAGAGCTTCCCCGTGCAAGGCAAGGCACGGCATAGTATTTTAGGCTTAGTTCTCTTTATTTTTATCGTACCACGATGTAGCATTGGTACATTTCCAGGTAAGGTGTCCACAATAGGTCACAGGGAATAACCATTTTAAAATTATGTCCAGATGTCTAAACACTGGAAAATAGAGTGCGCATTAAATAGAGCGCGCTTTCTTGATCTAACCGCAATTTATTCAAATAGAGTGCTGCACTCTATTCGGTATTTTATTTTAGTTGGATGAAAATAATATACTGTGAAACTTGATTTACTTACTCTTCTACTCACTACAATACTTAATAGTACATCGCATCTTTTCGAAAGATGGCTACATCAGGCGTCTTGAAGCCACTCATGCTTCAACAGCTCTGCTGCTGAAGGGCGCGACTCCGGCGAGATGTCCAGCATGCTCTGCACGAAGCTTTTCGCCGCTGGAGATACCGAAGCCCATTGCGGCTGATCATACCACACCGCGCCGAGACTGATGAGCTTGAACAGCTCCACATCGTTCTTGGCCTCGTCAAATGGCACTAGGCCGGTCAGCATCATGTAGGCGAGGATGCCTGTGCTCCAGATATCTGCCGGCGTGCCATGCAGACGACCTGATACCAGCTCTGGGCTCAGATATTGCGGAGTGCCGCACATAGATCCAAGGCGTCGATTAGCAAGCTGCAGCTCCACCGACAGCCCAAAGTCGGCGAGTTTGGCCGTCAACGAGCCGTCCTCGTTCTCGGAGAGTAAAATATTCTCTGCTTTGACATCTCGGTGCACTTGGCCCATCGAGTGGCAATACTCGAGCGCAGACAGCGTCTGCTTCAAGATCTGTTTAGCCATTTGTTCAGGGACCACTTTTTGCTCGTCGATCATTTTACGGACACTACCCTTGTTGCAGTATTCCAGTACGAGAAGGTACTTGCCGTCCTCGTTAAAGAATCCATAGTGGGAGATTACGTTGGGGTGTTTCAGGCGGTTAAGTGCGCCCACTTCAGCGATCAGCACCTCGCATCCTTCTTGAGTCATAGCGTCGTCCTTAATGGACTTGACAGCTACAGTCTCGCCAGTCTCGCGGTGCGTAGCTTTAAAGACGGTGGAGAACTTACCAGAGCCAAGTTCTAGACCTAGTTCGTACGTGTCTTTAAAGTCGGCTACAACCTCGTCGGCGTCCTGTCGGAAGCCGAGCTTGTCGAGCTTGTGCACAGCCTGAGAGGCAGCGACGGCGTGGTCGCTCATGGTGCTTACGAATCGATGAATCAGACTCTGGCCGTCCTCATCATGAGGGAAGGACCATGACGTCAAGTTCTCGTCCACTTCGACGCATTTGTCGATGCCAGCGAGGCGCATAACCTTCTCCAAGTCCTGGTCGCTCACGTGCGAACCACGCACCGTCGCCCAGGAGCGAGGCGGTAGAACGCCCTTAGGCAGACCGGCCTTTTCTAGGTAGCTGTTGGGCATCATGCGGATAACTTTAGCTCCCGGGCACAAGAGGTTCTCGACTTGTTGGGCTGGTAGGTCGCCCATGAGACTCACGTAGAGGGTGTGGGCGTTGGTGGCGTGGGCTGCCAGCGCCTCACGCGCGTTGGTACCCAGAAACACAAGGTCACAGTCTGCAAGCACATCCTGGTTGGTCTCACTGGTGGTGAAGCCCAGGCGGTGGAAGACGCGACGCCGCGCCTCGGACGGGTCCGAGGCCAGCAGAGTGGACACAAGGCGCTGCTTCTTGTAGCTGAACTTGCGTTGCGGGGCCACGTTCTTGACCAGATCGCGCGCCACGCGCTCGGCCAGACGCCCGGAGCCGATGAAACCCACACTTACGACGGGCATTTCGACGAATTTGTTCGCGGAAAGAAAGCGAAAAGGCTTGGGAGGTTCGAGGCAAAAATGACAAGTGAGGAGCTGGGCAAGCGCCGCCAGCAGTTGGTGCTACTTGCCTCTTCTGCCCCCTTTTGATTGATTTCGTTGAGCACTAAAATGCTAAATTCGTAGGTTTTCTAAAATGAACTTTGCTAAAGTGACTTGAGCTGAGTAAGTAAGTTCGAGTTTGACAGAAACAGGAAAGGTTGGCGTTTTTCTGCCGCCGATGTGACAGATAGACACCAATACTTTGGTTCATACGTAATACGTCATGTAATAAATGAAATGGCTACATTAGTATGGGTGTCGAAGTAACTGCGAAGAAACCAAACGGCAACAAGCGTGTAACGATTCAATTCTGCGAATCTCACCACAAACTCTTATCTGCGAAAGCACGTTATCTGTCGATAATCTTCAGAGAATTTGGTTCTCGAAGCAACACGTTGCACTACATCGCGGAATTAAAACGGCAACCGACCGCGATTTGCCCGATCGGCTGGTCGAATCTCGGCTCGTATGCTGCCACTGGAAATGTCATTACAATGGAAGCAACGCCTTGCCAACGGCCACTTTTTAGCATGCGAAGAAGGAGTAAGTTCTACGTGAATGGACGCAATCCTCGGCGAGGATCCCTCAGCAAACCCATTGCTTGTAAACACCTTGACTGCACGCCATGGGTGGCGGCGGCAGCGAACTCTCAAACATTGTATCCATAAATGGCATCGCGTCCGATTGGACGCCACTGCAGATTCGTGTTGATTAGACTGCCAGCGAGCGAACGCATCGCGTTAATTGAGTTTTTGTTATAGAAAGATTCGATTGGCCCCATATGGCCACCACCAGGTACGCGTCACTAGCGTCTCCATAAAGATCCGCTAATGTTTGTTGGTCACAAGTCAACGTGCCTGTGGTTGAAATCGTGCACTGTCACATGCAGCCACGAGCGTGGCAGCGCGCGTCTCTGCGGCCGCTGTGCAAGCGTTTGCGCGCTTCCTCGTCTCTAACAAGGTTGGCCGGGAGCATGCAGCATCTAAAATGCATCTGCGTTTATTGGCGTCTATTGCTTCCTTCCTTGCCCTAAAGAAGACCTTTTCTTCCTGTACAATATAGCCTCGTTGGCGAATCTCCTTCTGCTTGATGTGAAACGGATTGTTAAACAAGCAGCCGTTCGCACGTTGAAGGTAGCCAAGTTCAACGAGCTGCAACTCACGGCTGCTCCGGCACGTCGTCCTTGGGCTTCATGGCCGGGAACATGATCACCTCCTGCAAGAAATAACGCCGCCATGAGTATACTGCACGAAAAAAAAGTCAGAAAATGTACGTACCCGGATATGAGGCTTGCCCGAGAGCAGCATGACCAGGCGATCGACGCCGATACCGAAACCTCCCGTAGGTGGCATGCCATACTCGAGTGCCGTGCAGAACTCGTCGTCTTTACTGTGTGCTTCACTGTCGCCGCGCTGCTGGTCCGCCTGTTGTGCTGCGAATCGCTGACGCTGGTCGAACGGGTCGTTCAGTTCTGTGTACGCATTACACAGCTCCTTGCCCGCCACAAAGAGCTCGAAGCGCTCGGTCACGCCGTCCTGCTCGCGGTGCGCCTTGGCCAGTGGACTCATACACTTTGGATGGTTGTACAGGAACGTTGGATTCAAACACTTTGGCTCGACGAAGTGTCCGATGAGCTTGTCCACCAAGCGCGTGCATGTGTGTGGCTTCGCACATTCCACATTGTGACGCTCGCACAGCTCCAACAGCGCTGGGATCGAATCTGCAACAACATACATTAAATACATTAGAATACATACACTCCTGTGTGCAATTTACGTTATTGTCGTACCTGGAGAGTTAACGTCCGGGAGCTTCTCACCGAGGCATTCTTCGAGTGTCTCAAGGATCGGGAGGCGCTTAAATGGCGGCGTAAAGTCGATCTCCACCATGGCAGACTCGTCCTCGGAGCTTTCTTCGTTAATATCGTCCATGGGATACTGGATCTTGTACGATCCAGTCACGTCCTTGGCGATACCTGAGATCATTTCTTCGGCAGTATCCATGAGTGTGTTGTAGTCTGCGTAGGCCTGATAGAACTCGCAAATGGTGAACTCTGGGTTGTGCGTGGCGTCGACGCCTTCATTTCTGAAGACTTTGCCGATCTCGAACACGCGGTCGAAGCCACCGATCACGAGCTGCTTTAGGAAAAGCTCCGGTGCAATGCGAAGATACAGATCCTTGCCAAGTGCCCGAGAGTTGGTCACGAACGGCTGAGCCGCCGCTCCGCCTGCTGCTGAGAACAGCATCGGCGTCTCGACCTCGACAAAGTTGCGGTCTTCTAGGTACCTCCGAATTCCTTGCACAACCTTCGCGCGCGTTTCGAAAATCGGACGCACGCCCGGGTTCGTCCATAGATCCAGGTATTTCTTGCGGAAACGAATCTCCTGTCAACACCAATACGTCCGTCAGTACTCTATCTCCATAAATTTGCAACTAACCATTGGAATCCGCACTCACCGGCTCCTTGATACCGTATTTGCTGTTCGGGAAGGGCTGGATACAAGGTGCCAGCACTTCTAATTGCCTCGGGATGATACTCAGCTCTCCTTTCCCAGACTTGCCCGGGAATCCCTTGACTCCGATAATGTCACCGCGACGCAAGCTTTCATGCAACGCTCTAAACTCTTTTTTCGCCGCCTCCTGGTCTACAGAGGATTCTTCACTGCGCCCTTCAAAGTGCTTCGCCTCGGACAGAACTTGCACCGTGTGGCCGTCGCTCTGAAGATCCAGGAATACGAGATTCTTGCTGGCATGGCGGATGGCAACCACGCGACCTACAACAATCGACTTTGTATTAAATATAAAGTAAATATGGACAGCCAGATATTGCGACGAACCTGCCAGTGCCACGGACTCTTCCGTGCATCGAGCTTTGGGTTCCAGCGCCTCGAACTTCTGCTGATATTTCTGCAGCGACATGCTCACGGGGAAGAAATGCGGGTACTGTGTGAAGTCCGGTACGTCCTGGAAACGTTCCATAGCTTCAGCCACCGATACGGTTGGCGCCGTCGATAGCAGCCGCCGAGCAGAGGCGCCATGGCGTAGCCACACATTACGAAGCATCATCGCAATTGATTCGCATAATGTATTGTCGAAAAACTGGGTGGGCCACAAAATAATTGCACAAAAATGTGTCAAAATTTAGTTGAAGTTGACACAAATCGATACAAAAAAGGCAACTTCCGTTACCGAAGCGATGCCAACACCTCTTACACCTGAGATGTCTAGGCGGAGCTTACGGGAGCGAGGTTACCCGTCAACGGGTTTTCTGTCTCGATGTACACCGTTTCATGGCATCCCGAGCCACTACCCGCTGCGGACACGAGTGCGCATGAAGCTCAAGTTCTCCAAGTTCGGTACGGCTTGGGAGATTTTCCAGACGCTGTTCGCTCTGTTGGTATCCGCTGCGTACGTGATACAAACGTACATGCCTCTCGATGGTCGGGTACCGACATTCGACGCTGTTGCAATGATGGTCTTCGCTGCCGACTATTTCCTCAATCTTTACTGCTGCGAGAACCGGTGGCAGTTCATTACGAGCGTCAATGGAATCATGGACGCGCTTACTATTTTTCCAGCGCTTATGGACCAAATCGACGCTGGACACAGCAAGTCTCTGCCATTTATCCGCTTCGTGCGCGTCATGCGCATGCTACGACTCATTCGTGTCGTCCGTGTAGCTGGATCGCAGACAGTATCTGCCGTTCAGAAGCAAGTTTACACGATTATCCTCCTCACCACGTGCCTCATCTTCGTCGCCGCGGGAATTTTTCACGCCGTCGAGTCCAACGACGGCGCGCAGCCTCATTTAACATTCGGTGAGGCTCTTTACTTCATCGTGGTTACCATCGCCACTGTGGGTTACGGTGACATCGTTCCCGTCACATCTGGAGGGCGTGCAGTAGCTTTGGGTGTTATCGTCGTGTCTTTCACTGTAATCCCCACCGAGATCTCTCGTCTCACTCATCTTATGGCTTTACAGTCACATTTTCGAACTACTTATCATCCTTCAGTCGGTAAACCACACGTTCTGGTGGTCGGACATGTCATGGAACCTCGCTGTTTATTGAATTTCTTTCGTGAATTTTACCATCCCGACCGTGCGTTAGGCTCTATGAACTCATTTGCAGGCCCAGCGGGTATACAACACGAGGTAGATCCGTCGATAGTCGAGTTACCGTGTGTAATAGTGGGTCCAAAGGAACCCACCGAGGAGATCATTAACCTGTTAGACCACCCGGTACTTCAGAACCGCGTGACGTACATTAAAGGATCAGTCATGAGTGAAGAAGATATGTGTCGAGTCGGCGCTGACGCTGCTCGCGCCTGCTTTGTATTGGCCTCCAAAGCCGCCGCAAACACCAAGCAAACGGATGCTGAGACCGTGATGCGCTTACTGGCGATTCGCAACTACAATCCGGATTTACCTGTGTACACGCAGATCGTGAGTCCTGTCTACTTGGACTACATCAGCGGCGTCGACGCTGATCAGCTCTTGTGCTTGGATAAAATCAAGATTAGTCTGCTGGCCAAGAGCTGTCTTTGTCCGGGGCTTGTCACTCTGATCAGCAACTTGTTTCGGTCTACCACGCTAGTAAACCACCAGATTCTCACCAACTGGGAGCAAGAGTATGCTGAAGGGATGGCACTTGAGGTGTACGCCACCACATTACCGTCCGTATTCCACGGTCTCACATTCAGTCAAGCATGCGAATTGCTGTACAACATCTCGTACGGCGAAGTGATCTTGCTAGCAGTATACGAACAGACCAACACTTCGTCACCGAAAGCCACAACCCAAATGTTGGGGAAAACAGTACCGCAACTACGACGACAGTGCTCGTGGATGCACCAAGTGGATCGTCCTGCGCAGATGTTGAGCAACCCAGGTAGCTCCGTGGTCATGCAGCCAGGCCAGTTGGTGTACGTGATGAGCGAGAGCAAGAAGCTGACACTTACGACGTCCATATCGAACGAGTTGAAAGCTTGGCTAGCGAAGGGCAACGTCCTTCCCGCACGACGAACCAAACCCAAAGCAATGTTCAAACGTCCGTCGCCCAGACACGTTACTCTTCGACCAGGTGGATGCTCCAGCACTCCAGAGTCAGTAGAAACAGCAAGAATGGTCGACGAAATGCTCCTTGAAGACGCGATATACCCGTCCACAGGCGACGCCATCCGCAACCACATCATCGTCGTGTCCGATCTTGACGTAACGTCCACCGTAGCATTCGCCCAGATGCTGCGTCTGGAACGTCACGTACCCGGTACTAGCGACTACCATCCCATCATCTTTCTATCGTGGTCTTCAGCCAAAAGTGCAGCAGCCACTTGTCGAGAACTGCGCGAGTTCGACGACATTTTCGTCATGTTGGCCACTGGAGACTCGAAACGTGAACTCCTTCGCGCTAATATATTGGACGCCAGTCGCTGCGTCGTGCTTGCGGATAAAGCGAACATCCAGGATGTCGATGGGGAGGCTGTGGACAGTCAAACAATATTCCACTACTTGGCTGTACTGTCGATCCAGGCGGAATACGGTATGGACACGACGTCTGGCCTCATGCCGATGGTCGAGTTGAATATGCCACGTACGATGCAGATTCTCGACTCGACATTGAAGAAACGCACAGCCATATCGTACCAGTACCGTCAGCAGCTCGATTCTCTGATGATCCATACCGCTCCAGCCTCCTTGACTGAACTGTCAAAGGCCCAAGAGCACTGCGTATCGGACGAAATCAACGATCTCAAGCGCAAGCTCGGCAAGGCGAATGTCGTTAAGAACATCTACTTACGCGGGGCAGACAACATCATCAGTCTGGACCAACAGGTCAAGCTCAGCAAACGCATCAACTCGAAGCGAACGCTCATCAAGCGCGAGCTCGAGTCCAATCGCCGACATTACTTTGACGTCCGTAGATCAGCCTTGCTGCCTTTCTTCGCGGCGGGTTACGGGTTCGCTGACGACATCTTCGACAATATGCTTTGTCAGAGTTTCTTCACGCCTGGACTCATCCGGTTGATCTACGAGCTGCTCTTCTCGGAGAACGGCCGTCCTGCTGCGTTGTCTGGGAGTGACAGGGCGTCGTCATCGGGTACTGCGAGCTCGATCGTGCAGATCCCAGTGCCTTTGAAGTTCGTACAGCGGAGTTTCGGCGAGCTCTTCCTTCATCTGCTCTCCACCAAGGAGATCGTCGCTGTTGGACTGTATCGCGGCACAGACACGCCGTTCCAGTTGCCGTACGTGGCCACGGGCCCAGACAGCGACACAATTTTGGTTCAAGACGATCTCGTGTTTGTCCTTGCCCACCCAGACGCACTTGACAGTAAGAACTCGGATCGGTCACGACAACAAGAGAAAACGCACCCAGTTCCCAGGGTGTCAAGCCACAATCATGTAAATTTCTACGAGAGAGATAAGACCAACACACCTTCAAAAGTGGACGATCCACGCTTGCCACCGCTGGCCATTAGCTCCAAGGGGACGGCACTGTATCGAGGGAACATCAACTAATGAACTCTAATACTCACGTCTCCACATTTTCAGATATGAACACTCAATCGTTCCCGTTGGTTGGTCTGTTAAACAGCGAACAGTTTCTTCAGAATGACTTGGTTGTTGGTGATCGTAGTCCCACCCAGGATGATTTGGTACTTTATGTTGTCACTCAACGCATCGTGTACCTCTTGGATCTACAGTAGTAACATTTAAGTGAGTGTACTTACTCGAATACATCCACTGCAGGGTAGAGTGACTTACCTCTTCAAATGTGACGCCTCCCACCACGAAGACAACGAGGACGTTCGCATCTCCCAGTAACCGGCTGCTGTTGGTACTGCGTTGGTCACCACTACCGCCAAATCCGAATTTGCTGAAGCCGCTCTTTAGAAGATCGATACCCGCTCGTGTCAGCTGTTCGGATGCATCGACAATCTACATAGTTCCAAACCCAAAGCGGTGTTAGAACAGCGTGTTGCGGCGGTGAGGCTGATATCGACAAGCCGACGTACGTGTTGAATCTCTGCGATCGGTGCTCCTGATGGGTCCACAATAGAGCTGCAGAGTTGTGCGATTAAAGAGCGTGGGGCATCCTGTTCTCCATCGCTAGCCTTCACAAACTGCTGCTCGCAATCCTACAACAACGACAGACAAATATCAGTTGCCATGTCAGCAAACACGAGTGTAGCTTCTAGATCGTAAGCCAGCATTACCTTCAGAGGACTCATTAAGGTTTTCACGTAGGTTTCAATTACCGATTTCGCTTCTATCAGTTGAATGTCGTTGCTGCCAGAGGTTCCTTTCGATGCGGTTGGCGAAGTGTTGCCATCATTCCAATCCCAATCGTCCCCTTCAGCGTCATGTTCTGTAGTAGCGTATCCACCTTGAGCGTTGATGTATGGAGATAGCTGAGTGTATATCTCCGGAAGCGCCGTTTGCACCGATAACGGAGTCGTTTGTACTGCCTAAAAGGAACAGAAAACATTGCCACAGTTAATAATGATTCGAGTAGCTCACAACAAGAGTGTATAACACTCCTGCTACCTGTAACACGCTGTCAACGAGCGCTTTCTGAACCATCTGCATAGTGAAATCTTCCAGGGGTGTACCAGCCGACAATGCAAACGCGTTCACTAATAGCGTCAATAAATCCAGCAGAGAAAGAGATTCCTCGCTATCTCCTGCCTGCATAGCGGACACTTGGCGCTGCATTAAGTCGGCCATTTCAGGCAGAATCCACTCGGTTCCTCCTTGTTTCCGAAGCTCCAATTGACGGACTGCACGCTCCCGGCATTTGTCCCATCGCTTCTGCGATTCGTCCATCCGCTCCAACGCTTCCAAGACGATCACTCCGAGCTCAATCAGCGAGCTGTGCTCCAGGTTGGTAGGCTCCCCAGCCTCCAGGATCTTGCTGATTCGACGCAGAACAACGTCACGCCCACGCACTTTCTCGCCAGGTCTACGCGTAACCGCAGCCGACCGAAGTTTTCCCTGCTGCAGCAACGTCTGCTCCACCGATTGAAGCCGCTTGTCGAGATCTCGCAGCGCCAACTTGGCTGGTCTAAACGCTAAAGATCGAAACACATTCGACCCACTAGGAATCGTCGGATGGCACAAACTGGCGCCTCCCTTCCACTGGATCTGAGCCACAAACTCCGACGGGTTGTAGCCAAGCTCGTCAAATGTTGCAGCAATTGTCGTCAATGGCGTCGGCTTGCACCCGTGCAGCGGGAAAATCTCCGTAACGTTTGGTCGCTTCTATACAAGTAGCACATTAAACATTGAATGTCAGCAGAAGACCTTCTCATACGTACATTCTGTACGTACTGTAGCACTATCTTCCGCGGTATCCTCTCCAGCTGTAGATTTCGTCAGCGTCTGGGGTAAAAGTGCAAGGATACGGTCAAGGAGAGAGCTCCCAAACGAGCACGGCGATGCTAGATCAGCCGTCCTATCACACAAGAATACATGAGTCCCTGCCCCATTTACCAAGTACGAAAGCTCGCTCTCACCGATCGATGATAACCATAGAGGCCGCTTGTTGTCCTTGCAGCATTTGAGGGTTTGCATCTTCTTGTAGCTCGTTCAAAATCCGAAGTAAAGTGTGTCCAATCTTCAGCGACGTCGCTCCCACAGCGAAGATACGTTCCTTCACATCTAGCCGAGCCCCCACCATCATTTCGGCTAGTGTGTACGCCAACAGCCTCATGGAGCGTCTAAAAACACTCGGAATATGCTCAGGCAGCACGTCCTTGACGTGTTTGTACTTCTTCCCTTCGTCTGTCGAGGTAAACCCCGCAGTTCCACGCCCCGTAGGCGATGCAGGGGACGTCATGTTGTCAGCTTCCACTTGGTGGAGCAGCAGCGGGAACGCCGACGCACAGGTCGGATGAGAGAGCACAAACAGCGATGGCTCCGGACTAAAAGCCTTTGTCGACAGTAGTGGCACCACGTTGAGCGGCAGATGAACGACTTGCACTCCGTTTTGGACAGTAATAGCAGCTTTTTTGGTGTCAGTATCATTCCAGTCCCAGTCCTCGTCGTCTCCTGTTTGTTGTGCACTCAATTCCGCTCCGTTTTCCGTCGGAAATGTTGCGTTCTTGCTTAATTCCGAACCAAATTCCTCGAATTTCATAACTTTAGTTGCTCTAGCGCCTGTGGCGGACAGTGCGGCGTCACCTCCTAATTTACTGAAGTCGTAGCACTCGTGGGATCTCTCCGACAGGCTACTGCAGACTGTAAGTCGATGCACGATGCCTAGTGTCAGTAGCCGCCTCAGCGCTTCCTCGTAGTCCCATAGGAACCCCGAGAGTAGCAACGCCACGTGATCAGCACTCTCGTTCTCTTCTAGCAGTAGCAGGTGCCGCAATTCCTGGGGAGACGCACAATCGAGTAAATCCGAAGCACAAAGCACGTTTTGCACGCCCAAATCGCGAAGAAGCAGCGGTATAGCGCCAGACCAGCGCAAGCTCTCGACGCAGCCGGTCTCAGCAGCTACGATGGCGCCTTGTAGCTGCTCGGCGGCCTGCAACACACCACCCAGGATCTCCTCGGCCACGTTCACCACGCTCATCAGGTCTGCAAATGATCTGGGTCCGAATTTTGTCAATCACGACTATTTTGCGTAATTTATGTGATAATATTGTGTGGGCCACCTATTTTGAAGATCGTGTTTTTTTGCGACGACTATTTTGCCATTTTGACACACTTGGATGATGAAGAAGGGTCAGGTGGTCATCTTGGGCTTCGGCGTGACGCTAGTGGGTGTGGCAGGTGCACTAGGCATCTACCTGCCCCAATACAGTACTATGGCGAAGAAGGGCCGCGAACGCACGTCGCGACGTCGCGATGCCGTGGAAAAAGGCGACGCTGAGTCCACATCAGAGAAGCCACCGTCCTCCATGTGGAAGAACATCGACAAGAAGCAACGCGGAGACTAACTAGAGACACCTTACGAACAGATACGCTGGTTATCAAGTTAAATACAGAGAAACTGTTGATTCCAGATATGTCGTCTTCATTCGAGCAACCGGAACGCGTCCTGGCCACTGAGATCGTCGTCTGGAAGTGCTGACCAAAAGAATCCCAGCGCTTCTAGCTGCACACGGTCGATCTCAATGAAGTCAGCGAAATTTCTCCGTCGCACGGAGCTCGTTGCCATATCTCCCAGCTTTAATCCATGCGCTTCCTCTGGCCACGGATCCTCCGATGGCACCACGAAGTCAGATGGGACGTTGGCATTGCCATACTCGCGCACATAAGTATTCAACGCCGGGAGCACCGCGTACTGCCACTTGGCTGCAAACACATTCCATACAAACCCGATATTCTCGAGTCTTTCATAGTCTCGTGCAACTTGCAAGAAAAAGTCTCCTCGGTTCCGAATATTCCGCGCAATAAAGCCAAGTCGCATGCCCCACATCGACGCCGGCCACGGCTCGTTTTCCGGCACGATGAAGAGCGTGTGGATGTTGCAGTTCCCATAGACACGATGGTACGTCTCGAATGCAGGGAGAATACTTTCTTGCCATTTTTGGTCGTTGCTATTAAGGTAGAAGCCCAATTTCTCGAGCTCCTCTCTGTCGCGCTCCACATGCTCCGAATAACCCGAGGTGGCTCGAATGCGGTTAACCATCGTCCCTAAGCGGTACCCATGCAGTTCTTCAGGCCATTCGTTGTTCTCCTCTCTTACCACGAAACTCTGAGGTACATCAGAGTGACCATACAGCTGTCGATATCGCCGAAGTGCGGGCATGAACAACACCTCCCAATTATAGTCTGCTACTACCCACACGAACCTAATGTCGTCGAGGTCCTGAACTTGGTACGTCGTTAATTTCTCTCGCGTTTGACGCAGAAAATTCACATGAGAGCCCAATTTTAACCCCCACGTAGATTTCGGCCATTGGTGGTCTCCATCGGGTACCACGAACTTGCGGGGCACTAGCAGATCGCCCTGAATTCGCTTGAATGTCTTCAAAGCTGACAGCGACTTCTGTTCCCACTGGAAGCGCTTCCAGTCACAGATTTGGGGGAACCCGACGGTATCCAATTGGCGGCGCACATTCAGCAGCTCCATTGAGCTTCCAACACTCGAAACATCGACGAATTTGCGGATCTCGCGGCCTAAATTGAGCCCGTGCGTCTCTTGTGGCCAGGGATTTTCGGCAATGCTCTGGGCTTCATTATGAGGCACCTGGAAGGTGTAGGGCACGAGAAAGTGTCCGTTTTGCTCGTAAAACACTCGCAGAGCAGGGGCAAGTGACGAAAAGCGCTCTGGCTTGCGTCTAGAGCTCAGGAAGCGACGAGTCCCGACGAGTACTTGACGCCGCATGCCGCAGTAGGAATGCTGCACAAGATTGAATTTCATTGATTTCTGGAGCACATGATTGGATATAATAAGTTCTTGCGAATCATCTATCGTGTACAAACCTAAATTTGTCGAAAATACCATTCAAAATGAGTAACGCTGATGGCGAGGAGGTGGCGGAACAGCGCGCGATCAACGTGGTGTCCACGGCCGTGTCTGTGGTAGCTGCAGTTTTCCTAGGCGGAGGTACGTTAGTCTACCACACGTATACTCAATTCACGTCTTATTTACCGTCAACATTTAACAGTGACCCATTTCCTATTGTGATATTGTTGATTCAGGCTTTTACTATGGCATGACCAAGCAGAAGAAGGCGCTAGAGGAGGAGGAGAAGAGTCTGGGCAAGCCCTCGGCCAGCAAAAAGAAGTTTGAGCCCAAGAACGCCACGCTATTCGAGCGGAAACTGGCTCTGGACAAGCCTTTGGCACCCGGTACAGCAGCGTGGAAGGCGCTGCTAGGCGTGACACTCATCTCCATCACAGGCTGCTGCCTGCTGGTGGGCGGAGCCGCTGCCACTCTGGGAGTGACCAATGTGAGAGCCAATAAACTGCTCGAGGTGGAGATCGGAGAATTATTGACTTTTCGCTGCTTGACTGTTAGATGACTGAGCTTCGACAGCGACTACAGAAGACACCCAAGACTGTCGAGACCAAGCAGCTCGACTTTGAGGGATTAGGTGAAGTGAAGAGGGAGATCCTGGACGTCATTGCGGACGAGGTGAAGCAGGACGAAGTGGAGGCAGCAAGAGAATAGACAGAGTGATCACTGTACCATACGCGTTAGGCTATGGGACCCCCTAAAGGGTCCCCGACCATACTCACAACACCTGTACACGGTCTCTCCTTGCACGGGTGCACGCTCTGTCCGCGTACTTCTCCAATGACAATCACATCTTGTCGAGGAATCGACAACCATCGCAGCTTGTGCATCACTAGGAAGCGCGCTCCGTCCTCTTCCTCCATGTACATGATCCCGAAGGCTTGGAGCGTTGCAATAGCATACAGAAGCTTGCCGTTTTCCCACACATATCCGCCCAAAAAGTTCATTTTGGATCGAATACCCAGCGCAGCGTCGACACTACACGGAGACGTAAGCAACTTCAGCGACCCAAACATGCATCGCACAGAGATGATCGCCCCTGTCGCTCTAATTGTCACTATAGTAGCCACAATACCAAGCACGATGATGCCATGACCCACCAAGCTCCATACATAGTACGACACCGCCTCTGCTGCTGGCTTGGAGTGTTTTAAACTTGATCGATTCAGCGACGTAAGGTAGAACTGCATCGCTGCGGCACAGCCAAACTCGCCCATTAATGCAGTCTCGTAGTTGAATAGTAATCTCCTCACCATACACCGGGATTTTTCACCTAGCCAGTTCATTCTTTCGACCATCTCGAAGAGTACAGAGAGCACTCCTGATAAGTTGTAGCCCAGAGAAATGTACTGTACTTTGGCAATAAAACCGTCTTGGGCGATCAGCATGAACAGGTCGCTCATGTGGCCTTCAACCAGGAGATAGAGCAGTGCTGCACGGTGGTAATTTCTTGATCCGTGAGCTGACAGACGCAGACTCGCTTGTACGTATACTACCGCGTATTTGAACGGCATTTAGTGCTTCATGAGATCGCATCTCCTCCATAGCGCTTGCACGAAATGTAGCTCCTTCGCATGATCAAGGAGCGGTACGCGATCCAAATCGCCCCAAACATGCCGTACCAATACGATCGTCGATAGATTGTCTCTCCTTATCATTTGCCAGTTGTGCGCCGTTGCCGTCAAATGTTCCGAGCCCGTTCACAGTCACATACGCAGTCTTATCCAGTGAGCAATACGTGCCTGAGGCTTCCTCGTAGAAGGCGTAGTAGCCGATACTCCCGTGGTAAAAGTAGTGGTGGAACGGGTAACTATCTTTCGCGCAACTTGCAGGTGTTGTTGAGGAAGCGGCTATTGATTCCGCCCCAAAATGATAAGCACCGTGGATATTGTACTGCGGTATGACGAAGTGACAGAGCCTCCCGTCTGAGAGATCGAAAAAGTGCGTATTGGTAACATTCCACCACGCACCGGCTACCATAAGTCCTTCAACAGGGCAATACTTGTCGATATTCGAAGTGTTTGCGGTAGTGTTGTTTGGAACGACCAGATCCTGTGTAATCTTGTGCGGTGTCATGAATTTGATGTAGCTTCTTGCCTGTAGGAGAAGCGGGATCATCCCCACACACATCCACACCTCCAGCAGCATTCTCTTCGCAGAAAATTGAGACTTTTCATTCTCTGCTTGGATTTTGTCAACGTACTTGCCGTTCGAGATGTAGACGCTTGAATGTCTTTTGGGCGGCAAGGGAAGGAAGCTGCTAACACTTCCTGTCGATCGCACCGTGCGGGGTCTGTCGTCCATAGCTTTTCAAAGATATTTGCAGTGTTGTAAACTGCTTGAGATGCAGGGGTTTCAGGCTGGCCGCCATGATGTCATCCAGCACATTCGCATAACAATTAAACGCTTCGTGTCTGTATAATTCAGATAACGTTTCCTACTCATTTCGAACCCATGAAACGCTACTACAGTACGTGTAGTTATAACAACCTCATATTTAGAAACGAGTTCGATTTCGAAAACTATGTTCGCCTGAGGGAAGTGTTATCAAAACTATTAGCACAACAAGATCATTTTGTTAAAGCAGTGGTCGTACTGAGCACTCTCGGTATCGAGCAGGGTTTTGACGTTTTGCTTTCTCTTCACGGTGGTGTGTGAACCGCTGGATTAGTTCGCCCTTGCGCTCAATCATCTTGTCTTGAGCTTGCACTCGTCTCCTGTAACGCAACCACTTGTGTCAGAACGAAGCTAAAGCTCACTAAATAAATACAAAAGTACCAACCCGAGACGCTGCAAGTTAGCTGAAATGTATGCTGTTACATCCCCTACGAACGTTTGAACGAATGTACAAAGCTGTACAATTTGCTCGGATGTTATCCCAATCTCCACTTCTTGAAGAGCTGCTTCAGCTTGTACGCGGTGGTTGATAATCGCTTGTTCTCGATCAGGGAGAACTGCAGGAGTCACGTCCGAAACGATACTACTCAGCTGGGAGGGCTCGCATAGCACAGGAGTCGAGCTTGATCCTTTTGGCCCCGTGGGAGGAGATTCTTGAATAAACGGTAGGAATCCTTGAGAGCTGGGGCCTACTGCACTTGTATGAGGGCGTTGATTCTGAAAGATAGCGGACATAATTGCAGGAGTGCGAGACGGTGACGAGGCACGAGGTTTCATAGTAGAAACACTCAACGTGGTCATGTGCTGCTGACAAGTTTGAAGAGCTTTCCACGTCGTGATAACTGCCCCTAGAATCTTCTTAAGATCGTCTGATAATTCTTGCTGCATCTTGATTTCCAGTTGAGCTCTCCAGGATTTAAACTCCAGTCTTCTTTCCTCCAATAAATTACCCACTTGCTCGTTAAGTCTTGCGTTTTGTTCACTCGCACTGCTTAGATCCTGTTTGTGTCGACCAAGGTGCTTTTCCAGAGTTAAGATCGTCTGCTGACTCCTTTCAATTTCTGCTCTTTGTCGACTGTTAACAACATTGAGAGTTGCCACCGTCTTCTCCAATTTCTCATTCTCGCAACGTAAAATTTCCGTCTGACGGTCAATCTCAATTTGAATATTTCGTCGCTCTAAATCAATTTTTGCCGTGAGCTTCCTCCATTTTTCCTTATCATGTGTTACTTCAGATTCGTTCTGAAGTAGGCGCTCAATGGCCTGATCTCGTTCTCGTTCAAGCTCAATTTGGTTCTGCTTGGCGATTCCTTGGTCCAGTTGAGCTTCTTTAGCTCGCTCCCGAGCTACGTCTCGATCATGAATCGCTTCATTACGCAGCCTCAGCGCCTCTTCCTCACGCTCTCTGCACTCTTCTTGTATCTGCTGCAACTCAACGTTGACTTTCTCGGCCATTTTCCAGCTCTGCACCGCATTGTTTCGAGCGGTCTGCTCGCAAACCAGTTCACTTTGAAGCTGTGCAGCTTGAATATGCAACGCGTCACGCTCTTTAGTAAGAGAGGCAACAGCTCTTCGATAGTCTTCTACTTGTTTGGCCAGTGACGCGCAGTCTTCCACGACTTGAGCGCGCAATACCACGAGTCGATCTCGTTCGATCCGAAGCTGTTCCCGCTCCTGTTTAGCTTGTTTAAGTGACCCCACGGCATGTTCGTACTCTAATTCGCAGTTCTTAAACTGCTGCTGAGCAAGATCTCGCTGCGAAATCGCGATATCGCGTTCCTTCTCGCATGTATGTTTGCCTCCGTAGTGACGGAGTTGTTGTCCCATGTCAAAGTGACCCCAGTGCATAGCCAAGTCCAGTGGCGTGTGGCCGTTCTTATTCTTGTCATTCAACTGAGCTCCACGTCGAATGAGCTCCTCCATTATCTTGGAGCGATTCCAAAGTGACGCTGTGTGTAGCAATGTATTCCATCCCTGGTCCTTGAGCGTGGCAATATTTGCTCCAGCAGCTTCGAGCTCCTGAAAAACTTGAATGATGTAGCCATCGGTGTCGTCGGCGTCCCAGATCGCTTCGTTATCGAACAACTCGATGATCTTCTCTAGCGTTGCAGCATCCAAGTCATTCTGCTGCTTCGAAGACATCTCAAGCAGAATACTAAGGACGAAAAACGATGCCTACAACTGGACTATATTTATCGAGGATAATTGTATTATCGTTTTGGTCGCTCATCACCGCTGTGAGTCCCGCAACATTTGCTGGTGTTCCTGCTTCCACTGCGCCAGTCACACACCATATTCTCATGAACAAAAGCTAACAGACACGGGTATACCTGTTCCATGGTCGCCGAAGTGACACCAATCTGAGCCCGAACGTCTGCACGGTGCTGAGCGAGTCTCGCAAGCTCGCGCTCCATGTCCTTTACAAAATTAAACAACTTATTCACCTTGTGGGTATTTAGCAAGCCGAACTCTTCGTACCTCTCGCATCCTCGCACACCTCACTCGAAACTCCGCCAAACGAGAATCTTCTCAAAATACACAAGACAATTGAGCACCATGACTGAGCTCTACATGTGTTAGACCCCAACATAACACAAGACCTTGCTCAGCTGTCGACTCCGGCGTCACTTCTGGTTCTTCCTCAGCCTCCTCATGGTGTGGATAGTTCTTCATCGCGGCCGCTCAAAAACGAGAGACTCTTCAAATATCGACAAAAGAACGCTGATTTAAGGGTAAATGATGCATATTAAGGGTTACTCGCTCCGAAACTAAACTGCTTCTTCTTTTTCTTAGCCAAGAAGTCTCCACTTGAACCGAAGCTCCTCAGCCAACGTGGCTGCAGATTTAGTTGGTCTTTCGACCATTCACGTCGGCAATGAACTTGGCGTACAGCAGACTGTCACGACCCGTGTCCATGTTGGCCATGGCCATGATCGCCATGAGCAGCACAGCTCCAAGCAGCACCGACGTCCACAGGATGATCTGGTATTCGGCGATGTCGGGCATGGACACGGCACCAGGCGCCGTGGAGTTGGCGGAGGACGTTGAGTTGTCCTCGTCCTCCCACACACTGCCACTGGCCGTGGCAAGGTCTTCCACCTCTTCTTCTTCATCGTCATCTTCTTCGCTTTCATTGCTCTCCTCGTCTTCGTCATCATCATCTTCTTCTTCGTTCGATAGCTTCGTCACCAGCTTCCGGTTACGACGGGAGAGCATCGCAGTCTCCTCGATGGCAGTGGGCAATGCGCCCGTCATGATCTGAGCGCCGACTGTCTGCTCAGTCTTCATGAGTTGAGCCAAGAACTCGGTCACTGTGGCCGTCACGGCTTGTTGAGCTGCTCTCTGCTTGTCCCCCGGGAGGCTCGAGAGCCCCACAAGGTACAATTTCTTGTCCTGCGACTGCTTCAGCTCCGTCGTGAGTTGCATGACCTGTGCTAGCTGCTGGGCGAAGGCCACGTCCTGTTCGTCAGTGGCACTCAAGAAGCTGTTGGCCTTGAGCACCTGCAGCACCAGCTCTGCGTCCACGCGGGGCTTTTCGGCACCCACGCTGGCGCATAGTGCGGTGCTGCCGGCACAGTGAGAGGCTGATGGGTACTTGGCCCCGAATTCCTGTGCTACAGCTACCGGAACCTTGATGTTAGCGGATTGGGCCGGGTACAGCTCGTGAAAGGCCTGGACGCCGTTTAGAGCCGCATTTACGGCCTCTAGAGTGGTCGAAGGCGCGTCCTCTAATAGAATAATCGCGTAGGCATCACTGTGCGTGAAGATGTCGGCCTGTAGTGGATTCTGGACTGCAGAACGCGAGGAAACTCGACTTGTACTGAGTCCGAGCGAGTTAAGCGCCAAATCAGCCATACCCGCGGCGGAGAAGGCCCCAGAAGACCGCGTTTCGTGCCATAATGGAGACGAGGATTTGCCCAGAATCAGCATTTGGTCCGTAGAGGCATCGGAGACCGCGAGGGCCGCCGCCGAGAGCAACAAGAGCGAGCGCATGATGCGACGATTGAGTCTTTGGATCTACCTGAAGAATAGAATGAGGGCAAAAACTGCCCAGCATCTTTTTATAAAAGGAGACATTGGATTGGTTTAAATTTAAAAAATGGGTATGTTAATAAATTTGGGTCTGTTTTTAGGCCTATCGTAATTCTGAAAATCTGATTCCATTTTAATTTAGCCCAAATCTCATTGTGATTGGGCTTCACGTACTTGTATGCCACGCACTTGACCCGATGACACACCCCACCGACGTGCTTGAGCTCGTTCCGGGCCCCTCTCAGATGCTACCCAATGTTTTGGAAGCTCTGGGGACCGCCTGCGGGTCATCCGACCTGGATCCCGCTTTCTGGAATGACTATGTCGCTTTGGAGCGCAGTTTACAGGAATTCCTACACGCCGAGAGCTGCAGCGTGGCCATCCAATCGGGTGAGGCCATGTTGGCGTTGTGGGGCGCTCTGAAGAGTACATTGCAACCTGGAGATGTGGTGGTATGTGCTGCGAATGGACTGTTTGGGGAGGGCTTTGCAGACATGGCCAAGGCTCTTGGAGCAGAAGTGCGTGTGGTCAAGTGCGACTGGCGTAAGACCATCGACGTGCAGGCTCTGAACGAAGAGATCCGTCGTTCCAACCCGAAATTAGTGACAGCGGTGCATTGCGAGACGCCCAGTGGTGTGCTCAATAATCTGGAAGGAGTGGGAGACACGGTGGCCAATGAGACGACGGACGGTCTTTTCTTAGTGGACTTTGTGTCGAGTGCAGGAGGTGCGCCATTGAATGTCGACGCGTGGAAGATTGACTTTGGTCTGTTGGGACCTCACAAGGCGCTTTCGGGTCCTCCTGCATTGGCGTTTACGACCGTGAGTGAGAAAGCTTGGAAGCGCATCAATGAAGTCAAGTATGTCGGATACGACGCGCTGCAGCCGTTCTACCGTGCTGCTCTTCAGAAGCCCAGACTGCTGCCATATACGCACAACTGGCAGGCTATCCGTGCAGCTCTAGTTGCGTGCGATAACATCAAACAGGAGGGCGGAATTGAAGCCGCCATTCGCCGACACGCTGAAGTGAGCACATTTGCGCGTCGTGAGGTGCAGGCGACATTGGGACTAAAACTTTACGGCGAAGAGAGCGCAGCTTCGCCAACTGTGACGGCGATTGAACTCCCTGAAGGTTGCAATTGGGACGAGTTACAGGAGGATCTTCGTGTTCAGAATCTGCTCGTGGGTGGATCGTACGGACCTCTGAAGGGCAAGATACTTCGTCTGGGTCACATGGGCTCCCAGGCGAACAAGGACGTTGTGGCCAAAGCGATCAAGATTATTGGCGCAGCACTTGAGAAGATGAAATAGATTGAAAGAGGTGATTCCATTGATAGTTAGTTCTTCTCAGTGGCGAGAAGCAGCGGGTTGTCGTGCTGCTCTGGTTTGAAGTCATAATGTATCAAACATACCTGTGAATAAAGCACACAATCCGTAAGTCTTAAGTCTTGTTGGTACTACGGTAGTCTTTGTGCTACAGCGAGCTTACCACTTCGGGCTCGTTCTCGGGTGCACCTTCAACTCCATACTCCGCCAAAGTCATCATGTCATGTCTTAACTCATTGGCCTCGGAGAAGTGTCCTTTGCAGATTTTGAGATCCATGATCGGGCCATGTTGCTTCTGAATTTGTTGCTGTGACCACATAAACGCCATGATGTTACAGAAGAGCGTAGGTATTGAATATTTGATCTTTCATTCACCTTTACGGCGAACAATCGTGTTGAGGTCTTTGTGCGGAATTTGAAGTTTAGATAGCTCCAGTTGAGTAGCTGCAGTAGCACGAACGATCAAGCGCCAACAAAAGGCACTTTAGTTTACTTGAATAATAAAACCGCAGTCTGTCGATGCATCAATTTACCCGCATGTCGAGTGTCACGTAGTGAACTGGGTCGGCCTCGATGATAATGGGTGGAGTATTGTCAAACATCTAGCCGAAGTACAAATCAAACGACGAGTAAGTAACTTGGGAGACCATCGATATGGTAGTTCTGAACGTACTGAGGCTACTTCGACGCCAGTGTCGGTTGCATCACTTCCAGAGCTGACCTGGCTCTTCTTGCCCTTGGTCTTCTTCTTCGGTGGCATTATAGCTTTGGTTACTATGGAGACTATATTTAGAGACTATATAAACTCTAAACAAAATAAACAAAAATAGATATTGTTTCCGTAAAAAATTCTACTCGAATGGTAATCATTTCGGGGCCACAATCAGTTAAGTACGCAATGTGGAATGAATTTAGGAGTACATGTAAGTTTTGCGCTCATTCGCGCTCCGATATGACGCGGTCGAGCGTCGTACAGCATCGTAGCGAGGCCTATATTCCTTTTCAATGGATGTCACACTGACCAGAATACGAGATGCTATCTTAGATAGCCTATCTATACATGTAGGTAAGTAGTTGCCATTACATGGCCATACATGTAGGTCTTTTTGCTACACTGATATTACCTCTGGGCAATCAAAGCTTGAAGGTGCATCACCAACGCCTAATGAGTTTGTTTTCGTGAGCTCTTGCTTTGAATCGCTCCAGCTAAAGATGCTGAATCATTGTGACGAGATCCTGTACGCCTGATGATCACGCAGACGATGCGACAGACTTTCGTCTGGCCAAGTGTCTACAGTACATGACCAACAAGCTGAGGCTCATTGAGATACATTCTGCCGCAACGAAAGCCCAATCGTGCGAGCTTCAGCAGTTTACGATGCTTATAGTGACAGCAATTTCTATAATAAGCTACGCGAAAAAATATAGGAGGCATAAAGTTAGTGAGAACAGGCGAAAGAGTTCGACAGCAGGATATCGAAGGCGCAACTCGTCCTCGGTCAAACGCCGACTTCTCCATCAAAGTGCACATCGTGTGACATTCGCACGGTGGAGGATATTCTAGTAGCATACATGTATCGAATCGATTATCGATACCATCGGTACACTTCGCGGCTGCAGGTGACCTGCCAGGTCCTGTTCAACGCACAACACTGTTTGGACGCTTGACTGCAGAAATCTCGCTCGAAGGCAAGTCGCTGACGAACCAAAGTTCCCACGTTCTACGGAAAAGCATAAAAACGCAATTGTTGCCAAGCTGATGCCAACAATGACGCTGCGCCTGACCGTCAGGCGCGATTGTGCGCCCGTTAGTCTGACGGGCACGCAATCGTGCAGGTAATCCATGTTGGGTGGACCGGGTCTTCAAATCTCAAGATTATGAGCCCGTAGCTCAACGCACAAGATCGACTCGTTCGGAGGTCCAGCGAATAACCTACATCATTCCTCGATTTACTCTAAACCAGCAAGGCGAAGCGTTCTTCGAGGTTTACCATGTTCGCTACCACCCGACAACTTTCAACAACGCCATCGGCTCTACCGGGATCAGTTGCTTGGCTCCAGCACCTGACACTCGAAATGACGACGTCCATTAGCACACGGCACGGTTTGGGCAAGCGCAACGTGCAGTACGAGCTGCACATGATCTACCAAACATCTAATAATGAAACCACATCATGGACAATCTCCCGAAGTTTCGACGAGTACCGCGATCTGCGACGAAAGCTAGTGAAAGCTCTACGACTTGGTCATCGATGCAACGCCGAGTGCAAGTGGTTAGGCAACGTGATCAAGCACCACTTCCCCAGGGCCTCGCTGTTCTGCCGGAGCTGCCCTACCGGAGTGAAGGGTACTCGAGTGGCACTGCTGCGTATGCTCAACACGGTGAAGGCGTCACTGGTGAACCATGGCAACCTCGGCTGTTCAAGAATGAGAGACGACGTGAGCAGAGTCTTCACTCTGTTTGTGTCTAGCAGCGAGAGCAAACCGTCGTCCTTAGTACACTCGTCCACGGTGTCGTGGACGTCTTCACTATCGCAGTCACCTAGCAATTTTGAACGCTCGTCAACGTCGGCGTCTCTCACTTCGGACGAAGAGATCGAAGAAAAACCTCTCGAGTTCGATGACTTCCCTTGCGGGAATTTTTCGAGGTGTGAATGTGGCGCATGCCGATCTAGTTTGCATTAGGAATACCTAGCTTGCCAATGTACATTAGATAAAATCGAAGGCAATATTATCGACAACTTTGTGCGTCTGGAGAGTTTGTTGCAGTTGAATGCTTGGAAGAAGTTTCGTAAGCCTGCCGTGCTTAGTAAGATGCAAAGTGTGCTGGATCTCTAAGCTAAAGATCCGGTTAACATTGCATCACCGAAGATAACATTGTGCGTGAGTGAAGGTACAGTGTATGCGTAGTTCTAATAATACCCCGAGGTCCAGGCCGGACCAGCTTTCATAAGAACAGCGATCACTACAGTTTGTAGTTCATATTAATAATGACAAAGTCATTATAAAACCCATAAAATTATATACAACCAGATTCGTCAGCTACCCCACATCAATTTGGTCAGGTTAACTTATATTGGTTGCAAGACCTCGGCTGAGCTGTGTCATGATTTCAGATCAACATGGCTGACTACCTCGGAGGTCAAAAACTCGAATTGGAGCAGCGAGTTTTGATTCAGGTATCGGTTCGGACGATCGTCCTCCAGCCATGCTATCTTCGGTGGTATATTCATTCTGCAGCGTCAGTGTGGAATCCATAAAGCTGCCCTGTCATCCTCAAGCGTAAGTTCAATCGGGTGAGAAGACTGACAAGGTCCCTGAAATAATGTCGTACCTCTCGAGTTTCCACGATGTTACACCCCCTGCCGTAAAACTAGTTAGCTCGCCAAACTCGATATTTTCTTTTCCAACGCATGTACAGTACTTACCGCTAAGTAGGTATGCTCGTCATGTCGTCTAGCCGCGGCAGTCGTGAAGGAGACCAAGGAGTTGGCTTCTGCCTCCGTCACTTTTAAGTAAAAAAAACAATTCATTAAAATAAATTGTTTTTTATTATCCTAATAAGTATAAAGTTAGCACTGGAAAAACGAAGGACAGTAACTTGAATGCCACGATCCTGCAATGGTGAAATGAGGCATTGACACTGATACACGAAAAAAATACATGATCGCATATTCTGTTAGACGGGCGGATATTTTGAGCGGTGATTGTATCTACAGACGTCCAGTTTCAAGTGCATTATGGATAACTGGAGTCGAGGAGAGCGACTCTGGACAAACGTGTGCTCGGACGTGAATAAGGCGCTTTATCTGCTGACGAAGAGAGATCCGGTAGTTTATGAACGTGCGGCATTGAAGTGGAAGTGCTCTATCCCGACCAAGTCAAGTATCGAAACACGCTTCGGCAGGGTAAATTACGTCGCCGTTGCTGAGCTACCATTGATTGCTAATTGAGCTGAAAAGATTATTTGTTTGCAGTCACGATGGAACGTTGGCCCATCTGGGGCACTAGTCCTCTCCAAGCCAAAAGTGTGCAACAAATACTCATTTGTCCCCATCGACCACGTCCAGAGCAGCTACAAACCCATCCACCTTCGCAGAATCTCCAGGATTTTTACTGACTTCACCAGTCGCCGAGCTCGTTGATTGCTTCAGATACGAGGTTGCAATTTTACTTGGAGCCACGTACGTAAAGTAGAACTGGACAGTGTCCACGCCTGCATTCTTTAACCAATTAAGAAAGTTGTTTAATGGTACAGCTTTGATTCCATGATTCGCGTTCAGGGTCATCTGCAACCCGTAACATTTGCTGTGTCCATCCCAGATGAATGCATCCAGCGCTTCAATGTTTTTGATGTTGGCCGGTAGTACGTCCAGCTCTTAGCTAGTTTTAGTTTGTCGAGAGCAGCGAAGCGTACCGTTTCCATCTCTTTCGGAATGGTCACATCATCTAGAGTCGCCGAGCACAACGAGCGGAAGTGAAGCGTTCTCTGCATGTCCACGCTAAACCACTTGTGGCAGAGCAGCTTATACACCTTGGCGCGGACGACAGCCGTACTCGAATCTTCAACATTGTGGCCAACAGCGAATTCCAATACCCTATCTAGACTATCCCCGTGCACCTTGTCAATGATCGCCTCAGCGATGTGCATGGACACAAAATCCAAATAGAAGTTCGTGCGAAAATCAGCTTGGGTGGGAACCATTTCAAGGACACAGTGACTAAAGTTTTTTCCCTCACACCATCGTTTAATCTGCAATAGGAGAAAACGTCCAATGCACTGAATGAGGCGATTGCCGACTTGATTTTAGCCTTAGTTCGTTCCAGTGCTTGCGAGAAGACGAACCAAGGAATTCCACCAAACGCATCGTATCGCGATAACAATTCATCTTCAGCAAGTTTCAAATTCACTGGAACCAAGGAGTTGTAAGCTTTCAGCTCCTCCATGGTCCACGTCGGCATGATAAACATTAACCCGTCCACCTTTGAGAAACTATTAAAGCCATCAACATCCGGAGCAGCAAATAAAACCGAAACTCCTCTCCAGCCTACAAGTTTCGATGATGCTGCCTCGATAAGTCGAATCACATTGGGTTTGCCCTCGAGCGCACGAACATCCGTTTTGTTCAACTCAACAAATTCCTTGCTTACTGCGTCGTATTTTGACATATTTTTTCTTAGGGTTCACCACCAACTCGTACGGGGGAAGCTGCTTGACATCCTCTTGCTCACAAAGTATGAGTTGAACGATGCAATACAGCAAGAACCGACTCTTCCCAATCCCTGGATTCCCCGTGACAATCATGTTGGCGTCCTTGCCTGGTTTTCTTTTTTCGTATGGCTCGCTCGCACCAGTATAAATAGGAACGTACTCCAAGCAAGCTTTCGCATACTGCACCAACTGGGCGAAGATCACAACATACGCCTCCCTCTCCACGATCGTGTTGAATTTCACTTTGGATGCTCCAGCAGCGAAGGGAAGGTGCTCATATCAAAGAATCTCTTTTCCTTGTTCACGTCCTCGTCCTGGCCTACTCTGCGCTTCTTCAGCGGGTGGAAGGAATTGACAAACCACCCAGTCGACGAATGGCGTTTCCCTCCCTGCGGAACCACCAGCAGCACGTGGATTTGTTCAGCGGTTGGCTGCGGCATCTTGTTCTTTTCAAACAGCCACAACTGCAAAGTCTTGGTGGACCGAATCTGCTTTGCATCCACCATCTTGTGTATGTCAGGATGAATCGTCCCTTTCTCCAGGTCCAGCGCTGCAGGGTCCTCGTCTGCCAGCCACCCTCCTTCTTGGCGAGGAAAAGCTGAATATTGTTTGCATCGACCTCCTTCAACTTGGTCTGGTTCTTCGCCTTGATACCCTTCTTCAAGACCCCCACCGACTGACCCTCGTCGATCTCCACATCAAATATGCCCCCCTCCTCACCAACAAAGGCGCAAGTTAGTACAAGCTTGACCATCTTTCCTCGAGCCGGCGGATTCTAGAATGAGAGGGAATTTCCATTCGTATTTACAAGGCTTAAAATTTATACTGGGATAGCAGGTGGCTGTGGCCCATGTTAATTAGAAGCCGGTAGCTGAGGCCGGTTACTGAAGCCGATTTTGAAGGATTTGACTACGAATCTGACGTCGATAGTTGGAGTCGGTTACTGAGCCTGAAGTATACATCACTATAAAAGTGTCGGAACTTGCAACTTTGCCGGGGCATCATTTGTTTCTAGAGGGGCCGCACTGCAGATGCTGCGGCTGCAAAGCAGGCGCAGGAGATGCCTTCTAACTGAGCAGGTTGAGCAGGAGCATCTTGGGGAGGCTTACCGGTATGGCTCGCTAGGCTAACAGAATTTGCTGAGATGTCTAGCTAAATCTTCACTCCCCATTTAGCCTACGAGTAGGCTTTTCATCCTAGTAGTAGGCTCCACCAAATTTTAGGTTGCGAAGGCGTTTTCTTGGATTACCTCAAGCAATAAGTAAGGTAAGACAAAGAGATTGCTAGGGCGAGCTCGGCGTCCCTTTAACCCTTAGATCCGATTTAGGTCTGTTCTCAGTCATTTTAAATTCGTTTATGTCCCGATTTAGGTCTGGTCTCAGTCATTTTAAATTCGTTTATGTCTCTTTTAGGTACCAAAACAGACCCATTTTACGTTACATTTGGTGCTAGCTGAATGTTGAGCGGGGTCGCAGGATTGTTCGTCTTTGTGGACGGATCTGCCGAAGCTCTCCGTGACCGCGTCGTGGACGCCAAGGTTTAGTGAGTGTTCACTGCCGACGAAGGCCGTCGCGGTGGCCGCACTTTGCCACTTAAGAAGACGGTCGACGTCGCACTCAAAGGTCTCGACTTCGTGCGGAAGGTGTTCGTTTTCAAGCGCACACACAACCCGGAGGTCAACATGAACCCGAGTATTGACGTCGACATGGACGCTAGAAAGAATAAGCTTACGAATAGAGATCCTTGAAAGCATCATACTGGGTTTTAATTTCACTTACCAAATGCAGGGGCTGACCTAGACCAGAGGTAACAACACTATTTCAGGGTTATTTTAAATTCCCGGATTTCACAGTTTGCTTGAAAAACACTATTCGGTGTTGCACGTAAAAGTACTGATAGTTGGTCTTTTTTTTTTTTAGAAACAATTCATGAACGCGAAATGATATTACTTAATGAGTATCAGACTATCCATAGTGTGGGTCCAGCAGACCCCAGTCAATATCACATTTGTGACCTAATTGTAATATTTGCCATTTTGGGAAAGTAACACTTGTGAAACAGACGCCAAACCAGCCTTGCCAGTATGGAGCGTCGATCGGGACAGTCGATTCGATCGTTCGCTGCAGCGGTGTCTGCCTCGGCCGTAGCCGAAGTAGGTGCTCACTCAGCACAACAGCGAAATACAAAATGAAATCGAGGAGAGTGAACGCGCAACGATACAGACTACATTGACATCACGACCTATCAATACTCAAAGAAAATACGTTGGCTATCAAACTGGTGTTCATCTCGAAATTTTCGCGACCGTGATACAGTAACAGGAGGCAAACTGCACCCTCTTTCTGTCTACCGAGATAATTGGCAGAAAATCTAAGAATAACAGCGAGAAAATTGTTGGTGGTCCAACTATCTGTGGCTACGTCAATGCGCTTGTTGACTTGTATAGTCAACAGGTCACGATCCGCACAAACTCCAATCCTCATCCTCGCACGACAGCCGTGAAACAGCTAATCAAAAACGTACAGGCTCAACTACGGAAACCAGATAGAAAAACTATCAGGATAGAGGTATTGGTCCTTACTAGATGGATATTCATCTAACGAGCAATTTCAGCAGATAAGTGATACTTTTTTCGTACTGGATGACTTGCGGGATCGTGTTGCTTTCCTTCTGTCTCATTTTGGATTGCTGCGGGATGAAAATGTCCGTGATTTGGAGTTTGCTGACATGTTATCTCAACCACTTGATCGAGAAGGTTTTCAATCTTGTACGGCACTCGTACTCCTAATTCAGCATGGAAAGACAAATACGTATGGAAAAATGCAGCATGTGGGGTACATGCGCAACAAAAATGTTCACATCTGCCCAATTGGAGCCACCGCTCATTATTTTTTTTTGAGCTGTTCCACATTAAACAGGAGCCTTTTCCTTCGTTCAAGCAAGCAGAAGACTGGTACATCAAGTTTTTGCGTGGTCAGCAACGTACAAAATCAATCACGTATCCAACTCACAAGAACAGTTATGAAGCCGTGTTTAATCGCCTCGGTCTATCCTTCAATAAAAAAACTCATATAAACCGGCAACAAGGCGTGCGTCAATTGGAAAACGCGGATGTTGACATTTCACAGACGCGTAGGCACGGTAGGTGGGGAATGGATTCGTGCGAGGCCATTTATTCCGCTCCTCTCGATAGAGATGCCATGCGTGCACTCTCCGGTCACCCGGCACGCTCACGTTTGTACTATCTCGAGCGCGCAACCATTGAGCCACCACAAGATCTGCAGCAACTCATTTTCCCTAACATCGAGCATTGCCAAAAAGAAATTTCAGATGGCGTCTGGGAATTTGTTTTGGCAGCCAGTGGCTTCCTTGAATTACTTCAGTACCTTAGGAGTGTGCTTCTCCAAGATTGTGCAGTCTTGTTCGAGCTTCTACCAGCTCCAATACGTCAACACACACTCTTCGGTGACGCATTCCAGCAATTCCGTACGGAAGCGTTGGCAGCGGCAGCAAGCGCTCAAAGCCCGGTTGAAATGAAACTTCAGGTCGCCATGCCATTACTTTCCGAACGGATTGCTGCTCAACATACATAAGTGATAAACAAATTAGAGTCCCGACATGCTGAAATGCTGAAATTGGCAAAGGAAACCAATCAAAATATCACCTCGTTCTTATTTTTTTTTTTTTTTAAGGGAGATATAGCTTTTCGACTACAGCCAATTACGCGTACAAGTCCTGCTGGAGACACCACAGCGTCGACAAATAGTGAGGCATCATCTTCAATTAGAGCTACAAGCGAGGTGCAATTAGAAACAGATAAGAACAACAGCAACGCACCTGATTACACAATGAGCAGAGGAATCGCTACTGTCTGTGAGCTCTGGGTCGAATGGCACGAAGGTCTATCAAATCAACCCTCCATTGAGAAATTAGAAAAAAATATGGGAGAAATTGGCGTCTGTCCTCAAAGGAGTCCAAGTTTTTCTCACGGCGCCTTGCCATTATCAAGTACGTACGCTCTTTAGTGACGCGAGGTCAATCCGTGGCGAGTGCACTCGACAAAGCTGACGCTGAAAGAGGTAGAAAGAGCATTGACGCGCTCTCTAAGTACAGTAGCAGCAAGAAAACATATTAAATATTTGCCAAATACATCCACCAAATAACCTTTGTGCTCATTGTAACACCTACAGAAAGAATTCGAAGTCCACAGAAGTGGAATTCCCAGGAACGTGGTTATCGGCTTGTCGCTTCGACGTACATGTATCTCCAACTACGTCCGTATTTCGCAGTACAACTAGCAGTATAGACACGTGATCCCAAAGTTGCTGCTTCACTCCGATGTGTTTACGTGGAAAGTCGCTGCATGAAGTCGAATCTGTAGGGGCATGTAGCGTCCGTACTATCAGACCATAACTTTGGCGGCGATCACCTTGTGGGCGTGTATACGAACTGGGACATTGCCAGATAGACTCACGTGCCCCTCTACAGGGCGACCTGCAGGCGCTACAGGCTATCCGACCAAAAGAAGATTGTATTACAACGCAGTTCTCGCATACTTGGGAGCTGGTAGGTAAAATGCTTCTTTCTGTCTCTTTGACAAAATGTCTGCATAGCGGCCAATAGAATTCACGTCTGTGGGTCATAGACCTTTTTTTTTGATATCTGAAGATATCACGCGAAAAAACGTCTGGTAGATCGAGATACCAGGTCCAAGGTCGTGACACAGTTGTGACTTTATCTGTTTTACTTCGTAAGTAATACTGAATGCAACATTTTCAGTAAAACCTACTTCGAAGTATATTATAAATACCAATCCTTCTAACGTAGCAGTATGTAATAATACTACCGAATAAGCAGTTTGTAGAAGGGGCCTTACATTGATAGATTAACGTTGTACTTAAGGCCAGTTCCTTATAAGCCAACACATTTTGCACAACTTCTACTGAAACGGGTACTGTTTCGATGGTCTTCTTGGTTACATTTTTCACTAATTCTTGGTTTGGTCATCGTACCATTATATTTGCAGTTTATACATTGGATGCAGCGTCAAAACACAGAAAAGTAAGCAAAAGTATTCAATGCGCAACGATTTAAAACGGTTACTCTCTAAATTACTAATTATGAGGCAGTGATGTCGGCATGTTAATATTTGTAGCTCTAGGCCTACTAAGTCATTATACATAGCAAATAGCAGATAAGCGTAGGTTGATTATTTATTGTACTAACGTTAAGCACCGACTGCAAATCTGCCAGTCACCCAAGCTTACTAAGCTTTTGGAAAATGAGTAACGTGCCCTTCTATTTATGTGTGCCTGAAAAAAAACGAAATCGAAAGCTCCCGCCGAGCGAAGCGAAGGCGAATAGTACGTGGGCCACCTTTATCAGTGTGCCGTGGTCGGTAGCTCTGGGCATCCGTCCAGATTAGATATTAGCCTCTTACACTTTGCTCGAAAACTGGTCTGTATTTCAACGTTCCTCACTTCAACTGTGCAGCCAATGTACAATACTCGCTGCTGCCGCCGGCGCTTTCTTGGTGCCGTCGCTCTGGCCGACATAGCATGATCGTCTTGCCACTCACTAATCACGTCATAATGCCCTTGCTTACTGATTTTGGTGGAAATTGAAATGCGTTTCGTGGATATGTACTTAAGTATCCAACAAGCCGAGCGGAGCCCCGCGAGCGGGGATCTATATTGCACGTTTTAGCCGAGCTGGAGTGTGGGCCGCCTCGCTTCGCTCGGCGGGGTTTAATGTGCCCTTTCTTAAAGATTTATCGTACGCTCTTTTGAATTGTACAGGGTTTTATTTAAGTAATATGTGTACAATAGTGGTAATGGAGTAATTCTAAAGTGTGTTTTTACTTACGAGGGGAGATGGCTAAGCTCCCTGGTAGTTCTTTGCCGTGGTGTATTCCGCAAAGTCAGAAGTGAGAGCAGCAGCCCAAACCAAACACGGGCAGGTCTGGCTGGGCCTGCTCTCCTTTATTCTGTGATCTATCTCTACCACGCATATTGACCACCACTTACGCAACTACTTCCAAGTTCAACCTACTTTCTCGCCGCACGTTTTGGCTCGCATCCTGGACGCACTGGAAACTTCAACCCCCCGCAGTGCGAATCCCGTGCTGCCGCTGCTTACGTCGGCCCAACACCTTTCAGTCTGCCCCCCCCCCGGTCGTCACTGTCTGGTGACAGGATGTGACTGCCACTGACAGCAGGCGACTCCACCAGATGTAGATTTGTACAAATCCCCAGGCACCTCCAGGCTCGACCAAGAGAAAGCCACTGTGTGCATACATGCGCGAGTAGTAACCGAAAATATCCCCCACTTGCACACAATGGGTCTTGCACCGAAACCAGGCATTACCCTTTCGACTTGACGTTCATCTCCGCTCGAAGATACTCAAACTGGCCCCGTGACATCCCCTTTGTCATAGTATCCGCCACACTCGTCTTAGAGACAATGTACTGCAGCTCCATTTCCTTCATCTAGACGTGCTCTCGCACGAAATGATATCGCACGTAGATGGGCTTTACCCGGGAATGATGAGCGGGATTTTCTGCAATGGCAATACAGGCTTGATTGTCCTCGTATATTGTTGTAGCCGTCTGCTAGTAGCCCAATTCTAGTAGTTTTTGCCGAAGAAACAAAACCTCACGGGTGCAGTGAGCCAACGCTACGTATTCAGCTTCGGCCGTCGATTGGGCTACTATCCGCTACTTCCGCGAGCTCCACGTTACAGAGCAATTCCCAATCATTGCCACGTATCCTGCGGTCATCCTCTCATCCCGCGTAGTCGGAGTCGGTGAACGCTCGCAAAATCACTGTGTCTCCACCAAATTCTAATCCATAGTCTCGCGTAGCTTTCAGATATCGAATACATCTCTTCACAGCCTCCCAGTGTGCTTGCGCATAGTTGTTCAGGAAGCGACTTACATCCTGAATGGTGAAAGCTAAATCGGGCCGGCTACCGATCATATGATACATCAAACTTCCGACAGCATGATGAAAAGGCTTTTTGGTCATCTTCACCATACGTTCTTCAGTAATCGGTGCCTGTTGCTTCATCAACTTCTTGCCCGCTGCCGTAGGCGTCGTCACACCCGCACCATGCTCTATGTTGAACTTGTTAAAGATTGAATCGACACTGCGCGCTTGGTTGATCCATAGTTTGCGTGCCCGACGATCGCGCGTCACTTTGAGACCCAGAATGAAGTTGATCTCGCCCAAATCCTTCGTTTTGAACGTGCCGCCGATGAGCTGCTTTAATGCCACTATAGCACTCGGCGACTTGCTCAGTAATAACAGGTCATCAACGTAGATAGCGACGACTTCAAGCTCACCTCGACATCTCCTGACGTAAATGCACGATTCACAGCTAAGTTTCCCAAATCCATCGTTTGTGAGAAAGTTCGCGAGTACTTTGTGCCACACGCGTGGGGCCTGCTTTAAGCCATACAGGCTTCTGTTCAGCTTGCATACCCACTTCCCTTTCCCTGTTATCTCCATCCCTTGCGGCTGGCGCATGTACACTTCTTTATCTAGTGTTCCATTTAGGAGCGCAGTTTCGACGTCCATCTGGTGTAACTCCAGGTCTTCGATGCAAGCGATAGCAAGAAGTACACGAAGTGATTCCAATCGCACTACAGGGGCAAAACTCTGATCGAAATCTCGGTATTTCACCTGCTGACAGCCTATGACAACCAGACGTGCCTTATAGCGCTCAATACGTCCTTCGCTGTTGTCTTGGTGCGACGTGCATCGCCGCTACGAAGGGGGGATACTTGATTTTAAACAGCCAACGACACGAAAGAGCACGTTTTTCGGGAGGAAGTGGCATCAGGGTCCATGTATTGTTGGACTTCAGCGATGCAATCTCATCGTTAATGGCCTCCTTCCAGAAGGTCGCATCAGCGCGCGATACAGCTTCATCGTAGGTTCAAGGCTCCGCGGCAATCCCACAATCCACCAACTTGCTCATAGCGGTCTTGCCCTCTACATTTTCCAGCGCTACCAGTGCTGCCACTTGTTGCTGCTTCCTGACAGCGTTCAGCACCGGATTGCGACTGGGAGAGTGGCTGGTAAGCACGTGTTGGGAGAGTCCGTCCATTACGGTAAACGCAACCGGGTCGTATTCTCGCAGGATAGGGAGGATGTCAGCGAAATTAACCTCATTCATTTCAAACGAATCGACGAAATCCTTCAGTAAAGCGATATCTTGTGCGGTAGGCTTTGATGCTGGATCTAGACGGCTGTAGAATAGGAGATCATGTTCACTTGTTGCTGAACGTGAATAGTAATTGAAATCTAACTCGACACGGCCACTCAACAACCGAAACTCCTGCCGACGCAGTTCTTCTACTGCAGGAGAGAACGTTTCATCAAAGGATACGTGACAGGACACTACGATATTGCCAGTGGAGCAGTCCATAATTCTCCACGCCTTTTGATGCGACGCGTACTCCACAAAAATACCACGTACCGCCCTGTAATCGAGCTTTTGTCGCTTGGATCCTCGAGTAACTACTCCACCTGGTTGGTCGTCTCTGAAATCGCTTTCTTGGGTACATATACGTATGTCAGAGATGCGAACACTCGAAGATGAGAGACGTCAGGCACAAACCCATGCCTAATCTCGGAAGGTGTACGCTTAGTGGCAGTATTTAACGTACGGTTCTGCAGGTACACGACGCCTTGAAGGGCCTCTGCCCACAATTGCTTTGGCGAGTTGGTGTCGATGGGAACTGTTCGCACTTTGTTGACAAAATGCGAAATCGAACCTCTGCCAAATCGTTCTGCTCCGGAGTGTGTGCGACGGTCGTACGTCTCTCGATTCCATGTTGTGTGCAGAAACCTTGGAATTGTTCCGACGTGTATTCCCCACCGTTGTCGCTCACGAACTTTTGCAGCGGCCGGTTGTGCTTATTCTCAATTGTCGCTTTATGACGGATAAAGCAATCGAAAAAATCAGAGCGTCTAGTAAGCAGATATATATGGCAGTAGCGTGAGAATGCATCCACAAATAGCAGTACATATCGTTGTCCTGCCAGCGATGGTATATCCACAGGTCGACAGATGTCACTATGGACAACGGAATTGCAATCCACCACATCCAGACGAGGAGCTGGCGGGAACGAGCTTTTTCGTTTTGTTCCAAGCTGACAGGCATCACAGAGTCTAGCACCGGTTGGTTCTTCGACGCGCAGACCTGTGACTGACTTCATCTTCAGCATCTGGGCAAGCACAGAAGGACTAGCGTGGCAGAAACGACGATGAGCAAGGTCGACTGTAAGTCTGGGGAAACATAGATAGCCAATTTCGCCTTGTTGATCGCCTTTAGCTCGCACACTCCATGGTGACTCTCGCTCACCAAGCGTAAACTACCCAACGTAAGAATTGCCTTGCCAGGAACTGAGTGAAAGTCAAACTGGACGCCTTTCTTTGCTAGTTGCGTCACAGCAAGCAGATTCGTGCGAAGACCAGGAAGATACAAAACCTCGCTCAGCTCCAACTGTTTGATGCCACTTCCTCCGTGCTCAACATGCAGTGTCACAGAGCCGATGCCTTCCACTTCTGCGGTCGCATTATAAGCTACCGTGACCGCTCCTCCACAGGGCCGCAAATCGTTGAACAGATCTTTGACGAAACAGACATGTTGCGAGCAGCCACTATCGATAATCCAAGTGTCTTCAGGAGCCCAGCTTGAAGTCGTCACGGCAGCAGCCACCTTATTTTCCACAGTATAGTCTGCAGCGGTGTCATATTCCAGTGGGCGAGTCCAGTATGCAACGCCTACTGACTCAAAGTCTGGGTACTGTGTCTCTCCGTCGCTGCCTGTCATTGGCTCCGTCGATGTCTCAGACACAGATCCATCCGAGGATTCATCAGAAGGGTCACTGATGACTGTCAACCCCCACACTTCAGCAAGCGTTGCCGATGGCGCATGTTGGTCCCGAACTCGGCCTTGGTCTCGTCAGATAGTGCTACATCAGCGACTCTAGCCTCCATCTCACTGCGGTGCCTCTTACGCAGGGGCAGTCCGCCTTGTAATGACCAGATTGGTGGCAGTAGTGACACTCATCATCAGTGCTGCGCTCGCGCTTCCCACCAACCGATTTGCCACCGGATTGTGCGCGACCACGTCTGGCCCCACTGCGAATGTTGTGGCGACGGTGCCCGCCTGTTTGGACTTCCCGCTGGTTGGTGAACATATTAGCCTCCTCACTCACAGTTGCAATTGAGTTACTGGCAGTGACGTTACGCCGTGCCACCTCGGCCATAACGTTGGATTCTATAGCTGACCAGGCAATATGAGTTTCTTGGATGTAGTAGATACTCTTGAACGAATCCCACGAGCTCGGCAAACTGCTCAGCAGTTGGCAGACTTTCTCAGCATCATCAACAGCTTTTCCTTGATTTGCGAATTGACCCGCCAGCATCTTAAGCTCGTTGATATGTGTCAACATATCCGAGCCGTCCTTGTACTTCAAGCAAACAAATTGGTCACGAAGGGCGACCAAATTTCCCCAGTTGCGCGGCTCATAGATCTTCTCCAGATGCTGGTAGATTTCGTACGCATATCGCTTGTTGCTAACAACAACAACCATCTCATCAGAGAGCGTTGACATCAGGAATACTGCCGATTCATGCTCACGGGTCCAGAAGTATTCTTCTTCAATCTTCAAGCGGGCCGGCGTCACGAGGGGGTGGCATCTCGGTTAGAGATACGATGTCCCATAGCCGATTCGCTTGGAGGAGCGACTTGACGCTCGCTTTCCAAGCCGCATAGTTTTTCCCAGTAAAGTTCATATCCGACGTCCACTTCATGATGACGGCGCAGGAGTTCTCAGAGCCAGCGTCGGGGGTTTTGGGTCTGACAACCTATTGTACTTTGGCTGCACAGTTATGGTGAGGAACGTTGAAATACAGACGAGGGGAGATGGCTGAGCTCCTTGGTAGTTCTTTGCTGTGGTGTATTCCGCAAAGTCAAGAAGTGAGAGCAGCAGCCCAAACCAAACACGGGCAGGTCTGGCTGGGCCTGCTCTCCTTTATTCTGTGATCTATCTCTACCACGCATATTGACCACCACTTACGCAACTACTTCCAAGTTCAACCTACTTTCTCGCCGCACGTTTTGGCTCGCATCCTGGACGCACTGGAAACTTCAATAGCGAGCACACGGGACGCACGAAGAACAAGAGTGGCGAGTGGTGCTGGAGACCAAGAACCAGATGCTACCGCTGCTATGTTGACGTGCGGCGATTGCATGTGGTAACTGGCTTCGTCACTGGAAAAGAGATTACTGGCCGGCGACGTGGGTGGCCAGCGAGAAGGAACATCGAGTGAGCAGCGTGCTTGGGAAGCCGAACTGAAGGAAGAAGGTGACAACGGGGTGTAACGGGGTGATCAGCAGTAAGAAGCAAGGGACACCCCAGGAAGGAGATGAAGTTAAAGTAGGAAAGGAGATGAGTTCCGCTTGAAGGCCGTTACCAGCAAGATCGCAGACTACAGAATCGTGCCAAGGGAGTAGTCTTCAGTGGGAGAATTGCGTTGACGAAGGACAGTCGTTGACGTGTGCAAGAAGCAACAAG
The DNA here is from genome assembly GCA_033557915.1 of Phytophthora tentaculata. Classification (NCBI taxonomy): domain Eukaryota; phylum Oomycota; class Peronosporomycetes; order Peronosporales; family Peronosporaceae; genus Phytophthora; species Phytophthora tentaculata. Next base: position 2,143,663 of record JAUCEA010000009.1, read on the forward strand.
GTGAAAAGGCAGACAACAGCAACTAACTAGCTAAATATACTGACTTGGTCTGGAGACAAGTTTCATTGAGCCAACAAGAGGAGAACTAGTGAAGAAGCCACTGGTTACGTAGTTAGAGAGAAAGGGAACCGGCATTGGAGTCCGACTGACTCAGTAAACAGGCCCCGCGGTTAGTCACTGCAGGATGTGGAGCCACGCAGGTCGGGGTAGCAAAGTGAACCAACTGACGGGTTGGTGGGCCAAGTGAACCGGCAGACGGAACGTACCCGTGGATACTCCAAGCCGGCTGTACTACTTGCTATACGAACCCAAAGCCGTAAGGGTGAGCGGCCATAGTAAGTTGCAGCTGGACAAGGACAGTGCTTATTTGGTGGTCATACAGGGGCTGATCAAACGGTCGGCTCTTCCAATGAAGCGGAAGTAGGCCTTCACGAGACTCGGCTCAAGTGGGCACGCACTCGGGACCAGCTGATCGAAGACAAGAGAGTCGAAGAACAGTGGATAGGAACCCCGTAGAATAGCATAGAAAAAAGAGAAAGAAACTCGGGTTCCCTTCGACTTTCCCCGGTTCGGCATAGGGCACACCTGGCAGAAATGCAGTCAAGAAGTTCGAGGCAACCGGACAGACCCTGTGACTGAGGTGCTTCGGGGTGTCCAGTGCGAAGGTGCTCAGGGGCTTACCTTGTTGAGCGTGTTAAGCGTGCTGTCCTTGTCCGTGAGAAGCACAGACTCTCCCGGTTCGACTGAGCAGGCCTTGCTGAGCATTCTGGGCAGACTTCGCTGGTCTGGCTGGCGGAACCTCACTGAGATTGAGGAGGTGACGCGAGAACAGATATAAGGGAGGCTGTTTCTCGTGAAACCCAGGCGGCTGCAGGCACTTGACTCCCTGGATTGGGAGACGATCTGCTGTAGCAAAATCGGAAGTGACACCAGCAAGAAGTGGTGGCGATATAAAGAAAAGGAATGATGAACGACCAGCAAACGGGTGACTCGCAGGTTGGCTCTGCGGCACGCACCAGGAGTGCAGGGGCTGACGTAGAAGAATACAACGATGGAGCTGGCGTACAACGCTCGCGAAAGAAACAAAGCACTATGCGTGTACGGCTAGACGGGGATGGGAATGGTGGTGATGAAGAAGTAGAAGTCTCCGCTTCAATCATTACCAGTGGTGCTACGACTGGAAACCCTGGTGGCGATGGGGGATTGGCTATGATAGCGGTGAAGATCACAGCAGTCGCCCAGGGGGCCATAGCGGCGACAGAAGAAGGCCTCAGGGTGGATCCGGAGGTTGTGGTGGAAATCACAACAATCACGGTGGAAGTGGTCGCGATGGCGGGAACGATGGCCACCGAAACAATGATCGTGATGACGAGCGAAGAGGACAACACGTCAACACCACTCGTGGGATACTCACACTTCGACGCAACAGCGAGAGATCGCCCTGCAGCTCTTGACACCGGCCGCCATGGCAGCCATGATGACACCGCCCCCACCGCCACAGGTTCCAGCACCAATTATGCCGACTATCGCCGAATCACGGCCAAAACGGAAGAGGCTGGAGGTCGACGATTTTGCAGGCACGGCTGGCGAGAATGTAGTGGCCTGAATTGAGATGGTGAAGCAAACACAGCAGCGGCAAAAGGTCTTGAACGGTGAAAATTGGTCACCTCGGGACTTGTATTACGGGGTGTTGGCCCATCTCAAGGGGACCGCAGCGACGTGGTTCTGTAAACTGGACGCACTAACACAGTCGGAGCTAAAGAACATCACAAACCTGGAGCGGCACTTGGGGAACACCTACGGAAGTAGGGAGAGTGCCTGGGAAGTACAACTACGGCTAAGACAACGACGGCAACAACCCGGAGAGCTCTTACGGGACTACGCCAACAGTCTTACTGAACTGGGTGCTGGACATCCGGGACTCACGGGTGACTTTTATGTCGACGTGTTCGCACGCGGCATGAACAGCAAAATATCCGCGCAGGTGGTACGCTAGGCGAGGTCGACGCTAAAACAGGCTGTAAGTTTTGCCATTGAGAACTGCGGGAAGTACGACGAGGGCGCTGAGGTCAACGAATGGGAGGTGGCAGCGTAGATGCATCACAAAAATTTGCCGCACGATGCGCATGCACTAGGAACGGCGCACGTACCAGAGCCGGTAGATCAATTAGATTGGGCAAAATTGGGACTAAACATCGAATGAAGGACAAGCCTCCGCGATATGACCCTGAAGGGCGCCCATTGGAAGAAATATCTACGGTCCGAGAGCTAGAAAAGAGTGGATCACTTCCATTGGCTGCTTTGCAAGCAATAGAGGCAGCGACGAGGGCTGCAGTTGCGAAACAGAGGGCTCCAAAAATGGGTGGGACAGTCGGTAAGCCCAAGGAAGCCAATGCCCTCGAGGTAAAAATAGATGGAAGAAGGAGAAACAAAGGCACCAGCGCAAACTACGGGCGCTGCGGCCGATGCATCCGGTGCGTTGCAGGCATAGCCTCTCAGTAACCAGTTGACACATGACGCGAGGAACGCGCCCGTTGCCTACCGTAGTGCACCAAGTAACTACTGGGTTGTGCCCATGAACGACGGTGGCCAATATCCATACAGAGACTACGGCGGACGAGGTCGTGGATTTGAAGGCCGTGGTAGAGATCTGGGTGGCCAAGGTGGATGGGCAGGTGGACGAGGAGGGCGTTACGGAGGCTATGTGTGGCAAGGACGTGGCTCTGGTCCAGCTGCTGGGCAGAACGCGACTCCATGGAAGCCTGGAACTACCTGCCATTATTGTAATCAGGGCTACCACTGGTGGAGGCAGTGTACTGTTCGGCTCGGAGATGTACAAGCCGACGGGCACACCAACCGGGGATGAATACACCGACGAACCAGCAAACGCCGACTATCGCCACAACGCAGGTGACTGCACCACCAGCAGTACAGCCAACAGCTGCGCAATCGCGACCTTCCCAGGGAAAAGCCCAACGGCTGTTGACGCGGAGACTCGACGGCCGACGGAAGACGAACCCCCTAACTATGGAAATGATGGCAAGGGCGGTAACAGCCGACGTGCAAAAGAAAGAAAGAGGGGGTACGCGCGATGGAGAGAGTCGTTCTATGCCGAGCAGACGAAGAATCCCGGTGTACAGGTGTTGGACGAAATTACGACGATCAGGAGGGAGAGTTCAACCCCCACTACTCCGTTTTCGACGGGTGTGGCTGCGAACGAGGAAGTACCGAAGGGAGAAGCATTATGGCGTGAAGACGAAGCGGATCAAGGCCAAGGAGAAAGGGATGTTCTGGCGCTAGTACGAGGACAGATAGACCTGACGCACCACCGACAATTGATAATGACGACGTGGCCTGATTGTGCGATGACCGAGGGTATCGCGGATGATACGGCGGAAGAACAAAACGCAGGTGAAGCATACGAGGCACGGCGTAGTGAGCAATGGAGGGCAAGACAGTGATGGTCTACGCGGCGTCTACGGTGGAGTACGAGACTTTAACGATGAGTTACGGAACGGCAGTAGTGGTGGTGACGTCCCAAGTGTCGGTGACCATGAGCGAGGAAGTGGTGAAGACAGAAAAGAGGCGTCGGGCATAAATGGAGACCTTTCAGAAGGACGGTTGAACGCTCGTTTACGAGTAAGCGGGGGAACCGCACCAGCAGAAAGATGGAGACAACGACGAAACAAAGTGGAGGCGGCAGCTGTACGAGAAATATTAGTCACAGAGCTTCGTGAGCAGCATGCCGAACACGCCCGAGCATTCTGGGTCGTAATAAAGGAGCTCATCGCCGACCTTCATGAGATAAAGGACCTTACAACCGAGCGGCAGCGTCAGTCCAAGTTTCAGAAGCTGATGACTCGAGTCAGAAAGGTAACAGCCGAAGTGGTCGATCGGGGAGTGTATGGCTACTCGCTAGGCGGTAAGAAGACCGCATATCACGCCGTAGACGCGGCTACAACAGTGTTGCGTGGAAATGAGGACGCAGGCGACGGCAAAGATGGGAAACACCAGATTGCAGGAGTAACTATGCGTGTACCTGCTGCCGCTGTGATTCCCGACGAAGTATTGCGTAAGGAGCGCGACGTTAAACTGGAGTGGGCGAAGCGATTACGCGAATATGAAAGTCGCGTTCCCCGGTACTTGGAGGAAGCTGGTTCACTAGAGGAAATGAGAGCAATAAGACGTATGGCTAAGACAGAAGAGAAAGAGTTTCGAGCGACTTTACGACGACGGCGACTGCAAGACCTCCCAGATCAGGCCCACGCGAAGAAGGAAGCTGGACGAGCCCCGTGCGCACGGCCTCGGCAACAACACCATCCGCCCACATATCAATATGAGCAGCATGGCACCTATGACGATGTCCGGGTAGTGGAGGAAGGCGGCAAACCCGTACGAGTTGCGCAATTACCAACCATTGGGGCTTCTGTTTCAAGTAGTCTACCTACGGTTCTACTGACAGTGAATGGGAGGCACATTCAAGAAGCTAAACTGGACACTTGCGCTCAGTACAGTGTTGCTGGCGCTGGCCTGTGGCGCCATGGAAGATGCCTGTCATGAAAGGGACCTGTCGATTTCGTCGAAGGATTCGGGGGAGGACGTGTACGAGTCCTCGGTGTGTGGCAATTTCGCGGCACTACTAAGTATCAGCAGATAATGGTGGTGGATTCGCTGCTGGTTGAAGGACAAGGTGATGAACTCCTAGTTGGGGAAGAATGGATGGTAAAACGACAAGTCAAGATAGACTTTGCAAGACGGGAACATAAGTTAGAAGCGAAGGTGGGCAGCGAGTGGTCGTACCGTTCACCTGCGACGGCATTGCGAACGGGGTTGGAGGCACAGAAGGCACGACGGCGACAGTGCGACTGACTAAGACTATGAAGCTTGCTGCGAACACAAGAAGCGTGGTGTGTGCAGAGTTTAATGCTGTTGACGGCACCACTGGGGTATTTCTACCGATGCCTACCTCTAAACGATACTTGATGATGGCGCCAACAATAAGCACTGTACAGAATGGTAAGGCCAGCGTAACAGTGCTGAACCTGGAAGGTAGACGAGAGAAGTTACCGGCGCGAGCCCAACTAGGCACTTGGATACCTACAAACGACACGATGGAGACCCTATCTCTGAACGGAGAACTGGAGCGTGACCGGGTGGCTGCCTGAATGGCTCAATTGCGACAGTCCAACGACCGATCTCTCTCCAATGTAGCCGACTTGACATAGGCGAGATGGAGGAAGCCGACCGTGCATTAGTAATTGCGTTACTCCGTCAGTACGCACGTATTGTCGAGAAGAAATCCGGATGTCCACCGTTATCAAAGACGCGAATCCAGCACCACATCAACACGGGGGATACGGCGCCCATCATGCTACAGAGGAGACGTCATGCAGCCCATGAGAATGAAATCATCGACAAAGTAGATTCCATACTCGTTGACGGAGTAATAGAGGATGGACATGGCGCGTGGGGTTTCCCTGTAGTGATAGTGAAAAAGAAAGACGGCGCCGTAAGATTCTGTGTCGACTACAGGGCCTTAAACGCGGTGACAGTTAAGGGCGTGTACCCATTACCGAGAATTGATGAAACTCTAGAAGCAATCCAGGGCACTGAACGTTATACTTCTTTAGATCTACGTGCTGGCTACTGGCAGGTCGCGGTGGCCGAAGACGACAAAACGAAAACCGGCTTTACGATGAGGCGTGGGTTGTTCCAGTTCTGCCGAATGCCATTCGGCCTCTGCAGCGCGCCCTGTAGTTTTCAACGTTTGATGGACTGCGTGTTACGAGGATTGACGTGGGTTAGCTGTCTCGTGTACCTGGACGACGTGATTATCTTAACCAAGCGATCAATCGCACGACACATGATAGAATTTTTAATTTTTTAGCCGTGGTTTTAGAGAGTCTGGGCGAGGCCGGGCTAAGCCTCAAGGCCAGCAAATGTAGCTTCGCGGTTACCAAGATGGAGTACTAGGACATGAACTCTGACCTGAAGGGGTTCGTCCAGTGGATCGACTAGTCCGAGCTGTACCGGTGCCTCAAAATTCCGCTGATGCTCGACATTTCGTGGCCCTGACAGGGTACTATAGGCATTCATTGCTAACGTTGGGGCACGCATGACTCCATTGACACGGCTCCTACGGAAAGACGCTACCTGGGAATGGGGCGACGAACAGCAACAGAGTTTCGAGTGGGCAACAGAACAGTTGCTAAAAAACCCGGTGTTGATTATTCTGATTACCGACTACCTTTCATATTGACCACGGACGCGTCGAAGATCGGACTCGGAGCCGTGCTATCTAAAGACCAAGGCCATGGTGACCAGCCAATTGCATTCGAATCAAAAACCAATAGTCCCACGGTAACGCGGTTAGTGTAACGAACTCGAGTGTCTAGCCGCTATTTGGGCCGTCAGACTCTTTCGACCGCACCTGTGGACGAAGGTCCGTTGTAGTTACTGACCATGTGGCATTGCAGTGGTTGCTGACTGCTATGGACCTCGCCGGACGATTATATCGATGTGCACTAGCTTTACAAGAATATGACTTCGAAATTGTGTATCGGCCTGGACGAGAAAACCAGGTGACTGATGCCTTGTCTCGCTGTCTCGAGGACACGCTTTGCCCAACAGCGGTCAAACGGAAGGACAGCGGATATAAGGAAGGTGGATCGAGGCTACAAGATGGACAGTGCGTGGTAGCTGTACGAAGTGTGGATCTAAGTGACGTGACGGGAGACCTATGTGGGACTAGTGTTAATGATGCATCCAGGATGGAGCTCCTTGAGCAGCAATTACGACCTATGCTAGGCGCTGAAGCGGTGGTTTCTCTAATGTGTGTACGAGTACACGCTGCTGCCCGGGATGCTCTGGCTTGGGCTATGAGTACTCAAGAATCAAGAGGTCGCCCTATGATTTCAGGTTTACTAGACGGCCACGACGAATTGTCAACGAACGTTGACCTGGACGGAGTAGGGTCGGGAGGCATGGCGAACGACCAGTTTGCAGCGGAGGCCACAGCGGTCACGCCACTGGCGACTACGGAGCAGAATTTTGGTAGCGATGCACTCGACAGCACAACGTCAATGGAGAACTCAATCGACGATGCGGCGAGGGATGTGATAATTGCAGGGAAGAGTTACCGGGTCGAGGCAGCCGAGATGGGCGTGGTGCTGCTCACCGATGAAGACATTAAGCATGAGCAGGGCAGGTCAGTAATGGTGCAAACGTTGGTGCGCAAAGACGCTTATCTGGGACGGATAATTGTGGTTGGAAACGACGGGTTGGTGTACATTACGAGTGTAGGCGGCAATAAGATCATACTTCCTGGTGTCAACTGGCCTATAGCTTTCAAGGAAGCCCGCGATAGCATCTAGTCTGGACATTTACTCGCGCCGCCTACGTGCGAGCGGTTGGGCCGCATGTACTGGTGGCCGTGTATGCAAGATAGTGTCTACCAATGGGTCTCGGCATGTCAGGATTGCGGGTCAAGGAAAGCCAGGTCCAAGGCTGTGGTACCTCCCCTACGAAGCGTGCATACCGGGGATGTGGGAGATCGATGGGCTATTAACGTGGCGGGCCCGTTACCCAGCACGATACATGGCAACCGATATGTGATTCAGCAGTGGAGTACTACCCGTTACACTGTGGCCATCGCAGTACCACGTCATACAGCGAAGGAAGTAGCCACATTTCTAATGGAGAAGATTGTGTTCGGGTTCGGGCCGATGCGGGAAGTGATGATGGACGGCGCTGCGGAGTTCAGTAGTAAGGCGATCGAAGAGATGTTAGAACTGATGTAGACCAAGCAGGCTACACTGGTGCCTTATCAACCCAATTTACTGGGGCTAGTCGAGAGGTTCCACCGTACGTGGAAGAATATGATTAGTCTGTACGTGGACGATAAGCACGATGACTGGGACAACTTTCTACCTGCTGCCCTGTACGCCTATAGCTCATCCATTCACACGACTCACGGCTTCCAGCCCAACGAACTCATGATGGGCAGGAACCTACGCACGCCCAGCGAACTTCTGCGTAAGAATCGACTTACACGACCCCATCGATCTATCGAAGTATACCATGAACTACTGATGGATGGCCTAAAGAAGGCCAGAGCACCGGCTAAGGAATCACTGGAGAAGGAATCGTCAAGGCAGGCAACATACTATAATCAACGTCGCGTCAAGCAGAAGTCGTCGTGCACGACGGGACAGTTGGTGTGGATTTATCGCCCTGCGGTGGGACCACGCCTAACAAAATTTAGGCATTGGTGGCGTGGACCAGCAAAGATTATCGAAGCAGCCGGGTACGACAACTATTGAGTCGAGATGCTAGCGAATGGAACCCAATTGGTCACGCACTGTTCATTCCTGTTGCCATACTTCTACCCGACCAATCTTCTCGAGAAGATAGCCAAGGACATGGCGCTAGACTTAAGTAAGGAAGCTGAAGCAACTGGTGATCGAGCGCACCATCAAGCAGGCGATCATGTGGCACTTGGTAATGGAGATGTGGTGTAGTAAATCCCACGTGAACTCTAGCTACTAGTGTAGTTAGGATGTTCCCACAACAATACGTCAGCTAGGATAGCTAACGATCGTTCGGGCGGACCTGAAGACCTCAGTTCTGCCCTGCACCGGGACAGACTGGACCTTGCAAACTACCTATATAGGCCAACCAGTTAGAATAAGAACACGCTATTAGCACGAACAAAGCTAGCAGGTGTTATGAATCCTCGTGATCCCAACAGCGGAAGGGTGCCAGGCACGGGTAAGCGTTTTACGAGGGCACCGCGTGTTCAACACTCAGTTGGAAGAATATATAGGAGGCAATACAAGCACTCCTGACCGCGCAAATAGGCAAGATTTAGCCGTCACGTAAACCTTCCGGTATATAATCGGCCAATACACACAATCTCTTGGTCTTGCCGGATGAGCCCTCGCTCCAGAGCTTCGAGTTCACCGACAGGCATAACACACCCAAACAAGCTTAACCAGACGCCTACCTTGAAGCCGGACCTCGCTCTGTGTGCTTGAGTGGAAATTTTCTGTTCTGTATTTGTATTGCCCTTTCAGGCCATGTCCTAATATGCAATCCTAATCATGTATACTAATATCAAGTGAAGTACGATCCGTTATGGATCTTCTTGCATGCCAAGCAACGCTCACACCGTCGCATGTGCCTCTTCATCCTTCAACGTCCCTTCCCAGGCCGCGACCGAGCACTTAAAAGGTGGTGGAGACTTCCACGAACTCATCCCAACCGCCACCGCGTCTTCGTACCGTGGCTGGTCAGTTCTTGGCTGCTGAATGCGAATTCGGCCAGTCCCATTATTAATAAAAGGGACAGCCTGGGTTGAGTGACATCTTGACCGTAATGGGGCTCAACGAGGACTTGGTGGTGACATGGTCGAGTCTCTTGCACCACGGGGTCACTGTACATCATGTGACCGAGCGTTCATAGCTGGAGCGACTTGTTCGTGGTTGCGTCTCTGTCTGGTGACAATTATGGAGTAATCACTACACCGCAACTGCCCCTGTCGCAATGGGAGCCACCGAAATGGGGACCGTTGTGACACCACGTCTCCCGCATGTCACCGCATACCGTACGACTTGACATCACGACACATGCCAGTCACCTCATGTCGTATGGGTTGACAGCCACGTCAAATGCCAGTCACCGTAAAACGTACGGGCTGACACCGTGTCACTCGCCAGTAATCTCATGTCGAGCTGGTTGACACGATGTCATACGCTAGTCACTGCATGTCGTACGACTTGACACCACGTCACACGCCAGTCACCTCATGTCGTACGGGTTGACAGCCATGTCACACACCAGTCACCACACGTCGCTCGACTTGACAGCCGTGTCACACACCAGTCGCCGCATGTCGTACGGGCTGACAGGTGTTGTCAATGGCGCCACGTCCGTATCCGTGTCGATGACAACCGATGTGTTCATGGCCGTCGGACCTTCTGCCACGCTCAATAGGTGCAAATACACACCGTTAGGCGCTGACGAATAATGGGAGGCACCAACGAGTGTTCGCTCGCTTTATCTGTGTCCACAACGACGACACATTCGTCGACCGTGTCATCGTCTGCCCCTGTTTACCTGTTGAGGGCCGTCGTCATTACCGGTGCATCAGAGACTGCGGTGCACGCGTCGACCACCTCGCCGATGTTGCTCAAATCGTGCACGCCAACCACCGAAGCTTCATTGAGCGAAGCAGTACGTGGTGTCGTAGGCGGTCTTGTGCCACCCATACCACAACATGGTTGGGCGTGAAGGTGTACTGTACGAACCAGCCTCAAGGCTTGACTCGACTTGAACCCTCGTTATCAGCGGCACAACCTTACTTGCCCGTGGTTACGTCTGTTGACACTACTTGCGAGCGTTCCGCGCCATCTGCAGTCTCTTCATCATCGACTGCCCCCCTTATACCTCTGGTTAAGCATAATGTTTTCTCCATGGGAGGTAATGTTGGCCAGTGTCATTCGCCTGACCATTGAATCCTCGCTGTCGGGTCCTTCACCTTCCTCTGCAGCACAGCAAACTACAGGAGGTATCTGCGACTGCTCATCTTCGGTCGTTGCCGCTTAACATGCATTCATGTTTGTCTTTCTTTACTCCACAACGTAATTTTGTTCACGTAAATCATCAAATTCGAATGCAAAGTGTTGATGCGGTAGCTCTTTTCTTCTGGTACCACCAGCTGTGCCTTCTGGTGTTCAGGTTAATACGTGAGCGCGCCACGCTAGTCTTCATCAGCCACATGAATGATCGCAGCCGGTATACACTTTTGGTCCGCAGATATTCGTACAACAAGTCACAACGTGACAAGTTTGACGGTGATTCCCATGTTGGCTCGTCACAGTCGACCCATTTGACTTTGAACTCGCGCCCAGCTCGCTCAGCGCTCTTCGATTGTGAAGGACGATCATCGAGAATGGACATTTATTGTCGCGTGATCCGAAAAGGTACGTGCCCCTCGTGGGTCATTTTGCCGGTCTGAGCCTGTTTACAGCACTCCATGTACGACCACACCTGACTTCTAAACTCGTAACGAGACCTCGATAGACCTTCCACAGTTTCATTCGCACCTGATGAAGCTTCTGAGCTAGCTACCGAGGGTTCATCTGCGCGCGTGTCGCCTCTCCTGGTGTTCGGCTGTGGTTGAGGCAAAATGACAATATCACCAAATTCATCATAATTGCTCGAAATGTTACTCCGCACGAAATTTTCGCAAATGTTCCTCTGAGAATCCTCGTTGCCAGTTAGAACATGTGCCGGATGCTCCGTTGCGCATGCTGGCACATCTGCCGAGTCTTCGGTCGCCTCGTAGATCAATTCTTGGATACGGTTCAGTGACGCCAACTCCGACTTACGATTTTCAGCTAAAACCACACGACTGACGTTCGATACCAACACTTCTGTGGCCAACGAGTTCGCGGCTGCGTTGTCTTCTCGCACTACATCGATATATTTCACTGATCGAATCTTGGCCGTGAGCTCCTTGTGAATATTCAGCAGCGCTAACAGAGATTCCTCCCGACATGCGCTCACCCCTAGTGATTGCTGGATCACGAGCCTTGATTCACCAACAATGATCAAATCTCGGCCCCATACGCAATAGCAGCCTTGATACCGTTATTCATACCAGCATACTCAGCGATGTTTAGCGTAGTTGACGAAAGGTAAGCGTTCGCAGCGATTACTATCCTCCAGTCGGGAAGTCTCCATAATATCCACGAGCAACTGCCATGCCCACGGTACTCTCTGGGATTTGCTGATCCATCGAATGACATGACGAACCCTCGGTAGTCGCGTGGTAGCGTCGCATGAGACAAAGAAGTGTTCATACGAACCGAATCCTCACCGGGCCATATGCCCCCGGATGTAGCCGTGAATGGGATCGATACACTGTTGGTGCCACCACTAAACTCCGAGTGAACCCTCCCCCGGTGCAGGCTTTTTCACGTTGGTCTTGGTATCTTGAGCTTCTGGGTCGTTCGTCAAATCTTTGCTCGAAGTAGTCGTTGAGCACAGAGTCGGTGCGTTGTCATCCGGACATATCTCATCCTGCTTAATCACTACCAGGTCTGGTGCCCCTGTATATCAACCACGTGCTGCAAATGAACGCTCGGTGCCGTGTTTAAAACTTTTGTCACACCAGTCTGCATCCTCTGGACTAGCCACCGATGGAACGTTCGCAGTTTTGGCCGCAGAAAGGCCGGTCCACCATATTCTTGGCTGATTTAGCCATCTGAGCCGATGCTGCTACTCTCCGCCTCCGTCGTCGCCCCAGACTCGAAACGAATATTCGTTGGCGTATGTACCACGTTTGAGGCACTCAATAGCTTGTGTAAACGTGCAGCCGGGTCTCTGTTCGCAGTATTAACTCTGCCGCACGCTGTCGTAAAGGCGTCCTAGGGACTTCCGAAAGGTTGGACCTCAACTGGCTCCCCGGCTGTCACCCCAGGCTCCGTAGTGGCTCCGACACACGCATGTTCTACCAGGATCTTCTCCCGATGTTCTACACACGTCAGCCCATCGCTTGGATTCTTCAACGAGTCTTCCATAAGCCGCGCCATTACCCCTTGGGGCTTTAGACACTCCGGTCGCTCCACCGACGGAGGTTGAGTTGCTAGCCATTGTTCGTAGAGTTCACACTCACGTTTGAACAGCTCGCGGTCTCTACAACCCTCGTAGGCGAGCACTTGCCAATCTTGATACTTCTTGAAGTCCACACGCACGTAGCCTTCGCCTCCCCAGCTGGCACCAGTATAGCGATGGACTGAGAAGCAGGAAAGTGCACCATCTTGTCTGAAATTTTCGTCAGCTTGATTCGCGCCGGACGTCCACACCAGAAATTCGTTACCGACGGGATAAGTGTTTCCGTCCGTTGGAGCCATAGTACGTGTGTGTTCAGTGCTATCTGTCGTTTCGACAGTCGATACTTTCGCCACTCATGCTCAGGTATCGTCAAAGGCTCGGTAGGCCCTGCTGTAACATGTCTGCTACAATCCTCGCCTTCAATCATGTTCTTCGTCTGACGAGCTGTATCTGGGTTTCGGTAGGTAGTTGCGCAGCGCCGTGAAACGGGTCCAGACGGATCCCAGCTGGGATCATAAAGTCGGTCCCGAGTACACGTTGACGCTGGCGCTATGCGCCATGACCCACTTCTCGAGCTCGTACACCATCTCCCGTCCGAGCGTAATCTTGACACGCGCTCGTCTTGTGATGCACCTTGCCCTTACTGCTGCCTTGAATGTCGATGCGGCGTCCGTGATCAGGTACATCACGGAGTCGCAACTTCTTGGCGAAGGTGTCGGTGATCACACTAAAGTTCGCTCCTGTGCCGAGGAGAATCCTCGTTCGCTTGTCGTTCACAGCACCCTGCACCAGATCTCTCGTTCGAATTCGTCCGTCGAGTTTCTTCGCCGACCACCACCCCTGTCTCTCACCAGGGTTCAACTTCACCATCTTGGAGTGACCCTTGGACTCGTCTCGCACTGCACTCGAAACCACGTCGATCGAACCCTCGCTGGCACCTCCATCAACACCAGCACACTCTTCTCTCTCTTTAACACCTCCACCGAGAATTCTACTCCTCTCCTTTTCATTTTCCGTCGCGTTCACAGTTGTTATATAATCTTCAGGCCATTTGCTCACCCCCGTGTACGCGAAGATACAATCCGCGTCCAACAAAGGCTCGGCTAACTGTACCAGCCGTATAGGGACCAACCCAGTTGTAGTTGGAGGGCAGCCTAGTTTAAATGGCGTTCTTGAATGACGGCCTTGAGCTCAGGAGGGAGTTCTTCCTTCGTGCCTTTCGTTTGCACGAATTTAGCCAGGTCTTTGAAGTTGCAGAAGAGCTCACATTGTCCGGCGTCGTGGAGTTGCTTGCAATACTTGCACCGTTTATTGCAGTAGTGAGCCGAGTGATTCATCCCATCGCACACGGCGCATGGTCCGTAGTGTGGACGTCGGTTGTCGCGGTTGAAGTCATGGCGACCACGAAAGTCTAGATTGACCGAAGCCTCGCTCGCGATCGGGGAAGTTCCCACGTTGCTGACGAGTGTCTGTACGGGCGTACGGGCCTTCAGCTGCTGCTCGTCGCTCATCTTCGTTAGCTGCAGCACAGTGTCGGTCTTCTTCAGCTGGTGAACCATCGTTATCACCATGGTCGGGGTAATAATCACGGTACTCGTCTTGGGCATCCTCGTACGTGTCCCATTCTCCTTCCGAACGCTCGGTACCCCCTTGAACAACATCGCGACCCTTCGATACAGCTAGTAGGTCGTCCACCGATGCTTCAGTGAGCGTCCCTCTCGGTGTATTGCGATAGTCGTCGCGGCGACGGTCTGACTCGGCGTCGTCCGTGTCGGTCTTGGGACTCATCACGACGTGAATCACGGTTCATGGTGGAGCGGGACAGCCCGTCACGCTTCGCCATACGCTCTTTACCCTTAAGAACGAACGTCTTCAGTGATCTCTTCGAGCTCGTGAACATCATTAACACGGGTATGATAGAGACTTTCCGCCATGTGATCGTCACCACACGTCACCAAGAACTGCTGGACGTGCTCCTTCGCATCGCGCCCACCCTTATCGAACTGTAGGCGAGCATTTCGAGCGCAGCCATTCAGGCGATTTAGATAGTCGCAAAGGTGCTCATTACGTTCGCGCTTCGCTGAGTAGTAACGCGACAGAGCAGTCTGAGTAAACTGCGAGCAGTAATAACGAGTGGACACCTTGCTCAGCAGCTTCCACTTGCGCTTCGTCTTCTTTGGAAGTTGACGGAACCAATGGATGGCTCCGTCCCGAAGGCTCAACACGAACGGGACGCACCACTTGTCAGCCTCTATATGCGCTCCAGTCATCTCGTTGACGAACGTTCGGAGCCACTGCATCGAGTTCTCACTCTTGTTACGCAAGCCCGAGAAAGGTTTGATACGATCCAACGGTCGATGCGAGGCCATTTCAATCCTCGGTGTAGAGTCGGGGTCGTTCAGCGCAGCGATCTCCCTCATCTGGCGAGTCAACTCGGCCTGGGGGTCCTCGTCGTCGTACCCAAGAGCCAATAAGTCATCGTCATTTGCCGCTTTACACGGCTGCGTTGCCCGTGGATTTCGAGATAGCGTGGGTTTCTGTCTTGCCGCTGTGGTCGTATCCGTGCGCCGTCTTCTTGATCTGCTCGTTCATGCCCAGGATGAAGAGCACGACCATTCCAGCCAGATATCCCCACCAGGCGTCCGGGATATCATCACTAGACGAAACGTTGGTGGTGGTCCATCGTTGTCCAGCACCACTTACAGAAGCTCGGTTACCGCCACGAAGACCGTGTGAAACCTCGTTATCGGTTTTCATACGTCGCGTACGGCTCTCCGAACGTGGTGTCACCATGTGCGAGTCTTGAACGTACGGAGAAGCCTCGGTAGAGCCAAAAGCACCTTAGTCAATGCCTCGATTGGTCAGTGGGGTCCGTTCGATCCTTTTTGGTGTTGGTGGAAGCGGCATCTTGAACGAATCTTCATCTTGAACGGTCGGTCGACTTACTGGCTACTTCCCCGAGTTGATTCCGATCGCCCCAGAGGCCATCCGAAGCTTCTTCTTCCGCTTCTGGAGAGCAGCTCCATCCTCATGCGGGCTCCAGTCTTGGAGCGACATCGTTGACGGGTACGTCTCATTCTCATACCCTAACGCAAGTAGTAGCGAGACAGAGTCCTCCGCGACTTGGCTCGTCGATACCGAGTTGACAGGGTACTGTAACTCATTAGCGAGAGCCGGCCAGTCGGCCTGTTTCTTGGGGACGGGCTTAAACAGCTGCATCCACTCATCATTGTTCATCAGCGCTTGCACGCGGTCAAAAACGATCTTGGCAGCTAGTGTATCACCATTGATAGGTGGGCGAGGTGCATTCAGCAGTGCCGAACGCTTTGCACTCGCCACCGAGGGTTTAGAGCCCTCAATCCCATTGTCAGAGTCGTCATAGTCCGGATCTGGGCCACCAACGTCGTCCAGCTCAGCGGCGAGGTTCCTCGAAAGCGACTTCGTCGCCCTGCTCAGCCCCGACGATAAGGTGGTAGTCTTTTGAGTCGTCGCGCCTGGCCCAGGAGCCGGCGTCTTATCCTCGTAATCATAGTAATCATGGGCGTTAGGATCGTTGTCCGCCTCGTCCTCGAAGCTCACCGAGGGTTCGGAGGCAGCTGCAAGTCGTGCAGCCGTCACGTCCGGATTTGAACTGTCGTAGCGTGTTCCACCGGACTTGGCAGGAGTAGCTGGTACCGCCGGTGATCCTTTCGCCATTTTTCTTGTTGTTTTTTGTTTCTTGTTCTTCTTCTCTTGGTAGCTTGGTAGCTCGTTAACTGGAGGGCCATCCAAACAGTACACAATGGTTAAACTCTGTTCCCGTGTCGCGGCACCAGTAGTGGTGTAGTAAATCCCACGTGAACTCTAGCTACTAGTGTAGTTAGGATGTTCCCACAACAATACGTCAGCTAGCATAGCTAACGATCGTTCGGGCGGACCTGAAGACTTCAGTTCTGTCCTGCACCGGGACAGACTGGACCTTGCAAACTACCTATATAGGCCAACCAGTTAGAATAAGAACACGCTATTAGCACGAACAAAGCTAGCAGGTGTTATGAATCCTCGTGGTCCCAACAGCGGAAGGGTGCCAGGCACGGGTAAGCGTTTTACGAGGGCACCGCGTGTTCAACACTCAGTTGGAAGAATATATAGGAGGCAATACAAGCACTCCTGACCGCGCAAATAGGCAAGATTTAGCCGTCACGTAAACCTTCCGGTATATAATCGGCCAATACACACAATCTCTTGGTCTTGCCGGATGAGCCCTCGCTCCAGAGCTTCGAGTTCACCGACAGGCATAACACACCCAAACAAGCTTAACCAGACGCCTACCTTGAAGCCGGACCTCGCTCTGTGTGCTTGAGTGGAAATTTTCTGTTCTGTATTTGTATTGCCCTTTCAGGCCATGTCCTAATATGCAATCCTAATCATGTATACTAATATCAAGTGAAGTACGATCCGTTATGGATCTTCTTGCATGCCAAGCAACGCTCACACCGTCGCATGTGCCTCTTCATCCTTCAACGTCCCTTCCCAGGCCGCGACCGAGCACTTAAAAGGTGGTGGAGACTTCCACGAACTCATCCCAACCGCCACCGCGTCTTCGTACCGTGGCTGGTCAGTTCTTGGCTGCTGAATGCGAATTCGGCCAGTCCCATTATTAATAAAAGGGACAGCCTGGGTTGAGTGACATCTTGACCGTAATGGGGCTCAACGAGGACTTGGTGGTGACATGGTCGAGTCTCTTGCACCACGAAGTCACTGTACATCATGTGACCGAGCGTTCGTAGCTGGAGCGACTTGTTCGTGGTTGCGTCTCTGTCTGGTGACAATTATGGAGTAATCACTACGCCACAGAGGGGAATTTGGCCGCGACGGCACCCGAGATGATGGCGTGGCATGGGACGGAGTGAGTGTACCAGTAAACGGACAAGGTCAGGAGCCGGACCGCTTAGAAATAACCACCAAAAAACACGACGATGCACCCGAGCAGCCACGAATAGCCGCGACGGACGGAGCCGCCTCGTTGGCAGACCAAGCAATCACTCGGGAGTCGCATAACTCAAGTTCTAGGAGAGAGACAAGCAACGACACACACCTGGTTGTGGAGGCGCTAATAGCGCGGAAGAAGATGTCAACGAACCGGTACCACGACGAATCAAGGTGCCCTGGACAGCGAGGACGCCTCCGATCTCCCAAAAGACGAGAACCAGTACGACGTGAGCAAGGGACGGTATTGCGACGAGGACCCGGTCCCAACTCCGGCGAGTACCATACCCTCAGGCAGACGCATTTGGTAATTCGGGGCGAGGAACATGTAGCCCTGCCGGAGCTCGAGCAGAAGACCTCGCCCTTCAAGAAGAAAATGCACAGCACCCCTCCATCAGCAACAACAGAGGCCCTGCCAGGACCATTGACGAACCTGCTGTAGCATCAAGACTTGACACGACCAGCCCTGGGCCCACTACAGCCAGCGTAGGTGAAGACAGACAAGAAGAAGATCATATCTACGTGTTTGCAGCAGGAGGACGAGGGCGACCTGACCGTTTGGCAGCAGGAATACGCTTTGACTCGCATGAAAAAGTCAGAGAGTGTAGGCGTCGACGATATCGGACGCGGTCCGGACGCTACGCATTGGAGTTCAAAGTGGAACGGATGGGTGGTGGACCTGACACTGGACGCCCGCCAGAACGATTGTGGATTAGCCAGCAAGAATACAAACGTCTGTGGCACGAAGGACGTATGAGTCCTGAGGAGCATTGAAGGAGTGGCGCCATTAACGGACTTCGTGAATCCGGCGATATCGACCCAATCACCATCGCGAACGATGGTAGAACCGGAGGGAGAGAGTAAGCAAGGGCATTATGACGTGATTAGTGAGTGGCAAGACGATCGTGCTATGTGTGCCAGAGTGACGGCACCAAGAAAGCGCCGGCGGCAGCAGCTAGCACACGGGGCGCACGGAGGACAAGAAGTGGCGAGTGGTGCTGGAGACCAAGAACGAGATGCTGCCGCTGCTATGTTGACGTGTGGCGGTTGCATGTGGTAACTGGCTCCGTCACTGAAAATGAGATTACTGGCCGGCGACGTGGGTGGCCAGCGAGAAGGAACATCGAGTGAGCAGCGTGCTTGGGAAGCCGAACTGAAGGAAGAAGGTGACAACGGGGTGTAACGGGGTGATCAGCAGTAAGAAGCAAGGGACACCCCAGGAAGGAGATGAAGTTAAAGTAGGAAAGGAGATGAGTTCCGCTTGAAGGCCGTTACCAGCAAGATCGCAGACTACAGAATCGTGCCAAGGGAGTAGTCTTCAGTGGGAGAATTGCGTTGACGAAGGACAGTCGTTGACGTGTGCAAGAAGCAACAAGGTGAAAAGGCAGACAACAGCAACTAACTAGCTAAATATACTGACTTGGTCTGGAGACAAGTTTCATTGAGCCAACAAGAGGAGAACTAGTGAAGAAGCCACTGGTTACGTAGTTAGAGAGAAAGGGAACCGGCATTGGAGTCCGACTGACTCAGTTAACAGGCCCCGCGGTTAGTCACTGCAGGATGTGGAGCCACGCAGGTCGGGGTAGCAAAGTGAACCGGCTGACGGAACGTACCCGTGGATACTCCAAGCCGACTGTACTACTTGCTATACGAACCCAAAGCCGTAAGGGTGATAGACAGCGCTTATTAGCCCTTCCTAGTCTTAACCCTAGCCCTTCATAAAACATGCACGTGACTTCACATATTAACGGGCTACACTTGAATTTTGTAAGGGCATGAATGGTGTGCTCCGCAAAAGTCAAACTTGCGAATTAATCCTTACAAGCCGAGCGGAATGGTTCCGTTCTAACATGTAAATTGTACATTAGGATTGGGATATAAACTAAAGCTAGTATTTAGTAAATCAAGCAATTTTAATTGCTGCCTCGGTACGCTCGGCGGGGAATTTACATCATACATGTTCTGTGCTATAATTGTGCTGTGCATCGGCTTTGTTGCTCTTACTGTTGTCAGTGCTAATGCTACTGACCTGTGGGATTGTCTCTGTCTTAAACACGCTAAAATATCCTAAATATTGATTTAGGCCAACTAAGGCGTAGCCAAAGCAAGCTTGCGCGGTATTCGAGTAGGCGGGCTCAGCGCCAACCTCCACAGTGAGCCGCGCATTGTACAGCCAGGTGAGAGAATCATTTATTTTTTAAAATTTAAGGAATTTTAAGACAGTTTTAGGTCAGATCATTGCATTAGAGGTCGTTCATAAGACCTTCAGATACTACCGTGGTCTCAGCACCGGGCGTTTCACAAACTGTAAATTATTTCTTAATGTCTATTATTGTTGGTTCAGCTGGTTATCTTCTGCCATGATTTTAATTACACGCATTATTAGAGATTTAAACCTATAATAACAATGAAGAGCACACAACTTAGTTTTGATACTGTCTCCAGTAAATACCTTGGAGCTAGAATTGTGATGGTCATCAAATCAAGAAATTAGGCATGTCATCAGGGCTGCTTTACAGTAAAATGACGTTGGGAGCGGTACCTGTGTGTAGAGCAACCTAGGATTGTTTTGGCCAGCTATGACAGAACCTTCCTAAAAAAATGTATTATTACCGGTGTTTTCAGAAACTCTCAAATAATTTATTTTTATGGGTAATGATATCAGTGGAGGCTGCGCCAAATCGACCATTCCACTGCTGTCGTAAATTTAGAGTGGATTTAGAAGCAGTAATAGCTACTACAGTAGTAAGTATAAAGTTCGAATGTAAATTAAAATAGTTTTCGGGTTCGCAACATACCGGTACCTAAAGTCATTGCCGTGGTCGTAGGTTTTAAAAGAAGTACATAAAATATCATGTGCATACTGTAATATGCAAATATTTTGTGAAGACACGATGCATCATCCAGTTAAAACGTTCTAAACGCCTCAACTGATTATATCACAGGACTCAATCTGACTGATGCCTTCATTTTCTTTCTTACTAAGCGATTGTAATCGAACTCCATACAAATCGAAGTAGAAAATACCGTTATTTGATAACGTGTATTCAGATCTCTAAATCGGACTACCACGATAGGCATTTTAAAATATTAAGTACAAGAGCTACCTGCACTGTATCCCTGCTGCCCCTTTTTATTGGAATACGGTTGACACGCAGGGTACCTAGTATATCGGGCACCTTCTATCCCAATTTACACCGATACTGTGTAAGTACATATACATGTTCTTCAGAATGTATTCTGGCTAATACCGGTCCTTAAGCACCCCCTTCTGGCTGTGCTTATGTAACTGAACTACATGATCTGTTACCCTGTGCGGGCAGACGAATCCCCAGAGGAAATGTTTGGTGAGCTGTACAATAATCGTCCTGTGGGCGCTATTTATAAAAACGCAGATACTTTAGATTGAAGCAATGTATAGTGGGTCGTTCCTGAAATCACAAAATTTAACGCGTATCAAATGCGAAAGAAAAAATACATCATTTGAAGAAGTTTTATGACGCACAAATTGAGCCAAATGGTTTCCAGATCAGGACTCGTGTCGTGGAAAATAATACTTCTATGAAGTAATGCTCTATGCATTAGAATAGAAAATTGTTCAGTTTGACCGAGTTCTACGCTCTGTTTTTTTCTCGTATATGTTCAATGTAGATTTGATTGAATATCCTAGAGGTTTTAACATATCTCATGTGCACAGAGATTTGACTTGAACTAGCAACCAGATCAGGATTTGCTGGTATAATTTTTCTCCGTAGGGGCAACAACGTCGAGTACCGTAAATGCAGCATAACATGGATGAATACGCGTAGTAAAAATAAATGTGATTTCAGGAACAACCCAGTATCTGCGTTTCTTTTTATCAAAACCCTCGAAAGTAATCCATTTCTACGTATTCCCTCTTTTTATTGGTAAAACTATTAGGATGAATTCCTTTTCCCAGCTGTCTTATGGGCAGATTAACTTGGAGTATCCTGCCATTTATCTGTTTTATACCACAGAGATTAATGCACAGATAGACAGAAATATGTAGCAATCGCTGGCAGATTTATTAATGTCGGACGATTCGATTCATTTAAACGCCAGATTCTACTATGCACCATTTTGGCGCTTGGAGAAACCGCGCAAAGAAACGAACGAGCCTTCTTGAAGTCGTGCGGCTCTTCAGCTTTTGCGGCAGATACAGCGTTAAAAGCACTTCGGAAGTTACAAAAGCTCGGCAAGATTGATGACCTTATTTCTCAGTTTCATGATCGCTCCGACCGCGGAGACATCGTAGATTCTACGCCACCTGCTTGTTTGCCAACGTTCATCCGCTTGAAGCCCGTGAGCAATTGACCTCTAGCATCAAACACATTTCAATACAACTCGATACATCTTGTGTAGCAACACTTTGGTGTATATTTCAAAATAAAGTTGCAAAAAAGGTGTTAGATACGCACATTCACTCATGCCGTAACTGGGCTATCACATACCACATATTTAGGGATAGCCTTGGGCTCCGGACTGCCAGCGGATAGCGCCGCTTAATCCTCATCCACCTCCAGCAGTATGCCTCCCGCCCTGCCGGGTCATTTCACTTCACAGGAACGACCTTGGGTCGCGGGGAGACCGGGAGCTTCAGGCATTGTGTCGTGGGCAGCCGTACCGCGCCCTCGGAGGTCCGGGGGGGGGGGGCGTTGTCGCCGCAATATAGCCGGCGTTCCGCGCCCCATCTTCAGCAGCGTCGTGGGGGCGATTGTGTTTGAGAAATGCCTGTGGGGCCTGAGAGAGCAGGGGGGGTTATTTTAAAATTATTATGAGTTTCCCCGCGGGATGGTCCGCGGATGGCCCACGAGTCGCGGCTACGTCCGTTTATTAAACAGACGTTATTACCGATACTGGTAGGAATCGCGGTCGGGCAGTTGGAATTTTACGGTATGGACAGCCCTCATCGGATTATTTCCACGATACTGCGTCATTTGCTCGACTCTATCTCGCTCAACATTCAGCTTACATTTCGTTCTAGTTGAATGCTGAGCGGTCTCGCCGCAGGTTCGTCTTTGGGGAGGATCGAATCGATACTATCGGCATCTAACTTGCTTCGTCATGGGACAAGCGAGGACATGTCGTGAGCTAAAAGAGCGACCCCCCCCCCCCCCCCCCTCCTCCCCCGGACCTCAAGTCCGGGTCCCCACAATGAAGCATCGTACCTTGGTAATGTCTACAGTGTCCTTGAATGGTGCCACTACACAATCGGGACGATGCTCCAAGGTTTCAATTCAACGGACAGTATTCTCCACTTGGTTTAAGTTGTTTGTAGCCGTAATGACATCCCTCATTAGCTTGAGCTGTCCATAAGTAGCGAAGCCGTAGTCGTCCCAATACGCTAACGATTAAGCGCTCTGCTTGGTATCCATCAAATGGATGGCCTGCTCAATCTTCTCTAACTGTGGGATTGCTCGAATCACTGGTACAGGCTACCCAACTTTGAACTTTCGAAAGTCTGGTTTCCTTTCACTTGTTGTGTTATGAGGCCCACATTTTGACCAATGACTTCGTGCTACGGCGGCTGTACGGGCCGCTCAATATAATCACGTCCGACAGTTGAACGACACGTGCCTTTTTGCCTTCGGTATTGCGCAATCGCAGCTTCCTAGCCAATATCATTTCATATTGAGCCGCTTGTTTTCTTTTCGGCTCGTCTAGTCAATCCTTTCTACTTAGGAGGCGAGGCAAATACATTTGGCGGGTCACAGCTGCCTTCTCCCCTTGTTTCAACTCGCTTTTGTTCAGCGCTATTTCCCGTTTCTCCATCTGCCGGTGCTGGCGCTTTTTCTTCGAGGTTGTTCTGCGATGGTCTATCTTTAGAGAGTAATCCACCACGTACCGTATTCGTTAATTGCGCGACCTGATCATCGTCATCTCCGTTATCACGGAAAGATAGCTGAGAAGGCGTAATCATTCCGACGGAGGAGATCTTTGAGAGACCAGCAAACCCACTAGTAACCGCTAGGTCGTGCCCGGTAAATTCTTCCAGCTTTCCAGTGTGTAGAGCATCGTGTAATCCCACCAACCACTTCATCGCCAAAGTAAATGTTGTTGACGGTTGCAGTGACATAACGTCAACGATTTGACGTACATTACATGGCGGCAGGGTAGCAGGCATGTCTGCATTAAGATGCAATCACATTCAAAAAGCTACCAGAGAGAAATACCGAAAACAAAATATACACCAAAGCTTACCCGAGCATCGACTTCGTGAGAGTCACCAGTCGCAGGGATTGTTTTTCGTGTCTTAACACTTGTTGTTTGCTCCACATCGTAGCGCACGTCCTGCCGACAGCCAACGGTTGTTGGTTTGCAACCATCTTGGATGTATAGCCACTCAGCTGCAACGCAACCGTAGTAAGTTCAGGATCTTCCACTATGTCCGTGCGACCACTCACTCGATGAAACTCTGCGACGTATCGCTCTTCCGCATACTCTTGCATAGTTACGAGCATTGATATTAGGTCTTCTATGATGAAGCTTCCATCAATAATCTCTTAGAGACGGCCCCGCTTGGACTCCATTCGATTGTTAGTGTTGTTCATCAGATGAGGTACATCACCTCATTTGAACATCACCCATCCCTCTGTGCAACTGTCCCAATGCTTAATGAAGCTAGTATACAACAAGTTATCCTTGTTGTTGCCCAATTTCTTCAACAATGCATTTTTGAAAACGTCGTATTCCTGTTGCGACTTCGCATTGACCAGTCCTTTCATTATAGCCTTGAGATCCTTCGTTGTATGATTATCCGCATCTCTCAAACGAGAACACTGCTTCTTAAAACACGTTTCGGCGTGCCATCGACAAAGAAGCTGTCTTGCGTTAGGCCATCCCTCCAGCAGCACGTCCATCTCATGAATCGCCTTATCCGTCATCACAACGCGAATTTTGTTCCAGACTGGATCGTTCTTCTTGAACGCCGAGACAGCAATAGCCAAATTATTCTTTTCCTCGGTACGTACCAGCGCGTGCTGCACAAAATTGACCCTGCAGGATACAGAACACAATGCAAAACGACGTCAATACTTTATGGGTATTTGTGGTGTTCTGTTTTGTAATCCTTCCTTACCTTGCCAAAGAGACGTCATGGACAGCAAAGCTGAACAACTTATACCGGGTTACGTTGATATCGCGCGTAGAATCAACGCGCACAACATTTGGGAAAGCAGCAAATATCCGCTTTTGTCTCACTGACTGACAGTAAACCACGTCGACTTATGTCAGCTAGGCTATCGACGACAAACTCGTCGGTGTTTCCTGGGTTCATCCTGCAGAACTCTTCCAGTACACCCACGGCTATTTCCGTGTCAGTGTGGCCGCCTCTCCGATTTTGTTTAGCCTCTTGTACTATATCATGAACATTCCGCAACGTCGTAATCCTGCCTACACAATGTCGAAAGAACAAACCAATCTTTAAATAAAATACCAAAAATACACAAAAAAATTAAAACAGATACTGAACCTGTTTTAGACCGAAAATACATCAATATCCCACGTGGCTTAGCCCCAGCGTTGTGCATAATGGCCACGTCCCGACGCAACTCTGGGTCACTAATACGCCTATTCTCCGCGTAGTTTCTCCACTGTTGCCAGGAGGCTTCTCGTTTGCTTTAACGACGATGTGAAACTCAGAACCGTTAGGTCTTGCCCACACACGGGCGCTCAAGCGAGCTGGGTAGCCAATGTCGACCACATTATCGTTCTCTCGGTCACCTTCACCACGAGATTCATACTCCATACCATGTGTGCACAGGAAGGTCCGACTGTACTTGTGTCAAGCTTTCAGGGGCAACGTCCCGCGTGTTACATGTCGGAGAGTTGTCTTCTTCGCGCTCGTCTTCTAGTTACGGTCGGTCAAGGCTTGCATCTGCTTGGCGTTAGCTTGCGCCGCAGATGTAGGTCGATTCCGGGTGGCGGTTGAGGTGCTCGTGCGCGACGGAAAGCACTGGCACGTACCCTCTTGGAAGTTGTCGAAGGCCTTAAAAAAAACTACCTGGACTGCCAATACATAGGGAAGTCTTATAAACAACCCCCTACAATAGGGTTATCATCATCATCCAGGATGGCTCCATTGTAACCCCGTTCTATAGCTTTTTGGCTCAACGTTCAGTGCAGGGATGTTCGTTTGTGCATCCTCATCAATATCATCACTTTCACTCCGGCCCACATCCCCATCTCTGCCCGCACCACTCCGTGCGCCATGAGCGTCTTCGTAATCCGAGCCGTCCGCTTCGTCCGGCGAGATCTCCTTGTCTTTCTCGTCCGGCAAATTAAACACTTCTGCCAGCGCATCGTCGTGGTCGCTTCTATTCCTCAAAGGTTGATCATTCGCCTGCATGTTTCTGTGGCGAAGTCGGTGAAACTTTTTACCGCCTCAGGGGGTGAATAGTGCAACCCAGCGACGTTGCTGATCCAGCAGATTCCAGGAGGGCACCATGCTTGGTTTTCTGCACCAGGATTCGGGTCCTTGCGCCAGGATAGCAGGTCCTGCGCTAGGATAAACGCGATCCAAGCGTAGAAGTAGGGGGCTATAGGTAGCGGGATGACTCCCTAGGAAGGTCTTCGCGTGTGTACCTTGTGTATGGCGTGGGTGTCCTCACCAGGATGTGGGAAACCAGAAGGAAATACGCTAGGACACAGACAACACGTGTACAGTATCCCAGGTGCAATTCTGGACTGGTTGATAACCAGAAAACAGAGTTATATACAAATATGTAGTAATATGCAGCTGTCCAAATATTACAGACCCGGAGCGGGGGATCTCACACACTAGGCTCACTCGAGTCTAAATTCAGGAACCTAGCAGCCTGAATACTCACAATACGAGCGAGCACCACCTCAATTAAGAGGAAGAATTCGCTGTAAATCCAGGATACGGTCAATCCACACAGCAGTCATACAAATTCCCAAAAGACGACTACTTAGCACTTCTGAAATACACAGGTTAATATGAAATGGGCAAAGCACTAACAAGTTAGTGACCCAACTAGGATATGAAATAGGTGGGTCACTCCAGGATATATGATCGGTCACCACCTAACTGGACTTGAGTATAGGTGGAGCTTCAGCGAAGCGATCAGTCCTTCGTGATCAACTTGCCCGGAATGTGTGGGGGCGCGGCGGTGTGGCTGCTTTTTCTTCGCGGCGCTTGCCCTTCCTGACTTATTCCACTCCAAACACTTGTGTTCATTGGGAAAAACAAACTTTGTTGAAAATTATCAATAGGTCCCAAATCTTCGGTCTTCTTGCACTTCATGCACTCATTGCAGTTCTTCTTCAAGTCTTCGTAAACCATCTTGTCTTCAGTATGGGTATCTTGGTCTTCGTATCGTATTCAGTTCTGGCTTCTTGTAGTCTTCGTTTGGGTATGGCCTGGGTCGAATATCTTGGTCTCAGTATGGAGTAGTCTTTGCCGCCTCGACCGGGTCGTGCTTGGGCACGCTCCGAGTGTGGTTGAACTTCAAACTTGCTCGTCACTTGATTGCGTTACCAATTTGTCATATTGGTACATGTTCATCCAGGCACACACAGTCACACACTTGTTCTTGACTTGGGCAAACGTTCTTCGATGGCAGTGTTTCTTGGATGATCACTTATTACTTCCACGAATGCATGTCATCCAGGCGCGGATTGCTCTAGGGCAGGTACTACGCCGTTGTCTTGGTACAGAATGCACTTGTTGCGTATTGCAACATAGCGGGAACGTTGATCACTTAGATTCACCTGGTAATCCTGGCGTGGAAGCGCATACGGCTGCATCTTTGCGTATTTGATCGCGTAATCCTGGCGTGAACGCGTACAGGCTTCATCCTTGCACACTTATCACATGTAATCCTGGCACAGCGGTATCCAGGGTTCCTTCTTGCATACTAGTCGCTTGTAATCCGTACCGAATCCTAATATAGACTGCCAAGTCAATGCTCATCCTGGCGTTGGCTAGAGAATCAAGTAGTTCCAGTCTCTCCATTTTTCCTGGTGTACTTCCTTGCCTTTGATGCTGCTTGCCACCTCACGTTGTGCACGACCAAGCAATCACACATCTTGGTAAACATCTCACCATTTGCGTGGATTCTTGGTGTACGGCGTAGGTACGTCGTGCGTCTTGGTGCTAACGGTCAACATCATGTACGTAGCGTCTTCATTCTTGGTTTCTTACGTCCTTTACGGCGCCCAGCGCATGTTTTTCGGGGATCGGAGAAGTCTGGGGAGTCGTTTCGTTCTTTGTTGGACGGAACTACAGCGAGAGGAGGTCGTCCAGGGATACGCTCCTGGATAACTTTCCGCCAGTCTTTAGGCACTTCTTGTAAGGGGAAGTCCAGGGCCGGACCGAAGCGCCTTCTTGCATCCCTGGATATGCATCTCCAGGAAGCACGCTTTCTGAGCAATTTCGGGCCCATATGCATTCAGACGCCAACTTCTCTCCACAATCCCGCTCGTCCCAGTCTCCGTCCATGTCACACGGGTGCGGCCGGGACAGTATCCACCAATAAGCCAATCATCGTCCATTGTTATCTCCAAGTCGTAGTCGTGACACCGCATCGTCACCGAGAAAGTTCCAAACTACTTCGTCACATTTCGTTAAGCTCGCGCTTCCCGCGGATCACCATTCCAGTCATCTCATTGTACTATATTCACAGGCTGGCTCTCTTTGCTGTCGTCAAATCGAACACGATCTCCGTATCGCTCGCTCGCCCAAAACGCGATACTGGTGTGGCGTCAGACGCTTTCCTCCACGAGTAACCTGGAGAAGAGATGTGAGCCTCCTCTCGTCTGGATGCGATTTCTCTTGGCGACGCAATCTCGTCTCCGAACGAACAGCAGAACGTTGTGCTTCTGCCTGTTGCTGCCGTGACAAGTTTAGAGTAGCTGAGCGAGTATTGGCGGGATGGACTTCGTTTTTTGCCTGCCCATCGCCCCTACCATCGCCGGAGGTCTGCGAGTCTGGCGTCTATTGCAGTCACTTGGCGTTAGATACAGAGAGAAGAGTGTATATAGCACCATAGTTGCTGCGCCAAGGCTGATGCGTGCCTTTGGAGGGAGGGAGGGGGTCTTAGATTGACGGGTACGGGAAGCCACACACATTTTTTTAAGTAAAATATGTTTCTTCCGGCCGAAAGATATTTTTGCTGCGCAGCTGCGAGATAACAGCAGGTAATCTGCTTGGTCCGGATAAACTAAAATTAGATCGAAGGCCACCAAAAAGACTGGTTTTTTGTACATCTTCTATGGTAGCAGCGTGTCGGGTATAAATTATCTTTCTTAGAATAAGTGATTTTCTAAAGATTCTACAATTAACGTACTAAAATGCACTACCAGCCCAAGCCTCTAGTGCTCTATAATTTAATGGTCTCCCCGAGGTCATTTTTTAAGAGAGAGATCTGTTTTTTGTCGACGATCTGACCAATCATCAGCCAGTATATCTATTTAATTTAATCACTTTTTTACGTCGACCTGCTCCTTAGCATATGGTGTCCCCCACTGTAAGGCAAGTGCCGTTCTTCTGCGCAACATGTGCGGAGATGAAGCAGAAACGGATGTCGTATCGCAATACAAAGGGCTCAAGAGACACAATGCCAATTAGTACGATAAACATGGGCACAAATGATCCTATGAGGACAATGGGGGTATTCGGAACCATGGGCACTACTAAGTACCTCTTGAGCATCATTGACGACAACACGTCATGCCGATGGACATACGTTCTGCGGAACAAGACCGAAGTGTTCGAGAAGGTCCGAGAGATCCCGCTGCAACTAGAGCGCGAGAGAAAGTTCACAATAAGGAGGATTCGCTCAGATGGTGGAACCGAATTCGTGAACTCAGCGTTCAAAGACTTCTGCAAGCTAAAGGGCATTGTCTTTCAGACATCCAATGCCTACAGTCCAGGAGAGAATGGAGCGGCAGAGCGGGACCATCAAAGCAAGCTCGACAGGCTACGGTACGTTCAAGGAGAAGTGGGACTTCCATGAAGGGGTACAGTGCAAGTATGGTGCGACAGCAATGCTGCCATCAGCATCTTCAGAAACCTAGGAAACCACAAAGCAAGCACATTGAAATACGCTATCTATTTACGAGAGATCTAGTGGAAGATTGTCGTCTCAATATTGTACCACAACTGAAATGGCTGCCGATATTCTGACAAAGGCATTGCCAACCAAACAATTCCTAAAGCTGAGACATAAGCTAGAAGTTATGGATGTAGAACTTACCCCTAGTACTTAGTGGGAGTATTGGACAGCACGGCGATTACGCCGAGTCGCCGAAGGTGGCGAACAGTCGGCCAGAGGTCAGACAGGTGCTGGACAGAATGATGTCTGACAACACAAATAAAGACTTACTTGCATTATCGCAATAGTAAGTACTAGAGTAAAACAGGGATCCTAAGGGAACTAGGATACAGTGCACCGGCAGGCAGAGGCTGTCTGCCAACCAAAAACGAGTGCGATGAGGATTTGAGGGTAGAAGGGAGAGATGCCGCCCGAGGACGCAGTCCGAGGACGAGCTCACTTCTTCTTCTTCTGCCTCATACTAAACACAAGTCTAGAGAATAGGTAGTTAAGAGTAAAAGTAAATGACTGTTGAGAGCTACTATACAGAGTTCAATTCAATACAATGCTCGTTTGACAAGCGCGTTGTATGGAAGGGAGTCGAGGACAGGCGGGGTGTATGCTTTAGACGGTAGGGTGCGCTCTAGTCTTTGGACGACAATGTCCCACTCGCACCTGGAGCTGCCCCAACCCGTTATGAGCACTCAGGAGGGCGAAGAAACACGGCGGAAGAGGGGGGGGGGCTGCTGATGTTCTCTTAGTATGCAGCCGGCGACACAGTGACCGACGGCGCCCGCGCGCGTATATCAACAACTTATTGCAACCTTGAAATTCTACTCGGGAGTAGAAACTTGCAAAACGCCATTTTAGAGGGGAAACGCACTATATGTGTGGTCCACACGATTGTTCCCGAAATTTCCATGGTGATGAGGTTGGCGAAATTACCCCGAAAAATGCAACATGTTGGTGGTCCATTAAGTTTTGAATAAGTAATTTCCAATAGTCAGAATGCCTGTGAAAGGATAAAGGTCCGATCAAAATTGACAAGTTCAATTACGAACTAGATTGTGTATCAGCCTCATCAATGCCAAGCTTCAATTGCAAGTAAGGTAATGTTCTAGTTGTCGAGCGATAGCCTCAGGGACCGCATCCCGCCCATGATAACGGTTCCTGTGGGGCACTTTTCACCTGAATTGCCTTCTAAAGAGATCACCAGTCGAGCTGCTGTCTCACTTCGACCTGCAACGCCATCTCGAAGCAACTTGCATCCCCGCAAGGTGACTTCGTTATAGGCTAGATTGACAAACGTCAATGTTGAGTTTTGTTGTAGTGACTTCGCTAGAATAGCCGCCGCGTTATCCGACTTGAGACCTGAGCACGTCTGCATGTACATTAATCAGATAATCTGAGTTACGGTAAGCAAACAAATAATGATCACGATGTAACTTTTACGAGATCGATACTGCGAAGGCTGATATTCTCTGCAAGAGCGTAATAGAACTCAACAACTCCAGGAGGTTCGAAAGAGCAGTGGCTCTAGTGTAACACCACAACGTGGTCAGGACTATAGTAATAGTAATAATATCTACTCACCAAATCGAGAGTTACGATTGAGCGAGTAGTTTTCACGAGTTGACCCAATGCACTCCCCACTGTCCATTCTCCTCCAAAGCAGTCCTGGAAAAGTGCTGTCTCCACAAAGGAACTAGCCTTTAGAGCACGTAACACTGCCAAAGCGGCCACTTCATCCAGTTTGTTCTCACGATAATTCAAATAACGTATGGACGCATTTCCTTGCAAGCCGCGAGCAATGTTCACGTTTCCTTCACGTGTGAAATTGTTGCAGGAGATATCCAAGTGCGTTAGAGATCGAGTATGGCTCAGCATATGGGCAAGATGCGTTGAAGCCTCATCCGATATGCCAGTATTGCTTAGCAATAGAGTTCTCAGCGTTGAGTTGAACGGTTCACTATCGTCGTGATGCTCTGCCGATCCATCGGACATTGTCGTGTGTCTTCGATTGGCAAGGCGCGCTTTGAGTTTCTCTTCCTCAGTTAAAGCTTTTGGTGACAAGGACTGTAGTAGCTCGACCGTTTTCTTGTCTCCGATCGTGTTATGGCTGAGCTTGAGTTCACGAAGAGCGTAGTTGACCCGCATCGTATCCCCAAGCCATGGAGTGATGCCACCTTTACCAATCCGGTTGTGCATTAAATCAAGCACTCGAAGATGCGAGTTCATCGATAGCGCTTTAGCTAAGTCGGTTGATCCAATCTCGCCGATGGCATTATAACTGAGCGTGAGTTCGACCAAGCAGCCATTGTGTATCAGTGCACTAGCCAGCAAACCAACATCACCATCCTGAAGATGACTTCCACTCAACGACAGTATCGTTATGAAACGCTAGAAAAGGTATACAATCACATCCATCAGTGTAAGTTCCTAAATCACTAGGAAGCAGGTTAACTTACATTGGTTGTAAGCCCTCGACTGAGCTGTGTCATAATTTCCGGATCAACGTGACTCCCTCGGAGGTCAAGAACTCGAATCGGTGTACCGAGTTTTGATTCAGATATCGGTTCGGACGATCTACCTCCAGTCACGTTGTCGTCGGGGGTATGTGCATTCTGCAGCATCAGTGTGGAATCCATAAAGCTGCCCTGTCATCAGCAACTCAGGTTCAATTGAATGATAGGACTGACAAGATCATAGAAAATAAGCCATACCTCTCGAGTTTCCACGATGTTGAATCCCTGCCGAAAAACTAGTTAGCGCGTCAAACTCGATATTGCACTTCAGCGCATGTTCTTACCGCTAAGTAGGTTGTGCCGGACGGGTGCGAGCAGACTAAAGTTCCATCGTGGCTGCGGACTACTAAGCAAACAACCTTTCAATCCCGTTAGCAATCAATGGTAGCTCAGCAACGGCGACATAATTTACCCTGCCGAAGCGCGTTTCAATACTTGACTTGGTTGGGATAGAGCACTTCCACTTCAACGCCGCGCGGTCATAAATTACCGGATCTCTCTTCGTCAGCAGATAAAGCGCCTCATTCACGTCTGAGCACACGTCTTGTCCAGCATTGCTCTCCTCGTCTCCAGCTGTCACTGCCATACCAGTAATGTGCTGCGAGTCCTTCACCTAAACGTCTGTAAATACAATCCCCGCTCAAAATATCCGCCCCGTCGAAAAGAATAGACGATCGTATATTATTTTTCGTTTATGCAAGCCCTCATTGCATTTGCAGATTCGCGGATGCAAAGTTACTTCTTACCTTCGTTCTTCCAGTGCTCCACGAGTGCCTTGAATAAACCGTCCTGCTTCTTCTGCAGCGCCTTGGGAGTGTCGAATTCTCCAACCGCACCACGTTCCATAACCAAGATGCGATCTGCGTCGAGAATAGTATTGATACGGTGCGCGATGGTGAGGCAGGTGCAGTCGCGGAACTCCTCACGGATACTGCGTTGTATCTTACGGTCCGTCTCCGTGTCGATTGAGGCGGTCGCTTCGTCCATCAGGATGATACGCGAACGCTTGAGCAACGCACGAGCAATGCACAGTAATTGACGCTCACCCACGCTGAAATTCGAGCCCTTCTCATCCACAGGACCATCCAACGCCGACACCACATGCGCGAGGTGAGCGCGACGCAGTGACGTCCAGATTTGCTCGTCCGTATACTGGTCAAAAGGGTCAACGTTGCTGCGCACCGTACCTGAGAAGAGCACGGGATCCTGGGGGATAATGGATATCTTGCTGCGCAGCTCATGCAGTCCGATAGTGCTGATGTCCAGTCCGTCGATGACAATGGAGCCGCTGTCCAGCTCCACCAGGCGCATAAGAGCCACCACGAGACTCGACTTGCCAGCTCCTGTGCGCCCCACAATACCGATCTTCTCTTGGGGACGAATCGAGAGAGACAAGTTACGCAGCACACGTGGCAAACCGGGGCGGTAGCGTAAATTCACATTGCGGAACTCGATGGCTCCCGCAGAAGGCCACTCCTGAGCGGGAGGAAGCTTGCCAACACTGGTAAGCTCGGCTTCCGTGTCCATGACTGTGTAGTTCTTAATACGCTCCACTGAAACCATCTGCGTCTGAAGCTGGCTGAGCATACGAACAGACCAATTAAGCGACTGTGTGACGCTAAACGCGTACGTAAGGGAGACGCCTGCAAGTCCAGCGAAAGCAGCTCCACGTTCTGGGTCGGAACTATGCGCCAACACAGCGGTTAGAGCAGCAAAAGCTGCAATAAGCGTACCGGCGAACTCGAGACGAAGCGCAAGCCAGCAGTTGACTGCAAAGTTAAGGAAATAAGCGCGCTGGTTTCGGTCGATCAATTCCTCGTTCTTTGTAGAAAACTGGGTCTCCGCATGATACGCACGAATAGTGGGCAAGCCGTCCAACGTCTCAGACAATAGAGCAAACACGGGGGAACGGCTGATAGAGTCCAAACGCTGCAGCTCACGCGACGACTTGATAAAGTACCGCTGCGAAATGTAGTATCCCACCAGCACAGGCAGCAGAATGACCATGAAGATTGGGGTCACGTACGAGATAGTCGCCAGAGTCACCAACACACTAATGAATGTATTGAGAAGCATACTCCAAGTGGCAGGGATGCTTTCGTCAACGGTATACACGTCCTTGGACAAACGGTTCACAATACGACCCGTCGGTGTCGTGTCAAAGAAGGAGGTTGGGGCACGTAGAATGCGAGCAAGAAGGTTCTGGAACAGCGACTTACTTGCACGTAGACCGCCCTTGTATGTGGTAATAGCACGGATGTACAACGCCACAGCATACACCAGATTGAGCGCCATGTAGATGTAAACGTAGAACATCTCCGACTCCTTGTCCGCAGGGCCATCCTTGGGCTGGGAGTGCTCCGACCAGAACGACAGCCACCACGTGGACAGTAGGTTCACGCACTGCGTGGCGATGAAAATAATGATCACGATTAGACCAGCGAATATACCGCCGAACGCCATGATCCATGTCTTGTAAACTTGCCACGCCACATCGCCCACAGATCGGTCCTCGTCGGTCATCAGCTGAGCTTCCATACCTGCTTCACTGACCGAGCGCTCACTGCGCACAGATGAGCGGCTCAATCTCCGGACAAGACGCTCAGGCGTCGGGTTGTCCTCTTCGTCCTCCTCCAGCTCGTCCACGGCGATCTCATCTTCAATCGTGTTGAAGTCTTTCTGTTCGTCTTGATCCTTGTACTTCGCCACAAGATCCATGAGAAGTCCACCGTCCTTCTCCATGAGGTCATCATAGGTTCCATTCTCCACAATCATGCCGTTCTCCAGCACCACAATCTTGCCGCACTCGCTGAGGAATGTCAGGCCGTGGGTAACAAGAACCACGAGTTTGTCCTTGAGGCAAGTCATGATACACTCCTTGAAGATATCGTGACCAACGTGGCTATCTACCGCCGACAAAATGTCGTCGAGCAGGTAGATATCCGCATCCTGGTATACAGCACGAGCAAGAGCCACACGAGTGCGCTGTCCTCCACTGAGATTAATGCCCTTCTCGCCGATCTCCGTCATATCCCCTCCCGGCAGCACAGTCAGATCCTTCTGCATGGAACTGACGCGTAGCGCCTCGGCATACTTCGCCTCGTTAAAAGGGAGACCAAAGCAAATATTTTCACGAACTGTGGCGTTTTGAATAAACGGCTGTTGCGAAACGTAAGCCACAGATCCGCGCAGACTCACATCCCCGCGACTGCAACGAGCATCGCCCAGAATTCCACTAAGAAGCGTAGACTTGCCGGCACCCACGTGACCAACAACAGCAATCAGGTCACCCGGACGAGCCTCCAGCGATACACCTTGCAGAACGGGCAGGCTGTCACGCCCTCCCAGGGATTCTTTGTCCAACATCGAGTCCTCCTGCAACAAGCTGTCCTCTTCCTTCGGCCCCGTTGAAGCCTCTGAAAATGACGACGACTTTGGTGCCGTGTCCCACATGAAGTCAGCATTGTTCACGCGAACACCCACACCGTCGAGATCTCCGGGTCCAACCTTCTCACGTTCCTCTTCCTGGAAGTACGAGCTCAAGCGGTCAATACTCACAGTGGCCTCAACAATTGAGTTTAGCACTTGCGGCAGCATAAACAGCGGGAAGCGGAGGATATTGAACAGCGCCAAGGACGTCAGAGCAGTGCCCACATCCAGCGTGTTACCCAGCTTGACGTAAGTATAGAACGAAGCCACTGTGACAAGCGAAGGGATCGCCGAGAAGAGCGTCATGGATCCACTACGCGCGTAAATGTACGTACGCAGCTTGCTGAGCTCCTCGCTTCGGTATTCCAGCACGCGCTTGGTGAACGAGTGCTCCCACGCCTGCAGCTTGATCACCTTCATACCCGCCAGCACTTCATTGCAAATCTTGATCCGTTCGTCCTTCACCTCCATCAACTTCAACTGCAATCGTCGCATCAGCTTCGAAATCCCCGCCGTAACTGGCAGCATCAGGATGATCACAGCAACTCCAGCAAACGTCGCGGGGCCGATCTGCTTCCACAGCAAATAACAGGCCACAACAATCTGAAAAATAGAGAACCACACACTGTTGATGTACGTCGAAAGCTCCTGCAGTCTCTGGGCATCGATACTCATCAGATTCGTGATCTCTCCGGTCGTCTTCTTCTG
Source organism: Phytophthora tentaculata (assembly GCA_033557915.1). Taxonomy (NCBI): domain Eukaryota; phylum Oomycota; class Peronosporomycetes; order Peronosporales; family Peronosporaceae; genus Phytophthora; species Phytophthora tentaculata. The sequence continues at coordinate 2,179,988 of JAUCEA010000009.1, forward strand.
TCTCGCAGCAGCAGACAACACCAAGCTCTTCGTGTACACTGCAGTACACACAGCGGATCTCACTCTCATGCCCGCCTCAAAGCAGTGGAAGAAGTAGTTCCTCAATAGGAACGATTGCAACACGCCCGACACAAACACAATTCCAGCGTAGATGAGACCTTCACTCAGAGGAGCGTCTGGGTTCTGAAGATAGGCAATGATCTCCTTGATCAGCATAGGCCCCACGAACTGCAGAGAGTCGTGAACCAGTTTTAACAGCCCAGCCTTAGCGATCTGTCCGCCGAAACAAGACGCCAGGGCCCACGATAAACTGGGTTTGCCACTGGATTTAAGGCATTGCTTCCTCCAGGCCTCCTGAAACTCCGTGGACACCTCGTGCGCACGGTTGGCTGGGTCGAGAAGGTACAGATCATCGTGCTCGAGCGGACGCTGGTTACCCAGTTCCATGAGCGGCGTCACCCACGAGAAGAGAGCAGAGGAGATGCATGTTGCATCCTGAGACGGGTACCGGTCACCCAGACCCGAGAGCGCGCTAAAAGAGGGGTCATGGCGATTCACGGACACGTGTATGCCCTTGAGAAGAGGCCGCTTCTCCTCCTCCGCCAGGGCCTGCGCCTTCGTAACCTGCAACTTGCCCGCCATCATCTCGGGAGTGCGGACTTGAAGGCGAATGCGAAAGTGCGGAGGGTCGTTTTTGCTTGGTGTGAAACACCAAGCAGAGTGATGGTATTGTTTACGACGTTAAACTTGTGTGGACACATCACTCGGAGAGATGGTGGCCTACATAACAGGGTACACTTCGTAACCCTCGGTGGAGTCATGGAGCAGTATTTGCTGCAGTTACCGAAGCGCCTAGCGCAGGAGGTGCGGGAAGGCATCGCGAATGGCGACTCTGCGAATGTGGACATGGTTGCACGATGTGCGTGCGCGGAGTTTTTTGGTGTCCTTACGCCCGCTAGAAGCGGAGAAATAGGCGAAGTAGAATTGATGAACAAGTATGTTTTAACACATTCTGCGGCCTGTTTTGGTGTTCTTTCCAGCGGATAACAAACACTTTACACTGCATGTGAATGGCAAGAAGTATCCCGCAAAGATTGGTGCGTTATTAGTGTTCGATAGGTAAAGTTAAGGGCATGTGCTGACGCCGACGGGCTTGCAGCGCAATTGCCGACCATTTTGGAGACTCACAAGACCTACGACGATAACTTCTTCTACAAAAGTGGCGAAATCGGACAGGTGCGTAGTGATCAGATAGGATATAATAACTCTGGTAGGAACTGATGAATGTTTGTGGAATTCTGCGTGATTGTCTGGTGATTGTGTAGATCTTCGTGGTGACGGATAAAGACGAAGAGAAAAAGTTGCTGGAGACGCAGGACGAAGTGCCGAACGGAATAACACCCCCGAACACCAACGTCATCAAGCGCAAGTACGAGAAAACTAAGAAGACCACACCATTCCCAGTACGTTTGAAAGTATAGCAACGTCTGAACGATGGAGACTTATAGCAATCGTGGCTTTAGAAACCTGACGTCGCTCGGGTGGAAGAAGACTTAGTAAAAATAATCGCGGGTGGCGTTGTTGAAGACGTTCATGAGGAGCTGGTGGACTTCTACGACTGGATGACTGACGAGGAGCATCCTGGTGGCATTACTGTGACGGACGAGATGGAGCTCATTCGCGAACACCCCGAGTACTTGACTCTATCCGAGGAACCGCCTACGAAGAAGCAGAAATTACTGCCACCAAGTGCTGGAAGCAGCACAGTGCCAGGTACAGCCAACGCGTCGATCATGAATACCCCGCTTGCCACGGATGCAGGCTCGGAGGCTGAGTCCCAGACAGATGGGCGGGCTTCGGTCCAACGCTCGCCTACATTCGCACCAACACCAAGTCCCAGATTGTCTCCCATGCAGCTGAACTCGCAAAATAGCCGTGACAATGACGAAGACAAGGAAGTGGACATGCTGGAGGATGATATCCTCGACGGTTTGGACACTAAGCCAGCGTCACCGCCTCGCCAGAAGGCGTACTTGACCGATCCAGAATACCTCAAATTACTGCCCATTCGCGATCGGATGCAGAAATCAGTGCGCGATGCCGACCGCGACATTAACGAGCTCAGCGCCAAGGTCGACGCTAACTCTAACATTATCGTCAAGGTAAGTTTCTTTGGTTTTCCAGCAGATGATTGTATGACTCCATCGCCAACATGCTATTGCTCGTATGCCACTCCTGTAGAATCGCTTCAAACAAATGCTCGAGACTGCACGTCAGCAGCGTACCGAGATCGCGGCGGAGCTGGACAAGGTCAAGGCTGAAATTGCGGCGTTCGAGTCAAGCTGAGCGCGTTCATTTATCTACAGTAAAGCTACTCCAACAGCCTCTGCGCATTAGGCTGAGTTAGGACGCTCGAGGTCAGATCGGCTAATTAGCTTTTTATTGTTTTGTTGCGGTATGATGTGATTTCGTGTGCTTTGTTCACAGCTGCTGCGCCTGTTCTTCGCCGTCCTGTTCTTTCGTTCGCTTCTTCTCGCGTAACCCCAGACCTTAACTGACCCTCACTGGACAAGAGGAGTACTGAACGACTGCAAAAGCACGAATGCAGTCCGCGAGGAAATTAAACCCTCCAACGAGGCTTGAACTCTTGGATAGTTGTTCCTGTTGCTGCTATGATGCTTTGCAGTAGTTTCGAGTGGGGCCGATGCGACAAAGCGAGCGATAGCTTCTTGATGCCTGGCGAAGTGGACGACGGAGGGAGAACAGCGGCCTGTTCCAGCGATCTACTGCTGGTGCTTCCACTTAAGCAGCGCGTTGACCTGCTCCTCGTTCAGGTTGAGGCCAGGGATGCTCTTCAGGCCCTTCTTGTCGTGCTCGACGTGGTGCTTGGAGCCTTCTTTGTCCACGACGTCGGTCTGGCCCTTCATCTTCTGAAGCAGCTTGCGCAGCGCCTTCTCGTCCTGCTTGCTGTAGTTAAAGGAATAATACAAAACTTTTAGTTATTAGGATTCCTGGGAAGGATACCAATCCATAAAATTATCTTGCAATTTGTATGGACGTACTTGAAGAAGACAGCCTCAGCGGCCTTTTCCTTGTCCTTAAGATCGGTGAAGCCCATGGCCTGGGCGGGCGAAGCGAAGGCGCGCTTGGGGGCTGCGGCAGCGGCACGGCGGATAGCGAGCATAGTTGTCTGTTCTTTGATGTTGTGTACTGCCGGTTCGTTCCCCCTTTTGGAGCAGCAGCAAAGACACGAGCACCGCACGCTTTAAGTAAGACCTCCTTTTCACGTAAAAACTCACAGAAGGCAGTTGCGGCGGGACAGGAGCTTGCACGATGGTTGATCTGTTGCACGGATGAAACGAAGAGTTGCTTCAGAAGCGGGAAGGTCTGGCCGATGCAAAGTGTCGCAGTAAAAACTACGTGTGACTTTTTACGCTCAACTTCAAGTACAGGCGGAATCCACGCCGGACCATTATGGTCACCATTTGGGTTTTCTTCTCTGCGGTTGATGATTGTAAACCACTGTGATGCTTTCGTGCGTATTGTACTGGTGCTAAGCGCTATTGTCGTGACGTAATGTTGCAGGGATGCTTTTGCGATCCTGGAGCGACGATAGCCACTCCTTCAGCCACTCTGCGTACACTACGTGTATAATGTAACTGGGATCGGACGCAACGATATGAGAGGTCGATGATCTGCCATAGGGGTGTATACTTCAGCAGGATAAACACGCGCTAGCTGAGCTCAAAACGCCGTGATCCGGGTCGCCGCGGGCACCGTGTACTTGATGAGTAGCAAGTTGGTGTTCAATACGACTTCTCTCTGGAGCGTCATAGAAAAATTGGCAGTTCAGAAGACTAATTCTCATCGTACTAGTATCATGTTGAAAATTTATTGATCTCCGAGTCTGCCGTCGCTAAAACGAAGCAAAAAAAAACTTTAAGATGGTGGATCACTGCCAAAATCGGTTGTAGGTTGCTGTTACCAAACGTAAAGCTTCGTCGTGCGGGCCGCGTCGCGAGTAGAACGGACAGGTACGTGCATCGAGGAGGGGGACGATAGCAGCTCCAAATAGGATCTACAATGGTTCCTCTCTGGATCGAAGTGAACCAAGTCAGATGCGTGGAAAGTGGGCTGCCATGACATCGTGTCGGCGCCGGGAGTCCTCCAGGTGAAGACCATTGATCCTCGCTTTAGTGCAGGTGCTTCCAGTTCAGAAGCGCGTCCACTTGCTTTTTCTGCGTCAGGTCCACTCCGAGCACGAGACCGGGGATCTCGCCGAGCGTTTGCTTGTCGTGCTCGATCTGGTTGCGGAAACCGGCCTTATCGTTGTAGCAGGCCTGCAGATGCATCTTCCGCAGCAGCTTGCGCATTTCCTTCTCGTCTACTTTTCTATATATGCAGTTAGATCCACAACAGGTTGACCGAAAGTTAACGAACGAGACCGTACCGGAAGAGCACAGGGCGCCGATTCTCCTGCGCCTGTGTGGATAGTGTGCGCTGCGTGCTCATGACGGCGACCTGGAGCGCCGGGGCGCTGGACACAATGCGCGGTGCCAGAGCGAGTGCGGTCTGCTTGGCGACAAGAACGAGGGCGGTTTGCATTGTTCGAGGTGGAGGAGTTATTGACAACTTTGGCTCAATAGCGGGAGTTTGCGAATGGCAGTCCCTCACGAAGCAGAACTGAGCCTCACAACTCACGCACCATGCAAATCGTGTGCTTCTCGCGTTTCTAACCGTTTGACAGCGCGACACGCACTTGTGTGCCACCATGCGCACCAGTATCAGCGCGCGTGTGCTATGCTGACAGGATTGCTAAGCTAGGTATAATGCTGGAAACGGTTTATTGAGTAAAGCGCGATCATCTTGATTACTGAATGACTGCGGTTTTCATCTTGTTTGATATCGTCGTCGATGGTTGAATGACCCCCCCCCCCAACGAAGTGGTAGCTATTAAGACTTCCGCGTAAGCTCTCCGTTCGTTATTGTACAAACAGGAAAGATGGGCGAGCCGTGTTCATGATTTCGATCGACTGCCGGTTCCATTTCCACCATCCTCTTCAACAAGGGATTTCTTGCTTTCGACAGGCTCAAGCATGCTTTCTTTCCGTTTTCCGCCAAGCTACATAGTTTTGATATCTAATAACTTCTCGATTTCTAAATTTGTTGTGGGGGATAAGAAATCTCCAGAAATCTGACCTCGTAAATGGTAGAAACTTTATTGGGGGGGAGGGGGGGGTACCGCTCGTCCTCGCCTTCCTCGTTTGGTTGGTAAGTCTCGTGGACATGGTTGAACATATTGATATTCTCCAAAATGCCCCCCAAGAAGCACACCAAAGCCAAGCTGGTCAAGTTTTACAAGGCGAAAATGAAAGAAACGAAACGGTTTTCCGGCAAATCCACCGCCAAAGGCTCGTTCAAAGCCACGATTTCTTCTACAATCGTCAAGCCCCCTGCCTCCAACTACACCAAAAACTACCGCTACACCAAAGCCCATATTGTAGCGAGACTTAGCGTCCACCGACAAGCGGCCGCAAGTTCTACTTTCTCAAAAGATCTCGTGACGATCTACGTGCTTGCGCTGGCCAAGGGTAAGTACTACGTCGGGAAGACGGCATGCGCGAACGTTGATGAGCAACTAGAAGAGCACAAGAACGGCAAGGGATCAGCGTGGACGCAACTCTATCGACCACTTCGCATTAGAGCTGTCAACCATAACTGCCTTAACTTTACCTTTACCTCCTTTACCTTAACAAACGCGGTATATCTTGCAAGCTTCTTTACCTATCGCAGTACCTAGTAACTTACAATCATTGCAAAAATAGCCCACCAAGAGCTCTACACTGTAGCACTGCTATGATAGCAAGCAGGAACTATCTGACAGTACGGGTACGCCCTTGGGGAACAAGTTGTTCCCCTCCCTGGCAGGGACCTTCCCTGAGGATTTGGCTGGCATCACATCTGCGATACTGCCGAACGCGATGGTCTCTAAGATGTCGCTTTAGGTGACACTTTATGCCCAATTGGATTGCATGAGAGCGCAGTATCGTTTAAGCCGCAACTGGTAAGCTGCGCGCCGTCTTGGTGTGTGCATCAGTTGACTCTCCTTCTTCGTCTGCTCTCTCTGAAGTTAAGCTCGCTGTGAACTTACCTAATGTACACCACCTAACTATCGTTTTTATTGATTTTTGTATGCCGAAGGTTAAGGAGGTAAGGATTGTAAAGGTTTCCTCACCTTAACCTGCCGGAGGTGGAACGTTAGTAAGGTAAGGTTGACACCTCTACTTCGCATTGCAGAAATCATTCGAAATGCGGATCCTTTCGACGAGGACAAGTTTACGAAGAAGTGGATGCTCAAATACGGCGTCGAGAGTGTTCGTGGAGGCAGCTATTCGCGCGTGGACTTGACTCCAGGTGAGCTCGAGGCCCTGTCACAGCAATTGCGCGGCAGTACCGACCAGTGCTTTGTGTGCGGAAGCAAGAACCACTTTGCCGCTCAGTGTCCAGACTAGAAAGCTGGTGCTGGAGTCAATGTCGACGCCGAGGCAGCGCTGGAGTGTCTGCGTTGTGGTCACGACAGCCACACAGCCGAGTCATGCTACGCGAAAAGTCACGCCAACGGGTCGAACTGGTGTCTGCGATGTGGCCGTGAGGGCCATGGAGAAGCGTCGTGTTATGCCAGAACGCACACTGTGCTGGGTGAGATCATCGAGCCAGGCGATGAGGAGTCGGTAGGTGAAGAAGGAGAAGACGAAAAGTTGCTCGGTGACGATAATGAAGAGGACGAGGAGATGCTGGCGTGTCTTCGTTGTGGACGCGACGGCCACATTTCCGACGCGTGCTACGCAAAAACGCACGCAAACGGTGAGATGTGGTGTCTTCGTTGTGGTCGGGAGGGCCATGCCCATGCTACGCTAAGACGCATGCAACTGGAGTAGCATTGGAACAAGGGTCAAGTCGCTTCCCACATGAATGCAACGAATAGATAGCTATGCTTGTGGAAGTGGGAGCTTCCATCAGTCTTCGATGTGCTCGATTGCTAAGTTCATAGGAAAAATATTTTGACAAAGTAAGCACACGAAGGATGCCACTAAGTGCAAGACGTAATGAATAAATAAAGTAAATTTGTTCAGCGGACAGCTCAGTTGCCTCCTCCATCAACGTTTCAAAAGTTCCAACAGTGTACCCACATGAGGCTTCAGCAGCTTGTTCTCGACCACCGAAATGAGCTGTTCCTCGGTCGACGCGTCCAGATAATGATTCACACGCTCGTTCTCCTCGTTTAGCCGCGTCTCTGTGTGCATTGAGAGCTGTGGAATACTCACAGACTCAACTGTAGTGGCTCCTTCCTGCAGATAAAACCTCTCGGAAGCCATTAAGAAGGGCGTCTCGAAGTCTGCGTGGTACAAGTGCAAGGACAGCAGCATACGTAGCAAATTGTACAGGTAGCTGCGGTTGATGGCTTCTCCCTTGCTTTCGTGCTCTATCAGCTCCAATAGCGCGTCGATGAGCTTGGTCTCCAAGCTCCGAGATTGTCTGACGTACGTGCGGTCCATATAGAGGACAATGGTGCGGATCACTAGCATGTCCTCGCAGTGGCCTTCCCATAGTCAGTGTATGGCCTCTGGGAACAAACTCATGTTTTCTCCCGTGTTGGGACAGATCTTCCAGTGTTTGTCGGATATGAAGAGAACCTAGCTTCGTATAGTCTTGCAGTCATATTCACGTGCACACCATGGAGCGGTAGAGTTCCTCTCGGCTTAAGTGTGATTGTAAGTTCGTACTGGGTTAAATAAGGGTTAATTCGTCGGGCGTCAAATTATCATCGTCGTCTTCGGATTCGTCGTCGCGAAGTCGGTATTGCAACAACACAGGGTATATCGTCCCCAAAGCGCGTTCTCCGTCAGCGGAGGACTACGATATCGAAACATTGCAAGATTTGTTAGTGGTGCAATGAATATTATGCCACAAAACTTCCCCCTCCATCGTCGCACCTCGCATCCAGTGATTACGATTTTGCCGGATATGAAGATTAATAACGTGCACTTGGGGCGCAGCATGCGGTAGATAAGCCCCGGGAACAGCTCCGGCTCGTACTGTTTCAAGACAGTAGTATTCTCGTTAGACACACTAAATAACAACATGAATCAGATCACAGCCTCTTACCGTGCTGAAGCGAAGGTGGTCTCGTGCCAGGCCTTCCAAACGAATCCTAAAGCAAACGTCCGTCGACCCCACCACATTTCGAATAATGAATGGGCTGCTGTCGCTCGGAAACGACACTTTCTGTAGAACAGAGCAAAATGTGCATGTCAGAAAGGTGGCATCTAGAAAAAAGTGTGGTTCGAAGTGCACCTTCAAAATGGATACAAGTTTCTCCGCAGCCAGCCTGGCGTCTGCTACGCTCGTGGCGCCGATCACTACAAACTGCAAAACAGTCAGTTATTGCGAGTTAAACCTCTTCTACTGGGACACGCACCTTTCCACTCCTGTACAGCAGCACTGTCGCGCGTGGTGCCTGGAAGCGCATGACCAAAGCGCTGAAGCCCTGCCACCGGAATAAAATGTGCAGCTTAGCCACAATGATAGTCATAAAACGTTGAGATTATGTCACTTACTCGAGGTGCGTAGTCGGCATTGCGCACGAGCAGCGCGAGTTTCTTAATATCGACACGGTCATTCACAAAGCCACTGCCGAGTACGTTTCTGAGCATAGGAGGGGGTGCAAAGAGAAACTTAATAGGGTGGTGAGACCGAAAAGAGTGGAGGCTGAACGTACACGACGCGGTAGGCCACACCTTCCTCTGCGAGCCGCGCGCGGGACCACGCCGTGTCGTCGTCCTGGTCGCTGCCTCTGCTGCTCCAACTGCTGACGCTCATTTTGAAAAATGGTCGCTAATTGGCTGGATCAAAGGACAACTCGCCCTTATTTAACGCTCTGCCACGCTTATTTCCAAGTACACTAGCCCTTATTTAACGCGTTGTGATCACTCTGACGCTTATTTCCTACTCGCTCCAAAGCTGAGTCCAAGGCACTCCATGCTGGGCTCACGCTAAATAGTTGTACATCTGGGCGTTGCTCGAGTCTCGTTCGAGGTACTCTCTGTCGATGAGACTCTCGATCCGACGCTTGATATCCGCAGCCTTTGCAGGAAAGCGAACCTGCGTAAAGATCTCCGTCATCAGCAGCGCGTGCGACAGCTTCTTACGCGCCTTCATGATGCGCACGATAGCAGCATCCACCTGGTACTGACGGTCCCGGAACACGCGCTCGTGGGTGTCTTCGTTCTCCTTCTTGGTCTCCTTCATCTGGATCGAGTTAATCTTGATGCGGATCAGCTGGTTCGTGAAGCTGGCGTTGAATATGAACGTGTCGTCGTCGTTGATCTCCCTTCCCTTCGGTTGTTTCTGCAGCACACGCGTCTTACCACACGCCAGCGACTGCAACGTCCGTCTCAGCTCCCCATCCTCGATACGTGCCTGCTCCTTGATCTCCTTAAAGCCCAAGGAATCCGCTCCATTAAAGCACAGCAACACCACTGTCTGGTAGAGCGACACCACAAGCTCCTTCTTGCCTGAAGGGAACGTAGCCTTCACCACACATTGAGCAAGAGAGTGCTGCCACTGCAGCTGACGACCCTGATACTTGGACGAGTAGAATTTGTCGAAAATCTCCTTCAGAGGGACCAGCGCAGCCGGCAGATTGATCTCCACAGCAGCGTATGGCGGCCAGAATCCAGTCGTGAGAACCTGGACTTGCATGTCTGGGATGCCACAGTTCCCATGCAGAGCTTCCAACGCATTTCTACAGAAGAAAAGGAATTAGCTTGCAATATTAGCACAATACTTCAGGATGACGAAGGCTTTACCTGCTGGCTGCGTGTTGCTCGAACTGCGTCATCACGTTTTGAGAAAGATCAATGTCCTTGAACATTCCTTCGAGCTACAGTATCAAACAGATCAAGACAAGTTAGTAACACGTTGCAGACCTGTACACAAGGTCCTGTATCTCACCTTATTCGTGAAGGAGCTGCCGCACTCAGTCTTGAGCTTGGACAGCATAAGTTTCTCCAAGTCGAACGACGCACTCTTGCCTACTAGCAAGCGCTTGGCAAGGTCTTTCTTGTAGAAAGCCTCGAACACATCCTTGCCTTGAATGTACCGGAAGATGACCATGACACGGTCCAGCAGGCTCTCCACTTCCGCCTCCGAGCCGCCCTTATTACCCGTCCGCAGCTTCGAATCCACAAACTTGGCTACCAGCTCAGCAGGACGGTTTGCTCGCACGTTGATCGCATTCTCCATCGCCGACTTCATCGCGAACGCAAACTCCGAGTTCGCCTGGAAAGAGTCGCTCAGCACGGCGTCCAAATCCGCCTTGAGCTTCAGTATTTTCTCCACAAAAGTCTTCTCCTGCTGGTCGTCCATCACCAATTTGGACACGTTCTTCTGGATATAATTCGAGAACGCCGTCTTCAGGTCATTGATCGCCTCCACTCGGGCGAAAAGCGAGTACATCCGCTTCAAATCTTCAATTCTGCCTTCCTCCATCAACGTCTCGAACCCGCGCTCCAACAATGTGGCCACATGAGGCTTCAGCAGCTTGTTCTCGACCACCGAAATGAGCTGTTTCTTGGTCGACGCGTCCAGATAATGATTTACTCGCTCATTCTCCTCATGCAGCCGCTTCTCTGCGTGCATTAAGAACTGCGGCACACTCACAGACTCGACTTTTGCGGCTCCTTCCTGCAGATAAAACCTCTCGGAAGCCATTAAGAAGGGCGTCTCGAAGTCTGCGTGGTACAAGTGCAAGGACAGCAGCATACGTAGCAAATTGTACAGGTAGCTGCGGTTGATGGCTTCTCCCTTGCGTTCGTGCTCTATCAGCTCCAATAGCGCGTCGATGAGCTTGGTCTCCAAGTTGCGGCGTTGTACCAGATTGTCACGCACCAGATTGAGGCCCATGTCCCAAATGGAGGCGATGTGGGGCGTCTGCATCACGTACGTGCGGTCCAGATAGAGGAAGATGGTGCGGATCACTAGCATGTCCTCGCAGTGGTCCTCCCATAGTCTGTGTACGGCCTCTAGGAACAGATCCATGTCTCCTCCAGTGTATTGCGCCAGATCTTCCACTCTTTCTCGGACATGAAGAGAGCAGGTCTCTTCTAGCTTCGTATAAAGTCTCGCAGCCATCTTCCACGTGCACATGTCCTCTACGGAGCGGTAGAGTTCTTCTCTGCTAAGTGTAGACATTTGTTTGGCGTGTACGGCGTGTACAGCGGCCTCCAGTTTGGTCCATGTGTCTTGCTCGAAGGATTCGGGCAGCTTTGGAGTGACCTTGAAGGGTTTAATGGTCATTTTCTTCTTATTGGTGCCAAGTTTGAGCCCCGAGCCGCTGTTACTGCGCTCTTGCTTGCGAGTGAAGCCTGTGCGTCCATTCGTGGACAACGTGAAGCCGGTGGAAGCCATGGGATCAAGTAGCCTGAAGAAGATGGCAGATTTTAGATGTTAGTGGGGTATTACGCAGCGGCAAAGCAGGGATGGAGCACTACAAGATGGAGGTGGAGGAGGTGTGCTAAGAGATAGCGCGAAAGAAGCGCTGCAGTCGCCGTAGGAAGGCTACAAAGGACGCACCTGCACTAGCGAGCTTCGACGATCGCTTCCCCCTCTATAAAGTGATGCGCTAAAGTGAGGATTTTAGGGACTTCTAAAAGGGGTATTACAGTATTTGGAATCCTCTACTGTAATACTCCTTTTAGTAGCCTCCATTTGCATCAGATTTCTGATTCTGCCAACTTGAACTCCCTAAAGAAGTGTCACTTCAGGAATTGCTTCCATGGCGCGCGTCTGCTTCCGTCCCGTCAGCGATGAAGCCTCCGTTTTGGATCGCGTAGCAACTAAAGGCCCAGGCAAGAGCGAGTGGCAATTTGCCGAGCGCGGCTTGCGCTTCTCGTCTCGCTTTGACGGCGGAAACATGGCTCATGTTCAGTTGACTCCGTCAGGGTCTTTCGACGTCAAAGTCTCAGAAGACGCTGCGGCTTTTGGCATTTCTACAGGATACACTACCTGGTTCTACTTTGAGGTAGAACGAGCAGTAGATAGAGGCAGCGAAACTATCAACCAACCGCAAGATCTGCAGTTGACACTGGTGAATCTGAATCCGCAGCGCGGACTGTTCAAAAATGGCTACACGGTCATGTACAGCTCATTTGAAGTGGCAGACAATTCAACAACAGCTGTAACATCCTCCTGTGTCTTCCAGGACGAGAAACGATGGAGCAGGCTGCCTACACCGCTGAGTTTCGAGAGATACGCAGCTCCAGCGGAGGATCAAACCTCAATTCAACAGATTATTGAAGAGGGAGGTGGACAGGGAGGTAATCGGTCACAAGCTAATTCGGGAAATGGAGCGTCGAAAGCGACGGACACGAAAAAGGAAGTGAAAACTCGACTGTCGTTCACCTACAAATTCAAATTTACACGAGAACGCGTGAGGTTTGCGTTCTGCTACCCGTACACGTACGCGAGGGTGCAAGAGGAACTTGCAAGCTTGGATCAACAATTTGCGGATCCAGAACACCATCAATTGGAGCCGCCGATATCATCTGGAACCCCTACGAAGGATACGACATCATCGAACGTGTACTATCATCGAGAACTTCTAACTCGTTCTCTGGAAGGTTTACGAGTCGATCTGCTTACAATTTCGTCGTTTGACGGCATCACTTCAAGTCGAGGGCCTCCATATCAAAAGCCTGACGCACATCGAAACAGCGAGTACATATCATCCGCGAGTGCCTTTCGTTTCGACCCTAAACAGAAGAAAATGGTCGTCATCTCCGCTCGTGTGCATCCTGCGGAGACTCCAGCAAACTTCATGCTAGATGGGATGCTGCAGCTTCTTCTCCATCCAACCGACGAGATCGCTATTGCACTGCGACGACATTTTGTCTTTAAAATCATCCCAATGTTGAATCCTGACGGCGTGTGCCAAGGATTCTATCGTACAGATACACGTGGTGTCAATTTGAATCGTGTGTACGAAGATCCGCAACCCGAGTTGGCTCCGACGGTATTTGCGCTGAAGAATCTGCTACTTGAACTTGTCAACGTCTATGGAGGTACCGAATCTATCTCAGCGCAAGAGAACATGGTCTATCTGGACCTACATGCTCATGCGAATCGCCGTGGCTGCTTCATCTTTGGCAACAATCATCTCCCGGATATGCTCAGCTTGAACAATGACGTGATGGACACTGCTATGGCTCGTCAAGTCCAGACACAGCTGTACGCACGGCTTGTGGGCCTCCACACGCCATTTTTCGACTACATGGCGTGTTTGTTTGATAAGGAGAGCATGACGCGGCATGATCTTCGCGATAATAACAATGCTACCACTTCGCGTCAAGGATCAAGTCGCGTGGCTCTGTATCGGGCGACTGGACTCACGTATGTGTATACAATCGAGTGCAATTACAACGAAGGTCGTCGTAATTTACGTACTTCCGCTGTGATGCCGTCGTCTTCTACAATATCGTCTAAGGGCTGCTCCAGCTCGAAAGGGCCAGCGATGAGCATTCAGCCGGATAATCTACGGATACCGCGTCGGACAGCTCCCACGAGCACGCGGCTGTATCTCAAGTACTCGCCCGCAGATTGGAAAGACGTTGGTATCGGTGCACTCATTGCGCTCTTGGATCTATTTGAACTGCCCGGTGCAGGACAGCGAGTAGAAGACTCTTCGTTTCGGTCTCGCGATGGGATCATGAAGAACCTTTTAGCAGAAATTAGGGCCACAACTCCAGGTGAAGCCACAATTTCTGTGAAACCTAATAAGACAAACAGGCAGAAAACCCGGCAGGCTGTAAAGCAGCAAGCAAAGGTGAGAGCATAGCTGCTACGGGATCAAGAATCAATCCCCCCTTACCCAATCCAAAGTCAATAACATGGCTGTTACCCAGATTAACCGAGCAATCGCCGCGGTCGATTGGAAACAGAGCAATTACAGATCCGGCGATCGATGTCGATCTCGACGAAATTATCTCCCTACGTCACAGCCGAGTTTTTTTCTTGCCCCAAGTTCCTTATAAATGCGTTTTTGGTGCCCCCACTTTCAGTTTGTCCATTCCGGCATTCAGATGGTCATGTCTGTTTCACAGAGTTAAGCTTACCGTACTAGTAATTGCACCAAATTCTTCTATAGCACCTCTAGCAGCCCTCCCCTCAGAGCGCTGGGCAAATAGACAAAAAACTAAGCTTATATTTCCCCTAAAAAATACAACTTTCCCTGGTACCCGTACACTTGTAAGGGTGATAATTATAGAGGGGTAAAAGGTATCAGTTTGAACGCATGATACATGTACAAGCGATCCTTGAACTACCACCGCGCACTATTTGAAAATGTATATCTGCTCAATCATCGTCGCGGACTCCCTGAGGGAGGGAGCGCTCATCCTCCTCACTCCTCCAATTCATCGACGAAGCTATTTTTTTTCTATTTCCAAAGTAACCTAAGAAAAACCTTGCTGTGGTCGAACCGGGGCGAAATCTGGCTGATGCAAATTTATGTTTCTAGATTGTCACCCGCCAACCGAGGAGGTGAGTCTCAAATTCTTTTTCTCTCCCGGTGGCAGTGCTCTCAGTTGCTCAATCACGTGGTGCCAGGATCTCCAGTAACGTTAGTATCTTGCGCCAGAGTCTCCTGGATCGTTGGGCTGTGGAAAGAATAGAAACTGCAAACGCCGTAGAAGTAGGACCATGCGCTTCATGATGCAACACATCGGGGTCGCTGTGACACGATGGCAAGCTGAAGATCCAGATCGCTGACAGTGACTGGTCAGCTTGAAGCGCTGGTCACTGACCAGCGCTTCAAGCTGGCCGAAACGGTTTCAGCTGTTAAATCAACACCCTACGCTACACAAATAAAGCGTCAGACAATGAAATTAGAGTTAATATTTGAGTTGGAACGACAAATTTTGTGGGAGCTCTACCGTATGTACACGGGGCTGCCTTCGAGTAAAATCCTGCCACAATTGCACGAAGAGGTGATTGATTGATTATGCGTGTCATGTTAATACTGTACCACATTGAAGTCTCATTCAAAATGAAGACGAGCCTGGTATCGCGAGCTTTATTGACCCTTTTTAATAACGTCATTCTTAACTCCATCAAAGTTCGAGAATGTTTGGTGAAAATACGAATAGCCAGCTGACCGACTGTGGTGGCGTCTTGCCCATCTGGACGCGAGTAGGGCACATGCGGGACTCACACCATGTGTAAAGAGCGTGGATGAATGGCAGCGAGGGGGTTCCCAAGAGTCAGCAAGGCTTGCGTCCTCTTCCGTCGCATTTCTTGTGCGGATTTCAAGCGCCGGCTCGAGTCAGAGAGAGGCGTTCAAAGACGCAGATTTGCCCGTACTCTCGTCGCTATACTCGCGTCCAGCTTTTTGAGATCTCGGCACTTTCGGATTTTGCGTGACGGCGGCAAGACACCACGTCAATCCTGGTCATTTGGCACAGTGGGGGACTGTAACGCTAGCTCGTCACGTGTCAAAACACCGATCCGGAAACCATGGCGGAACTCAACAAACGCCAGCTCAACATCTCCACGGGCGAGAAAGAGTACGTACTTCCTGTCCTTATGCTGCCATATTAATGGGGTCTCACGAAGATGCTGTCTTTATTCGCTAGTGTCGCGATGGTCCCACTGAATGATGACGGCTACAATGAGATGCCTAGTCCTCCGAATGTACGACTCCGTACGGGTACCATCGGCAGTGAGGACTTCAATGACAAAGGCGCCAATCTACGTATCGACATGGACAAGGACCAAAAGAAGTCCATCAAGTCGGACATGTTCTCTTGTAAGTGCTCTCTGGTATCATTACGAATCTGCATACTCCCTGACTATAACTTGTGTGCCGTTGCAGCGGAATTTCGGTTCAATGCCGAGCTGTCGCTTCGCGTTGCCTGCGGTGTGATTATTGCCTCGTTCATTCAAACGCGTGATCCGGACTACGACCCGTCGATTGAACACGACAAGAAGTGGTTCTTCTTCCCTGAATGGTACTACCTGGGCGGTTTGAGCTACTGCGCTGTGGCTGTAATCTTCTCCGCTGGAAAGAACGTCGGAGCGACACTGACGCAGGTTTGCCAGGCGTTTTACGGCGTTGGTATGGCTTTGGTGTACAACCTTTTGCTCTTCTCATTCGTGGATGTACACACTTTTGATGGCTCGTATGACGGCTACGTCAACATTTCGAAAACCGCGTCCTTCGGAGGGTCCCAGTACTATGTTAACTCGCACAACTTTTACGCTGTGCTGCCGTGGATGGTGATCTTCACCGTCGCTGTTCTACTGCTGCCGTTAGAGAGCAACACCAAGAAGTTCGCGTTGGCCAACAATCTCTACTTCAGTAAGTTATCGAGGTACTATTTTCCTTACCATTTTTAATGGCGTTTCTAATGTGCTGGATTGGTAATTTACAGCCCTGACAATCATCAACCCCACCGACCCGCTGGATTCCAGCAAGTTAAAGGAAACGGGTGACAATTACTTCGAGACCAGCAACATCCTGAACAACCTGGCGATGTATTTCCTCGTGGGTTTTGTCGGAACGCTTATCTCGCTCCTCATTATGTTTATTCCTTACCCGATATTGTAAGTATCAGTAATTTACCGTTGGAGAAATTGTAAGCTAACCTTTTGTGTATAATGTGACAGTGCCATCGCCAAGCTTCGCGAGGAAACCAAGAATGCATCGGGAGATGTACTGGATCTGCTGAACGTCATTGTGGACTCATACTGTTTCAAGAACAAGAATGTGGATCACATGAATTTCCTGAAACTGAAGCTTCAGCGCAAATTTGACGCAGCAGCGGCACGTCATCGCCGCATGAATGCTCTACTGGGTGACGTGTGGTGGGAGCAGCTCTTTGGGTTTCACCTCTTTTTCAAGTTTAATCGCTCGATGACCAAGGGATATGTGCGTCTTATCGGCTCGTTGATTTCGGATCTCCGATCACTGAACAACGCCATGCAACTCGAGCAGTACGACCACCTGCATTTCATGTACATGAAGGTCCTCCAGCGTGAGATTTACGTCATCCAGATGCGGTCCGGCGACCTGCTTCACGAAATCTCTGGAGAAATCCACGCGTCATCTGAACGTAAGTAATTTAATGATGTAAGAATTTGTACATGCAGATAATACTAAAGTGATTTATTTTTATGAAATAGAGCTCAATCTCCAGGCGATTGAAACGTTGAAGAGACAAATGGAGAGCACGCTACGTCACTATCGAGAAGCTCAGATCCGTTTGCTACAGTCGCACAAAGTCAAGCCGAAAGACGTCGAAGGAAACGTCCCGTTAAACTTGTTCTTGTTCTCGCTCAACTCGTTCTGCAGCACCTTGATCGAGTACCAAGACGCGCACAACAACAAAGATTTCCACGGTGGTCGACGTGCACGTTCGTTTGTCACGCAGGCGATAAAAGATTTCTTCTTGGTGCAGCGGTACACCAGAGTTCGAATTCTTGAAGCTGCTCGAGTATCCGTCGCAATCATCATGGGTATCTTCCTGGCTGTGTACATTTACGGCTTCAGTTCCACCACTCCGAGTGCTGTTGCATACGTGATGGGTAACCACATTGGAGGTTCCTTCAGTGTCACAGTGAATCGTGTGGGTGGCGTCGTGGCTGGAAGTGTGGTGCCGTCAGTTTTCCAGTTCTTCATCTCCCAGATTTGCAACCCGGAGTTCCTGAATGTGTTCCTATCCGACCTATTACTCTTCATTTGGGTCACTTTATCCATGTACGTCAAGTTCGTCGAGGGCTACAGTTCGTACGCTGGTGTGGTCTCGGCTTTCATCGCCGCTGGAGTTCTCCTTCGCCAATCCGACGTTTGCTACGCTAACGGGTCCGACAGTTCTTCGACGATCGCTATCAGTTCGTATTCCAGTCTAGCGCAGACTTCGGTGGGTCTGGTGCTGTTCATCGTGCTGGAAATGGCCATGTGTCCTGAAAGCGCCACCAGTTTACTTCGCAAGAACATCCAGCAGACTCTCAAGCTGCAACAAAAAACTTTCGGTATTTTATTCGGCCACCATCTTTCAAGTTCCGGGCAAATGAGTGATGAGACGATGGAAGAGGTTCGTGACATTCTACAAGTGCAGATCCCAGCCCAGCTTGTGGAGCAGCAGGCGTTACTGAAAGAAGCGGAAGCTGAGCCGCAGATGTGGCGTCCTGCGTTCTCGAAGCAGAAGTACGAGGCCGTGTTCGACAGCACCACCCGCTTGCTGAACAACAACAATTTACTATTCAAGCTCGTACGCTGGTACAATTACCGTGTCAAGCAGAACTTGGCACAGTCCAACTCGGTTGATATCCGCGACATGGGTACCGAGAGCGCACGTGTGTTTGATACAAACGGAGGGCGAACAACGCACACAAAGTGGCAAGAAGCGAGCAACCAGTTCTTGTCTGCTGTTGACGATACTTTCAACACGCTGCAGATGCTATTCGGTGAGTCGTTCTTGTACTCGGATCCGGACCAAACGGCCATTTTCATGCAGATGAAGGAAGCGTTCCGAGTCGCGGATAAGGACTGTAGTGGGGAGATCGATGCCGACGAAGTCGCGGTGATGCTGGAGACCATTTTCGCTCAGTCCGGTGCAGTGAAACAAGAAGAAATCACCAAATACGTCGCGGATTTCATGGAGATTGTAGACAAAGACTGCAGTGGTAAGGTGTCGTTCGAGGAATTCATGGCGGCGTTGGAAGATGGGCTGAAGCTGGAAGTGGAGGTGTATCATCGTCGCAAACCCAAGGCAGCATTGAAGCAGACACTGACGAGTATCCACGAAGACAGCCACGTTAGCTCTCGTGCCGCTCGAGCGAGCTGCAGTGTCACGTCTTCCAACAGCGCTGACATGACGAAAATTACGGGCAGTATGTTCGACACGAAGTCGCAAGGAGGTCGAGTGTTGAGTACGGTGTCATCAGCACAGAACACTCCGAAGAGAGCCACTGGGTACACGAAGAGAGCGTCGTCGTTGATCACGTCGCCCATTCGACGTAACCACGACGTGTTGAATGTCGAGGACTTTACGACGAGTGACATCGCTGCTCAAATGAAATCTGCTTATGTCGAGTGGCTCATGGAAGGCCACCGATTCAAGCGAGTGACTATGGAGGAGCTGCTCTTGCTTAATTGTCTGGTCAGTGGCGCTGAGGGTATTGCCAGGAACCTGACGCTTATGGAAGAGATTGTTGTTGCTTCATAGAGATGACTGTGCGTTGTGCAGACACAAGTGTTGTCTGCTTTGTGTGTAAAACAAAATACAATACTAATTTCAATCACATATTTGCCACAGTGTGTAGACCAACTCTGGCGTTCAATCCGACCCCAGTTCAGGGCGATACTATAAAGATGAAATTTCATGGCGACAGCAGAGAAGTGGAACGGAATTGGGAGTAGGCAAGGGTCTTTATAGAGTTGTTAGCTAGTGGCCAAGTCATAACAACGACCTCACGTGCAGTAGGTGGTTTGGTTTGCGCTCGTTTTGTTTTCATTACGGCAGTACGTGTTTGTCTCCACCTTTAGTAAATTTGGCTCAGGTGCGCAAGCTCGGCTTTAAATTGAGCAAGCTTCGTCTGAGAGTCCTCAAACCACGTTCTCGTCTTCGTGAACTTCACAAAAATACCCTGGTCTTCTCCAACTTCGGCTGTAAACAACACTCGTGCTATTTTTAAAACTCCTTAGTAGTGCCATACATCTTGATCCCTTTAAGTGTTAAGGATTATTCTGGACCTTGTAAAAACTCATAAAGATCGCTCATAGCTAAAGGCATTCTCCATGAGAACTCCTTGTCAGGCTTATCCAGTCTCTCAATCTCGCTTTCCAACCATTCCATTCGCTTCCCAGCGATCGCCTTAAGCACTCCAAACTGTTCACTCGCTTCATCATAGTCCTTAACATAGCGAGAAAACACCTCGACAAAATGCCCTAGCTCCTCTGGCTTTTTCTTTTGAATTTCAGTCGTGACTATGTCAAACTTTTGCTTATCACCGGATCGGACAGCATTCCACAAAACTTCAACAGCTTCACGAGATCGCAAGACGTAGCCCGTTTTGGCCATTACTGCACCGATCAAAGCATGTTGGGCTACTCCATCGTCCAAGCCAAGAAGCAGTAGTTCCGCCTCTGAGTCACCACGCTTTCCATATTCAACCATTTGACATGTCCGGTTGCCTAACACCGTCAGTCATTCTTCACCAATGACATCCCACGAGAATAAACGCGCGAGCTGGATCATAACTGGGATCAGCGTTGTGTTATCAGTCAGATTACCGAGTCGTGGGCAACACTTGGTAAGAAACAACTTGGTCAGCTCGAGATTGTTCGACTCCACTAGTAACTCGCAAAAAGAGCGACAAAATCTGACTGACGCCCTGGGAGTTGTCCACCGAGGACGGTCGAGCCCCCAGTTATACGCGGCAGATGCTGTATCGAGAAGTCTGCGAAGCTCAGTCGTATCAACCGGTCTACGAGATACTAATTCTTCGACTGCGAGCTCCGCAGAAATAAGTTTCGTCACATTATCCAAGTGCCCATCAGCAGGCCACGCAACAAGCGCGAGTCTCGAGTATTTCGTGCTTTTAATCGCCCCCTCGTTACCCGTGTAGACATCTTCAGGATCTCCGTACGACTGCCAGAGCTGGAGAAATGTGATTCAAGTCCAGGATTAAGGAAATTCAGTTTCTTCGACTGCATTTTGTCGTCCCAGTGACCCAGATCTTCCCCGCTCGCTGAATACCAGTGAAGGGCTTGCTTGCGATTGTACAGGCTCCAACCATCTTCATATAATCGAGTTTCGACCTTGACGACGAGTTTTGCAATGAAAAACTCAAGTTTCTTATCCGAAGAAACGAGGGGATTCGCTTCGCTAAGAACGCGAAATCGCGCACTGTCAACACCTTTCAATGCTCCAAATCCCAACTCTTTAATTCTTTTCTTCGTATACTCGTGCGATAGCAGCAAAGCGAAGGATTCATCTTCTGGCCCCATACTCAGAATCACGTTAGCCAGCTCGTCAATCATGGTCATATTGGAGTCTCGTTTCAGGTGCTGCATCACCGCTGGCAGACAAATCGAATACACCAAAGCAAGACGATATCCTGTTGTGACTTTCTCCAAAGCAAGTTCCGCGTCCGAGTAGTGCACCGCGTAGTGTGGGAAATAGGCCGCAGTACCGTCGCTCTTCCCGAAATCGTGACGGTGTTCTACTTGTCCATTTCAATACACAATCAAGTCACCGCCTTCGTGTGTACTCGGTGGCTGAACTACCAGCGTCGCAATCATACCGTCTTCTTTCTCGGTATCTTGGTGTTTCATGAAGTGGCCTCCTCCTCCGTAGACGAGCAGCTTGTCAACACGCAGTTCAGTGGAACACCCTTCTAACCCAGACGAGTTGCGATCGTCTCCGTCAGTTTCTCCATTCCTGCTTGCCACAACGGGTTCCTTAGCTCCAACTGATTCGGTTGTAGCTGGCAGCTCTTACGAACACTCTCATCCAACTTCGTGTCCATGTTGTGTCCGAAAGGGGATTTCTCACATTTCTTTCTCTGCGTGCTCAGGGGTCAATGGTAGTGGAACCATCCCCACATTTTTGACAGCTAGTCCAGGAATGACTGGGAGAGTATGGGCTAGACCACCGAACGAATATTATCCTGCATGCTCGTCAGCCGAGGCCAGAATTTCACTCATCTTGGCACACGCAGCTCTTGTTGGAGTGGGAACATCATTCGGTCCACCTTGGACACCAAAAGGCCACTTGCCGCCTTTGAAATCTCGTTGGAAATCCAACTCGGACATCTTGGCAACAAAAAAGAAAAAGTGAGGCAACAGGAAGGTGCGGGTGTGTAAGATTGAAAGTGATGATGTTCATTGGAGATTGTAACTTTAACGCTTTTTGGTTTTTGTGGTTTTTGTGTACTGGTAACGGTATCGACGATGTTGTCTTACGAACGCATACTTTGATGGGTACTTCCGAAGTACTACGTAAAACAAAAGTAGAATTCATTGCAACGGCGCTACCGTATTGATCACCTTCTTCCTTCACTAAACGAAGTCGCCGTCGCATCGAAAAAGCTGCCCACAGCTTTTTAGTGGTAGATTATTTTTCGGATCGTCTGCCGGTCTGGTCTAGTTTTCGGAACAAGGTTTTTTACGGTTTAGAAACGTAAAATTAGATTAATGTTTACTTCGGAAGCTATTAATGCTTAAAAGGGGTTGCCCTGTAAGGAGATTTGCTAGTTACACACACACCAACTAACCGCTCCACACGAGGGTTAGAGAGACCGTTTGCACCCGCAGCGAAGTGGAGGGCTGCAATGGTCGGCGCGTAGCCCGGCAGCAGATGTAGCGAAGAGAAGACACCAAAGACGAAGTAAGTATGTGATCAGAACGAGGTATATTGTGTAGTGAGCTCTGTGTGTTCTGCTTTGCTTTGTCACTTTCCACGTTTTCTCTGTACTCGTCTCACACGAACTCTGACAAACACCTAGTGAGGAAAAAAACCAACTGTCGGGAAAAACAACACAGGTGGTACTTAATGACGATGGAGGACCAGTAGTTCACAATAGCCCCACCTACAGGTTCTCACTTCGTTCATAAGCACTTAGCAGCAATCCCATAAATGACCGATGCTTCTCGAAAATCGCACGTGTTACCGGTTTGGTAAACATATCTGCCACGTTATCAGCACACGGTACTCGTAACACATCAATCTCATTCAGTTCAATCCGCTCTCGCACAAAATGATGTCTCACATCAATGAGTTTCGTTCTGCTGTGAAATTGTGGGTTCTTAGCCAACTTTTTCGCGCTCTCATTGTCAACGAACACGTCAGAAGGTTGTTGCTGCTTCATCTTCAGCTTTTCTAGTATTTGTGGAAGGTGTACAACTTCCTGTACCAACATACTCAGGGCCATATATTCCGCTTCCGTCGTATGTAACGCGACTGTTCTCTCTGTCTGGCTGCTCCATGAGATAATACTCCCACAAAATTGCGTAAGGTACCCAGCAACAGATTTACGATCATCAACTCTGTTGGCGAAGTCTGCATCTGAGTATGCCTGCAAATGGTGATCGAGATTCTGTGAAGTCCAGTTAATACCTCCCAAACGTAAACCCCAGTCCATAGTCTCTTTTAAGTAGCGTAGGCCACGTTTTGCCGCGCGCCAGTGCAAAATACCTGGGTTTTCTAGGTATTGACTGCACTGTTGAACGAGATATGCGAGATCAGGACGTGTACCAAGCATCAGGTACATCAAGCTGCCGATGACAGATCGATACCGCTTGTTCTGCATCAGTTCTTTCTCTTCTTGGGTAATTGGACACATAGATTTTGACAACTTCAAATCTGCAGTACTTGGTACTTTACACCCATTGCACTTGTCCACTTCGAACCGTTGTAGCACCTTTTCAGCATATCTCCGTTGACTTATGAATACAGTTCTCTCGTGTCGATTTCGTCTGATCTCTCAGCCAAGGATGTAGTGAATCGGTCCGAGA
Organism: Phytophthora tentaculata; assembly: GCA_033557915.1. Taxonomy (NCBI): domain Eukaryota; phylum Oomycota; class Peronosporomycetes; order Peronosporales; family Peronosporaceae; genus Phytophthora; species Phytophthora tentaculata. The sequence continues at coordinate 2,203,563 of JAUCEA010000009.1, forward strand.
TCCTTCATAACGAATCGTCCAAGCAACATCTCTTTCATTTGACGCATCATTGTCTTGTTAGGAGCGAAAAGAATGAGATCATCCACGTAGATGGAAATAAACACCAACCAGCCATCGATGGTCTTAACCGCAACACAGGTCTCACAGCTCAGCAGTGTAAAACCTTCACTCTCCAGAAAGGTTTTTAGCACCATGAACCACACTCTCGGGGCCTGTTTAAGACCATAGAGGCTCTTTTTCAGCAAGCAAACCCAATCTTCTTTTCCATCCACAACATAGCCCTCGGGTTGCTCCATGAATACCTCCACATCGATGTCACCGTTTAAGAATGCAGTGGTAACATCCATTTGGTCAACTTCATTGTCCCATATCGCTGCTTGCGTCAGCAAGACGCGCAATGTCTCCAGACGAACTACTGCCGAAAAGACTTCTAGATAATCAATACCATATATCTGCATGAATCCCTTCACCACGAGTCTGGCTTTAACCTCTCAATCTCACCGTTGGCCAAGTATTTGACTCGAAAGATCCAGCGATTCTGCAGCACCTTCACGTTTGCTGTCCTTTTCACCAGTATCCATGTGCCGTTCTTCATTAAGGCATTATGCTCAGCGTCCGTAGCTCTTCTCCACTGCATTGCATGCTCGCTTGTCATGGCTTCACCAAATGTGTCAGGCTCCACGACGACAATCGCAGTTAAGCAGGAAAAACCATCCCACCAAGCTAGGGCTGTCTCCTTTGCCATGGCTTTCTGCAGTTCTTTTCTAGCTTCTTTCCACTCAACAGATGCCGAGCACACTGAATTGTCAGCGTTCATTTCCGGGTTCGTCTCAGTGTATGCAACGTGGATGAAATCGCCCAACCATCGAGGGGTTTTTGATGCACGTCCACTCCGTGTTACTGGATGGACCTGTGTACATTTACTTCCCGAGTCCATATCTCCTCTAGATGTCTTCAGGACAGAAGCTGTTAAGCGTTCTGCCATCTGTTCACCTTGAGAATCAGGATCCTCTGATCCCGTGGTCGTTATCTCACTAGGATGTGAAATCAGAGGGGGAGCCCTCGTATTAGTTGTTGTACGCCCACTTGCTAGTTCCTTGTCACTTTCATTTTCATCAGTATGAGACTCCTGATGCACAGCCGGTGTCAAACACCGCCCACTGTGCTGTCCTTCAGAACTCGTCGTGACCGGCTTGGCAAGACGCATTGTCTTCTTCTGAGGACCTTTCTCCTCTACGTCACCATGCACTGACCGCTTATTGCGTCCTCCTTCGTCAAAGTGCACAGTTCGTACACGCCGATCCATGGTAGCCCCACCACTTTGGACGTTTTCATCGTTCTCGACGTCAGTCCTACTACTGTGAGACTCACTCGCATTCTGTTCCTCACTTTGTACCGATTCCAGAATCGACGGAATCTTCTCCATCGTTGCATCATCAACACCCAAGTAGTCTCTCGTCGATGCTTGTGAGGATGATGTAGACTCACCACTACCATGAAGTCTACCTGCCTTCTCTTCACAGAAGACAGCGGTATGGCTATAGAACGCGTTTCCAGTTCTACTATCAAGTAGACGATAGCCACGGTAATCACTCGAGTATCCGACAAGTAATGCCTCTCGAGCTTTTGCATCCATTTTCCTTCTCTCCACCTTATCGATATACGCCAGCACAGCACATCCAAATGTGCGTAATCGATAGTAGGCTGGCATCTCTCGATACCATATAGAATACGGTACCTCCATGTCTCTCGTAGAGTTGGGGACAATGTTCACACAGTAGACCGCAGTAACCGCAGCCTCAGCCCACAATTGCTGTGGTAACTTGAAATGCACCAACAGACATCTCATCCTCTCAGTCACGGTACGAATCATTCGCTCAGCGACGCCATTTTGTTCTGGCGTATGTTTCACGCTAAAGGAACAATCCATGTCGTACTTAGTCGCACACATCTTACCCAGCTTTGTGAGCTCCAGTGCATTGTCACTTCGCAGTTTCTTCATTCGCACATTAAGATGGGTCTTCACATGCTCATAGTACAGCATGAACTTCTCGTAGATTTCTGCACGCGACTGCAAGAAAACAAAGTCGTATAACGACTTGCTTCATCCACAAAAACAGCGAAGTAGCGTTTTCCTGAGTAAGACTCCACTGCATACGGCCCCCAGATATCAAGATGGGTGAACTCTCCTACGAGCCATTCACGTGTCGGCTTGCCACTCTTCGAGCGAAAACTCCGACGAGTCATCTTGCCCTTCACGCAAGATTCACAAGAAAAGTTATCTGGAAGCCGCAATTCTTCATGTACTGTAGGCCACTGGGTGTGTCGAGGATGGCCAAGTCGGACGTGCCATCGATCGATGCTCTCGTTCCCTGTTGACACCATCACCATTGCCATCTCATCCGGACTCTTCAGCTCGATCTGGTACAAACTCGTCTGATCAACTGTTGAAGTAGTCGTAGCAGACTGTACAAACACATTTGCATACTGCTCATCGTCAAAGTGTATTTGTACCCGATCGTTGGTTGGAAGTGACTTGCTTGCTTGTTTACGGACGGAAAAGAGGCTACACTGCAAGTCGGGCACGTAGCGTACATCGTGCATAAGCAGCGATCGTCTTCCTTGATTTGTCTCTAGCTCCTTCTTAACTGTGCCAACTCCAACCAGTTCTTGCCACCAACACGTACTAACCACTGACAGACGTAAATGAGATAAAGTCACACCGTTGTTTGTGAGATGACTTGTCGCTCCCGAATCCAACTACCATCGGTTGTGAGCAAGCTCCACAATTTCTTTGTGCAACATCGGAAAACCACAATCAACAGCTACGTATGCATTATCATCGCTCTGATTTCCACTGAAATGACGTTTCTCACTAGTGTCAGTAGTCTTGCCATATCCCCCACTGTTCAACTTTCCGTGCTTTGGCTGCTGGCCCGAAGCACCATCACTTGGTGGTCGCTTACCAAGATGTGGACAGTCACAAACATGATGTTCTTCTTCACCACAATGATAGCAACAACCCTTACCACCGCTGCTGCTTTGGCCACCACGGCCACGCCCGGCTCCGCGGCCTCCACCACGTCCAGCACCTTGGCTCCCCCACCAAATCCACGTCCTCTACCAGGACTATGGCCACGTCCACGGCCACGACCTCGGCCTCAACCACGACCTCGACCTCGACCTCGACCACGGCCATTTCCACTGAAGAACGCCTTCTCTTCTTTCTCGTCGTCTTTCTCCAGCTTGCGACCTTGTCGACGGTCGTAGGCGAGCTGCAGAGCATGCTCCAGTGGGTCATAATTAGGAGGATCACTCACCGAACGTGGTATATGACTTGCCAGAAAGGTCTCCACAACATTATCATACTCAGGAGTGAGTGTGCCTATCAGCACTGGGCTGCTTGCAAAACATTCAATTTCCTTGTAAGATTCGCCTCCATCGCGTCCGCTTGGACAGCTAATAAACAATTTTCGGTATCGTTCTAATAATACCTACTCCGGGAGTACAAATAGCACCATAAATTAAAGTAGGAGACATATCAAAGGGTAATCATGAATCAGTTAAAAAGGTCTGGCTCGATTTGGTCCCCAAAATGTGTGGTTCAGTTACCATTTAGACAGTTTTGCATCATTTAAGCAGCATGCATAGTTTATCCAAGTGATCATTTTGGTTCCCTCACCATCTGTATCAAATAAAACTCGTGTTGCAGATAGAGAGGTTCAGTTAAACAGGTTTGACTGTACACGGGTATTACCCATCAGTTATAATTTCAGAACTAGTAAAAGTTAGTGTGAGTTTAGTAAAATTTAGTTGCCTTAGTGGGCAGTTTGTCGTATGGTCAGGTTCTAGGGTCGGGGCTTAATTAGTGCAAGTAATTTACGAATAACCCTGACCCGGTGAATAGACCGGACCCGCAGACGAACCGAAAAAAAAGGTAAATCTTTTTAGCCGTAGTTGTTGTCGCTCGACGGGTAGCTTCCGAAGCTTTGGTTGCCACCGGACGTGCCCATGCCGCTTGAGCTGCCAGCGTGGCTCGCGCTTGCATGCATTCCACGAGATCCGTGAGCACCTCCGCCCATGTCTCCCGTCTCGTCATCGCCGATGGTGGCTCCGGTGACCCTGCGCGAATAGCCTGAATAGTTCCCTCCTTTTTCGTCGTCAACTTCTGTATGGTGCGAGTGCTTCTTGGAATCCCTGTCATCGTCTCAGCTCGTGCTTGAGTAGCTAGACTTGCCACGGCCCGTGTTATCGCTCGACCCCTTTGAATAGCGGGTGGGTCCTCCATGACGAGAAGCATAGGACGTCGACGTGTTAGGGTCATTTTGTTGACGATCATCCCAGTCATCTCGCGAGGCACCCGTGTCACGCGAGTAACTCTTGGACCCGACGTCAGGCTCACCACTAGCATCCGACGAGCGGTACGCCGTGCTGGTGTTTGGACTGGTGCCGAAGCGGTCGTCGTTGTTGTCCCCCTTGTCTTTGATCTTGCCGATCATCCCGCGAACAGCTTCCATCTTAGCGACGTGGAGCTGAATTCCGTTGTGAACCGCAAAGATCATTCTCTGACGCTCGTTGTGTTACCCGAGACAAGAGCTAAACTGCGCATTTCCACTTAAGTTGACAAGCGGGTCATCACAAGTAGTAGATGGATACTAAGAAGCATGAAGCACAAAGTGACTGAAGTGGTTTATTCTCTCTTAGTCAAAGCACGAGCCACTGATGATCGGGTCAATCCAGCTTCGAGCACTCGACACTCTAGAGTTAATACCAGGGTAAAAGGGTCCTTGTCCGCAGGCGTTGTTTTTGCTCCAGCCGACCACACCAACGAGTACGTCTTGTCCAGTACCGGCAGATTCAATCACCAGCGGTCCTCCAGTGTCCCCACCGCAGGCTCCCTCGCTGATCACGCCCTTAACACACACCATCGTGTTGTCGATTGCAGCCAACTGTTCGCATTCCTTGTCACTAATGAAAGGCACGTCGACGCTGCGGAGCTCCTTGGACATTGCGCCGTTCTCGCCAGTCAATCCCCATCCGATCGCCGTAGCTGTAGCCCCCTCTTCAAAGTCGGAATCGTCAGCTGCAGCGAGTTTCACGGGCTTGTACGAGCTTGCGATCTCCAACTCTAACAGCGCGAAATCATTGCTAAAGTCGCTACTGACCGAGAAATTCGGGTGGTTCATGACCGACAAAACCTTGATCTGCTCTCCATCTTTAGCTCCGCTGAGGTAGTGAGACCCAATTGACGCCCAGCGGATGTTTTTAGCGGTGCACTGTGAAGAGGTGAGCACGTGTATGGGGCTGACAAGCGATCCGCCACAGAAACTCTCGCCGTCCGCGGTGTTACGGAGACCGACAGAGTAAGTCTTCGCTTTAGCCTTGACGACTGAGCCACCGAGAATAAGTTTGCGCTGAATGTCGGCGTGAGAGGCATCAGTCGGACTGGAAGCCAACGCTAAAGCTATCGTTGCAGCGGCGAGAGTGGCCTTCATGATTAATTAACTGGTCGAGTCTGGAAATGAACCGGAGCGACGCGAGATTCGGAGTGATTTGTTGAGCGACGGCAGTGCCATCTCTGATTCCGGTTCCCGCGGCACTGGAATCAGAATGGCTTGAAGAACGCACGCTCTTCGAGATCTGCCTCCTTGGTACAAGTACGCTGCTGCATTTCAGCAGGAAAAAGCTGCCGCACTGTTGTTATTTATTTAGGAGCGGCCACAGCACGGCATCTTCTTTTTTCGTCTTAAAAGCCCATTAAGGCCCTTAGAGTTAACGTGCAAATCGATTCTTTTCATTTCCAACTGTGAGATTCTTACCACCACCTTTCTCAGCGTACTGGGGCATACTTGAGCAGCTCAGTTTTCTTCTTCTTGGTAAGCATCAGCGCGCTTGCGAGCTCTGTTAACGTTATTGCTAAAGCTGTGTCGGGGGTCTCAGAAAATGATCCGAAGACCAGATCCCACGTCGACAAACGTCAAGCTTGGTGGAATTCTTGGCCTCGATGATAAACGTTCTGGAGAATATTTATTCGGTGGTCTACCCGACTACCTTCCAAGTACTCCTAAGATATTCGTCAACGAGATTGGGGCGATTCCACTGCCGCTCGCACCTGAGCACGCGAAGAAGTTGATACACCTCAGCCTTGTACATTGATAAGTACCAGAACATCGGTGTCAACACGAATGATCCGAAAGCGCAATTGAACGTTAATAGCTCGAATGGTAACTGCGTACAGCTTACTTAAAACAGCAGTGAAACGAGCAATGCGCATCTTGGCGTGTCCTCAGATGGTAAATTGTAGCTCGCAGCGGGCGGAGGCGAGGATAGTGTGGGCGCTGGTTCTAGTTTGAACGTCAAGGGCCATAATGGAACGTCCACTGGTTTAATGCTGAACAACCAACTAGTACGTTCTTCAGCGGATCAACTTAACTTTAACGTTGTTGTTCCAGGCATGGCCGCTCCTTCGAAGACTGTTGTACTTAACTCGGAAATGTGTCTGGTATCGCCCATCTTTCGGCAGAGCAACTCACTGGTACGTTAACCACGGCAGCACAGCCGCACATCGAGTCCGTGTCAAAGCTAGATATTGAAGGCCACGTGAGTGGTGTGGATGGTTTGCATCTTGCCGGCACTTTAGTCACAGCTATTGCAGAGGAACTTAATTACCTCCTGGCGTCACTGCGGCGAAAAAAGCCCTTGTGGTGGATGGAGACCGCAGCATCGCCAATCTTAACGCAGTCAAAGCCGCAGAACTTACAGGTACATTGAAGACGAGTGCTCAGACGTTTGTGACTTCCGTGGGTACGCTAGAGACACTCGATTTGGCTGGCCCACTGACAGGACTGACGGATTTGTCTATCAATACGACGGAAAGTGGACGCACTCAACAGCGATGTGGGCAATGTGCACGAATGTATTACGATGCAGTTACTAATCAGGACCACTATGTCGACATACTCGTGAATAGTGCTGGTCATCTACAACTCACCAGTTCTGGTGAAAACGTAGACATCACCACGCATAATGGTGGCTCGGTCGGACTAAAACTCGGTGGCGTACTTGTTACCGCTACTGCAGAGCAAATTAACTACCTCCAGGGAACGAGCACTGGCAGCGCAACTAGCGGAAAAAGCTCTTTTTGTAGATGGCAACCGTAATAGTGGCAATATTGCTACACTCACTGCAGATAAACTAAGTGGAACTGTACTCACTGCAACGCAGCCTAACATCGCCTCTGTGAGCGTGTTGGATGTTTCCACACATAATGCCGCCAGTGTTGGTCTCAAGCTCGGTGGAACGCTTGTTACTGCTTCGACGGCTGAAATAAACTACCTCGATACGAATGTGCAAGGCACTGCAGAACCATCCAAAGCCCTCATTACAGATGCCAATACCAGCATTGCTGGACTCAATGAAGTCAAAGCGACAAAACTTACAGGTAAGGTTCAGATACCTGAACAAGAGCTCATTACTACAGTTGGTCGATTAACTGCACTCTCTGTTGCTGGAGATGTGACTGTCGGCAGTACGGTCATCTCCGAGACGGATATTGCCAAGGTTGATGCTGTGGTTAATGGCACTGCCGCTGCCAACAAAGTGTTAGTCACAGATGACAACATAAACATTTCCAACATCAACTCGTTACAGGCAAACGAGTTGTCGGGCGTGTTACAGACGAATGTCCAACCATTGCTTGAATCTGTACAAACGCTTGATATCGCGGCGCATGACGGAATCACGAAAGGGCTTCGCCTCGGTGGTGAGCTGGTCACAGTCACTGCTGCAAAGCTTAACAGTATCTTTAGCGGAAGTGGCGGTACCTTTGATAACCTCACTGTGAGTGGATCGGTAACACTGACTAACGCCGATGGTTCCAGCAAAGGGTTGATTTTGGGCAACAAGCTCGTCACATCATCCGCCGACGAACTGAACTACGTAAATGGTGTCACGCCAGGCACTGCAAAAGCTGGCAAAACACTCGTACTGAATCACGCAAAGGCAGTGACGGGCCTTAACACACTGCTGTCGTCTATCACCCAACAGCGCGCTTCATTCGCTACATCTCCGACATTGAAGATGACGATCGCAATAGGTGTGAGCAACTACAATGCCACTCAAACGTATGTAGTTATGTTGGATGGGCTTTCAGGGTACCGTGCAACGAATGGATCGTTCTCCACGATCACAGGAGCAAATTACGGTATTGCTATCATATGGCAGACTGAACTAAGTCGGTTCATCTACCACTACTTGTTAGGTAATGCTTATATATCAAAGTACACTCTGTATTACGTGACGCTACAGACGGCGTTACGTGGACAATTCCAGCTAGCTGTGGGATTGACATCTACAAGGGAACCACCATCGCGTATGTCAAGGCTTCTGGCCACTATGTGTTCTTCTCCTCGAATTTGTTTTACTACTCAACCAATGCGGTTTCGTGGTCTCCTGTGACTTTATCAACCGCGCTCACGACCACTGCCACACAGTCGGTTGATTCTGTTCAAGTCATGAAGAACCGAGTGATGCACAGAATCGTCACTGGCAACTCGAACGCTAATATGGTGGAATGGAATGGAACTACATGGACAGCAAACACACTAGACGTAGGATCCTTTCCTGTCGTCCGAGCGTTCTCCGATGCAGAGGATCGTTTGTACATGATTCCACAATATGCAGTGGCACCATCTACACCGACTGTCACTGGTACTCTTACTGTAAAGTATATTGAGAATTTTACCACTTTGACAGTAGCTCAACTGACAGCCGCGATTCAATCTGTCGTATTCACCAATGTTCCAACGCTGGATAAATGTGCCATGGTTTACTTGTCGGACTATGATATCGTCATTGCAGGTGGCAAGTCCAGCGTGGCAGATAGCACATATTGGGCGACTCATGCCGTCTAATGCGCATCAAGAACAAACAAATTGTACATGATTTTACGGATGGTACGATTGAATCAGGTAAAACGTATAAGGTGTTCAACGGAGAAACCTTCCCAGCCATTATCACTGACTGTAATGGTCAGTTGGTGGTTCCTGGGCTCGACCAAAACGTTACTGTCTCCGCGATAACCATTACGGGCAGTCCATATTCGGGGAATGGAATTATTTTTTGGCGGAGTTACCGTAAACGAGGCCGAATTCGGTGTGCTAGACTCCGCTATTCCTGGATCTGCTACGCCATTTAAAGCGATTGTCGCTGACACCAACAAAAGTATCTCAGATCTCAATGCGATTAACGCCAACACGGCTGTCTTTTCGACCGCGACTCTGTCAGCACACAATGGTTCGGCGACAGGATTGACACTGGGCTCCACACTTGTGAGGGCTACCGGCACAGAGATAAATTATCTTTCAGGGGTTACTCCTGGCACTGCGATAAGCAAAGCCCTTGTTATGGATGCAAACAACGTTATCAGTGGTATCACCACTGTTGTATCTTCTGTCTTGAGGACAACAAATAACGGAGCCGTGCAAATCGGAACAGGTGGTTCGTTGACTATTGGTAACACAACTATTTCAGAGGCAAACATTACTACGATTGCAAGCACTGGAGGAGTAGCATTGGAAAGTAAAGCACTAGTCGTAGATGCCAATAAAAACATATCGAGTATCAATACACTCAATGCAACCACTGTCAACGCTACTACAGTAGGTGTGCAGAGCACATACCCAGCGAATCGATTTTCCTCGTGGACCAACATCACTCAGTCGACAACTACCGATCAGTGTATGGGTGTAGTCTACTCGGCTGAAAAAGGTATCTACATTGCTAGTGTCCAAGCACCAGCGAGCAATCGATATTACTATTCGACAGACGGTCTGACTTGGCAGGCCAAAACGCTTCCGCAGGCTTCACAGTGGAGCGATTGTATTTGGATGCCGTCACCAGTAAGTCTCTTTGTGATGATCGGCCGGTTTCAAACCACATATTGGTCAGCGAATGGTATTGACTGGACGCAAGGTGGAAACATTGTCGATGGTATACACCGATCTCGATACGTTCCAGGCATAGGTGCTGCTGGTACGATCGTCTGCATTGGTTATGGTTCCACTAGTGGTTCATACAGCTCGGATGGTAAAACGTGGAGCTCATTCACGGTTAATACTGCTGCCAATGATTACTGAAACAAACCTTGTATGCTGAATGGAGATCGATTGTGTGTGTGGCCGATTGGAGCCACCACTGTCTGCTACAGTACCAGCACAAGTGGATCGTGGCAAAATCTATCATTCACATTCTCGCTAAGTGGCCTTGGCAGTGGTGGCCCTCTTCGTGCCATGGCTTACTCTGCTAAGCTCGACCGCGCAGTCGCCTTGCAGAGCGGTTCATGTGCCTACAAGGACAACCCTACGCCAGCGAATATCTCAACAGGCTGGTCATATGGCACGCTTCCAGTCAATGATACGTGGATGGAGTGTGTTTGGATTGCAGAGTTGAACGCCTTTATAGCTTTTAGCAATAGCAGTCCATGCAAAATGGTTACCTCCAATGACGGAATCACCTGGAGTCAAATGACTATCACGCCTACAACAAGTCAAGTGATGTGTACTGCCTGGAACCCTACGACGAAGCGCCTAGTTGTAGTGGGCTACGGAGGCGGCATCATCGGTAGTGCAGTAGCTGACGTTGATCCATCTAGTGGCTCACTTGTCTTTGGTTCCACTACGCTAAAAGAGAATCACGTAAGTCCTCTGTTTGGTGCCACAGCGGGCGTGGCTGTAGCTAGCAAGGCATTACTTGTTGATGCGAATCGCAGTGTAAACAACATTAACGAATTATACGCAACGAAACTTACTGGCCAGATCCAAAGCCCAGTACAAACACTAATCACGAGGGTTGGTACACTCAGTGCACTCACAGTGGCTGGTGATGTGACAGTTGGTGCTACGGTGATCTCAGAGGCCGGCATCATGAAGATTGACAATGTAACGAATGGTCATGCCTCGCCTAATAAAGACTTTAGTGGTTGATGCCAATTACGACATCACAGACATCAACGAGCTCACTGCATTGAAACTGACTGGCGAGATTCAAACACCGCATCAACCACAAATCACATCTTTGGGAGCGCTCGATTCCCTCATCGTACAAGGAGATCTCGAGTGTAATGGCAACCTTGTAGTCGGAGGAACTATCATCTCTGAAAGCGAGATCGTACATCTCGATGGTGCAATTCCTGGAACGGCCGAATCACTCAAGGCCATGATTACCAATTCTTCCAACAGCATTGATGGTCTGAACGAATTGAGTGCTGTAAAACTCACGGGCGAAATCCAAACTGCGGCCCAACCGCTAATCACTAGTGTAACCACCTTAGACATCACAAGACATAATGCAAGCACCACGGGACTCAAGCTTGATGGCGACTTACTAAAAGCCTCGGCTGATCAGTTGAATAAGCTTGCATTTGGTGGAGCCCATCTTTCATCGACACGATAGTTAGCAATATGTTAACGCTTAGTGGAGCCAATGGTTCGGATGCTGGACTTGTCCTCGGCAATATACTAGTAACTTCTTCTGCCATTGATCTGAATCGCCTTGATGAAGTGATTCCTGGCACTGTATCAAAGAACAAAGCTGTTGTTGTTGACGAAAATGCTGACGTTCTAGGCTTCCGTCACGTCACGGTACGAACGCTAACTGCCGGCACGCTGTCGTCGGATAGTGGCAGTATCAACAATGTACTATCGTTGGCAACGGCATTTGACGGTATTGCTACACAAGGTCTTGGCGTATCGACGGAGATTGCGATCCAAGACAAAGACAGTCAACTCATCACGTCTGGTCGTATCATAAGTAAAATCATGACACTTGACCATAACGCCGAATCCACTTCGATGGCATTTTCCACTCTTCGGGAAGGTGCCACTCTAACGCAGTTGACGCTTACGGAGGACGGAGGCACATGCATCAACGCCAATACGAGCTCGGCTGTCGATGTACATTACTTTAAGGGTAAGGGAGACCATTCCACTGAAGCTCCGGTTGCTGGAGATTCCATTAACCTGACTCTATACGGTCCGAACGCGGACCACACCCGCGAAGTACAATGGAGCCGCATTAGTGCATACTACGACGAGACTGCAGCCAACGCTAGTGGACTCAAGTTGTATGGTATGTTCGATGGTTCTCCTGTATCCCTTGCCACGTTTGAACCGACTCCAATTGGTACGAATGGTGCCGTACTTCGTGTGAACAAGACATACTTGAATTACATCAATGTGGTCAATCGACTCGAAGGTCAAAACAATGCTGTGGTTAGTCTTACCACGGACACGGACAAAGCATTGTTGACTTTGTCTAGCACGAATGCTAGTACTGGTCACGGTTGTTCTCTGCGATATACAGGCGTCAGTTCAACATCCGATGTAATGGATGTAGTGAGTTTGAGCAGCAAGCTGGACAACAATACTACTGGCTCTGTTTCGTCTTCTTTCACAGTAAAGACCCTTTTCACCGGCGTACAGTACATTCCATTTGCTATTCTAGCCACAGGTGGCGTAGGTATCACAGCTCCAACTAGAACATCAACCACACTCACACTGAATTCGAATTTAAGCATCAATGACACAACCAATACCACGATCGCGATTACTGGATCTGCAGGATTCGTGGCAAAACTCAACACGACACTAATTTCGGGTGACTCAAGTGCCAGTAAACTCAGCTTCACGGTCCACAACGGTTCCAGTGTCGATAGTTTAGCACTGTCCCTGGAAGGAGGTGCTGATGGTGGAAAGCTTACTGACATTAACTCTGTGGTGGTTGGCACATCCATAACGATTGGTGCGATCACGTTGACAGAAGCCACTGTAGAACCGATAAACTGGCGCAACGGAGACACCATGCCGGACTACGGTTACATCGCACAGGATGTACTGAAATTGGGTTTTCTTGGACTTCGTGTCGGTGACAGATTCTCCTGGTTTGGATGGATGTGTTGATGAAGATGGTTTCGTGAATCCAGCAAACGCCAAATTCGTTTTCAGTCCAGGCAAAGTGGTACCGCTACTCGCACTAAGCCAACGCGAAATCTTCAAGGAACTGAAGGAAAAAGACGGCAAGATCAAGCATCTCGAGAGCATTGCTACGTCCCAGTCAAAGAAACTGGAGCATCTCGAAAAGCAGCTAACACAATACGAAGCAAGACTCGTTGCGCTGGAAGAACTAATGCGTGCATAAGGTTCATATGTTCTTTTCATCAGATATTGACCAATCAGTGTCGTCTGTATAGCAACCCAGTACCATCCGTATAACAGAATCGTCTCGCGCTCAGTACTCGCGCTTCACTTCCTTCGTGCACCAAGTGCATTAGCGGAGGTATTCCTCACCATGAGTCACAAGATGAAGCTGTCTGATGACCTCTGTCCTAACCCATCCTTCCGCCTCACCCTCAACTCCAGCGTCGAGACGTTCATCAGGTTCCTGAATCTCCACTTGACAATCGAAGCCAACCATCGCGATCTCTGTCGGTTTTCTCGAGGCGATAAAGATGCAGGGGCAGAATTTAAGAGCTTGCAAGAGAAGGTGTTTCACATAGACAAGCAAAAAAATACTACAAACGATTGTATTAAAATGTTACTTGGCATGAACGATGAATCAACCGATGTCGAAATCAGAGAAAAGGTTCGGCAACTAATCACGAAGCGAAAGGAACTCATGAAACTCAAGGCTGAGACGATGGAAAAAGCTCGAATTGTGATTTTGGAGTACAAGGCTGTGATGGAATTGGAGAATAAGATCGTTCGTGATCACGAGCGGGAGGCTAAACGACCTCGCGAGTGGAAAACCATAGTTCGGGAGCAGTGGGATCAGGCTCGATACCGCGATATGTATCTCAAAATCACTGGTGGCAACAAGGGTATTCTCATTGTCCAGCCATTTCGTGAAATCTGGACTGGCAAAAGAGACACAGAAGAAGCCACGGAACTCGTTTTTCAGCCTGACTTTGAGGACCGCATATACATGGATCCAACAAGTTTCATCTATCTGTATCCAGATGTGGTTCCATACCTAAATTGCTTGATTCGCTCGAGGTTAGCATCAGAACACGATGATCGGGTTGAATTCGCTGATATCAAACCAGTCCCCAGCACCACAGCGCTGGAACAAAGTGTAGTTTACTCTCACGCGCTTGTGAAGCAGAGTCGAGTGAAGTACGAGTATTTTGTCGGCGACGACGCCATGGTGACCAAAGCGATAGGTGACAACGACATTGTTTTCTATGAACGATTGGAGACGATCGATCCATCGTACCTGTCGCGGACTCACGATCAAATGGCGGAAGTACTGCATCACGAGAAGAAGCGTATGGTCACATACTGCGACAGAGTGTTCAACTACAAACCAAAAGCAAAGACTAACTTCGAGTCGATTGTTCGCATCTACAAAACCGCACACAATGCACATGCATAAATGATGATTTTGACTCGCGTTGTGTAGTTCACTTGCTCAACCTTAAGTTTGAGCAGCTCCAAGTGGCAAAAAACATTCAAACGCACCCGAAGTCCTTTTTTACTTAAGAGTGATCCATTCATCTACCTTTGTGTACTTCAAACACAGGTTTCTGTGTGTGGATCTTTGTGCCCACACCCATGGCCTGAATCTCGTTGAGGAAAAGCTGGCTTGTGTGAGATGTCTAGATTTTGGCGATGTTGGCCAAGTCCCCGCAGTTTTTACAACGGAACAACTTCAACTCCTCATTTGCCACTACCGCACGTAAAAAACAGGTTTGGCAAATGTATGCATCAGCGCCATCTGAGTGTTCGCGTGTTTTCTCCGTGAGAAAGTTTACAGACGCAACACTCATGCAGACAGTCTCCATGCTGCCCAACTTTAATGCACCGTTAACCTTGCGTCCATGCAGCGGCTGGCGAGTGAGTGCACCCGTGGGCGAAATGCTATTTGCATAGACCGTATCGACGACATATTTCTGCAGTGTTTGGTAGTACAATGGGGCCAAGAAGATTTCGACGTCCATGAACTGTCCTGTCATGCCATTGTAGAGACGTTCCGTCCCGTTCTTATTGAACCCGTACGTTTCCAGCAGCCTACCAATGTCATCCGTATCCATTTTTCTGAACATGGTAGCGTCAATTTGTACTCCTGTCACAGCAGCAACCTTCGCACACATTCCTTCGATGATGTCACCCGCAGTCATTCGAGTGACTAACGAGAGTGTATTGAAGACAATGCTCGGACGAACGCCGTCTTTGGTAAATGGCATATCCGTTTCGTCGTGTAGGAATCCCACCACACCCTTCTGACCGCTGCGAGAACTATTTCCTGTCCAATGGACCTTCCCGTTCAGTCGAGTAAGAAAAATCCCTGAGCTCACAATGGGGCAGAATACATCTCCATGGTATTCGACGATCTTGGCATGTTTCGCGGAGATGAATGGTGTATGTTTTCGGACGAGCGTAGCTCTGGTCAATTGATATCCCTCTTCCGCTACAGGCGAAACATACGAGTGAAGCTGTACAGTCAAACCGGCGTGGACTGCTAAGTGTTGAATGTTGTCTGCAAGTGTCGTATTTGTCAGGAGTAGTGACTGACTTTGATCAAACATCGCTTCAACTAATATACATGCTTGTCGGCTAGTTAGACGCCGCAGAATATACTGAGGAATGTGGCGATTTTCAAAGTCACCCATGGCTCGTAAAGAAGCTAAAATCCTCTCCCCAGCATGAACGATAATGAACGTTTGGTCATCATGGCGAAACTTGTACTGCAATAGTAGCCGCGACAATACACACCTGAGCTTTTTCTCCACATCACTCGGAACCATACCGAAAAATATTTCATCACCAACAATACATCCAAAAATCGAGTACATACCAACAAATTGCAGCCATTCGCTCAAAGGCACTGTGTTCCCCTTGGGCATCCTTAGATAACAAATGGGGGAATCGCTTGTAAAGCTTGTCTTAGTACAGACATAATAAGACTTTCCAATCAAGTCTCGAGCTGTCTTCAAAGTGAATAATCCAGATTCTTTATATTCACATACATCTTGTGTTCCAGCGTGACCTCGCACTCCATGTGCGGCGAGTTCACTTTGTAAATCGGTCCATAATGGTGGAACCGCATCATTGCACTTGGTTTTTCGTACTTAATGCGTCCGTTCGCGCCATGTATCGCTATCTCGTGGTTGACGTTTACATCTTCGATGAAGATCCAGCCATCAGGAGTAAGTACTTCGTGCCTATCAGTCAGACAGAACTTGCATCCACTTTCTGTCGATCTGAACGTCTTGAATACAATCTTAATGAGCTCACGGTCGTCGTAATTGGGCGATTGAAACACGCGCCAAACGTATGCAGGTTCCTTTTTTCGGTACACCATGCTGCGGTCTGTGTGACGAGAAGAGAGTAAAAGACTTTGACGAGAGGAGAGTGAAGGAGGTCATCTATTTGAAAACCACGCTTTCAGTGCTTACTCGCTTTAACGTTAACTTAATCAAATACAAAAGCGCTACCAGCCCAACTTTTTAGAAAGTGGTCGTTCGAAAAGAACCTCTATTTGTATTATCAGCTAACCATAGACGAGTTTTTTCTGGAGTACTGCGTTCGAATTTCCCAGATACGTAGAACACAGCGAGGTGATAGAGCTCTCCGCCTATTGTGATCTCATTTGGGTAGCGTAGTAGATTGTGCTTCAAATCTTGGCTACTTGAAACACACTTCTTAGCCATACATTCGCCGGTACGCTTTGTACAACTTGTAGAGACTCTTCGGTATATGCTCTTTGAAGTCGGCCTTGAGATATACAGCGTCTTTCTATTTTCCGAACATCTCGAAGCGGAAAACTGCATCAGTCTTCATCCTCTGCAGCGTCAACGCGGCGAGCAAGTTCTCACCTGCTCTCTCTTCCTCGCCGTGTTTGGGAAGCTTGCCTTCGTCATCCGTCCTTTGGTGGCTTCGAAGAAATCTCTTATCCTCGCCAGCGAGGACATGCGAGGAGTGAACAACGTTTAGTTCGGCACACTGATATGATCGGCCTTTGACACTGCCGTGCCACTTGCTAGGAAGGCGACCGCAAGAACCACACAGGTCGTGTTAAAGAGACGCATGTCTGGATGTTGGTTGTTGGTCTTGAAGATTGAAAGAGGAATTGCGGAATGAGCATGCAGCAGTTGTACGTCGCCCTCTCGAGTAGCTGAAATGAAGCGACAAGCTAATGATTGCTCTTTTATACTACTATTTTAAGTACATACGATTCAGGACCTGGGGTCCTATGGATACTATCCTAATAGCGATCCTGCATCATTTCCCAGCGAACAGCCGAGATGGGGATACCAGAGGCTCCACACCCAGCTACAACAGCAATAACAACACGATAATATTGAAGAGTCATCCAGGTGGTAGAGCATCCGAGATAGGTCTTACTTGTCCACGGAACTGCGACAAGTATCTTGTGTACTATCGTACATGTGTTAACGTCTGCGTCATTAGTAATTGGGACAAGTTGTTCAGAGCATCCGTTGAACGGTGATAGCAACCGTTACTCTAGGTTTAGATATAGCTACTGCTCCATAACGAACGAGAGCCAACCAATTTCCAGCCACATCTCAAAATTAGTCATTGGAATCCAATTTGGACCCAAACGTAGCCATCTGTTTTAACACATTCCAGTAGATTACATAAAACAGATGGCGATTAGGGCCTAACTGCATCTTTGCTCACCTCAAGGTTTTATAATACCGACATCACTTTACACAGGATTCTTTATATCTTAATTAACTTACCCCTGAATGAAACAGTCCCTTCGGAAAAAGGGTTCCTATGGAATAGTTAAGGTCTACCGAGTCTATAGTCTGTAGAAGCTGCAATGACAATTCGACGATATTTTTGGTTTGCTTTGACTGTCGCAGCAAGTGTTGATATACACCTATCCCATGCATAGCTAGGACAAGTTAGCCTATCTGATAGGCTACCGCGAGTGTTATTCATTGTTTAAGGAGGAAATTGAGTTGATTAACTGGTTATTCCTGGTTGCTCCAACATGGTACTGACTAAATTGTTGATTTTTTTTAATGGGATATTGAGTTTTGGAATCTAATCATTTCTTATCATCTGTATTGGAAAAGTCTCGAGGGGACTCAACCGCAGCCATATGCGTACTTTCGTGGTACTTAGACCACTGGACCACCAGGAGCCTCATCAAGCCCAGTCGCTCCAGATATTTCTCGTAACTTGCTGTCTTGAACGAGGGCATGGCTGCAATGATCTTCAGGTACTCTGGATGTCGTTTCTTCTGACCCTCGTTCCACGCTCGAAAGCGGTTAAATCCAGCCAGATGACGGTACTCGCGTGTGCTAACGCGAACAATATCTCGATCGTTGCGGTGGTAAGAAGACTTGGGTCTGCGTATCCAACGCGGGCGGTTGCTCTTCTTCTTTCGCTTGGATCCACGATTCCGCTGTCTTCGTCTTCGTTGCCTAGAACGGCCTCTGTCAGATCGGAAGTCTTCTCTGACTGCAGTACAGATCGCCCGCATCCCGGGATCAAGTCCGATGACGACGTCGGAGACGTATCCAGCAGGAATGACATGACTCTCCGCGGACTTCTTGTGCGATGTCTTCTCTTCCTCAGTCTTTGGTCGAAAGAGCTGTACGGATGCACTGTATCCATCAGTCGTAACTTGGTTAGCAAAGAGGTGACTGGCATGCTCGTACTTCTCTTCCACGGACAGACTCGCGAACTCTGTCTTGGAGAGAGGACACTCCGGACGTCTGGTTTCAAAACCAGAGATATCAAAAGCGTTGCGCATCACCGACCAACGTTTGAGCTTGAACGAATGCGCTGATAGCGATACATCAGGAACTTCCCAGTGAAATTCCTTTACTCGTTGCTTGATGCGCGAGTAAAACCCAGCAAACGTAGATCCGTTGATCTTGATGTGTGAGCTCGTGTACGTCGTGGAAACAGGAAATAGCGAGAACGCTCGAACTCCTTTCTCATTCGGTACCTCTTCCATCCTCCTCTCGACCGCGCCTTGAAACTACCAGATCAGTCGAACGTAGAAGGCCATGCCGTTCTCTTTGATGTGGTTTGCCCACGGAATCCACTGTTCGCTCCACTCGACTCCGTCAGGCGTAAGCACGTCTCGCATCTGCAGCGCCTCCGTCACGTCCGTCTCGTTGATGCTGTAACACGCGTGCATGATGGTTTTCACGAGATCAACTTTCTCCTTCTTCTGTTTCTTGGTGAGATCGCTACCAAGCGCGGCGAACGTTATCTGTACGCAGAGACGAAGACGTTTGTAGAAGTGTTCGCGAATCATCACACCGGCGCTCACGACCATCTGCTCCCGGAGTTCTGCTTTTAGCTCAGAGTATCCGGTGAGGTGACGAACTTCCTCGAGGCCGGAACACGATAGTTGCGACTGATACACTTGGATCGACTTCCACAGTTCAGGGTCCTTCTGTGCGATGAGGTACGTCTGAGGAGTGGCTGCCACACCTGCACAGCAGTAGTCGAAGAACGTCTTGTCGGTGTAGTCTGGAAGCGGGAGTCCGTCCTCGAGGCACCGGAGCGAGTGCAAGTTCACGAGATGTCATACCACCATCTGGATCTGTTTCATCGCGTGAGCTGTACGCTGGATCTCTTCTATCAAACACGGGTCCGAGCAGATTGTGTTGAGTCGACAGACAACACTGCAGCAGCCCTTGCCCTTCTTGAAGAAATTCTCCTTGATCGTAGCAGGAGACTTTTTTCTCTGCGACCTGACTTGAGTTTTCTTGCTTGTCGGTGTGACCTTCTTCGACTCTTTCCGTTGCTTCTTCTGATTCCGTATTTGAGCTGAGTCTTCGGCCACAGGCAGCTGTAGCAAGTCCTGGCTCAACTCTTTGACGTCGCTTTAATTTCAGCATCTGGGTCCTGTGTTTCCGCCACAATCTCGAATGGAGGTATCGCATCGGGGTCTTGCGTCTCTTCGACGACATCCCAGTCGTCCGGATATTCGATCTTCTTGCGCTTACGCACCATGGCGCAAATGAGGAAATGAGGAGGACATCTTCAGTCGGCCACAAAAAGCCCATTTTCAATTAAAGTTTGTATGATCAAGTCCAACAAATGTTATCCAATGATCGAGCACTTGGTGAACATGCCTCTGCAGGCAGCAGGTGTGAGACTCCGAATCGCGGTCTGGATGCTTGCTTGGAGCGCGTACAATGTCCGTGGACCATTCCGGTTCACCTGCTTGCGAATGAAGTTGAAACAGAGCTCAACAGGGTTTAACTGGGGTGAATAAGGCGGAAGATATGCCAACGTGATCTGTTTAGCGTCCGCAACCTGTTGCATGGTAGACAGACCCTGTTTCCGTAGGACATGTGATGCATGATGCGCAGAGTAGTTGTCCAACAAGACGTCGATGTTTCCTCTCAAGTTATTCAGAAACTCGTGGAACCGCGTTGAAGTTACCGAACCCTGCATCAACCGCCAGTCAACAACTCCATCAGGTGAAACGGCAAGAATGAGCGAATGCATCTTCCCTCGGCTACTTGGTCTCTTTACGACAGCAGGTCGACCTCTCTCCCTCCAAGCGTACTTGCGGGAGTGGTTGAAAAAGAAGGAAGCTTCGTCCAGCGCGATCCACGATTTGTTTGTTTCACGAGGCGATCCTGCCAAAAATGCTTGCTGTCGATCGGTATCGCGATCGGTATCTGCCTCGTGATATTCAGACGCAGCTCGCTTGAACGAGACATGATGTCGGTAAAGAACCCTACCTAGCGTTCTCACTTCAGAGTTCTCACTGAAACACAAATGTTGAAGGTATCATTGACAAACTCAACTCCGTCGCGCAAATGACTTGTGTTCTTCTGCAGGAAGAATTCGACAACAGCGCGCTCTTGCTCACTCGTTAGCTTTCGTCGCTGATCGCGATCGAGTGGTCGATCTGCTCTGGAAACACCCTTTAGCCATCGTTGAACTGTGCGAGGCTCGCACTGCGACCACACACTGCTAACGCCTGAGCGATCTGATGAAGTGCGAACCCATCGTGCGCAGACGAGTGCAAACATCTCGCTCTGGTTGTGACTTCATTCGAAGAATATATAAAAACAAGGTGGACATTTTCAGTGTCATTCGTAATAGTTCGTCGGGTTGCAGTAGAGAAGTCAGATTCATCAGAAAGCTTTAGTTATATTTCCTATAGGGTGGCATTCTCACTGAACTCGTAGTATTCGGTACACAATGTGCCAGGTTTGTGATAACACGATCGACGCCGAGGAGATTGTCCTCCTTGATTGTTCAGGGTGTAAATCCATCAAAGCACTGCCTGAAGAACTACCAAACCTTAAATTCTGAGCAATCTATGATACGAACATCAACGAAGTTCCTGACTATCCGAATCTCGAAGCACTATTCTGTCTTAACACTCCACTGAAGGAACTCCCGAGCTTACCCAAGTTACGCAAGCTATACTCTCAGCGTAGCTGTCTGTCTGAACTTCCCATCTATCTGTATCGACTTGAAATGGCAAATCTGGACAACACGAAGCTCCGCGCGATACCAGATTCATTAGTCAGCCTTCGATGGTTGTCCATTGCACGAACGGAAGTTACCTCTGTACCGCGGAAGCTCATCTCGCTCGATTGGCTCAACATTGAGAAAACACTCGTCGAGGAGATGCCTGGATCAATGCTATCTTTGCAATATCTCAACTGCAATGACACCAAAGTTTCAACGATTAACACAGATGGATACGTGTCGCTGCGGAAGCTGGCCTGTCGTGGGTGTTCTATTGACCCGTTTAGCTTCGACAACGGCCTCGAAGTGATGATGTAAACGCGTGCTATATTTTTTCTGAGCAAATACATACACAAAGTGAAATGACGAAATTCGAAGGCATTGGTTATGTCCTTGCAGTTGGATGGCGCGCAATTGCTTATTGGTTCTTGATAGCGAGTCTCGTATACATTATGCTTGACATCGTAGGAATTGGTGGCGATGCGCTGTGGCTTTCTTCATTCTTATCCTTCATTGCTGGACTCTATTTCGCATCTGAGAAGGTAAAAAAAATACAATTATGACTATGATCTCTGTAATGAATCAATGGATTACGTGAGCACATTAAATACACGCCTGACCAACTAGTAGAGTTTAAACGCCAATCCACCGTGCAGCAAAAGAAAGCAGTCAGTTTTGTCAATGATGGATCAACGGACAAGCATGTTACCGATATTCAATATGATGTAGCGGTGTGATGCACATGAATGTGTGGCTAACATTTCCTTGTGGCGGAAAACTCAAACAACTTTTCGCAGGAAATAAGAATGGACATGTTTTCAGTTTGTTGAAGTCGCGTCGAGTGTCACCACATTTTCGGCTACATATGATTGATCTTCGAAGACCTCACGTTGTAAAGAGTAGTTTTTGTCATTTTTTTGTGGATGTGCTCGATCGGCAAGTACACATAATCATCATCGAACTGTACGGCACCATCCTTGACATCCATAGGGCACAGTAGTATTATGTCTTCAATGTTAGTTATCGACATAAAATGATGGATCTTCGCATATAGCCTTTGTAGATGCAGAGCAACAACTTCGTTATGGGCAATATACCCGTGTTGCCGCTTGATGCTGAACTCCTATCCTGTAAGAAATGTGGTTATATGTTCTTTCGGTAGACGTTGAACCCACTCAGGGAAAATATTGCATACTACACGATTTGCCGTCGCATCCGAAGCAAACTCGATAAGTACCTCAGCTTCTGGCAGCTCTGCCTTCAGAAAGTTGCCGATGCCAACATGGTAACCAATCACCGCCCAGTCGGTCTTGATAAGATCGCAATACTGACCGTCCATGTACAGGCGTGCATGATACGGCTCCTCCGACTTCTCCAAGGGAAGACAAAGTTTCTGTGGTTCCAAATCACTGCCAATACCCATTTGAAATGCCTGTTGACATCTCTTTTTTCTCGTGCGAGGAATAAATGCTCGCCTGTGCACTGAAACGACGCGTAGTTACCACCCATGGTGATGGAACGATTTCTCCCATGTACGATTGCGTGTGTCGTTTCACAACTGACCTCCAATTCCTGTTGTGTTTGAACACACGGTCAAACAGATTCACCGACTGAATTTCTTTGTATCCATCTATAATAAGTACCAACGTTCCCGCAGTAAAGTATGGAGACGTTCGCAATGGAATTGGATTGCTCACCCCACACTCGTTAAACAGCTGCGCTTCAGTCATGAACGCGATGGCAAGCTGATTCACGTCAAAGGACTTAATGTCATCAGATGAGTCATGGCTATCACCTTCGTTGCTTGATTCTTCCATATCACTGTCACTGTCAGAGGAAGGTGAGCTATGGTTACTACTCGAATGCAGTATTTTCTTGTAAAGGACTTCCATCGTGTCTTTATTCTCGTTACGAGTGTAGTGCTGAACTTGCTCCGAGACCGGCCACGCGCTTGTAGCACTTGAAATCAGTCGAAATTATGTATCTATGTTGAATAGCGAATATTCAAAGGGTGGCTGTTTCAACTCCAGTTGGGCGTGTTCTGCTTTTCCAAGAAGTCGGTTGATGTAGATGAGATGAATATCAACGATACATCTTTTCAACACTAGGTTCGCGGCCATGATATTGTCGCCGAGAAACCACCAGTTCACAAGTAGATGAAACATTTCCAAGTACTTCATGCAACGGTTGATATCTTCAACCACAACTACATCTTCGCACTCGAAACCATTATTAGGGTTACCGATGATAACGATCGGTATGCTCTTACGCATTTCGTTGAACGAACTTGTTTCGTCCACTAGTGAGAACATTTTTTGGGTCATCACTGCAACACCGTTACTTTGCAGGACAAAGCAGATATGCCTGCTCGCAAATGGATTGGCCATTGGGAAACGCAAAGTTGGAGCATGGAAAAGTGGGTGCTTTCGTTCGTCACTTGGGTCCGTTCGTTATACCTAAGCGGTTTGAACTCTCGATTCAATAGAGCGGTAGGATCTTTCATAGCAAAAAAAGCAATCAGAACCTCCATGCACTCACCAGTCAAGTGCACCACCTGCGGCTGCGTCATCGGCCACCTATATCGCCTCTTTCAAGCCATGCGCAAGATAGTGAACGAGAACAATGGTGAAGACCTCTCTGTCGTGTTCAGACTACTCCATATTGAACATATATGCTGCAAGACACAGATGACGACCACTCGCCAGTTCAACTCATTCCTCCACGAAGAGTAATCACTCGATTGGATCAAACGAGATTAATGAATCGCGTACTATCGTTTTTCTCGCTTTGGTTCCCATTATGCATCGCGGCATACGTCGCCGATCCACACATAATCAACAGAATTAAAACCACGATTACAGTCAACACTCGCCAGTTTAATTCGCGTGAGTAGTTCACAAATCCTTCTTTGTCCGAGTAGCTATATCCAGGTAATTCACATCGTTGCAGCTGATCCTTCAGACACGTGTCTGGATACGCAGCGCAAATGCGGTTGCATTCTTCAACCGAAAGTCATGTTTTCGTTCCACACGAACTAGTAACAACCTTCACACCTGCAGCAGTCGTACTGATAGTGTCGACCGTCATCAGCTTTAGCCAATCGACCATTCCAGAGAACTGATTAACAAAAGACGTGTCAATGACGTTATTCTTCGTCGCAATGGTGAGTACAGCTCGGTAAATCTTGGCTTTGATATCTGCAGTCGTAGTTGGATCCGAAAGGGCCAGCTTCGTTTGCTTGATGCACTCTTCATTAACGAAATTGGTATCAAGTTTACAGGATGTGTATCGAGCAATGGCCGCATCGACAGCTGTCACCAATGCAGGTTCGTTTGTAGCAATACATAGTGGATCGCTTGTAGCATTCATAACTACCGTGCAATACTCGATGTTGGTGGCATCCGCCTTAGCAATGACCTTATTCAAGTTCGCATCGAATGGACTGCTACTCTTGTTGATAAACTGATAGAATCGTCGAATATCAGCGTCATATAGAGTAGGACGACCTACGTGAGATCGGTGAGCATGGGCACGAGCTAATGGATGTCCAATGTGGACGTGAGCTCAACACAAATATCGCGCTAAGCTTGGTTGCCGCATTCGCGCAAGCTCTTAATATGGAAAAAGGAGCATCCGTAAAGAAAAACCGCAAATTACCCCCGTCTTTTGTAGTATCGAGTTCTAAGAATAAGAATCGCACTGAGTTGCCCGAGGAAGCAACCTTCCTGTATGAGAGTATGGGTATAGTCATACATCACCAGAAATCACGATTCCGTCGTTGAGCCGAAACCGACAGGAAGAGAACCACGATCTACGTGTACGCTTGATACTGAGGTACATGACGGAAATTGAGTTCAAGCACGAAATCCAGCGCCGTGACAAAGCGATCTCCAGGCGCAATGAGTTATTATAAATCGTTGTCACGTTCCGAGACTCACTCACAGACATCGTCTGGCCATTCATCCCAACTCGGGGCAGTAAACCACGATCGCTAGCGGAGTGGCGTGTCATGATCGGTGAAATCCGTGCGCTTATCAAGTACATTGACGAGTGCTTCATGACGGTAAAGAAGACGTACGGATAGAGTGCAATTCATTCTATCTCGAGCTACCAAAATATCGCTTGATGCACACAAGAAAAGCTTTCTTTTTTTACACTATGAAATGTCCTCAAATACTCGTTTGCGTGTCGATTGCACATTGCTGATGCGGGACCATTCGACTTTCGGGGACCATCCCCCACAGATCAACAGCTTGGCCAGATATCGTGAGTGTCCACGCACAATGATAGCCTGATCCTTGGCGCGCATGGCTTCTCGTTTATAGCGGTTGACACGAAGTGTAGCTTCCTTCAGTTGCCCCCTGGACCAGTCAATCCAGGCAGCATCTGCACACATCTTATTAGCGTAGTAGTATGCTCCATTTAAGTCCTTGCGAAGTGCACGCTTGGTAATCGCATTCTCCTGCCGATTCACATCAGCTCTTTCGAGCTCCTCATCTCGTTCGCGCTCTAGTGCTTTGATTCGCTTTTCAGCACGCTCTTTTTCACGCTTTTCGCGTGCTTCAGCCGCATCCGCCTGACGTTCTGCCGTCTCTGCTCTCTGCATAGCGTCAATAACCACCTCGTTGGCCATACGAACTCGTGTCGTTGCGTCAGCTTGTAGCTGGATCACTCTTGATCACGTCGAAAAGCCTCTTTTGTATCTCGTCTTCATCTCGCTTTCTGTGTAGCATCTTTGTATATGAGGGTGAGCATTCTCTACGGTCGCAGCGAGTTCCACAGATACAACGATTTCATAGGCGAATCCCTCCAGCCAATCATTCATTTACCACGATCAACGGACACTTTGTTCGTACTAAAATCATCGTCAAGACTCATCCAACTACTGGGTGGTCTCACTTGTGAGAGCGACTTCTTCGTAAGGAGGAGTGACGTTGACCGCTGGTTCATCTCAGACCAAAAGTAGAATCGGTATTACGAAGGCTAGAGCACTTCATCGATGGTTTCGGTCTTCAAACGACCAATACCTCAGTGGGGGCTCTAGTTCGTCGGGTCGTAGAAAGTAAGATTCATTGGGAAGCTTTACACTTTAGTTAATTATTCTATAGACGACGATGTTTCCATTCCAAACGAACCAACGACAGAGGGAGAAAAAAGTAGATCTTAAAGTGGAATGCATCAACAATGGTAATCGCTGGATCTAAGGAATTACGGACTTGATTCTTCTTTCGTGATCTGAAATGTTGTTAAGGCAATTAGCCAATCGCTGCTAGCGGAGAATGACCAACGTCGTAACGGAGAACAATCATTCTAACACAACGGACCAGTTCGTTCGCTGTCTCTGATTTAAGACAATCAGAAATCTATTTACATTAGCAGCCAATCGCTTGTAGCGGAGAATGACCAACATCGTATCGAAGAAATTCACTCAGTTTGTTGGCCAACGGTTAGTCCTGCCGCGTATCTTTCTCGTCCATTTCGCAATTTAAGTGTTCCTGTATTATTTATTTTCAACGAGTAAAGAAGTTTCTCCAGCGTATATATAGAGACATGAAGAGCGAGACAGCTGTGAACAACACAAAATAAGATAAATCCATGCACCACATGGAACACTACAACCCTACAGGTCAATCTTATTGCATTCGTCATGCCCACGTCGATGGACCCGTCTCAAGCTGATGATCTCGCCTCGTCTCAGACACTCTTCTATGCACTAGATCGCGTTCAACTTCCACTTCTTTGCAAACCAGCACATGAACATAGCCATTAAGCACGTGGAACACGACCGCAAGCGGCGAAGGCCTATTAAGCACGTGGAACACGACCGCAAGCGGCGAAGGCCTATTAAGCACGTGGAACACGACCGCAAGCGGCGAAGGCTTGATGGCTATGTTCATGTGCTGGTTTGCAAAGAAGTGGAAGTTGAACGCGATCTAGTGCATAGAAGAGTGTCTGAGACGAGGCGAGATCATCAGCTTGAGACGGGTCCATCGACGTGGGCATGACGAATGCAATAAGATTGACCTGTAGGGTTGTAGTGTTCCATGTGGTGCATGGATTTATCTTATTTTGTGTTGTTCACAGCTGTCTCGCTCTTCATGCCTCTATATATACGCTGGAGAAACTTCTTTACTCGTTGAAAATTAATAATACAGGAACAGTTGGTTTGCTACGTGTGTTTTTGGAAATGCATGGAAGAGACTGTATTACCGAGATGATCTTTTTTCTTATTGAAGTGCTCTACGCGCTATGGAATGACTACAGAAACTTCCGCGCGTTGACTCGCCGGAATGAGTCGACATAGAGGCAATCACGTGAACTAGCTCGGCGACCGCATGGAAATGGGGATTCAGATAACTGCCCCGTCTAGAAATCGTATGTGGTTTATGTCAAGAGTTTTCTTGGTTTGAAGTGCCGTGTGTGATTACTTATGTCATTGAGTCATTTGCGTGACCTCGTTTGTAACCACGAACCATGTTACGCTACTTTCCGCTACGGTAGTGGTTCGTGATCATAGGATTCCTTTGTAATCGCGAACATGTCATTACGATGTTGGTCATTCTCCGATAGCAGTGATTGCTAAAGTCGTACCGAGAGACTTGCACCAACATAATCTTGATATCAGTCTACGGAGAGCTCGCCAATTTTACCTTGAAATCGGTCTAAGAGACCTGCATCAACTTAATATTTATATCGGTCTATGGGAGACTTGCGCCAATTTACCGTGATATCGTGGTATCAGTCTACGAAGATCTCGCCAATTTACCTTGAGATCGGTCTAAGAGACCTGCACCAACTTAATCTTGATATCAGTCTATGAGACCTGCGCCAGCCAAGTTACCCTGATATCAGTCTAAGAGACCTGCACTGACTTACCTTCATATCAGATAACAAAC
The DNA here is from genome assembly GCA_033557915.1 of Phytophthora tentaculata. Taxonomy (NCBI): domain Eukaryota; phylum Oomycota; class Peronosporomycetes; order Peronosporales; family Peronosporaceae; genus Phytophthora; species Phytophthora tentaculata. The sequence goes on from JAUCEA010000009.1 coordinate 2,231,941, forward strand.
CCGCATCACGAACAAATTGATCTGGGCCATTGTCATCACATAATCAGATAACAACTCACACTCCGCCTTTGAAAAAAACTATTCAGCCACCTATCACCAAAATATTTTTTTTCTGGTAACCATACTAGACTTCGCGTCGTCGTTGAAAATCAGAACCAACAGCTGCATACATACATACTGTAGGGTATCATGGTCACTTGATATACATGACTGGATTAAGTGCTTGCTTAGGTTTTTATAGCCATTCAGACGAGTGTACTCGATTATTCAAGTGGTATCATGGAGCATTTAAGATCTTGCGGATGAGGAACAAGCTGCATGATGCGGCAGCAAGTGGCAATATCGACAGTGTCAAAAGCTTGGTTGAGCAAGAGGTGGACATCGACACACAGGACGCTTATGGCAAAACTCCATTGATGTATGCTGCTGAGAATGGCCATCTTGACGTGGTTCAGTATCTCGTTAAGCAAGTCGCGGATAAAAAGAAACAGGATTACGGTGGCAGAATTCCATTGGTAGTGGCTGCTGACAAATGCAAGCACGAGGTGACGTGGTATCGCTTTGAGCAAGGCGTAGACAAAGCCACAGAGGACGATGATGGCAACACTCCGTTGCTAGAGGGCTGCTCGGTGGGGCCATCATGACATGGTACGGTTTCTTGTTGAGCAAGGCGCAGACAAAGATACAAAGGACGAATATGGCAAAACTTCATTGGTGTATGCTGCTGAGAATGGTCATCTTGGTCTGGTGAAGTATCTCGTTGAGCAAGGTGCAAACAAAGAGAAACATGACAACAGTGGCAAAACTCCATTGATGCAGGCTGCTTGGAAAGACAATCTAAACGTGGTGCAGTATCTTGTCGAACGAGGTGCAGACAAAGAGAAACAAGACAACGAGGGCAGAACTCCATTGTTGTTAGCTGCTTTGAGTGGCCGTCTAAACGTGGTGGGGTATCTCGTTGAACAAGACGCAGACAGGGGTCAAACTTGTGATGCGGGCTGCTAGAAATGGTGAATTAGATGCTATCCGAAACCTCATTCAAAATAAAGCCGATCCGAAAGGTCTCGACAACGATCGCAACTGTACTACTTGTTCTGCTTAACCATCCAGACATTACCGAAAACAAGCTTCTCCCAGTCGCAAAACTGTTACTCGAGCATGGAACACCTCTTCAATCCAATAACGAAGGGAAGTCTGCAAAATCGGTAGCAAGGATCAATGGTTTCCATGACATTTCTGCATTGGTGAAAGAATATGCAACCAAGCCACTTGTTTCCCGGGGTGAGCCTGAAGCAGAAGAAGATCCAACATAGTTCATTTCATCGGGTGACGTTACCAAGGTTGGTAGTGTTCTCGCAGTTGGCGGGTTTGGAACGGTGTACCTTGCGATGTGGGCTGATAGTGATGTCGTGGTGAAGGAGGTCTCAGTGGTGGAGCTACGACGATTCCTAAAGGAAGTGGATACATGGCGTAACCTCCGTCACGCTAATGGCGTTCCGTTCTACGGTACGAACCATCGAAAGGAACCGTATTTCATCATTTCGCAGTATGCCACAAAAGGAGAGCTGGTACCGTATCTCAAACGCGAAAAACAGCAAGGGCGGAGTGTCGTATGGAGAAAACTCAAGGAAGTAGCTGCTGGGCTTGGATATCTCCATTCACAGGAGGTTGTTCATGGAGATCTGAAAGGCAATAATATCGTAGTGAGCAACGATGGTACCGCGATGTTGACCGTCTTTGGGTTGAGTTTCCAGGAGTCAGGATCGTGCTCCATGAAGAAGATGAAGAATACATTGGGTGCCATGGCGTGGCGGGCTCTGGAGTTTGCGAATATGACGATCTTGACTCCAACTCGTAAGTCAGACGTGTACTCACTGGGAATGTGTATTATTGAGGCAGTGACTTTCAACAGTCCTTGGAGTGGGTATATCAACCAAGAAATCCGTGATTTTCTCCGCAATGGTGAGATTCTGGTCAATAGACCTGACGAGTTGACGGATCCACAATGGGAATTGGTGAAGATGATGATCGCGGTTTCTCCTGACGATCGTCCAGATCTGTCGGACGTGGTTCAGAAATTAGCGGAATTCGCGGATGAAGAGAAGATGGATGAAGCTGGTTTGTAAATATAATCTATCTCAGTTCGAGAACGGCGATGCTATTCGTTGCTGCGTTCTCTTCAAAATGTCCACTTCAGACAGCATCGAAAAAGTTTTGTCACTGAGAAAAAAATCAGACAGGATGCAAAAGTTGTACAATGGCAGCGAAGAAGTTTTTTTACTTGTTGAAACTATGTGTCCAAACGTTCATTTTGTATAACGGGCTATAATCAGATCTTATTTAGGATCTGAGTATAATATAATAACATCTCATGGGCACAACACAACTTTAACACTTGATCTCGCCCTTCACTGGCTCTCCATCGCTCTCGAGTCATCTGGAACGCTTTCCAGCTGCACTCACGAGCGACACCGTCTCGCATACAAAGGCGCGGTCTTGTCAGTCAAACATCGTAGCAGGAACAGTGTTACCTGCAATATTAGCAAGGAAGGAGATGCAACCGCAACTTAAGAAGGTTATTCGATCGGGAGAATTGGAGTTTGAAATCGAGAGACTTGACCGTTCGACTTCAAGAGGTGATGGCGTTCAGCCACATAATGTACAAGCTGCACCAATTGCTCAAATGGAGTCTCATGTTGCTGCAACTACAGCTGAAACAGTGATGACGCCGCAGTCTCCAGTGAATCCATGGGTTTCTACTTCACTTGCTCCTGTTGCAGCTCCAATGGCTACGTTTTGGTCACAGAATGAGGCTAGTGGACAACCGTTGATGTGACGTCGGAACCGTCAGTGAATGGCAAGCAGCCATCGAGGAAACGAATGCGACCGTGAGTTGTTTGTGGTTTTAATGCAATTATTAGTAGCTACTAATTTATTGTGTGTTTTACAGTGCCCAGAACACAGTGACTATGTTGGACGATAATAGTCAGCCTGTGAATGTTGCAGCTCTACTTGCCGATTTAAAAAAAGAACGTGCTGAAAAGGCTGCACTTGAGGAGAAGAATGCAAGACTACGGAAACGAGTCCAGGAGTTGCTAATTAAAAACGACGAAGTGCAATTCGCGCAAAGAATTAAGTTACAGTTGCAAAGCGTGAGATTGCTAAGGCACAGAAGCAGTTAGCAGAGTCACGAGCACAAGCACGAGCAGAGTCACGAGCACACGCACGACTTCAGGAACGTGCTCCTGATGTGGGGCAGATAGATTTCGTTTTCAATAACCTTGATAAGCGCAAGACACAGTTAGAGCGACTGAAGGAAGCAGAGGCAGATCAAACAGCACTACTAACTACGCGATACCGCGGCGAATGTCGGATTTCTTATGCAGATGCGCAACGAGTATTGGACTCGATTGTGGAGATGTTCCGAACGAAACTATGCCAGGTTGGACGAATGGTTCGAGGCAGTATGACTAAACCCGAATTGGAAGTGGCATGTAATGGCGTACGGCGTCTTGCATTCATGAACCTTTTCAGCATTAAGCACGATTTTGCATTCTACAGGTCTGCGGCATATCACTCGCAAGACCTTGTGCACCACACACTCGAGCAAGAGCAATTTCTCGACTTATTTGGCAACTCACTGTTTCACGAAGAGCGCACAGGCTTGTTTTATGTGGCAACTGCTCCCATGGTAAGGCGAAACGCAATCCTACGATTGGTTATCTGTAGTCGTTGACAATGTTGCTTTGTCTACTGTAGATCGTTGTGTTTGATCCTAGCACTGAAAGCATCGTCCTCAAGTGCGAATGGGCTGAGCAAAACACGCTTCGTGTTCTTGCGCGCAATTTCCGCACAAACGAATTCGAATAAAGTGTTTATGACATAGCCGTCTTCATTTGTAGTATGCGGCACTGAAGCTGTGCAGATAGCCGAAGAGAAACTTAGTGAGTATATTCAGATCGCATAATCAGTTATTATGACTATTTACACTTGGTAGACCCAGTTGCAATGAGTATAGCCGTTCCAGGAATTTGTTTCAAATTATGCGTTTTCTTAAGCTCAGTCTGAACTAGTTGAATTAAGTCTTGGTAATGACCAAGCATATCGGCAATTGGTCGATCAATCCCACCATCCATGATACCATGCGAGTTTGCTGGACTTACAATGCAATCGTATGACTGATCTAAGTCTCTAAAGTCGCCATCGTACACATTGATGTTATCTTCAGCGAAGGCGTGATGAAGCTGACTGGAGAACTCGGCATTAATAGAGCACATAGTGATGCGAGACGCCATAATATTCTACTTCAGTATATATCTTAATCAACAATCATTACGAGAAGTGATACATGTAGCTAGTAATCATTCAATGCCGCATCCAATATACTTCTCAAGATTATTCTGGACGTCAAATCGATCATCGACAGGGGACCAAAGCTGCTTCAAGTTATCAAAAAAACAAAGATCGCCGTCTGTTCTTTCTCCTCTGACGAGATGACGAATCCACAATGGGAATTGGCGAAACGAATGATCGCTGTTTCTCCTTACGATCGACCACTTAGACCTGTCAGAGGTGATTTGGTTGAAGTTCTGGTTCACTCCATCGCGCGATGACTCGACTGAAATGAGTCGATAGATAAGCAATTTTTGTGATCGTAGAAAAGTGGTGCTTCAGATGATTGCACCGCTTTAGTGGTTAATATTGTTAGTTGGGAAAATCCATCGTACAGTGACTGCTGTCAGTGAGTCGATTTTTGCTCGGACCGATGGTCCGTTGTACCATGATAAAAATACATCATCCCACAAAAGCGAAATTATTAACGAAATAGCCCCGCTGCGCGGTAGTTCGTGGTTGAAGATCTTTCCTTGGGTCGACTGTTGGCAACGAGTCTTGAATTTTGATCGATTGAGTTGTGTTCTGTAAAAGTTTTCATGAGGTCAAGTCGCCACATGTAGCCGCCGTTGTGTCACTCCCGGACAAATCCTAAAACAAACCCTAGATCCTGAACCCTAGTGCCTTCAAGCCCTAAAATCCGAATACCCTAAGCTCTACCCTACGGTGATCACTCATTCATCACGTCACGGATCAAGCCATCTAGTCTAAGATCGGATCTAGGACATAAAAATACCACTTGGACCCCTTTCAGGACACAACCAGGCCGTATAGCTGCGTTCAACTTCAACACTCTAGCATGCACAAATTATTATTACCCTTATTCGCCTTACACCACGCTGACTGTCATCTAGACTTTATTATAACCGAACTACCAACTCGTTTACATTACACCATATCACATTTCCTATACTCTACGTACATTTTTATATCATTTTCAAAATAATTAACCCTCATACACAAACAAACACTACCAACAACCCTACAACACATGTAACCACACAAATACACCAAGCATTCAAAACCGGGAGGAAACATCTTACAACATCACAGATATAGCCACACGGAGAGGAGAAGGAGACCTGTGATAGCTGCTCTCATATCAGTATAACACACCTGCGCCAGACAACCCGCACTATCATAATACCCTAAGAGAGACCTGCACCAACATAATCTAGAGACGCCAATTTACCTTGAAATCGGTCTAAGAGACCTGCACCAACTTAATCTTGATATCAGTCTATGAGACCTGCGCCAGCCAAGCTACCCTGATATCAGTCTAAGGGAGACCTGCGCCAGAAATTTATCTTGATACCACTCTAAGGGGAGACCTGCACCGACTTACCTTCATATCAGATAACAAACCCGCATCACGAGTAGATTGATCTGGACTATTGTCATCACATAATCAGATAACAACTCACACTCCGCCTTTGAAAAAAACTATTCAGCCACCTATCACCAAAAATAACTTTTTTCTGTTTACATTTTTCACCACAAGTAAAATATTGAAAACATTTTACTCAACCACTAATTTCCAACAAATATCCAACTACGTGGGAAACGACACAACTCCACTTCGGCTTGGGGACATCGCGGACAGCACATGCCTGTGATAACTCTCTACCTGGATCAACATGGGATATCGCTCTGATATAGCATAATAAGCACTAGTTCCCTGATATCAGATAATAAACCCGCATTAAGACAAACCTGAGCTATTGCCACCACATGTCAGATAAAACTGATGAGATCTCGCGTTTTCAAAAGTAAGTCAGCCAGCAGTCAACAAAAAAACTTTTTTTCTGTTTACATTTTCCAACCACAAGTAATTTTTTTTTACTTTTTACTCAGCCCACCAATTCAAACAAATATCCAAATGCAACAAACCACAAGCGGAAGGTACCAAAGCAGTAAGCAGGTTTATATCATATCAGAGAGCAAGTCTGGATCAAGGTTAGGACATCACACACCGCACGGACCTGTAGTGTATTAGAGAATCACGAACATCTCCTAAGGTACACTCCGTGCGGTGGGCTCGTGGTTCGGACGTCATCCCACACACATCGTTAGCACTTTCGACAGTACATTTTCTCGGTACTGGTTTGTTCGTGGTTAGTGTGTCATCTCATAAGATCGCAGTTATTTACAAACATTCTTGCTGCGCGGTGGATCGTTGTGCAACATCCCGCTTGTTTTCCTTGGGTCGACTGTTGGCAACGAGTCTTGAATTTTGATCGTTTGAGTTGTGTTCTAAAAGTTTTCTGGCATGAAAAAAGTCAGTTGAGATGGAGTTTGGTTGAAGATTGGAGGACCCGTACTGAAGTGATGGTGAATCTCCGATACGACGTTGGTCATTCTCCGATAGTAGTGATTGACTGAATATCGTATTGACGAGAGTGACTGCTTCAGAGTGAATGTTCTCTGATAGCGCTAATTATCTGATTACCCTGTGCAAACTCAATGGGTGTATTTTTTTAAAAAAAAGCTATAAAGTGCCTTTTTCTTCAGCTCGGAGGTAGCAAATTATCGAACTGCGATCCAACATCCAATCAGCTCGCAAAGCACCACATTTTACCGTGAACAACGAGCTGTGACTTTGATAATGTATTCGGGCTATGGCGTCGCAAAGGTGCTCGAACAAAATCAGTGTTACTCGTTATGAGCACCAATAAGTTTTGCGTTTTGCTCTACGAGCAAACCAATGTTCACACCTTAGAAATGTCCGCAATGGTTTCTCTTAAGGCTAGTCTATTTTGCCAAGTGCTTGGTGTACATTTGAACCGCCAGTTTTATAATGTCATCGTCCGCTTCTAGGAAAGCTTTCAGGTGGGTGGCCAGATCACGAGGACTCATTTTGCGTCGTCTGCAAACTTGAACACCGATGCCAAGTGGTCGTCTGCTGCGGCCGAAATTTGTCCGAGCCTCGTCAGATCATCCACTTTCTCGAGAGCCGAAAACGAGTTCGTCCTTATCATCTTGTTGACAAAGTTTTTAGCCATCAACTGCTGAACAACTTCCGCAAACCCTCTTTCTTCATCGTCACCTTCGGCGATGGTCGAAGGTCAGTTCTTCGAGCATACAGCATTGTTGGCACCATGCAGCTAGTAAACAAAGCAAGCATCAAGAGATTACTGTACCGTAAAAGTCGGGTCCAGTACGACGTCCCAAATTTATGGGTGGTACCTCCGCAGGACACAGATCTAAGAGCGTGTTCGCTAGGCAGCTGGAGATAGAGACTGTGCAGGAAAGTGGTGCATCTCTACCTCCAGTCCAGCGCATGCGTCTCGTGTCTCTCGTAAGGAGACTGGAAACCCTACCGAGAGGCCTCTGAAAAAGCCTCCTTGCTATAATATAATGTGTGAAGTCTGGTAGATAGCGGACTGTAACATTGACTTGAAGGAAGAACGGTAACAGTGAGAACTCGCTTCTTTGCGCTTCGTGGGGTGCCTTCGCATTCTTCGGCCAAAAGTGCCGCGACTTGAGCGACAGCGGAGCATGCAGCAGCCAAAATTAATCCCGCTTCTTCACTCCTGACTAGCATCTCCAGCTGCCCTCCAACCATCTCCACCTCTGAGAGGTGGAGACAAAAAGCACTAATATCTCCACTTGCTATTTTGTCCAATCAAGAGGCAAGGAAAATGAAGCACCGTGCCATCTCCAGCTTCCTAGCGAACGCACTCTAGAAGAAGATCTCCCATCTGTGCAGGACGGTGCCATTGAAAAACCTTATATATTGACTTGCCTTTGACCAAAAATCGGCGTCGCACTGGGCCGATTTTTACGGTATGCTGTTTGAAGTGGCTAAGGCACGAAACATGTCGTCAAAGCCGTCGTCTAGACTAAAACTCGCCTACCAATTGCTCTATTAAGCCGCGCAAGTTGCTTCAACTATGATTTCTCGAGCGTCTTCAATCCCAACGTGCTCTTCAGAAACACCACCGTCTCTTAAAATGAAATCACATTTTTAAGCCCGAAACTATGGTTAACGGCGCCATGTCGCTCCAAGCGCCGTGAATCCAGCTGCATAGTCGCTAATGATCAGGTGGACCTAGCTTAAAATTTTCAACAAGGTTTCGAGCTTATGGTGACAAGTCTGGGTAGAAGTACTCAATCGTAGTTTTCATGTCTTTAAATTTCGTTTGCATAATGGTCGACACGCAATTTTTCTTTTGCAGGATGCGAATTGGTCTTGTACTGTTTTGTTGTGCCACCAGATAGATGCTCTCACCTTTTTGGCGCCTCTTTTTCTCTAAAGCCATCGAGTGGTAGAATGAAAAACAGATTACGACGTAGTGATAACGGGTGGGGGAGCTTTGGCATTGGGTTCAGGCACGGAAATCCAGCTCACAAGTGGTTCCAGTGTCTCTTTGATTCCCCGCAGATGCATCGATGCCAGTGCTGTCATCTAAAAGGCCCCACATACGCATGCGCAGTGCATCGTCCATTTCGAACTTGAGGCTGTGGGTCGTTAGTGGCTGGCTGTCAGCGGCTGACTAGCAATTGGCTAGAAATATTGTACTGAATAAAAAACCACATTTTTTTAAAACCTTACTTGTACAGTCGTCCCTCTCGATAAGCGCAGGGGGGAAGACGACGCAATTTTGGAGGGATCGTGTACTTCTGATGTGCAAGTAAATCAAAGTATTGATTTGTAGTTAATCAATGCACAGGCTTTGCATCCAGTCTTGTGATTCAGATCACCATTAACCTCCTTATTTCACATAATTCAGTACCTAGCATTGATTGGGCAGCGGTCCCTGATTCATAAATCAACAGATATAACAGGGAATGTAGATACAGGGGTGCGCTTATCGGGAGGGACGACTGTAACATCGTTCTGTCTGTAATATCAACACGTCGTAAGCTACCTGAAGCCATTGGCTTCGTCAAGCCAACCAACCAACAACGGTGCAAACAAAATACGACGGCAGTATAGAACCAGAGATACAAGCTTGAAATCTCCACTTGCTTCACTCGCTTGCCAAAATGACGCAGACAGGTATGGCAGTCAACCTGAGAAACTCAGTACACTGTGCTGAAAACGCGGTTGGAACCGGCCACGTGCGATTCTGTTGTTACAACGAAACGAGAAAATATGTACGGTTTGATGTAATGTTGGGATCCAATAACCCAAATTTAGTGTGTTTGCAATTTGGTCTTTAGGTTTAAAGCCTCAAAATGAGATAGTCTTGAGATCCAGTAACCGAAGCCAGCATGGTTGCACCTTGGTCTATTGCGGATTCAAACCGTCAAGACAAGACAAACACATCCAGAAGCTGTGATAGTATTCTCGAAGAACATACGAGAAAAGTGTCTCCGTCGTTCAGGGAGCAACACCACCACCAAATTGGTAGCACCAATGGTGTCATTTCTCAATCCGCTCTCTAACTAAAAGGCTCTCAACTCTCCAAGTGTTTCGCACCATGCGTCTAACAAGTATGCTGTCTGTTATGGTGGCCGCCGTTTTCTTTGTGGCCTGTAGTGCAACTGCAGACTATGACCAAACCAAGATTTGATGAATGGGTCACCAGTCCACTCACACGACTCGACCGGCAAAAGGCTTCTTCGCGCGCACCAAGAGAACGAAGCAATAGCTGAGGAACGAGCGCCGACTATTAGTTTTAATGTGATTGGGTTGACGAAGAAGAAGAAGGCCAAAATATTGGCTGAGGAACTTATGGGCGACCATAATTTGGCAAAGCTGCATATATCTGGTGACAGGATAACGATCACACACTGACCCACATTGACGAATTCTTGAAACTTGCCAAACTCAAGACAGGCAAAAATTACGATCAGCTCTACAACGGCTACATGATGCACCTGGGATACACTGGATATTAGTTGGCCGAAACCCCCACGTGATTTCGTACTGTTTTGGAACTGAAGTGCACGGAACGTGTATTATCAAAGCGTGAGGAAGTTTCAGAGTTAGCAGCAAGTGCGATCAACAATCAATGAGCACTTTGTGATGGTACGAGATGCAATACTGACGTAAATTTCTTTGACCGTACAGTCATGACAACTTCGTCCGGAGTTTCTTTTGTTTGTAGCGACACTTCAGCCATCCGCTTGTGATACATCGAACAACAATCTCTGCACACTTGAACGGAAATCCTTCTTGCCTGGGGCATGTCGAATCAATTCGAACAGTTCAACCAGATCATCTTTGGCCATAGCATTCTTCAATAGACGGACAATGGTCACATTCGAGTATGATAACTACTCCGTTGTAGATAATAAACCGCGTGTCTAGTGAGACCAGTAGCTACTGGGCCGTGAATGACTGCCGTATGCGATGGCATAAGATGCATACGACTTTGCTACGCTTTGCTAATATGAACTTCTGATTGGTTGAAAATGAGGTGTACGGCTTGACATGGGGATTCGGTATATCCGGTGTCTCATCTTCAGTGCTTATCCTATAGGCCAGTAAATTTGCTCAAATAGAACGCCATTATCTTGAATGCTTATCCAGAAAGCTATCTTTTTTAAATCCCAGTTGTTTATCTACTAATTTTCTCTAAGTGAATAATCAAGAGTAAACATTGAACTTCTATCATGTCCAATCATCGTGTAGTTTGTACATGAAACATCACGCAAGACGTGCTTGCTTCAAGGAATCAAGTATGTCACAGAAAGTTCGTAGCGAAACGGGGAGTAGTCGCACGATTTGAACCAACGCCTGGGGCTGGGCTCCACTTAAGTTAAATAACGATTTAAAAAAGTGCATAATTTAACGATTGACGTTCGTACTAATCACTCTCCTAACAAAAACTGGGTACCTTTATATTGTCGCACCGGTAGGGGGATTGAGCAAACGAGTTCAATAGTCATTGCATAATCTAATCTACCTATCGTGCCTAGATAATCGTCCAAGGTGCCCCAGGTTGGGGTCGGTGGCGAGTCATATTTTTATTTGACGGTGTCGCTATCATTCTTCATTTTTCTCTTGAAGAGGAAAACTACCCTCACCTTGTCCAAGAAACCACACTAGTTTTCCAAATCGGTCAAAGACATGCGTCCATCTTACACTATTTTCACTGTCGTGGTCGCCATGCTCTTTGCAAGTTCCAACGCTGTCATGACCAGCCGTCGTGACCAAATCAAGCTCTCCGAAGTTGGTTCGCCTGACCACGTTCAGTCCACGGAGACAAACACGGACATCAACCGTTTTCTGAGAAGTGTCGATGACCAGGAAGATAATGAAGACAGTGAAGACAGTGAAGAGAGAGGATTCGAAAACTACTACAAAATGTGGCACAAGAATCTACAGACCTCTGGTGAAGTCAAGACGGATCTTGGCATTCCCTACTTCAAGATGCGATATGGAAAGGGGTCCGCCAAACTTAAAGCGAGGGAGGAGTATCAAAAGTGGAAGGGTTACAAGGAGTATCTGAAGGAGAACCCGCTGCCGCTGGCCTAACAGCAATTAGCAAACATGCTTCTTTCAACCTGAGATAATGGAACGTAAATTTCCTCTCAACAGAACAGTTTGTCCTACTTTCGGGGGTACGTAACTCTGCTTTTTGAAAAAGTCGAAGTGGCGAGATGGTTCTCTTTCTCCGTTTCGGTTTCTAAAGTTGGGGGATAAATCCTAGGCTAAAGCATCACTCACGAAATGATGCGATATAATTTGTCGTCGACACAGAACTACACAGTCTTGGTTTTTGTTCTCGAATTGACACAATGAAGCGAGGCCAATATTGTATTGCCAGACTAAAGTCTCACTACCGCAAAGCATCTTATAATGATGGTTGAAAAAGTGCATGGAATAGTCAGTCCTGATTGCGTCGGAAGGCCCGCGATGCAACGATATGCTTTTAACGAGAAACAAGAAAAAGAAGATTAATCCTTCGAGCTTTCGATATGAAATACTTAAACATTCAACTTGTTATGAAGTTCGTACCACCGCCGACTCAGCTCAAGGTGGTGGTGGTAAATTGGTCATCTACTTACGGTTTTTAACCTATAGACTCCTGAACTCGCCAAGGAAGCCCAATGATGTCGGGGATTTAAGGCCCTGAAATTAGGAAGAGCGAAGTTATTAATAAAACTTCTTGATGGTGCTTGAATATCTTGAACACTCCCACTCAGCTCAAGGATTTATCAACCGTAGGATGCAACTATCTTACGCGACAAAGACTAAGAAGAAGCAGAAATTGATTAGCTTTTATGCCAATATCAAGAAAAAAATGGGTCTCCTGGTGGTCCAGTGGTCGAAGTACCGCACATGGCTGCGGTTCGAGCCCCCAGGGACTTTTCCAATCCAGATGATAAGAAACGATTAAGATTCCCAAACTCAATATCCCATTCAAACAAATCAAAATCGAAAAAATTAAGTCAGTAGCCAAGTGAGAGCAACCAGGAATAACCAGTTAATCAACTCAATTTCCTTCCTTCCTACTGCTTCTACTCACAAACACCCTGATCCGTATCGGTTAGAAATCACCTCACTAAAAAAACGATAGATATAAAAGATTAATCATCGTCTACTGGAATTACACCGAAAACTCAATTCACTTATTAACGAAGCGATCGCCGCAGGGGTCCATATCGAGGCTGAGCTTGCTTGTGACGATGAAGAGAAACTAATAAATGTAGAGAAAGCTATCAGAAAAATGCATGCTGTAGATAGTGCGAACCGACGTTCCAAGTTGTATTATCGCGAGTATGGAATCAGCGGGTATTGATCTATAAGCAGGAGAACTTGAGACAGAAATAGAGGCAAGAGATCACAAAAACGAATTTGTTTGATACTGGGACAGAAAAAATGGCATGCATGGTTCACGGATTATCAGACTTACTCTGTTGATGCTGCATACGTACCAGCATTTTTATTAGATCCCGAGTTTGAAGAAGCTGCATTCGCATATGTAAAATGATAAGTAGTAAAGCTATAAATATTAGCACTAAATACACGGTCGAGCTTTCCCATTTACTTTCTTCGTCACGGTAGTAGTAAGGTCTTCTGTTGCAATACGTCTCGGCTGGAAGACCAGAGCGGAGAATATTGTATCGTGGTTGTTGGCCAACACTATGGTCACCAAAAATTGCATTTGGGGTAACCTCGAAGGTTTGTCTTACAGGAACGGTTGGCGGCGCTGATGTTGGTGCAGATGTTGATACTGATGCTATTGCTGGTGCAGTTACTGGTGTGAAATTCATAGATGTAGGTGGTGCACGTGGTGCAGCGCCTACTTTAAACAGTCGTTCGATTTCATCGTAATACTTATTGATGTCACTTGGGTCAGTCCACTCGGAAAACATGATCGCCTTGTCGGACACGTATAATACGTGCTTGTATTTTATATTTTTATCTCGTTGCCAGAAACGAGTTCGTTACTTGACACGCCGCTTTTTGTGTGTATGCATCACTGCCTCATTCTGCTTTTCGCCCTCACCCTGCCAAGTCAAGACCTCTCATGGCGACTGCCGCTGAAAAGCCCGTCGAAGAAAGAAGACTCCGTGGATTGGTGGCTTTTATTACTTTGTCTAAAAGCTTTACACAAGACCTCCGTTGACTACGGTCGCATTCTTGGCAGTGAAAGCTAGGACACCGTTGTCCTCAGTCCAACGAACCATCTACATTGTCTTCAAGATCGCTCTCTACGACGCAAGCATCGATCATATTTAGTCCATCCGGTTCGTCGTCGCTGTCTTCATGAATAGACTTACTATTGTCATCCTCTTCTCCTTCAAGCTCCCCCCTTCCATCCTCTTCCAGCTCTTCCGCAACCGTATTCACGACAGTTAATAGCTTTCTCCGATTGAAAGGCTCATGTCGGGAGCGCTGTATGGCCATCTTCGCGAGTAACATCTTTAAAAGTGCTTTATCTGCTTCATTTCCATTTGTAGAAAAGTCATACACGATTTGTCGTTAGGAGCGCAAGTGGATTCGTGGAGGTGGGATATGCTGGGAGTATTGGCAGTGCACCAGCTTCTTTCTTCGGACTCGTGCCGTCAAAGTACTTTTGACGAACGAAAGCAGAAAAATGTGGATCTGGATGCGGGAGAGTATCGATCGATAGATTCTTCACGTACAAATAGTGAGAATAGAATAATCACACATACGATTCCACTTGAGGGAGATCGTCAGCTTCCTGTATAATCATATCTAGCTCAGGGATGCTAAACAACTTGGCGAGGCTAGATACCAGCGACTTCAGCTGTACTGGATCAACAGTAGTGCTTAATTCGACTGGCTGAGTCGCCGTGGTGTTGTCTACTAGTGGCAAGTCTATTATATCCCGCATTGTAGATAACATTTTCGTCGCAATACCATCCTGTCTCTTGCGGTATGTGCTGGAATACTTCTTATAGTATGCGTCATTCTGCTCTTTCAGCTGCAGTTCCGTAGCTCCACACTGTACACAGCTACCGCGTTCGAACACATGTGCACGTTTTATTGGACATACCAACGTATAACATTCAAAGAAAGAGGCTTTGCGCATCTGCTCATGAAGATTTTTCTGGATGATAGAGTTGTTATCCTTTGCCGCATCCAGGATATTTAAACCACAGTATCTACATACAAATTTTAGTTTGCCGTTTCTAGCTCGTGTTGGATTCCAGTGATGTATCCTAACGGACTTGTTTTTATTCAGACAGAACGCAACTTGCTCCACAGTGAGACTGAAATCGTGCTCGCGCAAGTTTTCTGCTGGTACGTCCAAAAGCGGTATGGCGTTCCGGAGCCGTGCCATCACCCGCTTTCGATTTTCAAACTCTGTCATGAATGCTTTCCGTTGTATTGTGTCATCACTCTCTTTGTCTTCCTTTGATATCCTTTGTTGAAGGTTGGATAGTAGCCGAGGTGGGTTCCGGGCTACATCGGCTATATCTGCATACGATTCAAGGCTGTAGCGTGTTCTATCATCTGAGCCGTTCGTTCGCACGAATTCGGGTACGTACATATTTTTGAAAAGCGCGCCAGGCTTGGTACGTTCTGATTTCTTACGAACACAGAGTGCATCGAGGTTCACGCCTAGCACTTGCAGTACATCCGTTGTTTTAGCCTTTCTGGTACCGACATCGCGTTCGAACATGGAAGTCGCGTAGGACGCAAGTGGACTAGACCGATGTCGTACTCAAGACGCTCCCGCGCGCTGGTAGTTGGTAAAAACACAGTCTCATGGGAAAGAGCGCTATTCATGTCTCGAAAGGCTACTACGAGTGCTGCTTTGATCTTCTCCAGACTGGCGCCAATTCGCTTGAAGGAGGCGTTGCTATGAACGATTTTCATTGCGGCCACGAACTCGCGTTTTAACTGCGACGATGCCGTCTCACCCGTTGTGTTGAGAATGCTCTTCGAGGACTTGATTTTACTCACGTTCAGTGCAAGTAGTCCAGCCAGCGTGTAAACCAGACAGAAGTATCTCATCTGCGTACTATCAACCGCCTTCTCTCGCCGCAGGACTTTGAGTAGAATTGGTTTGGCGAGATCGAATAAGAGTGCTGTCACTGTTCGTAGACTAATCGGAATTGTCGTCTGCTGCGCATATGTCCGTACGTGTGATGCAATAAAAGTAAACAACATGCGTTCGTTGTCGCTGATTTCACGGGCACCACTGGCCCATGCCAACCGACCCGCATGCACTACATCGATTGATTTACCTAATTCACCGCCACAGTATTTACAGTAGTATGTGTACAATGCCTCGGTAGTTTTGTCTGCTGTCTCACGGTGAGTCACTAGTGCATATTTATTTACAATCCTGCGTTGAACCATGTAGGCGTTGTCATGACTAGTGTTTGGATCATCACGTACTACTGCCATTTCCGTCCGCAGTTCGATCTCGTGTTCGCAAATGAGTGGTCGTGCACACATTCGACACAAGTACATTCCGTCATTTGCGTCTCCTAAAAACACCTCTAGGTCCTTGAACGTTTCTGCACAATCTGGATATCGCTTAAATGTCTTGAGGTGCGTTACATGCTTGCATCTACGGTTCAATAGCGCATCCTGTGCATCAAGTAAAATTTGAATTTTTTCGCGATTGGGCAGTGGAATTTTGTTCAGCGCGAATGTATTGAAATGTGCAAACAACACTCGATGGTCGGTGTAGTCGAAGTAATATGGATAATACATTCTCGCGGTTTTCTCGGCACATGCAGCAAGAAGCCGTTCTCGAATGGCCTCCCGCGCGTTTCGACGTACCTTCATTGTTTGTTCCTTGACATACTCGAGATGCCGAAGCTGTTCGCTGATTTCCGCATAGTCAAATCCATAGAGGTTAATCTGATCATAGAGATCCCAGCTTGAAGTCTTCTGTAGCGCTTCGTATAGCTGACAGGAAAATGTACCGTCGACCTCACGAGTGAGTACTGCATTTAGCGTTTTCAAAAAGCCGCGAGAAGCGAATGGTGCTATGCGCTCTAGAATTATCCGACGCGGGTATCTTACAACACTTGCAGAAGCGAGAGTCATCAGCGGCGCCAAAAGATCTGGATACAGATTATTAGCGATGATAGCGTTGATAGCATTGAAGAGCCTTACGTCTTCGTGTGGTTTGCCTTGATTAGATAAATGGGGCCAAGACGTGTTGATTTGTAGGATACTCCGTTCAATCTGGATATGTCGACTGCGGCGGGTACGTATCCAGCTGGAATCTTGTAGAAATACTTCCATGGGAAAATATCTGTAGTGAGGTGATTCATAAAACGAGACGGAAATGCAAACCCAATTAAGTGGAACTTGTCCCCAGCTGCCAAACCAGCAGCACTAACGCGTCCGTCATCAAACCGAATTGCAGGACTAGATACTGCGCTCGTGAGCGCAATGCCCGTATGCCTCTGTGGAGGCGCAATGACTGGGGTTACGTAATGTAGTGCTTTCTTCACACTTAGTAGATGAATCGTTGCGGGCGCTCGAATGCTTCTTTGTTCATAATCGAGAAAATCCCACGCAAGGTCGTCGATGTCATGTTGGCTGTATCCTTCCGGCCTCAGCAACTCGCCCAGCACGGCCAAGGCCTCGAACACTGATCCGAACGGCTTATTGTTCATGAAAACAGTGTGTATATATCTCTGGAGAGATCCAAACGACGGCAAATATCTTCGATTTGATTACATTTGATCACAAATAGGCAAGGCAGGGGATCACTGTGGCAAAATCATGAAAACCCCCGATGATGGAGTGCTCACGTTGCTGGATGTTGCTGGATCGTGTATCGTTGATATCTTTTACAATCACATGTACGACCGTGCGATCGCAATGCACGAAAAGACTGCACATGGTTTGACCGAATGTTACCGACAGGTATTAGCGGGATATATCCACGAGAGCAGTGGCCCTAGGTTCTACTACACGTTGCTTAATAGTCTGCATCATTACATGCGAATGAGCACAATTTACCAGAACATTTCGTACTCTGATTCATTGGCGTTGTATGCGTCTCTTTTCATCCCTAATATGTATACAGCATCACTGACTGCTGAGCAGAAACTGAACATCCTTTCCATGGTACTCGGCAACACCATCCACGCGTTTAGAGAGGAAGTCGTGCGGGATCATATTGCGTATATCATAGACGATCACAGTGACCCCGAGAACGTTGGACTCACGCAGCACGGAACTCTAAAAAATTTACTGCGTCAACGAGAGCAGACCTACGACGAATTCATTCGATCGCAGAGGCATTCGACGAAGAGCGGCAGTCCCAAACCTACAGCTCCTCCACATGTCGATACAGTAGCAAACAACCATAAGGTTACGCAGGAAGTACTCACGAAGTTAACTGCTGCATTCAAAAGATCTGTCGCTGAACGGATGGACCTTAAAAAAAGCAACACCGAGTTGCAAAAAAGAAATCAAGAGCTCGTGATTAAGTTTGAGGATCTTCGACAGATGTTCCTCAAGCAACTGACTGACCAAAACAGCTAACAAAGCTAGTCAACGATCTCAAGACCAAACTGCACGAGGAAACCGCCAAGAACACTGCCACAGTTACCACGCGGTCTCCGCCGCTAGACAATATCGCCATCTCTACCACCGAAGATGTAGAGCATGACAATAACAACAACGACGATGATGATAACTCGGACTTGTTCAAAGTGCGGTATATCGAAGAGTATGATAAAAATCGAGTTTAAGCAGTCTCGGTGTCCAACGATATATCTTGTTTTTTGTCTGCGTTATCGGAGACGCCAACTTCGTCTGCAATGTATTCTGTGACCAACTGCGTTCGGGCTTGCCGATCAAGTCGATAGCGATACTTGATGAGAATATAATTCATAACAATGAAGAATGCGATCGCGATATAGTTGGTAATTGTATGCGGGGAAAGCGGCACCCGAACATGCAAACCGTTTTCCGTATACAAAGTCAAGAAGTATGATCGTTGCTAGGATGGCCGCAGCAACCAACAATGGATTATAAATAAGCGGTTTGAGACACGGACTTTCCCAAATGTACGTGGCCGTCAACGCACGACATGGATTACATGTTATGGTAATTAAGCCGACCACGCGAGGCATGTCTTTACAGCGAAAAGACCGTATCGGACGTAAACATCCTGGCGTGTTCTTCCCACTCAGACAGCCAACAGCTTGATTGCGGATGACTCGCCCAAAATCGAATCGGAAGATTTCACTTCGCATTTGCTTGCATTAATCGTTAGTAGGAATGTATCCTCGCTAGATCGATTGCCAATCTGGGAGATGCCAACACCACCGCCCGATGATAGTGTACGCTATTCACTTGAGCGTCTATTCATCCTAGGAGCAATTGACGAGAGAGAACAAGCGACTGAACTTGGAAAGATGATGAACAAATTTCACAAGCTTAGTATCGAGTCCGTAAAGATGATTCTCAGCTGATTAGTTTTGGGGGCGCCAGTAAAGGAGCTCGTAAGCTTAGCATGCTTGCTTAATGTAAAAAAGACCGACATCATTCGCCCGTACAAGACGGCAGGTTTTGCGCCGTACGATACATCACGTCTTATGCGTGAATTGGAAAGTGACAATGCGGATGAACAAAATCGCCAACGATATGTAAAGTGTGGTATGGGTACTTTCAATCGGCTCAAGGCGCAGTCGTTGATAGGCTGTGAGATGCTGGAGCTATTGCTAGTGTATGAGTGAGTGTTTCAGTGAACAAGCAACTCGACTGACAACGAAATTACTTCTTGAATGGGGTGAAACGAAAGGACTCGACTATTGGGTTCTCTGTAGAGTCACAGAGTTCGTGGATGAAGTGTACTGGCAGATGCTTGAGCAATTGCAGATCAATCCTGTACGCAAAACATCGGCATATGAAGATCTGTATCAGACGATGAAGCGATCTACCCTCGATACAGATCGAACGGAACGCGTAGAGGCAGCCATTCGGCTTAAGCGATGCACCTACGAAGGTTACAAGTGCAACGCACTTGTCTGGAATGAAACTACCAACACGTTCAACTCACTGGATGGCCTTGCCATTTCAGTAAATAGCAGTATCACCAGTCGATTGCGGTACCAAGCACAGGGAGTATCATTCACGCAAAAAAAGCCTCGTGTACTTATTTGCAAAGAAGTATTCTCTCAGTTGGATAGACGTACATGCAAGCTTATTCATGAAGCCCGAGTTGTATCTACCATGGACGGTTACGTCCACCCTGATCTTCTTTTCACGAGATTGTAACTATTACAGGGGTCACTGAAAATGTCCATGTCCTAGGGTGAGAGACTTTCTCGTCTCCACGTTTTTTCTGTCTACTCCCTTCTGAATGCCTGTATGCGTCCACGTCCTAGCACCTCGCTCTTGAGCAACTCAACCATGCTGATGGTCGCGTTCACGTCTCGATCTCAGTAGCGCGCATTGCAGTTCGTGTAGCCACGACGCAGTACTCCGTGACTTCAACGATATCCCACTCGTCCGGGTACTCATCGGTCTGCATCAATCGCCAGCCAACAACTCGCTCTGGTTGTGATTTCATTCGAAGTATATATAAAAACAAGGTGGACATTTTCAGTGCCATTCGTAATAGAATCACAGCGAATCGTGGATGACGAGATCGCGCACACGATGGATTTATCTCGATGCAGAGTAGTGCTCCTATGCGTCTGGATCGACCCATTCACGCATCGTGCTATCATACAAGTTGGCCATGACAATCTGGCAAACACACTTGACAGTGTGCATCGTTTTGTGACTGACGTCCACGCAGCTGGTGCGGATATCCATGCAATACAATTGATTGTCGTGTGCGATGTCGATATTGCATGCAAGATTCCGATTATCATCGACTCTGTTTAGCATTAGATTGGTATCGGGAACATCGATCTGGCGCATTCTACAGGCATCATATGGACAATGAGCGACTTGGTTATGTATACGAGCATCGATGACGTTGAATGTGCCACGCAACAACTTGTAACCGACCTACAGGCGGATTTCATTTCGCGGCAACTGTTTGGCATACGTGGACTGTTGGAAAGCAATCTCCTCCTGGTTCCTTCCCACTCAGTTGAATCGCGATGCCTCCAGTTCAACGCTCATGTGATCGCATGTTGCCAAGGCTTGCTGAATGCGTACGTTTCTTTTGTGATCAGCCCCACACAAACGGGCGATGCGTCCGTTGACAACGAATCGGTGCCATGGACGGATGAGACGGCGGATGATGCGAATATACTATGTAAGTTCTTTGGCGCTGTCTTCGGACACGAAAAGGAAGTAATTATCTAAGTAAACATAAATCTCATGCCTCCTTATCGCATTCGTTATTCAATCGCATAACTCACTCATCCACCGAAACTAATAGACCAGCAAAACGTGGTCCCAGCAAGCATCAACGGATTCCTGTGCATTGCACCGCGGTCACGGAGTCGCTGTCCTTTGTCTGTTCATTCCTACAATTTCCTTTGGCAAGCCACCAGCTCTCCACTCAAACCACGCACCATGAACTCTTCCAAGATCGTCCTTACTACTGCTCAGATCCTCGAGGCGTATGAGGTGCATGGTAATAATTTCATCCAGATCAACTTCGACTCCATCCGCAAGTACAGAGAATATGCTCAGTACATCGACATCAGCGTCAAACTAGCGGATAGCACTGTTTCTGCTGTGCGACACTGGAAAATATCGAATGACGGGATTGTCGTTGCATCTTGTATTCGAAAGCCCGAGCAACGCAAATACGAATCCATTCGGCTTGGAATTTCACTCGCAAATGAAGATGGTGTTGTGAACGAAAATGTGAAGGCTCTCAAGTTACTCTGCATGGCGTTCAAAGAGAAGATGGCCGAGCCCAAGAAAGATAACTTCATCACGGACGACGCTCGTGCTCCGCGTAAACAACCGGACGGCACCTATCGTCCAGTTCACCTCATCAACACCAAGATCATGACACTGATGCAGACCGTGGCCAAGAACAAGGAGAACGATGATAATGTCGAACTTGACAACCCGTACTTCTGGATCTCTATCCCAAAGAATAAGTTCTATAACAACGAGGAAAAGCCCATGGAATCAGTGCTCTATGAATTCAAATACTACGTCGATGATAGCAGTCAGCAAGACATGACACGCCCCATTATGACTCACGATATGCACCCACCTTCTACAACGTCGATGATTTCTACCATCACCCACGCACTGGTAAGAAGATCTACAATCGTCTTGGCTCTGTCAATGCAGTCACCGAGAGCACGGAGTTGATCGACAAGAACATCCAAGATTATCTTACCAAGGGATCTGCGCTCATGGGGAACTTCAAGTTTGAGATTGCTGTAAGTGGACGCCAGTGCAAGCTCGACGTTGCACTTCAAGGCAGTAGTTTCGTGAAGGTAGCGTAACAGATCGAGGGTGGAGACGCCGGTCAAGACGATGAAAACGTTTCGGCGTTTACTGACCGCTATTCGACGATCTCGATCAAGAGCGGAAATGATGACAGTCCTACTGCTGCGGATAACGTCATGGACGACTATGGCGATGAGGAATAGCCAAAGGTATAGTCATCGAGCATTATCGATAAGATTGCGCTGTTTAGCAGCGCTCTAAGCATATTACAGGGGTCACTAAAAATGTCCATTTCCTATCCTGCAACATCCAAGTCTCACTTGGGTGAGAGACTTTCTTGTCTCCACGTTTTTTCACTGTACTCCCTTCTGAATGCATGTATGCGTCCACGTCCTAGCACCTCTCTCTTGAGCAACTCAACCATATTGATGGCCGTGTTTACGTCTCGATCCCAGTAGCGCGCATTGCAGTTCCATGGTCGCAACCTAACATCTCACTCTTTGACTCGAAACGGAATTCTGTCAGTTATACTGACGCACTCAGGTCAGGAGACGGTTGCCGCTTTTGAATTTCCATCATTGATGTGAACATAAAAAACTTGGCATCCGGTTTTACATCATTTTGAGATTCGCTGCTGCAGACTCGAACTCATTGTCGAATCTTTGCGATGGACACTACCGCTACGGCTCTTCACCGTGTTCTACCAAATAACTTATACAGTCATAGCATCGCTGTGCCCGAGATTATTACGAAGTACCAGTTGCCAAACAACTTGGACAACGCTGTGGAAAAGCGTTATATGATGGTGCTCACCAAGTTCTCGAGTCTACCCTGTTCTATTACGAATGGCATTGAAAATGTACACCTTGTTTTTCTCGAATGAAGTCACAACCAGAGCGAGATGTTTGCACTCGTCTGCGCACGATGGGTAACACACTTCATCAGATCGCTCAGGCGTTCGCACAGTTCAACGATAGTTAAAGGGTGTTTCCAGAGCAGATCGACCACTCAATTGCGATCAGCGACGAAAGCTAACGAGTGAGCAAGAGCACGCTGTTGTCAAATTCTTCCTGCAGAAGAACACAAGTCATTTGCGCGACGGAGTTGAGTTTGTCAATGATACCTTCAACATTTGTGTTTCAGTGAGAACTCTGAAGTGAGAACGCTAGGTAGGGTTCTTTACCGACATCATGTCTCGTTCAAGCGAGCTGCGTCTGAATATCACGAGGCAGATACCGATCGCGATACTGATCGACAGCAAGCATTTCTGGCAGGATTGCCTCGTGAAACAAACAAATCGTGGATCGCGCTGGACGAAGCTTCCTTCTTTTTCAACCACTCCCGCAAGTACGCTTGGAGTGAGAGAGACCGATCAGCTGTCATAAAGAGACCAAGTAGCCGAGGGAATATGCATTCGCTCATCCTTGCCGTTTTACCTGATGGAGTTGTCGACTGGCGATTGATGCAGACCGATGAGTACTCGGACGAGTGGGATATCGTCGAAGAGAAGGAGTGTCACGGAGTACTGCGTTGCGACTTCACGGATTGCAATGCGCGCTACTGGGATCGAGACGTGAACGCGACCATCAGCATGGTTGAGTTGCTCAAGAACGAGGTGCTAGGACGTGGACGCATACATGCATTCATAAGGGAGTAGACAGAAAAAACGTGGAGACGAGAAAGTTTCTCACCCAAGTGAGACTTGGATATTGCAGGATAGGACATGGACATTTTCAGTGACCCTTGTAATATAAACCACCGCCGGATTTGATAGATAACTTTGAAATAATGAAGCACACGGAAAAATCCATGGCATAAAACGAAATACCTAAAAACAATTATCAACGTAAAACCTCTCAACTAGCGAACCTTCGCATCAATCACAACAGTTTTCTTTACCTGTACAGATCGAGGCAAAGTTTACCCAAACGAAGCAGATCCACAACAACGAAAAGTCTTAAAAGGATATCATTCATTGGATGTATCTGCTCTACGTGATCGCGAGTTGTTGCAACCAAAGGAAAGAAAGGTGATGGTGGGTTACATCATGATCACGATGTATGCATCTGGTTTTTGCGAGTAGACTCGTACACCAATTATCATTTCTGCATATTTTTTCAGCACCGCGACAATATCGAGGTTGGCATTGAACAACGCTGCAATCACAAGAGCCATGGCAAGTTCTTCTCGATCTATAAGCTTCCCTTTATCCAGTGCCCACGACACCACGTCGATGTACTCCTTTTCAATTGCGTATTGAATGGCCTTGAAAGAACAAGGTCGACTCGAGTACTTCAACACTGTCATACAGCGCTTTTTCTCGGCATTGTCCAAAGTTGTCGGCAGCAAGAACTCGAGGATTAACTTGGGTATATGAGCAAGTTCACTGAACTCAGTAGGAAGCGCGCGCTGAACAGCCAAATCCATGGCAAAAACGAAAGTGCCGTTAACGAGATTGGAACGATGAACGAGAAGTGGTTTCACATCAGTGCTGTTCCATTTTGTAACATCTCCAGTCAACTGTGATAGACATTCTTTGACAGAGTCAAAGAAATCCATGATAAAAGCCAAAAAGTAAGAAATTTATCAGAGCGACTTTTTGTTCAACATATGTGTCCCGACCCTTTGACATTGACCGTTGGAGTACCGTTGACACGCATGAAAAAGACTTCGAATGTGTGTGAAGTCGCTGAGTGAAGTACTGCTCGTCCTGGACCCCGACCCAGTAGCAACCATTTCTCTTTTTGCAATCGAGTGCAAACAACAAGGTACAAACTGCTGGATACGAAGGACTAACTACCGATTAACCTTTTTCACAGATGTCGTTGGGAGCTACGATCGCCGAAAACATTCGCACGTACCAAGACTCAGTGGCTGCAGAGGCGTTTGGTAAAGACCAAGAGGAAGCGATATCAGACAGAGATCTTAAAGAAGCAATGAAGGACATGATGGTTGCGAGAGAAACGAATGTGGCTCGTGCGGCGGAGCGGTGGTCGACAGGGGGACGCCCGAAATTGAGGATGGAATTTCCCTGATCTCTGAAATTGTTCACAGCAGAAAGCAAAGTTTGATCGTAGCTGACGAACTGGCCGATGGACTGGATAATGTGAAGCTTGAAATCGACAAAAACAATACCCAAGTTGCCAAGAAATTCAGTAGTGTGGTAAACGCACAAAATTTCTAATCAACGCAGCAAAGTGAACGTTTTTTATTACGGTAGGCACTGAGAATGCCCACTTTCTTTTAAGTAAACTATACAATCGAGATGTCTGCACTCGTCTGCATACAATGGGTAACACTCTTCGTCAGACTCAGGCGGTGATTTTCCAAATATTGATAAAGTGCTCGATCATTCGTATCATGAGCAAGCTCTCCTCGCAGTGCCACCAGATGCTTTCGTCTGTTCGATACTCCGTCAACACGTAGCTCCCGAAACGAAAGAAGCGTAAGGGTGTGGTGTTGGTTCGTAACCGAGCCGAAGTGCAGTTCGAAGAGAAGGAATGTCACGGAGTACTGCGTTGTGCCTATGCGAACTGCAATGCGCGCTACTGGAATCGAGATGTGAACGCGGCCACTAACATGGTTAAATTGCTCAAGAGCGAGATGTTAGGTCGTGGACGCATAGATGCATTCAGAAGGGAGTAGACAGAAAAAACGTGGAGACGAGAAAGTCTCTCACCCAAGTGATACTTGGATATTGCAGGATAGGACATGG
The DNA here is from genome assembly GCA_033557915.1 of Phytophthora tentaculata. NCBI lineage: Eukaryota > Oomycota > Peronosporomycetes > Peronosporales > Peronosporaceae > Phytophthora > Phytophthora tentaculata. The sequence goes on from JAUCEA010000009.1 coordinate 2,257,773, forward strand.
ACATTTTCAGTGACCTCTGTAATAATGTATCTTTCATCTTCTTCATGGAGCACGATCCTGACTTTAGGAACTCATCTACGCGCGTTTCATTTGAATGTCTTTCGCAGTGATTTGAGTTCGTCAATTGCGACGCTGACAGCTTTCTTGCAGAGAGACTCGCCTGCTGGATGCATGCGCTTTGATGGATGCGGGATGCGGCAAGCGGAATACGCCACAGATTTGTCAGCTCGCGTTATATAGCGAGATAATAGACGGCCGATCGAGTGCGTCTCGTTGTGAATCTTTAACTTATATATGCCGAATTCAGTGATAGCATTTTCATAGTCGATCGTCTCGAGTCGTCGAATCAAGCAGTCAATCGCCCTACGAACCATCTCTACAGGATCTAAAATGCCTGAAGTCTCCACCGTCATGAGAAAGTTTGACGGATTCGCCACGAGCGATGACTGCTAGAAGTCTTGGTCCAACATTCCGTAGCTGACACTGCCGATGGTCGCTCGCGAGTGGCTGTATCCGTACCTTTCGGTGACGTAGATGTTGCTAACAACAAACTCCTTCGAGGGGTTGATATCGCATATTGAGATGCGTGGCAAGATATCGTCGCATACGCTTTTGCCATTGCGCAAAATCTCTGTACTGAGCACGTCCACACATTCGTCTGTAAAATTCTCGAATCGTACAGAAAACTTGGCTGTAGGGTCGATGGACTGAGCCACAGGAATCATCTCGATGCGTTTGAGGATGTTCTCACCGATGAGATACGGGTAGTTTTTATATCAGCCAAAGCGGCAGTCAAATGCATGACAGGCATCTCCGACATGAGCGTCCTACGAACTGCGTTGACCATTTCGCAGCAGCTATTTTTGATCTCGAACTCCAACTTGCGGTTTACCTTGGGTGGTATCATCTCCTGTAGCGACTCGAAGGGCGTTCCATTGAAGGAGATCGTCTGGTCATTACAGTCGATAATATATGCAGACGGCGCCATCGTTGATAGAGAGGAAATTGGAAAGTGTAATGTCTGGGTTTCCACGTATCGGAACTGTTTGTGATGAAGGTCAACCAACACATATTCAATGCCGTTCACCAAGATAACTATTTTCCTCTGTGATGCGACGAATCACGAGGATTATATCCGACGTATTCTAGATTACCTCAAGGATCGCCACAAGACAATCAATGATAATAAGTATACTATAGCTATTGAGGTCGTGGATAAAACAAACCTCAACGACTATGTGCTCGCGGGCATGGAGTCTGTGCCAGCGCTACAGATGCATAAAGGTGACAATTACATCTACGGGGTCAACTCCATCTTATTCAACCTCGCGAAACTAGAAATAACGGATACGCCGTCGAAAAAAGCTGCTGCCAAGACTCCTTCCAACGATTCATTCTACGCGATGGCGCTAGAGGAGATGCAGTCAAACGAGCAGGAGGATGATGGCAAACCATCTACGGTTAAAACCAACCATTCTGACGTGTTGAAACTCCCATGGACGTGAGGACTGTAGAAGAGACTCGAGATATAGCAAAGGTAAACGAAAGCGACGGAACGGTCAGCGTGCCCCACAGCCATCAGCTTCTGCTTCATCTCATAACGCTACCTCTGAAACAGCCACCCGGCCGACAACTAATGGCGGCAGAGCCAATATCGACGTCAACTCTCTCATTACATAGGGTGTATACAATGATGATGAAGTATTATTCATGCAGCAAATGGTCAGTGGACGTTGAAAAACCACATTTTTTGCTATTACAGCAGTCGCTGATAATGTCCATGTCCTATCGTGCAATATCCAAGTCTCACTTGGGTGAGAGACTTTCTCGTCTCCACGTTTTTTCTGTCTACTCCTTCTGAATGCATGTACGCGTCCATGTCTCGATCCCAGTAGCCCACATTGCAGTTCGCGTGGTCGCAACGCAGTGCTCAGTGACACTCCTTCTCTTCGACGATATCCCAGTCGTCCTGATATTCAGCCTTCTTGCGCTTACGCCTCACGATACGAATGATGAAATGAGGAGGACTTCCTCAGTCTGCCACAAGCCCTTGCAACCCAAACACCTTTCCATTAAAGTTTTGTAAGACCAAGTGCAAGAAGTCTCGTCCAATGACCGAGCACTTTATCAAGATTTGGAGCACTACCGCCTGAGTTTGACGAAGTGTCGAAGAGTGTTACCCATTGTATACGGACGAGTGCAGACATCTTGATTGTATAGCTCACTTTAAAAAAATAAAGTACCTACCGTAATAGATGCTTCACTTTTGAAGCAAATTCATATATTTTTTGTTCGTTGAAACTTAACCAGAGGATAACAAATATCCTTGATGGAGACCGCGATCGTCACCTACGTCGCCTCAATGTTTAAAATATTTCAAACTGAACGCAGCGAAACGAGGTTTTAAGGTTTTTACACTTGGTTGAGGTAGCTTTTGAAACCGTCAAAGAAAAACTCTACCACAGTGATGTTGCACTTTGGCATCAAGATACTCATCGCTTCATCGATAGCTACAATTGCCATGATAAAACGCCGTTCAAACTCCTTCGCGCGCAGATGTAGTTGGTTGGTTGACGTGTTCCATCGATAACATCCAGGAAAGAAGGCACCGTTCGTCTGGTAGCCATTTGGTTTCAAACGAACAATCACAATCGGTTTTTGCAGCGCGAGAAAGGTGCTTCGCCCCATTTTCTATCATATCGTTTATCATCCACCTGTACCACCACAGCGTAGCATTCCATGTCGATAATGCCATCAATAAGAACACCAAAGTACATATCACTGATTGCACGTTCAAACTCTAGGAGCTTTAACTGTTTCTACTTCGTGTATGAGAATCGTTGTCGGCATTCTAGTGGCATGGAGAGACGTACTATCCAATATCCGAGCTGACCTTGGTCGATTCTACGCTAACACCCATCGCATTAATTATATGAATGACCATTTCCTGTGCATATAATTTTGTCAGGTATTGACAAAATCTAACATGACACTTTACAGCCTGACCAACAATACATTTACATAAATGTGCCCGATTCATTGGATAAGATTTGTTGCACTTGATCATAGCTCAAGAGCGAGGTGCTAGGACGTGGACACATACAGACATTCAGAAGGAGTAGACAGAAAAAAAGTGGAGACGAGAAAATCTCTCACCCAAGTAAGACTTGGATATTGCAGGATAGGACATGGACATTTCAGTGACCCCTGTAATAGTAGACGTCAACAAAGTCACTTACTTCTAGCACGCAATGCAAGCTTTTCTCGTCGTTTTCTTCCACCACACTTGCTAAATTTCATTTGGGCGCGCTCAACACGCCGGATGAAATTGCACCTGCGACTCCATTGCAGGTTCGACACTGGCTCATCGTAGAACTCGTTGTCTCCTCCTCCTTCTTGCCATCGATCGAAAACACGCTCCTTATCGTCCTCGTGCACTTGTAAAACGAAACAGTGCTTCTCATTTTGTGGACACGTGGCTCCAACGACGTAGACACCTGGAGCCAACGGGTAATTGGGTAAGTCCACGTACTTGTTGAGCGAGTGTTTGAGCATGTTCTTGTTGAATACGTCGCACGACAGCGGGGCTCGACGCTTTCGGAGGAAATCCAGGAACTGAGATATGTCGGTATTCGATACACGTTCCTTTTCCTTGACGTGGTTGTCCTGAAACTCCTTGATTAGCTCGAGAGGGACTAGATTTGGTTCTTCCAATATATGGCACGCGATACGTAGAGCTTTAAAGAAGCAACGACCATCCACAGACGCCTTGAATGTAGATGGAAACTTTGTGTTGAGCTCCGCGTGCTGTACTGGTCCTTCTATTTGTCGATTCGCGACATCTCTTTACCAAATCTATCCTTAAGAAGTGAATCTTTCCACACCCATGTAGCGCAAAAGCGATGCGTATCATCACACCACTGTACCAGATAAGCTTGGTTAGGGTTTTCGTAGTTGGTACGATCTAGCACAGCAAAAACATCCCATTGTTGATCTGGATCGTAATTGGCGTCAGCTTTAGCAATGTTTGGTGCTTTGGTGATAGGGTGAAAGCTGGTAGAGGTGGTAATTGTAGCGGAGAGTCTTCCATGTCTGGATCGTCACAGTCTTCCATCTCGACGTCGCTGACTTCATCGATGATGTTTGTATATAACCGGTGTAGACGACGACGAGGCCTCACTGGAAGACTTTCATTTTCTGACAACACGTCTTCATCTTCTGACGAAGAAAGGATATCAATGATCTCAATGATCTCAATGATCTCAGGTTGTGTCGTTGGTCCATCAGGTTTTCTCACTATTGCAGGTTTTGTAGTTTCTCCAGGTTTTGCCGTTGATCTAACGACTTGCGCTGCTTCAGGACTGGTCTTCTTACTCGAGTCACTTCTTGGGATGTTAACAAGGATAGCTAGCTCTATATCATCTGCGGTTAGAGCAGTCCTGCTACTCAGAAACGAGTGGCTACGTCCTTGCCAATCATCACGCCCATTCACACCTTCCAAAGCCTCTTTTCTAGCCCCATAGCGGCGTCGGCAGCGCATACGAACCGACCGACTGAGTGCCTTGGTGCCAGAAACATCGTGCTTCAGGAGAACAGAGTGGATCTTTGAATGAAATTCGCACTTAAGTCACCAGTAGCTTACTGGGGTTAGTCATAATTACGACTTTTTACGTAAAAAGATCTGAGCCTAGGCTTGCTGTAGGTGATATCCAGCGATGACACGGGTGTAAATGTTATCATTTGTCCGAAGATTCACTGCAATCACTGTGTTTAGGGACTCATCATCTGTTGCACGGTCTTGGATTGTTTGTAGTAAATGTTTTTTTATGCCTTGAACTATTTGGTTCGCCATCGCGGCAAAGATCACATGCGAGTGTGCTGGAAATGACTGTATAGGTACGCCAAATCCAGCCTTTGTGCTTTCGATGGTGTCGTATAACTCATGAGTAAATGCATCACTCGTCACACCTGCAGTCACATTCTGTGAATGCTTATCAATCAGTTCGTGCTTGATGCAAGATAATAATCGATCCTGGAGATTGTCAAGGAAAGATTTTTCCGTGACTTCGTTTGTAAAAGACATGTACTGCGTGAAGTTGTAGGATATTGCATCCATAGTACGCGCTCCAACCATCTTCGATGCTAGATGCGCATTATGGTTTGCTATTCACGGAGCACCTTTACCATGGTGGGTCGATCTAATGGAGCTGTACGCAATTTGAACGTCTCATAATCATTCGTCCACAATACGAATGCCCGATCTGTGAGTACTGGATCAATGTTTATAAGCATGGTCTCGGTATATTTCACGCGCGGTGGGTTTCCTTCATGCCGTACATTAAAGTTTGCCACCATTTCCTTGGTCACGCCAGCCGCCATGTAAACAGAGCGGTTCCCATGCGTCAAAGGCGACAAGTTGAAGTACATATCATCCGTAGGCGTCAGTACAACGATGAGGCCAGTGGATACGCCTTCTTTTACTGATATCATTCGCATTGTATTGTCTAGCATCGTCTTGGCCAACAAAATGTCTGAAACAGGCGCTATCGTAACACCAAACAGTTCTGCAAGCACCGCATGAAGTTGTTCATTGTTTCGGTCGTCAGGCACAATCCCGAATCGCTGCACAGAGCTAACTGTATCCGACTTCCAAATAATGTCCTTGAGTTCATTACTTTTCACCTCAATCAATTTGCGTATCGCAGGAGTAACATACCCCCCAAGGGCAATTTCTCGTAGCAATGCAAACCCCACTTCGATAAATGATCGGTACTGCTCGTACCCGCCACTCATGTGCTTATTCAATCCCTTTTGTGCCATACATGTAAATAATGTCTCCACGAACTCATCGAGTTGTGTGTTTTTTTGCGTCCGTATCGGCAGCAATATTCGATGCGAGCTTCTCCTGGCAGTCGACAACAGCGTTTCGGATCTCAGTAAACGAAGCGAGGATTTCTACTAGTCGTTCTGGACTGCGATCGAAGTGAAACGAAATGTCTTCATCGTTGTAAGTCATTTCTTTCGCAAGTACACGCAGGTTCATATCGGCGATTGAGTTTGTAGCATGCCACTCTTAGAACAAAGCAATTTCCCGTGCCAGTAAATCCTTGTGGCCACGAGATGGGTCTACGTAGCTGTACTTTACAAACTGCTTGTCGAAGATGACTTTGCGGTAGATGATAGCATTGTGATCGTTGACTAGTTGGTAGCACTTGCGTAGGAGAGCATCACACTCCTCTCGCGACGAAGGAATAAACATGTTGCCGTATATTTTACGATTTATTACGGGATTTCTTGAGGACCTTCAAACCAAAAAAAATAGTTTGTTGTATAACACCCTCGAGCTCGATAGTTTTCCTGTGAAGTTCAGCCTCTATCACTGCCAAACGAACAGTTACGCGAGCTAACTCTGCCGTTCGTTGATCGAGAAGGTTTCGATGTTCATGCGTGATTTTGCGTTCATCGTGGAGCAGTTTAGTCAAGCGCTAGATGGCCATCAGCACATACAGCTGTATGTTGGGTCGCAATCTTCGTTATCCATCTTCTTTATTATGGTTGCTTGCCTCCATCGCAATTCATCTGACCAACGACAAGAAGGATATAGACTATTTTAATCATGTCTACAACAACTACTACCGAGCTTGATCATGTAGAACCACGCTGCCGAAGCGCAATGTAACAATCATCAGCTACAAGGATGGCATCGCGGGAGCCAAGCGGCGAATTATCCCTGTGGAGAGAAATGAGACCATGAGTTCGATCACACATCCCACACGCAGACGAACATTCTCACTTCCAGGGTTTCGAGCTCGACGATCATCCGTGCATTAGACAAAACGATACATGCCTTCATCCTGATTATACTATAGTGTAGTGAAACAAATATTTGTCTGCCTTTGATGATTACAAAGTAACGTTTCGACTTGCGGGATTTGCGTGATGGTTTCTGAACGATATCACCATCGTCTTCAACGCACTTATCATCTGGGAGTAATGGAACGTCCGAATCCATGTTCGATGCCTCGATCTTCTTGAAGTCTGGGCCACCTTCGGGTTCATCCTCTACAGGGAAATCTACAAAACTGTATTGCTTGGAAGGCGAGTTTGACTCGTCTTCGTTACTGATGTCGTCAGTATTCGTATCGATTTCCTCTTCTTCTCCGTCCTCCTCATCTTCTTCTGTGGTATCTTCTTCTGGAATCTGTTCAAACTGAGGTTCAAGCAGCTTCGTCTTACTTAGTGGTTGTTCTTCCTTATCCGACTCACTAGGGTCATCAGAGTCGCATTCGTACTTAGAAGTATCCCCCCATTTTACTATTTCTATGGGATTTGTTGGTACAGCGTTTGGTTTTGCTGGTATTTGTTGTAACGTTTCTGGGGCGCTCTTCTTGGATCGGTACTTGGTGTAGTACATGAACGTAGCGACAAGAATACACACAATCAACAAAGCTGGGATAATGATCGATTTCCAGTTCGCAAAGAACGGTACAGCACGGACAGCCGGGCAGGTAACCACAGGTCGTTGCTGTGTGCGTTCAACGACGATTGGTTTGGCAGTTGTTGGTGTAACTGCAGCAGCTGATGATGCGTTTTACCTGGAGTTTTGGATTGATATACCATTCTTGCTCCTACAGCTAACTGAGAACAAGTCATACTGAAGGTCATTATTAGTACACACAGCGATGAGAACGCGGCGAGTTCGTCAAGCCAGTCACAGTAGATGGCCACTTTATCCTCTTTCAACCAACGAATAACACGCTGCATTAGGTTGTTCCCACTGCGACGGCTGCAAACGAATGAATGTGTTCTTAACCGCTGCGGATACAGTTGCGCAAGTGAATACGCTAGATCGGATTATCGAGCTTGTTATTTGGAATCGTGGAGTTACTACCGTCTGTTGGAAACGGTGGATTTGCGACGAATGATATGATGGAAGGACTAATTACTGTTTCGGAGTAACTTTCCACTGACACTATAGTACAGTTACCGAGTAATGGACGTGATCGTTGCGGCAAGTACCAGGAGCAAGTGAATGCCTGGAAACAATGGTCAATGGTCCAAAGATACGCTAGCCAAGTGCCTCGAGCTTCGTGGAGAGCTCAGTGCAATGGCTCAAGTCGATAAAAATCAAGTGACTCATTATGAACAAGCGATTGATGATGGTAAATCAAAACTGGATGTATTGCTCAAAGAGCTCAATCGAGAGGTCGAGCAGAGAGATGTCGAGTTTGGATCGAAGCATCGCAAGTTTGCCGCCGCTAACGAATTCGAAAAATGTGCTAAGCTACGCGTGGACTATGGGAAGAAGCTATGGACCTACGAAATACTTAGGTCTGTCCGTACCGATTTTCTCCGATCGCACAGGGAACTCCGTGGAAAAGAAGAAGAGTTGAAGAAACTGCCAGAGAACGATTGAGCACTACTATCATACGTTTATTCGTTTATTCGTTTATTTGTTTAGTATACATCTTCGGGATACGGAATAAGGATTGCAAACTGCTCGATGGTTTGAGGTGTAGTAGAGTGGTGGATGCAAAAAATACAACCGGTTGCCGTTCTGACCCAGTTTCTCCAGATGTGGATCAGTGTTTGAATAATCTTGGTCTTCGAAGTGATCTCGGAATAGATAGAAACCAACATGATGCAATCATCTACCGAACAACTGCTGCATGCTGACATCAGCAAAGCTTGCGGATCTGTTTGAATGTCTTGCAACACTAGACGAGGGACACCACCCAAGCAACCCATACGATCCCGCCACACATCTCTTGCATTTGGATACAACTGAGCGATTTCCGAGAGTTCTTCATCGGTCCACAGCGGCATGTAGAATACATCTGGAGCTGGAGCAAGCTTCTTGAATTCACCAATGCAATCCCGTCGCGGTGTACTTGCGAGCAGAGTCGAGCAGTTAAGAATAGGAAACCCAGATATTGTAGTTGGGTCCACCGAATCCACAAGACACCACAAATCAGGCGACCAGAACTGGCGATTGCCAGCAAAAGGCAATTGTTTGCAGACCACAACAGACTCACCATCGAAGTAAATCGCTGGTTCTGCAGTGAGAAACAACACTCGCTTCTTGTCTCGCTTCTTGTCCTTGATTAATCTCCACATCAGATAATACAGGAACACCGATTTTCCAATCCCAGGCGTGCCCGTGATGACGGCATACTTGACCATACTCGCATCTGGATTCATCAGCGCTTGATTGGCGACCACTCTGTACGAGGAGCGAACGTAGAGCGCTTCACGTTTCGTTAGCGGTAAGAACGATGGAAACACGAGCCGACCACCAACTTCGTTAACGGTGGGGAATCGTGAGAAGAATTGATCCCTGCAGTGATCGAATGCGCCGTCTTGCGATACAATTTGAGCAGAGGTTCTTTGCTCCGGAACCACCACCAGCACATGGATCACGTCCTCTCCGAGTGAAACGTTTGGACCAAAGAGGATCGGTTTGTTCAGCTTCCACGATGTGCGCATCTCCATATACGCTGAAGTGTCAAACCCGCTCTGTAACAATGCGTCTAGAGTATCGTTGTCCGGCAGCCACGTGTCGCCTTGCTTCGCCAAGAAGAGCCATAAGTTGCTTGCAGGAAATGTATACTATTGCTTCTCTCTGATCGCGTCCTTCAAGTCCCCTACCAGCTGACTCGCGTCGATATCTACAGGGAACGCGCTTCCCTCCACACCAACAATCACGCACACCAGCTTCATCTTTTTTTTGATGTGGCAGATTTTAGAATGAGCGAGCTGATCTGTAGCGAGTCACTATTGGTCAAAAATCACAGCAAATTCTGAATGGAGGTGGCCAATATGCAGCAGAAAATTTCCTACGTCAAAGAAATTGTGCGTCAAGCTACTTTCCGTGACCAAGGCATACACTCGTCGAAATATGACCAATGCAGCTCGAGATTTTATAGCGCCTATGAGCGCTACCTTTTACCACCAAGGTCGCTGGCGATACTTTTTCGCTGTAGTTTGAAAAAACACCAGGAAAGTAGATATCAGCTAGGAAGATATTTTTCTAGTCGATGCAGTCTAACTTCAATCTTACGAATTGATTCGAGAATATATGCCAATGTTTTATCGTTACTAGTAAGATGGCGGTAGATCTTTAACATGCTGTCTGGATTTGCTGTGTAGGTTTATCCACGTTCGCTGGTGAGACATCCGCGATGATCCATCCGGTCCTGTTGTGAATGCATTAAATTTGGATCTATAAATGAATTCATATAATCATGTCACGACGCAGCGTCTTCCAGTCTTGTTTCGAGATCTCAATGGTAGCGCGCAGCTCGTCAGCCTCCGTCTTAACACTGCCAGTCTGTGGAACGTACAGCTCGTCAATGTCGCTAAGCATTTCGGAGTAATTCGGTCGATCGTGTGCGTAATATCCGACAATAATAGAATTCCCTATCTGGTCCCATTTCTTAACGTACTTGGGCTTTACAACCTTGCCTTTCATGGTCTTGTACTGAATAACTGTATTACGGAGAATGTTGCCAGCTTTGTGTTTATTGAAGATAATGTAGCCATCAGGTACATCCGATGAGTCAGCAGCAACAACGGGCAGCACCTGCTTCTTTTTATGCGATACATTATTATCCTTGGAAAAGGAAGAGTCAGATGATGAAGCGTACCGCTCGCCTTCGCTGGCGACGTTTACGCGAAGTCGAACCTTGCGGGTTGTATTGTTATCAGAGATATCTGTCCTTGCTTTTCCACCGAAAACGCGAGGATTATCTTCATCGGATGTTTCCGGGGAGAACAATTCGCCAAGTACAGTTTTTTTCATTTCCTTGCTGTTATGCTATTAGCAGTATTGACGAAGTTCACTGCGAAATTCGTCCCGAAGGCGCATCAAACACTTCCCCAACATGTTGAGGCCTCTCTTGGTGTATCCTCCATCACCCCAGAAAAAATCATAATACGAGGATTCCTCGAGGATGGCGTCGCCGGTGTCCAACAGGCGCTGCTTGAACCATTGATCCTGGAACTTTGCGCGCAGTACTTCCATCATCGCGTCCACCTTGATCTTGTCCCATTCGTCGATGCGACCAAAAGTCATGTGCCCTAGTTGCTTTCGTGGTGTTTTGGCCTCGATGATTTCTTGGATGAACATGTCGGTTACCGGTTCGCCAATACCTTGTAAGAACTTCATTTTCTTGTATTGGTAGTAGTGCTCGCTGGTACGCCATTTAATGCCCTTGGCCACAAAAACCTTCTTGTAGAAGTTCGACAGAAACCCATGTTGTTCAGCCGAAAGTTTGAACGAAATTGTTGATGGCATTTGCACTGCGGAGGCGAACCAATAATGAGATTGTTGAAGACATTTTTGTTGGGGTGTGAATTGCTTCTTGCGATGTTGCTTAGAAGAGAACGGAGAACAGGTTTCAAAACGACTGACATTATTATGCAATATCGCATAAGCAAAAGGTTCATAGCCCACTTCGATCTGTCTGGTTGATCGTCTTGGCTCTCTTCAGTGCGTGGAGACTCGGAACTAGTCAGACTGACAATCCCCATCGAAGCAGCAACATATTCGTATCTAGCAGCAACGTGTCCTGGGTTGATGCTGTAATTAAGCATCAAATTAGTGACAACTCCAAGAATGTGCGTTTGGACTTCATCGAGATAATTTAGTTGTAGACCATTGTGTGACGTGCTTGGTATACCTTTATTCCTCCGATATTAAATCAGTACGTGCGATGCTTCGTGCAAAACACGAAAAGTCCGCCAAATTATCAAGATCACGGCGCCCTTGACAAAACTCTTGATGCCTTGGTTACCAACAATGAGCCCCAGTTCATTGAAATACACGCCATAGAAGTAGACTCCGACCAAAAGGCAGTTCTTGCAAAAGATAATAACTTGGTCTGTATCTTCAAACGGGATCAACGCAGCTCCGATGAAAGCGCTGAATTGTTTCGTTATTACAACTTCCACGAAGAACCGCCGCGCCAGATATCGACTCTCGATCATCGCGTCTCTTTGGAGGAAAGATTAATGATCATAAGCAAAGGTTTGTGTACATGTATGGGTAGAATACCCAAAGGTGTACACAAACCACTACACTGTAGTTTGAAACCTGTAACGTGAAGCAAGGTCCTACAGCAGCTCGAAGGCCTCCTCGAGTAGAAAATACGGCGTGTAACAGAGACGTTCATCGCGCCGCGACGGTTGCAAACCAGCACCACACCTTTGCACTTACCGCCTGAACCCGCCGAGTGCACGACTAACTGACAGCTGTAAACTCCACGATTATCATCCAAACGACCAAAGAAAAGCTACTTTCGCTCGGGCTCGAAACACTTACGTACGGACGTTGGAAATACCAACATGATCGCTTGGAAAACAAGCAAATGCGGCATTTTCTTAACGCAGTGGTTTAATGCACTCCCCATCGCAGTTTTGATTTAAGTTTTCTTCTCCATCATTCTTCAACTGTTCTCCATATTTGAGCATCTGCCTTGTCATCATGACAATGCAATCTTGGCATCTTTGCATTTGAGATTTCTTCGATGACAAAAGTTGTGTGAGAGGTTAGAAGATTGTGAACGCCTACGACGAACACAAACTCGTTTTGCAAAGTGTTATTCTGAGCACGGTGTAAAATCAATTAGCAGCTCTGCCGTTGGCGACAACTGGGTTTTTTTGAAAGCGAAGCCACAAATTCCTCATCAGGTTGGCTATGTAGTCCTTCGGGTTCGGATACGGGATGGACGCTTTCCCTCGGCGAAGACGCAATATGTAGCACCTCATCATCATTTGCGTTGACGAAATCAGATTCTTCAAGTTCGTCTTTGAATCGCTCAAGAAAGTAGGCATCGCACAGTTTGCCCAGGCGACGATGCAATGTGTGGCATCTCATTCTTGCTTGCGTTAACGAAATGAGATTCTTATCCACACCAACCGGATTTGCGGTTGAAACCAGAGCCTCCCCTATAAGTGAGTGGAATGCGCTCCAGCATGCTGCGCCATGGTCGCCGTCAGCAATCTGTTCACGTATGCTCTCAATGTTATCCCACAAGGAATTATAGAGTAAGGCAAGTGAGGCATCCTGTCCCTCGGTGTCGCTTTGCCATTCTGTTAGTAGCTGTCGTGCTTTTACTATCACGGAGGCCACCGATTCATGGGCGATAAATGCGTGTTCACAGCATTGACGTCAGTAGCGTGGTCACCTTGGTTGTTCGTGTCGTTTGATCCCATCGCGAATCTCTGCAGTTCGTCAACAACAGTTGAGATCTTTATCCGTTCCTCCGGCTTCGTCGAACACATACGTTCAACCAATTTCCACTGAGCGTCCTCGCACGTTGGACGTTTGGGCAATTTACCATGAGTAGCATAATATTTCACAACGATGTTATCACGAACTTCCCATGGAAAAGCATCTGCGCGACGGCATCCCAGACCGTACTGCCTCCACAACTCGCATCGCTTCCACGATGCACATACCCAAAGAGTATATGTCGGACTCGAACGTTGGTTTAGCCCTCGCTTGCTCGTCTTTCTTGTCAATTAAGCACTCAGGTGCCACCCAATGCCACGCACTTGAAATCGGTGAACTATCTTCGCTGTCCAAGGAGGAGCTCAAACCGAAATCGGTCACCTTCGCTTTCTTGTCGCTTACAATATTGTTGCCTTTCAGATCACCGTGAACCACACCGCGCGCGTGAAGGTATTGCACGCCAAGGGCTGCCTCGTACAACTTCATCCACAACTCGTCGGGGTACTTTCGTAAATAGTTGTCCAGGGTGCCGCAGGTGGCGTATTCGCATACGAAGAACGGTCTCCCGATATGACAGGCGCCGAAGAGCCAAACCACGTGCGGATGGCTAAAACCCGAACCAAATGTCAGCTTCGTGGTAAAACATGGCTCGAGCCTTAGTTCGCTTGGCAGCAGTCTCAGAATCTGGTGGTGAGTGATCTATCGGTGCTGACAAAAGACTGTCAAAGTAGCTGGTATTATCCGTTTTCTCAACCGAGCCAGGCAATGTCATTTCCTTCACCACCACGTCCGAGTCTAGCCACTTTGCTCAGCACACGCTCCCAAACCTACCAGCACCCAAATGAGCCCCTCTGTCAAGGGTCAACTCGTACCACGGAACAAACCATTCCTGTGTGAGCTTCGCCACGTCTCCTTTCCCTTCCAGACTGCTTTCAATCTCTTCGTACGTCTACTTTATTGCATCCAGTTGCTCTTCCGTATACGTGTCCTGAGGGTTTTCCACAACTCCTTTCAATATCTGCAAAAATGTAACTTTATCTTCCACCGACTTTAACCTCTGTAAGAGAAGGACAGTGTCGGTTATACTTGATACAAAGACCGCGGCTTATTCACGGCGCCGTTGTTGCCACAATGTCTCCATCTCTTCCGATTCAATTCCCCCTAGAGCTTTCAAGAGTGCATCAACGCGCCAACTGAAGAAGTACATGCTGGTCGCCGTAGCTCGAGTCGAAGTTAGCCGCAGGACGCGAGTTTCCTCGGGTGTCATCTTGACTGTCTCGTAGGCGTCAGTAAGAAAAGAGTATAATTGACTGAGCAAACGCTTGTTCTGATTTGATTCCTGAAGACGGTTATAGACGTGTTGAGTTTGTCGAACAGCTCGCAGTGCTCAACGTTATCGCACTTGTTTATGTGCGTTTGCAACTCAGCCACAGCTCCTTCACTACACCAGATAGGTAGTCATCTAAAGAGCTTGTAGGTTCCAGCTCCGGTTGGGAGGAATCTGAACTCTCTTTAATGGACAAATCCTCCAGCTCGTTGACGATGGATGTCAAACTGGGTCTTTGGGTTGGGTCGTTACAGCACATCCGCCACACTAATTCACGACTGCGCCGAACGAAGTACGAATCGTTATGACGGACAAATGTGTAATCGGGATCGGAACCGGGATTTCTAATGTTCAACTCATCGTAGGGAATGCTCTTGTGTGAATCAATGTTCCACAACTGTTTACTAAGTCTTACACCAAATTCACCTTCATTGCTCCACGGCTTTACCCCACTCTCAGCTTCGAAAATGCACATTCCAAGTGAATATACATCGGGCTCAAGTGAAGGTGGATTCCCTTCCAACAACTTAGGAGCTTGCCAGCGCATCGATCCGACTACATCATTCCAGTGAGCTCCATTCTTTCGTGGCTCCAGTCAGTCCGAAATTCGAGAGCTTCACCAACTCATCGCTACCAATCAAGATATTACTGCAACGAAGATCGCCGTGAATAATCCCTCGCTCGTGCAGATACTCTAGTCCCAACGCCGCCTCATGCAAATATTTTCACATCAGCGGTGATTTCACATGACTAGATGAAGACGTCGAATTGACATACTCGATTAAGGATCCCAGGCTGGCATACTCGCATACAAAGAAGTTCACGTCGGGTCCATCCTGGCACACGCCGTACAGTTTGAGCACGTTAGGATGGCGCAGCTGCTGCCACGTGCGCACCTCCAGTCCGAACGACGAGTGCGAAGCGTCCGGAAAAAACAGTTTAACGACAGCATCAGCATCCAGCCACTTTGCAAGGAAATCACCACCGATATTCCTCTGTTGAGTTAGTTCGCACAATTCCACTTCGGACGGTGGAATACAACTGCTGGATGATCGATCAAAGGTCAATAAATTGTGACCAACGTTTCCCCCAGATTCGTTGATAAATGTTTGACGTTCGGGTAAAACGAATTGCCTGAGTAGACGCACAATGTCATAGTATCCGCGATCAGTAGCTAGACGAGTAGCTGTCTTTCCATCTTTGTCCGTCGTGTTGCATCAGCACCACAGTCGTTCACAAGAAACCGCACGACGTCAATTTGACCTCTGTCAGCGGCCTTTAGTAGCTCTTGATCCAACTCGCCGCCTTGTTGAACTAGCAACTGTAGCCTCCTCAGCTCTTCCGCCACTGTAGCGTCGCCGCCCTCGTTTTCACCCGCATCCCTCATCTGGTTACTTCGTCTCCCGGCTCAAATCTGGAAGTGACGGCGTTGAAAAGCCACATTCAATCTCGGTGGGTGTACATAATGGATGTAGCTGCACTACAGTGAGCTGCACCACCCTCACCAAAAGTCGCGCATTCACCCAATGGGTGCCTTCCAAAACCCTAACCAAAGGCCACCCATTAAAGTTTAATCACGTTGAATTGTTTGGTGAGACCAAAAAGTGGTCTCACCAAACAATTCTAATGCGATTTTTAACTAACAACATGATTAAACACTTCACTGAGCTCCACTATACCCCAAGGTAGGTCTCATTTCAGCAACCAGTTTGGTGCTCGTTAAATCGATCCGTAATTTAAAATAAATTACCGATTAAACTGATCACGGTTTTATATGGGTTTTGGAAGGCACCCATTGGAAAAGGCAGCTGTAAATGGCAAGATACTAGCCCATTGAAGTGTTGCCTACTATTACTATGGCGTTACAGAAAAATGTGCGCGTCCTATCCTGCAATATCCAAGTCTTACTTGGTGAGAGACTTTCTCGTCTCCACGTTTTTTTCACTCTACTCCCTTCTGAATGCATGTATGCTCCACGTCCTAGCATCTCGTTCTTGAGGAGTTCGAGCGCGTTGATGACCGCGTTCACGTCTCAATCCCAGTAGCGCGCATTGCAATCCGTGTAGTTGCAACGCAGTACTCCGTGACATGCCTTCTCTTCAAACTGCACTTCGGCTCGGTTACGAACCAACACCACGCCCTTACGCTTCTTTCGTCTCGGGAGCTTCGTGTTGACGGAGTATCCAACAGACAAAAGCGTCTGGTGGCACTGCAGATGAGTGGAGACATCTCGATTGTATAGTTTTTTTTTAGGGGCAACTTCAACTACATTAGTGGACGATTATGTGCGAGGACTGTGAGCTCGACTAGAGAGCTGAGCGAGGGGAGCTGTGCACCAGGGTCGAGGTGAGGTGGGTCTTGCTTGGTCTTGTTGCTTGATGACGGTAGACTTGAAATGCGATGATGTGGTGTAGTGGTGCTCCAGAGCTTCGATCTGTTTTGTGTGGAAAACACATACCGTAATAAAAGGAAAGTGCAAGTCGCACAAACAGCCATAACCGCTGTGCTCAGATTTTTTGCCAAACATTCGGCAAAACTACTCACTTCAACTTCGTCGGCTTTAAATTGATTCCATTCCCATTGGAGATATAAACACAACCATGCCCATTATCCCTCGCTGCTACACGTTTCTGGCCAGGCAAGCCGTTGGCAAGTGGTTCGAGACATACCGCTTCAAAAACAAGGACGATGTTTCGTACCTGCATCCTATTCACCGTGGCATGATGCTGCTACGTGTAGAAACAAGTGAGCAGCGAGCGTTCTACTGGATCTACAACTTTGACGACGCGCTGCTCTTCAACGAGTTTGTGGGATTGACGATGAAGGCGGAGGCGCATGAGATTATCATTACCCCACGCTGCCGTATGTTCTTTGATATCGACTTACCGCTAGACGGGTACCATAAGGATATCCTGGCGGACCACTTTTGCTACCAAGCTAACGATGACAATGACACTATAGTCATGGAAGAAATCGCGCAGCATCTTGCTGTGGTGTATAAGGACGCGAAACTCATTTTTTTCGTTGGAAGAACACGGTATTGATTTAGGCAGCGAGTTGGTTGGTTTCGACTGGATGTATACACTACGTAACCGTCCTATGCGGAATCACGGATTCAAGATCAGTAGTTATCTCATCACGAACCTTATGCTACCACTGCACGTTTGCGCTGCTGTGGCTGGCGATGTAAAACGTGAAGTATTGCGATGTAACATTACGTTGCTCGGTTTAAACGAGGATGTAGCGGATCTGCTCGCGGATTCTATTGATGAAACACAGTATCGTCGACATGGCTCGCTGAGTCTGCCATTCGGTACCAAGAAAACAGAGGCCGGAGAGTTCATCACGAGCTGGATGTTCCGCGATTACGCCATTCCTGGACAAGCGTATGCCATCACCGTTGAGGATAAGTTCGCCCTAAAAGACATCAATTTCAACGAATATCAACTGAAGAACAAACCAACCTACGTGGGTAGTGACGCAAGTTTGGAATTTGTAAAAGAGGCACTTGCCCACGTACATGAAACCCCAGATTACAACGATCGCGTGTGGGACATTAACGCTTCAATACTCAAGAGTTCCACCATGTTCGTGAAGCGCTACGCAGCAAGTATGTGCAGTGTCTGCCATCGTATACACGACCATGACAACACACTCTTTCTCATCTTTAACTCCGACTGGGGCGTTGCCTTTTGGAAATGTGCTCGCAATCCTGACACGCGCCCGCGCTGGTTCTATCGACGAGTCTCGGATCAGAATAAAATTGGTAGACGCGGCAAAGAGCTCGACGTATTCATCTAACACGATTGGGCTATCATCTTGAGGAGCTGGAATCTTTGTTTCATCAAAGCTGCGGGCGTGCTGATCCAGTTGAGCACGCCCGCAGCTTTGATGAAACAAAGATCTTGGCTCTGGGCGTGGATCATCCTTTTCGTATTCCTTGCCCAAGGTTTTTTCAACCACGCTTGCATGAAAAAAATTGGCATTATTATAAGCGGCTAGCAGCAAAAATGGGCTACAATGGGATCGCTGTACTCGAGAATACCGTCTCCGTTGATGGGACGACCACTATTAGTGATAGAATGTAGATGCTTGATTCCATACTGACACAGTCTACTTCATTCACTGGACCACTAGTTATCGGCGATCAAACGCTGTACCCCAACCGGATTGCATCCGTTGTATTAATTGGAGTAACGGACCGAAATGGTGGCTCGCCGATCTTTCTCCAAGTAGAAGTACCAAAGTTCATTGCGCTGATGGGTCGCAGCAGCTACGACAAGGATCCGGTCACTTCAAGTGCATCCTTTTCTAGCACATATAAACCAAATGAAAACCCGATTGACAAGACTCACAAACAGCATGCAATTCAAATCTCAACTCGGGACCTCCAAAACCTGAATCCTAAATTTGGGACAACCGGATTGGCATACCCGTACTATGGCGCAATGACTTCAAGGTCTGACAAGAGCGATAATGATATGAAAGGTTGGTGGCCAAAGATGGATTCTAATTACTGTGGTGAAGGGAAAGATAAAAAAAGTAAAAGTCTCAGACAAGACTTCTATGTATACGTTCTTGATTTTCTATACGGTTAGTACTGGAATCAAGTTTCAATCCAGATATGGTTATCATGTTCCGCATCCAACGGAACCGCATAGTCTGTTCAACTGGATCCGAGCAACACCGTCCGGCACTGCCAGTGAGTGACTCAGAAGCGTATTACTACAAATGGATGTATCTTACCGAGTTTGATTTATACGCACACGCAGGTATGGTTAGTGATCCAACCAAGCTGACAGCAGATTTTGTCAGGCAACCCATATTCACGAGTATGATTGCAACGCTGCAGTTTTCAAATCAAGATTTGACTCGTTATCCAGCTGACGGCGCTGCTAGAGTTACCGATGCTTCACATCGGGACTGTTATTCCACCTTTCATTCAACGCTATTGCGAAAGGGTGACAGGTTAATCAATGGACAGTACATCTACTCGAAAGACTTTCGATTCAAATTGTACTTGCACCATGATGGACGTCTCGGGGTGTTTAAACTCCCTCTTACGGCAAACGGTCTATCCGAACCACTCTACAGTCTCAATTCCACTGAGAATGATAATCAAGTAGACAATTTTACCCCCGCGGTGCTTAACTTACAGCCGGACGCTAACATCTGCATCTACATTGATGGTAATAAGCCGATTTGGTGTCCTGCAACACATACCGAAAAATCATATGGTCAGCTGGGAGGAACCTTTTCAGTTCTTTTGGTTCCTGGTGGAGCGTTTGTTATGGCAAACCCTGGTGTTGGAAAGAATGGCAACGCTTCGTATATTAAGAGTACTCCTTTAGGAGAAGGCACGAGCTGGAAATATACCAACAACAGGAATGATCCAGACTGCGTGAACAGTTGGTCGTATGTAAATGCTGATGGTACTCTCGTTAATCCCCGGGATGCAGCAGTAGCCGTCACTGTACCCATTGTACAGGCCGGAGGCGCCGCACTCGTTGCACGGGCCAAATCGTAGTAGTCACCAAACTCGTTGTGCGGGTCGCAGTAGTACAGAACGAAAGCGCCGTACTCGTTGCTCGGGCCAATGGCGGTGTCACCGTACGCGTTGTACGGGGCGCAGTAGTAGCCGCCCCGTGCACGTTTTACAGGACGAAGGCACAGCACTTGAAAATCAACAGGCCACTCGCTGGCCGTACGCTCGGCGGTCGTTGTAGGTGGTGGCCGAGACTTCATCGTCGGGAGCCCCCTGTCGAACAGAGCTTGGCTTAACGGCGTAGGACTCCAAATGAGTCACACCGCGCCTAGGGAGCAAACTGCCCCTTGCCCCCATCGTCTTATCTTGTCGTCGGTTTCTTGAACGCACGCAACCCTGCTCAAGAACTATTCCGACCCTCTGTGGGCAGAGCACGAGGCAAACCAACATATTAAACAACCCAAAAAGGACGAAGAAAACGACCAACCCGAGTGGGAAACCAGCAAGGAAGAAATGGTTCGTTTAAAGAAAAACACAGTGGGCAGTCAAGACGAATGGATACAGTCGTCCGTGGTGCTTGAACAAGACGCAGATTTTGCCATAATGAACGCCAATAACGGTAAAGAATGGGTGGTGGTTCTCGTGCCAGGGTATGGCAAGTGCTGGGTGGATCTTGACGTCGCACACGACCGATACTTATCCGACTCGGACTCGTACAGTTGGAGAGGAATTACAGATCTGAGTCTAGTCACCAAGTGGCGAATAGTTTCGCGGACAGAGTTCTGACCCAGTTCTTCCAGCTTCTCGGTCACGACCTGGTTAACCTCGTTCTCCACACCAATTTACTTCGCGAACAAGGACTCGGTTCCATCGTCCGATCGTGTCCCAATCTTAATAAACGACTGGAGCTTAATGTCAGGTAGAAGATATGTTTGCCTTCACACATGGCTATGATGTGGGGTATTGTCAGATCGAGGCTCTTTCTATTGAGCACTTCCGGGTGAGCCCAGCGAGCCTAACAGAGTTCGCTAAAGTGCTTAGTGATCCTGATCGTGAGGCAGCACGGCGTATACGCGAACTGTGTATTGGGAAACTACGTATCCAAGATATTGACGTCGCTATCGTTGATTACGAAGCTATGATTGAGTCTTTTGTGCGGATGCTGGACACGAACACAACGCTTGAGTATTTGAAGCTCTATATTCAAGGAGACTTCTACGCACGCTTTGAGAAGAGCTTTTCAGTGCATAATGGAGAGCTGCTACCACCTGAGAGGTTGCCATTGACACACAAGCTGGCGTTCATCAGTGTTCTTCACACTGGCAAGATTAATCATCTACATGTAGAGCCACACTTGGTGCGGTTAATCTTGAGGTATGCAGCACGACGTGTGACTCGTGATCTCTCCATCTTGAACTAGAAAATCTATAGATTTCATCACGAGACGTTTCCATATTCTACGATAGATGGCACAAGACAAACACTAATCCAAGACATTGGTTGTGTCATACTCATATTTGCCGAGAAGAATCAATACGTGGCGCATGGGGAACGGTGACTCAAAGGAATGCAGCTCAAGCGAGCCTACCGTCTCGGCGGCAATCAATAACCGCGCGAATCAGCTTAACCCCAACAATCCGGCGTACCACAAGTCACGCACGCATGGATAGGATAGGGATGCCTATAGCACGCACCAATCAATACCCTTTGATTCAAGAACAAGTGCTTAAAATCTGAGGTTAAAAAATGTTGTTGGAGCGATATAACATGGCTTCAGTATGACACTTTACCAATTTGCAATTGAAGTTACCTGTTGATTTCCTTGAAGCGAAGCCCTCTCACCCAAACAGATCTCTTTGTCTCAAAACTTGGAGCTTGACAATCGATAGCTGAAGCAAGCAGAAGCTGGTTTGTGGCTTCGTTCAACCCGGTAGCATGCTTGCATGAGCTCGCTGGCCAACACCATTGTTAGTTTCGTTGTGGCAGCTCAGTTGTGAATTTGCCAGTCCAAGAACAAGAACCGAAGCAAAACAGCAAGAGCATGGGCAAAGGAAGCGGCGGCGGCGGTGGATCCAAAGGTGGAGGCTCAAGCGGTGGATCGGGGGGTTCGAAGGGAGGTGGGGGCTCGGGGGGCTTAAAGGCGGCGGCCGACAACCATTCCAACCAGATGAACCCGAACAATTCCGCGTACTACTCGTCACGCGCGCATGGATAAACCACGCACTTCACCTGGTTGCAGACAGCACCAGATGCACGTTGCTGCTGGTGATCAAGATACGAAAGAGACCAGAAGAGCGGTGAGCAAAGTGGCATTACTATTGTCAAGTGAGCGAAGGCATGACAATAAGCCTTCTCTAATCAATTCTCTTTGATCAATTTCCGCCTTGAGTCATGTTGCAGCCCGACTAGCCTTTTCCCATGTTACTTGCACTTTCACAATTCAAACCTGGGAAAATGCGTGCACTTAGTCGCAAGCACGCCTTCGCCAATACCGTTGTGGCTCACAGTTGAATTTGCAGTTGAAGAGAGAACCGAATCATGGGCAAAGGCGGCGGTGGCGCTGTGTCCAAGGGCAGCGCAGGGTCGGGATCAAAAGGAGGAGGAAGCGCAGGATCGGGATCGAAGGCAGGCGGAAGCTCGCACCCGCACGCGACGGCCACGAGTGATAGGCGACAACATTCAAGCGCCAAAGGTGGAGGTCACCACGGTGGGGGTCACCACAGCTCAAGTAAGCCAGCAAGTCACAGCTTGAACAAACAGAGCAGCTCCAGCACGACTAACGTCATGTCCAAGTCGACTTTGGACAACCGTGCAAAGCAGCTAAACCCAAACAACTTCCGCTACCGAGGCGAATCGAGCGCAGCAACCCCAGGCTCGAACACTCTAGGCGGCTCCAGTACAGCGGCCATGCCCAAGTGGGCTCTGGACAACCGCGCGAAACAGCTCAACCCCAACAACTTCCGCTACCGAGGCGAGCACCAGACGCAGTAATCCACTGTAAGACACTGTCCACGTAGCAAACTCTCAAATGAAGTCTTCGCTGTTCTGGCAGTTGTTGAATGCCTGGGATGGATGTAGCCATGCTGATGTGGCGTTGTCAAAGTATCCACTCAGAAATTCCATCTGGATTTGTGCATTTTCACTTGTTCACCAGTGTCATTTCTCCTTTTGACTCGGGACTCGCTAATCGATTGACCAGCATGGATTTCCTCAACAAATTCTCGGGCGGTGACTCCAAGGACAAGAGCAAGAAGAGCGACTCGATTTTCAACAAGGCAATGGACGCCGCTGAGAAGTACCACGCCAAAGAGAAAGCCTCCGAGTTCGCGCAGAAGCGTGTGGACAAGCGGGAGGCGGAGAAACATCAACCCGGTTACGTCGCGAAGGACAAGTCGACAGTCGACAAGGCCGTGGAAGCCGCTGAAGACTTCCTCGCCAAGCAGGGACAGCCCAAGCCTCAGCACACGGAGCACAAGAAAGACAATCAGATGGACGACCTCTTTGGCAAGGCCAAGGGCTTCCTCTCCAAGAAACGATAGAACAAAACAGTTAACATGGCTTAATTAACAGCCTATTTCATAACAGCTACAGTTCATGTCTTAACAATTGTAGCCATGTTTCCAGCAGCGGGTGGCGTTCGTTCTTATGGCAAACTAAACCGAAGTGGTATAGCTTTGTAATGATTAGTTGCGTGGATATTTTGGCAATATTCAGTGGCGTGAACTTCGGAAGATCCAGCCGAGCTGAGATCGGCACGTGGCTGATTTCTCGTACCACGAGGCTGTCGGATGCACAGCGCTCGGTATGGATGTCAGATTTTATGAGGCAGCGAAGACTTCGCCTCACTTTCGATCTTACCGGACAACAAACACCTACGACTCCTCTTCTCTACTTCATTAACGATGGACTCGATGCTGAACAAAGCGAAAGAGACGGCGGAGAAGTACACGGGCCACGGAGACTCGCACAAGGACGAATCCACGCTGCACCACATGAAGCACGAAGCCGAGAAGATGTACATGAAGCACGCCGCCCGGGACTACGCGGAAGACCACGGATTCTTGAAGAAGAAGCACCACGAAGACGAGTCCATTCTGGACAAGGCCAAGGATGCTGTGAGCAAGGTCACGGGCCACGGAGACTCCCACAAGAAGAAGGAAGACGAATCTTTCCTGGACAAGGCTAAGGACGTGGTGGAGAAGTACACGGGCCACGGAGATTCGCACAACAAGAAGGACGACGAATCGTTCCTGGACAAGGCCAAGGAGGCTGTGGGTCAGTATACCCACAAACACTAGATGATGTCGTTGGACTACCTCTTTAACAGTTAGCACGAACTGCAGTTGATACTTTATGCTCCTCTATTGTTACATGTACTGGGACACTGCTCATGACCGCGCTTGTCATTCCAACTGGAAGACAGCAAGTTGAAGTGGGAATGCTGCGACCATGGGAAATATATCGCACAATTCCTGTCTCGATAGACACTACGAAGCTCTAAACTGTTTCCTCGGTCCTTCACAACTGAATTTGACTCAAGTGACAACGATGGAAGCTATTCGTGAGATGATCGGCAAGAACAAGGACAAAGGACACAAGTCCAAGGACAACGACGACCGCTCCAACACCAACCCGGATACGAGCTCGGCATACCGTTCATCGGATGCTTGTGGCGAACCTGACGTCGGGACCAAGAGCTATTCGCGTGACACTGGTGCCTCGCGAGATGACCGTCAACAGAACGACCCTGAGGCATCGACGTCCTATTCGTCGCGCTCTGGAGGAGCCAGCGGCTACTCGACCGGATCAAGTGGCCGTACGACCACGGGAGGCGAGAGAAGCGTAACTGGGTATTCTGGAGACTCAGACCGTGACAAGTCTAGCTACTCGAGAACGAGCGGGGACCGCGATGACGATGACAATTATGATCGCCACGATTACAAGAAGCACTCGCACCGTACGGACGATGACGACGACGAAGGAGGGAACTACTCGCATCGGGCCACCGGAGCCGGCATCGGTGATGACGAGACGGGAGGCATGGGTGGAGGTGTTCACGGATCTCGTGGAATGCATGGGAACCGCTCCAGCGGCATGGGCACGTCCGGTGGCAACCAAAGCTACGGAAGCTACGCGTCGGGCGACAACAACTACGACTAAAGCTGCGGGCAGCTTTTTCATGCGGCGGATAAGTTAAGTAGTAGTGTTACCTAGCTTAAGTGAACGAAGAAGATGATCAGTAATCCCGTTGCAATGAATTCTAGTTTCGTTTTTTAGTGGCGCGCCACCTTCGATTAACTGTTAAAACAACGTTGTCGATACCGTTTTAAAACAAAAAAAACAAAAGCGTTTTTGGTCTTTTGCATCATCACTTTCCCCACTTCTTTTCTTCCTCTTTGTTGCCGAGATGTCCGAGTTGGCTTTCCGACGAGATTTCAAAGGCGGCAAGTGGCCTTTTGGTGGTCAAGGTAGACCGAGTGATGTTCCCACTCCAACAGGAGATGCGTGTGTCAAGATGAGCAACATTCTAGCTTTGGCGGACGAACATGCAGGTGAATATTTGTTCGGTGGTCTAGCCCACACTCTCCCAACCGCTGCTGGGCTCGTTGTCAAAGATGTGGGGATGATTCCACTACCATTGACCCCAGAGCACGCAGAGAAAGTTATCGCAAAAATGTGAGAAATCCCCTTTCGGACACAACATGGACACGAGGATGGACGAGAGTGTTCGTAAGAGCTGGCAAATACAACCGGATCAGATGGAGCTAAGAAACCCGTTGTGGCAACAAGGAATGGAGAAATTGACGGAGACGATCGCAACTCGTCTTGGTTACAAGGGTGTTCCACTGAACTGCGTGCTGTACAAACTGCTCGTCTACGGAGGAGGAGGCCACTTCATGAAACACCAAGATACCGAGAAAGAAGACGGTATGATTGCGAGCTGGTAGTTCAGCCACCGAGTACACACGAAGGCGGTGACTTGATAGTGTATCGAAATGGACAAGTAGAACACCGTCACGATTTCGGGAAGAGCGACGGTACTGCGGCCTATTTCCCACACTACGCGGTGCACTACTCGGACGCGGAACTTGCTTTGGAGAAAGTCACAACAGGATATCGTCTTGCTTTGGTGTATTCGATTTGTCTGCCAGCGGTGATGCAGCACCTGAAACGAGACACCAATATGACCATGATTGACGAGCTGGATAACGTGATTCAGAGTATGGGACCAGAAGATGAATCCTTCGCTTTGCTGCTATCGCACGAGTATACTAAGAAAAGTATTAAAGAGCTGGGGTCTGGAGCGTTGAAGGCGTTGACAGGGCCCGATTTCGCGTTTTGGAAGATGCGAATGCTATCGTTCCTGTGGACAAGAAACTCCGGTTCTTCGTTGCAAAACTTGCCGTCAATGTTGACACTCAACTAGATGAAGATGGCTGGAGCCAGTGTGATCACAAACAAGGCCTGCATTGGTATTCGATAAGCGGGGGAAATCTGGGCTACTGGAACGACAAAATACTATCTAAGAAACTAAACTTCCTGAATCCAGGACAGAAATCATTTCTCCAACTCTGGGAGTCGTACGGAGATTCCGAGGAAGATGTATACTGGTAACGAGGGAGCAATCAAGAGCACGAAATACTCGAGATTTGCGATTGTTGCGTGGCCTGCTACCCGCCATTTGGAGAATGTGGTAAAGCTCATGTCTGCGAAGCTTGCTGTTGAAGAGTTGGCGTCTTGCAGGCCTGTACATTCTACAGCGCATCGGAACCTCCTCGACACAAGTATTGCGACGTATCAATGGGGAGTGAAATCTACATGGAGAGAAATTAAGAAAGCTTCCGTCAGATTCTGCCGATCTTTTGTGATCTGCTCGTGGATGCAAACGATGTAGAGCTGACGAAGCTGTTTCTTGCCAAGGTCTGCCCACCGCTCGGTTACCGGACTGATAACGTAACGCTGTTTCCAGTCATGATCAAGATCGCGCGAGCATTCGCGTGGGAAGACATTGATAAAGATTTGCTAAAAGTGCTGGGAAACTTAAAATACAGATTTATTGACGGATATGGCGATCCAGACGTGGAGATGCTGCTGCTTGTGGCTGGCGGATTGGACGATGGAGCTGCTAAGCAAGCTTTGATCGAGGAGGCCATGGCAAGCGAGGACTACATATTAAGATCTCGTGAGGCAGTTGAAGTACTGTGAAATGCTGTACGATCTGGAGACAAACAAACATTCGACGTTGCCGCGAACAAAATTCAAAAGAGAGAGCCCCACGAACTCGGACGCATTGTCGAGGTATTTTCTCGATATATCGGTGATTATGACGGATCGAGTGGAGAGTATAATGTGCTTAAGGTTATTGCAAGTAAGCGAATGGACTGGCTGAAAGGAGAGATTCTGAGACTGGATAAGGTTGATTTGGAGTCTTCATGGAAAATGCCCTATGCTGAATACTCACCGATTAAAGAATTTTTACGAGGTCCGAATCAGTCTTGTACGGTCAGAGGGAGGTTCTAGGGTCTGGAGTTTGGCGGGCCTCGTGAGGCGAAGCAGAACGTGAAATGGAGCATGCGTGATGGTCAGAAAGAATGCTCCTTTACAGCTCAGGCGGGTGAATATTTGGATCCTTTTGTTACGTTCACGAAGACACGGAAGTGGTTCGAGGACTCGCGAGCGAAACTGGCTGGATACAAAGAAGAATTGGCACGCCTCAGCGAAATCTACTGAGGAAAAGAGGCTCTAAGCTCGCGTTATTTTGTATTCCATTTCTTCTTTACCTTTTTAAGTTTTGCTAAAAAAATACACGTTTATTTATCATTTTTTGTCAAGGATTAACATTATTTTTAATGTTTTTTAAAAAATGTAGTACTTCATTAAAATGTTTAAAAACTGCACCATTTGGACCTGATATCGACGTCGTACATTTGTCACTTTTGACCGTTCAGCACATCAAAGTTTACCCACGCGCGTACTTGATATGGGACACACAACTTCACGGAGCGCCCAACTCAGCGAGCTACATGTATTTGATAGCCGTCATTTGCTTTCTTGCCACCCCGAGTCAATTTACACGCTCAAGTTCTTAAAACATGCCGCTGCTGACAAAGATGATGGATACTGCAGAGAAGTTCGAAGACAGAGCTAAGACCAGCCAGGATACGTTACAAAGCACAAGTCCATTATGAAGAAAGCAGTGGAAACTACAGAAAATTTCATCGCCGAACAAGGATCACCTCGGTCTAGATCCAGATCCAGCTCAAGCTCCAGCTCGAGTTCCAGTTCGAGTTCGGACGAGGAGCGTGAGAGGGACACTCAGCCCAGCGGAAGTTACTCGACTGTGGTGATTGCGACGACCACAAGTGTTATCAACCCTGGCGTCTCCAGCGAATGCAATGCTCCAAGCAATCCCATCGCAAACTACGAGAGTAGCGACGACCACTACACTGAGGACTCGCGTGTCGGTTCTACTGTGTATGAACGACGCACTGTTGAGCTATCTTCCTACCCGGAAGACACATTTACACCTTCCAGCTCGTACAGTCCAACTTGCAACACCGATTCGAGCTATTCACAAGTACGAGAGGAAGTTGATAGCTACACCACAAGCTCGGTGTACCGCCCACCTTACGATCGGAATGGCGGCGATACGAGTATTGGCCCTCGGTTCGAGGGGTATTCGAGCTACGAGAGGGACACTTCTGACGACTTTTACAGCAATTTTGCTGTTCCTTCCTCATACCAATCCCGTGCCGATGAAGAGATCAGGCACTCCAGTAGGACGAGTACAAGTCGGGACTTTAAACCAATTCGAGACGACAGTTGGGGCTATCTCGAGGAGGACGTCAGCTATTCCTCGAGTGTTGATTTTAGCTCGAACCGACCGAAAATTTCGAGCTATCGCGAAGAAGAATCCAGCTACTCCAGTAGCGCGGATAACAATCTCGGTTTCCACTCGACCCGGGAGAACCATGCGAGCTATCGCGAGGAAAGCACCAGCTACTCCAGTAGATCGGGTCGTTTTGACTGAAGTGGTCACCTCGACTCGGACCCAGCACTACGCAAACTACTAATTAGGACATGCATTTACGGTAAAAGTTACCGTAAATTAATTCGTAATTGGATTTTTGCAGTTGTTGATGGAATTTTCGATTTGATGTTCGTGCATTTTGTGCAGGAAATTCACCCACGATGTCCTGGCTTGACACATGAGACATCATGCATGCTGGCCATTTCAGTTTTTGCCACGTGAAGACCTCAAGCTCCGAACGATGGACTTCTTTAACAAGGCAAATGAGGCGGCCGAGAAGCTGACGGGCGGCGGTGACTCGAGCAAAAAGGATGTTAAGAAAGACAGCGACTCGATCTTCACCAAGGCCTTGGGTGCGATTGAGAAATATCACGTGAAGGAGAAGGCCGTCGAGTACGCGCAGAAGCAGGTGAGCAAGAGGGAGGAGGAGAAGCGCCAACCTGGTTACGTGGAGAAGAAAGACAAGTCGATTGTCGACAAGGCCAAGGAGGCGGCCGAGGATTTCCTTGCGAAACAAGGCGACAAGCCTAAAGAAACCCCGGTTAGCAAGCCTGTTGAGTCGCGATCCCGTTCGAGCTCGAGCAGCTCTAGTTCCAGCTCGGACAGCGAGATAGAGCGACTCAAAAGCCCACCAAGCATACCAGTTGTAGTGCAGCAAGGCATCCCACCCGCTTACCCCAGTGCCGGAGCGGATATCAATGGGTCGTTCGGTAGAATGAACCTCGATCGTGGTGAGAGAGAGATGAGCAGCTATGAGAACTACCCGAGTAGTTCGAGCAAGTACGAGACTTACCAGGAGTATTGGAGTCGACGCGGCGCTGTTGATAACACTCAAACTCGACCGAGTTACACCGAAGAATCGGCATTTAGCCGACATCAAGCCGACACGTCGTCAGCTTACCGTGGAGTTGAAAGCAGCAGCTATTATCAGAGCGAGCGAGAATCTTCGGGATACTCGAGTTATCCAAGTGGAGGTGGCGACAGGAATTATCAAGGTAGAAACAACGGCAGCGGACAGTATCAAAGTGCTGAAGAGTACTACGGTCCGTCCAGTGGTGAAAGAAACTTTGGCGATCAAACTTAGCCCCGGCAGATCCGATTATCAAAGTTCCGAAAAGTACTACGGACACTCGGGAGGTGAGAGTAGAAACTACCCGAGTAGAGCAGGGTGTGGCCAAATGGGTGGCGCCCACGGGTATAGAAACTATGCTTCGAACGGCCAAGTGTGAAACTTGCTGGACCTGCTACAATAAATGCATGGCTAACAAGAAAATTTAAGTCTCGAGTTTTTTTATACATTCCATTGCGGAGCTTTGTTTACGATGAATTTTGCGAACTACTAGTAGTATTGCACGGAACACTGCGTCAAAAATCAACATGCGTTAACGATCAGAACTGCTGTAACATCCCATTCGCACTTTTTTTATTTTTCGTATCTCCTGCTTAACTCATGTCTGGGATTAATCCATGTCGGCTGGCTAACCTAACTTCTCGTGTGTTCCTTCATTCGTGACTGTCGTGTTTCACTCCCCGTTCCACAGCTTTAGTAGATTTGGCGAAGACGCGCCAACTCTTCTTCACACTGAATCAACTTCGCCTGAGAGTCTTCGAACCACTTCCGCGTCTGTGTGATCGTCACAAATGGGGTTTCATCTTCTCCGACTTTGGCCGTAAACAAAGACTCGTACTGACCCTCTAACAGGATCCTCTTGGCGTATTTCTTCGCCTCGCGCAGTCCGCCAAACTCTTGTATCTTACCATTAAATGTCTGCAACCCTCGAGTCGTCCAGGATTCGTCCGGACCTTGTAGAAACTCTTCAAACTTTGGATCCTCTGGATTTTGGTCGTAACCAGTTCAAATGTTTGCTTATTCCCAGACCGGACAACATTCCACAAAACCTCAACAGCTTCACTCGAGGACAAAGCATATTATGGATAGCCTTCTTTAGTCATAGCTGCATCGATCAGAGCTTGCTTAGCAATACCATCATCCACACCGTTTGCAACTAGCAATAACAGCTCCATACCCGATGCACCGGGCTTTTCGTAATAATTGAATTCGTCTGTCCGGTTGCCCAAAATGCCCAGCAAAAGCCCCCCCAATGTCATTCCATGCAAATTTACGCGCTAGTTTGATCACTGGGATAAGCGCTGTGTTGCCAGCCAAAGAGCCTAGCTTTGGGCAAAAGTTGGTAAGAAACAACTTTGTCAGCTCCAGCTCAGTAGAATCGACCAGCAACTCGCAAAAAGTGCGGCAAAATCTGACAGAAGCCTTGGGAGTACGTCTCCAGGTGGACACCTCACCCCAGCCACAGTTGGTTGTTGTTGTGCCAAGAAGATCACGTAGCATTGTAACACTTACAGGTCTACGAGATGCCAGCTCTTCAACGGCGAGCTCTGCAGACATAAGGTTTGCTACGTTCTCCAAATGATGCGTATCCGGCCACGCGACAATTGCGAATCTTGCGTACTTTGTGCTCTTGATTGGTCCCTCGTTGCCCGTATACATGTCTTCTGGGTTTCCTTATGCCTTCCATAACTGAAGAAATGTTTCTTGTCCAGGATTAAGAAAATTGAGTTTTTTGGAGATCAATTGATCTTTCCAGTGTCCCAGATCTTCTCAGCTTATCGAACACCAGTGGAGTGCTTGTTTGAAACCGTAGCGCATCCAGCCCTCTTCATCGAGTCGATTGTCGACTTAGATGGCGAGTTTCACGATGAAAAAGCGAAGTTTATTGTCAGCTGGAACAGACTCGTTCGCTCTTCCAAGCACCCGAAATCGTGCACTATCTACTCCTTTCAAAGGTCCAGATCCCAACTCTCCGATACTCTAGCAGCAAAGCGAAATTTTTATCATCCGATCCCATACTTATAATCGCATTGGCGAGCTCATCACTCATGGTTATGTTTGAGTCGCGTATGAGATGCCGCATCGTCGCTGGCAGACAGATCGAGTACACCAATGCAAGACGAAATCCCTTCGTTACTTTCTCCAAAGAATGTTCAGCATCGGAGTAGTGCACGGCGAAGTGTGGGAAATAGGCCGCAGTGCCGTCAGCTTTGCCGAAATCATGACGGTGCTCCACTTGTCCATTCTGATACACTATCAAGTCGCCGCCTTCGTGTGTACTCGGTGGCTGAACTACCAGCGTCGCTATCATTCCGTCTTCTTTCTCCGTATCCTGCTGTTACAGGAAGTGACCTCCTTCTCCGTAGACGAGCAGCTTGTACAGCACACAGTTCAGTGGAACACCCTTGTAACCAAGACGAGTTGCAATCGTCTCCGTCAGTTTCTTCATTCCTGGTTGCCACAACGGGTTTCGTAGCTACAATTGATCTGGTTGTAGCTGCCAACTCATACGGACACTCTCGTCCATCTTCGTGTCCATGTTGTGTCCGAAAGGGGATTTCTCACATGTCGCCATCATCTTCTCTGCGTGTTCTGGAGCAAGTGGTAGAGGAATCACCCCACATCATTGATGAATAGCCCAGGAGTAGTTGGGAGCATGTCGGCCAGACCGCCGAACGAATATTTGCCTGCGTGTTCATCAGCTGAGGCCAGAATTTCACTCATCTTGGCATATGCAGCCCCTGTCGGAGTAGGAACGTCGTTGGGTCCGCCTTCGCCACCAAAAGGCCATTTGCCATCCTTGAAAAATCTTGCCTGAATGCCATGTCGAAGCCAAGGTAAGAGACCTTGCAAGAATAAAAGCAGACTGAGGGTTTTCATTTGCTTTCTTTCTTGGTCTGAAGATTGAAAGCGACAATGATGCCTTTTCTTGAGTTTTTGAAGTTGGTCTTTTTATTCGGTTCTAGAACAAGGTACTGAACTATTATATTTCATTCGGTGATTGTAATATAATGACCACGGGAATGTCGAAGGGAAGCTTTCCCTTCTGTTTTGTGATGGTCGCTGACGAATTTCCTAGCATGAAAAGTTCCAACTTCGACATTCGAAGTTGATGGAAACAAACAATGCCAAATTTGCAACGACGTGTACAAAGTGGTGCTGAGCTCGAAAACCTATCCACACGCATGAGGCGATAGTTTAGGAGATGACAGCGTACCTGAATACATCAATGATACGTTTGCGTTACGGGTACTCGATCATAATCGAGTGTTAGTCGGTGTTTCCGCGAAATCTATTGAAGTAAAAACCAATGGATAATATGTTCTCCTGAACCAAACACTAGGACTCTTATTTGTTTTCTGTTTAACTTCTCCTTTGTGTAAGTGCTGGGACGAATGAGTAAGTACTCGCCAGTTTTTTTCTTCCTTTTCTTCTTCAGTGGAGTTTTCCTTCTTTTATTCCTCATTCCGTGTAAATTTCTCACAGTACTCAACTCACTTTGAATTGGACCACCTTCTTCTAGACATATGCGTCTTTGTGATCGTCTTTGTCGTCCCCATTTGTTCGGCCTTATTCCGTTGCACGTCAGGTATCAAATGCCCCGGCTGGCTAAACACGTCGTTTTTTGGTGGGCCGGCCGCCCGCTTCCTTACCAGTCATCGCCTTCTGCATACCACGCGTATGCCCTCTCGTACTCCATCATAGTCACTGATAAAACGTGAAAACACTTCGGCAAATTGCCCAAGTTCAGGTGGGTCCATCTTTTGAATTTTCGCCATGACGGCGTCGAAACTTTGCGTATCACTCACTCGGACAGTATCCCACAACACTTCAATCGCTTCACGAGACCGCAAGACATAGTACTCTGTAGCCATAGCAGCATTGATCGACGCTTGCTTAGCAACTCCATCGTCCAAGCCTCCAGCCACAAGTAGCAGCATTTCCATACCCAAATCACCCCGCTTTACATAATAGCTGTCTTCGCAGGTTAAGTTGCCCAATACGTCCACCAAAACGTCACCAATGTCGTTCCACGCGATGGTACGCGCAATCTTGATCATTACTGGGATTAATGTCGAGTTATCTGCCAGAAATCCGAGTCTAGGACAAAACTTGGTAAGAAACAACTTGGTCAACTCCTAATCATTAGATTCCACATCTAACTCGCAAAAAGAGCGACAGAATCGAACGGAAGGCCTGGCAGTACGTCTCAACGTGGAGTCTCTTCCCCAGCCATTTTTGGTTGCAGCTTTGTCGAGCAGATTGCGCAGCGCTGCAGCATCCACAGGTCGACGAGTAGCAAATTCTTCAACGGCAAAATCCGC
Source organism: Phytophthora tentaculata (assembly GCA_033557915.1). Classification (NCBI taxonomy): domain Eukaryota; phylum Oomycota; class Peronosporomycetes; order Peronosporales; family Peronosporaceae; genus Phytophthora; species Phytophthora tentaculata. The sequence goes on from JAUCEA010000009.1 coordinate 2,292,025, forward strand.
AGGCATAAAGTTAGTCACGTTTTTTAAATGGCGGCCAGCACGCCACCCGACAATAGCGAATATTGAGGATGTTGTGACGTTAGCAGATGCGAATTCGTTGTCCACGTCGCCACCAACAGAATCTTCACAGTTTCTCCAGTGATAAATACGTGGGTCAGAAAGAGGATTGAGGAAATTGAGCTTTTTGATAATCGATTTTTCTTCCCCGCACCCCAGATGCTCTCCACTCGTCGAGTACCAATGAAGGCCGTATTGATGACCATAGTGGATCAGGTCAGTCCCATCAATGCTGCTGTACTTCTTTTTGGGTAGTTTCACAATGAAAAACCGAAGTTTTCTAGCCGCAGCAACGAAAGAATTCGCTTCCTCGAGAACGTGAAATCGCGCTCGATCAGCCCTTTTTAGAGCCCCTATCCCAAAATCTGCCATAATCTTCTTTGTGTAGTCCTGCGTCAACAGTAGCGTAAGGGGTTGGTCATTCGGTTCCATCCTATTGATCACGCAGGCGATTTCTTTGGTGATCGACCTGTTGGGATCTCGTTTGCGGTACAGCGCGTGGCGCTTAGCCGCAGGCAGATCGAGTATACCAAAGCAAGACGATATCCCTTTGTCACTTTCTCCACCTCATGGTCTGCATTCAGATAATACACGGAAAATACGCCGCAGTATCAATAACCTTCCCGAACTCGTGACGGTATTCCTCTTCTCCGCCTCGATAGACTATCAAGTCCCCGCCTTCGTGCGTGCTCGGTGGCTGAACAATCAGTGTCGCAATCACATCATCCTCCGTTTTGGTATCCTGGTGTTTGAGTTCGAAACCTCCTTCTCCATACACGAGCAATTTGTCAAGCACACAGTGCAGTGGCAGGCTCGTATAGTTTGAGCTGTCAGCGATACTTATCACCAGCTTCTCCATTCCTGCGTGCCACGACGGATTATTGATCTCCATGGGTATGGTTTTCGAGTGCAAAAAAGCTGATATTCGAGTGCAGGCAGTTGTTGCAGGATAACGCCTGTCCGCCTAGAGCAGTGTATACCTGTCGTCTACCAGGGATATTAGAGGTATAACAAGAGGGGGGACTAGTGTTTAGACAGCTCCGTAGTGGTGTTTTCGAAAACCTTGCCAAAATTTATCGATAAATCGGCAGTATTGTCCTTTCAGCAATAGTTGAAAATGTGAAAAAGGATCCTACAGAAGCGGAACCAATAAGTCATTTTAGCAACCATTGTCTCGGGTAAATGCTACGAGTTTCCTTACGATAGCTCCTCCTAGTTGACACGATTAGCTACATAAAACGGTCATTGCACTCAAAGTTCTGATTTTTGCACTCGAAAACCATCTCGTTCCGATCTCCATTTGATCAGCTGCCAACGCTTCTCCGTGTCCACAATTTGATTATCACGAGATTTTCGACATTTGGTAATCAACTTCTTCGCATGCTCGGGTGCAAGCGGCAGCGGAATCATGCCCACACCATGGACAAACAGTCCAGGAGTGGTTGGGAGGGTATCAGCACGACCGCCAATGAATACTCTCCCGCAAGCTTAGTCCAGCCGAGAATATCGCTAATCGTGTCGCACGTCGGTGCCCGAGTCGACTCAAAGCTAGTCTAATGGTCTCCGGGCATCTTTGAAAAACGCGAAGGATTTTGCTTCTTACGGAGGAAAAAGCAAACTGATGATATCCATGGGCTTGGAAAGATGAGGTCGGACAACGGTGTTGAACTTTCGAAAGGTGTTACAGTTGAGAAGGGATAAGCAAACTAACTGTCACCGCTATTACACCACCGAAGCTATAAGAGCCGTATGGAACATCATTCCTTTTGTAGAGGCTTTCATAATTTAATTAAGTCAAGACGTATATTCTATCCAAGAGTCCCTATCCCACCATCCTTGTTTTGACATCCCTCCTGGCCAAAAAGCTACAAAAATTCCCGACCGACCGACCGACCGAAGAGCACCTTCTTGCACGGAACTGGTGTTAAACAGGTGCTGTGACAACCAACAACGCTTATGATTGCCAAAAGGTATCGAAGTGGCAACTGCTCCTTCGCAATGCTGAGTGATTCCTGATGCCGGCACCACAACAGCAGTGTATCGACCAAAATCGTCGGCATCATATGTAAATTTAGATATATCGGTTAGCCGTTTGTCTTGAGTCTCACTTATCTAGAGACACTACTCAAGCCCAACTATCGTATTGCATGAATTGAATCTCCAAATTCTCGGCGAAATAGTGTTAAAGTCGGTGGGTGTGCTCCACCTCGAGCATAAAAAATCCAAGCCATACAGGTAGAGCTGATCAGGTTTGGACAAGCCTTTAGAGACGCCCAGCTGGATGAAAGTTTCTGCTGTGACGTTGTTAACAGGTACTCATATCTACCAACACGCTTAGTTTTTGTTGCTGGTCTGATCTACATGTACTCAGCGTTGTGCCAATATTCATTGCAATAAAAAATTGCAAAAATTGTCCCACTTTAAATCAATTTATAATTGGTGACCAATGGGATATTTGTATTGTTAGAGGACCGGTTCATTTTAACCATCTTACATAATCGCCGTTACGTGACTGGTGGCCAGAGCGAGCGCGACAAACCCAGCAAGCCCACTGCACAGAGCCCTAGACTCGCACAATTCATTTTCACGTGCTCGCGACCATGTTGCTTCCCAGTCGAATTCTCTACCAAGCCTGGCTCAAACCGGACGTTGTAGAACAAGGCTATCACCATTGCATCTGCGGGAAAGACTACCAGCAAGACATCAAGTTTGGCTATACGAACCTGATTCAGCACCTTAAAGCTTCGCACACAGGCTACGAAAGCGTCAAGAACCCCAACGGAACTCTACAACTAACGATCACTGAATTTCTGAAACAGGCTAACAGTGACTCGTTAGACAAATGGGCCAACTGGATCATCATGAAGGCACTACCGATAACCTTCTGTGCGGATCCGCACGCGCGTGCGTGCACGAAGCTACCACGTGTGTCGAGAAGAACACTGAAAACCCACATGTTCGCCATAATGCACAAGGTAGAAGCTTTTATTCGAGAGCACCTCCCTGATGCATTTGGATTGGTTTTTGACGGATGGACGACAGCGGGGATTTATTTTTCGTGCTCACTCCTTGTCGCATTGCTCCCCTCGTTTCCTTGTCTTTCTTCGAGATCATGAAGAATCGCGGGAAAATGCTAGCTGTTCTCTCGTACAGTTCTACGGCAGTAAAGTCCAAATAGACGAAGGCTTTCCAGAAGCTGACAGGAGGTATAAAAGTTGGCGGTGTTAACGACCCGCTTTGACCCATGTAGTGGACGAGTAGCTTCAATTACATGTTTCCATACTTCAGATGAAAACGCAGACGCTGCCTCCAAGCGTACAATATTGTCATCATCTTCCACACCGGTGAGACGTGACATCATGTCGCTCGAGCAATGAAGCCGGAACTTCACTACTAGCCATGCTGTTGAGCAGCAGCACATGTAGATTTTGAAGTGGTACTTGCCAGTTGGCTTTAAAGCATTAAACACAATCAGATGCCTTGCATAGCGAGACCTGCAGGCGATGCTGGTTTCATCGACAGCACAGTTGCGGCCAATATCGACAAACTTCGACGCACGGACTTTAAGCAAGTTCAGCAGCGGGCGAACGCGTGCAGCAGGATCGCGAGCCAGATCCGTCGGGTTCACATCGTATCGAAAGCACAAATTGCTTCGGATATGCTGAAATCGCTTCAGTGACATCACCGTTTCCAAACCCAGACTCCAAGTATTAAAAATGCTGTCCTCCACCTGAGAGCCCCAATAGTTGGAATACTCCCTCTTGTCCACTAGAGTCATGTAGAAAAGAATTCCAAGGAAGCGCATCATTTCGTCCAAGCTGACTTTTGGTTGTTTGAGTTGACTGGCGTACTTGTTAGTACTTTCTTCCAGAATGATATTGGCAAATACGCGAAGAAGCTCGAGACAACAGAGTGCTCAAATACCTGCTTGTATTTTGCCCGAAGTCCAGTGTCGAAAGAACCATCGTCCCGGGTAAAAAGATCCGTCGGCGCCTCCAACGCAGCATTTGCGTGGAATTCCATCTTAGCTATCTTCTCCACCTCTGCTTGATCTAACGGTAGCTCCCCCCCCTTCAAAACGAGCGTTGGCTTCATCGATCTCGATAAAATCATCCCAAACATCACCGATGTCTTGAGCCTCGTGGTGCGTACTGCACAGCGCGCTCCATGCATTTGGCCCAAGCTCGACACCAACAGCGCGCGCATGATTCATCACTCCTTCGGATGCCTTCTCGATACTGATGTGGTGCACGTGTTTTGTTGTCTGATAGCGTGTTGAGGACCAGCGAACTTCAAATTCAACCGCTCTTCCTCCGGCTCTGACGCATCTTTCCCTTGATATCACACCAGTCAAATAGCTGGGACCAACTCCACTATATAGAGCGGCAGGCATCCATGACTCACGATCCGGTCGGAAGCAGACATGGCTGCCAATTCTCACGCTCGACGCCTGCATAGTAGCTTCAGTACCGTCATTCACACGTTGCTCGGCGTGGAACGACGCATTGTTGCTATACATGGACCCTTTATGGCGATTCGTGCTGTCTTCCACCGGGGCATGATGCGTTCCCTGCTTCTCTCTGAACGCTGCTAGGGCAGCAGCACTAAGGTTTGCCTCAGGTTCCCAGCCATTCTCGTCGGAATCGTAGCCCGCCAACTTTTCGTAGAATCTTCCATCTCGCACTTCAAGAATACTGTCGACCTCGTATTCGTGCTCACTATCAGAAGAGCTCGCATCATGTCCTTCGCTCCCATCACGGCCTTCGTCACGTTCTGCGACCTCCTAAAGCACGCGATTCCTCTTTGTTTTCTTCCTGGGGGGTTTCCTTCTCAATTTTGCAGACCGCATAGCCATCTTTCTGTCCTTGGCTTCGTCCTGGGAGAGAATTTGCTAAGTGAGACCTGCAGAGCGAGTCAAATGCATAGCACCAAAGCAACACATGCTGTGGTTAGGGTAACGAAAAAACTGCAAGCCGTATTTGGAAAGTATCAAGCTGCAATGCGAGATCATCCGTGCTACCAGCTTATCTATCACGACATACAACTATCCGCAGCACAGTAGCACAAAGTCACATTAACAAGGGCAACAACCTTTTCCATGAAGAGACTTGAACCCGTACCTCATTCAGGTAACATGCGCCGTGGACGTCACTCTCACAGTGTTTGTGTGCCCAGCCATCCCAATACCAACCATCGCATAAGCCACGGCCTCGTGCCCGCGTAAACGCGAGACTCGAGCGTTTACTGCATAGGTAGCCGCATGACGTTTCTCTTGTTCTCGCACCTTGTTGCTTGGTGCTGCGACAATACAGAGATATTTACAAGATTTGATTGAAGTTTACAGGGATAAATTCTAGATTTGACGCCATTCGCAATGGGTTTAGCCGTGGTCGCCGCGTGTAAGAAAGCAACGGACTGTATGATTTTTTTCTGGGAATTTATGCCGCTTCAGAATATCCCGAGATATTCTCGAGACAGAGAATCATAAGCTTTCTGGGAATCCAGCAGCAATCACAGCGCCCTGGACGCAGTCCAGCCCCGCCATAACCTGCGCCTCATCAAAGAACTCAAGTGTTTCATGTATGGTCCTCCCCGGTACGAAACCATTCTGGTTCGGGTGGATTATCCACGGGAGCGTCTTACTTACCCGTGCGGCGAGGATTCGAGTGAAGATTTTGTAACAGAATTGAGTAGCGCTTGGGGGTGGTGGTTCAGAGGGTTGGAGCCATCACCCCTCTACTTCAGACAAAATATGTCGGCTTTTAGGAAGGACGCGGGAAATGACCCTGCAGCGTGCCACAGATTGTACAGTATTGTCAATAGTGAGATGAGTTCCCGACGGTAGGCTCGGTACCAGTCGTTACCAAGCCGGTCGGGGCCGCGCGCTTTCCCAGCTTTACAGGCAATAATAGCTGCTTCGATCTCAAATTCTGTGATCTCCCCTGCGATGTCAGTTCTTCTTCGCTCGCTCCCCATCGGTGGTACCACACTGTCACACACCGCCACGATCGCCTCTGGACTGCTTGTTTCTGTTGGAAGATTGGGCTCCACGCGTCCGCCAGCGTCTCCGCCATTTCATTAGGTCCCCGTTGTGGATGGTCAGGCAACGGCTGCAGCGTGGGAACAAAATTGTCATGTCGGGCAGATACCCGCCAACAAATGTTTGGCTTTCTGTCCTTCAAGAAAACCGGCGTCCGCAAAGACAAATCGCTGGCGTAACTCATTTTGACGTCGAAGCCAATCCGTGATAACACCTTGGGTTCGGGCTATTGGAGAGCGACCGTTGACAGCATCTAACGACAAGGTGTCCATCAATTCAGTGATTCGCAGTCACATCCAGGGACGCTCCATTGTCCGGATCGACTTGACGCTGTTGACACAGCCGTAAACGCCGTAGTTTTCGCTTCAGGCCAGTGCGTAGTTGCTGTGGCGTTCCTTCGTCGCCGTCAACGTTGTCTTCACAATTCCAACCTTCAAGGCATACCAGCTGTTAATCGTCTCCTGCGCTGTAGCCGCTTGGTCAATGAGTCGTGTCGGAAGTCCACCAGCATTCGGGTTGTCCTACGCGACATCGCGACCTTTGCGTAGTACGGTGGGGGAAATACTTGTTTTGAGCATTGGTGTAGCCACCGACCGAAGATGAAGCTTGGCAACTCGATGATCTCACCGTAAGATGATGTAGTCCCAGGCAGCTACACGACTACGAGCTCGGGAGAAACATATCACCTGTCTAACCTTGAGCTAGCCTCTCCGTGTCCCTCGACGTGATAGTGATACGTTCGGGAGTCGGAGATGTGTTGTATTATGTCTGCTGCGGCCATATTCTCAGACCAGCTTAATTCCACTGGGTCTACCAACTTCCAGAGGTCCAATAGGTTGCGCAAGGTGGAAAATCGTGGGACGCAGACGACGTGGGATAACTACGATCCAGGACGGAGTCGAGGGTACAATTGAGATCACCGCTAAGACCACCTTCGCGCCAGTCAGAAAGACCAAGTTCCACAATGCACGGAAGAAGCTTTCCCGCCGTCCTCTTTGATGAGGCGCGTAAATATTAATAACCACAAATGATTCTCATTTCATGGTGCCCTCCACCGCCATGAAATGTGGGGGTACAAGCTGTTTGAATAAGTGGGCGAGCACCCTTGAAGACCCCACAGGGATTGACAAGGATGGCAACCCCTGCCTTTCGATCTCGTGCTGCTGACCAGAATGATTACGACTGTCGTGAAGACCCGGTGCGGAAGCCCCAAAGCCTCGCATGTGTGTCCGTCGCATGACTAACTTCAGCTTACTCTACGTGGGTCTCTTGAAGTAAACAAACACCATGGCGCCTATGTACATCCACACCACGGAAAGAACGAAGCGTTCGGTCCTTAGCAGTAGATCCAAATCCGTTTGCATTCTGAGAGACACACCCGAAGGTCTGCTCATCAGTGCAGAAGATCGACCTGCCGGCCACCCTGTATTCGGGTGAAACGTGTAGCATGCGCGTTTGGCTTGAGCCCGTTGCATGCGACGGAACCTCCGGTGTGTCTAGAGTTGTCTGCGACCGAGAGGATGTCGGGAAAAATCCCGTCAGCTGGATCTGGGTGCGGCGGCGTCTGGCTCCTGCACGTCCGATCGTATTGTGCTGCCTCACCGATCGCACCATTGACAGCCCGCTCGTGAAACGCCCGTTGGTAGTCACCGCTGTGTTATCCATATCTTACCTCCGAGGAGGCGAACCCTCATGACCTCCCATGAACCGGAAATCATAGGAGTAAGTACCCTTCGGTACTTTATTTGCTACACCCGGGAGAGACGGAAAATATCTTATCGCTCTTAATCTCATCCCAGGTGATACCCGAAAGGAGCTTCACCATAGCGCCCCAGTCTATCTTGGATATGCCGGCACACAGACGTCTGATGGCATGGAGCAATCGGTACCATTGAGCCAGGAAACCGACCGGCGAGACACCCATTGTGGTCGTCGATCACCACCGTGTGACATACGGTAGAACATATAGCAAGTACCAATGGGGTTCAGGAATGTCGGGCGGGTAGGTCCTAGTGGGGATTGCCGGGTGTAGCCGCCAAAGGGTATCCTATCGGTCGGGGTCGCTCAACCCCTTTGCGTACGGAAGGTCAATAACTCCAGCCACCTGCTCCAGCCAATAGCCGATCAACGATTGAGCCTCCGACAAGCAGTCACCACTCTGACTAAGATGTATCCGCGTCCGATGTTGATCTTGAGCCGCCTCCATTCATCCCCAAGCACACAAACTGGGAGAGGTAAAGACCTTTCGCCGCCACCGCTGGGAGCGGAAGGTATGCAAAGAGATGTTTCGCTGTTGCGGGATGCGTGGCTACCCAGTAGAACATCGTGCTGAGAGATCAGTAGCTGCGGTAAAATCCGGGAGTAGCCTGACCAAAATCGCACATGCTCTTGCGCCACCAGTCTTCCAAAGCTGCCCTGTTTGCGTCAGTGAAACTAGCCAACTGGTGAGTTTGCACCCGTGGCAGGTTGGCAGGGCCAGCCACCGAGAGAATAGTTTCAAATTCCTGGGCAGTCGTCCTTATCGGCCGTGTGAGTGTCCTCCTCTTTCGCAAAGGACGAGTCTGGTGGCGATCTTGGTATGCTATCCAGCCTGCCGGAATGACAAAGTAGTCTAGACCCGCTGCGGTGTAGATGCGTTCCGTGACCTCATGCATCCGGATCTCTAATTTTGACTCATCGTAGTCAAGAAAGTCCAGAATCGACCAGCCCGACATCAGATGAACGACATCCAGGCGCTGACGCTCGGGCAAACACGTGCGGAGTACCGTGTTCGTGGCGTCGACATCAGCAGCAGCAAAGTCTAGCATATTTCTAGCTACCGTGACCGTGAAGCCTAGTGGGTTCGCTGTCGTCTTCTCAACACGCACTACTTCCGCTTAACGGGGTCGGGTGAGATCCTGAGCCCAGTCGGGACGAAGTTGCGCCGCATACTCAGGGTCCCCTTGGACCAGTCATCTGCAGAAAGGTTCCCGTGGCGTTCTCCGTAGAAGTGGCTCTCAGTGGTCTTAAGAAGCATGGTAGTGGGCAAGACACGCAGCCTACCGCAATATCGAAAATAGTCTATTGTAGCTGACCTTGACATCGCGTCGTAACAACCTGTCTCATATAGTTCCTTTGCATCATCTGGCGTCGTGGCGTCCCCCACATCCCGATAGCAATACACTTGAGCTAATCCATCACCATTGGCATCCACATCGATTATAATGATTGGTTGCCGCAGATACTGTGCCGTGGCTCTCAGCATGTGAGGGCCTGCCCAATGAAAGGCGGTGACCTTGACGTCCACTGAACGTTCCCGCTTGCCGGCAAGGTCGGTGCAAAATTGTGCTAGTGCCGCTTCGGGCGTGGTCGTCGGTGCCGACTCCGGATTCAACCGCGCTAGCTCTGTTACCGGGATCAAAAACCTGAGTGCAGCGTCTTTCTGTAGATTCGCAATCATCAGTGCGTAGATCGCTGTTTTGTGGTTATTTGCTTCCTTGAAAACCTCAGTCGATAATGACAGCCGGGGCCTGGGGTGGTTAGTTAGCGTACAGTGCCAGAATAGCGCATTGACCATTTTCAGGGACCGCCACCTCTAGTCCATCGAACTATGACAGTCAGTACGCCGCCTGTCCGTCGAGTTCACTGTGAAAAGTTTACCACTCGCCTTCGGGTGTCTGGCTATTCACAGCTGGGTAAGTGTTCTGCAGTAAATAATCTGACGCGATGTCCGAGGCCTGCGAGACATCGGTGGCAATCGAGTAGGGGCATTCCGATACCGGTGTTGGGACCGAGGTTGGTGTCGATGACGGCGCGGATGACCTCACCTAACCTGAGGAGTCGGCATCCGCCATATCAACAACCACTACCGTAACCTCCTCCGGTGGGTCGGTTACCTCTACCATAGATCTCTCATCGGGCACGTCGTCGCCAGTGGTGATATGGGAGGCGTGGCGTGGCTTCCTTTAGGCTGTCAGGGGAGGGGGGGGGGGGGGGGCATGCTTCCTCAATGGGCCCGCATCTGCGCCACCGCGCCAGCGCCGTTATCATTCCGCGTCATCGCCATGGCCAAGACCACGTCTGCGTCTGCACTCCTGTCCACGCCATTCTTCTTGATAATAAACACGATCGGCGAGGCCCATGGTGGCATAGAATGTCGGATAATATGTGCGGAGAGCAACGCCTTGAGCAGATCGGACACCTTCTCCCTGAAGCGAGGGGCGATCTTACTGACCCGTTGAGCGGCTGGCTTTGCCCTTTGCACATCGATGTCGGAGTACACCCCCCTGATGGCGGGTGGCAACGCGTTACCTTTCCCGACCAGGAGGTGATACCTGTTCCAGATCCGATTTCTCAAAATCTGAATCTCTTCAGTCAAGTTAATTTCTGGGTCTCCAACCCGGATACTCCCGCTTTAACCCCTTCTGTCGTGATCACGACCTCTGGGATTACTGAACTCGCCTTCCACATCTTCCACGAAGAGATTGCTCCCCTCGTGCAGGTATTCCCCGTCGTCTGACTCCTCGCTATCACTCTTGGTTGAGGTCCTGGCTCCTCTTTCAGGATCGACTCAGTCTGTGTTGCTCCTGTTTCAGGATCTTCGATCGTCTTGAGATCAGGTCGAATGTCATCTTCGGTCTTAAGACTTCCGGCCAACTGTTCGCTCTCCTCCAGCTACATCTCAAAATCATTTATTGCGGACCGGAGGTCAGGTTCTCCCGACTTCTCAAGGTCAGGACTGAATACGCCCACCTCAGTCTCTGAGTCGCTCGATCGCTCCTCGGGCTTCCTCCTAGCTCCTACTACCTTCAGCCTTCCCTCAAATCCGGATCCTTGCAGATCTGGCCGGGTTCTAATGGTCAGGGTTGGTACCCGCCTCAAGATCGCCTTCGGTGCTGGATAGTCAGGATGATCCACCAAAGGTCCCTGATCCTCGGTCTGTTCTTCCGCCGGACGGAACTCAGTCGTGGCTCGATAAGTCAATGGCTGCCACTTCCGATATCGTCTCGATCATTCACTGACATATCCGTCTCTTTGAGGAACTCGATCGGCGGATAGCCATATTCTGATACGGTAGCGGGACTTAAACTCAACACACGATCTCCGATGTTGGTGATCTTCACATATCGCAGCGCCACTGGTCCTTGGACTAGCGCGAGAACCCATTTTTCTCCTCGCGTCAGCCACAATTTCTCTCGAGTTGACTCGCAGCTTGACCGGCAACTCGATCGCTTCTCCCGGATCGATCAGATCGATTTCTCCAATATACACGGTTCGGGCGTTGTTGCTATACAGTGGCCTGCGTCAATGCAGTTGGATCTTGATCTCATCAGGCAAGGACACCTTTACTTCGGATACATCCAATCTGATCATCGCATGTATCATAAAATCCATTCCCAAGATCGCTTCTTGTCCTGCCAGATCTCCAACCCATATGTTGAAGTAATACACCAACGATCCTGCCAACGTGATCTTGATCTTCGTGCGTCCTTCCGTGCCATACACGTTTTCCCCGATGCCGACACATTCTTGCCTCTGACTTCCGTCCACTTAACATACCACCCTACGAGCAAAGGAAGTGTCTACTATTGAGAGTTCAGCACCAATATTGAAAAGCATGATCGCCTTATCATTGTTGATCTTCCCTGTCACCTTAGCTTGGCGAAACCATTTTCCTGGGGCATAATGCTTCCAGAATTCTCGGGCTTCTCCTGGCAAATGATTTAGAGTCATCTTTTCCTCCGATCTCTTATATTCGTCCGTACACAGACTCGAGATCGTAGGAGCAGTAGCAGTAGGTCGGTGTAGATCATGTGTATTATCCGATCAGTTGGATCCAGTGCTAGACTGATCTACCGACTTCTTTTCCACAAATGCATCTATGGAGAACGTAGAACGCTCGGCTCGTACCGGATTCCAACCCTGCGAGCGTCCTAGTTTAACATCTTCTTCGCTGATTCCGACAGTATGGCTTCGTGTTTCGACGGATCATACCACTGGCGGATGAGGTTGTAGAATTCTTCCATCGGACATTTGCCCATTTCATGGACTTTTCCGCAGCTGCGACAGACGAACAGACAGTGATCGGACGGGTGTCCACGACGGCCACACTTCTGACAGGTCAGATTCTTCCAACATCCCAGATCGCCGTGCTTACTCAATCCGCAGTGCGAACATCGAGGTCGATCAGGCGACCGATCGCGGAAACTCCGATCTCTAGATCCTGACCCCTCTCGATCAGCGTTCGGGCGGGTTGGCGCCGCAGATTCCCGTGATTGGCGGTCGGATCGTCCGGTATCGCCAGTCGCAGGGGTCCGATCTCCCTCGGTCGCAGCCAGGAATACGCGTCGTGAGTCTCCTTCCCAGCTGAACCATCATATCCTTCAGTATTCTCGGGATCCGAAGTCTCCCGGAGATCTTGGGCGGTCTGAGCTGATCTCTTGGAGGCGGGCGCCGCCGACGACTGAACTTTCTTGCGATACTTGGAGGCGAATGCCGATCGCTTCTGCCTGGTCTTGGCTCGGTCACGAGCGCAGAGTATTTCCTCGAGATTGTCTGCGTCTGAGATCAGGAGTAGCGCCAGCTGATCAGCTAACTCTTGATCGCCCAAAGTCTCGATGAAATGGTCATGTCGAGATTTAAGATCTCCATCCGTGATCTTCAACTTGGCACGTTGGGCAGCAACGTTCAGACGATAGAGATATTCCCTCGCGGCTGTGGACAAGCTAGTTGCAATCAAGTATCTGTTCGAGCTACTTGAAGAAGCAGGGTTGGTCGCAGGCGTGTTCGACGCGGACGATCTCTTCAAAGCGGATCTTAGCGAGATCAAATCGGCGGCGTCCAAACTGTATCGACGGCTTAGGATCGTTAACAAAGATCAGACGCCGACGCCGGATCTTCCCTTCTCGCCACGAAGCAGCGTCACCGACCCGCACATGGGATTGTCGCAGTACGTCTCAGCTTCTTTAGAGCAGGATTCAGATTGCTCGCCGACTCCCCAGCGCATATCGTTAGGATCGTTAGTAGCCAAGCTGCTAAGATCCCGGCTCAAGGAATCTCCGGCGACAACGATCACACGATCCACTCCTGAGATCCCTTCAACCGAAGGCGATCGAGTCAAGTCAGGTTCGCCGCAGTATCGGCCGACCGATAACCTGGAATCATAATTCCAGGCAGCAATGTACCGTTTCACGTGAGAACAGAAGGCTATCGCAACCGCATCCGGAAAGAAGAGTCTCACAACCAACTCAATCAACGTTGGTATCCAGGATGTCGACATGAAATCGGTCGGATCCCCTGCACACGAGGCAAGCCTGGCGAAGACGACCCGGGCGATCTCGATTTCCCTACCCGATTTCCGGTCAGAGCAGCCGTCGCTGTGGCGACTGGAGGAAGATCGGAGTCCACCATGATTCAACGAGTTAGGATCTCAGCTATATCGGATCTCAAGGAGTTCATGGGAAAAGATATGGACGAAGATCGGGCTCGAGCCTGGTTGAGCAAGGTTAAGTCGGCGTTATTACGAGATCGAGCTTCGGAAGAGGAAAAATGTCTAACGTTCGCAGAGCTGATGTCGGGACCGATCAAGAACTGGTATAGACAACTGGGCCGATCTACGCGGGACCAGTGGAGCGAACTGCTAAAAAGCCTTTAGACGCAATATTGTGATCTGGGGGTATCGGTAGCGTGGCAATGTTATCATGCACGCAAGCGATCTGACGAATCTCCATTCTATTCACTGCTCCGTTCAGCGTCCCGAACGGCTTGATCTGCGTTAACCTTAAGTTCGGATCGTATTCCAAAAAAACTGCATGAACCTCCGATAGTAAGCTCGTTCAAGCGCTTATGCGTTCCTAGCCGGCGCGATCTTGCCCGATCCCTGTTCCTTAAGGTCGGATTCGGGTGCTTTCAGCTTGTTCTTATTTGACTTCGTCTTTTTCTTCTTGATCGCTGGCTTGGGTGCTTCCGAGGTGGAAGTTTTAGACTCCGAAGGTATTCCTTTGAAGCCATGCAGATCACGATTCGCATCGCGATCTCCAGTGGACCCCGAAGGGACCTGGGGAGGAGGTCGAGGTTTCTCTTCCAAGTCTGGATCGTGATTCTGACTTTCCTCTTGGCTTCGTTCAACAGAGCACCTCCCATAAATCCCGTGGTTCTTGCTTCACTTGAACATCTTCATCGGACTAACGGTGAAATCCGGATCCCCCCAGAGATCCGCGCACGCGCACCATTGTGGTGTAGCGGGATCAGCCAAAATCTGGTTGAGGCCGATCGCCATTCACTCACTGCGCCCAGACACCGACTAACGGAGGGGGTCCCCCGATGATCCGTGATCAGCTGAACTTGGTCTCACCTTGTGTACCCGTCGGCGGGCTGGATCTGCTCTCTCAGGGATTAGAAGGTGTCCGATCAGTGAAAACTTAACCGTCCTGGCGGGACGCGGGATGTGTGGGGCAGCGCGGAACTTCTTCGCTCTGCACCCTTGAGATAAGCTCTAGACAGGGTCCGATTAGGGACGATCGGCCTTGATCTTGGGGTTTATGACTATTCTAAGCACCGAAATGCCTAAGCAAGCGTGTACCTTGTTCTTCTTCTCGTTTCCGCGTTGCTTGCCGCTTCCAATAGCGGGATCTTTAGTCTTGAGAACGAATATGACCTTGAGTCAAGCACCAAACGCTGGATGATCAGGGACTTATGCACTTAGAAAAGGGAAGACTAGTGTAGGTACGACGCTAGTATCCGGTATCTAAAAGTTCCTTTTAGCACTTTATACCGGGCCAATATGTCTCTAAGACATCCCGGGCGCGAGGATGGCAATTTGTGCAATTCTAAGTAAATTCTGTTCTGATTGATGTTTATCCATATGTACCTACTGCCTACCGATCTCACCGTGGCTCCTGTGCCTTCCTATATCCCATCCTCAGATAAGATCGGCTCTCACCAACTTCGATCATGCGACCGATCTCGAGATCTTCAACCTCGCCCTTGATCGCCGATCTCACTTCTGATTGGTGATATTCGTCTTGAGCGGCGATCTTGATCTTTGTTGGCGCTCTTGATCCTGATTGGTGATCTTGATCTCGGCGGGCGATCTTGACCCAGATCAGCGATCTCCGTAAAGATCGTCGATCTTCTTCCTCTTGATCGCCGGTCTTCAACTCCTGATTGTCGACCTTCAAATTAATTGCCGATCTTCCACTTGATCTCCGACTCCGCCTAGATCTCCACTCCTCCCCGCTGATCTTGATCTGCGGGGCCTTGATCTCGACTTCTCGGTCTTCATCTGACTCGTCCCGCGAGTTTGATCAGCTTGATCGTTCCCCGCGATCTTGGTCCGATCTCGCCCTTCAACCGCAGACCTTGGCTTCTAGTTTCTTTATCCCTCTTTCATGCGTCTTGACTGACATCTTGAGGCCTTCAGTTACAGCGTTCGGTCGGGATCGGTTGCAGCCCGATCGCGACCGTCCACTCTTGATCTTCGTCTACTGGCGTCTGGTCTGCCGCAGGGGACACCGGATCTCTACTCCCTCGCCCCATGTCGGTTGAGTTTGCCATATTCAGATCTCCCCGATTGTAAGTCGTTTTTTCGGGGGAAATTCCGATGAGACTTCACCACATAATAATATTATCGTTTTGTTGAAGCCTTTCTGGAGTCGAGGTGATTTGGAACGGATGCCAGTGAGATGAACACGATATTTGAGCAGTGGAAGCTTTAGGTCCAACAAGTGTGCAGCTCAAAGAGAGTGTAGACGACTATTCAGACTGGAGAGGCACCTCGCCCATCGCCGGCGAAAAAAAGGAGCTATAGCCTAATGCAGAGGTGTGATTCTGCTTTTAAATTTCTATAAACAAATTTCCATATTAAAAAACAATGTTCCTGCTAATCACACGATGGGGAAAGCCAAACCTCGAACTTGACAGTCGTCGTCCCCAAGTCAGCTTCAACCAAACGTGGACGCCGATATCTCGCTCCAGGAGGTTTCTCGTCATTTCGGGCTCAACCGAAAAACGTTATTTTCGTTGAATGGAAATTGATTCGGTCTTTTCAAAACCGATTTATCAACAGCAACTCCGTGTTTGCTTGGAGGGAGGCCAGGATCAGGCAAGAGTGCTGTGGTCCATGTTTGACAAACGCTTGCTCGAAATGGGTAATACTCGTATGCTGTTGCAACAGTAGCTGACCAAAGAGTCGCAGCAGAAGCTGCTGGGGGCCATAAAACAAATCATGAAATGTTTGGATGGGGTCTGAAGCCAACGAATAAGACTTTATACCCAAGTTTGGAACAACGTGAGGGGGTTGCGCACCCCCGTTTACTGGTCGTAGATGAAATTTAAACGGCCAATGTGAAGTTTCTAGGAATAATTGATACTGAGCTCCGTATTGCCCTGAACCAACCCGATAAACCGGTTGGAGGGATCGACTTTTTTGTCAGTTGGAGACTGGCTCCAGTAGCTTTTCTACACCTGGTTATCCCGCTTTCATTGCATCGCCAGCTTGCAACAATGATCCCGAATAACAACATCTGGCGGGTTCACGCGGAATTGCAGTCAATCAGAGCGTTACCACTGTAGTCATGCTTGAGGAAAATATGCGTCTTCGCGTGGATCCGAAACGGAGGGACATTCTCGATCGCTGGATATATGGTGACTATCGCGAATATGACAATAAAAATCAATATTTTTTCCTTCGACGATCACTGGAAAAAAGAAGACCCAAACCAATAGTCATTTTCTCCGATCATCACCACATTGAATTTAATACGGGTCGAGTCTATTGCTGAATCAACCATCCGATTCTGTAAAGTCAGCAATAAAAGGTTTTTGCGTGAAATGCAACTCTCTCCATCGCAGCAACGAAATTTACAGTTGATTCGAGACGGTAAGGCTGGGAATATGCCGAACCTACTCCCCATTGCAAGTAGATTGCCTATACAATACATCAAGAAAATTTCTCGAGCTATGAAACTCTCTAACAGCTCTAGTGGATTTGTTACTGGCTGCAAAAGCTCTTTGAAGGATACTACCCACACTGAAATGCGAAACGGCATCGAATGCCAGATTTACACACTATTACTTAATGCATTATTCATCAAGCCGCTGAGTTATACAAAGCTAATATTTACTGGGGTCTCGAATGGTATTGTTTCTGTGATGAGTGTCGACGTCAGCGAGAATAGTCCATCGAGCACCTGTGCCTCAGCAAGTTTACAAATATGAGCTATCCGGAGTGATACGATGGTAAAACTAAATAGAAATACTAACGCGTTCGAGCGGGAAGGACGGCTAGATCTCTTCGTCGGTGAACAGATACTTTTGCCCAGGTCGTTTAAATCAAACTTTTAAGGATTTGAACCTTTGATCTTCTGTTCCCGTACAGAATCGGGAATTAGAATAAAGTTGACCACTCGCTCATTCAACATCACAGTTCAGCCAGTTCCGCCGATACCATCTTTCTCGATTACGAGTGACAAGTGCGAAGGCCTAGCCGTTGACAGAATGGTTCTCGTTTCTTTACGACATCCAACGCAGTCTATTCCTCAGCGCACTTCTTTCTATTAGTACGACAGGTGAAGATATTGAAGTGTCTTTATGTCATGGAACCAATACCGTAAGAATTTTTCCAGTATTTCATACCAACAAAAAATGCGTTGACAGAAACAGAGAGATTATGCAACTTAGATAGGGTTTGTCTACCTAATATTCCTACTGAATGTAATTCATATAATGCACGGCTTAGGCTATGTTGTGCATAGTAGCAGTAGTAGTTCCTTGCATTAATAATCGTTTGAGACGCATTACATCAAATTACGCTAAGTTAGCGAAATACATAATTAGTTTTTTTACGTAGAGTAATGACTTAAGCCGTATCAACTCGGCCTAGTGTCGGGTGTTTCGTCGATACGACTGTTAGGAGTCTCTGGCGGCGCCGCCTAGCCGCATCATTCATGGTGACTGCAGTATTCCCCAGGATTAGTCATTATCATGCCGTATCGCTTCGCTACGGCTCGCAACCCTTCGACCAATTTTTTTGTCTGCCACGGCGCCTTCGATTTTAAACCTGTAAGCTACACCAATATATGAGATAATTCAGCAAGAAAGCAGACAACTCGAAGCTTAGGACTATTCCAACTACCCTTCTACAAGCTGGCTTCTCATCTTGACTCGACAGCCCCCCCCCCCCTGACAACTTGATATGACGTTGCAGGTCTCAAACAGCCACAAAGGTTTGCGATCTCTGCATCCGGTTTCTGAATCTCCGGGTTTGTTTGCTTAGAAACGCTTCCTGAAGGCTGTTCATTTTTGTAAATGAGTTAGGGATGGCTAGCACCTGCCGACTGTAACTTTCATTAGATTTCAAACTTGTACGGGAACTAAACTCGTCTTTTCATCCCGGTCGGCTTTTCCCCGAATATTTACCCCCTCGCCAATCCAATATAAAAATTTAACTAATTCCTCCCAGTACAACAATTAAATGCGAAGATTGCGCACTGTAAGATAATCGCGTCTAGCGACGTCGCGGGAGAAGTACACATAGTTGGATTGTTTCATGAAGGTGTCGTTGTGCTGCGGAGGGTCTCGAAGCTGAGCCGGATAGCATTGGGGGGGGGGGGGGGGCTACCGCTCTACCGGATTCGCCATGGGAGTGGGGACAGCCAGGGCTAACGGTGCCCCAGGCCCACCCTGGAGACTGTAACGGTACTATCAGAGAATAGATCGGTTACGTTTTCGACCCAGCAACCGGAGGAACAGCGCTCACTAACTAGAGGTTCGCAGGGGTATGCCATCTGGGATACTTCGCTCTGCAGCCACTGAATAGTGTTCGACAAGCCCTGACGCAAAGGTTGCAGCACCCTCGAAATGATCGCGTCAGCTTGAGCGGTCATCTTCCCTACCGGGTTGCTCGGAATAGCCATAGGAATGGCTTAATGGGTAACAAAAGCGTTTTCAGCCAGGTCCGATGTGCGAGATGCTGCCCTGAGGTATTAATTGAATAATTAAACCGCTGTTGAGATATGTTAAAGATTTAATACGTAACAAATCGCTACCAGTGCCGGAATTTGCGGTATTTGATAAAACCCATATACAAAGTAGTGAAATTGGCACTGCGCCATGATAGATCGACCACCAAGTCCCTTACAAAATTTAAGTATTTGAGAGCGATGGCCATGGAACCCTGGGTTACTTCACGTTTTCCTGTAAAACTATCTCTACTTCACGAGCAGAAAAGAGACAATTTTCCAGGGTTTCAGGGACCCAGGACTCAGTGCCCCGCCCCCCCCCCCTCCCCCCCCCATTGTCGACCCATAGCGATGGGGCTAATCGGGCATGAACATTCTTGTCGTATTCCGCTTAGAAGTTGAAGCAACACACCTTCATCACACGAAAAGACAGTAGGTAGTATCCAGCCAGCTAAGAAGCGCTGTTGAAGCTTGTTCACAACCGGTCGCAGCTTCCACAACTTGGCACGTGTCCGTTCCGATTCATTGCCCACGAAGTGCAGGTCACGGAGGATATCTTGGAATCTATTGCGGCCCATGAATCGACCAAAGTTTCCAGCAGGAATTGCTCCATCCTCTATCATGGCCCAGTGAGTTGCAAAGCGCCACTTCTGGGGGCAGAGCATGCAAACGATTAGAAGTCCCATCTCGCGAAGAATTTCGTGGGTTTCAACCCAGGTTTCGCCTTCAGACGCTGGCGGATTTGCTTGAGCGTTTCGTGGTCTGCCTGTCACGCCTGAATTGCTGCGCGCGTCTTGCCATTTTGCTGAAGATCGTATCGATTCGTCTCAGAGATCATTACCCACATTGTCTTCGGCAAAAATAAAAGAACGTAAGCAGTGGTGAATGGCTGACATCACACAAAACAGCGACCGACCGGGCGGGTTCAATATCTAGACCGGGGTATTCGTGCACGACTTTCCCGTACTCCGACGACGCCGGTGTCTGCTCCATTGCACGTAATGCATCTTCACGCTGCTAGGTGGCGTATTTATTGAGCACGTCACTGCCATCTTGGAGCGACTCAACGAACGCATCGTCCATATGCACGACGTCGTCTTCAGACAGGTTGTCCTATTCTTCTTCAGTCGCATCACGATCGGGGCCATCGTTGACATCGCTATCGACCTCGACATCAGCATCGCTCTCGCTCGACTCACGTTCTTGTTGAAGTGGGCGTCCTTCTTTTACTGGACGCGGGTATAGGAAATGATCTATAGAAGCGGTAGGTACACTGTCAGAGTAAGTGGCAGGTGCAGTGCTTGGCTGGGTGTCGCTCTCAGCTCCGGACACTACTGACAGCAGCTGCGGGTTTATTGTAGCATTCACAATCTCGACAGGCGACATATCAAACGCCCGAGTAACTGCTGACAGGGATAGCTCGACGTCAGAGCTGCTAGAGCGTGTAGATAGCTCGTTCATGGTCCGCTGGTACAACTCGGCGCTCGTGTCGATCTGGGACGCACGAACATTGTCAGGGCCACATGTCTTCGGATGTCTTTACTTTCTCATTAGCGGCGCCATTTTCATCGGCGGGGCACTCTTCGTCTACAACCTCGTTCTCGACCAGCTAGCCCGACTCGAGCGCGTAAGCCACTACACCCTTCACTCGAATTACTCGTGCCTCGAAACTAGTCATACATCCACGCTTTAGTGATGTCACACTTATGGGAAGTTTTACAAACCTCACCAAAACCTATAAAAATGACCAGTTTTCGATAGTTCTCGATGGGCTCATTATTCTAGTATGCTCGATTTGAAATTTGGATCGGTAGTTTTCACAAAATGGGCAATTGAAACCTCAAAAAGTGCTCTTACCTTATCACCATAATTAGTTAGGGTCAGACTAATTAGAGTGAATTATGTCGTAGCTTGCGACGTCGGGAATCAAGGGGTTAATTAAAATAATAAAAAGAAAACGTTTAATTTACAAAAGAAATCTGACGAATCGAGCGAGTCCCGCAGCCTTTTGAAGTCGTTGGAACCCTAGACTGTTTGTCGCTTTCTATGATTCTAAACTCTTTGACTTGGAGTTTAGAAGGGTCGCCACACCTCGTCCAGATTTATTCTGAGAAGGACAGATCTGGGATCCTAAACTTGCTGCAGGGGATCTGCTCCAATGTTCTATTGGCCACATTCTCTAACACAAGTTCCGTATTTCTACCAATCACATCGCTAACATATCTGAACAGGGAGCACTGATTGAGGGAGTCGCGTTATCACGGTCGAGAGGACTGAGTGTGTTAAAACAGTATTAAAAGTCATATATATATATATATATATATATATATATTGCAACGGGTACTGGACTCTCATATCGGGAAAGGGCGTAGCTGAAGGAAACCCGCGGGGTTAGTGCCTGAATATTCATCATTCCAGTACCGGATATGGCATCCGTGCCATGCCGTCGATAGGGTGCGTAGTACATCATGCTGCGTTGTGCCAATTTACATTGAAAAAATGATTGAGATTTGCCATCTCGACACAATTTTAATTGGACAATGTCAACATTGAATTGTATATAGCTAGCATCACTTCTCTACCACAAAGTGCAATTAGCCCTGAGAAACACGAGCATTTCTAGTGTAGTCGGCTTCATTGCACGCCTCTGATCGGTGAAGATGAGCTTGGACTGGAAGAAAAGTCTCTCACAGATATTAGACGCGGGGGGAATGAAGGTGGTATCAATGTACACCTTACTAGGCCCTGAACGGCGACGACGCTTGAGCACTTGCTGGGCAAACGACACCTCGGGCTCTTCCTCGTCTACACTTCCCTCTTTGCCAGTGGCGCCTGCTGCGACAGGAGCCAGAAGTCTAATGCTTGCTGCCTTTTCAGTTGGTGTCAATTTTCGCCCAGTCTGTAGCCTGACCAGCGCGCGCTCGAAAAAGAATTGCTCACGATGGTTGCACTGGAGCTCAAGTACTTCTTCATTTCGGGGTATAGAGATGGAGTGGTCAAAGAGATCACGTACCTCACTCATTATGAGAGAATCGCTTTGCAGTGCGACTTCCACGCTGTCCAGCTTCACCACGTCGTTCAGCAGCTCCGGCACTTCCATGGCCTCAGAAGCCGTCAACATCAGTTTGTCTGCACCACACTTGACTGCGTTTTTCGTTTCCATCTGACGGAGACACGGGATAAGCTGATCACACCTCTCCAGCATCTTCTTAGTACTGCTCCACCTAGTCTCGTTCTTGAATGTAGGATGCGCACCTGTAACCTTCCCTAAACACCCTCGCCGTTTCACACTTGTTAGCTTCCTCATCAGCTTGTTGGCTCCTCAATGAGCACGCTGTGCTCCTCCAGGACAAGATGGACTGCAAGATTAAATCGATGGCTGGCACACCCAATAAAGGGAATGCCACCATTGTCACCAAGGTACTGATTAACGGAGCAATTGTCTCCGCCGACAAATACCACGCTTGACCATGGTCGCACGAACTCGCTAAGCGTGTCAGCAATAAAGTCGCTCAGGCTTTGATCACTAAGATCGCTTTCGTCTTCTAACGGCGAAAAAGCAAGTAATACTCGGCCTGCAGGAATGGCACTGGTTGCAGGAAATACAGCAAACAGTCCAACGTCACGGCCTCTTGGGTGGACGGCTCGGTTGTAAACATTGTCTCCAACGCGGACGACTCATCCGTGACTGAGGTTGAACATCTCGTCACTAGCAAGAAGGTGAAGTTCAGTGCTCCACGGTGCGTGATTGAGTACAATCAATCAATGCAATGTGTTGATAGTTTATATCAACTGCGTTCGCGTTTTTGAGTGGCAGATGGCCACACCTTTCGGCGCTGGCATAAGAAGCTGACAATGGCATTTATTGACGTAGCGCGATGCAATGCGTACATCACAAGAAAGTTAGCCGGTAAGGCAACCAAAGGTCGTGACCCTCACCGACAATTTGTGTTCAAGCTTACGTCGGCTCTGCTAAATGAAGGGTGGAGAAGTTCACTTTGTGACACCGGTTTACTTTTCGAAAATCCTATTGAGATTGATTTGGATATTCTACGGACGCCTTCGAGACAAGTAGTCGGGGGTACCCCTACGGCTTCGGTACCAGCGTGCACTCCACGGCGGTCCTGCCAAGTGTTCCCTGACTCACGTAGAAAGCGTGAGTGCGTGATGTGTCGTTTTGAGGACCGATTTCCAAGTGAATCCACAATGTTTTGTGCAGAGCACTGTGTGTCGCTGTGCTCTCAAGTGTACGGCGGGCCCGCGAAGCCGTTCGCGTGCCAGAACACGCTGTGGACGTGCCGGCAAAAGTTTCACAACTTTTATTTACTCAACCAGCTCTTTACATCAAAAAAGGATATGTGCAGATCGAACAAGCTACTCGCCGAGAAGCGCAGCAACAGAATGTTTTCTCCAGCAATGGAATCGCATGTTTCGATCGATTACAATGACTAGTGTATGGTGAGCTAGCTGATTGAGATATGCTTCTTCTCGTAGTAATACATTCTTTACCTTTTACTTGTCCATGTGACTTCGACTGTTATCATATCTGGGGGCCCGAAGTCTGCGCAGAACAAGCGCCGACATGAGTGTCTATGGCGGGGGCAGAATTTCGCCATTACGACATTTGTTGAAACGGCTTTGCACTGGCACACAAGGTCTTGTAGAGCTTGGTTAGCTGTTCCCTGAAAAAGCTTGTTGTTGAAAAATATCCCGGGAGCGTTTTGAATTAAGTCGATAGTAAAACAGTCCAGCTCTTAAACATCGGTGTTTACGAAATGCGTTTTGGTAAGTTGTGGAAGTGCAGAAGCATTCTGACGGACGATTGAGCGAGATATATCGGCCAAAGGTGTTTGAATCTCAAGTCCGACACACATTTTGACGGATGACTCTAACGCCACCTGCATAACCACGTTTCCGATGCCGCTCCCGATGTCCACGATAACGTCCCCAGGCGTAAGTCGAAGCCGCTGAATAACTGACGTAACACCTTCTGAAGCCATCTCTCCTGCATTGAGATGCATACAACCAGACTGTTGACGAACAGCGTTAGCTTTGACGTCCTCAAAAAACAATAATAATATAGAATGAATGTCATAATGAGAGTTGTGGACTCGGGGGAGCTCACTGCCGGGTTGGACCTGTGCCGAATTACCAACTTGAGGGTTTTTTGCTGCAATTCAAGCCTGTCGAAGTCGAAAATTTGAAAGATCCTTGCCATACGCCTTCTTTAACGTCTTGAGCCGATTTTGCAGCACGCTACGGGATAGACCGTAGATACGCATAGCTTCTGCGACGGACGACCAGTTAATATTTGACCCTTCCCCACAGTGTTGGCTCACAAGGTTAACTAGCCTAGCATCTTCTTCGTCGCTAAAGTTGGGCATGTTCAGATCAAGTGGATTGGATATTGAATTGCATACTGCGGTCTAATATACCGGGAGCAAATATATTAAGTAATGTATGCCATAGAGTTTATCATACATTCGCAACGGTTGGATGGTAGCCGTATATACTGCCCATTTTACACGCAATTCAATCGGTGATGCGCCTCGAGCGTTTATACAGCACATAATATCCCGTGCATTCCTACTACAAAATATTTCTCACAACCACACATCAATGATGTCCCTGCACGAGTGACAGGCACGAACTGTAGAATCGCATACCGACAATCTCATGGATGGGATTACCCTGCCAATGTCGATGAAAGTAGTGTATGGTACACTACCCCAACGGATAAAATACGGAGGATGTTGTGTCTTGCGCCATCTTGATTGGACAAAAATCTATATTACCAATTTTGACCGTTGGACAAATGCACTTTTTGTGATCAAATTGCTCACAAAAGAAGGTACGTTGACGGCGCATGATGCTGCGCTTTGCCATTGGCAATAACGCCTTTTGCACAACGCAGCATTATGCTGCGTTTTGGGAACAAAAGGGTTAAGTACAGCATATTGTATTCGGTACGTAGCGGGTGTGTCTCTAGGCATACCAGCTTTTTTTTATAATTGCTAAGTTGTCTTATCGTGTACCCTACAAGCTAACCCATTTTTAATCTTGTATGATACAGCTTTGAGGTGTACTGCGGGAAGACAGACAGCGCTGGAGGGGCAGGCGCTACAGATCGCAAATCCGGTCCAGCCGACGTGGCACCTAATCTGGAGAAAGTCTTCTGCCAGACTGCTGCTGACGGCGGCGCGATGCGCCTAGTCGTCACTGACAGGTTTTACACCTCATTACCGCTGTCCTTGCAGCTGTTACTATGAGGTTCTACTCCATTGGTACTCTTCGTACTGACCAACAAGGCCTCAGTCGCCAGCTTCTCCCAAAGAAGAAGAAAGGTGACAAGAAGCCAGTCCCCAAGATTCCGAAGAATCGGCCAACAAGCATTGAACGAAGAACGTTCATGGTGTCAAAGTGCGCCTGCTTCGCTGGTGCGATATCAGAGCTGTGCACATGCTCAGTACTGGCGGTAGAGTGGAGTTCGACCGAATTATGCGTCGTGACAAGTTGACAGGAAGAGCAGATGGAAATTGCGTGCCCTCGAATTGTAAATGACTACGAGACCAACATGGGAGACGTGGATGTCCACGATCAGCTTCGTACTCAAAGGTAAGTACTGATATCATGTATGTACAAGTTATCCTGGGATAGCAGTACAATGTGTTGTTGAGCAGCTCGCAGCGGATTAATTCGTTTATTGCTCGATTTTTGTCTCGAAATTTGTTTGCAAAAGTGTCCGTCACGCTCGACGTGTAACCGACGTGAGAGTTTTGTACCAGGACTGTACCACCGCCGTTTTTGACCAATAAATTGGCGTTTGACTAAGTAAATTTGCGAGATGTAGATATAATATTCGGCGTTGCTATACACGTATAAATTTATTGATCGCCCTCGTATTTTCAGTAATTGCCGTGACGGTACAACACACAGTTATGTGTAGGGTTTGATTACTACTTTGTGGGAATTATCAATCGGACGCTATATGCAATTGCTAATGTAGCTTGCGGATCTTGTCTAAACCGGTTGCTCCACCTGGAATTATGAAACGCCCACGGATTGAAAACATATCTCGCCTTTTGACGTTTTTGTTATATATCGTCATTACATTTGAACCAAAAATGTCGAAGGCTGCGTTTGTGAGGAGCAATGAGCCGATATCTCCATAAATTATTATCGTAGCCTGAACAGCAACAGAAATAAGAGAAACCGCTGCCAATATGTGTCTGTATCAACAAGCACCTAGTATGTTCTATCATAAACCATTGTAATCTTATTTCCTTTCATCATCTTCATTCCAGTACACTTCAACCAGCTATCCCAGCCTCGCATCAGCCCTAGTAGTACCTCCAAATCTTATCGTGTATGGCACAGTTTACAGATACTCTCTACAACTCTGCATGAAGTACAAGAAGTACTACAAAAGACTGTTACTTGGGCTGGTAGATTTAGCAATTACCAGCTCCTACGTAGTCTACAATGCCGCTCGCGTCTCTTCAAACAAGCCTAAGATGAGTCACGTCAAGTTCCTCAAGCAGCTGCACCTGGAGCTATGCCAATTGAAGGAGGATGACGGGGAAACACTACGCAGCGATGCAAGATTCGAGGCAACGCCGGCGAAGGCTTCTGGTCGTGGCGGACGCCGGCGCTCGGCACACCAATTGCTGCAGAGCGATGAGTGGCGGGCAGCCAACAACAACATGGGTACGAGGGCGTGTAAAGTGTGCTCTCTTCTCAAAGGGACAGATAATGTCCGTGGCGGAGACTCTTTCACTTACTGCAGCGAGTGCAAGCTACCTACTGCGGCGCAGAAGCCTGTGGCGTGGCGGATGGTCTTGTGCGACATGAAACGTCATGCTGTGAATGGAGAGCTTTTGTCGTGTTTCGACATTTGACACAAGTCCTGGCGTAATGGGACGCTTGCTCCTGCGACCATGAAGGGCAGCAAGAAGCGCAATATTCGCGCAAGGAGAAGAAGGTGACGAAAATGGGGGGGGGGCAGGTGGCTGAGCAATCAAGCGATGCGTCGTCAGGAATCTCCGCACAGTCGAAAAGGGCCCGTCGCGCCACCGAGGTAACGCCGTCTGCTTGAAGATGTGATTGCATCCGTCCATTTATATTGAATGTTACAATAGCAAATAGCCACACCGTGCACCTCAATTGCGTCTCTTTTTCTGATGCCCACTTCGCACCGGCTGTGCTCTCTATTTGCGCGGCTCTAACACTACGCTGTTCCGATTCTGTCCTGGTAGATACACGATAAACACGCAAATCTGTACATGTAAGTGACTTCAAAGCGAAAAAAGCGGGACCGTACACGATAAGGAGAGAGCGAGTAGTCCTTGGTTAGGCCTAGTCCGTGGCTATCCAATATACACGTTAAGAAAATATATAGCGCTTTGTATTGTAACCCTTACCCGAAGATACACGTTAGAGCGTCTAGGGCTGAGATAAGTGGTGGAAACGAAACCCTCTCGGTTTCATGGGGTTAAGGGGGATCCGTAAGGTGAACGGTGTTTCTCAACGGAATGCACGGCTAGCCACTATCTAAACATCTCATTGGCATATCTAGCGCGTATTGAGATCATTCACTGTGACGATGATAAACGGCCTTCTACTCTGTTTTTATACATTTTTCTTCAATAGCTACATACGCATGTCTTTCATTATTGTTAAGTACGGTAAGTAGAGGCAAGTAGAATGAAATGCATATTCATTACAAGCTAAGCATCAACAACTAGTAAAAAAAAACTATGTCGGCGCTACACGTGATTGCGGAGCTCGTGACATCTTCGTTGCTAAGAAAACCTTCATACTAAGTTGCGTTAAACGCTTCGGTGAGCACCTTGCATGACGTACGACTGTAGAGGCTCGCTTTGCGAAGTGCATGGTGCAATCAAAGGGAAGAACACTGGACTTTAGCAGTCACAAAGCCCAATTTATGTCCATCTTCCTGCTTTAACAGCGTAGTGTATTGACATGTGCGCATTTCCCAATATTGTCACCGTAAAAAAAAGCAAATGTTCAAGTTTGGAATGAAACAAATAACAGTTTAGGAAAGCAACTCCTGTGTTTTGCTGGAAGAGATCTTGCTCACCTTCACGTAAAATGAACTGGGTGCGTTAAAGTAACGCATTTAAACCCACGACCGAGTAGAGTCGTGGATTACGGTGGACTAGCAGACAATAGATGCTCAAAACAAGCTATTTTGCTATTTTAGATGTAATTTCAAAATTAAAGCCGTTATCACGCACACACCGGCTTGTGTTGTAGAAAGAAAAAGAAAAAGTGAGCATTGGAAATCAACACAAAGTCCGCGACTTCTAGCTACTGCTAGCCCAGCACAGCCATTCCTCGTGTCCTTCTCCCTCTCGGACCCATCGTTGCGTGGCTCCAGCCCAACCACATGCATCACCGAGAGCACCGTACACTTGATTGGTTCTTGGCAGCACACCCCGGTTACTTGACTCAAACTGTAGCGTCCCCCCCAGCTTGGCCCATCCGCTTGCCGCAATCGGCATCGGATCGGCTGATCCCAACGAACGTCATCTGCAATGAGGCAACACTACCCCCGACGATCTTGATGCTGACTGCTACATCTTGGGGGCGACTAGATTGAAGGCGTCGGCGAGGCCGTCATCCGAAGTACGCCTAACATACTCAGCGACCTTAGCTGGAACATCTTGGGCCAGCTCGGAAAGCGACTCCCAGCTGTCCTTAACGTTCTGTAGCTCAATCCACGAAACGAGAAGTTGCCACGTCTGTGAACCTTCATCGAACCGATGATGCTTAAAAGCCTCCACGTCGGGCAAAATACCTTGCTCAGTTACAAACCCACGCATTTCTTGCGTGATATTCAGCGACGCGTCGTGATAGAATTTCAAACGAGTCCCATGTACGTCATGCTTCTGGCCAGTCTCGAGATGGCGGATCATGAATAATTTCCGTTTGGCTTTCGCGACAATGAATGGGCCGACCCAGCGGCCCAATAGCTTGCGGGTCGAGGGCCGGGCATCAATCCGGGACCCGAGGACGAAATCGCATACGTCGAAGTTGCAGACGACACCTCGCTTTGAAACCATTTCTTGTAGCCGATTGGTATCCTTTATATCAACAACAGTTTGGTGCAGTACCCGCAAACTATTAAGTAACACTTCCACAAAATGTTCCACTCCGTTCTCCAGTGAGAGCTCCACTACACGCGTTTTTTTTGTGGGAGGATAATCGAGCCCAAGGTACTGGGTGGTGGTAAACCGAGGAATAGCTCAATGGGCGCTCTTCCTCCGAGGGTTGCAACTGGGGTATGATTAATGTTCGCATACACGAGGGGCAGTAGGTAGGATCACTCCTTGTCACTCAGGCGATATTCCAATGACAATGCGCGAATGACTTGAAATATATCACGGTGAACACTCAACCGTGTCGTTTACCCACGGTGAGTACACTGAGGTAAATTCTTGTTGGAATTTCAGCCGAGAGCATAGGAACGAGATTGTTTCGTTCCGGAAATGCGCTCCCTGGTCAGAGATCAAGACTTCTGGCTTGCCATATCGCTTGTACCACTCAAGCAGCCCCGTGGCAGCGGTCGTGCTATCACAGATAGCGCTAGGGAATAACTTACAGTAGTGGGTCAACGCGTCTTTGACAACCAAAACGTATTGGATATCGCCAAATGACCCCCATATTCAGAAAATCCAAGTGAGCACCTAGGTCTCATACCCACGGGCGTTGCACCAGCATACCGCCCTTAACATGTTTGCAGAGGAGATATTTTCGGATAAACTCTTGCACCTTGTTACCCAATCGCTCGACGTGGAATCGCCTACGATGCACCGTAGTCATGGGCTCTTCACCTCGATGACCATTCGACCCACAATGAGCTATCACCAGCAGTCTCGTGTGAGATCCGTGGTTGAAAAAGGGATCCACATCGTCTCGTCAACAAAAATACAGCCATTCTCCAGCGTATACTCCGTCGCCTTGAGCGAGCCTTTGAACCTGGGTTGGAGACGCACCACTTCGGACTGAGTCGGCCCAAACAAAATGGACATCCCGTAGAGGTCGCAGCTCCGATACAATTGGAGTTCCTCTTGTGCGTACCGCACGAGCTGACACCTGCACAGTAGCGAGACTTAGTTGCTGGCCCCACCGCGAGATCAGATCCGTCCAGACGCTGTTACTTCCTTCGATTTGTTCGATAGTGTGAGGCAGTCCGCAGATGCGCATGGCACAACGTTGCAGTTGTCGCGCACGTGTCGCTTCAGCTCAGACGACGGATCGCAAAATGTAGATCAAATTCGCATGATCACAGTAGATTCGGAATTCAGCAGGACGGAGCAGAATATACTCGAGCTTTGTGCATGCCTTCACAATGGGAAAAGCCTCCTTCTCGATGATTGACCTGTTTTCTGGGAGCCCTCAAACAACCCGCCCTTGCACACAAGCAATTGGTGCTGTTGCTGGTGGACAGGCAAATCCGCATTCCATGTGATCACTTGAGCAACAACCAAGCTCCAGCCTTCCGTAATTACGTCAGTCAGAAGTCATATACTCGCATCGTCCGAAGGATGCGCCAATGGAGCGGTGCGCAAGAGAAGTAGCTTCATCTTGTTGAAAAAACGTCTAGTTCATCGGTTCAGGCGAGAGCGGCCTGCAGGCCGTTTCGGTTTCGTTTCCAAATAGCACGCATTAGTAGCTCCAGACACTCGTACAGTGGGGCCGCTATGCGCGCATAATCGACCAGAGAATCACGAACCCAGCTGACTGCACACAGACAGGGCCGCCACAGTAGGAGGTGAAGGGAGGTTAGCAAGTGTTGTGAGTCGCTCCGGTTTATGCCGCACGTCGGCTTCCGACACCATCTTGCCACACCACCGTACCTCAGGCTGAAAATTTACACACTTTGTCAGACTCAGTTTCAGGCCGTGGTTGTTGACCAGCTTGAAAACCTCGCGGAGCACCCAAAGCAACTCCTCCATCGACGATGCAAACAACAAAATATCACCGATCCACAGTAAGCAGTTGCGATGTAGCAGTGGGGCGAGAATACGTTGTAGTTGTGCCTAGAAGTGAAGCGCGGAGTCAGTTGCTCCCTGGGGCACTCGGGTAGGAGTATAGACCGCATCCTCCGTCATGAAGGAGAATATCTCTTGACAATCGGGGTGCAAGGGGATTTGCCGGAAACCTTTCAGCAGATCAAATCGCGCAAACCCCACCGCGCCGCACACGGCACCTGTTACTGCAGCCAAGTTCGGCATGGTTCCTGCAATCGGGACCGTCATGCTGTTGACCACACGATTGTCGGTCGTGATGCGAAAACAACCACCAGGCTTCTTCACGGGGACTACTGGTGAGGCCCACCGCGCTTGATTGTTCCTCCTGATATACCCGTGCCGCTCTTGCTCTTCCGTGTATTCTCTTAGGAAGGCGCTCTGGAGGATTTCTGGTATTCGCCCGAAATGGCCTCGCGCCTTCGGCAAGCGTCACTTGAAGAGCCTCAACATGCGCTGGAGGGGTCGGGTCCAATATTAACTCGCCATAGGTCTCTATTCAGCTCCATCATAACCCTCAGCTCTGTTATGTGCTTTTCAGCGACACCGTGTTCTCGGGCACCGTCCAGCAAACGTCGGATACCGGCATTAATGACATCGTCATCGTTAGTGCCGTACTCAGGTATCGCGAACTCGTCGTCTCCGGCATCTGCTATCGTGGGCGTAGCCAATTGCTCAATCTGCCTGTTCACGTCAATGCCGAGCGATGATAGCATCTCGTCACCTAGCAGCAATTCATCTAATGTACCCGGGAGAACCAGACATCTCGCTCCCCGGATATTTTCGGTTCCAGCTGCCGTAACGAGCTGTAGGTCGAGGCTGACAGCCTCTTTACAAGTTACCTCGCTACCATCTGCCAGCGTGGCGGGGACTAGAGTGCTTAAAACCTCTACCGGGATGCCAGGTGAATGGACAAGCAGCTTGTCCAGGGCGCCTTGTGGGACCATGAATTTGTCTGCGCCAGTGTCGACCACATACGGCACCTCCACCACCTCGTTTTAGCCGCACATGATTGGTTGGAACCCCTTCCAGGCTTGGGGCTGCGCGAACCGCTTTTGCTCCTGGTTGCTCCTTCTTACGGAAGCCTTTAACATACGCTGCTCGGTCTTCTTCACTCAAACTGGGGCACTCACGCACCCAGTGAGCCCCCTTGTAGTGTAAGCAACCATCTCTCGGCGGTCCTCCAGACGATCGGCGAGTGTCTATTGAGAGTGTTCCAGCCGTCACTCCGCTCGTCGATTTGCCGGTTGACTTAGCCTGGACCTTCTTCGTGCCCTTTTCCGACGCCGACCCGCCGTTTATTTCGTGGCCAGTAGCTCGCCCACTGCGTGCAGACTCTTTCGCCTCACGGGCTTCCCAATGAAAAGCGTCTCGTAGCTTGGCGTGGCGGATGACCAGGTCGAACAGAATGCTGTCATCCGTCCGGCAGAAACGATGTTCCAGGTCCGCCATGCGTTCCTCGAGGTAAAATCGGGTCGTGTTGAATGATGAGCGAGAGGGCAACATCGCCTCATCAAAAGCAAGTTTAGCTGGAGCAAAAACCCATGACGGAACGTGCGCTGCAGTACGTGAACAACCTTGCGAATCTTCCAGGCTCTGTCAGACTTGGCTCGGGGATCCAAATTACTCGAGAAATGTAGATTGCGTGAGATTTCCATGAAGCGATCGCGAGTATGTAGTTCCCAAATATACCTCTCGCAATTCCTCCTTCATCTGATTGTTTCCAGTGGTTAGAAATCTTTTCCTGGTTGGGCTGGGTTGTGCGAGCTAACAGCAGCCCAATGAACACGCACAGTTCATGGGAGGAACCGACTTGACAGTCATCAGGCTCATGCGAACATCGCCTCTAGTCCGGACTGGAGTCGTATCCTCGGGGCGCCGTCACGAAATCTTTTTCCTACGCTGGATGTATGCATCCACCCGAGCTTCCATCTGTTCGTGCTTGTAGTTATTACAGCACATAGCAATGTGGTGCCAGAGAGCCACTGATATGAAGAAAAAGAAAAGTGCTAACGGAGAATCACCACATTTCATTGCTTCTGGGGTAGGTCCGAATGGCTCCTTACGTAGATCTGGGTAGCTATTTGTATCGTCAACAGACTCGTATGGGGTCTGGGGGTACTCAAACACGTCAAGGGATTCTGGCTCGGACCACCCATTCGTACTGTGCTCGCGGAGCTTGTCTAAGTTCTCGCTGACGACATCCCCAGCCAACATTTTCTTAGTGCCTCCCAGCGACTGCAAAAACTTCTCGGCAATATGCCTTTCTGCAATCGCTTCGAGCGAGTTTGGATTGTCGTGCTCTTCTTCGACTTGGTCTTCAACCTCGTCAAAGTCCTTGTCCTCGTCGTCCACGTCCTCGTCAGCAATATCGTCTTGCTCCGGTTCATCACCAGAGTCAAGACCACCATAGTCGTTTGGGTTATCATCTTCGTCGACGTGGTTGAGATCGTCGTCGGTATCGCTGGCCATCAGATTACTTTCTGTATTGCATTGGATACAGTTTATATAATACAGCGTTAGTGTGATGTATGTACAGCACATGTAAACACTATTATACAGCATTATAAATACACATACCTTCTGATTCATGAATTGATTCGACCTCCTCCTGGCGAGTTGCTTATACAGCTCATATAATACAGCATAAGTATGATGTATATACAGCGCAGGAAATCAGTATAAAACATGAGAAGCAAGATGCATACCTTCTGATCCTTCGACGGATTCGACCTCGTCCTTGCACGCATCTTCGCAATCAGCTGCATCTTCGTCTTCGTCTGATAACCCGACGAGCGAGCGTCCGTCGTCGCGGGTAGCTGGGGCTCTGGCACGTTTTTCACGCGGCAACAAATCATACTCGTCTTCTTCGTCAGCTCCGGCTGCAGCGTCAACTTGAGCTGTCTCGGAGACGTGATCTGCACCATCAAATTCGTACGGATAAATGAGCACACGGTAAATACCCATACACTAATTGCGGCACTCGGAAACAACGCACCACTAGTTGCCGAAGGCGCCACAATGGCAGGTATGACCTCCGTGGTCTCATTCACTTCATACAGGCAGATCTAAACAGTATAAAGCACACATAAACCCCTTATCAGTGCGTACACACACCAGCACAAACCAGGAATACATACCTTTCGCGACGCACGCTGAGCTGAGAGCTTGAGCTGTCTCCCGCAAATGAACTGTAAGAAAGACAAATAGAAAATGTTATTTGAATTGTCCTTTTCAGGCATAACAACAAAACATACGTCGAGAGGCATAATGAGATAACACGCGTTCCTCGCCCAAATAGTAGTCCGTCCCTTCAACTCCGTTGGGATCGCCATTCGAGGGAGCTGGCTTGTGGGAGCTTGTGGGTCCAGCCACCTGCCTTGAGCTCACTCCAAACTGACCTTCCTCCTTGCACCACGTGCTTGGCACGTCGTTTCTCGCGAGTGCCAGCCATCTTTTTCCGGGTCGTCGATTTCGAAAGTGACACAGAAAACGGGGGAGGAATGACAGCCACTAAAACAAAAACCTTCTAAAGATTGTGACTAGTGTGACATTTGTGTAAAGACCTGTATAAATAAATGTTCAAAAAAGCTGGACAAAAACTGCGCTGGTTCCCTACTTTAACATATGCTTATCATGGACAGAAAAAATGTTTTTTTCTCTTGATCTTAGTAAAGATGGTAACAGCGCTGAGCGCAGCGCGATTTTTCACATACAAAACTCAAGTATTAAAAATCCTTATGCTGTATATATACAACTTAGATTTGTAGTTTATCCTATCCGACCGATTTGCTAACACATCTTATACAGCGCACCGGGTTGAAGGGGTTAACTTTATCGCGCGCACACCGGCTTGTGTTGTAGAAAGAAAAAGAAAAAGTGAGCATTGGAAATTAACACAAAGTCCGCGACTTCTAGCTACTGCTAGCCCAGCACAGCCATTCCTCGTGTCCTTCTCCCTCTCGGATCCATCGTTGCGTGGCTCCAGCCCAACCACATGCATCACCGAGAGCACCGTACACTTGATTGGTTCTTGGCAGCACACCCCGGTTACTCGACACAAACTGCAGCGTCCCCATCAGCTTGTCACATCCGCTTGCCGCAACCGGCATCGGATCGGCTGATCCCAACAAGCGTCATCTGCAATGAGGTAACAGTCATCTGCTAATTACTTGTATGGTTTTCCATCTAGCCTCACGCGTTTAAGAAATTATTTTGTGTATTAGCCACTATTACAGTCACTACTAGAACCAAAAGGCAAGTATCTGCAGCCTTTTTGCGTGGAATGATCCACGAAAACTCTCCATTTACAAATGTCTAGTCTAACCAATTCCGCATGTTTTTATTTTATTGATAATTGTGTCCGCATTGAGAAATCTCTATGTTTATGTGAGCTAGTATAGAGCAAAAGCAAAAGCACTACACTGTAGAACCATTATATTAACAGCACTTCTACGCGTGCTTTCAGCGCATCTGTTAAAACCGCACATCAAGCAAAAAAATTGCTGAGCTACGGGAACTAGAAGAGGTGGCCATTGAACTGTGTTCAGGAGTGTAATACTAAGTACATAACGATGATAAAATCCAGAGCTTCTCCGTGGAAAGCACGGCGTTATTTTTTTTAACAGATTGAATGAATTATGAAAAGGGCCAGGTGCATTTAAGCTCTTCGGATCGAGCCAAATTCCCTTCTTCTTAATAAAAACAATGTGTTTTTCAGCGCTTTCGGACTCTACGACTAACCCGTCTCCGTACCTGCTATTTTATGAGGCCAATACGGCCAGGGTTGCTCAAAATTAAGTTGTTTTTTAATTGATGCCCAACTTCCAATCAAATATTTGTTTAATACTGGGAATACTTTTAGGTATGGACAGCCCTTACCGGATTAATTCCACGGTACTGCGTAACTCGCTTTTTGTTATCTCGCTCAATATTCGGCCTACATTTTGTTGTAAGCTAATTGTTGACCCAATGTTGAACAGTCTGGTTGGCCATACTTTCTGGTTGCAAGGGAGGGCTCTTTCGCTCTAATGACCATGGATTCAGGCTAAACATTCGCACAACAACTGCTTTGTCGCTTATAAGATTTTTCTCATCCAGGTGATGAAGCCGATCGTATTAACCCCCGTCACAGGAGTGTGGGAGGCCACAAGCTACGATAGCAAGCATTAACATCTTAGTTGAGAGATCGACCCTGTGTAGGGTGGACAGATTGCACTCAGCCGCTGGGTAGGGCTCAATGTTCAAGATGTTCTGTTTGGTGGTGCACGCGCTAGGTGAACAGGTAATGACTATCCGCAACGGCGATCGTGACCTTGCGTGGGGTGAAAGTGTTCGCTTTAAAGTTGTGGCAGTTTAGATGGTAAACAGTGCGCAAATGCTGCGGCTGCGAAGCAGGCACAAGAGATGCATTAAAGCTCCAAAGGCATACACTAAATATCAGGTCAAACACGGTACTATATGGCGTTGTCTCCGCTGTACCCATTTATACTCTAATGACGTTTCAGCAAAGTTTTTTTCGCTTACCAGCTCGCATCACTTCAGAATCTATGCGACGCCACGAGGCTGCGCCGCGGGCTGGGATCACTAATGAACAATGGGGAATGCTACGTGAAAAAAAATTGGAACATGTATTCCCAGCTAAGTCGAAGACGATCTAGTTGCAAATATTCTTTAAACAAAAAAATACACCATAGTAAAGTACAGTGACAGTTCTGCCGAACCTGTAATTACACATACTCTTCAAACTGTAACCACTCTGCCGAACCTGTAATTGCGCA
The DNA here is from genome assembly GCA_033557915.1 of Phytophthora tentaculata. Taxonomy (NCBI): domain Eukaryota; phylum Oomycota; class Peronosporomycetes; order Peronosporales; family Peronosporaceae; genus Phytophthora; species Phytophthora tentaculata. The sequence continues at coordinate 2,328,893 of JAUCEA010000009.1, forward strand.
TATTCTGCAAATAACAAACTATAGTAAAGTACAGTGACTATTTTGCAGAACCTGTACTGAAGGAATACAACGCTCATGCCATTCTGCTGTGTAAGAAACAATGGTGCTTCGAGAGTTGTTGTATGAATTTTTTGCCTCTTCAAGTGGAGAGTGCTTCCAAACATACTGCCAGTGTGACACTGTACAGAAGTCAACTGTACGGGTAAACAACAATTAGTGTCTGTACCGTAGAAATGCAGCCACTAATAACATGTCGAGAACTACCGGAAATGATCTTCATAAAAACTAAATAAAATCGCCATAGATCTTCGTAAACTACTTTGAGAAACCGACGTGGCCAGTGATCTGGTGACTGACGAAGATTGCTTGCATTGGTGCATGACGGAACATTCATCCAAGGCGTATTTTGAGTTTTGCTGGCATTTACTTCCCGCTAGTTGTGCCCACTATATGTTTACTGATAGTCAAATGCCCCACATCATCTCGTGTATAGCATGAGGTTCATACTTGATTGGGCCAATTCGAGGGTATCTCTTGGCTGTGTAGACGTCCGATGTGAACTGTAGCAGCGGGTAGCGCCAAGAGATGGTACACTAGATGCCAGTGTTTACAGTCAGAAATGAACCTTTAGTTGGTCGTGATTGGTGGCCCCCGCAAACAATAATTTCGTGTGTTCAATTGGAATAATTGTTAGACAGCTTGTTTTTCTCGCAACCCTGAATACGGCTTCATTGTGTTTGGGCATAACGGCATATTGTTTTCGTCAACGAGGGCTCGCTTTTGCGATTCGAGTGCCATGATATCCAGCTGATTGATGCTAGTGTTACAGATTTTGCCCTCAATTCTGACATGGGTACCACTATTAGAGTGTGAAAGTGATATGTATTATTACGCTTGATTACATCTCACAAGTGGATTTGAGACCCATGCAAAATGATCTTACAACAGACTGTTATTAATACTGTTGTCATCAGTGTCTTATTCAATGAAATCCGCTAATTATTACCCTTTGAGATCCAAAATTGCTTATATATCGAAGCTAGCGAATGATGTTTTCTGGGCACTTTTCATTGTGCCTTTCAATGTTTTGCCCTTTACACTTGGCTGGATCCTCGATCTATAATAAGTAGAGGTCGTTATATTAAATCGAGGTCAATAAAAGTACAAATCGATCTACCAGTAGTTAGACTGGCTGATAAATCGAGCTGCCTGCGGCACACAAATCGACCGCTCATGGTTGATTTACCGCCAAATCCACATCGACATCCTGTAAATCGACCGTTTTTGCCGGTATTTCGATCACAGATAAATCGGGTCAGCCTTTTCCCATTTTATCTTTATGCCTGGTTTTGCTCGATTTAGGACATAAATCGGAGGATCTGCAAATCACAAAAGCTTTTAAAACCCCATATTTACAGAATTCCCAGCCAGCGGGAAGGATAAGTATAGGGCTGTACCGATATCATACAGTTCTCTCAAACGCAATCAGAGTTAATTTGGTTAGAGCGTTCTTGGGAGATTTGAGAGTGGTTTAACCCTATTCGTAATCTTGGACGAGATAATCTAGTAGATTTGGCGAACAAATGAATGCTGTATTAACCCTTTCGCGGCAAAAGGGCGCAGAAATCGCATTTAGAGGTTTGTGCAAAGAACAGTAGGAACCAGCCTCTTAAAGGGCGCATTTAGCGCCCTTTAACATAAGTTCAACTGATCCCGGACTGTCTTTTGGGACATAGCATTTACAGTACGATTCGTAATCATCAAAGTTTACTTTAATCCAGTCATATTCATGTATCACCATGCTATCTTAAATGATTTGTTACAAGAGGTAGTTCAAAACGAGTACCGTGATCTTGTATTGGGCGAGATATGCCCCCTTTTAAATATAAATGACTGCTACTTGTATACTATAGTTTATACAAGATGCGCGCGAAAGGGTTAATAAATGTATTCAGTTACTTTTTCATGTTTATGGAACTTGTCGTTTCATAAACAGCGTGAGCGCTACAAGAAATTAAGCTATTTAAGTAGGTTGAAGTTAGATTTGAAAAACATGCGGATCTACTTACATGTATCCGGATACAAGTAGATCCCAATTGTGTGTTACATCCATTTAGTTATACAGTACCGGTAAGTTTTGCTACTAAGACGAGCTGCAACCTCATGGTAGATTATCTCGACATAGATTCGCTAAAAACCATTAAGGCCTAAGCAAAATCAGTCAGGCTGGGTGGGCGTTGTGGTGCGGGGATCTCTTTGTGTGAGTGTGTACTGCGAAACACTTTGTCTTGAATAAAAATTGACTTGAGACCAGAGGCTTCAAAAGCCGTAGAAACTATGGTAATGCAGTAGTTCTTTCACGTACATCACAATAATAATCTGTATGCGAACTCGATCGGTTGTGGGTTTAGATTTCGTAGGTTCTTATGTTTGTTTGTGAAGCTGAGGCCGAAGTTCCCACTATTATTACTGAAAGCCACGGAGACTATTTACCATCGAAAAGTCGTATTCCGTTTAGCCCGCGTAAGCATCGCGTCCGATACCGACGCGGTCAAGAACCGTGTCGTATTGGCCTACAGTCACCTATGTAAAGCTTGTGGTATTATAAAAATGAGTCGAGCAGAAGGCTAAGCCAAGTGTTAGTGCAATCAACCGAATACGGACGGAGTCTGCCGTTACCATTCATAAAGTTTGCTATTCAGGCCATTATTTTCCTAGTGATTCAACTCCAGTACTTCTTCATACAGCAGCTACTCGTGTTTCCTCTGTTGGTACACAGTTTGTCTTCTTGTTCTTCTGCATCGTCCTTCATCTATTCATACTGTAGATTTTCTTCAGATAGGAAGCTATTGTGTAGGTCCGCACACCTACTTACGTTTTGCAAATCTACGATCAGCCTACTTAAATAGTTTAATTTCTCTGAGCACCAACGCCATCCCCTTGGATTGCCGGCAGCAATGAATGCTAGGGCGGATGCTTTGTAAGCACTTCGCGAATCGCTCTTCAAGGCAGAAACTCGTGCCACGAGGAGTCGTGGTGCTATGAAGGTGCGTTACCTCCTGGCCGTGGCGGCCTCTCTCCTGTCAAGCTGTGTTGCTACCTCGACCATCGATGGCGTCCAGCCTTTGAAGAACGCTGCTACTGCCCAGGAAAAGGGCAAAACATTCCGGAGAGGATTAGAAACCAAGCCGGATAATAACATGGACGACGCCTTCGATGAAGAAAGAGGGGGAGGGAACGTCGGTAAAATCGACGATATTGTCCAAAAGGTAGTTAACAAACTCGCGGACAAAATGGAGGACGACATACAGTCCTTGGCCAATATGTTCGAAAGATGGCTTCGGCTGACAGGAGAAGAAAAACTCAGGACTCCGGCTGCGCTGGTACTGGCAAAGTCGGATGGCAACAGGTGGATGAGAATAATGAACCTGTACGGGAGTTCGTCTTACTTGGAAAGGATACTTTCGTCAAGACGCACCTGCGTATCAGGGCAAACAAAATCGAGGCGGCTGCGCAGAGGTAGAAGCAACTGCTGAAGTAATAAAGTGAGTATTTAGCCGCCAGTCAAGCTCAGTGGCATTTCTTATGGAACAGATTTGTTACAAATTGCTTCTGATGAGCCTCAAGCGCGAAGTCCGTTATCCAGAATACAGTATGATGACTCCAACAACAAATTAGCTTCACGGAGGACACGGTCTTGAGATATCTCACGAATTCTTGCTCGAATTGCGCCTTCGTATCTATCGTCAAGCCGGTACATACGGCAACCTCTTGAGGATGACTAATGACGGACTTGTTGGAACGCTGTGTCCTGCATACCCACCGTTGCTCGGCAGCAAACAACGATTGTGCATTCGGACAAGTCTAGCGATCGGCGACTCGGTTGGGCGAAGTCGACCGTGGTATATTATCATTGGTCTAAATGCATGCAAACCTCGGGTGCAAACTTACCTACTCTCATATAACGGACTATTATAGAATCCGTCGTTCGCTTTGACAAATTTCTGCTGGGGCTACCTTCATGGTTTACATCGAAGTCAGATCGTAATTTCTTGTGATGATTCACTTAGCGCAGTGACAGCAGCGCTAGCACTCTGAAAAACACGATGAAAGCGAGGACGGTGCCACAGTCCATCCACAATTCTCTTTGGTCGATGAGGAAGAAATTTTTCAGGTATTCCTCCACTGTTGTGTCGTTTGCGATCGAAGGTTCATATGGCAGGCCACTTCGGTTCTATTTCCATCGCCAGGACTCTCCAAAGACAATTGATGCCAAGGTAAATAACGCGTATTGTATGTGTGTGGTGAAATGTAAAACACAACCACTTGTAGCCCACTGGGATCGAGTTTGCCGGTGGTTTGTACCACATAAAAATAGGAAGCAAAATGATGTTCGGCAATGTACTCAGCTCCGCCGCGACTCCCATACATGGTAGAATGTACATTGAAATCGCCAATAAACTCTTGCAACAACACACGAAGTGATATGTTAAACCAGTAGCCCCCAGTTCCGTACAGCCCACCGACGGCAAGGACACAATCATGCCCAATAACGTCTCAGCAAACGTGTACGGGATCTCCGCCAGACTCGAAGCGATAAAATGCCAGTAGGCGCTATACGTCTGTGCAGCGTGTTCACGGTAGAAAGGGGCGCGTTCTTCGTCTGCGATCGGTACATGTAATATACTGTAGCGTGAAATGCAAACGTGATTATCATGTACATCATTCCGAATTGATACGGCGTGTAGATGCTACCTGTATTCGTGATACCAATGATAACACCCAGTCCCGTGACGATCCAGAAGCGTGTCAAGTTATACGGGCCGGTATAGATCGAGAAAACGCTGGATCAGGAAATTCATCTGCGTCATATCGGTCGACGCTCGCTTGTCAGTATACGCTAGCGGTCGTAGTGTAGATGGCAGCTGGAATAATCCTTCACGATCAAAACTTGCTTGGAGCACCTAGAACTGCTCACTGTCCTTGAATAGTGCTACGAAATCGGTGTTATCTCCACTGCCGTTGCCTATGCCTGATCTAATCACTTCTAGCATCCTTGGTGTACTTACTCTAAAATTTTTGGATGAATCCAAAATAACTGACCAGCTTTAAAAAAAAATCCTGGAAACGAGTTCATGAATGTTTCCTTCGCTTCCAGAAGTTTTGGTGGTACGGGAGAGTTCAGATTTGCTTGAAGCGGTAAAATACGTCAGAGTTGGTGAATGCCTTTGCGAATTCACTTGGAGCACGCGAAACAACATCCAGCCCAAGATCCATCAGAAAGTCAGCGACATCGCGGACAGGAGGACACGTGAACACCACGCCTTCAAAGTAGCTCAGAGCGTCTTCTCTTGGTCCGTTGTACACCACGCTTCCAGCGTTGCGAAATGACCACATTGCCGAACAACTTGAAGATCTCAGGAGATGGTTGCATGAGTGAAATTACCTCCTTCACCGATAGAGTTGCAATTGTCTGCTTCTGGGCACGGAGCTTGCGAAAACTCTTGGCGAGTTCGCTCGGCAACGTTGGTAGCTCAGCCGTGCTCTCCGTCGTATCCGTCACGATGGTATCTGCCGATACTGAGATCTTTGAAGCGTATATCGATCTTGGGTTGCGCAACCTCGAATGCAGCTGCAACGTGATCGTGAAGAGCGAGAGAACCGCGGGGCAGCAACGCAGCACCACTCGAGTACACAGTTTCGGGCTTGCCAGCGGCTGTGGCATTGATCATGGTGGTGGTTGAATGCCAATTGCTAAATGAGCCTGAACAGTGTTGCCTTTTGATGTCTGCAACTTATTGGGCCGCCTCTGAGTAGTGGCCGTTTACTTAGTTTTTTTGTAAGGATGTGGTATTAATAGTTGGATCATAACTGACAAAGTTTCATCCACGCAACATCGTTGACTTTTGGCTGCAACTGTTCTCTGGATATACCAGTGGCCCGTATCACAAATTGTGTAGTCTTCTGCTCACAATTTGTGATTCACAGATTGTGAGCAGAAGACTACAGTAGACTGTCCATGTTCAGTTCAGAGTGATGGTCGCTCTTCAACCTGAGATCTTAAGTAATGTACAGTTCCACCAATAAAAAAGCTCCCGTCGCAGGGCTTTCTTCCATTTTGTACTTTTACGAGCGTGCCAGTGGATGACATCATCGCCAAAATCGCATCCCTCGATTGGAGCCGAGTAAGTCGGACTCCGCGAGGTCAGGTGTAGGAAGTGTGTGATGCCGATGAAGATGACTGGTGCGCTTTTATGGAGAGCGAAGCGCCGGAGGTCAAGCGTGGTAAAATGGAGTGGGCCGATGGGAAAATCGTCATCGTTGAGCTACCGACATCGCATGAGCGCGGAGACTTCGCTGCCAATCTTGGCGCCTACTTTCTCCGCAGCAATGCCTTGAATGGATGTCTTTTGCCCCACGGAAAAGGACCCACACCAGACCAATTTCGGTACTACAAACCGGATCTGAGCTTTGGCCCAACTCTCCAATCTAGGGCTACTCTACCGGGTGGATTGCGCTGGTGCGAGTGGCAGACTCTCAAAGTAGAAATTGGGCACTTACGTCAACGGGGTCATGATCGTGGCCAGCTTGACTGGAAGGCAAATATATGGGCCACAATCCCAGGCGTCAAGTATATTCTCTGCGTGGCTGTGGGAGACCGCCTGGCAAGCGCATCCTACAAGCTGTATACGGTGGTGAGTACGAGCCAACGATTGCCCGAACAGAGTCCAACTCCAATCGAAGCTCCTGAAACACTGGTGACGTTTGAATCGCTCGTTCTCTTAGGTCTGACCCCAAGTTCCGGGTTGCCTACTCAACCTCCAATCTCTAACCACCATACCATCGACCTGTACGAGATTCTGCGAGATTGCCAGCAAGTATACTGACGTGCCATTTAAGCAGAGGTGTGATACCTAGTAGTAGTATTCTTCTTATGTCTGCTTATGGACCAAATCGAGACGTCACACATTTTAATAAGTTTGCCTTCGTGTTCGCTTCAATCTGCATAGACGGTTGCGAAAAGAAATTTGCCAAACACAAATCCAGGATAACGTTAGAACAAGGCAAGATGCATTCGATGTGTGAGCAACTACCCAAAAAGTAAAAGAACAAGGAGAAAAAACTGCGGCTGTATCAGCATTCAAATAATTCTTGATGCTGAATTCTTACTGGATGCACAGGAACGCCGCCACCAGCACAGCGATTCCGTTCATGAAGATAGCACCAGAGATGATACTTGCAGCCGACGACGAAGCCGATGTCGAGGAAGACGCCGACGCCGACGTAGAAGCTGAGGAAATGTCTTCAACATTTGATGCAGCAGTAGCGGACGTTCCGCTGGAGGCTGAAGCCGCCGTAGACTCGTCACCAGCATTCGTTGACGCACCAGCGGAACCTGCATATTCAGCAGACGACACAGAGTTAGATCCCGTCGTCGGAGCTGTGGTTGCTACTGGCTCCGTAGAGGATGGAGCGGTCGTAGATGGCTCAGAAGTGGCCGGAGATTCCGTCGACGTACCGGCAGTAGAAGACGGGGATGTCGAGCTCGGAGCTGTAGTACTGGTCGGAGATATAGTGGCCGGCGCTGTCGTAGAGGTGGGTGCTGTAGTCGAAGGCGAGGAGGTGGACGGGGCCGATGTTCCACCAGCACACGTCATGGCCAGCTTATCTTTTGTCGCGGCGTTGTTGCATATCTGTTCACCAGGACACACGTCCGACGAGAAATTCTCCACACACAACATCCAGCAGGAAGTCCCGCTTTTCGTTGCGTCTTCACAGTCGCAATGTTGCTCACACAACTTTGCGTCACTGGTCGAATCGTGGTTGCATGTGATCTGGCATGAATCCGTTAGATCCGACTCTGAAGAGGTGCTCTTCAGCGTACAAACTTTGAGCGAACAACTGTTGTCTGACGCAGCCAAATGGCGGTGCGGAGGACATGCAACAGCACCAAATGCCTGGTGGTCTTCGGCCTCCTGTTGTACCAGATATCTGGTGGTCTGGTTTGCGTACTGGCCGAAAGTGAGGCCGGTATTATCCATCACCTGATGCGACTCGAGCAAAATCATTTTGCCAAACCAAGAACGAAGCAACTTTTTGCCTTGCCCATCCCCATCGACCATACTGACGGCACGTGGGTAACGCATGCCATGCAACACCGAGTGAAGCGGAGGAGACGTTTTAATCCAATTGTTAATCCCCGAACCCAGCATCAAAATGAGTTCATCCTGTTGCAATACGGGGCGAACAATTTCACCTTTTGCTGTCTGAATGAACAAACCCGCATCTTCACCCTGAGTGGTTTTGAGTTGCAACTCGCCAGTCCTTAATACTTTGAAATACTCAGGTGCACTCATCGCAATCATGAGCCCGTTGTCTGTGTGCAACTCCAATGACATGTCAGCAACATTAATTTCCGAGTCACTTTCCAGTCTTCTCATGCTCTGAGCAGCTTCGTAGGCGTGAAAATGATCTAAGTGAACCGACTCTTCCAGTAGCGTACGTGCCGTCATGGCCACAGCGCCTTGTTCGACCGTAATATGGAACTTTTGCGTCGCATCGAGGGCCGTTCCAACATTGGCAACTGCTAATTCTACCGCCGAGCTGAACGCGGAGTGGATTTCCACGTACTCGGGGCAAATTGCCAACAGTTCGCCACTTTGATCCAAAGTTTCCATCAGATGACGGCCGGATTCGAGACTCACGGTGAAGCGGTTGGTGCCATCTCTAAGTTGCCGATGCAGGAGAAACTCGGCACCTTTTTTCTGGGCTTGCACGGCACAAGTTGCCGCAGTGCGGAGGTATTCGTGTCGCAGACTGGCGTAATTGGGTATATTTTGCAGCGCAATGATGCCATTTTCCTGAAGTTTGGCAAGCAGGTCAAAGTTGTACGCGTTGTTCGTGGCACTTGAGAGCTTCGTGAAATCCACGGGTGGCACGCGGAAGTCGCGCGGTTGAAGGGCTGAAGTCAGCGGCGACAGCAGCAATAGGGCCAGACAGCGCAGCATGGCGAGGGCGAGGCTCTGGTTATGGGGACGCCGGCGAAGACGTGGAGCGTGGACAGCAAATTCGCAACTGACTTGTTGCGGACAGTGCTTGGGTGCTTGACTAACCGTATGTTGGTGTTTGTATAGACGGCATTTGCGAAGAAGCAGATGGTTGGCTATGGAATCAGGTGGCATACTGATTCGCTGGCAAGTTGAAGGCGCGATCAGCCCAAAACGTAGGTATCCAGTCCTTTTATCAGACGGCGAGCGGATGGCAACTTTCATCCTGTACAGTATTAATAGTGGACACTGTGGTGGTGTTCCGAACTTGTACTTTGAAAAACTAGAACGCCACGATTCTAAAGTGCAGCCATATTGCCAATTGCATTAGTAGAGTACAGCAGCCAAACGTGAGCGAATATATTAGCCTTGTGGTCCTTTACTGCACGATGACAAAGCTACTTAGATCTCACTCCCATCCACCACAAGATCAGCTGTCCAGCGCTATTGCCATCGAAGATATCTTGCTTGTTTTCGCTTCGCTCGGTCAATTACTTGAATAGAGTAATGTAGCCTAGATGCAGAGCTCCAGGTAGGTGCGGTTGTACGAGTTCACACCGTCGTCCTCCAGCACTGGGTAGGCGGGTGTCAGGCCGTCCTGCGCATACATGTACAACGAGTTGTAGATCTTCCAGTACACCTCACGTACGCGACGTGCCGGATGAAATAGGCCCTGTAGAACATACTGAAGGATCACGTGCGGACCCAACGCCACTCGGCAGCCTTCCACGGCCTCAAACACAGCGTTGATAACGTGCGGAGACGTTTCGAAAATGTTCGGCCACACAAAGTTTAGGAGGTTCACCAGCGCATCCTCGCAACCCAAGCCAGCGACACCCAGAGCCAAATGCTTCACCGTTGTGCATGCCGTCTGACGATGCACCAAGTCGCGGTCCATCAGCGCGTCCTGTAGTAGCGGAGCCACCGCGTAAATGTAGTCCTTGCCCATTTCACCAATATACTCGAACATGAACGAGAACGCCTTCAACACGCCGTTCTGCACATTCAGCTCTGGCACGCGGTACTCGTTCATTAGAGCTGGAACCACAGTAAACGGCGAACACGTCTCCGCCACAATAGCAATGGCTACAGTCGTACACACACGATTCTGTCGTTCTTGGACCTTGAGGTTGTTTAGCAGTGTGTGCAAAACATCCTGAGGACCAATAGCCTTGGCAATGTAGCCAAACGTATTGACAGCTGCTCGACGAATACCCTTCTTGTGCGCCTTGAGCATATCCAGCAGTTCGAAACAAATGCGCATCCACTCTCGAGCTGATACCAAGTCAGCACCACGGTCAGCAATACGTCCAACGAGGTCGATACAATTCTCCTGCACTTTTTCATGACGGTTTTTCAGGATTGGAGTGAGTCGAGGCAGCAGATCCTTGATCGGCGGGGTCATTTTGCTCATGCCGATCACATTGACGATGGCTTTAAGAGCTCCCAGAATGCTACCCAGCACTTCAGGGTACTCTTCTCCAAGATATTCGTACAACACAACACCCATATGTCCCATCAACGGTTCCTGGTCACACGTCTTCATGACCACAGCAATGCGGTTGATCAGATCAGCTGCCTGCATGCGAACCTTGGCGGGCTTGTTGTTCAGTCGCCACTTGATCGTACCACAAATCTGCGGCAAATAGTTTTTGGCGCGGATTCCGAGCGCGTTCACGACGATGCCAAACCCGTTGAGCATCACAAACGTATCATCGGACGTTTGTTCCTGGAAAGCATACAGAATACCGTCAATGAGCTTTTCCTCGAGGTCAGTCCCGATATCTGTGGCGCCCAAATTCGAGATAATCTTCTGGATCGCCTCCATAACCATGCGTCGATACGGCTCGCTCTCATCCTTCAGGTCATCCACCACGCGGGAGATAATCTCGCTCGCCCCAACACTGTTCGCAAGCTCCACCGTCGTCTCCACAAGTTGACGGTAGTTGCGTCGGTCCAGCGCCATGCGTCGAACCCAGAAATGCCGGAAAAACTCGGGCAAGATCTTATCCTTGACGTAAGAAGCTTCAACACCGTCGGTAGAGACGCACTGCTTGACCACCTTCAACACAATCTTCTTCATTTCTTCATCGGGCGACTGGAACTCACGAATCAAGATCTCCATCACTTCGACCGTGTAGTAATTGGCATACTGCGCGTCCATGAGAGGAATAATGAAGCCAATAGCCTTCAGAAACGCCGCCAAACCCTTGCCGTGGTGCTTTCTGGTACCACGCCACAATGGCCGCAGCACAGAGTCAAACGACTCAATGCCGTACGGGTGCGCGGCCTCAGCGAGAGCAGCAAGAGCTAGAGCTGTGATCGTGCGAACTTTCTGATCGTCTTCAAGACCGTGCTCGATGATCTCCACGAGATGCTTGAGGTGCGGCAACACAGCGCAGCCCATAAGAATCGCCACCTGCTGCACAATCTTAATACCAGTGTGTCGAGCTTGCCATGACTTTCGCGACTGACACACAGCCTTCAAGAAGGGCAGCAAGGCTGGGATACCCAGCGCCGATGCCACCACCGCAAAGGCTCGTGCCGTCGTGTTACGAACGTACTCGTCATCAATATCGATATCCGGGCGCATCGTCGAGATCATAGTCGCCAGTCCTGCAGCCTTCGCCAGGTTCGAGATGATCTCTCGACCTTCCACACGAGCGTAATAGTCTTCGTCGATCAGCAGCGGCTCAATCACCACCAGGATCTTGTGTACATACGGACGAACGAGGTCATCAAGCTTGTACAGCACACGATCGATCACTTTGACCAGCAAGTGGCGCTCCTGGTCCTCCAGCGTGGGAGCCATGAGCAACGGCAAGATCTGGTTGAACAACGCTCCTGCACCGAACTCGCGCGCCTTATCTGTCAGCTGACGCAGCGCTGTCTTACGTTGCGGCGGCGTGCCGTTCTTGATCTTCAGCAGCAAGCGCATGATCTTGCGCTCCTTGGCTGCCTCGGGGTCCAGATTGTCTTCATCTACCTCATCCATGAGCTTGCCAAAGTACTGGTAGTCTTCAGGTTTGATAAACGGCATGGTACCATCTCCACCCGACGGTGTACCGACAGGCACACCGTAGTCTTCACGCGCGGGAGTGGCCTGCATTGCGAAGCCCGGCGTCTGTCCCATCGGCGTCGGCGTGGCCAGCAGCTTCCGTGACGGCGTTCGAATAGGCACATAGGACGCAGGAGGGTCCAGAATCTTGTATCCTGTTGCAGGGAATAGCGCATCGAGCTCCTCATCAGTCATGGGGTGGTTGCGCTCCTCAATCTCTCGTTCCCAACGCAGACGCTGCGCCAGTTCGGGCGTCAGCGCTCCACTCATGATATCTGCAGCCATGGATCCCCCCGGTGTCATCTGTACGCTTTTCCCAGGTGTAGCCATGTCATTTGGGCCAGACACAGGCGTCTCATCCCACCGCGAGCGCTTGCCCGTCCCTGCCGGAGTCACGCCGCCCAAATTCACAGGCGTGGCGTCCCATTTGGACGCTCCGCTGCTTGCCACGGGTGTTTCGTCCCAGCGGTTCTTCCTTCCTGGCGTAGCACCCACCGCAGACCCCGAGACGGGCGTGGCATCCCATCTTGACGCCGTTCGTGTGGGCGTAGCAGCTACGGAACTGCCAGAGCTCTCGGACGCTGAGTCCCACTCGGATTGGCTCTCTCCGTCTGTCTTCTCTGGGGCTTCCTGGTCCCAGCGCATCCTCTTGCGCCGCCGCTTGGGTGTAGCGTCCATGTCCTGCGGCTCTTGGCCCTGCTGCTTCTGCTGCTGCTCCTGCTCTTCGCGTTTCTGCTGGATCTTACGCACCACTTCCGCACGCTCCTGCTCCAGTTGTTGCGTCTGCATGATTTCCTTGTAGCTACGCGCCGGTGTCTTGTCCCCAAAGGCGTCGCCGCGCTCGGGGGACAACATGCGCTCGAAGCGCCGCTTACGGTACGCGTTCTCACGGTCCACGATGCGCGTATTGACGATACCCGATCCATTGGCCTCGCGCGCCTCGGCGAATGGGTCGTAGTTGTCGTCGATGAGACCGTCGTTGGGCTGAGCTTTCGTGGCTCGAGAGTGATGGTCGTCTGCTCGCTGTTCCTGCTCATCCTCGTCTCCCTCCTCCGTGACTGTCGCGCTGTAGCCGGAAAACCGGTCACCACTCGACCCGTAAATGTCCTGGTCGAACTGCCCCGTGGAAGACAGACTCACGCCCACCTTCTCGTCCTTCTCCGCCATGGCCCAGCGCTTCTTACCTTGGAGATCGTGGCGGCGTTCTTGGTTGCCGTTGGCTGTGCCCAAAATAACCTCGAAGAAAAACCTCGATCTATTGTGGCATACATGGAATAGTGTACATCACACCATCTAAATTGTCAATGTTGAAGTTGTCATTTCGAATTTTATACATTCATGCTGGAGGTTAGCTGTCTTTTTGTTTTATGCTGGGTGTCATGAACTAAACGCAATAATACACGTACATGTAAATGCTGCACAAACTTGCGGCCAGGATCAACCGCCAGACGAATTCCTCTCGCTCTTCTAATGTGTCGCTAGCTGCTGCTACTGCAGTTCCGCCATCTTCAGTGCCAGTACAGTAGTGCGCAGCATCATTGCACTAGATGGATCCACAAAAGCTCTGTAACAGCTTGATCCAGAATCTACGTCTGCCAGCATCGAGGTCGCATGCCGCCGATGCTTCATGTGAAATACGAGAGCGAGCTGTCGTAGTTGATCGAGAACTCGTCCAGCAAGTGAAGGTAAGACGCATACATTCGCATCCACTCGCCAGCAATTCTGTCTTGCACGTCCGGATTAAACAGCGCTAGGAACACACGCACGTCCTCCTCAGTCATATTGTTACGCATCCAACCCAGCAGGTGGGCCACGATCACACCGCAGGGGTCGTCGCTGGTGAGCTGGTTGAACAGCGTGCTTAGCGCTTCGTACTCTTCCTTCTCCGTTAACGTCTGTGTGATCAGGTGCTTCACAGCCGTCACTTCACCGCACAGAAGCTTCTCCAACTCGTCAAACATGTGCAAAACGGCTTCGCTCAAGTCGCGACGCTCGTCGTGCACCTTTTCCAGTGCCACCGCCATGGCTTCATCATATGCGTCGTAGAGCGTGGTGACTTTGTGTCCCACACCGGCAATAAGCGTACGCTCCTCCAGTAAATATTCTTTAAGTGTTATCACGTGGCGCACGTGGTTGTCGAAGCGCTGTAGCCATTTGGCTAGAGCAATTATACCCTGAGGGGACGCGCTGAGAAGCTCCTCCTTGGCGATAAATGAGCGGACACGATTCATATCCTGCAAGATAGGTTGATGCAGCAGACGAAAGCCTACCTCTGACCAGTCTGCCTTCAACACCTCCTGTCCCCAAAGCACAGGTAGCTTGGGCGTGTTGTCTTCACTTTCGTCGTCCACACTGTTGTTGCTTATGTGCTCCTTCGTCCCGCTGAGAAGACGCAACACCGAGCGCACGAATGTGGACGAACGCTTACGGCGCGGGTGGCCGTCGTGCGTCTGCACGAACTGGCGCTGCTTTTCCAGCCACGTGAGAGTATCCTGCATTCCATTTCTCTTGGCTGCCACGGGCTCCGCGCTGTCCGGGGTTGTGCAGGCCAGCTCCACCTTGGGCTGCATCACGGAGCGCTCCTGCTTTTGCTCCGGAATCTCTAAATGGAACAGCGGCTTCCGCGTAACGGCCTCCGGATGCGGCGACATTGTGTCTGCCATACCGTAGCTCAGCTTCTCGTTCTCTGCAAATGAGAAAGTGGTTGGATTGAAGTTTCGGTTGAGCACGGCGTGATCTTTGTCACATTTCCGGATAATGAGCATTTTGAGAAATTGAAATCCGGATTCTAATACGTATACATGGTGCGTTTCTCTGGAATGGCTGCAGTCACTGCAGGGCGGAGGGGAGTCAAGAACTATGCTAGAAGAGGATGGTGGCTCGTACATTTGCGCTTTGCAACCATGCGACGTGGTGCCGCCAGTTGCCGTGCTAAACAGAAACAAGTGAAAAGGACACTTGGCATTCTTATCACCAGCAGCGTCAGGCAGTGCCTCCATCAACGCTATATGAGAGGCGGCAAACATCGGGATACTAATCAACCTAGGTACGAATCGCGATTTAGGTGGCTCGTTGGAAAGAAGGCTATCTTGGCTTTCATTTGAGACCATATACGCTTCCAGAAACCTAGAACTGCCACCACAACAGCATCCTGAAAAAGCTTCACGTCAAAAACGGATTTTTTTGAATGGATTAGGGGTAAAATTGCGCTGCAGTGTCCGTTTTGCAAAATTCGAATCATAACATTGTTAAAATACAGTTTTGTGATCAATTTCACAATAGTGACATTTGGTCATTAGTAGCAGTTTGATTTACACACGAGATAAGTATCAAATTAATCTTCTGCACTACGCTGCTGATTTCTTGTGTTATGTCCGTTGCTTCTTTGCCCCTGAAGCACCTTCTTCATCATCGCCGTCTCGGCCTCGATTGTCGGCGTTCTGCTTCGCAGCACTAGCCATTGCAGCTCAGTGTTCTTTGCGTGACTGCTTTGCTGACATAGCATTAGATCCTTGCTCCTCTGTTGGCGCATCGTACATCGTCCGCTTGGAATTCAATCGGCACGTATGTACGAACGGTATGATGCATCGTGTACACCTTCCCAGGGTTGATGGGAGGCAGTGGCAGCGCTTTCAAATAGTGTGTGAACATTCTGTCAACCTTCGCTGCACTCGTGAACACTCCATCGATCTTTATGCGCAAGTCTTGCTCTTTAATATCACTATCGGGGCCCTTATGACACTGAACAACACCCGGCTTGGAGCTATCCATAGTAAAGATTTGGTACTGCTGCACACCAACTAGCGTTTTGTACAGCTCTTCCACCAACGACTTAAAAGCCATGAAAACTTCTTCTGCAAACTCTTTAAACCATTTCACTAACCACACAACGTCGACCTTGGCAGCATGCTTGTTCATGGTGTTGCCGTGAGCTTTTGCAGAGATGTTACCATCTCGAGCGCGGGCCTTGTACCGTTGAACAGTGAGTGGTGTCACGTCCAGACACCGCGCAAACGACGGACGGCACACTTGCCCCACGAACGGCAAGTAATAGTGAAATTTTTGACGGACACCACGTCCACGACGCCGTTCAACAGTGTATGTCTGCATCAGCAGCGCTAGCATGGTATGGATACAAGTGATTCGTTCAAATCGCTCCATTTGTGGCAGCGAGCATACCAGGTATTCAATCTCACGCGCTTTACATTCCAAGCACCGACGCTCGCAAGAGTCTGCAGCATCAGCCCAGACACCTTCTGCTGAAGGTCAACCTCAATCAAATTGATACTTAAATCCACGTCGACGTCGACATCGCTCTCTGCGCTCTCGTTCGTCACCTCCTCTTCGTCCGATGCGGACTCTTCCTCACTCCAGTCTTCGTCGTCGCTGTCGTCATCCTCCGCGTTCTCTTCCTCGTTGCTTTCGCCACCACTGCCCTCGTTTGCAGCTTCATCGTAGTTACGGCCAACCACCGGATCTCCACAGTTGCTAGCGTGAGGCGAGTTGTCGTCTTGGGTGAGCTGCAGGAGGCGACGAAGCCGTCGCTATCTTACTTGGTGACAGTGGCGTCGGCGTCAGGCAGGTAACAAGAGGAGCGTCTGCAGCTGAGTGCTGCTTGGGACTCGGTGGAGTTGGTGAGAGCTGGCTTCCTGGCATGATGCGGGAGTTTGGTATCTTCTTGTGTGAGGGTCTTCTCTCGGTGGCGTCGCGCTTTAGTGACTGTTTAGATTTTCAAACACAAAAGTCGCCGTTGCTCAAAACTTCGTTTAAGTTCGAAAAATGATTGTCCAACTTTAGACGCGATTATCTCGATAACTCTAAATGGTTGATTAGTATCCGTATGTTTGCCGCCGTCTCATATGAGCTGTTGGCCAATTTGCACATTATGTGGTAAGTTGACGATCCATTTTCTTCCTGCTGGATTCAACCCAGCAAGGAGATGTAATCCGGTTGTCTGACAGCTGCGTGCATGGTATTTGACAACCTTCAGACCGCTGCCACCTAACACCTCGTCGACTTTGACAATATTTGTACTTGTATTATCGTCCAACACGCCTGGGTGCTGTAAAAGCTAGCCTACTCAAAGCACGAGGACTTCCTAATGGGATCGATCCAAGACCGAGCGTACGAGACGCGCGAGTATACCATTGGCAAGCTCTTTCCGCGACCGCACACCTCTCCGTCTCGCCAGTTGCGCCAGCTGACCACGCCAACCACCACGTCGTCGGCGTCGTCGTCGGAGTACTCGATGAAGGCCGGACCACCAGAGTCACCGTCGCAGTAGCCCATGCTGATCTGCCCGCCCACGCAGATCATGGAGTCGTCCACGGTGATCTTGCCGAACTCTGCGCATTGCTCATTGGTAATAAGCGTCGATTCTACACGCTGCAGTTCGTGGCCTGCCAACGCCGTTATGCCCTCCGATGTACGCCCAGTTCCCACGGTAGTAACAGTGGCGCCGTCTTTGAAATCCGAGTCATCGGCCTTGGCCAACTTTGCAGGTGTGATCGACGACGGAACCTCCAACTCCAAAATGGCAAAGTCATTGGAGAATTTCAACGTCTCAGTAAAATTTGGGTGATTCATTACTGACACGACCTTGATCTGCTCACCGTCCTGGGTGCCGTTGTAGAAATGCGAGCCGATCGAGACCCAGCGGATGTCGTACGTGACGCAATGCGAGGCAGTGAGCACGTGGATGGGGCTGATGAGAGTGCCACCGCAGAAGTTCTTGCCCTCCGCCGTTTTGCGCAAGCCAGCATAGTAGGTCTTCCTGCCCTTGGGCACGGTTGTTCCGCCGAGGATAAGCCTGCGTTCCACATCATTAGTGGAGGTGTCGGCGGAGGAGGCGACGGCCAAAGCAGCGAATGCAGCAACGAAAGCTGAGACGAATTTCATCAGCAAGACCGAGTTCGGTGGCGTTGAGTTTCAGCCTACGAAAACCGAAGTGATGTGATGTCCAGAAGGCCCTTCAGACGTCGCGACCGCGTCATGCCATGAAAGCTGATTGCAACGACTCGTTGCTGATGTTCCGAGCAAGGAACAGCCGCTTGAGGAACCAGGTTTTTCATCAGATGTGCTCGCTCTACTGTAGAATTTCATGTGGATGTTGGCGGGTTTTTTGCGAGCTTTTTACTGGTAACTTGTAAAAAAGCTCACCAAGATCGCCAACCTTTTTGTTACTAAAGTTTTTAGCTCTTAAAGCGTAAAAACTCACACCAAACTACCCGGATATGTTTGAAGAATGATGAACTCCTCTTGAAGAAGAATTAACTTTGTTGCTATCCGGATACCGTTTGTCCTAGCAAAAGTCTGATTGGACCTAGCAAAAGTCTGATTGGGCCTAACAATTACTTAAAGTATTATAGTATTTTAAATTATATATTGGTATTATCCGATGGATAATTAAATACAAATACCGGTACAAACTGTAACTTCGAGCGATAACCCACTTTTGTAAGTTTGGGGTTCTTCAATTCACGGACGATTTGGCAGATCCCGTTTGGTGTCTGCAGGTCCGGACATTCTGCACAAGCTGCGCAGGAGCAGAAGCAAAAAACTTGCGATAAAGAGCTCCGCTTTGAGGAAACGGTGATTATCCGGATAGCAGTGCAGACCATCCTGACTCAGGACCTGAGCCATTTGAGCTTTTGCCGAATTCTGGTCACTGTTGGAAGCTTGTTGCTGTAGGTCAAGATGAAACTTGCGTCTGCTCTTATTGCCGCATTCACTGCCGTAGTGTCTAGCTCGGTCAGTGCTCAGACATCGTCCTCCAGCCTTATCGACGACCTGATCACCGTTCCGGTCACGGAAATCGAGGGTGGCAAGGGCTACGTCGCTGGCGTTCGCTCCACAAAGGACGGTGCCAACTTCTGTGCGGGTGCCCTCATCGGCCCCTCGCACGTTTTAACCGTGGCGAGCTGCATCCCGAACAACATTCGCTGGGTGTCGCTTGGCTCCGACTCGTACACTGGCGCGGACAGTGGTGAGCAGATTAAGGTCGTGGCCTTCCTGGTGCACCCAAACAACACCGACTACGTGAACGACTTCCTGATACTTGAGCTGGAGCAGGAATCGAGCTATAAGCCTGTGGTTTTGGACCCGGCAAAGACCATCGTCAAGTCTGGAATGAAGGGTGCCCGTCTCGGCTGGAACGACACAACGGCGGAAGCCGTGCAATCCCGGTATCTCCAGAGCGTGGAGGTGCAACTCGTGAGCAACAAGATCTGTTCCACGGAGCTAAAAATTGATGAGGCCAATCTGTGCTCTCGTGGTGTCTCGGCCACCAAGTCGTGCATGGGCGATAAAGGTGGCGCGGTCATCGTGACGAAGAAAACCCACGAGGTCCTGGTGGGTCTAGTAAGCAACAATGAAGGTTGCGGTGAAGTTGGCGGTATGAGCGTCTACTCCGGAGTATCCGCGGTACGTCCATGGATCGATTCGATCACCAAGGGCATCTGCGTCGCCTAAACGACACTCTCAGTAGTGATAGCGGTAGATTTCAACTGCCAAGTAATGAATCAAAAAAAATTGCATCCAAAGCATGGCGCAAGCGATATTATCCTACTGCCAAAGGAATGCTTATGAAGCGATAAATTATCAAGTGGCAAACTGTTCTTGCCAGCACTGGTGAAAAGTTAATCAACGCAAATGCCAGTCAAGTGATGATGACAGACCCGAGATAAGTGACTGTTGCCTGTTTGTCAAGGATACACTTTATCCAACTCTTCACACACTTGCTCAATTTACATTTGCTTCCACTATTTTCGAAATAGTCCAGCTCTGTTTGCCTTTAGTCATTTCCTAATTAGAAGACGGCAGGCAGGATGGAAGCGGGGGATGACAGGCCTCCGGGTATGATCCCGGACATTCTGCTGGACGGGGACCGCCTCAACATGCTGCTGGACATTGTGTGCGCCGACTACATCACGGCGTGCTACGCCAGCCGCGAGAACGGCAAGCGCGTGGTCTTTAAAGCTCTGGAGAAGCTCTACATCTCGGTGCACGCCGGGGCTCCCATTATTGGCGCCCACTCTCGTGTTCTACGGCCAGCACAGGACCCACAGTTCCAGGAGCGAGCTCGCACTTTCTACGACGACATGATGGCGGAGTTTCGCGTCCGCAAACGTGCTCTAGAGGCTGCTACAGACGGCAACACGTCGTCATCAGCCAGAAGTCTCGATGACAGCGTTGTTCGAGAAGTTATGAAGCCCAGACTATTGCAAATAGTCGAGGAAATGTGTCGCGAACGCGACCGCCAACTGGGATTCGGTGGGTCCTCTGCACCGCCGAGTTCTTCGACTTCTAAAGCTGCTGCTGCTCCAGTTGATACAGGAACAGTAGAGACAGAGGAAGAGGTGCTACCACCCACAACAGGGGAGATCAGGATGGAAGGGTGGCTACGCAAAAAAGGTCAACACGTCAATTTATGGAGAGAACGGTACTTCATGATCCGCTCGACGCCCAATGGCACGCACTTCCTGTGTTACTTGAGGAAGAAAGGAGACAAGGAGCCTCGTGGCTGGTACGTTTTGGGTCCTGGCACGACGGTGGATGAAGTAAGAGAATCGCCCAGTAAAATCGAGACCAAAAAGCTCTTCACCTTCAGGATCCGACACTTGAGTCATGCGACCACCGACGAGGTGGAGGAGAGCGCAGCAGGAGCGGAACTGACGCCCGGGACGACCCCGTCGAGACTTGGAGCTGACTCCCCACTGGACATGACGGCGGTCTCTCATGAGACGGAGTTTGACGCTAGACCGAGCGTCAAGCGAGCCACATCCAGGAAATTCCGAAGCCGAGCAGCAGCCGCAGCTGCAGCAGCTACAGCAGCGACTGCTGTGGTGTTGACGGGTGGTCTGGCTGGTGTCGGTATCGGTGTGATGGGTATGAGTATGAGTGCGGCCGCTGCTGCCAGTGCTGGCGCTGCGGGTGCTATGATAGCTCAAAGCCGCAGTAAAGGTCCTATCGCTCTGGCGGCTGAGTCACTGGAGACTGCGGTGTGGTGGCGTAACAGCATTCTTGAGTGTATTGCTCAAGCCGAAGAACAGTGGAAGCGCTATCTGAACTGGTACATGGACCACGATCCCGACATGGAGGAAGGTGGCATCAACCCGTTGCTGGAGAGCAGGATGGCTGCTAGTATATCGTCAGTCAGCGCGGGTGCTAGAGTACGAACTGTATCACAGCAATCGTTCGGGAAAGGTGGAGCGCTACTACCTCATCCGGGGAATCGACAGCGATCGGGATCGTTCGGATCCATGCCGCGATCTATCGCCAAGAGCTTCCGTACGTCGGCTACGTTCTCCCAAGAGACATCCTGGAAGCTGTACGAGTTTTCAAGTAAACTACGTGTAGATACTGAGCGTCAGAGTCACCAGAACAGTCTCCGAACGTCTGCTCCCCCGCCAGCGCTTCGTACGAGCCTCAAGGTGAACGCATCGCCTCGTAAAGTGTTCGAGATGCTCATGAAGGTCAACAGTCCATTCTACACGTCCAACCATGTTATCCAGGAGGCTCGAGTGCTGGAGGAACACACAAAAGACCACAGCGACGTGGTTTACTGGAAGCTTTTTCCGACGTATTTGTGGCCAGTATCTGTAAGTGCGCGCGAGCTGTGCATGCTCCGCTACTGGCGCATGGAACCTGATGGCTCCTACTTTATCTGCTTCCAGTCGACAACACACACGGCTTGTCCTTGCAACACTGGAGCTGTGCGTGCCAACATCATGGGTGGAGGGTTTATCATCTCTCCACGCGTACAAGAAGACAGCGACAATACGTTCGAGGAGTGCTGGGTGACGTTGACGATCCAGATGAATCCAAACGGCTGGATCGACTCGAGACTAGCGCGTTCGTGGTACTACGTCCACGCCTACGGACTCTGCTTCCTCGAAATGATCACAGCAATCACAGCGTCCGAAGGTCTGCAGACGCTTCGTCCAGTGACTGCAACTTCAGACCATCGACGGATGAGCGTGGGTGGTAAACTACCAGTCCCAAGCCAGCAAATTGTGACGGAGAAGCAGTTCCCAATGCTCGAAAGATATCGCACTGATCTCAGCGTGTTGCATGGATTGCCCACGAAGTTCTGGAGTGAACCCAGCGCTGACGGGTTTATGGTCCGTGGCCCACAATATTTAACCTCCAAGACGAAAGTGCCGTCAGTGCGTCAAGCGTGTCGACTGGTGAACGTGGAGCTGTACAAGTCGAACGACGCGATTAAGCATATCGGCGTGTCTTCTTTCGTTGGAGATGGCTTTGATACTGCTGACTGTGCAGTGGAAGATCGTCCATTCATCTTCATTATTAACTTTATGCTGCCTGGTACACCGCATCACTCTTTGGTGCTGTATTTTACACCTGAAGATCCGTCCGAGATGAAGAAGAACTCGGTCTTCGCTGATCTCTGTCATGAAGTTCTACGGGGACCCAACGATGAGCTCCGTACGCAACGTATTAAGCTGATTCCGCGTGTGGTGCAAGGCACGTGGCCTATCCGAGAGGGTGTGGGCACCACGCCGGCCATTTTAGGCACCAAGATTTACCAGAAGTACTACCAGGGCAAAAATTATCTCGAGGCGGACTACGACATTGGCAGCAGTACAGTAGCCACAGGGGTTTTGAACCTCCTGATGGGCTATGCGCGGGACCTCATCATCGACTTGGCCTTCGTCATTGAGGCTCAAAGCGTCATGGAACTGCCCGAACGCGTACTGGGCACTGTGCGTCTGGACTGCGTTGACTTGCGTCATGCAGTGCCGTTTACGAAGAAAATGGGTAAGGACAAGAAAAAGTAGATACGTAGATGACAAAAGAAAAACACAGAATCCGCCTTCATAATGTTGTCATCTTTACCCAATCAGATGTTGTCAAATGTGTGTTTTGTCATGTATTTCTTGCATGTTTTGTCATTTTTCGAAAAAATGTTCAAAACATTTGCAAAACAGTACCGAAATCATGGTTTTTTAAAAACAAAAACAAAAAAGTATCACCAATCTTTGTAAAAATGCCACATTTTGCCATTGAATATGCGCACAATGTGTCATTTTCTCGAAAAAAAAACGAAAATGCTTTGCGTTTTCTGCCATCTACGGTACATTGTACCCAAAACGAAAAATGACAGAACCAGGAGTATTGCCAAATTAGCCAATAAAAAAACTGTCTGACATGGCAACGATTGATGCTGCTCCTCCTGGTCTGTGGGCGTTCCTGTATCCATGGTGTCGAGTCCTTCGTGGAAAATTGCATTTGGAAGGCCGCACAGCCGAAAATTCGGCGCGCTGGGAGTATCACTGGGTGGCGGTGAGGCTGCCACACTCACCTGAAAAGGCTGATGTCAATACGCTCCGACGGATTCGGGAAGCTCTGGATCTGCTTGCCCGAGTCGCGATTGTGGACAATGCTGCGTGGCGAGCGCTCTTGGTGCAACAATGCCGAGTTCCGAGGGATGAAGATGACCAACCACTCGATTGTTATTTGCACCCGCGGTTCCGCTTTGTGCTCAACGAGAAGTTCGTGGAGCCTGGCGCTATGTCGCCTGCTGCAGTGTGTAAACAGTTTTTCGTGGCGGCAAATGCGAAACGAGAAAGTGACAGCTATTTGGAGGCTAGACGCGCTTTGAAAGAGGCGGAAATGACGCTGGGAAAGAACGTTGGTGTGGAGAAGACAGTCCCGTTTGAGCTGCAGCTCGAGCTTCTGACGCTGCCTGATGAAATACTGGAGGCTCATCTGCGTGATCTTAGCGCGGCGCTCGGTATCCTTCAACCTAGTCAAAAGTACTCAAGTTATAGCGGGTTGTTGTCTCTGGAGCTCGATTCGATTCGCTTGGACGTGGGAGGAGTAAACATGTCTTGGTCATTGACGCAGAGGCTGACGAACTTACTGTGCTCGGGACTACCGTTTTCACTATTTGCATTCTCATTAAAGAAAACTAGTGCTGAAGACTATGGACAAATGCAAGAAAGTGTCGGGCGATTTTTGCGTACGGTGTTGTGTGGCCGAGGCCGAGGAGACGAGAGTGAGCGAGGTGGCGTCGATACTCTTTCAGTGGGCTGCCATGACTGTGATGGATGGCAGTTTGCAGCTTTGTGCTCTGCGCTTGGCTCTGCCTCCGTTACATTGAATCTCAGACTGTATGGCGTCTTTAGCATGTCCGATACGGAGGAGATGAGGAGCTGGAAATGGCAATGGCTGACGTATGCACTATTCAGGACGCCTACAGACTCTAGTGTGGAAAGAGCGCTCATCACAGCCGCCCAGTTGACACGTCAAGACGCTTTGGCTATCGCTGTAGCGATCCACGTTAACTCCCCACCAACTGCAGCGTTGAGAACTGTCACACACGTGGAAAACATGCTGGACATTCGTGACGGGAGACACGATACTTTCGGCCACTTTGTGGATGGCACAGAGCTCTTGTTTGTCGATTCTGACCAAAAAAACGGAGGTGACGGTCGACTATCCTCCATTTTTCTGGAATCCGACTCGTATCTTCACATTGTGAATGATGAAGATGATCATTTCGACGTGGTACTGCCAGGGTACGGCATTGTACGGGCCGACAAACAGTCAATCGAGCAGCGATACGCACCAAAGAATGGTTTAACAACTCGTAGTTTGAAATCTCTTACGCTCGCTTTGGGTCTTCACTTTGGTGAGGATGGTGGTGAAGTGCTTACGGACTTCTTAAACCTTATTGGAACCCCTTTGCGGTCCCTGACGCTCTACGCAGTCGGCGCGTACCCAATCAGCATGGCTTCCATCACCCAAGCATGTCCACAGTTAACAGACCTGTTTCTCGAGGGTATCCAGCTCATAAACCCGAACGATTTCTGCCTTGATATCGAACGAACTAAGGCGAAGTTGAAATGTCTGGGTCTTGTGAACGTCTTAACATCTAACGAGCAGATCACGAGTCTCGGTGAAGCCATCACGTCGCCTTCGAGTCAAATTGCCCGGCACCTGTCCGAGCTCGGATTGTCCGGGTCTGAGGCATTTTGCACTATCGACGACGCCAATGTCCGGGCCTTGTTGACAATGTTGAAGACCAATCGCAAGCTTTCGTACCTCAGTCTCGGGTTGAGTCCGGAGTTGCAGATCAAGTACGACGAGGCATTTCAACAACATCATGGCGAGTCGTTGCCAGTGGTGCAAAATAAAGTGCCAATTGCACACAAAACTGCGTTTTTGAGTGCAGTACGAGGCCACGAACGCCAAAACTCCGCCTCAGATTCACTGGATGATGCCGTGCTGAGCCTCATTTTGGCACTTGCTGCCACTTGCGCCTCTAGGGCCGTGACGATCCACTACGATGATTAAAATTCGAACGGTGCCATACCATAATCCGTAAGATTGCGTTTTCACAAAATGCTACGGTTTTTGGGAAATTGCCACGTGGAACTGCGAATTTCAATGTGGCAATTTTGTCAAATCGCACCATGATAGCGCATGGCTATGGCAGAGGATGGGTCACGTCGTATGTCGCAACGCAACTCAGCGACGCCTCCGTCAGTATCGATCTTGAGTCAAAGGAGAGCGAAGCGTGGTGGATCATGGCGACCCCCGGCCCGAATGAGGTGACGACCAGCGAGACGCAGCAGGATGAAGAAATAGCTATCGAGGGCAAGACGGAGGAGGCCAAAACGATAGTTAAAGAGACTCAGACGGTTGTGGAGACTAAGGCGATTGTGGCAAGTGAGGAAGTTACGACTGTGGAGCAGGTGGCGGAGAAGACGGTTGAAGAGCAAACGATTGAAGAGCAGTATTTCGAATCTGAGGTCGAGAATGCCGCAGGTATCAGCGCCGAGGTCGTGGAAGAGATCGCCAAGTCCATCGCTGCCAATGACTCTGCTAGTGCCAGCGTCGCTGTTGAGATCGACTATTCCGTGGCTGCCACGCTGGGGAGTTCCGTAGACGGGGAAAGTGTCAAGACGGAAGATTTTGTGGGAGAGGAGGCGTTCTTTGAGGAGAGCAGTAAGAAGGCGGAGGTCGATCTAGCTGCGCTTGCCGCTGCCGACGAAACTGCTGAGCTGGAACGTGAGGAACAAGTGAGCGCCTCGGTAGAGACCACAGAAACCAAAGAGACGTCGGAGATGAAAGACGAAATTGAGGAAACAGCAAGTGTCGAC
The DNA here is from genome assembly GCA_033557915.1 of Phytophthora tentaculata. Lineage (NCBI taxonomy): Eukaryota > Oomycota > Peronosporomycetes > Peronosporales > Peronosporaceae > Phytophthora > Phytophthora tentaculata. The sequence continues at coordinate 2,355,127 of JAUCEA010000009.1, forward strand.
GTGAGTGCACATGCGCCTTCGGAGATCCCTGATGCCGATGTGAACTCTACTATCGACAATGGGTCTGAAATGGACTTCTCTGTCGTCGCTACAGTTGGCAGCTCCGTTAGCGCAGACAGTGTATTTAGCCTCGACGACATGCGTGACTCGACGAACGGAGACGTTCCAGAAGAAGACACACAAGCCGAGTGCTCTACAACTGTAGATGTTGTCAGTGGAATTGGAATTAAGACTAAGAAAGAAACAACTGTAGAGGAATCCTCACAGCAGGTGGAAAACACGGAAACCAAGACAACAGAGGCTACTGACACTTCGTCTGAGTCGACAGAGCTTCAATTGGGTGCCTCAGTAGAGACCGATGAGCCCGAGTCGGAGAAGACGCCACCCAAGTCCGTGGTCTCGCGCTTTTCTGATAAACCAGAAGCGCATCGTACGGACTCAGCGGCGGAACTGGAGCGGAAGACGCCGTCCCCTGTGCAAAGCATCGTGCATCACTTCGAAGAGCACGAAGAAGCTCCTTTAACAACTCACCGTACGCCGTCGGCTGCTAAACTGGATCTGAGTGGCTCATCGCCCGTCAAGCAGGTTGTGCGGCGTCTCGAGACCCACGAAGAAGAGGACAATGCACTGGAAAGCCTCAAGTTCCGGACGAAACGCGAGTTCTTCTCTGAGAAGCAACGCAGCATCTCTGTCAGTGCCGAGAGGGAGAAGTACAATGCCCAGATGGCCCAGCGCGCCAAGGAGGAGGCCGAAGCCAAGGAGCGACCCAAGTCCCCAGCTAAACCTGCCAAGAAGGGCTCGGTTATGTCGAGCGTGCGTAACATGGCTTCTCGATTCGAGAAGAAGGCGGAGCAATCCCTAGACAACTTATCGTTCCGTACAGTACGCAGCTTTTTCCCGACGGAGAAGAGCATCCACGTTGGAGCGGAGAAAGAGAAGTACGAGGCTTTGGAGAAGGAGAAGCAAGCAGCTAAGGAGGCCGAGGAGAACGAGGCTGTGACCAAGGAAGCTGATGCATTCAGTACACCGACGAAGCCCACGCGGTCGGCGACGCTGACGGGCAATACCACTCCAGAACCGATCGCTCGTCGGTATACCGTTACTGAGGAGAGTCCGAATGTCCGAGGAATTGCGAGTCGATTCGAGACCAAGCGCGCCAATTCGGTTGTCACTGCTTCCGTGCGTACGATCGACTCTTTCATCGTTGCAGACAGCGAAGCCAGCGTCCGTGTGTCTGCTGAGAAGGCAAAGTTCGAGAACAAGGCCAACACTTCGACGCCGATCAAGCGCACGATCGATTCGTTCATCGTATCTGACAGTGAAGCCAGCGTCCGGGTGTCTGCGGAAAAGGCCAAGTTCGAGAACAAGATGAGCACTTCTACGCCTGTGAAGCGGACGATTGACTCGTTTATTGTTGCAGACAGCGAAGCCAGCGTCCGCGTTTCTGCGGAGAAGGCCAAGTTTGAGAGCCAAGAGAAGTTCTCGACGCCTGTCAAGCGGACGATTGACTCGTTCATCGTGTCGGACAGCGAGGCCAGTGTGCGTGTGTCTGCGGAGAAGGCCATGTTCGAGAGCCAGCAGAAGTTCGCCACCCAAGTCAAGCGTACGATTGATACGTTCATCGTCGCAGAGAGCGAGGCGAGTGTCCGAGTGTCGGCTGAGAAGGAGAAGTTCGAGTCGCTGGAGAAACACGCGACGGGTCCTGCGACGAGAACAATCGACACGTTTATTGTACCGGAGAGCGAGGTGAGTATTCGCGTCGCGGCGGAAAAAGCGAAGCTGGAGGCGTTGGAGAGGCAGAAGCAGAAGGAGCTGGAGGAACAAGCGGCGATCGAGCAGCAGAAGCTGGAAAGGGCCAAGTTGCTGGCGGTGCAGAAGGCTAGGCTCGAAGCAGAGGAGAAGGCGAGGTTGGAAGCTGAGGAGCAAGCTCGACTTAAAGCTGAGGAGCAGGCACGAGCAGAAGCTGAGGAGAAAGCTAGGCTGGAAGCAGTGGAGAAAGCAAGACTGGAAGCTCTGGAGTTGGCTAGGCTGGAAGCAGAAGCGAAGGCGAAGTTTGAGGCCGAGGAGAAGGCCAGGCTGGAAGCGGTGGAGAAGGTTCGGCTGGAAGCAGAGGAGAAAGCGAGACGAGAGGCCGAGGAGGCAGCAGAGAAGGCTATCCAGGAAGCAGAGACGAAGGCTCGCATGGAAGCGGAGGAAAAAGCTAGGCTAGAGGCAGAGGAGAAAGTTCGATTGGAAGCAGAAGAGAAGGCCAAGCGTGAAGCAGAGGAGAAAGCAAGACTGGAGGCAGAGGAAGCAGCTAGGTTGGAAGCTGCGGAGAAGGCAAGGCTCGAGGCTGAGGATCAAGCGAGGCTGGACGCAGTGGAGAAGGCTCGACAGGAAGCAGAAGAAAAGGCTGCCGAGGAGAAGGCTAGACTAGAAGCGCAAGAGAGAGCTGAACTCGCCAAGCGTGAAGCAGAAGAGAAGGCAAAGGCGGAAGCTACGGCGAAGGCAAAGTTCGAAGCAGAGGAGATAGCGAGGGTAGAAGCTCAAGAGAAAACTACGCTGGAAGCGGCGGAAAAGGCGAAGCTTGAGACGGAGAAGAAAGTGAAACAAGAGGTGAAGAAAGAAGAAGTTACAGAGACCGACGTGGTAGCCACCGTAACGGAGACCATCGAGGATGCCGGGGTGGTAACGGAGATTGAAGTGACCAAAGAAACGCGAGTGGTCCAGGAGACTGAAAAGTGTCAAGTTGTCGAGTCTGAAGTGGCCAAAACTGATGCTGAAGTGGTTGAAATAGTGCAACAGGAGACGAAGGCAATCACAACAACCCAAGAAGTGACGGAGTCTGAAGTGGTGACAACGACCGAGACCAAGGAGATCAAGGATGTTCAACAAGTAGAGACGGAAGTAGTTCAGGAAGTTGACGTAGTTCAGGAGCAAGCCACCAACGTCCAAGATACCAACGAAGTCGTGCACGAGCCTCCGGTCCGCTCTCCCAGCCTCGTGGAAGTCACAGTGGAGCACCAGACATTCGCAGACGTGGTCTCGACAGCCCAGCACGTGCACTGGCTGTCGATGCCTGTGAGTGCCAACCCTGCGCTTGCGCGTCTTCACACGGTGCTGAACGACCAAGATCCGCTCACTGCGTACGCTCTGTACCCTACCAGTCCGACGTCTTCGGCGCATGCAGCAGATGAGGAGGAGCTGCCATTGCCCCACATCCCCACGTCCGAGCCGCCGGCGCCAGCCAAGTGAGAAAAAGAGTGATTGTCCAGCTTTAAACTTTAGTGGCAAAAGGTGCCATTACCAACACTCTTGTTTATCTTGTAACTTGATTGTTTTCGCATTATTCGCAATACAACTGTCCCGTAAGATATCCCACTCAGTTTACAACCTTCCAAGATGCACCAAGCTTTCGCCTTCCTTGAGCCTTGGTGCGCGGTTCTTCGAGGCCGGTTGACCGTGGAAAGTCGACGTGTAGACAACTTGAGGCTCTCTGTTCGCCCTCCGTTGTCTCTGCTGGCGATTCTCAATCGAGAAGCTGCAGAGATTCGTTTGTTGCGAGAAGCGCTGGAGCTCTTTAGTCTCGTGGCAATTGTCGACAATAAACATGCACATTTCTGCTACCGGAACGGTGCGGTCTCAACGCGGGTGACCACCTCGATGAAGAGTTCGTCCCAAGGTTCATATTTCGGTATGATGTTGAACATTTACGCTACGGCGCATTGTTGCCGTCTGCTACCATTCGCCAGTTCTTCCTGACGACGATGGAAGACCGAACCAGTGGCTTTCATGAGGCCTTTTCGCCATTTTAAAGCTACAAAGCGGACGGCAAAAGATCGTCAAGATCCCGTACGCTTTAGATTTCGCGGACGTATGGAATGTCGGGCAGTCGGTGCTGGCGACACATTGGAATGAACTGTTGGCCACATTGGACGAGATCAAAAAGCATAACGAAGAAGACGTGGGTGACGGATACTTTACATACGAGTTGGCGTCCGCGCAGTTGTGTCTTGGTACTCTTCCAGTCTCACACAAGCTACCTGATGTGGTGTTAGCGATGTTGGAGATGCCCGACTTCACCATTTCGGAGCTTTAATTGGCACTGGAACAGGAACTACAGATTAAATTCCCCCGTCCGGGTGGAATCCATCCACATGATCTACTGGCGCAGTGTAAGTGTGGCATGTTGTTCAACACAATCTTCTGTGGTCGCTCTATCTGTCACGATGAGGTTCAAACCTCCCGTCGATCCATGATCGAGTCTGTCGTCATCCCGATGTTTGCGGGGGATGAGACTTTTTCAGGACTGTGCGCGTCACTGGCTGAAGCTTCAAGGGTGCGGGAGCTGACAATCAATGGAGCGTTTCGTCCACTTACGCCGACTCAGCGTACGTGGTGCTGGCAGTGGCTCACATATGCACTTTTCAGTGACGCGTCTCGGTCGTCTATTGAAGAGATCAACTTGATTGGCGTCCAGTTGAGCCCTGAAGGCATCGACGCTATTGCTCACGTGCTTGCAACAAACGTACCAGAACCTAATCGTGCTTCTGTCAGCAACAGCGTCGAGTACGTCTACGTTCCAAAAGGCACGAATGTAAATATCAGGCAGTCAATTACCAGCATCACAAGACTGAAAACAATCGACGATTTCGTGTTCCGTTTGCTCCAGGACGACGAAGAAAGCGGACAATTCAACGTTCTAGTTCCCGGATACGGCAACGGCGTCGTATCGTCGGATCAAGCATGCAAAGAGCTGCACAACACATCTAGTTCTGCAGGGATAATGTCGCTCTCCCTGTCGATTGATAGTAATGCAGAGCAAGAAATGTCATTACAAGTGCGGTTCCTCCAACTGGTTGGAGCTTCGTTGCAAAAACTGTCGATTCAGATGGGTTTGTCTGCAGCTATCGACGTTCAAGCGATTGTAAGGGGGTGTCCGCGACTGAGTCAGCTCTACTTGGACAACGTGTCGATTGACGTGGATGTTTTGATGCTTGAGGTGGAGAAGGGAACTGCCAATATCCAACTTTTGCGTCTTGCTTACTTCAACGCACCTGCTGATGCTATCACCCGTTTCGCAAATTAATTGGGAGATCCAAGTAGTGCACTCGCAAATGGAATGCGAGAGTTGTGCTTGAGTGCTGACAACGACGTGTCTCCGAAGAGTGAGGGGATTGTGCGGGCGTTTCTTGGAGCTCTCAATACAAACGGTACACTGGAGTATCTCGAATTACTCGTGTCACCAGCGATTTTTGACAAGTACAGTGCTGCATTTCGACAGCATCACCGCGAACCTCTCAGCGTTGAAAAGGAGAAGTTGCCCCTTCGCGATCGCTTAGCATTCCTCAGCGTTGTTCGTGGCCGCAGCACGCCAGCAACCGACATCTTTCTTCACTTTGACAGTCATATTATCCAGCAGATATTTGCCTTGGCAGCTATTAATGTCAAACGCGCAGTTTGCCTGCGGAGGGATCTCTGAGACAGGGTGTAAGACATACTAGATCGACTCAGCTGGGAATACCAGTGTTGTTTTCACGTAGTATTTCCAATTGTTTTATTAGTGTTCCAAGCCCGGAGAGTGCCGCCTTGTGGCAGCGCATAGACGCGAGCGAAAATAATCATTGCTGAAACGCCATTAGAGTATACTTCGAAGTTCCGTTATTAATAACATACTGTATCTGCTAAATTTTCATTTTCCATGTCTATGTTTACTTTCTGAAAAAGACGACTAGAGAATGAAAATAAAGAGACGAAAGATGATGCAGTGCTGGAGAAATTACAGCAATCACTTAACCAGGTATTTGCGTTTTTTTTGAAAGAAGCTGGCAAAGTCACGGCTCCTGCCACCAAGTTTTTGGCTAAAAGACGACGATATATGACCTGAACCAATCAACACCAACTCTCGTAAGGGACTACATCAGACAAACAGAGTCACAGACCCCCGCGGGTCTTCTATATACACATCGAAAGTCGCAAGACGTGGTCTCGCGTGGTGGCTTGTATAGAAAAAAGTTATCTAAAACAAAATAGAATGCCACCTTTCATCATGCTAGGCTTGACCATACTGCGTGTAGGCTAACTCCTGGCCTAGTTTGCTACTGCTTCGATACGATCGGCTTCATGGTTGATTCGTCGCCACCTGAATGGGAGAAGCAGCAGAGCCGTTGTTATGCGGATGTATCTTATAGGTGCCTTCCAACCAGAAAGTCTGACTCTAATTGGGTCAACAATCAGCATATAAACAAAATGTAAGCCGAATGTTGAGCGAGATAACAAAAAGCGAGTTACGCAGTACCGTGGAATTAATCCGGTGAGGGCTGTCCATACCTAAAGGTATTCCCAGTATTAATTAGCACGTTAATCCCTTGCCAACTGTAAGACCCTTTTGAGAGTTCAACACCCAATGTCCGACCGCACCTTTCTCAGAAGCAAGCAGAGCAACAAAACATCCTCAGTCTGTTTTTACCTTCTCAAGACGCACATTGCTTCCCATCGCGAATCTGGTACTGATCGTTCGACGTGGGTCAAGATTCGTGACATTCTTGGATCGGCCAATGCCTTAAGTGCAAGTCGTGGGGGCGAATACTTTGGTGGTGACGACAGTCCATACACTCCCAACCTATTCGTCAATGGCGTTGGGATAATTCCGCTACCGCTTGCTATCGAGTATCCGAAGAAGCTGACCGCGAAATGTAAGCAGAACAAAGACATGGGGAAAAGCTGGCAGCTGCAGCCTGATCAATTGGAGTTCAGAAATCCGATTTGGTACCGAAGTATGAAGAGGTTGACGGGGGTTATCGCTACTCGTTTGGGTTACGAAGGCATCCCATTGAGCTGTGAGCTGCTCAATGGCTCTTACTTGGAGAAGGGGGTCGCTTCTTCCTACACATTGATACATGCGTCGAGAATGTGGACGGTAGGATTGCGACACTGGTTGTTGAGTTGCCAAGCGATACAGTACGCGAACCCCGTTATACTCGAGATATGCACCAGATTGATCCTGAGTGTGAGGACGAGCGCGCCTTCAAGTTAACATTGAAAGGAAATGGGATCATAAATTTCAGAGCTTCTTCGGGCGAAACACGACTTTGTCGGCAACACGATATATTTAGATTTTGGACCAATAACAAAGGATTAAAAGATGGCTATTCCTCACTGAGATAATTTTGCAACCGCCCAAACCTCGTTAGGACACTCCCCCTTCTCCTTCTATTTAAATGGCTATCCGACACCCTTGGCAGATTCTCGCGGCGGCAATGTCGCGGGCTGCGGCTGACAGTTTGCTGCCCGACTTCAAGAAGACCCGTGTGGAGAAGAGCGAGCTCTTTCCTTGCTCCGTTTGCATGTCCCGCATCCCATGAGACTTCAGCGCCTTCGCTGTGCGTGCAAGGCGTGTTCGGACATCAAAACGATTGGGTCATGCCCATGGCGCACTCGTGTTATGACATGTCAAGTGCAAAGTTAGCAACTGTGGAGGAAGCGTACGAGCACACTACTCGGGCTCGTTTCCCCCATCGGCCTGTGTTGACTCCGGCAATGAATCAAGTTGTGATGGACTGGGCACCCAGGGTCTAAAGCCGCAGCGCATCTTTAATACGCTGCTCCAGCACTTTGGTATCACCAAGGCAACGGCTCACCCCCTTGGAACAGTGCAGCGCTATGCGCACCACCACGCCACGGGGCGGTTGGGTGGAGCCGACCTTCTCGACGCTGTTCACAGAAGGGTGATGGCCACAGGATTTACGGGACAAGAGGAGGAAACAGAGGCGTTCACTTTTACTAGTGGAAGTGATCGAGATGGCAGACTTGTGACTGACAATGGAAGTGTTGAAAGCCCATTTGTTGTTGGCGTCAGTCCATGAATCTCCTTCGACGTGCTGACCGAGATCCTTCTACATTTATCTTTCATTTGGACTCCACCTACAAGCTGAACCAAGTTGGCTATCCGGTTATAGTCGTTGGGATATCGGACCGAGCTTGCCGATTCCTCCTGCTTGCCGTTTTCGTTGTGTCCGAGCAGCAAGAGCAACACTACACGGAAGTGCTAGCTATTTTGATCCGCACCTATCTAGCAGTAGTGGGCAAGTCTCTCCGCGTTCGATACGTAATGGGCGACGCCAACGCAGTCCAGTGGAATGCGGTCAACGATGTGTTCGAGAAAGAGAGCGACGTGTTTTTGATGTGCTACTTTCACGTAGCTAAGAAAGTTTACGAGAAGACTCGTGTATTGCCAGCCACTACCCTGCAGACGTTATGGCGGACATTCACGAATCACACCTTGCAGCAACTGAGAGCGACTACTCAGCAACACTGACTCGAGCTCAAAAGAGGTGGGCTAAGAATCCGGAGCTGGTCAAGTTCTCCAAGTACTTCTCTAAGGTTTGGCTGAAATCAGCGGGCTTGGCGTCGGCAGTGTTGTCATACCCCGAGCGGTTACGCCACAACTAATAGCCCATGCGAAACCTACAATGCTGCAATCAAGAGAGACGTAACACGGAGAAGGAAGCTCAAAGTGGGCGCACTTTTGCCTCAACTGCTTACACTGTGCGTGTGTAAGCAGTTGAGGATCCGTTACTGCCCGGCCATTTGCCGACTCTCCGAAGCCTGATGCTCGCCTCTTACGACGAGTAAGAGCAATGAAGCAAACTGGATTACTCGAGCTTCACTCTGTTTCCAGGTGCAGCATATCTTTTCTCCTTGGTAATACATCCGAGGAAGACCTGAAGGATGAGGTGCATATGGTAAGTTAGCTCTGTCCGTGAGTGCTAGACGAGGTTCGCCGCAAGACAGTGGAGGATTTGTCTATAACAGCACAACTGAGCAAGCGGACCGCTTCTATGGAGACTCACGGCATGCCGACGATTGGGTGGCCTGTCGAAATGAAAGCAGGCACCTGTCCGTACATCTTTTTAAACTAGCATAAATCGTGTGTGCGCGTACTGTACGCAATGGAGCATCGATGAGCACTAGACATCAAGGGCCGCGCGATCCTTGTGAATCGAGGTCCTTCCGCACGCAGGAGTAATCGCGGACGCCTCGTAATAGTGGAGCAGCTCTGGAGATGGAGTAATATCGTATGCGTGAGTAAAAATAGTTTGGATCCCTTTTTATTCATAGGAAATAGAGATGCGTTTAGTGATTCTAGTGTGTACATTCTGTTGGATATTGCCATCTTTGATAATGATATCATTCCCACGCGCTTTTACACAGAAGTATAACCCGGGCTGCTCATCAAAAAGCTCTCTCGAATCGGACCGTTTCCCGACAACGGTCACAGATATACTCTTCAATCGCAATCTAATCTGTGTGTATCGAAGATAATAAAGTACTGAGATGATCAAACGCGATTCAATGTCTAAACAATTGCTTGTGGAATCGCTAATGTGAAAAACGGATTAGATATCGATGACAAAATCATGATATGTCTACTTCAGTTAAATACAAAATTTATCTGCCGACTACACGTATGTAGAGTTTCTTTTAATAAACACGTCAATGGTACCTGTAACATGTTAGGCGCCAACTCTCAGATTCTCGGTCGCGGCTGCGGCTTTACTGTAAGCCACTTCAACGTCATTTTCGAATTTTCTTAGAAGGCCCCAGTACATACTTTACTCGGTAAAAAATATTGGAAGAGTGCGTATGACTTTATAGAATCATGAATTCTGCATGGTTCGATCGCGGCTGCGCAATAACTTCTCTCTTCGGGACGATTGATAGTTGTTTTTCAAATGTCCACCGACTTCGAGGAGATACCTTCGTTTCCTCCATTTTATTCTGTAAACAGCTGCAAACAGCTTGTCGAACTCTCAGATGGTTACACACCCCGCGTTAAAGAGTTGATCCGATCTGGGCTGCGTAACATGTAGCAGTAAAATTTCTGAATAGTGTTATATTCATGTAGCTTTTCTTGTATAGAGAACTAACGAACGGTTGAGTCTGTACATTGTGTAGATAACAGATTCCGCAATTACCTCCTAGTTTCTGTTGCAGTGTAAACTCATACCTCTTACCGGGGCAGCGAGCTAAAAATAAAGACTTGTCATATGTTGATTTCGTCGCAAATATATTTCACAACATATTAAACTCCGGTAAAACATGCCAAAATAGAAGTATCAAATCTGCATCTTTTAAGTATTATAAAGTTATTTTTTTCCTGCCTGCATCGACTCTCTAGCTCGCTCCTCTGCCTTCGCCTTCTTCGCTTCCCGAATCTTCTCCATCTTTGGTCCTTCTCTTTTTTTTGTGTCCCACTTTGCGTTTGCGGCAGTCCAGACAGATGCAGAAGCAGCGGATACTTGAAGGCTCGATCAGAAGCGGTCTTTCCCTTCCTCGTAGTTCTTGTCTTCCCACTCTTTGCCTTCGATAACACAGATGGCTGACAGGATAGACTGTCATGCTCCGCGAGAGCCACGCTGAAACCCAGATGCTACGTGTAGCGTATTGCTACGAGCGAGTCTATCTACAGATAATAGAACAACATTCCCAGTAATGATCCCCCACTTCTTGTGCTCGGGTGCTCATGGCAAGAAGCCAAGGAGTACTGAATGAAACACCAGCGTGTTCAGGTAGACCACGTCGCCCGGGTGTTGAATCAGCACACATGATTCCGTAGCATCTAGAATCCTGTTTAGCGTGTTCAAACCGTACGAGAAGGTGAAGTCTCCCGCACAAGCAGGGGTCCGAAAACAACATACTTTAAAGCAATGCGTTGGATAGGGCGGGATAAACGAGACAACCCGATCATGGGCTACGTGAATAGTCGATTTCCGGTCTCTCTTTTGTAGCCATGGCTCCATGGGGTACATGTAAGCCATATCAGATCGAGGTCTCAGCTTTGAGTAGTACCCAGGAAACGAAGTTACGAGCTGATCGGGAGGAACGTTGGTCTTGGGCCCAAATTCGCTCAATACCACGTTCAATACACTCACGCATGTTTCCAACACGTAGTAAATGGTTCAAATGGCCTGGATTCTCCGGAATGCGGTCATGGGTGCGATATCCAGCTACTGAGCTGCATGCTCCACGAATTGACCGCCGATTTACTATTCAGCACATAGTCCGCGAAACGTCACCGTCGATGTAGCAGTCCTTCTTTGCAGCTATCTTGATCTTTATGCGGTGTATTTTATAGCTAGATGCCCCAAAATCGCCATAATCAACAAGTTTGCACAGTTCATCAACCTTTGTATTTAGCATCACAGTGTACAGCGGCAGCACAGCTTCACAAACGAGGCAACTTCACACGCAACGCAGCCCAGGCGGGGAACAAACAGTAAATCGGCGGTTTTGGTAACAGGCACCACTCACACGGCACGGAGATGCCCGGAGAGACCAGTTCACTGGCGCTTGAAGGGTTGTCGTCACGTGCGCCTTGTCGTTGGAGGCGAGTTGTACCGGTGCGTTTTTCTTTTTAAAAGATTAAGATTTGTGATTCATAACTACCGTTCTGTACAAGTTATGCCCAAATTATTATGTATAATCATCTGGATGGCTTAGAAAGCACACCCGAGGTATCCAGTTTCTATGTACAGGCGCCAGTGCTGATTATGAGGTGCAGCGTTTATAGAACGATGTATTTTTTTTTCTCTACAGACTGGGTTTGCACTGGGATAGAGTAGAGGAGAAGCCCCTCTGGAGACTCTCCAGACTCTCCAGAGGGGCCTCTCCTCTACTCGATGTGTCGTGAAAAAAATAATACAATAGACGCAGATATCTATCCTTTTCAGAGTACACTCTGCGTCGTCGGCCAAGCTGTGACAATGTCACAGCGAGTCACAAAAGTCACGATTGAAACTTTCTGTTTTTGTGCACAAACAATAGAGATACTCAATGTACTTACTGTGATTAGGTGGCTACGCACGGTATCAGTAAATATATGTCCACTGTTGAGCATTTTTCAAAGGAGTGTGAAAACATGTTTTGACATTATGGAAGAGGGGTAAGGAGAGAAGAGTCTTGAGGGGGCGTACTCCTGTGCAGCCATTCATTCCAAATTTTGCCGAGGAAGTTAACGTGCCTCTCGCTATCGAGAGCAACAAGTTGTGGCGGACAGTCTCAAGCGCAGCAGGTGCAACATTCGTCGCAGCTACGACCCAGGGTTTCGTTTCTCGCTTCGGCCGTATGAGCCGTTAGCTGCTGTACGCCTATCGTTGTCGTTTTCTGCCGCAAGATATCTATCTGTCGGCATCATCAGAAGAGTAATGGTCGCTCCGGTCGTTACCGCAGTATTGCGAACCTTCGGAATCGTATCCGCCTTCACTCCCGCCGTCGCTGTAATGCTGATGGCGAGTGGTCGGCTGATTCTTGCAGTCATCTCCCGCATCACTTTCGGAGCGTCTGTCGTCGTCGGCTGTGTCTGCCAGCGTCACCCGTGGCATGTTGCGCGAGCCGTCGCGACGGCTTCCGTGATCTCGGTCGCGTCGGTCCCGACGTCGGTAGTCATCGCGCGAGTTATCGTGGCGACGTTCATCACGACGGCGTGAGGGTTTACCGGCTTCGTGTGCTTGACTGAGCGACTCTCGCGACGCGGTGCGCTCTTCGATCTTCAAGATGTCCATGATCATTCCTTTAACTCGTGAATATCTCTCACCCTGACGTGGCATAAACGCTTCTCGAGTCCTTGATCTCCACACGTCTCCAAGAATCGTTTGATGTGGTCGCGAGACTTGCGGCTGTGTCCTTCGAATGTTATCCGGGCGTTTTGCGCGTAAACATTAAGGCGCTTCAAGTAGTCGCAGACATGCTATTTGTCGCTGCGCTTCGCCGAGTTGTACCGCACCTGAGCCGTTTGATTGTACTGAGAGCAGTAGTACTTGAAGAAGGCTTCGCTCAAGAGACTCCACGTCTTCCTGGTCTTCCCCGGTAGTTGTCGGTACCAATGCGTTCCGCCGTCTCTAAGACGCAGCTCGAAGGGCATGCACCACTCATTCGGATACGACCGGGTTCCTTTCATCTCGTAGACGAATCCCCGAAGCCATTGCATCGAGTTCTCACTTCGGTTTCTGAGTCCGGAGAAAACCTTGGTCTGCGGGAGAGGCCTCGGTAACGCTATCTCAATCTTTGGAGTTGCGTTGTTGGACTCGGCTTCGGTCACTTCACGTATCTGGCCTAGATATTCGCTCACTTCGGCACCTCTTGCGTAACTCGGGAAGCCGTCATTACTGTCCGACAAATCATCGGTGTCACGCGTGGGTCGACCAGTACGTCTCGTAGAACATCGGCGTGTAATCACAGTCAGCTTGGAGTTGTTGGCACTACTTGTAGTGCGTCCGTTCCGCTAGTCGAGCGTGGAGTCACCATGTGGGATTCCTGGAAATACGCACCAGTCGCAGAGAATACACCTTTCACTGCCGTTGCTTCGACTTCGTCGGCGTCTTTGGAAGAATCCGAGCCGGGTCAACTGGTTCGCGACCCCCTTGGGGTCCGTAGCCAGTCACACCAAACGCTCGACGCAGTTTCTCTTTCCACTTCTACAATTGGGCCGCAGACTCGGCGGGGTGCCAGGATTCCATCATCGACGGTGATGGTCGTTCCGCTGGCTTCAGACCCAGCGCTTGCAGGAACAACATGGGCGTTCGCTACTTGTTCGATCGTGGATGACCCTACGGGGCGCGCAAGGTTGTAGCTCAGGCCACCACCTTGACTGTCGGACAGGTCTCGATGCGAACAGCTGAATCCAGCCGCTCGTCTTCATTTCCTCGTAGCAGCGACCGAGGACTTTGTTCGCTGCTAGAGTATCACCACTGACAAGCGGTCTGTTGCCCGTCGTTCGTCAGTTACTTAAGCCATTTTCATCGGAGATGATGAGGCTTCGGCTTCTTCGCCATAGTCATCATAGGCTGGCTCGGGGCCAGCTACTTCGTTCGGTTCATCCGCGAGACTTCGCGACAGCAAACGCGTTCCTCCACTGCGTCCCGCCGACAAAATCGCGCCTTGGGGTATCCGGCGTCGCCCCCATAAGGTCGTCAGCCTTCTCTTCCAGGTCATTACCGTAAACGGTTTTCATTTCTTTGTCCATGGCCTCAGATCTATCCACCGACACATCAAAGCTGACGGAGCGCTGGTCTATCGTGTCGATGCGAGGGGTGATCAAGTCCGCGTCCAAGTCCTCGCCTTGCGATTCGCCGGTCTTCATCGGTGTTGCTGGTACCGCTGAATCTTTCGCCATAGTTGTTTTCTTCTTCATCATCATCATCATCATCATCTTTTTCTTCTTTTTCTTGTGTGCTCGTGAAGGTCAGCTAACCTGCAGTAGCACGCGGCACAGAAGGTCACCATCAATCTCGGGTCACAGCACCAGTTATCGTGTTGGAATACGCCAGAAACGTAATAGCACACTTCCACACCAACAACACCTACTGAATTCCGATAACTCAGTCAGGCTTTAATTGGGTATCGAACCTGAAGGCCCAGAAAGTACCCTTCCAGGTTGGAGTTTCCTCTGTGTACCGTGTGTCCTGCTAAGCAAGCCATCGATGACTCAACACTACTAGCCACGAGCAAAGGCAAGAGTGTTCTCTCTCTCTCAAATGTACCCCGCGGTCCCTATAAAGATAGGGTACCGGACGTGTTTCAGACCTGACACGGGGGTGTCGGAGTTATACTCCGATCAGTAAGTAAAATATGGATAGCGTACAAGCTTATCTAACACACAGCAACGATTTGCTATCAAATACACGGCCATTTCTACTCTCTATCTCTTGGCCCTGCCGAGATAAGCACTAAACTACCACCAGTAGGAGTTCTCACAGTCATATCCAGGCTACTTGAACTATCCCGCCACTACCACGTACTTACCGATAGCTGGACATGCCCTTGTGTGGTTGATAGTAAATGCTGTTCTGTTCTTAGAGCACAAAGGCTCTTTAATGTAAAATCTAATCCTACTATCCGCCTATACAAGTATCTAATCAAACATGTCCGTTATGGATCTTCTTCACTACCACCGACGACTCGAAAGGTCGCTGGAGTCTGAACCGTCGCACTTGCTGCCGGATGGTCGTTGGATCTTAGCCAGCACAGATCTTGTCTTTTGCGCTCTTCCCAGGCGGCACTGTCACGCCCTTACTCTGATTGACCACTGAACCTGCCGAAAATGCCGTTACCGACGACTCGTTAGCGACTTGAAGCTCTGTCGAACACAGAAGAATGTCGGGTATCTCCGAGCCCGCGGCTTTATCCCTTGCGTCACACGACCTGTCGCGTCTCAACCCCTGTCCCGTGGCTCCCGGCTGGAATGCCACGTCGCTTCGTCACTAGGTTGAGTTTCGACCAATCGTTGCGAGTTGTCGACACTACCGTAACTAGGTCCAATGATGTCCGGCGAATCTCGTACCAACGGTTGTATCACTTTTGAAGGGGTTGGATACGCCAGTTGGCACTCAGTGCTTTGCGTGTCAGCTCCAAACGCCAAACGCTACACCACACCTCACTAGGTTCTGTGCCGTAGACGTTAGTGGTGCATACTACACCATCTCAAGCTAATTTAGGAGCTAGATTCTTTACGCCCCATAACACCGCAATTCGTGCAGATCATTTAACATTACACTTTTGCAAGAAAGTGTAAAGATACAACTTCTTTGCTAAAACATAGATGTGTGATCATCTTCAGCAGTAACCTCAGCCGTGATTATCATATTTTGGCCGATGAATAAAAACCGAACGACAATGGCAAAGTGACTTAATCCTGGTGATAAAGACTCTGATGATGGAATTTTGGGGCATCTTGGTGCTGGGTTTCGTCTGAACAGTGGATAGTGAAGCAGTTTGTAGCAGGGCTAGTTAAGAGGTGAAGCGTGACCTTTATATTTTTCTGGTACCTCTCAGCAATGATGAACAATTCTTTTGGATGCACAACCTACAAAACAATTTGACTAGATGAAAGTGTCTGCTGTCAGAGATTGATAGTAGTACGATTTTTCGGTAATAAATCGGTAATATATTAAAAACTTTAATGGTTATTCTATATTGAACTATTAGTTCAAACTATCACGCTGAAACGAACACTAATAGTGACCTATTAACCATAAATGTAATCGGATTTGCTAATATCATTGATGTCGGACAGTACGATAGATTCACGCTCGTACTCAGGTTAAACGCTTGCTAGAGGATCGATAGTAGGGGCAACGGGCTTCCTCTACATTTTTTGCCAAGAAACCAGCGTGTGTGGCTTGATAATCGCCTCCCAATGAACAGTTTGTCGTACAGACAACGAACCGCGAAATGGGGTTCCGCAGCAATGCACTGGGCCTCATTCCGTGCTCACTTTGCAAGTTACAAGCAACCCAAGAAGCCTCCTCCAGCTCGTTGACGACACCATGAAGTGCGCCAGCCCTGATTGCTGGTGTTCAGAGCTAATTGTGACCGACCCATGCGAGATGTGCGGCTGTGGCGTCCAGCATATGTGCAGCAATGACGTGTACGCCTCTGCAGCCCGCTTCTGCAGTGCCAATTGCTTGTACCAGTGGAAAACTGCGGCTTCCCCTTCGTCGGAATCGGAGGAAACCGAGTCTGAGTTTCGCGAGTTGTCAAGTCAGTTCTCCATTCCATCGAACTCTTAAGCATCCGAGCTTGCTCTCGCACAAGCGACGGAACCAACAATGATCGACTTGACGGTGGATTTGGTGGCGCCCCAGGATCCTTTTGGCTGTCCATCGTCTTCGAATGGGGTAGACGCGTATGGGGTCTCTCTTGAAGTTTGTCATTCAGGCCCACCCAACTCTCGTCACGATGTATGGGGCGTCGCCCATCGTCTGGTTACACCATACACGAAGCGAAGCGGAAACGACACGAGTCCATTTACTCATCGTGTGTCTGATGTGTACCCAGCAGCAGACATGTAGCCCATACGCGGCGGGTGATGCTTGGGAAAATGCTTTATACCACTGGGCTACATTACTAATTTTCTAATAATGCACTATTGATATCGCTCCAGTCGAACCAATATTAATAACGCTTGCTCTGGAACAGGTAATATGAATTTACTACATTAGTTTGATTGAAAACCGTTCTACTATCAAATCAAACCCTGCCTGCAGTATTTGTGATCGATTGATCCTTGCATGTGGTATAGGTCGAAAGAAATGGGGTGGTTGGAAATGTATTGTTTTATTACAAAGTTTGTTTTTAGAGTTTTTGATGAAACAGTTCCTCGTCGATTAGCAAATCAACTTCGCGCACCACCCACAATTACGGATTGGATAATGCATTAGTGTCTCCTCGCGGTTTTCATTGCTACGTTGACGATCATGGATACCATAATGTGTGGATGGCAGTGAACTCAATGTGTGGGCAGTATACTTGGCCGGCAACTGCCCAACATCGCTATTGTCAATGGCTTCTGCGTTGGAAGATTGCCGTCTCTAGCGAATGTGACTTCATATTATGTGGTCGCGGTGGGCGACGTTACTGAAAAGCAAAGTAAGAAGGCGGGGCGGATGCACCGGGTTAGTAGCAAAAGTGTCAAAGCAGTAATTCGATTTTCGCAACTTGCGAGCCCGTCTGCTATTCATTCGGCTACACTCGGTTAAATGACACTGAGCTCAAACACAAAGTCTTTTTCAGTGTCGGCTTCTTCACAAAGACCATTTCGCGCGTAATCGGCGTCTACACGCTGGACGAGAGATGTGGCGAAGCAGGACGATCGCTTGTCGATTCACAATCTGCTTCTGTTGATGCTGTTTCAACATGCTCTGCTGCAGCTGCATCATTGCCAATATATATCTTCCGATCGACGTTCTCGAACTTCGAGTGGTCTTCAACAGGCAAGTGTATATTCTTAAATATAAACACGGTCCCCTTGAAATAGTTAATTTTTCAGTGTAGCAGCCAAGCGAGTTTTCACTCCTTGATACCGAGTCCCCGCAAGAAGTACTGAATTGTCATTGTAAAGACGCAACACTGAGTGGCATCGCAAAGGCTCAATATTACGTGACCCCATCCCTCGACTGACATGCCCTTGGAACGCGTGAACGCCGTTCGATCTGGCCGGGACATTGGCTGTTGACCTGGGCTCAAAGCGTATCAAAGCATTGGGTCGTCGGTAAGGTGTTCCAATCTATATCAGCCTTCTCCGTCAGGGGGTCGCAGAAAACACTCGGTCACAGACGCCCGCTCGAGCGGTGTCAGTCTAAGATGCGAGTATTGGGTTAATTAATAGCATACTATATTCCTCTCTAGCTCAGTTCACTCGTTCTTGTACTTTAAAATCCAGAGCTTCCCCGTGCCTTGCACGGGGAAGCTCTGGATTTTAACTCACTCATGAACTCACGGCATCAGTTTACAGAGGTGCGTAAAGGGCGACTGAGGTGCCCTTGTAGAGATTCCAGGTAGCACGACAGATCGATTCTGATTGGCTCACGTATAATTTATTTTCTCTTCAAGAGCACTCGTTGAATGGTTGGACAAGCAACACGGTGTGTTGTGTCATCCACAATTATCGGACGAAGTAAACTAAATATATTCGCCCTGATTTGGATGCATAATATAGACCCACGATAATGTCAAAAGCTGCGTGGACCTGGCGAAGTAGCGGCTTGATGTTCGTTTCGCGCACATTAACACGACGAACAAGACGCAACACCACACAGGCGATATATCCATGTACCTATCGACAAGGACCCCACGTGAACGAGTTGGTAGTGCTGTTTGTGAAGGCTTCGGTTACTCACGTGGTATTTTTTTCACGATTTTATAGCGCATCCAGCTACGTGAGCTGCATGCACCACAAAA
Organism: Phytophthora tentaculata; assembly: GCA_033557915.1. Taxonomy (NCBI): domain Eukaryota; phylum Oomycota; class Peronosporomycetes; order Peronosporales; family Peronosporaceae; genus Phytophthora; species Phytophthora tentaculata. Next base: position 2,373,844 of record JAUCEA010000009.1, read on the forward strand.
CTTACTAGAGAGCTCCGTACATATACACGTTCTTCGACTTCGTGTTGACAGTGTATCGGACCAGTCGGACTTCTTCTTTTAGCTTTTCCATTCTGCTTTGTTTCTTTAGTTGTGCGTCAGCCGGACTTCTTCACCATCCTGTTTTGTTTAGTTGCGTCGCTTCGGCAGAACATCACTTAAGTACGAATCCAAATAGTGTCCAACAATTTTTTGCTACATATGAATAGCGCAATACAGTTTAAGTTGATTTTGGCACGAAACAACTTCGCGGAAATATTACAGATAAAGAAGAGAAAACATGCACAATGAGAAACTGCCCAAGCTTTCCTTAATTTACTTTTTTCTTCAATACCCAAACTATGCATCTCTAGTGCGATACTACGGTAGTTGACTCAAAAAGAAAGCGTTTCAATACTACATTAGTATTATGTATACTTTCGTTAGTAATACATGTATTCCTGCTCATCGACAACGACGGTGAAATCCGCAACTACGTTAAAACACGCCCGGGTCCAAACATTGTTTTTCCACTAAAGAAAACAGTTTCAACCAATCCGTTTCCCGTATTCCGGCGTTTCTGTAATTCTAGCATCGCTTTTTTACCTTTTGGAATCATTTTTGTACTTTGTGTTCAGACTTTGAGCTGAAGCTGCCATTTTCCACCAATCACGCTCCGGAGCGGATATTTTTGTCGCGTGTAATACTTTTTAGTTTATATGAAGGATAGTGTTCAGACACCGGGCGGATTTCACCGTCGTTGTTTGTACTGTCCAATAATGAACGCAGAAAGACAAAAAACATCAATAATTTTTCAAGATACATTTATTCTTCGAATATGGTACGATGAGATAGTCACGTAGATACCAAATTATTCGAAATGGACGGGGAAAGAACAGAAGTTACCAACGACTGTGTCTTACTCTCTCGAAAACATACCCATCAATGGCCCTAAAACGTTGGGGGGGTTATCCTGGTGGTGCTGGTTATGAATGGACTCGATCGCGTTTTGAGCCTTTTTACCAAGATAGTGCCCAATCTTCTTCAGCTGCTTGATCCCCGGAAGATTGGAGAACTTTTTGCCCTTGACATGATGGCCAAATTGGTGAGTCGTGATAGTTCTTTCTTCATCTGTCCGATGCGATTCTGTGGCTCCTTTGTTTCCTTTGAGGAAGCGGTGGTCTCCATTTGAAGAGTAAGTGTCAGCCGTCAGGTCGCCATTTTTCTCAGCCTTTGCTGAAGCTAGCAAGCACAAAGAGCACAATGTATATCACGCGCATAGTTGGTATTGTTCAACAGGAGACGATTATGGAGTGAGCTCGAGTCACCTCGCTGCTTTAGGGTCACAAGTTGCTGATTGCTGGGCGAGCTATGAATTATTAAACTTCTTATTGCATACTATAGTTTATACAAGATGTGCGCGAAAGGGTTAAGTGTAAGTTCAAGCGTAATACACCGTACTAATACAATTGTACATGTAGTAGATTGTTGAGCTGCATATACTTGTAATTATCAGGATAACCCTATTAAGATCTGCTTGAGATACGAATGGGGCTACGGACTTAGGATTTTAATAACAACTTAATTAATTGCAGTTATGCTGTCTAGGAAGCTACATCATCTCGCCGAGTGTTTTGTTTGAGTAACCTAAATATCTCCACTTTACTGTAGCAGTATTATCATCACTAGCATCCACCACTGCACTGGTTACCGCATATACGATAAATTACCACAATACTTTCATGTTACTTAAGTATGATTTACATTTAGCTCGGACATCGACACAGCGGAACAAAACAGTTCGACTGCTGTCAGTTTGGACTGGCAAGGTGTTTTGTTCGTCCTGAGAGCTTATCTCGTGACTTGCTTTTTGTGTGTGAAAGAATCGACACATTAAGTGTGTAAAGAGCAAATTTTGCTCTACCGCTCAGAATACTCAGCTTTAGGTGGAATTTACAGCAACAGTAAGCGCAGATGATGCGGCTGCGGAGGAGGCGCAGATGATGCCACCAATATCCTTCTTGTGGTGGCAGTGCGACTCCCACAGTATGATAGCGTATTCACTGTTAGAACAAAGCGTCCAAACGATATATTTGTCTGGTCCGGAAAAGAATTAACAGTTTTCTAAACCCGCTATGACTTTTGTTGTACTGCTTCAACGGAAGCGTGGTTGACCTAGATACAAGGCTCTTCATTCGCAGCATGAGGGCGTAATTTTATGGAATGGGTTTTCCCGCCATTACTGTCATTACGTGACCATTCAAACTATCACTTTAGGGAGCGGTAATTTTTTTTTTCGCTTTGCAATCAAAATAAGCGGAGCGAAATTTAAAATATACTAGAGAAAGAGAAAAATAAGCTTAATCTGGTCATATAGTACTAGAAGCAGTCAAACGTATTTTAGCGCCAAAAACTGCCAATCAGTTTGAGTACAAATCCTCAGATTTACAGATTTCAACCAATCATATGGATCTTCGAAGGGACATTGGATACAAGGTTTTTTTTACAGAAAAACCTGTTTAATTCCTCTTCAGACCGGAGAAGTACAGGACTACACAAATCGCGAAATAGTCGCGAGTCATGTATTCTCTGGATTTTATATCCAGAGTATTTACAAAGGTGAGATTCTGCCTAAAAAATCTCTATATCCTTATTCTACACACTAAGAAAAATTCTCAATATTACACACAAACTATGCTGTAGTACTTGATGTAACTGGTTTATCAGAGGGACGCCAGAATTTATTAGCCCAAAGTGCCGCTATTCACTTTCAAACTAGATGAAGAGGCTACAGATGCAAATACGGGATTCTAGGATCTACATGTATAGAAAATAAGCCAGGTGACACTCTTATAGTCTATAGCCGCATGACAATGGAAAAAAAGTTGCTTGTGTCGGCTAGGGAAAACATCAAAACCCAATCACCCAAATGATGTTGCTTGAAGGAAAGGTGGCTAATTGAAGATCCTCATGAATGACATTATGATTGGTGGTTATATTAATAGATCCGGACAGCATCGGGGGGTGTTTTGATCATTTGACCCACTTAAACTCGGATTTTTTTAGATGATTATTGCACCAATCGATAGATCTCGATGCTTTCGTTTACCCAATCACCTTGTTAGTTTGAATGGCCAAAAGATGGACTACAGTCCCAAAAGTAGGTGCGACGGAGGACCCCCCTACAAAAATCAAGTCAAATGCCCAGCAAATCCACGAATTCGGCATGAGCAAGACGAAATGCTGCCAGCGAAGATTTAGTAAGATTTAGTGCGCCACAGTGTAGTTCATGACATGTAGGTGTGTAGGTGTTGTAGTACGAGCTAAGTTAATAATTTGATGCGGTTGGCTGCGGGTCTCGGCGTCAGCTACCGCCCCCATGGCCGCGCGAAGATCTCGCGGTCACCTTCTGCCAAGTTTCCGTATTGTGCGAGATGCAACAACTCTAAGGATCACAGTGTCTAGGGACTACGCTCCATGCGCCGCGGCACTGCAAGTAGAGAACTCGTGTACGACGCCGGACACAGCACTTACAAGGCCACGGACTCGTCGTACAGATCTCCAACCATGGCGGGGTGCTCGTGGACCCAGTGCTGTACGCATCCATGAGCAAGGCATGGGGACGTCGGCTGTAGTTTGGAGCAAAGCGGGGAAACTCGTGGGCTCGGCGCCGGCTGCCAAGGCGGAAAAAGCGTAGGCGCGACGTCAGCTATAGCTATTAGTGAGAATAGAGCTAACGGTATCAAACTACTCGACAATCCGCCGGTGGCCTCGTGGAGAAACTATTCCAGGGTAAGTTCCCGATTAAGGCCGAACGTGTTGATGAGCTGGGCTCCAGCTATGAGTGCAGCAACGTTACGGCATTCGTATAGCACTAAGCCGCCAATATCAGCTCCTCTACCATCGATAACAACTTCATTCTAAATGTTACTGCTATCGATGCCGTACAAGCCACCACGCGAGCTTCGACTCAGCAGAATAAATACCCGTCTTGCCACATATATAGCCAATCAAGTGACTCCATTTGAATATTAGCCTATCAGATCCGCGTTGCAAATTAAGTTGCATGATCGGTCAATATTTATACAGTAACAACATCGCGCAAATTTTGTTAGAGAGCATGGAGCCGAAGTATGTGGTTACCATTAAAGAGGTGAGGAAGAACACATACCAACATCGTGCCAACAAATTAGCGTTTGTGCCTTCCACCGACTTGATTTTTTTAGTTCAAAAAACGATGCAGCTTGAAAAAGCATGGTTTGTGCCTGAGGTGTACGTGCCGTCGATTATAATTCGTTGTTTATAAATGTAAGGGCTTCATCATGTCATTTAACCGAGTGTTTGCACATTAACGCGGTAAGGGCGAGGTCGATGTAAAAAAAGAGCAAAACTAAAAGAGATATGCTTGATTGTGATTGGCCAAATCGCCCAAGTAAAAAAGAGCATTATCTCTTTTAATTAATAACCAACGCGAGGTCTTTTAAAGAAAGAGCAAAACAAAGAGCAAAGGGCGGGCTCTGATTGGACGCATTCTTGCAGCCCATCACGGGTAGTGTCAAATATGTAGTACGAGAGTACATTTAAGTTATCTTTTTTTTACATCGACCTCGCCCTAAATGTATGTGACAAGGACACAGCTCACCAATACACTAGGTATATCGCGAGAGAACTGCGAACTAGAAGGTCCGGGTATCCAATTTTTTTTTACTGATTCCGATCTCTGATTGTGCGCGTTCCATGTCAATCAAAGAGGAAATTTTGAGTAGAACACACGATAAACAAAAATTACCAAATACACATTCCGCGCTCGCCTCCATCCTCATCTCACAGTGTCTTGCGCGTGGCACGGAATGCCTTGATGTTCGCCTTGGCCGCTGCTGACACGCGTTTGTACAATTCTGGGCGATATCCAAATGCAAACATCGCTTCCAGCAACACAAACATCGGGGCCGTCACGAGCGCCTGGTCCAGACTATCAAACAGCGCTGTTTACGACGTTCAAAGACACCGTGGCCGATGAACTGCATGATCCAAGCGAAGCAGTGTACACCCAAAGCAATCTGCCACCCTGGCCTCTCGATGTTGCTTGGAGCATAGACTTGCACGAAGAAGTTGGCGAAGAGGTAGCTGATGAAGACTAAAGCAGCACCCAGCGACTCTGTCCAGCTGAATATACCATACCATGTAGATGCCAGCCAGGATACAGGACGGGTTCAACAGCATGTACTGGCCGTAAGGAAGCGATGTCACGAAGCCTGGCGCCTCGGCGATTGGCTCAAGCGATGCAAACATACAGAGCGCCGAGATGAAAATCTGCCAGATGCAGGCGAAGTGGATGTACTGGTTGATCTTGTTGTCGTGGTAGGACAGGTAGAAAGTCACTTGTTTCTCGAGGTCGAACCGGTCCGCCCAAGCCACCATGGTCAATAAATCTTTACGATATGTGCGTACTTGAACTTTGGTTTGCGAGGCCTGAAGCAAATTGCAAAATGAGCGCTGAACGATATCTTGGTAAGTACACGAAGCCTTATGATTATGATACGCTTTTTGTCACAAGGGGGCCCTGTATTGGTAGAAATACGTGTCTTCGCAATCAGATTGGTGGAAACATTGATACGCAGGGAAAGACTCATCCCAAGTTGAAGTCTCCGTTTCGTCCATGGCAGCTTCTCCCAAGGTACGAGCTAGTAGTGTAATGTAGCTTGTTCAGTTGATGATTAAATCACAAGTACTAGAACTGATAAAAAAAGTACTGCTCTTGATTCTGATAGACGCCATGAGAGTTTTGTCGAACTGCTACACATATATCCGATGTTTAGATAGATAGACAATGAGAGTGAAATGATGAAGCGACAGCGAGGATGACAACGACGACGACAGCAACAAAGGAGAAAAAGATAGCTCAAGGTCCCCAGCTAAGTTACGTCCAGTGATTACACTTTTGATGTCTAGAGGTTTGAGTGCATATTTTCAAGTGCTTTGTTGGCTCTAGGCTCTCCACTTAACAACTCTGCGCACCCTGATGCATGAATCGAAACGAATTTCCTGGTAATTGCTCGGTAGTTTACTTCCCATAATAGCTTTCAACTAGCACCAAAACCACCTCACAGCTTCTTGCGCGTGGCTTGGAATGTCTTGACATTCGCCTTGGCCGCTACCGACACGCGTCTGAACAGTTCGGGTCGATATCCACAAGCAAACAGCGTTTCCAGTAGCACAAAGATTGGAGCTGTGATGACAGCCTGGTCCAGACTATCAAACAACGCCGGTTTTCGACGCTCAAAGACACCGTGACCGATGAATTGCATGATCCACGCGAAGAAGTGAACACCCAGAGCGATGTGCCAGCCCGGACGCTCAAAGTTGTTTGGAGCGTAGACTTGCACGAAGAAGTTAGCGAATAGATAGCTAATGAAGATCAGGATAGCGCCCAGCGAGCCTGCAATTCGGTCCAGATGGATATACCAGACCATGTAGATGACTGTCGGGATGCACGATGGTTTAGCAGCATGTACTGGCCATAAGGAAGCGATGCCACGAAGCTTGGAGGGTACGCGAATGGCTTAAGCGCTGCTAACATACAAAACCACGTGGTGATGATCGGCCAGATGCAAGCGAAGTGGATGTACTGGTTGATCTTGTTGTCGTGGTAGGACAAGTAGAACGTCACTTGCTTCTCGAGATCGAAGCAGTCCGCCCAAAACACCATCGTTGTTTGTACACACTCGAGGTTAAGCTTGAAAATTGGAGAATGACTTGAATAGCCCCGAATGGCTGACGGTTTATTCAGTTCTATTTCTACTCTGCGTATTCACCACCACTGCAAGTCGAGTATCTCTTGAACGGGAGTCAACATTTTTTCTTGAAAAATGCATGATTTACTGTTCCGCACCTGAATCGAAGGCATAAACACTAAGCATGTCTCCTCCGGTGCCAAAAAGCTGTGGCATCCGAACCGATTTTAGTACGGTAATACGTTGATGACGACTAGCTCGGTGATGTTTGCGACACATTTTCAGTGCATGGTGACAAGGTTGATGGCCTTAATAGGCCACATGTAGCTGCGTTACTGAATAACGATCATATTATAACCCAGCGGATGATGACTGCATAACGACAATCTTGATAGCAACTTTACATATAGAGCTATATTCCTTTGGCCAGCAGAATTGTGTCAACAAGAGAGGATTAAAGTATATGTAACTTTTATGGTAAGTTCTTCTAAAGTATTTGATATTTATATGTGTGTTGCTTTATTTTTTTACTATAGAAGCCTTGTAATTCGCGACTAAATGTCGTTCGGGAGAGATTTCTTGCTGGACTTGGTCTTGTGGCGTATACTGTTGTAGAAATCCATGAAGAGGATGAAGTTGTGATTGTCCCGGTTAAACTTCCTCGATATTTTGAGTTTTGCTGGTAGCCCGATCGCTTCTAAGTTTCGTTTCGACGGCGTTGTAAGGATTTAAATAACGTACTAAAGTAAAAAAAATCTACAGCGTACACTACTGTCTCGCACTAATGTTTTACTTTAAATGTCATCTTTTTAGGAAGACATAGCAATCTCCTCTAGTTCGGAGAGACTCTTTGCTATGCTTTCAGCCCCGCTTACCAAACAGTTCAGTAGTAACTGCTCTTCCATGGACGTGCGTTCGTATCGCTTGTCCGTGAGAAGCCACTCTGCATAAGCAGCTTTCATATGAGCAACCACTTCAGACGTTGTGAAATCTTCCACATTCAGTACGTCATACTCTCGTCGGATGAACACTGATGCATTCTCCGACGAAAAGATGCTAGTTCCGTGTGTTTCCTTATTCTGATATAACACAGACGAGGTAGCAAGGTCCATAGTACCTGGCGTTTGTGTCTTCTCGAAGACATTCCCCTCGTTCTTGAAGTTCTCCTCATTTTTGATGGCCTTCTGAAGAGTACTCGCTAGAGCTGCTGGGGCTCTCGGTTTTACTCGATGGTACACTTCTATCTCAAGCTTGAGTCCATGCTCAAGAGCATCCATGAAATCTTCGAAGGACACTGTACTTCTACCTGGTGTCCCCACAATATCCATAAACTCCTGCACATATTTCTTGATTTGTTCCTCCTTTACATCCCCGGATTGAGCAAAGATAGCTCCAAGCATAACCGCCACGTCGTCAGCATTCAACTCGCCACTGCAGTCTTTATCCGCAAGGCGAAAAGCTTCCTTCATCTGCATGAAGATAGCAGTTTGATCGGGATCCGCATAGCAAAATGTATCGCAAAATACTAACTCCATGGTCTCAAAAATATCTCGAACAAGCGACTGGAAGTGAGAGGTGGAAACTTTCCACTTGGCGTGACTATCAACGTCGTCATCCACGTCCGTGCCTTGGACGTCATCGCGGATATCTGCGGGATTTAGCTTCACGCGATTCTGAGATACCCGGAAGTGGAACCAGCGCAGCAGTTTAAAGAGCAGATAGTTATTGTTCAGTAGTCCCTGTGAGATCTCCAGCACTCGTTTGTACTTGTCATGAGAGAAGTTTGGTCGCCATAGCAAAGGTTCAACCATCGCTTCAACGAGTAATTTACGCTGCCTCTCGAGTCTATTTGGTAACTCTTCCACCAACGTACGCCGTACATCTGCCATACTCGCTTCATCCATCGCTACGGAGCTCGAAAGATGGTGTCCAAATAGCTCGTTGAATACTTTTTGATGCAGTTTAAGTGAGTCCACGATACTGTGACGTAGCATTGATATCGCGCTTTTCGGGAAGATAAAAATCTCAACCGAGATGAATACAACAACAGCCACGGACGTCTGTGCGAGACTGGAGTAGGATGCAACAGCGATGGAACTCGAACTATCTGATCCATTCGGGTAGCAAATATCCGTTTGGCGAAGTAGTGTGTCAGACGCGACAAATGCCGCGACCATGCCGCTATAAGCACCATAACCTCCTCCAAAGTAGACGTACATGCACATCCCAACCCACATGAACATGACTATGTTGGACAGTATGATACTCAGTATTTCAGGTTCGCAGATTTGGACGAAAAAGAACTTGAAGACTGAGGGAACGATACTCCCAGCGACCACGCCACCCACGCGATTTACAGTCGTTCGGAATGAACTTCCAATGGTTTCGCACATAATATACGCGATAGTGGACGGAACCGAGGCGCTGAATCCATAGACCCCGACGCTAAACGCTACTCCAGTCATAACCGCAATAGTAATCTTGAAGGCGTTAATCCACATCGACGGGTTTTTGTAGTATTCCGGATCAACGATCTTTTTTAGCGATTTTCTCACGAAGGACCGAACTCGATGCGCATCGTCATATTTTCGACTGTTATGCGATTGCTGGAAATTGAGTAAAGTGCTGCAGAAAGAATTGAGTGAAAATAGGAACAAATTGAGTGGCACATTCTCTGCCACCTCCTCCGTAGTCACGACTTCCTTGCGGAAAGTTCGGTTCTGAATCTTTCGAAATCTGTATAACGCCATTTCCACCTGATTCTCTAGCGCACCCAGTGACTTGAGGTCAAGATCTACAGTAGCATAGATTTTTTATTAGAGCAGTCAATAAAAAAAACAATAATAAAGGAAAACTTACGGGGAGAGAGAACGTGGACCTCGTGTGAAATTTCGTTGAGTAGGTCGTTCGAACGTGTCTGTATAATGTATATCTCTCGCTTGAGTATCGACATGTACGTTGTATGCAAACGCCCATACTTTTCCAGTCTCATAGCATAACTGAGTGTTCGTAGATCCGCGATTAGTGAACCCACGAGTTTGATGTAGGTTCGACTCATGACCCGGTTGAAACGAAGAGGATAGTGAAGACCGAAGCACTGCTCCCACCACGCATCTTCTAGAAGTGACACCATACGACGATAACGTGCCTCGGCGTCGTCAAACTTTCGTCTCAGTCTGAGCTTTAAAAACTCCATGTTCTCCACATTTTTATTCTTAAAGCAGTACGAATCCACAATAATGTTCAATAACTCCAATAGATCACCAGCCGCTTTTTGAGAGTCTTCACGTAACCGAGAGATAGCACTATCATGAGCAGTAATATCAATTCGTTAGACCACATATCTTATACACAGATAGGTTGCAGACTTACAATATTGGGTAGGGAAGGCACATGGTAACAACTGAGATCAATGCACCGATGAGTCCTACAATTGCAAATACGCGCAAGTTTCGCAAAATATTGCTGGTGTCGAAGAGCTCTTCAGCAATACTTTTGAGTTGACCGGGTTTTAACGGGTTGGCCGGATTAATGATCGTCAAAGCTGTGGAAACCTTACGTTAGCAATTCAAGTATTATTTTTATAATATTTGGGGGAAATATACTCACTGAAGTAGGCGTTTGTGCCCACTGCATACTTGCGCGTGTTTGTTTGGAATGGCAAGACCATCACAGCAACAGTAAAGACGAAAATCCACGGCAATGTTGAGTACAAGTTGGGCACATTTATCCAGTAGGCGCTCGAGTTGAAGGCTTTATTGATCTTGTAGTAGTTTTTGTATGGATCCTCCGCTCTGCTGTCGAACCTTTCCACTTCAATGAAAGCGAACAGAATGTAGTTGTACAGAAGCGCCACACCGACACCAGAGAATCCCTGACAAACTTCTCGAATCGTGCCTCCGACGTTATAAGCCATCGAGAAAATCACCATAATCGCACAGTAACTTAGTCCTCCGAGGTAATACCAGTCTGGAAAGAACAGCCACTTCTTGTCTTGGGCGTGGGCTGGGTCGTAGGTTTGGTCACGAGTCTGAATAATCGACGAAAGAATCACTGCGAGCGACACACGCAGCGCCATTTCCGCGTTCTGACGGAATGCACCTGCGCGGTGTTTCATTATTTTATCGCTTTTACTGAAAGTATCACCCAAATAAAATCATCCATTTCAGCAGCTTACCCGATAGTCGAGATGGACTGAGAAATCCCTTGCGGCGCGTGTCCAAATTGATTCGCATTTTTGTGGCAGTCTCACCGGTGACATCGGTGGTACTGGTGAGGATGCGAGTGCGTCTCAGCTTGAGTTCAGCTGGTGACTCAGTAACAAGAGGCGCCTCAGTTTGCCTACAGACATAGAACCGCGTGTTTAGCATGTGGGTATCCTTAGATGATTCCTACTGAAGCTTGAGGACATACGTTTGAGGACTGTCAGAGTCTTGACTCTCCATGGTACTGGAGGTTGTCATGGTTCTTCAAAAGACACGCTTTAATAACTAGCAGGATAGACGCGAAGAACGTCAGCTATTCTTGACAAGGAGAAGTTTCCTTGATGAAACGGTTTCGCTTGATCTTTGTTCAGATACTCGGTAGGCAAATGCCTTGAAAAAGAAACACACTGCGCTTTTTAAGGATCTACACCAACACTCGCACCTGCTCAACGGGTCTTTGTGTGCGTACTCCAAGCAAGTAGGCGATCAAATTTTAGGTTTAATACTGTCCAGCGAAACTGTGTCAGGAAATCGAGACCCAGGCACATCGCCCCTGTGTGTATCAAGGATATGGTAATTGAGGGTTGCGTATTATCGGAATACCTGGTTGGGAAGCGGGCTTCCTTGCTATTCCGATACAAGCTTGACTTCCTGTGCATTTTGTTGTATCGTCTTTACGTTCTTGTAGCTCGGCATCTCCATCTCTTGCCTCTCGAGTTAAGATACTTTTTGGAACAAAATAACGGTGAATCTGTCTGGTGGAACCACGAAGTATAATCAGGATTTCCGAGAAGTTCTACACCTTTTCAACTTCAAAATGGCAAATTTTAAGTTCAATTTGTCAAAATGTAAGTTCAAGTTGTCATTAGCCAATAAAATCGATGGTTGCTCTAGCGGAGGTGGAGATTGGTGGGGGCTCGAGTAGATAGCGCTACGAGCAACGATCGGGGTCCAAACGCCATGCAACCAAACACGAAAAGTACACCATGAAATTATGCTACACAGGTATCATCGATTTTATTGGCTAATGACAACTTGAACTTACATTTTGACATATTGAATTTACAATTTGCCATTTTGAAGTTGAAAAGGTGTAGAACCTTGTTGAGACTTGCCTGCTTACAGGGGTGCTTGTGTGCCCCAGTCGCCTGAAACATGGTTATCGCACCCCCCCCCCCCCCCGACTTGCAATTTTTCGCTGCTGACCGCAAGTAAATTGTCTCATTAGCAGCGGTAATTTCATTCCCGAGTTCAGGTAGCTCGATTACTTGAATACCACCATCGAAATCGATCGTCGCAGCATCCATTGGATCATCATCTACGTCCATTCCATTGTCACCATTCTCGTCATCGACTTCATTTCATTCATCTTCCGTGAAATCTTCACCATTGTTGTGCACCTGCACCTGGTTATTATTGACTAGACGCTGAACTTGAAACAGTCTACCTCGTGGCATGCACGTTCCTTCAAACAAATGGCCACGAAGTACAGCAGTAGCGCCAACTCCATCCGAGGCAATGAACTCAAGTAGTTTCTGCTCGCCCTTCTCGTACACACGCTTGTAAACCGCTTGCTGCACATATGGCGAAGCGAACACGAAGTACTCGTTTACAAAACGTTTACTGACGCGATATTGAACCAACGAGTCGAGGTCAATCGCGTCAATAGCTCAATGTTCAAGCAACGCTTGCTGGCTATCAACTTGTGCATATTGCAAGACATACCGTACGATCCCACCCCACCGAAGAAAACAACTCTGCACGATGGCCAATGGTATACGCGTGTACATCTTCTCATGACAGTTAAGAATCTCCTGCATGGACCACACTGGCATGTAGCAGGATTGGCACGTCATCTTGTTGAACTTGTACCAGATGCGGCGGACTGGCGACGTCAAAAGAATTGTCTTAGCTGAATGATACGTAGGTCTGGCGGTGTCGACGATGTAATTGCTGTCGCCTTGTCGAGAATGCGGACAAAATCTCTCGTGAACCCTTGAACCACCACATTGTTAGAAAATAAAAAGCGTTTCTGGAGAAGTCCGTGTTCGTATACCACCGTCGCACCAGCACGAGCAAGATGAAGCAAGATCACGTATCAAAAAAAACGTTTTGCCAATTCCTGGGTTGCCTAGAATCACAAGATGTGGAGTGTTCATCACTTCATCGTTAATCACCTGCTGGCAAAACTTCCATAGCTCAGGGTAGCAATGCCGAATGTAGATACGAGAACCAAGTGTCGAGATGCCAAGGAGGTGTGTTCCTTCTGGCAATGTGATCACTGCATCAGCTTCGACCTCGGTCCGAACTGCCAGCAGTGCTTCCCAAAAAGCGACCAGTTCAGGATGATTCAGCAACATACTTGTTGTGATGGGGGTTCACACACCGGCGACAACAAGTTGACGGTCAAGAGGCAACGTCAAACTTGGGAGTTCTACCAGCACGTGGATCTCTTTGGGACTAGGTTAAAAGTCTACACCGAAGTACTGCTTGTCATCGAGCGTCCAGTTTAGAGCATCTCCGTAAATTTGCTGTCGTCTTGCTTTCCTCTTTTCAAGAATTGCTTGAGTGTGGCATCGCTCTTCATACACGTGGGTTCCGCCTTCTTCCGCGTCACGTAGAGCGTCAACGTCGCAGGATCCACATTGAAGCGCTCATTGACGTCTTTCTTGTTGTCAGCTGTGCCGTACTGCCGTACGTGAGCTGCAAGTGCGCAGCACTATGCTCTCGGGGACCGTGATCTTCTACCGTACTTGGAGCAGAAGGCGAGCTGCGCTCCACCTCGCTCCTGCGTCTTGCCTGCTGGTGCTCAAGGCTCGAGATACGACGCGCCGACGTCGAACCGTACTGCGTACGAGAAGAAGCAGGTGCGCTGCACCGTGCTCTCTCCTGGATGCAACCAAGGCATGGAATCCGACGCGCCGTCGTCACTGCAAGACTCCTGTGTGTCTGTGCCGGTAACGTGGCCAGCGAAGCCCGGATAGGACACCGCGTGGACTGTCGCCAGTAACGCCGCCAAGCTCAGCCTGAGCAAGACATCGTGTCTTGCTGCCAGTAACGCTGCCGGTGAAGCCTGGACAAGACGCCACGCCATCTCATCCTGCAGCAGCGCTGCAGTGAAGACATCGGATGCTACCGTTGCTGTGCGAGTTGGTTCTGCAACGGACGCTGCCGTTGCCGAGACGATGCCGCTGCTCGTCCGTTAGGATAGCTGTAGCACAGTTAGAAAACGACCTAATACTACTCGCACGGGTTGAGAGGAGTGGCGAAGGCACTCGAACGGAGCGCACTAGGCTTGACAGCTCACTCTCGAACTTACCTCGAGCTCGCCAAGCCATCCTCAAGTCCCTGTAAGGCTGCGCCTTGCATACCGGTGTCCAGTAGCATTTCCTTTTGCTGCAACGAGCAGCATTGTAACAGGGTCGGGGTGTCATGGATTCCTCTGCTGACAAGTCCACCGACAACGCCTCGTCTCACAACGATTGCCTTCTGCAGTGCCTCCACGTCAGCATTGGGCTCAATGTTGACGGAGAAAATGATCCCTTCGCAGTACACACCGCAGCTCAATTTGATGTTTTCTTAGAATGAAGAAAGTTCTACGCCACACTAGCAAAATGTACTGTCAACTGCAACTTCTTTTTCCTCCAATCCCACCTACCCATTCGTCATAATTGCAGCCAATAAAAGTCCATAATTCTTCACTACTTTTGACATAAAACCGCATTATCCATTCCGCACTCTACAGGAAGCGCCACTTCATGGACGAGGGCACCAACGGCGTCTACTCGGCCCCCACGCCTCTGCGGCCTTTCATGGACGATGGTGTGCTGTCTACAGATACCAACAGCAACAGAAAGCGACGCGTGGAGGTGCTCGGCGGCATCACTTCGTCCGTAACCCGCGCACCTCCTGGTTCTTTAGGCTCTCCAGCGGTCCGAGCGGCCTCTAACGGGCCCTCAGTCCTCCAAATGTTCACCGCCGACAATTCTGGCTCTAGATTGGGCAACAGTTTCTCCTCATCTTCATCAACGTCCACACTATCGTCTTCTTGGGGCGTCCGTAGCGCCCGAGACCCGGAGCAAGAGCCTGAGCTCAATATGAACGGCCATTTACCCAATAAACGCTCTCGTGTGGCGCCCTACGCCCTACCAGGGCCGTCATTAATGGACGGAGTGTCAGACAACCGCATAACGACGTCCAGCAGCTTAGGAAGGGACTCGAGAGCAGAAGAGCAGTTCGAGGCCATGAAAGAAGACTCGCAGAACCTCATGGAGGCGATGAGTATATCCCAGCAGAACACACAGGAATGTACTCAAACACTGGAGGACAGTCCCTCACTGTGTCTTATGAGACTCGTACTGCACCCAGAAGTGGATAAAGCCGTTACAGCGTTCCAGAAGAACGCACTGGAGAAGAAAGATTTGTATCGGATCGAGATGCAGATGTTAACGCCACGAGTGACGCTCGGACGAGAGAGTTACGTCGGTATCTTTGATAAGAAAACATCTGGTGTGGACCCAGTGAAGCTGAGCCGAACGCACTGCATCATTGAGACGGCGTTGGACCCAGAGACGCACAGACACGCTGTTTTTATTACAGATAAAAGCACCAATGGCATAAGAATTGACGGCGTGCAAGTACAGAAGAACAAGAAATACAAACTAGCAGATGGGCAGAAGATCACACTCCTGTCCTCACGTCAGGGTAATGTATTACTCGGTTACGTGGCGGAAGATCCACACGTTCGAGGCGCCCAGGAAGGAAGTAAACGTAACCAGACGGCGATTCTGGCCGATTCGCAGGATAAATCGCAGCAGGGACCGAACTTCCAGGAATACACACTAGGAGTCTTGTTCTCGGCTCCATTGGTGGGGAAAGATATTCACGGCAAATATCATCCAATAGCAGAGCTGGACGTCAAGCGAGAATACTCAATTTTACAAAAGAGTCTGATAGAAGCGTCCAAGTTTGCTAAGCGTCCAGCTGCAATAAGCGACGCAGCAGGGACTAATGGTCCTGGAACGTTGTCCAGGATATACCAATGCCCTCGACAGATCAGTGTGGTGGCCAAGTTCGCAAACACTGACACTTTTCGAGCGATGGTGACGCTGGGCTGTCGAGCGCTTCATTTCTCGGGACATGGCGATGAAAACCATCTTTATTTTGAAGACGGAATGGGTCTCGTGCATCCGATTCCGCATAAAGGACTTCAGGAATTATTTTCTGCAGGTGGAGGAGGGGAATCGACGCTGCGTCTTGTGTTCGTGTCGGCGTGTTCGTCTGCGCCACTGGCCTACGCGTTCGTAGCGTGTGGCATCCCTCATGTTATTGGAGTGCGTACAAACCAGAAAATAGAAGATTATGCGGCGATTGAGTTCACGCGCGCTTTTTACTTGGCACTTGCGACCGGTAAACCGATCGGAGCAAGCTTCACTATTGCCCAGCAATCTGTTGCAAAGTCCCCGAATATTCGGGGACCCATGGCTGTGGCGGAGAAGTTCATGCTGCTGCCTGAAGACGGCGATCACTCGGAGATTATCTTCCCTCTTGCAGCAGTCGAGTCGTCGAATACGATCAACTTGGAGCCTATGAAGAAGAAACGATACCCGAAGCTGTGGTTCGACGACTTACCGGCCATGTGTCAAGGCTTTTGCAACCGATCTGTTGAGGTGTACAAGATCTGCTTGGCGTTGATGATGGCGCAGTCTCGTATCACTCGGCTGGTTACGATCTGCGGCGAAGAAGGCATTGGCAAGACTGCGGTGGCTCATGCAGTGGCGAACTACGTAGGACCTCGCATTACTTCAGAGGGAGGAGTACGTATCTTCTCAGTCGCCAAGCTGGCCCAAGACGAGATGGATGAACATGTGGGGATGATGCGGCGTAATATCAATATCGCGAATGGAAGATGCCGCGTACTTACTCGGTTAGAGACGATGGTGTCGGATCATCTCAAGCAGCATAAAGCGCGGATCGAGTTTAATGGACAGCATATGCTTATGGTCATGGATGGCTGTGACTATCTGCTACGGAATGACACTAGACGTGACCGGTTCCGCGTCTTTTTGTCGGATATTTTGACGAACAACGCGTCGCTAAAGATTGTGCTGACTGCGCGGACTTCTATCTGTGCAGACGGCGCTGTCCGTGGACACGGTGAGCGGCTGTATACGCTGTCCAAGTTCGACATGAAGAGCGCGACGATGATGCTCGTGAGTCTCATGAGTCGACCGATTCGTGTTGAGGAATTGAAACACGCAAGTGCGTCCAACTCAACTGATAAATTGGAACTTATTGCGTCGCACCCGGCACTGCGAGCTACTAAGGGGATTCCAAAGCGCATTGCAGATCTTGCTGGCAGGTTGAACGAAACAACGTTGGATAAGATCCAGGTGGACGCAAGTGATGTAGGTCTCATGGAGTAATGAATATGATAGGAAGGCTAGTATAACCGTGAGAACCACTATTAGTGGTTCTCACGGTTGGAATGTTTTGCATGTTTCACCAGCCAATAGGATTCCTGTAATTTTTACTTGCAAATCTGCACTCACCCTGCAGACTGAGAGTCGGTATGGTGGTTACCCTGCAATGTTTGTTTTCTACCCATCTGCATGGGCGGGACGAGCCGAGCCAGAGCCCGGATTCTCGATTTGCTAGGGAGCTCGAAATCTTTGAGAGCCCGGCTCCTCTAATAGTTCGGCTCTGTTTTAAGTGTAGGAGCCCGACTCGGGTCTCCAAATAACGCTAATTGATTTGTCAACTGACAGTGAAGTTAGCCTAGTAAGTTTTCGCTCTGTTCTCCGATTCATGTTTTACAATGGACACGTTGTGTAGATCATTGACTTTCCCTAGTCGCTATGCGGTAGATAACGACCATTTTGGCGTGCGTCTCTCTGCTCACGAATAACAAACCGAATTACAAGCTACACGACTTCGCTGCAATCGCATGCATGTTACCGACACGCCGTAGTGATGGTGGCATCAGTACGTCGCCGCTCTTAGTCGTATAACTATTGATGGCAGCCATACATAATAAAATAAGTACCGCCAGATGGTGTTACTTTTATGTTTAGGGAGCTCCGCTAAGGGGGCTCCTTAACTTCTCCCAAAGTATGCCTCAAGGCGAAACACGCGATTACTGTCCGTGTCTGGGGAGAAAATACTCTTCCGATTCGCGCATTTCTTTTTGATAGTGCTTCTCGAAAAGATCTAAGTTCTCCTGATTCTTGAGTTTCAGTAAACCACCTTTGAGGCCAGTCAACCGGTCGCGAACAGCGGCAAACGAGTCTCCCCTTTCGGCCCATTCTTTTGCCCTTGCATCCCATTTGGCAAGTTGCGTTAATGTCATGGTTCTTTCTTCGTCGATTTTAGTATCTTCCCCGTCCTGTTCCTCTTCGTAGGAACGCAGGAGCCTCTTGTCGGTACTCGTGGAGAGCTCGTGGGATGAAAGCGCAGCGTCATTTGCACGCACCGTTGGCACATTAGAATGGTCAACAGCTGAAGTGGACGTGGCAACATCACAGCGATAAAAAAATATAGCTGTAGCTACGGGCAGGAAGTCGGAGACGCACATGAGTCGTGAATATGTAGCAACGAACAGGAAGTTGTAACAGCGTTCTTGAAAGCTGCTTGGATGCGGTGTTGCGACGAGTGTGGTATATCAGGAACTGAACACTAGGTTTCGAGCAGTTGCCGTTGTTTATTTTCTTGGTAAATAGAAGAATGAGCTCTTCGTGCTCTGGGGTGCGCTGCTTTTATTGGTGGTTACGTTTTACACGACGTTTGTAGCAACGTTTGTCCTGATTGGCGAAATAATCAATATTTGAACTGTACGGTTCGCTGGTCATATTGTCAAAGAGTCTGAGACAAAGACTCTTGCCAAGAGTGGCCTACCAGGTTCCCGCCAAACGTTTCACATGTGTGGGGCGCTATGCAGTACAGTATCCACTCCCCACGCCAGCCTGGCTCTGGCCCAGCCATGCTTGAGGGAGGATTTAAGGTAATCTCGTGAATCGTCTGGGTGTGGGAGTAAATGTGAGCAATTCTATTGGCAATACTGCAGCAGTATCCTGTAGTATCGCTCTGTCATCATCTCTAAATGTTTTCCCAATCTGGAAGACAAACGGTCGATTTGCATATAAAGTTTACGGGTACGTCGTCCGCTAATAATTGAAGGAGACTTTGGTTCAAACGGCATCCCTTAAAGCAACCTTAATACAACAAGATGATCTAAGTTAAGGGTGCCCCAAGCCAGTTAAGGGTGCCCAAAATAGGTAAACAGACATTGCTGACCAAAACGTTTTGGGTATAATTCGAGCTTTGTATCCAAATCAAACTCGGTTTAATGACACACTAAAACGAGGTCATGGCTACATGCCAAGTACCACAGAAGACGAGTACGTGACTGTATTAGCCACTTCAAAGTATTGAATCACTACCAGTGATGCAGTACCGGGCACTTGTCATGTAGTGATTTACTACATGATAGGCAGGTCTCGTTAATTTTTATATTCCAGGATACGCATACTTCCTCTGTCCGGAAATATAGGGCCAGGTCGCACTTAAGTACGTCCGGAAATATATGGCCACCTGATATACTTACAAAACCTATCTGTTCGATTAGGTGTGTGTAGACGAGACGAAAAATCGTACTTAAGTCAAAAATAATCGTACCTATGGAGGAAGTGGTGAGTTCATGCAGTTGTTTTTCACCTTTGCGCCGCTGATTTGATAATGATTGGGCGTCTACGATAAAAAGACGGTTACAAGGTTTTGGATCACCAATCAGCTATTGTACTCCGCAAAATTCATGACACCAACTTTTGTAACGGTCACATTAAGTGACACCATTAAGCCAAAATGTGTCGTATTTGGACAAGTTTACCCTTAAAAGAAAGAGGAAACCCTCCTTTATCCAGTACACCCCCAACTGTTTCGTTATCTGGCGTATGGCTAATGTAAATGGAGCTCGACTACTTGTAATTACCCGGAGGAAAAGAAACAATGATTGTGAGCATCATGGGCTTCTCGAGTATTCAGGAAATACTAGAGCAGTAGGACGAAAAGTGCACGAGCAATCTTGTTACTTAGTGTCTTGGCTATCTACCTACGGTGGCTGCACGCGCTAAGCCATTTTACAGCAAGCGGAAGATAACCACCAGTAAGGCAAATTTTGTCTTTTAATTCTAAGCTAACGGTTAATATCATTTACCTGTAATAATAAAATTTCGGGAGTGCGCTGAATTGAATAAGCGATAGTGATAGATAGTCAAGTCACCTCTAGGAGCATATATGAGGATACTGAGATGCCAGCTGTTGGTTCAAATGTCTCGACTTGACGAATTGTGTTGTCAGTACGCCTTTCCTGCGAAAACCACATGAAACTCGATATTGTCCAATAATACCCCTCCATTTCTGCATAAAGAGGCCAGACCAGTCCACGAGCATTTTTAGGCTTCCGAATTACTTTTTTGGACAGCTTGTAGTGCTAAAACGGCTGCGAATTAGCTAATTCTGGCCTCATTATCATAATCAGTGCGCGCGAAACACCTTTATATCTAAATATCGATATAGATTTTCGTAGTGCAACGCCCTTCTATGACTTGCCAAAATTTGGTGACTCGACTTCTGCGGGGTACAATAGCGCTAATTTAATTTTTTGATCTTAATTTTGAATTTTTGACTTGAAGTGGCCCTATATTTCCGGACAGAGGAAGTACAAAACAGCAAAATGGCTTACTTTCCGCTCGGTAAAAAGCTTATTTTTTCTTATTTTGTTGTAGTCGCCTAGATCAATCGTTATTTACGCTTCAAAAGCATCACCAAGTCTTGGTACTGTTTGCAGTGAAGTATACCTTCAAGGGAGAAGTCGGTGAGAGATGTTCTGTTCTTGTTTCGTTCCCAACCAAGGATGGAGAAATCGGACTCCACTGTTGCAGTATTGGGAAACGCACTGGCAACACCAGCGCAAAATAATGTCAAGGCAGGATACGTAGCAGCTATGGCACTCCATGAGTCTGTGAAACCCCGTTCGTTATCCACGTTCTGTTGTAGTATATCGCGTGTTGATTCATTTTTCTGAGCATCACATATCAACTTGTTGAATTCTGACCCAATCAGCTCGACGTGCTCTTCATCCTTGTAGTCCTTGATGATTCTTTCGTTTTATTTATTAAGCATCACCACAAACTTTTGCATTCCCATTGTGACCTGTTGCTGCGGTAGTACGAGTGCTACTGCACTGTAAGGCACGCTGTATCCAGCTATAGGCTGGTTACACTCGTCACGCTCGGATACAATGTCGAAGATACCAGCCGCAACTTCGACAAAAACTCTGGCTGTACTTCTAGAGATCTATTCCAAATCAGTGGCGTCGAGTATTGACATTGGTTTACAGACCCACACGCTCGAAAAATGATCGATGCATGTCGTCACTCGTGAGGTTGCAGTACTGCTTCCATCGCAGAGGATGCTGACCTTCAAGGCGGGACTTGTATAGTGGTATGTTAAATTTCATGAAGATCTTGTGACGATCAGTTGGTTTACGAAGCATGTCAGGCTTCTCTTCGCGTCCGAATCGAGTGCAGAACTGACAAATAACACTGGCAACTTTGCTGCTTCCTGCAGCCCGCGGTGATATCTTGAGACCATTTTTCAGCTCATGACGGACGTTAAATTCTGGAGGGTCGGACTTTTTGGTCTTTCGTGGCATTCTGACAGCGCGTGTGTGCTAACAGGAGATTCACGAGTGCGCAAGTGCGAAGTTGGTTGAAGCATCTATATTTACTGTTGGTTTCAAACGAATCTAAACTGCATATTATAATATTATTTTGATGTTTTTTGCAATAATTTGACAAAATGTATAAAATAATGAGGCCTGATGATAGGTAGCCTGTAATAACAGTTGGAACACAGGAGACTTCATAAAGCATGCGAAGCAAGTTCAAAAGCAAAAATGCTAGCTAGGAGGGTGAAGGTTTCGGACACCTCGTCACGGGTGACTTACAAGAAGGTTGTGCTATTATGTGATCAGTTCTCACTACCTAATAAACCTTCGTTAAACTAGGTATTCTCACCTTATTACTGTACAAATAATACGTTCTAGCACTTTTCAGGCAATGACATCGCAGCCCACTCCTGCTGATCTCACTGAGGGCACATCTTTTGCGCCAATTCTAACATACTACAGTGGATACTTCAATATACGCGTCCAAACATACTTGACAGCACAAAAAGTCACCTTACCACCCGCTACATTCTGGTTACGCAATGGTCAACGCATCAAGAGTTTTGACTGAGGACGATCCGCTACTTGGTCGCGCTGTTGTGGGTATGTGACTCGACTCGAATCAGAACAGCACATCGACGTAGCGGCGACGACTTCATGAATCGTTCTGGATTCTGCAAGAAATGCTCTGACATTTAAAAAAATTGTGTGTAGACTGATAGTTTTTTTTGCCTCAACGGGCAGATACGTCGATGATTTGGCGAGTATGGTTCATTGTGAGCTTGGAACAATTTGACGCAGATACTAAATCGGCAGATAAAACCATGCGCAAAGGGAAACTGCCTATGCTGTACGTAAATAGTAAACTGACTAAGCTCTACTTGAATCGTTTATCTTACTTTCGGACTCGAGGAGGTATAACAAAGTAGGTCGACTGTGATTATTAAATACAGTACGGCAAGTAACTACAAAAACTAAGTAAGACAAATAGAAGACCACCTTTCACCAGAGCTTGTGTAGACACTGCTGAGAAGGATGAAAGCTCGGTCAATTGCTCAGAAATACCGGAAATAGCATCAAAAAGCTGCGTATTGTATGACGTACTCCAATATCCGATGGATATGGGGCGTTTGAGCAAACTTTTGAGCGCGGCCGGCAGACGCCAGCCAGAATAAGACGGCCAAGACCTTCAGTGGACTGGGGCGCGGTCAGTTCATTCTAAAATACCCAGTTATAAAAACTTTTTGAGGTGACACGAATGTTGACCTAGGTTACGTTTCGCTTTTCGAGAAAAAATTCCGTAATCCAGCACTAGTGTACTGGATTATGAAATTCAGTGGACCATCTTACACTTTTCGGAGTTGCTCACTGAAGTCACTGACCCTAGACGGATCTTGAGTGAAAATAGGCCCCGCCGTGCTGCCCTAATCTTAATAGTTGACACCTTTTGGATATTGCATGGATGTAAAGCTCGTCTATGCCCCTTTTAAGGAGCTTTCCGAAGACCCACGCCAGCTGAATGTTGATTGGAATAAGATTATATCAGTTCTGGCATAATTCTATTCCCTTCTCAGCCTTAATTTGACCTCTGGATCAGCTAATTCCATGTTAATTATGGGTTGGCTCAGCGTGCCCGGTTTTAGGGGCTAACTTAAGATGGGATTGGCTAATCCTGCCTGACTAAGAAGGTAACAAAGGTGTTTGGCTACCCGTCATTCCGTCATTAACCGTGAATTGGCCCTTGATTGCTGCTCCGGGGACGTAGGGGTGATCTCACAATCTTAAGCATAATATGCACTAAATAGGGGATAAGTCGCCTTTTTATGAATCTACTACTTCCGCCTGAATTAACAGTCCATCCGCCAAAATAGGTGGAAGGTCATAGAGATACAGCAATCGACAGCGCTGGATACATATTGTTGGATAATTGATCATTTTCCAGTCATAGCAATCTTAGCGGCGGGTACGTTTAACTCCGTAACGCTGCAAATAAAATTACTCTAGCGATGGTAGGTCTGATCTATTTCAAAGAAATATTACAAACTGCTATGCCGAGATTTGCAGGCTGCTATTCATTGCAATATTGATGCCGTTCCGACTCGAATGATGGTTTCTTACCGAAACGAGGGGCCTAATGTACTTGTGCAAGGTGTGACATGATCCCCTGCGACCTGCAATGACAGAGTACGCGGAGGACGCGTCAGGGGATTGACGCCACGCCGGACCCCAACAGAGTGACAATCGACCTGACCGGGGAGTGACATTGAAGTCGGCCAGCAGTTCGGGACGGTTGGTGGCGAGTGGCAGACGTGCGCAACGCCCTTCGGCTAGAAGCGCCAACCAGCGACCCGAAAAGGCGCAAAACGTGAGGGATCAAGGGGAGAAAAGATCGTGCGAGGAGATGGATGACCTCGAGCGGAGTATGCGGAGGACAAGGATAAGGAGGAAAGACGACGTCAAAGAGAAGAGTGTACGGCCGAGGGGCCCCAGAATCAGTCATTTGGGTAGCCTTCGTAGGAGAGCTCTGGACGGCCTGTTCTGGCCGCTCAACTCTCAGGTGCGTCTAGCCAGAGGAAGGCAAGGTTAAGCAGCTAATCTTTTACGCGTGGGGCTCAGCGGTTCTGCGGGGCCGGCCTCCCCAACACTGACAAGAAAGAGACTTACAGAGAGGGTAGAAGGTTGCGAACAGGGCACATTGCCTACTGCGGCAGTAGGCTGGAGTGTCTAGTGCGTTCGAAGAGCGGGGGACAGCGGCTTGCGACCGTGAATTAGTTTACGGAAATTGAACACCAACCGGATCCCCCCTTAGCTCTGAAAAAAATTTCAGATAATTTTTTGATGATAGAGTACCAGGTCGCGTTACGAATTAGCACAATACCCCAAAATCTGGCAAGGGTGATCATAATGTGGCAAGTGCTAATTGGATAGTACCAGGGTCTGACAATTTCCCGATCTTACAATGTAAATTTAATTTACACTGCAAGATCCTGGTATATTCAGTGTTGGCAATCAACGAACTGTAGCAACGAAATTTCGTGGAAAGCGTTTATACGAATGATGCTCCCGCAACGTTAGATGTTTTAAACAATACGAAGTACAGCAACGTTATGTGTTTACAGCAACGTTTGCTAATCCAAAAGGATTCGCTTCCAATGTCGCAGTGTGGTTTCCCGTCACTTGCGTTCGAAATCTATTCGCAACAGTGTTAAATTACGCATCCTGTGTGAGTATCACCTGCCAACATGAGGCGTTTCAACTTTTAAATGAGAGCGGCAATCAAACAATAAAATGAAACCGTCTGTCCAAATCCGGACTTCTGATTGGATGATTGCAATCACTTACAGCAGTACATTATTGAGACAAACCTGCCAAAAAAATCGATAAGTAGAACATTCTAGAAAATGCAAAAATACTGTTTCGATTTACGTGGAAAAAATCGAAGATGTACCACGCTTGTCTGACACGAGATGCTTGGTCTAGAACGATTTAGGTTCGACCGCTACCACCTGAATCGGACCTACCCATTGCGCCAATTACTTTTGGCCGCCAAAACGCTGGTAGAGACGGGACCATACCGCAAAGTCACCCTTGTCAAAGATTCATTGCATTCCTCGCTTAGTAGCCATCGCCCTTTTTCCTTCTTGTTGACCACTTCCTTGTGAAATTGATGCAAATGCTGACGAAGTTTGTCCATTGACGCCTCCACTTTCTCCATGTCTATCGTGAGCACGTCCACCCCTCGTTCCTTCGGCACTACTGTCGAATCCAGTGCACTAGCACTTGGGAGCCCCAAAAACAACTATACCTGCGCCTTGTTCGCCAGCAACTCCACTGGCGAATGGTTGAGGTTGGCCTGCACAATGAACAGCAAGTACGCCACCTCTTCCAGATCCAGCCGATACTCCAGAAGTAACGCACGTACGACTTAGATGATGTCCTTGCTGACACGTTCGACAGTGCCAGTGATCTAGGTCAAATACACTGGTGTAAATTCTTGCTATACATTGAGCTTCTGAACCAGGAATTCTAGCGTTTCGTCCCGAAAGTTAGATCCTTGTTCTGAGACGAGGATCTTCAGCGCGCCAAACCACTTGTACCAGTCCAGCAAAGCATTTGCCGACATCATAACAGACGGCGTAACGCATGCGAACAGCTCGCAATAGTGGGTGAGCGAATCGTTAGGTACCAAAACGTACTTGTTGCCGCAGAAGCTCTCTCTTGGCGCGATATAACCCCGATATAGGCTTCGTTTCTCCTCGTCGCTGTATTTGTAGGTCCCCATGGACGTTGAATTAGACACCCGCCCTTGATGGGCTTGCACAAAAGACACTTCTTGATGAAGACGTTCACTTTGCTGGCAAGCAACTGGATGCACACACGTTCGGCCAGTACAGAGTGCATTATGTACTCCCCGCGATGGCCTTGACTCCCGCAATGAGCTACAATTATCAATCGCGCAATGAATTCTCGTGCCACCGCCGGCACCCAGGGCTTGTCATCCACCAGAATAATATCTTAATATCCAACTTCCTGCTTCTCTGGGAGCTTTGACTGGTCCTACTGCACTCGTTGAATCTCTTCAACTGTCGATCACACGATCGCTTCAGCTTCTAGCGGCCTTATCGGAGACACTTCTTGATTGCGACGCGTGCGAACAATACGCAATACACACCGCTTCATTTGTCGACACCCATCTAGAGACAATGTCTGCCCAAATATTCACCTCGCCCGCATTGTGTTTAATTGTGTAGTTGAGACCCCCCAGTCTCATCGCCCATCTCTGCAATTTGTTTTTGTACGCGGCATTTGAGTTCGACATGCGGAGCGAAGATGTTGACCAGATAATCATGGTCACAGAAAATTTTAAAACCTCGTAGTCGCTGCAATATGTACTTCAAGTCTACACACGCGGTGATTTGGGGGAACGATTCCTTCTCCGCTATTGACCGGTTCTGCTGCGATCCTGTGAATATTACAAACGAGAGCTCGTGCTGTTGCTCACATCATGATCCCACGTCTTGACTTGGGTAAGGACAGTACTGTATCCCCCAAATAATGCGTCCGTGAACAATCACAATTCAGCTTTCACAGACGGGTGAGCAAGCGGGACCGACTCGCAAATCAAAGCTCGTAGTGTTTTTAACGCTAATTGGTCGCCACCTGACCGTTCAATAGCCTGGTGGCGAGCGCTACGAGTGCGTCGCTCAACCAACTTCAGCAGATCGTCCAATTTAGTTGTGAGGGGGGGGGCTGCGATATGGACGAAGTCAGGAAGGGAGTCACGAATCTAGCCAACAGGACACAAGAAATGCTGTTGCCTATCTATAGTCTCCGGCGGTGGGAGCGGCGCTAATCCATGGAGTCGCGCAAGATCATGGCGTATTCTTTCTCCTTAAATGACCTTTTCGCACCACATTACTTCCACTGAGAACAATTCACCCTACTTCGCGCTCAACTTGAGCATAAAGCGCACTAAAGCGCGCTTCCAGCTCAAAAAAATAAATTCACGAAGCGACACCAAAAATAATGGAATGTCCATGGCAAACACCAAAATGTCGTCAATCCAGATCAGGACGTGGGGATAGAACAACGGAGAGAATACCTTCTGCATCTGAATATGGAGGTGCAGAGTTAAATCCAGTTCTCCTTGCACAACACGGTCAGGAGTTAATACGGCATCGTCGGTCATGAATGACAGTAGTTCCCTCGGCTGGGGATGGGGCGGACGCAGTCAGAAACCGCGCATGAAGTCAATGCGCACAAAAGCTTGGGCTCCTGTCACAGCTTCCGTCTCTACCGCCAAGTTCGACATTACACCTGCAATTGGCACCGTCGTGTTGTTTACGGGGCGGTAGTCATTGGTGACCCGGTACTCGTTCTGGGTACCCGACTTGCGGAATGGGATACTTGCGCTCGCCCATTTTGACTGGTTGTTGACCCGCACATAGCCATACGCCACTAGCTGCTTCGTGTAATCTTGCAGAGCGTTAGCCTGAAGTGGAGGATAATTTCTTGGCTTGCAGTGGTACGGGACAGCGTCCTCCTGCAGTGTAATGCCCAGCGGTCCCACACGAGCAGGAGGGTAAGGACCAATCTCTAGACGCCATACAGCTCGGAACTCAAATACCAGATCTCTTAGCTGACCAAAGTACTCTTGAGGGAGCCCGTTGCCCAATGCCTTTTGCACTAGCCCTTCTAGTGCTTAGTCAACCGCACCCATGTCGGTCGGCGTCACCGATGGAAGCGGGAAACTCGTCATCCTAACCTGCAAGAACGCCGGACTCTGCGAGACTGGAGAGCCGGCTCTGTACATCAATGCCAAGTGATTGGAGGGGATCAGTTCCAAGAAGTACCTCATCGTCATCACTCGTGAGCACCGAACACGTCAGCTCCCGCACATTGTCCGGTCCAGCCACAGTGACTACATTGAGATCCAGTAATTTGGTCACAGCGCAGGGTACGCCAACAGCCACAGTCGCCAGAATGGGTTCCTCTGCTTGCAACACCTTCAGCTTCGGATCAATAGCTTTCAACTGGACAAGTAGATGGATTGACACGACAATTCGATCTGTGTCCGTCGCATATAGGATTAGTATGCATCTTGTATTCAGACGTGTCCGCTGCATATTAGTGTGTCCGTCGCCGTATACTAGTTCGTATTCGCGGACTGCCCATAGTGGGGGCTGCATATAAGAGGTAGAAGGAGGTGTTATGACTTCTAACTCAATGAATCTCACTTTCAAATTTCCATTCATCGACTCGCATCGACTACAAACCTCGTTTGCATCGTCCACTACTCTCAATTGGTTATGAGCCCAAGCTACGCTGATAGTATCGACAAGCTAAAAAATTACTTCCACTGGGAGTTCAACATGCGGATGAAGCTCGCCCGGAAGGTCTGCTCCCGAAGACCATCAAGGCCGAGTTCGATCAAGTGAGTGACCGCTCGACGGTTGCATGGTAGACCAACAATTTGAAAGTGTTTGGTGTGATCGTAATTTGGCAATCTACAACATTGCAGCGTGGTAGTTTATGTTAAGTAAACAAATCCGCAATGTAGTAGATTGCCAGGTTCAACAGACCGCTGTGATTGGTTAAAATCCTAATTCGAGGTCATTAGCAAAAATTATCACGAAATCGAGGTCAGTAGTGATAAATATCCTTGTAAACGCAAGCGAATCGAGAAACCCTGCCGATGTGTTAAGCGAAAAACATAACAAGTGTTGTTTCCAGCCTCAGCCTGTGTACCCAACAGCTCATGTAGCATGTAACTACTGCCCCGTAGCTACGCCTATTTGAGTGCAACATGCATGGTCTTTCGAGCTTGATACGGTTGTAGGCCACTTAATTCGAGGCCAACGAAACTTAAAGCAGCAAAAAACGAATTTGTCATTTTTATTGTTGATCGAAACGACGCCAAAGCTTACTGTAGACGTATAACACCCCGCATGAGCGGTAGTTTCAACCCTCAGTGCTAAATAATGAACACCATTCAATTGAAATTCAACGCTACGCTCTCCGTACTGCGTAAAATAAAAAAATAAGTTGTGGTGTCCTCGAATTTGGGATCAGAAATATGATTCCACAGCTGAAGCCACACCTTTGTGGTGGTGGAATGTCGAAACCAGCCAGCGCCGATGCTTACAGGACCAGTCGAACTCGTAGCCGCCATCCTGAGCAGTTTAGAGTAGCTAAGTAGTCATTCTCGAATTTACTTTGGCAACACCCACCTCGCCACATCCGTATCACGAGATCAAGATCTCGCGCAATCGGACCGATAATGAAGTACTTAACTTTTCCCACTCACCAAGTCGAAGATGCTTTGGATATGCGGCTTCTTTTCCGATTTGCAATTGCATGAGACCAGTAAGCACCTTTAGATTTTCAGAGATGACCAACCATTCTAAAGGCACAAAGGTGTTGTTTTCACTTCCTGATTTGGGCCAACGAGCAACAACGGACAAGCGAAGCCTCCTGAAGTCAGCGGTTAAGCTGCCCTCCCCTTTCCTAAAATGGGGAGCCCCCCCATCTTGAGGCCAATGTAAAAAAAGGGTGGGAGGATTCTCCTTCACCGCGCGCGCTTGCGGGAGGCCACGCGGCGCGAACCAAAGGGTTGCCCGGTGGGGGTGGCGGCGTAAGGACATCCCCCCAGACCCCAGGTACATGTGTAGTCCCTACTTTTCTTGTGTCGAAACCAAGCCCCAGTCCCGTTCGCTGAGCGCGAACCTCGGACCCGCGAAGAGAACTTCTCGGAGGTCGTGATGACCCCGTTGAGATCCAATGCCGGTTTGTATTTTTAAGGAGTAGGCGTGTCCATGCAATTCTTCGTCCATTTGTGCAGTCAAGGTTCTGCTAATTCCGCATGTACCCAACCAAGGTCGACAAGAAGAGCGTGCAATGTTTATGAAGGCCAAGATCCGAGCATGCGGTATAACTAACCCCGGACTTGGTCAGCGGACACACGAGATCTCCCTGAAGTGCCTCCCGTGAAGCCCGAAGTATCGAGCGGGCAGAGCGAGATTGCGAGTAAGAATAAGATAAGGAACAAGTCATGGTAGAAGGAAGGATCATCATCAGAGGTCGTCGTATAAGACATAGTGTAAATAATAGGCTTAGTTAGGAATAACACCCAATCGACAGATAGCACCATCTGTAGGGTTGGTGAGCTTGGAGAATCATTCTTTGAGCATCGGAGACCAGCTCTTCGGCGTCGCCAACAGATGCCCAGGTAAAACATCAGCCAGGGAGCAAGACATTTCGGACCTCAGAAAACGAGTCGGCTATAAACAACATGAAACCACGTTTTCGCGTGCTCAGAATCGACGAGGTAGCGGCTCCATACTGCACAGATACGTTTCGCATAGCCAAGTTGTCGTCAGCGTTGGAAGACATGCCGTAGCCTCCTACAACAGGTCTTTTAGGCAGGGTTCTACCTTTCGAGGAGGGTCTCCATTTTGCAGGGCTGGAACAACATCTATAGCTGGATCAAGTCCCTTCTATGCCTATCTTTTCCCCAGGCACCCCCGAAATCTATGTTAATGTACTAAAAATACCGGTACTCTAGTCGTCCTATAATATCACCTTTATACTGTAAACACCTTTACGTATGGACAGCCCTCAACGGATTAATTTCACGGTACTGCGTAACTTCTTTTTTGTTATCTCGCTCAACATTCGGCTTACATTTTGTTGTAAGCTGATTGTTGACCCAATGATGAACAGTCTATGATGTAGGCGCTTTCGATCTTATTACCATGGATGCAGGCGAAACATTCGCATAACAACTGCTCTGTCGCTAATACGATTTTTTCATTCGCGTGGCGAAGCCGATCGTATTAGTCCCCGTCACCTGAGTATAGGAGGCCACAAGCTACAATAACAATAATTAGTATCGGAGTGGAGAAGTCGACCTTGTGTACGGTGATCAGATCGCGGCTAGCTTCGGGTCGGGCTAAGTGTTCAATTTTGGTGGTACACGCGCAAGGTGAACAGATAATGACTATCCGCAATGCTGATAGTGACCTAGCTTGCGGTGAAAGGGTTCGCCTTAAAATTGTGGCAGTTTAGATGGTAAACAGCGTGCAGCTGCTGTGGCTACCGTGCAGGCGCAAGGGATGCATTAAAGCGCCGAAGGCATTCAGTAAATGCCACTAAATGGATGAATATACACGTCGTTCCGACAGATAGAATGGTAGGATAGTGATCAGGTTAGGGGTATTCTATTTTCCGTCAATCATATATCTTAAATTGCCTCTTTTCGTCCAATGAAATCACGTTTGTGTAGGTCTCCTTTTCCGACAGCTTCCGACAAATATTTGTCGAAAGCCAAGCCAAAATATGTATATCCCAATACGATTCTCCAGTATAAAAAGAATTTTGATATATTCTTGCCATTCCGACAACTAGGCATCCTAAAATAGACGATAAAATAGGCCTTAGTTACATAGCAGAAGTAGATGCATACGTCAAGGTTACTTCTATTCAACAATATGGTGGTTAATTCCGGCGACTTAGAATGGCTCCCTCAATAACCCATTTAGCAGCCCAAGGATGCAACCTGTCTTCGTTCAAACTCGTTGTAGGATACATGCGTCAATATAAACGTACTGCATTATTCGAAGCTTTAATTAAATATTTTGCATGCTACACACTGCGATCCGAAAGGCCTGGGAGTGACACAGTCTTGTTTCCAGGTCCAACACCTCCCCGTAATCAACCACGAGCA
Organism: Phytophthora tentaculata; assembly: GCA_033557915.1. Lineage (NCBI taxonomy): Eukaryota > Oomycota > Peronosporomycetes > Peronosporales > Peronosporaceae > Phytophthora > Phytophthora tentaculata. Next base: position 2,405,731 of record JAUCEA010000009.1, read on the forward strand.
GCAGCAGACGACTACATTGATCAACGAGATGGGTTTGACCAACGGGCGAGACCAGTGCGGACAATAAGCCTGCGCCGGGGTTTTACTTGTCCTCGATGACCTCCTCCACCCCGACCTCTTGCTCCGAATGCTCCACGGTCTTGGTCGCCGCCTCAACTGTCTCGGTCTCCCCCGACGCCATAATCACCATCCGTCTACGACGGTCTTCGGAACCATGGTCTCCTTGTCTTCCACGGCCGTCTCGTCCGCGACTGCCACCTCCAGCTCCACCGTGGCCATCGCGTCGAACATCTCGACCAGCCTCGATCTCCTGCAAGGTCACCACCTCCGCCATAGCCACGATCGTCACCACCACACCCATCGTACAGGTAACATCCACCAGAATAACCCATCATAATAATTATCGCGAAACTCCACACACAAGTTCAGTTCACGACGCCACCTTGAGATCGCTAACGGACCCACCACCTTCTTACCCGCTCCATCTTCTGCCACGGAGCACCAGCACGAAAGAACCCCGGAATGAACCCTAGCACGTCGCATCCGTTCGAAGCCAACGTCGACAAATCCGCGTTCGACGCGCTCACCAGGCTACATTCAGCGTGTGCACGCACGTCGACCTGCACGTTGACCTGCACGCCGTCGAAAACCAACACTCTCATGGACATGTCCATGTCACGCCCGTGATCTCCCACGGATCAGTACTCCGACCACACCGTGTTGAGTAAAGCGCCGAGCACGCCCAAGTCGACCATCGACACCAGCGCCGCCTCGTCCTCCTGGTTCCCCACCACCGCCAACACGGTGCCGCCATAGCTGCCGCCTCCGCCGCAACTCCACCCTTGGCTCGCACGCCACCCGCACGACCCCCTGCCTCTCACCACACGCGCTCGCCACCCTCACGCCGCATCTCCACACTCGCTCGCCGCCCCGTCACCGTTGCCCGCTCCAGCGCAGTCCCAGTCTCCTTTTTTACTTAAGTGGTGTCTTTTTACATAAATGCTATGTAGCCTACTACAATATTTACAATGTACAAATTTAAATATTTGCTTATAGAAATACAGTCGACTGATGTACCACAATTGATGTACCGGGCGGAGGTCGGAAATTTTATGTTATGGCGTTGTCTACACTGATAGTAGCGGGTTATCAGCTTGAAAACTTTAGGTCTCACTCACCACAGGTACATATAGCTGAACCCATCGTAATACTTTGCCCAAGGCTTTCTTCGTCGTGATTTTGAGTTACAACGCCACTTTGCGTGAGAAAAAGAAAGCTGTAAACCCATTGAATATTGAGTGTATAATTGTAACAGTCGCGTTTATTGTTATAATACACACTACAATGTTTGTAGTATGGATAATATTAATAAAAACATGGCTCTTCCAATTTGAAATTTCAGAGTTTCTTCGTACTTTTTAATTAATGACGGAACCCATTTATACTCTAATGACGTTTCAACAATGTCTTTTTTTGTTACCAGCTCACATCATTTCAAGATCTATGTGCCGCCACGAGGCAGCGGTAGAACACCGTTCCACGCGCCGCGGTCTGAAGTAAACAATTGCAAAATGCTACGTGAAGAAAAAAAAACTGGTACATGTATTCCCAGCTAAGTCGAAGACGACCCACTCGGATGACTGGACGCGTCTCTTTCCGGTCCCACGCTAGATTGTCATTGACCTAGAACTCGGCAGCAGACTGCAGCAGCATGTGGAGCTTTTACATAGATCTTCGAGATTTTAATATATGTCATGTTGCTGCTCCATACTGGGAGCAAAGGCAAATATTATATGTCCTCTTGTTAAAGGTACTACTATTAATACCTCCGTACAGAAAATAACGCACATTGTCAAAAACTTTTCTCGAGAATGCCACCTCGTTCCTTTCCGGTGTATAAGATGTGCAAAGGTTCGTCGCTCTACGAAGCCTGAACATGAATATGCTATTGGCACTGGTAAGGAAGGTATGTTCAGCGAAAAGATACTGAAGCAAGTTGTTTCATGCAATTCACATGAGCAACTCACATGAAGAAAAGAATTGCTGCAGCATGCAGCCTAGGCGTACATGTTCCGCCAAATCAGCTCAGGCTACGCTGTACTCTCTGGTTTGTGCGATGCTGGCGGCGTCTCGAGGTCGTATACAGCGTAGCAAGCTCACTTAAGAGGTAGAGTAGACAAACATCGTTGAGGAAATCATCCTTGGCATGGATGGCAGTCAGCCAGCTTGCAAGCCGTCCACGGGTTCGATTTTGGCCAGGCGCATCTTCGATAAGCTAACGTGCTTCAGTGAACTAGCAACCACCCCCTTCATCAGTACAGGCCCCCTCCCTCAAATATGATTTACCCATAAGCACAACCTAAGAACAACAACCCTTCTTCCACACAGCACACAAGCGCGACGGACGCACCTTAGGTCAGTAGACCATCCCCTCTCTCTTCACTTCAAAGCACGCTTTGCATCCTGTTCTGTGACTTGAAATGCTGCTTTCTTGCTTTATTCGTCGAGATTCCGGAATTGCGCTGGAGGGAGGGAATCTCAGGCGGGAAAAAAAAATGATCAATCCTATTCAAACGATTAGTACTATTTAGACAGGTTATCCAATTTGACCGATATTGTGGACAGACAGACACACATAGTGCGTTACGAAAATGCAGTAAAACTCAAAGTGGTGTTGATCAGGGACTCTGGCGATGAAGGACTACGATCAGTGTCAATAATATATGCCCGGTGTTGTAACTTCACACTTCCGGTCGATTCATCAAGGAAATGAACAACTTTTTCCATTCCATGTTTTATCTTTCCTTTCGCAGTCTCGATTTCAAATGTAGTAGCCTTTCCCCGGTATCAATAACAAAACACTATGCGTTTTGCACCCAAATAAGCGCGATGGCAGAGTAGTAGTGGTTGCAGCTCACTTGCGGCATGGACTGTTGAACCGACAACTCAGGTCGCAGCAGGTTTCGAAACTATCCATCTGGTTCGGACGGCAACACTTGGTGAGGTTCTCGTTTACGACATCGCCACATCGGCAGTTAAAAGTTTCTCGCATCGACTGCGCGTCAGTGGAGGTGGAAAAAGCGACCACGGCGGCTACGAGGAAGATGGACGAAGTCAGGAATTTCATGGTTCCGGTACTGCCGCTTGACTTTGAGAGGTCCAATGTTCTGTGCCTGGCAAATTGGATACTGCTTGTCGCTCGCTTTAGAGAACTGAGTTTTGCCATGGCACTGCTATTGGTAGCTCATTCTGCATGACTACGGTCGACGTACAGTACGCATCTCTTTTTACTATCCATACGACCGATCGCAGTACAGTGCACTTTGTAATGAAAAAAAGACCCACCGCTATTGGTTTTATTCCTACCTAACTACACAACGCCAAGCAATTTTTTTGCTATATCGTCCGCTGCAAAATAAAATAGAAATGCTCAATAAAGTAGAATTATGGCACAATGCTGCGGTATGTGATACCCGCGCCGTTGACTGTAACTGCGACCAAGCAGGATTATAACTGCACTATGGCGACACGCTCTGATCTACGGTATTTACCTCAACATAACCCGCAATTGCTCAGGATCATTATCGGAATTTGGACTTTAATTCAATTACTTTAAAAGGGGAACCAACCTCACTCTTTGATTCAATTCGCGGCATCTCTATCAGGCACGTACTAGTACCTGTGTAGAATGTAGGGCGTGCAGAATATGTATTTTATTACGGCAAATATGTGCTACGGTCGCTTCTATCATCTGTTTTATATACTAATCGCGGCGTGATATAACGAGGCACGACAGTAGCCGCTTCTGCAGTGAGATGGGGAATATATAACGCATACTTTGCTTGCGTTCACAGAGAAGATTAGTAACTTATCACTCCCACAAGTAATCGGAGGGTGCGTTATGCAGTATGTATCATGTATAGTTCTCTAAACAACGGAAAGATGTGTTACCGGTATGCATCATACATATTTTCTAATGATGTCTCAAGACGCATTTCACTTTTTTTTTCATTTAGACCGACGCGAGATGCATACTCTAGTCGTATAACGCATCTTCGGGTTGAACGATGGTTTACCTTTTGTATACATAAAAAAGATAGGCGATACTTGTTTACGCCACCGAACCGGACAAATTCTGACAGACTGTTATTAAAAGCGCTTAAAACATATGCATCGCTACTGACCTCGATTTCGTGATAATTTATCGCTACTGACCTCGAATTCGGATTTCAACCAATCAAAGTGGCCTGTTGAACCTGGCAATCCACCACATTGCGGATTTATTTATTAAACATAAACTACCACGCTGCAATGTTATATATTGCCATATTACAACAGTCGATTCTACCATATTGCACTTTCCTGCTCCACCATAATCAAGTTTGAAGTCTACCATCACGGCATAACCAAATATCAGGTATTTGTGGCTCTACAATCTGTAGCTCATGTTGTTGTGCGCACTGAATTCGAATCGGCACCGAACACTATAATTGACAACGCACATCCGCCTTAGCTTAATAAAGCAATTTGGTAGACTACGTCAAGTCCAATATGGTAGTCCTACCTGATATTTGGTTATGCCGTGATGGTAGACTTCAAACTTGATTATGGTGGAGCAGGAAAGTGCAATATGGTAGAATCGACTGTTGTAATATGGCAATATATAACATTGCAGCGTGGTAGTTTATGTTTAATAAATAAATCCGCAATGTGGTGGATTGCCAGGTTCAACAGGCCACTTTGATTGGTTGAAATCCGAATTCGAGGTCAGTAGCGATAAATTATCACGAAATCGAGGTCAGTAGCGATGCATATGTTTTAAGCGCTTTTAATAACAGTCTGTCAGAATTTGTCCGGTTCGGTGGCGTAAACAAGTATCGCCTATCTTTTTTATGTATACAAAAGGTAAACCATCGTTCAACCCGAAGATGCGTTATACGACTAGAGTATGCATCTCGCGTCGGTCTAAATGAAAAAAAAAGTGAAATGCGTCTTGAGACATCATTAGAAAATATGTATGATGCATACCGGTAACACATCTTTCCGTTGTTTAGAGAACTATACATGATACATACTGCATAACGCACCCTCCGATTACTTGTGGGAGTGATAAGTTACTAATCTTCTCTGTGAACGCAAGCAAAGTATGCGTTATATATTCCCCATCTCACTGCAGAAGCGGCTACTGTCGTGCCTCGTTATATCACGCCGCGATTAGTATATAAAACAGATGATAGAAGCGACCGTAGCACATATTTGCCGTAATAAAATACATATTCTGCACGCCCTACATTCTACACAGGTACTAGTACGTGCCTGATAGAGATGCCGCGAATTGAATCAAAGAGTGAGGTTGGTTCCCCTTTTAAAGTAATTGAATTAAAGTCCAAATTCCGATAATGATCCTGAGCAATTGCGGGTTATGTTGAGGTAAATACCGTAGATCAGAGCGTGTCGCCATAGTGCAGTTATAATCCTGCTTGGTCGCAGTTACAGTCAACGGCGCGGGTATCACATACCGCAGCATTGTGCCATAATTCTACTTTATTGAGCATTTCTATTTTATTTTGCAGCGGACGATATAGCAAAAAAATTGCTTGGCGTTGTGTAGTTAGGTAGGAATAAAACCAATAGCGGTGGGTCTTTTTTTCATTACAAAGTGCACTGTACTGCGATCGGTCGTATGGATAGTAAAAAGAGATGCGTACTGTACGTCGACCGTAGTCATGCAGAATGAGCTACCAATAGCAGTGCCATGGCAAAACTCAGTTCTCTAAAGCGAGCGACAAGCAGTATCCAATTTGCCAGGCACAGAACATTGGACCTCTCAAAGTCAAGCGGCAGTACCGGAACCATGAAATTCCTGACTTCGTCCATCTTCCTCGTAGCCGCCGTGGTCGCTTTTTCCACCTCCACTGACGCGCAGTCGATGCGAGAAACTTTTAACTGCCGATGTGGCGATGTCGTAAACGAGAACCTCACCAAGTGTTGCCGTCCGAACCAGATGGATAGTTTCGAAACCTGCTGCGACCTGAGTTGTCGGTTCAACAGTCCATGCCGCAAGTGAGCTGCAACCACTACTACTCTGCCATCGCGCTTATTTGGGTGCAAAACGCATAGTGTTTTGTTATTGATACCGGGGAAAGGCTACTACATTTGAAATCGAGACTGCGAAAGGAAAGATAAAACATGGAATGGAAAAAGTTGTTCATTTCCTTGATGAATCGACCGGAAGTGTGAAGTTACAACACCGGGCATATATTATTGACACTGATCGTAGTCCTTCATCGCCAGAGTCCCTGATCAACACCACTTTGAGTTTTACTGCATTTTCGTAACGCACTATGTGTGTCTGTCTGTCCACAATATCGGTCAAATTGGATAACCTGTCTAAATAGTACTAATCGTTTGAATAGGATTGATCATTTTTTTTTCCCGCCTGAGATTCCCTCCCTCCAGCGCAATTCCGGAATCTCGACGAATAAAGCAAGAAAGCAGCATTTCAAGTCACAGAACAGGATGCAAAGCGTGCTTTGAAGTGAAGAGAGAGGGGATGGTCTACTGACCTAAGGTGCGTCCGTCGCGCTTGTGTGCTGTGTGGAAGAAGGGTTGTTGTTCTTAGGTTGTGCTTATGGGTAAATCATATTTGAGGGAGGGGGCCTGTACTGATGAAGGGGGTGGTTGCTAGTTCACTGAAGCACGTTAGCTTATCGAAGATGCGCCTGGCCAAAATCGAACCCGTGGACGGCTTGCAAGCTGGCTGACTGCCATCCATGCCAAGGATGATTTCCTCAACGATGTTTGTCTACTCTACCTCTTAAGTGAGCTTGCTACGCTGTATACGACCTCGAGACGCCGCCAGCATCGCACAAACCAGAGAGTACAGCGTAGCCTGAGCTGATTTGGCGGAACATGTACGCCTAGGCTGCATGCTGCAGCAATTCTTTTCTTCATGTGAGTTGCTCATGTGAATTGCATGAAACAACTTGCTTCAGTATCTTTTCGCTGAACATACCTTCCTTACCAGTGCCAATAGCATATTCATGTTCAGGCTTCGTAGAGCGACGAACCTTTGCACATCTTATACACCGGAAAGGAACGAGGTGGCATTCTCGAGAAAAGTTTTTGACAATGTGCGTTATTTTCTGTACGGAGGTATTAATAGTAGTACCTTTAACAAGAGGACATATAATATTTGCCTTTGCTCCCAGTATGGAGCAGCAACATGACATATATTAAAATCTCGAAGATCTATGTAAAAGCTCCACATGCTGCTGCAGTCTGCTGCCGAGTTCTAGGTCAATGACAATCTAGCGTGGGACCGGAAAGAGACGCGTCCAGTCATCCGAGTGGGTCGTCTTCGACTTAGCTGGGAATACATGTACCAGTTTTTTTTTCTTCACGTAGCATTTTGCAATTGTTTACTTCAGACCGCGGCGCGTGGAACGGTGTTCTACCGCTGCCTCGTGGCGGCACATAGATCTTGAAATGATGTGAGCTGGTAACAAAAAAAGACATTGTTGAAACGTCATTAGAGTATAAATGGGTTCCGTCATTAATTAAAAAGTACGAAGAAACTCTGAAATTTCAAATTGGAAGAGCCATGTTTTTATTAATATTATCCATACTACAAACATTGTAGTGTGTATTATAACAATAAACGCGACTGTTACAATTATACACTCAATATTCAATGGGTTTACAGCTTTCTTTTTCTCACGCAAAGTGGCGTTGTAACTCAAAATCACGACGAAGAAAGCCTTGGGCAAAGTATTACGATGGGTTCAGCTATATGTACCTGTGGTGAGTGAGACCTAAAGTTTTCAAGCTGATAACCCGCTACTATCAGTGTAGACAACGCCATATAGTGGCATTTACTGGATGCCTTCGGCGCTTTAATGCATCCCTTGCGCCTGCACGGTAGCCGCAGCAGCTGCACGCTGTTTACCATCTAAACTGCCACAATTTTAAGGCGAACCCTTTCACCGCAAGCTAGGTCACTATCAACATTGCGGGTAGTAGCATTTGCCACGTGCAATATAGACTCAATAAGCTCCCGATACTTGGTCATATCGTGGTTTGGGGCATGATTATCATGAGGATTCAGGTCCCAGCCGAGCACCATTTGGGTTTTGATATGGGGTGGTACTTTCTTAACCAAACCGCTCAAGCAGTCGCGAAATACACTGAGACTTATTGATCACCAATTCCCCCTTACTTCAATCGTAATTGTAATTCACTTCCATACCAAGCACAAACTTCACTTTCCTGAAAGCCATGACCTTAAATACGACACGAGGCCCTGGCGCACAGCTTCGACTTGTATTTCGCGTTTGGCACCGACAAGTAAATCGTCCACGTAAAAAACGAAAAAAAAAATTGGGACTGCACCACCATCGCCACCTCCGTCGTGTCGAACAGTTAAGCAGGAATCCGCGAGACACTGTAAAATCCCAGCTAAGCGAAGACAGCTCGGATAGTTCTGAATCATACAGCTGCTGCCTGCAGTTGACACACCATACCAGTAGGCGCTCGCACTCCCTCCGGTGGTGTCATGATCACATCTTCGTGAGGATCTCCGTTCTGAAAAGCGGTTTCAATGTCGAACTGGTTGATAATCAGTTGGTGTTGACAGAGAAACACACGGATGGTGGTCATGCTTGCTATAGGTGACTACGTGTGAGTTTAGTTAATACCCTGTGTCTGTAAGTATAGAATTGCTGTGTATCTTACCTCATTTCCCATTCTCGTACGTATGTCAGAGCGAAACCCATTTTCTGCCGATCGCCTTGACACCTCGCGGTCGCATCAGATGGTCCCATGTGTGGTGCTGGATATGACACCTAATCTCTCAACGAATGGCTTCCCTCTACTTCACTGCCTCGGCTGACTCTTGATAATTTGACAATAACTCCGAATTTTGTCAAATGGGCGAAACGGGGTGTCGCAATGCGCTACATTTGGTCCAGTATCCCAACGAGTCGGTCTTTTGAAAATCTGCGATTTGCACAAGTTCCGTACCACAGTAATGTAGAGAGTGGAATCACAGGAGGTAAAAACCAAACCAAGCTCTCAGGACTGCCACAACTTTTCTCTCAGAAGGGATACCAGATGTACTTTACAACAGGAACAACGCTAGATTTCGATGCCTGGGACCAGGGTTGCTCGAAATGAAGTTGTATTTTAATTGAGGCCCATCGCCCGAGCCAATCAATAATTTGTTTAATTGCAACTATTCTGCAAACAACATACCATAGTACTACGTAGTAAAGTATAGTGACCATTCTTGCCAGACCAGTAATTGCAAATATTCTGCAAACAACATACTATAGCAAAGTACAGTGACTATTCTGCCGAACCTGTACTGAAGAAACAGCGCTTCGTGCCACCTCTGCTGCATAAGAAACAATGATGCTTCGAGCGTTGTTGTATGTATTATTTGGCTGTTCAAGTGAAGAGTGGTTCCAAACATACTGTCAGTTTGACACTGTACAGAAGTTTGCTGTACGGGTTAACAACAGTGTCTGTAGAAAATGCAACTACTAATTACATGTTAATACGCAACGAGAACTACCACTACGTGCTAAAAATGATACACCACGTAGTTTTATGAAGACCTATGGCGATTTCTTAAAATGATCTTCATAAAAACTAAATGAAATCGCCATAGGTCTTCATAAGACAGCTTTGGGAAGACGATGTGGTCAGTGGTCTGGTGGTTGACGCGGGTTGCTTGGATTGGTGCAGCACGGAACATTCATATATGAAAATGCCGGGGTCAGTGGTACTTGCTCAACATCGATACAAAAAGAACGATTTGGAAACTTCACCTCTACACTCTTTTCAAGTCGTAAGCTGACCAGTGTAGCGCCCACTGGCAGAAACGGTAAAAATTGAACATCCTCGTAGCCACGCAACTTCACAAAAAACCACTCCAGGTGGTGTAAAATGTAGCATTTCGTCGTAATTCAGTCGTGGCGTCGCGGTGATAGTGTCAGAAGCGCAAACCATGAACCCAGCTACAAATCCGATACTTCCATTGGCTTGTTTCAAAACTCTTGACGCATTCTTAGTGCATTGGACAGGTGTGCCAAACGCAAACTCAAGACATATCAGCATATTTCCGGTTTTATCATCACAGATTGAATGCAAACTTCTTCTTCGAGTCAGATCCAACTGTTGCTTTCGACAAGAAAGCTTCGCCATAAATGTGTGTAGTGTTATACCATGCGTCTGGCAGTATGACCGTAGTGACCGAGCATTAAACTGCGAACGTAGAGCATTAGAAGTGACAATAATCGGTCAGTACGACGGGCTTTCCGTATTGCGAGTGCTCCAGCTTGTGTCATTGGCAACCTCATTCACTCTGTCAACATCGGGCTGATTGTAATTCCCTGTCCGCCATCTGGTGAGAATGTCTCGCCACTCCGGATCGGCACGATGTCGCATATTTTCATCCAGCATAACAACATTTGTTATCTGTTGGTACGCTTGTATACCTCGCGAGCGAAAAAAATAATTTCCACGTTGGCTTCAAGGTTGTCTACCCAAGCAAGGTGGGTTCTGGACATATGCTGGAACCCCAGCAACAGGTAATTGCTGCATCCAATCTCCAACAAAGAGTACATCAACTCCGCCAAATAGATGTTCAGGTTCGTTTCGAATAAATCGAAGAGAGTTATCGATCACTCCAATTACTTTCACTTCAGTAGTTGAGATTTCGTCCACATGTAGCTTAAGTTTCGCAATTTTTTTTCTCTCTGCTCAATGCTTAATTGTTGCGTTTTCGAGAATCCACACAGCCGCCAACCAAAAAACTTATGGATTGTTTCCCCATTGGCAGACTGAGCGGCAACACCCTGATACGAGACGGTTCTAATAGACTTCGAACTGTTCCAAGAGTCCCCATTGGCAGACTGAGCGGCAACACCCTGATACGAGACGGTTCTAATAGACTTCGAACTGTTCCAAGAGGACGCAAGAGCTTGCAACGCTTGAATAACTTGACTCTTACCAGAACCAGGAAATCCACCAAGGAACGAAACTAAAGGTTCTCGTGGTGTTTCATTTTCGTCAAGTGTCAATCTTTCAAGAAGTCGTTTTCCAACAATCACAAACATCTTGTGCTGCTTTCGATTAAGGTGAAAATATTGCGAGACCGCCTGCAATGTAGCGCGTTGATTCAGCAAACTCGGTTGTATTTCTGCATTGTCTTGTGGTTCCAATTTTTGAGACTTTAACAGCGTTTTCCACTTCAACTCGTGTCTGCATCTCCGGTATTGCACAAGAAACACCCCGATCACTATCGCATAATATGGTTGTGGTCACATGTTCCGCAGATTCAAAACCTCTAGGCAGCGCTTTTACGAGCTCATCGCTCGCGATATTACACTCTAGAACATCCTCCATATTGGAAGTATCTATTTCACTATATCAGGATTCATCCGAGGCATAATCGGTTGATACATCCTCATTGGATGTGTCAGTCGCCACACACTGTTCATATTGAAGTAGGTCTTCATCCTCCCTTGCGTTGGCCACATCGCGTGCAACGTAATAATCCTCGTTTAAATCAGCATAAGAATGATCCGACGCAGCAGCAGAAGTACTCCACCAAGCATTAATTGTTACTATTACATTCTCATCGGACGCTGGAAAATCATTTGGAGCTCGGAACGGCATTATACAATGTCATGATTCGTTTGCAATAGCGTAGTTGCACTTGACCGTCTGTCTCATTTCGGTGAATATCGGGAACCTCGAGCTGAATACCGTCACTACCGCACCCGTCAAGCGACGCTGCAAGGAATGAGAATGATATTGCAGGTGGTTATGGTTAAAAGCCAATCCTGTCTTGTTCTTCCCCTTCTTCCTGCATCTTCTAAAGTCCATCAAGCAAACGTTATTCATCTCACTTGGTCGATAGCAATAGTCGGTGAGCATGTTTACAGGTTTGTATGCTCGGTGCTGCACTTCTTCCAAAGTCACGTAAGTTTGTTCACCATTGAAGAGCACTTTCACAATCGAATCTAAATGGAGTGGGACGAATTCGTGGGATGAAAAGAACGGAGTATCTCGCAACAAGTATAAGGCCACCAAAGGTGCTGCTACTTCGTGGCCATTAGAAAGTGTGCAGCACATAGACTGGATTCGTTTTCGTCCAGCCGCCTGTGCATTCTCAAGATCTTGAAAATTCGCCGTCGCTTTATCATATGCGTGTAAATGAAGCGCTGCTGGTTACTCGACTGTTTTCTGTTGTTTCACGCAATACTTCATCATATAATAGCTTTTATGAGGACCTTCACAGGTAATACAGTATGAAACAGTAATAATTCCGATCAGTTTATCAGTCAACTATGCACTTGATCAAACCTAAACGATACCTTCACCAGCTCCAAGAAATCTTACACCATGATTGCACTTGATAGTGCTGCTGATTACGGGGACGAAACAGTTGGCGTACTTGTTGCCAATATCCCGTTTTACCTTAATGCAGCCAGTTGATGTTCATCGCGTCCTTCTGCAGCACTTTTTTCGGAAAGGACATCCGACACACCTTACCGGTTAGTGTGCGTTTAGTTCGTTTGAAGCATGATCGAGAGTGATACCAATAATGGCTTTGAAATGAAAGAAAAGACCGCGTAGCTACAATACTCTCCATAGTAGTCTGCTCTTCAACAAGCGGGAATGGTTTAGCTAGCAGTACGTGCGCAAACCGTAGTTTCAGACGCCAAATCGGTTGAAGAAGTCAAGGTTTTGCTGAAACGACCTAAGCGCTGGGTAATGATCTCATTTCCGCCAAATTCACGTCTGGATGATGTACATCGAGATGTTGGAAGAGGCCCTTCTTGTCGTTTTGACGGACTGCTGCAACCAGCGACTATGCTAACACTGCTGACGTGGCTATATCTTATAGTGGAGAGGAACCAAATGATGCCTTGAAGAACGTTGGCGAACTGTCAGAGCAGAACATTGGTACTCTATCTCATGAAAATGTCAAGAGAATGTTTCAGGGCTGTACCGATATACTGTCGAGTAATTGTCTGGCAGAAAGCGTTTGCTGTGTATGCGATGAATTGAGTCAATTGCGGGCAATAGTATTGAGAAAAATCACAGTGTCCACGACTGATTGAAGCGGTGAAGCAATGTCTGAAACGCCCGAAAGATATTCTGGGAAAGTTGAAAAGTACTATTGTGCATCCGACTTATCCCAGCAACTTAAGCGGCTGCTACTTTTGCGTAGTGAATTAAAGGAAGAAGATGGTGAGCTCGTGTTACAGTTTTGTCGACCATGATGGCTTTCATTGATGAACAAACGTCTCAAAAATGCCCCACAGGGTGCCATTGCGAATGGCTTGTACATTGGATAGTTACCTGATAAATTCTCAGACACGACCGTGACGGAAAACGCGATGCTTAATTTGGCACAGCCCATAAAATATTTGGCGGTTGTCCGAGGTGGCAGGCAGACATGCAAGCCTAAGATCACATGCTTACATATTTCGCGCAAATCCTGAGTGTCCTGCACAACTACTATTTCGTCGCCTGATTTCAAAAGGTATTATTCGAGTTGTGTTGATTGGCTCGATGACGTTCTGTCAGAAAGCTCGGGTGATGAAAAAATCTGAAGTGCAAAGCGATCGTCTACGGAAGCAATTAAGTTGGTACCAGAAGAACAACCCCAAATTTAACGCTTTGAAATCAGTGGACACAAGCTTTGATGGAGTTCGAACTAGTGTGGTAATTGATTGAGCTGCTGAAAGTAGTAAGGGCCCAGCGACGGAAGGTACAGATGCTGCTATAATTGCAGAAATGCTTGGTTCTGCAACGCAACGATTCAATGGTCCACTTCCTGCACATGAAAGCGTTCTGGGAGAAGAAGATGAAACTTGTGAGCAGCAATCGGTCGGTATAGTGACTGATTTCGGGCATGAGCATGGCGTGGAAGGTGCTCTTCGGATATTGCGTGGTGAAAATGTGTTCGTTCTAGTTCTATCGTCTCAGATTTCGATAAGGAGAATTGGAGTTTGGCATTTTGCAAACTTTTCCCGTATGGTCGGGGTGGATTGGAAGAGAGATGAAATTTTTCTATTGGATTACTCGAGTATATTAGACATTGTCTTCGCCTATCTACGCGATGTCATTCACAACACCATAGGTTTTTGCTGACTGCGTTTGACGTCATAGCACGGAATAATGCTCTAAATACCGTGTACCTTCGTGCTAAACTTGTCCCACATAGTGTTTTGAATGCAGCTGGCGTGACACGCGATGAATTGAAGGCACATTTAGAATATTCGAGCTCACAAATCGCGTCACGTGGGACAATTGATCCTGGAGCAACGACGCTTGTGGGTCACAGAAAGTAAGCGAGATGTTCTCTTCCATTTCAACGGGCTTGCGTGCTCACCGGGGATCTAACGAAGAACGCATCGCTGCTCGAGCGAATCTGCCGTCAATGCCTCTTGCATTCGGGCAGCCTGCAATATTCTTCACAATATCGCCCAGTAGCAGTACATTGTACCGTATTGCTAACATGGCTGGTGTGATTAGTGACGAACTGCTGGGTGCAATGGATGCAGATGTAGCACAACATCTAAATTTTACCAGAGCTCGACTATGTATGTTTACTACAAAGCTTGGCGGGAAACTATACTATTTTTTATATGCCCTAATGTCTGGGGACACACATCTTCAGTTCATTATAGTATTTTTTCTATTCAAAACTAATAGCTGCTTATAAAGCACCAAGTGCCACGCGCTCGTCGCTTCAGTCAGGCTGTCAGCTACAACAGTACCCTTGTCACGCGCTCATCGTGTTCGAGCAGGCTGCCATCTTGCCAACGCTGCCCACCGCCAAACCGTGATGTGCCGCGCGCTCATCGTGTTCGCGCAGGCTGTCATCTTACTCCAGATCTGTCGCCACCAAGCGTGATGTACCGCGTGCTCGCCCTCTTTTAGCAGGCTGTCACTTGCTCTACCTCTGCCCACTGATAATGGACCCGGCCGTTGCTTGGTCAGAATCACGGCGAAGACTGTACACGTAAATTGGAAGGGATGCAGCCTTCCAACTACCGCGTCCGTAGACTGTCGTTGTAAGATTCCACTTCATACAGAAAATGTTGCGGCATGTTAGGCGATGCCGAGCACAGTAGCGGGACGTCGAGACAATCAAGCGTGCCCGTCTCATTTGGCTAAGTTCTTCTTGGACAACGATTTTGGCGGCCACGTCAAAAAGAAAGTCATTAAGAAAATTAATTGAAGTGCTTGAAAAGGTGGACAGGAAGAAAGCTTTGTGTCCAAAACATTGCCTTGAATTACTTGTACCTTGTGCAATAGAATGAAACGCGGAGTGTGGGAGCGTATACACTCCATGCCTCTAAGAGCTACGTCCTTACGCATCTCGATTCCCAAACACAACTGAGTCTTGGTGTGAAGAGCAAATTGGGTGGCTACATTCCCCAGCCCTGCACCGACGTCAAGAAAGACATCATCGCACTCCACCTGCCCAATGATCTCAATTATTCTTGACACCGATGCAGGCAGTAGCTCTCCAGCGTTCTCATCTCTTCTTCCGGACTGCTGCCGTATCTCAGCAGCTGTGACTCCGCTGAAGATGTCGCGGACCGCTCGTTCAGCCTCGTAGGCTGAAAACAAATGGGATTTAGCAGCACCGGAGTGCGACGCAGTGGGGAAGAAGCACGGCGGAAAACGAGCGAAATCCTTGCCATAGATTCGTTTTAGCGCACGAAGTCTCATCTCGAGCTGCTTGGGGGGCCGGTGATCGGTCAGCATTCGAGGTACATCCTTCCAGACAACTCACAGGCCTTGGCTTTCGCATTCGAGGGCAATACCCTCGAGTTTCTTGTCTTATTTATCGGAGAAGGTGGTTCTCATTGACCGTATTAATTCATATCGTCCACTAAAGCAAGATGTGTTATGCTGCATAACTTATGCAGGGAGGGCCTAACGACGACCCCGATCCTTATCGGTGGCAGCCAAGCAAGTCTTATCGGAGTAGTATGACAGTTGCTACAGAGTGAAGATTTGTCGCCGTACAGGAGCGAAATGCAACATCTGCGACTCACATTAACTCGCGCAATTTACATATATTAATTAATATGTATCTCACTTTAACTCGCGCGAGTTAATATGAATCTCGCCTCGACTCACTTTAACTTGCGCGAGTTTATATTAATGCTGTCTTAACTCGCGCAAGCTAACGTATATGTTCCCAAATCAACTCACGCAAATGAAGCTACTGAAAGGTAGGTTTGACGCAGGCGTAAACCGATAACGCGTGCATACCCAGTGTAGACTACTGCGACGTTGAACTGGATCGCAAGTCATTCGTTTCGACGAAGATAGGCTAACACTTAAGCTCTTAACGATTCCGAACATACACGTGGGAAGCAAGTTCTGAAAAGTATCATGGGTCCAGCCCGTCGCTGGGCCCGCCCACTACTCGCGGGGACCCTGCCCTGTTTTGCTACCTCTTCGACCGCTCACTCCCGCCTTCATCCTTCATCCAGGTAGTTGTCGGACAACTTGTCCACCGTACAATTAATACTTGTCTACCTAAATACAAAAACGAAGCAGGGCTTGTATTAACCTCTGTTCGACTGTTCGTCTGTTCGTCTGTTCGTCTGTCCGTCAATAGTTAGTGTTAATAAATTAATGCTATTAATAACACTCGCGTTCTATTGGCTGCCGAGCACAGCGAAAGCGGCCCTGATGTGACAAAAAGCTGCTGTGGGGAGCTTAGTGAAGCGGCCGAAATCGGTTCACATGGCACCACGACTTACCAAGTTGGTAAGACCAACTAATCATGCGAGTAGCGAGCCCGTGGCGAGCGCAACGAAAGCATAAGCCACGCAGAACAATAATTAAACATGCAATACAATACGCCTTTGTCGCTAAGGCTTGGTTAGTACTAAACATAAAATGCGGACAGCTCAATGTGGATTAATTTCTGGGCGTATTTAGTGTGTCCTACTTGGTTTGTACTCATAGAAATTTCAAATGAGTGACCTTACAAATCATGATTTTGAATCGATGATTCGATGTATACCACCCCACGCAGGTAAAATCAGCAGTATTTATCAGATCTAGCAGGAAAGACTGACAACTGGCTACGTACTGTACTTCGACCTTTTTACTATTACTGTACTAAAGACCACATCATTGTACTTCCACCTTTATATATACTACCGTACGAATAACCAACAAAGTCGTGCTACGCACGAAGAAGCTCTGAAATTTCGAGCATGACATCGAAACTGTAGCTTGCGCTCATGAACACGTAGTGCGATTTGCCGCTGAGCTGAATACAGTTCGAACATTTTCAGTGAGGTGCTGTGCTTGATATCCGGACACGTAATTTTGCTTTTGCAGAGTATTATTGCAAATCAATAGCTCAAAGGGCTTCGCAAGCTTCGTAAATAACCTCCTCCTTTCGTTAGAGTTATTTGCATACAACTCGCCCTAACAATATCCTCGTGGTCGTATTGGTTGGCTGCAGGTCTTCGACATCGCATATTTATGAAAAAAAACGGCAGTGGAATAACTGTGACTCGACCAATATTTCAATGGGGCCCTTCGCACTGAGTCCTGGATCCCTGGGTTATCCCAGAAAAAGAGGAGGGTCAGACCTTCTTGTTTTACTGGGAAAATTATCTCTACTTCACGAGCAGAAAAGAGACCATTTGTCCAGGGTTTCAGGGATCCAGGACTCAGTGCGAAGGGCCCCAATTGGTATATATAAATATATTTTAGTACTTTAAAGATGGCAGCTTTATATCTTGCTCATCCATTCCTCGCCTTGATATGCCTCCAGGTTGTCCCTGTTGTTGAGTATTATTGTTGGCCATACTGAGTCGAAGTGCAGTGGCACCAGCAGTGGGTAAATAAATATATAAATTGGGAGCGATTTCTTTTTGCAATCGTCACAAAAGGTATTATATATTTTTAACCCTAAGCGATTTTTTTCTGCAATCGTCACAAAAGGTATTATATATTTTCAACCTAAGATTGCCCCACTTGACCACGAAAAGGGTTAAAACTGTAAACCCGAGAACAAAACTGACATCTCCACGAAAAGAAAGAAACAAATGGAAACCTACATTTGTTTCTTTCTTTTCGTGGAGATGTCAGTTTTGTTTCTTTCTTTTCGTGGAGATGTCAGTTTTGTTCTCGGGTTTACAGTTTTAACCCTTTTCGTGGTCAAGTAAAGAAACAAATGGAAACCTACATTTGTTTCTTTCTTTTCGTGGAGATGTCAGTTTTGTTAGAAGACAGGTAAGCGGATTTCTTGTCCATTCTAGACCCGGGTGGTCCCATGAGTAAGCTGCCGCGTGGAATCTACATGAGCAAGCACATGTATTAGCGTTTACTAATGAATAACACCTTGCCAGTCCACACCCTGCCAAACTTTACGGACTAAAGTACTTCAAAGGAAACGGAAGTAAACGGTATGGACAATCCTGGCTGAAATCAGGACTCTAGCGCATGGCTTTGGGGCTAAAGTAAGTTTTAGAGTGGAATTCCGGAATACCGAAAATTGAGGGATGGGCAGTCCCCAACGCATTAATTCCAAGCATAACCTGGGCAAACATTCATACAATATTCAAGGACTGGCACAGTATGTCAGTACAGTACATTAGTGCAGTGCATCAGTACAATGCATCAGTACAGTGCATCAGTACACAGTAAGTCGTTCCAGTATCGATGCATGAACAAAATTAAATGTCGTACGCTTTTTTTGTCGACTAAGGAAAACCCGGCATCGGCAATGCCGAAGAAGCAAGAACAACAATCGTTTTAGGTAGGCTTGTTGCCCTAGTGATCTAGTGATGAAGTCCCGGTTGCGTTGCAGAAATACAGATGTTGAGAGCACGAACAGACGGAGTACGAAATTAAAATATATTTATAGTAAGTATCGTGTAATTTTCTGACCATGAGCGTGTTCGGGATCACGCATTTGCCGATGGGCGCTAGCGGCTGGATTTGGAGACTCAAGACACGAGGGCAGGATTTCCAGCAAATACATGTGTAGAACCGAGCAAGCGTAGATCTGCTCTGGAGAGTGGTTTGCACGTGACGCGGACGAGGTTAACGGGAGCGATACGTCAGAAGCGGTTACGGGCAGTGTGGACAGCAATAAAGTGTTGAGCAAAGCTACGCGCACGGTGGCATATACAGCTAGCCCCCGGCAGGACCACTTAGCACGGTCATTGTATCCTCGGAACGGACCAAACTCGGTGAGAACGATGGAAGCAACTCGTCAATCGGGTTTCAGTCAGAACCTTACAGCATTCAGTACCTAACATCTCCTAGCAAGCATAGGGTTTCAGGCAGAACCTAGTACCTAGTAGCTCCGAGCAAGCACAGGATTTCCACTCACTTCGATATCGAGGAATGGTGTTGTAAGTTCACTTTATAGTACAAAAAGTGTGCACAGTACAAAAGCTAGAGAAGATGCTTGGTCTGGAGGACAGTGATTTAAACTTTTTAAAAGTAAACGCTTGTCGAATAATGCGTCCTAAACGAGTCCTAAAATGTCCGATTTGTCCTAAAATTAGACTTGTTTTCAATATGAGATTTTCCAAGTACGATATTACCTGTCTCCGGGCCCCTAAACCACCGCTACCCGGGGAGGCTCGCTGCGCTCGCTACCGACAGAACCATTAGCCCGCAGCGGCGTGCCAGCTTGCGAGAAAAAATCGTACTTAACGTCGTTTTTAGGACAAATAGGACATTTCAGGATTCGTTTAGGACATTATTTTCTTCCAAGTAAACGTACATGTATTTAACAATACATGTAGGTTTTTGATCCGTTGCTAACAGGAGAAAAGCGTGAAAAGGCCAACCTTTTCACGCTTGTTTTGTATTAAGTAAGTCACTGCTAGCAGTGCTAACCTCATTGCTTCCAGTGGGCAGGCCATCAGCGACAAGAACAACTACCCTGATTTCAAATCAAGTCATCTGTATGCGATAATTGGGTAGTTACTCATGCTTGGAAGTTGTGTGTACCTCGATCAACTTCGAAGAATTGTTTTTAAAAAGAATTCTTCGAGCCCGCAATGTCTGTAAGAACCCACCTTATTAAACAAATTCGTACGATGTTTAAAATTTTACTGGATCGGGTCTTTATAAACGAAAGCAGTATTACACATCTTCGTAGTGTTTGATACAAGCTGAGACGGACGGTGCCAGCTCCAATTGCCATATACATGAGTGGTAAATGGCATTGGGTCGTTGAAAACGACGTCTCCGACAAGAATTTGGGAAACGCGGAGCTGGCGGTAAGGACAAGCCCCACGTTGACGTATGCGGCGCTGCTGCTGTGCGCAGCGCTGAGCGTAGTTAGCCGTCAAAACCGCTAATATCATTTCATGACATAGTATGGACGAGACGTAGGACATAAGATCCAACTGTAGTCACTCGTCACCAGGGTTTGACAGTAAATATTATCGGTAGTAGAAATGAAGTAATATTACTGGCAAATCATATTATTATGCTATAGTAACTAGTAGGCTCACTCTAGGCAACTTTTACGCAGCAATAGTAGATAGTAGAATGGCTACTATTACTACTATCTGATTACTAGAAGTAAAACTCAAATGTGCCTGGCGTTTGTGTCGCTTAGGTCAACGAAGGGCTCCAAAGATAGAACCCCGTGCTATGTAACTTGAAAACGATCCTCGGTTGCTCGTGGATCCCACACGAAGAGGAAATGCAGGATAGCGGTTCGTCGCACAGGACCGGTCCGTCCAAGAGACACCAACCTATCGCCGAACGAGAACAGACAACAAGCGAACAGAGATGCAAGTGCTGATGAAGCATAACTATTCGTCGCATGGAGCTGGAAGACAAGAGCAGGCCACCTCAGTGAGCAACATCACGCTATTCATCGTGTTATTGTTCAATAGTACTATCAAAGCACTATATTACTACCACTATATTATCCTCGTTCGCTGCAGCAAAGCTAATATTATGATAAAAGGAGTAGTATTTTACTATAGTAAAGTCGGAAGAAAAGTATATTACTATCAATCTCTGCTCGTCACTCAGTGGACGCCTACAAAAACTAAAGAAATCAACCAACATTGATGCAGCAGATATGACAAGTAAGAAAAAATAAAACGCGTGAGGCGCGAAAATCGTCTCGATAAACTACCCTACCCTAACTGTATGCTATGTATCCATCTAAATCGTACATCTTGAAGTTTGTAATCAATATGCTGATCATCACTCTTGACGCCGAGGGTCGTCATATATCTGATTTTGGGCCAAGGGGTCTCCAACGCTCACTTTTGAAAACTGCCGCGTGAGTGACAAGTCCAAATAAATACTCAAGGTTGATCAAGGTCGTCATCATCTCTGAGTCTCATTTGCTCAAGTGTGCGGATATTATTTTATTGTTACGATGTTTCTCTGTATCTTAGTACTATGGTTCGCCCGGCTCACTCGACCGTGTACTGGCGTGTGCGCTGCATTCAAGACACCCAGAGCGAGGACGAGAATACACCACCCAACACGCAGCAAGACGACACTACGCACGCGTGGACAGGAAACGTGAAGCTGACGCCCTCCGAGACCGACAGCTCCACGGATTCTGCGACCTCACCCTGGTTCCCTCCGCAGCAAGGAGATCACTCTTCGTCAGAGGTGGCCAAGCCAGCCGCCCCGGACCCACCTGTGGCCACCGCCGGGGCAACGCCACCGCCTACTCGGAACCCACGCAGTCCGACGACGTCGTCGCCGATTCTGCTTGAGACACCTCCAGCCAGTCTTCCACGTACGCGTCCACGTCCGGAGCTCCGAGAGCGTCATCGCTCACGCCGAGACCGCCGGGTCTCCGCCGAGCCATACCACCGGCGCCGAGACCATCGCCAGCTGGCTGATTCGCCGACAGTGAACCCGGCGGGGCTTATGCGAGCGAGCCCCACAACTGAGCCGCGTTCTCAGCCTCGTGTTCCTCGTCCTCGAAGCTGGTTCCTGTCTGCTCATTGGCGCTTCGGATTGCACATCTGCAGGCAATGTACAACCCTACCGGGGTCATGTTTCCGTCAGTTCCCCACTTCGGATGGCGCGACTGCTCTTCTCCATGCCGAGTGAGGACCTGTCGGAACTCACTGATGCAGCTATACTGCAACGTGTGGTGCTGTCCGTACGAGGGCAAGTGTGAAAATGGCTTGGCAGAGTCGGCCAAGATTCGCTTGGCAAGAAACGCACACTCACGTGAGTTGTCCGTGGTGGCTACGGAAGACATAGAGACCGGCGAGGTCTTGGGGCAGTACTTGGGGGAGATCGAGCACGTGAGCGCTTCTCACGCAACCGGCCGCGCAATGAAGGCTATCGTTTGGCCAACACGCAGCGGCCGGAGAGGCCAAGCCACCCGATTCATGTCGTCATCAATGCGCAGCACCTGGCGGGCTCATGCGCTCCGTCAACCATTCGTGCGCACCGGTGGCCACGTTCCACAAAGTCGCAAATGGGCGCCGCACAACCGTAGTGGTTGCTACTACGCAAGTTGTACACGAAGGAGAAGAAATCACCGTCGATTACGGCGATGATCTATGGTTTGTATGTCACTGTGGCCATGAGCGTTGCCGCCACCGATACATCCAAGACCATCGTGACCCGTAGTCAGGCAGAGGTAGCAAGTGCATGCAGAGATGGGATGCATGGGTAAGCTTGCAGATTGTGGTATGCATACGTAAATCAATTCGTTTTGACATTTTTTTTGTGGTTGAAGTTGAAGGTGTGGTATGCTAGTACTGGGCTTGCTGTGGACAACCACGCAAAACAGGTTCGCGCCAAACCGAGGCCGAACCGAGGACCTGTTCGGTATACAAACGCTACGTGTCTGCCTTGCCCGTGTAATTTAGGCGCGAACCCGTCAATTTGTTGGCGTGCTGTGGTAACCATCATCAAGTCATTTGCCGGTGAAAAGCGCCAATTCTAATCTTCATTTTCAATTTTACCAAGTCTCGACAAAGTCGCCTACTATCAAGACCTCTCTACCCTTAATCGCCTGTCA
Source organism: Phytophthora tentaculata (assembly GCA_033557915.1). NCBI lineage: Eukaryota > Oomycota > Peronosporomycetes > Peronosporales > Peronosporaceae > Phytophthora > Phytophthora tentaculata. Next base: position 2,428,775 of record JAUCEA010000009.1, read on the forward strand.
AAGTACGCTCTCTCTGGTGTCTCTGTTGCCCTATGGCCGAATTGCTAACTTGTATTTGTGCTGTTGTAGACATGGCTAAGCTATCTGGAAGCACCAACTACAAACTACATGAAGTGCGTCGTCTCTTGGTGCTTGTCGGCCAGTACCTACCTCTCGGCAAAGACGAATGGGAGCGACTTGCTAGTGCCTACAACGCCCAACCGTGGCCGAGCTTGACTATGAGAGTCTACGCCGTAAGTTTAAGATGCTCTACAGCTCCCGTAAGCTCACCAGAGAGGCGGAGATGCCTCCACACATCAAGGAGGCAAAGCTGCTAAAACAATCAGTAGACGATAAAGCCAACGTCGTGGAGATGGACGATGGTGCCGACAGAGACGAGAGAGAGGAAAGCGAAGATCAACCTGATCTTTGCTTTGACTTTGAAGGCGATGAGGGGCTCGATCAAGGCTCTGTAGACGGTGAGACCACTACTAGTGATGATAGCACCAGACGCGGGAGCAGCAACTTGCCTCTTGCCGGATTGATGACCCCTGTCTGGGTGCAGGGGTGCACTGAGGATCAGTACGCCGACGCTTCGACCACGGCAGCCGAAAACGAGGGCGACTTCTCGGACCTACTCGAGTCCACTGCAGTTCATGAAGGCCTCGAGGCGTTTGCTAGTACACCCCGTCCTACGCATTCTACTCAGCGCCAGCAGCGCACAGCAGTGTCGAAGCAGCCTGCTATGACATCGCTAGCGATCGATAGAGTTCTGGGGCTTGAGTCGGCAAGCCGTCGGTTGGGCGTACGCGCGGTTAAGAAGAGGCGCGGCGCTACCCAAACCTCGCCAACTCGTCTAACAGGCTCGGAGGTGGACACCTCGCCGAGTTGCGCGACACCCTTGGACGCAAGCGCGCCCACGAAGACGACGACGAGTTGCTTGAAGCAAGCTACGCCAAAGCAAAGCGTATGAGAGCGGTAAAGGCGACCACTGTGCTCAAAAAGCGGCTAAGTGACCTCGAGAATGCTGCCGGCACCATGGGCAGCAACATCCTCGAGGTCATGATGGTGATGCGGGAGGAAAATGAGCGCCGAGCTGGAGCTTGACGTATGGACGAGGAACTACGACGTCGTGACGAGCTTGCAGCCCACGAGGCTCGACGCCTTGCCGACACGGCGGAGGCGGAGGAACGTCGGCGCCAGGAGGAGGGCTCCCACCGTGACAAGGAGGAGGCTCGGCAGCGCACCCAAGAGCTGATGCTATTCATCGGTGCCTTAACCAATAAGAAATAGGGCTGTTTCGACCTGCTAAAGTGCTCTAAGAAACAGAGCAACAACACAAAGGCAGTGCATATCGGTAGTGTAACGTGTTCAAAGATCATTACGACGAGAAATGTACAACAAGTCTCCATGTCGAATCTACTTCTCCCCATTGTATGCATTTTAGTTTGATCGCAGTGCATGAGATCCACTTGAGCTTTTAACTATAACAAAGAGAGAGAAGAGTGTGCAAACAATAATAAGTGTTACAAAACCACACCACAATAATGAATGGGGATGCAAGAAAAACACACAGCATAGGAATGTAAAAGTTAAAAAAAAGCACTTAGCTATAGAAAGCGTACAAAGCACATCATACTGCGGCATCTCCATCGTGCCCACGAAGGTGGTCCGAATCGCGGAGATGCCGACGGTACGAACGCGGTAGTTTGTCATCCGAAAGATATTGTTCATCCGTAGCACTCGAAGTCTTGGGTCGTAAGGTTGGGGCAAATCCAGTCGGCTGTATACCTTTTGGATGCTACCCATCCCACATTCAGGAGCCTGCCTCACAGAGGTGATGGCATTGTGCAGCGTACGCGCTGGGCTGCGTAGGGAGGGTAGGATTCGCTCCAGGTCTGCGTCCTTTAGTGGCGTCAGGATCCGGCCTGTCATGGCCTTGGAACAGGGGAACGCGGAGTCGGACACAACGTTCATTCGCTCATCAGGGCAGTACGATCTGTCCGTAAGCTTCATGCGGAGCTCTAACGACGTGTCTGAGTCGTTCCACGACCCCGGGCGATTGTGCTTACACCAGATAATGCACCCGTCGGCGGCAAAGCAAATGGTGCCGGTGACGAAGACTGGTTGCAACCAGCCGTTGTACATGGCGTTTTGCAGATCCGCACTCGAGGGTTGCTGGACCTGCAGCATTAAAATATTTAAATATAAGTTAGAGAACATATAACCCAACATCAATACTATATTCAATGATACGTACGCGTAGATTCTTACCATCAATGAAGCCAAACGTGTGCTTCAGTAAAGGCTTGTGCGCTTCAACCATCTTGGCCAGCTCTACCTGGCGCAACGGCGAGGGCCACGATATCCGCGCTGGCGCAAATCCATCCAGCGCTTGCGCAAGCGCCTCCTCAGCTTTGCCTAGCGATCGCGATAAGGTGCTGGGTGGTACCCCAAACAGCATGGACAGCGTGCCGTTCTCCATTTAACCTACGTAGAAGCATAGGATGAGCCCTAAGGCTTGGTGATGATATCGTAGTTTTGTTGGGCGGCCCTTTGACGGGGGACCAGGGATGTAGTAGTAGCGCGCGAATCTACGCAATAGTTGGTGAAATGCAGATCTGCAGGCACGCACATTTAGTTAGGCGAGACAGCCTGTATGAGGCTCCATGTATGTTACTCTCGCTGTACCTCGTTAGACTGGTAGCGCTCAAGAAGTTAGTGTCGTCGCCGTACTTGTACAAGGTCATCCATGCCGCCTCACATGGTGAGTCCAGGCATTGCGTAGTCATGTAGTGCCGTGTGCGCATGGCGACGCGCCACGCGTCCTCGATTAGCACTCGGTGAACGCCTCGACGCACGTCGCGCAGCTTCTCGTTGTGCTGCATGTACGCATCACACAATACCAGCATCATATCTCCCTCATCGTCGCCGTTCATCTTGCGCGGGAAATTGCCCAAGTTCAAATGGCGAACTTCCAGCGGGGAGAAATCTGGAACGATCTCAATTCAGCACTGTCCGGCAGTAAGTGTCATAGAGCTAGGAGATTAGTTAATTAATGGGGCTATTTCAACGGGCCACAGTATTGCTATTATGTGATTTGTGATAGATGAAATTTGGGATAAGTGACATTTTTGCCGATGTGACTCGCCATATCTGCTGCATCTATGTTGGGTGATTTCTTTAGTTTTGGTAGGCGTTCAGTGGTGACAGTGGGAATAAAAACGTTTTTCTTAAAAACGTGTATTTACGTCAGTTTATACGTCATATCATTTTCGAACGTGTTTATTGTCTCTATCGATGTTCGTTCTAGGGTACAGTGTACCTAAATTTGCGGCTGCTCCATTAACATATGCGCACCTTAGCAATCCAAATACTGGCCCCTGTAATCTTGGACCAGCATGGGCATTAAGTATTGTGCCCATGGACATCGTGGAGTGCGGAGACAGAATCTTCAAAGCAAATCGGAGATCTAGGACTGCAAACAGAAAACTTATTCACCTCTAAGACACTATAAAGTGCTGCTCATAGACCCATCCAGAAGTACAAACACTATAATAATGCCTGGAGGAAGGTTCTAGTGTATTGTGAGTTTGCATTGCTGTCAGTTTTTTCTGTAGGTCTATAGAGCATTTTCCAGGGATGCCACACTGTCGAAAGTGACTTGAGCACTTTGAAACTAACAAGGATCGTCTAAGCAACTACACTGTTAAACGTGAGCTGCAGGCGAGGCAGTCCGTTGCTCTGAATACTCCTTAAACAAGGTACAGTCACATACGAAAGCGGAAGTGTGGTAGTTGCTAAATGGATGCAGTTGAATGGACAGGTGTTCGTTTATCACGTAGTTGCAAGCTTGGCGGATCCACAGCGTATTCGACCATATAAATAACCACTACAGGCTCGAGTACGGCCGTGCAGGCCATGGTGGGCCTAAGTACGAACATGTCGGTCAATGCACGATGAACTCGAATTTGGACAAGTGCGAACGGGTCCACGCTTGACTCTAGTGAGGGTAACCTGATGCTGAGCACACTCGACACGGTTCGTGATGAGGTTCTTGTCCGTCACGAACGCGGACATGTAGCTGGTAAGGCCGTAGACGCTGTCGAACGTGTAGCATCCAGCAGCTTCATGTGCGTCGCCACCAGATCCACGTTGTCTTCAAAACGGATGTACAGACCGTTGTACGCCGTCGGAGCCGCACTCTGTAGCTGCCGGAGGTGGTCACGGACGCCGCGACGTTGCGGCTACGCAAGTGTTGGAGTTCGTGTAGCTGGACACTGTGTCGTGGCAGTCCTGGACGGCAACATCTCCCTTCTTAGGGCACAGAGAGCCAGTCGGCAAGTCACCAACGCCATTACAGATAGGTCCATCAGTGCAGTACGTCGCATCGCCTTCCAGACACGTCAATGCACGTCTCCAACTGTTTCGTCGTAGCGGCAGGCGTAGCACTGAGCGCCATGGCTGCCGGGGTAGCGATGAAGCAGAGGTGGCGCTGGGCGTCGTATAAGCCGGAGTGGTGCCGGGCGTTGCGCTGCAGCGTGCATAGCATCCGGCGTAGCCGCCACAGGGTTAGCGCCAGGCGTAGTCGCAGTAAGGATAGCGGCAGGAGCCTTGGTGCCAGTAGTGGTTGACATCGTAGTGGTAAGCTCGTCTTTGACTTACTATGCTGTGGACCTGCACAACAAGACTACAGCTCTGTCCCTATCAAAGCAAGTTTCACAACTCATTCAAATCAAGTCATTCTTTTTATGGTAATTACGTCTCGGTGTCTGTAAAAATGGGTTCTGACGCTCGTTGAGAAGTGTAAGAACACACGGACGTTTATAACGTCTCTGAAAGAGACGTCACTAGCGCTGCAACAAATAATATATGTACAGTGCTGCACAAGTACATGTACTTGTGCGGCACTCTACATATATTGTTTGTTACGGCAGTTGGTAGTCACATCAGTAGAAGCTCACATAGGGCTTCTTCGTATCTGCTGTTGCCAATGCTCTTCTTCCCCACGATATCCAAGTCGGACGCCCCGATTCCTCGGAGGTCTGCCACGTTGAATGAAGTGCAAGTCTGTCGACCTCATGTTATTCGAGTTCTCTTTCAGATTTTCGAACTCAATCCCCCTAAATTGTTTTGTGGCCCACACAAAGTTGTCTTTCAGGAAGTATATGTCTGCTCGTTACGATTAGTATCACGATAGCAACTTCACGCGTTGTACAGGGCGCTAGAGCTGAATTCGCTATCCGCGCAAGTGTTGGCGTTGTCACCGTATGCGTTGCACATAATGCTATTGTAGAAAGCACTGCACGCACTACACGTATACTGAACGCTAACACGAAAAGCGTTAACTAACGTCGGTACTGCACATAACGCACATGACCGTATCGTAAAGGCTCTGTTATACGTTGTATAGACGTTCGGTACTGCACACGATGCATACAAACTTTTTGTAGAGGGCAGTGCTGAACGTGTTCAGCGCTTCGTTTGTATCACAAATTAGAAGAAACCGCGCGCACTCAGCGCTATGGACACACGTGCGGTGACGACATCGAAAATGATCCGACCAACTCGATCGGCGCCTGAGGCTTGAACAACGTTTAGAATGCCTGTTACGATGCGGCCATGTGCAACGAGTACGGTGACAACGTCTAATTCGGACCGACCAACTCGTTCAGTGCTAGTGGCAGCTACACGTTGTACAGGACCATATCGTAAGAGGCATCGCACGGGATATTTGTTAGAGTATCGTACTCCTCATGCTCCTGGAGCTCGGGCTATTACACAGTTGACATCCACAGGACACTGTCCTGCAAAGCTAGCTCAAATACACTGTACAGCGCTCGCCCTCTACTATCCATTGAGGGATGCGGGGAGGCTGTCACGTATCCCCGGTATCCAACTCCTGTCATACTGTTGCACCTAGAAGCTCATAAAAAAGTCACAAACAAGCTAGTTTTCCCATCGAATCCTTGGATCCAAGCTGCCGGTAATCTAGATCCGATTCTAAGCCCAAACTTCGCAATCCAGCTTATCATACCGATGTCGACATGTGTATCAAATTTCATAGCAATACCAGATGTCCTTGATAAATGTAAGAGCATCTGTACCGGTAGTGCAATGGCTTGTTTAGTGGACATCCATTGCTCTATTTGCGTTTTGCCGACTTCACCGGCGTAGTGATAGTGAATGAAAGTAACTCTAAAGTAACGTGATTGCGTATGCTTTTTTCCAGTATCACTATTCTGTAGTGAAAACGACTCCGTTTTCCACTAGCTTCTTTTTACAGTCGGTAGCGCACAATAGTGAACTGAAGTTCCCCCCTCTAGTCACCAGTCACGACAGCGCCAGTCATGCCGAAAGCAAAAGGGTGGGAGCGAGAAAAAGAAATTCACCTATGCCAGGCGCAGGTGAACGTCAGAGGACCAAGCCGTTGGTACAGACCAGTCGATGGCCACCTTTTGAGAGGGCGTTCACGCTACCTTCGAGGGGGGGGGGGCTACTGCGCGTAAGACCAACGCACTTCAGACCCACTGGTCAAGCTTGATTCGACCTGACGTCACTTTATCCATGCTGTTGTACGTATTAATGGTAACTGAGTAGGTCACTACCACTACAACCAGTGCGATGTCTTTTGGTAGTGCAGACATAGTGCATCAATCTTGCGTTTTTATGTCCCAGAATTGTCGTTCACTACGCTATAAATTACGAATCCATTGCACTACCGGTACAGATGCTCTAACGACGCACCAACGTCACAACCAGCGTTGGCCATGACGTTGGTACGCCAAGCGTCTAATTTCTCTATTGTCTGCTCTACTGTCCTTCTTACTTACCAATGAGTGGCCAGGCAGCCACACGCCTGACCAGAAGGCAATCACCATGTTTGGAAGAACACTTCGAAACGTGGTACTTCAAGGACAATTATTCTTCTTTATTTGGATTCACTATAAAGATTCTAAACCGGGTCAAATGAACCGCGGTTCACTGCTACGCTACGTTACTTCAATATACGATTCAAGGACTACTTAGAATCTAGTATAGTGAAATGCATATAATTACATAGGGTACCTAGGGAGTGCTAAACTAGCACTACCTCGTAGCCGACCAACAACTAACCATTTCAATCTCACTTTCCAATTTACTTTCTTCGAGCCACATCAATAGCCTCTCACACCTTTCCTTCGAGTACCCGCCAGTTGAACTCTCGCCGCATTCCTCCGCCTTCGCTCCTCGCCACGCGAATCTTCCTTCGTCGCTGTTCCTCTGCGCCGTGCACTTACCAGTCGTCACATCTGGTAGCACTTGCTGTTTTTTTCGTCCGGGAGGTTTTTTTCTTCGCTATTCGCCGTACGACACGTGGAAAGCCGCTCGTTGAGCGTATGTGGTCGGTTTTTCGTCTCCTACTTCGCCGGATTCTTTCGTTGTGACCACGTATCTTACGGCTTACCGTTGGGGTTTTTGCGTGTGTACTGCACTAAGCGTTTGGTCTCTAAGAACCGAATCCAGTCAGTACCCGCACCCCTCGTCGCTGTCTTCTTTTCCCGACTACCCGTTTCGTCACTTCATCGCTGAAGTTTTCAACAATTTACCATGACTTCCTTAAATCCCCAAGGATGGTCTGCTGAGACTATCACGCAGAAACTCATCGCGATGATTGACAAACAACAACGAGTGCTTGAAGCCGTGAACAAGCGTGAGGTGAAAGTGGAAGGTCCCACTTACCAGAATTCCATGGCAAGACGATAACCCGAAGTTCTCGAATTTTGCCCATTACGACTGCGAACTTTAAAGGAAATGCTGCCGCTTGGTACAAGCTGAACAAGCGTGATATCTAGGACATGCAGGACCTCATGGCCAAGTTGACCGATGTATTTGTGCGTTCGGATTTGCAAGAGCGTTTGGTGATCAACTGAACGTGCTCAAGCAGAAGTATAGTTCCAGCTTGGAAGACTTTATCTTTCGTTTCTGTGAAGCCATCATGCAAGTCACAGACGTGAGTGAGTTGGACAAGAGCAGTTACTCACACGTGGACTCGTGAGCCCTATGCGTGGAGAGGTGCAGTATCGCAGATGTACAATAGTGTCACAAGCAACAAAGATTGCTTTCGAGTATGATCGATCGCATCATGTCCACGGAAAGAACTATCGCCCGCCGTACTTTTCGTAGGACCGATCACGCTCCCAGTCCAACGACAATCGGCACCAACAGCAATCCACGCCTACGCGTGTTCAGGAGAATGAACCCGAGCCAATGGAAATTGACTCCGGGAGTGCAAGAAATCGCCGTTCTACTTCTTCGTCTTCGTCTCAAAAGAAATGTCGTTACTGCAAGAAGCCTGGTCATCTTATTGAGCAGTGCTTCATGCTAAAAAACGAGGAGAAGTACGCTCGTCAGAATCGTCACGAGCAATCTGCCGCGAACTTCCATTTTTCTTCTCCGTCTGCTGCTGCTGATCGGTCCCCTATGACTCGCTAGGATGACAAGGTAGATGTTGTGAAGTGGAAGAGATTGCCACGTCCACCTTGTCACCGATTCATCGTGAGAACGAACTCATTCATAAACAAGGGACTTGTGATGGGAAACCTGTCGTCATCATGTTCGACAGTGGTGCTACATGCAATGCCGTTCGCTCAGGGTTAGTCACTAGGACGACTACTTCTGGTGTCTCGCAAGTCACTCGCTTCGATGGAACTTCTACGAATGCTCGTTATGTGAAGAAATGTCAAGCGACTATTGAATTTGGTCGCTACCGTATCCGCAAACTCCAGGTCATGGAATGGCCTCTGGGATCTGCTCAAGATGTTATCTTGGGAAAACATTGGTTTACCAAGTTCCAACCATGCATCGATTGGCGTTCACACATGATTTCGTTTCCAAATGTGTCTCGTACAACTTCATCGCCAGTTGCTACTGAAGCGGCTGTGGAGATTGCTGCCGCCGACTTTAAACGCAAAGTATAGAAGCACGTGTACGATGAAGTGTACCGTGTGAAGATTTGTGCGGTCATGCCAATGAGTGACTCGACTCATGTTCCGATCGCTCAGCTGTTGAAGAAGGTTACTGACGTCTTTTCGGATACTCTTCCGGATGGACTGCATCCTTCGCGTCGTGTTGACTTCGAACTCAACATGAAACCTGAAGCTGTTCCAAGTAACCGTGCTCCGTTCCGCCTATCCAAGGTCGAACAAGATGCACTGGATCTCTTTGTGGCTGAGAAACTTATGAAAGGATGGATCGAACTTTCTGATTCTCCTTGGGTGTCCAATAGCTTTGGGATCCCCAAGAAAGATCTTACGTCTGGACATCAACTGTCTCGCTCTAAGTGGGTACGCTCTGGTAACTCGACTTTGCCTATCCGTTGGGTCATCGACTCTCGCTATGTCAACACGCAGGCGATTGTTCCAAAGATTCCACTGCCACGCATTGACGTACTTTTCGATCAGATGTCTGGATGTGTCATTTTTTCCGTTCTGGATCTGGCCCAAGTATATCATCAGATGCGTATAGCATTCAAAAGTCGCAAGTATACCACCTTTCGCACGCACGCTGAAACTTACCAGTGGTGTGTAGCTCGTATGGGTTTGCCCGGTATGCCTGGTGTTTGGTCTCGCCTCATGAGAGTACTCTTTGCGAAGTATCGCTTCATTGTTGTCGATCTGAATGACATTTATGTCTTCTCAACCAGTTTAGATGAGCATGTTGAACATCTTCGAGCGCTGTTTGAAGTTCTCCGTCGTGAGAAACTGTTCTGCCATCTGTCCACGTGTCACTTTGGCCAGTCTGAAGTTTAGTTCCTTGGTCATACGATTTCTGCCACAGGATTTGCCGTTGATACTCGCAAGACAGAAGCTATGGCGATGTGGCCTACGCCAGTGAACCAAAAGCAATGGCAAAGCTTTTTGGGTCTCGCAGGCTATTACCGTCGTTTCATCCGTGATTACTCTAATCTCGCGTTGCCGCTTGGTCCTCTTATCAAAAAAGAGCATGTCTGGAATCGGGGTCCAGAACAGACTCGTTCGTTCGAGGAAATCAAGTCCGCTCTTCAAGAAGCACCTGTGATGAAGTTACCGGATGACGAGAAACGTTTCATCGTAACAAACAGATGCCTCTGGCTACTGTGTTGGTGGCGTTATCTGTCCAGTCCGTTCAGGTCAAGATCATGCGATCGTCTTCTTCTCGAAGAAGTTGGGACCCCACGAGATCAATTGAGAAAGAACTCTTCGCTATCAAGTTAGCGTTAGTAAAATGGCATCACTACCTCTATGGTCGTGAATTCGATATCTGCACGGACAACAGCGCTTGCAAATGGTTTTTGCACCACCCGAATGTTTCGCCTAAATTGGCTTGCTTTATGACGTTCTTCGCGCAATTTTCGTTCAAGTTGCACCACTTTAAAGGTCATCTCACTGTGGTTGCTGACGCACTATCCCGTCAACCATCGGATATTGCGATAAATACTGTGTCTTTTCATCAGTGTACTCCGCGTTGGTCCGCTCGCAACCTGACGAATCGACGTGTAGTTACGGGACTACCGCAGTCTCAACCAACACTTGGTTCTACCGCCCTCGCGCCCTCAATTTCGTGGGGAGGATGTTGCTGCTGGTTATTCCATGCGTCCTATCCGAAACGTGGCTGAAGCCTATCGCCATGTGCCTATGGGACATCTGCGCACTGTCGTTGCAGCCGAAAACATTGTTGTGGCCACCAATGTGACCTAACAAGCGTAAAATTGGAGCTCGCTCGGTTGGCCTGATTCGGTTAACAGAGATTTCGCTGCTGACTATCGCATTTGCCCAGACTATGGTGATCGTTTCAAATATCCCAAACTACCGTTCGTCAAGCAAAACGGTTTGCTATTCCGCAAGTCTGAGACGATGATGCGTTTGTGTGTTTCGTATACTCGGGACAACCATCTTCGTACGTCCATCATCTCGTGTTTCCATGATTCCAACATTTCCGCTGATCCTGGAGCTCATCATACGTATCTCCGCATTTCGCAATGGAACCATTGGCCCACTTTGGACCAAGATGTTCGCGACTATGTGCACAGCTGTGAAACTTGCACTCGCCGGAAACACAGCAATACTCGCATGAATGGAAAATTGATTCCCATTTCGATTCCTGAGGAATGCTGGTCTTTAGTCTGTATGGACTTTATACATCACGGGATTACCTGACTCCCACGGTTTTGATGTAACCATGACCGTTGTTGACAAGTTGTCCAAGCGCCCGAAGTATCGTGCGTGTAACCGGACTGATGATGCACAGAAGACTGCGTATCACTTCTTTGATTGCGTTTATCACCACCACGGTTTACCATCGATCATCATCAGCGATCGAGATTCCAAGTTCGTCTCCAAGGTCTGGTCATCCTTGGCTAAGCTAATGGGAATTCGTCTGCACATGACAATTTCAAGTCGACGGACAAACCGAAGGTCAGAATCCTTTTCTGGAAGACGCTGTACGCTGCATGATATCGTTCCACGGACGTGATTGGTCGGACCACCTTGGAACGATTAAGTATGCTCATACTACTCTCGTCAGCGGATCTACAGGTATATCGCCCTTTGAAGTTGATACTGGACGCAAGGAAAGAAACCCGTTGAATCCTATGGGCAATCCAAGTACCATGGCACAAGTCCAACGTGTACTGTATTGTGGAATTTGCGAAACAATTCCAAGCCAAATGTCAAGAGATCATCGATTTGGCTAAGAAGCATCTTCTCCAAGCCCAAGAGCGCCAGAAGAAGTACTATGATAAGAAGATATCATCGATCACGGTCAAGGAAGGAGACTTAGTCATGCTGGGTACTCGTCGCATTCCATCCGCCCTTGTTACCCAAGACATTGATGGGAACCGCTCAAAGCTCGCTGCTCGCAAAGTTGGACCGTTGGAGATCGTGAAAATGGTCAATCCAAATGTCACCAAGTTAAAGCTTCCGCGAAGCATGAGTCGTCTGAACTCCACGTTCAATGTGGACGTGTTGAGTCATTACGTTGAAAACCCGTCGCGTTTCAAGACTCGGCCTATCCCAAAGGCCTCTACACTGATTGTCGACGACGCCACTGGTGAAACGATGCACATCATCGCAAAAGCTTCTTCGCAAGAGTTAGTTCAATCGCAAACCTGAATGGCTCGTCAAATGGCAACGATTACCGGATCCCGAAGACACTTCGGAACGCGAGAAAGTCATCTGCCATGTGTCGCACTGGAAGGTTCTCGTTGCTGATTTCAAGAAGCGTCAACGAGAGGTCAAGTCCCGGAGGATGTAACGACGCACCCACGTCACAGCCAGCGTTGGCCATGGCGTTGGTACTTCAAGCGTCTAATTTCTCTATTGTCTGCTCTACTGTCCTTCTTACTTACCAATGAGCGGCCAGGCAGCCACACGCCTGACCAGAAGGCAATCACCATGTTTGGAAGAACACTTCGAAACGTGGTACTTCAAGGACAATTATTCTTCTTTATTTGGATTCACTATAAAGATTCTAAACCGGGTCAAATGAACCGCGGTTCACTGCTACGCTACGTTACTTCAATATACGATTCAAGGACTACTTAGAATCTAGTATAGTGAAATGCATATAATTACATAGGGTACCTAGGGAGTGCTAAACTAGCACTACCTCGTAGCCGACCAACAACTAACCATTTCAATCTCACTTTCCAATTTACTTTCTTCGAGCCACATCAATAGCCTCTCACACCTTTCCTTCGAGTACCCGCCAGTTGAACTCTCGCCGCATTCCTCCGCCTTCGCTCCTCGCCACGCGAATCTTCCTTCGTCGCTGTTCCTCTGCGCCGTGCACTTACCAGCCGTCACAAAAAAGCCCACCCCACGGACCCTGCGGGCTCTTATAATACCTGGTACAGGCATTGCGTATAAAAGAAGTTTTAAAAAAAGCAGAACGTTTTTTACAAAATAGAGAACTCGAATCTTGAGGGGACTTTACGAAGACCACGTCATACAAAAATAATTGCGTACGGATAGCCAGAATTGGTGGACTATGGATTCAGGCGACATTCGCGAATTAAAGTCTGGGCGGTCCCACCAGCCGCTGTAACAAGGTCAGTTGGGCTGTCCAGCAAGCTAAAGCTGACTTCCCAGTACTAGCTATTATAAAACCCGGTATTCCCGGTTTATTAAACCGGAGACGATCTAGTTACACCTTGATTGCAAACCGTATAAAACAATATGAAATGCGTCATCTTTTGCTTGACGCTAGGATAGTGATTGAATGTATCCTGCGACCCTCAAGTCGCACGTTAGCAGGAAGGAATGTGTTTGTCAATCGTGCGCGCTTAAGTGTCGTGCAGAAGGAGCTGTCATATGGAAATCGGTTCTATTAAACAGTTTCAAATTTGCCAAGACGCAGAAACTTGGCCCTGTCGAAGTGAAGCAGCGGTAGCGCAGAATTGAACTTCCCTACACCCTAGCCACAGTGATCGCTACATCTACCTCGGTCGGCGCGCAGGCGAATCGAGAGCAATGCCGATGTGCCGATGTCTGGAGCCTAAAACTTACCGAGTGTTGCCGCCAGCCCCAGCCTAGAAATTGTTTGATTGCTGCCACAAGAGTTGTGTCCACAACAGCCCATGCAGCAAGTAACTACGCCTCATTAGGTGCGACACGCGTGATCTTTCGTATTTGAAAGACTGTAGGCCACTTAATTTGCGCCAACAAAAGGAAACTTAAAACCTCAGGATAAACGAACTTGCTTGTTTTGAAATTATCTGAAATGAAGATGCAGCTTTCTGTAAGGTATACACGTAAGACCCCGCATGAGCGGCCGTTTCAACCTCACCTTTGCCTAATCGACAGTGTTGCTGCTTCAACACCATTCAATAGAATTTCAATGCTACACTCTTGGCTAACACCTTTCAATAGAATTTGGACTAGTAGCGTAGAAATAAAGTGAAACTGCGGTGGTGACCTCGTGGAAGGGGGGGGGGGGGTCGGGATCAGACGGTTCGCAAACGTCCATACCTTCATCATATCGCTACCCAGATTTGCTACAAAGATAAAGTGAAGATATCACATACGTAGATTTCGCACTTCTTTGCTGTAATATCTCTTCAGTAAAATTATCAATCTGGTGACGAATGGCCAGCTACATTTGCTAGGAAGGCGCTACTTGTTTTGACGAGCTAGATAACAGTTGCCGACGATTCCCCGCGCTGCCATAACTGCTGTGGTAGCACTATATGTATACTGCTGTTCTACTCTATAGTAACTATAGTATAGTGCTCAAACGGGCGTGTTAAGCTGCCAAAGGACTAGCAGGAAACAACACTTCGGGATAATGCCGCCTATATAATTAATTCAGTGGACTACCTGAAGACTGCAGGCTGCAGATATCTCACGTCTTTTTTCTTTAGGGAATGTTTTGCGGGGGACATATACGCCACTAGGACGTCCAACCTTGTAAGAATGTAGCGGCAAAGCTACAGTCGCCCAACGCACATGTTGGAAGTCGCACCATACCATTGCTTATATTGTGTGGCGTACACAAAATACTGACAATTTTGTACGCCACATTCGATGAATTTTGCGGCGGAAAATCTCCACATCAGCCAATGTTGTCTCGTTTATGTTCTGATGTGGAGAATAATGTGAAAGTAAAGTCATTTGCGAAACTTCGCTAATATTATAATACCACATAGTCGTGCTTCGCGCGAAGAAGCTCTAGAATTTACCATTCTTTTTCCTTTTCAATAATCGGGGTTAACGATTCCCTACGCTTTTTTAGTTAGACACAATCTATTTACTTCGTGAAGATTGGATTTCTCAACAAAATGTATTAGCGTTGTGAAGTTGGGATTTCTTGTACTAACGCATCTCCTGTGCCTACTTCGCAGCCGCAGCATCTGCATTGCTGACATGCTTTCGTTTTACTACTGTAACCACAGGTTACAGTGCGCGCCATAAATATGTCCCCATAAATCCGGTCTAATTTACCTACCTAAAAAGAGCATTTTTAGTATTAGTGCTATAGATGTATTACGAATTGCGCCCATTTATTTTGACAGTGAATAAAGTAGAGAAAGCTGTAAAGTAATTTACCGAGGGGCAAGTCTGTGCTCATATTTGTTATTAACTTTCTACTGGGTAATATAAGTGGTTCTCACGGTTCGAATGTTTTGCATGTTTCACCAGCCAATAGAATTCCTGTAATGTTTACCCGCAAACCTGCACTGACTCTGCAAACTGAGAGTCGGTAAGGTGACCACACTGCAATGCTTGTTTTCTACTTTCTCTGTCCGAAAAATATTAGCAGGTCCACACTCAAAATTCAAGACTAAGCTCAATATGCGCTTTAACGTGTTTTGATTGACTTAAATTACCGCGCAGAGCACGACGGTTGAAACCGCGGTTTTCCCGCAAGAATCGGTGGTGTCTAGCAAAAGTTACAACCGGAATAGCACAGCAACTCCACCTCAGTCCTGCTTTAGCCCTTCGCCAGCCTCTCAAATGGCCTCCGACGCTGCAACCACCAAACGTACGGGAAAGAAATTGACTCCGGCAGAGCGCGCTGAAGTGTTTTTTTTCCTTTCTGCGCGTTAGCATCGAGCTTCAACCTTTGATAGGTGCTATCCCCGAGTGTGCAGCCAAATACGAGTGCAGTGTAGACCAGATCGCCCGTCTTTGGTGCCGTGCAGTCCAAGACATTAAGGCGGGGCACCCTCAAAACTACGGCAGCTCCAGGAAGGGCAAAAGCGCTCGCAAGTCCCGCATGACGGAAAAATTCTGCCACGACCTCAGCCATGCCATCGAACTTATCCCCGTCGAAGACAGAACCGACATTCGTACTTTGGCGAATACTCTCGGTATTCCGACATCGACACTTCATGACTACTTTCTCGCCGGAGTATTTCGAAGCCATACTGCTCGGGTTAAGCCGATGCTGTCTGACCAGCATCGTATCGATAGAGTCAAGTTTGCTAGCGGTTTTGTTCATCGGGCTCGTGACAACAAACTGACGTCCGACAGCTTAATGGGCTACGTGCATTTGGATGAAAAGTGCTTTTATCCTAAGAAGTCAAGCAGCGATTTTATCTGGGCGAGCACGAAGAGGTGCCCCACATCACGGTGAAGAACAAGAACTACATTACCATGGTGATGTTCCTCGTGGCTGTGGCGCGCCCGCGGTGGGACGCGAAGAGCCACCGTATATGGAACTGCAAGGTCGGACTCTGGCCGTTTTCGGTATACGAACCAGCAGTGAGGTCCAGCAATAACCGTCCATTTCGTACGCTGGAGCTGAAGGCGTTCAACGTGGACAAGGACGTGTACCGCATGGCACTTTACGCATGGTCATACCGCGAATCCAAGCGGTGTGGCCATCGGGCAGGCGTGTAATTCTCCAACACGACAATGCCAAGCCGCACGTGAATGCGGCTGACCCCGCAGTCGTCGCTGCTTGTGGTGCTGGTGGGTTGAATATGATCCTGAAACCACAGCCAGCAAACTCACCAGACTACAATGCGAATAACCTCGGCTTTTTTGCTTCGATTCAATCGCTGCAGTACAAGAAGAAGGCACGCACGATCGAAGATCTGGTGAATAATGTCGAGGAAGCATTCAATCAACTGCAGTACAGCACAATTGACCGAGTATTCGTCAAGCTGCAGTCGGTGCCACAGGCATCGATGAACGTAGATGGTAGTAACAAGTATATTGTCCCTCATCTCGCAAAGGATCAGTTGGTGATGAGCAATGGTCTCCTCCCTCCCGTATTGAGCTGCAATAACAAAGTGTATGACAAAGCCATTAGTTTCTTCAGTTCGATTGAAGATAAACAATAATCCATAACTGCACTTAACGCTTATATTTCCGGACAGCACTTATACAAACAACCTGCTTATAGTTGTCGACAGAGGAAAAAACCATCTGCAGGTTAGCGTTCTGTAAACGTTCCATGAATCTGATTGTTCAAAAATTAAACTTGCAACCTGCTAATCTGCCAACTGTGAGAACCACTATTGGCCATATGGCACACCAAAAAACGCGGCTAGTTACGATGTTGAGAGTAGTAGCTTTTGTTTGCTGAGAAACAACTCGGGCATGAGCAATGATCCAAAAATAGGAAGGTGGAAGATTGAGATATTTAGGAAGATCTTCTATAATGCCCTAATATGAGCTACTCGAACCGCGCGTACCGCGTGGTAACTTACTGTCTTATGAAATGTTCTCGCCTACGTGTAAGATCCTACTTCGTACGCAAAAACATACTGTATGTGGAATGTTTCCACCGCCGATACTCAGTGTGTACGCTCATACTGGAACAAAACGACACCTAAGAAACTTATCGCCCGCGTTTACCCGCCATTCAGATAGGCATTAATTTCCGCAAAAAGTTCGTGCAACATTTCATATAAAAATTGGTGTACTGAAGCGCGAGGACGCCGACACAGGTAATATTTGTGGAGTTTATTAATCCAACACAGGTATAGGTGTCCATGGCCATCATGGTACTGTTTCACTTCATTTGTGTATTACTTTTAATGGATTTATGACATTACTTCGGATATAAATACCCGGGTTATTTTTTTTATACGGAAATTGAAACACCAACCGGATCCCTCCTACTGAGCAGATCACAGTTGCCACATGTACAACAGTACAGACAACCCTGGCTACAGTGGCGCCGTGTATTAGAGAAAATCGGGCATTAGAGCGGTCTGATACGGCCCAATTTATCTCCATATTAAAATCAAGTCAGGTGTGCTATAAGACTGTATGTGTATAAGAAGGGCTTATGATCAAGGCAAGTGGCCCATTATAAGAGAAGACAATGTTGCGAGGCCCGCTTTAGAACTCTCAACAGGAAAAATATAAACAATCATGACCTGCTCGCGCGAACACCTTACTATCTACGAAAAACACACCACCTAGCCAACCCCAACCTTAAACACGTCAATCTCCAGCAGTGGATTGCAGGGAGAACATAGCCATTTCCATGATGGGAGAATATGGACCAACCTCTCGACTGCACGACAAAAGGTAACATGAAACGAAGCGTAATGCTTTCTGACGATGTTCTGCAATCTAAGGCAAGCGCACTTGTCGGCAAGAAGGTCATTTCGTTGTCTAAGGCTCAGCGTTCTATACTTTGTCACGGAATAACGCTGCATCGATTTTCTTTTGAAGCGGATATGTTAATACTTGCTGAGAGCTGGTAACAACACAGCCAATACAACATTAAATGAAATGAAAAATCAGAAAATTGTATTACAAATATTTCATTTTGTTAACATGTAAACAAATGTAATTTAATTAAGAAAAATAAGCTTTTTTATG
Organism: Phytophthora tentaculata; assembly: GCA_033557915.1. Lineage (NCBI taxonomy): Eukaryota > Oomycota > Peronosporomycetes > Peronosporales > Peronosporaceae > Phytophthora > Phytophthora tentaculata. The sequence continues at coordinate 2,447,056 of JAUCEA010000009.1, forward strand.
AAGTCAAGTAGCGAATGACTATTACAAATAATAGATCCGGAGCTATGTCCACGACCCCGGCTATCGAGAAAGGACGCGTCGCTACAGCGTTAAACTGGGTGAAATAAACGTGGTCGTAACGAATGTTGAATACTCCGTAGTCTTCTGTGGCTGTGGTTAACCCCCTCCCCCTCCCGGGGAGGCTCCCACAAATAGCACGCAGTACAGCCCGACAGAAGCGCGGGTCCAGCGAGAAGTCTGAGAAATCTACGTACGACGGCGTCGGGGACGAAGATGCAGCTGACGTTGTTGGATCTAACATACGCGCACGCCAAGCGCCATCTTCGCCTCGTGCACTTCATGTCACGAGCCCCAGGCATCGGTCACCGAATAGGATTCCTTTTTCGCTACGTATTGCGAAAGGACGTTCCAGGTACGCAACCTGGTCGACATACGCAGCAGGGATTATTTTAATTTACAGTGTTTGTATATTTTATAGCTATTACAAATAAACATCGCACCAAGCGAAGCTTGATCCGTTTCAGAGCTGCTTCAAAACGTGGCGTTTCCTCACTAGGTCGTCTATTAACTGTGCACTCACGCCGGGAATCCAAAACAAGGTCCGAAGTGAAGAAGCAATGACAAAACGTTAGGTCTCTTGGCTGCGAAGCAAATGTGACTTTGTTGATATCAATTTATGTGCATGCTAATGTTTGTATGTAGAGCTATTTCGTGGGTAATTGACATAATTGCCTGGAGATGTGGAATTATTTCTGTCGTGATAACGCTTTACATCTTGGCAACAACATCTTGAATCATCCTGTAAGAAAGATAAAGACACTAGTGGATCATAACATGGATATCGATGATACGATCACGAGCTGAATACGGTGGGCAAAGGTGAAACAGAAGGCTTTCGTTACGGATATAGCTCAAGTGGGCCAAGTTTAAGATTCTACTCTCCAACCAAATTCTGAATTGCAACAGCTGGCTTAAGGCGTTAGCACATTTGCTTTTGACACTATCAAAAGGGAGTATGATATTGCTGTACGGGCAACGTTCTATTACGAGGTTCAACTGAATGAAAATGACACTTTTTACGTGGCAAGCGCGGCGACCACGTACCATGTTGATGTGAAGACGTGGTCATCCTTTTGTTTGGTAGGTCTCATCCAGAGGTTACTTTGCAGACATTTGATGTATCTCAGGAGGCGCCACAAGTGTGAGACCAATGTCCCGGTTAACGCTCTGAATCCTAGAGGGAAGTACAACTCGGCGGCTATGCTGGCAGCTTTCCTAAGAACAGATCATGACGTGAGTGTATATTCTGAAAGTGTGATCGAGAAAGACTCAATTTTCAAAACAATGGACCAGAAAAAAATATTGTGTAACGTTGGGGAAATTGAAACGAATTGCTGAAGCGCTTAGTGAATATGGGACTTCTCATTACGAGCAGGGGGCGAATATTCTGGAGCAATTGGCAAACGCATTCCAGGCTGGCGAAATCGATGCCCTACGGTGAGCTGTAGAGTGTCTAAACTGTCCAAAACGACACACTGACGAGCCCGCAGTAGCGAAACCGTCGTGAAAAAAAGTGATCAATTGGTGAATAAGTAAACAAGAGGTAGAAAATATGGTTGTAGTCAGACAAATGACGCAAATCGAAAGCCAACAGAGTTGACCACGCTCGACGACGAATCCGATAAAAGTGAACTAATTCCCAGAAAGCAGAGCTGTCCACCAGACGATGACCATCCTGTTTCTACTCCGCTCGTTGCCAAAGAAGATTGTGGGCCTACACAGACGAAGACTCCCGAGCCAAGGACAAAGAACAAAAATATAATTCCTCGTATTTGGTCCATTCCAAAAGGAATCAAGCTAAATGGCCGGCGGAAAACATCTGTAAAGCAGCGGAAATTTGATCGGAAAAAGCGCTTCAACTATCTGAAGGAAATAATAAAGGAGCGTGAGGAATCGAAAGTTACTCAGGAAGTTGACGTCGCGGGGATGACAGAGACTACGGAATCAAATATGCTGTCCTATAATCAGTGGTTGACCTTCCTGGCGAGATTCGAAGTAATAGAAGACCTTCCAGAGCTTTCTGATTCTCCTAAGCTGTGCTTGCCAATCGCAACCCCTGGACGACGAACAGGAGCCAAGAACGTTGAAAGGTGCTGAGAGATTTTGCCACGTGATTGGGTTGAATTGTGTCTCTTTCGGATCAGCGAATGCAAAAAGGCCTACTCCGAGATCACAAATTTCCCTTTGGCAGATGATGAAATAGTCTTTGAGTCTAAAATCGGTTGGAAAACTCTGTATCGAACCCTGGCAGCGAGCTACATACGTAGCATGGAGACGTGGTTCCTGTTGCGGGGTACTTTTGCCTGGCTAGAAAAGGCTATTGATCGCATTCAGTGCGTAGATTTGTATCCCGAAGACTGTGGCCCGCTATTTGCCGATGTGTCTGAGTATTCCGTTGAGGACGTATGCACTTTCATACGGTATGCCAATCTACAAAACGATGAAGAAGTAGCGCTGCTACGCTTTGCAATGGACAGAGAGCTCGCAAATGTGTGCATGGTATCAGCTAACGCTGCAATTTGCGCGTATGTGGATCATTGCTCCGGTTCAATTCAAGCTATGACTCTAACACGCCAGTTAATGGGGATGAAGGACAACATGGATAGGATTGCGCGGCTCTTGGGGAACGAGCAATTTGGTAATGCTAACGGAACGATCGTGGACGCGGTGATGATAGATGGGAATCACTGGTGCGCAATGGGTATCAATATCCAGACGTCGTCATGAATCTACGAAATGACAAGACCACAATAGACAAGGTTATAGACGATTTCAAGAATGTGTTCTTCCCTCTTCTGAAACACAGCAAAAGATGGAAGCGAGTGGTGAGTTGCGAACACCAGCCGATGGACGGTTCTAGTTGCGGTACTTGCACTTATTGAGAGCTATATTTTCGACACCTACGAAGCTCCTGGCGAAGCATTCCTGCGATACAAACACTTAGTGAAGATTCTGCTCGCCAATAAGACCACTAACATGAATACATGTATATAGGAGCACTTCGAATTGGACATCAAATGACGCCAGAGTAACGTTTTTTGCAAGCTATGGACAGGCTGAATCAGAACGTGCGGAAATGAGTTCTGTTTCTACTTGTTTCTGCTCCCCTCTGCGTGTCATACGATAGACAACTCGTTTTGCATCAGTTTGTACTTTTGTATAAAGTAGATTGTTGTAGATTGTACCAGTCGGTACACATTTGTACAAACTGGTAGAAGTTAAGCTGGAACCGGCTCTTTATTTTGTAATAATAGTATCTGTCAAGTCAAGTAGGTGCATATGGTTAATAGTGGCAATTCTCTTATAAATGCGGTATTTGGAGGTGAGACCTAACACCTCCACTGTAGCCGACGTTGTCTGCGTTGCACACACTATCTGGATGCTCGAGTGCAGACATGCTGTTTGGAACGTACCCTTCGAACTTGGTTATTACTGTAGCCCATGGTGGTTTACTATAAGCAAGGGTTAAGAGAAGGTGCCTTCTCCGCGTGCAAAGCAGCGCAAAGACGACTGTCGTGCTGCTACATGAAGTGCATTTTGATCCTGGAATTGAGCGAAAACTACTATGTCGAGTATATTCAGTAGGACGCAGTGCTGCCTTATCAACAGGCGCGGCACTTGTGAGGCTGTGACAGCGCGCAAAGGGAAGCTGTCGATCCTGAACCGTGAGGCCGTCAAGAACCGCGAAGACGGGGCGGCCATGTTCGTGAATATATCAAGAACCCCAGTACAGCACTGGCACACACGGCTAGGCCACGTAAGCTTTCAAGATCAGCTTCGCATGCATCCGAAGAGCTTAACGGGTGGCATGGAAGAGCTGTCATTATAACTCCGCTTCTATTTGACCTGTTCACAGGCCAAACAGGCAAAGATCACATCGCCGGCAGCAGACACGTCGACATCAACGCCGACGGAGGAAATTGGTCCTGTCCTTGGGATCGATTTGAAGACGAATATGACTCCAAATCGAAACGCTAACAAGCATCTACTCACTTTTGTTGACGACGGGTCAATCTTTAATCGTGTGTACCTTCTCCAGTCGATGAACGAGGCATCGGAACATGTGATGAATTATGTGGCGGATTTTCCAGCGCCAGTGCGGAGTCACTGTAAAAGTTATTCGCAAAGACGGAGGTAGGGAGTTTCAAGGGCGAGAGTTTGTCCCGTTCTTTAAACGACACTGCATTTGACGGCAGCTAAAACTTCCAGACAGTTCTGCCTCGAACGCCAAGGTGGGAAAAGATGCACAGAACTATCATGAACGCCGGTCGTGCCATGCTGTGGGTGTCAAACCTTCCCGAGCGTTATTGGGGTGATGCCTCCAGATATGCCTCCTATATCAGGAACCATCTGTCAACCCGAGCAAACGCAGATTACAAGGCGCCGCTGCACGTACTGTCAGACGAATCACCCTAGTGGGGGGGGCACATTTTAAAGCTCGCATCTCGCTGCACTGTTCACATGGCGCACAAGGCAGGAGCGTCGCTTAAGATACGTCTGAAAATGGAGTCGTAATGGGCGTCAGTGAACAACAGAAGAGCTATCGCATCTGCATTCCACGGACCAGGAAGATCGTCATGAAAGCATGTCCAGAACGTTGACAAGCTGGGATGTGGGTGATAAAGAGACTCGAGAAACACTAGCGAACCTACATGGCGAGTCAGGTGTCAAAAGTAAGACTAACGCTACAAAGGAAAAATCCGACGAAATACAAGCCAAGCAAGCTGGTGATCAAGGTTCGAGCGATGCTGACGAACTCGATAGCTCAAGCCCTTCTCCCCGTTCTACGGAAGTCAGAATGGTTCTCCGCTCACAGAATCAAAAGCGCAAGAAACAGAACATAATCGATGCTGTAAGCGACAGCGGTGAAGACGAGTACGCTGGCAGCCCTATCAGCGCAGCCGCCATTCGTCGTGTGTTTGGTGCGCGCAAGAAGTCAAGGACCACAGATTTCTCATTGCCTCCTGACCTGATAGCGGAGGTTGCCGGCCCAACTAGCCTGATGCCCACCCCTGCAATTACTGCAAGGGTTACTTCCAGATACTTTTCGGAAGACATAGAGGCGCCTGAGTGGTCAGAATGGAAGGCTGCGATCGAGAATGTGCTAGCTGACTTCCAAGCGAATGCGACGTGGGGAGTTGTGCGAGTACCAGCAGGAGCGAACATGATCTTATCAAAGTGGGTTTTCATATCAAGCTCAACAACCTAGGTGACCTCGAGCGCTTTAAGGCTCGCTAGTTGCGAGAGGTTTCTGCAACGCTATGGGATAATTTTGATCAGACCTATTCTCCGGTACTCAAGATTACCAGGCTTCGGCTGCTTGTGACGACTTCGTGGCGCTTGCGGCTCTTCGGAAGCGACGGTTGCGCCAAGTCGATGTCTTGAACTCGTATGGCAAGGCTGCACTAGACCGCCCAGTCCTGATGATGCCACCCGAACACACCCCAGCGGCGGACCGCAAAGCGCGGCTACTGCTCAAGTCGCTGGATAGCCTTAAGCAGAGCGGGTTGTTTTAGAACTGGGAGGTGAGCGCGTTTCTACTGTCACTCGTCTTCACTAGGAGCGAGATGGACCCATGTCTCTATTTTCGTTACTACACTGGCATGAAGACCATGTTGGGTCTCTGTGCGGACGATGTGATTATCGTCAGCGAAGTTGAAGCTGATACTGACTGGGTAATGCGGCAACTCGGCGTCAAGTGCGACATTAAAAACATGGAAGAGGCTACAAAATGTCTTGGTATGAGATTTGAGCACACCGACGACACCATGCTGCTTCAGCAGCGCGACACGATCGAAGAATTCCTCCGCGAAATGGGTATGGCCGAAAGGAGGTGTGTTAGTACGCCCATGACACATCAACCGCATTTGACGACGACTTGACGATGGAGCAAACCACGATCATGAGACGGGCAACCGTGTCTCTGCTCTGGATTTCAAACTGCTCTCGCCCTGATATTACTGCAGCTGTCAACTATTTGGCTCGTTTAGTTGCTCCGCCACATCAGAATCTTTGGCAAGGAGTTAAACGCGTACTTCGCTATCTACGAGGAACGACATCGTTTGGAGTTAACTACAAGTATGAGCAAGGTGTCGGATCAAAGGCAGCATTGACAATCTACAGCGATGCTGATTGGGCTTGCGACTCCTGACACCAAATCTTTCTCCGGCGCTGCATTGATTGTGAGCAGTTTGGCGACTTCGTGGGTTTCAAAGAAGCAACATCGGTCTCGGTGTCAACCATGATAGCGGATTACTTTGCTACCGTCATGACGGCGAAAGATGCTGTGTGGGTCAAGCAGCTACTGATCAAGCTTCGCCTATGGACAACGAAAGAAGCTGTCCTGCTGCAGGTATACAACCTAACTGCTATCAAATCGATGACGAACGATATGTGAAACCCTCGAATGAAGCACATCATAATAAGGTATCATTTCATCAGAGACGTGGTATGACAAGGCGATGTGACGGTAAAGTACTACTCAGCTCAACAACAGATCGCCTACTTTTTTATTAAGCCACTGCAGCGCATTGCGTTCGAACGTCTAGGGGCTGAGTTTCAAATGGTAACGACGGTCGATATGGTGTAGTTTTTCAGGGAGGCTGTTGCAGATGGCAAAATCTGGTCATTTCTCCGGAACCAGTTGGACCAAGACATGTTGTCGAGGCGTTCAGCTCGACGATGGAATCCAGTGTCACGAACCTGCCAGTGCTGTGGGTGAAGTGCTGCAGGCGCCTAGAAGAAGGGGGGGGGGGCACCGAAGGTATCCCTAGCAGAATCAGAAGTCTACGACTGGCGTAGTTGAAGATTTAGGCTACATAAGGACATGACTGGTGATGGCACCATCGTTGAGGACGGTATTGCCTGGTTTTGCTGTATGATCTACTCTTGGAAGCAGGTAGAGTAGCTAGAGAGAGGCTAACCATTTTGAAATCACTTTCAGTTTTACTCAGATCAACCGGCCCTCTATCGCAGCAAATTTTCTCCGGTTTCTGGGTGATCAACGAGGCGTGGCAGTCGAACAACGATGGCTTAAGCAGGCATGGACTCCTACGATGTACTTTCGTGTTGGAGCCGATGGTATTGGATCTGGGAGACTCGCATGTTACTCATGATGTCAAGTCCATAGCTTTGGACTACACCGTTCACTCGAAGGAGTCATGACATGACTAAGAACGAATGTTAGTTTTCAATCTAAAATCTCAGGATAAAACCAAAAACTTAATTGTTTAAAAAACGACATTTTTTACCAGACCAGCGGTCTACTTCAGCAAGAGTTTTTTACTTTAATATTCGGTTCAAATTACTTTTACTATTATTTCTTGATTAATTGATTAAAGATTTTTTTTTCGAACTGCGAATCTCGCCGGGCTTCAGCCCAAACCCCCAATGACGAATATTAGGTTGCAACATAACGTCTCAGGATTTAAGGCGACTATTTTGTGAAAACTATCGATTCGAATATCTAACCCAGCAATGCTACAGTAGAATAAAGGTCTCGTAGAAATCTACCCATAACTGGCCTTTCTGCGTAGAATAGATATGATTTGTAAATATGTGACGTCACTATAGCGCGAAAAATGACTAATTTTAGCACGATTAATTAGAGTGAACGGTGTACATGTACGATAGATACCATCACGCTCGTTTGTTACTACTATCTTTGTTTGGCTGCCGGAAAAATATAACTTAAGCAGCTCACCTTTATATCCCTACTCAAAAACTTACATTTCATAATTCGTAGCGCTTTTCGTTTTTCTCAAGCTCTAGCACAAGCTAGCGCCACCGCAATTTGCGACGTGTAGACGGCGAAATAGGGAGTTTTAGTTACGGCTTCGTATTACCAACACACATAAAGTTATCCACAAAAACGTTTCGTATTGGTCTTTTTCAGTTTTAGTTTGGCATTGACGTTTTCTTTTATCTTTTTCTTTGCTACGACCTGGTCCTAAAAGGTGCTTAGAATGTTAATAAAATCCTTATTGTAAGAAAGTGTATGGCGAATGTTCTTTTTTTTTAAAGCGAATTGATCAGGGAAAGGTATTTTACGTGTAGTGAGCGCTGTGTATAAACAGTAGTAGTCGGAGCGAGGAAAAAGTGTTTTCAAATAATTGGAATTGGCCTGTCAAAATATCGAGCAGTAGATGAAAATCGGTATTGTCGGTAAGGTGCAACTTCTGCATAAAATGGGCTGCTGCCGTCGTCACTTCTGCGGGTATCTGGAGTTTTTGTCCCAGTTGAGCGTCCCGCCAGTGAGTGCGTGAACCACTGAACGGTGTCCTTACAGCTGCGCCCGCCGAATTTGCTGTCCCCGAAGTGGGCACATTTGGTGTAAGCAACGTGGCCTGAGCAGTCAACAAGAGAATGCTCCTATCCGAAGAGGTCGCGGGAACATGTCGGCACTGGCCGTAGCGAGTGGATGCGTACGCTGATCTAAGACTTTGGTGCATCCTTCGGATGGACGCCGCGATGATGAAGGCATGGAGGAATGCCAATACATGGCCCAGAAGGAGGGTCACGATCGCGGACGGGAGGCGCCGTTGCGTGCCTACGCGAGTTTTGGAGCGTAGCTTCACCGCTACGATCGAAGTAGGGTGTCTTCCGCGTTCCGAGTTTCCTTGTGAGTCGTGGGTTTCCTCTGTTCTGTTGCTACTACAAGCAACAACCTACAAAACAAACTTTGCTTTCCACTTACTCTACCACGCTTTTACGTCCTCCCCGAACTACATTTATACTCGCTTAACAGACGCAGTTTACCCGATCACCGGTTAGATGAAGGTGTGCGCTATATTATGGTGGAGAAACAGGGTAAGCTGCTTGCAGGATATGGGCAGGTATAGCACAAAACAAGCGAAGGCGTGCTAGTCGGAGAAGCGACTTCCCGTGTGGAGTGACTGTCGGATGGTTGAAGCGTTGACTCCTAGTGTGACGAGCTGGCATTGAGGCGTTTTTTTAGGGGAAGATCATTCTTTTTTATTCTTTTTTTATTTTTTTGTGTGTGTGTGATTTTTTTTTTTTGGGGGGGGGGCAACGCTTTTTGCCTGCAGGAGGGTGCTGTTATTGCGTTCACGCGGCCCACTTATTCAGCAGCGCTACCTCGGAAAAAGGAGCGAGCTAGGGTTTGGGCGTGCGTTCCATGTGTGCAATCCGCTTAAAGTTGGACCAGCGACTTCTACAACGTGAGTTGTCTTCTAAGAGTAGATCGAGGGGCTTAACATAACTTCCAGACGTCGTCCCTACACAAAAAATCAAAATATAATTTATAAACAAAGTTCGTATTCGGTATAAAGGCTTACCTTATTATTCTGACCATGGAGGGGTCGGATCTAGCTCCAGTAAAATAGATGAGGCGTCTGAGAAACTGGTCAATCTCGGTCGCTACTCAAACGCCCCCACCCAAAGTTCAGTTGGAAACTAACACAAACCAATACTCATATCTCACAGAGTCTGATAACTCTCTGGGTACTCTGTACCCTGTGTGCGCCCCACAGTGTAACCTCGTTACACTCTCCCCCAAGATGAAAACTTACTTTGCCCTCAACAACATCAGCGCGTCGCGCCCCAAGCTCCGATGAGGTCTCAGACCATCGGGCGTGCGCCGAGCCTATTCCAGGAGCTGCCACACATATAATTGTGTCCGAGTTCGCCGCCGCCGACACTGCGCACGCTCCATGAGCCCCCAACCTGATGAGTACGAGACTGTTGACTTGTTCAAGTCGCGGACATTACCCAAATGACTCAGTGGTGGAGCGCTCGCTTCACAAGCGAGAGGTCGGTGGTTCAATCCCACTCGGGCACAGCCCTCTAATACCCTAAGCAATAGTACGTACCCGGACAAGCTTACGGGCGTTGCACTCGTATCTCAATGGTAGAGCATTGGCTATGATAGCCAAAGGTCGATGTTTCGACTTGCCCCCCCCCCCCCCCCCCCTCCGTGTAACACCACCCTCGCTGTTACAGCGCAACTCTAAACATGGATAATGCTCCTCGAGCACGTTTCTTCGAAACAATACACGTCTATCAGACGCTTGTGCCTTGCCCGCCTCCAACACACCACGACGCGTCTGCTTTCTTCGGGATCACGTCCAAACACCACGAGGAACGCCTGCCTTTTGCTCCCGCTGTGAGCACCGATGCTCATACTAGAGCTGGCTGCTCCAGCCACTGGTCCGAGCCTGAGCTAGGCGTACGACATGTAGACACCCCGTACTACTGGCGGGATGCACTTGGTCCTTGGAGACACAGCCGTGAGCCGTTGTGACACATTGGCAGTAGGTGCGCCAGGTCATTGGCGTCAACAATGTCAGGGCAGCCCTCACGGAGGGGTACCTCGAACCCCCACGAGGTTTGTGAATGTGGATATCTCGTCCACTTTACCAAGTACTGTGTACGACCCTGGCGACGGCGCCGCGCCACGAGGCGTTCCACGTGATAGTGAGGATCACCGCGCTCATCGAGCAGAGCTGGAGGAGGCCTTGCCTCAGCTGAATTCTTGCGCTGCGAGTCAGCAATTGTCGGAACGGTACCTGCGTCCACACGACGCGACGTCGACGTTCACCGCCAAGCGGTCGATCTCGAGTTGATGTTCCACCTTTAGGACTTGTTGCGATATCCTCACTTGGTTTACAACCAGGTCTCGGTCCTTGAACCTTGAGATGTTCAGCTTCATCAAGCGATTCTTGAACAGGTCCCAGACCTGGGGCGTCACGTCGTTCAGCTATATCTTTATCCCGAGCACTTCGCTCTGCGAAATGCGGCTTCGCCACTCGCTGTTGACCAGCCTCCCCTGGTTCCGCAACTTGCTGTCGCCCAGCCTCCCGTGGTTTTGCCACCTGCTGCCTCGCAGCCGCACGTCCCAGACACCCTCTGCCGGTCCGGCGGTACGGACGCAGCGCTCACACGAGCTGGATTCTGGTTCGGCTTGAGTAAGCCAACGTAAAACACAGGATGGGTACGCATCTTCTTGGGAAGGTTTAGCGTGCACGCTAGGTCCTTCCTGGCGACGACCTTGTACGATCCAATAAACCGTTGTCTGAGCTTTGTTTTAAAGCCTGCCGACAGGACATGGATAGGTAGGTTTTTTGCGTTTAATAAAATCTGGTCCACCGACGTCGAACCGTTCCACATTGCTTCTGCTCCTAGCATCAGCATACTCCTTCAGAAGATCTTGGCGCTCAGCCATTACGTCTCGTACCCTGCAAATGACGCTCCGTCTTAAAGAGACAAAATGATTGACTTGCTTGCGAACCGCAACGGGGCTGACATCAGCCAGCCGCTCAGCTATTCCTCCCCCACCAAGCCCTGAACCACTACGTGGCGGCATCAACTGGACGCGAGGACGCACAAGACCGTTCACATATAATGGAGTGAGGCCTGTCAAAAAATTCACCACGATATTCAATGCAAACTCGACGAGTGGGAGCATCTCACGCCGGCGCTTCGGAGATGCCATCCACAACGCGATTCACTAGTTCAGTTTGACCATCGGTCTGCGGATGATCTGCTGTGGACATGTCCAAACGAGTGCTGAGAACTCTGAAGAGGGACGTCCAGAACTTCGCGGTGAAGCGCGGGTCTCGACCCGAGACAATTGCCTCAGGCAAGCCTTGTTTGCAGAAGACTCGGTCTAAAAACAGCAACACTGTACCTTCACCATCAATAGTGTCCGGCCCAGCCGCTAAGTGAGTCATCTTGTTCAACCGGCCCACGAAGACCACGATACCCGTGTTCCCCCTTGTCCTTCGGAAGGCCAAACACAAAGTCCAAACTGAAGAACAGCCAGCATCCCTGAGGGACAGGCAAGCTCATAAACAGTGCCGCCGTATTCGGCGCGGACTTCGTCTGCTAACACGTCTTACACGTGCGTACTTAAGCTCTAACTCACTTGTACATCATGGGCCACCAGTACATCGAGCTCTCCGAGGCATAGGTCTACTGACGACCCAAGTGCCCACCGACGAGCGCATCATGTACCTCATAGAGGATACGAATATTGACGTCCTCGTGATGAGGAAAGACAGACCGCACCAGGAGTATCTTTTGCACCCGTGCTGTAATACAGCAGGCCACTATCGATGGAGTGTCGATGTAGCTTCGCGTGCAAACGCCCTGGCAGCCCCTTGTCCGAGTCCTTGATCCCATCCCTCCAAAGCGCACGTAGCGGCGCTACACACATACTACCTTGTACACCTACAGCACATATTAGGTCGGATAGTCACGACGTCACCGTTGTGATATGGGCTAGCTTGTAGTCTGGCCCGCGCTAGAAGGCATCATACACCACATTAAGCCGTCGTGGCATGTATTTTACCTCGAAGTGTACTCGGCAAAGAAGAAGAGCCATCTTCACATTCTCTGAGAGAGGTGAGGCGACTGAGTCGCAATGCGTAACGACGCATGGTCAGTATAGATTACGAAAGGCTTGGAGCCGAGCTGGTGTACCCTGAACTTCACTAGAGCGTACTTCATCGCAAGTGCCCAGTTAGCGATGCGCTCGATCATATAGACTGCTACATCAGCAGCATAAGCTCAGGAAGCTAGAACGATGATGCAGACGTACCGAGATAGCGACAGTGACCCCACGCCTAAGTTTTGGCTTTCCCGAGGCGTGACGTATGCACTCAATAGTGAGCTATCGAGATAAGTTATGCGCGGACACATTAAAATAGCACGCCGAACGGATAAGTAGGCAGCGAAAGTACTTCGTCCAATGCGCTGACCAACTACTTCTATTAATTTCGTATTTAAAGATCACTACGATCTGATAGTCTGTCTACAGCCATGCGGCTTCGTATAGAGATCATACATAACTGAGCCAGTAGACGCTCACTCTAAGGCAATAACTATGCAAATAAGTCGGTAGTAAGTCAATGACGTGCGGCCTACCATGCCATTGTTAGAAGACGGAGATGATTACAAATGCCAATCTGATTAATTGAGACGAGTCACCGATCATCGAGAACTTGCATTGAGGAGTAGAGCAGACCCTTCCGTGATATCATGAAGAACTTACCGAACCTTGGGCGGCAAGATATTAGTGTTTTGGTAACCATCGGCAAATACTAGTGGTCGTTAAAGATACTACTTGCGGAAATGATCCAAACTTGCTCTAGCAGACCGTCACAAACAACGAATTGCCTCGCGACGAGACGAAGAAGTAACTATCGTTCAATTCACCCGATGGCATGGCAGATCCCAGTGAGCTTTAGTAGGAGGCACTAAACGGGTTCGTCTGGATCTGTGGAGCGGCGACGCTAACACTCGCCTGGCCCACTGCTTTAGCATTGCCGCACCAGTCCCGCCCTCCAACCTAGGTGGCTGAGCTTGGGTCGGAGCCGGTTACCAGTGGACCTGAAGCTGTGCTCCCATTGGCACCGTATGTGGAGTTTGATAAGCTGTCGCCCGGGGTTGCCTCTGCGCTCGGGGCCTAGCCGTCATCGGCTAGCGTGCAGATCCCGCCCCTTGTTGCATCAAAGCTCGTGTCGTGGTCCTCTGGCTCACCATTTGAGGGACAGGTCACGGTGCCGGCACTGTCGCGCGAACCGGCGTGCAGCTCGTGATACCGACGGAGCCGAACGCTGAACAGGAGCCGTCTTGGCTGACAAAGCCGACGATCGCGCTCGAGCTTGAGCAGCAGTCGAAGCCGGAGACTGCACTCGTGGCTTTCTAACCGTCTGAGACGTCGGAGGCGGTGCCATCGCTTGAACCGTTGACTAAGCCACCACTGGCGGTACAGCGGTGGGCACGGTCGATGGTTGTACTACGCGTGGCACCACTGGAGGCTGAACCAAGGCCGGTACAACCTGAGGTTGCTCGACGGGCGGTACCACGGAGGTTACACTACAGTCGACAATGGCGGTGGTCCCCCAGGCTGCACCACACTAGCCATGGGATGGTGCGCCAATGTGTTCGACACCGTAGGTAGCACAATCGTTGGAACGGCCGGCATCGGCACCACTGCTGACACGACGGGTTACTGCACCACCACCGGTTACGCTGGCTGCTGCACAGGCGGGGCCATGTTGAAGCTTTGAGCAGCTGCCCAGTCACTCCAGATTCCCGGTTCTGGGGCAGGACCCCCCATCGACCACACTCTGAGGCATCGTACTCCCGCTCTGCGCGCTTCGTTCTGCAGTTCCGCTCCAGCTCCCAGACGAGCGCAGCTCGTTGGGGCCAGCCGCCCTGTCCATTTCAGCTAAGAAGTACCGCAGCAACTCCCGTCCCTCGGTGGTCCCAAGCAGAGACAGTCTACGAGATGCACCGGCGAATGGAGCGACGTTCTCGGGGATGTCCTCGCCGAGGTCAACCTCATACTTTGTATATCCACCGGACTCTTCGTACTCCACACGGTCTCCGTACTCGTCATGCTCCACACGGTTCCCGTATTTGTCATACTATTCAGCGGCAGATGGGAGAGGTCCCCCGAGCTGTTTATCTTCTGTAGTCACTTTCTCGGAGTGACTTTGGGCAACTTGGGTGATCTGCTCGTTGCTGCAGCTGACATTATCCACCTCTCCGTTGCTTGGCTAGCGGCTCCTCGGGCAGTTCCTCCTCTTCTTCTTTGTATCCTAGGGCGTTCTCCACCGCCTCCGGCGCCAGCTCGCCCCTTCCTCGTCGACCACATGATAGTCGGCTGACAAGAAGGCGTTGTACACGTTCGGCCATCCTTCTTGTCCCTCCCCAGACTCTTCGTCTGGGCTTTCGCCATACGATCCGTAGCCAGAGCCCATTCCAGTTCCCTTGGCCTCCCAGGCGCAGCATTAGTCGCGCTCTATACCCTTTTTCGGTAGACCGACATTCAGCCAGTCGCACGTGTTCAGGTCTTCTTGGAGAAATAATATTGCTTCTCCCCCGGTTGTCGCAGTCCCTCCAAGCCCGCAGGGTCGTGAGTACTTTTGAAGAAGCTGGACTGACAGGTAGTGCAAGAAGAGTAAAAAACATAACTTGCTTTACTGCTTTGTAGAGTCTTGTTAATGACTTGGAATTTTCACGACTGATCATCACCTTCCTCCGTCAGCGGCCTTCATCCCAGCACGCACGACGTCCTTGGCTTCACCTATTCACTCTGTCCTGGCGATACCCCTTCCTGGTGGCGCTCCGTACGGCCAACGGGCTCGTTCTTGACCTCCGTCCCCGTCATCAGCTTGACACCTTAACGCTCCTCCAACCCTCGCATTCTTGGCCGATGATTGCTTTTCAGAAAATGTTTACATTTGGTACTCCGTAGGTTGAAGAGGCTCGAGCGAAGCCACTCGCTCAGCCTCCTCATTTACATACCTTGCAACTTGACAGGTCTGTCCCGTCAGTCTGCCATCCCAGCGCGACCCGTGACAAGCATGCCCTTCCCACTACAAATCGCTTCCATGGCCCATTTGTATGTGTGCCACGCGTAGTCTCGGATAACTGCTCACGCAATACTGTAGTTTCTATTTGTGAGCGCACATTAGTGGAGCATACGCTGTGAGTGATATTACAAATAGCATAGCTTTGCTTGTGCTAAGTAGGCGAGTGCATTTGCAGATAGAAACGGCGAGCTTCCAGCGGTACACAGTAGATACCATTCGCTAATTAATTTATGCAACAGGCTACGCTCTATAGCTGTAAGCTACCCGTGTGTCAACACTATTAGCAGCGCCATACTCAGTTTACCATATGTGCCCCATACTACCCGTCAGTACAAAATTCAAAGATAGGTAGGGTAATGGGGGCTATAATGGTGTATTTCCAAGTTACTTGCGCGCCTTTTGCTCAATGTACTTGTCGTTTCGGGCGGTTAGCTTGCGAGGGCAGCCGCTCCACTTTTTTTTCTTGGGGTACCAGTCAGCATCCATCGCCTTCTAATAGTTCAACAGACTTTTCTAGCGGCGCACTTCTGTCGGATCAGGTGGTGCAGCCTTCACCTCCCAGAAATCGGTCGCTTTTGGGCTGTTATCGCAGGCAATACAGCGCCGCGCGATGTGTCGGATGTCTCGTCCGCTGGTAGTCCGGGACGCGTAACCGTACTGCAATTTCTCACAGCCGGCGCAACGCACCCGGGGGTCTATCGTAGACACTGTGGGTTCAGCAGATGCGGAATAATTTTCACCTGGCATGGTTGCACGTTGGGCCCACCATTTTGCATACTGTGAGCCAAAAAATAAAGTTTATTATTTTCACCAATAGGTTGTGCGGAAGTATTAGCCAATGAAAGGGTGTATTTAATTTTAAATAATATATTAACTTTATTCCGCTTTTAAAAATATTCAAACTTAACTTTATTAATAAATTGAAACTGCTAATCGAATCGCTATATAAGCGTTTAGGAAACTATTACACACATTTTTAACAGGTTCTGCGCATGCACCAATCATGTGTAGGTGCCGCTATCGCAAGGCCGCGAGACCTGAGCGCCTCTATAGCGTCTGCGCAGCGTAGTAAAGTGCTCTGTGCTCAAGGTGGCATTCACAGTAATTGCAAAAAGAGGCGGCTACTGTGCCCGATTTGCAATACGTAGCACAGGGTTTGAGTTGCAAAATGTAAACTGCTCAAAGTCAGACAGGTTTTTATCCAATCGGTACGTTTCGATCTCCTACAGAAATATTTACAGAACGTCCAATCGAAATCTCCAGAGACAGTCTGATCGTGCAACAGATCCAGTCAGTATAGCAGGTCGCAAAATTATGCCCAATCAGGGCACGAATTAAAAGTGTGGCCTTTTTGGTTATAATTGTAGTTTTGGCATAGTTAGGTCGAGTCAAACAGATAGGCGCAGTATATAGGATGGGAAGCAAACGTATTAGAAAGGCGGAGTGTAGCCATGCGAAAAGGAAGGGAAATGCAGGCGGAGAGGAAACCGACCGCCCAGAGGGACAGACAGACAAGTTTCAAGTTTAGGAGAGTGAGAACTAGCGCTCTGGGCGCCCGCTCCGCGGGCGCTTTGGGCATCGTTGGTTGGTGTAGTGTTGGCTTGCCGCCTTTGCTGCGCTGCGGCGAATTAAAAAATCCTTGCCTAGATCAAAGCTACATGTATTATATGTATTACGTGACCTACCAGTTTCTGTCCCAAAGATCTCTCTGTACACAATGTTCTTGGTGTGTACGTTTCCGTCCTCATCGATGGCTTCTGGATTCACAGCAATCTTGATTGCCTTTCTTGAAGTCACTCTCGACAACGCCACATAGAGCTGTCCATGTGCAAACACTGGCGATCCAAGTAGATACCCACGTGGTGGATCGATTGTCCTTGTGCCTTGTTGATAGTCATGGCGGACGCTGGAACCACCGGAAACTGCTTACGCTTGAGCTTAAACGGGAACTCCTTGTCATCGTCCTCACTATAAAGATGATCCGAGGAATGAACACCTTCTTACCCTTAAACGGCCCGGACATAATGCTGGCCTCGATGCTCCTCTCGTGCAGTGACACAACCCGAAGTCGCGTTCCGTTGCAAAGCCCGGTGTTGCTGTTCAGGTTTCGAATCATGATGATAGGTGTCCCAACCTTCAGGACAATTCTGTGCGGGGGGATCCCGGCTCGCAGTCGACCTCGGCCCACGTGTCACGCAGCTGTAGGCCATCGTCCCGATCCAAACCACTTTGTGAATTACGCGCTACTCCGCGCTCCTCCTCACCGGGACACACAGCCACCTCGTTGTTACCCAGCTACGACATACCAATGTCTAGAACCCCGGTCGCTTCAGCCTCATGCTCGCGCCCGTAGCACGCCTGCTGCCTAGCAGAGATGGCTTCATGACCCACCAAAGCTCCACTAGGGGCAGGGTTCGTAGCACCCAGCGTCTTCGACTACCAGCCGATCCATGGCCCATGACGCTCCAGCCATGTCATGCCAAGGATGATGTCATACGTCAAATAAATCCAGGTTTAAGACCAGACAGCGTTCCACGCTAATGAAGTCTAAGAACTTCACACTAAGACCAACAGAGATCTTCGTGGGCTCGGCTCAAAGGATGCGGGCGAGTGACACCTAGTTCACTGAGTGATGGTCATGGACCACATGGCTCGGAGCCGAGTGTCTCACGAGACACACCTTTGCCTTCGATGAGTGTTGATGCTGCTGCGCCCGGTGGTGGCGGCAGAGATGTCACCGCTCCGACCTCGCCCGGCCGGGTTCAGCCGCGGGAGGAGAGGGGAAGAAGACGGAGAAGAAGACGCAGAGCGTCTGCGACATCTTCGACGTCTTTGGCGTCGGCCACGTTTCCAACGTGTCGAGCGGTGAGGCTCCACGTGGTCGATGCGAACAGCTGTACACACTCATGAATGGGGTGACGGAGGGGGGAGGGGGGGGGGGGGGGGGTCGACGGCGACATCATCTTTGACGCTCTGCCCGCTGTTGACGCTCTGATAGGGCTGGACGAGATGTCCGTTACCGAATTCGGAGGGGCCTTGAAGGCGGGCGAGTTAGCTGAAGTGGTCTTGATAAGACCTGAGCAGGGGTTGAACTTCTCGTCCGTGGTGGACGACGCGGTCCTGGAGGTCACTAAGAAGGCGCTCAGCGCGAGGAGTGGATCAGAGATCCTGAAAGTTACCTTGAACCCGATCTATCCTGTGATTAAGGAATATAGGGACGTGATCTCAAGGAGCCCATCGATGGGTCTACCTCTGGATCGAGGCGTACGTCGCGAGTTTGACCTGGTTCCAGGAACCAAATACTGCGTGACACGGCAGTAGCCCTCGCAGCAGCAACAGTGTGACGTCGTTGACGCGTTCTTCCGTTCGAAGCAATGAGGCAGGGCTGGTACGTGAGAGCAAGTCTCCAGACTTGAAACCCACTTTCTGTGTCGGAAAGTCGAATGGCAAGTGGCGCATTGTGCATGTTTTTTAATAGCTGATTGCGGCCACCATTCTAGTACAGACGCCGATTCCACGCAAAGATGGTCTGCAGAACAACATGGTAGGCCGTAGGGTGTACGGTGCACTCGACTTGGTCAATGGTTACTACCAATTGCGCATGAGAGAGAGCGACATTCAGCTGACAGCGGTCAGTACTACGAGAGGTATGCTCTAGGAGTATCTGGTGATGCCCCAGGGGCTGTCGAACGAGCCAGCAACGTTCGAACGTCTTGTGATGCTGTTGTCCCGGCCCCATCGGCCGTACCCGCAGACGTACTTTGACGGCATTTTCGTCCATAGTCGTGCTGAGCACGAGAAATCAGACGTGGAGAACCACATTAACCATTTACGAGCGGTGCTCGAGTGCATGCGCACGAATAAGTTGTTTGCCAACTTGGACAAGTGCGTCTTCGGCACGGAGGAGATCCCTTTCCTCGGGTGCTTCATTGGGAAGCATCGCTTGCGGGTAGATCCTGCCAAAGTCAAGGCCATTGTGGACTGGCCAGTTCCTAAGAGCCAGAAGGAATTCCGCAAGTGGTTAGGCTTAGCCAATTACTTGCACAAGTACAGCGCAAACTACGCAGAGATGGCTCGGCCATTGTCGGACCTCCTTAAGAAGGATGCACTTTGGTACTGGAACGTCGAGCACGACGAAGTCTTCAAGTCTGTGACGGAGAGTCTACTACGAGCTCCGATACTCGCGCTGCCGGACCCGGATCGTCCGTTCAGTGTCGTCTGCAACGCCTCATATTTCGCAATCGGTTGTGCTTTATTACATGCAGACGCCGAAGGGCGTGACACCGTAGTGATTCACAGGCAAGCCGACAACGCGTTGCTAGCAGTAGTCAATGCGATACCTACACGCACGGAGGGAGGGTACGCCCGATAGCCATCCGTGACCCATCTGAGCTCTTATCTCGACAATTATGAACGGGACGCTCAAGTACAGTACTGCGTACGGTTTGGTAATGCGTACAGACACATTGACTTGCCGCGCTCATTTATATTGTCTGCACTACCGCACATGTGTGTAGACCGAGTCTCAGGTGCAGCCGAAGAAGTATACGCTTTAGGCTCAAAACCCTGTTGTAATCTGCACTCGCACTCGAGAAAGACTTGCTCACACAAAACGGAGTGAAAGACTAAATTAATGTTCTTTAGCAGCTTTTGTCCAGTTCCTACTTCGTCTCATAGACTCTTGCCGCGTCTCATATAACGGGCTGATTTCTGTATCAGCATTCCTGTATACTTGCACTACAACACTAGATAGGTTTTGAAGTTCACTCTACCTGCACTCTCTCCCTCAGACCAGACCAGAACAGAATCGAGAGAAAATTGCATAAGCAGCGCAGTTTAAGTTCGCATTATTTTACACAAGTTTATTAATCAGATATTGTGCCGCAAAGAAATATGTTCGCACACGCACCTAATTAATGATGCAGGTAAATGTGAAAATCAAATTCTGATGATTTTGGAAAACGTAAGGATTCTGTGCATCGAATTGAACGTAAAACGTACCAACTGTGCGAACTTTGTGGAGTCTGAAGCAAACATACTACCTAAAATCTAACTATTATTACTCAAGCAGCAGACTTGCACTTCAACAGTTTTAGGACAAATAGGTAGGACATTTTAGGACTCGTCTAAGGCGCAGTATCTTCTTCCGGCCAATGAGTTTAGTAGTTTGAACATCATGCTCTCCCAGTATGTGCGTCGATTACGAGTCTACCCAACCGATGAACGGACTGCATGCGAAATCATTGGAGCCCACCCAGGCATCCTAAAATTAGGACTTTTTGGGAAAATGGCCTATTTTCAATGATTTTTTTTTTCGAAAGTGCATAATTTAAGGATTCATCTTTTATAGTCAAATCAAGATAAACAGAGGTAGTCTGCTTTAATCCACTATTCCTGACACTTTCAGCAACTGGGGCGCTCCACAAACGCACCCAGATGAACTACAGACAATATCAGAAGCCTCATACTGCGCGATGCAAGCCATCAAACTTATACTTCCCTCGCGCTGGTGAGTGAGCCACTGTTTCGGCAGTAAGAGGAAGAGGAAACAACGCGTAAGACACTGATTAAGCTGAAAACCGTCCCTTCAACAAAACTTACTGCAGCACGTGATTCAGTTTAGGATACAAGTGAGCTCGCACTACCCTAGTGCAGCTTTTTACGTGCGAGAGCAAACGCTTCCGTAGTAAAACTCCCGGAATATAACATTAAGTGTGTTTTCCGTCTTCCTTGTGTAATGTAATACAAATTATCACAAAATTGGAGCTATATGAACATCTCTGTTTGTAACATACAGTCAGATCAAATCAAGCAAAGCATTAGTATTTAAAAATTAATCAATATGGCCTTCCATTTCAGCTAATTCATCTCACAACTTTCTTTCTCTCTACACCGCCCACAGCACGGTCTAAAATACCGTTTAATATGCTACCAGCTTTAGCAAATCATTAATTAACAGGGTTCTCCTCATAATTGTCAGAATCAAGATTTACACCGTCATCTGCTGGCCACTCCCGTTTCCTCGATGGAAAATCGCTTGCCTCCCACCTTGATTAGTGGCCATATCGATCAAGCCATCCTAGCTACCAGTTATATTATGGTACAGAAGGTTGTGGCGCCCCATCATAGAAATACCCTTGGTAGGAATTCTAAGGCTTCGTAAGAAAAGTGGGTTCCGGGTGTTTTATTATCTGAATACATGTATGCATTCTACGAACATTTCTTATATCGCAGAAAATCCTTCGTATCGCATACACTGATTTAACATAAACGTTTCAGCCAATCTAAAGTGCGGATAAGCGCAGCACGACAGACAGACAGACAGACAGACAATGTAACTCACGTAATTAGCGCGCTCTCGCCCGCTCCGCGGGCGCTTTGGGCATTGTTGGTTGGTGTAGTGTTGGCTTGCCGCCTTTGCTGCGCTGCGGCGAATTAAAAAATCCTTGCCTAGATCAAAGCTACATGTATTATATGTATTACGTGACCTACCAGTTTCTGTCCCAAAGATCTCTCTGTACACAATGTTCTTGGTGTGTACGTTTCCGTCCTCATCGATGGCTTCTGGATTCACAGCAATCTTGATTGCCTTTCTTGAAGTCACTCTCGACAACGCCACATAGAGCTGTCCATGTGCAAACACTGGCGATCCAAGTAGATACCCACGTGGTGGATCGATTGTCCTTGTGCCTTGTTGATAGTCATGGCGGACGCTGGAACCACCGGAAACTGCTTACGCTTGAGCTTAAACGGGAACTCCTTGTCATCGTCCTCACTATAAAGATGATCCGAGGAATGAACACCTTCTTACCCTTAAACGGCCCGGACATAATGCTGGCCTCGATGCTCCTCTCGTGCAGTGACACAACCCGAAGTCGCGTTCCGTTGCAAAGCCCGGTGTTGCTGTTCAGGTTTCGAATCATGATGATAGGTGTCCCAACCTTCAGGACAATTCTGTGCGGGGGGTACCAGAGAAGTTAAGCGAGTTCAAGAACTCATGCTCAAACATATTTGCGTCCGCGACTCCTTCGAGACTGTCTACAGAGAGATATTCCTTCGTTTCACTCGACAGTCGTTCCGCAACCATGCCGTTGATTCGTCGAACACTTGCATGTGTGTGAGCTAGTATGGCCCGCTCAACTAAGTATTCATCGGGCAAATTATCGGCATCAACGCCAGGGTACACCGCATCAATGAGTGCTTTGACATTGCGGGTTCGTCGGTCTTCTTCAACTTCGTTCAAGTCTTGCTCGAGCTGGCCTTCCACAGGAGGAAGTAATGTGAGATTTGGGGGAGGTTCCATGTCTACGTCGTCTTCGTCAGATGCAATTCCATGTCTCACCCCTTCTGGAATAATACACATGTCTCTCGGAAGGCATATGTCGTCGTCGCTGATTTCCAAGTTGACAGGATAACGACCTTCTCCAAATTGAAGTAAGAAGTCCGAGAACTCCGCCAACTCTGCTGCACTGGTCGCATCTGGAGCGTTGCGGACACGCATGTTTTCGGTAAGACGCACTTGACGCAAATGCTCCCAGAGTGGAAATGACTTGAAGCAAGCTTCAATTGTCTCCGCACGCGTAGCATCCTTTAATTCAGGTAAAATTTGGCGGTGGTCACCGCTAAACACCATTACCTTTCCGCCGAACGGTTCCAGCTCGTTCTTCATGATATCCCGAAACGACCTGTCCACCGCCTCGAAGCAAGCTCGGATCATCATCGGTCAAACTCGCGCTACGAATCAATTCATCTTTCTGGCTCTGCCATGAAAGGCTGCACGTCGACGTCTCTGTAAGTTTGAGGGGAATCCGAAACGTCGAGTACGCGGTATGGCCTCCGGCTCACAGGGTAGCTGCGATTCCGCTCGATGCAACCGCGATGGCAACCTTACGTTGCATTCGAACGTGGGCGACTATTTGCTCGAGCAGAAATGACTTTCCTGTTCCACCCGGCCCATCCAAAAAGAAAAGCTTCTCCCCTCCAACCGGTCTGCTCACAGCCGCAATCACTTGGTCAAAAATCTCTTTCTGGTTGCTGTTCAACTGACCCGCCTGCTCCGCCACTTGCTCCAGTTCGTTCTGGGGGTATGCGTCAATCTCTTGCTGGACAACATCCACTGACGCTGTGTCCTGGCCGTCCACTTGAGCGGATATATCGTCGTAATTGGACAATGAAGGAAGACCATACATTTCGAGGTGTTCTTGGTTCGAAGCCAAGTAATCAGGCAAGTTCTTCAACGCCTTGTACTCCGACATGCGAAGACTAACCCCCTCTTCGCGTACAATATGAAGGTTCGCAACTCTTTCCTCTATGCTTCGTGCGTAATCCTCTGTCATATTCATCTTGAACTTGTTCCAGAGATCTTTGGCATTACCAGGCATCGAGGTTACCAAAATGATCCCGAAAGAGCTGGCGTAGCTGGTACGGCATCTTGACCTCGGCGGCTTCGCGTAAACAGTGTATCCACTCGTCGTCATTTTCCAGATACCCAAGAGCCAACGCTGTATTTTCGCGGTACAGTAGATTGGCCGTAGCTTCTGGGTTACTCGCACACAGCTTGAAACCTCCGTCAGCATGGTTTGATCCCCTCGATTGATCAAGTTGTGGAGCTGGGGGGTTGCCGCTTGATCGCGAAACGCGACCATACCCATTCCTTCCAAGTGGATAGGTAACGTTACCATAGAATGAGTTGATCCTTGAGTTGGATGCCGAAATAATTGCATGCAAGCTTCTACCGGAGAAATGTACCTCCCAAGAAGATACTGAAGAATTTCGTCCGCCCGAATCTCTTCGCCCTCAATAGTGATTGTCGTCATGCCCGAGCCCTTGTAGACGTACTTGATGGCCTTGTTCGTGGCACAAACCTCGACGTTGATGTGGTAGTTGTACTTCTGCGACAGGAACGGGCTATAGGGAACCACCCATTGATTAATGGTCGCGTTGCCCCATACTTTCCCTTTGTGGCACAAAATTCCATCCGGACGTCGGCCACGCTTGTTCTTCGGGTATTTGTCGGGGGGAGCATCACCGTTTCGACTGCCAGCGGCTTTGGGAACTTCCTAGAACATCGACCGTTCTTCATGCAGGGGCAGTTCGGATTTTGTTGACCACAGGGCCCGGGTAGCATATTGGACATCACCGTTTCGTACAATTCGGGGTGCTTCTCTTTATGAGGGAGTTCCGCAGTCACCAGCTTGGCGACGTCCTCCGCTGTAACGGGCTTGTGCCCCGGCTTAAGGATGAGAAGTATATGGGCGTGAGGGAGGCCACGCTTCTGCTATTCCACTACATGGACCCGGGCGGCCTCAATCCCAGCAATCCTTCATCGAGATCCTTGTTCAGAGCTTTCAGCTTGTGATGAACACGCGAGCCACAATGTCCGGTCGATCGGACGCCTTCTCGCCAGGTCGTAGATTTTCCTTGATCACAGGCCAGTTGGGGTTGAATGTCATTGTGATGAACAGGTTAGGGACTCCTGTTACGCAGACAATAGTCATGGCGTCCAAGAAGCGTTGGTACATGTACCGGGGACCACCGGTAAACTTTGGAGGAATGATAATCTTGCATCCGAGCTCTCCTGCGCCTGGTTCAGCCGACGCTTGCTCCGTGTAGCTGCCTCGCCGATTCCTGCGCATTTCCGCTTCGTCGTCAGCAGCCATTCTGTGAATCTCTACGGACTCGCTACGTAACCCGTCTGTTAGTCCCTGGAGAGTCTCCAACCGATACTGAAGCTGGTTCTTCTTAAAGAACCGCAGGCGTTCCTGTTCGTATTTGGCCCATTGATCAACGAAATATTGCTGCGTGAGACGACCACAGCGCAGAATAAGCGAGTTACTGCCTGTCCGATCGTAAAGTAGATACGCCTCATACTCGTGAAGATACATTGTTAACGGGTCGCCGTGACGATCGAAGGATTTCCAACGTATGGGATGTCGTACGTCCACCCATTTTCTCCCATACGGCAAGAGAAGAGGATAATGTAGCGGGTCGTACGTAACGCTTGTCTCGAAGATGCGCTCCAAACCGCCTCCTGTCGTGTGTAGGATATTATCCCTATGCTCAGTCGCGTTTGTATCGATCACAACAGCCGCCACTTCCGATGCAGTTGGGGTGTTATAAGTACCCGGGCTCGCGTTCCGTGTAACGTGCAAACGGAGCCTGAAGTGCTCTCCTTCTGGAGAAAATCTCTCAAGGCTAACGATGGGTCATGTTCATCGACATCGTCACCTGCCGCGCGTCACCGCTCGTGGTCCCTGATGGCAGCTGAATGCGCTTCCCAACCACGCTGTACCAATAGATTACGCGCGTTGATAAACTCGAGTGTGTATGGGGTGTGCGCCACCATCACTCTATCAATAGTTTCAAGGATGGCACGATCAAGCTCTTGCGTCATATTCATACGACTTCTCGCACGGGCGTCCATGTCTGGGTCGTTAAAATACACTTGGGCATACATTGAGCGTCCGAAAGGAGGAGGTAGTGACGATCCCATGCGGTGGCACACTGATCCCTGAACACGGAAGTTGTAGAAACCGTTTCTAGTAACGCGTTCGTCAACATTGAGTGGTCGAGACCGCGCAGCTCCCATGGAAGTAAACGCGAATGCGTTGTTGTAGGCTCGAATTGATCTCATGAAGGTCGGGTTCTCGAAAAGCGTTAGAAGCGCATCCGGGGCTTCCCGAGATGATGAAACGAACACCAGTCCGTTACGACAGCAGCACCCAGCTGTCTCATCTGGAAATTTCCAAGCGTTGCAAAACCGACAAACCCGCTTGCTGTCCCAATTTCCGTCCGTGTAACGCGTGAAGTAATGGCGAACACCGGTAACTATGGAAGGATCAACATCTTTGTGATGTGAGAGGCCCTTCTTGTACTGCCGAGAACGCCTGCGGAACCGCTCTTCTTCTTTTTGTTGCTCGCGCATTTTTTTCGTCATGGCATCCCTTCGATCTCTATGGGCTGCTGTATTCGCTCGCGCTCTGCTTGGCGGTGCACATCCGACAAACCTTCTCTGAGCTCTCTCCGTGCTATTGTGTTTTGGGTGCGCTCTGCTTCCCGCAGCTCATCCGACATTTCTCCTCTGTGCTCTCTTCATGCTACAGTATTGTGGCTGCGCTCGGCTTGGCGCTGTTCATCGGTCATGCATCCTCTGCGACCTTCGTGTGCCGCTGCACCACGAATCCTAGCATCTTGATGTTCTGCGTCTGTACTTGTGGCTCTATGATTGGCTTGCGCGTTTCGAAGGTATTCTTGATGAGATCCGAGGTGTTCCGGTGACATTCTACCGCACCGTACCCTTGCTCGCTCGGCATCTCGTTCGCGGTCTCGTGTAATCTGGGATTCGGATCTGTTAGCTCTACGCAATCGTTTCCTCTCTGCATCCTTCGCTCGTGCCCGCTCTTTTTGAGAACTCGTCATAGCAGCTCGCCTGGCTTGGGCTCTTCCTGCATCACGCGCAAGTTTAGCCGCAGCCTCATCTTCAGCTGCAGTCCCTGGTACTTCAATCTGGAAACCACGACTGTTGTCGACAGGTTGTTCGCGACGCGTCTCCTCCTCGATTCGACGTTGATGCTCCGCAGGGTCATCTTCTTCAGTCTTCTCGTCACGTTCCACAGTTAATCCAGGTACACGCAGCTGTTCGGATCCGATTGCTGCTGGGACTTCAACTATTTCGAGCTGCTCCAATTCTTGGATTGTCTTGCGATACCGCGCCTCCGCTTCACGAAGCCTTTATTCGGAGTTGTCTTTCCTTACGCGATTCTTGTTGCGTTGGTGACACGTTCTCACGCCGGGCTCGCTGTACACGCTCATCCAGCTCCTCACGGGTAATTCTGTCCATACATCACAGTCAATCAGGTTATTCAGTCTCAAACCCCTGTGCGAGTTAGTCTAACCATTTGTTTCCTTGGATTCCTTGCCATGTCTTCATATCTTGAACAGGAGTGTTGCCTGATACAGAGAGAACAAAATTGTATCGGTGGTTAGACTCGAAAGTCTAAGTGCCCTGGGAACCTATTCTACAACTATTTCATAAATGTAAGCACCAATCCATGGACACGATAGCTTAAGCAACGGCGTACACGGATAGAACCCGGAGTTTCCTTTTCAGTACATATCCAAAAGTCCTCTGTGAATACAACACACCACTGTCATTCCCATCCCGGTCCCTCGGATTACAAACAACTTTGGGGTATCGTCACTCCAGTCGGCATGTTGGTCTAGTCAGCTTTTGCTATGGCCCTCTCCTTGGCCGACGTCTTACAGCCCTCCGCTCACGCTCCGTGGGTCCAAATTACCTTGCACCACGGGTGACCAAGCAGCAGTACATGGTAACTCAGACGCCGTTTCGCGCTGTTGCCTGTGGGGTACGTCAAATCTGTTGCCTCAGCCCTGTTGAGTGGTTGCCCAGGTCTGTTCGATACCGTCCAACTCTTCTGTGAATGTCAGTAGCACGCGCAGGGTGTCAGAGATCAACCCATCCCCTCACGGGGCTCACACAGTTCCGTAAAATGCTCTAAAACTGTCCATTATGATGCTCTTTAAATGTACAGGCGCGGGGGTCCTCACCCATGCTCTTAAAAGGTCTGTTTTGTCTTGATCTCTTGCTCTTGAGCTGTCCTCGCACTTGGTCCGTGGTCTTGGGCTCCTTGCTCTAGTTAGACCGACTGCTGCATTCCTTTTTGTCCCGCCAGAAGTGCTCTCCCAAAGTGTGTTTTGGAAAATGGGAGCTCACACTTTATAAGCAATTCTGTATTGTGGAACTTTACGTTTCTTCCGCATGTGGCTGCAACTTCGGTTTGGCCAATTGGCAGCACGCGCCACTCGTTTTTGAAGCGTGGACACTCGCGGTGGGTCTAGGACTCCTAGGCGCGTGCATGGTGGTAGACGCTCCCAGTCACACCCACCCCAACCTAATTGCTATCGCTACCCACTGAGCCATACCACTTTGGAGTCTCGTGGCAATCCTCAGACTGTGTCCTGAGAGGTCTCTCTTGAGTAAATAGTAGAGCAAGGAGCCCCCACGCCCGTACAAACATGCAGCTACACCTAATACTGCCCTACTGCTATTCTATAACCAGCGCACCTTGTCCTTGCCGCGCTGTCGCCCGGAAATCCAATTTTGTGTTTTGAATAAAAACTGAGTCGAAAAAAACTGTCCAATCAGGGCACGAGCTAAATGTGTGGCGTTTTTTGCTATAATTGTAATTTTGGCATAGTCAGGTCGAGTCAGAAAGATAGGCGCAATCGAAAGGATGGAAAGAAACTGTATCAGAAAGGCGTAGAGTAGCCATGCGAAACGGAAGACTGCTGGTCGACATGAAAACGACGGACGGATTGACAAACGGACGGACAGACGGACAGGTTACAAGTTTAGGAGAGTGAGAACTAGCGCTCTGAGCGCCCGCTACGCTGGCGCGGTGGGCATGATTTGTTGGAGCCAATTGTATAGGTTCGCCTCCGCTGCGCTACGGCGGGGTATATGTATAGCACAATTTTCTTTATCCCTGCTGAACATGAAAAATGTGTATTACGCCGTCTACACAGGCATCTCCTCAAAAATCTCTCTGTACACGATGTTCGTGGTATGTACTCTCCCGTCTTCATCTATAGCCTCCGGGCGACAGCAATCTTGATCGCCTTCCTTGAAGTCACTCGAGACAGGGCCACGTATAGCTGTCCGTGAGTGAATACTGGTTGTTCCAGGTAAATACCCACGTGGTGGATTGACTGTCCTTGGGCCTTGTTCATCGTCATCGCAAAGGCTGGCATGACTGGAAACTGTCTTCTCTTCATCGTGAACGGGAACTCTTTGACGTCGTCATCAGTGGTAAAAATGATCCGTGGGATGAACACCGTCTTACCCTCGGAGGGTCCTGTCATAACCCGCGCTTGGATGCTCCGTTCCCGGAGTGACGCCACTCATAGTCGCGTTCCGTTAAAAAGCCCCTCCTTGCTGTTCAGATTGCGGATCATAATGATTGGTGTTCCGACCTTCAGCATTTCGGTGAGGGGGAATCCCGGAGAAGTTCAGCGAGTTTAAAATTTTCTGCTCAAACAGATTCGCATCCGCCACGCCCTCGAGTTGGATCAATCGATAGATACTCCTTCGTCTCGCCAGTGAGGCGGTCTGATACCATATCATTGATTCACCTGATACTTGCGTTAGTTGGAGCCAGAATTGTTCGCTCAACGAAGTAGTCATCCGGTAGATCCTCGTCTTCAAAACTCGAACAAACCGCGTGAATCAGTGCATTAAAGTTTCTGGTTCTTTGGTCATCTTCCGTTTCGTTCAAGTCACGGGAGTGCGTGTTGTTGTACGCTCGGATATTCTTCTTGAAGCCAGGATTCTTGTAGAGATTGAGAATTCCAGCAGGGGGTTTTCGCGCAGGGGGTACATACACTAACCCGTTACGGCAGCACAGAGCATCGGTTTCATCGGGGAACTTCAATGCATTGCACTTCGGACAGACGCTCTTAATCTCGCAGCTGTCATCCGCGTAACGGTTGAAGTAGTGCCGGCCACCGTGGACTTGTAAGGGATCAAAATTTTCGTGGTTCGCGAGACCCTTCTTGTACTGCCGTGATCGAGCCCGCAAGCGCTCAGATTCGTTGCGCTCCACGCGCTCCTCGTTTGTCATAGCCTCTCTTCGGGATCGTTGGGCCGTCGCGATGCTATCCCTTGCTATCTGTATCTCCACTTCAGTCAGACCCAATCTCCGCGCTACTTCGGACGCTGTGTGCTGCAGCATTGCTTCTTCACGTTCGTCTTTAGTCATCGCTTCCCTTCGTTCAGATTGTGACGCGGTGTTTAGATTCCTTTCCGTCTCCCGTTCCTCTTCGGACATGCGGTTGCGCCAAGCAGCAGTAGCAACGACACCATTCCCGCGAACGGTCTCCAATCGGGTCTGAGGAAGCGCTGCCCGTCTAGCCCGAGCGCGTGCAGCATCTACTTCTCTGTCGCGAACGACTTGTGACTCCGAACGGCTAGCTCTCTTCCTTTCCGGTCAACTTGGCGAGCTGTTGCTAACTGAGACGGTGTCATGTCAGCCCTAGAGGGTCTACTACGATTAGAAGATGATGCGTCGGCTGGTATTGGGGGATGTCCAAGCGAAACTGCGACAGCAGTTGAGGAAAGTACAGAAACAGCAGCAAATACACCGACGACTCCAGTAGTAGGCCGGACGGAGGCAACCACTGTCGGTGTGGTTGTTGCAGCACGTTGATGAACATCGTCTAACTGTAACGCAGCCAAGGCTTGGGCTCACCGAGATTTGTTT
Organism: Phytophthora tentaculata; assembly: GCA_033557915.1. NCBI lineage: Eukaryota > Oomycota > Peronosporomycetes > Peronosporales > Peronosporaceae > Phytophthora > Phytophthora tentaculata. Next base: position 2,477,738 of record JAUCEA010000009.1, read on the forward strand.
TTGTTTTTTTGTCTCCGGACTTGGTGCCGCCGAGCCTCCCCAGGACCCTCAGGTGCTGCTGGCGTGGCGTTCACAGCGTCATTATTTTCTATCGCAGCCTCTATCTCTTCTCTGGATCGCTTCTTTTTCCCCGTGGATCTCTGCGAATACGAAACAGAGTAACGCGACGTGTTAGACTTCAAGTCCAAGTACACCGCATATAGCAGTAGTATTTTATAGAGCTGACAACTTGGACGTCTGCGTGCTACCCGGGATTGCTTCCTCCCATCAAAGTTATCTCCGATCACTTATCCCACAGCCACGGGCCGTGAGACCCGGAGCGGTTTTAGCTGCAAATGGTGCAGTCGAATTTCAGGGTTGGGCCCCCGGGTAGCACTGTAGCTTGAGGTGCGATATGCTTTCGCCAAAAGGCATGGCAGTTAACTGCAAAGGCTCGTTATTGATACCCATTACAGGTCCCTCCCTGCTCCATCAATAACTCAGAAACGGCCAGCATCAACTGGGTTTATAATAGGGATTGCGGTCAATAGACAGGGCGCCAAAAATAAAAATAGCCAAAATGGGTCAGATTCTGGCAATTCTTACAATTTGTGCTCTCGCGCAGAGAGGGCGGTGGGTCGAAACCCCTAAGCACGGCTACCCCCCCTGCAGGAATACTCCCGCAGGTTATAAGCATTCCCCTACACACCCCCAGGCGCCTCGGACTATCTGTGTGTCTTGGTCTTGGTTGCTACTACGGCTAACTAACATACATATACGCAGCGTACCTTGTCTGGGCCGTGACGTCGCGCGCAAAATATTTGAATGAAATGTGAGTCGGATCAAAAATTGAAAATTATAGCAATCAGAAGTGATTCGTAAGCGGACAGGAATAACTGTTCGTTTGTGCTATTATTGTAACTTCGGTAAAGATGTGTGGAGTCGGGAAGATGGGGAGAGTCGGTTCCGTGGGAGGGATCTATATGAATTAAGTGTCGCAAAGAGAAGGCAAAAAGCAAGGTAAAGACTGTAAAGTGGGTGATGACCGAATCACGGACGCATACACAGGGTAGTGGGTTACTGAGGAGTAGATATAATGTGTGCTTGAGAAGTTGATATCGTGCGAAGTGGTGACTCCCCACTGGGGGGATAGATGATAAGGCTATAGTGCGCGGTGCAAGTCTATTACGGTGTCCCTTAACAAGACACAGGGCGGTGATGTTCATATGCGCCGGTATCGTGGAAGGGTTGGTTTCCACGTTAACCAAGAGGAAATCGGTCAAAATGCTCTGTAATGAAGTGGGAATCGGGCATATAGGACGTATTTCGCACCCGTTCGATAGGTCTCACATACGAAGGGGTATCCCAGGCAGCACAGTTCTCTGAAATTTATTTCAGAGTCTACCAGGGATCCGACTTTCCTCGCATAATTTATTTATGACACTATATATGTACCCTCTTTACATCAATAAGTATGTTACTCTACTGTAAGCGCGTTCGTAAAATTATTACCCTTATGTTCATTTGAATAACACACCCTCCGTAAATGAAATGGTCAGATTGTCCAACAATCTTATTTATTACTCTACAAGATCTGAGATATCTTGATAGCACGCCGTTTGGAATACCTCTAATCATTTATACCTGCATTGCTTTTGAATCACCCACGTGAATGTTGACCCTGTCGGCGACGGTCCCATCTTCGCGCAACACGCAGCAGCTAGTAATTTATATGGTTATTTATTTTGCGTGTTTTTTCATGGGTTAAAAGAACAAAATTCTGCTGATCCCATAGGATTAATCATGCCGTCACTTTAATGACCCAGTATCGAACATACACGGCAATGTACCTCGCCAAAACTTACTTTAGTCACAAAGCCATGCACTAGAGCCCTGAGCGTGGCGATTCTGATGCAGGACTGTATACTTCCGTTAGCACTTCAGGACCGTAAAGTTTGGGATGGTGTGGACTGTCAAGGTGTTATTCAATATTATAATAGTGCACGCTGTGGAGCAATAGCGTGTACTTGCTCATGTATATTCCATGAATTCTAACCCCGGTAGATGTTACTCATGGGACCACCCGGGTCTAGAATGGACAATAAGTCTGTTAACCCTGTCTCCTTGTAGCTTTCGATTTGTTTCTTGGAGACGTCAGTTTTGTTCTTGGGTTTATCATAAAAATTGGTATATATCAACTAGGGCTTCGTGTAGGCTGAGATAGCCCTTTCGGTTCCGCCAGCAACACTACTGTAGAATTTGCTAAATATGCTACTAATTGCACAAGTTGAAAAAAAGAGTATTTGCTACATATTTTCACTGCAAGAAAACTTTGTGGTGCTTCTTGGTGAAATGTTGTTTTGTTGTCACAAACAGAGCTATGTAGCGCTTAGTCGACATGCCAGCACAGCACAATTTACCGACGGTTGGGCTGGAATTCGATGCTGTATGGTTAAAACCGAAGAAATCCAGTACTTTGAGGATAAGCCTAGACTTTCATAAGCAACTCCTGCGCCTGCTTCGCAGCCGCAGCATCTGCCTAGCCTTCGAGAAGCATTCATGTTAGTAGCCCACACAGAGCTGTAGAAAAATACGTGGTGTTGCGCGCAGAACACTGTGGAAAAATAAGTATAGATTCAGTTAGATGTCAACAGGATGTTATTAGTTCTTCAAAGGCTTGCGTTGTTTGTCGGCCACCATCATCACAAACCCAGGTTCGTGCAGGTCAATGTCAAACGCCGCGCCGGGGTACAGTACCATAGCATGTTCGACTTCTTTGTTATGTTTAGAGCTGATCCTCCTTTCCAGCATTTTCTAGAAAATGCTATTCAAGAGCGGGATATCAATGACCGCTTAGTGTTTTGTGATGCTGTCGTAGAAGATGGACACATGATGCCTTTGATTGGTGATGGATCTGATAATCATCCATTACGCGTTGGAATTACGTGCTATTCACTTTTAGAGGTGTACATTGCTGTTCAAAGTGATCCGCGCTGTACAGCCGTACTACACATCGACAGCACACACAATACTGTGAGTACACGGTATCCTGTATTCATAATTAGAATTTCCGATCCGTCTGGAAGATACTTCCCTATCGTCTACTATTGTGCGTCACAACGACGAGCAGATGATATTGCATGGTGCTTAGCCTATCTTAAAAGGGTTTTTGCGAGAGCGGTATGCTTCTACGTTTGAGCCGAGTTACGTAATGACTGATGCAGACGATGCGCAGTTCAACGCTTGTTTGCGCGAGTTGCCGTCCACTACTATACTAATATGTTGGCTCCACGTTTCTTAAAATGTGAGGGATAGAACTCGGCAACTAGCTGGGGTGACAAGGCGAATGATATTTCGTGACCTAAATCATCTTCACTTTTGAGCTTCTCAAGAAGAATACCAGCAGAAAAGGGATCGCATTCTTGCAGCATGGGAGGTCAGCATTTGAGTTCTGTCCTCGCTTCATGAAAGTTGCTAAAACGCTGATTTCGCAGTGGATAGAAACCGTCTCAAGTGAGACTAAGTGTACAGTGCAATCCAGGTTTTCCAAGTGGCAATTTTTTTACACACCGCCGGGGTACGCCGACACCAATAACCCGCTAGAACAATATCAGCAGACTCATAAGCTTGTTAACAACTCGGACCGAGCAACACCAGTCGAGCTCCTGCAGCGATTGGATAGATCAAAAAATGTTTTTATCGCTAAGAACATTTCCTTCAACAGGTTGCTTATGTTTCGGCACGTTTGAAATCGTTGTACTATCGAATGAAACGTTGTGGGGCCATACATGGTAAAGTTATTCCTCCTGTTGATAATTTGCGACTAGCCCGAGTCATCTCAGCAGCATGGATGGGCCCTAATAACGTCCGTCGAGCGGGAGTATCCGGAAGTGATGACGAAGAGCCTGCATCTCCCGTTTGTGACGACAACGACGGATACAACACTGACCGTAGATCGAGCGAAACAAATCACACTTCTGACACTCTTTTGGGCATGGGTACAGATGAGGAAATTATTATGCAAGATACTCCTACCGTTGAAACCGAGGAAATCGAAATTACTTCGTTAGAACCTGGCCAGATCATCTCAGATGCCCAATCCGACGCCGACATCGGATTTCACAGCAACGATGTGGTGTTACCTTTTAAATCGGCGTACACCCTGCGCATGATCTGGGATGGTATGCCAAGGGACGGGTGGATTGTGGACCCAGCGTCCAAATCATGTCAGTGTCGTTTTAGCTTGAAGTTTGCGATGTGTTTACACGTTATAGAAGCTGCGAAAATACTTGGTGTTCCGTGTCCTGGAATGCCACACCCAAAAAGAAGATTCGTTAATCGAAGTCAGAAAAATCGAGCTCGGAAAAGAACGCGTCGTCCACAAAAGCACCGAGGACCTCATCGAGATGAAGATGACCACACCAATTATGGTGTAGAACCGGATAGCGTCGTATTCGGCCCTAACCCAGAGACTTCTGGAAGAGCAAGATCTACCCGACGACGAAATGGTAATAGCTCGAGTATTACCCCTACGATATTACGACATCGTGTTTCTGACCACAACATGAATCACCAAACAGAGGACAGTCAACCACCACAAATTGCTACTATTATTGTGGTCACAATGTCAGAAATGCAGTCAGTACCAGCATTCATTCATAGACCCGCAGCGCCCACTTTGCGGAATCTGCCCATTTTTGAGACCCAAACACCAGCTTAACTTCTATTACCGATGAAGATGCTACTCGCTCGAATGTAGTTCCGCTGTCAGCCACGAATGGACCACCAACCATCATCGCACGCCAAACATGCACACAAACAAAACGGAGAAGACTTTAGTAAGGTTTAACTAGATACCATTGGATGAAATTTGTAATGACGGGGCTTTCCAGTGGGTCATTCGTGTAGCTTCAGCTGCATCTCAGAGGCAACGCTGTTTATTGTTACTGTGTTAATGTCTTCATTTACGGTGCTGATTACCAGTTATACAGTGTTGTAATCTATATTAACAGTGCTTACCCACAGGGTTGCGTTATAAGCAGGTGTCAGCTTTTACGGTGTTGAGGTCCAGTTGTAAGGTGCTTCAATGCCCTACTCAGAAAATATGAATGTCGAAGCAGTCTTGTTAGACCCATTCACCCATAGACCTTGCATTGATTTGCCTTCAAAAATATTTGCCTAAATAGTCATTCGGTCTGATTCGTGACGCACGGTCAAGATCTTTAACATCACATGCTAGTCGTTCTCCGCTTAAACTATTTCTTCAGTCACCCGTAGTTTCCGTAGCCAACCTGAGAGCCTGGCTTTAAGTGATGACCACATCGAAATACTCCAGACTTCCCAAATGTGCAAAATCGCACTTAAGGCAGCTTCGCCAAAAGTGGGGCGGTTGTTGCAGGCCTAAAATTTTCGAATTAAATAAAATAAGCTAAATTGAGCACTTTTCGAGTTTTATTTTGCTTAAATTATGATCTTCTTTATTTTGTGCTCTTCTCGCCTTGCTGTCAATATACAATCATATTCAGAGTACTGTTGCCAAAAACATATTAGGACACAGACGGGTTTCGCAGGCTTTGGGGTAAATAACCTCCTGCTTTCGTTAGAGTTGTTTGCATACAACTCGTCCTAGTTATATCCTTGCGGTTGTTTTAGTTGACTGCAGGTCTCCCACATCGGCGATGTCATCGCATATTCATGAAAAAAAGCGGCAGCGACCAATATTTCAATATATAATATTTTTTATGAGGATTGCAAAAGAAATGCTCCTCAATTTATATATATCTTTACTTACTGCTGTGCCACTGCACTTCGACTCAGTATGGTCAACAATAATACCCAACGGCGAGGGCAACATCAAGACTTGGAATGGAGGAGCAAATACAAAGCTGCCATCTTACAAGCACTAAATATTTATTTTGAGATAGCAGCGAAGCTGCGGAGCAGCCCAAATCATGTTATTTGAAGCCGAATCAGGTGAAGCTTAAGTAAAGCTAGTTTTTGTTCAAAATCGCGAATCAGATGAAGGTGAACTTAAAAGAGAGAGAAGACAGATATTTACTACTTTTGAAATATGTCTGAGCAGTACATTGCTTCAGCACAATACTCAATCACCGGCTGTACAGTATCATCACGGTGCTTTGCCCGTCATCGTTTCGTGCATGACTGAACCTGTTCTTGAGTAGGCGGCGGCCCCCGAAACACTCCGTCATTAGCCTTTTCGCAGATGAACGCGAACAGCACAATCGGAAATAAAGTAGAGTCTTCAGAAAATTTCATATCAGCATACTGCTTCATCTCCTCCGTTAATTGCGCTTCCCGTGGCAATTCAACCGCAGGTTCTAGCATAGTGTGCACTCCTTGGACATAGACAACTGAGAATCCGCTTGTCTCACAGGCTATTATTTTGTATCTGCAATGACACTTGGCAGTGCTGGCTTGGCAGCGAGATCACACACATCTTGTGTATATTGTCCTTTTGTGTGGTCACTAGCGGCAATGGCAATCTCTCCACGGGCGACGTGTTCACGAGTGAGGTTACACTTCGATTCGTTGTTTTTTTGTCGATACTTTGCTTGGAAGTGTGTCGGTATAACTTGAGTATGGTACGGTAGATCCAGCCGGTGTGCTCCACAGTAACGTCCAAGGGAGTCGCGGTCGTCTCACTCGCTCATGTGGACCATTTGCAGTTCTCTACACAGTTTTATGGGAACCGCAGGAAAGTTAGCTCTTTTACTTATTCGATTGTACGGTAGTTGCATGCACAAAGCGGCTTTACGTGCAATTCATGGGTCATGGCTGGACTTGTGTTCTGCCGGTGGAACGATGAAGCCTGTTCACGTCGTCGATTTATTTCTGGTATCTCCCTGGCAGTGCCGTCAAAAGAATCTATTTTCAGTGGAAGTTCTCCCGGAAATTTGTTGAAAGCTATTTTGGAGGTGTGCTTTCAAACATAGCTGTCTTGTAAACTTTCCTGGAATGGGCTTTCCTTACTCTAATAATTTCGCTCATGGCTTCATGTTCCTTGTGAGGTGAAGGTCAATTAATGATCTAGAGTCAAGGTGTTTCATATTCACACCGAATATATGTTTTTACGTTGTTTTGGATCAGTTGCTCTTGACACAGCACGGTATACGTACGACCGAGTCTTTGGGTGTATTAGTAACTCTATTTATGATCAGTAAGATCGCTCATGCATGCCTTTTAAAAGTTCGGTTGAAGCCCGAACTATAGTACGCGGTATGTAGCGACGCAGCTAGGTGTTCGTTTGTAGACTGTGGTCACAAAGGAATCTTAATGTTCAAGGGATTGTTTGGGTGATTTCGCCTCCTTCTGCGGTGTAAACGGTATAATACTGAGGTGGTCACATAAGCAAATGCGGTGATTATGTCCCTCTGCTACAAATGTGTTGAATGCCAATGTTACGGTGCTGACGTCTGTTTCTACGGTGCTAGCCAACCTCCCTCATATTTTTTCCAAGTTTTGTTGACCGCCAGATGCTAATGGCAAGCGGTTTGATGCGTTTGCTGTAAGGATGTGGCAAGATCCCCAAATCGGAGAACTTTTTTCTTCGCACTACATTTAAAACCAGGCATCAATTTTCTTTTCATCAGCAAAGGTAACAGAAAATGTCTTAGTTTTCCATAAATGCATAAAACAATTTAACATTTCACCGCGAGCAAGCAGTTCTCGTCCCACCTCTTCTTGTAGTATGCAGTAATGCGACGTGCATCCTTTCGTAAAGCTATCCACTCAGCACACTCGTCCGGCTTGAGCAAAGGCAACAAATCCGTGGACATGTGGAAGTCATTTTCCGTGTCGTGCAGCATCATCGATTCTGTAATTTCATCGAGGCGCTCGTGTCCACGCACAATCGCTATCTTACGCAGCGGATCGTTACTGAAAACTACACGCTCCCCAAAACGAATTTTACGTTTCAGTGAGCGTCCAACGCTATTCTGCGGGAATCCTCCCTCCGGTAAACCTGTAATGTCCGCGAGAGTATTGAGGATATCGTACAGGTCTGCTGCGTCGTCGATCACAAGCCCCACCGCATCACCCAGTCGACCTTCAGCAATGATAGCGGCTGCCACTCGCGTTACCGATTCCTCGTGCATGTTGAAATTGTCGATTTCTGGTGCTTGGCCGTGGTCACCCATGATGACAACGATCGTATCGTTGAGGACTCCCTCCTTCTCTATCCGGTCCATAAACTTGCCCAGCTCTATATCTGTAAAATACCTCACCTTCATGTACCGTTCGATCCTGTCTGCATGCGGTTCGCCCTGGTACATGGTTGAAAAGTCCGGTTTTGTAGCCTCTTCATACCATTTCGGCCATGATACATAGGGCTCATGGCTTGAAATTGTATAGTGAGTGACGAATGTTGGCACTTTGGGGTCTCCTCGAGCTGTTTGTTTGATCTGCTGGCGCCTCTTTTCCAGTAGCAAATCGCCTAAAAATTGGAAACTGAGGTCATCGTGGACACCCCAGACCAAGCCACGATGTTCGTCACCGAACAGCTCCGTAGGAGTGATATTGAGTTTCTTTTTCGCCATTCTCATCATTGTGTATGCGTCCCACACGGTATCGTAGCCATGTGACGGGAGGAAGACGTCCCAGGCATCGAAATCTAGCGTTGATCCTGTTGTAAAGTACGTCTCGTATCCCTTCCGAGAGAAAAGTTGTGGCAGTCCTGAGAGCTTGGTTTCGCTTTTACCTCCTGTGATTCCACTCTCTACATTACTGTGGTACGGAACTTGTGCAAATAGCAGAGTTTGCAAAGACCGACTCGTGGGGATACTGGACAAAATATTGCGCATTGCGACGCCACGTTTTGCCCATTTGTCAAAATTCGGAGTTATTGTCATATTTGTACCTTTGAACAGATTTGACGGGTCTTCTTTTCCCACGAGGTAGCGCGAGTCTAGATACCAGAAAGATTCAACTCCGACGATTAAAACATTCGGCGGGTTGTCGTTGTCGATACTGACGTTAAACGCGAGCTCTCCACTGAAGCCTGTGGTGCGTCAGTAAAGAGTATCATCTTTAAAGCACTGGTGTGTTTCAGACTCATCGATGAACTTCTCCACCCACGGTTTGTTACCGACCAAATTCGTCAGTTCCACATCCATTGGGGAAGGCTCGAACATGTGGAAAAGCAACTCGTTCAGTGTCGTGTTCAACGCCGCGTACGCAACGAGCGGCGAGCAAGGGCTCCGAACTGCCACGGCAGATGCTGTGATAATCACCAGCTCCAGCATGACGACAGCAACTCGTACCACATGGTAACGCGTACTTGGGGTTTTATTCAGCTTGTCGATGGTATTATCAGCTGAGATTGTGCCATCTTCTAGTGCGAGAGTTTCATACTCCGCACCCTTCTTAGACACTTCCCCGCTATAAGTGTTATTCAATAAAATCTGCGTCGGGTTCCAGAGTGCCAGATTAGCCCAGCTAGCCCATGTTCGCACCAGTGCGAACAGCGCAGCGATAAAAACGAGGTAGCCTGCAGTCATATATGCGGTCTGAACCTCGCCGCTTGGTATTGGCGCGGCCTTAAGATGTTCCCTCTCTCTCTGATTAAAGAAGCGAGAAGACCGAAGAAGAATCGCATATTTCGGTACACTACCAGCATCATATCGGGGCAATGCACAGCAGCCACGAGATAATAAACGTTGCGGTCTTGCTGGTCGAACCACGCAACTCCATGTGAATGTATCAAATATCCAAAGCGCGGTTGCGAAATACGTCGTACACACGAGGTCCTCGAAAGACCCAAGACTCAAGGCAGACATTTTGACGGTTGCCGTGTAGTCCGTGGAACTTTCGTACATTGTCACCAGTGCTTGGAGAGCGAGGCATCGACTGAATGAATGCGTAGACGAATAGCCATCCCATCCACGGGCGAGAACTCATCTCTATCCTTCGAAATTTCTCAGATGACCATCTCCATTGCTGGAAAAAAATTGTATCGTGCTCAGCGTCTATGATGAAGTCGTCGGCCTTAAGTGAGCGTACTTCGGGGAAGCGGAGCCAAGGTGAATGTAGATCGCTTTGATGGGGATGAAGCGAGGCGATGGATTCCATGGAGTTGTGTGCTTCACAGCCCGAGGATTTTTAAATGGGCGTTGAGGTAGATGAAAGTACTTACTTATACTTACGTAAGCTGATTTAAATATTGTCGGTATTTGGGACACTTATCGTAAATTATAATATCGCATCGGTGCCATCGTGAAATTTTTCACCGAAAAGACGCCAGTGGTACGTTCGAAAAATTGCTGAAGCATAACCTACTACCGTACATTGTACACAGCCTTTTGGCTATGCTGATATGTGAAAGTCGCAAGGTGGAGGTGGGATCGGTACGATAGACAATGTCTATTAGACATACCCCATTAGCAAAAAAACATGAAGAACGAGTGATCGCCAACACGCTGGGAAGATGATGTGATTATTTAATTTACGATACATGTACTAAAGCAACATCTTCGTTTAAAAGAAATCATTGACCGCGAGTACCGGCAAATACTATTTACTACCAAATGCATACAGTATAACGTTCTCTTACTACCTAAGGCCACATTTCACAAGTGAGGAAGCCTACGACCGTCTTAGGCTTCCTCACTTTTAGTGTTTGACATGGATGAAGAAGTGCGGCTCCAATTGCAAGGCGATTCGATAGGTAGGCGCCGATGAAGGTTTCGCTTGCTCGTTTCCTTGAGAATGCTTGTGTCTGGTGGCAAATAAACCAGTTTCAGAACATTTGCAAACATGCCAGGGTACGGTGAGAAGACGAGGCTACAACTATCTAAACGTTGAAGGATGCGACTACTTTTTTTAAAGAAAAACTTCTTTGAAATAATACCACGATTGGTGGTACTGATTGGTGACAAATGATGTTAAATTTTATTTTGTTGGCATTTCTGCAAATGTTACCGAACCTCAAAAATGATCTATATTTTCCGGAGCAGGTCTCTCCAAACGAATAATTGTAACAAGTACTGCTCAATAAATGTCGTTAGCGGAAGTTGACGTCGTGGATGCAGACGCGTCGCCCGCGTCGCCGCTGTCTCTCTTCGTGCACTGCAGTCGTCGTGCTGCAGCTTCCTCTTCGACTGCTGCTATCCGTGTGCAGCTGCTGGACCCTCCAGCTTTATACAAGACCGAGGTCTCGTCCCGTCATAAGCCGCGAGCGCTCGACTGCACAGGTGTCGACTTTGTGGCCGCAGTGGAGACTGCGCTCAGCCCTTCACCAGACGCCAAACCTCGTTTCGAGTTCCGGTGGTCGAGGAATAATCACACGCTGACACTTATGGAGCGTTCGGAGTTCGCCATGAAATTCTGCGCCATCGAATTCCAAGCCACGGAAAGTGGTGACAATTGGCGTATGTTACTGCATCAAGTGGCTGCACAGCAGCAGAAAGAAAGAAAATTAATTGACTGTAAATGTAGCAGAGTGATACAACTGGAGACGCTTCTGGAACAAAAGGAAAAGCTACTGGAAACGGCACTGGCGGCCAAGCAGAGTACAGAGGACTGTCTGATCCAGGGCTTTTGCGCCGTGTTGAATGCGAAGAAGGACGAGATTAGGAGACTTCAGGACGAGGTGGAAATGGCGCAGAGGTATCAGCTCAAGCCAATTACTAAGAAGAAGCCAGCGGTGAAGAGAACGAGGAAGGTGGCGGGGGCCATGTTGAAGAGGAGGGAAGAAGAAGAGAGTGACGAGTCCAGTAAAGAGGAGAGTGATGAAGATATGGGTACAGAAGAGGAAGAAGGGGAGCCGAAATGTACCAAGAGAAAGGCTGTTAACGCATATAGTCAATTGCCAGCTAATCTGAAGCCGAGTTCAGTACGGATTAGCTCAGCGGAGGATCTGCTGTCGAGTATGGACGACATTATCAAGAACGAAGAGGAGGTGGATAAAGCCACGCAGCGAGGAGATATTACGCAAGTCATGTCGAAGCCAGTAACGGCATCTCTTGAAAGAAAGATGGAGTCGAGATCGCAGTCGAGAAAAGTGACGCCTATGAAGACTGAACCAGCTGATCCACCAAGACCAGAACCGGTGAAGCAGATACCGCCACCCCTGACCGACGAGACAATGGACTCGGAAGAGGAAGATATCCTGGATATGCTGTCGTAGTTGTGTTTTACTTATAGGAGCTGGTTAAATGAGTCACAGAGCAATGCCACATTGGCATCCCATTAATTAAAACACGACGACGCTTGGCCGCTAAGACATGGAATTACAGGTACACGGTACGTCACGTTTTATTGCCTCGTAAATTCGCCACCGAATCGCTAGACTATTATGACCTTGAGGTCTTTCCAGCTAGAAAACTTGAGATGATGATCTCGGAACCCATCTCCATCATCAGTAGCATCGGTCCGAGACTTTTTTTTTCGTCTCCAATTCAGTCAGATACAAGCTGAAAGTTCGAATTCTATTTTGAAAAATCTACATGTAGAAGGTCGAGCCGCTTTTTCAGTGGAACAATTCTCAGATACTAACCCAGACCCACTGCTTCACAGCATGTCACTGACAAACGTCAAAATCTTAAAAAGTCATCAACAGCGTGATGAAAGCATGAAACAAATGAGGTATCACTTACTATTTAAGTTAGTCATAGTGAGTGCATTACAGAAAAAATGATGGAATCGTCGAAATCTCGTAATGTGTTACCCTCTGGCTTTCGGTGGAAACTAAGCCCAAGAACAAAACCAGTAAAGCCAAATTCCACCATCCATCAAAATTCCATTACGTTTGCCGTACAGGTCCCTGCTGTTTAATCTGTGAAAAAAAACTTGTCGGAGCATTGGAGTAGCGGCAAATTCAAAGATCTTGGACAGCCACATGTTCGTTTCAAAACGCAGATTGACGACGTTGATTTTGACGCTTCACGATTTCTCTTATTCTTTGGCTGGGATGCTTATGAGACGAAAATAAGCTTAGAACAGCGATTTTTGTTGTTGTCGAGAGCTTCAGCGTTAATCAATGCCGCTTTGGCTGCTCTCTCTGTGGTTTTAGAATTTGCGAGATTTTGCTGCCGAAACTAATACTTTAAACAAAAATCAAGATTTAGTTTCTTCCCATGGAACTCACAACAAATCAAACCTCTCCGTTGGTGATGGCGACGTCTGATGCTGCTCTACACCTCCGCTGGGATTTTCTCGCTCCCTGGTGCACCTACTTGAAATAGAAATAATGTTTGTGTGGCCGGACTTCGAGGCTGATGTATGGAACGAACCCCGCCATCGCCTCGAGGTGTTCGTGCCTACACCAAGTCGAAACCACAGAGGGCAGACATTTGATACGTATTTCCAGACTGTGCGAGAAGCTCTTGCTTTACTGTGCTGTGAGCTGGGAAACGAGCGCTATGAAGAGGACCTTCCGTCTCGATTCGTTCTACGTTATATTACTGCAGATTGCGCACTTGACTCCGAATTGCTTCGTTTTGGTGGAGTGCATCAACGCGATTATACCAGTCCTGGATACCTACGGACTTTGGAGAGAGGCTCAACTCAGGAATGTCAGGTGTAGATGTCGAAATTCCAGTTCGGGTACTTGTGGAAGAAGATTGCGACAGGTTTGAAAACCTGGAGGCCATTCAAAGAGCAGGACGAACTATTAAGAAAGAGTGGCTACTTTATGAATGAAGCGGACAAAATGGCGAGATGGAGGTGGGATCGCTTCGATGCACGTTCGTTCTGGAGCCGATGATTTTTGACACCCACTATTGCATGTTCACGGCTGAAGGTGCAAAGACAATCTCACGGGCGATAGACAACAATGTTTGATTCTCAATGTGTCACATTTCGATTGATGGTAAAGTAACGGGACGTAAGATGGTGATAGCATTTGGTCGGCTGAAGAGAAAGTTGTTCGACAGTACCCGACGGTCATCGGCACTGGCAATTACAACGTACAGTTCGCAATGTGTACTACCCTGGCGATCTTCGGATCCTCTGCAACTGGAAACTGTGTCTTTTGGTATGCAAGTATGGCCTTCAGTGTCGCGATTTTGCAGCAATGTACTCAGCAATGGTGCTCACTCAGACCACAAGAAAACTCTCCATGCTAGTACCGACGCAAACCGGTGGCTTCGAAGTCACATCTACTGCCAGTTACTACTGGAGGTGGATTGCTTACGGCCATTTTTCTAAGCGAGCTCGTGTGTACTCGGCTGTCGAGACACTAGCACTTACTTGTATGAAATGCATGAGTATTGAAGACATGGAGGGATTTAAGGCTGTTCTGACATCTGAACATCCCGAAGAAGAGTTACTTGGGTATCCTCGAGGCCAAATCAATGAAAGAGATGCGGCAATCGGGGCCGGAGCTCGAGTGCGGTGGCAGTTAGACGACCAAGGACGGCCATCATTTGGCTTACAACCGCTAGTTGTCGATACTCCGATACCGTACACACGAGCATTTAGTGACGATGGACAGAGTAAGTGGGTAAACGTGTTACTACCTGGTTATGGGCATTGTCAAGTGGAGCGCGCGAACTTAGCGTTTGACGTTACAGATGAAAGAGATGATGGCTCAGGTGGAGTGACTTCTTTGGCAATCAGATTTTCGAAATACGGTTCGATAATCTCGACTGGCTTGCCACTGTTCCTGGAGGTCGTCGGAGCGCCGCTGAGATCGCTAACACTTGATGGGCCCAGAGTCGGAATGGACGTTGACACAATCTTACGATTTTGCCCTACTCTGGAGAGCTGTCTCTCTTTGAGTATTCAGTGGATGTAAAGCCGGATTTACGGGGGTATCGCGATGATCCGTGCTTGCTTAATGTCGATTGGAACAACATCGGAGCGCTTGCTGCTAGATTAACCGACATGACCAATCCTCTCACCAGTTGTGTGCGAAGACTGCGCGTGCGCCTTGGCGACCGCTTTGATGAATGGCCAGGGGGTTACCAAGCTAACGACTTTGAACGAGACGTGGAGGCGCTACTACGGATGCTGGAAATGAATACTACGCTCGAGTGTCTTAAGATCGTTCTGGACGACAGCTTTGACGAAGATTGACCGAGTGTTCAGAAAGCACCATTTCCAGCCAATTAACAGAAGATTGAAGCCTCTTCCTACTACGAGCAAGATCGCCTTTATGAGTGTTCGATCGGCGAAGCAGAGCTCTAAGGAAAAACAGCAAGTCCCACGGTCCGAGTTGGTCTCGTGCGAGTTGGATAGGGACGTCCTGTCGAACATTTTCGGGTTTGCTGCTATGCCAGTTCTACGAGTAGTTTTCTTGCGCATTGCTGATGAGGAAATCGAGAAAGTTCAAACGGTTCCCCTTGCTGCATCGGTGATTCTCTCAAGTTTTGGGCTATTATCGTGTATACGTGGAGCACCAGCCCAGTACAAGATCGTAGTGTCGTTTTCTTGGCAGTAATTACAGCTTAAAAATATGCATTTGACATTTTTGGGTAATCTATCTTGCTGGCTAAGCCGAGACGAGTTTACCGCGCTCTTTGGTGACCGGGATCTCGACTCCACTGAGAATCAACAGGCATACGTGCAGGCCGGTGTAATTGGCAGAACATCTTCACCAAAGCATCAGGAAGTTCGACAATCGGCTTTTAAACAACTGGTATAAATGTCCAAGCTGGATTCTCAGCGAAGCCGTTGTGTCGAACAACGATCCCTACAATACTTCGAAATTAAACGAAAAAAATCTTTGTGAACAGCATTATTGCATATTTATCGTTAAGAAAGAACAAACTACATTATCGTTATACTTTTTTCATCAGCCATTTTCTCCATGAAGTCAACAAGCGCCCGTAGTTTGTCGCTACTATATGGTCAAAACGGCGGGCTTGCCTTATACACCATTGTGAACGAGGATATAATACCGACGGCAAAGAGAAAGGCAGCACCCTACTTCTCCCACAAGCGTGTGAATGTGCCCGATGAGCTCGTTTTAACCGCGAGGTGACCGAGGTTCGTTACCTGCCTCGAGGTGAACTGAGGCGGTCTTCTTCACAATCGCGACGCAAAAGTGTTTATCTTCAGATTACTTTTGAAGCTCTGGATAATACCTGGCTGCTTCATCGTTTCTGTGAATACCTCCTTTACTTTCGGATCCTTGAGTGCCGTAGATAGCTCCGGGCTACTTTTCATTCCAACGCCAACGTTGAAGTCTTCGAGAACAATGACTTGATTCCATTGAAACTAGGCATCTTAAAGCTTATCCCTCTGTCTTCTGTCGCTGGTTTGGGTGAATCGCCCGCAGACTTAAGGTAGCGACGAGCGTCGCCATCATTCTGTACCTCAGATTCTGACGCAACCTCAGCGCTGATACTCTGGGTAATATCTCCAGCAATAGCGATGGATGCAATAAATGCGGCTATCCAGAGCACCAACAAATTGCACTGGTGCATTTCTTGAGTAGGGACTTGAGTTGGCACGAACGGCGATTTGGAGATAGCGCTTGTTTTCTTAGAAGCCAATTTGAGAAGTGGAAGCGTTCGCCATTAGGGTGGACTGGAAATTTCGTATTGAATTTATAAGAAATAGTAGGAGTGGGCTTTCATCACAACGCGGCGTCAACACGTAAAGCTCTACTGCCATGTATTAATAAAACAATGCCAACGCTCTTTAACGAAGTGGCGAGGGAAGTGTCGTGATCAACTGGATCGGATAGTGTATCAAGACGAACCTTATCAATCAAGTTTTAATTATTAATAATACTTCATAATACTTAGTGTACAGAGATTTGAGGTTCAATAGTTCGTCCTTACAGAGTGACACGAATTGGTACCGAGAAAGCTAGAAAGTCTCTTTGGTGCTTCTATGACGAATTGATTAGCAAAACAAAAAAAGTTTCCTATGATTTTACTCCTACTGGGCAGCGCCGCTTTCACAAAAGCTTCTACTATTAACAATACTATTGCTCTGGTCTAAGTCCAGAGTAGTTCCACGCGAACGTGCGGCTTTGTAAAATATTATCTGCATGGGAACAGAAATCCCTCGTGTCGATTACGAAGCGAAATACGGACATATACCTAAGTGAAATTCCCCACTTGGTTTCAGAGGTGTTCTTAACAGAGGTAGATTTGGAGAATATTCTACGAGTGCAAGAGACGAGATCAATTTACAATACTACAATTCTACCCGCTGTTGATAATGAACGTCATGGTTCACACTTTTTTCTTCCGCGCAATAATCACAACAAAACTGCTAAAGATGAACAAGGGCACCGCCATCCATAACAGCGACCTGAGGGACGAAGGCTCTGCAATCGATGAGACTTTGGGGTGGATCTCAGTATATGACAGCAGCAGTGACTCTGACGATAACGGTTTCAGCAGCGACTCCGACGACGACCTCTTCAGTGACGGGGAGAGTGAACCGAGATACCTGCTGGTTTTGTGACTATAACTGCAAATTTTTGTCTGGCTTTTACTTCTACCGTTCACCTCGTTCCCCAGCGCATGGTGTATGGTACTACCGTAGTCAGCTTTTATGCAAATGGCTATTACGCAATCGCTCTCGAATTTGTAGTACCGAGTACTAACAATTCTACCATCATACCACTGTTAAGAACGCCCCTCACTATCAATAATGTATATTTAAGCGTGATCTCCGGCTTTGCTCCATCTCAAACGCTTTCCTTGTCGACTTGCTATCAATGTAGTACAGTAACTGTCACCCAGTTCGAAAACTGCTTTCCGGTTTCAAGGACGGTTGGCTGCATACTAATCATGCGTTTCTGCTACATCGCGTCGGTCACTGCATGCGTCTTCTTCACGAACAGCGTATCGTTGTCGCCTCAGTGAATGCCGAAGAATCCAAGCTCGTGATGGAAACACAAACTCTGAATACAACAGATCAAAATGTTGTTCTGGTCAAAGGCGATTAAGAGCTGATGGTGCAAGCGATGAGAAATTGCCAGCTCAAGAAGAAAAGCGCTCATTTTTGGAGAGAACCCAGTTTTTCTATTGGTACATGATGGGATCGACCGCTCAAGACGTCTACAAAGACTACTTTGAAAGCATGGATCGCTCCATCGTCTCAACAACCCGAACTACATCGTGTGGAAGAGATACGAAGACTATTACAAGAAGAAGACAGGCGCTTAGGAGGTCTGAGTGTTGACAACTGAGAACGAGCGTGTCTCGCGTTTACCTATGGTATTGTCATTGCCATCAGCTTTTTTCTTTTGCTTTTTCTCTCGTTCGAGCGGCTCTTCCACTACAACAGTTGAGACAAACTCAACCGGGAGGATGCTAGTACAGAATTACTTCTATCTGCACGACAAGTAGGAATGATCAATATAGGCTTCAAAACGTCTATATAGGCTTCAAAGTGCACCAAGTTCATGTAGCAATATCTAAAGTCGTACTTTGAGACGATGGAGTATCTGGACATAGCTCGTGATTAAATGCTCCTATAGACTTTCAGCTTGTCTGTATAAACATATCGTAGTAGATTCTATAAGCTCAGCATTTGCATTTTGACTTGGATTTGTATCGAAAGAGGAGATTTAGGAAACATGTCCGACACGGATATGGAGTTTCTTTATCGCCATTTTCATCATTGCGTTTGACCCACATGTAATTGAGGAAGACATCCCAGGCATTGAAATGTATAACAGTGAAAATCTAAGGAGCTCGAGCTAAGGGCGAAAAGGCCCGAAACAAATCTTAGAGTCCAGAAAAAATGTAAAATGCCAGCGACCCCCTTGACAAATTTTTGGACGCATCGCTTACGAAAATTCAAACGCGAGGTGTCTGCGAGTACTACCCAGCTGGACAGGCTTGGTGCTTTTAACTTTAAGTACAAACATACAATTGTGGAAACCTATTAATAACTTTTATTGTGCTTTGCAACGATTTGGGGTGGATTTACGCCAATTCGAGTTCATAAAAATGTGATTGTCGATGAGTTGCGGTAAAGTGGCACTTTTGAAAGTGCAATTCTGTCACAAGATGCTGCATTTCATTCAACGCACCCGTAGTTGTACAATCAAACTGGGATGGATTTATTTAGAGCAAACACATCGTGACCACATGGATTTATGTAATATATAAATAGATGTGGTCAGGAGGCTAAAAAAATGCCGCTTTTAGCTAAACGTCGAAATCCACCTGCATATATTACTAGCCGAGCGCCGGCGGTAGGTTAGACTTATACCTACTTGTGGGGTCCATTCGCCTCCGCTTCGCTTCGGCGGGATATTTGCTGTTAAGAACCCCTATTTTCAGTGTGCCAAACACGTACGTATTCTTAAACTTCACTAACCCTTAAAGAACGGTTCAATAAAAGTAGCGGCTGAGAAATAGGTTTAGTCCTGTTTTGTTAAGACCTTTCCGCCTCCGCTTCGCTTCGGCGGGATAATTATGTTGTTAACCAGTCAAAATTGACTACAGTATTATACTCAGTACGAAAAGCTTAAACAAACAGTCTTTACTGAGCCTTTAACATTGAGTTTGATAGAAACTCATTTCATTTTTTTTACTGTCATGCTATACTGATTTTTTTATCTCTCAAAACGAACTCTTCATTGTCTTTGTCTATCACTGTCTGTATCTGTCTTGAAATGAGGACTAACAGCACTACATGTGTTTGTACAAATACTACCCAATCTATTTCATTTTATTTATCGTGTCGTTCTCGGTAACCGCCGAGCCGCAAACGTAAGTAGCTGACTGTTTGGCTCACACTAAGCATTCCCTTTTACGAACTGTTTCGGTTCGTATGCAACAAGAAGTGTTTTTAAGCTATGGGTTCTTAGAACCAAACTCCTTGAAATATTAAATATATCTATTTAGTGCTGCTTAAACATTAATGTCATTGAGCGATAAGTTTTACTGTGGAGAATAATCGTTGTATGATGACATAAACTAGGTTTTACTACCCTAGGTTTTGCTACCCTAGTTTACGTCATCATACAACGATCCGCCCGTAAAGTAGTCTCGTTCTTGCTGTACTAAAACAAAACTTATTTCTAGAGAACAGCGACTCGTTGACAGTAGTGATACGAAATGTAAACCACATAGAATATGTACAAAACATAATTATAATATAGCCAATCGGGGCCGCCTTCGCTGCGCTCGGCATCCAGTAGAACGCCTACTTTTGCGTTACAACAATTAACCCTAGCCGCGGACGGAATGACGGACACACGCCGTACTGCGGTTGAGTTTTAGGATGAGACGGCGTCAAACGAGCTGATCCTTACGAACCATTTGGAGTTATCGAGAAAAACGGCTTCAACGATTGGCCAATGAAAATCGAACGTAAACGAAATTTTTCAGTCGAGGCCCTTTCAAACAGGGACCCATTTTGAGTGGTGTATCTTTCAGAACTTTCGAGATTATGTGCACACACCAATAGTAGGTATCGATTTAATACAAATTTCAAATTGGTAGGTCTTATTTTCCTACTAATATGTATAAACTTCACAGGTTTCACTCCGTGGAAAAGGTTTCACCTGGATATAAACTGATAGAAACAGTACTTACTGTACCAAACAAAAGAGAACTTCGAACTTTTCGACGAGTGCTGAAGTTGCCCAATAGGGATTAATTTGGGGCCAGTTTAATGTGCGCTCCTTACTTTTTATTCATTGAAAGCTCAAATGAATGAGCTTATAGATGTATCATTTATTACTTAATACCTTTAATCCTTGGTATTCACCGCATTTTGCTGGAGCATCTTCGCATCAGCTTCATCGCCGTAGCCTCTTCTGAGCACTTCGGCCATAGACATTGGCGCGAGGTGCTCACTCCTCTAGAAATTGATTTACTATTCCTGCAGGGTCGACGTGATAAGCTTCGTCTCAGCAACGGTCGCCTTCGACTATGTATCGAGCATCTTCGTCAGGACATCGTCGACATAGTGCTTACTACTCCACACAGGTAAATTTCCTCTCGGGCGTTGGTGTAGGCCCCTAGAGGCGGGGCGGTGTGCGCGTCGGTTTCCTGGAGTCCGATAGCGCATGGCTGTGTCGGTGCGTAGATGTGTAGATGCGTCTCAGATCACCTGTGGTCTTGATTAACCCAAAACTTCCCCGAGCAGAGCGTACATGGGTACATAAGTGGAAGATAAGTAGACGAGCAGAAGCGTAGACTATCATGTAGATAAGTAGCAAAGAGCAACCACAGCAGCTCGCTCACCACCACGGCGACGAAGTATAGTGCCCGAAATTGGGTGGTGGTCGCCGCAGAAGGTGAGCTTGCTGAGAAATTGCGGTTGTGTGCTTTTGGAAGAACCAATCTTTCCGGAGATAGTAAATGGCAACATTGCTCAAATCAAATTACCTTCTTCAACAAATTTATAAATTTTAGCTATCAGTTATCACACTTCACTGCTTTTGTTTACTGACTTTGACTTGCTAGTAAAACTCTAGCAATATCCAACGTTACTACCTTTTCCCTTTAAAATTAAATTGAGTGATGGTAGTTTCCTAAACAGACAACTAACAGAGACGTATCGCAAACGTCCCTATCTTCACCTTATCGCTACCCAGATTTGCTGCAAAGATAAAGTGTAGATAACACATAGACAGATTTCGCACTTCTTCACTGCATTATCTCTTCTGTAAGATTATCAATCTGGTGACGAATGGCCAGCTACATTTGCTAGGAAGGTGCTGCTCGTCTTGACGAGCTGGCAAACAGTTGCCGAATATTCCCACCTCGTTGCCATAACTGCTATGGTAACACTACATGTATGCTGCTGTTTTACTCTATTGTCACTATAGTATAGTGCTCAAAAAGGCGTGTTAAGTTGCCAGATGTCTAGCTGGAAAGAACACTTCGGGATAATGCCGCCTATATAATTAATGCAGTGGACTACCAGCAAACTGTAGGCTGCAGTTATCCCACTCTTATTTCTATAGGGAATGTTTTGCCGGGGATATATCCGCTGTTGAAGTGTACTCAGGGCTGTCGTAGCCGGAGAGATGTGCACCGAGCAGCTGCTCGAGACCGCATGGACCTCGCGAAGGCGCGATGCGCTGTGTGGTTCTGGGCACGGGAGCCGTAGGATCGGTAGAAGAGTAGTCAGGCTCTTAGCAACAATCTCACTCTCTCATTTGCATCATTGACCTCGGAGCGAAGTGCGCGTGAGGTGCACTCACCTACGTTTAACAGGTTTTGAGCCCAAGATAACTAAAGCCCACGCCGGAGCCACGCAGGACGCAACGCCATCCGCTCCGGCAACCAGCCACAAAAGTGCTGGACAGGCCAACGGTGCCAATGAGTCGAGCACCGCCGTCGCTCACGAAATGAACGACGTCCCCCCCCCCCCCCCCCCTCTCCCGATAGCGACACAACAATCACCGGGGAACCAGGAGCAGACAAGATGACGAAGATGCTCAATCTGATGGAGGGGCTCGCTGGACGACTGGAGCGACTCGAGCAGTCGCAGGCAAAGCTGGAGCAGAAACTGGATGGGAACGACGGGCGTGCGCACGACGATGACCAGCCGATGATGCCTCCAATGAACTCTAGTCTTTTCGCATCTCGCCTTGGCCGAGGAGCGCGAATGCACCTCGATTCACTGGCAGGATCACCGAGCACCCCGCCGACGTCGACGCCGCGTAGACCTGTGACTGCCCCTCAGTATTTCGGGCAACAACAACCAGGGTATGGAATGCCCATGACCGAGCTTCAGCGACTGTACGCTGCAGCACAAGCAGTGCTAGGCCACGGACCTGCGGGGCCACCTCCGCAGCACCGAGATGCTCCACCACAACCTGGTGCCGGTCGGTTTCCGGCTGAGAACCAGAACGGTGGCGGCGTGAGGTATCCCGACGCGCGTCGTAAGAAGCTGGCTATTAGGTCGTTTGACGGCAAGGAAGTGTACATCGGTCTGGGCTCTGCGTTTTTCGAGTGGGGACGCAGGTTTAAACGGCAGGTGAACATCGCGCAGTCCGCGTGCGGGTTTGCCTGGCCGGAAGATGTCAAGGTGGACCTGCTGGGCCACTACTTGTCAGGTACAGCTGAAAGGTACTATAACAAGCAGGTTGAGGCTTGGTGGGGACAACTACCTACACTCCAGTACGTCATGGAGAAGACAGAAGCTGTTCACCGCACCAAAGGACCCCAAGCGCACGTGGCCTGAACACTACATGTACCTCGTTGCGATATCTGAGGCATGCGGCGGTGGGGCAGATTACCTGGTACTGAACAACGTCGTACAGTACGCGTCAGTCGACTTGGGGAGCAGTGCACGCTTGGAGATAGTGAAGCCATCTCGTTCCTTTTTGCGCTGAAAATAGTCAAAATAACACCATTGCTCATTGTTGGCGAACATGGTTGCTCGCGCGAACTCTTGGTCTTTACAGCGAGTTGTTCACGTTTGCCGTACTGATAGCCAAAGTAGATAGCACGAGGCACGACTACCTGCAGCAGGCTGAGGAGCTGGCATATTTTGCTCAGTCCTGGGAGCTGGAGCCTGCCCGGTATCGAAACCTCGGACGAGAAGTTGTGGCCGCCGTTGGTGAAGGAGAACGGAAGGAGACGTGCCGTTGCCATCAGTGCAATGAAGTCGGGCACCTGCGGGCAGTTTGTCCCGAACGCGGCAGAGGTCACGGTGAACCTGATCTATCGCTCGCCGTGGGCGATGGGAACATGATAGAGGACCTCTGGATCCTGGATAGTGGATCCAGCAGGCATCTGGTGCGCGAAGAGTCGTGGCTCCATGAGGTCGAGCCCTAAACGACGAGTGCTTGCAGCCTAACAGAGAGCCATTTAAGGTGACCAAGAAGGGCACGCTGACGTTGCGAGTAACAGCGTGCGGGAAGAAGAAGTTGGTCAAGCTGACTGAGGTGTACTACGCTGCAGGGGGTGATATACAACCTAACCTCGTACGGCAAATTTGACGAGAAGAGGTTTACACTGACTCAGAAAGACGGACAGCGAGTCATTGCCGCCAAGAGCGGGAGAGACGTTGCGTTCGACGTCGCCATGAAGCAAAACGTGCTCGCTGTGCAAGGGACTGTGGCAAAGGACGAGCGAGCGTCTGACGTTATAATGGCGGCTCTGGATCAAAGAGCATTCACGGACGAAGACGTGGACAGTAGTGCGCAGACGGGGAGCTTGGTGGAGCTCCATAAAAGACTCGGGTACCTGAACTACGACGCGGTGGAGCGCCTGGCGCAAGACCCGATCTCGGGAATAGAAAAAACAGGCCGTCGTCGTGTTAATTGCCTCACCTGTGCGCAGGGGAAGCAATCGACGAGTCGCCAGTAGTGGAAGGACACTGGTGAACACTCGTCCATCGACAGTATAGGCGGAGTCATTTGATCTGACTTAAAAGGCCCGATGCCCCAAGGGACCGACTTGGGAATCGCTTCATGGTTAACTTCGTTGACCATAAGAGCACCTATTGCAGGATGTTCTTGGTACGAACAAAGGACGCTGCTGCGAAACAATTTGAGCATTTCCTCGTCGACTTCGAGAAAAGGTTTGATTGTAAGATTCATGTTCTAAGGACGGACTCCGGGGGAGAGTACGAGAAAATAGACTTGTTCTGCAAGAGAACGGGCGTGGCAAGGCAAAAGAGCGAAGCTCGTAACCAAGCGAGCAACGGGAAGGCAGAGCGTATGCATAGGACGATCATGAATATGGCGCACTGCATGGTATTCGCTTGCGGACTCCCTTAGAGTTTCTGGGGAGATGCTGTACAGTATACATACTCAACAAGTCGCCCACGAGCTCGAACCAGGGACGTGCCTCACCAATGAAGGTCCTGACCAAGCAGACCCCGTCGCTGGGAGAGACCGTGGTGTTTGCGTCGCCTTGCACGGTGTACAGGGACCCATAGAACCGTAACTTCTCCCGCCGGGCGCAGCAGGGCATGATAATTGGCATAGGAGAGGAAACAAAAGGCTATCGCGTGTACTTGTCCAAGGACCGCAAGGTAGTGACGAGCCAAGACGTAAAGAACATCGAAACACTGGAAAAGACCCAGAACGAGCAGACCCAGAGGCTGTACCTCAAGAGAAAACGACCGGAGGAGCCCGCGGGAGATCTGTCCCAGATGGGCGAGACCAGTGACGGTATGGAGGCGCCGGCCACGAGTGACAGTGCGGAGACGATGAAGAATCGCAGCAAGAGGCCCAACAAGAAGAAAACCTGGACCAGGGAGCGACCAGTGACGCGCTCCGTCGGACGAGAGGGTGGCGCCGAGGTGGTCTTGTCAACGCGAAAGGAGGAGAGCGCACCTGACGTCGTGAACAATGTGGTCGAGGCCGACCCGAAGAACTACGGGCTGGCCATGCGGAGTGCGCACAAGGACGGATGGTTGAAGGCAATGACTGAGGAACTTCAAGCCGTTGAGGCGAATGGGGTTTGGGAAGTTGTCAGAAAGCCACGAGGAGTGCACATCCTCCATACAATGTGGGTGTACAAGACCAAGCGTGACGCGGAGGGATTGATAGAGCGTCTGAAGGCGAAACTAGTCGCGTGTGGGAACGAACAGGAATTCGGCGTGAACTACAGAATCACATTTGCAGCAGTCATTGAGATGACGAACATCAAGGTTATCCTGGTGTTGGCCAAAAAATGACGTGTGCCCGCGAAGCACGGTGACGTGCCGAACGCTTACGTTAAGGCAAACAAGGAAGCGGGACTGAGGATCTTCATCCATATCCCGAATGGGAATGGAAATTCCTGAGGGGATATTGATGTGCCTGGGTGTGACGAGCGGGGACGAGGTCGTCCTGGAGTTGCACAATGCCCTGTATGGGCTTAAGTAGGCAGGAAAGCTGTGGAGCCAACTCCTTCACAGCTAACTGGTCGAAATTGGGTTCATGCAAAGTATGGTTGACTTTTGTGTTTACTACAGACGGAGGAGCGGTGTGCTGGTCGTCGTAGGAGTCTATCTAGATGATCTACTGGTCACTGGAGCCAACTCGGATGCTGTGGACGCTTTCTTCGAGGAGCTGGGGTCGCTCTCTATCAAGGACCTTGGGAGAGCGCACAAGTTCTTAGGAATGCGAGATAACTACGACGACGGGGACGGCTACACTCTGGATCAGGAGCTGACGATTGTGGATATGCTGAAGGAGCTCGGCATGGAATTGGCACACGGTGTGAGGACGCCGATAGGGGAAGAATGGAGCGATGAGGCGATGGAGGACGAGGAGCTCTTGCCCGCGGCAGGGATTGGAGAGTCTCCCACGGTCACGAAGTTCCAGTCTCTGGTTGGGAGCTTACTGTGGGTCGCACGGTGCACCCGGCCCGACATCGTCTTTGCTGTGCACAAGGCTTCACGCCGGACGCACCGTCCGACAATCACTGACTGGAAGCTTACGAAACGGATCCTGAGATATCTGTCAGGCACCAGGGGCTTGCGCCTACGGATGGGAGGTAATCGAGCTGCGAGGACGGAAGTCGAAGTGATTGGCTATAGCGATGCGGACTACGCGGCACACAAGCTGGACAGGAAGTCTGTGACGGAAGGGTTCGTCACTGTGGATGGGATGCCTGTGAGCTGGACTTGCAAGAAGCAGGGAGGCGTGGCGTTGTCCACGATGGAAGCGGAGTATACGGCAGCATCAGTTGTGGCACAGGAGCTACTCGGCATAAGGGAACTGCTGGGCGAGATGGAAGTCACGTGCATTCAACCGTTTGAGCTGCGGTCGACAACCAAGCTGTCCTCGTACAACTCGAAGGAGATAAGGCGTCGTCCAAGGCCAAGCATGTCGACGTGCGCATCATGTTCGTGGTGTGTCACACGAAAAAAGGGACACTAAAGCCGCAGTATTGGGAAGGGGAACGCATGCCCCCGGATGTGCTTACGAAGGGGTTGAACGCAGCGCGGCTCGACTAGCTGCGTAAGCTGGTGGGCCTGCACTGATGAAGACTTGAGGAGTGCTAGAAGTCGCGCTACTCGGTGAGGAGGAGTGTTGAAGTGTACCCAGGGCTGTCGCAGCCGGAGAGATGTGCACCGAGCAGCTGCTCGAGACCGCATGGACCTCGCGAAGGCGCGATACGCTGTGTGGTTCTGGGCACGGGAGCCGTAGGATCGGTAGAAGAGTAGGCAGGCTCTTAGCATCAATCTCACTCTCTCATTTGCATCATTGACCTCGGAGCGAAGTGCGCGTGAGGTGCACTCACCCACGTTGAATATTCGCCGCTAGAGCGTCCAAGCTTGTGAAATGAAGCGGCAAGGCTGCAGTCGTCCAGCGCACATGCCGGAAGTCGCACCATACCTGTGCGTTATATTGTGTGGCGTACACAAAAATGCTGAGGATTTTGTTCTCCACATTCGATGAATCTGCGGCGGAAAATCTTCACATCAGCAATTTTTGTCTCGTTTATGTTCTGCTGTAGGGGCTGTGAGGATAATGTGAAGGTAAAGCCATTTGCGAAACGTCTCTAACTACTGCTGCTACTCTTCTATCAAGTGAAAATGCGTACTATCCGTATTTTTACGCTTATCTCGGTTTGCTCGAAGAAATTCAAAGGTAATTGAATCTTTAACTACCATTTCGCCCGTTAATATTCCAACAATAGTGAAGAAGGAGAGTACCGGTATGTAATAAAACGACTATGCGACTGGATACCTCTTTAATACGGTTTTCATGCATACTAAAAGATGCAATCTAAGTTGTACCGACACTGCTGCTACAGAGCATGCGTTGCTGTTGCGCAGCACTACCAGCCCAATTCCTCTAGTAAGTCGAATATATTAAAGTGCACTTCTGGCTCTTTTTTTTGCCAAACTCCTTCTTATTTTCCTCAACTGCAAAAATGCCCTTAAATGAGGTAATAGAGGTCATTAGATTTGCCCACAAAGCGAGAATTGTGGGTTTCCGGCAGCCTAGCCGCGCCAAACATGTGCTCAAACCCACCAGGTAGGTATGCGAAATCCCACAATTGTCGAGCTCTTTTACAGTTGGTGGGGCAATTTTACAGTTTGGCATGTCACAATATGGAGTATGTGTCCAGCAATTCCTTAGTTTTAACTGACCGCCGCAATCTCATGGGCATTTTCATGCAGACTAAGAAACCTGCGATGTTCCACATATCATTCTAGCCTCGCTCTACTTTCTGCGGGCTCTTGATGCATAAATTTGTGTATCCGAGTGACCTTTCACCTTACTATTTCGAGGTAGCTAAATTAAGAGACGCAAACAGTAAAATCATCCAACAATTCGGATTGATGCTGCAAACCGACAAGGTCTAACATCTGGAAGATATCCCTAACTAACCCTAGCTAAACCGTGTAGGTTCGTCTAAAGACCTCTAATATCCCAAAACGCTCAGAGAAATCTTGTAGCACTACTAAATTACTAAATAAAAATAAGTCTTACGTCGCTCATAATCCAAGTTTCATAAAATAATTAAATTGGTATCGGAAATTCAACTATTCGATTAAATTTGCAGATGTGGAGGTGTATACAGCCGAGCGAGTGAAACAAAAGGTCACTGCATTGAAAGCTCATTTAAAAAAAACATACGTGAAATTGCATCAATTACTTCCTTCAGCCGTATTTTCAACTCGAAGACTTTGGATTGAAGAGTTAGTGTACATTTGGCTCTGTTGCGCCACAGTGAGTGCTGAAATGAACTGAGTATGGATATTGGAGTGTCATAACGAGCCGGTATGCTACCGTTTGAATGCAGCACACGATTTCGCAATGTTTCTCGGTGTTTTAGACTTAATCTAAGCGCTTTAGCTGAGTGCTGGTACCCTACAAATTTCGTCTCACCGTTTTGTTATTACTGGTGTCGTTGTTGCGTCCGATATCTAAACCCAACATCGATTTTTACTGTGTCCATCATCGTTTTTGATATGTTGGTGTAGCCAAAGAGTCAAACTCCCCAGCAGTGTTACGTGGTCGATTCATTGGCAAGGAGCTCGAGTATTGCTCACGATCTACCGCTCGGCTAAATACGATGTGTGTGCGGTGACAGAGTGAGCAAGCTTTAGATGAATATGGGGCATACTACCTGGAGTGCTTGGTGTACATCGGGCAAAGCGTACCAGATAACTGGCACTACCATGTGTATTTAACAGCTCCTATTGCCTGTATTTACCCTCCTGTTGGTACATGACACCGTTAAATGTACAGCAGCTAGTGTGAAATGAACGATCCAGTCAGCTATCTTGCTACGGTCTCCTTGTAGTCTCTACTCGGATGATGAGTGGTGAAGCACTTTCCAACCTACATCAGGGGTCCAGCATGTCGGATAGAAAGATGCACTACACGGCGGTGTAACACCAGGAAGCGCCGACTTGAATATCGTGAGGAAGAAGAGCATTGGCAACGGCAGATACCAAAAAGCCCTAGATGGACTTCTATTGAATTTCTCACGACGTCAATTTCAACTACCGTAACAAACCAGTTATGTACAGTGCTGCAGAACTACTCGTCGCAAGCTGAGAAGGACGTCAAGACAGAAGTCGGCTACTCAGCGGGCCGTCAAGACTACTGAGCTTGACGGTGCCGGTGTATTGTGCTCGTAGCCTTTATAGGTTTAAAAGTTGCCAATATAGCCTCAACCTTGAAATGAAGCTGAGACGGACGGTGCTTCTATGCCATGTACATGAGTGGTAAATGGTCTACCTAAATGCAGTACTGGAGGTCAAGCAGTACAAAAAAGATATCGAGGGATATCCTAGAGATTGAGAAATCGCAATTGACCAGCAACGCTACGGGAAAAGGGGTTAGCTCGATTCGGTATTGGCAAGAAGTCGAATAGTGGTACGATTGTTATGGAGATAACGCAATGTCTCGAAGCCTGCATGCATAAAAGACGGTGAATGCAGTCACGACCAGTCTATCGTGTAACTACTGGGATGCTTGATGTACTTGGTAACAAGCACTGGACCCGATCTGATGTATGCAGTTGGTCAATTAAGTCGATGCGTTGACCATCCAACTGAAGAGCATATTGGTGCTGCGAAGAGGGTGCTCCGTTTCGTATTGGGTACGACTAGCTAGGGTATTATTTATCGCAAGTCAGATACTTGCGATATTGGAGTAGAATTGGATGGCTTTTCAGACGCTGACGGGGTAATGACAGGGATACGAGGAAGAGCACAACCGGATTTGCCTTCGCTCTAGGTGGCGGAGCTGTATCGTGGGCTTCACGACGTCATACCATTGTTGCCCAGTCCATTACTGAAGCTGAATACGTAGCAGCATGTGAAGCTGCGATGGAAGGAAGAGCATTGATGAATATTCTCAATGAGCTGTTGCCGGTGGTGGAACAACAGCTGACGCTCGGTGTGGTCAATTAATCGTCATTTGTAATGGCTACAAGCCCGAAATTTAGTCGCCGAACCCGTCACGTTGAATTGAGTGGCATTTTGTTCGTGAGCAGGTCGAAAAGAAAAACTTGTTCGTGTGGAAAATCCGGACTGAAGATAATCTAGCAGATTTAGTTACCAAACCATTAGCCAAAGCTCGGTTTGAATTTTTTCGGTTAATTGGAATGCGAGTAGAGATGTAGCGAGCACAAGGGTGTTTTCTCAGTGTTCAAAGCTGTTCACTTTGAGAGGGGCGTGTGGAAATATGCGTGACACCACTTTGTCAGCACCCTGGTTTGTGCTAAGTGAGATCTTACGTCAGGAGTCGCGTCCGTTGCTGACTGCTGATCGTGTGGCTGGGGGTAGTTGCAAGGGGTCGTTGCCAGCGGTAAGTGTTAGTAGGATAGACAAGGAATTTTGAGACTGAGCCTCAGTCTTGAATTCAACCGGTTTAAAATAAGAGACGTTTAGCGCCGTGATTCTAGTGTTGCCAGTCTCTGGAGAGCTCTAGCTTGTTTCTCACATTCCGTCAGTAAATGGCAATGGTTCGTTGAAAACGACGCCTCCGACAAGAATTATATTATTTTACATCCTCGTAGTGCTCGATAGACGATGAGTACCGGCCGAGTGACTAATAGTTACTGACTATTGATAAAGTTGGATTTCGGGTCCTACTTTTCGCCCATACCATGTCAGTGTGGGACTTGCCCTTTCCGCCTGTTATGCTTTTCCCGAGTGTACATCCGAATATAAAGACCGGATCCAGTAACTTTTGAGCACCGTACCAATTTGTCAAAAAATGGCGGGGTTTTACAAACATTGCGAGTTGAATGCTGTCGAGAAATATCTATTTTGTGGCTGTTTCAGTCCTTAGACACGGAACGCAGATGCTAAAAGAGCCTATGCCCTGCGCCGCCTAAACTCCGATGCGGCAGGAATGCTTCATCAAACGATGCGTACTACGAATATTTGGCTTTTCTACCATTTCGCAGAAAAGGTATTTTGCGTGAGAGTGTGCTGTGCAACGGAGTTATTTCATTTGGCACAAACGTACCGTGTGAGGTTAGAAGTGCAGGATAGTTGTGGTCAACGCGCTCACTAAACGTCGGCTCGCGAGCAGTCCCCGACCGAGCGTGACTCTTCTTGTGAGAACTGGTCTTTTAACGCTTGCCACCTTTTTGTGTACTATTGGCGGATCCTCCAAACTCGCAATCTTGAGGTCCTCAGACAGAGGCTCAGTGTGTCCAGATCGCTATCGGAAAATGCCCCCTGTCTCGTCCTGCTGGCTAAAACCGGTGATTTTCTGTTTTTAGTGGATTTTTAGTCAAGGTGCTCTTGGGCCTTATCATCAGTAATATCGGTAAATATCACATCGAGGTGGCCCGGGCCTTGCTGACCTTCTCTGTGGAAAGTAGACTGTATTAATACTGACTGATTGTGCGACTTGGTTTGCAACGTGGATCTGATAGGTTAATATTCAAATGGAGTCACTTGGTTGGCTTTATGTGGCAAGACAGCGTATTTTGCTGAGTTGAAGTGCAGGTGCTCGAAATCCATCGCAAAGTAACAGCTACATGTAGAAGAAAGTTGCTATCGATAGTACAGTAGTGGAGCTGATATCGACGACTTAGTGCTATACAAGTGCCGTAACGTTGCTGATACTTTCGCTGGAGCCCGGCTCATCAACATGGTCGGCCTTAATTGGGAATTTCCCTGGAATAGTATCTCCACGAGACCACCGGCAAATAAACCTATACCAATCGATGTGGTTTGATACCATTAGCTCTATTCTCACAGGCGCGACGTCGGTTGTACCTTCCACACGAGCATTTCCGCCTTGCAGCTGACGCCGCGCCGACGCGCTTCTCCGCCTTGCTCGATGCTACAGCCGACGTCCCCACGCCTTGCTCGGACCTGTGTCCACGGCTACCTCACCCCATCTTGGTCTGATAATTTGACCGGCGTCGTGTCCGCGGCCTTGGTTGGGGATGCGTGCAGCGCTGGGTCTACGGGAATCCCCACCATGGTTGGAGCTCTGTACGACGTCATGTCCGTGGTCTTGCTTAGGGCTGTGCGCGGCGTCGTATCCACGAGTTATCGGCTTGCAGTGCCGCGGCGCCGGGAGCCTAATACCTAGACACTGTAGCCCTTATAGTCCGTTAGCAGCGCGAGCTTCTCCGCCATGTACGGTGATTTCTGTTGTGCTACGATTTTACCCACATCTACGTTTTGCAACCCGGTCTCAGTTTACTATGTGGCGCTTCCGCACCCCTGCATTTGCAACCCTGACTTGATTTTATTATTGGGCATGGTTGCAAAACTCAGTTGTTCATGCAACGGTGCACGCAACAAACGGTTGCAAAACCACCCCAACTTTAGGCATGGGCAGACCTAAAACATGGCCAATACTGGTCAGTCAACCAATCAGAGCTCGCAATTTTCAGTAATACAACCTCGGTTGCAAATGGCTGATGGTATACCGGTACATACTTTGTGTGAACAGAGAGCCAATCGGTCAAATCCTGTTATTCTTTTTAAAAAAACTAGTACTTTGCAAGCCCTGGGGCAGTCCCCGCCTCGACAACCACCGTGTGTGAAAACTCAACCTGTAGCTTCCGCTGACGCTCAGACATGGTTCTGTCGATGAGATCAATTTCGCATGACCTACCGTGGAAAGCCTAAAAAAACATCGGTCATTGCAATGGCCAGTGTACATTTCTACAAAGCAGCATTCTTGTTTAGCTCAAAGCAATTTAGAGAACGACAGCGAAAGTGGCTATC
This sequence comes from Phytophthora tentaculata, assembly GCA_033557915.1. Taxonomy (NCBI): domain Eukaryota; phylum Oomycota; class Peronosporomycetes; order Peronosporales; family Peronosporaceae; genus Phytophthora; species Phytophthora tentaculata. Next base: position 2,510,717 of record JAUCEA010000009.1, read on the forward strand.
ATTGCGAAATCTACCGGCATGAAGCGGGTGGTTGGTCTGCCTGTGTGAAACCAGGAATCCAGATACCGGTCACCTTTTGAACACATGGTCGTCGGATACCCTTCTTTAAACGGTAGTTTTCACGGACCGATTTAAAAAGGGTACCGCGTGTCATAAGCTACATGTTGTTACCAGTTAAATTCAAAACTCCCTCCGCAATCATATCCACAGCAATCAAGCTAAATGAAGGGCGACAAGTCGGCGACACCAGCACAGAAGTGGGAGATAGTTCTTGAGCGCCCTCGTACTCGTGCAGCCCGATGGGAACATGCTACCTACTCGCCTCCCTAGGCGTCATTCAGGTCAGTCTACAATCTTGGATTTGCACCGCAAAACAGACGATATTGAGCGCAAGTACCAATCGCCCAAGACCCGAAGGGTCATGCGATGAACCGGGGTTGGAGTAGCGGCTGGAGGAATTTCTCGAGCAGATGGAGAAGGGCACGTCCGTCTGTCTCGAAGTCTCATCGTCAAGCATGCAAGAACATCCTCGAGAGCTTGTCAAACGCGCTAGAGCTGAATTTATCGATAACTGGCAATATGTATTTTGAGGCGCCACGATGTCCAGTTCCATCACACGGAGAAGCTGTCTCCATAAGCCCAGAAATTATTGCGGAGGGCGAATGGTAGAGACCCGTCATTTTTGCACAGCGTGATGTTTAGAATATGGACGATACCAGGCTGCTACCGAACAGCGGCATCGCGGGGAATTTGCAAATCGAGGACCTTGGGAGTAAAAAAGACAAACTCGAATCACTCTTGCCTATCTGTTAATATCGATGGCAGTGAGAAGCTCGACGGCTTTTATCTGAAGGGCAAAACCAAAACACCGCATTAAAGACAAAAAAGCGGACAGCACGGCAATTTCTACAGAAACAACAAGAATGCATGGATGACGATGAGTTTGTATAGCAAGTGGGTTCGAAGGTTGACCACGACGTGAGGAAAGAGGGCGTGCAGATTTGCTCGACAATGCGCCTTCCCAGGAGCTAGATGGCGACAGAGCCCTCACGAACATAGCAATTCTGAAGATCCCCCACAAACACGACCTCCCGCATTTAGCCCATGGATGCTATCACAACAAAAAGAACCGCCTTATCATGTATCGAACGCTACCAACAAGGATCGAGAATAGTCCTGCAGGGAAGACCGTCTACTATGTAGCCCAGCTACATGCCATGGAGTGGACTCGGGAGATCTGGGTAAGTATGACGAAGGAGACCATCGTGAACTGCTTAGGTAGAATGGAGTCGTCTTTGTAGATCGGGATGCCATACTTTCAGAACAGAGGACGGACGTTCGCTTAAATGGTAACTCCAATATATCGTTTTTTATATATTACAACCTCTATAGTCGGACAAAAACGTCACTGTTCAAAACGCGGATAGAATTGAACCACCAACCGTTTTCATCTTTTGTAAGAAACCAAAAAATAAATCGTGTTGTTACTAACAAGAATTGGTACGTGGGTGATGTCGGAAGGTTGTTCACTGAAGAGCGCGGAGACGTAGGGCTTATGTTCTCAACTGCCTAGTATTGTTGATTTCAGCCAAAGTTGCCAAACGTGAGCGGTTCTGCCTTTCCCGCCAATCCGGCAAGGGGATCACCCAGTCACATAATAGGTAATAATCGTTTCAATTATAACGAATCAGGACAATCATAAGTGATACACATCATGTTGAAGTGACATTCAAACTTGAACTGACCACGGAGAAAGCTGTAACGCGGCAGCATGCGCATCCGTACACCGTCTACCACTGTCTCTACGCCTACGACAAGCTTGGCTACACAAAGAAGCATCTCGCGTACATCTACAACAAGTCAGAACGTACCGTTGTCAATTGGATAAAGACGTACGAGAAGACCGGTGTTTTCCAGTGCTCCAAAGGAGTCGCGGGAAGAGTTTTTTCGTGGGATCCACGTGAGCGGTTTCTAAACTACTACCGAGATCATCCTTTCTCGTATCTGGATGAGGCCCAAGATGCGCACACCGCATTGCAATCTCAAAATCGTCAGTATGGAGAATCATACATGAGGGCGATATAACCTGGAAGGTCTTTGAGCGCCGTGCAATGTACATCAAAGAGAGGGATGTCTTCCAGTTTGTGGAAGAGCTAAGTCGTATTGACTGGAGCTACCACAACTTGGTCTTTGTCGATGAGGTCTCGTTTGATAACAGCGGGATGATACGCAAGCGTGGGTGTGCTGTTCGTAAGAAGAAACTTGCTATCCGAGGAGATTTCGAAAGAAAGCCACGGGTCTCGATCGTAGCTTTCATTGGAGTAGCTGGGGTCCTTGAGTTCTTCAACACGGAAGAAACATTTGATCGTGTGGAGAATATCAAGTGCTGCCAGGACTTCGTGCACTCGTCTCCAGGATTAGTTCGCCAGTATCCTGGTCCCAACTCGGTCTGGATCTTAGATGGGGCCGCCATCCATAGACACCCAAAAATCATCCACTACCTTCGCAGTGTGGTCGTTGTTTCCATCTTTTTGTCAGCGTATTGCCCATTTTTAATCCGATTGAATTCCTGTTCGGCTATGTGAAGAGACCCATCCAGCGCTACTACACTGAGTCTAGCAATCGCGATCTGACGCCGTTCGTCGCCCAGACGTTTCGTCGATTTAAGGTTTTCGATATGGGCAGCGTGTTTGAGCACTGCGGATGGCGAATCCAAGGCTACTTCAATCCAACTGGACCACTATCGACTGAGAAACAAACTACACTGGAGCTTCGTGCTGATGAACGCAGCCTCAATCACTAAGATTTTACGGATATATCACCCGAATCGTAATCCATAAATTAAATGCATTGCTACTTTGCTTTTCTTCTTATGCTGTGCCTCCATCACCGTTCGTCCTTTCAACTTTGTCTTCGCAGTGTCCGTAGTCGAAAAGCTACTTGGCATGCTCATGGTCTTCAATATTCTCGAGCTCGAGCAGTGGATCGATAACCATGCCGAGAGTCGGTGGCTCAATGTCTTGTATAAAGCCCTCAATTGTGTTCTGAAGAGGTTTGAGACGTCTCTCGCATTCATCTAACAAACGTCCGTAGGCCTCCCAGTGACGACGAAGCTTCCTGTAACCAGCCCGGGATGCTTTGACACAATTAGGAGCGGCATTAGCAGACTGGATCCAATCGGACAAGTGCGTTGTAGCTGCGAGTCACTCGGTCGAAGCAGACTGCTATGTAGGTTGGTGGCGGCTGCTTGATCGCAGCATCAACAGTCGATCGATTTAGATTTCTCGTGAGGTGATTACTCCACATTCGCTAGACCATGGCTTCAGCGTGGAACAATGCTCTCCATTTCGCTCGAAGTTTCTCCACAACTTCTCTTAAGCAGCTTTAGGCGGTTGCGCCAGCTCCATCAGTTTGCTCGGGTCTGATACAGGCCTGTGTAAGAGCATCGAGATCTTGTGCTCTTGTAATTGCTATTCCATATTCATATCTCAAGAGCGTCACTGTCTCTCCACACATCGTCACCAACCACTGCTTCCACCCTTGCTCGGACTTTGCTGTGTCAGCTATGTGCCGCTTCACTTTGAACTGCTCAACTGTTTCCCATTCCGTAACAGCCGCTGCCTCAGTACACCAAATTCCGTCTATCTTAACTGCACGACACTTCACGCGAAGACCCGAACAGGCTCCATAGCTTCTGAATTATGTCAACGAATGAATTTCCATTTATGACCGCATTGTTTAACGTGTTGCCTGACGTATCACGCTGGCATATCGTTGTCATCACGATTGCGCGGACAACGCGTTGGTACCGCTGTTCCTGAGCTAGTAGTGATGTCGAGACTTGTGGTAGCTCGGTAGGCACTGAGGCGGGTGACTCGCTGAGGGAAACGCGTCGTCGATCTGCGGTTAAAGAGCTTCGCCAATCAGTACGAGAAGTTTATTGTGGGCTAGCGCTGTCAGGTAGCCGTGGCTCCAGCGAGAGTTGTCGTTCAGCGGACAGTGAGCGTTGTGGCTGCGCAGAGGAAGAACATCCCGACTCAGTATGTGATTATCGTAGGTGCTCTGCATGAGTGCTCTGTGACTCAGTACTTGGAGGCGCACTGCTAGAAACTTCCGGCTCGTCAGCTTGGAAGCGTCCTGGGTCAGCCGGGGAGCATCGTGGCTCGAGTAGAGAGCGACTTGGATCTGCTGGGGAGCGTCATGACTCGGCTGGAGAGCGTCGCGCCCAAATGGAGAACGCCGTGGCTCGGAGGGAGTGTAGGAGCATGCGTTTTCTCCGCCACTTGAACCATACAAAACGACTAAGTATATGCGGTGATATGATCGCGCCAAGTTTGTCATGGCTTCTAACCCATGAAAATCCATAAAAAGCTGAATTTAGACCACCTAGTATATCTACAGCAAGCAAAAAACATTCTTATCTCGAAGGGGCGTGTGAAAGGGAGTATCTAGATGTATTTTACGCCAGAGAAGCATGCTGACCGCCGGATAATGATGCAACCCGAGCACATGCGTAGGTACGCAAATACGACTTGTTGTTATGTGTTTAACCCCTTAATTCCCTTATGTTGTACGGTACAACATAAGAGGTGTATACCCTAATTCACTTTTTTCGCAGCATCTATGCTATGTTGTACGGCTCAACATTAAAGGGATTTTGACTGAGAGTTTGTATTGACCTTCGTGGCATACAAAAACTTCAATAGTTTATTGTGTGCAAGAAGGGCACATGCACAGGCTTAGGTTTATTTTTCTAAGGATTTGGTTGAGCACCCACCAACATTGGCGGCCGACACGAGCTGATTTCTTTCATTCGAGAAAAAGCCGCGAAGAGAGGAATGGTCGGCCCAGTCGGAAAGTCATCCCGCCACGTTTTGATGGCGGAGGAGAAGAAGCAATGCGCGGAGGCCAATTGCCAGGAGCGGCGTGTACGACAAGAGAACGCCAAGGAAAAGCCGAGTCCACGTACAAGGACCCGAGCTCAGAAGAAGGCAGCGGCGAAGGCTACAGCTAAGGAGAAGCCTTGCGAGGCGCAAGAGAAAGAGGTTCCTGCGGAGGAGGCGAGAGACACTGCAAGAGAGAAGCAGCCCCCTGCGGAGGCGAAAGTGTCCGGCCGAAAACCCAAGGCATCGGGAAAAAAGCAGGCTCCGTACCGAGTGCCGAGAATGGGGCTAACGGCTGATGAGGGGAACGGAGTGAGATCGACTCCGGGCGAGCCGGCAACCACCCCCAGACAAGACACGTGTGCTACCAATGAGGAGGTTGCGGCTGTGGTGGGCGGTATTGTCTCGGCGATTGCGGAAAGGGTGACCGACGAAGGGAGTCCTCGTACTATGGCGTCGGCTAGTTCGGCAGCCTCAAGAACCCCCCGCCGGCGAATTCTAGAGGACAACGACGATGAGGACGTGGTATATATAAACTATACGTTGTGTATTTATAGGTGTTACCAGTCGTCGAAAACAACACGGATGGGACCGCACCCATGTTCTCAGCTTGTGTTATCGATGGAGACCCGAATTTGATGACCACTGGCGCTGAATTATGTATTGACCTGAACCCTGATGAAGAACCTGATGTGCGTGAGGAACCAGAAGAGGAAGAGGAAGATTATGATGCTGTTGATGAAGGTTGGAGCATCGGCGAGCTGACTGACGAGGATTCGGATGCTGAGCAGGAGGAATTGCCTGCGTCGGTGTGGTCTTCAATCGCAAAAGATAGCGCTGCTATCAAACAGATGGAGACGAGTGGTTGGGAATATGGCACGTTTATTTTGATGTTATCCAACATAAGCTTTCATACTTGATTGTAAATCCAACATAAGAACTAACATACTGTTATCATATTGAACTTGCTTCCAGACTCAGGAAAGATTGGCCCAGATCCGACGTACTGTTATTTATACGATGGTCCGTTTGGTCCGAGCCAGAGTGTCATATCTGTCGCTGAAAACCCTTTGGCGCTCCTGTTTTACTTCATGCCACCAAAACTCTGGCGTCAGATTGCTATAGAAAGCTATCGTTACCACGCGCAGTCGATTCCTCAATGCGTACGTGCTATTCGGGCACAGCAGCGCCGGTCAAAAGCAGAAGTGGAAACTCTCGCTGATATTCAGCGGCGACTTGGAGATGTGCCGGACATTGAAGCGTGGGAGGTGTTTCGGGTCATGGGCCTGCTGATAGGGAGGATGCTTGCCCCAGTTCCGAAGGGCATCGCAGGACACTGGTCGGTGAAGAAGGTGGGGGCATTGCCTTCGAACCGGTTTGGGCTCTTCATGAGTAAGAATCGTTTTTTTACATATTGGGCTACCTACACTTTTCGAACAACAAGTCTCCACAGGCAAGCGTGGATCGTACTTGGAAGATACGCCCAGTTGTGGATGTACTACAACGGACATTTGCCCGAGGATACCGCCCGCCCCCTGTCATTAGCTTCGACGAAGCCAATCTGCCGTCTCGCTCCAGCTACAATCCTACTCGGCAGCTCAACAAAGACAAACCCCATAAGTGGGGCACCAATGTATTTGTCGCTGCGTGCGCCAAGACAGCGTACAGCATGAGTTATGTCCAGCTACCGTGGTGAGCTCAAACTCACCACGTTTTTTTTTTTGGCTAAAATCTTACTAGTAAAATCTTACTACAGGACTCTATTTTTCGGGCTGTTCGATATGGCAGCCGTCAACGCTTTTATTGTGTACCGCTATTTCCGGAAGGTGAACAACATGCGGCCTGCTCGTCATTTTGCGTTTTTCGAGACGTTGATGGAGCAACTACTCATGGTAGAGTCGGAGGAAGCTTTTGCACTTATTGAGGTGCGTATGTTGGCGATCCAACATAAGAGTCTTTCTGGCTCTAACATCCTGCATAACCTGGTGATATGTTGATGTCTTGAATTCCAGTAAGCAACAACCGCGAGGGAACGAACGGCCGCGTCCCCAGTAAGAGATGGATCAGCGCAGCAAGCGCCGACATACGCAATTCAGGTTCTGGGTGGACACAGGCTCGAGAAGAATCCAGACACGGTGGACGGCGAGCAAGGGGTGAAGCGCCGCCATCGCTCCTGCAAGGTGTGCGCTCTGTACAAGGTGAAGCACCGAAAGTTCACGGAGTATTTCTGCCGGAAATGCTCGAACGGCAACGAACGGTAAGTCGCTAGTGGGCTGGCATGCGATGGTTGATATTCTAACGGATAATGAACTTTGTAGCAAATATATGTGCAACGTTGGGCGTGACGGCAGAGATACGTGCTTTCGTATTTGGCACTTGGACTCGGTGCCGCCACTTGCACCCGTGTCGCCTTCCTCACCTCCGTCGCTGCCAGCAACGCCTTGCGAGCTGCGTTTCTGCTTCTTCCCTGGTCGTGACGCCGGTGGTCTCTCGCGCGGCTTGTGCTCGAGCAGCAGCGTGGGAGGAATTTCGCTCCCATTCTTCCGGAAAGCAATGGTAATGAGGATTAAGATTAGTGTTCTGTTTACGTGTGATGGGAGGTAGCGAGTCAGTTTGCAATCAATTGAAACGAGTGGGATTAGATTGCAATCAATTGAAACCATTCCCATTCGCAAATTTCATTGGCTATAATGGAGTAGACCCCTGCTGCTTGACGTATGCAACGATTCAAAAAATGGACGAACTAATAAAAAGGACTTAAGTTATGTTAATTATATCTACATAACTGAATCGCCGAAGCCAATAGACCACATTACAAGGTGTAATGTTGGATATGGCCCAACTATACAGCATGTCCCCATCGCATACCCACACCAAACCTCAACGTACTTTAGCGACGCCACATACAAATCACTATATATTAATAAATGAGACAGGGCAAACATATACCCTCATGAATAGGTCCGGGAACTAAGGGGTTAACGGCTTCCACTATCGTAGCTACATTTATTTATCTTTTTCTATGTCTATAAAACCTTTTGCGGTGTTGTACAATACGTAAAACAGAGTTAGCGTTTGCACATGTGCTGGATTTGGGGCAATGTCTTGTAATCGATATTTTGTTTTTAGTTCATCAAAATAGAAAAATGATAGTTTATAGAAACCTTGTACAAGTTGGGTTCTAAGATGTATGCTGCTTTATTACAATTCGAGCGGCTTGGTTTTATTTTATTTTTTTCAGGCACGCGACATGTGATGAAAGTGGTCTGGTCACCATTTCCATCTTGTTCTATTTTGACGCCACAGATTTATCAGATTTATACTTTATTTTTGTAAGGAATCGGATGTCTCCCGGTGGCAGCTGCAAATGTAGCTAGCGCCATGCTTACGGCGCAAAACATGTATTAATGTATTAAACTCAGTATTAATTTGTTGTATTAGTAGGTAGAGGGTCCGGCAGTGAAAAAAAAACTCGCGTCTTGGGCGATCTAATGCTTTAGTACAGCCGATAGATCGAGCTACGATGGCCAGTGCGAAGCCTGCTGAGCGCAAGTAATAGTGGTCGTTGCTGAGCTCGGTGGTAGTGAATACGCTTGCTTGGCGACCCCACTTTGCTGCTCTGATCACCACTTTCAGCTTGATATGCCCTCAGTCCAGCGAGGTTGGTCGGGCGAAGTACTGCCTAAAAGATCAAGTTTTGTCTGCTGGGTTTCGCTGTCCACATTGCGATTAAAGGGGTGTACATGTAGCGCGGAGGGATATATCTGCTTACAATGTTTCACGTTTCAGGAACCCAAGCATGCGTCTGATACAACGCCATTAAACTGGAGTTTTCATGGATTTGTTTTGCAGGCTTCAGAAAAAAAACTGGTGTACTAAAGGTAATTTTCCCTGAAACATGGGAAATATATGTCACTAAAACTTCCAAATTTCACGTACCAAGCGTTTGCTTAAGCCCCCAAGCAGCAAGCAATGTCACATTGTCAATATCGGTCAATATGTCAGTGGCAATATTATCAATAAGGGCTTGAGCTAGCTCGTTAAATGTTTTTAGCGAGGTATATTACAGTCGTTTAGTATTAAAGCGTTTAGTCGCTAGTTAGTCTAACTAACTGCTATCCTTCGATCAACGGTTAGATTAGCTGAGTTTTGACAAAGACGCTATAACGAGGAGGAACGATCGGCAACAGGTTCAACGGTGTAGTGGCCCTGTTCAGCAAATATGAGATCTGAAACTAGAAAAAACGAGTTCCAAGTCCCAGATTTGCCTCGAGTTCATAAAAAACTTTATGGGACTAGAAGACCAGTTGAACATCATTCCAAAAGTAGTTTGTGCAAAGTACAGTGACAGTTGCTGGTGGCACCACTGGCCACATTGGTGATCAGAGTGATCGCTCGCGGCAGCGACAGGAGTAGCTGCGCCCCCGGTGTTCCACAGCGGCCCACACACACGCATGCACGCCCTGTCTTTTCTACAGGAAGACCGACACAAGTGGCGTGAATATCACCAGCAGCAACGGATTCCAGGCGCAGCATATTTTTTTTCTCTCGAAAACCGGGGGAAAAAACTGTTCCTTCCAAATATGAGCCCACATTCGTGGCGTTATTTACTTGCTGACCGCTGTTATGAAGTATAGTGAATAGTACGCTGATGCAATCTGTCGAGAAAGGGAACTTAGACTATTATCGCGTTCTTGTAGGTAGTGCTAATTTCAAAAAACCGAAATCCCTAAACATTCGTGGGACAGAGAAGTAGGTAGTTTGCTTTGGGTAACACTTTTTAAGCTCGCCGCTGCGCAGCTACGGCGGACAGCCGACACTACTCCAACTAACTATGCACAAAGCACCCGCGGAGCGGGCGCCCAGAGCGCTAATTTTGATAAATAAAATGAATGTCCGTCTGTCTGTCTGTCTGTGTGTCTATTTGTATGTATGTATGTATGTATGTATGTATGTATGTATGTATGTATGTATGTATGTATGTATGTATGTATGTATGTATGTATGTATGTATGTATGTATGTATGTGTGTTTGTCTCTCTCTCTGTCTGTCATGTTACGCAAATCCGGACTTCTTACTGGATGTCAACAATGTCTTATAACAGTACAGTTTTGAGACAGTTTTAACGAAAAGTTTAAATGCGTCAAGTAGAAAATTCTAGAAAATGCTAAACTAACCAACGTTTCTGATTCGTGTATTCTGATACAACACCGATAAACTAAAAAAAAAACACATACTTTTTCCTGGCACAAAAAGTTGGGTGTTGTGCAGTAGCATACACTTCAGTAGATATAGCAATGCTCTTTTAGTGGGTCCATTCTTGCTATAGTACGAACAGGGCGCTCTTAGTTTGTGCGTTGTCCCGTGCTACTACCGCTGTAGTAAAAACTAAAAGGAGCATTGCTGTATCGAGACATCTCAGGCCGTAATAGGAAATCAAGTTTCGAAGATGCCACAGGTAGAGCATTCTACATGTATAAAAGTGGAGTGCGATAGAATAGAGAAGAGGGAGCAAATTCATGTAGTTAGATGTAGAACTATTCAGTTCATGTTGTTTAAATTGCCTGCTAAAATCTATGCATCACTTCCCAAAAAGCTCCGGACCGCACAAGTGGCCAAGATGCCGTGCAGAGCCAGTCCACCATCTGGTGGCTGCCCCCCCTTCAGGACGGGAAGCCCCTCCACTCTGCGGGCCCGGAGGGGCAAGCGCGCTAGGCGAGCGGCGATACCCGCGCACGACCGACAGCTTGAGATTGAAGAGCGCGACTCAAGCTCAAGTCCATGCCTGAGCGGCATGAGGCGGCGCCACGCCGCCGTTTTCTGGGGGCACGCTGTGCCCGCCAAGGACACCTCCTAGGACGTCGCTATGAGCGCGGACTATGACACCCCCGGGAACGCGCTCTGTGGGCACGTGGACTGCGCCACGGGCTAGCCGGCCACGTCGCAGGAGGTGGCATCGCGCTTTCAAGGACGGACAGGCTGACAACTACGCAGCGGAGGGGTCTATGAACTCCGCGGGATGGAAGTGCTGCTGTAGCGCTGGGTTACAGGGTGCACTGGATTGAGACGCCCGCCGACAAGGTCACAGGATGTCGTTAGGGTAGCTAAGTGACAACCGTATTCCATAACAAAAAAAATCTATGCATCGAATGCAAATCAACATGTCCGCTTGAAGCTCCCGTAACAAAGTATTCCTTTCAGCTTCGAGAAAATAAGTTTATTGGTGCGAGCTCGCTTGTAGCTGTTAAATTTTAAGGGCGTGTTCGCGTTGTAGCTGGAGATGGAGATGGTCAACTCCCATGAGGTAAAGCTTGAAATTTATTGACTAAAATGAGTTTTCTACAACATCACAACTGGAGATGAGACTACATCAGGCAATCACCTCAACCGTGATGTCCCAAATAGCGATACCCATGATAGGGATAGAAAATGGGCTCCTGATAATTGGCTGTTTACAAACCTAAGTCAAATCTCCCTCTATCCTCTCAATAGTGATTAGTGATATCAAATGATCAATTACCAATAACAAAGGTTGTTCACTATGAAGATAGACCGTTTACAAAAGGAGAGTATTGGTTTGGCACTTTTGGTTGAGGAGGTAAAAGCTAAAGTGAGTAGATTAATGTTAACTCAAACTGTTCGTCCTGTCTTTCTTAACACTATCTCTCTGTTGTCTCCCTTGTTGTCTTCTCGTGAGTGTTGATGCAAGCACCGCTCCCGTTTCACCAGAGCCAGTCAAACTGTATTGGGCAATCACATTCGATGTGGGTCAGACCGTAATCATCCAGACCAGGCCGGACCGAACTGGACCGGGCCGCACTCCGTTCTGCAATCTGCGTAATCAACCGTGTGATGAGGACTCACATCAACACTCCCACTCGCCGTTACTTCACTGTTCCTATTGCTTTGATTACGCTCTTCTCCCGCAGAGACTTCAGGGCCTTGGTACCGAGCGCCTTCGTGAGCACGTCCGCCAACTGCTGCTCGATCGCAATGTTGTCCACCGTGACTGTGCCTTTCTCCACGTTCTCCCGTGTGAAGTGGTGGTGTATGTCGACATGCTTCGCTCTTGCGTGATAGCAAGGATTGCGCGCAAGTCCAATTGCTTTTTGATTGTCTTCCCAAATCTGCGTAGCTTCCACTTGCGTCCGACCTAGAACGCATAACAGCGACGCGCGTCCAAAGTACCTATGGTGTGCACAAACTCAACGCCATGTATTTTGCTTCAGCCGAGCTGAGGGCAACCGTTCTTTGATACTTGGACTTGGACACTACCGGTCCGCAACCCATCATCACCATGGCACTCGGTACTGAGCGCCTGTCGTCGATGTTGCTGTCCCCATCTGCATATGTGCACGTCGGGATCGTAATGTTCCTGTCACGACCTTAGTAGACAATCCCGTGCTCCCGCGTCGTCATAAAGTATCGTAGGATACGGACCGCAGCTTTCCAGTGTTCGCGCCCCGGATTCTCGAGAAATCGAAACAGCAGCGTCACCACGTACGCGATGTCTGGCCTCGTGCAGGTCGTAATGTACAGTAGACATCCGATCAATGATCGGTACGGTCTGGATCGCATCTCGGCCCGTTCATCACTGCTCTTCGGTGACTGCAATCTTGAGAGCTTCAGTCCCGACGCACACGGATTATCAACCGTCTTAGCTTGTTGCTGACGAAACCGCACCACGTCATCGATATATCGGGTCTGCTTGATCGTAAGCGTCCGTGCGGTCCGATCGTGGTCGATCTCTATTACAAGAACAAATTTCGCAGCTCCCAGCTCCTTCATCTTGGAAGCGTTCTTGAGCGCCTCTTTCACCTCGCGGATCTCGCCACCAGTCTTCGCAGCGATATTCATGTCATCCGCGTAGAGACACGCATACGCTTGGCCGTTTCGTCCGTTCTTGACGTAAACGCATTGGTCCGCACCGCAGCTCCTGAATCTGATCTGAAGATATACACGGTGAATCGTCTTGTTCCGAGCACGCGCTGCTTGCTTCAACCCGTAGAACGCTTTTTTCAGTAGACCGAAATAATCCTCCGCATCCACTATGCCGAGAGGGACTTCCATGTAGACGCGGTCTTCCAGCGGACTGTTCAGAAACGCAGTGTTCGCGTCCAACTGCTCCATCACATACTGGGCCGCGACACATACAGCGAGTACAACCCGGATCGAGTTCATGTTTGCAACAGGCGACTATGTCTTAAAGAAGTCTATTCCATACTTCGGTTTGAACCCTTTGGCCACCAGCCGTGCCTTGAGCCGAATCACACGACCGTTCTTGCCCCTCTTCTTTGCAAAGATCCAGCGACTACCGATAAATCGCATATTCGATCTACGGCGAACCAAAATCCACGTTCCGTTCTTTGCATGCGAGTCCAATTCCGCCGTTACTGCCTTGCTCCATTCTGCCGCTTCTTCGTTTGACATTGCCTGTGCATACGTAGTTGGTAAATCCGTAGAGTCACCAATACTTGCGGCGTATGCTAGTACTGCTTCCGCGATGAGTCCGTCCTCATCGCTCCTGGGGCGCTTAGAAGATGGCTGTCCATCACTTCCGGCATGCGATCCTCCATCTTTTGGCCCCTTTTCCAGCAAATACACCGCTCGCGAGAACGCCTGGAGCGCAACGTCTCCGGGTGAAAAAATAATGCGATCCTCATCGAACACTTGAGGAGGCGGGCGACACGTTGCCATCTCCAATCCGTCCAACCTTGATGCCTCCGTTCGCGGTGGCTGGGGTAGTGCGGTCTGATTCGATGCGATCTGGACCGGTGTGGTCCGGTTTGATGCGATCTCGGCCGGTGCGACCCGGTCCGGATCGACCTCATCCGTCTCAACGTCTTGAACAGTTTCCTCGGCCCCTTCCGTCGGCTCGTCCTGGACGGGTTGACGTTCCGTTTGTACCGGAACCACGGTTGTATTACCGTTCTTCGTCACATGGACGACCGTTTCGTGAGCTGGCGACTGCGTGTCGTATATTCCGCCCACCTCACACTCGTCCAGCCTCATGGATTGCGAAACCTTGACCTAGGATGCGTCCAAGTCATATGCGCTATATCCCGTTACGTTCTCAACATAACCGAGGAAAATGCACTTGCAGCTCTTGGGCTCCAGCTTCGTTTGTTTCACATCATCGATATGTGCGTATCCTTACGACCCGAGTACCCGTAGGTGGCCCAGCGTGGGCTTCACATCGCAATCCGTACGGCGTAACATTCGAGTGATCGGTATTTGTCGACCGATTAATCAGGTAGATCGCATTAGATACAACCTCGGTCCACCATTCCGTCGACACAATCTTGTAGTATAGCATGCTTCGTGCCTTCTCCATGATGGTCCGGTTTATCCGTTCTGCCACTCCGTTCTGTTGAGGGCTGTATGGAACGGGCCGCTGATGGATGTTCCCGTTCAACTGGCATATGTCCGCGACCTTCTTGTTCACAAATTCCGTTCCATTGTCAGACTGCAGAAACTTTAGCCGTTCGCGCCACTGGTTTTTGTAGAACGTCTTGAATTACAGTAGCTTGCTCGCTACTTCACTCTTATTCTTTAGGAAGTACCCCACGACATACCTCGAGTAGTCGTCAACAAAGGTAAAAATGTACTTTGCTCCGCCCTTGGATCGCGTTTTCATTGGTCCCATCACATCAGTGTGAACCGGTTCTAAAACGCGCGATGTCTTCGTTGTGGATAGGGCGGGAACGAAGCCACGGTCTGTTTCCCCTTCATGCATCCACCGCACAACGTCTTGATACCACGGCCCACTGTTGGTATACCGTCCGAGGCCCGTTGGGTCTTGGCCATTCCGTTCTCGATGAGGTGTCCCATGCGAGCAGGCCATAGCTCCCACTGATTGTCGGCCCCAGCATATTGCACCAACCGTGCTTCTTCCTGCTGACAGTCCAGAATGTACGCTTTTCCTTCCTTCTGTCCTAGCGTGGCCGTGCTCTTGCCCCAGATCACGCACGAGAAACGTTGAAAATCCACGTTCATACCGTGTCCGGCAACTTTCCCCACTGACATCAATCTTCGGTCCAGACCAAGAAAGTACAGGACCTCGATCATCTTGATTCGTTTGCGGTCCAGGTCAGTCAATACATATCAAACAGGGACGAAAGTCAGTCATAGTGATCCGATAATTCTTTGTGGAAAGATTATCGCTCAACGTATAAAAGGTACTCCGGGGATAACAGGCTGATGACTCCTAAGATACAGTCAAGCAAGCTTTTACCATTATGCTCTACTATTGATACTATTATCCAATTTGAGCTTACCTTTGTACACCTCCGTTACTCTTTAGCCACTGCAGTTCTTTTGCGATCCGGTCCCCGTTCTGCCATTTCTCTGGCCTCCTTTTAAACCGTCCAGTATTTGCCTTGAACGCGCGTTCGTTAGTCTCCTTCTTCTGGAACCGCTCATATTCCTTGAGGAGCTTCTCTTTAACCTCGATCAGCGATATGTCTTTCGCGATCTCGGTTCTCGACCCGATGAGTTTGTACTCTTCCGGCAGGCTGCTCAGCAGCACCACGAGCTGCCGCGCCTCTTCCACCGGCTACCCCAGCGTCTGCATACCCGCGACGAGTTCGTCGAAGCTGTCAGATGCTTGGCCATCTTCGCCCTGTCCTCCATCTTGAAAATCGTGAAGGCGTCGTGTCATCATGACACAGTTATGCAAGGATGTACGATTGTAGAATTTCCACAGCGATACCCACGCTTGCATAGCCCGGGTCGCGGACCGTATCTTGGTCCGGTGCTGCATTTCCACTCCTTGCGCGACGATGACGTGATCTCGTTCTCCAGTTTGGTTACCTCCACGTGCGCCAGTAGCCCCTTCCGGGCCAGCGTCATGCGCACGTGAAACTCCCAGTGGAAATAGTTTCCACTACCCATGAGGATTTCGGCTCTCTCCGTCGACATCGGAATTCTGTTACTTGAGGTCTGCGTCGTAGCAGAGCTTGCGGCTGTTAATCGGTTGGTTTGCACTTGTGGTTGAGGAGGTAAAAGCTAAAGTGAGTAGATTAATGTTAACCAAAACGGTCCGTCCTGTCTTTCTTAACACTATCTCTCTGTTGTCTCCCTTGTTGTCTTCTCGTGAGTTGATGCAAGCACCGCTCCCGTTTCACCAGAGCCAGTCAAACTGTATTGGGCAATCACATTCGATGTGGATCAGACCGTAATCATCCGGACCAGGCCGGACCGAACTGGACCGGGCCGCACTCCGTTCTGCAATCTGCGTAACCAACCGTGTGATGACGGTGCACTTCAACAGAGAGTCGATGAAACCTAGCATTGACGTTGGTATTTATGGCTAAGTTTAGTTGGTTGACGGGTCCTCAGCACGATTGTAGTGAAGTTCAGCTGATTTGCGCTGGAAACTGACTTGAGATTGTATGCCGGTGGGGCGAATATTGATTCGTATCGAGGGTGTATTCCAAAGCTAGCGAGTACTACCGAGGGGATTGTCTGTACTCTTTTACAGTTGTCTTCGGGCTCATTTTTCAATTGGATCGCTTGAGCACCATCTTCAAAACTAGATCAGGTATATAAAACTACTAAAGATTTGAAAATGGCTGAAAATCATATTCATAGTGTAGCTTCAACAAGGCAGATGCTGCGGATGCGAAGCAGGCGCAGGATATGCTTCGGCAAAAGAAGTTCCCTTTTTTTTGTACTCGTTACCTCAAGCTTATTTTGCTACTGTGGTGGTGTAAAACTTATTTTTATAAATTTGTTTAGGAAACTTGAACAGGCTGCAAGCCAATGCACCCTAATTCTTTTTATATTAAACTTTCAACATTTGAATAATATTATACACTCACGCATCTACTTTATGGGTAATGTTTTATAAAAAAAAATTAGGTATATTTTTTGAGATTTTTCTCCAGACGTGCATCAGGCGCAACGGGAACCTAACGGCATCGTTTCAGTGGTAGTAGTCTCATCTGAGCTAGTGAGAGATTTTAGATTCATATGCAGGACTCTATAATCTAGGTGTTTCCCTAGTTCACCTATGTTAAGCTTATCTACGGTTGAAAGGCCTCCTACACATAGGGTCGGATAGGGGTCAAGCGCAAATAGTGGAAATAGTATATATGTATTGATATGACTGCACCATACAAAACTATCATTCTACACATGCATGTTTGTTGGTACCGGTAGTGCCTGCCGTCACAGTGTCTAGCTGCTTAGCGTATAGGATACCCTCTCAAGAGAAACCTGTCAGAGACTTTCGATATTAATTCTTCTCCCACCCAATAACGGAGAAGTCTGCCTTGACTGTTGCTGTGTTTGGAAACATTGTCGCCAAAATGCAGGTTTGATATGCGTCCGTCCAAAGTAAAAAGGTGAACCCAAAAAGCAAGTAGGAAGTGTCCGAACGTCTAAGTATGAAGTGTCCTGCACACAGCCACATCGAGAGCGACTGAATGTCTCCAGCAACATCCAAGTACTCGATGTATTTGGTCGAGACTGTTAACTGTTAGCACACACGACGCGAACGTACGAAGCGCACAGTGCTTCTCAGGCACCTTTCAAATAACTGAGATGTGTAACATTCTGTGTAGTGTGAACAATACACGAAGCAGATAATCAGCTTGAAAGACGAGCTGACCTGATGCACACGTTGTAAAAGGTGTCATCACCAGGTTTAAAGATAAAAAGAGCCCGTTCGAGAGATAGTTTTTCTTGAAAGTCACTGGAATCAAAGAGCATTCCACCAACATGTCCTCGACGAACCTTCGGAATCACTGCAACACTCTCTTAGCGCACCTGGAGACAGAGCAGCCCATCGACGCTTCTCTGTATAATGCTTATCTTTACAACAGAGTCGATGGGTTGCTCTGTGTCCAGATGCGCTAAGACAGTGTTGCAGTGATTCGGACAGGTAAAGTGGCATCGTGTGGCAAGTTTTGGTATTTGGTCCAGACCTTCGAGTGCACAGCTTCGTGGTGCGACTTATAGTTTAAGGTACAAAATGGGAACCGGAAGTATCGCACACGATTGAATCTCTTTCTCTTGCCGTTCGAGTTTCCCTCTCTACCGTACTTGATACAGAATCGGCAAGCCGCAAAACGGCCGTGATAGGATCGAGATACTGCTCGGCGATTTCAAGTCCATACATGACTTCATGTGCTGGCTAAATTGTAGTTTATATTTACCTACATTGTAGCCGCGATAAAGCACTTTTCTCTGCTTATAGACGTAAGTAAGAATGCGTTTCAGACCCCATCTCCGTCCTTAGACGTGAAACGCGTCGTAGGCAGGATCCGCGCCGCAGCGCAAAGAGAAATGCGGGTAGAGAATAACGCCTTTCCACAAAGTTGCGCGCGGCAAAGACATGGTGGCTAGCTTAGTGCGGATAGACAGCTGCTTTCATTAGTACACCTACCTTTTCTTTGCTGATAAGTTTAGCGGTAAGTAAAAGTTCCAATTCGAGGCCGGTTCAAACAGACATTTCTAACCTTACTTTATCTTTTGATCTAATACAAGAAAAGCGGTACCAAGGGTACCAATCGAAAGCTGTTGTTTTTGTAGTTTTTGCTGGCTATTTCTGAAATTTCTAGCCAATGGACAAATCACAATAGATCCAATTATAAAATAAATTGTAGATTGATGGTCTTGTCATGTCGGGGCCGGTTTCAGTGACTTGATTTCACTATTGATCTTGCCTTGTCTCTTATATGGTACCCTATAAGCGACCAATCACAATTGATAAATGCAAAACTCGAGTCTTTCATTGGCCAAATGAACCGGCCCCTAAATGGCATTCCGGCCCCGAATTGACACTTCCCCTCAGGGCCTCCGAATATGGTTTTTTTTTTTTTGAGGAGCAAGTATGCGTAATAAATTACTGACGAAGTTAATCTCGATGCCGAAATAAATAATGGCATAGCTTCCTCAGCTAAAATAAATTATGTCATTATGTGAAAATATGTGATTAACATAGGAGAAGTGATAAATACTCTGCAAACGCTCCTTCTAGGTATACTAAGTCGTGTTGTCTGGCATATCAACTGTAGAGGTTATTGCGCAGCGTCCTATGCTAGTGTTAACTCTTAATTTTCCGACGGAGCCAACGATTTGCCGAGTTGAGCGGTATATTTACTTGAGCTAATGCATTTCTGCAAGCAATTAACGATGTATTGTGGCTTTACAGCGATTGATCTTTTAGTCCAGGCAGCTGATGCCCCGGTCTTATCGTAATCATTCTTGTAAGAAAAATAATGTTAGACGTTTATCCACATAATTAATCTATTAATTATCCGATATTACTTTTCCACGAAATAAATAATCTGGTGAGGGGTGCCATCTCAGCCAAAATAAATAATTTACTGTTATTTTCGGAAATATTGTTATTGACAAATTTCGGAGCCCTGCTTCCCCTTACATCAACTGCAGCTCCATTTGCTGACACCAGGACCGCTCAAGATGCAAAATTGACAACAGCGACTTACACGTCGCGCCACGCAGGCCAGATCTTAAATTGGTTTCACAATTTAGAAAGTTGCGAAGGCGTAATCTGCTTTAGAACGCAAAAAGAGCGCCAATACGGTCGTTGTATACTGATCGAGCCCTTGTAGATGTCTGCATCTCAAAAGATGTTGATTGTTATGACTTATCGACCAGCCAGAACTGTCGGAAGGCCTGGGGTCTACGAGTGACTGTCGAGAAGTGGTTACTTTAAACCATTAAACAACAGATGGAATCGTGGAGGAATCAAGTGCTCCAAGAAATTCAGGTTGCGCTGGCAGAGCAGCGCCGACTCAAGTTTGCCCAGGAGATGAAACCTCGCGTGGGCTTGGAAGAGCCACTGGCGCGCCTGATAGACGGCGACGGCAGAGCAGTCCCACGTGCAGAAAGAGCCTCACTTCTGCAGAAGCGCAGGGAAGCTGAGGTTTCTACAATTGAAACCGCTCGCCTAGGACATGAATGCGAGTTTGGAGCGCGATAATGTGAAGAGGTCGCTGGAACTCCCGCGAAGAACAACGTGTATTGTTGTTCGTGATGCAAAATGCAAAGTGAGTTTCCTACTCTAGCTTGCGGGCGCTGCCACCTGCCACTGAGGCAGTCCAGGGAGAGCCGCCCGTGAAGTCATCTCCGGTTGCACTTGGCTGCAACCAGCATGTCCTCCTGCGTCACACGTGCCTTCGGTGGACGCAGCTGCAAGATGTCTTACTCGCCATCATGATGTCAATCATGATCGGCTTTAGTATACTTGACCTGTGTGCAACCACAAGTTAAGTGGCTGCGGGTTGACGGAGCTGCTATATGATGTGCTCATGTGGCCACCGTCACACTGCCCCCCAAACTCTTCAACCTCGTAGTCAGCATATCATCAGTATCTTGCACTTGATCTTGCCATTCGTTCAGTCGTATCTGCCTCGTCCTATATGCTGTATAGCCAGTGCGTCAACTTAAACGCGTTGCAGTGTTACAGGTTGTCTCTTTCCGAAGATGTGCAACGCTTTGGGTCCAGCCAATGAAATTGCTCAAATCCAATATTAACTAATCATTAAAGTCGAAAACTTGAAATCCAAATTGTATTGCCCGTGATGCTTCTATCGGTACTTAACACCAGTAGCATACTCGTTAGGCTTGTGTCCATACGCCCAAGCAGTAACAATGTGCAACTACACCGTGTCTAATCCACAGTTGCAAGTTCTTTTCAAATCGATAGTCGACTTTGAAAGGATATGCCCATAGCTCAGCCCTGGAAAGGGATTGAAGCATGGCATTACTTGCGGTCGATAGCATTAGTCACGGCACGTAGTAGTGAGTCATCGCTGGCTGAGTTTGCGTACTGGAGCCGTAGTTGCGGTACATCTTCACTCATAGTCTTCAGCGGTTCCCAGGAGTCTTCAATGGCCTCAAGCCAAGCCATTTTACCTTGACCTCGTAGGCCTGCATGTCTTCGTTGAAACGGTGCTCCACAATCGCCTCGACGGCCAGCAGTGTTCCTTGCGAAGCAATATGGTCAAAGAGTTCCTCAGTAACGTTCAAAGAATCGTCTGCATACAGCTCGAGGCGAGATGGGTGCACGTTCGTTGTGCTGTTGTTGATCAAGTGCTCCACAGTGAAGTAATAGTCAGCGCTACCGATAACTTGGTACGGGCCAACCCACATCACACGAAGTTTGTTGGTATGTATCTTCTCGTCAACACGAGAACGGAGCACGTAGTCTCCAATCGAGAAGTTAATTGGCTGGTCGTAGTGGGGCCGTGCACGGTACTGTTGAGCTCGACGCTTGCACTCAGCCTTCACAGATGTGTGCATGCTCTGGATGTCTTCTCGTAGTTTGCTAAGTTGTTGTACAGTGTTTGGTTTTGGTTGCGCCAAAGTGGCCACACGTCCCTTCCCTCCCGGAAAGAATACTGTGTCCAAGGCGCAGGGTCACGGCAATCCGGTAAACAACTCAATCGGGGCGCGGTTAGCTAGCGAAGATACCGGTGAGTGCTTAATGCTTAACTGTACCAGCAGAAGTAGGTAGGGCCAGTCGTGGACGCTAATTTTGAACTCCAATGCCAATGCCTTCAGTACTTGCAGAATATCACGGTTCACGCGTTCCCCGGAGCCGTTTTTCCAAGGTGAGTATGCTAGAATAAATTATTGGCGAGTCTTGAGTCGTCGCTTCAATTCGGCGATCACCTTGTTTTTAAAGTGCGATCCCGAGTCGCTAACCCATACAGTGGGTGCACCAAAGTTGCTGTGCCAG
Organism: Phytophthora tentaculata; assembly: GCA_033557915.1. Taxonomy (NCBI): domain Eukaryota; phylum Oomycota; class Peronosporomycetes; order Peronosporales; family Peronosporaceae; genus Phytophthora; species Phytophthora tentaculata. The sequence goes on from JAUCEA010000009.1 coordinate 2,532,315, forward strand.
TCTAGTATAGCACTCGCCGCAACAGCAGACGTTGGGCTATCGCATGCCATCAAGTTAACGAAATGAGTTGCTTCCTCTTTTAGAACCAGTACGTAACGTGATGTGCCAAATGAATCGCCCAGAGTCAAAAAGTCCCAATGCAATGTACCATTATGCTCGAAGGTGTAGTGTGTCTCACTGAAAGGTCTAGGGATCACCGCACCACCTTTCACATGTAGGCAGAGTAAGCACTTCAAACAAAAGTCGCGAACAATCCTCGTAAGACCGCTAATCTAGAACAACCGGCGAATGTGATTCTCCATCACATGCACGCCGCGGTGTCCACTACTCCCACAATGTGCAACGATAAGAACTCTCTTCGTTAGGTCTGTCTCTCCACTGGGTAACCATATCGTGTCATGCACTCTCCACAAGTCATCATCACCGATAGTTGCACCCTTTGGAGAACCGTAAAGTGCTTGTTGACTGCCAATCTCATCGACGGATGGCCAGACGAAACCGTCCTGATCAAGTGGTCGCAGTGGTGTTGGACCAGTACTTGGGTTCACACCATCACCATGCTTACGTTTTGATCGAGTGAAAAATGTTTGGCCGCACTTATTTGCACTGCCGGTCGAGGTTTGCCTCCCCACTTCGAAATCAGGTCGGTCCATACATTTTGTACCCCCTCAATGTGCTCAATCGAGTACCTGTACCCGAGTAGCTAGGTAGACCAACGTAGGAGCTTGCCCCGGACATGCTTTTTCAGCTCCTTGCTTGGTGCGAAAAGATAGACAATGTTTCGGTGATCACAGTAAAGCTTGAAACCTTGTGGCCGTAGCAAAAGATACTCTAGTCGTTCACAGGCATGTAAAATCAGGAATGACTCCTTCTCAATCACGCTCCAGTTGAGAGCGGAACCGGTAAAGTTACCACCCATGCATATCAATAGCTCGTGGTCCGGTTCGTGGATAGGGACCTGAGGCTTCCATTGATCCACTTGTGATACCACAAGTCCCCACCCAGAATCGGAGGCGTCGGACATCACTACTACTGTTTCGACGGGTCAGGAAACGTCAGTGTTGCCGAGCTTGCTAGCAACTTCTTCACCGATTCAAAACTCGTTAGATCATCCACAGTCAAGTCGAGTTGTACGCCAGCTGCTGCCCTTTTGGTCTTCTTCGTGGCTGCCAAGGCAGCGTCCAACCTCTCCGGTAATGGTCGTGCAACACGAGCATAATCTACTAGACTAGCCCGCATCCAGTTACTAGCAGAAAGGAATTGCTGTAGTTCAGCAGCTGTGGTTGGTGGTGGCATGTCACACAAAGCTTGGATGCGGCTTGGGTCATGGCCGATTCCGTCCTTGTTAATTATTCGACCACACCATTTGACCTCTGTCAAGAACAAAGAACACTTTTTCGGGTTCAAGATAAATCCAAATTCATCCAGCTTTTGAAGCACAGCATCAATAGTATCCACCAATTCTTCAGCAGTTTCCGCAAAAACTAACAAGTCGTCAATCAACACGATCACAGACTTGTTCACCAAGTCACCAAGCACCATTTCCACTGTCGATTGGAAATGCAGTGCAGCGTCAGTGCTCCCCTGTGGGACTCTTGTCGGTGTGAAGATTCCTCGGTCCGTCATGTAGGAAAGTATTTCACGGCAGCTCTCGTGTAGGGGGAGCTGCCAGAAACCTTTCAAGAAGTCAAACATAGCGTAGAACATCTTTCCCCGACAGTTCTCCAAAGCTACCTCAATACTCGGCATTACTCCAGCTATAGGCTCTGCCAGAGAGTTCGTCGGTCGGTAGTCTACAGTTTGACGGTACTCGTCGGAGCTGGGCTTTTTAACGGGGAGCGCAGGGCAGCACCAGCGGCTCTCGCGATTCTCGTAGACCCATCCCTACTGCACAAGCTTCTTGTTGAACGCATCGAGAAATTCTGACTTTTCTGGACTGTACTGGCGCACCTTGCAACGGTATGGTGATGCACCAGCCTTTAGTCAAATTTTTAGAGGAGGAACACGAGCTGATGGATCAATACCAACTTCCAGTCTCCACCCTCCAAACCGGCGCACAACACTGTATAGTCTAGTCGTGATATATTCATCAACCACACCACGGTCAATGGCATCACGCACTAAAGCGTCCACAACGTTCATTGCCACATCTGTAGAAACTACCTTGTGGACAGGCATCCCTTCTGGATCATCGAAAGTCTCGTCATCGTCACCACGCGAGGCAAGGTACTCCAGCTGACGGTCCACGTTAATACCTAGCTCCTCCAGTAGAATTTTACCAACCAAGAATTCGTCTTCGTCTGACTCCACAATGAGACAGCGCTTCGAGTCTTTGTATCTCACTGGTCCAGCTGCAGTATTTAGCGTTACATTCACGTCAATAGCATGAGTTGAGGTCAAGATTGCTCCTCCAACAGCACGTGATTCAATGGGCTCGCTCCGTTGCACGAGCCCGACATTGTCATCCAGCTGGCAAAGTCGGTTAGCATGGCTACGCGAAATAATGTTGTAGTCTGAGCCGCTGTCGGCACAGTACGGCAGCTCAAATCCCCAATTGAGGATCACTGTTGGCCGGTCCTGCTCGTCACTGGTGATAGTGGGCTCAACACGTTTTGCCCGAGCGCGCTTGCTGCTATTGCCGCTGTTAGACCTCTTGTGGTTTCGCTTTTCCGCAAGAATTGCCTCTTTGCCCGCCTCGTCGAGGTCGTGACATTCGCTGAGCCAGTGGTCTTTTCCGCAGTGGAAGCAGCCCGAACGCGGCTTACTTTGTTGCGAAGATTTGCTTTTACCTGTCGTCGTAGGCGTCGCCTTCGGTGCAAACACAGTACGTTCATCATTCCGAAAAGGTTTCTTGCCATTGTTTGCTCGAAAATTGCTCTGACGTGGCCCACGGTCGCTGTCACCCTTGGTTTTCCCACCATTCTGAGCCCATTTTGGTTTTTGCTTGTGCGTTGCCAACAATTGTTCCACCTTTACTTGATCTAGCGCTTTCTGTTTGACAAGCGCGTAGAGAGCATTCTCGTCCGATTTGCCAGTCGAATCCACTAGACGAATGTGGGCATCTACAGCGTTACGCAAAGCCGCAGGTGCAAGATTTTTTTTAACACTTTGCACTTTTCCTTCATTCCAGTAACGGTGGCGAACGTACTACCGAGGCCGTGCTGCAGAATGATCTCATCACACAGCATGAAAAAATTCAGCACTCTGGCTTTGGCGTCACGCTGATTTAGGTCCATCTTCTGTTCGGCGTCGAAAATCGTAGTAGCACGTCATTCATGACGTTACCCACAATCTTGTCCAATTCGAACACGATTCTCTCCTCTGTTATATCCTCAACAGTAGCATCCCACTCAAACTTGCATAGAGTCTGCAGTAGTTGGTGATTAAACGAATTTTTCACGCTTCGGAGTGCCTTCGCCTTATCCTCCCCCGTAGTGGCACAACGGGCCTCAATTGCGTCCTCGGGCCTCAATTGCGTCCTCGTACTCCTGGCGTTCCCTCTTCCACTTGACTAGTGCGGGCTAGGATACGTCGTCTACGTACGGCGGCACAATTGACGAAGCAGAGACAGGAATGTTTATATGTCGGCGTAGGCGTAGTTGCAGTTGTCATCATCACCGTCGCCTCAGTGTTACCGGTGGTCGTCGAAGTGATCGCGTCAATCGTCTCTGTTGGCCAGGTACATTGGTCAACTTGAGACTGGCGGCCGCTGCGTGTTCTCATTGTTCACACTTGAACTATAGTTAACATTGTGAAGTGTCAAACACCAGTTTGGGAGCTGGAACCCGGCGAAGAACAACGTGTATTGTTTTGTTCGTGATGCAAAATGCAAAGTGAGTTTCCTATTCTAGCTTGCGGGCGCTGCCGCCTGCCACTGAGGCAGTCCAGGGAGAGCCGCCCGTGAAGTCTTCTCCGGTTGCACTTGGCTGCAACCAGCATGTCCTCCTGCGTCACACGTGCCTTCGGTGGACGCAGCTGCAAGATGTCTTACCCGCCATCATGATGTCAATCATGATCGGCTTTAGTATACTTGACCTGTGTGCAACCACAAGTTAAGTGGCTGCGGGTTGACGGAGCTGCTATATGTTGTGGTCATGTGGCCACCGTCACACGCCCATAGAGAAGGAAATAAACCAAGAGGGTATTCGGCGCGCTTAAGGGACGCTGTCGTCCAAACTTCAAGCCGAAGAACCGGAGGTTCCCTACAAGAAGTTAGTGGAAAAGATTGAGAGATTTTTAACCAAGCGGACTATGCTATGCGCTCCAGACTTCGCGGAGAGAAACATTCGTGTCACTAAAACAACGCGGGTATTTTGTAGGAACTCAAGCGCGCTGCAGGTGCTACCGAGAGCCTCGCAAGTCCTAGAGGCTTCTCTTCACCTATCGAGAATTATGCAGTTTGGAGACGGAGCGGAGATGAAATAAACAACAGCGAAGGATGACACCACAGTGTGCATCTGCGAGGAGAAGCTATTCAAGAAGCTCTACAAATAGTAAGTACTGTACATTGCTTCATTGAAGACTTGAATGGGTGGACTAACTCTTGCTACACATATCCGCATTAGACAGCAAGGTATTAATATAGTCCTACGTTTTAACTATTAATACAAACGTTTTGTGATGCAATCGCGCACGAATTAGCATTACAGTCACAGCTTTGTCAAAATACAGATAGATTTCCTTAGCTAATACAGCCGTAGAACCACTCTTGATCAAGAATAACAAGTTGATCATGTTAAGGCGGTTGATGTGGAGAACATTCATGACATTTTGTGTTATTTGAATTTTGTTCATATCTGCGTATTTGAGAGAAATAGATGACGAATGCGAGACTGTAAAATTGCGGGAAACGGATACATGTACCGTAGAAAGTAGCCAGTACTACTCGTATTTAGTATTTTGACTACACACAGGTCAAATCATCTGTTACATGTTAAGTATCAAGTCGCCGTAGGTCCTATTATTGCTTTTACAATGCGCTTTCGTTCGTTATTTCCGTAATTTCCCCAACCGCCACAAACCCCACCTGAGTTTGACGCGTACGAGTAGGATATTTATCATGTGTGACCCAATTAACATCAAATGTTTCACAACTGACCCGCTGAGAGGGTTGCTAATACTCAGAATTAATAATCAGTACTCTTCAAACGGGACGGGGCAAAAAACAACTATTCTTCAGTCCAAGTGATATGAGTATGTGCTACAATTTAGAAGCCGCGTACCGCCACAGCTCCACGTGCTGACAAAGATTATTATCCACTGATACCCTTATCGTTTGCCATGAACGATGTAGGTGAGGTGCAATACAGGTCAATCTCTTCGATGGCGAAGGCAATGGTAGGCGACGACGGCATCGAATAGCTTGAATTGGCAACGCTAATTTTATCCGCTTGCCGATATAGGATATTTTGGATTGAGCTGAAGCTCGGTTCGTTTGTCATCGTGTTGTCATTGCGTTATATCTCGTTGTATTCATAGATACACCTACTTCATGGATATCGCCGGTCAGGCTAGAGACAACGAGGTACCGTTCCTGATTAATCACTGTATGGATAACAAAGACTAATTCGTAATACCATCCCGTACGGTCATATCTCGTGTTGTTTGTATTTATCTTATGTATTAGATGCGAGTGAAGACGTGACTACAGAAGCAGTAGAATGAGGTATTGTTTCCACAGTCGCTGTATACTTACTGCTGCTAATATTTGTCACTCTCACATACTGCAAGGTGTGGCAAGATGGCACAGCCGAAGCAGTAGAATGGGGTTGACTAGTGGTCTGGAGCCCCTTTGTTCGACCCGCATGTGGGGGGTGTGCGGTGTGGTAACAAAGCCCAGTGCCCCCAAACCCGGGAAGATGGTGGCAAAAGGTGCTGGAAAACCCTGGATTGGCCGTATTGTATGCAAGGTATTTATTGCGTTGGATTTAACGATTAGCATCATTTAAGACTGTTTCGTTCTGCATACGCTTTTATAGGGAAATCCTCAGCTTGTGGACTCCCGATCTATTATATTAGAGAATGTATTCATCGACGATCTCTGGTACTTCAGCTTCAATAGCGGTGAACGTGTTCCGCCGGTGCAGTAGCTCGAGGGGACAGCCGCCTACGATATAGATACCGGTGTGTACATCAGTATCGACAACTACTGTGGACTTACGCGGGCATTTCGAAGCGTTATGACCCGGGGACTTTGCCGCAACGACTGCTTTTATATTTCCGACGCTTTTTCTTTTGCTGCGCGCGAATTTCATCACTAAAATATTCCCGCATTTTCGTCGCGAGATCTGCTTGATTACCTCGGGAAGATGTGGTATTGTTGTGGGTTGGATTCGAGTGTAAGCTTTTCGGCTCACCTCGACTAGGAATACGTTTCTCACGAGTAGCTACATCGCGTCGAGTATTGTGCGTTCTGCTGCCTGCATGATTATATAAAGGAGGTGGCTGAATATTCGGATCGTCTAGAAGGGCTGGCACGAAAGGAAGACTGATCAACATGTTGTTGAACGCTTGTCCATACGCAACGGTTGTATATGCTGGGTAAAAGTATGTGTAGGCACCGGGCGTGGACTTGCGATTGTCATTGCTACTGTGTAGGGCGGCAACTATGTGCCGGCAAGGAAGCTGTAGGTGTTGTCGGTCCGGACAGCGAGCACATGTTCCTGATTCTAAATTTACGTTGTATGTTCGAGGGAGATTGCTATCTGCCGGCGCGGAGCTGACTGTTTCAGAGCCGTGCCAGTTTCGTCTTCTTCTTAAACACTCACGGCAGTATCATCAACATAGAAAACGGTTTCCGTGCTCTTACGGACTTTACACACAGTCGCAAACCATACGTGCTTGTCAAAGATTGAATGTGCACGTGGGGTGACTGTATGTTTTGCTTTCAGCCAGTCTTGAGCCCTTTGTTTTTTGTTGTTGAAAGCCATTCAACTGCAGCATTCCAAAAGAGAACCAGCGCCACAAAGACTTGGCTATACCGGATACCACTTAGCACAAAGGGCGTTGTTTTGCCCTTCAAAGGCACTCGTAGTCCTTCCGTTGAAAAGCGAGCATCCATCCCCATACGAGTGGACATTCTTCCATTCGCCAGCTATAACTGCACTCTCTTCTGGGGTGAGAGATGCGTTGCCAAACTTCGTCCAGCTAGTTGGGTGAATAGACCGCAAATATTTTGCCACGGTCTGTGCACTCGGCTTGCCATTGTCTTTCACCCCCCCCCCGTGGTGTCGAGAATCGTCTGTCAATCTCAGATAAAACGTCCTCATAGTCGTTTAGTGTGGTTGCTCCTTGTAGCTTGAGCAATAGCCCTTTGGTAGTTTCAGTGTTCGGCTCTACTTTCCTAAAGTGACTGCACACGTTGAAAAAAGATTTGAAGCTAACAGAACGTGAGATGCGCTGGGATTTCAAGCTCTTTCAACCGTAAATGGGCATCGCGCTGCTTGCCCCTGTCTGTAAAGACAGCTCTGTCGTGAAGCTTTATTCATGCTGCAGCACAGCTTGCGAAAATCCATTCAAAGTTGTCAGCCGTTTCCTTGTGTATGAACGCCACTGCAACCGAAATGTTGATCCATTCTCCGTCCTTACCGATAAGCAACACGCATACTCCGTTGTATTTGGGGGGTTTTCATGTGGGTTCCGTCACATTTTAACACTGGTATCCAATTGTCCTGACCGGCAATCACTGAGCCAAGCGCTAAAAAAACACGGAAGAAACGACCTTGGTTGTCCAGCTGACAGCTCATAAGTGATCCGAGGTTCTGGCACTCGAACGACCGTAAAAAGGATGGTAGTTTGCTGTACGTCACTTTATTGTCCACCATCATCTCCTTTGATCTTGCAATGGCTTGATGAACAAGAGCATGTCGATGGTCGACGTTAATGTTGTCGACAGTCTTAGCAGCGTTTGCAACAAGAGCTCTCGCATTGTTCAGCCCCTGCACGATAGACCCTTTGAAACCGGGCAACGGCATCAATAGCTCGAGGGGGCATTCATCGTCAGAATCACAGCTGGGAGAGTGTTGAAGGCTTACATATTCTATAAACCAAGCTCCAGGTGGGCAGAATGCATCCTTTGTATGAACTCGCCGCTTGATATTCTCCGCTGATTCTTTTTTTATGTCGCTTGCTTAAGCTCACGCTCCACTGACATAAATTAGAAGTGCACCTCCAAACTTTTTTGTGGCCTGACGTACTTCCCTGAGCAATAGACTTATTATCATTGAAAGCGTACACTCGAAGAAACGTGGTGCAGTCCGGAACCGAAGGAAATACATCGCGTATATTAATTGTCTGTCGACCAAACAGAGCAAAGAGATCGATCTTTCCTGGTTCCATTGTTTTTGAGACCTTGCCCATAACGAAATGCCGACAAAACTCGACCTTGGCTCCGTACTCTATTTTTACTTTGAACCTCTTTTTTGAAGACGTCTGTGATAAAACACAAAGACAAACAGATGACCCTCATAGCGGGTCAGTTGTGAAACGCTTGATGTTAATAGGGCCACACCTTATAAACATCCGTACAAGTATCTCGAATTGCTTCGGCATGCAGACTGAAAGCAGATGAAATATTGGAAATTTTACTGGGAATGCCTTTAGATATGGACAGCCCTCACCGGATTAATTCCACGGTACTGCGTAACTCGCTTTTTGTTATCTCGCTCAAAATTCGGCTTACATTTTGTTGTTGACCCAATGCTGAAAGTCAGACTTTTTTCCCGTGGATTTAGGCGAAACATTCGCACATTCGCACAACAACTGCTTTGCCGCTTCCTGCTGTGCTTTATTTTATACAAATCCCAAGTCTATTTTGCTACGAGCGTACCATTCAGTCGCGAGCGCTGATTGGCCAGAATGACGAATCGGGCTTGGAAGGCCACGATTTGTCATAAGATATTCCTTATTCATGTGACGAAGCCGATCGCATTAACTCCCGTCACCGGAGGCCACAAGCTACGATAGCGAGAATTAGCGTCGGATGGAGAGATTGACCCACCAGATCACGCTCAGCCGTTGGGTTGGGCTAAATGCTCAAGATGTTCTGTTTGTGATGCACGCGCTAGGTGAACAGATAATGACTATCCCAATGACGATTGTGACCTTGCTTGAGGTGAAAGTGTTCGCTTTAAAGTTGTGGCAGTTTGGATGGTAAACAGTGTGCAGATGCTGTAGCTGCGAAGCAGGAGCAAAAGTTGCATTAAAGCACCAAAGGCATACAGTAAATATCAGGTCAAACACGGTACTATATGGCGTTGTCGCTGCTGATAGTAACGGGTTATCAGGTTAAAAACGTTAGGTCTCACTCACCACAGGTACAGGCAGCCTAATGCTCGTATACTTTGTCCCGAAGGATTCTTCGTCGTGGTTTTGAGTTACAACGTCACTTTGCGTGAGAAAAAAGTGCCGGTAAACTATGAATGATGAATGTTGGTAATAACCGTCGTGTTTACTGTATACTGGCTTTGTTATAAACTACAAAGTTTGCAGTAGTAAAAATGAATTGTTTCTCAAATTTGAAATTTCATAGCTTCTTTGTGCAGCGCTAATAACGGGACCTATTTAAACGCCATTAGGGTAATAACGTTTCAACAATGTTTTTTACCGCTTACCAACTCGCATCACTACAGGATCTATGCGACGCCACGAGGCTGCGCCGCGGGCTGGGGTCACTAATAAACAATGGGGAATGCTACTTGAAGAAAAAAAACTATTACATTTACATGTATTCCCAGCTAAGTCGAAGACGATCTAGTAAATCGTGGATTTTGAATTAGGACTTTACAAATCTGGTGTCACTTGAAGAGCACAATGCTGGAGCTCCCACGCGTTCTTTCCATAGTCTGTTGTGTCCCATTAGCAGCGAATGAAGTTGTTGTTGTCCCTCTCTAGTTTCTCCATCACGTTTTTCTTGCATGCCTCCTTTGAGGCGGCCCACTGATTGCTGATGCACGCCGCGATTTATTTAGCCAGGAGGCGGACGCTCTCTCTTCTACGACGAAGGCGAGTATGCGTTTGAATCTGAGTGCGCCTTTTCGGTCTGCGCTAAAGTTCCAACAGCGGCAAAGCTACTGCAGCACACAACGTGAAGAGCCACTGCCAGTATCAACAGCAAGGATCCCGAGTGCATATTTGCTCACGGCTGTGGCGCTGTAGGGACCTTGAACACCTTCCGCACTTGAGGTAGCGAGTTGAAGAGTGAACCACATTGCGTGAATACGCGAAAAGTAGGCTCTATACTATAATGGATTGAGTGGAGGACTCTACAGACTGTAGAGCCCTCCACTCAATTCATTTTCTGGTTTTCCTCCCGGATGAGTCTTTATGCAATTGTACTAGTCAAGCAAGTTCCTAATCTCTGATTTTTTAGGGATATAGCTATTTTTTAAATAGCTGTATCCCTAAAAAAAAATCACTTACGCTATTAAAATAGCGTCTGCTGTTCTCATTGATAGTGACAATGAACATCGCTCAAGATCGAATAGGAAATATCGTTGCAGCCAGGGAACCCGAAAATGCAATACTTAGATTAATACATCGATGTGAGTTGAGCAAATTAATAATTCAATTATTCGCATTGTTCCTGCCCATTCTCGAGCGTACGTTGTCCACCGCACTCAGGTCCCACAAGTCGCGATTGTAGTGCAGGAACATTATCATCTCGAGCCTGGCTGGAGACATCCGCTTCCGTAGATCAGACAGCACCAGCTTAGCGAGAGAGAAGAAGCGCTCACACTCGTTAGACGTCGGCGGGATGTACGCGACGTCAACGTAGTGCGGGCGCTTCACGACCTTGCGTTTCTTGAACGCCGCTCTAACAATAGAACACTCCTCGGCGGCTCTTGAAGACGACCGTTCGAGATCAGGCGACCTAAATTCAGCGCAGGCTAACTTTTTTCCGCGGCGTTTAGCACCTCCCCACGCTGTAACTTGACCAGACCTTGCTCTAAATTGGGGTTGTTCACAATAGCGCTGTGGATAGCCGAGGCTTCAGGGCTGGATACTCCTTAATAACCTGGTCAAAAAGACGCCGCGAAGCGGACAAAGTCAGCGTAGACTTCTGCAGCTCCTTGGTAACGGCCTCAAAAGCTGCTAGATCTTTGAGTAGCGCCTTGACGCGCTCGTGCTCCGCACGCCGCAGCAGGGGAGGCTGCACATCATGCTCCACGAGGACATCGAGGCCCAACTGAATAATGGCCGGCTGGAGTTTGACGTAGCGCTCTACCATCTCGTACGTGCGACATCTGGTGTCGTTCTTCAGCAGAGGTGACAGATGGGAGACGCGGCGGAGAATGGCTCTACCCTTGATCGTATGTAACTTGGACATCAAGGCATGGACCTTGGTTATCAACTCGTCTTCGTTCTTGAGGAAGTCCGTGACCGCTAGATTAAAGCGGTGGCTTGCGCACCCGTTTAGCGGTATAGCACCCTCCTTCCGGCCAATGTACTGGTTAACAGAGCAGTTATCCCCGACCATGAACTTCACTGTGCTCCAGGGCTTGTTGTATCGCGACAGCGTGTCAGCGATTAGGTCGTACTGGCTCTGGGCGCTAAGATCTTCCTCCGTCTCTCCGGGCGAGAAAGCTAACAGCACGAAGCGGCGAGATGAGCACTCTAAGTCCTCGTAGTACTCACTTGCCGTGCTGCTACCGGTATTACCGGTATTACCGGCGGTACTGTCAAATACTGCAAAGATCGCAACATAGTGACGGTTGCTGCTTGTCCAGCCGTTCAATACGAGGCCAAATGATTCGGGTAGCTCACTGGTGACACGGCCCTCCACCACCTTGAAGAGCAATACTATATAGCGCAGTAGCGTGTCCTCTGACACACTAGAAAGTGCCACATTCAGCCGGGTGAGCCTGCGCTCCACAAACGCAAACGGGAGGTGGTCACAAATCACCCATTCGAGCCAGCGGTACAGATCCCGCGTACGCTGACTAACTAGGCGAAGGTTTAGGGGATTCTGGCGACGTGCGGCTTTTTGGCCTTCTTGCTCATAGTCCTCGTGGTTGCGTCGTAGGTGGTTCAGTAGATTCGTGTAGCCGTTGCCCTTCTTGTACTGCTTGCCACAGGTCGTGCAGTTGTAGAAGCCGTCACCGACCTCAGTGAATAGCATAGAGCAAATCTGGCTGCTCGTTAGGACCATGATGGACAGAGAGGGCGCTGTAGCGGTAGAGGAGTGTGTTGAAGACTGTAGATTGAATTCTGAATGGATGTTTCGTTTGGTTGGGCGTGGCCGGAAGCCCGTATTGTAAATGGTTGGTAGCGAGCGAGCATGTGGACTTTGTTGGCTGTAGCGAGCCGGCACCTTGGCAATTCATGGATGAATTGTGATAAATTCAAAAATGAATTGAGGGTTGAGAATTAATAATTAAATTATAAAATTCGGATTAATTTTTATGCATATTAATTTTTCGGGTTCCCTGGTTGCAGCACACATATAAATAGAGCGAATGTCATAAGTGCGAGTACATTTTTTTAAACAGGAAAACAATCTATCCCTTTTGGAGAAAGCATTCTCGCCACTTTGTCTGACAAGACTCTACTTGGAATCGAAGGATGCCATGAAAACACTTCATTAAACAATGTGATGTTTCGTATCGGTGGTTCACGTCGCATGTGATCGTACAATTCCGGCGAGTTATGAACCTGCAAGACTAACGCCGCACACTTTTCCAGTTTCTCAAAGCGCCCACAGTCGATGTAGCTGTTCGGATTAAACAGTTGCGAAGCCGTCGTCGAGTTACCCAAGTAGATAGGAATACTACCCGCAAGCAAAGGGTTGGCAAGCTTTTCTGTCACGTAGCCAGGTTCATCCGAATTCTCGAACGCAACGACAAACTTATAGCGCTTGTAAGACGTAACAGCTTCATCGTTAAACCATTTGGAGTACCGTGAGGTTTTGTACGATTTGTCGGGCGGTCTTGACGAGCCAGCGCACACCCCGAGAGCGTCGACAGGTTCCATAGCGTTCAACAAATCAAACATGAGCTCTCGATACGGTCGATCACAGCGCGCGTACAAGTACGCACAGAATCGCCGCTCCCTAGCGTCAGATAGTGACCTCAGCGCTGGAGAAAGTAAATCCGTTGGGATATTTTGTAGTCGTTCTGCAAAGGAAATACTTACTACTGGTAAGTACACATGTTGTTGTCGGGATACACTGGATACGGATGACAGCAAAGGAACTCGATCATCCAGTTCTGTGGTATCTATCGCCTCTCCAGAAATCATCATAAGATTGGATTTTCTATCTGTTTCAGTTGGATACATGTACTCTTGCACGTAGTATGCAATCATTTCAGGACATCCAGAGTTGGTCATTGGGTCACAGTCAGCATCGAAAATTGAGAAGATGAAGACATCAGGATCGTTGCCATATCTCAATCGCAAAACTTTCTCGGGTACAACCAGAATGGGACGCTTGTGGTTCTCGAATATGGTCTTAAAAACGCACTCAAATACAACCGATGCGAAAGCAGACTCACTTGTGTACCCAATAATCAACGATACAGCATCTTCATCGGCAACGAAAAGATTGTATCGCCATAACTCGAGAAACGCAGGACCAATAGATCCACTTGCCTCGACACGTTGGAACAGCTGCTGGACATGAGCTCGTAGCATTTGAATTATGCCCCGACACACCCACGACTTCGAATTTGTAGTGTGAATTAGTGTACGCGCCTCTAAACAGACTCGCCTCGAGTATGCGCGAAAAGTCTCTGCCGATGGATAGTAAGACACCTTGACACCGGCAGTATCCCTTGTCGAAATTACAGCCGTAACAAATAGATATTCCGTTTCTTCGAGGTCGTGTACGTATGCTTGGATCTCAAATTGAGACGGAAGATCCAGCTGAGAAGGCGAAGCGCTAGCCTGCGAAACTTTGCTCACTTGCCAAGCCAATTCATCGAAGTCAGCACACAAATCTCTTTTTCCAGACAAGTTGGCATGGACAGCTCGGATCCCAAATGGGGACAAATTAGCAAGGGAAATGAGCTTACTCTGACATGTTCCTGTGTTCAAGCGTGAAAACGCCGCGGTGTTCTCCACATGCACTTGCATTGTCAGTAACCACAGTGCAATACTGATATCGTCGCTACCTAAACTTTGCAATCTCTCCCTGTTCTTGGCGACGAAGCGAGCGCAGTCAATCGAGAGCAAATAGTGTTGACCGAATGCGAATGGGATACTGCTATACCGGTATTTTGTAGCACCATGTACATGTAGACTTCGGTCATGATGTGTATTCCCCACCTGCCCGATGTAAAGTCGCTGAGGACGGTCCTCCTTGCGCAGCTCGTCTTCCAATCGATCAATTCTGAGATATATATTATCGTCTGCCATCATGATAAATGATGACTGTGGGAAACGTTGCGTTGCAAAGCGTAGAAATGCCTTCACCTTATTCAATTGGCCGTCACTTGAATCTTCGCAATCCAATTCATCAGTGAGCAAGTCGCCGTACGTTTGCTTCTCCAAGCTAATCGCAGCTTGTAATCGCTCTCGCTCCTCAATGCGGTGGATACCAGTTAAGTTCGGCGCACAACCCACAAAAAACACGTTGACGTTGTGTGGAACAACGTCGGGACTCGCCCAGGTTTCACGAATGCTTTGTCGAAATTCGAAATTCTCCACCACTGTCGTCTTGACTCCAATCACAAGAAGAGTCTCGTTACTGGTAGCATCCTTCTTAGTTATACCGCCAAAGTTTATGGAAAGTCTCCCTAATATTTGCCGATAAGTCGCCCATTTCAAAAGACTTCCTCCTTCTCGAGAGCTGTCACCACTCAACTCCATCATCGCAGAGCTGTATACATCAAAGTCTTCGTGTGGTACAATTGTTATCGTTAGAATTCGCGTTTTACGGTATCGAACAGTGCCTTGGTCGTCCGTAATGAAGGCCTGGGCTGAATAAATTCCAGCGGGGAGGCCGTCAAATCCAATACTAGATTGTGCAATCGACCCGCACTCTTGCCACGTTTCGTTCAGCTCGACGCAAAGTAATTTATCTCCGTATTTTGCTCTGTATCTAGCGACACTTTGCACTTCAATATTGACTCGGAACACGAGGGGAAGTGTCTCGACGTCTCCGTCTACCGGGAAAATGACTCGAAACTTGGAAATGGGATCTTCTTCCTGGTCCTTAAAAACGTCGTTACCAGGTGCCAATTCACCGCGACGAAAGTGCTGTCCCACATCAAGAGTACGAGGTGCCAGTGCAGCAGTAACGTATCTGCCAACACATAAAGTCCAGATCGTCAAAAATGCCACAAGATACCTCCTCCCCATGACCGCAAAGATACTGTTCTCAGATGCGTAAATCTGATTCTAAAAAGTGGAATTATAAAAAAACAAGAGCTATTTTTACTCTTTTTTGCTGCAAATACCATAACTACTGCTAAGTAAACTACTGCTAAAAAGTAAATAACCTAACGTTAAGAATTATCGATAATGTTGTGAGTATCCTTGTCTAAAACCCTAACATATTCTCTGTGAAAAATAGTATTTCTAGTCTGAGGGGATAGACGACGGTAACAGCTCCAAAACAAGAAACCTGGCCTCCGCATTTCGACTATCAACGGCTTCAGGGGTTTTGACACGTGCTGAACTTGAGGGAGCTACATCTACGACTAATGAGTTTATCCCACACTTGCCTGAAATTCAGTCGCTGCGAAATATCCACTCCATGCAGTTCATCTGCAAGTTTGTCCGCCCTCAAATAAATATCATCATCTGCGATCATAATGAATGGAGTCCGTGTAAACTTTTGTGTGGTAAAGCGTAAAAAATCCTTGACTTTGATTGGTAGATCACCGTATGAGTCTTCGCAACGTACAGTAATTCATTGATAAGCAAATCGCTGCTTTCCCAGTTCATAGCGTATCGATCGCATCCTCTTTCGCTCGTCATCATGAATTTCAGTAAAAGCTGGTTCGCAACCAATAAAGAACACATTTACGTCACCTGGGAGGATGTGTGATAGCTTGTCGAAGGTTGAAATTCCTAACCATTGACTCCAATAATATGTCCCTTAAATCCGATACATGTATCGGTGTCGTATGCTTGACTGCCACTAAATTGATACCATCGTCCACTGGTCGCTCCAACTCTTTTCCTCGTTGCTGGCCCAACCCAGCAAACACAATTCCTTCGCTCTATGACTCCGCTCCGCAGTGTACGGTGCGAATATCTCTTTACTCACGATAGAAAACTCCGTTTCCGATGTTTCGTGGCGTCAAATGTTAGCATGGATATCTGTAATGAATGCTTCCGCAGAGTAGCTTCCATTCCGCAGATCATGAAAAATAATACTCGGATTTGTCATTGGACTGCATTTATTCCGTGGTCCATTGAGCTCGACACACGGAAATTTATCGGCCTCCAATGCTTTTCGACGTGACACTCGGGAAGCGTCTCAATGGCGACCGCGGTCGGGGATATGACTTAAAAAAAATAGTGATAGGGTCTGCACCTGATGGTATCTGGCTCTTCCGTGTGGTTTCAACCAGAGCTCGAAGTTACAGCCAGCGCCATAACCTGCAAGGGAGTATCGTAGGTTATGCCCGAAAAGATACGTTATCAGATGTGGAATCAGATAATCTGATTCCCCTTTCTTAAAGTGCACTTCGTATCGACAACAATGGCGAGTCGTGGATACATGTGGCGTACCGTACTCTTCCTCTTGCTCGTACGTGCAGCCTGTGCCGCAATGGAAGGTGAAGACCCAATCGAAAGCTTGAATATTTGGTATCCTCGCGATGGCGGAGTTACGTAATTGCCTCTCGTCGTCAAGTTCACGATCGATGTTAGAACATCTACCTCGGCCGATTTTAGGTCGCGATGCGGTAGCATGCTCATTTGTGTGGAACTGGACGGGATTGCGAAGCAGAGCTCGCCGTTTATTGGAACGCGGATTCGCTGGCAAGATTTGCCAGAAGGGAGCTATGTTGCGCGCGCGTATATTTCTGATGAAGAAAACGGCATTCGAGTTCACGAGACTGATCCAATTTCCTTTCAGATACTGGGACCTCGGGTCTTCGATACGCACATGACGCTAGAGATTGAACAGCTCCGTGTTGAACAAAATTTTCCGCAAGACTTGAGCATTTCACAGTGGGCACAGCATATCCAATCTGATGACGCCCAGCACACTTGATGCAGGGATCCACTGTCGTCCAAGAGTCTTCATCAGACGAGTATAGGCTGATTGTCGGGGTTAAAACGGCAGTATTAGCAAACTTTGCTCATCGCAAAGCAATTCGAGAGACGTGGGCCACCAAGAATGCACTACCTCCGCATGTGAAGATCTTCTAGATCGGGTGCACACCATTCATGGACAACGTTTCAGACGCCGATCTCCAGCGGATGTTGGCTGCAGTAGAACTCGAGCGACGGATGTACGGGAATCTACTCATCGATGAACTAGAGTGTGATGACAAATATTCACTCCTAACAGAAAAAGTGAGTGCGTTCATGGAGTGGGTAGCTGCAGAATTACCGCGAACTGAGTTCGTCATGATTACAGACGACGACGCCTACGTAAAGGTCGATAGACTTGTCGAAGAAATTAAAATCGACAATTTGCCATGTGTAGGTATATACATCGGCGAACAATCGGATATGCTGCATGTTGCGCCACTTAAGCCAGGACGAGACCCAGCCCACAAATACTATACTTCAAGGCATAGATATCCGCTCGAGCAGCTTCCTCCGTACGCTGGAGGGCCACATCATTTACTATCGATGGACTGCGTTCGCTTTATTGGAAAGAACAGTAGGCGACTTGGAAGTCTTGGCGGGGACGACATAACTGTGGGCTTGAGCTTTAGGCCATTCAGGTTCATGTTCGATATACTTCATCTTTCACTAGTCTGCGGTTGTGGCCCTGTATGAACAGCCTCATATCGCTTGCAGATTTGTCACCTCTGGGTATGCGGGCTGCCATGCTAATTTGCTTAACGGACGCAGCTTCTGCCACAACTTTGACCGCTGGATATGGGGCACTAAGCCCATACTTAAGTAAGTCCATTGAAATTTGATTACTATTATAATGCAGATTGCAGTTCACCAGGTCAGGGGTGACATGTTCGGTAGATTTTTTTTGCAAGTCGGGCCAATTACAATTGTAACTGGTTCCAAACAGGCCCTAATAGTCGCTCACAATAGAAGTTTAGACAAAAAATGTCCGTAGTGTCAAGGAAAGAATTCTAAGAAGCAGACACTACTTGATCCCTCCTCCCCTACGTGGATAGAATCGCAAGAGATACATGAGGAATACAGCACAAGTTACAGCATTTTTTATTATTGTTACAATCTGTGAAACAGAGTTTTTTTTTACTACCCTGGACTGCTGCCATCCCAGCTCGACACTATTATAGCCAAGCACCAAGCTCCAAGCTCGTAACACCTGTGGTGAATACGTGTGTAACTTGGAAATGCATCATCGTACAGAATGAGTTGTTGTGCATCAAGTCCTTTATTTTTTGCTAACCTTAAGTGCAACGTCATAACCCTTAGCGATGTCGAGGGCAACCACTATATTGTCAATTCTGCCCAAAATTGCAAAAGCGGCGTCATTCGGCTCCAGCCTCAAAATCGCGAAGTGAATCAATCCTTGACTGTAATTGGTCAATATTCAAATTAATTATCATATCTACTTGAAGTACTCAGACCCAGACTCTCATTGGAGTGCGCTGCGCACTGTGCGCACACTGGACATGGAGGAAGCAATTACGCGCCAGCACGCACACGCTAACAATATCTACCACTGCCTGTATGCACACATCAAGTTTGGGTACTCCAGACAGCGTGGATCTCGACGGACCCATTTCCCGCCGGTTCTGGCAGCTCTACACTTCACTCGACTGCTAAATAGAGACCAGACCTTTTGTATTATCTCGTGGAACGAGCTTCCATTAATGACAACGTCATCGAGGGCCTCAGCCGAGCTGTCATGCTGAGCAATTTGTTGTCTTGACAATTGGCCGCAATAGAAGCTGGTAGAGGTGAGCATGACCTGCTGGTACTTGTTCCTCTTCAGTTTGAGACGCATCTTCTGATACCATCGCTGCTGCGATGGCTGGTGAAGCAGAATCTGCTGTTGGAAGATTTACAGCGCCTTGCGTGGTGGTAGGCACCACCCTGGAGGGGCTATCGCTCCTGACATCTGCTGTGGAGAACCTGCAGACGCAGTTGTAACCACTCGTATGGTTCTTGGGGACACTCTTGCCACCGCAATGCGGCGCGCACCGTCCTGAGTCGTCGTCGGAGTCGCTGGCGATGCAGATCGCCGTGTTGGTTTGAAACGAGTCCCCGGTGGTTGCTTGTGATAGTGTCGCCCGTGCACCTCGAGACTGTTGCGGAGTCGGAGGGCGTTTACTGGCGTCGTGTTCGGCTACGTAGCTGGTACGGGGAGCTGTGAGCTCGGTTGTGCAGACGTGGTGACCTCCGTGGCGTGACTGGCATGATGCTATCCGGCAATGCTGGGTTGGAACTGAAAGGAAACCCAAGACAACCTCCCACTGTGCATAGATATTCACTTTGATAGGAGAAGCGATTTGTGACTCGGTTCGTTTGTATCGATTCAACCAACCCCTTCAGGAAAAGTTGAACAATATCTGCGAAAATAGTGAAATGGTGTCAAGCAGGCGTTTTCGCTACCGACCCAATCTTGCAATATCAAACGCGACTTATTACACCGTGCTGGTAGGGGTACGTAGAAACCAATGGTATATCCATAAGATGGCCATAATTTATGGCCATTATGTATGGAATCGCGAAAAATGGGACGATAACCATAGTAGTCAATACTAACAGTAAGTACAAGTGTTTGGTGCAAGATTTTTTTTTTTCCAGTTGCATTTAGTGGATCCTTTCTGTTGACAACAACAAAGTAATACTTCGAAGTATCACAGATGCCCTACTGATAATTTAACATTGAAAAGATGCGTCAATAGGCGTCCGTCGACATCACAA
Source organism: Phytophthora tentaculata (assembly GCA_033557915.1). Taxonomy (NCBI): domain Eukaryota; phylum Oomycota; class Peronosporomycetes; order Peronosporales; family Peronosporaceae; genus Phytophthora; species Phytophthora tentaculata. The sequence goes on from JAUCEA010000009.1 coordinate 2,552,298, forward strand.
TGTGATCGTCGACGGACGCATGTCAAATGTCATTTTCTTGTGCAGAGCTGGGCCTATGGGATATATCCATTATGGTGTCGAATTTTCTGTCCTAAAAATGTCCTAATTGTCCTAAAAAACCCTAAAATTAGACTTGTTTTTAATATGACGATATTATCTGTCCCCGCCCTAAACCACCGCTCCGCGGGGAGGCTCGGCTCGCTACCAACAGAACCCTAAGCCCGCTGCGGCGCCTCCGCTTGCGAGAAAAAATCGTACCTAACGCCGTTTTTAGGGTTTTCTTAGGACAATTACGCCATTTTTAGGACAGAATATCTTCTTCCGACTATTAGCCCATAATGGATGGAGCTGGGATTTTGCCCCCTACATCAATAGCCCATAACCATTGCGGACCCCTGCGCGATGTTATACGTCTCATCTATCACAAGCCCAGTTTCCATCACGACCACCAGCTTCATCCGGTTGGAAAAACCACTGGACATTGCCACTCCGGCAATCGATCCTGACGCAGCCAATACTTGCATGCGCCCAGCTGCCCGTAGGAAACGTCGACAATCCATCACAGAAGACAAATACGATATTCCACTTGTCTCTCTGAGCAGTCTCTAGACCGTCAATGATATCCTTTTTTTTATCGAGCCTGCATCGACGTTATTAAACCAATGTTTGCACTCACAAAAGAAGAGTGGCGTGTCAGACGAGATGTTTTCGCGAGGGGCTTACAATGGGAGAAAACAGCAATAACGATCTCAAGTATTACGAGAATATGATCGCTCATATGATTTTCTGTGCTTCGCGAAAAAATGGAGTGCGAGGTATCCTCTTTTGAGAATTTCTTCCTTTGGTTGCTGGCAGAATTTCAAAAGCTGGATACGATTTCAACAAATCTGAAGATGGCGAAACAGAAATGGCATTCAGCGGTTTATTGGATGGATATAGCGAACTAGCTGAGTTACCTGGCAAGACAGTGCCGTTCTTGGCTCCGCCGAATGATGAATGGCCTCCATATATCCTAGGAGCTGGTTGCGGGCGCTTCGGACATCTGGACCACCTCCAGAACAACGAGAGGAGTGATGCATGTATCTCCGTGCTCTTTTTTTTCCACAACGAAAGCATTTTTCAGACTGACCTGTTGCAGTACCCCGAATAAGTTTTACCTCCTAATACAGCGATATAGAGCAGCATGTCGTCCGCGATGGTCGGAAAACTGCACAACGGGTGCCAATCCTTATTGTTAACGGTCAACCCATCTTGAGATAAATAAACATCGGAATGATGAGAATCCACCAGATTCGCGAAGTGCAAGTGCATATTTCGGATCCCCCGTTCAATTTTCCTTTTCTTCGTCTCGGGTTCAAACGTTTCAACTTCATTAATATTTGTGTGCGATATTGCCATAATCTGCGCATGTATTCCATCCGGTTTATTCATGAAACGCTTCGTCTCTTGTGTCTTTGTAAGCACATAACAGAATGCGTCATCCAGCAAATCACACAGATCAAAGGTGGTGGGGTTTTCCATCACATACTCCGCCGCGCGGTCTACGAAAAAAATACCTGGCGAAACGTCCGCGCGAGTTTACCACGATGTCGTTCAGCACTGGATACTGAGTTCGAACTAGCTCCCAGGCAGTTTGCTTCGCTTCATCCACAATACGAATTGGTTGATACGGAGGAAAGCGAGAAACTACTGTCATCCAAGTGTGCTGCTCACCGGAGCTTCCTCCAGATTGATGAATTAAACTGGCGATCTTCGCGTCAGTTCCCATCACAACCAGAGCCAAACCACACGCACGAAAAGCATTTCGCTGGAAAGCGGCGAGCTTCTCTCCGTCAACGTTCGTGCGTGTGTCGACCGACAGCTCGTCCAAGATGAAGAAGGGCACAGCCTTGCCCTTAGCTTTCAGCTTTTCTTGAAATGCAGCGACTGTGTCACGGGTGCACATGTCCACACTCAACGACACTATCCTTTCGAAGTGTATCACTCCTGCGTCGCTGTCGTGTTCCAATTGGTCATAATACTTTAGCAACGCGAGAATAAATCCGTAGATCCACAGTTTATCGTGAGAGTAGACCGTCGATAAACAGTTCTTAATGCTAGCTTCGGTTTTGTTTCGCAGTTCGTCCTTCATCGTGACTTTATCGAACTGGGACGCAATCGATGCAAAGTTTCTATACACGAGCTGGGAATCCATTCCGATGGACGTAGCAGGCCAGTAGAAATAAGATCGGCGTCCCCCAAAGCAAACGCCAGCTGAGACTTCCCTATGCCCGATACCCTTGTACGCAAATGAACGGAAGTATACCACCACGTCGGTATATACTGTCAATCTTGTCCAGAATCCTCTCGCAGTAATCGCTACAGTGTTTCTGGATCTGCGCTCCTCGTCTCTGGTAATGCTGCAGCTCGAGTAAACTTGTTTCGGTTCCATCTCCACCGACCATAATCTCGATATGAGTCGGGATCTTCACCAGCACGTTCACAGAGCTTTAAGGGCTGAAAAAACTTCCTCATTTGTGACGTCGGTCCGCACGTCATCTTTCGATAGCCCAACATCCTTGATTTCAGAGCGCACCGCTTTTAACTGGTCCAGACCATCCGCGTCAGTCATACCTCTCTCCACGTCTGCCTCTGTCAACCACGCACCGTCCTTCTTCGCCAGGAAGAGCTTCAGTTTGTGGGCATCACCCGTGAGCGTGTCGGGACTCGCCGCCTTGATCGCGTCCTTCAAGTGGCTCACCGACTTGTTCTCGTCAATGTCCACATGGAACACGTCCCCAGTGACACCAACGACGGCACAGAATAGAGTTACCGTCTTTTCTCAATCGATCGTTTTGATATCTAAGGAATAACGCCTGTTTCTCCGTACAGATAGATCGAGACTTGGTCAAAGATAAGAAAGTCTGACAGACAGATACATCGAGACGTGGTCAAACATTAAGAAAGCCAGTCGGTTTAAAAAAAAAATTTAAACAAAATTCTTAACTGCTTAAATGCTATCATGGATAAGTAAGATCTTGACTCCAATCGCAAGAAGCGTTTCATTACTACAGTAGTAGCATCAGATCTAGCAACGGTATTGAAAATCTTTCCAATGTTTGCGCACTTTTTAAAAAGGCATTGTATGATACAGCATAAACGTCACCCCTGGTATCCGTGTTGAAGTCCTGTGCGCCGTCGAATCCAATACTAAATTGTGCAATTGACCCGCACTCTTGCCACGTTTCGTTCAGCTCGACACATAGTAGTTTATTTTCATATTTTGCCTGTATCTCTTTGACGCTTTGTTCTCTAGGTTGATGATACTTTTGAGCAGCACCATGGCACCACCAATTATGAAATCATAAATTATAACACCAAAGTGTGATTTGGAAGTGAAGAATCGCAATTCGTAGTATTAATATTATATTTGAAAGAGAAGAATCGCAACGTGTAATTCACATGGAAATCCGATAATTCGTACATGTATTGTCTTTCATCAGCTGTATCACATTAAAACTAACAACGCGTTAATACACAAGTCGAGTACTCTAATGAGTTTAAAACGCATGTTATCATGGCTAATCTTCTCGCCCCCATAAACAAACTTTTAAGTCTGCACAAAGTGTCGAGGATGTCTCGATCCGCAGCAAGTGAGGCCCAGGGCCTCCGAATATGGCATTTTAATTTATGAGGAGCAAGTATGCGCAATAAATTATCTGATGTAGTTAATTTCGATGCAGAAATAAATAATGTCATTATGTAAAATATGTGATTAATATTAGAGAGGTGCTAAACACTGCTAATGCTCCTTCTGGGTATACTAGGTCGTGTAGTCTAGCATAGTAACCGTAGAGGTTATTGCGCAGCGTCCTATGCTAGTGTTAACTCTTAATTTTCCGACGGAGCCAGTGATTTGCCAAGTTGATCAATGAATTGACTTGAGATAACGCAATTCTGCAAGCAATTAACGATGTATTGTGGCTTTATTAGCGATTGATCTTTAAGTCCGGACGTCGAACAAGCCGATGCCCCTGTCTTATCGTTATCATCCTTGTAAGAAAAATAATGTTAGACATTTATCAACATAAATTATGCAATTTTACTTTTTTTTACGAAATAAATAATCTGGTGCGTGTGCCATCTCAGCCAAAATAAATAATTTATTGTTATATTCGGAAATAATGTCATTGACAATGCTAATTTCGGAGGCCGTTGATGGAGTTACGCAGTTGTGTCCACTTGTCACGATGCTCGGCTGAACTCGAAACACATATCGCGTTTCTGGACAAGATTGCCGTGGATCGAGCGTATCCCGTACGGTGATAAATCTGCGAGAGATATCACATCATTTTTACCGCAGCCGTGTGCTCCACGTATACTTGAATTGTCATTAATCATAGAGCAATACTGACATCGTCAATCGCGCCTAAACCACGCAACCTCCCGCTGTTCTTGACTATAAAACGCGCGCAGTCCATCGACAGTAAATAATGCGGGCCAAATGCAAAAGGTGGATACGCGTGCATCGAGTAGAAATTCTCTGAAACGTAGTAACTTGCAATTGGGTCACACACAGGTGTTTGGCTACGACCAATGAGTTTATCCCATACTTGTCCGATGTACACTCGCTGAAAGCGACCTAAACCACGCAGTTCGTCGGCAAGCTCGCCCGCTTTCAAGTAAATGTCATCGTCCGCAATCATAACAAATGATGTCCGTGTAAATTTGTGTGTGGCAAAGCCTAGAATTCTTTAACTTTGTGAGATAGGCCAGCTTATGAGTCTTCGCAGTGCAGTTCATGTTGACTGTGTCGTCTGAGATTCGGTACAATCAGCAGCATCAGTCTGTGTGGGTTGCGTTGGAGTTGTAACTGTAGATGGTTGTGTGTCCTTATTGATGGCGCAGTACGTTCACTGTTGATGCAGAGCATCCTCCCGTTGATGATGCAGGCCTGAACCAACTGGAATCATCATTGCTGGTTGTTTAGGATACAGGTTAACAGAGTTCAGTTCAAAATACACCAGCAAGTGCACAAGTGTCCTTCGTTACGTTAAGTACTAGAGCCTTCGATTCTAACAGGTTAACAGCCGCATTTGCCTTGGCCGACTGAGCAAGATGTCTAGGACCATGCAGTTACGTTCATCCAATGCGAAGTCATCGAAGACGTCCGGGGTTGGATCACGTTCCAAGAAAGTGTCGGCTCTGTCGAAGTCTACCCGCCGTGTGCGTGTCGCCGGCGGTGACGCAGAGGCATCCAGTGCTGGCCGTATGACAGCTGGCAAGGCCAAGGCAGCCGCCAGCAGGAAGAGCGTACATTCGGCTCCAGCATCGCAATCGCGCAGTCAAGACAACCCAGGACATGTGCCAAGTGACAGCGAATCCGACAAGAGCAACAGTGACAGCAGTAACATTAGCTGCGCTGTTGAACGAGGTACCGGGCGAGACGCCACCGGTGGAGTAAGTGGCAACGCCGGGGGAAACGATTCTGACGTTGACGGCGGAGCCGTCCATCCATCAGATGCTGAGAGCAACGGGAGAGTGGAAAGCACTGAGCTCGAGGCCATCGTGGCGGCGCTTCCACCGGGCGGAAAGCCGAATCGCAAGGAAATCACTATCACTCCTTTTTCCGGACGCTTTGACCCAGGCGGGTTTGATAGCAAGGTGCGGAGCTGGTGGATTGAATTCTACAGTCAAATACTCAGAGCGCAACTACGTGACGGTCACCGCTGGTCCGAACCAGTAAAGTGCAGTTTCCTTCAAGGTTCACTAACGGGGGAAGCGGCCAGATGATTCAACCGTATCTGGCTTCCAAACCCGGGAATGGTGCTGCGAAACGCTGGTGTTCGCCTCGTGCGGCAGTACTCCACCAAGATTGATGAAGATTCCATCCGTGAGCGCATCAGAGCCGCTACGAAAAAGAAGGACGAAAGTTACGAAATGTACTCACAGAGATTGCAGGACATGGCCGACTCACTGCCGAGGGGAATCACTAAGCGCACTAATGCGAGCGCGGCACTCGCGGCTTTTGTCAAAACCGCGAACCCGTCTCAGAGAGCGCAGCTGGAGTAATGGCTACTGAGCAACGAAGACAAATCCACACCACTAGTGCTCCTTGACCGTTTGGTTGAGGTCATGAGCCGCCTGGGCAAGACGGACGGCGCCATCCAAGCGCAGCAAGGGGCAGAGCGGCCAGCCACACAAGGGTGTCGTTGGGGTAGCAGCGTCAACGGTGGTTGATCGGAAGCGCAAGGGAAACCAAGGCAAAGGCGTTCCCGGTCAGCTGGCTAAGTACGGTCCGTATGTGGCGCCAGCGTGGGTTAACGAGAAGACCAAGTGCTACAAGTGCAAAGGGCGAGGTCACCTCGGAAAGGACCCGCTGTGTCCAAAGTTCAACACACCTTTAGGAAACACGGTCGTGAAAGCGATCAACGAGGAATCCGCGTGAAGTTCTGGCGTCGGATGGCGCCGAATCATTATTGATTCGGGCGCTTCTTATCATCTAGCTGGCCATGAAAATAGTTTACGCAACACACGACAAATCCCGGTAAAACAGCTCACCGTGGCCGACGGCAGGACGGTGTCAATCACCATGGTGGGCGACCTGCACATTCAGACTGTGGTGAAGACCGACTCGAAGAGAACCCAGTTCCACGACGTCGTTATTCCTAATGTGTACTTTGTGCCAACCCTGTCGATAACGCTCCTGTCAGTGTTTCGCCTTATTCAAGCTGGTCGTCATGTTACATTCAACAGCAAGTCGTGGTCAGTCACGCAGGGCAGGCAGCGTAAGCCAATCCTATACGCAGTGCCAGTGGATGGAGTCTACGAAGTCCAAACGCCAACGTCGCACTATCACAGTGATGCAGCACCCGTACTCGCAACGATTCGTGCCGTGCTCCCACAGTCCAAGGTGGAACCTCGGAGTGTTTGGCATCGGCGCCTTGGTCATCTCAACTATAGTGCATGCAGGGCACTTGCCAAGAGCTCGTCAGTTGAAGGCGTCCAAATCGAAGACGGCTCGGACCCTCCTCCTTGCTCGTCGTGTGCACTCGCCAAGATCACAGAAGCTCCTACGCCGAAGCACCGGACTAGCGAGTTTGTCACATTGTTTTGGCAGGTCCGATTGACAAGTCATACCACGGAAAGGAGTACTTTATGGTGGCAGTATGGAGAAACTACGTGAAAGTGTACGGCCTGAAGACAAAGAACGACGCTGGACAGCAGACGCAAAATTTTCTGCAGTTCGTACGACGCCAGTCACGTGTGCCAGTCGGTGAGCTGAAAGTCGTGCGGACAGACGGTGGTGGTGAATTCAAGACGCCAGATTTCCGTAAACTCGTCGCTCAGCAAGGTCTCCTCCGCCAGCATTCTGTACGGTATCGAAGCAGTCAAAATGATGTTGCAGAGCGAGCTATCAGGACGGTATCAGAAATGGCCTGCGCAATGCTGCTAGATTCACAACCCCATCAAGCCCAACCTACGCCAGCTACCAGTGTTTGGTCAGTCTGTTGTGATTCGTGTCCCGGAGAAGATATGTATGAAGCGATTTCGCTTTGATGGGCGCGGTGACCTTGGAGCGTTCGTGGGCTTCACTGAGGCAGTGAAGGGCTACCGCGTGTATGTCCCTGGAAACACTCAACGAATCCGAGAAAGCGCCGGAGTCTTAGCTCTCGATCGAATGTTATTTGAAGAAGTGGTTCTGCCGGCCGATAATGTCACACCCCCGCCGGCAGAAGGGGGAAGAGAGGATGAGGAGGACCTGGACGATGCAGACACAGAAGCTGGCTACGATGTGCCAGCAGCACCGACTCAGCTTGTGCCTAGAAATCCGCGTCAGAAAGAAGCTATCCTAAAAGTTGTGCGAAGCAAACACTGGACAGCTGGACGCGACGCTGTGGAAAAAATGAACGGGACGCTAAATTTACTGTCACGAGATCGTCGGAGCGACTGTCAGCTCGCACCATTAGTACAAGGACAGAAAAGCGGAAGTCCGAGCGTCTACAGTCCAAACGAGTAAATGTAGCATATCTGTGCTTTACCGAAGTAATACGAGAGCCACTGAATCTGGCGGAAGCTCGGCGGCTACCGCAGTGGCCCGAGTGGGAGAAGGCCACATGGATCGAGATCCGCGCCCTCGAGGCTAACGACACGTATGATCTTGTCGACTTGCCCCCAGGCGCGCGTGTGATCGATAATACCGTACAGCATCGAACCGCCGACGGCAGCATTGAGAAGTACAAGGTGAGGATATGCACGCGTGGCGACCGCCAAATTACTTGCTGGATTACGTCGAGACGCACGCACCGGTTGTCGACCTAGTCTGCGTGAAGATCTTCCTCGCTTTCGTTGCTAAGTTCAACATGGCCATGCGTCAGGGTGATGTCCCCGCGCCCTACCTGAAAGCGCCGTTGAAAGAAACAGTGTTTGTAAGACAGGTCAAGGGATTCGAGAAAGCAGGTGAAGAGTCAAAAGTATGGAGGTTGAAGAAGGCTCTGTATGGCCTGAAGCAGGCCAGCCGCGAGTGGAATCGTGAGATCGACAATTTCCTGAAGGAATACTGCCTGCGACCGACTACTGGGGACGCATGTTTGTACAACGCACAAATTGGTGGAGGGCTCCTGTTAGTCTGTCTGTACGTTGATGACTTGCTTGTTGTTCACCAACAAGAAGAACACGTGATTCGCCTGATGGTTGCGCTCAACGTCAAGTATCAGGTGAAAGACCTCGGAAGACCGAACCAATTTCTGGGGATGAAGGTACGCCGCGATGGCAACTCGATCTTTCTATCTCAGAAGAATTACGTGAACGAGCTTCTGTATCGCTTCGCGATGGACCCGACGCGCCCGACGTACACGCCCATGATCCCGAAGACACGACTAGACAATCTCAGCGATGAGCCATCAGCCGAAGAAAACGCGACAAGCTCTACAGGCAAGATGTCGGAAGTCTATCTACCTGGCGCGTGTAGCGCGACCTGATCTCGAGTTTGCTGTTAATCAACTGGCCCGACATTGCGCCAAGCAAAGGAAAGCAGCCTGGGATGCAGCAAAATATCTGTTACGGTACCTGGGTGCGACGCGAGACCTCGAGCTGCGACTGCATGCCAGCGGGGACGACCTACGCGTTGCCACCGATACAGATTGGGCTAATGATATCAAAGACAGGAGGTCCGTCTCCGGCTTCGTTGCTTTCCTGTTCGGCTGCCCGATCCACTGGGGCTCCACGAAACAGACAGTAGTGGCCCTGTCGAGCACCACAGCTGAATTCATCGCTGCGAACGACGGCCTCCAGCAAGCTGAGTGGATCCAGCTTGTCATCAACGAGATCCTACCCAGTAAGTTCACGGCTTTCAGCTCACGCTCCAAGTAGACAACCAACCCACGATACATCGCATCAAGAACGAGAAGAGTTCAAACGCCCAGAAGTCAGTGGACATTAGATTCCACGCGCTGAAAGACGCGTGGTGGACAGCCACGATGGCACTCGAGTACGTGCCAACGCAGCAGAACCCAGCCGATCTCATGACGAAGGCACTCAGTCAATCGGAACTCCTTCGCAATCGAGGCCTCTGTGGTCTCGGCTCGGTATCAGGTGACGACCTGAGAGCTGCTGCTTGTGGGAGAGGTGTTGACTGTGTCGTCTGAGATTCGGTACAATCAGCAGCTCCAGTCTGTGTGGGTTGCGTTGGAGTCTGTTACTGTAGATGGTTGTGTGTCCTTATTGATGGCGCAGTACGTTCACTGTTGATGCAGAGCATCCTCCCATTGATGATGCAGGCCTGAGCCAACTGGAATCATCATTGCTGGTTGTTTAGGATACAGGTTAACAGAGTTCAGTTCAAAATACACCAGCAAGTGCACAAGTGTCCTTCGTTACGTTAAGTACTAGAGCCTTCGATTCTAACAGTTCATCAGTGAGTAAATCACCGTACGTATGCTTCTCCAAGTTGATAGCGCGTTGAGTCTGCTTTCGCTCGTCGGCATCCTGAATGTCAGTCAAATTCGGTTCGCAGCCGATAAAGAATACCTTTGCGTCATTTGGAAGGGTGTGTGCACTCACTCGCCCATGTATCGCGAATTGCTTGTCGAAGGAAGAAATTGTTTATCACCTCTGTTTTCACTCCAATCACGAGAAAAACGTCGCCTGTTTACGTTTTTACTGTCTTTTGATTGACTGTAGCATCCACATCTACTCAGTTGAGTCCAGCCTGTCCTACTTCTGTCTTCATTAGATCTTCTTCTCGCTGCAAAGTCCACTCCAAAGGACTCAATTCTCTGGTATCGCGGCCCCGCTCCGCTGCGAATCTTTCCGTATTCACAATGGAAAAGCCAGTATCGGAAGCTTGGTAGTATCGACTGTTTGTGTTGGCATCTGTAATGAACACTTGCGCGGTGTAGTTTCCAGGAGACAGGTCACGGAATATTATACTTGGGTTTGCCATTGGGCAGCATTTCTTTTGTGGCCCATTAAGCTCAGCACACAGCATTTTATCAACGATAAACGCCTCGTAGTCCTCTAATGCTTTGATACCGATGTCGACGCGATACTCGAGAGGAACCTTCCCTATTGCTCCGGCGACGGGATAAATGACTTGAAAACTGGTAATAGGATCTACACCAGTCGGCACTTTCGGTTGTGGCGGATGGTATTGACTAGAGCTCAAAGCTACAGCGAGCACATGAACCCACAACGTCAGCATGAGGAGCATCTTGGAATATTTTGTTTTTGCTCTAAGGCTGGGTCTTGTATGTTAGGAGGCTTAGGATATCCAATGAGAGACCAGCATTTATACTCCGAGACTAACCTGCGTGCGACCCGTCTCAACGTAGGCTAGTCCGGATCAGCTTTTTTTTTTTTTTTGGGGGGGGGAGACTCACCCTTGCATCTAGCTCCCTTCTGATTCCCTCCTCTAGGTCTCACAGAAGAATGTGCCGCAAAGTTTGCAACATGGCGGTGAAGAGGTCTGTCGTCGCTCAAATGGTGGAGGAGTTTCCGTTTGAGGCCACTGACGAGGACCTTGTCAGGGTGCTCAGGGTGTACCAAGCGAAAGAGTTGAGAACGGCGTGCACGAGGCTACACCTCAACCCTCAGGCAGACCCTTTGACGAACAACAAGGACGGTTATGTCGAGCTTCTAAGGTCGTATCGTCACCAGCGCCGAAACGGAGTCGCAGCAGCGATGACGGGACCACAAAAAAACGGCCTCGAAGACACCAGAGGAAAGGGCGACCAAGCACTGCCGCTTCCGTTTGGCAAACGTTGTCTTCGGTGAAAGTTTGTTTGAGCGCATGGGCGAGATGGACGGGATTCCTGGGCGAGATTCTGTAGACGTGGAAGCTGTGAATGCCAACAGTAAGTACTGGCAGGATGTTGCGTCGGAGTTCTGCAGTGCGGCACCTAGTTACGACAGCCTCATTGAATCACGAGAGGAATATGAAGGCATCCAGCCAGCTGGTACGCCACACCTTTCGTCGGGCAAGCTCGAAGAATTGTGGAAGGAGATATGGTCACTATACTGTACTGCAAAATCTAGGTTCACTCGCTCAGGAACGAATGAGGCGGACTTCATTTCGTTCTGCGATGACCGCTTGGATGTTCTTTATGTACACGACTGGCTTAATCTTCGACCTGAGCACGAAATTTTCGTGGCAGGAGTGCCACCCTTAAATGCGCATGTGAACACTTTGCGAGCTAAGAGAGCGGCGACAGCGTCCGAGCAGTACCGAAAGGAAAATCCGAAGCGTCGTCGATCAGCGTCGGCTACGCTGGAGGAGAGGATCCTGGCTATCTTAAGCCGGGACGGTGAGGAGGAGAAAAAAAATCTTCTGCTGCCAAGGCGGCTGATCTAGCTCAAGCAGTTCGCAGCGGAATACAGGTAATTAAAGATCTGAAAGAAGTCGGCACGGACAGTGCAATCGTGGATCATATCCAACAAAAAATGAACCCGATCATTGCCAAGTGGATGAGTGAAATGGATAAAGTCGCTGAGGCGTAATACATGAGCTTCATTACAAACTTATTTTCGGGGACGTAGTTGCGTTTTTCCTTTAACTTCTCGACTAATCCGCTTCGTAGAACTCCTCTAATAGGAGGAAGACTGCTGTAATCGCTTGCATCGTATGTAAGCACTTCGCGAAAAGCTACACGGGCCTGGGTTGCTTCTGCATAGATAGTGCGAACCGACGTTTCATTCACTTATTAACGAAGCGATCGCCGCAGGGGTCCATATCGAGGCTGAGCTTGCTTGTGACGATGAAGAGAAACTAATAAATGTAGAGAAAGCTATCAGAAAAATGCATGCTGTAGATAGTGCGAACCGACGTTCCAAGTTGTATTATCGCGAGTATGGAATCAGCGGGGATTGATCTATAAGCAGGAGAACTTGAGACAGAAATAGAGGCAAGAGATCACAAAAACTAATTTGTTTGATACTGGGACAGAAAAAATGGCATGCATGGTTCACGGATTATCAGACTTACTCTGTTGATGCTGCATACGTACCAGCATTTTTATTAGATCACGAGTTTGAAGAAGCTGCATTCGCTTATGTAAAATGATAAGTAGTAAAGCTATAAATATTAGCACTAAATACACGGTCGAGCTTTCCCATTTACTTTCTTCGTCACGGTAGTAGTAAGGTCTTCTGTTGCAATACGTCTCGGCTGGAAGACCAGAGCGGAGAATATTGTATCGTGGTTGCTGGCCAACACTATGGTCACCAAAAATTGCATTTGGGGTAACCTCGAAGGTTTGTTTTACAGGAACGGTTGGCAGCGCTGATGTTGGTGCAGATGTTGATACTGATGCTATTGCTGGTGCAGTTACTGGTGTGAAATTCATAGATGTAGGTGGTGCACGTGGTGCAGCGCCTACTTTAAACAGTCGTTCGATTTCATCGTAATACTTAATGATGTCACTTGGGTCAGTCCACTCGGAAAACATGATCGCCTTGTTGGACACGTATAATACGTGCTTGTATTTTATATTTTTATCTCGTTGCCAGAAACGAGTTCGTTACTTGACACGCCGCCTTTTGTGTGTATGCATCACTGCCTCATTCTGCTTTTCACCCTCACCCTGCCAAGTAGCTCGTTGGCGACAGGATCGCTATTGATGCTGCCGTTTCGTCGCTCTGTAACCACGAAGTTGTGTAATATGGCTGCGCAATGAATAATCTTTGTGACGTGCTCAAGATTGTGTTGAAGTGGCCGTTGAAAAATTCCCCACGTCCGCACGAAAAGACCAAATGCTATTTCTATTCTGATTCTCAATTGTGATAAATGAAAATTGAACGAGTTGATGGAGGGTATGGATCTTGACACCGTAAGCTTAACGGAGCGGAGGGAGGGCAGCACTCTGGGCGAGACCGGAGCAGAGACTGGAAACCACTTGAGGGGTAGAACGAAGATTCGAAAGTGATTGATTGAGGTCTTTAGCTCGCTAGTCTTCTCGCTACTCTAGACCTACTGGATACACACTACTTGATTCTTTACTGGATACTGAGTTACTTCAGCCAATCAGAGAGCGCCACGTCGAAGCCCATCTTGTACCTACAGTCCTGTACCCACAGGTGGCGTAATCGACAGTGGCGTAATAGGCGGTGGCGTAATCGGCGTGGGTTCGGATTGGACTGGTTCGATCTAACCGGTTTACGGTCAATAACCGATACCAAACCGGTAACCCTCAATACCCTCACCTTCAGTTGGCTTTGTAATCGGCGCATGAACCTTGCACAACCATCCATCCATAGCAGCCACGCAGCCATCAATCACTCCTATCTTGCTCCGAAGAGTGAAGGCCTTCGCAGCAAGCTCGCGCTCCGTGGACGACATAGGGAACTTGATCTGGAGCTCTGATGCGGATAAGATCGCATCCATAGTCTCGTATAGAATCTCGTAGAAGTACGCGTGGCTTACACCACTCAGACGCCGAATATCATTAGCGCTACCGCCTGCCAAGTAGTCTAGGAGAAGTTGTAGTTTGAGCTCGGCTGAAACTTGTTTTCGGTGCAGCCACGCATGGGGTGACTTGTCTAGCGCCGGCCTGACAACACTTAGACAACACTTAGCAGGCGATTGAAAGACTCCAACGACATGCGGTAAGTGTGCTTGAGCTCTCCCTCCAAAAGCAGTGTCGTGACCTCGTCGTCCCAGTTCATATGCTTCCGTACGACAGCACCGTTGCGGCGCCTTGGAGCTAGCGTCAGCGCTAGCAGCGCAAGACAGCGCTTTACTCTCCTTCTGCGGTGATTCCAGGGACTTTGGGGCATCTTTCGAAGTAATAAAAAGGCACTGTGCTCACGGCGATAGTCTCGTAAAAATCTAAAGACGTCGCCCACCCCGACCCAGTCATGTCTCTCCCGTCTTTTTTAGCTCACGTTTTTCCTTTCTATAGAGACACTTTAATTTTCTATACTTGAGAGAGACCTGCGAGTAAGAGCTACTTCAATTAGAATACAGTTTTATATGATATTGATTTGTGTACAAGCTTGAACGTACCTGCTCGTGGCTGAGCACCATGCCGAGAGATTGTGACAGCACGCTGGCCAAAAATTTTCTAGCCAGAGCCTTCTTGATTTAGTATCGGCGGTCTCCAGACGACGCTTAGCGTCTCCGTCCGAGTAGCGGAGATGCAGCAGCTCCCCAACCATTTTGTTCGTCCACTTAACACGCTTGGTTTGTCCTTTTGCTGGTACCTTTGAATTCTTGCGCACCGTCTTAGCTGCTAGAGAATCTTCCTCACTAACTAACGGACCGGCTGCTAGTGAAGGCTGGCGGGTCGTAGTTGGCTGCGGCAGCAGCGATGCGATAATCGTCGATTGCAAGGGCGGGTGGCCGCTCACGACGTCGGGTAACGGACGTGGCATTGGCACGGCACCAGGGCCTGTATACGGGCAGTTCTGCAGGCTTGGTCGCAGGATACCCGCACTCTTGTCTGGTGGATCCATCGGGAAACAGCTTGTGTCTTCTCAGCTCCTGCTTCGACAGATAGCAACAAGAATTTGATGGCGGCGAGTGCTGGGTTCGTCTTGGACATACTGGAGCACAGTGTTCTCAACTGTTGTGCCCTGGTCCAGTCAAACATTGGTAACCCTACCCCTGGCGACTAAGAACGCGTTCTACACCTGGGGCCTAAATCCTCCTAAATCCTAGCATACAAGACCCAGCCTAAGAAGAAGATATGTTATCAGATTCAGTACGTTATCAGATTTTAGATCAGATACTTGCAATTTTGGATTTGGCTATCATGGCTCCTGGATATGTTGCGTGTATGATGTTCTTCGTGCTGGTTGCACGTATGGCCTGCGCTGTATTGGATGACCAAGACCCGGTCACAAACTTCGAGATTTGGCACCCACGCGATGGTGCAGTTACGGCGTTGCCTCTCGTATTCAAGCTCCTCATCGATGCTAATAGTTCGGACGCTTTTAAGTCGCAGTTCGGCAAAATGGCCATTTGTGTGGAACTGGACAGAGTTTCGACAAAATGTGCATCGGCTATTGGGACGAGGATCCGCTGGCACGATCTGCCAAACGGACGCTATGTTGCACGCGCGTATTTTTCGGATGAACATGGCACTCGATACCATGAGACTGACCCAGTTTCATTCGTAATAACTGAAGCTCAGGATTTCCAAGCACACATCGAGCAACAAATTGAACAGATCCGCATCGACCAAAACTTTCCACCAGACTTGGATATCTTGCAGTGGGCGCAGCATTTTAACTCAGAAGATATATTAACTTATCAGAACAAATCGATCGCCCAGTCCACTGTCGTTCATGGATCCCCATCAAGCAAGCTAAGACTGGTGAGCGGAGTAAAAACTGCCGTATTGTCAAATTTTGCTCACCGTCAAGCCATTCGAGAGACCTGGGCCAGCAAGGACGCACTCCCTTCGGATGTGAAGATCTTCTTTCTCGGATGTACACCGATCATGGACAGCTTTTCAGACCACCAGCGAATACTAACTGCGGTAAAACTTGAACGAGCGGTGTATGAAGACTTGCTGACCGATGAGTTGGGGTGTAGCGACAAATACTCGCTTCTTGCTGAAAAAGTTAGTGCATTTCTGGAGTGGGTAATGGAAGAACTACCACGAACAGAGTTCGTCATGGTCACCGACGACGACGCTTATGTAAGGGTCGATAAACTTGCGGCAGATCTCGACATCTTGCCGCGTGAGCGCTTATACGTTGGCGAACTGTCGGATACACTACACTCTGCACCACTTAAGCCAATACGAAACCCTGCTCAGGCATACTACACCTCGAGAGATACTTACCCACTCGAGCAGTTGCCCCCGTACGCTGGAGGACCACATTATCTACTTTCGATGGACTGCGTAGGCTTCATCGGAAAGAACCGCAGGCGACTGGCAAGTCTAGGTGGATTGGACGACACGAGCGTAGCCTTGTGGCTTTTGGCTATTCAGGTCCACGTCCAGTATACTTCAGCGCTCGAGTAGTAATACTTAGAACATTACGCCGGCAGTTTTTTTCCTTACCGTAATTTACCACCAAGAACATTCCTGGAACCTTCTTTCCGGACAGCTGCAATTTTGGCGACGCAACCTCTCGACCACCTGAGAGCGAAACCAACGCCCTTTCGTTCTGAGGGTGGTTTCAGATCCGCTCATCGGGGTGAGACACAAACCCAGAGCATTTCTGAATTAATTTATTTTTTTCTCAAAAAATTAAAGGGGCTATGTATATAGATACACACACTAATAACATGTCGAACGAACTAACTTTTGGAAAATACAAGGGCACGCCGATCGAAGAAGTATATACTTCTGATCCTGGCTATTGTCGTTGGGTATTCAACCAACCGAGTCTCAATATTACTGAGGAAATTAAGATCTTCCTTCACTCTAAGTTTCTAAGTGATGATAACTCATACATGATGACCTGGGGTAAGTACAAGGGTAAGTCCCTCAAACAAATTAGTCGAATGAATGCGAACTATATCGATTGGCTTCGTAAGAGTCAATTCGTTATTGAGAAGTGTCCTAAGCTACTTCAAGAATTGAATTAGAAAAAAACAGTTTTTTTATCGATAAGACTAAATCACGATTGATCCTAATATATAAAGTCTTATGATATAATAATGAAAGGATATATCTATAAGATCACTAATGCGGACGAGTCTATCGTATATGTTGGTAGTACAACAGCTACTATCCAAAAGCGATTCGATAGTCATAAACGAAACTATAACCGATGGAATGAAGGTAAAGTCAGATGTGCAGCAATGATTTACCATCACTTTCGTGAGCATGGTATTGACGCCTTTGCTATTCGCTTAGTCAGTGAGCATGAAATTGAAGAACGCAAGAACTTGCTTCAGTTTGAGCAATTGGTTATCTATTCGACAAATTGTGTTAATAAGAACGCAGCATGGAAATCGGATGAAGACAAGCACGCAAGCAAACAAAAATATAATCTTGACTATAACAAAACTCACAACCGAGAAGTTGTTCAATGCGAATGCGGTGAAACATATACTCGAGGACACAAAGCTCGTCATAATCAAACCGAACGTCATCGATATGGTATGGCAACTGATGAAGAAAAGCAACAGCTTGATCAAGACGCTGATCAAGCTCGAAAGAATGCTCTTAAAGCTCGACGAAATGCACCTATCGAATGTGAGTGTGGAACGTCGTACCCTCGAGCGGGTAAATCACATCATGTACGTAAGTCAAAAGCGCATCTGAAATGGCTGTCTGATCACCAATAAGATAATCATATTTTTTTGTCTCATGAAATTACATCTAAAGCTATTCTATTACGCTGTGGTAAAATCCAAAATCTCGCCCGTTAGACGGTCGTAGGAGAGCTCTTGCTCACTCACAACCAATACGAGCATGTTGGTACCCTGGCAACCAGCGTTGACACCTTGTACCTGAATAGCCTGAGGTACATCACGCTCCGTCAGGCGACTAACATCAGCAATGAGAACACGGTTAGTTAGCGACCATGTCTGATAGTCAAGAAGACCATTCACCAGCTCAGGAGTCAGATCTCCATTAATCGAAGCGATCTTAGCGATCTCGTTAGTGAAGTGGTGGAAGTCATAGTCATGACTGATATCAAACGTCTGTTGAGAACCAATACGAACGTTAAAGTTGCGAATGCTCGAACCAGGATGTAGAGTCCAAGGAGCCGAATCAAACGGACTCTGGAACTCTTGTACAGCAGCGGAAGCGAAACTACCAGTCTGCTCAGCAAAAGGGAGGAGGATAACATATTTGGCATTCTTAACAGAAGCCGATAGCTGAAGATCAAATGCGGCATTAAGCTGAGTCGACTGCTTACCAGTACCAGCGCGCTGGTAGAACCACTGTGCGTAGCAATCATTGTATCGAACCTTCTTCACGGGCTTCGAGATAATTGCCTGAGGGTTTTCAAGATGTACGAACGGTACATACAGACGAGACGTAGTGAATGGCATGTAAGTACCATCGATAGTAGGTTCAAGGGCATTGACTACGGCGCCCCAAGAAATGCTGAATGGAGCAGAAGCAGCAAGAACACCAGCCATAGGATTACCGGTGGAAGAAGCAGCAATCATAACAGGACACACATTACCACTGGCGAGAGTAGTACTGGTTAGCGACATACCCTTCGAAGCATCTACAGCAACAGACGAAGTACCCTGATTGACGCGGAAACGGAGACGAATTTGAGGATTAGCCATGAGGTCGAGTTCCTTAAAGATAGGGTGGAGGTCGGTTAGCTTAACCTTTAGAATGTAGTTCCACGTTCCCATGATAGCGTTAGCAGTAGCAGCACCAGATACAAAGGCACCACGAGCAGTCTGATTCGAGATAGTGGTAGAAGCGGCAGCTCCACCTACCGAAGGCCACGCCGTAGAGAAGTCAGAGCCGGCATTAGGAGGGTTCGACAGCAGGCGCTTTACGAGACCATCGTTAGCGATGGATGCACCGCCCGAGGGACCAGTGGTAGCAAACGAAGATGAGAATGCCGTAGTGTTGGAGTACCCATCTCCAGTAGTCGAACTGGTAGCAGAGCTGTACAAAGCGGACTGAGCGGCATCAGGGTAGAGGAATGACTCCGCTCCATGCTTTTCAACGTACTGAGGACTATAACCCGTCTGAGCACGGACATTGTTCCAAAACAGCTTGTAATCGGCCATCGAAACGATGGTCGTACCATTGAGTTCAAGCGACATGCTATCGATAACATTCCAATTGCCGCACTTCAGAGTGGAACAGAAGCGATTGGCAGCAGCGGTCTGAGCAGTGCCTCCATTCTTCATCGAGACCTTGTATGGAAGCATGATGTAAGCATCGCGAAGACAAGCGAATCCTTCAGATCCGTTAAGTTGAGCAGTGGCATCGATAGTAATAACACCATTCTGGTACGACCCCTGATTGAGATCGATTACAAACGGTACTCGCTTGCCAGAAGATACCTTGATCTCCGGGTCGCTCTTGAGCGAGCTCTGGTACAAATATTGGTCGGATAGTTGAGTTTCACTCATCGTTGATTGTATATGGTTTCTAATATAGTTTAAACGAAATTAAATATTATGAGCGACCTTATCAAGCCAATCACGTCTGATCATGATCTGATCGAGCTCGCTAAAAAGATTGGTGTACATCTCGATGATATCTATGAATCGAACGAAATAACAAAACCTATCTCAAAGAAAGGTTCATATTTGATTCTACTTAGGCCACCTAATCTCGATGTTGGACACTGGCAGGCTGTCCATAATGGTGAATTTTTCGACAGTATGGGCGAGGCAGCTCCAACAAAGTATGGCATCGGTAAATACAACCCCAAGCAATATCAAGGAACGTATGGTGATTACTGTGGTCCATTCTGCTTACTTTGGCTCTATTCCAAGCAACATAAGAAACCGCAAGTTTTCTCAAAAATGGTTGATTTAAATTTAACCATACTTTAGTTTGGAAAATATAGATTAATCATGTATCGTGAATTAACGATCTCCAGTGATATTCCAGGCCCCAAGCTGACCAAAGCTTTCAAGACTGGTAAGCTAAGTCTTACAGCTGACCAACTCAAGGGTAGTGGATCAGTTATCCATCTTCACCCTGCTTCATATGAGAATGCACTCAAGGCTCGCAAGGCAGGTCGCGGTGTGCGTCTTGATATCACAAGACACGAAGTCAAGAAAGGATATAAGCGCGCACAAGGAGGTTCGATCTGGTCCAAGGTATGGGGAGGCATTAAATCTGCGTTCAAATTTGCCAAGGACTCGGGCTTGCTATCCCGCGCAGCCGACGTTGCTGTCCCCGCTCTTGCAACTGCACTCGGGGCTCCACAGGGTGCTATCCCTGCACGAGCGGCAATTCGTTCCATGACTGGTATTGGTGTTTATGATTCTGATAGTGATAAGGAAGGAGGTCGTCTAACTATGACGGATGTTAAGAAAGGAGCCAAGCGTGCTCTTTCGTATGCTAAACGTAGAGGAATTCTAACCGATGTAGTCGATTCTGGTGAGAAGTTCCTACTATCCAAGGCTACCAAACCTGAGCATGGAGACCTAATTAAATCTATTCGAGGTGAGGCTCGTCGTCGTTATGGAGTTGGCGTTGCCAAGCCAAAGCGTAAGAAATTTGCAAAGGGATCGCAGGAAGCTAAGGATCACATGGCTAAGATCCGTTCAATGCGTAAGAAGGCTATGGTAGCTGGCTCATTTCGTTTATAACAATCCACCTTATTCTGACAAATAAAGTTGTATAATATATACACCCACCATGATCGGCTACATTTATCGTATTCAACATATTCAATCTGACTTATGCTACGTTGGAAGCACCTTCAATCAAGTCAAATATCGATGGGCTCAACATAAATCTGTATTCAATATATGGCTCAATAAGAATGGTCCATGCTCTGCAGTAATTTATCCGTTTATGAGAGATCACGGCGTTGATCAATTCAAATGCTTTCTTATTAAAGAATATGACGTCATCGATCGTGTTCATCTGGAAGCGTATGAGACGCTTTGGATAAAGAAACTGAAAGCTTGTAATAAGAACTTACCTTTTGCAATCAAAAAGCTTACCGATAAAGCGGCTTATATCAATGATCGTGAAAATAGGTGTGAGAAGGTTAGAGCATATGCAGCAGCAAACAAAGACGTAATCGCACAGCGAACCAAAAAGTATCGAGACACCAATAGAGATACTATTAAAGCTAAGAAGGCAGAATCATTTCAGTGTGAATGTGGTGGTCGATGGAGCAAAGGTCATGGAAAACCACGTCATGATCGAACAAAAAAACATCAAGATTGGTTAGTCGGATCATCCTAAGCATTAGCTAACTTATTTTTTTGGCCGAAGCAACAGCATGATCGAGACTGAAGTATCGCGAAAGATAACCTTCTTGTCGTTTTGGTTGTAGATACTGATAGTAATTGTAGAACGAGAGCCATTGTGGCAATTCATCCAGGCGTACTGACTTGGTTTATATGAAATCAGCTGACCGATTGCAGCATCACCTCTATCAAATGCACTGACAATATCACCAGATGCAACGTATTCATTTTTGATCAGATCGCAACGAACAATGTATGAAGAGGTCGGATGAATCTGTGGAATGATGTTAGAAAGCTGAGCACTGGCAACAATCGCTGATGTAGCAGGATAAGTACCCGTGGTTAGACCAACCACCTTTCCAAACTCGACAATATCGATAATAAGACGAGGAACACGAGTGGTCGTAGGCAATCCAGTTCCGCCAGCTGAGTATAGTCCAGTTGCAGGTCTTGTCCAAGTACCTCCGAGAGTTGGTAAAGTTGTTGGCGTAGGGGAGAAATCCACCTGACACGCGTAATAGACACTGTTTTCACTCAGCTTTAGGTAGAATACGTTGTTTCCAGATGGATCGATCAAATATGCTCCAGCATTAACAAGGGCTGTCTGAATGCTGCGATTTACATCATCGTAGGAATAAATGCCGTCAGGGAGAGTAATACTAATAGTAGAGGTTGTAGCCGCGGTCGGGACTTCGACCTTGAAACTTGTGTTTTGGAACTGCATCGCGTCAATATTATATTCCGAGTTGTACATGCTGATGCTTTGGACGGCACATACTACATCACGAAAGTCAGCAGCAGAACCAGGGAACGAGTATTTCCAAGTTGAGTTGTATCCATCTTGGATTAGGTTGGTACTGTCAAGTTTGAGAAAGCTCGCCATTTTAGTTGTATATGATGTTAAGCATTTTTCTGATTGATTAATTGGAATTACTCTTCCATCGCAATAGGTCTGTCAAAGTTGTACCTGATTTGCCCCTTCACCGAGTCGATGAACA
Source organism: Phytophthora tentaculata (assembly GCA_033557915.1). Taxonomy (NCBI): domain Eukaryota; phylum Oomycota; class Peronosporomycetes; order Peronosporales; family Peronosporaceae; genus Phytophthora; species Phytophthora tentaculata. The sequence continues at coordinate 2,574,591 of JAUCEA010000009.1, forward strand.
ACATCTGGCCTTTCTGCTCAGTGGCTTTGTTGTAGTAATAGACAATCGATCGATCATCTACCCCCTTGATATTGAAATCTTTCACAACCATCTGCAAATCACGTTTCGAATTAGCCTTTAGGATCGCGACATACTCTGAATTCAAGCGAATCATCTTGTCCGTAGCAAAGTAGCTGTGGCTAAGGAATATGGTACTCAATTTAAAATGTCGGCCCCTGGTAAAATAATGTGAGAAGATATTCTTCTGGAGTAGCTTATCATTGCTGTAATCGTCTATGATGACAAGCTCAGGCTTATTCGAACTCATAGGTGTATGGCGCACTTGATCAACTTTAGGTGGTGTATCTGGATCAGCAAAAGTAATGAAATCTTCCAGCTTATCTCGGAGGTACTCATATAATTCTTGGTGTGGATTGCGGGCGATGATCGTTAGATGAGCGAACACGTGAGGAGAATGCTTGAGGATGAACATACAAAGATTGTTCTTCCCACTAAACGAGGGACCAAGGACAACCATTCTAAACAACTTTTTGATGTCAAGCGCAGGGATGTCGCCCATACCAGCAGACTTGAACTTTTTTGGCAAGGAAGCGCCGAAGTCTGGAATACCGCTCATGATCGTGTCTTTAATCACTCGATCTATATAGCTCGAGACAAAAACAACTATGAGTTCTGGTTTCTCTTATCCCCAACCAATTTTTACATCACCTATCTATAACCCAGCATTCTATCTAACATTGGATGCCAGTGGATATCTAACCTATGATTACGCTCAAACGCTTTATCTCGATAAGAATGATTACCGCTTGTCTTACATTACAGGAATCACTCAAGGAACAGCAACACAAGGTGTAGCCCTCGTTCCTGGTGTTAATAATGATATCAGTGGGGTTGGGGCATTGTCATGTAGCAGTCTAACCGTTAATGGTTCCACTGTATCATCTGCTCCATCGTATGTTGTCGATGTCATCCCTGGAACAGCGGCAAACAACAAGGTACTCGTGCTCGGAGCATCTGGAGAGATTGCTACGATCAGCTCGCTTACAGCATCATCGATCACTGGAACGCTACAGACGGCGGCGCAAACAAATATTACATCACTTGGAACGCTCTCAGGTCTTACGATTGGAGGCAATCTAACATTTACGGGAGCATCTCGAACGATTTCCGGATTGAGCAGCATCTCGGCGACAACACTCACAGGAGCCGTTTCAGGATCGCAGACTGGTATTACAGCAGTAGGAACGCTCTCAGGGCTAACGATCGGTGGTAATCTCGTATTCACAGGTGCTTCGCGAACGATAACTGGCTTGAGCAGCATCTCGGCGACAACACTCACAGGAGCCGTTTCAGGATCGCAGACTGGTATTACAGCAGTAGGAACGCTAACTAATCTCACGCTCTCTACAGCTGGAACTGGATTACAAATCCCGAATCTCAAATTCTGGAATTCAACTACATCTCTGTATGATAATTTCGATCATTCATACTATGTGGGAATCACCTTAGGCGGCGCTGTGGCTTCAAAGGCTCTCGTCGTGGATTCGAATAAGGATATTGGATCGATTAGGACCCTCGATGCTCAAAACTTGAATGGATCGGTAAAGGTCAGCGGCACCTTGTGTGATGTTGGAAGCATTCAGATCGGCGGGACCGATGTTATCACAAGCTCAAGGCATATCCAAAATATTGGTAATATTGCTTGTAGCGGAACGATGAACGCATTCGCGGGGTATCAAGTCAATAGCGTAGCATTCGTTGATGCGAGTCGAAATATATCAGCAGCAACTCTTTCTACAACTAGCGATATAACCTGCTCTGGAAATATATATGGATTTTTAGCATATGGAAATCAAGGCAATATAACAACAGTAGGAAGTCTAACCGAGCTTGGGGTTAATTCAACTCCAACTAACGAATATTTTTCCATCACAGGTTCAGGGACTGATTATTTAGATGGGTCATATACCCGGATGTGCATGTTTGCCGGATCGAATATGACGCCTGTTAAATTTCAGATCGAGGTCAATAATGGCACTAATGCAACATCTACGAATGCTACTTGGATAGGAAACTACACTTCGAATGATCTAAGATTTGGGACAGGAGCAAGCACGCGCATGACTCTAACTAACTCTGGCCGCCTTGGGATCTCAACAACTACCCCGATAGCTTCTCTTCAAGTAAGCTCAACCGTATCATATACCTGGAATAGCGCAGGAAATATAGGGCTGAGCGTCTATAGGCTAAGAACAGATTCAGGAGTTACGGAGACGGCTACAGGTACTCCTATAACATATACAAATGTATGTGCGATATTCAATGGTTATATTGGTTGTGAGGCCATGGTTATGCAATCAGACCGCCGCCTGAAGCAAGATATCAACGAGGTGCCCATTGAGCGCGTTGCATGCCTCTACGAGTCAGTGAAAGTAAAATCCTACAACTGGAAGCAACATCCAGACAAGCCAAAAGAGCTTGGTCTAATCGCTCAGGATGTTCTTGATCAAGGGTTTTTAGATTTAATTGCTCGGATTCCTGATGGAAGCGAGGAGCTTCAAACCAGTACTGATCCATGGCTAGAGCCATTAGGCGTCAAGCTTCATGTAGATTATTCTAAATTAAGCGTCTATAATGTGAGAATGATTCAGGCATTGATCGATAGAGTAGATGACCAGCAAAAGCAAATCGATCAGTTGAAAAATCGCTGAGTGAATATAGACTATGGTTGCCTTCAAGTTCCGCATTTCTCGTCGGAAAGATAAAAAGTATGACGCTGTGTTTGTTGATGGCCACGTTGTATCTTTTGGTGGTCTTAAGCGGAATGGTGAGCCTTATGCTCAGTACAAGGATAGAACATCGCTAAAAGCATACTCAGCTTATGACCATAAGGATAAAAAAAGACGCGAAGCGTACTACAAGCGACATGGTCCCATCGATGACGAAAACCCATACACAGCCGACTGGTTCTCAAAAAAATATCTTTGGTAGTGTATAGTATAATCATGGGTTGTATGCCAAGTAAAGAGATCAAAACGAATTTAACGTCTGATAATCCAAATCAGGTCGTAGGATCAACCATGCTTAGAGCGGATCAGATAGTAGTCTTAGGGGATTCAGTATTCCTCCCAACCAAAAATGCTGATGGCGAGGATGCTATACTTGAAATATCTATCAATGATAAAAAAATCGAGGTCCATCGAGGATATCGAAACAAACTCGTGCGGAGTGGAATTAAGTAAGCTTAGAGCCCTTGGCTCGGTGCTTACGCCCCTTGCCTTCAGGCAATTGCTTAGAGAGCAAACGTCTTCACGGTCTTTTTTTTCTTAGGTTGGTAAGCCCACATACGGCCACCTTCGGTTTGGGTCGAAGCATCAACCTTTCGGATTGACTTATCGAGATCAGTTGCCCATACAGCTGCCTGAGTCTTCTGGGGACGATCGTGAATGATTAGATTCTTCATGATAGCTTTGAGCTTAGCAACGTTGTTGTCGGCGTTATCGCCATAGCTACCGGATGAGCTGGAAATAATGCGGGGGTTGAAGAAGAACATGGTGTTTATAGTATTCGAGTTATAATCTCCTTGAATTCTTTATCATCAATAAGACGATTGCTGTACATATCCACCGTTAGAGATTTGAGTTGCTTGATGATGCTTGGATTATCATTCCCCAACTGAATCTCCCCCTTGAGCTTGTCATACTCAGCCCTAAGGGTTTCAAGCGGATCCGTGAGCTTATCGTGGAAATTGTACTGGAGATGAGTTATGGCAAGGATCTCCTTAAACATTTTTTTATCCTCGACGCTGAGCTTGTCATACGTAGCCTGATCAATATGGGTCTTATATACGAGCGTTCTAATCATACCTTGAAGACTATCACTGATCTGACACTTAGGACCACATTTGCGGCGGTTAGGTTGAACAATGACGAGTGTCTTAGCATCAAGGTCAGGGATACGAATGTACTTGCTCCCAAGTTGTTTATAGGTATATGCACTTGGTGTTGCTAAGCCCTGAATTTCATTGAGATTGTAGGTTCTTCCACGTCTGACAACGCCTTCCAGTGGGGCAACGCCTGCTCCTCTTAGACCACGACCTTTAAGTCCCTCTCCGCGAGAACGCTTAGCAAAGTCATCGGCATTACGCTCACGTTCCTCTTCTTCCGCGAACTCCTGAACCAATTTGCTGTATTTCTTATACTTGGTACTATAAACGGACTTTGTAGCCTTCATAGCTGATGTCGCTGCCTTCAGTGCTGATCGTGCGGCTTTTGAATTATTACCTTTCACTGCCTTCTTAGCCTCTTCGTATCGCTTTTGAGCCTCTCCATATGACTGGTAAGCGCGTTCAGCGTCATCATGAAGCTTGTCCAATTCGCTCTCCTCATATACGTCCTCACTTTGTTGCTTAACATCATCAGCATTGTTGAAGATGACCTCGCGAATAATCTTGAGATTGTCATTCACATTTTTAATCATTTTCTTCTCCGCTTCAGTTGCAGGACCTTCGATATTGCTTGCGGTGTGATGAGCATCTTCCAGCCCGCTTAGAAGTGCAAGGAATGTATCCATCCAACGTATAACCTTCATCAGCTCAGTCCAAGCATTTCCTGAAACAATTTTATGGTCCTTGTTCCTAATATTGAGATATTTATTTTCGTTTGGTACGCTGAAGTAGTAAGTGTCATGGGCTTTTACACCATTCTTAGAATCAACAACAGGGTGCAGATGAAATGGGATCACGATCTTGCTATCAAAGAGGCCTTTGTAGTACTCATATAGAATTTTCTTTGCTTCGCTGTCAGGGATTGATAGATTTCTATCCATATCTTCATCTAAACCAGTTTTCGTACCATGTCGTGGCTCACGCTCTTCATCATCATCATAAGGCTTGTAGTCCTTGATAGTTTTCTCGATATCATCAGCTCCAACCATTGTTAGCTCTAATCCTCTATCCTTAACCATTTTCAAGAATGCCCTCAGGGTGGATTGCCAATCAATCTTCTTCAGTGCTGCTGTGTGTTTCAGGTTTGATTCCTTTCCAAACACATCAACAGATCCATCCTTAACCCAAACATACTGCTCTAATGAGCTTTTGTCGGATTTATACTTATCCTTGAAAATCGGTACAATACTCTTCATTAACCCATTCGAATCCAGCATCTCCATGTTTTTGGAAATAATCCATAGCATCTTAAATCTACTACGATCATCGTCAGATGTGGTAGAAGTTATTTTTCTATCAAAGGTAATGTTGGGCAGTCTTCGATCCTTAAGAACTACGTCAAGCTCTTCTAATTCATCACCTGCTCGCTTATTCTTTTCCAAACGCATAATGGTCCTCGTCCGATTTTCTTCCTCCAACATTCCATGTGTTTCATCGATCGATTGACTTTCAGCATCATAGTACATATCTTTAATCTTCTCCATAGTTGCTACCCAGTCAATATACTCGTATCGTTTGTATTTTTTACCATTTCTCGATATAAGCGACCCGTTTTCACCGATAACATAGCGTTTATCGTCTTTAGTATCTTTCTTTTTAATCGGATGAATTCGAAGCGCAACCCAATTAGGAAATTTTTTGTAAAAGGCTTTGATCCATTCACGTGATGCAACTTGCTCTTCCGTATCAAGCCGGGCAGGCTTTCTTGGTGTATTCGTTTCTGCATCTATTGTTGATGGCTTGACATTGATAGATACATCAGTCATTCGAACACTATTATCCACCCCAACATCTGATGTCGTAGGTTGAGCCTGAATGTTTCGATCAGTTGTATCAGGACGTGCTTGAAATCCTCTATCAGCTGTATCAGGGCGTACATGTACTTCGGCATCAGTAGTATCTGGTTTAGCTGTAGATCCCACATTTATCATTGATGGTGTTGAGACCTCAGGGTTTATGTCGGAGTTTTCATCACTGAGACTTTTTTTTAAGTCTGATTGAGCAATCGCCTGATCAATAATATCATTAATTGTTTGCTTAACTTCTGTTGGAATGGGCTGATCGGGTCCAACACTCATATCAGTCTGAGTAGATTCAGTTGATTTCTTCGCTATAGTACTTAAGCCGTTCGAAATATCGCTTGCCCATGATGCGCCTTCATACATCTCACGTTTCGCATTGGCTTGTCTAACACGTCGTTGAGATTTCTCAAGAAGCTCCTGTCGTTTCTGCTCTCTCTGAGCGAGGGATGTAAAATTTGGGAACATTGTGTCTATATCAACAGAATCATAAAAAAATGAGTAGATAATTACCAGTAGCTTGGCATGACTGAGTCATGACGAAATGGCGAGTACGAATGACAAATATGATTTCTATCATTGAGGAGACTTAGATATCGATCCTTAATACAATGGAATGGAACTCCAAATATCGCTTCTAACTCATGTCGATACTTACGATTTACTATCGTTTTTCGAAAATTGGCTGCTGCATCAAGGTTCATTAGTTCGTTTTTGATTCGGCTTACTTCCTGGATAATCCATAGCTTTCGCTGAAGATTAGCCAGCTCACGATCCTTTGCTAAACATCCGGAACACATTATTATCTTCTTGGTATATATATATTAAGTCATATAATTCCAGTTTTTTCCGCAAAAATAGATTGAACAATATACTTGAGTCAAAAGCTTACAGAGGATGTCTCTATCAAATTTATTTAAAAGCTAATTATGACTCTATTTTTTTCACCCCAGTACTCCTTCTCAAGGGTAGATCTTTTATTTTTATTAATTAAACGGAGATTTGAAAATGGTTCCCATGAATCAGGCTCGTTGCCAAGCCATCGTACCAGATATTTGTACTTTCCAGAGCGTATCTTTTTGTGGTCCAAGATCTTCTCCGCCTCAAGAATATCACCCCGATTAATAGCAGCATCTGTAGTCTCGGATTTAACCATTTTGAGATCGTTTGGTGCCTTGTAGAGGGTATGGCCATTTTTTGAGCGGATTTGGACTCGGTATCCATCCATTCCAACGATTGTATAGACGGCTTTGCTCCATCGAGCAGCTTCTTTACCAAACGTCTGCTTCTTAAGTCGATATAGTACATTTGCTCCGACTTCGAACTCGTTCTCAACTCTCTCTGCTTCGCCTTGATTATGTTCCAGCTCTGACCCAATGACTTTACCTTTGGCCTCGTTTGGGGTCATTTTAATCGAGCGATGGAACGTGCTATTATAGTTTTCGATAACATCGCTGATAAGCTTTTGCGTAAGTCTCTTGGGGGACATTTTAGTTAGTCTCTGCTTTAAGGTCCTGTTGAATCTTTCAATTTTACCCATGGTTCCATGATCACCGGGTTCGTTGTTGTAGTGATCAATGTTCTTACTTTGGAAGAATTCTTGAGCCTGTGAGTTCATGAACTCGCTTCCGTTATCGCTTGTCAGGATATCAACTGTGTGAAGGAGAACAAATGCTTTGAGCGCTGCTAACACAGTAGCTGCCGTCTTGTTTGATAAGAGCTTTGCGTACCCCAACCTTGAGTTGATGTTGATGGCAGTCAAAATTGGTCGTTTCTCCCAAAACGCAAGATCCATTTGCCATGAATTGGGGTTGTGTGAAGCTATTTTAAAGCCATCAAAGCGCTTCTTCTGATCCTGAAATCGCTGAATATCGGTCTGGTTCGCATACCACTCCTTTACGATTTTGATAGTAATCTTAGGGTCTAACTCTTTGGCCTTCTGATAAAGAGCTTGAGTGCCGATAAAACCGGTTTTTGGATCGTAGTAGAGTTTGTTTAGTAGCTCTTGCGAAGACATGATCCTATATTTAGAGGGAAAAATAACCATCAGCTCGATATATCCCCTTAGATATTAAGCGCAATCGTTGAAATACCATCATCCAAAACTTGTCGCTTATCATAGTAGTAATTCAGTGCTGTTTTGGTTTGAGTATAGGTAATGATCGATTTTGTCTCTTTCGATAGTCGGAAACCCTTGTTAGTACCCCGGAGTGTGATGCGGTCCCGTACAACTGTCTCGAAACCATCTGGGTTAAGTACATCAACATTACGACCACGTCCCTGCTGTACACCCTTAGCACTGACTTTGACCTTGTGCTCCTCGTCCGGTAAATAGCAGATGTAGTTCTTAGATGATAATGAAACCATTGCATCACCTCGCCACTCTTCCTTGAATAGACCAGGCGTGCGGCGGTCGAACTTGGCTACCTCGGCGTTGTAGTCTCGCGGGAACCACTCATACTTATGCTCATCGAAGTGATTACGTAGCTCAGGCTTGATGCATTCCTTAAATGGGTTCTCGCAGCTGAACGCGATATATCCACTGTCCGTGTCCATCTCCTGATATTGAAAGTCTGATCGATCAAAGTAATAGTCGATGCAGTCGTAGTAAAACTGAAGCATGCGCAGCTTAGCGAGCTGATAGATAGCAATCGATAAATGGATCGGGTTCTTGTTGTTAAGACGACGCTTTTTCATCGTAATCTCACAAGAATCATTAAGCTCCTCCAACCCGTGGAACGTAAAGTGCTCAATCTTGTTCTTAATAGCTTTGTCATTCGACTCATACTTGACCTCTTTGTGCTTGCTCATATCCATTCCAGATCGACCGAAAGCACTGTTGCCTACAAGTTTCATCATCTCAGCAATCATCGCCTTCGACTTATCAACATCACCCTCTCGCCGGGCATTTGATACAGCCTCCATAAATGGAGCAAAAGCCTTGTGAGAGTTCGCTTTGATGAAGCTGTAAGTCTTGGTGATCTCCAAACCGTGAGAGAGATACCACTTGAGCAAAGGTGCGTATATGAGAATCTTTTCACCAAAGTAGCTACCTATCAGCTTACGAGCTGGTTTTGCTCGGCTTTGCTTACGTGCCTCGTTGTACTTGTACATGTGATGACCAATGACACTCTCATCCGCACAGTCGATTAGCGTGTTCTTAAAGATAGGGGTCATCTCTGAAAAGTAGTCTTTGAAGTGCTCTGGTGTGTGAATATCACACTCAAGGAAGCCGAAAATATTATCGGATACGATGTCCTCGACAATGCCGTCATAAGCCTCGATCGTAGTCAATCGTCCGCATGGCATCTCATTACCAAGTGCCCATAGGTATAGAGCGTTGGCATCGTATCCGATAATTTTCTTACAGAGCTTACCTCCGCGAATCTTCGTCTCATTGCGCTTAGCGTAGCGATTGAAGATAATAGATGGACCTCCAGCAATGTTGGCCTTCATCTTAGCGTAGATGTCTTTTTCCTCCTTATCAATGCTATACACCAGCCTGTCCGAGTTGAACTCAAGCAACTTCTTATAGCGGAATCCCTTGAGCGACATGTCCTTACGGGCGGTGTTGCACTTGATACAGCTAACCAATACGTTGCCATCGATGTGTCCAAGCTTGTTGTTGATACGGTCTGCTGAAGCAGTATCGACGGCCAGAGGGCAGTAGCATAAACCACACAGATACTTTTGCTTTTGCAGTAATGTATTCAAGTGAGCAAGTGTCATACCAAATTCCCGCTTTGCCTTAGCATCCTGACTCTTGTAGCCACCCATACGATGGGGTGGAAATTGGAATGCGTTAGCAGGTGCCTTATCCGGATATTGGAGATTGTTGAAGCAGGTCTGATACATAACCTTCTCACTAAGTCCAGGTAGCGACACTCCATCTGCAAACATATCCAGATCGAAACGCATAAATAGCTCGCGCTGGGCTTTGATAGCCTTGATGAATGGGACTACATCGAGATTGTTGTACCAGACCAGTAGATCCTTGATGGACTTCATCTCATAGTACCCCCAAACAAACTTTACTCGCTCGTATTCATCATCGCTGATGCTTGTTCCACGGAGCTTGCTGTCAAAAGCTGACTTAGGCGGGATAGTAGTCTGGTTGAGTACATTGAACGCGGTGATGTACTCATACGGGAAAAGACCCTTACCAAGACCACAAACACATCTAATTTTGTCATCACATTTGCAGCCACCGAGATATGTCGTAAGATACTTATCGTAGCTGGTACCAGCCGGTACATAGTTGCTAATATCGATCATTTTCATGTTCGATGTAGCGATGCACATGTAGCTGGGGTTCTTGATAACAGATTTGATGTTGTCAGTACCTATGATGGCGAATAAGTCGCTCTTAATCAAGTTGATATCGTATCGACCAGAATTAAAGCCAAATACTGGTACCTGATCAATCTGCTGTTTCAGTCGCCCGTAGTCGGACCTCTGCTTACCAAAGCCAAGACTGCTATGAAAGTGGAAGAAGCTATCATACTTCCCTTCCTTAATCCAACTCTCCACATCAGCCATCTTGTACTTCTTACCAAGCTTTACGCCTGGAACTTCCATACCTGTCAGACCGTGGGCGTTGATGATTTTTTGCAGAAGCGACTTATACTTATCGACATTGTACTGTTGGATCTTCAGCGATACATCACCGATGTATTTGAACATATCCGTCAGCAGCATCTTCGGATCATCATTCACAAAGCAGCGCACCTCCTCGGTTAAGCTATCAGCTACTGATACAGACACTGGAATGTGTTCGTTCGTGAAGACAGTATTCTCCCCGTGTTGAGTCGCGGTAGGCTTAAGGATTGCCTCAAAGTCATAGACAATGAAGTGGTCGATGTACTGGTTAGCATCCTTAATGGAATACTTTGCAAGCAGTGATCGAATCGCGTTAGGAGCTGGTTTGTAGATAGTTGGCTCAGCGGGGAAGCTCTCAATATTCACAAGCTCGCACTGATTTTTCTTGTGATTTTTGAGTCTTTCACCACTCACGAAAATCATTTCACACTTGGGGCACTGATACTTAGACTGAAGCATATCGATGCTCTTGATGTATAGAGCGTGCTTCTCGTGTGATAGAATATCCATCGATTCATATCCCTTGTCCGACCTACGAATGCATTCTACGTTCCCGGTAGCTACATCCATGCTATATACGTTAAGACCGAGTTGGAAGCAGTCCTCAACCTCATCGAGCTGTAGTAGGTCAATAGGCTTGAAGCTTCTAAATAGACTCAACGTATACTTCACCCCCTTGAAAGAGCAGTAGCGCTTGAATGCCTCCTTCACCTGAGCCTGAATTCTGCGAGGATCCTTCTTAGCGCTCTGGAATGTGTGCCAGGCGATGCAGTGGAAGACGCACTTGTTGTTGGTCTTAGGGAAGTTGATTACATGCTTGTTTTCGCGGATAATCTTAGGAATAACAGCGTCGCTATCACCAAGAGCATGGTCGCGATGATAGACAAAAATCTTGAATGCAGTGATCGCCTTAAGGTTATATCCCGAGCTGGGATAGTTCAGCTTGTCAGCCAACTCCATAGACCGAATTTCTGAAATCACCTTCTTTCGAATATCCGCCTTGCTATTGATTGCGACGGGCTTATTGAATACATAAGTGTTAGCGAGATTCGGGTAGAAGTAGCGAGTGTCATCAGGATCAGTCTTGCTCACAAGTTCGTACCCAAGAGCAATATTTACCTTAAAAGCACTTGTCTGAGTCGAAAGAACGTTCTCGAGCTTATCGTAGAAATCAGTAGCCTCGACACCCTCGTATAGGTGTGATTCCATGTGATTACCAGTGTAAAACCGGTACTTGGGATCAGACTTATAGTCAGGCGACATATGCTTCTCAAGGGTTTCAACAGAAACATTGTACTGCTTAGCCACCAACTTCTTGTTGACTGAACGCGAAATGTTGCTAACATATACCATCTTTCCAGTTCTACCTCGAACCTTAACCCGGTAGCTGCTACCCCATTTGACAGCTTGGATATTTAATCTCTTTAATCCTGCGAGTTCGTATGCAAACATATTGCCTATATATCTTCGACTAAATTAATCTCGTGAGAATCGACTTTATAATTATTGGACCTTGTATTAGGATCGACTTTATATTGGGGCTGACTTTATATCTGACAAAAAAAAATTAATTAGTTAAGTTCGCTTTGCTTAAGTTCGGATTTGCTTAAGTAATTCTTCTTCTTACGAGCACGAATATCTTCGCGATTCTTCTCATCATATTCTCGCTGCTTCGCCAGTCGCGTTTCCCTTGTTTTTAGATAGTACCGCTTTTGAGCGGCTTTGATTCGCTCTTTGTTAAGCTCGTATTGCTCAGGTGAGTACGCCATCTTTATATATTATCAACTTTATATTTATCAGGATGGAAAAATAAATACTTGGTAATTGAGAAGTTGAAGATACCATGCTTCCATTAAATTATTCATTTCCTCTTTCCTCTTCCTCTGTTTCTCTTTGTGCTCTGTGAGGGTTGTTGTTGTTGAGGTTGTCGCTGAGCTTCAGTAGCAGGAAGCAGCGAAGTGTGCTCGGTCAATTCTTGATGCTGCGCTTCAGAAGCAAAAGTCAGGTCGGTCATTTCTTGTCGCTGGGCTTGTAACGGTGTCTCGTCCTTCGCTTCCTCGATCATGTTGTCAAGCTTCGATTTCCAATGTTGCGAATATGACAGAATCGCCCCCACCGCAATGTCAACACCAATCATCTGACATACGATAAGCGAGCGGCCAGGAACTGTTAAACATCCTTTTTCGTCGGTTGGATTCTCTCCGAGGGCCAAAACAATGATTGTAATGACCGCCAATATGACAGGTACGAAGCATTGAGCGTTGATGATCCACCGTCTGTATCCTGCTCTACACAAGAAAATTAGTAACAACATATTCAAACAATTAGGGGCGAGGGAATACGTACGCTTATATTTCAGCGCTCTGGAAGCAGTTCCACCAATGTCAACGCGAACATGACCCGGAACCACCACCAGCACGTGAACTTGGCCCTCACCCGGTTGGAAATTATCTCCAAAGTACTTGACGTTCTTGAGCCACAGCAAGGGATCCATCTGCACGCAGCCTTGCGGGTGTCCACGTTCATCGAGCGCCACAGCTGCCGCGCCAGCCCCATCGAGCCACGCGCCGTCCGCCGTCTTCGCCAGGAAGAGCTGCAGCTCGCGCGCAGGACATTTAATATCTTCATTCTCCGCCTTGATCGCCTTCTTCAAGTCTCCCACAGTCTGGTTCGCGTCGATGTCTACAGGAAATGCGGCGCCCGCCACGCCAACGATCGCAGAGAAGAGCTTCACCATCTTTCCTCGAGCCGGCAGATTCTGGAATAGGAGGGAGAATTTCTGGCGTACTTAAGCGGACATGAAGGTGTGTGACATAGATTTTCAACCAATGATGAGACGCGCTGGTCCGAACTAATCCTTGAGGTAAAAATCTGCCGGCGTAATGTTCTATTGCTTTTATCAATATAATTTGAACGTTGTCGGTCGAGCGACGCCCAAAGATCCAAAAGACGTGGCTCTCGCTTTAAGGTGGTCGAGAGGTTGCGTCATTGAAACCAACAGCTGTTAGATCTCAGCGGTTGAGCGATTCTAAAACTACCCTAATATTGTAATGGCGCTGCTTTCGCTCTAATGTGGTCGAGAGGTTGCGTCGTCGAAATAGCAGCTGCCTCGAAAGAACGTTCCAGGATTGGTCTCGTTGGTAAATTACGGAAAGTAAAAAAACTGCCGGCGTAATGTTCTAAGTATTACTACTCGCTCGCGAGTCTGCGGTTATGGCCCTGTACGGACAACCTTCTGTCGTTTGCAGATTTGTCACATCTGGGCATACGATCTATCCACGCTAATTTGCTTAATAGGCGCAGATTTTGCCACAACTTTAACCGCCTGCTTTGGGGTTGTAGGTCGCGTCGGTCCGCTTAACTTTAAATATCAAAGCTAGGATAACAGCAGATGCCTTCAAAATGTACGAGCCAACACAGTTTACTTGTGCGGCGATGTACTTTTAAGTTTAAAAAGCAAGCTTCAAGACTAAAAGTATTGTGGTAGCTTCAACACGTTTGCCTTGAATAATAGCCCCTGAGCCCACTAATAAAAGCATGTATGCCACTGATTCAGAATATCATATTAGTGACCTCTGCACTTGCCGCGTGGCTGAAAAACAGATCGACGACACTCCGAGGTAATTGAAGCGACTGAAGCGCACGATGCAGGTCAAGTATCCGATCATGGGGCTGTCGTACGCCCGCGGCCTGTTCGCCATCTGCGGCGGCGGCGGCTCGCTCAAGTCCGGCATCAAGAACACTGTCGTACGTTCTGTAATCTCCCAATCCCCCACTTTGTAATATGTTCACCCCTGTATTATAATACCATCACTCTTGCAGGACATCTACCAGCTCTCCAACACGGACCCGACGGGCTTCACCAAGGAGATCACGGCCGATACAGGCCTGGAACTGGCATCAGGTGTAGCTTTCTCACACGACGGCCAGCTCATCGCCGTCTCAGTGAGCGCTGGCTGCTGGGTCTACGCACTCGACTTGAAGGAGAAGACCATCACTCTTCTCGTCAAATTCCGCACTGATTTCCACGACGAAGACAGCTCGCAGACTTGCGCTCGCTTCGTGGGTAACTCCACCATCTTAACAGGTGGAGAAGACGGCGTGGTGCGCATCTGGCGCCTTAGTCAAGACCCATCGAAGCCTGAGAAGGCTGTGGGGTCCGCCAAAGCTCTGACTGTGCCAGACAAGAGAGATCCCCATGCCAACGTGGTGACAGAAGAGCAGCCCAAGCTCGGAGACTGTGTCATCAATGGCAGCAACATGGTCACTCTAACGAGGGAATACCGTGGTCACACCAACAGAATCCGAGATATCGACGTGGATCTTTCGCACCGCAACCTCGTGGCCTCCAGTTCGGAGGATCAATCGTGTCATCTGTGGCGACTGACTGAAGTGACGCCGATCTGTAAGTTTTCCAAGGACGACGCGCTGGATATCGCACTCCAGAGGCTGCAGACGAAGCCCATTGTTGGACCTCGTAAGCATGTGTTCCGCTGTGTGCGCTTCTCCAACAGCGGACGTCGACTGTATACGATGTTGACTCCGGCACGCGGGGACTCAATTCTAATCAAGTGGAAGCCTGGGACTATTGCGCAGGAGAATGAAGAGCAGTGGACGTGGGTGGTGGAAGAAACAGCCATCGCGGGTGAGAAACCCGTGGCGAGTTTGTGTGTGAGTCAGGATGATCGCTTTGTGTGCGCGGCTGCGGTTACTGGAGACATCAAGGTGTTCCTGGCGTCCACACTGCAGCAGTACACGATCAAGTCGACGGAGCAGCATTCGTTTGCTATCACTGGTATGAGCTTCGCACCGTCGACAGACAAGCAGGCACCGATTTTCCACTTGGTAAGTGGAGGCGCCGACAAAAGTCTGTTGCGACATGAGATTCCTCTGGAAGGTGGCATTGTTAAGTCGGGGATGGAGATTGTCGCTGGTGGCTTGAAGAGTGCGTTGAGCGCTATTGTCGGCCTTGGACTGAATCTCTGGATGGCCACTACGCTGCTATTTATTCTCCTGCTATTTATTCATGCAAAGACGGCGATGCTCCTGGATGGTCCACTGGCAGGCTTCAATGTAAATTTTCTCTGCTGGAATATTAGGTGGAAAAAGAACTTACTTTTATTATTTTTGTTGTGCACAGGATCTGGCATCACTGAGTTTTGATTCGTCCGATGGTCTGGTGACGGTCGGCGCTCTGGTGACCAGTTCTGTAGTCACCTGGCTGTTTGCGGCGCACAGCTCGGTGACGAGCCGATTCTTCTGGAATGGCCTACTGTGTTTGCTATCGGGTCTTGTGGCTTTTTTGGTGGCCATTTCGGCAGAGCTCGAGGTGAACTGGCAGACTGGGGATGCCGCTATTGATGAGTTGCTTGGTACGTTGACTATTGTTGCGATAACCTTTGAAATCGATTATGCTGATATTTGTATTGCTGCTGTAACAGAATACAAGATCGCGATTCTCTTTGGCGCGTGCTGCGTCGCATTCTTCTTCTTCCACTCGCTACTAGTGCTGACGGTGTGAGTCAAGACAAAGAGAAGAAGCAAGCTAAAGCGTAATTTTGGTGCCCGAAATCCCACCCATAGGATCCCTTGTTAGCTACGATGCAGATAGAGACATCGGCGTGCCGCTACAACGAACGACACCTTATCCGTCCAACAACCAAAGGCGCGTTCAGCGTTCCCATTGACTGCCTCGATTCTATCTTCAAAAGTGCAAGCTTGGTTTGTGTGGAAATCAATGGAAAGGCTTTGGTATTTGCGTGTTGTGGCCACAGAGCACTTCCCACCAGCTGCAGCCTTCGCATGCTCGTAAGCTAAACATCGCCACCGAGAGTATTTCGCGAAAACAGCTTCGTCAGCCTTTCCTGTAGCAGTCATTTAATGCCGAAACTACAAAGTATGCGTTTTCAGATTCAATGTTTTCTTAAAGCTGTCCTCAAAAACAAATGACACGCGATGTCAGAAATAAGTTACAGTTTTGAAAGCACAAACTTATGGAGGGTTTTGAAGTGAACCAGCAGGTTAAGCACGTGGGTCTCAGCTGGTGGTGATCTCTTGAGAACCTAGAGTCTTTGGTGCTGCTGGTCGTAGAAATCAACGACAGATGCACTGGGCAAATGGTGCGGCAATCAATGACTTGGTCTCTACGGCAACGCGAAGTCACCGGCACCGATATTAATAAATCGACCATTAACCATTTCTCTAAACCGTGAGATGGTTGTCCGACTTGCTGCTTCCTATGCTTGTGCACTCGCTACTTTGCAGTACTTTCTTGGAAGCGCGTCGTCAGATCAAGTGACCGATGGCGGATTCACGACAGGTGCCTGGAAGCCACTGGATCCATCGAAATACTCGATCGACTCGCCGTGCCAACGCCAGCAATGGAACTTCACGCAGGACTCGGCCAGTGCGATGTGGCTCCACTTTTCAGCAGTCAACCTCGCTCCAGGTTCTCACTTGATCGCCTCGCCACTAAACGGGTCTCGGGCGATATCGGTGGCCTCACCAGCCTCAGGTATCACCACTACCCCACTTTCCGGAAGCGGACTCGTCGTGCAATTTGAACCTCCAAGTAAAGGATGTTCACCTGACAGCAACTCGACCATCGTCTTAAAGTCGGTTGGGTACTCTTATTCTGAATCTGAAGACTCGACAGTTGAGAATGAGGAGAGAGCGATTTGCGGCTCTGCCGATACCATGAAGAATCTGGTGTGCTATTCATCAGGCAGTGCGGAAGATAAGACCATGGTTACCAAGGCCAAGGCAGTGATGCGCACCCAGCGTACTCGGGACGACAACGCTATCGTCACATGCACAGCTTGGCTATGGGGTAACCAAGGCCACATCATTTCGAACAACCACTGTTTCTCGAGTCAGGAGATGGTCGACGCTGCCAAGTTCGAGTTTGATGTACAGACTACCGGCTGTAGTGATGACTGTGCGTTTGCTACTTGCCCCATTGGCAAGAGTTTGGTCGGCAAAGACAACGTAAAGTTCATCAAGTCCAACGCTACACTCGACTACTCTGTGCTGCGGATAACCAACGATGCTGCAGCGTATGTAAGCAACTATGGATATCTACAGATCCGTAGTACTGCACCGACTAAAGGGGAAGAGATCTACATTCCACAGCACCCAAAGGGAGGCGCTAAGAAAGTCACGAAAACTCAGGATGATGCCGATTCCCAAGCTGCCCTCGTACTTAATCTCGACTTCTCAATTGCGGTGGCAGGAGTAACATACAACCACCTCATCGCGTACTCGGCCGATACGGAAGTGGGGAGTTCGGGTGCTCCCGTAATGTCACGTGGAGACAACTCGGTTGTCGGGCTGCACCGTATCGGAGATTGTAACAATGCGGCCACACCATCGGACCAGCTAATTAACGCTCTCCTAGCCATAGTGTCCGGAAACGATGGTATCAAGACTGCGTGATAGATCTACATGTGCAGTAGAGTATTTGTCGTGAGTGGTGAATGTAAGTCTAGTGTCATCAATTTTGCTTCAACGTGCAACATGCGGTGGTATCCTTTGATCTATCGAGGCGCTATGAGTTTGTGAACTCATTCTTCGAATTCCCGCCCTGACAGCAAGCAGTGGTTCAATCAAAATGCGCAGCTATCGCATGCTCAAAATCTCTGAACAGGACGACATCTTCGACCAGCCAAGCTATCTTCAAGACTTTTACCATCTTCGCCAGAATGAAGCGGCCTGGGCCCTTGGTATCTCCCCCATGACAATGGAGCGCATATGCAACCGCCACAATATTCAGTGGCCACATTACAAGACTGCACCTCCCATTCTGCGCTCCAAGATGTAAACGGGATCGTACTGAGTACATGTACTCCAGAATAACCCGTAAGCAGATCAATAAGAAAGCGAAGCGATTAAGAACTATCCCGGGTTGTTATGCCGCTGAATAACCGCGTACGTATTATTAACGAGGCTGCAATGCACTCACGCAGCAACAGCGATAAACGGATTTCGTCGGACATAACAAAGAAGATATCTGCGAAACAAACATAATAATTAATAAACCCATCGAAAGATATATCAAATACAACGTACGCTTGAGAGTTCTCCACTTCGTCTGTTGATACAGTCTTCACTTCAACGTCATCAAAGAGAATCCACCGCTGTACTTCATCCCGCACATATGAAGTGTAATGGCCGCCATTCACCGACTCGCCATGGTGATTGACGACCGCCACAAGGTCGTACACATTCTCGCTTGGATCGTCCGGTTTCCCACTTACAGCATTCTTACTGTCTCGCTTCTTACGGTCACTAACTTCATCGATCCCCACTGATGTAAACGGCCTCATATTGAGCCCAGTCAACGGGAACTGCACGTTCTGCATCAGCTTCTGTTGGCGGTAGAAATCCAGACGCCGGATGTGGAATACAAGTACGTTCGGTAGCGTATGCAAGTTCAGACTCTTGTAGTGCGTCTGGTAGTTGGAGCACCGTGCACAATACACTTGATTGGAGCCTCGTAGCTCCTCTTCAACTGCAAATTGACGCACAAGTGCCTCGAGTGTTAGCTCTGACGTGTCTTTCCCACTTTTTGAGCTCTTGTTCTTCTCGTCATTTAGTGATAAAGACACATCCAAGAACGGATCGAACTTATGAGAAGCATTCCCACAGTTGCCACAAGCCAGTTCAGACCGTAGTACACCCGAGAAGTGCTGGTGCACTGCACAATCGCATAAACTGTGTCCACGTGGAGTGAATCTCGGAGACGCACCTCCATGAACGAATACTCGAGGATGTGTGTGAGAGTGTAGGCCACCTAGAAGAGCGATCAGGAATTCGTGGGCGTCGTGCTGCGCAGTGCCAATAAACGACGGGAACGCGTTCCACATCGCTTCTAAGATCCCTTGAGGGGCTATGGGTGACGCCATTAACGTTTTATGACGTAGATGGGCAGAAGGAGGCACCAGGAGCGCCATGAACGCAGCAAGTTCGCAGCCCAGACACACAGTGATCGCAGGATCTGGGCCACGCTTGGTGCTCTGTTCTTCCTCTTCATCTTCGCTGCTTTGCTTCTCCTTCGCTGTCTTCGCTTGTTCTTGTCGTTTTAATCGCAATCGTTGCCTTTGCTGCTGGCAGATCGTGGTATCGTGGCTCTTTGCCACGAAGAAATAGTGCTGCAGCATGGGATTATGCGCCAATGCCTGTAAGACCGAGCTCATGAAGCACGTATTGCCCATATTCACCAATCCGCGTCGTAGCAACTTGTGAGGTGTTACACCTGCGTGGATCTGCCGCTTCCTCCGTCGTCTGCCGTCCAAAGCTGCGTCAGGGTAGATGAAATCCCGACAGCGAGCACAATACAGCTGCTTCTTCCTCTCCATTATAGCTGCAGCCACAACGCAACCCTTAGATAAGTGTGAATGCTTATTAACATGTGAAGCTGTCTCCATCCACCTACCGATATTATGATTGTACAGTATTGAGTGAGCCATGAAGCTGCCGTCGTCCTCCCCGTCCTCGATTTCCTGCAACTGCTGCCTCGACGGTTCCCGAACGCCTCGGAAATCGCATGATAGACAGCGGTACAGTTCACTCGGTGGATCGCCATTCGCCTCCTGCAGGTAAAACACCATAAAGTAAGCGGGATCTCTAATTATGACCTCGATATCCTTTAATTCGTACCGGATCCTGCACGTAATGCTGCAGTTGTGCTACATCCGCGGCGATTTCCACGGCTTTGTCGACCCGGATTTCCTTCCACACTGTCATATTCTCCTTATTGAAGTGTATACACACCGCGCCGCTGCACAGCAGTCTGCCACGCTTCTCCCCAAGCCGTGCATCTTCCTCCTTCATCGACAAGTACCCATGATATGGTACCATCATGTCCTCCTGACTACATGTAATTTGCTGAAAGTTTTAATAATGCCTTTTATCCAATCATACCGATTTATTCTTGCTCCATACATTTTCTTTAGATCCAATATGGAAAGTCACTTTGAGCGAGTGCTGTCTGCGGAGGCCGCTCCCAAGCGGCCCGCAACCTCTTCGTCCTCCCCACCCGCTACAAAACGTGCTCGTGTATCTCCAGAAGCAGATGCCGCAAAGATCAGCGCGTTAGTGGACGGCGCTGAAGCGCAGGAGGGTGACGCATTGGACCCTCGAGCACTTAAGTCCATGGCCAATTCCCTCCAGAAACACGTGCGTCGCAATGCTCTCGCGCGTGAAAAGCACGCAGATGACCCTACCAAGTTTCTAGAGTCGGAACTGGCACTAGACAGCGAGCTGACGCGCTGGAAGCAAGTTGCAGCCAAGCCGGAGCTCTTCGCCGTCATGATAGAGCTACAGGTGCCGCGCGTGCTGCTGGGGCTGTTCGCACACGAGAATCTCGACATCCGATTGGCTGTATTAAGTCTACTAGCCGAGCTCACGGACGTGGACGACGCTGCAGCGTCGCTAGAACCCGCTAGGTTGCTAACCAAGCACATGATGGACGAGAAGCTACTGCCTCTGCTAGTAACCAATTTGTACCAATTGGCAGCAGCGGTGGACAGTGCGGACATCACACAAGCTGAAGAGGAGGCGACTGGAATCTATAATTCCCTGCAGATTCTAGAAAATATGGCAGATCTAGAGCCTCAAGTGTGCGTGCAAGTGGCGGGGACGTCGATCTTGCCTTTTCTATTGAACCAAGTCTCTCTTGGCAGGAAATTTAGTGAGAACAAGCTATATGCGAGTGAGATTTTATCGATTCTACTGCAATCTGGGGCAGAACCGAGGGAAAAGTTCGTGGCGTGGATGGGGAAGGACCGACCGAGTGAGGAGAAGATCAACGAGAAGAAAGGGAAGGTGGATCTCATGGACGATCTACTGCAGGCTCTTGCACCTTACAGAAAGAAAGATCCCAGCAGTGAAGAAGAAGAAGAACTCGTGGGAAACTTAGTGAACGCCTTGTGTAGTGTGTTACTCGTACCTGAAGCTCAGAAGCAGTTCCGTCGATTGGAAGGACTGGAGCTGTTGCTGCGCTTTATGAAGGATAGGAAGCGGTTCGTATTTAGCGGTGCACTGCGTGCTTTGGACCACGCTCTTATGGGCAATGCCCGTAATTGCGAGCGTTTGATTGAGATTGGAGGCTTGAGGAGCGTGTTTTCGGTCTTTATGGGACGACACGGCAAGTACAGGTCGAGTAGTAGTACGAAGGCGAGCAAGGCGATCGAGAAGGCCAAAGAAGAAGAGAACGCGGCCAGTTTAGTGGCCTCCATGTGCGCGTGGGTGCGTGAGCAGGCTCCAGCTGATGGCTATGACCGTCTACACGCTAAATTTGTGGAAAACGACATGGAAAAGGTCGATCGATTGGTGGATCTGTTTGCTAAATACCACGAGGGTGTGGAGCGCAGCAGCCAGGAGGAAGAGGAGGATGAGGAGGATGAGGAGAGTCGATACTTACGACGTCTGGATGCTGGTCTGTTTGTACTGGAGAGAATTGCGTTTGTGGTGGCGCATTTGTGTCGCTTCTCAAAGAAACTGCGTGCCTACGTGATGGTCAAATTCTATGAGCGCAGTATCGACAGCGAGAGTCTTGTGGCTGTTTTACGGGAGCAATTGGAGTTTTTACTTGGTGACGAAGAAGTCAAGAAGGAAGGCGAGCAAGACACTTCGAAAGAAGCAAAGGATGTCGTGAATGATGAAGCCAAGGAAACGCAGAAAGCACAACTTCGAGAGTTACTGGGCACGCTTGGGGCTGAGGAAGCACCGCTCAATAGCGAAAAGGATGGCGGGATAGATTCTAAAGCTGATGAAACGAAGGTGGAAAATGTCGATGAAAAGCCAACGTCGTCATAGAAAACGAATACATTTTTCGAGTTTGCCATAAATGAGGTAAAACAAAAACATATCTTTCAAATAGTGAGACATAATTTTGCAAAGCCCCGGTGTTGATTATCGATTACCGATGCAGCGATGTATAACGTTGGGACACAGAGCAGAAGCTATGTGGTCTGCGATACTGCAGCAGGAATCACAAGAGCTATGGGCGGTGACGACACGGTATTGTCATCACTAACCTTAAGCATCATGCGTTTTTCTTCCTCATTGTACAGCGCAGATAGAGGTGTGGCTACATCGTGTAGCGTTGATACTGATGCTTCAGAAGCAGAAGTTGGTTGTGGAATTAACACCGAGACGCATGGACCTTCCTCTGGTTTCGTTTGTGCTTCTTTAGCTTCTTCTTCTTCTCCATGTTTCGAGTCTGCCGGCATCTCCCCACTGGTAGCTTTAGCAGATACTGTAGCGCTCAAAGCAGGAGCTATACCATCAGTTGATTGTTTCCTCTCTCGGTGGTGCGTTGTATCGGTTGGAATATCGTCTTGATGACCTTCTCCGTACAGTATCGCTGCTAGCATCGGTGGAGGTCCCGTATTGGCTACCGGTGGTGGCTGGTACTGCTCTTCCCAAAGTGTTTGAATGGGTAGTAAAACTTCGAGACGAAAAACCTTCCAGCGCTCGAACGCTGAGTTTCCCATAAACAGTTGAGCCGAATGTGCAAAAGCGCTAGTAAGCGCTTGATCTAAAGAGATAGCAACGTCCAAAAAGGCAGGAGGCGGTGACGGCTTCTTGGCTTCACTTGGTGCAGCGTCGGGTACCGGTACTGATGCCCAGCCGTAAGATCGTAAGACAAAGTCGAGTACACCTCCTAGCAACAAGTGGACACGGAGAGGACCTGTAGATGATCGAAACGCTGGTAATTCCTTTCCGAACATGAACGGAGAATCCTCAAGAGCGACAATGAACAATCGTGCAATAGCGCAATGTAGGATTGACGCTTTGGGGAACCGCGTGATCAGTTCAAGGAGAGTATCGAGCGTCTTGGTACGAATAACCAGCGCATCTGCTACGGTGCACGACACATTGAGTACTGGCAGCATGAGATACACAAGCTGAACGTGAGTGGGTTTAAACCGCAACTGTAGAGATGTCTCCGATGAGAAGAACGATAACACTGTAGGCAAATGTGACAGAAAAACATGCCAAATCAAAGGCAAATCTTCATGAGGACTGCCTTCAGTACACGCAGCGGTGACGGAATCCTCGCCTTCTTTCGATTCAGCGCCGTGTGTAGCAGCCGTAGCTCGACAAAAAGCCGCTTTCGTCACACAACCACACTGGGTTTGCTGTAGTAGTGAGTTCAACACCTTCAAGGCGTAGGATTCATTCGCGAAAAGCGTTGGAAGTTCACGTAGATCGCGCAAAGCTGCTTCAATCAACTGCTCAGCATTTGACTTGGATTCGCTAAGCGACATCATCATTGCAAATCCCAGACTGCCTTCCCGTTTCTCATGGATGAGGTCTGTCAGCAAGTCACAAGTGAAGATCATTCGAGAGAATCGTATCGTCTCGATATCTTTTTCGACACGCTGGTGATGTTTTTCAGACACGCGATCATTAATCTGCTGAATAGGAGTCATGGGGGAGAGCTGTAGCAGTGATATACTAACGAGAGTCTCCACTTCTGGTTCAGAGTCGGTTCCAGCCAGTTCATTACACAATCGAACCATGACATCCCGCAAAGGCTCGTAAAATACAAGCAATAGTATGGACTCGAGAAAAGTTTTTTGCTGTTGAATATTTTTGTCAAAAAGCGCCATGATCGCTAGCGGAGAGTATTGATCCATAAAGGCCGTAATAAAGCGAGCGAAGGCCTCGAGCGTCATGCTGTCACGTGATTTGAACTCGGCGAGAGTATGGGCGATCAAAGCTCGAGGTTCGCCTTTCAGAGCGCTCATAGCTGACAGTAGTTGGTGAGAGAATCCTGAGCTGCATAGAACCCAATGAGCTCGAAATGCTGTCGCGTATTCCTCGTATGATGGCGGCTCTCCAGGCTGTCGTGCTGCCGCCGCTGTGGCCTTCGCTGTTGGTGTTGGTTCTTGTAACATTGAGCTGATCAAACACGTTACTGGGTTGATGATTAGCTCGAACCAAAGTTAAGAGCAAATGTACTCGACTTACGATTATCGGGAGCCATGAGGAACTCGAGCATTGGCAGATACTCGTCCGAGAGAATTGTGACTTCACTCAGCACCTCGACCAAGTCTTCCTGCTGAAGTGCATCGACCACACTGCGTTGCGCCAGTATTTCGGCTAAGCGCTCTTTCATTTTGCGATGAAAAGTGAGAATATATAACCCCGACAGTAGCCAATGCAGGAGCGACCAACCACCAGTCTAAAAGCAAAGCCAACCAGCACGATTCGTCATGAACCTTGGCGTTTGATAAGGCGTTGACCAGACCAATTCGTTAGCGTCGCAGCATTATTAATAGCAGCTAACAATACCAAGACTTCTTTGGCAGATTGATCACTCGCGAAACTCAATCACTTTATCTAGTTAAAAAAAATCTTACGTATCACTTTTTATTAAAAGTTTTACGAAAGCTGAAGTCTGCATTTTTTACCAATCAAAACCGTCATTTTTAGAAGAAGTCAAATCCAGTCTAAGCTGACCACCATGGAGAAAGCCTTCACTAACGCTAACTGGTCTGCGCACGCCAAGACGTACAGCTCCGTGTTCAGTACATTGACTGCTCGTTGGGCCGTGGATTCGCTGCAAATCGCGCATCATGAAATCCTCCATAAACTCCAGCAGCACGAGGCCAAGAGCTCCGCCACTCCGTTCCACTTCCTGGACATCGGATGTGGGCCTGGCATGCTGAGCTTCGAGTTCGCACGTCGGTACCTCACTGCCCCGACGGAAATCTGCATCACCGCTTCGGATTTATCCGAAGGAATGTTACAACAATTGGCTGACAAACTCAAGGAAGATCCCACCCTGAGTCCGTTCGCTCCCAAGTTCACCACGTTGCAATGCGATGGGATGGTGCTAGAGGAAATCGACGACGGATCGGTGGATGCTATTGGATCAAACTTTGGCTTGGGAATTTTCCCGAATCGCACCAAAGGATGGAAGACCGCCCATCGGGTCTTGAAGGAGGACGGACTGTTGATCGTCACGACCTGGAGCGATAAGAGCTCGCAAATGGTCTGGTTCGACAAGATAACGGACATGTTCAACGCCACAGAAGGCGAAGGAGAGCCTTTGGAGGCTCCGTCGTTGGTTGCAGGTACCGACAAGAAGAGGATCTTGAAGGAGCTGCAAGACGCTGGGTTTAAAGACGTCAAGACGTTCTCCACGACGCACACGATCGTGTTTGACGATCCAAAAATGATGATTCAAGCGAACATGAACAACCCGTTTACTACTAAGTTCTTGGAGAGACTGCCGAAGGAGCAAATGGAGCAGACTTTGACCGAGTTGATGGACAAGGATGCACAGGAGAACTTCTACCAAGAAGGAGTGACGACTGATAGTGCTGATCCGTTTGCGGATGGACAGCCACGGTTGATTCCGTTCATCGGGTTCACTGTTGTTGCGCGCAAGTGAGTATCTTACCATACGTGTCTTATAAGAAGCTAACGCACTACGGCACTTTCAGTTTTCTACTGAACGGGAAGTGTGCTTTGATAGCGACTTGCACCAATTGTACGACGCAATTCATCGATCACTATGTTGCCAAGTTCCTTGCTACACGTAAATCTTCTTTATACAAGTCGTATGGTACCGAGGAGCTCGACGGTTCAGTTTGTGCCGGTTTTTCGGTGTTGTTCCGTCGACGAGAAAAAAAACTCGTTATACATGTACATCCTGGTATTAATAGCGTAAGGACGAGCGTTGATAGTCGTCAGTAGTTGTAATGCTTTGACTAGGCGAAAACAGTCGTCTGGAACGTTGTACAACTAATACAAACGACGATTTCTCGATGAAGATGGAGACAGTCCGCTCTCATAACACTGAACATATATCTCCAGTATTGCTTCAAGCCTTCTGCCGGGTTGCTCACTGTTAAAACGCCTGACAACCATTTACAACCGATGCCCAGTTCACTATCACTTCTTGAGTATATCGCTCTGATCACTGTATTGGACTTCCTACTCATCACTCATCAAGCGTTTGCCACTGCCTCGACGGATTTCGTGGACGCGTATTACCAGATCTACAGAAACCAAACTGAGACCGGAGCCACCAATATCAATCTACAGTATGGTTTCGGCCAAGATATTCCAGATGAAGTTAATCAAAAACTTCAGCCGTTTCAGTTGAACTTTAGTGTACTTCCAGATCTTCTTCAGCGTGCGTTGATTTGGGACAGTGGGTATGCACTTGGTGACAATGGATCGCTAGCCAAAGTGAACACACGCTGCGACTCTAACAATTCCGGTGACACGATGGAAGATCTTGCTCTCAAGCAGCAAGAACTGGCAAATACCAGTTGTGGTATACGAGAGTGTTTGACCGATGCCTCCACACTTATTTATTCAAGCTTCTCCGCGGATTGCGGACCCGGTCAGCTCAACGATATCGTAAAATGTTCGTGTTCGTCGGTGAAGACAAAGGCGAGTGCTACACCTGTGTGGACGACTGGTGAATTAAGTGCCAACGCGGTACCTGAGGCGATAATTCGACGGCATACGTGGAGTAACATCACTGCTGGGCGTTCAGCGATTATATGTGCTATTCATGCGAGTACTGAGATTCTAGATGAGGCAAATCCAAATCTGTGCTCATCCAAAGCTTCGTCGTCGTTAACAATTCCATGTATCGAGTATCGCGCATCGGACGATCGATGGTGCCGTCCCAGGAGCTCTTCGTTAATGTCAAAGTGGTTGAATGAGTACGTGGCCGCTCTTGATGCATCAGATTCGTCGGAAATCGGAGCAAACAGCTCAAATTCCAGTCCAAATAGTGACGTCGGCACGCAGTACAAGAACGATGGCAACACGAATACCACCTCACTCCAGCACGCTATTTGGTCAGGGCACTGGCGCAGTACCATTCCTGTGCTTATTGTAGGAGCAGCAGCGCTGGTAGTAACGGGAATCGCGGTCTTCATATATCTACGCCGACGTTCAGAGAAACGAAAAGCAGATCTACAGAATTCAGGAGCAGGCCAGCTAAGTATGAGCAGCACCCAGAGCAGTCACGGATCTCGAAAGCCTTTTAACAATCCGCTCATCGACAGAGAAGATATCTTCGGCAATCCGCATACGATCCGCGACTGCATCGAGATATTAACGACATCTCCTCTCTCATTATCTCAGACTGGTACTGCGGAAAGTCATGCATCCGATAGTCCCAAACCCGATAATCGCAAGGACTCTGACGTACTGAATGCTTTGGCAAATGATCCGCACTTGAAGCACGCCCTGATCCCCTTTGATCGACTACAATTCCATCATCTAATTGCTCGAGGCGCTCATGAAGTGTGGCTCTGTGTACTACGAGAACGTTGCGTTGCGGTTAAAAGGTTACCCAACGAGGAACGAACTAATCTGGAGGAGATACGAGTGTTTATCAAGACCATACGACTCAGTGCTTTTCTTCAACATCCCAGTATTTTGAGCTTCATTGGTGTGGCCTGGAGCTCACTACAGAATCTATGCCTTGTGACGGAATATCTGGAGCTGGGGGATCTTCAGGAGTATCTTCGCCAATCGAATCCAAACCGGGATCAACAAGAAATTTATGAAGATTTCATGAGTTTCTCGTTGTCGTGGAAGACCGGGAAGATGCAGCTCCTTCTGGATATTACTCGAGGTCTCGCCTACTTGCACCGAAAGCGTATTATCCACGGCGATCTCAAAGCTAAAAACGTGCTGCTATCGGCCGATCTGGACGCCAAGCTTACGGGCTTTGGAGTTGTCGGTTATCGTAGTGAAAAGCAACTGGATCAGTCTCATACTTCTCGGCCCAATATTCCGTTTTGGACAGCCCCGGAAGTCTTAGCGGGTGGAGCACTGTCACGGAAAGCTGACATGTATTCGCTCGGTGTTGTAATAACTGAGTTAGATACCCATCGGTCGCCTTACTTGAACGCTCTAACAGCTCGTGGTCGTCGGATGCCACCACTGCAAGTGCTACAACACGTCATGTCGGGTCACTTGACGCCCAATCTTTCTCCAGCATGCCCAATTGAGATCGCGGAATTAGTAGAGTTGTGCCTACAGCGTGATCCGGATGCGCGTCCTAGAGCTAGTGACGTCGTACAAGCCATTCGTAGCATCCCTGGTTTCAACCTCGATGAGTTCAGCTTGTAGCTTCCAGTACGATTACAGTAGCCAGCAACAAGATAATTACGGCGTGACATTCTTAAAACTCTCGAAGATTCGAGGTCTTTTTTGTTGTTGATACCGGTAGATACTTGCAGGTGTCTTGCTAGCCACCGCGATACGTACCTATCATTTGGAAACTCGTCCGTGAGTGGACGTGTCCCCGTCTCGTCCGCTACTTCACGCACCATGCCTCGCAGCTCGTTAGTAGCAATACGTGCTCCATTATGGGTCTGGACTCTCTCAACAATCTTTGGTTACCACATTCCGAAATATACACGAGCCGAGGCCCGGTACGAGCGTGTAGAGGTACGACTCCACGTACGCGTTGCCGGAGAGGCTAGCGAGACACCCCGTAAGTCTTCGCCGCTGTCCTGAGCGGCATACCGTCGTGGACCGCTGTAATCGCTTCCGACCAAGTGCTGGCTGAGACTTTCTTCCGCTTTTTTAGCCGTATTGTTCATGGCGTGCGTTTGCTGAGGCTCGACACGTTCACTTCCAGTTCTAAGTGGCCCCTCGTGCTCGTTTTCAAGCGCCCGATTGGATTCCTCTCTTTGGACGTTCGACTGATCGTGCAGGTTTATTCCGAGATGAAGAAGCTCGGCCGAGTTATTCTTCCTACTAGTTTCCTTTTGTTGGATTGAAACTTGCGGGTGATGTGCTAACCACCGCGACACGTACTTGACATCGGGGAAATCGTCCGTCAGTGAGCGTGTGCCTGTCTCTTCGGCTACTTCACGCACCATGCGTCGTAGTTCGACAGTCTGGACACCGGGCCCTCAATGGGAACGGCGTATCCTCTCGACCAGGTTTTGGTGGCCTGCTGTCGAAATGTACACGAGTTGAGGCCCAGAACGAGATCCTACCGGTACGATCCCATGGACGCGTTGTTGGAGAGACTCACGGAAAACTTCGAACGCCTTTGCTGCCGTTCTAATCGACATTCCGTCGTGGACCGCTGCGCTCGCTTCCGACCAGCTACTAACTGAGATCTTCCTCTTCTTCACCGTATTTTTCGTGGTTGGTGTCACGAGGTGTACGTGGCGTCCCTAACAATTCCACGGTGCGATTATTTACTGTTACTTCATTGTACATTGCTTTTTCGCTGGGTGTCTCCTCCACGGTTGAAGCGGGTTGCGTCCTAGCTTCTTTATGTTGCGAATGCTGGATTAAAACTTGCGGGTGTCGAGATAACCATCGCGAAATGAACGTGTTATTTGGGAACTCGTCCGTCAATGGACGTGTACCTGTCTCCTCCGCTACTTCGCGCAGCATGCATCGTAACTCGTCGACGGGTATATGCGCTTCGTTGACAAGCCGTTGGCGGAGTCTCTCCACCAGGTTTTGGTTGCCAGCTTCCGAAATATACACAAGCTGAGGTCCAGAGCGAGCGTTAAGAGGCACAACTCCATGAACGCGTTGGCGAAGAGGTTCGCGCAAGACATTGTACGTCTCAGCTGCTGTTCGGAGCGGCATGCCACCGTGGACCGCTGCGATCGCTTCCAGCCAGGTCTTGGCCGATACCTTCTTGTTCTGTTTCGCCGTCTTCTGCATGAAGGGGACTTTTATTTTAATACATGTACGCGTTATCTTCTTACAAATGACAGACATTATTACTGAATAAAATTACGTAATTTAACAATAAACAAAATTTTGCAAATTGGTTAACGTTAAAGTTCAAATTTAAAAGTACACAAGATTATTTAAAAAACGGCATGCAGGTTTGAATTGTGGCTTTTGATTGGCTCAGAGACCATTCGGCTAAAAACGAAAATTTCGGTTTCTGCGATCGCTCCAGATTAAACGAGCTTGACTATACCCTGTCGATTCACAATTCTTCAGCCTTTAGATCAAACTAAGGCCCGTTAACGTAGCCCATGTAGGTCGAACGCAACGAGAGCCCTAAAATTTGATTTCGGTAGTCGACCGTACCTTAAGTGACAGGAACTGTTTATTTGAACACATGGACAATACCTGGGTCAATTTCATAGAAACCCAAATACCGCAAAAAAGCCTGGGCATTAGCATTCTACAGTGTTAACGACTGTGTTAGAATGCACTAAAATTGGTCAAAAACAAATAGGGAGCCAACAGAAAAGCTTCAAACATCGTACATCTTAAGGATACTTAATAGTTCTCTGGTCCACCTAAAATGGCCATTTGATGAATAAGGTACAGCAACAACATTTTTGTAAGTTTGTTGGCGTGAAATGCACGGATGAAAAGAGCGCGTCATTCTGCACAAGATCATATTGATACTGTTTACATACAGAGCACGCAAACGAATATAACAGTGTTTTTATGCCGGCGCGACCACGAGAAATGTGCTTGGCACAAAAGAGCGAATCCGGTATCGACTATCTCAGTGTCAACTGATAATGATACTGGTGATATACCGTTGCGGAGGTGAAGCTTGCGAACACGAGGGAGACTGTAGTTATTCCCTCCTTTGCATGCAATAACTGTACCCAGGGCCTTTTGCAGTGCTAAAAAACACTTATCTAAAGCAAGGTAGCTTACAAAGTCGAACGCAGTCTCGACAGCAGCGATGAGGCCAACCGTATTAAACGTAGGCGACTTCAGCGACTGTATCGAATGGAAGAAGCCGAGATCTAATACGTTCATATCGGGTGGACACGGCAGCTAGCTGATCATTTGGATATCCCATCCGTCCTCCTGACCGGCCATGACAAGGTCGACATTGTTTTCTTGGACGTGGGGTCCAGCATTGTCTTGTCGGGATTTCTTCCTGCAACACAAGTGCAACATCAAGCAACCTTTTAGTATCATTGTACTCGAAGAGCAACAGTCAGCAACATATCACCTCCAAAATGTACTTACCTGGTCACTTTTCTCGAATAGCGGGGAAAACCTTTTCCTGGAGCATCTTCGTGTACACTTTTGCGAGTCATTGATATGTTCTTGATCACCGGGGCACCTTTTGGTCGATGTTTGGAGCCTCTTTGAGCAATGGTTCGCTCAACGATCGGCCAAATACCAATCTTGCCATCAAAGTAGCACTTTTTGCTGAAATCGTACCAAGGTCTGGCCACTGCAGCCAAGAACATCACCTTCCCTATGTATCGTTTGTTGGGGGTACGAGCGGTACGGCAGACACTCGTCTTTGGCTAGGTAATACTTCGTGTTTGCTTTGTATAAGTTGAACCATTTTCGTCAAGATGCACTGTGTCGTACATGTGGTGAACTCGATACGATGTGAGCCCTATCAGACAATAGAATTTAGACCATTCAAATTATTATTTATTGGTATTTCAAAATAATACATTGTCAATAATCAATAACAGTACCTATTGGACGTTCGACACAAGCCAATGTCCAAGCCAAACGTCGGGTTTCGTGGTCTGAGGTGAGGGTCGGTCGAACGCGTGAAATCCTCCTCTGGGTTACGCTGCGCTTCCAATAACGCAGTAGTGTGGTCTTAGGGATGCCTGTAGCGGTGGCAAGCGAGCGCAGGTTTTGCCGCTGGCAGAGAGGTACATCTCGTACCCTCTCCACCATTTCGGCGTCGTCGAGCCGTCAAGGAGGAGGAGGTCGCCGCTGTTGAACTTGCAGCAGTGCTGCGCTGCTGTGTTGCAGTCGCCACACCTTGCTGAATGGAGTGACGATGTAGACCGAAACCCGATGCCACTGTGGCAATACTGTCTCGTGGCAGGCAACCACCGACTGCTCGTTGAGCAAGATACAGTGCAATGGCCACCTTTAGTTGCGGCGAGACGTCTTTTGGTGCAGCTTTCTAGGCATCCTTGACTGGGCTGGGGGTGGTTTGGTGTTGGCGGCGCAAAATGATTAATGAGACGAATTCAGACGCCAGTGGGTTTTCCGTGGGTGGTGATGATCAAAGCGCGTCAAGTTGTGCTTGTTGGACCAGCGATTTAGACGCCAAACAGGATATCAAAAAAGTTTATTTTTAACCAATCAAGTTTCTCTTTTATAAGCTGTGGTCCACAAAAAAACCTTACGGGCCATTGTACGGTGGACCAGAGAAGTAAGTGACAGCACTTGCCGAGGGGCGTTAGTTGCGCGGAGGACGCGTGACATGTGCTCGCTTTGTCCTCTTCATTTTGAAACTGACGGCTTATTAACAATTGATCTTAACATTTCAGATACGTACCGACGCAAAGCTTATGGCGAAAGGGCACGCTACGAATGGCCAGGTCCTGGGACTAGAAAAGTTCCATGGGGAGGACTACACCATGCGGCGAGATAAGGTGCTAACGCACATTGACATGCTAGACGAGATGTACCAGCGAAGGTTTTGGAAAAGGACCAACCAGAGGCTACGGTTGTCATGATGGAATTCTTGAGGGTACGCCTAAGAAACCCGTCATTTCGGTGGTGGGATAAATTTCTCAAGAAGAGGCAGCGCTGGCGCTACCAACCCGGGACTAGGGCTCGGTTCGAGCTGTTGAACCTATTCAACCAAGCGTTGCCTAACGTTTTTCTGAGTGGGTTGCCGGGTCAAGTGTCCAAGATGAATTCTTGTGGCATATGGAAGGAACTCGAGCAAAAGTACTGGTTCGGGGATGGGGGGAGGCGTAATCGAGCTACGTCACCAATGGGAGCGTCTCCCTGTAGCGAACTGGACCAATTTGGGGGGACCAAATCGCTCAGCTAAAGAAGATGCATAACGGCACCAACAGGAAAATGAGTGGTCTGGTCGGCAAGGGCATGGTGACCGAGACCTGCCTGGCTGTGCATATAGGAGCTGTCGTTACTACCAAGCGAGTTTTTTTTTTTTTTTTTGGGGGGGGGGGGGGGGGGGGTGGGGGGTTAAATTAGTATGACAGAATAGTGGCTTTCTATTGAAAACGTGGAGGTGAATCTTTGTCGCGTTAGCGGTGATCGCTCGAGAAAGGAAATGTCGATGCTGACTGGAAAGAGATGCCTGGTTACTGTCAGCGTGGCGAGAATGTTTATGGGGAAATAGAGGCACTATGGGCAATCTTCCGGAGTATCATCGACTGAGTGCAACTACTGCTTCGAGGTTGGCCACTAGAAGAAGGTTTGCCCGCTGCAGGCTGCCGATCGTAATCTGAAAAGGCCTGGAGGCAAGTTGCTCCGATCGAATATCCGGGCGGCTCCTGTCACCGAAACAAAGCGAGCGATGACGGTCAAGGAAAGGGGAAAGTCGACTACCAAGAAGGTGAAGGTGAACCAAGACGAAGAAATGACCCCAGCTGAATCTGCCAAAGTCGACCTCAACTTGGATAGGGAAATTGATGATGCAGACGAACTTGAGTGAAGGGGGGGGTCCCAGCGAGTGAAGGCAGCGAAAATGACTCAATGGAGATTTGAGGATGAGGTAAGGAGAAGATATCCTGAGTATCTTTCTAAGTTGATGGTGCTGAAAGTGACGGGTAATCTATGGGTGATTGATACAGAAGGCTGTTCATTCTACAAGTAGGACGGACCGTATCGTCAGATATGGAAATGGTGGCACCTCGTCGACCAAGTAACAAGGACCAGTGAGATTTACTATTCTCAAAACCAGAGGGTACTATAGTGATATCTCAATACAAAATGTTGCCTTTGGTACAAGGTGCGGTAGTAGCTTACTCAGTGCATATTATCTTGCCACACAAGGGTATAACCACATACATAAAAAATGTGGAGAGTACTTGTACTTCCTTGATAGTATCAGCCGACTTATATGTTTGCTGCAGTAGCAACAGATGAGGCGTACTATTACCGAGGCAACTGGATAAAAAAAGAATACTATCTGTTGATATTACATCTCGACTAAAGATCCAAAATATGTTAAAGGAACGGCACCTGCGACTAGGTTGTGTTGGTATAGCCAGAGTGATGAACATTGTTGCCGGCAGAGTTATCAGAGACGCACTCCAGTTGCCCAGAAAGAAAATGGAACGCGTATCATCTTATGTCGTCCATGCGTGCTAGGTACATGGTAGGAGAAAAGGCAACTGAGCCGTTGCACACGATGCGTATGGACTCATTGGGAAAGATAAGACCACGGGGTCTCTATAATACTACTGGGTACAATTATGCTCTAGCAATAGTGGACAGTGTCACTGATGCGACCAGTGTGTGCAAACTTAAAGAAAAGCCAATATGGACTTAAACAAGCACCGCGTAAATGGTATGCACTCCTTAAGAAGTTCTTGCCAAGCAAAGAGTTTTGTCGGTGCAAAAAAAAGAGTACTTTTTGTATTTGGGAGGTAAATGGAGTGACGTATATAGTAGTTGTTTGTGTCTGCGTGGATGATATTACTATCGCATCTAGTAGTGTGACATTGATGCAAATGGTGAAGGGTCAATTGGCTTCGAGATTTATTATGAAGGATCTAGAAGATATCCATTATCTTCCGAAAATGGAGATCAAGAGGGACCGGGCAAATAGTATTCTGAGTATGTCCCAGCGCCAGTACATTATGGGCTTCCTACAAAAGGCCGATATGACTGATTGTAACTCAAAACCCACACCCCAGGCTGAGTGTATAGTACTTGAGACAGAGAAAAAAAGTTAATTCCAGAGGAAACGGCAGCACAGCCATTCGATTACAGAGGTTAGTGGGGTCACTGATGCACCTTGTGCGCGGTACACGCCCAGATATAGCTAATGTTGTCAGAGAATTGAGTAAATTTCTTTCATACTAAAACAAGAGCCAATACAACGCAGCCTAGAAAGAACTGACGTATCTGAAAGGAACGTCAACGTACGGACTCGTATTTGACGGTTAAAGTATGAAAGTGATATATGAGTTGCACACAGACGGGAGCTTCGCGAATGCTAACGAAAGCCGAAAGTCAGTGACTGGGTAAGTGAATATTATGGCAGATGTGTGCAGTTCTTGGGAAAGTTCACGACAAAGTACTGTGGGCCTCCATACAGCGTAGGCTGGATTAATAGCTGCGAGTGAAGGTATTAACGAAAGCGAATGGCTGTAGGAGCTATAAGAGGAATTGGGATTTAAGCAGACACAGCCGATAGGGTATTGATGTGATAAAAAGGGGGCAATTAGTATCGTTAATGACCCAGCGAATTATACATCGACAAAACACATTGGTATCAGAGGGCTGTATGCTCGAGAGATTCGTGATATGTGGAAAAAAATAGTATCATACAACAACGCAAATGATATGATTGAGGATGCCCTCACTTAGGCACTGCCTCAAGCTCAATTTGAGAAACCCAGAAGTCACATGGGTGTAAAGGATCTAAGCCTTCCCCTTCCCACAATAGGTGTCGGGTCTGTGGACTTTCGTTGCTATGTATCAAAAGGTACTTTGATGTTGAAGAAACACCATGTGGCATTTCAAACAAATGCCGCATTTCCTAAACCGTCTGACTCAATTTGAAGTGGTATCCAAAGCCACCCGTCTTACGTTTAAGTGCAAAGATTCTCTTCAAGTTCAAGCGAAAGAGTGATGCTGAAGTTGAAGTGCAGCAAGGATAAGACTTATGTGGTTAAAGCGAAAAAAATGAGATCTACGTTGTGATATTGGTTAACTGTCAGGCGTTCTCAAGTCAATTGTTATGGACTATACTACGACAGAACACGATAACGTGCAGAAACCAAGTAAGACTCACCGTTGATCGCATCTAGCAATGGGGGTGGAGGGGGGGGGGGGGCAAGCCCCAGTCATGCATTTTGGAACTGTACCGAAGCTCTCACCAGTCGCTGGATGGCGGTATCGCAGACCGAAGTCTGGGCGTTTTGCTTGGTTTGTTGTAGCCCTCCCTCCTCCCCACCTCGGAAGGATTTAATAGCGGCCAGAGCGCATAGTCGAACACTTATTGGTGATCGCAAGTTTGAGAATGAATGAGCTGATTGGCATTGGTGCCAGCAAAGGCGACAAAGGTACAGGTGCAATACAGGCAGAAATCATATGGAAATCGGAAAAGGAAATTGGTTGGATCACAGAAATTGGGAATTACGAAATAGGAATGGGTAAATGTGGCGTCACAAATTTCAATTCTCGTAAAATTTGGGAGCCACCAATTTTGGTACGAGACAGTGCGAAAAGTTGAGAAACGGAAAGACTCATGCTACTTGTGAAAGATCGCAGCTTGAAGGGTTGGATAAGACATGTCAGATGCGATCAAAGTCAGGATAGGAAAGAATTTGTTCAATTTCAAGAACCTCAAAAATCGACAGATAACTCACAAATACGAAAGGTCGTATGGTATTCTGCTGGATAAGCCGTAGCTGGATTCACTGGTCATATGCGACCACATAAAAGATAAGGAGATGTGCTTGATCTTTTAGTGGGAGTGCTAGAGCGCACTATAATTGGTCAAATATGGAGCCAATATAAATGTTTCAAACATCTTACTTCTTAAAAACACTTAACAAGTGACAGCACTTGCAGAGGGATTTTAATGGCGAGGAGGACGCGCGGCGTGTGCCCGCTTTGTCCTCCTCACTTTGGAACTGACGGCCTATTATATTAACGAACTGTCAAGAGACCATCGCCGTCACCGCGCTTGTAGTGAGGCTACAGGGCAATGCAGCACGTCTGCCACCCGTCGTAGCATACCTTGTCTTTTCCTTTACTAACGTGGCGCAGCACGTCATCTTCTGCTGTCTATAGCCACATCCATCGCGCCGACAACTCCGAGGCACCGGTGTCTGCGTGGAGAGGTCCTTTGAGGAATGAGCACAAAAAGGGATCCACTGCTTTTTATGTAATTGCTATGCTAATTTTTTTGGTCGCTGATGTTTACTTTTTTAGTGCTCATTCGACATATTCGCCCCACCCCCATATTACATGTACAAGCCAAAACTGCTAATTACAATCAAATCTAAGATGTACCAATGGGTTTATATGTAATACAAGCGACCTCGCTGCGCCGCTTTGCGGCGCAGCCAACTCGCACCTTCAAAATTTGATACAGAACCTATTTGCTCACGTGAATGTAGTGGAAGAAAAAGGAAGTGCAACATACTGGTTTACGTTCGTACATTGTTTTTAGGAAAATGAATTAAAAAAAACATGACCTGACAACTCTACGTGTAAATACGTAGTACTTCTCGCTGTGGTCTATTCTATCGCGTTCGATTCTATAGAATGCTTGAATTGTGGCGCATCTTTGGAATTTTATGCCCAAGTAGAGCATAACATGACTCTCGATACAGCCACACATTCTTGCGGGTGTACTGATGATAAACTCGAAAGGGGTGCCTTTGGATAATGTGTTGTTCCGTCTTACTTCTTTGAAAATAGTAGCAAGTGTACGGACGTGCATGTAACGCTTACCGTAGTATTGCACAAAACCACGATAGTCATAACCTATATCGTTCACCCAACGGGAAGTGTATGTTTTCCAGTTTATTCGCTGTGCCCCTAATTTAGAGCTTTCTGGAACTTTCTACTTACCGAATTTAATATTTGTCAGAATGTCTCAACACACTATACTGCTATAAGTGATTATTTATATCCAATCAGAAGTATGGATTTGGGGGGCATGACGGACAGACAGACAGACAGACAGACAGACAGACAGACAGACAGACAGACAGACAGACAGACAGACAGACAGACAGACAGACAGACAGACAGACAGACAGACAGACAGACAGATAGACAGACATTTTATTGTTTAAAATACATAATAGGTACAGTATGTATCCATTGATATCGTCGCATGTTAGCAGGCAAACGTTTAGCGAACCATGGACACTCCGATGTCTCTCGTCGATGCTGCCGACGACGGAGACATCGGAACTGTCAAGAACCTAATCGACAGCGGCTACGACGTCGACAGCGACAGCGTCAACGTCCACGACTTACTACCCGCATGCCGAAATGGCCACGCTCTAATCGCCCCAGCTCTTTATTCAAAACGATGCAGATATCGACATATCTAACCAAGAAGGAGATACACGCCGCTTCTGAATGCTACATGAAGCGGGCATAAGGAAGTATTGGAGCTTCGCTAGAGCTCGGACCTGATAGCCATACCGCAAATTCATCCGACGACACTGCTCTAACATGGGCTGCTGCAAATGAACCATAAAGCTTTTACTTAAAAAAGGATCTGTGGTTGATGCAGCCATGAGTGACGGAACTACACCTCTCATGCAAGCCGCTGCCAATGGTCATGACGAGGTGGTGCTTTGTTAGATGCAACAGCTGACATCAAAAAGCTATCCATCACAAAATCAAACGCATTCCCATATGTATAGCTATCGGATAGTGCCTACATATCAAACTTGACCGGAGCTCGCTGTAGTCACCGCCTTGCCTATCATGGCCGTCATTGCCAGTGGCGTGCCCAACACAGCTGCCAAATACTGTGCGCCATCACTTGTGAACTTTCTGACCTTGTACTGCGTCGCGTGCTCCGCCGTATCGCCATATATTTTCGTACTGCTACGGCGGTGCATACAACACTACCAATGTACATCTGTGACTATAAAATTGTCTGAGGCAACTCCGTATACACCGTATACAATACAGCAAGCACCAATCGCTGTATACTTGTAATGTTGTGGACCACATCACCTGTTAAGTAAAAGCTGTAGCAAGACGAAAGTGCAAATTATTCTAGCTTGCAAACAGTAAATGACCTTATCTTGAAATTAGATTGTCTGCCAAATTGAATACTAACTTAGGGAAAGAGCCATATCCATGCTTTCTGTGGCCCTCTTTCACCCTCACTCTACCATTCACAACAAGAAGAGAAAGGTGGCCGACATCGCGGACGTAGTGACGCTACTAAGAGGGCAGATCATGGATGCCATTATCGCTTCGATGACTAGAACACACCATGCAGCGATGGTGGCGTTAATTAGCGCACAGTGATGAGCGAATGAAGTTGCAGCAGCGTTTTGACTTGATGGTGATTCTTCACGAGCGAGTCATGGTGCAACACCAAGGAATGGAGAGCCGACTGGCACGAGCCCCAAATACCGACAAAGTGCATGGAATGGCTGTCACCATTAACCCACCGCCGAGGATTCGAAGGACAACACGAGGTTGGGATTCTCGCTGGACAAGCAGACTACGTGGCGCGCAAGACGGCCAACCTCCCTCCGGAACGGTTTCTTCTTCGCTTCACTGAAGCAGGCAATCCAATTATTTAAAAAAACAAATTTCGTGCTGCTGCTAACGAGAGGCTGCGCCAAAAACAGAGATGATTGAGGGAGCCGTACGGATCCATTGCATGGTTTTGGATGTTCAAATTGAAATGGCTAACTTGTTCTCGTTCTGCTTAAACAGGAAGCGCAAAGTGATTGGATCATATTTAGATCCTGCCGCTCATGATGGCACGACGAACAAGATATATTTCCAATCGAAGAGGTTACGGAGATCTTGTGTCTTTTCTTAGATGATGCTAAGTTTGGTGAAGGGGTATAACAGAATGCACTAAGATATACATATGTATGTATCCGAAGAGAGAGAGAGCGTCGGCCGATAGGGCACAGCCAAATGCAAGGTTAGCCCTAGTGCGAAGCGAGACAGATCGACAGCTCTATGTAACGAGCCCTACCCATTTCTCAACAACAGTCAATTCGGGCGTAGACAAATATACTCGTGACAAACTAACTTCAATCGTTATCAAACAAACATCACAACATTGTATCATTGCCATAGTGCCGTCTCAAACCAAGAACACCTTACCAGGGACATTGGCTTAGATTTAGCTCTTTCGAGCCACATTCATGCTGACTAATATTGGCACTGGAACCCAGAATAATGGGTGCGACATATCAACAAGGAATGCAGCCATCGGCCAGTGTTGTTGTATTGTGTGGATGCCGATATTTCCTTTTTTCAGTGTTCTTGTAAACTGAAGACGCTTGTCAAATTCTTCTGGAATACTTGCATCACATTGTCCGTCTTCGTGCCAAATCGTAAAGCAGGACTTCTTGCCCATCCCGACTTTGTGGCGATAATTCTGGCACAAATAGACACTATTACAAGGGCAACGGGTAGTCGCTTTGTCAATGATAGTAGAGTGAACAGGAGCATTCGTACTCTCCCGCCTTCCCGGCTGAGCGTGCTCTACAGAGCCATTTGGTGTTTTTGCCACGTTTTCGGTTGTTCCTGCCATACAGGAGCCTTACAGGCCCGATGCATTTGCTTTCTTTGGGGGTCCCCAGGATCTCTTGTAAAGTCATCAGTCTCTTCGGGAATATACTCTAGTGCAATAACGTGACGCATAGGCGCGGCGAATGCATATTCAGGTGGTTACCTCTGCACAGTAATTATTAGAATAATAATGGTTGTGTTCAAACCGCGTGATACCTACTGTTGTGGTACTTGACAAATCCTCTGGGCGGACCGAAAGCAACTCGGCATGCAGCTCTAAAAGGGAAGTGTAGTCGGACTTGGGTTTCTTGCCATTCCTTGTGCGTACTAAGTCCACAAGACCAAGAAATAGGCTGCACACAAAACAACGCGAATAGACTATAATCAGAGAGCAATCCATTTATACTTGGATCCATACCATTTGTAGTATTTCTTGAGTGTGAAGCTTAGTTGGACAAAGCATTGCTGCAGTCGAATCTGATCGTGAACATCCACCCCACCCATATTCGCGAGGTAGTCCTTGACTAATTTTGGGCATGGTAAATTTTCTGGGAGACCGGAACTGGTTGATCGTACTACAACGCAAAATACGTTAAAACGCGAAGGTCATGCATCAAAGCGCGCCCCATACATGCAGTTTGCTGATGCGTACTAGCCCCAGTAACAAGGAAATGGACAGGCTTTGAGTCCATCCATACACATGCAGTCATCTCTGGCACTGCTTTATTGCGAGCGATAACCCTCCCCCCCTCCCCGCAGCCCCGTCACCAGGCCCTCCTAAAATGGCTTTAAAAACAGCTATTTTGTTATGTCTCTGCAATAAGTTATTCCGTTGACCATTAGACAATGATAAAGTATACTATTCCGTAGTATTGCAATCTATTTTACACATACCAAAATAAAATTATAAATGATAACGATCCCAAACACAACATGGTAACCCAGTTAAGTTAGCCTTGACTTACGCGCTTATGACGTTTGATACAGTTGCGGCTCCCCAGAATCGACAACTGACCCTTAAGAATAACAGGATCTCCAGACAAATTGGGAGCAAGTTTTCGATGAAGTAACAGCACGTGCCGCGCCTTACTGAACATGCGCTCCACCGCATTAGACGTAGGCGGTATGATGCGAACAGCCCCGTAAGCCTGAGCAGCAACCAAGGGAGGAAACAGGACCAAAGTGTAAGGGGGGGGCGAAACTAATTAAGAAAAACAAAGGGGCCACAAGCCTAACATTTCGGAAAGAATGCTCCGTTTATAGGATTTTCGTAAAAAAGGCTAATAAAACAATTAAAATTTGGAAATCGACAAAACTTTAGGGGGGGGGGGCTTCCAAAAAACAAAACAAAAACAAAATGGCCCTCCCGCCGCCCTGGCAGCGAGCCGTTGTTTCTTTCACGCGATCCGCAAAAACACTGCGGTCATCATCTTCGTCGGCGTGGTGAGCTGCGGGTGAGCCAAAATTTTGACCAGGATGTGCAGCTCAGGCGATAGCTTTGTCTCTTCCCAAGCAAAACTTGGACGCGCGCCTTTTGGAAGCGGCGCACTTTACAATGGAGGCCTCCGCGCCCAGATACTCCTTCGCCAACGGATTCCGCTCGATCAAGCGTCGAATATGTCACGCACGCCAAAAAGCGTGACATTATCGTTTCTCTGGAGTTTCTTGGAGCCTACTTGAAGTCACGCAGGTCTTCCTGAAGCGCGCGCAGCTTATTCTCCTCATGATGTGTTGGCATCAACTCCGCCAGCCCGTCGTCCGAAGTGTCAATGAGTCCTTGACTGCAAAAAGTGTTTTGTCTTCTTATTTGTCGAGTCCCAACGTGTGGCTTGTCGCAGCACAGGCACCAAAGACGTGCATTTTCTAATTAAAGAAAAAAGTAAAAAAAATACACAAGTTAAATATTAAAATGTCAGCCAATTAAAAAATGTAAGACTTGCCGAAGTTTTGCCGATTGGCTGAGATTGCGAAACGTTCG
Source organism: Phytophthora tentaculata (assembly GCA_033557915.1). NCBI lineage: Eukaryota > Oomycota > Peronosporomycetes > Peronosporales > Peronosporaceae > Phytophthora > Phytophthora tentaculata. Next base: position 2,617,066 of record JAUCEA010000009.1, read on the forward strand.
CATCGGCTCCTGAATCTTGCTCAACAAGGCGTCATAGTCAGCCATGAATTTCTGGACGGGAGGTCGAGACGGTATGAGGCACGTCCAATGAGAGGGAGTGAGAGCAAGTCAGACAGCTGGTGTTGATGCCGCATTTATCGCCACCGAGGTAGATCATCCACTAATGTTGCGATTAAAAAAAGGGAGGATGCCTTCGAGAAACTTAAAGTGGCTTGCTGCAAAGTGATCGGTCACGTCGTCAAACAGATAATCAAAGGCGAGTAGCACACATTGTCACTGCGACCATCGCGCTCGAATACGGGGGGGGGGGGGGGGGGGGGGCTCGCACCACGGAAATGATAGGTTGCAGTAGTCCACGCCAGCCAGCAGAAGATCGTCTGCGACTTTCGGTCGGTGAAGCTGGCAAGAGTGGCGGTGTTGGTACCTCTGGCAATCATAGTAGCCACGAAGTCCCCGTGGCGCTTACGGACATGGTCGCAGAGGTTACTGTCGCCAGTCTTGGATACTTTCTTGCGCACAACATTGCGCCGGCGCGAAAGAGCACCGTCGACTCATCCTGAGCGTGCTTGTAGAATTAGCTGTACATTTGCCGTTGCTGAAGGGGCGGTAGTTGCCATCTTGATTTGAAAATGAGGGCGCGTTTGGCGGATGAGCAACGTTTTGAGGGAGGAGGAACCACTGGTTGGAAGTAGCCCACAGTGCACCACCTTCTGTAATAAAATAATTACGGTACACAACCATTTACATAGCACTATTACCTATAAATATATTCTGACAACCCCAGCTGAAAGTTATTCCACTTTTTCGGTTTAGCAAAAAAATAAATCATTTTGTATTAATATTTCAGTTAATTTTTAATAAACTATTTTTATTTGGAGATCTACACGTCACTAAGTCCGACAAGAGCCATCGCGCAGGGGCTACGGACAGCAACGTTTACCTACGTAGGGTCATCCCTCTTGACGTAACCTATACTCGACCCATATATGACTTGCAAAACACATTGTCGTCAAAACTCTCGGTAATGGAGTGGGAATCTGGCGTATAGGACGTGTTTCACGCCGTTCAATAAAGTGAGTCGAACCTCTTTTCAAAGCGACTTATTTTTCCGACCAAATCCTGCTAATATTATGTTATAAATTAGCCATCTCCAGAGGTGGATTTCTTTTCAAATGTATAAAATACGCTGCTTAAATGCGCAGCTTATATCGAATACAGACCTCTGATTAGCAGTTATGAGCCGTTGAGATCCGGTTTTGCTTATAGGGGTCATTGGATGTTTTCTGACCCGGAGTACCCCGGCTCATTCTTGGGGGGGGGCTTTTTGCTCATTTCTATAGCCAAATAACCCGTTTTTCGCAAGGTTCGACTACCCCTACTTGGTCTTCCAAACGAGGGCGTATGCTCTGTAAATTGATGGCGGACAAGGCAAGTAGAGCACAAAATAAAGAAGTTAATTAATTTAACAAAATAAAACGCGAAAAGTCAATGCTTAATTCTAGGAGACCTGCTTTCTTCCCATTAAAAAGTGAAAAATAATCAGTTCTGTACGTAGGCTAATTTGTCATCACCGGTACTGTGCTGTCTTGTGTGTCGCGCGCGCAAAAGGTCTCTTAGCGTACCATTTGCGAGGATCGGCGAAACCTTATCGAGAAAATAAATTATTAACAAGAAAAAAAGTTAATTACGTGCTGAACATTGTGATAAGTAGTAGATACAACCTAAATTGCGCCGAATCTTCTGCACGCTTCTCCACTGAAAAAAGAGAATGTGGTCTTGTGGCGGAGTATGAGCTCCGCGGCTGCTGCGGGGTCAGACTGAAATTTTGAAATGTATTCAGCTGTGAGCGACTCAGTTAGTGTAAGCCTGGTAAGTGTTGTCGTTCTAAACAGTGCAACGTAAATCGTCTGCGTAGGCACAAACCTCCAGATCGCGTTAGACGAGACATGGTAACAGCATACTTGCACGTTTTGCCCTGTGGCTTTTCTGTTGTATAGGCACAAGCGGGTACAATTGAGGGTTGGCTCACTGTTATTGTCGCTTGAGATATATTCGGGAAATTGGATAGTTTGATTTGCCCAGATAGTACAGGTAGTCCAACCACACCCGGCGGAAATCCTCGGATTAGAACTCTGTTGCAGCCGCTGAGCCGAACTAAGACAAGTTTTGAAAGCTGAATACGCCGATAGAATGTTCCTTCAGGTGGTTCGATAGGTATCGCGCTTTCATCGGATAAAGGGGGCGAAAACCGGGTGCAAGTGTGCCATAGTGACCACCCCAAATTGCGAAAGCAGTTGATGCTCTCTTGTAATCATGACGGTCATTCCAACGGAGATGTACAATCGCATTGAAATGCCATCTGTCAGACCGTCGTTTGTAGTAATAATACGATCAAAAATGTGCTGAGACCGCGATGAAACGCGAGCTTGGATTTCGTACAGACACTGAGAAATATTCAAGCTTGTTTTGGTTGCCATGATCCAATTGATGGTGCAACGAAATAGCCTGTTGGACGAAACCTCAATAGGGCGACAGAATTTGGAGGAAAGTTGCGGTTGATCGGCGGGGGGGCGGGGGGGGGACACCCTAGAGTTGAGGAGGTCTAGATGATGAGATGTTGTACGTTCCCAGCGCAATGCTGCAAGTATTTCAGCATACACTGGGTCGCACCTTTTCGGTAAGGAAAAAGACAAAGTTAAAGTTGACGGCGTGGTCTGCATTCTGGTACCCAGTCGAGGTTTCGCGTGGGCGAGCAGAACCTGTAGTAAAAAATTAAAGCAATAAAATTAATTATAATATAATGGTTAGTTTGAAGTGAGAAACATGTCACGATAGTTTACTAACGTGGAGGGAGATGTCACCAGTCACCACAAAAAAGCACGTCGTTTTTACCTCCCATTAACCCTTTCCCGAACATGTGGGGTAAAATATACTATACAAAGTTAATATACGTAATTGTAAAAGGGAGCATGAGGTTCCCTTTTATCAACTACGTAAGTGTTGCAAATCTTCTCTGGGGATGTGTATTCGCACCTACTTGAATTTTTTGTTCATTTTGTGATAATTCTGCCGTGACTATTTTCGGGATTATCCCTTTTTAGGTCGCACTTTATCGAGAGAGGAGGATAAGGAAACATGGTGCTACCTTTTACCGCGAAAGGGTTAGTCGCCCTGGTAGTGAAGCCATGTCTCTAGCAGCGATATCAGTACTACGGAGAAGAGCTTAGTCAGTCATCGATACTTCGTCAATAACAACAAGAACTACCTTGCGAAACGCGTGCTTCATGCGCGCAGTAGGAGCCGCGCATTGACCATAACCAATGGCTATCAAGTTTCGACTAGTATGTAGCGTTATAACATTATACTTCCTCTGTCCGGAAATATAGGGCCACATCAAATACAAAATTCAAACTTAAGACCAAAAAATTAAATTAGCGCTAGCTGATTGGTGATCAGAAACCTTGTAACCGTCTTTTTGCCGTAGGCATCCATTTATTATCAATCAGCAGCAGCTCAAAGGCGAAAACTAAGTGCATGGATTCGCCACTTCCTCCATAGGTACGATTATTTTTTTTACGTAAGTATGATTTTTCGTCTCGTTCACACGCACCTAATCGGACAAATACATTTTTCAAGTAAATTAGGTGGCCTTATATTTCCGGACGTACTTAAGTGCGACCTGACGCTATATTTCCGGACAGAGGAAGTATTTGCTGCAGCAACTCCAGTAAATACAGTCGTCTCCACGGTTCCGCTCCGACGCCAATTTTCAGCGAAAGATAGTAGAGCATGTATAACTGTTGACTTTCCAGTCCCAGCTTCACCTCCTAGATACCCAATTAATTGATCTCTGAGATAATAATGTTATCCATATTTATCGTGTAGTGGTGAAGCATATTCGCTCTCAAAATCCTGGATGTACGACCATAGGTGGTGCATAGCGGTCATTTGAAAGACGACGCGCTGCCGAAAATTTTACTTGAAAGCACGAGAAGTTTGAGCAATCGTCGGAAAATCAAGCAACAGCGATAAAAAGTTTCGATCCAGTAGTCTCATTTGGCTGCTAAAGAACGGGGTCAAAACACTCCGAGGGCGTCTCAATTCAGGTTCGTGATTCTGGAAAGATTGTCAAAAAGTCGGTAATTCCATTGAATTCACTGGCACCGTCTGTAGAATCAACTGTAGCGACGCGAAGAAGATATTCATCAATATTGAGATCATCTAGTGCACTTGCAATAAGCAGGATTTCTCGTAGCAAATATTGGCGACTGACGTCATCAATAGTATCAGTGAGACTGTGTGCTCCAGCCACCTCTACATGTGCAGAGGCGAGCGTCGAGTCAATAGAATAGCCGAATTTAGCAGCATAGCAACCACATCACTATAACCTGATTCATCGTCAGAAGCACACGTATCATAGTCCCGGTCGGGCCGTCGATAGGGCAAACTATCGGCCAAATTTGGCTTCCGATTGCGGATGAGTTCGTTTCGGGAGAATCCTCGTAATTAGAGTAATGGTGTTGACCGCGGTGAAAATCTTGGTCGCAATAAATTCACGGAAGGCTTGACGCGGGTCACACCTAGCGCCAAGATGAGAACTACTCCGATGAGGTTTAAACAGGAAAAGAATAGCTCGGTAGTAAATGTCCACAGCAGAACTTTCCAGCTGGCTTGTAATGTCTGGAATAGATTTTTCCGCAATGACCTACACCTTTTTGTTGTCCCTCTGGGCGAACCTAACTTCTGTTACTGGGTCACCAAGAGCCCAATATGCCCCGAGAAAATTACTATCGCAGATATCTGTAAACCAAATGCTGGTTGCCTCGCCCAGTACTGGCGAAGAAAAGCTGTCCGATCCTTCCAATTCGTTGTTTTCCCGGACAAAAAAGATTCGCGAAAACAGCAACATCCTCCATGACAATTCCGGCACTACGTCAGCTAGATGGTTTCACGAAAACAACGTCGCGAGGAAAACTTAAAGGCGATTGCATCCGAAAAAGAAGGGCTGCCATCGTAGCAGGAATATTTTGAGTATTCGTGATGGCTTACAGCATAGACTATAGCCCCGCGCACTGGGTGGAGTATCATGCGACATAGAGTCAGCACTTTTAAAGCCGCGCGCAAACGCAGCTATTGATAACGCAAGTTGATTTTCAACTTTTTTTGCTGCATTTTCATGCATTGATTGCAGACATACACTGCTACACTGCGTTTGTCGGAGCTAAACACGAGACGGAGTTCGTGGTTGCACTTAAAAGCTGACGATACCACAGAGTTGTACGCATTCAAGTACTCACTACCGATTCCCCGTCGTAAAACAATGTCACCCTTGCTATTTACGCAGGTAGGTCCCAGCGTCGCAATGTCCGGGTTAAAGAATCGGCACACTGAGCCCTTTGGCGTTCTCGTTTTCGTCGGTGTTATAAAATAGCGACGTGATAATATAACCCCTGCGACTTGAAGTACAAAATACGAGTTCGTACCTTGAAACAAGAGTGCGAGAGGGTCCACAAATACACTTGAACATCGCGATCTACTAACGACTTCATTTGGTACTGCTAGAGCACCCGGCGGGATGTGCTCGGTATTTTGAGCGTGTAATGGACACATTTATCGGTGAAATTCTAGGATGGGGTTTTCGATGAGCAGTTTCAAAAACGCGGCGGTGGCGTTTTTTGGTGTCGTACGAGCTTTTGGTGCTGCTGCCGAGACTCAGCAAGCAGGAGATCTTCATGCGGACTTCACGGTTTGGCTGCACAGGGTTCCGTAGAGACGTTGGTTGCCGTGCACAACAAATTTCGCGACAACAACTTCTTTCGAACTCGACTGATTGAATTAATTGATACCATTGTCATGACATATATACCTTCTTTGCACCCTTCTATTGTATGCCCGAACGATGGTGGAGAAATAGAGCCGGTCGGAATAAGCCTAGAAGCATTCCGTCCCACCGTGTCTGGTCAGCGATCGCTCTGCGTGGGGTGTAGCCGTCAGATTCGGGGTAAGGATATTATAAATGGTGCAGTCGGCAACGGGGCATCTGAGTGCGGTATTACACTCACAGACGGATATATTGACTATTTGAAGATATTGCTGCCAGAAACGATGACCGGCGAGCCGTTTCCGCTCAGCCCTGCTAAGTCGAAAATTAGCATCGCCAAGCACGAATTCACTTACTGGTCCTGATTTAACATCTACTGTAAACGAGCCACTGGAATCAAGAGAAACAGTACGAAACAAGAGCAGCGTGCCAAATCGTTGCAGATACCCGAATAGCTTATGATGCCCACGCATTCTACAAAGATCGTATCCAAAAGATGCACTATCGCCGCTGTTGAACCCCTTCCGTAGATCCATAATCTCCTTACTGGTGTCCGAAGAAGGCATCGGCGGAACTCCCCGCTCCTGAGATGCTGTACGATGGTTGTGATATTAAATGGCGTGTAAAATGCTCAGGGGGGAATTTTCCAGCATCTAATGCAGAAGTGGAGACTTTAAGTATAATATACAGAGCTCATCTGACATTCCACTGCTTAATAATATCAAACGCTACGAGAATAGATGCATAATGCCGTTCGAACAAATGCCAGGAAGATGAAGGCACCGCGGAATCCACTTTCGCAAGAATAGTCTTCATGGACGATTTTCATCGCCCCCCCCCCCTCCACACACACACACACACACACGACCACCAGGGAAAAGCGTTGGGAAAATTTCGGCTACTGAGCCCCAATTTATAGAGCTGGTATACGCGTTCAATTTGCGCACCAGCTGCCGCAGAACCATTCTGTCGAAGTAATAGTTACGAGCTGTTTAATTCAGTTTCCTCGATAGAAGAATTGACGCCATCCTGCTTCCGCCGGCCCGAACAAACTCACCGCGAAATTTTTGAGTAATACTCTCGTCATCGATAGGTTCGTCAGCAGTAGACGTACGATCTGCGACTAGTGCAGTACTTGCCACATCCACATTAAGATTTATTCGAGAGCGAGACCCCCGCTGCAGCCTGGTGTTATTAACCAGGAATTGTAGTGCCTTGCGGCGCAAATCAGTATTAAGCTCATACCGTTTTTTGCAGGCCGCATGCTGCACCGTCGTCATCGCCCCAACCATGGTAATTCAAACAATCCCAGTTAAATCTCTGGGAAGCATATCATCGATCGTGTCTTCTGTATTCTTCACGATGTATTGATGCGACATCAGCACTTTACACGAGCTTCCAGCCAATGCCAACAGCGACACCCAAGGAACTACCACAGAGATAGCTTGCTCATCTGTTCTGATCAGCTCGGCAAGTTCTTTCGGCATTCTTCCTGTGTAATTTCCATTTGCTACAGACAATGTAGACGGCTTAGCTTCGCGCGCACTCGTCAAATACCGGACGCAAGTTTCACACAGACCCAGCAGTGTTACCCCTGTAGCTCCAGTTGAAACAGCTAACATCACTAGAAAATGTGACCATGCAACTTTGCAAAGCGGTGTAAGTACTTGGTAACATGCCTGGTTGATAGAGAAGTAGACCCTTGATAGATTACTTGTATCCAGACGCGTTGTGCTGGTTTATCGTCATCTGGGGTATATCAAACCCATTGGGAACTGCGAGGCACTTGCGCATAGCCTCAAACAACAACAAAAATTAACCTCAGCGAGTCAATTATTAGAAGACATATTGTACTACTTACCTGTAAAAGGCGAATAGATTGTTCGTGGGAACAATGTCTCCGGCTTCTTGAAGAATCTCGCAAAAAGCACACGCTCGCTCATTCCTTTGGTACATTCTAATCTTGACCACAGCTGTCTCAATAATCACCCTCACACATCCCGAATATGGGATTTCAAAACTAAACACCGTGTCTATTTTTAAGAGTAACTCGTCGGTGTATACTTCAAAATTTCGGAATAACTTCGACAATTGGAGGTCGAACCAATTGAACCCATCGCAGTAGTTGCCGTTTTGTCAGGTGCCTGACTGTTCTGGAGCCACTGGACGTTTTTGGGACCGCGAACAAGCTAAGGTCATGTCCCGTAATACGGGAAGGAAAGGAGTACATCCAGCGCCGTACCTGCAAATTCGCTTTGTAAATTGAGCGTCTGGACCCACGACATTCTCGCTTGCTGCTCTAATTCGCAGCCGCTCTTCTAAAAGCGTCGGGTACATCGAATATCTCCTCAATGTATAAACTACACATTTCGAATCACGCACTTGATAGTGTTGATTTCCATCATGTACCTCGCCGTGATGATTTCCCCCTCGTTCGTTCTCCGCATTGTAAAATCAATCGTTTGCTGCATTCCGAGTACAGGATGCCGATCCCTTTTTACGTCTCGTACAGCGCTGTAAACAATCTGTATTATATATACCTGAATTTTACGGCTACGGAGACGCTGTGATCAGCTCCCGGTCCCAGAATCACAGGATACCAAAGAGGAGGTCGTTCGAGGTCACACGCACTGCTTCCACGCTTCCATGTTGTCCATTAATCGTATAAATTGTTCACGCGTGGTCTGCAAATTTCTTTTGACTTATGAAGCTTAGAAAAAAATTCTAAGCCATTTGAATGGCTGTTATGCCATTATATTATTAATTAGAATGCTTGGGTAAAGAATTACAATGGCTCTCTGCACAATGTCCTGTAGTTCCTCTTTCTCTCAATCTCAAATCATTATGCTTAAATTATATGTAAACCAGGGTCAACATTGTGCTATGAGTGAGGTTGAGCAGATTGCCAGCGCCGTTACCTGGGTCAAACAAGCTCGACCATCATCACTTCGCAGTCGTGCGGCTCGACGCACGGGACCGCTTCGAACTAGCTCGGCCAGCACCACTTCACACTCGTGCGGCTCGACGCACGGGAGCCATTTCCACACCACCAAGCTCCTTCGTCGGCTCGCAGTTAGTGCCTTCCGGTTCTGGTTCGTCATCACGACGGCGCAAGACACCGCAGTGCGGAGCAGACAAAGGCACAGAGGAGGGCTGCCGCAGGATGGAGCAACACATTGGGTATTCCTGGTGTCTTGATTAGCACGCTGGACACCGGTTCCACAACGATCTTGACCGCCAACAGGGTACACGAGCTCCGGTTGAGCATCTGCTCACAGCTGCGAGCTGCCTTGAAGCAAGTTTGGGTAGCGGTGAATGCCGTACGCTTTCGGGAATGTGTAAAACTGCGGACTTGAAACTGTCAGCGAAAACATATTTCGAACGTTGCTGGGTATCGAGCGTGCCCTATTGTGATGAAAATTATACTTAATTTTTTTATGTAACATTTGCTATAGAAAATTGTAAAACATTCCTAGATGGGCGGTTTTACCCGGTGTCCGCTACAAAAAACCGGACTTAGTGATACATTTTATCGCGCTTATTATAAAACCTCCCAACATGGCGTGTTTTACAAAATTTTCCGCGTCAAAAGTAACTGGCTTATAAATGAACACTAGTTTTTGATTGGTGGGATTTTGTAAAACCTGCCAATAAGGACAGTCATGATTCTCTCAACCTTGCCAGTTTCATTGCTGTTGACGAGATCCAACCGCACGAGCTTTAGTTTGTCGGCCACCCTGGCCACGCACATCCTCAGGGCAGCGCAGTCGCTCGGCTCGGGGCCGGTATTGTCCACGTGACCCGAGACCGCCAAATGGAGTTCGAAGCCTGTCCTCGAATTTGCTCGCAAGCTCTGCTTCAACGGTATTCAACAGGCTACCCGGTTGCATTTTGCACAATGACGCCTGTGTTCTAGCGCCTGCTCTACTGCCCGAGTCGCGTACCGCGATCTTTTGCACCACGCCTTTTAGTCACGCGTCTCTCTACATCTACCGCTTGCCGCACATACCACCGCTACAATACGGAAGCGTGCACATACCTTCATCTTGCGTTAGTCATTTCCTTACAATGGGTACGAAGGGCCGTTGCCTTCACCACGATCTTGTCGCGCCCCGCCACAAAGAGTTTCACTCTCCAGATCTTTGCGAAACTTTGATATTACCCACATTGCACTCTATACGACTCTGTAGCCATGCCCCTCGCCAACGTAAAGTACCCTACGCGGCAAATTGCAATTGATCTCAAGATAGAAGGTCGCCCTTATTTGCGGCTCGCATCCACGCAAGCGTAGCTAAAAGCTGTACGTCTTGTATGCCATGCTTCTTCCGTTTCCGTGTCTTTTGGTTGCTGGCGAGGTGTTGCGAGTGCGAGTCGAACCTATGCGTACCAACTAACTCAATGTACAGAAGCGCGAAGTTAGATAAGATATTTCAAGTCATGAACAGAGAAACCGCACTGTGTCAGTTGTTCATTCCCACGCAGCGCGGATGTGAGGCGATGCGGGTGAACGCTTTTCACCTGCAGGGAAAGGTGCTGTTGTTGCGTGTGCACTACCCACTTACTTAGGCAGCGCTACCTCGGAAAGAAGCGGCCTCGGCTGGAGCGCTCCGGCTGAGGCGTTGCCGTGTCTTCCTTGTGTACATCCCCCCCCCCTAAGGTTAGATTACTGGATTTGAAAGCGAGAGACTTGCACCACGCGAGTTATTTTCTAAATGTAGGTCGGGAGAGTGAGGCTGAACGTAACCTCCAGACTTCGCCCATACGGCTCAGATAACCAAAATACAAATATAAACAGAGTTCGTATCCAATATGCAGCCCTTCTTTATTCTTGAAGGGGTCGGTCGTAACTCCAGCCAACTAGCCGAGACGTCCGAGATACTGGTCAATCTCGGTCGGCTTCTCAAACACGCATCGCCCTCAAGCACCGAGGAAAATTAATGCAAACCAATACTCCTGTCACGTAATAGCTCTTAAATTAGTACCCCTGAGCTGAGGCTTTTCCCACCAATCCAATAGGAAAAACGATACTATCAAATACAGGACCCCTTAATGGAAAGCACGGTCGCAACGCAACTGGTCATGAAAATAGGGGTTTATCCTGCTACTTACACCAACTGGACTTGAATTTTTGAGTGGATTTCCAACACCCAGTCGTCCAACTTCTGGGAAGCTTTCACCTTCGGTCGCGCTGCGCGGGCCTCCTGGAATGGTGTTTTTTTCTCTCCCAGTCTGTTCCGCCAGGCGGTTGACTTGCGGGCTTCTCAGTAAAACGAACTTTGAGTTAATTTTATCTTTCTGGCTATCTTCATCTGGTTTCCTACCTGCATTCTGTCGTCACTTGGTCTGGCTATAGTCTTGTCGTCTTGGATCCGCATCTGGTATGCCTCTGGCAGTGTATTGTCGTGACGTACTTCGTCAGTACTGTAATGTTCTGAAAATCTTTGTGGATCCTTGGTCTAATTAATTCGTCGGTCGGTTTTGTCTTGGACTCGGTATGCGTGATTCTTACATCCGGGATTCTCCGTCCTGGAATACTCCTTCCGAGATACGTCTTCGACCAGATCCATCAGCTTGACGATGTCTTTTCGACTGTCGGGGCGGTTGCAACTACTAGGAAGCTGGCTTTCACTCTTGTCTGCATTCCACTTCATGTCAAGATTGGTGGTTTGCCGGTCCTCTTCTTGCCTTCATACTTTTGTCGCTCCCTTGGGCTCTTACCTATCGTCATGTTCATGATACCCGGTTGAAGATTTTCCGGTCGGGATCTTCCGTCCAGGGTCGATGCCTTCCATGATGCGATCGCAAGCTCCACTCAGCTCTGCTTCGCCATCCATTCACGTATCGATCTCATCATCGTCCGGGCTGATCTCTCCAACCAGCCAATCATCTTCAGACCCCCCACCCAAAAAAAAAGGAGTTCACCTCGTGTCAGCTGTCCGCATTGACACCGAAATGGCAGTGCCGCCTCACGGTAGCAAAAGGTCAACTCCTGCATTGGTGCAGATCTTTTTTCACAGTAATTGCCAAACTCACCGAGCTCTCCCAGCGGTACTCCTTCAAAGTACAATTCGAGCTGCAGGAGTGGTTAAAAAACCTAGCTTCGTTGCCGTACCTCGCCGCATCCAGGTAAAGAGGATCACCGTTTCTTTACCTTTCCTTAAGCGCTACCACATAACTGACGTCTACCCGCTTCCGAAACTCCTGCCCGTCAATATGCTCGTCGAAGTACTCCGCAATAAACGCTCCCTTCGGAACCGTACTCATGCAGCATTCACCAGGACCAATTGCCGCAGTCGCCAATCGTGTCACAGTTACTCTCGTCATACAGCTTGTTGTTAAGGTAGACTGAACACCCATTTGCGCACGTCCCTCCGCAGTAACACACCTGTTCCTCTTCCTCCTCACCGATGTCGTTGTCGAACGCGAGTGTCACATCGACATCATTCCCCGCAGTTCTTGACACACAACACGACCAAAAGTGAAGTTGTATAAAATCATAGGTCAATCCAGTTACAACGCCTGGTGGTGGGGCTTCAATCACTTCTAGCACTGAATGCGCCGATAGCGTCTCGACGGGCCCTGGATGCGCCGAGCCGATATTAAAGCCTCGCAAACATCGCCGCCGTATCTATTCGGCTACCAGACTCTGATTACGCAGCTCAAGGAAAGAATGCATCGTTAACTGCCGTAGCCTGTTCGTCCGGCTTTACACGCACATATACTGTGTGAGCGGCATGACTGTTAGCCTCCTTTAGTGCTGCGCTGTTCAAGCGCTGCTTTCTTGGGCGACGCACAAAACTTCAAGCCGCTCCCATCACTCACTTATCTTGCTCAGGTCTACATGTACGCGATGTGAAACGCACAAGGCGAGTCATCGACGCGAGGAGTCGCGTCCAGCTTTGCACTAATTGGTGCTGCAATGTTGCAAAAGCCGACTCACCGAACTATCGGTGCACGTTGACGCCATCAAACGGCAGAAATGCAAGGAGAAGTGTTCATCTGAAAAAAGAGGTGTCTCCGACCGTCAGGGTTGGCTGAATGTTGACGTCATTTTCTGTTTTAATCAAGACATGTAGTGTGCCTTCCACCTATTTTGGCGAGCGGACTGTTAATTCAGGCGGAATTAGATTCATAAAAGGCGACTTACCTTTATTTAATGCTTATTCTGTCTAAGGTTGTGAGATCCCCCCTACATCCCCAAAGCAGCAATCAAGGGCTTCTCCACGGAGATACGCTTGGTTAATGACGGAATGACGGGTATCCAACCGCCAACCGCCCCTGTTACCTTCTTAGTCAGGCAGGATTAACTAATTCCATCTTAAGTTAGCGCACTACCGCCGTCCTATAACCAGCCACACTGAGACAGCCCATAATTGACATGGAATTAGCTGGTTCGATGGCCTAATTAAGGCTGAAAAGGGAATAAAATTGAGGGGGGTATAAAGTTTAGTGATTTGAGATACACCGCAAAGCAATTGTTTTGAATTACCAATCCGTTGGGCATCACCACCGCAAACCAGAGAAATACTACTCACTACTAAGTCGTGTGCTAGCACCGACTGAAAAGAGATTATCACCAGTTGCACTCGTACGAGTTGTGCTCCTGTCTTGGATGGACGAAACAACTGCGATCCCAATGTATTTGGCTTTGCATCGCAATTGCACATTGGTGTGCGTGTCAGTGTAATGACATGCTTCTATCGATATTCCTCAGACTGATTCAACGTACACTTGCCCATTTAAAACAGACGCATAAAATGTAGCGCTCGTGCAGTCGAACGCCATTCGCTACATGTACAACGGCGACAGATTAAGCATGTTGTGCTAGCAAGTTGATGCGTTGCGTTTGGACACCCGATTAAACACTGGATACTAGACATGTACATGTAGTGCACTGCAAGAACGCGTACTTCTTCGAGCTAAGTGCAGACGATCTTCTGGGGCCTTGAAGGTTAATGCATAGAACGGCAGCCATCCCATCAGGCTGGTTCTTCTTTCTCCATGATTTCACATAATTCTGCATATTTTCAAGCGTCCCGAAAGCCGCTGTTCGCAGATTTCTTGGCACAAAAAAGAGATAACTAACTGTACCATCATTGGCGGGGTATTATCCAGTTTAGTGTCGATGTAGATTTGCATTTCCCGAGTTAGCTTTGCCTCCACAGGGGACAGAGGTTAACTTCTTGTAGCGCGCTCAAAATTGATCACCAGAGACTTTGAAGCGCTTTGAGGCGCGCTTAGTCAGCTTGTAGCGCATCACATGCCAAGTTTTGATGACACTGGAGAAATGTATGTTTAGACTTAGAAAGCTATGGCTTTGAGCTTTTAACGACTAGCATACAATTTTATAGTGTGTCGAATGAACTGGTTTTCAACCCCTTTGGTGAGGTGGGTTCTTCCTTTGCTGTGTGGCGAAACTACTAACAATGGTGGTTGGTACCTATTTCTAAATAAGTGTGCCTTTCCGGATTTTGTGTGCAAATATCTTTTCCGAGTTGTACTTTATGCCAATCGTCATGCGAGCTATCCCTAAAATTAAGTAGCAAACACGGCCCTCAATTATGAAGGCAGAATTACTGAAAGGCACAATAACATGCCTGTCTTACTTTCTTCTATTGTGCTCTGAGCTTTACGCTAAGAAAACATTTCTCATGTAACAAGTTGCATCTCCTCCTTGTATTTATTTTTGAGAACAATATTTTCACGCTCGGCTTTTAATCTTTGACGAAGTTGATTTTTACAGATATTTTCCCATACAGCAGGCACAGCGCTCAGCTCTCCATTATTATCGCCAGATCCATCCGTCTCTTTGTCCAAACCAGCGGGGGATACCTGCTTGCTTCGGATTTCCTGCCACTGCTTTAGTGTTGGCTCCAAGTCCTCCACCTCCTTTCGTAATTGTGCCACCTGGAAGCGTCGCTCTTCACGAGCTTTATTGGGCCTCAGCTGCTTAATTCTCCTCCTCCTCTTCGTAACTCCTTGCTTTGTACTCGCCTGTGGAGGTGCCTGAGCTAGAGGAGACAGAGCCGCAGATAGACCAGCACTTGGATCAAGGTCGTCCAGCGCCTCGAGAAGCAAATACGGGTCCAGTTCATCGTCGCCCAAAGACGAAATCACGGCCAAATCGCCAGTGTCATCCGCTCCGTCGTCTAAGAAGACGTGGGCCGCTGCTGCCGAGTCCGCCAGCTCGTTGTCGTGCATGTGTGGTGATCTGGTTAACGAAGTGTACTGTAATTTACAGTCTGTAATATTCAAATCTAGGCAAAATTCACAATACTTGAACAAAATCTATGAAATCTAACCGAAATCTTCAATTTTCATTTTTATCTAACCTAAGCTGAGCTTCTCTAGCGCATGATCTAGTAGCAGATTCTCGACAATTTCGCTGCGTGACTTTATAGTGGCAAATATGGAGCTTACGAAAAACTCGACAAGCGCTCTTGCCTTTGGGTCCTTCTGCAGCTCCGGGGTCAAAAAGTAAGGTGTAATGGTGTAGCAGGTTGACATGCTCGATGAAATCTCGTGCATGGATTCAACACGTTCAGGCTTGATGAGAACGTAGCATTGCTCCAGAAAATAGATGCCGCTGACTCGTTCATTCTCGAAAACAAAAGGTTCCATATACGCATTCCACACATACATGACGCGGTGGTCTTGAATGTTTCGTTGCAGGATTTGCTGTCCGTACGATGCTGCTGAAATATTCGAGTTAAAGTCGCTCATTTCAAGCCCGAAAGTCTCGACGATGGTGTCCCCTACGCTTTCGTGGATGCTCCGTCCCCGGTGATCATGCCAAGCTTGCCACCAGGCCTCACCGACTTCGTGCTGGCTAAAAGACAGAGTTTTTCTGTCAAATAACTTCTCCGTTTTCCCTTCCACGCCACCACGTAATAATGGCCTGTGATCTGTTGTAAAAGAACTACTCGCTTCTAACACACCTGCCACCTCTTGGTACATGGAATTGACACCAGCAGCGAGCTCGTCAAAGATGAACGCAGCCATGCGTTCAATATACCCGGGAGGAATATCAGTGCGTCGTGTTTGTTTGTCAGCTTCAGAGACCGTCTCCTTCGGCACCCGCCGCGTGTACAGCAGCTTCTGGACGCTCTTGACGAGCTGTTTCTCCCTCTCGAGCTCCTGTTTCAATCGAACATTCTCGCGTTCTGCTGTTAATCTCTGGCGTAATTGACGAGCACAGATGTCCTGCCACACAGCGGGTACTCCATCGAGTTGCCCTGCGTCCTGGGTTGAGTGTTCAGTGGCATTGTATTGCTTGCCTCGCATATTCTGAAGCTGTTTGAGCGTAAATTCCAGTTTTTCCACCTCGTCGCGGAGCTGAATCAAGATGAAGCGACGCTCATCTCTGGCTTTGTTCTTGTTTGGCTTCTTCTTTTTCGACGTTTTATCTTGTGTTTGTTGTGTCTGCACTCTGTCTGTGCCTCTATTTGGATTCCATGACCCGGTCACGGTCTGATCAGGGATCAACTGTCCGACAGACGAGCTCTCGTTGTCAGCCTCATCGTGCAAAGTTTCTAAGAGGATATTGGGGTCCCATACACCACCGTCCAATGGTGGAAATGATGCACTGTCCGTAGGTTGCTCCAGAGCCTCGTCGAGGAAGGCAAGCGCCTCCGCGAGCGGCGACTCGTTCGCCATACTTCTACTTGTTATGATTGATTGATTTACAAATTTGGTGTTCAGTACACAATCGATTACCGGTACATTACGGGTTGAAGTGGTGTTTGTGTAGAGCTTGGTCTAGTAGCAAATTCTCGACTGACTCGTTGCGTTTTCTGATATTGGCAGATAACGCACTGATCAAGAAATCGATCAGTGCGGTAGTCTTGGGGTCGTTCTTGAGTTCTGGATCCAAGAAATGCGGCGTGATGACGTAGCACGTTGACATATTGGTGATACACTCGTCCTTCTTGTCATCTGAACTTGACTCAGGGTCAACTGGCTTAATAAGCACGTGACTTTGTTCGAGTATGTAGACACCACTTACGGACTGGGCTTCGAACACGAACGGCTCGATATACGCATTCCAAACGAACACGATGCGGTTCTCCTCGACGTGTCGGTGCAGTATCTGCTGTCCGTAAGACGTTGCGGAGGCATTCGTCTTGATATCGGTCATCTCCAGCCCGAAACTCTCGGTGATCACGTCAGTCGTCCCATCCTGCATTTTCTGTCCTCTGTAGTTGTGCCAGTGTTTCCACCACGCATCGCCAGTCTCCTGCAATGTAAACGGCACCACTCGTTCGTCGAAGAGCCTGCGATACATCCCCTTTATACCACCACGCAGCAACGGTTGGTGCGTCACCACATTCTTCGGAACTGGTGCATTGCCTGCAAAAAAGCCCTCCACTTCACGATACGAAACCTCGACGCTGGTTGAAAGCTCGTCAAAGATAAAGGCGGCGACGCGCTTGATGTACTCGGCGGGAAGGTTGGTACGTCGCGTGTGTTTGCTCGCTTCAGCGTGCGCCTTGCCGGTAAGAGCCATACGCTTGAATAGCATTTTTTCGATGCTTTTCACTACCCTCTTCTCCTCTTCCCAGCGTTTCTTAAGCTTGGCATTCTCCTGTACCACTTTAAGTCGTCGGTTAAGCTGACGAATGCAAATGTCTTGCCAAACTGCTGGAATTCCGCTTGGGTCGTCTTCTTCATTCTGACTGCGTGTATCTGTACGGTGTTCTTGCTGACTTCTAATGTCCTTGAGTTGCTGCAATGTGAGCTCCAGGTCTTCCACCTCTCGTCGCAGTTGCACCACCTTGTAGCGACGCTCATCTCGAGCTCTGTTCGAATTCAGCTGCTTCTTTCTCTTCCTCTTCGGTTTCTTGGCACTATGTGCATTCTGAGTCAATGCATTTCCTGGTTGCGGCTGCGTCACTGCAACGGGGTCACTGGAAGACGTCGACTCAATGCGAAATTCGCCGATATCGTTGTCGATCGCCGCTAGAAGCTCGTCCGGGTCCCATAAATCACCACCAAACGCCGATAACTCGTCAGCGCCGTCTATAGCGATATCAGACTGCAGCTCGTCATCCAGGAAAGCCAGGGCCTCCTCCAGCGATGCGGTGTTCATTGTTCCGCAGACGTATTGTCAATTCCTTTCAAATTTGGCGATAGTGGGTGATTTCCACTCTGATGCCTAACCATCGGTCTATCTACGAACATACCTAATTGGTCAAAAATCAGCCAGTCTCTTGCTATCAATTACTCTCAGTTCAACCTTCTCACTGTCACGTAAGCTGCTCCCTTCGCCAACTTGAAGCTAACGCTAACTTCTCACTCTTAAACGGTCGTGAGAAGGAGCTTTCTGAAACGCGCTCCTCTGGCCAAAGACCTCGCTGCTTGTGGAGATCTCGTTGTTTGTGGAGTTCTCGTTTCCCGATCTCATTACCTGCGAAGCTATCGCTGATTGTGGATATCTCGTGACGTGTGGAGCGCGTGGATATCTCGTGGCGTATGGAGCCCTTGCTGCCCTCATTGCCGGCGTTATCGCTTGCCCCGGAGCTCGGGTTACCGGAGACTTCGTTGCCTGTGAAGCTCTTACTGTCTGTGCAGATCTTACATCCGGTGGAGCTCTTGTGGCCTATGGAGCTATCGGTGCCGGAGATCTTGTTGTATGTGGGGCTCTTACTACCGGTAGAGCTCTCGTTGTCAGTGGAGCTCTTGCAGCCTGTTTAGCTCCTGCTGCCTGTGGCGTTCTCGTCGCCTGTGATGCCTTCGCTGTCAGTGGAGCCCTCGTTGCCTAGGGCGCTCTAGTTGTATGCAAAGACCTTGCTGTCAGTGGAGCTAGCGCTTTCTGTTCATTTTGACGGGAGTACTAGCGCTCTCACCACGTGGCGTCGTTTGCTGCGATTGAGCCTCAATTTGAGGCGACATTGTTACATATCGTCGGGTTGCGACGACGTAGCTGGCGACGACGTCAACGGAGGGGGGGGGTCTTCTGGTCGGTGTGCATGAGTACGATGATCCATGTGCCTGGCTGCTTGTCACTCGCCGCTGTCGAGCAGCTCTTGCCGCGTTTCCTCCTGAGGCAACCATATCCTTACGGAGAATGCTTCTCTAACGAACTGTAAGAAAACATAAAAATATTTATTTCTAGAGGGTTATCGATTCACTGTTCCGGCTATTCGAACGGCCCAGCTCGGCAAATTAGAGAAGAACACACAATAGGTGATCGACGAACGTGTAAAGTACACGAATTATAAGAGCCAATCAGAAGTCGATAAACTGTAGAATGGCGTGGAGGCGCTAGCCTTCCTGGACGAATCGCCAGCGGCTTCAAATGAGCTGCAACTGCCCCAATTCCCTTCGCCTACTGCAGACTGGACGGCAGACTTGCAGTGGGGAACGCTGGACGCCGGCAATGGAGACTATGACGGTGCAGAAACCTCTATCATCACGCACTCGGAGACCCCAACAGGCAACACATTAAACAAGAAGAAGAGGAAGAAAATCAATCTGAACAAAGCTCAGGATGAACGTCGCTTCCACTTGCTAGAGCTCAAGGAACAGGTCGCAGTCTTGGAGCTCACTCTACAGCGACTACAGACCGTCCGAAGCAAGAGACCGAAGACGTTCGAACACCCTGTTCATTGCAGTGGAGTGCCCCCTATGTGGCAAGAGATATGCTCTCGACAACTGAATAGAAGGCTAGAGGCGGAGCGGGAGAATATCAAGCTGAAGACGCAGTACGAGAAGGAGAAACAGCTCGTTAAGAGCTTAGAGAAGATGCCCTACAAAAATGCTACGTCAAACGACACGGAGCCTCAAGCTACGAAACAGACACGACGAACGGACATTCCTGCGGGATATATTGAGCGCATGGCGGCAATGATCTTCGAAGATCTTGCAGATGGAGTGAAGGCGTGCTATAGCAGATTGGGGAGTGTCTTCGAGACCGCACGCCCTGTCCCCATGGACTTGATAAGACACAGTGGATTACTTGACGAGACCAAGAAACTCAAGGGCACAGAGAGGAAATTTACGATAGAAGAACGATGCCTTTTGATGTGCGTTCAACTGGAGATGCCTGGTGGGAGAACTGGCACAATTACAGAGGTCAGCGCTTTCAAGATATCGCAGCCAACGAGATCACTGAGAGTTTTGGACTCGAGCTGAGCGACTTCAAGACCAATGTCTGCTACAGCGTATGCTCAGCATATCTCCCAGCGGCATATTGAAGACAAGCACATTGTGTTTGTATGGGATGCATATGTGGAACCCTTTGGGTTTGCCAACGAACGCGTCGGTGGGGTTTATTTTCTAGAGCAGAATTACGTGCTGATCGAGCCCGAATCCTGAAGCTCTGAACGGGTTTGTGGACATACCAATCGCTGTGCTACACGAGTGTCAACTTGCTATGTGATCACACCTACGCCAAAACGATGGCGGTGATTAACTTTCTGGTCAGCGCGCTGTCCACCAACATCATGGCGCTCAGCGAGATGGTCGAGACGCTGCTACTGGACCAAGTATTGCAGCAATTCATCGATAAATAAATTTTTCTCATCTGGGTTCAACGTACTTCGATTGAAATTGCTAAGTGCGGTATTCCATACGTTGCCGGAGACTTTGGTCCAACAACAACTCCTCAATCTTCTCGTTGCGCACCATAATATTCGAAGACAGCGAACTCGTTACAAAATCGGTCAGAGCGGTCATCTTTGGGTCGTCTCTCAGCTTGAGATCTAGAAAGTGAGGCGTGATGATCTCGCAAGATGACATGCGAGTTGAGACTGCGCCCTCGGAGTGTTGGTCTTCGGGTTTGATGATCACGTGGCTTTGCTCTAGAAAATAAACGCCACTAACGCGCTCGTTTTCGAACATGAATGGCTCAATGTATGCGTTCCAGACAATAACTGTGCGGTTATCTTCAATGTGTCGTCGTAGGATCTGCTGCACGTAGAACGTGGCCGTTGTGTTCGCCATCACGTCAGTGAATTCCAAGCCGAAACTCTCTGCGACGACGTTGTCTGCAGTGGCGTCAGGGCTTTGGCCTCTGTAGTTACTCCAGTGTTTCCACCATGCATCGCTAGTCGCACGCATATCGAACGGTAAGATATGGTGGTCGAATACTTCCATGCGCATACCGTTCAAAGCATCACGTAGTAGCGGCTTCTGGGTCATCTCATGCATTGAAACAGGGCTGTTGATCTCTACCACGATCTCAGCAGTCTGATAGGAATTTTCCACACCCGTCGAGAGCTCGTCAAAGATCAGAGCTGCCATCTGCTTCAGACTCCCCGTAGGGATTTCGATACGTCTTGTGCGGGTATTTTCTCCTAAATACATTATATCCCGTTGTGACGGGTGCCGATACAGCAACTTTCTCAGACCTTTGACAACTTGCATCTCGTTTTCACAACTTTTCTTCAAATGCACATTTTCCCTTTCAGCTCGGAGACGTTGTTCTAGCTGACGGATACACACACCCTTCCACACCTCCGACATACCAGTGGATTTAGTAAGATTTGAGCGTTGTTGCTTACTTAAAGTACGTCGGCAGCCCGTTGTATTCTTCTTGCCTCGGATGATTTCCCACTGCTTGAGCTTCATCTCGAGCTCTATGACTTCGTCCCGCAGTTCTATCAGCTGGAAACGACGTTCATTTCTTGCTTTGTTCGGGTCGTAACTAAGCTTCTTCTTCTTCTGTTGTGGTTGTGCAGACTCTTGGGCTATATTGTTCTCCACATCGGGGCCATTAACCCACTGGAACGGGATGACAGGCACCGTGTCAAAGTCTCCGATATCGTCATCCATTGCACTTAAAAGAACTTCCGGATCCCACTCATCGCCGCCCAGTGACGACAGATAACCCGCTGCACAAACAGCACCCATATCATCTTGCTGAAAAGCCCCATTAACGAAGAACGCGAGCGCGTCGGGGCAGTCCATATTACTAACAGGATAAACAATATGATTTTTTTAAATGTAAAACACGAAAGATTATATTAATAAATTAGTGCCACTAATAATATTAATACTTTATAGTGTTATTGTTAATAAAAAATAAACAGTAGTATAATACCGTAGATGACATAAAAACACGACAAAAGTCGGCATTTTCGGTCTTTTTTTAGAAAATGGTGGCATTTTTACGGGACATTTTTATAAATATAGTTTTTGAAAAATCCCATGATTTCAGTACTTTTGTGCGAAACTTTCGTTCATATTTTCGAAAATGACAAAACCTGGAATTTTCTTTTTAAAATCCCATGATTTCGGTTCTTTTTTGCAAGTTTTCATACATCTTACTGAGTTACAAAAAATGGCATTTTCTTTTTGAAAAATTCAAAGAATTCGGAGCTTTATGCACATTTTTCGCTCATTTTTTGAAAATGACAAAATATGGATTTTCCTCCACAAAAACACACATTTTGACAACATCTGATTGGGTAAAGATGACAACATTTTGAAGGCGGATTCTGTGTGTGTTATTTTGTCATCTACGGTAGTATTGATTCGGTGTAAAACACTAAACATTCTTGACTAATCAAAAGCCTCAGCTTCGTTTTTCTGCGATGGAAGAGGAGTTTACTGCAGCGTTGACGTTCCTGAATGGGCTTCCACAATCGGATAACTTCGATGCAAACGATGTTGAAGGTGACAATTAGTCCTTATTGGACAGCACCGAATGGTCAGCCCCCAATTTGTTCCTGGATTTTAAGGATGACAGCGAAGAGGAAAACCAAGCTCCAAAGAAACATGCGAAGAAGAGAAGGAGGAAGGAAGGCTTTAACCCGAACAAGGCCCGCGAGGCACTCCGCGGAGAAGTGAGAGGTCTAAAAAACGAAGTAGGCGAGCTAGAGTTCATTCGAAGGCGCCTCCAAACGATTCGAAACAATCGAAAGGCCACTACTAACGCAGACCAATCAAGACAAGGAGCAGATGGAGAGTCTTTGTGGAGAGAGATCTGCGCTCGTCAGATCAAGCGACGACTGGGAAGTGAACTGGGCAATATCGTGCTAAGACAGAACTGCGAGAAGGTGACACGCGTCGTAAACAGTCTGAAGAACCTGCTAAATACGCGGTCGGCGCTGTGGGATATGGCCAACAACGAAACCCGCATTCGAACCAGACGGATTGAAATTCCTAACGGGTACATGAACGACATGGTTTCCCGGATCTTTGACGAACTTGCAACTGGGGTAGAGGATTCCTATCGTAACACGAAGCAAGCGACCGAAGTAAGTCGCTCGGGTCTGAGCCATGCGTCGCTATTTACCGACGGCGTGAAAGGCAGGCCTAGGGAGATATTCGATTGCAGCACTCTACCGTTTGGTGTGACTGAAATTAGCGACGCATGGTGGGAAGACTGGCACACATACAGCGGTAAAAGCGTGCAGGACACAGCTAACGTGGTTGCTGAAAGCTTTGGGTTAGAAATTTGCGATGTGGCGGCCAACATTTCCGCCACATTCTACGCACAGCAGGTCTTACGCCGGTACGTTGAAGATAATCGTGTCGTGTTTGTCTGGAACGCATACATTGAACCCATCGCTTGTAAGGACAAGCGGGTCCGTGGTGCCTACTATACCGAGACAAGTAACGTGATCATCAAGTCGGAAGATCTGGAGCAGAACGAAATCCTTACGCAGATATCATCTCAAGAAGTTATCACTCCCCACTATTTGGACCCGAAGTTGAAGAACGACCTCACGATAGCCGCGCTAACAAGTGTTCTCGTGAAATCGATGTCTCCGTACTATACTGAACGGACCAAAACGACTGAAACTATGCTGCTGGATCGTGCGATTCAAGCGAGATGTAGTCCACATTTTGATATTGAATAGTTGCAAACTTTGAACATTATTAAAGTCGCTTCGCTGGTTTATTGATTTCCTTAGAATCCGAGCACCAGGAATTCTACTACGGAATTGCTCTCAACACGCGATCAAACTAATGAGCTAACATGTGAAAGCGCCACTGCTCTACGTAGCATCCTTGCTTTACTTTGCAGCAATCCGGATTAAATCGACGTTGCCAGACATATCGACTGGTGTCGTGGAAGTAATCGCAGAGATAGTCGTATTATGGATGATGATATATTGATGGTATCGGGAACTACGTTTTGATCGCGGACGCAATAGACAAGACTCTGCGTACAAAGCGTTTGCATCATTAAACGCGTATTTTTGATGGCCTCGCTGACGTCTGCGCAATCGCTTTGCAAGAGAACATCAACGCCGTTGGAAAGTTGATGGCGAATCTTTCGTAACACTTCACCTCGATTTGTAGCATCGGTCATGATCTCGCATACAGGCAAATCCAGTAGTTGAAACCCGCTACCAAACTCTTCTTGAGATTCATCAGGCGGTGCACTCTCTTCGGTTGCTTCTTCGTTGGAGGTGTCATCTTTTTGAGGTTCCAATGTCGATGGTTGTTGAGGGTTTGTACTTGTTTTTAGGTCACGTTTCCACCATCGTGCCCCCCTTCGCTGCTCTAGGATAATATCTCGTTTTCGAATTGCATCTGAAGCATCGCGAGCCTCTTCCCTGCGTGCGCGAGTTCGATACGCATGCTTCACTTGGCCGACTGTTTTAGGTAATTTTTCTTTATGTTGCTGAACATGGCGATCACCACAGTCTCGAGAGGAGTTAGAAGTACTGCGCCATGTACCAGTTTGCTCAAGTTCGTACGCCAACGCCCCCGGTGGCGTAGCAAATAGCGATCTCATACTACCGATGCGACCGATTCGATCGTCTTCACTTGGCTCATCGTTAGCAGCAGAATGAAGAACATTCGATGGCGCTTGTACGGCATGCCACCCTTTCACCAGACGCTTCTTCTCGTTGCGAGGCAAATGGTGAAGCTGGATCTCTTCCGGCATTCCTTGAAAAGTGAATAAGACTACTGATCGTGACAACGAGAAAACTATTTATATGATCAACGTTTTAAATAACAGATCACATCTCATCCAATCTTACATGAAGCGACGTACCAGCACCGATAATTCTCGACGAAGTAGACTTGGATCTTCAACGCGAGGTGGCAATCCATCTAAGTCCACTCGAACTCCTGTACAGAAGCCAACCAAGAAGCGTCCATCGAGAGGTATTGCGTCCATCTTGGGCTCGAAGAAAGCCGAATCAGCTTTAGAAAGCAATACAAAATGGAGCAGTGATGAAACTAGCGCAGTAGATCACACAGCAGAAAGCCAACGTCTTCGTGAGCAGCTAGAGAGAGTACTAGTAGATCATCAGAGACAAGAAGAGGAAATTGTGGCCTTACGAGCGCTAGCGAAGTCTTTGAAGCAAGAGGTGGAAACCATCCACGAGCGACTGCAGCTTCGAAGCTCTACGTGCAGCAATGACAAAATAGTACATAGGGACGAGCGGCACTTCAATTTCTTCGAGCTGAATGTTCAGATGGAGGAGCTTCAGGGAGAAAATGCGGAGCTGCGTCGTCAACTTAGACACTCTCAGGAAGAGCTCAAATCGGCTCGTGCTTGTATTGCAGACAAACTACCCGTTTATAAACTCGCTGCAATCAAGGCAAATGCAGAACTACGTTGTGTGAAAAGCCAACTGCAGAAAGAGAGAGCTCACGCGGATCTTCTTCAGAAGCAACTTGTGCGATGCAAGGCGAAACAAGATGACGTTCCTGTTCGGGTAGCACTTGAACGTGGTAATAACCAGAAAGTGCATGGTGAAGATCCGTCAGAGAGTGAGACTGTCCGACGTGAGCGAGAAGATTTCCTTCAGCAATGTATGCGTCTGCAGCATAGTAGGGCATCGCTATCACCAGAACGAAAGAAAACCCCCAGCGAAGCAGACGACGTCGAGTAGCTGTTAGTCTACTTTACGTTGTAAAGAAAAATAACCTTTAATTATTATTTCTTAAACAAAATTCTACAAGGTCAACACTGGAAGCTTATCACCTTCACTGGTATTTAGTTCTTCCTCGTCTTCATCCAGTAGAGATTGAGTACCAGCAGCAGCAGAGGCAAACCCGTAAGACCCACCACCGGCAGCTCCCGTCTCGTAGATTTTTTTCTTACGGGAAATATGCACGCGGAATCGTTCTAGTCCTTGTTGCACCAACTTTTCACCTTCGGCGATAGAAGCAGTGTGTGTGGAATCGCCTGGAATCACCTGTTCGTATTGATCAATACCCAGACGACGCATGACTCGAGCGTATCCGTTGGTTAGAGTAAATACTGCCAACGCGATCATCGCGAGAGGAGCGTACACAGCGAAGCCCCTTCCGAACACGTGAACGACACGCGTATTGGCTAGAAGAGCATTAAACGCCGTCCCCTCTGCCAGCCCTCCACCCCTTAATAGCAGTAGTGCGTTCTGTCCCAATGCGAACTGTAGACGGCATTGGTAAATCGACGTCTTTAGTAGGCATAGCTCAGTCGAGTTACCGTGGGCTCGAAGCGCATATTTCCCAGGTAATCGAAGAGTAAAGAGACTCGTGTAGCAACACAAGGCCAAATAGACAAGAACCAACGCTGATATGAGCTCCGTCGCACTGCGTAGACTGCTGCTTGTCTCCTTAGCCTCCACAGCGATCAAGAAGCGGAACAAAGACAGCGATGATCTGCGCCAACCCATCGTCAGCTCCCCCGACACCACACAGAGCGATAGAAACCCAGTAATGACCGCACACACAACAGCCACAGGACTAGTGACCCACTGACGAAGCTGGTGTCGAACGTCCAAGAAGATGTTGTGCAGACGGTTAAGTACTGATGTCTCGGGGTACAAACTACCTGCTGGTAATGCACGTTTAGAGCTGCGGTCTTGTAAGACATCGACGTTAATACAAAGCTCCAAGAAGGCTTGATCACACCGACGTAGTTCCAGCTGAGCGATACGCACACGTCGATGCAGCTGAACTGTCTCCGTAAGAGTTGGAGCTTTTCGTGAAGCTCGTCGGATATTACTGAGACCACGCTTCATTTTGCTGGATACATCAGTAAATGAGGCCGATTTAGCGCCTCGTATAGTATCGTTAGAAGCGTCAAGACTGCTAAAAGCAGTTTTGTTCTTCTCGATTAGAGCGACGACTTGTAGAAGACAAGTCTTGACGTACTGCATCTCGCTGGTAAGGATGATAGCGTCGCTTTCCGCCTGCATCATGCGTTGATAGGCATCGTGAACATCAGCTACCACATCGTCGTATTCAAACCTCGCTTCCATTCGTTCATCTTGCAGCTGCACTGCTTGAAAGTGCAGTATCTGAAGTTGTGCCCCATCCAGTCGTCGAATCCAGAACCCTCTTGGGATCTCCACAAGGCCGTAGCCCAACAGAGCGATGACCCAAAGCAGTCCGTATGTGTTACTGGCTGCCATAGCGAGCCCCAGCACTCCATACAGCGACAGGTGGTCGACCAGTATTAAGTACACCGCCACGATAAACAGCCCACTAGCCAGCACCGTCCAATGGAAGATCAAGTGTCTGAAGGAGCTCAACACGCGTTTATCGAGCTCAAACTCGCCGTTTTGACGGAATTCTACCAGGAACGGCAGCCCTACCCAGCTCATGAGGAACGTGACCCAGTACACCAGTCTCCAGACGACCAGATACCCCCTAAAGGCAGCTTTTTCCTCCGCAACATTGCCGGATGATTGAGAATTCGCGACGAGGCCATTGGTCGCCAGATCCATTGGCAGTAATAGGAATCCAAGGAAGCCCAGCACCCAAGTCGAGAACACCGCAGCGTGAACTATCGTGGACACTTTGGCATCTTTGTAGTGAGCTAGCAGCCACCACGTGAAGCCCAGAAGGCCACACACCGCTAGAAGTGTCGCTAGTAGAGCCATGCTGCAACTTGTGTGTCAAAAAAGATCTGCGTCTCTTCAAGATGATCGTAGCCCTCTCAATTTTTATAAACTCTATTCGAACTTTTCAGTTAAAGATACAGTATTCGTAACTGTATTCGGGGATTCGCTAACCCGCAGTCGTGAACAGAATTACATGAACGGTTCGAGTGCCCGGCTTACCGGCAGCTGCAGGCTCTTGGGCGTCGCACTGGTGGTGGACGACATTAGCAAGGGCTGCAATCTAGCCTTCCGATACCCTGCTCCTCCCAGCGAGAACGCGTCGAGTTTCCACTCGCTTCCCGCGCCCCTATTGGCCAAGCTCTTCCGGCCCAAGAACGCGCTCTGCAACGCCAGTTTCGAGCTTGTAGTGGACGATCTTCGCTTCGTAAGCCACCCGGTACTTGTATCCCGTCGGCTACCTGCAGCGGCGCCTGCAGACGGTCCTGTAGGTGGCTGTACAGCGACAAATGGCTCAACATCGGGTACAGGAGCACCCCCTACAGTTGTAGAGCAATCTACCAACAACTCTACTGGCGCAACGGGGAATGAAACAACCATGTTCAACATCATTTTCGCACTGGAAGACCGTCCTCCACAAGTGTCAAGAGCTACCGAGTCCACGGATGGAGCAGTTGACACCCAATTGTTGCCTTTGCAACAAGCAGATGAAGAGGAACTTTTAGCAAGAAGACGCAACAGCGCTCAAGCTTTCCACACTGTAGCAGCGCAGCTGGCCAACGGCCTGTTGCACGAGGAACTCCGTGTGGGTTTCGTGTCAAAAGAAGTGCGGGAATTGCTGCAACTGAGAGATGAATTGGCTCAAAGTGAAGGGAATGCAGGGAGTAACAGTAGTGGAATTTCAGGTGTTACCAGTGCGAACAGCGTAAGTGCAGCAGTCGCAGCGGGGACTACAAGTGGCAGCAGTCTCACGAGTAATACTGGAGGGAATACTGCCACCAGTGGGTCGAGTTTAATGCACCATCATCATCACAGAAAGGACGGAGAGAACGGATCGTCGACGGTGGAGGTGGATCCACAGACTCTAATTGATGTGTCGTTAGGAAAAAGTGTACTGGCCAATGATCTAAAGCGAGTATTCCACGGACTTGAAGAGTCTGGGGCCGCTCACGTTGTGCTGAATGGATGGGTGAAATTATCCCTAACTCTAACGGATGCTGTAACGGTTAAGATGGCAAGCTTACGACCGTACCACACGCTCTTGCTTCTGGCCGATAAAGAGGATATCGTTAACAAGCTTCCTGCAGACCATGCTCGACAACTGCGAGATCTGGTGGAGGCAGTGAACCCTTTAAAGAGCTTCCAGGATATTGCGCTTGAGACGGGCGTGCCTATTCATCAGGTCTTTCGACTGGCAGCTCATCTTGTATACTGGGGGTTCGGTCGTATCGTGGATGCCATCACGTTGTACAATATTTATCAAGTGAACACCAAGGCAGATCTGCACATTACGTCGCCTCTTGCGTTGGAATTCAGACGCAAGTTTGCTCCTTATGAGCTGGGCGAAGTATTGTCGACATTTTCAGGCTCTCGTCGTATTGGAGAGTACATGAAAACTTTGTCGACGGCGAAGAAGACCGAGTACATCCACATGCTCATCTGGCTGCTACAACAACGATTCATTGTACAGCTTCACCGCTACATTTACTTTATGATCCCGTCCGATGGGGACTACGCTGCAGAGCTCGGTAACGGTGGCCAATCATCAGTTGGCAGCTCTTCTCCTGCTTTATTGGCGTCTAGTATCCGTCGACAAACCTTCAACAGTAGCGCTACCAATACCAGTGCACCGGGTAGTTTGCCTATAGCACAAACGCCGCCCACGAATCCAGCAGCTATGGCTCCGTCTCCAGTACCAGCACCGCTGGACGAGAATCCTGCTGCAGACACACGTGGGAGCAGCACAATTCCTATGGCGCAAGTGATGAGTGTGGCTAGTCAGCTATTGTTCACAGATCAGGAACGGGCCTACTTGGCCAAGATTGCCAAGCCCAACCCAGTGTTCACGCTGTTTAAGAGGCTGTGCGTCTATTTCCACGGAGAACACCACATCGAAGAGATCATGTGGCGAGAGAATTTGTCACGCGGAGAACTTCGCACAGTCATGAGCACGTATCAGGATATCATCGTGTGTTGTCTTCACGAGTGATTACGGGATTTCTAGTTTACTTTCGACCACGTTGGTCGAAACGTAAGATATTCAAGTATTTCAGTGATCTACAAAGTAGTGGTTTGCGTACATTACTTGTTGGCAAGATCGACTACCGAAATTTCAAAGAAACGAAAGATGACAATGATGATGACACAGAATACCTAAAATTTGGATAGTTTGTGATGGTTGCTTAACAATTCTCCATTTCGCGAAATTTTTCGTTGGGGCAGATCCACGTGTTGGTGGAAACTCCTGAAGTGTCCTTTCATCTTTCCCTTTGTGGACGACAGTCAATACACCGTACGCTGGTGGCAGTGGGCTTCAAGTTGCGGGAACTGGTCTTGTTGTCACGGTATACAGCTAGAAGGAGTCCTCGCTATTCTCGCGGACTGCATATAGAAGGTCTGCTCAATGCAGACAAGGGGGGCTACATCCTCCAAACCTGAGGCTACGCGGTCCACGGTGTTCCAAGTGTGAGGCGGATGCTCATTGGCGGATTATAGAGGGATTTGGGGCTGGACCTCTACTTACGAGGGATTTGAGGAGAGGTAACAAGCTGCGTGCTCGAGTAGGGAGCCTTAGTTAAAGACTCAGTCGTGATTTTCCTTTTTTAAGAAGAGCTTAAGAATACAACAACAGCTTTATATCTTTACGTTAACTACTTCCCACTAGCCCCTACGTCGGCCTGCAAGATACACGACCCCGACGAAGGAGGAAGACCGCGACAATTTGGTTGAGAAGCAGGGTATCTTCTCGCCGAAGAATCGTAGGGATGTAAGACGCGGAGTGAGCCGCCCTTGGTGAAGAAACACCTGGGCGAAGGGAAAAGGAAGTAGGAGCGCCATGAGTGCCCATGGTTGGGGACAAGGTGGTGAGACAAGTGACGGGACCGGGGGATGGTCTTCTCCGTTACTGCCCGAGTCGCTATTTCGGGCCGAGGACCAGGAAGACGATGAGGCAGCGAGCGTCACGAGCAGCGGCGCGCAGGGAGGGACCCCGGCGAGGGAAGGCAGAAGTACGACTGAAGGGGGCGGAACACCCTGTCAAGCGAGCTTCGAGGACCGGAGCGATGAGGCGCGGTCGAGCCGGACAAAGGAGGAGGAGGCACTCAACTTTGGGACAGTGGTGCTGAGAGCGCTTAGAGAGGCAGCGTCAGACCCGGAGACACCACGGAACCGGGGGTGGTTGACTGGTTTCCTGGAGCACATGGCGAGTCAACCCGGCAAGAGTGAAGAGCCGAGAGTGACCGCCGCGGGAACACCTCGTGAGGTGGTGTTCTCCTTCGACCCATCGCGACCTTCGCTGACGCCGCCGAGAAGCACAAGGAGCGACGTGACCGCGAGTACGCCTACGAGGGCGACACCGAGAGTGAGGACTCGGGAGGGCAGGACGACTCCTGGAACGGCTTCTCATCGTTCGGAACGCCTCGAGGAACGGTTGGGGGCGCTCGCTCCGGCAGTGACCACGCCTGCTAGGTCCTTGTCCACAGCGGCTAGGTCCGTTTCGACGCCGGTCCGATCGGTAACTACACCGGCCCGATCCCTAGCGACGCCCGCCAAGTCAACTACATCTGTTAGGTCCAAATCGACACCGGCCAAGCCAGTGCCGACTCCTGCTAGGTCGGAAGCTGCGTCCGTCAGGTCCCGAGCGTCGTCTAACGACTCGAAACTGCAAGCGCTGCTAGAAGAAAGCATGGAGAAGGTGCTCCGAAACTTGTCGGCGTCTCGCAGAACTGACGCAGAAACGCCCCGCTCGCGAGCCAAGACTCCTGAGCCTTGTTACACGCCCGGGTCAGCTAGACCTACACGCACGGACTTGGAACGGCCTGCGCCGGCCCCCAGACTCGAGCGCCAGAGGGTCCCAAGCCATGGAGTGTCACCGCCCGCCAAGCCCTCGATGTCGGTCGGGATACCTTTGGGTCCCGTCCCTGCGTACGGAGGCCTACCTCCCAAGGTGCCCAGCCCGTACGGAAATGATGTGATCGGTGGAACACCTCGGACGGGAGCGCTTTACTCTCAGTATCAGTCGATGACTAAACCAGCTGCCGGGTGGAATAGCGGCGGAACGCTGCCTGCCTGGTCGGCTGCTCCCATGACGTCAGCCCCTGCGTACCCAGGAGGTTACTCTCCGAGCCTACCGGCCGTGGGAGTTCCTCTAACTACGAGTGGAGCCTCCCCGATGTACACGCGTGGCCAAGTGCTCGGGGGGGGGGGGGACGCCGGTGCCCAAGGCGGTGATTACCGTAGCAAAGGCGTTACCGAGCGTGGAGGTTACCCTCATCGGGCCGTTCCCAACGTCGGTATTCCGACCGAGCTACGGAACGCAGTGAAGGTGATCGTCCCATTCTACTCCGACACGGTTACGAGTGAGATAGCCGCTGCTTTCTGGCGTTCTTTCGAGCGATGCACGTACGGGATGGACGGCCGGATGCGACTGACTGTGTTCGAGCAGTGCCTCGAAGACAAAGTGGGCCAGGAGTGGTGGTATAATTCGAGGATCGACAGTTTCGAGACTCTGCGTGTGAAGTTTCACAACCACTTCATCTGTCAGACCCCGGCCCAGTTGTGGAGCCGCCTCAAGGCCGCCAAACGGAACCGTGGCGAGTCAGCCGAGCGGTGGGGTGACCGGATTTCGACGATGTGCGAGGCCCTCAACTACCACGAGCCGCCCATGAGGTACGAGTTCTTCCTGGACGGCCTGCGCACTAAGCAGATGAAGGCAGTATTGAACGGCAACATGGTTGCTACGATCTGAGAGGCGTGTGACCTATTGATCTACAAGAACCTACGCATGCCCGTCGAAGAAGAGGATGAGTTTGCGGACGAGGGAGCGCCTGCGACTCGCTCAAACGTCGCGGACTTCGACGCAGTCGCAGATGCTACAGCAACTACAACAGATGAACCAGACAATGCAGAAGCAACTGCAGGGCGCTGAGATGCAGCCGGCCTACATTAGTGCAGTGGCCCCGTCGGCTCTCCAGGCCCCGAGCGTTCCTACTCCTGGTGGGAACGCCTCGTCATCTCCGAACGCCTCGTCAACGCGGAACACCCCGTCGAACTTGGGGCCTCTCAGAATTCGACTAGGGCCCGACACGCGCACGACGGAGGGCGAAGTGGTGTGCGGTCGCTGTGGACGCGTAGGATGTGCTCGAGAGACGTGCCCGAGAGGGCAGGGGTGCTGCAATCGATGTAACGAGTTGGGTCACTACTCCATGGAGTGCAACTGGCCGAGACCTCAGGGATCCTATCGGGGTGGAGAACGCAGTCGATTGGAGTGCCTTCTTTGCGGCGAAAAGAGTCACGCCGTGGCGATGTGCCCCAGCCTGGACAGGTTGCGTGGCCTGGGGAAGAACGCGGTGGTCAGGAACGCCCCCGCGCCATCCGGAACGCCCCAGCAATGAAGGGGGCAGGAGGGAGGGGAAGGAAGTGTCGCTCCTTCCTCTTGCCTAGCTGGCAACACAGAGGGAGATAAGGGTTCGCAGGAAAAAAGATCGACTAGTGAACCCGAGAGGGCTCCCGTACTGAGTGTGACGGGTGTGAAAGACTCTCTAGGTTGGAACGCCTCGAGTGAAGGGACTGAAACTGTGAATTTGAAAGCGACTGAGACGAGTAACCCGACGGGACGGGTGGGCTCGCAACTGGGGACAAGCAAGACGAGCAACCCAACGGAACGGGCGGGCTCACTACTGGGAAATAGCAAGGTGAGCCGCCCCTCGGAACGGGTGAGCTCCAAACTGGGGATGACTGCGGAGTACAACCCTACGAAACGGGTGGACTCGGAACTGGGGACCAACGTAGGGCAGTTCTACGGAGCGGCCTACTCTACAACAAGACTGGGGAACCGTAGGCTCCTTGACAGCGCCTAAGCGAGGACAAGTGGGCACGGAAAAAGCAACGGAACGCTTGGCCGTGACACAAGAACGAGCGGATGGAACGGCTGGCCGTTTCGAACAACTATTAGGCGACGAGACTGGAGCAACGGGACGCTCTGGTGCGACGTCTGAGGTCAAAGAATATGCTCTGGGAACAACGGCTGAAGATACCGCAGGTACAAGGGCAAGTCAAGTTTCGGTGGTCGTAGGTGTGGTCAGTGCGTCTGCCGCTCGAGCGACCGAAAGTACCAAGGGGATGGATCCTACGGGACGCTATGACCGTCTGTTCACTGACGAGGAACTGGATGTGCTCGAGCAAGGTGAAGGTCACAGAGCTAAGGATGAACCCGAGGAGTACGACAAGAAACTTGAGGAACGACTACACCACGTGGATGAACTAGGGATAAGGTGGCGAGTCACAAGGAACGCTGAAGAACAGAGAACGCCGACTCTCGCGGAAATGAGTGCGGCGCTGGGGATCCCAGAGGAAGGGCTGGAACGCACCAGAGAAGTCTCGTCAGGAGAGCTTAGAACGCCTGAGCATTGGTTGAACTGGTACAACCAGAAGCTCGAGGCATCGACGGGAGCAAAACGAGCGAATCGAGACATTAAGGACGCTGGCGAGCCTAAAGAACGGCTGCCGCCCGCAATTGATTCAGTCTCGGAGAAGGGGGAAGGTCGCGCTGGTTTGAAGGAGACGGCTGAAGAAACGGAAGAGCGTGAGTTCATACAAAACGTGTGCATTGGACTCGTGGACCCAGCCGTTCCGGCCGCGTGGGTTCCCAAGAAAGAAATCGGAAAGCTCCCGTTCCGGTGGCGCTCCAAGATACGAGGCAGGATATACGAGCTCCTGAAACAAGAGTGGAACGCCAGGAAGGGACGCGAAACAGAGCGTACCAGGGATTCGGAACGAGTGAGTATGGCCGATGAAGTCCCACCGTTGCGTGACAAGACGGGAGGTGACTCCCTAGACGAAGGGGCTCTGCGTGATTACCTCCTCGAGGAAAGTGGAGCGCCTAACGGGGCGTTCCTAGATCGGGCGATCTCCTGGGCTCGGAATTATTTTAGGACTGAGGCCCCGACTATTCGTGACAGTTGTGTGACAGGAGAAGGGGAAGCCCCGAAATAGTGGGGCCTGTAGCTGCGGCCGTTGGGACAAATCTACGGACGAAGTTTAAGTTCAAGTTGCCAATCAGGGACGAGGATCTCAAATTAGCTGAGGAAACCCCAGAAGTCTATCTCGCGAATGCGAGGAGGGCGCCGAAGGGGAGAAGGAAGCCATGACTACGCGAAGTCGACGACGGCGATGCCACAGGCGAAGGTGGAGGTGTCACCCCCGCTGGCAAACGTATCATCTGCAGCGTCGGCGGGGTGCAAGCGCTGTCCGACGGCTTCATCGACTGCTGTCCGTCGGAGATGCTGGCTGACACAGGAGCTGTCGCTAGCCTCGTGGACAAGCGCGTGCTGAAACGACTCGGAAGGGCTTCCGAGCCTCTGAGAACTTATACGGGAAGTTTGGATAACGTTTCAGGGCACGAGATTCGAGTGCATGGAGTCATCGACCTGCCTGTGACGCTTGGAACACTGGAGAGAACACTTCCATCCGTGGTCGTCGACCATTTGTACGTGGATGCCATCCTTGGAACGGATTCATTGGAGGCGTTCCGCGCCGTGATCGACCTGGAGGAGAAGATGACGCTGAAAGGTACTGGAGATGTAATCCCCTTAGGCGAGACAAGAGTAGAGGAGACGTACGCTGCTACAGTGTCGTCGTCAGTGCGATTGGGACCTGGTCGGCAAGCGCTGATGAGATCAAAGGCTCGTGTAAGAGTGTCCGGGTATTGGAACGTCCCGATGGACCCCGACAGCGTGGAGGAAACGGCTTTCACAAGTAAGCTTGGGCTCTACGAGTGGCTGGTCATGCCGTTCGGCTTGTGCAATGCCGTTCCGGCTTTCGAACGACTGATGGAGAATGTTCTAGTTGATCTCAAGTGGAGGACCTGCCTCGTGTACCTCGACGACTGTGTAGTGTTCAGTGACGACTTCCCGACTCACCTGATCAGGGTACGCCAGGTGTTGGAACGCTTCCGTGCCGCCGGATTCAAGCTGAAGATGAAGAAATGTCATTGGGGGCGAGATCAGGTGGCGTACCTAGGCCACATCGTCACTCCTACTGGCATTATGCCTAATCCGGAGAAGGCGAAGGCCGTAATGAACATCGAGAGACCTCATGATCTGCACACTGTAAGGGCGTTCCTAGGGCTTACCAGTTGCTTCAGACGTTATATACCAGGCTTTGCAGCCATTACTGCGCCTTTGGAACGGCTCAAGCAGAAGGACGTGCCGTTCCAGTGGAATGACGACTGTGAAACGGCGTTCCGTCAACTACAAAGGGCTCTGGCGAAGCCTCCTATACTGGTGTACCCCAATTTCAAGAGGCGCTTCAAGCTGTACGTGGACTCGTCACACCTCGCTGTCGGAGCCTGCCTGATGCAGGTTGACAAACGTGACAGGGCGAAAGCGTACGCGAGCAAGATGCTTGTAGAATCGCAGCGAAACTGGATCTACAAGACGAGCGGAACGACCGAGATCGAGTGCTGGGGAATCGTGTGGGCAACGCGCAAGTTCAGATGTTATCTCAGCCACGCTGAGTTCGATCTGTACACCGACCACCAAGCGCTTACGTGGAGTTTTGGTGAGACTACGAGGACGACTAACGCTAAGCTGGCTCGCTGGGCGATGGAGTTATCGCAGCTGAGGTTTAAGATACATCACAAGCCGGGAACGTCAATGGGTCACGCCGATCGATTGTCCCGCTTATACCATCGACCCGATGCACAGATTGTTGGCGCCCTCCGCATGGCCGAGCTGCTCAACGAAGATGACGGTGACCCTGACGATACGGACACTTCCCAAAAGCAGAGCGCGACGCTCCTGCCGAGCGGAACGGCTGCTCAACAGGAAGGAACACCTAGTGAGGACGTTTCCCGTGGTCCAACCTCCATCGGGGAGACCACTGCAGTGGGCGTTCCGAGCGAAGTCAACGAGAAGAATCTTCCGGGCGGGGGTGTTCCTGCGGAGCCTAAGCCTCTCTCGCAGGACGAGCAACAAGAGGCCTTGCAAGGGCGAGTCCCTCAAGCTGACTTGTCTCCTGTTGATGCGTTCGGGCTGTACTACGAGAAGCTCATGGCCGAACAAGAACGAGAACCCTGGATGCGAGCTTTGAAGGCGTTCCTGAAGGACGGGGCCTTAGCGCTCGATCCCCAGTTGCGAGTGAGCGTGCTGAAGATGTCGCCTCACTACTTGGTTAGAAACGGGGTTCTGATGCGACTCGTGCACCTAGGAGCTCGGGCGGGGCCGGCCAGGACTGTAAGCGTTCCGGTCGTGCCACTGCCGTTCATCGAGACAGTCCTGCATTACTGTCACGCGGACATCTTCTCGGCTCACATGGGCAAGACGAAGACAACCGACAAAGTGAGGCGTCATGCCTACTGGCACGGGTGGAGGAAGGATGTGGTTGAATATGTACGCGAGTGCGCGATATACAATGGTGGCAAAGGCCACCGGCCGTGGAGAGCTGGCCTGATGCAACGTATGCCAGTTCAGGACCTGTCAGTGCCGTTCTCTCTACTTGTGGTGGATGCCATAGGACCGCTGATCATACTCCGAGGGGGAATAAGTATATCCTCGTGTTTGTAGACTACATCACGCGCTGGGCAGAGACTTTCGCCGTCGCGTCGCTAGACACAATCGCTTTCGTGAATATGATGGTCGAGGGCGTCATCTGTCGACATGGCGTTCCGGAACGCCTGCTAATCGATCGAGGTTCGAACTTTACTTCTAACCTGGCCAAGTCGCTGTACGAGACTCTGGGGGTCAAGAAGCTGTACGGCGCCGCGTATCACCCTCAGACCCAAGGTCTAGTGGAACGTTTCAACGGAACGCTTATGGGCATGCTGCGGATATTCGTGGGCCAAACGCAGACTGACTGGGACGTGTACCTGCCCAGGGTTCTATTTGCCTATAGGACAGCTTATCACGAGGGACTCGGCGACACGCCGTTCCTTAGTCTGTATGGACATGATCCTGAACTACCGATCGACTTAGCGTTCCTGAACACGGGTAAGGACTGGAGGAGGAATGAGGTTGCGGTGTACCGATGGAAGCTGTATCATTCCCTGCGGACTCGCGTCGTCTCGTGAAACGGCAGCTACTCAAGGCTCAAGACAGACATGAGCAACGGCTCAACAAGCAGGTGAAGGTGTCCTACGCCGAGGGCGACGCTGTGAAGGTGTACCAGTTCTTCCGAGCGCGAGTCGGAGAGCGCAAGACGAGGAAGCTGGCGTTCTCCTGGCATGGCCTGTACCGTGTTGTCGGCTAGGGGAGAACGCCCACAAGATCGCTATACCGACGCACCCTAATAGGGTCGTCACTGTGAACGTGAATCGCCTGAAGCGCTTCCGCGGCCGTTGAAGTCGGCTCTTTGCCGATGAGAAGCCCTATGATGTCGAAGAAGACACCTCTGAGGATGGAATGGGTCCGTTACGAGAAGAGGATCTGCCTCCGACAAGCTTTGTGGAACGCCTGACTATTGGAGGAGAATAAACGGCTTTCTCGGGGGTATCGTCTCCCATTGTGGACGTGCTGGCGAAGAGAGTTGAGAAGCGCGAGATCCAGTACTTGGTGCTCACGGACACTTACGAGACGTTTTGGTTGCCTCGTGCCGCGTTAGTATCTGAATTTGGAGCTCTGATCCGTGCTTTTGAGGATGCAGATCGCAAGAGGCGAGGACTGCCGGAATTTCGTCGGAACGCCAGGCTGGCGGAAGCCAACGCTGATGTTGACGACGCAGAAGTATTGTTCTAGCTAGCTCTGGCCAGGCTGGAACTGGTGTGGCGTTGGGCTACACCCGAGAGGGAGCGTGAGGATGCAGGGACATACGAGTCTCGTGGCGCCGGGTGATGTGTTTACTTTTGCATTTTGATGGATTTCAAGTTTGTTTTTTCGAGCGATGGGGATGGTGGAATTTTGGACGGCTCAGGAGTCTCGATAGTGAAGTAGTGGAATCTGAATTAGGGAACGGCTCGGGAAGTTGAGTCGGAACTGCGAGAACCTATACCTTGGGGTAGGCGAGTGGAGTCACCGAGACTGTGCCTCTAAGGAAGACGCTGAGTGAGAGGTTGCGAAATAAGGGAGGGAGTGCAAGAAAAGAACTTGTGAGACATCGAAATGGAACGCTACCATTGGAACTTAGAAAAGGGGGAAGGAACGGGTGGCGTGAGTTGGAACGCCTTTTATTTACTTATTGGCATCCTTCTCGTCGTCGTTCCTTTCTTCTTCGTCTTCCTCGGCATCTTCTCCAGCGGAAGCTTCTTCTTCTTCCTCCTCCTCCTCGTCTCCCTCTTCGTCGTCGGAAGCTTCTTTATCTTCGCCTGACTGAGACCCAGCTTCGTTGTCGGCGGCGGCATTACCTTCTTCCTCCTCGCTGGCGTCTTCTTCGAAGTCGGACCAGTCTTCTTGATCAAGCTCAGCACGCGTGGGTTCGTGGGTACACGGCACTTTGTAGGTGCCTCCTGCCACCCTGGTCATGGTTACGACTTGAAGCTGCTTGATGTTGGTGCTGTTATAGAGCGTTTTCCACGGCTCATCCTTCTTGTCGCCGACCCAGGTGTCTTCAACTTGGTACTAGACATGTGATCCTTACGGACACGGGCCAGAGCCGTGAGCGAGAGCCGACTCTTCGCGGAAGCCTTCGGGTTCAGGGCGTCCGTCGACTCGAAGAAAGCGCGCATATGTGGATACCCGTACGCGTCAATACGGTCGGGATCCAAGGCGTTCTCAAGCGTTGCGTCGTAGCGAGCCCGGTCTCTCTTCTCAGCGAAGCTAGATCCTCGGTTTGAGCGCCGTCGTACGAGCGGGCATCATGAGAGAACCGACCAGGCTGGCCGCCGAGCCAGAAAAGCTCAGGATGTTCGTCAAGGCGTTCCAGGAAGTCGTTAAGGCCCCAAGTTCCGATGCAAGTGCCGATCAAGACAAGGCGGGCCTGGACGGCCCGCATCTTTAGCTTCCGACGGTTAGACTGGGCTGTGCCAGCTTTCAGGGGAGCGTGGAACGCCCACTCCCAAAACGCGCGACGGTGGGTCATCCAGAACCGCCAATGGGCGCGGAAGACGTGACAGAACTTAGCTGGGTCGTAAAACAAGGGATGGTCAGTCCACGGGTAGACCAGACGCCATGGCTTCTTCCCGGCGTCTTCGGCCTTCGCGAGAACTGCGATGATGGCCTTACGAACGGACGCTGGAGCCTTGTCGCTCAGGTCGGGGATGCCGAAGTCGTCGTTTAGAAGCCGCTCGAGTTTCTTCTTCCCGGACGTGCAGGGCTTCTTAGCTAGACTATTAGGAGGCGTGCTTTCGCTACTGACCTTGCGCTTGAGTGGAGAGGATTTCTTGGCAGCCTTCTTGGACAAGGATGTCGAGGATTTCAAAGGCACTACCGTCGGGAGGGCCACCACCGTGCCTTGAAGAGAAGCGCGAACACCTCCGTCGATAACGGCGCGGACGAACTGGTCCAAGTAATTCAGGCCCGTCGACAGGGGATTGCCGCTGAGACGCTGGTGCAGAACTCCCGCTGGAAAGCCTTGGCTTCATCTCCCGGGGTTCCGTGCTCCTCTCGTTCCAGAGCGTCGTCCAGGAACTGGCGAACCTTCGTCAACTCGGCGGAAGTGAAGCGCGAAGACATGGCAGCGCACGAAGACCCTGCTGGAGACTGTGGCGCTGGGGAAGAAGATTTGAAAGTGGGAAGCTTCAGGAGTTAGCTTCTGACTTGTTGGCTGCCTAAGGGTACGCACCTGTGGCGTTCCTGGGAAGTGGCGTTGAAGCTGGGACGGTTGATGGAAACTGACCTAAAAAGAACGGGTTTCGCCTTAGCAACTCTAACGGCCATCTCTTCAGAAGATGAAGGATCCTCACTTGCCGAAATACGAACCTGATGGAGAGCTGGACGACGTGGCGCGGGACTTTGGCAGTGCTGGGAGCTGTAGAGACTGCCGGGGAGCTACAACTGATTGGCAGCGCTGTAGCCGGGGTCGTCGTATGGGTCGTGACGATGCCCCTGCGGAACGTCTCGTGGGCCTGCATCGACGGGTTGCTAAATAACGGGCGAACCTGGTACTTCTTCTGCTACACGTGTGGAGACAGATACGTGGAGGCAGCGCGCGGTGCTCACGCTCTTGCCTTACCTCCGTTTGAGTACGCGGGCGCGCTACTTACCTTGGCCTTTCTGGTTTCGATGGCTGTGCTGCGAGACTATGAAACGCGCTTCGGCGTTGTGGGGCGCCTGAGTTTGAAGTGGTGCAAGGCTTTCCATCACTCGTGGTGCCTGTTCTTGCCGGAGGCGACGCTGCTAAGCTGGACGACGACCTGCAGATGCGTGCGCGCTACAAGAGAAGCTGTCGTGGCTGTCAGAGATCGAATTTGTGACTTTATTATGACAATTTATCTTTTGCTACGCTGCTGCTGTCTATCCTGATCTACGTGC
Source organism: Phytophthora tentaculata (assembly GCA_033557915.1). Lineage (NCBI taxonomy): Eukaryota > Oomycota > Peronosporomycetes > Peronosporales > Peronosporaceae > Phytophthora > Phytophthora tentaculata. Next base: position 2,658,249 of record JAUCEA010000009.1, read on the forward strand.
CTCGCTTGACCTACGACTGTGCGGAGGGGATGCTCCACGGATGGATGGGAATTGCGTTAGCTGTGTTAGTGGTGGACGTCTACTTAAAGTTCTCGACCTATTGTTGCTACTGGAATGCTTCCTTAATAATGATCGGCTGCTATAGCCGCCTGCTACGTTTCTTTTGGGTCCCTCGCGCTAGTGTCGTTAGAGGGCCAATCGAGATGACGAAGCGAGGTTGGGACGGGCTGGCTGGACGCATAGGACGCCGAGAAGAAAGAGAGCGCGTAAGTGTCGAGCGCTTACGAGGGGTTAAGAGAGCTGGAACGCCTCCAGCCGCTGCGAATACGAGTCATATACGGGGTGGAACGCCTTCAGGAAGCGTTCCAAATGATGCTGAGGATACTACCGTGAAGCTAGCGTCGGGCGAGACGGCTCGGCGAGGACACCGGTGGACTGTCGGGGAGAATTGTCACGGTACACAGCTAGAAGGAGTCCTCGCTATTCTCGCGGACTGCATACAGAAGGTCTGCTCAATGCAGACAAGGGGGGCTACATCCTCCAAACCTGAGGCTACGCGGTCCACGGTATTCCAAGTGTGAGGCGGATACTCATAGGCGGATTATAGAGGGACTTGGGGCTGGACCTCTGCTTACGAGGGATTTGAGGAGAGGTAACGAGCTGCGTGCTCGAGTAGGGGGCCTTAGTTAAAGACTCAGTCGTGATTTTCCTTTTTTAAGAAGAGCTTAAGAATACAACAACAGCTTTATATCTTTACGTTAACTACTTCCCACTAGCCCCTACGTCGGCCTGCAAGATACACGACCCCGACGAAGGAGGAAGACAGCGACACTGTGCTGTTTCTGCGGCGAAAGGTTCGGCAGGAATGGGAGGCACTTTGGACTGCTGTGGTGCGATCATGCGCCGTATCATGGATCATAGGTCCACCTGGGGTAGGCAAATCGTATGCAGCGTTCGCATTCGCCTGCTCCCTGAAGCAAGTTGACGACCAGCGAATCGAAAAGTGAGATGTATTGTGGATTAAGTGCTCTAAGGATTCTGGATCACCATGGTTCTGCGTCCTTTTTCGTGGGAAGGATGAGAAGCGAACGTGTACCATGAAGGCCTCACAATTGGATGCAATTTTCGAGTCGTTCGGCGATTATACTATTATATTTCTCGATGGGTACGTGAAAAAGGAGATAGTTCGGAGGCACCTTTAGAGTCCTGCGGGTTTTGGCGGCATTGAAGTTCGGAGTACAGGAGTCTTTTGATTATTTCTTCGATGATATTTATTGGAAAGAATTGACGTATTCCGTCCACGGCGACGACCAGCTTGGTTAGCACGCTCTATCTGCCATCTGCAAAACCAACTACGCTGGATGCAGAGATATTAGATGTGCGATTGTTTGCACTATCTTCCTGGACGCTGAGAGACTACCAAGATGCAGTAAAAAATAACGAATTCTTTGAGCGTGTGAAGGAATTTTCCGCTGCTTAAAGATCAGTGACAATGGAAAAGCGGATGGAATTGCAAGATGAAAAGTTTTGTGTTGCTGGCGGAAGTGCGCGAATGATGTTTGATATTAGTCCTAAGCAGGCAATGATGTTATTGCGCTCTGCGTTTCATGCGGTGTATTCGAGGATTTCACCCCTCCAGTGCGTGCAGATTCCTTCCGCTTGAATTGCTTGGAAACTGCAGTCCATTCGACGCACGTTGTTACTGACAACCGCGTTCGAGTGGTCGGGTTTGATTGCGGTATCGATGCAAAGGGAACTGATCTGGATTAGCACTCCAATTCCGGGATAAAAAAATAGGAACAAAAGTTAGAGCCTCGGTTTAATACATTTCTTTAAACAACTTAATTAACCCCTTGGTTCTCGACGTCATAAGATACAACGTAACCCTTTTTTCATGTCGTAACTTACGACATAATGGGAAGAACAATAGAAATTACCTGGAATTTACCGTATTTAAAGGTTCACTCATTATGGACTCACCGGACGGATAGCCGGTATTTTCCAAAAATGTTCAACAATTGGCATACAAACTTGAAGTAATTCTAGTTAGATGCACCTGACCATCGGAAAATACCGGACAGTCTTCCGGTGATCAAACTAGAGAGGTAGTCGATCGATGGCTTCATTTAGACACGCACTTTACTTAAGACTGATTGTGGAATTATGACATCTAGCAAGGTGGAGAAGGGAGTACATTCTAGCAAACGATATCATTCTTTGGCTGCTAAATCACCTATATAACTCGGTAGTTTTGCCTTACCCACCGTACTCGTACACGCACTCCGTAATTCAGTCTGTGTTGATAATGAAAAGCTTAACTCCGAGCGCCATTGGGTACATTTAAAAGCGGCGACTTCATCAGTCGATGTAAGTGCTGTAACGAGGAATTGCGAGCAAGTATGATTTCTTTTATATGAATACGGTGGATAAAAACGAAGAAAGCCGCATATGAACCTAATTAGTTACCGCTAAGCCTCTGTCTTTGGAGCATTCCAGTGCTATTTCCCGTGATATTAGCGAAGCGGTTGGTTAGGCCAGTTCTTGACTTCGCAACTTTTTGAAGTCAAGAACTGGCCGAACCAACCGCTTTGATTGAATCACGTCCACTTATAAACACCTTTGTGATCCATGTACTAAGTACTCCTCATTTTTAGGCGTCCACTAGCATTCGACGCTAAGGCTTAATCTGCACCATGAAATATAAAGTCTGTACTAGCCACTAGCAGGCTACCCAACGTTATATTACAATCAGAAGTCCATTAATTTGAAACGCATCCGAGTCATACCGCCCATGTAGCAATGTTTCAGCGTGTCCGTGCGGCACTTGATGGCGTGGCAGAGCTAAAGTAAGCTAAGGGGCGCTTGCGTCGTGGATACAGAGATTAACTGCCCTAAAGACGATAACTAAATATCTGGGTGGCATCAATCAGGTGACCGTCCCGAGTATGTCGCCGTCACAAGCATAACTTCCAGCTTCTTCGACAGCTAGTGGTTTAGTCTAGATAGATTGTTGCTCGGCGTTTTACCATGATACTTACAAGTTGCACTCTATCGACTACCGTCTTGCCTTATCATGCCACACCGGAACGATTGCTTGCTATCGCTCGTGTAATCACTGTAATAACTTATTCGTACCCCTCAAATGTAACCCTTTCCGGTAAAATTCAATAATTGTCCGGTAAATTCCGCCCACAAGTAAATGGCTCAGAATCAGAAATCCGATACTTTAATCAAGTCATTTCAAAACGATAAAGTCCAACAGGTAAATAAAAAAAAAAGCAAAAACTAGCCAAGGATCAGGGACGAGAGGGAAAGATGGAATATGCGGGAAAGTATCCAGCCGCCACTCAGTGGCCCACAGCCAGAGATCACTCATTACAGATTTTGCCCGATGGCGCGCATTCGCTCAGGGAACCGGACGAAAACGGACGCCGTGGCTTCGGTGACACGAAACATCGACTTTAGACACTTTTGGAGGCAATTACGAGCAGTGGGATGGGAGTGCAAGCGGCCAACGTGGATCCAGACAAAAGGGAAGCACGTAAGTGCAGATGGTTCAAACGTACTGGTCGGAGAGGAGGCTGCGGTGGCGTACGCGTTGGAAACATGATTGTTGGATGAGCAGACGATTGTGGACGAAGCGAGCGGTGCCGATGAAGAAACCGTAGCTGACATGGCGACTGACGCTGAAGAGCCTGTTCCGGCCGCCGAGAAGGCCCCCGCTACCGACGTCACCGCCTAGAAGACCACCGCTGCCGCCACCACCAATAAGAAGACCTCCGTGCCCACGAAGACCGCCGCCCCAGCCAACGAAACCATTGCAGCCGCCGACGAGGACATGTCGGACGCATTTGATGATGTACGCGCGTCTCAAATCGACACGAGTGCCGAGTTGTCCCAGCGAACCATGAATGAGCTCTTTGGTACACCGAGCAGCTGTAGCAGCTCTGACCCAGAGCTTTCCCAGTCAGCGGTTGCCCGGGCGTTTGGTTTGTCCAACCTGCAGCTTCTGTCAGAAGTGTCTGGCACAGAGAGTGATGCTCAAACCGACACTGCTCCTACTGTTCAACAAGACAGTGTACCTGCCGCCCGACCTGTAAATGCATCTGATACCCGGTTTGCAAGAGTACCTGCTACGCCTCCTACGCGTTTTCTACGCCCTCGGTGTCCGGTGAAGAAAGATGTTAACTTCATTCCAGACGACGAGGACTTGAGCGAGTACGAGAGCTTGAGCTCTGGAGAAAGTGACGACGACATAGAAGCCGACAACGACAGCGATGGCTTCAATGATTGTGACGAACGTGAAGACTACGATAACTTATCTGACGACGACGCTGTTCCGATGGACTCAGCATTCATCGCGTCGCTTCAAGTGGGCAGCGATGCTCTAAACAAGCAAGCCATCCAGCAGCACGAGGACGCGTTGCGAACAATGGAGTGGACGCCAGTGTCTCACCGGTTGAGGAGGGTACACAAGCCTACCCTGGTTTAAATATGGATGAGACGCATCCGGTTGCTGAACTGCGCGATTTTTGCCACTCTCCGCTGCTTACGTCCTTTTACTTTATGCCCAAGGCACTATGGGTGAAGATTGCTGCTGAGACGAATCGGTACGGCCATCAGCAGGTCAACAGGCGGGCGGAACGAATTCATGCGAGGCGGAAAGATCGGCGCCAGTAAACTGTCAAGCAAATCAGTCGGCGGTTGAAGGCGAAGCCGGGGTACGAGACAAACGAAATTTTGCACGTCATCGGCCTCCTAATCGCGCCTCTGCCCGCAAAAGCGACGGTTTGCTGCTCATTGGTCGATGGTGGAGAATGGCGCCGTTTCAGCTTGAAATTTCGGGAGATTCATGGGGTACAATAGATGCCAAGACATCTTGCGCGACTTGCACTTCGTGGACAACGAGAAGCACCGAACGCTGGATAAACTGTGGAAGCTGCGAATGGTTGCGGATACGATGCAGCGTCGCTTTCTGATTGCGTGGACTCTCCCTGCAGTGTTCTCATTTGACGAGGGTGTACTACCTTCCACTTCTAAACGAAACACGACTAGAATGTCCATGCCCGGTAAGCCTCATCGCTACGGATCAAAAATGTTTATGGTGTGTGATTCAAGAACGGCGTACTGCCACAGGTATTGTCTATTCTGTTTATGTCGTAAGTTACGTCATTAGTGACGTCTCTGACCAGTTATGTCGTATGTTACTAGATTCAAGCTATCAACGAGCAAGCGCAGAGTAGCGGATGGCGAAAGTTAATCATTTGATCATAAGACTGGTGCAGCTGCAGTCGTTCGGAACTTGAAGACAGTGCTTGGCCCTAACACGCGGCACCCATGGCACTCGGTCGTTACCGACCGTTTCTATTCATCGATTCTGCTTGCCATCGAGCTATTGGCTATGCAGGTGTATGTGATCGGTACTATCATGGTAAACCGGCTCGGATATGATCCGAATGTCAAAGCGACGCGCAAGTCACGCCCAGCAAGCGTTCCTCGGGACACGTTCTCCAGCTCCGTGGCCACCCCTAATATGATTGCATTTCCCTCGTGGGACCAGAAACCTGTGCACTACTTGCGCACAGGCTGCGCAATGACAGAGACGACGATTGCAAGAAGCGTCAAGCGGGTTGGTGCAATTCCCGTTCTCTGTCCGGCAGCCGTGACCGACTACCAACGTTGGATGGGTGGAGTTGATGTGCATGATCAACTCCGCCTACAAACGTACTCGCTGCAGACGTTCACTATGTTCAAGAAGTATTACAAGAGTCTATTCTTGGGCTTCGTGGACCTGGCCCTTGTTAATGTGTATATTTCGCACAAGGAGTCTGCACGTATGGCTGAAACGCCAGCGATGAAACGGGGAGGTTGGTATAGGGTCCTGCAGAACCAATTGATGCAACTGAAGGTGGACGACTTCGCAGGTATAGTGCCTACACCACCACCAAGCAGCCAGAAGCGAAAGCGCCCCCAGCTACGGCTCACGCATGCAGTGTAGCAATCAGATGACTGTGTGACTGTTACGGGCGTTCAAAAGCGTAGACAGCTGTCGTGCAAGGTCTGTGCTCTCCTGCGCACGGACCACATGAAGAAGTCATTCGCTTCGACTTTCTTTTGCGAGCGCTGCTCACTTGATGACGCGAAGTGCTGCACAGCAACAATATTCGACGTCAGTACAAGGGAGTCGCTAAAACGTGCTTTGAGATCTGGCACGACGACTTCGATTGTGGCTAGAACATACCTGCTACACTGGGCAAAAGGGTCGTGTTGCGGTGGTCGGGTAAGAAGGCTGGCACACACAAGAAGACATATCGAGAGCTGATGCTTCGTGAAGGGGAAGACGACGATGACGAAAATGAGAGCGGAGGGGAGTAGGCTTTCCCTGTGCGACATCAAATCTGTGTGAGCTTTTGTTATATCGTAATAAAGCTTTCTTGAACTTCCGTACGTTTTGCACTGTCTTTTTGTGTTTGTTTGGGTTCATAAAGCAGCTCTTTGCACCACGTATCCCGCGGTACTTTCCAATTTGGGGCAACATGCGGCGCACTCTGCTAGCTGCTACACTGTAGAACTTACGACATCTTGGAGAGATACCTCTCGAAAAGCTATACACCTACCCGCAAGTCGAACATCTGCCACATACAAACATGTAGTGACATGGATACGTCGTAAGTTACGACTTTATTTGTCTCGTTTTCGATACACTTCGCCGGGAACCAAGGGGTTAAACAAAGTCGTGCTTCGCCCGAAGAAGTTCTGAAATTTATCACATTTCTTTTCGTTTTCAATGTTAAAGACTTCCCTGCCCTTTTGGTAGACAAAACCTATTAACGTTGTGAAGGTTGGGATTTCCTGTGACGCATCTCCTGCACCTGCTTCGCAGCTACAGTGTCTGCATTGCTGAATCGCACTTTCGTTTTAACCGCATCCAAGTACATGTCAGAGTGCGCCCCCTTTATATATGCGCACCCCTAATTCCAAGCCAATTTTCCTAAAAAAAATCGTTTTTCTATCGGTGAGCTATTGAAAAAAGTTTTTTTTGCGGACGACTTGCGCCCATTATTCTGACAGTGGCAGAAGTCTACGCCCATACGTGTTATTTATCTTTCTACTGGGTTAGGCCATGCGGACACAAAAAAATACGCAGCTTGTTACTCTCTTTAGCATAGTGGCCTTTGTTTGTCTGAAAAGCAAGTTGGGCATGAGCAATGGTCCCAAAGTTGTAAGGTTGAAAATTTTCTCCCGGTTGGGATAATTAGGAAGATCTTCATCGAAAAATCTGAGTGCCACGTGCCCCAATATGCACTACTCGAACGGCACGACCACCTACTGTCATCTGAAGTGATCTTGCCTACACTCGTGTGACCCTACGTACCTGAGAACACCCATCGCCAGGGATGCCCAAAACACGATAAAGTTGTATCTATGATTGGAGAACGAAATAAATAACGTGTGGTACTCCAGCAAAGTGACTACTCAAAAGAAGTAAACGAGAGAAATATATTATTGCAATAATGTTTAGGTTCAGCTGTCCAATTTATCGTTAAGAAAACAGCAATCTTGAGCATAACTATGTCGCTTATGGTAGAATACTTCAAGCGCAACATTGAATGGCACCTTCATCAAACTTGGATCGTGTGCAGGACATGGAATATGGAAATGTTTCTAGCTGAAAAATTAATTTACCTCATTTTACGTAAAAACAAATCAAATATCTGTTTAACGTTGATCTGGACCAAATATAAATTATTGCTGCAAAAAATACATATTTATTTCAACTAGTAGTATATCTATTTTTGGGCATCCCTGCCCATCGCCGCCATTCAGACAGCTACTAGTTTTCGCGAATTGTTCGTGCAACATTCCATAGTAAAAAAAGGCGTACTTATGCGCGAGGGCGACGACACAGGTAACATTTGTATAGTTTATTAATCCAGCACAGGTATAGACGTCCATAGCCATCATGGTACTGTCTCACTGTATTTGCTTCATGAATTTATGGTTTATTTCGGATATAAATACCCGTGTAATTATTTTACGGAAATTAAAACACCACCCTTAGCTCTGAAATAAATTTCAGAGAGCTTATTTTAGTTCTAAAACTAAAAAATACGCATTCGAGATCGAATCTAGATAAATACTAAACTTAACCTATAAATAAAGTATTTTGAGCTTGGAGCGGGTTGCCAAGTTTATACCGAGAGCATCTTGCTCTTGCGACTGCGTCGCAAGCTACCAGCGAAAAGAACAAACATCCAAAATGGGTGCCTTCCACAACTGACACAGACTCTTTATATCCAGTACTGTTTATGCGTCATCTGTGCTCCTCAGTAGTGTGATAAAAACACATTTAAAACATGATAAAAAATGCAAACCAAAACTTCATCAAAGCCCAAACTATGTTCTATGTAAAATGTGGTAAAGCAGATCAGTATCTTGTTTTAAGTAAAGCAAACGAAAGGGATTTGAGAAAAAAGGACAACAATTGATATATATATATTCTAAATGTAAAGATATGTTTGGGCGGGAAATCAGGATAGCCCCGCTCTTGGCAACGAATCCAATCATGCTTCGATCTCTTTTGCGATCTTTTCTCGATGTGTTCAAACAAAGAAGAAGCGCTGGAGCTTGAACACAAGCATGGTCGAGCTGCAACATACACATGCTTTGGTCTGCCTCGCGCCGGCGCAAAGATGCAAAGGATCAAATGATAGAGCTGAGACTGCGGCTACGCGAGGAGAGACGTCGGTATGAATGACAACGCCTCATTCGCATGCGTCATTACATCACCACGGATTGTCTGAAGGACCATGAGATGCCATCTTGGATGGATACCTGGCTCAGCGGTACCGACAAGAATTTTCTTACCACGACGAGTTTAACAAGGTAACAAATGCTTTTCTATTACCAATCTACTGTGTAGTACATCTAAAGTGATGTTTGCATTGCAAATGCATTCTTTTTGCCAGCCCCTCGATCGCTTTAAACATTTTCAGTCATATTCCCACGTATAGACGACAAGGTAGCCGCCCATGAAACCTTCAGAGTTACCATCAGGTGCTCGGACTGCTATTGACATTCTAGGTGGGTTCAATGCAGCAAGCATCACAATCGAAGGAGTTTGGTGCCCCCCCTCCACACTGCCTAGGGTGCTTAACTCTGCAGAAGATGCTTTAGAGAAGGCCTTCAGAGGTTTCAGTGCTGCTCGCATCGTATGGCCTTCCCATAAACGTTAACACACGCTTGCACGACTTTTAGTTCAGCGTGAGCCTCTTTGCTTTACGTGTTTTTTTTGGATAAAAAACTACCGAGTACGTATCATTTCATTATCCAATCTAAACTGTTTATATAATTCAATAATGCAAAATGTTTTTTTAGATTCAACTACCTCCTCACCCTGACGTTCAAAATGCCGACTGCAACGGCTGGCTCCACCAGGTATTTGCGGTCAAGCAGGATCAGCAAAATCTGCGAGAATGCAGGTTCCGACTTCCCACCAGTACCCAGACACCGACAAACGGAGGGGGTCCCCCGATGATCCGTGATCTGCCGAACTTTTCTCACCTTGTATACCCGTCGGTAGGGCGGGATCTTGCTCCTCTGGTAACTGCAGAGGTGTTCAAGGGTAGAAGCTTGAGTGTCTTGGCGAGACATGGGGATGGGTTCGAGTAGTAGTTGAAGATCTTCACTCTACGTCCGATGTAGGGTCCAGATCGCAAGCGAGTCCTTCGAGCTTGCGCGATCTGGCGGTCCTGATCTGAGATCCGACCGTAGGGTTGCCTTGCGGGTGTGTTCCCTTGCCTTTAAGGTCCTTTTCGTCGTACTCGCCGCTTCCTATAGCGGGATCTTGATAGTTGAGAGCCTCTTAGGTATACCCAGCCAAGTAGTAAATCCGGTTAACCTCACGGATTTGCACTTGCAAAGGGAAAGTTTACTAGGTGGTAGGATCTGGCCAATGCATTATCCAGTTATCACTACCCACACTAGATCTGCTATTCCCAACCTTCACAGAGCTCGTACGGCCAATGTAATTCCGATTCTTGAGGGCAGGAAGGCACTTGTGTAACACAACGCAAATAGAAGTCTGATTTCAAGTTAAGCCTATACCAGCCTGGATCTCTCTCTCCACTGTCCTTTACTCGTCAAATCGTTTGCCAGGCCTGGCTACTTGTCCTTTCTCTCCTTGGTCCATCTTCCCAGGTGTATCCGCACCTGACTTCCCCAGATCCGTGGCACAATCATCATATCGTGGCCGATCAAGGATCTACCCCCGATCAGGAATACCCTTGATCAGGCATATTTCTGGATCTTGGTTTCGGGTCCCGCCCGGGCTTAGATCGCCCAGCTATCCATCTTACTCACTCGGATCTCGAGTCTCACGATATCCAGATCTCGGCCCTTGCGGTCTCCACTTGGGTCCTAGTTAGCCCCGTCGCCTCCCGTCCAAATCGTTATAGCTTCTGCCCCGATCCGTCATCCCCGGATCCAGGTCCTTGTACTCGGATCGGCCGGGCCATTAATCCAGAATAATGTCCAGCTGTCACTTCCCATCTTCTCATTTCTTGAAAAGCGCTTCACCAGGACATATTCGTTACCTGGACGCTGTGCTTTGGTGTGGATGGGCTGATAGTGTGGACCAAGCACAACTGTCGACTAGATCCATAAGTACGTGTTACTGATCAAACTTTATCATCTGCTATAACCTTTATCCATCAGGGTGCATAGTGGGGTATGGGCGTCGTTGAAAAAGTATATAAGCGGCTACTTTTTCCGCACGATAAAGAGAAACGTCGCGAGCGTCTAGACAATTTGTTCAGGCTGTCGAGTATGTACCGTAGGTATCAGTCAGATAAAGACAACACATTTTCACTTCACAGAAGGTAATTCGTAAGTGTTGAAATAAATGCTACGTTCGTATTTGAAAACCCCATGCAGCTGAGTCTGATTTGGCTTTCTGGTATCGAAAAGTTGATATCAGCAAGAGCAGTTGTTGGTGGCGCTATCGGGCCTCTTCGCACTGGAGCGCCATTCTTTCCTCGCGCCGGGCTCGGCTTTCTACCAAGTCTTGTTGTCGTCTTAGTTCTGCATCTGCAGACTCTTCTCGGCGCGAGCGTTCCCTCTCCTCTCTCGGCCTGTTCCACAGTTAATCTATCTTCTCTTTCCTCGCGGCTACGACGATCCTCTTCTTCAGCTCTTCGATTGGATTCCTCATGAAGATACACGAGATGACCAAACATTTAGCTCGGCGCTGAAGAGCGCTGCGAATCCGCGAGTTTCCATTTATTCTCCACCTCATCCATTTTTTTACCAGCTCACATCCTCTTGTTCGCCACATACGTAGGAGCTCCCGAGGAACTGTCGGTAAATGGTTTCTTCCCCTTGGTTGTAGAGGTGGGCGGCGTCATTCATTAAGGTTGTCCCGAAGTGCCCGAAGATCTTGACCTCCCAATCGATTACTTGATATTTTTTGTTTGGTGAAGCCTTTTCTTTGGCTTCCGCGGGTGGCCTCGACGGGTCTCGGAGAGAGAGAATCAGATTTCGCGGGCAGCACCATGCGATTTCGGACTCATCGGGCGTTCGACAGTCTGTTCACTGGATGCTGAGGTATCCGTTTCTCTTGCATACGCCTCGGCGGGGTCGAGATCCCCCGTGGAATAGTTGATGGCTGGCGCAGAGCTGGTCTGCGGTTCCGCGTCTTCGTCGACCAACTAGATGTCTTCCGCAAAAGGTACATCGAATACCCCGCGACCTGTAACGACAGCACCACCCAAGCGTCCGGGCTCTGGTGGTGTCATGACACACGTAGAGTCTCTTTCAGGCCTTGGTAGTGTGTGGTAGGCTATCCCCACAGACTCATCATGTGACTCACAAGGTGTTAAGGCCGCCGGGACCTCCCGTTGTCACACAATGCCTTCCCTCCACCTTCTGTCTGGACGGCATACTGCTGGAGGGTAGTTGTGCTTGCACGCTCCTTTTGTGCGGAAAAGTCATCGTCCTCTTCACCCTCATGAAGTCAATCATGACTGGTATGTGCCCCGCCCTCAAACTCTATCTCCCTTTAAATATTCTCATGCGTCATGGGTATTTTCGCCCAGTAGGTTTAAATCGACAGACAACAGTGCAGAGAAGCATTTGTTCTTCAATGCTGTAGTTCTGATAGTATGCAGCTCAATTAATAGACTCCAACGATTTACGTACGGCAACCATTTTTGTGATGTATAGGGTCGCCCGTGCTTTTGTCTTGGCCGCCTTCTTTTTTTATGAGCTGAAGATCTGCGCGTCGGTCAAAGATCTCTATTGTTTTAAACAAAGTATGTGGAGGAGATCGGGACAAATGTTTGCACTTAAGTATGTGAATGTACAAAATTATTATATTGAGTATATGTATAGATCAACACTAGTATGTAAACAAACGATATGTTGACCAGCTACAAGAGAACTACCCCAGGCACAGGTCGAGCTCCTGCAAGTGCCGATGCTGGCATACAGACCAGCCGCATTTGCACAAGAACAACATATCTCGCCCATAAACGCAGTTACTTCTTCTCCTGGAAAAATATACCGTGCAGAGATAGCCACGACGGTAATGCGACCCCAAACTTGACATTAATGAAATCTCCAGCACGGGTTGCAAGAAAAGTTAAGAAATCGCACCTTTCCTCCTGCTTTCTCTGTGTCGATATCAACGTGCTTGCCGGATTTTGCTTGCATCTTCATTTGCATCATGGAGCCCTTGCGACCGGACACGTTCTTGCGTGGAGCTCCGACCAACTAAAATTCGCCAAAGCACTAGCTAATGACTTCCCCTGCTGGTATCGGTGCGGTGGCAACAACTCCTCGCATTCCTGAGCGTATTTTCCGGTTAATGCCAAGTTCACCACTCTCTCGTAGGGAGATCCCACACTCCGCGGTGTATGCACAGGTATATTCTACGCAGAATCGGCTTCGGCGAGCGTCCAAACAGGAGACGGCGTTGCATCTAGTAACGCATTCGCATCTTCGTCCACCTCTTGAACCAGAGTCCATATCTGGAAATTCCAACCGGCGAGGATCCCCCTGACGTCAAACAAGTCGAAAATCCATCGGCCAAGCCTCGATAACCCACTCATCAAAGCCACGAGCAGGCTTGGCGTGGTCAATAATCTCGAATCCGAGAGAGCTGTCTGCCGAGGCTACCTGGGACAATCGGCAAAAAGAAGGAATTGGCCTCCCTAGGGGCGTAAGCTCGTCGGCGTCAGAGTCATCACTCTCGAAACACTCAAGGTACCATCTTCGCGTAATTAAGCGTCGTTTCTGTTTGATTTCAGATTGCGACATCTCTGCGGGAGAACCCAAAGGATCCACGGTCGTGGCGGGCGCAGAGGGCGAGCTCAGCGAAGCCCGCGGAGACAATGTTAGTGTGTTGGTACCGCTGGAACGACTCCCAGTATCCCACGGAGACGAAACCGTTGACCCAGAGCTTTCCGCATCAACATAAGCACTCTTTTCAGCTCCGAACGACCTACAACGAGACGTACAACTCAGCCAGGATCAGTGATGGTAGTGCCGCTGGACAGTCGCCTGTCGGCCATGGACGAAGCATTGTAGAGCGGGTTACTCAACTGGAAGTCCGAAAGAGGTGCCGCCTGGATATCTACTCCCTCGCTAACGGCTGGATGTGAGTATTGTCGACCGGAGTGGAGCCACGGAAGCTCGCCTCTACCACAGGAGGGTTTCGAGTCGTCTGGCGAGGATGGAGTTCCGGGAGGGATTATCTCCTCCACATCTTCGTTGGAGGGCGACTGAGGTGACATGCGACTTTCGCTGTCCGTCCGAAGGTATGTGCCAGTGACGAAGCCATCCACGGGGGTGGGCGGAAGCAAAGTTTCTTCAGGCCGAGCCGCCTCTACAGGTGACGTAGATCGATACTCTCCCTCAGAAGTAGCAGATGTCTTTGGCGACTTGGCGGGCCGATTGCTGCTGGCCTCATCGGATACATCGCGAACCCTCTTGAGTCTACTAAAGACTCCTCGTAACATGAAGGGATCTTTGGTGGAGCGTGGCGTAGCGTTTTGGTCATGTTTGCGGGACATCCTTTATATAATTTGGCGTGTCAAGATATACGTAATAGCCGCGATAAACAGCGACAATAATGCAATACGAAAGAGAACAACACTGACTCGTCAAGGCAGCTGCTGGTACGGCTCTAGCGGTTGCGTGCTTTCCCTCTGCGATGGAATTCGTAAAATGAGCGTGAGTTTCTAGACCCCAAAGAGAAGATTTTTGCGCCCATGGCGTTTAAAAATCTCTACATTAAAACAAATCTTCAGTTAAGGGTGTTGTTTGAGAAAAAATTGGAACCCAGATTATTTTAAATGAGTTGCTATATGAGGGGGCGTAATAAAAGCTCATTAACCCTTTCGCGGAAAAAGGTCGCAGAAGTCGCCCTTTTAGTGGTTTGTGCAAAGAGCAGTACGAATCAGCCTCTTAAAGGGCGCATTTAGCGCCCTTTGACGCAAGTTCAACTGGTCCCGGACTGTCTTTTGGGACATAGCATTTACAGTACGATTCGTAATCATTTAAGTATACTTTTATCCAGTCAAATTCATGTAGCAGATTGCATCACCATACTATCTTAAATGATTTGTTACAAGAAGTAGTTCAAAAGGAGTACCGTGATTTCGTAAAAGGGCGCGAAATGCCCCCTTGTAGCTATAAATGACTTCTACTTGTATACTATAGTCTATACAAAAGGCGCGAAAGCGATAAACAGGTTTTTGATGAAACCACTTTGTGTTCTCATCAAAGAAAGCGTTTTTATCACTGGATTTAATGGCCTGTTTAATGAATAGGGGTAGGTGCGATAAAAAAGCGTTAGGACAGTTTTGGAAGGAACCCAATTAGCGAAGCATTCACCAAAACTTAGAGCCTCTGCTTGACTTCAATACTGCATTTTACGAGAATGCATTGTGTGTTCTTCTCCAAATTGCATTGCGTGATTGGATCAATCTTTGTTTACCAAATCTCCTTCAATCGCGCAAAGCGCTTGTTTTGACTACAGAACATATCTAAGTACGATTCTTGGCTGAGCCACGTGTCAGACAACAGATGTTTTTACAAGAAGCGTGATTGGCTTGTGACTTGATTTTTGTATGAAGAGACCTTGACAGGTTTGTATTACCGGTCAGAATATTCAAGTTTGTGCGAAGTTCACAATACTGCCATGGTCATACAGACCTGTGCTAGGTTAATATGCTGTATGTCTGTCATGACGTCTACTGTCTTCTTTTATGACGAAAATTGCATTCTCCCAAAGCCACTAAGAGCATCTCCACCGGCAAGTCTTAACGGCGATTTTATCGCAAAAGTAGCGTGCTATGACCTGATCAAAAGTTTTATGCCTCCAGCGGGAGGTCCTATTGCAGGTTTTAACTTCAGGGAGTCTTATGAGTACGACTGGAGTCTTAAATTAAGACTCCGTACGTAGAATGCATTTCGATTGGATCAAAAGTGTCAAATGTGGTCCACAAACAATTATTGCACATATTTTTTCTTAAAACTTGCCAGGTGAAGTTTTAAAACTCGGGTCCTTTGAGTCCTATTGGAAAAACATGGGTCTTAAAGCCGCCCGTTAGGACTTCGAATATAACTTACCGGTGGAGATGCTCTAATAGCATACCAATGTTCCATTTTTGTCCTGGTTTCAGGTCATAACACGCTGAGTGACTTGTTTTCAGTATGGGATGGTCCTCATTGTTGGTTCGACAGCGGGTTTGTTATACTTACATGACAATCCCGCCTGAATGATCACCAATACCAACTCAAGTTATTTTTTGTCCTAGCTTGTCCGTCCCAGGACAAAAACGCTACACAACAGCCGTACATAAACGGATTTTGGCTCTTTTTTCGATATTGGGGTTAACCCTTTACTCACTAAGGATCCTTCACCATCTCTCGTAATACTTCAATAATTTTAGAACGATGTTAGAATCACACAATGGTTGTGTGACCATGTCCTTACTGAGCATTTGGGGCACAGAGGCGGAACTCAGTTAAAGGCATTGCCCAATAGAGGCGCAAAAGCACGCAAAAGACCCAAACTAAAATAAATTACGGGACCGAATTTAAAAAAAATCGCACTCTTTAGACTTTACCGTCATTTATTCCCTGTTGGTGATCTGTTAGAGTCTATCGAGTGTGAGTGACGTCGCACGGTGACGATGTTGCTTGAATGTGTGTACTTTAAATTTCAAGTTGCCTGAATGTACTGATAACTTAAAAAAATTATACATCCAGACATTGCGCACTTCATAGCAAACAACACACGATGGTCTTGATGCCATTGTTATCAATGGGACGTATACCCATCGGTATGTAGATTATGTAGATGATTTAGAGGCTACAAGACACTGTTTTCAGCTCTCACTGAAAGCGTTTGAGTGTTTCATTTTATCGTCCTCAACATGCAGCGATTTCAAAAGGTACCGCTAGCGGAAGTACCGCAGTAAGTTCTTGACCATAACAGCTGGAAGCGTATTTCTTCGCGCTGAGCATTCAAAGAACAGTAGCACCAAGGGGCCGCAGCTAACGCCGTCTGTCTACTTCAGCCGCTCCTCGAGTTTCATGGTCATTGTCGCTTCCTTCTCGGGAAACAGCTCTTTGATGATGCTCTTGCATTCGTCGATCTGTTTTGGTTGCTGGAGAGGATCAAAGATGGTGATAGTGTTCGACTCAAAGTCGAAAACAGCCCCACACCAATGGTTTCCGCGGACATGAATTGGTAGCAAGACGTGCTTGTTTTTCTGGATGACCAGCAGTGACACAAGAATCACCTTCATTTTGGTCGCTAAGTCCTTGGTCCCACCAAACCCAGGCGATATAATTCTATTAGTCTCCATCTTTTCTTGCGTCGATGTCATAGCGTGCATCATAGAGTCGTCGTTAAGCCACTTCTCCTTTCTGAACAAAAGCACAGCCTTGTTTGGATGTCTGCCAAATGGGGAGTCGCGTGCCAGTGGCCGAACCATACCTCGGAGAGCGGTGGCGGCGTCGTGCTTGTTCAGGTAGGCGTATTTGTCCAGTCCATCAGGGATAAAGAGTCGACTTACCGATGTGGCTTCTATAGTTTCTGAAATTATATCCATCTTCTCCATAGTCAAGTGGTAATCAACCATCACTTGAATTTGATCTTCACGAAACACGCCAAATTTGGGTACACGAACCCTAGTTAATCGCTGAATCTCCTTTGCTTCTTGTTGCACCTCCGTTTTTTCTGCAGCCGCCTTAGTAGGTGCTTTATAATCCTTCAACACTCGTACGCACTTACGTGTAAACATGTTGTTGAATACAAACTGGACTCGGTTGCTGGATTTATTTTGCCTTATCTTCCTTGCGATTTCTTGCTTTCTTGGCCCCACGTCATTAGCGGAAAAACTCGACACGATTCCGTAAGACGAATCGTAGCTGTAACTCGATCGAATTACTCTCGAAATGTCACTTGACTGCAGGCAGTAACGTTCCCTGAATGAGCTGTTTGGCTTCTTTTCTTGTCTCGATCATTCGCTGGCGTTTGACTTCTTGTACGCGCTCCTTTCTTGTTGTCGGGTGACCTCTTTTTTCGAACTCTTTGACACAAAAAATGTCAACTCATCACTTGACGCAGAGCAAGTGTCTCGGGTGGCTCGTTTGGTTTTCTTTGTAGACGCGCTTGTCGTTTCCAGTTTGTCCTTAATACACGTGTTTTGCGCCTTGGTTCTGATTTAGATGCAACTACTCAGCAACAATTAAATAGAGGGGTGAGATTAACAGAAATGTTAAAGCAAGGATTAAATTACAAAGTGGCCGGTTACTTCAACAGTGTGACTTGTCACTTGGGTCACCTCAGCTGAGTCGTTGCTTGAGGGAGTCACGGCACTGTAGTTTACTTGATCACTAGCAATATCAGAGTCGCTGTCCGTGCAGTGCATGGTGTCGAGACGTTCCCTGTGACGATAGGTGCAACTCCATCCGTGACCGCCTCCTCAAAACACTTGAGAGCTGCCATCATTTTTGTGAAGGTAGGAGTGCTATTGCGGCTCATTTTATTAGCGATCCGCGTGGCAACATCATGCGAAGTCCGGAATTTTGTGGTGCCGTTAAGCAATCTGTGTCGGGAAGCCAAAAGTGCCGACTCACGCACCCGGAAAGTGGCAAATGCGGTCATGTTCGACAGTTTTGTCGTCTGGAACCGGAGCGTTTAATGGGCAACTCAGCCTCCACCGCAGGTGACGATACTTCATCGGAATAGGGGTCTTGCTAGATAGCTGACGCCAGTAAATAACATGGCGACAGGGCAAGAGCTCCGTACGCATGAAGACACATGAACAGCGGTAGATCTGTACAAGAGCAACACCACAGATTCAGTCGAAAATAATCATAATATCCATTATCCTACATTATTGGACAACGTACCCGTGTGTCCAGATGATAAATGGCCGATCCATCAGCAGGGGACGTCAGGTCGAACATGTTTGGCTGTAGTTCACGAATGTAGTACGTGGGTTTGCAGTCATTCGCCACATGGTACTGCTTCTCAACCAGTTTATAAGCTTTCTGGATGACTTCTTTTGCCAGTGGCTGCAACGCAACGTCGGCTCCTTGGTATCGCACGAATCCAACGCCTGTTATCTTCTTTTACTATTCCATTTCGGCGATACATTGAAGAAACAACAGCGTATCGATACATTCGTCAAGTGTCATCGTAGCTTCCAGATCTTCCTTCAAGTGTCCCCATGATGTCTCCAACCTAAACAATAACAGTGAATGTTTTAAAAACACACCAGTTCTTCAGTGACAAATAAAACCGCACTTCAATACCTGTTGTTTGTTGTATTCCCCAAATGGGGGACGTCGACACGGCCAAATCCACTCCACATAGCTCGACACATGTGGCAATTGGCATAACAATACTGGAGGTCCGGGTGTCGGGGATCAGGAACTACATCGTCCTTCGAAAGCTGCTTCCCCTCGACAATGTAATACATGTACTTCAACCCGGTTTCATATTCAGGCTCAGTTTGCGCACTCAGCATCATGCCATCAGCGTCCTCGACCTTATTGCGGTCTAGCAATCCATAATCACACTTTGAAATCTCAGTCCGGGGGTATTTCACCACGTGTGTACACAAAGTAGCCCTCGAGTCCCCGGAAAAGCCTTCTCCAATAGAGAGATATCGCCAAAATTTGTGACAACGATGACGATAAGTACTTTATCCCACGTTATGTTAAACGACTTGAACGACTTCACGGCATCATTCAAACACTCCGCACGATCATTTTCCACGAGCGCATGTTGGACATATTGGCCCTGAGATCGAGTCACAGTAAAACCAAAACGAAAGACACATAGTGTTAGTTACAGAACAAAGTTGGTACAGCATACAATAAAGGAGCAATAAAGACACTTACAAGCCCAAAGACGTCATGAATCATGAAACTAAAAAGCTTGTAACGCGCATCGCTCGTGTTATGAGTAGCGTCAACCATTAGTACTTCTAGGAAAGCTTAAAAAAAGCGGTGCATCTGACGCGTTTGAAACGTGATCGTCTGCGCTAAGTTGTCCTCATCGACGTAAATCGTGGCTGTGTTCCATCTCCCCTTGCAAAAGCTGCGTAGAACAGTCTCCAAACTCACTTCGACGTCTGCAGTGCTGCGGCCGCGCTCCTTTCAACTGTGCCACAACATTGTGGACATCACGTAACGTAACGTTCTTGCCTGTTCATAAATAATTAGCACGGCATCAATAAATATCCTTTAATACAAACGCTTACCTGTACGCCGCCTCACAAAAAGCATAATCATCTTCTTCTTGGCACCTGCGGCTTGCAACTCTATGACCGCTGGGTCCTCCACACGACGGTTATCGGGATGGTTCGCGTACGTGACAGGACCAAGCCCATTATTATAGACCGTCACCTGCTGTGTGAGCTTGACTTGAAAGCCCCTGCCACTAACCCAGGCGCACCGTGGCTGTCTGCTGCGCCTCGCAGCCTGTCGCTTTTTCAAATTACTTTTTGCTTTTGCTCTTGGATCGACTGGGACGACTCCAGCCGTGCGTGCAGACAAAGCGACGGTAGTACTTGTCGATGGAATTTGGAATAGTAGTGGTTGGTGTAGCTTTCCCGCGCTTGCACAGCTCGTTATTCCTCGAAGCAGCACTAGTAGACGTGCCCTTCTTTAAGAATTGGTGTGTTTCATCTTGATAGGTAGCTAAGTGCGACAGGAAAGTAGCGCTCCTTCATGGGAGTGGCAGACACCAGAGTTGAGCAGGAGGGGCTGACGGATGGAATGTGAGCCTCCGGCGACTCCTGCTCTCCCTTGGCGCTATCCTCCATCGCACCTGTAGCCCCCATTGAAGCTGTAGCCTCCCTTGCAGAGGTACCCCCATTGTCCACGCTCGCGTCACTCTCCAAGCTTGCGTCGCTCTCGATGCTTACCTCGCTCGACATCGCAGTCAAATCTGCGTTTTCTAAAATGAAAGGCTGTCAATCGTCGAGGATGGGAGAAAGGGGGGAGAGGGGATGTCACGCATTTAGAAGAATCAGGTCGAACGAATTTAGAGATTTATGCTGGACGAGTGCAAAATATATATTCTAACGCAATCTCATTGTGTGACTTTATCCACTTCCATAATTTTTACGTTAGAAAAGGATTTTGTGTAAGTTGGATGGTTAAATCCGATTTTAAAAAAATGATCGCTCAGGTACAAGTTGCGCATCGTACCACATTCCCACCCAACGCGATCAAGCAGAGCAATCTAGTGGAGAATAGAGCCGTGGTTATTTTAGTAACGGATTTCACCGAACAGTGCCGGGGCTACTAATTATTGCCCATTGAGGGGGGGCACTAATTCGTGGAGGGCTTCTAATATTTTGCAGTTAAAAATGGAGAATCAGTACATTTACGTATTACCTGTGTCTGCAGGTTACGGGAAATAGTAGGTGCTGAGATAGATCTACCTGTAGGGGTACTCACCTTAAACTGGAATGAGAAGTATTACTAGCACGGTAGTGTTGATTAATACTTCGAAGTAACACTAATTAGAACCGAAAAAAACTGCGTTGTTAAAAACTCTAGTCCTATTAGTGATAAATCGAATATAAGTCCGGACTTCTAATATGTGAAGGGTTTGTGTTTCTTTGATCGGAAATCAAAAACTCTACGGGGTACTAGTATATACAGGGCTCCTATTCGGTGAAATCCGTTAATTTGTTACCTTTGCCATGGCAAAACAGAATCGATAAACTTTTTTTGTAGAGGATGACATCTCTTCCATGCTCTGTTAGCTATTCTGCCGCTACGTCAATCAACTGGTGGCCATGAGAATATGAACATCAAAACCAGCGCATTGGTGCAACTTGTAATGAGATTAGTGCTACTGAATGTTTGATATTTGTATCGATACACCAGCAAGGACTACCCCACCGGTCTACTGACGATTCGGTAATTGTATCGGTATATTTGTAAGGACCATCCCGCCTTTTGGGGTCAGGTTATTTCTACTGAAGGTTCGGTATTTGTATCAATTTTTATCTGTACGGACCATTCTACCGCATTAATCCTTGTTGGGGTGTCCTCTACAGCACTAAAGTACTGCCTATCCCAGTACAAGATGGCGATGGGAGGCTGATTTCACACGTGTTTGTTTGGGCAGTGACAATACTGGATGCCGGTACCTTAAGATACTGTAAAATCTCCATTAAAACCCCATGGGATTCTAGAGTAAAGCCCTATCTCTTCCTGGGCTTCTATTACGGGGGGGGGCTCTAATAGAGGGAAGACGACACGCACAGGTTTCGGCTCCACGACCTCGTTGCGCGTCAGACGGCGATGCTGACGACGCTCTTCCTTTAATTCTTCGATAAGCACAGCGCAGAGCGTAGAGCTCGTCACACTTGACACACCATCGAGGCATCAACAGCCAGCAGGCTGCTCATTGAATACACCGCACGAGTCTTGAGCAGGCCAAAAAATAAATATTCAAAACAATATATTAGTTTTGTTACATTAAATAATTGATTTCGTACGTTTAAACTGTGCTAGCAGTTTTTTTTCATATTATTCCCTGACTAATTTAAGTATGTGATCTTTTCAGTAACCGTCGTGGATGTAGTCGTTGGAGCTACCCTTAAAGCCGCTTACTCATGTTTAGACGTAGAACTTGCCAGCATGTGTCACCAAAACTCGACTTTCATAAAGTCGCAAGAAGACCAATAATTTATTGCAAGTAATTTACCGTTTAAACTTTTATTTACGAAAAGAGCGATGCCCAAATGATATTTACTTTTCCACTCTGCTTCCAATTGATACATATTGTACTTTAGGAATCCGTGGTCTCGAGCCATCCACGAGCGAAAGCACTTGCGATCGACCTTGAATTTACGCGATGCCGCACTGAGAGTGATCTACTTGGCTTCCCGTGCGATATTCTTCTTCTCAGCGACGGTGTAGCTCTGCCTCATGGTCAAACGAAACTGAGTCGACCGAGGTAAGATAGTTAGGATGCATGCCAAGACAAGCCAATTTTAGAATCCACTAGAAATTCGACACGTGGGCTTCTAATAGAGGGAGGGCTTATAGAATTACGCTTCATCCCAGTATGGGTACAAATAGAGGGGGGCTCTAATAGAGGGATGGGCTATACCAAGACAATATACAGTAATTACAGAAAATTACTACCGTAATATTGCTGAAGTTGTTGTGTGTGACGTGTTCTTGCCGATCAAAAGCTTTATTATCATAGTTTTTGCATTGAACTTGTTTTCTAAACGAGGCGAGTGTCAAACCTCGGACAACGTGGTCAGCATAGCAGCACGTAAATATGCGTGCAGTGTGCTTGGCAGCGAACTACTTCGAATTATGCGCTTACTCTAGCTATTCCATCAGCTTTCACAGCTGGAAGAACAGGCGTAAGCGGATCGCACCAGCCCACGGTCTGAAAAGTTTGGAAGCTATAGTAGGGCGCCTCGAGAATTCTGTGGCCTATCGACGTATCTTCATCGAAAGCGTAACTCTTGTGAGTCTGTGCGTATGCTGAAGCTGGTCGTACGTAGCTTTTGTCCTGAAGGTGGTACAGCAATAGATTGCAATAGTGTCTTTGTCGACTTGGGCAATGGTGCTACTCTTTCTAAACCAGTGGGTGATGTGATGTAATCACATCAACGCCAGCGTACAAATTACGATGTAGCGTCTCGATATTGCACTTTCAATTTGCCAGTGCGTCCATATTGCACCAAATTCTAGTTGACGGAATTATTGATCTCCAGCTTCGAGTGTGAGAACTGGTTACGATCTGTTCTTGAGTCTTTGCTTCGCTCTACGAAAAAAACTATAACGCAAGTAACTGTGAAACGTCTTGAAAGAAAAATACGTATCGCTAGGTAATGCCAGTGAGCCCTCTACATTCCGTATGACCAATACGTGGCACATGTGGTCTACGGGTTTGACACCGACAAATTTTCCGTCATATGTGTATTTCGTCCATCTGGAGAGGCCGTTCACGAGGGAGATCAAAAGGTGCGGATGAGGAACAGTACATATAGCTTAATGCCACGCAATATTTTCTGAACATCAGCTTGGGTCGGATAGAGTTCGATTAAACTATGCATACCTTGCGAGTTCGAAATATTTGCGTTTCAGTTCAAATTGTATTGGCATGATGGAACGTAACTTCTCATCTGTATTTGGCTTTGGTGGTACTTTGCTCGCTTCTCAGTCCAGCTGACCAGATCCAGTCCTGATACAGGTGAAACACATATCCATTGTAGATCTGATCGTACTTCCCGTTGGCCTTCGGCTCCGCGACCCCCAAGAAGTTTTTAATGGTATCCAGTGTATACTTCTTGTGTTGCCAGGTCTTGTACGCCTCGTTCGCCCTTTCAGGGTCGGACAAGATCGCCTTGGCCAGTGCCTTCGCTTCCGACTTATTTATTATGTCCTTTATCAGCTCAAGCGGATTGAACGCGCGCTCCTCCTCATTTCGGTCGTGTGCACGGAGAAATCTTCTGTCCGCAGCAGTGTCGCCCTGTCCTGAACCTCCGAGTTTTGGTGACCCAAAAATCGAGATAGTCGTTCGGTCTGCTGCCGTAGTCGCGGCACAGGTTATGAAGTAGATGGCTGTCATCGTAGCAGACAGCACGAAAGACAGACGCATGGCTGGAAGCTACCAGTGGCTTGAGGACTCGAGAGCTCTGGAGCAAAATTCGAAATGGCTTGGTACTCGCCGAACGAGCGGAAGCGTTTTTATTTAGAGTGTTGACGGGCTCTACACTACACGTAAGCATAAGTTTTGTTGTGTATCAGAAAATGTAATGGTCAGTTAGGGTGTGGTACTGTGTATGTGGATGGAATATATATAAACTATCGCCCATAGTATTGTCAGTACTAATCATGTGTACTATCGGCCATACTGTAGTAATGCCAATACATGCACTAATTATGTGTGCGTGTGTGCGAATGACTCGTGCAGTGATTTTTTGGAATTTCTTGAGTTACGTCCAATCACTCTAAATATGCTAGGTACTGGCACCGTACTGCTACCTGTACAAGTTTTGCACTAGTTTTGCAACTGTCCGTATTATGGACTACGTATTAGGGCCTATTATGAACTACATTTTACGGTTTACGGGCTATTACGGATTACATATTTTAAGGAGCGCGCGTTCAATCCGCGTGAGCTGATAAAGGACATAATAAATAAGTCGGAAGCGAAGGCACTGGCCAAGGCGATCTTGTCCGACCCTGAAAGGGCGAACGAGGCGTACAAGACCTGGCAACACAAGAAGTATACACTGGATACCATTAAAAACTTCTTGGGGGTCGCGGAGCCGAAGGCCAACGGGAAGTACGATCAGATCTACAATGGATATGTGTTTCACCTGTATCAGGACTGGATCTGGTCAGCTGGACTGAGAAGCGAGCAAAGTACCACCAAAGCCAAATACAGATGAGAAGTTACGTTCCATCATGCCAATACAATTTGAACTGAAACGCAAATATTTCGAACTCGCAAGGTATGCATAGTTTAATCGAACTCTATCCGACCCAAGCTGATGTTCAGAAAATATTGCGTGGCATTAAGCTATATGTACTGTTCCTCATCCGCACCTTTTGATCTCCCTCGTGAACGGCCTCTCCAGATGGACGAAATACACATATGACGGAAAATTTGTCGGTGTCAAACCCGTAGACCACATGTGCCACGTATTGGTCATACGGAATGTAGAGGGCTCACTGGCATTACCTAGCGATACGTATTTTTCTTTCAAGACGTTTCACAGTTACTTGCGTTATAGTTTTTTTCGTAGAGCGAAGCAAAGACTCAAGAACAGATCGTAACCAGTTCTCACACTCGAAGCTGGAGATCAATAATTCCGTCAACTAGAATTTGGTGCAATATGAACGCACTGGCAAATTGAAAGTGCAATATCGAGACGCTACATCGTAATTTGTACGCTGGCGTTGATGTGATTACATCACATCACCCACTGGTTTAGAAAGAGTAGCACCATTGCCCAAGTCGACAAAGACACTATTGCAATCTATTGCTGTACCACCTTCAGGACAAAAGCTACGTACGACCAGCTTCAGCATACGCACAGACTCACAAGAGTTACGCTTTCGATGAAGATACGTCGATAGGCCACAGAATTCTCGAGGCGCCCTACTATAGCTTCCAAACTTTTCAGACCGTGGGCTGGTGCGATCCGCTTACGCCTGTTCTTCCAGCTGTGAAAGCTGATGGAATAGCTAGAGTAAGCGCATAATTCGAAGTAGTTCGCTGCCAAGCACACTGCACGCATATTTACGTGCTGCTATGCTGACCACGTTGTCCGAGGTTTGACACTCGCCTCGTTTAGAAAACAAGTTCAATGCAAAAACTATGATAATAAAGCTTTTGATCGGCAAGAACACGTCACACACAACAACTTCAGCAATATTACGGTACAGACCTGGACACATATCGGTCAACGGGCGCTGCCACTGTACCACATCGTAGATACGAGAGAGTTGGGCTGGTAGTGCAGTCGGTAGATAGATTTTAAGTTTTGGACTTTTTTGTCCATAAGGGGAAGTGTCAATTCGGGGCCGGAATGCCAGTTAGGGGCCGGCTCATTTGGCCAATGAAAGACTCGAATTTTGCATTTATCAATTGTGATTGGTCACTTATAGGGTACCATATAAGAGACAAGGCAAGATCAATAGTGAAATCAAGTCACTGAAACCGGCACCGAATTGACACGACCATCACTCTTAATTTTATTTTTTAATTGGATCTATTGTGATTTGTCCATTGGCTAGAAGTTTCAGAAATAGCCAGCAAAATCTACAAAAACGACAGCTTTCGATTGGTACCCTTGGTGCCGCTGTTCTTGTATTAGATCAAAAGATACAAGTAAAGTTAGAAATGCATATTTGAACCGGCCTCGAATTGACACTTCCCCTTACATGTATATTAAACAAATATTGCTAGTAGTATTATCTGCCGCGATTTCTCCTTGCTCTATCTATATGCATTAGCGCATGCACACATCTCACGGTATTACTTTGGTGCATACTTCGCAACCGTTGCTTTGAGGGAGCTGTGCAGCTGCCGTTGCTCTTTGCTCCACCTATAATCAGCGTAAACGCATGCAGTATTAATAGTGCCCACCTAGCGCTATTACCTGTACACATACTATCAAACTATTGAAAAAACAACGTTAAACTGTCCGTCCTGTTAGCTACCAGATGCGTGAAATTCCACCTTCTTGCTAGCATAATGACCATAGTGCCACAACTACGCGCCTACAGCATCACAACAATACATACAATTAGATACACCGGCGTTAACTACATATGACAAATATAACAGAAATATAAACGCTCAGCCCTTATCCCCCACTGCAGCACTATGTCGTCCTCTTCTTCAAGTATAGTTCACATACAATAAGAAAACAACAACATAAAAATCAGCAACCGCTGCACATCCAAAGGTCGTACATGCAAATAATTTGTGTGTGGTGGTTCTGGTCCATGTACGCAACGCTTTAGTTTTTCGCAGCGGGATGCAGCCACAACAGCCAATTCTAATATCAATGCGACACAACGTTTGGTTAGTGCTATTTGTGCATATTGTTCGCTTCAAAGGCATCAGATCTCAGCACCACAGCACATGACTTACGCTCGGCGCGGAATAACGAATTGCGAACAAGAGTGGTTCGCATTAGACTGGGAGGACTGTTGATTAGTATGTTATAGATTTGAAACTATTATCTACTCTTCCAGAATCCGTTGTCATCGTTATTCATCAACCATTTGATGGTGTAGATGTTGGGTCGTTCTTCTCGTGTGTAGCCACTAGGCTAGGTAATTGTCACTAATGTACCTCACTTAGACAAGAAGAGACGTCGGGCCCAAACTTCATCAGCATTGCGCGGTGATAGGAAGTGGTAAGCGGCAAACATCGTAGTCCATCAGCTGTTTGAACACGAGTAGTTCCGACATATAAGTGCTGAAATGCTCAAACCGGTTGAGACTGTGAGCCGTCGAGTAGTCATGCAAAAAGTTGCTCCTTGGGCTTTTTTAAATAGTAAGCGACATAATCAACAGCTTCTAATATGTACTCTGTTGATACATGATTATGTATGATGGCAGGAAAATATTGCTTGTATCCAACTCTGCCAACCGCTAATTAATTGGAATTCCAGTCGGTATCATCGGTGGCTATCATGCACTAATTTTCAAATCAATTTCGGCCACGAATGCGACCAAATACACGAGTGGATGATTTTGCTGTTACTTCTTACTACATGTAGCGTGATAGCTTTTCATTTGAGTTTGTGGTGTTGAAAGTGGAAACTTTGCCTTGATTCCTTTGCGAGAATGATTAACCCTCTTCGTAGATGGCACGTGCTACACATAGATAAACGCCTGCCTAATTGAAAAATACACGTTTAGATTTGTGCTGCTCTTGCCGCGGGGCGAGGGAAGCGGTGACTGTCGCCTTGGTTACCGCTATGGTTCCCTTTGTGATGCCGACTTTTCCCAATAGGATGCGACTTTTTGGCGTAAGACTGCCGTGTTACGGATTTTTGTCACATCTCGTTTCGTTTACTAAAATCAAGATATTTTCCTTCTCGTCAAAATTTTTGGTAAGAAAAAATAGGACATGCGTCTTGCACTGGCTCTTACTAAAGTAGTTGAATCACGTTTTTTGTGTGAAAAAATCTCATGACCGTTTCCCTTTCCAGGTTTGCTTCTGGTGGACACATGTCGTCACTTATTTGGGATCCATAGCGCCAACAAGTATGACATTAATAAATTCTAGAGGTTTTGGTAAACTCACTATGGTTTGCAACGCATGTTGATTGCCGTTCGAGCTTCCTTGGCATTTTTGAGAGAATCCCTTCCGTGCGAATGCATGTAGCACAGCGATATTCTCCAACTGAGATTGCCCGCACTGTTATCAAATACTTGAGCAGGAGCACCTGCACGAAATAACCAAAGAGATAGGGGTGAATATTTTTGTCATACAAATTAAATGACAGGCAGGCGCCAATTAGGCAGAAAATGATGCCGCATTGAGTTTTGGAAGCTATTTTAGTAAGTTCCCAACCTATTCTCTGAAAGTTATTTCAGAGCTAAGGGGGGGGGGGGGTCCGGTTGGTGTTTCAATTTCCGTAAAATTATAACCCGGGTATTTATATCTGAAATAAACCATAAATTCATGAAAAGGAATACAGGTACGTAGGTGTAGTTTTCTTCCACACGAGACTACTTCAGATGACAGTTGGTGGTACGTGCCGTTCGAGTAAGGCACGTGGCACTCAGATTTTTCGATGAAGATCTTCCTAATTATCCCAATCAGGAGATGATTGTCATGCAAGTCGTCCGCAAAAAAAAATATCCTGGTAGTGCTTCGTAGAGCCCAACAAGGATTGATTCGACGATAGTGGTTGTGTAAGGCACACCAATTCAATTCATACTTTGTTCGTGTGAAATGTTTTATAATCTCAAAAATCCACGCTATCTTAGAAATCATGTAAATAGGGAGATACTTTTCGGTGAGACAGAACGTCTCCACCAGGTGATCGGTTTCTAAATCTGATGTAGACAGAAGTTGACTTAGTGACTCAAGAACTAGCTTCATTTGAAAGGATTCGTCTTAAAGAGTGGCAGGTATTTGAAAGGATTCATCTCAAGAGTGGCAGGTACGGTATCACGACAAGCAGCGATGTGTTCGACGGACCACTAACTTGAGGTGGGTGGTCGGCTTCGCATCGACGAATATATCGTTGTAATGAGCAGCCTATATGTACGTTGGTCGCGCTCGGAGGTATATCCACACATGCTGCTAACAACTTGTAACTAATCGCGCATCGGTATATTTCGCAGTCATACGAATCTGTTACGACTACAGCTCAGCGCATCAGTGAGTTGTGCGTTGTTTCGTATCTGTGAGCTCTTACCTGACAAATAAATGGATCCGTTCACAGGTTGAAAAGTTGATACTGTAGCAAGCAGTTTACTGCAGATATAAAAGCGGCTGCGAAGCAGGTGCAGGAGACGCGTTGAAGGTTAGACTTACTCCTTTTAAGGATTTTTTTTGCTTTTTAGCTAACAAGTTTTTCCTCGATTACCGGTAAGTTGGGTTTGCTTTGAATGCACTACCAAGGCCTGGCAGACTGTATCACGCTGAGCAAACCTGGAACGCTCAGTACTTTAAAAAATAATCTGGAAGCTCTGGATCTGGTTTCAAAAGTGACGGTGGACAAAGTGCGCGCGTTCAAAGTGACAACAACAGCGACAGTAACGGGCTACGACAACACCGGAAAAGTCAACGTTGCGACCGCCTTTGCCCTCGTAGGCCCCGATTTCTACGGTTCCTCAAAGCAAGCCTTACAAGATATATGGGATTATCTACTGCTATCACTATAACGAAGTTAGTCGTGATCTCACATAAGTACTACGAAACTAATACTCCGTCTTTATTACTATTTTACGGTGAATTTAGGGACTTGGGCTTCTAACCCTTGAGAATACAATGGTTAGTAAAGCTGCTAAACAGCAAAACAATATACTGCCCTGGATGCTGAAAAGTAATTTTTTAAACCTCGGGGAGGAAAGAGCAGAAAAATAGGTGATTTGCGGGTTCTGATTGGTCACATTTCGATGATGTGCAAAACCGATCCTTTCGCATGCAACACGATAGTCTCGCGTTAATTTTATCTCTTGCCTACCTCGACCCTCTCCTTAACATTGAAAACGAAAAAAATGTAATAAATTTCAGAGCTTCTTCGGGCGAAGCACGAGTTTGTTTAAAAAATTAGGTTCGGTGACTTCGTGAATTTGTACGTCATTACATCAGGTTACTTGAATGTTGACTGTGTTACAGGCAACATTTAAGGGAACGAATTAATTTCTGTGAGGCTGTCCATACAGCACTTCTACCAGGATAAAATCCCAGCATTTACGTGAAGAAGTTTTGTAAGAAAGTGAGTTCTCTTTTGTTTTGTACACCAAGTCTCTATCAGTTTATAGCCATGCGAAACCTTTTGCGCGTAGTAAAACCTGTGAAGTTCTTAAAAATTGGTAGGAAAATATGACCTACTCATTTGAAATTTGTATTGAATCGATACCTACTATTGGTTTGTGCACATAATCTCGAATTAATCCCTATAGGGCTGTACGTACTACTCGTAGTACTACCAGGATAACTACGTTTTACACGACGATGTGACTGCTGGCGGCTCTCGAATCCCTGGAGTCCATTTAACCCTAAAAACTATCCTCTTACAAATTTTTAGTCAAACCATTTTCCACATGTTTTATGAAGTATAAGTTCCGTAAATTGTGTCCTCCTTGACAATTCTCTTTTTTGTATGTGAGCTATCCTATAAAGCGCAAAAACGCTGACATCTTAGGTGTTTCTACGCGTGTTTGATGGTTAAAACCGCACCTTAAAACGATAAAAATTGACTGAGTTGTGGGTAATTATCTTAAGGTACCGGCCTTTAGTATTATCACTGCCCAACCAAACACGTGTGAAAACCAGCCTCCCATCACCATCTTTTACTGGAATAGGAGCTTCCTATTAGGAAGCACTTTAGTGCTAGAGGACAGCCCAACAAGGATTAATGCGGTAGGATGGCCCGTACAGATAAATTGATACAAATGCCGGACCTTCAGTAGAAATAACCCGACCCCAAAGGTCCTTACAAGTATATCGAATCAGTAGCAATAATCTGATTGGGAGACCGGACTGCAGGGAATCGCAGCTCTAAGATTATGTTGTGGTGGTATGGATTGAAGATCCCTGATGAAAAACCGTACAGACAACTCCAGTTGTAGTGGAAGTGTTTGGTCTCACCTTCAGATGCCTCTCTTATAGATTCTTACATTTATAAGAGAAAAACTACTATTAATCATATGAACCTACTTATCTTCACAATAATCATTACAATTTTAAGAAACAATTCACATATATTTAAAAAAATAAAGTATTTATAATATTCATTTATAATTTTTTCCTTACCTTTAATGTCATGTTGGTTGAGCAATTGAGTTGCTGCCCAAACTCTCAGTATTAACATATCCGCTTCATTATGCATTCGATGCAGCGTTACTCCGTGACGAACTATAGAGTGCTAAATCCAAGACAGCGAAATGACCTCCTTGCCGACGAGTGCACTTGCCTTTGCTTGAAATACATCGTCCGAAAGAAGACCACCTATATGTTGAGTATGGACGAATGCTAGAAGCTTGGTCTCGATTGAAGCATACTGGGGTTGATGTTTCTTTTCATGTTTCCTTGAGTCACGCAGTTGAGAACACCTTGTTTCCCGTATATTCGCCAAATTTATGGAAAGCTTTTCTTTTCCCACAGACTGAAACCTCTGAAATGGTATTTGACAATTTTAACAGTTTATGGGAATGGGTGTGGGAGACCTTGCGAAAACTCTCTAAAGTTATTAGGTTTTGTCAAAAAAAAATAAAGGATACGGGGTCGTTAACATTGAAAAAGAAAGGGATGATATATTTCAGAGCTTCTTCGGGCGAAGCACAACTTTGTATTGGCATAAGGTAAAACAAAATCATTTTTTGTGCATTGTTTTTAGCAGAGACATGCCTTACGTAGGGACGCATACCGATCAGCAGAACAAGGCGTTCAGAATAAACCTACCACGAGTTGGTCACTAGCGTCGACCGGTGGTTTCGGTCATCGTAGCTGATTCATAGTGCAAATATTATGGCGTTCAGTTCTAAATGCCTTCTCAGGACATTTTACGCAGAGCCAACAGCAGTTATGGTCGAGGAATCCGCTGTTACCTCTTGTATCTTCAAAAGATCCACAACCTCCAATATCGTTTTACGGTAGGCTTCTTGCTCCAGCAGAATTCCACTGACGTGGCCCGTCTTCATAGTTCTGAACTGTGCTGGCCTCCACTGTTCACGCATACGCTAGAACATTACACAACACAGCCAGAAAGATTTATCAGAACGTCTCAATACAGAACGCATGTGTTAACAGGACCATTCTCACCTGCCACTGAGGCTCAGCAAAGCCAATGTACTCGTCTTCGGTTCCGTATACGAATACAACAGCATCCGATCGTCTTGGAGGCAGGAAATTGTCAATGTCCGTGATCGAGAGGAAGAGCCTCATTCGTTTCTTGGCTTCTTGGACTGGATCGAGCTCCAATTCAGAGAACTCCGCTCCCTCTGCCTCAGCTTCAGTGGCCACGCCAAATAGCTTTTCGTAGGATTCAGCTACAGCATGTCCAGTAAGCATTTTATCCAGCATTTGTAGCTCGTGCTGCTTGTACAGCGATCGCCAGTTGCACGATCCAGAGAGCAATCCATCTGCGAATACAGGTACAGCAGAAGGTGGCGCCAACCAGGCCGTAGCTCCCACATCTCCTGGAAATACGGACGCAACCATGGCAGCATGCAACCCGCCCATGCTGCTGCCTGCAACCACCAGTTGTGAGTACCCGTGGCGATCACGGAAGTGTTCCAGCAGCGACTTGGCCTCCTCGATGGTTGCTTGACCAAGGATCGGCAAATCGCTTACCCTGCGATACAAAAGCGCTTGTCCTTAATACCCTGGCCGACTTAAAAAGTGATGTCAATGCGTACCTGCGAAGCTTGGATCCTTTTTGTTGAGGTGGCTTGCGCTTTCCATAAAATGGTCCTTCCAGAATCTTGAATTACTCATCAAATCAGTAAGTAAAAAATAGAAGGGATCTCTTTTCTTTTCAACGTACCAAAGTAGCAACTCCCTGTTTAGTTAGAGGGATAGCAATGGACGTCCTTCGATGCAGAAACCCGTGCTCCCCCGTCCCCGGTAGAAGCACTGTGTCACTCGACACGGTTATTCACCTCTCTTATATCATATACTACTTTAAAAAAAACACTTACCCACAAGAGGTCGATTCTTTCCTCCCTGTGGAATATCCTGACCATCTTGTTCCCATTCCAGCGGCGTCACCAGTTCACAGAACGCGTCCAGACTCAGTTCGGGCAGCAACTGCTGCGCATTATCTAAGGTACTTCGAAACTTTCCTTCTCGCAGCGCCACTTTGGCCACTGATAGCTTCCTGGCGCTCATCCATTTCAGTTCTCCGTCTTCTAGCGTTTCGACGTCACTCATTCGTCGACTCTGTAGCAGTTCCCGAATTCGTTTCGGAGTGTTTAAATCCCCCCATCCGTCGGAGAAAAAGCCGTTAGGGAACAGCACTGGGTTTTGCGTCACTGCAGCCGCAGCACGGTCTAAGTAACGGTGGTGCGAGGCCGTCACGTTGTCAAGTAGACGACTGGGAGATCGCAATATAGCAGCCAAGAATCCCCAGGGATGCAGCGCGAGAATTCCACGGGACTGGAACTGCAGATGCCACCGCCAGCGATTCCAGTAGGACCTGTTGGGAGCACGCATCGGTACGAGCAGTGAGCGCGTTTCGGGCGGTGGTTGGAACGCGATGGACGGCTGGACTTCTCCGTCAATAAAGGAGCGCGTATCTGTACTACAACTTGAGATTACTGGAATGTGATTGGTGGATACGTGAGGTACAGTCACTGTCAAAGAATTAGTTAATTTTTAAAAAAATATACACTTTTGTAAGAACAAGTCTGGGAAAATATGTTTACAAGCCCTTTGAAATTTTAACTGAAATTATAATTTTTAAAAATAAAACACGCATTAATTATTTTAATTTTTTATTACTGTACATGTATAAAAAAAAACACATAGCTGCTCCTCGTTCTTGACGAAATGCAATGTCGCTATCCTAATCCCGTCCTCTTTAGACAATCGAAGTAGGGATAGCTCAGCTAAACTACCGTAGATTATGTACGCTAGCACCAAAAAACTGCGGATATTGTAGTTAGATATTATGTTTAAGTTAGGCTCTTTTCTTTTCTTGCATAATGTATTCGAAGTATATTTCAACTATTTCAAGTAGGAGAAGATGGTCCCGTAGAAAATCATGGCCAGAAATTTTACGTGATACTCCATAATATGTCCAAGTACAGTAGTGTATATGTCAATTTCGTTCTCCGTGTGAGCGAGCTCTCAATATCAGTAGTTTTGCAGCGCAATCGGGACTTTATTACTAGCGCTAGACTTCTAGGGACCACAATCGTACTTAAAACGGTTGCTGTGTTCTTGCTTCTTCTGCACCGCTTCTGTACGCGATACCGGATGTTCTTCAGCCGACAGAAAGCTTAACACTTTTATTTCAATTAAAATTAAGTAGGAGTAGGAAGTACCTTGGTTGAGCAGGGCTGTGGAAAAATGGATTGTGATTGTGAGATTGGCTATATTGTCAATCACAATAATTGATTGTCCTGAAATCACAATCAACAATCACAATTTACTTATTGTCTCCACACAAAAATTACCAGTAAGGCGGACCAACCAGTATCGCAAGGATACTCAGACTCGTTGTTTTGCCTGTGCAACAACGAATAAACTCTGCAAGTAATAGCTGTGTGGTTTTGGAGTCATTTGAATAATACATTCATATTAATAGACCAGTGGTTTAAATATATTCGAGAAAACCTTCGATAGTCGAGCCTTTATCGATCGTTGAACTACTGTCACTACGCCTACAGGTCGAATTATATAGAGTGTGTCAATCAGTACGTTATCACCGGGTGACGACGAGCTTGTGAATCGGTACCTTATCGATACGCGTTTCCCCGACATTGTGTGCACCAAGAATGTGAAGTGTTATTGTAGCTGCACCTGCGTTTTCATACACCTTTTATCTACCCTGGCCTCAACGTAAGAACGACCATTAGTAGTGTAAGTTTACGTCTACTGGGTCAATACTCAACATGACGAATGCACGGACCATGGTTAAAGGTCAGTTGGACATTGTGAAATTATTGAGGCTATTAATATACCGAACAAATGTATGGTAACACAATAGATTGCAATATCCAACATTTAGATTGCCAAGATTGCAATTATCGATTGTTTGAGAAATGGGTATACAATCAATAAACAAGTTATATTTCCACAGCCCTGCTGGTTCAGGTTCAGGTTATCACAACACAAAGCCCTAATAAGCAGGAATTTTGGTCGCCTTTTTACATCAACATGCATTGTGTGCGTTGTGCACCTACAGTACCTTGAACTCTCCACTCTCAAGACGTTTTCATTTAGTTCTTCGCCTGCGAGAGTTTGCACTAATAGAACAAGTTAAAGTTGTCATTGGATTTCTTGCCGTCTTCTCCATCTTCTCTACTTTCATCACTTTCGTCGTCTTCGTCGTCTTTACCGGCTGTCTTTCTTATCGCCTTCATCGTCTTCGATGTCCTTGCCATCCTCGACTTCCTCGACGTCCGTAAGAAGCGGCTTTAAGTATCGCCACTGAGCGGCTGAGCAAACGCCTGCAGGGTCGAGCTGTCAGCTTGGTTGTTGGTCGAAGCAGCAGACATCGCGTTTCCGTTTCCGAGAAGGGAGGCTACAGCAGTAGCCACGAGAACAAAGGGGACGCGCATAGTTATAAAACGGGGGGGCGTTAAGTGGAGGAGACTAAATGGCGTAATGAGAGCAATTCGTTTGATTGAGCTCGATCGGCACAACAACCGTGCCTACGTACTCTGCGTTCATACTCCGCAACGATGAGCTCACGAAATTCTTTCAAACCAGTGTAGTGGAAGATTTGTTTTGGGGTCGTATGCAGACATGACCTGGATTTAGGTCAGATAGTTTATTTAAGTCTAAACTCAGACCTCGCAATCTCGACCCGATATTCGATGCATTTGCAAGTGTTAAGTAGACATGGGGCAGCGGAGTGTCAGAGGTGCAAATACCCTTCACGTAGAATGCTTCAGAGCCCCCCTGTGAGCACCTTATCGACACTTATAAGGGCAATTATAATTCATACATAAACCTGTTGTCATTTTTCGATTTGCCGCTCAACAAGCTGTCAGTTTAGTCATTGCAGTACTTGTTTAGCTCAAAGGAGACCTCCGAGGTTTTTTTCGACTGCTCATTGGTTTATATGTCAACAGAAAGCTCGATAATGGTGCAATTACCGCTTAAAGTAAGACCAACCTAAATCCAGGCCATGTCTGCATACGCCCCCAAAAAAAGTTAACCCAGTATAGTAACACTACATTTTTAGCTTTTACTTACCGGTCTTCTCTTTTAACCACATAATAGTTGATTATTAGGAAATGTACTTCAAGAAGCTATTTAATATTTTCTAAAAGATTTGTTTAGAATTGTTTTTGTATCTAGCTTGATGTATGTCATTGGTCTGTGTTTTAGTTCACTTAACAACGTTTCATCAGAAGGCTAGTTGATGGTAGCCAACATTGCTCCTAACGACTAGCTATCATAGCCTGTTGTCGCCACGCTTTTGCTGCGCACTTGGGATACCAAAATACATGAGAGTGAAATTTGTTTTATATTAGCAAAGAATAATTTTGTAAAATAATCAATTCTCCGTGACCTTGTAAAAGCAAGTTGCAGCACGTTCGTAAACAAAACAACCTCGTAAACGTATTTGTTTTGTGATCTTTCGTAATCTCAGTCATAATCAACATGGGCTTCTTCTTGCAGTCAACAATCAATACTTTTTTCATGTTATTACTTCGCGCGCTTACCAGAACAGGTCAGTTCGCGGGTCCATTCCGTACTACATATGTGCGGTAAACTGCGTGCCAAATAGCAAAACAATTAATTTTAACGTGCATTTTCTGTATTTCATAATTTGTTTTCTTTTTTTAATTTTCTCCACAGAGGCCACAAAGGCGAGATTCCGGGTAACGTCGTTGTGGAGAGTTTCGGATTGGAAATGGATGACTTCAACACCAGAACTTCTGTCACATCTTATGGACAGCAGATTCTTAGGCGGGATGTGGAAGATGATCGTGTAGTGTTCGTCTGGAACGCGTACCTGGAGCCGTTTATATTCGAGGGTGAACAGATCGGTGGCATTTATTTCCTGGAGCAATGCCACATGATCATCAAACCAAAGGACGAGGACACCAAACCCAATGAAGACGAGCTCGCTTCGTGCATGTCAAGTTGTTACGTCATTACTCCGTACTTCTTGGATGCAGCTTTGCGTAGCGATGGTAGGGCAGCAGCTCTCATCGACTTCTTGGTGGGCGCACTATTTTCAAACGTGAAGGCTCATAACGATACTGTCGAGGATTTACTATTGGATCAAGTGCTGAAGAACTAGTGAAGTACAATGGATGCGAGCACCAATAAATCTCTCAACTTTTATGAAAGTCCTACATGCAAACTGCGAATGTCCAAATAACAAAACATAGTTAAAAAAGACAATCACCTTTCTGAAAATTGTTTTAGCTGGTAGCTATTTTATAACCAATATTAAAATAGATGATCAAACAATTACACAGTATATTTAGTGATTATATTAATGCTGATAAAAAAAAATATGGCTTCTTGCAGCTTTCTAACTGCTGAAACTCCGAAGCACGAGTGAGAGTTTCTTCTCTTTGGATTTCGAGTATAAGTATGTTTGATCATTGCACCTGTATCAGCTTGTCACTACTGGCCATACTGCGAAATTGACTCTTCAAAAAATATCTAGATTTTTTTTCTGCCTTGTAATAGCTCGAAGAAATGTATTGCATGTTTCGTCAACCAATAAAATTCCAGTTTGTTTTGTAAACCTGCACTTACCTTTCTACACATTCACAGGATAACATTCCTTGACCCTGATTGGGTAGATAAACCTCCAAAGTGCAAATCTGCTAGAGAGCCACTATTTACTCTGCTTGTGCTGTACCGGATTCGACGTAAAAAATGCAACGACGTAAAATATACAATAGTACGACCACATCCTTCACACGACAAAAAGGGTAAAGGTGACACCCCCTCCACAATTGAAAAAACTTGATGTGTCTTACAAGTGTATTCAGCTTTATATGCATATATGTTAAGAAAGTAAACATTTATCGGTAAAAATGGAGATATTGTATTATTCTTCGTTATCGTTATTCTCCTCCTCAACCTCCTCGTCGTCTGACTCTTCTGGCGCGTCAACTACAAAGGCACCTTCGGCATTCCGAGGTCCATAAGGCACAATGCCTGCCTTAATAAAACCTCGCTCCTTTCCATGCGTTAACAACAATCTCTGTAATTAACGCACGGCGAGCAGGGGTACCTTGAGCGAAGTCGTTGACAGCATGGTAGTTCACGTAGTAGTTTCTGCATAAGGCCTTGAACTCTCGCATCACCGAATCGTCCATGGGCTGGGCTAAGCCCGTAATTCCAGGAGAAATAAATTTGGGTGAGGTACAACACTCATTTTCGAGAGCATTTTGCACAGAGGCCATTTTGTGAGTCTTCAGTGAGTCCAACAGCAGCAACCGAGGTCTACAAACACTCGGTTTCCACACCTATAATAAAAAAGCAAAACAAAAAGAGTAGAAATTAAAAATAATAAAAAAAATTAAAAATTTCAAACCTCATTTATCCACTCAAGCATTCGATCTTCGTCGCAATACGCATTTTTTGGACGGTAAGTATAGCGTTCGTGCGGTAGTTTCTGTTGGCCATCAGCTCTTGGTGAACTGCTCCATCCCGTGTCCCTCCAAAGACGACAAACGGAAGGAGTTTTTTTTTACCAGTTGCTGAGGCACAAAGGAACACAGAGGCACGAAACGAGTTTTCCGACATTCCTATAGTAAAAAAAATCAAAGAAATTGTTAAAAAAAAAAAGGAGTTAAATTATCAATCTCGACAAAGTTACCTTGGATGGCGTCGACATTTTTAGCCCCTACGAACTCAATCGTCCGCTTCGGCCCCATATCAATGTAAATTGACGTTTAGTCCATATTAAACACCGACTCGTACTTGTTGGGCCTTGATGCCTGAAAGGAGGCCGACCATGTCAAGATTATACTGAATGATTTTTGAAAAACGATCCACCACACCCTAAAAATAAAATAAAACGCTATTAAAATAATATTGTGATGTTCTCACAACAGTGTACCTGCGATTCCGAGCGCATTTGGT
Source organism: Phytophthora tentaculata (assembly GCA_033557915.1). Classification (NCBI taxonomy): domain Eukaryota; phylum Oomycota; class Peronosporomycetes; order Peronosporales; family Peronosporaceae; genus Phytophthora; species Phytophthora tentaculata. The sequence goes on from JAUCEA010000009.1 coordinate 2,697,754, forward strand.
GCCTCGATGGGTAATAACCCGTACTGACAGACGAAGGCGAAACCGCCTTATAGCAGCTACAGATGCATCTAACGATCTTCCAGAAAGATACTGGGGTTCAAAGCGGACAGCCATGAGCAGTAGACACCGGCTTGTTACACCTACTCAGGTTTTTAAAAACGCTAAACAATAATTCATTGCAATAAATATTTATGCCACTTACACATTGACTTATTCTTCCGCATATCGGTAAACCACTCTCGTCGCTTCAAGTCGAGATCCGCTTCAAAAATCTCACACTAGGGGCTGACATGGTGGAGGTTGATGCAGACGAGAACGCGGAGCTCCCGACGATCACGAACTACGTCATAAAATCGCTGCGGAGGATGCTGGACCAAGAAGACAACAACACGTCGTGAGATCCTGAAAATCATCAGCGGCGTCTTCAAGCCAGGAACCATGACACTCGTGCTGGGACAACCTGGATCGGGCAAGTCAGCACTCATGAAAATACTGAGTGGGCGGTTCCCCATGGACAAGAACGTGGTTCTACAGGGCGACGTCACCTACAACGGTACGCCACTGGAAAAGATACTCGATCGCTTACCACAGCTCGTCTCGTACGTCGGTCAGATCGACCAGCACTTCCCCATGCTCTCCGTACGCGAAGCTCTCGAGTTCGCCCATGCATTCAGCGGCAAACAACGTGTTAACATTGAAACTCATGTGGCTACAAACTACCCCAACGTCGTTATCCAACAACTCGGTCTCCAAGCTTGTCAAGACACCGTGGTGGGAGACAACATGGTCCGAGGCATTTCTGGAGGAGAGAAGAAGCGCCTCACAACGGGGGAGATGGAATTTGGCAACAAGGTCGTGTGTATGATGGATGAGATCAGTACTGGATTGGATAGCGCCGCTACGTTCGACATCATCAACACGCAACGCAGCATCGCTAAGAAATACCACAAGACCGTCGTCATCTCGCTATTGCAACCTTCACCCGAAGTGTTCGCTCTATTCGACAATATCCTCCTTCTTAACGACGGAGAAGTGCTCTACCATGGACCACGTGGACAAGTTTCTGAGTACTTTACAGGTCTGGGGTTCGTGTGTCCTCCACATCGCGACATCGCCTACTTCCTTGTGGATATTTGTGCTGATGAACAATACAATTACCAAGTCGATCTGCGCGGTAAGACCCACCCACGTCAAGCCATTGAGTTTGCCAAAGCATTCGCACGCCCGGGGATTCGCAACGCGATGCTGACGGAGCTATACACTCCTCAGTCTCCAGTACTTCTTCAGGACATGGAGACACAGTTGAAACGCTTACCAGAATTCCACCAGTCTTTATGTGCCGGTACCTTGACGCTTATGCGTCGTCAGCTGCTGGTTACGGTCCGAAACAAAGCATTTCTTCGCGGTAAGGCCGTGCTGCTCATTCTCATGGGTCTTTTTTACGCGAGTGTCTTCTACCAGTTCAGCTTTGAAGATGTACAGGTGGTTATGGGCATCATCTTCTTTTCGATAATGTACCTCGCTCTGGCGCAGACGCCCATGCTGCCGGTGTATTTTTCAGCTCGCGAGGTCTTCTACAAGCAGCGACGTGCCAATTTCTACCGTACAGCGAGTTACGTGGTCGCTATGAGCGTGAGTCAGATCCCTATCACGTTGGTGGAGAGTCTGGTGTTCGGTTCATTGGTGTATTGGCTCTGTGGCTTCGTACCGACCGCAGGAGCGTATGTTCTGTTCGAGACGTTGCTGTTCTTGACGAATTTGGCCTTCTCGACGTTCTTCTTCTACGTCTCCTGCGTCATGGTGGACGTCCATGTTGCCAAGCCATTAGCTATGGTCTCGCTGTTAATTTCGATCTTATTTTCGGGATTTGTAGTTACACAAACTAAAATTCCGGACTGGTTTACTGGGTCGACCCTATTTCGTGGGGGCTTCGCAGTCTGGCAGTGAGTCAGTATCGCCATGATGAGTTTGATCAGTGTGTTGTGACTGTAAACGGTACCAATTACTGCACCGAATACGGGATGAATATGGGCGAGTACTATCTCAATTTCTACGATATCCAGAAGGAGCGAGCTTGGATCGTATACGGAGTGATCTTTAACGTCGCTGTATACTTCCTCTTCATGTTCCTGCCGTACCGAGCTCTGGAATTCAGCCGTATCGAGACACCGAAGAACCTCGTGGCACCGAAGAAAAAGGTGACAACCGTCTACGTTCAACTGTCAAATCCTAAGGCTGAAGAAGGGAAACTATTAGCAGAAATGTCTGTACCAATGTTGAATCGAGAGAGGAACTTTGTACCGGTCACGGTGGCGTTCCAGGATTTGTGGTACACTGTTCCCAATCCGTGGAACAAGACCGAATCCATCGAGTTACTCAGGGGTATCTCGGCATAACCCAGCTACGTGGATGTTGGAGATTATAGGCGCTGGCGTTGACCACTCAGTGGATATTGATGTGGATTTTATCCAAGCGTTCAATGACAGTAGGCTGAAGACTACTTTGAACCAGAACTTGAGTAGAGAAGGAGTGGCTGTACCTGCGCCAGGTCAGGAGGAACTCTCCTTCACCAATAAGCGTGCAGCCAGCAATTCCACTCAGTTCTTCATGGTTACTCAACGTTTTTTTCCGGATGTACTGGACAGTACCGACGTACAATTGGACACGCATTGTGGTCTACACTGTCATGGGTTTTCTTTTCGGACTGGTGTTTGTTGGAGCCGACTACACGACGTACCAGGAGGTGAACAGCGGACTTGGCATGATCTTCTGTACCACCGCGTTCCTTGGTATTGTATCACTGAACAGCGCTGTACCAGTGACGTCGGAGGATCGTGCTTCTTTCTACCGCGAACGCGCCTCGCAGACGTACAATTCCTTCTGGTATTTCCTGGGCTTTACGCTCGCTGAGATCCCGCACGTGCTGGTGTCAAGTCTGCTCTTCTCTGTCATCTGCTTGCCGCTTGCAGGCTTCACGAACGTCGGAGACCTCGCATTCTACTGGCTAGACTTGACTCTACACGTACTGTGTCAGATCTACTTGGGTCAACTGCTGTCGTTCGCCATGCCGAGCATCGAGGTTGCAGCGTTGCTGGGTGTACTCTTTAACTCCATCTTCGTACTGTTCATGGGCTTTAACCCACCAGCTAGTGCCATCCCGCAAGGCTACAAGTGGCTATTTGACATCACCCCGCAGCGCTACTCACTCATGCTCTTCACTGCGCTGCTCTTTGGTAATTGCCCGGATGAAGACTACGCTCAAGTGATCCAGTCATTGGAAACGGATGTTTCGCTGGACATGGCGCAGTACCCGAGAGGTTGTCAAATACTGGAGAACGCACCACAAGCTGTTGGAAAGATCCCCATTCGAGCTTACCTTGACATCGTCTTTGACATCCGCCACGACGACATTCACTATTACATGCTCGTCAACATTATCATGATCGTGGTACTGCGATTCCTTGCACTGCTCCCAGTGCGCTTCATCAACCACCAAAAAAGGTAGAGGATATGCTGCCAAACTTTTAGATTGTTTAGTTTTCCGAAGTAATATTTTTCTTGTACAAAACGTAGCTCCTGATACGAAACAACTCGGTTAGTCAATGCGAGCTCTGATGGGTGCTTTTCGAGTACTCTATAGATCACAGTCAGCTTTTCGCAATCCTTCTCGAATATACACCGAAGAACACAAGCAACAAACAGCAAGCAGCCTTGTGCAGGGGATTTACTATCAGCCGACGACAGTGCCGGGTGAGCTTCGGGCTGGATGCTGGCGGCGACTGCGATCAGCATCGTCCTGGGGCCAAAACGTGCCGCATAAAGCTGGACCCCATTGCAGCAAAAAGGGGAGTAACGTGAACGACAAGGGCTACTGCTTCTACCACAAGAATCAAGCACCCGGGCCAGAGAAATTTGATCCAGCTTACGACCCGAAACGGTGTCACGGCAAGTGCTATCCAATGGATATTGTATGATACAAGGGTAGATACAATTTGTATCTACCATCAATACCAAGTACCGATGAAGTCTACGCGCGGGCCGAATCCAGTCGCTACGAAGTGGGCCTTGCAGGTCGAGAAGAATCGGAGCCGTCGCCGACAATCTTCTTGATCTAAAATTGTCTTAATTAGAACCGATTCGATTCAACCCGTCCAAGGGGCTAATGCTCAAACGGTCACATGTACATGTAGTGGTGCCAGTTCGATATAAATTCAGCTTTTCTATCGATTTCCAATGGTGCCGTGGGAGTTTATGCTTTGAAATGAAAAGCGTGAACATTTCAGTTATGATGAATACTAGCTCGTACGGACCTCGCAAATAGATCATCACCTCCCATATTATCATATGGTGTGTCCATAAAGGCAATAATCGAAATGACTTTATCGTCGGACCATCCATTACGTTTCACCAGCACTGATTCCCAAGCAGTGTTCTTCGTGTTGACTGCTACGATCAGGGCTTCCGCGTCGGACATAAGAAAACTACCGATTTTCTCCAGAACCTGCGGAAACGCTAGGATGCGTGGTGGAAAACGGACCGCTGGGCAGGGTGAAGCAACAGTAGCAGCTGGCTTGATCATTCTGCTGTCTGGAGTGGTAATCAGTTCGCGCTGCAAAAATGAGAAATGGTCAGCAGTTTGTGCTTTCTAAGCCAGGCATCAAACAGATGGATTCACAGCGATTAAGTAATGTGAAGCCGATGTATTTTCATGACTCATGAAAAGATCATGAATTATGAGGTACATGTACGTGACATAAAAGACCCTACACGCTCTGAAAAAAAAAGATTGCGAGTGGTGCTACTGTACTAAATTTACTCACATTATTCTCACCGTTATTTTCCAAGCAACATAAATTCATCAGTTTCTTTTACTTTTGCCATATTTCACGAGTGGGGACGGAGGACACCGTCCCAGACGGATGGTCCGTCCTCCTCGCTCGACTGATGAAGAGGTGGAGCTTCAAGGAGATGGGCTATGGGAAGAGTCGCAGTGCCGTGCGACAGCTCGCGGGGTCTACAGTGAGGAATTGTATTGAGGTGGCAGCAGTCATCGAGCTGCCACCCAAGGGACATTGCAGTTGAGGCGTCGAAGCTTCGAGCGCTAAGGCAGCACCCTGATGACCCAGGACGGGTGGCATGAAGGCTACGCTGGTGTGCGGCGCGGCGGAAGGCTGCGCAAGGACGGTTGGGGTGTCTGAGAGTTCGTGGGGAGGTGCTAGACGGTGGCGTGCCGGGATCTGGTCGGCATGCAAGGTTCGAGAAGAGTGCGTTGGCGTCGAACGCCACGGTCGAAGCTGGTGAAGGTATGTTAGGAAAGGATCAGTCGTGAATTTGCCAGGAAGTCACAAAGTTTAGTCTTTATTTTTTTATAAATTCGTCTTGTTACCAAGCTACCACTACCTACTTGATTACGAGACTAGCTGTCCGGTAACACAGCGTCTGCAGTCCCGTCCCATTTCCGGGACGACTCGCGACACGTGGTGGAGAAGCTAGGGTACTGCTTCGTTATGGGGCCGCCAAGCTCGAGGAATACTCTGAAGAGTCTAAAGGACGGAAGGCTAGCTGCCGCGCAAGGAGTTTAAGCGCACGGAAGCGCTCGGGTGATCCTAAGGAAGCGCCGTTATTTATAGGAGCAAGCTGGACAAGAAGAGCGGGTTGGTGTTGGTTGCAGAGGCGTACGGAAGGTTGTTATTGCTGTTGGAGAACCGGCAGAAGGCACGGTTGAATTGGTACGAGTGCGCGGAGCACGGTTGTTTCGGATACGGTTATTAGTGATTTGGTCGGTTATTGGAGATGGATTTTTACGGTGAAGATTCGGGAAGTGAACTGGGGAGTGAGCGCTACGAAGGCGATCGTGCGCGAAGGGATTGGAGAAGAGGTGCCGACCGCAGAACAGGTCGAAACCGAACGTTGGGAGAAGGTTGAGAGGATGCGCGAGCGTCTTCTCATAGAGGAGAGTGCAGTCGAGGTTCAAGCCGAGATAGAACGGCTAGAGAAGGCTGCTAGGGAACGCGCAGCGTTGAGACGGACAGGCGCGGAAGGAGGTGAGACGACCGAAGGGCAGGAACTGCCTGCCATGGAGCGTCAAGAGGAGCGGAGCAGTCCGAGGTTATGCGAGAGCTGCTGGCCGCTGGAGAAGAGGAGTTCAATGACGCTGCTGAGGACGAGCAGGAAGCTGGTCCTACGGATGAGGAGGCTGCGGTCAAGGCCAAGATCAAGACAGAGACCGAGCCCATTGACAAGGAAGAACTCGGTGGAGGCAGAGTCGCCTTCACCCGGTACGAGGAACCGTCTGGTCACGGTGGCTTTAGCCAAGGTCCGTCTCGCGCGAACGAGTATGGCTACGGAACTACGTACGGCTACTTTGACGAGGCAGAGGACAAAATGACAGAAGGATTTGCGCCGCAAAGGAGTCCGAGTGGGTTTATTCCTCGGTACACTGGCCCTGAGGTGCGACGAACTGATCGTCCAGCCTTCGGTTGGTGCTGGAGCGCCGCGAAAGGGTCGCGATCGGCTGCGGGCTATGAGGAACAAGACCCCGGGTACGGTCCCGTAGCGAAGAATGTGTACGAGAAGGCGTCGACGGTGAGAATCCGTCCTACACTGGCTGAAGGAGTACAACCGCGGGAGGGGGGGGCTCAAGTTACGGTTGCTGGGGTACGAACTACCTCGCGTGTGAAAGACCCGGGTACGGATCGATACTGGCGCCAGCGTCAGCCGCCGGGTTGATGCCAAGGAGCCGAACTGGTTCTGGAGCTCGCGGAAGCTCCCTGGACGCTTTCAGTTTGTCGACTTTGGTGTCGAATGCTGTGAAAGTGCTGCCGTTGTTTTATTCTGATTCGACTACGGTGGAAAAGGCTTGCCCGATCAATCACGGTTGCTAGCGTTCCGTCAAAAGATCAAGGGTCGTGAAGCTGATCGACCATGAGCAATTCGACCATCCGGTCGTTCATGACGCTGAAGTGAGGTTTCATAATCAGTGCTTGAGCCGTACCGCCGATGAGCTATGGGAGCGGTTGGAGACTACCAAGCGTGAGTCTGTGGAGGAATGGCGTGACCGTGTCGCGGATCTCTGCGAGTCACTGAAGTATCCCAATCCTCAGATGAGGTACCAACTGTTCCGTCGAGGGCTCAGGAACAAACATATGTTGGCTACACTCGATACTAGCCCCGCTTCCGACATTCCTGAAAGCTCATGTTTAAGGACATGAACCGTCCTGTCGAGGAAGTCGATGAGTTTTCAGACGATGAGTCGACCAAAAGGAAGAAGAAGACGGAATCGCCGGTGTTGGCGTCGGTGGACGCTTTGACGCAGCAGTTGCAGTCGCTAATGCATCATCAACAATCGTGGCAGGAACAGATGAACCAGAGTCGTTGGCAAGGGCCCCGTTCTCCGAGGAGCCGCGCGCCGATGGTGTCTGTGGCTATGGCTTCTACTCCGTCTGGAAGTACTGGTTCGACTTCGAGTGCAAATCGTCCGTTCCGTGGTATCAGCATGGAAGACGATAGTCGCACTCAAGACGGTGTTCCGGTGTGTGGCCGCTGTGGCTACAAGGGCCACGGTCGTGCTACTTGTGGGAGCGCGAACATGACGTGTATGCAGTGCGGTCTATTGGTCACGTCCGTGCTGAGTGTGAATTGAACACTCCGCGTGCATACGGAGGGAACAGGTTTGGTGGGCGAGGACCTCGTGGTCCGCCTAAGTGCTTATTTTGCGATAAGACCAGTCGCGTAGTGGCTGAGTGTTTGGCCATCTGTTCTCTACGAGCTATGGCGTCGCAAACGGTGAGCGCCGACACTCGATGAAGGCGACGGGAGGAAGAGGACGGAGGAGCCACTCCTTTCTCTTGTCAGACGGTTGGCTCGGGTGGTGATAGAATGTCGAGGAAGCTGGTGTGCAGGGGGTCGAGAAAGAAGAAGTTTGTAGTGTGGACACGGCGGAAGGGTCAGTGCCTGAAGAAGAGGCGGAAGTACTGACTTCCAAGGCTGCCGAAGAGGAGAGCGAGGAGGAAGTGCACGACCTGGCCAGTGAAGGGTCAGTGAACGCGACCTTCGGGGTGGTGTGGGGGGGGGGGGGGGCGGCCGAAGGAACGGTTGAAACCGCGGTGATAACGGAGAGGGTGGATGCCGAGGCCTCGAACACGGTTGAAGTGAAGTCGAAAGTCCCGATTCCCAGGGTCCTTGGTTATTTGAAGAGCATCCTGAAGTAGAGCGGCGAGTCCGCGAGGGTGGCTACGGTGATCTCCTATCCGACGGATGAAGTCGGGATTAGAGACTCGGTATTTCCGAAATGGGGAGGTGTCGATTCTGGACGAGTTGCCGGATCCGGTGGTACTTCGTTCCCGAAGTGGGCCGAGCGGCTGCGGTCTCTCAAGGCACCAACGCGGAATCCGTGCCGAGTCTCACGGTTGGGACTTGCGACGGTAAGGTGGTTGACGACTCAGACGAGTCCAAGTACGCTCGTCTGTTCACGGACGAGGAACTTGACGCAATGGAAGCGAGTGAGCCTGGACAAGAAGGTACTGCTCTCGCTGGTGTCAAGATTGCTGTCGAGACGGAGGAGTACGAGAAGGAGCTAGAAGACCGGTTGTATCCTCTGGACGAGGTTGAACTCAAGAAACGAATGGAGAAGATCGCCGAGAGTAAGGAGGACTCGTCTATTGAAGACATGTCGAACTACTTGGGTATTCCGGAGGAAGTGTTAGAACAGACGCGCAAGACCGTCCGTAAGGAGGTCTCTACGGCTGAGTATTGGCATGAGCGGTTCAGCGCAACGTTGGAGACGTCGGCCGAGGCCAGGAAGGCCAACCACGACTTTCGACAACCAACTTCGGACATGTAGCCAGTCTGGGCGAGGTGGCCGACGATGAGGAACCGGACGGAGTCATGGCTTCGGTCCTTGTCAACGAAGCCGTCTTGGAGCCAGAAGTGTGCGCTAACATCGTAGTGCCTCTCGAGGGCACGGAAGTGGTAGCCACGGTTGTATTGGATCTACCGCCGTCAGTGAGGCCAGGACGAAGAGTGATCCGCGGTGAGGTGATGCGAGGAATTGCTCGGGAAGCCGTGTACCGGATGCTGAAGGAGGCCAAGGACACCTTTACGGGAGTGGATGTCAGCACTCGAGAAGCCGAGACGGTGAGCGTGCCGCCGTTGTGCGACAAAGTGCCGGAGCTAAGTTTGAAACTTCTGCGAGCGCATGCCGACAGAGTCGCAGGTGAGAGGTACCTGCTGAAGGACATGTGGGTGATATTAGAACACTGGGTGAGCCGGTATTTCGCCGAGAACGTGGGACGCATTTGGGAACGATTGTGGGGCCGCAGTGGACGGTCTCCTGTGTGGCTTTCGCGACGGGATCGGCGTCGTAGCCGTCCTCCGCTGTGTTTCGACTGTTCTTCTTTGTATGCTGGAGGAGCTGAGGACGTCGGGGGGGGGGGGGGGGGGGGAGGTCTTCAGGCCCGATTGTGCTGAGGACGTCTCTCACTACATCGCGGTCGTTGAGGCGGAACGACCCCCTTCGGACCCTTCTCCTAAAACCGGTTTGATGAACATGGTCACGGTTAATTTGCCTGATGGATTTGGCGTCCGTGATGACGGTGACGAGGAGATGTTCGAGATCCCTCGAGTCGTTTAGGGTGGGAGAAGAGTGGTGTGCACCGTCGGTAGTTTTGAAGCGTTGACCGGTGGGTTTATCGACTGTCTACCTTCTCGACTGCTTGCGGATACAGGTGCTACTCTAAGCTTGGTAGATCGTCTGGTTCTGAATCAACTGGGACGATCAAATGAGCTACTGGAACCGTACGAAGGTTATGTGCGGAGTTCGTCTGGTCATCGCTTGCGTATCCGTGGTTGGATACGGTTGCCGGTTAGTCTTGGTTCTGTGGAGATTGCGCTAATGTTGTTGGTCGCGGACAAGTTGCTCGTTAATGCGGTGCTAAGAGTCGACGCGTTAGGCGCGTTTGGGGCGGTTATCGGTGTAGCTGAGAGAAGAATGACTCTCAATGGAACTGGAGAAACGTTGGAGCTGGGCGTGGCCGTGGACTACGAGTCGTTCATGGCTACAATGGCCACGTCCGTGCGGCTACCTCCTAAAGGACAAGCGTTGGTTATGACAAACGTGGTTGGTGATATTGGTGAAAAGACTACGGTTCTAGTTGAAGATTCGTTCGGTTTGCCGCCTACGCTGTGTGTCGCTCGTTCGTTGGGCACGGTCGAGGATCGTACGGTGATTGTGGAGGTGTGCAACGCGTCTACGGAAGAGTGTTGGGTACTGGAAGGAACGATTGCGGCGTCGACCTCCGTAATCCCTGATTCAGCCTTTGGCTTTGAGAAGCGTCGAACGGGTGACCCGTCGATCGGAGCGTCGATAGAAATAGAAGAGAAGGGAAAGCTCCCGGAATGGTGAGCGCGGTGACGGAGGGCGAGGACGAAGGCCTAGGCGAGAAGGTCAGGGCCGAGCATCCTGAAATACCTCCCGACAATGTCCGTGAGCTAGAAGTTGACTTCTCAGAGTCCGACCTGTCGGAGGAGCACAGATTGCTCTTCAGGACGGAGTTGAGCTACTTCAGGGATGTTTGTGGAGTCATTGAAGAAACCGGTGAGGACGGAGTTGCTGAAGTTGGGATCGAAACGGGCGATAGCCCTCCCATCAAGCAGCAACCGTATCGAGTGTCGTTGGCGGAGGGCGAAGCGATGGAGGCGGAGATCTGCCAGTACCTGGACTTGGAGCTGTTCCGTCCCTCGACTAGCACTTGGGCCAGCCCGGTGTTGATGATTAGGAAGCCGGATGGCGGGATACGGTTCTGTATTGATTACCGTAGGCTAAACGCGGTAACCGTGAAGGACTGTTGTCCGATGCCGCTGATAGATGACATCCTGGATGTGTTGGGTGACGCGCAGTTGTTCTCGACGATGGACATCGCGTCCGGTTACTGGAACGTGCCAATGCAAGAGGACAGTATTCCGAAGACGGCGTTTACTTGCAAGTACGGTCTCTACGAGTGGGTAGTCATGCCTTTCGGACTATGTAACGCTGTGCCGGCGTTTGAACGGTTGATGGAAACGGTTCTCGTGGATCTCAAGTGGAGAATCTGTCTAGTGTATCTGGATGACTTCGTCATCTTCAGCAAGAATTTCCCGTCGCATCTCGTGCGAGTTCGTCAAGTATAGACTCGGTTCCGTGAGGCTGGTTTCAAGCTCAAGATGAAAAAGTGTCATTGGGGACGGAGCCAAGTCGCTTTTCTCGGTCATATCGTGACGCCGAGCAGGATCCTGACGAACCCTGAGAAGGTGAAAGCGGTCATGAACGTGAAGCAACCACAAGATGGGCATGAGATACGGTCTTTTATTGGGTTAACTAACTATTTCCGACGGTATATTCCTGGAAACGCGTTGATTTCTGCGCCGGTGGAACGGTTAAAGGAAAAGGATGCCCAGTTCGTGTGGAATGAGGACTGCGAAGTTGCATTCCGACAGCTGAAGCGTGCTTTGATAAAGCTGCCGGTTTGGTATATCCTGACGCGAAGAAGCGGTTTAAGTTGTACGTCGATTTTTCTCGGTACGCTGTTGGAGCGTGTCTGATGCAGGAAGTGGACCGTGTAGTCGCCTACGTGAGCAAGTTGCTGACTGGATCTCAGAAGAATTGGATTAACAAGCAGGATGGCATCTTGGAGATCGAATGTTGGGGTGTGGTGTGGGCGACGAGGAAGTTCCGCTAGACAAGCGAGAGTTCGATTTGTTCACGGATCACAAGGCGTTGACGTGGGACTTCAGCCCTGGTAACCGTACTACGAATGCCAAGTTGGCACGGTGGGCCATGGAGTTATCTAGTCTACAGTTCAAAGTGCATCACAAGCCTGGAACGACCATGGGCCACGTCGACGGACTGTCGCGTTTGCCGATCGGCCGCGTCGATGCGCTGACAATGTCGGATTTGTTGAAGCTGGTCGGAGACGGTGACGACGGCGTTGAAGACTCCGTTGGGGAGCAGAACGGGACGGGTGGAGTTGGTGAAGCTGGGGACGGTCGAGGCGAGCAAGGAGGAGTTGGGGACGGTGTGGCCGGTGGCCCTGTCTCTGTGGTAGATATGTTCGGCCTCCACTTCGAGCAGTTTTTGGCTGGGCAGCAGGAACTGGTGTGGATCCGGGCGTTGGTCGCGTTCCTGAAGGGCGGTGTGAGATCCGCTCCTGCGTGATGGAGTGGTGAAGATGGCTCCCAACCATGCCGTGGTGAACGGTTTGTTGCTGCGTGTGGTTCACCTACCTGCTAGGGTCGGTCCAGCTAGGACGCTGACTGTTCCGATGGTGCCACTGCCTTACGTACCGACCGTTCCACATTACTGCCATTCGGATCTGTTGTCGTCCCATTTGGGACTGACTAAGACTCTGGAGAAGGTGAGGCGGCATGCGTACTGGCCGGGATGGCGGAAGGATGTCGCCGGGTTTTTGCGTGAGTGCAATAAGTGCGGGAGCGGTAAAGGGTCTCGGCCGTGGAGTGCTGGTCAGATGCAGCGGATGCCGGTGGCTGACCTATCAGGACCGTTCTCGATGCTAGTTGTGGAATCTATTGGACCGTTACCTGTGACGGAGCGCGGGAACAAGTATGTCCTCGTGTTCGTGGATTATTTTACTCGTTGAGCGGAAGCGTTCGCTGTCGAACGCTTGAATTCAGTCACTTTTGTGGAAGTGATGGTCTACGGAGTGGTATCTCGTCACGGTTACTGAGTGACAACGGTACTAATTTCACGTCGGAATCGCTAAGTCTTTCTACCAGACTCTGGGCATCAAAAGGTTGTACGGTGCGGCGTACCACCCGCAGACGCAAGGGCTCGTGGAACGGCTCAACGGGACATTCATCGGAATGCTACGGATGCATGTGAGTGGGGCTCAGGCGGATTGGGATGCTTATTTACCACGGGTGTTATTTGCCTACCGTACTGCTTATCACGAGGCGCTTGGTGATTCGCCGTTTCTATCGTTGTACGGTCGTGATCCGACGCTTCCGTTAGACGTCGCATTTCTAAACTTAGGGAAGTGGAAAAGCAATGAGGTGGCATTGTATCGTCGGGAGCTGTACCGGTCGGTGCGGGAGTCGCGTCACCTGGTCGAGCGTCAACTCGTCAAGGCTCAAGACCGACACGCTCGCCGATTGAACGGTCAAGTGGAGGTGAACTATGGAGTGAGATACCCGGTCTGGGTGTACCAAAGCTTCAGGACGAGACGAGGAGAATCGCGCACGAAGAAGTTAGCGTTTGTGTGGCACGGCCCGTACCGTGTTGTGGAAAGATGGGAGCGAACTCGTACCGGATCGAGGTGCAGTCTGGCAAGTTGGCCCACGGTGAATGTGAACTGATTGAAACGCTATCGCGGAAAGTGGACTCGACCGTACCTGGATGAGGCTCCGGACGGTCTAGGCGACGAAGCTACGGTTGGGCCTCTAGAGGAGAATGACTTACCTGCTTCGAGTTTCACAGAGCGTTTGACGGTTGGTCGAGAAGATACGGTGATCGCGGGGGTGGACGCTCCGATGTTGGAGGTCGTCGCCAAGCGATTAATGGAACGCTCTGTAGAATACCTGGTATTAACTGCGAATTATGGGACTTTTTGGATAAAGAGGACCGAGTTGATGCTGGGGTACGCTTATTTGATCGAAGCGTTCGAACGGTCTGAGCGGAAGAAGAAAGGTCTACCAGGTTTTCATCGGAGTGCCCGACTGGTTGACGCTAATGCTGAGGTAGATGGCAATTACCTGCTACTGGCTTAGGCTGGGGCAGGGTGGTTCTCGGGTGGGGGGAAGAAACGTTTTACTAGAGAGTTATTACGAATGGAACTCGAAAACGGAACGGTTGGGCGAATTACGTGTTAATTTTCATTTTCTTTGGACGCAACTACGGAACACTACGGATTAACGGGGAGGAAAAAAAGAGAGCGGTGGAGTGGGCGTTCCTACGGTGTGAGCTTGTTTCACTTATTGACGGAGGAACTGGGCTTGTCGGGAGACGACGACGAGGAAGGAGCGGGCTTCTTGTCCTCCAAATCGTCGTCCTCGTCGCCCTCTCCTTCCTTGCGGTCGTCGACATTCTTGGAGTTCTTGGAGCTGGAGTCGTGATCGTCGTTCTCGTCCTCGGACGAGCCCGCTTGGCTCTGGGCATCGGTCAGGTCCAGGGTAACGGGGGGCGTCAGAGGCAAGACAGTGTAGTTCCAGTCGTTATCCTCGAAGTCGGAGTTGTGCTCCTTCATTTCGGAGCGCTTGAAGGGCTTGTTTTCGTACTGCGCGACCTTCTTGCCGGCTCGCAGGAGCTTCATCATCTCGAGTTGAGTATGACAAAGCGTGCTGTTGGAGAGGAGGGCCTTCCAGGGTCCGCGGGTACGGTTACCAACCCAGTGCGACTTGGGCGGGTCACCGCCCTTGACGTCAATCACAATACGGGCCAAGGCGCGGTCCGAGAGTCGTTGGTGCGGTTCTCGAAGGGGGTCCAGCGCTTGAGTCTGCTCGAGAAGGTCGGGTATACCGGTGTGTCCGCCCTCGTCGATGTCGTACTTGCTGGTGGCGCGCGCGATAACACGCTCATAGCGCTTACGGTCGCGGCTGAACAGCACGGACAAGTCTTCGGGAGCGTCGTCGTCCTTCTTGGCGGAGGCCGAGTGCTTGGCCGCCTTCCAGCCGAGATGCAGGAGCATGTCGTGGTCTCCGTCATCGTACGCCTTGAGACCCTCGTAGTACCCGAGTTCCTCGACGTAGCGACTGAGGAAGATGGCGCGTCGTACCACAAGCGCCAAATCAACCCCAGCCCACAAAAATCTGGATGGCTGAAGGCCGACATTCAAGAATGGCTACGGAAAACGGTATTTATTTGTTTCTTTTTACTTTTTTTTCTAACATTGAATTTTGTGTGTAGCTGGAATGGTTTTCAATCCAAAAGCGATTATTCGAATTCTGTTGAAGCTGGTCGAGTACTTCCGACCGCCAAAACGATACCAAGTGACGGAAATTGCCACCAGATACGATCATCTTGTCTTCTTCACTCCCCCATACCACCCAACACTACAGCCTATCGAGCTGATATGGGGCATTGTCAAGGGCCGCATCGCTCGGGCTCCCCCGAAAAACGGAGCTGATGTCGTCAAGAAGGTTCTCCAGGGGCTGCGTGACTACGATGACGAATGGTTGAAGGTTTATCGCCATGTGCAAAAGAAAGAGGACGCTTATACCAAGACTGAATAAGATTTAACACCTTCATAAATGAATACTTTTCACTTGAGATCCCTGCTCGATGTTGATTTGTTTCATTGCGATTTAACGTAACAGCTCCACCGCGTCTTTCTCCTAAAAACCACATGTTTTCCATTATTAACCAATAACAGATCTCTAATAATACATAGCGAGGACAGATCTGGTCACGAGCTTTTCATGGCTCCGGAATACTTCTGTTTGGCGGCTTATAGCGTCAAAACGACTGCGAATTAGCTAAATCTGACCTCATTTTCGGACTCAGCGGGCGTAAAAACCCTATATATCTAACTATCGAAATAGGTTTTCCTTAAGTAAGGTCTTTATATTGTGTGCTAAAGCTTGGTGTCACGAATTATGCGGAGTACAATAGAGCAGACTGTTCGTGAAATCCACAAAAACACGGTCACCCCGCGCTCGCGGGCCACTTACCAGAACTCTTACTGTCGCTTCCTCGCATGGATTACCCAACTCAAGCCGCACCTCGCACCCACGGCATTTCTGCAGAGCCTCGGCGATAGTAGTGCCTACATCGTACTGCAGCTTAGAGCTCGAGTGAAGGAGCTTATTACCAAGGAGCGCAGCGTACCTCCTCTCAAGTTCGAGGATCTCACCACAAAAGACTTCGTCACGTGGCTCGTAACGCTCCAGCGCAAAGACGGTGGCTCTCTCAGCTACTCTGCCCTTAACACCCACAGGGCTGGACTCTTCAACCTTTTTCGCGACTACGGGCACACAATGAGCAAGCCCCTAGAGTCGGAGCTCACAAATTACTTTAAAGGGCTAACACACAAGCTGGCTAAGGATGCGGCAAATGGCGAGAGTGCCGTTAAGACGGGGAAAGACCCGCTGATGTTTGATCTGTATTCGTTTTTGAGTGAGAAGATGCTAGCACACTCGAGCAAGGAGATGGCGTTCGCCCACGCGTACATGGTCATTGCGTGGAATCTGATGTGTCGATCTTCCAATGCATTTGGAATTCGACATGCTCACATGGAGTGGAGAGGCGATGCATTACAAATTTACTTCGCCCACATGAAGAACGACCAAGATTGAGATCGCCCCCGTGACCCTCGGCACATCTACGCTAACCCTCTACAGCCTAGTATCTGTCCTATCGTTGCATTAGGGCTCTACTGGGCATCATCGACCTTTGACGGAAGCGACCTCCTCTTCCCAGGGAACAATCAGTACGAGCGCTTTCGCAAGTGTTGGATGCGTTTGCTGAACCAAGACGATGTTGCCGCAGAGCTAAAGCGGTAGGGACTCGATCCCACGGAGCTGGGGACTCACTCAATGCGAAAGGGGACTGCAACGTGTTGTTCATCGGGCTCAACAGCGTGTCCATTATCGACGGCAGTACATTTGCGGGCAGGTTGGTCGCTTGGAGGCGTCCAGAACACATATTTGCGGTATGAGGCCGCAGGAGACATGCACGTGGGTCGCACGGTGGCTGGTTTGCCGACCGAAAGCTATAAGTTCTCTACTGTTGCACCACACTTCGAGACCCGTGATGATTGTGACAAAACCGGCATTGCGTTGATGTTTCCGGCGTTACCAGAAAGGCTCGAGTATATTGCTGAGTATTGTCGAGCATCCCTAGTGTTTCACGCGCCATTCTTGAAGACTGCGCTGTCACCAATGCACCCAGTGTTCGAGACCCCTCTCTTCCAGGACGAAAACTTACTGTTACGTCTCTCAGAACGCGTGAGAACAGGTGATGGTTGTGATGCACCTCGCATTCGCCCAACAGGAGTACCCCCGCACGTATCAGTTCTCTGCGAAATGAAGTTGCTTAAAGACGGGCTGGTTGATGCGATTTTAAAGATTGAGGCTACATGAGATGATACTGTGAAAGATATCATTATGGAATTAGAAAAGCGGGCGATAGGAGCGGGTACAGTACTTATGATGGACTGCATGATGCTATCAGATTGTGTCTGCAAGATGCTGGTGTTGCTGATCTTGTCGCCAATTTGACAAGCAACCCCGCCCCAGCTGCCGAAACCAGTGCTAAAGATAATGAGCACGAGCTACATGTTCACCATTGGGGCGGGAGGTTTCATCGAGTTCCTGAAGATTTCGTGATACCGGATTGCTCTGTTCGTCATGCGTGGGTGCTCTGGATGTGCGGTAATGCTGCATAACATGTACCACCACTTCGATTACTCGACGGCCGTGACATGCCTAATCGAAAGTTGCAGAAGCGCCTCAGTCAACTACGCTATATTATGTCCAAGATAGAAACCGAGGCCCAATCTAAAAGCCTACTCCAGCATGGCCAGACGATCGAAGAAGTGACGCAGGCCTTCATTGCCTGTGCGGACTCGGTTGAAATCCCTGAACTAACTGAGCGCTCACGAAAACGGCGACGAGGGCAGCTCGGCTGGGCAACAGTAGGAAAACTTCTGCGTAAAAAGAAGAAGCAACAGTAACTTAGATATGTAACAATGCGGCTCACATAATACATCGTGCGTGCATATGGCGTTATGCTTCTCTCCACTCACTTCCGCCTCTACCTATCAAATATCATACGAGTTCTCAGTGTCTGACGACTGTCTAACCGATTCCGTCTAAGAATCATTTTGATCGTACCCAAATGGAATCGTACTTAGCCCAAGCTATGCCTCTACAAATTTCAAGTTAAGCATCAGGTTTGTCAGCAGCAAAAAATACTCGTGAAAAATGTCGTTCTTGGAGCACGAATGTAACATCTCGCTGGCGGCGGCGCTGGCCTTCCTGGACGAGTCCATGGAAGCCAGCGACGCCTCCCACGGTTCGTCCGCATCGTCTGTTGCCTCGTTGCCACCCGCCGTCGCCGATCCTCAGCTGCTCTTGGAGGCGTTCGACGACGACCTTGGCACCTTCACCCCTTCGTCGTCGCCGCTACCTCAACCAACTGGAATATCGGAGGTAATTTCGTTGGAGAGCGCAACTTTACCTGTCCAAGAGACGACTATTGTGCCAGCCTCAAGCTCCCAGCAATTAAAAAGCGCCAAAAAGAAGAAAAAACTCAATTACGACCCCAATAAAGCTCGTAACGAGCGCAGATTCGAGCTCGCGTGCTTGAGAAAGGAAGTAAAGGACCTGGAGATGACGCTCGAACAGTTAAAGAGCATACAAGGCAACGACACTCTCTCTACAATTGCAAAGAGACCACGTGTAGCGGCCTTGCCTCGGCCCATGAGCTCTAAACCCGGCATGTCTGCAGTTTGGGAGCAGATTTGTGCTCATCAATTGGAGAGACGACTGCGAGTCGAACGAGAGAATATCCACTTAAAAATGATGTACAAAAGCCAAGCTCAAGTGGCTAAGAGCATCGAGCGCCTGCTGCAGAAGAAACTAGCGCTACAAGACACGACGTACTCGGAGATAAGCAAGCACACAAGTCGCATCGAAGTCCCGCAAGGCTACCACACTGAAGCGGATCAAAAGGTATTCCAGGATCTCTCTAGAGGCGTAGATTTATCGTACCAGGAGGTGGACGCAGTGTTCGAAGCGCACGATCCTGCACGGACCCATCTACCCACACGGGAGCCTGTGATGCGAGACAGCGTGAATGGCAAGTACATGGAGCTGTTCGATAACAAGATTATGCCGTTCGATATGCCCTCAACCGGTGATGCGTGGTGGCGACGCTGGCATAATTATAAGGGCCACTGTGCTCACGAGAATGGACCGAACGACACGATTGTAGAGAAGTTTGGACTGGAGATGAAGGACGTCAAGACACGAACGACCGCCACGTTCTACGTCCAGCAGATCTTAAGACGACACGTAGAAGATAATCGTATTGTGATCGTTTGGCACGCTCATATTAAGCCGCTGGAGTTCGAGAAGAAACCCGCTACTGGCGTCCACTATCTGGAGAAAGGGTACGTGCTGATCAAGCCACATATTACTGACTCGACTAGTAACGAGGCTGCCACACGCGTCATGACTTGCTATATTATCGCCCCGCATTTGGCGAATCGGAAGCTGCGCACAGATGCCAGAACGACTGCGCTGACGGAGTTTGTGCTTAGTGCCACCTCGGCGAATATCTCCATGAGCAACGAGATGATCGAGAATTTACTAGTGGACCGAGCATTACAGAAAGAGAAACGTGGATGAAAAACAGACAGCACCCAGTCTGCCATGATAAAAAAAGGAAACACACACTTGTGTTCTGTTTACTGGGTTCAGGTACTGTAGTATGCCGGAATTAGCAAACCACTGGAGGTCGTTATCATGTCGTGGTTGCTGTAAACTACAAGTATGCGAGACTGTATTGTAAATACGAATCGGCTATGGGTTTCTGGAGTCGGTTACGAGCACTAAACGTGAATTCGAGGACCCGACGACGCTATGATTAGTTTGGCTTGGTTTGCCATTCGATGAGGTTTGTTACGAACTCATTAGGAAAAGTAGACGTCGCGAATTACTCATCTTTCGTTTCCTCACCAAAATGAAGTCAAGCCGAGTGGACAGCATCATTAGTGCCCCGCAACAGCAACCACTGCGTAGAGCTGGTCGTCGGACGACAGCTCAAAGTTACCTGATCTCAGCTTGGTTCTGCGTGGGGATGGTGCCCCTGCTACTGCAAATACGGAGCTATCTCAAGTTTATGCCTCCGCATAAGATCACGGAAACTCTAGTGGAGCCACCGGGTGTCGACGGGGACACCTCGAGACTCTCTGAACTCTGTCCAGTCAACGAATTGTATATTGCTCAAGTTCGCTGGAACATCAAAGCCAGTTACTACCACGAGATTGCGCCTGGACGGTTGTGTCATTTCGTCGTTCCTCAGTATAATATCCACGGAAATTATCTATTGGAACCTGCCAAGACAAAACCATCGTCGACGACACCAGTGAGCTGTGCAGACCACAGCTATCCGCTCGAGTACTATTTCTATCATGGCAGTATTGGATACTTTGCTTTCTACGAAGAAGCTCAAGGAACCTACTGCGCTATGGACAAGACGGCGTACGTTCGAGTTCGCGGACTTGGGACGTATGACATCAACGGTTCAAGCCTGGTTCATGACACTGGAGACGATGGCTACCGAAAGTCGTACTGGTATGGTATATTCTGTGGAGTGTGGCTCTTGTATCGCACTATTCAGATGAGGAGATGCTACATCTCATGCAAACGTTATGCCAGAAGATGTGACTTCACTGAGGAGCGTGTGAATCGAAAGATAGCGGTGGTATACGTACAGGAAAACATGCGCTTGACGGCTCACGGGGCAAGGAACTGGCACCGTGCAGTCATGTTGTACTTACTGGCCGAAGGACTGATAAGCGACTTGTTCATGTTGATCGCGCAAGATGGATTACTAGTGAAAATCCAATACGTCTCGCTTGGATATAACCTATCTGGTGTTTTATTGCTAGTGTTTGAAATCATTGAGAACATGAAATGGCTTCAAGAAAAGTGGAGAGTGTTTATCAAACGATTAATCTTCTGCTACGAGGCGTCGATGCTTGGAGAACTCCTCAGTGTTGTGGGACTTCACCATTATATTACAGGACTTAATCGATCAAGTTTGAAAGACTCACAGGTGATGGCAGTAACAGTGTCGTATTACGTTTGGAGTCTGGTGGGACACGGTATCATCGTACTGGGTCTCGTTGCATTTATCATATCAGTTCGAGCTTGTTGGGCAGTTGTGTATGTGCGTTGGAAACATCGAAGCTTGTCGATCTTCCTAGCTCCGTGCTGTGTGGATAGTACTCTGGCTTTACGAAACAAGATGACTCTTCTAGGTGGGTATCACTGGCTCAACAATAAACTTTACTACAGAACTGACACTTTGAAGTCGTTCGGACTATTAAAAATGGAGAAAGAAGATGGATCCGAGTTTGTCATTCTTCGCAAACTCCACTGGGTCGAAGTTCCGACAAACAGCTTGTACGTGATTGGGACTTTGGCTGGTGAAGGGATGACGCCATGTAGTGAGAAACTCTGTACAGGTATGATCAGCTTTTTCGGACACGATGTGGGAGGGCCTGATCCAAGTCCAATTGGAGTTCGCCGTTCCTTCATCGTACGAAACAAAGTATCGGAAATTCCTCAGGCACTAAATGTTCTGCCATCGTGACTGATTTATTCGATCAGTATTGATACTGGTATCATAATTTACCAGTAAACTTACTGTTAACAGTAGCCTAAATTTACAACATCCGTTTTTAGTTTCAATTATCCATGAGGAAGCACAACCAAGTGCAGGACCGAGAGCGTTGTCTTGAGCATGGATCGCAGCGGCAGATGGGGAGGATAGAGAGGCAATTCACGCGAGACCGAATGCTGTTGGGGGCTTGGGTTTTTATCGGTTTGATACCGTACGCTCTGATGATCCGCAGCTATCTCAACTTCGTGACACCACATCGAATCACTGAGACTCTCGTTGTCCCGCCTGGCGTACAAAAGGAAACAGTCAATTTGACAGAACTGCGTCCTGTTGAAGGCTACCTTCTGGGTCAAGTGTGGTGGAATGTCCAAGTTACGCACTACTACAACATCGGACACGGACGGCTTTGCCACTTTGTCATTCCGCAATATAATATCCATGGAAACCACCGCATTGGAAGCCCCAAGGTTCAACCATGAAACGACACCAAGTAGCTGCCAGAACGACAGCTACCCCTTCGAGTTGTACATTTATCACGGCAGCTTCGGATATTTTTTTTTTTACGAGGAACCAACTGGAACGTATTTGTGCGAAGGACCAGAACGGGTACATTGTTTCTCGTCGATTCGGTACGTACGACAATAACGGCCCCAGTCTAGTTGCAGACACTGGGAGCATGAGTTACCGAAAATCCTACTGGTACGGTATAACCGGCGCGCTGTGGGTGGTGTATCGAGGTCTTGTATTACGACGAAGCTTTATTATCTGCAAGAGATATGCTCGACGATGCAGCGCTCTAGGAGTGAATCTTCGCAGAAAAGAGGCTGTCGTTTTTGTCCACGAACAACTCCGTTTAACACCCCACGGAGCGACGAAATCACACCGAATAGCGCTGCTGTATCTCTTAATTGAGGGACTCATGGGCGACTTGTTTCTTCTGATCGCAAGCAATGGTTTGTAATCTAAAATCCAGTACATTTCGCTTGGATATAATTTATCCGGAATGCTTTTAGTGGCATTCGAGATCATCGAGAGCACGAATTGGTTGCACGAAAGAACTCGCGTCTTCATTAAGCGCCTCTTGTTCTGCTATGAATCCTCGCTATCTCACCAAGTAGCTATCTCACCCTATCTCACCAAGTAGCGAGGATTCATAGCAGAACAAGAGGCGCTTAATGAAGACGCGAGTTCTTTCGTGCAACCAATTCGTGCTCTCGATTGTGGGGGCAGCTCTTCAGCAGCCATTTCTAAGTCACCTAAACGGATCAAGCGCTCTTAAGAATTCAAACATCGTCAACCTTGTCGTCTCTCATTACGTCTGGAGTATTGTGGGCCATTGTATTTTTGTACTCGCCGTTATCAGCTTCATCATCTTCATACGCGCTCTCTGGGCTATCGTTTACGTGTGGTGGAAGCACCAAACGTGGGCGATTTTGTCTGCTCCGTGTTGTGTCGATACAGCGCTGGGAAGGCGTAAAAAAATGACTATGCTAGGAGGATATCGTTGGCATGATGGGAAGCTCTACTACAATCCCGACGCCTTAAGATCGTTCGGGCTTTTGAAGATGGAGGAAGAAGATGGCTTCGAATGTCTCGTACTACGCAAACTGCATTGGATCTCTGTACCAAGCAACGACCTGGTTGTAATTGGGACCGTGTCTAAAGATCTTGTCAAGCCTTGCAACGAGCACGTATGCACGGGGATAGTCAGTTTTTGGGGACAATGCTTAGGTGGAGATGTCGAAGAAGCTGGACGTCGACGTCGAATTTTTGGCTAGCACAATAAGCAAGATAACTCCTAGCTCACAATCGATAAATGTTGTTCCATCATCTTGATCATAGTGATAAGTAATTATCTGTGGACTGAAATTACCGATCTCTGGAATAGATCGCGGGATCCGTTTCGTGATAGTCGACTATTACATCCAACAAATGAAGCAAGCGCGAGTCAATTGCGATGGTCGTGGAGCGCTGCCTCATGTGATAACTACAAGTCATAGCCGATATTTCACGGCCCAGAGGAAGCTGTTGCTGGTTTGGCTGCTTGCAGGAGTCTCTCCGTTTATCCTCCAGATGCGCAGTTACCTCAAATTCGCAACTCCACACAAGATAACGCAGGTTAACTCGTCCCGTCGGAAGTCCCAGAGCAGCCAGCGAATCTTGCCGAGCTTTGTCCAGTACGCGCATTGATCTTGTCGGGGGTGTGGTGGAACGTCGAACCAACGCACTACTACATGGTTGGCAGCAACCGTATCTGTCATTTCGTCGCTCCTCAGTACAATATGCACGGGAATTATTTAATGGGAGCGACAAAAGTTCAGGCGTATGCTACGACACCAGCGAACTGTGTGGATGACAGCTACGCGTTTGATCAGTACTTTTATCACGGCAGTTTGGTTACTATTCCTTCTACGAAGAGCAGACTGGAACGTACTGCGCCAAAGACAACAATGTATACATTTACGGTCATGGTCTGGGTTCTTTTGATATCAATGGATCTTTTCTCGATAGACACAGAGGCAGTGGCGGCTATCAACATTCGTTTTACTATGGTCTTGTTGGCTCAATTTGGGTCGCATATCGAGCACTTGTGTTACGACGAAGCTTTATTTCCTGCAAACGGTATGGCCGGAGATGTGATGAAGTTGGTAAAGCTCTTAATAGGAAAGAAGCTGTCATTTTTGTGCTAGAGAATCTACGCCTTTCAGCTCACGGCGCCACGATGTACCATAGATTCGCACTGGTTTATCTGCTGGTTGAAGGAATTATGACGGATTTATTTCTTCTCATTGCGAACGAGGGTATCCTGGCGAAGATTCAGCACGTCTCTCTAGAATACAATTTATCAGGGTTTCTCTTGCTGATCTATGAGATCATTGAAGCTAGCAACTGTATGCTAGAAAAATACCGAATATTTTTCAAGCGGCTTTGGTTCAGCTACGAGACAGCGTTCATAGGGGGGGGATTACTGAGTGCAGCACTTCAAGAGCAAATTATCACAGCGTTGAATCGATCGAGGTTGCTCGATAAATCCAAATCGACAGCTCTTGCAGTGTCTTATTACTGTTGGAGCTTGGTAGGCCGTGGCATCTTCGTTCTCGCTCTTACCGGCTTTGTGCTATCCGTCCGTACGCTCTGGGCTATCGGATATACCTGGTCTAAACATCATCATCATACATGGGCAATTTTTACCGAACCGTGTAGTGTAGACTCGGTTTTGAAACTGCGTAACAAGATGACCTCACTGGGAGGATACCGCTACGACAATGGCAGGTTGTACTACAGAGCGGATTCGTTGAAATCTTTCGGGTTGTTAAAGCTCGAGGAGAAGAATGGCACGGAATATCTCGTCTTGCAGAAGCAGTATTGGCTAGGCACAACGAGGAGCAATCTATTTGTCATTGGAGTCCTGTCAGGCCAAAGTGTGGAGCCCTGTCAAGAGCGTCCCTGCACTAGTGAAGTGACGTTCTCTGATCGTAGACTGGGAGGTACGCGGGATGGACCTGGAAGTCGCCGTCCTTTGTACATTCATGTGAGAAGAGAGACAGCTTCAGTAAATGATCCCTAGCGAAAATAGATTTTATTCAGTGTCCACCTGATTATGAACATAGGAAATCCGTTTCATTATTGTCATCTCTAGAAACAACAGTCTCGAGTTGGATGGAGATGGCTAAAGTACATTGCGATACCAAAGCATCTCGGCTGAATGTCTCGCGAACATCACAGTCTGATTGCTGTATGACGGCACAGCGCAAGTTACTGCTGGCTTGGGCCGTTGCTGGATTGATTCCGTTCATCTTGCAGCTGCGAAGTTACCTGAAATTTGCGACGCCGCACAAGATTACACAAAACCTTGTGGTGCCGCCCGAAGTGGACAAGGAGATGGAGAATCTAACAGAAGTTAGCCTAGTAGAAGGCATGGTTTTATCGCAATCCTGGTTTAACATTGAACCTACCCACTTCTTCACCACTGGACACGGCCGACGCTGCCATTTTGTTGTTCCTCAGTACAACGTCCACGGTTCATTTCTCATGGGAAACAGAAGCGTTGAACCTTATTACATGACGCCTGAGGGCTGCAAGAATAACAGCCTTGAATACTCTCAGTACTTTTATCACGGGAGCATCGGATATTATGCTTTTTATGAGGAACAAACGGGTAGCTACTGCCCCCAATGATAAAACGGCGTATATTGTAGGTCAAGTTATCGCGAGTACCAGATGTTTGAGCGAGAAAGTGCGGGTCCCGATTAAACGGCTGTTGTTCAGCTATGAGACTGCGTTTGTGGGAGAAATATGTACTACTGCACTTCAGCAATACTCTTGACTCGATCCAACTTTATGGAAACAAGATCAACAACTCTGGCAGTGTCCTATTATGCTTGGAGTTTGGTTGGCCACGGAGTGCTTGTCCTTACTATTATTGCACTTGTAATATCCGCTCGAGCTTTGTGGGCACTTGGATATGTGTGGATTAATCACCGCACGTGGGCAATCTTCACAGCGCCTTGTAGTGTTGATACTTCTTGAAAGCTTCGGAACAAAATGCGTCAGTTGGGTTGTTATCGTTGGGAGAATGGCAAGCTGTATTACACGCCAAGTGCCCTGAAACCATTCGGACTATTGAGAGTGGAAGAGGATGACGGCATGGAGCTGCTGGTTCTCCGCAAGATCCGTTGGTTTCGCGTATCGAGGGACGATTTGTTCGTCATTGCAGCCATATCGAGTCACGAAGTGGAGCCGTGCGATGAACGACCTAGTACCGGTGTGACCGGATTTTACGATTGCAGATTGGGCGGTCCGCTTGTTGAGACTGGAACGCGTGAGCCGCTAAATATTCGTGTTAAGCACAAGAATAATTCAAGTCCTACCAATGAGAACTGTTGATTTTTCTTGCCGACATGCTTGTTAAAACATAAAAAATGTATCCTGCTCGTATCCGATTTCTTTCAGTTGCTAATTTAATGCACTGAGAGTATATGCGAAGTACAAAGTGTTTCGTGAAGATAGTATCCATACTTTTGAGCGGTTAAATGGAATGGCACATCGGTAAAGTCTGCAACATTTAGAAGATTCCATGACTGAGGTAATGCAAACTTTCTGCGATAATTACGACGTTGAAATTGATATAGATATGGGTATGGGCACTGGACCTTCTGAATGTTACATAATCTAAAAACCACTTTACAGTTAATCCTGGTAGTGCTTCGTAGAAGTGCTTAGGATGTAGAATAATACGTTCTAAACGAGTCCTAAAATGTCCTATTTGTCCTATAATTAGACTTGTTTTTAATATTAGATTTTCCAAGTACGACATTATCTGTCCCGGGCCCCTAAAGCACCGCTCAGCGGGGAGGCTCGCTGCGCTCGCTACCGACAGAACCCTAAGCCCGCTGTGGCGCTCCAGCGCCTCCGCTTGCGAGAAAAATTCAGTGACATTTTAAGCTTCGTTTAGGACGTATTATCCTGGTAGTGAAGCGCTTAGCAGCCCAACGAGGATTAATTCGACGATAGCTGTTGTGTAACGCACACCAATTCAATTCATACTTTGTTCAAGTTAAACGAATTATCAATCTCAAAAATCGCATGTTTTCTTAGAAATCATCTAAATGTGGAGATATTTTTCGGTGGAGATAGAACGTCTCCACCAGGGTTATCATTTTCTAAAGCTGAAGTAGAAAGAAAACAGAAGTTGACTTAGTGACTCAAGAAATGGCTTCGTAGAAATTTCCATGGGGAGTGAACAGCGTAGATGAAGGAATTCATCTCAAGGGTGGCAGGTATGATATCCGCCTCACTAATTGCAAAGATGTGTGTGTGTGGGGGGGGGGGGGAGCGGTCGCATCGACGAATATATCGTTTTGACCAGCGGACTACATGTACGTGGTCGCGTTTCGAGGTATGCTTTCGGTCTATATCCACCACCTATTGCAAACTAAGTAATCGCGAATATATTTATTTCGCAACAATACGAATTCATTACGACTACAGCTCAGTGCATCAGTAAGTTGGCCTTTGTTTCGATGCGTTTGTATCTGTGAACACTTACCTAACAAATAATTTCAGGATCCGTTCACAGTGTAAAACAGGGTGGCTTCACAACACCCTGCATCGGGCATGCGTGCTGGAGGCGAACGGTGGCGTGTCGTTGAAGAACGGTGCGGCATTCAAGACAAAAGTTCTGGCGGCGTGGAAGAACGGCGGAGATCTGATGAAAGGCATGCGGCAGTAATCGACCAAGACCGACGGAACCGTGTGGAGCAATGTTCACCACACATTCGAGATCTTTAGCTGAGGAGGCGCCGCGAAGGGGCGGAGAAGGTGAACCCACCGAGGGCGATCCAGTGCTCTGAGAGAGTGAGGAGTGCGGCGGCTGGAGCAGTCGTTCATTCCGAGATTTGCCACGAAGAGGCAAGTGCCAGTGAGCAGAGTGAGCACGGGTTCAGTGATGAGTGGTGTGCGTGTGCCGTACTACTGACGAGTTGGATGGGGCGGACGAGTTGGTTGAGTTGGACGAGTTGAGAGGGTTGGGTGAGTCGGTTGCAGTCGTGTTTGTGAGTCACGAGTAACCAATCACTGGTCAGACGGACGAATACTGACGGTGCAGGAGTACAAGGAGCAGGTGACTACGTCAGGCTAGGGCCAGCAAGGGGAAACGAAGTTCACAAGTCCGCTGTGGTGGCTACGCATTGAGAGGGTAGGCACCGGAGGTGTACGCCCGAGTGGCTTCGAGATTGTGGCGTACGCTGAGGCCTTACAGTAGTGGTGCTTTGCGTGTGACTAGCCGTGCAGTTCTGAGTTAGGCGAGAGAGAGAGAGAGAGTCGACGAGGTCACTGACGCGTGGCGAGTTGGCAAACGAGAACGAGTATGAGTGCAAGTACGAGAGGAACGAGGAATCTCTGTAGTACGAGTGTATTAATAAATAGGGCGCGAGTCCGGTTACTTAGGGCGGCTAGTACCGTGTTGAATTGCGTGACAGACGAGAACAAAAACAGGAACCTTGGCGAGACAGCGCAACAGGCACTATCAGCTGTACTTCCCGCCGGCAAGAAGGCGACCCTAGACTTGTTACATGGCGGTCATGCAGGGGCCAGTGGCAAAGCGTACGACTATAGATACTACGAGAGTAGTGACGGCGCTACCGGCGAGGACTTGGATGAGTGCGGAACTGTAGAAGAGGTCTTCGAAGATGGTACAAGCTGTGGCGTCACCCAGTGATATGAACACACCCATGGTAGATGCTCAGCAGGCAGGACGACGCGTGGAACCAGAGTCCGCAATGGTCGAGGAAACGAAAGAAGCCGATAGCGAAGCAATCGCTGCAGAAGACATGGCCACGATCACTAACGCCTTGAAACAGTTGTCAACCGCGATGCGACCAAGAATGGGTGGACGTGAAGGGCAAGGTCGAGGGCGCGGAAGGCAAGGCGTGCGCCTCATCGAGCAGCTCGACGCTCAAAGCGTGCCTGACGCTCCTGCCGGTGCTGCCAGCGCCACACACGAAGCAGGCAACATGTCATGTGTAAGGCGTCGGGTTCGCGTTCGAATAGTTGTTCTTCTTTGTGTATGCGTTGAAGCACGAGAGCAAACAACTGGTATGGACTGCACCAGCTCCCAAGCCAACGGAGTGGCTGGCTCACTGCCGAACGTGGTCGTGGATGGGAAGGACATAGCTGCGGTCGGAAAAGGCAATGTCGAGGGCGAGGAAGGAAAGACGTGCGCCGCATCGAGCAGCCCGACGCTCAAAGCGTGCCTGACGCTCCAGACGGTGATGCCAGCGCCGCACACGATACAGGTAATTTCAAATGACTATACTATAGTCATTGTCTGACCACTACGGTTATCATTGGGTTGCTTGTGACATCAAGTTGGAATAGCGGCAGTTGGCTCATCCCCGAGAACACCGGTCTCTGCTTGACCCACAGTTGTGGTTCGCTCACCGGCCATGTTGCTACAGCAAGTCTACGTCGACAAACTAGTGGCGTTTTCACCCGACAAGGGAGCGTGGATGAACGCTAAAGTCTACCGCTCGGTTGGTACGGCTTATATTATTGGACGGGTTTACCGATAGATGAAAAGGGCAGGTATGCGTCGCTTTTCGAGGTGAAGTGGATTGACTTTGACGTCGTGCAGCGCGGTATGAATACTTACGTCTCTCTCACGCGGCCGAAGATTTCCGACTGGAGTGAATTAGTGGAGCCGGACTCAGCTGATGAGATAAACATGGATAGCGGCAGTGAGCTTGAAGAAGCAGAGTCGTTGGATTTGTCCGACCCGGGGGAGCTGCTTCCAACCACTCTCGCCGAGATAGAGGCCATCAAGAACATGCGCTTTCTTCCATCAACCCAAATGGAAGCACCTTCGTACCTGTACGAACATTCGGATACAGAACGGTTCGACGCACGACGAGTGATGCATTGGACAGAGCTTCGAAGTAGACGCAAGAATGCGTGCTATCGGAATTGCTCTCATCTCGCGGGTAACCACCAGCTTCGCATCTTCTTCGAAAAGGAAGCTATTGGCAAACACGATAGTAGCATCGCATATCGGTGCCCGATATGAAATCGCAGCATCCCGGACGTCTGACGCCTTCAGCAACACGTTGTTGAGGCGCGGCAGGTGCTCAGCGTGCCACCGAGTACATGCTTGTTCCAGGGCACAGAGCTCAGCGCGATGCTCGATGTCGCCTCATGCACGATCAGGTGTGGTGAGAGCAACCTGAGCAATAACGTTGCCAACGCCAGCTCCGATGTCCAGAAAGACGTCGTGGCTATCTACACCGCCGAACTCCTCAACAAGCGCGGATACTCTAGCAGGAAGTATCTCTCCGGCATTGCCTTGGGTACGCCCAGCAGTTCGTCGAACATCTCTGGCCCTAATCTAATCAAAGATGCTACCAACAGCTTGTGCCGCTTCCTGCTGGAAAGCAAACGATCACGTGCTGCGAACCAGTTGACTAAAGTTAACAACAATAATATACATGCAATACCACATACACCAGTTATACAAAGTCGCCCATTAACTTTTACGTTGTTTCAACCGGCTCCTTCACGACCAGCGTGCACTCCGGCATCACAGCCACCACAATCGCTACAAATATCAACACTAAACACTTGTCAGCCTCAAACTATGCGCTCTACGGGCCGCATGCTCGTACATTCGACGACAGGAGCTGTGGCAGCCGCTACAGCAGCGCCAATGGTACTGGCACGAGCTGCATTAGCTGCTTGGTGGCCTTGTACGTCGCGACCTCCGCCTCCACGTGCTATTCTCCGTCCTTGAACTTCGCGAATTCAATCGTCGAACAGTGGCTGGCGAGAGCTACTGCCAAAAAAGCAGCGAGGAAAATCGCGCACTCTCTTCCAGTACGCTTGAGACTGGCCAAGCACATGCGATGCTCGGTCGGGGTGTGATTGGTCTTCATCCGACGCGCCACATACGCCCACGTAATGCGTAGCCCATCGCGCTCAAATAAAAGAGCAATCTGAACTAACGCCTTGTCCTCCGTGTCCAGGAACGATGTACGCATTACGCTTAATATGTATACTGATTGTGGAAATCATATGTCTTTAACTTTCTATATGAAAATGAGTGGATGTAACGTTGTGCTGCACACAAACGGTGACGACAGCGACGTGTCTTTGCTAGTGAATACAACGGTCGAAATTAAAAATCACTCCTTCTTCAATATTTCACATAACCCTTTCCATAAATCGCTTCTGATTGGTAGTTATAAACCAAAGTAAAGCTAATCCATGGGAAAGCTCAAAAGGAGCTGTCCTTTTTTACCTTGTTTTGAGAATGAACAAAAAGGGCGAAAAATGCACCCTCGTACCGCAATGAGATTAGTAGTTATAAAATAGCTACTAATATCGTTTTTTTTCAATAATTGCAAAGTAGCCAGCTTACACAATTTTCAGAAAGGTGACTGTCTTTTTCAACATATATGTTTTTTTATTTAGACATTCGCAGTTTGAATATTGACAGCTTCTTTGGACAAAAAACAACAAATTTCGCTGCGCACCCACGTGCGCAAGATCAAGTGTCTACAAGGATGTTCATTAAGGCACTCTAGGAGAATCGGTGAGGCTTCTTGAAGTTTGCCGTAGTTTATTCGCTGTAGAGTAAAAATAAAGTGAGGTACTGTACTGGCTCCTTGAAGGAGGCCGTATTTTTAATAGCTCTTATAATCTGGCTTGTCGTTTTGCAGTCATCCGATTCTGCGTTATTTTCAGTTGATCTTTCTTGAAGGAGGCCGTACATGCGTTAGCTCTTGTAATCTAGCTTGTCGTGATGCAGTCATCACCACTCCGCGATTGATGTTCTCAATAGGACAGTAGAACTTGAGAAAGAAGCAGGCGTAAGGAAACGATATACAGTTGCGGGTCGAAACTGGCCATTTTGATCTGCACAGTCCTCCTTGTCATTTTGCAGCCATCAGATTCTGCGTAATTTGCTTTCTTGAAGGAGGCCGTACAGTACCCCTTTCACTATAATACTATACGTAAATTGTTGGTCCGCAGCGGACCTATTAAATTCAAATACAGCTTGAGTATTGTGAAGCAAGATTTTCTGTATTCACGTGTTTCCTGTAGGTCTGCAGCGAGCCCATAACAATTACCACTCCGTCTCAAAAATGATGCTCCATTACGATTTTTCAGCGCGTAATTAGTCACTTCTGGCTCAGTTTTGAAGCAGAATGGACCAAATTGTAGCTGTTGACCAGGCGATTGTTTTGATGTGCCCAATTTATATCTTGCGTGCAGGATTGGCGGTCAAATGTGGAATAAATATGTCACAAGCTGTCCTATTTATCACAAAGTAGCACTAGTTATGCAGTTTATCACAGCCCAACCAGGATTAATTCAAAAGCGCTGTCTGTCGTGCACGAACCGGTAATGACAGATAACAATAACCGGTAATGACAAGATAGAAAGTGACAAGAACCCAAGAACAGGCGAGGGTTAACAAGAAGAAATAACGATTGATTGATTCGGTACATCTAACAACCTTTTCAATATCTCGAACCATTTCCGAATTTACAACGTTTGCTCTCGCCCCTGCCGGTCCAAAAACCTAGCTGTAACGGTACGATTGAAATCTGAAATGGTCAAGAATTTTTCATACGATTTGGGTTCGATACAGAGATTATACACTCGCAGATGCTGCGTCTGCGAAGCAGGCGAAGGCAAGTGGCGTTGGCTTAAGACCAATGAAATTCGCCCAAGATATAGCGGCAATTGTCCGGATTCCACAGCGTAACGAATATTTAAAACTTGCCTTCGTGCTACAAGTTCCGGCATCATGCAACAACAAATTGCTTTAAAACAATTTTTCTTTTTTTTTCTTTTACGACATTCGAAACCACCAATCCCAGCCTTCGCGAAGCCCTAGTGCCAGTGGCAGTTTAATACCAGCGGCCGCAGTATACTGACCCAGTACTGCTGGCATTAATGCTGATCATTGGATAAAACACAGTACTGCTGCTGCTGGTATTAATACTGGTCATTGGATAAAACACGAATCATGTATATGTAATTGTGTGGGTTCAGATAGAACTGTGTCGAGTCCAACTCCAGTGGTGGGTGGGATTATTATCACCACTGGCCGCAAATACATCAAAAATGTCATGACTGACCGTAAAACTTGCTAACTGTAAATGTAAAATACGCGGATATGATTTTATCGCAATGCACTTGCTGAATTTTTGTTATGCGTGTTGGAAGTATACGGGGCAATTGCTGCTAGTAGACGCTTTCTTGGGCTGGGCGTTTCCTTCCAATACTGGGCATCTCTATGGAGCAGTCACAAGGACTGAATGCCTTATCTGAGATGCGCTTTACAATTTTTATCATTTTATACGTACCACGCCATATACCTGATTTGGTTGTAGTAATATCACCAAGCGCCCTCTATCTATTCTGGGAGCTGGGTGGTATGATAACAATGCTCGGTGTATCTAAACTACGCGAGATGATTGCCAACATAAGTGCACGATTCGGTTCCAATTACTTCAATAAATAAGATTGGATTAGCCTCGACTTGGTTTTGCGTTTGTACCGTGATATCTTAAATATCTAAGTCCTTCGAAGTACCATGTTATCAATGCGATCTTTTCACAAGTATTGCCTTCAAGTTCAGTAGCCACTCGTGTCATGCTTTACGGCCAGTCATGAAAATTTTGATGTATTTGCGGTCAGTGGTGATAATAATCCTAGTGGGTGTCAAATTCCGTTTTAGTTCAACTTAGAGGAGTTGAATATCAACCAGTAATGTTTACCTAGAACAGAGAGCATTCGAGACGTCGTTCACATTTTGCGTTTACAATTGCCTGTCCGCGTTGCCGTCCGAGCCGGTACCGTCCGAGCCGTTGCCGCCCGTGCTGTTGCCTGTGCCGTTCGCCTTATTGTTGCTGTCCGTGCTGTTAGTAGCAGCACTTAATGCCCGTGTTGCCTCCGTGTTGTTGCTGCCCTTTGTCGGTCAAGTGGGTGCTGTCCGACTCAGAGCTACTAACTGACCAGGGCGGCTACCCAAGGACGTCCATAGAGTGCCCACACCATCTCGGGTCTATGAGATTCCTTGTCTACCAAAGTCGAACTAAAAACTGAGCTCTGACCTCCAAACAATTTCTTGGATTGGGTGGTGTTTTCGAGGTTCATTTTAGACCAATCACTTGCAAGACTTCCTAAATTTGCGACCTAAAACGAGATTTGACACCCACTAATGTACCGTCACCCAGTTAGTGTGTCTATACAGCAGGAATGGTGCTGTCTCACTATTGTTTTGTGCTATCCAGGCCATTCTGTTCTCTGAAATTTATTTCAGAGTTTCAGAGCTAAGGAAGGATTAGATAAGGGGTATGATTTTCCATGAGTTAACACCTGGTAATTTATTGTTCAGATTATTATCAATAGACTAGGGCTACGCGAGACTGGGATAGGTACCGGTAGTGATGCTTGTGTGAAGCTCCCTTTGAGCGAGGTTCCTATGATTGCAGTAGCTAAAGACAAGTAAATTGCAAAGTCTCCGGATGATGTAGACGACACTTGCTATTAGGATTATTATCACCACTGACCGCAAAAACATCAAAATTTTCACGACTGACCGTAAAACTAGCATATGGAACAAACTTAAGGCTGATTGGCTCGTGATCTTGAAGACGATATCAATGAATAGATTAGATTTGTATTTGTATTATTGGAATTCAGTAAGAAGGCAAGACGCAGTCTTGATTAATCACTACATGTGCTACAACCAATGAAGCCTGGCAAGGTCAACCTCTTGGCCAAGTACGGCCGATAGTCGACTAACATGCGGGACGTATTTCTGACCGCACCTGATAGTACGTCATTCCTTCGAGATTACGCTTTTAACGAGAACAAGTCGATTGTATAGAGAGTCTCCTCGGGTCACAGAAAAGTGTGGGAGTGTACTTCAGATGCATGCTAATGGCAGGTAACATTAACACAAAAAAGGTAAATCGAAGCACGCCAATACCAAAAATGCATTCTGTCCGCCCAATGCATGGTTTATATCCGACACAAGCCTCCTGCACTCTCCTAGCTGTGATTCCGTCGGCAAGTGCTCAATGGAGCAGCTTATGGAGATGCCTGGTTTTAAGAGCTCACTGGTTCAAGGATTGAGCAGTGCTCGTAAGCGTGTGGCTGCCTCAGTGAAGACGGTGGATCGTGTGGATGTGGATCACCGCCAATCCTTGCTCTACAGAGCTATATCTCGTGCGAAAAAGATGGCTGGTGTCGACGCTGATAAGTACGATAAACTTCCGTCATTTCTCCGATCTTTTGAGCGCCAGAACCCGGGGTCAAGAATTTGCTGTCAGCTTGACAACAAGGGTTGGTTTTTTTTCGCTTCCTCTCTGTAGGCTCTATAGTGGCTGGTCAAGACAATTGGGTACCCGTTCTTTAATGTGATGGCACTCACATGAAGAGCCCCCAATACAAAGGTGTTTGTGTACTAATCGATGGCAAGGATGGAAACTGGACAAACATCCCAGTCGCCATAGCTTTCGTACACAAAGAGACGGCAGAAAACTTCGAATGGTTTTTTACCAATTGCCTGGCTGCTGGCATTAAGATGGACGATCGTGCACTCTTCGCAGACAGAGGAAAACAACGCGAAGCGCAGTTGCGTCTTAAGAAGCGCGGGATCTCAATTCACTTAAAGTATTGCGCGCTGCATATTTTCTTCAACGTTTGTGGTCATCTACGCGCGGCTGATCAAAACATCGACAACATTAGGGCGTTGGTATTTCGTCTACAAGCTACCACCACCTTGGCCGAGTATGAATCGGTTCTATGAGAGATTAGAGTGGCGTTTCCTGTGTCTCGTAGGATGAAGGTAAAAGTTAAAATGGAGATCCAGACGGTGGAGCAAAGCCTTCGCTAGAATCATCCAACCAGCTGGACCAAGTTTGGGAACGGTTCCCTGACGCCAGAGGAAACCTCTTCACTTGGTACTGGCTGGAATGCTGCAGAGGCGTATGGTGATGGACGCGCGCTCTTCGCTGGTAGAACGACAAGTGCTATTGAGGGCCAGAACCATGCTCTCTTACTAGCTGGTGTACGCGACAGTCAAGTGCTCGTTGCTCTCATGCTCTTCTGCAATATGATTGTGAAGACACCAGTGGATAAGAAAACCAAAGATAAACACACTGTCACTCCACGAGCCAAGGAAATGTTCGACAGGCAAGTTTGGTGTGCCGCCGTGTGCAGCGTGCGTAAGAGTACAGAGTCTGTCTTCCTTGTCGACGACTATTAGGCCACAATTGTAGAAGAAGATGCTCAAGGTACACGCGGAAGTGCGCCTCTACTGGTACGAGGTGATTCAAAACGCCAGATCACCTTCACCGTTGACTAGACGTTGGGCTCGTGCACCCGTTGTGCCGATAGGGAGCACCTACAACTTCCTTGTCGTCATATCATAGCTGCGGTATATCGCCGGAGCTGGTCTCACACAACTAATGCCGGATCGCACAAGTTTTTCCACAGAGCGTTCACAGCTGAGGCATACGCTCAAGCATTTCTTGGATCCTCCATAAGCTTGCCTTTTGGTGTCAGCACTTCTTCCTGACCCCAACATCCTGCCACCTCCCTTGTATAACCAAGCTGGAAGTGCACACAACCGAGGTCAACGAGATGTTCTGCGGAGAGAGAAGCGAATACCGTCCCGTGGAGAACCGAAACAATCCGCGTCGTCCAGAGGAAGACTGCAAAAGGAAACGACACCTCAATCTGATCAAAACAAACGCGCTGCTGTTGCAACGAATATGCGTGAAATCTTCAACAGTGAAATCAGAGCTGAAGAAAAAAAGAAGCGTGCAAAATACACATGTAGCCAATGTGGCAAAACGGAAGGCCACAACGCAGCGAAGTGTCCAAATCGAAAGACGGGAAGCCTGGAATCCGATGTGCATCCGGGAAATTACATCGTCGGTAATTGCCCTCTCGAATTGCTGGACAGAAGAAACTTGTTCGTGGCTGCTGAACCTGAAAATCCGACTATCATTTGCGAATACAGCTTTTGATAAATCAGCTGGGAGTCCATGGGCTGCGGGTCATTCCTAAAAGAGCGTACGCGTTGTGAAGTATAATTAGATGAAGCTAATCACAAAAGCCCATAATTTTAATACCTTTTAATTACTTGAGTACACTGGGGCTGCGTCGTATCTCTTTGAATCCTTCTCTCCGGGCTTGGAGGCGCTGGGTTTTATTACCACGCCACTCACCCCCCCCCCCCCCCCCCCAACACACACATGAAGATCAAACAAAGGCGCTCAGGAATAAAATGCAGCCCCCAAGATGCTTGGACTCAAAACGCAGTTACCAAAAACTATATAACAAAACGACGAGTATCACATTGTTACAATGAATATCAAAGCATGTAGATAATATGCACCAAGCTCACGATCAGCACCACCCCTGCTGCAAGTTACGTCACCTTTCGCATTAAAACACAAGAGCCACATTGAAGCTGCATACCAGACAGGATGCGATAGTCTTGCTCTCTCCGGAGATCCTTGTCCATACGCTTGATAGTCCACAGCACTTCAAACTACAAAATCATACTCAATCAATTCAGTAGATACGTCTGTATTTACCACAACACAAGAATAACATTTTTCAGTCCAAACGTGATCCTCCTCACCGCGTGATACGCGTAACCCGTTCTGCTCTCTTTAAATAGTCATCAGGAGTCTCATTTCTCCAGAAAATTATCCAGGACACGGTATCGCACCAACGAGGTAAAATGCTGACTGTTTGGCATCAGCTGCGAGGCTGACTGTCGCATTCGCGATCTTTTCTGCGCCACGTCCCACCCCTAGCTAGTTTTACGGTCAGTCGTGAAAATTTTGATGTTTTTGCGGTCAGTGGTGATAATAATCCCTTGCTACTATTCGCTAGACAGTATATGACATCACATCGGTAGCATTAGAGTATACTAGTAGAATGCAGCAATAGATAGACGGCGTTTTCAGGTCGTTACGCGGTGTTACGTCATGCCAAATTGCCAGCCTCGCATTGAGCGCCAACCGCAAGCATCGGCATGAATATTCTTGTGCTGCAATGTGGAGCTGTGGACACAGCGGCACGAACATTCTCGTGTTGCAAGCACCGTCCTTTAAGCCTTCTCTTTTCGGTAGCCCAGCCTATATACATTTTCATCCAAGATACACTACACAAGTTGTCGGTGGTAGTATCAAGCCTTGATCTAATAGAGAAAATGCGACTTAGCTTGAAATATCAACACAAACTTACCTTTAGTTTTCGCATGGTGATAACTTCTCTGTTTGATATGCACTGGCTACCCTAGTGTGAATATACCGTTTAACTATCATCCACTGGATATAAGTGCTACTGATGGCTCGGTACTTGTATCGATTTACTAGTAGCGACCGTCCCACCTCATTAAGGCTTTTGGGGGTCAAATAAGTGCTACTGATGGCTCAGTATTTGTGTCGATATATCAGTAGGGTGATGTCGCGCCGATGGACCACCGAATTAATCCTTGTTGGGCTGTCCCTTGCAGCACTAAAGTGCTTCCTATCCCAGT
The DNA here is from genome assembly GCA_033557915.1 of Phytophthora tentaculata. Lineage (NCBI taxonomy): Eukaryota > Oomycota > Peronosporomycetes > Peronosporales > Peronosporaceae > Phytophthora > Phytophthora tentaculata. Next base: position 2,736,165 of record JAUCEA010000009.1, read on the forward strand.
AAAAAGGTTCCTTACAAACTTAGGTGTCTCCAAAATCAATATTATGCGGTCTAAGAACACTCTGATAAACTTATAAATTTCATGCGTGTCGTTCGAACTGTCCACCTCATCTAAGTACGGTAATATATTTGCGCAATGATGTTGCGCGAGTGGAGCTCAATCACCAAAACTGGGTGAGCTGTTGTCTTAAAAGTGGGTGTGCGGTACCTATCCCATACAAAGTTTAAGTCAAGTGGCCATCAAAATCCGAAAAATGTTGCGAGTGCGAGAAAACGTCAATTAAGAGCGCCACAATGCAGTAAATGGCTTCGAAGAATATCGACCATGTAGTAGAGATCGAGTAGATAGACGCACTACTGTTGGTTGTGGATAGCGGCCACTTATTCTACCCGCACGCCCAGAGAACACCTTGCGCTCACCTCCTTCCGAGGTTTCCGCATGTTTGTGAGATGCAAAAATTATGATTTGCATGCATGTAGTGGGTATTAGCATGGAGGTTTTCGGCTTTCAATTTCGCAGCGAATTGCGGTGCGCTTCATGCCGTGTTTGGGTTACTTCTTAATATTTTCTACTAAAGAATTCGATTCTGGTAATTGTAGAAGGAGAAGGAGTGGACCCCTGGATGGTGTCGAGGACTGTAAATAAAAAATCGGTGGGCATCAAAACAAAGGTGCCGCCGCCGTCCCGATGGTGGCCGGTGCTGCCTGCAGGTTCCGCCCCGCTACCACAGTAAGGAAGGCCTACGGTAGGTAGCAGTATATCAACTACGCCTTGATCGTGCAAAGTTAGAAGCGACATTTATCAAATTCATATGTAGTACGAATTTGTTGGACGCAGTTTGAAATCGTACTTATGTGAATGTTTGAAGAAGCGACTCACAATCAAATTAACAAAGCAAAATGGAGAGGGACTCAACGCTGCTAGCTAGAGACAACACTGTCAACACGAAGTCGAAGAACGTGTATATGTACGGAATACTCAAGTATGTTTTGTGGGTGCATCTCAACAAGCGGCGGCTCATCGATTCAAAGCTGCGCAAGCGTCTGAAAGCCGTAAAGGTGGGGGCTGAGGAGGAAACAAAAACGGCAAATTATAAGGAACTTCATAATAGCATACCCCAAGCGCCGACCAGCCTTCTGGTGATCTTCCGTCAGCCTCAGCAATACCCGAGCAACCATCTAATTGGTTGGAACGCCCTAGGATGCAGCAGTTTAGTTTCGCTAAAGCTACGCTGAGGCCTGCGTGGGAGCTGTGGTGGTTTGGGTCCTTAAGCAGCAACTGGCCGCCATTTCTCTCTATTGCGCCAATTGACTTACCGAATATGAAGGCAAGAAAGAGATTATCAGATTTTCGGTACGTTATGTTAAAAATCGAGGCCGTAGCGATGGAGATAGGTTACTGTGTGAACAACCCGTCTTTGGATGACGTTAGACAAATGTTGCGTGTTGCAACTAGAGGTGCCAACGTTCCGCGCAGGAACGTTCGTGAGCCCCTGTGCAACTCTGCTCCGTTAGTTTGCTTCTAAGTCCCTCTCAGCTCCCTCTTCCCTACCTTTACCCCCACTGAACTCCTAATGGGCTTATTTGTATGGGCATACATACATAAGGTATATCTCTAGAAAGTGACCTAAACTCAACCTCACCTCACTTCACGATCAGATGGCTAGCCATCAGCTTCCGCAGACGCCTCAGCGCTCAGGGTAGGATTGCCCACCATCTTTGCCCAGATCCACACGTCAACCGCGTCGGCTTTCATTTAATGCGACTGAAGGTGATGCTGACAGTCATGTGGCCTCTGCCCGAAGCTCACAGGCGCACCAACTTTCCGTCCAAACCGATTTCACCGAGCTGGAATGGGAAATCATCCGTGAAACGGGACTGCGGCTATTCGTCATGAAGAGACAGAAGAAGCCAGAGCATTGGAAGTTCATTCGGCTACTAGCAAAAGATGATTGCAACGTCTCTGACGAGAATCTCACCATTGCTGACGCAAAGAAGGCGTACTGTTTGAAGTGTAAGTGTATAATGGACTTTAGGCTTGGTAAGAGCTATGCTAAAGAGCACATGGAGCAGCATCACCCTCGTGAGCTCGCGGCTTTCATTCTGGATAAACAGCACGGGAAAGACAGACAGCAGGGCAGCACAGGTAACCGAAGCCGGAAGCGATCTCATGTGCAAGATGCAGAGTCTGTAAAGAATATTCCAATTCGTCCCATTACAAAAGAAAAAGCATGTGAACAGGCTTCTCGCCAAGTGGATTGCGTGTCATTTTCGCCCTTTCGTTATCGTGGAGGACGAAGGCTTCGTGGCTTTTGTTTTCTACATAACCCACGATCTCTGTCGCGTGAAATTGGATTTGCCTAAGCGAACACAGATCCGCCACGAAATAGTGATTCTCGCATCTGATCTTCGTTCACGGATTAAGGATGATATTTTAATGGGCTGCAAATACTATTCACTAACCAGTGATATTTGGACTGCACGTAATGCGCGTGGCTACATTTCGCTAACGATCCACTACGTGGATGATAATTTCTGCCCGAAAAACTGGACATTGGAGGTACGGGAGCTGCCCGGTATACATGATGGAAAGACTATTGCCACAGCATTAACTCAAATGATGGAAGAATGGGCTCTTTCAAAGGATTATTGCACACTTTTTCTGGGGATAGTGGTTCGAATATTGTGAAAGCAGCCGAGCTGTGTGGATTTGAAGACATGTCATGCGTCGCGCACTCTCTTCATCTCGTTGTAGCTGGCGCACTGATTAAGCGGAAGGCAAGTTCAAACGACAGCCAACCTCCTCCGTGGACTGACGACGTTGAAGTCGAAAGCCCTGAAACTATTCCGGAGAATGAAGAGGATGAACAGCTGTCTAAAGATGATCGAGTTGCCATGATGAATCTACGGGAGCTTGCTATCAGCGACATGGATAAATAACTGGATGAAACCATTTCATGGCTCCAGCGAAACGAAATCGACGCTGTGCGCAGTATTGTGCAATGCTTTCGATCACTAGCTGTCTATTTTCGAAAATCGCCAAAAGGTCGTAGTCGTCTTGATGCCATTCAAGTGCGGGAATTTGGTATAAAGACCCACAAAGCTGCTAGTCTGTAGGTGGACTGCCCGACCCGATGGATCGCTGTTTATTGACGATCCAGCGTTTTATCGACTTGGAACCTGCGCTCGTGGCGTTTTTCACGCACATCAAGTCTTCAGAGGGCTGTAAGGAGTTCAAGGACCTGGAAGCGAAGCTGCGAAGGCCAAAGGCGGCCGAATGGTTGGCAATTAAATGTTTGTCTACTCTTCTCTATCCTTTTTCAGAGGCCATCAAGGAACTGGGTGGGCAGAATTACCCAACCATTTCGCTGGTGCTTCCAGCTTTATCTGGTATCCGGAAATTGCTAAGTCGAGATGATTTGTTTTGTTCACACGGGGCCGCCGCAGGTGATGAATGCTACGTCGAAGAAGTTATTCTTATGATGAACGAGTGCCGCAAGATACTACTAGAACTGTTCAACAAACAATTCAAATTACTTGAGAAGAGCAACCTTACTTGAATTTCGTTTTTGGACCCTCGAGTTGCAAGAAGAATGCCGCATTTAAGCCCAGCTGATGTCCCTCAGGCGTGTGACGACGTTGTTCGTGCGGCGGTTGAACTTGCTGATAGAGAGCACAACACACCATTCCGGTTCGAGACAAATCAGCGCAACACTACACCGGTTCTCCCAGTGCAAGGGACCAACTTCAATATGCGTGACTACATGTATGGACCAGACGAGTACAGCCACGACCGTCAAATTTGGGTAACGCCTGTGCCGAGGAGCTTAGATTCACATCGCCGATGTGAAGAAGTCCGTTGTTAGCAATACGGACCCTTTTCAGTGGTGGAGGGTAAACAAAATGGGTATCCCAACTTTGGCAATCTAGCGCGCAAATGGCTTGGCGCAGTGGCGACTAGTGTTCCATCCGAGCGCGCTTTCTCAACTAGCTGAAATATTGTGACTGTTAAGCGGAGCGCACTGAAACCGTCGATGGTTCGCGATCTCGTCTTTGTTGGTGAAAATTGGCGTAGACGCTTCGATGAAGAGAAGGTTTAATGCGTGTTGGATTGGGAAACAACTAACAGGATAATATACGTTGTAATGATACGAAGTTTAATATCGCTACACTCTCTTATGGTAGTAACTAAAGTCTGGGGAGCTGGTACTTATCTACGCCAGCGCCACCGTTCCATCCGTTGCTAAAATCAGTGCATCCATGGTCTTGTCCAAGGTGCTCAAGAACTTGGTGTGGTATGCAGGAGAGTCGTTGACTTCATCACCGAAACAGTGCTCAACGTAGTCAGGTGGTCCTTGCTGGCTACCATGTCAATGAGCTTTAAACTGCTCCTGAAGTCTGGCTCGATCCCCAGGTTCATAGCGTCCTGGTGCAACAGCAATCCCATAATAAACAGCTCCAACTCGTCGCCTACCTCAGCAGCACGAGTAATCAATAGATCGAGGCTCTCCTTGGTATACACCTTCGAACAACACCACTTCGAGATTGTATAGTGTAGGTTTGGTCCTTCATCACTCGGTTATACCAGCACTGACGTCCAGCCATTAGCAGGTTGTGGCTCAGACGTAAGTTTCGGGCAGTACGTGCGCATCCGGTTGCTGTTACCAGCAGCACGACGCAGCCATACCACAGCATCCATCTACGTCTTCAGATTAACCCCGTGGTCTTCGTCACCATTTACTGCAGCGGTTCGAGGTTGACCTTTGGGTTCATCAGTAGCTCCACTGAGTTGCCGAACGCACGGTCCAGCTCGCCAGTCGTAGAATGCTGTGCCATCGAAGCGGCGCCAGCTGAGCGCTCAGCCTTGACGCTTTTTTCCATAAGTTACCGTTTTTAAGGTGCACGAGGCTATTGCTGGATCTCCCTGATTTCCATGGCATCATCCGCACGTCGCGAGCGCTAGTGTTTGGCATCAGCAGCACAATAGAGCGCCTTGCTCTTAAGCTGAGTCTCATCGTCCACCGCCTTTTTGTGGTTTCGTTCAGCGGCACTGAGCCTAGCAGATACTGCGCATCGGCGATGTTGGTGAGCGCTGCCACCCAAAGATACACCGTGGCCTGCGGTAAATCATCACCATCCAGCAGTTTTATTTACATTTTCGAGTGCCTCGGACGCCTGGATTCAACAACAAAGTAACGATGTTAGTAAAGTAAATAAGTACCACAGAGTGAAGCTAAAAAGCATCGCTTTCTTACTGATTGCGGAGCTGAAAGCGAATGCAGCAGCTGTATTACAGTGTTGAGAAGCCACCGGAACGTACACCGACAGCTACTTTTCCACGACCGCTGCAAGTCAGCGATGCCGCAGCAACTTGCCGCCGAAGTCTGCATTTGCGACTTGTGCCTTCTTAGGGTGAGCCACATACATATTCCATACAATTTTACAGTGTATTGTTCGACCGGTGTTTGGAGGTAGTTCGGAGTCTGCATACTCCCTCTGTACGCTTGAGGAGCACGTATGGTGTTCAGCTGAACGTTGACATCTCTAGTTGCAACGGGATGCCTCCTATCCATGATCGTACTCCTCACATTTATACCCGCCGCAAAGAACAACTGCAGTGACAGTCGTCAATATTCTGCGCAAGCACGACAAGGCACAAAGGAGTCGTGCATAATAGTACACAGATTTTTTTATTGTACTGTTGCCATACATGTTTTACACTTGACTAATAACAATTATAAATATTTTTTTCCCTGTCCGACTTTTTCGGCTTAATTCACTCTTGGAACAAGCGTTTGCTCGGAATACACATCTAAATGATCGAAATTGTTGGACAGCCATCCAACAGCCGTCCGACACAGTCCATCACCCGTCCAATTAGTTCTATAGAATCACAAATATTAATGTTATAAAATTGTACCACAGTTCCCTAGCGAGGCCAAGGCGACCTGCCGTGTTAGTCCAACAGGATAAAGGCTTAAGCGACTGGTTTTCATCATAAAATATGGGCAATAATTAAAACCTAGTGAAAGACTGCTGACGGGCCTTGTGACGTAAAAAAAACTGCTGGAAACCTTGTGTCTGCTGCATTCAGTACTAACACACCTAGTGACAATTAAAACGCCGCTTAGGATCTAGTGAGTTTTACATGTACAGACAACGACGAAAATATCCGGCAGCACAAAAATCCGGCAGCCAAAGTGGTATTTACCTCTCACTATAGGATTTGCTAATTAAATTATTAGCCAAACAAATACATAACTTTGTGAAATTTTAGAGCCAATTAGTGACAGTAATTCAATGGATGGCTCTCACAAAACATGCCACTGCAGAAAGTAAAATCTCTATCATTTCGTAAAGATGCGGGTTGAGCGCAGCTACTCCATAAAAAAAACGCCAAGGTCTAGATTTAGTGGGCAAGGTGGGAATCGAGGAGGCTGTGCGTCAAATATGTATTCCACGCGGGACCGTTTACGGCTGGACCAAGCAAGCTGGTGACATCCGCCAGTTCAAGGGAAACGCGGGGTCGAAGACGTTAAAAGGCCAGGGGCGGAAGGAAAAATTTCCTAACGTCCCTGAGCTGCTAACTTACATGAATGACACTCGACGTGATGAAGCGGTACGTTCATATAAAGGCTTGTTCTGTGCGTACTGAATCTAATTATGTTAATTCAACATGGTTAGATTTTGTCTACGGCAGGCATCATTGACTGCATGTGGAAGCTGAATCCGGTATGGATGGCCGCTTACATGGGCGAGAAGGAATCCGGCGGTATTGCTCTCGAGCGTATGGTTCAGTGCATTGCGAAACGGTATTTTTTATTATATTAATTGAAATTGTTTTGTTTATTTATTCCTTTTTTATTTTTACTAATATTTATGGGTTAGCTATGGGTTTTCTTCACAAAAACCACAGGCCGCTAAAAAAGCGTACGAGAAACTGGAGGAGTTGCGAGCTAAGTTCTGTTTGGAGTTTTGGCCAACGTACGGAGCTTTTCGAGGAGGCGGCATTTTAAATGTCGATGAGACGGGAGTTTTGTTCGACATGGCGCCGACAAAGAGCTGGGCACTCAAGGGGCGCAAGGATTCGGCACGCATTCCTGGCGCAAACAAGCACGCGGGACGTATGACAGCAGTTCGTACGGTGCGGGATGACGGTAAGCTTTTTTTTGCTAAGAAAACATAGATTTATGTATTTATTTGGCTAATTTGTTTTTTTTGTAATTTGAAGGTTTTAAACTGCCGATTCTTTTTATCGCTCGAGGTGTGCCTGGGGGTACAATCGAGTCGAGCGAGCTTGCGACTTACCCGCCAGGCTACTTTTACACTGTTCAGGAGAGTGCTTGGATGGATAAGAGAGTTTGGACACTGTATGATAAAAAACTTTTAAAATATGAAATAGATCGGTCAACTGTCCTTCCCCTTGACAATTTTGATTGTCATGTATCGGAGGAAGGACAGCGCCTTGTAGCCGAAGAGGCTAATGCTACTGTGGCTCCCTTGCCGCCGAACAGCACAGCGCTTTGTCAGCCGCTGGATGACGGTGTCATGGGACCACTTAAAGCAACACTTAGAAACACTACACGGCGCACCGGGGGCACCGTGAAGCAGAAACGTATTCATGCTATCAAACCTACTATTGAGGCATGGGGGGCTATTAAGAAAAAAACGATAATTCGTAGCTTTCAAAAGGCAATTTCTCAGTATCCTGAGGTTTCCATCTGAAACAGTTTCGTTTTTGTGTTATCATGTGTTTTTCTTGTTCTTTCTTTGCTATAAAATTTAGATTACTACCAATCATATGCTGCTATTGTTTTGGTGCCGGATATTTTAGTCGGACACTGTTATGTTGCGATACTATGAAGGATGCCATTCAGTCATGCCGGTATTTTCGTCGTTGTCTGTATTCGGCCAGTAACACAACACACCTGAGCCGAGCGCTTAGCATGTGGGGGACGCATGAATGCAGAAACTACCTGTAGATGTGTTATCGGAACTTCGAAGTTGCTACGGATTCACTAGGAACCGGGAGCGCCACAAAATAGTCAAACGTTTCTGAGCTATTCGTGAAATGTTATCAATCAATCGCAGCTGTAGTTAAAGAATAGCCTACTGCAGCATCACCATGGTGCTACTGTAGAAAGACTTCGTGTTGCACCTTGCAAAGGCTGCTGTGCTCGTTTGCGGCGAGTCTGTGACTGAATTTGCTCTTAGAGTGGCGTGATGCTGTTTAATAGTTTCTGCATCAGACGCATGAACAGCCGCGCGATTACTCTCCAAACAACAGTATTTTGTATGGGGGGCATTAGTGGGTACAAAGAACCTGAATGCGCCAAACGCAGAACTAAACGCAGAAGTATTGTTGCAAATCCATAGAGCGACGCATTAAAGTTCAGGAGAGTTATTTATTGGCAAGAGCGGCAGTAAATATTAAGAGACACTTATACTAAAAAAGATAGTTGTGAAAACAAGTCTAGTCATCATCTTTGTTTATGAAAAAAAAACGAATATGCATCATCTAGCACCGAGTAGATATGCTTTTCTAAAGCAACGCGCAAGACGCTCGCAAAGCATGTCTCCTTCATCACCATTCCCAATGCGAACTCGCCAAACAAAGTACCCGTCTTCCGCCCGGCTAGGTGCTCGCCCTGCTTGCCTCTTTCAGTGTCCAGCTCAAACTCTAACACTACAGGTCGCATGAAAGGTCTCCCACAATCCGTGAAAAACGATTCCATTAGAGCTTCCACGCTGTAAGGGCCTCGTCCGTCTGGTGTATGCCGATCCAAAGTCAATGCGCCTCCTCTATTGCGCGGCCTGGCTGGAGGACGGCGTACTGGCACTTGAAAAATCGCCAGATTTAAATCGAAAAGCTCCAATATTACCAATGAGGCAACCGTGTGAGAGCACACCCAACCTGTCTGCCCGAAGTTTTTGCAAGTGCAGCTAAGGTTATCGCGGATGAACTTTATCTACACATGTTATAGTAATGTGTTAGTGATTTGTGCTATCAATATCAAAAGGCGACAAGGCAACGTACACTCTTGCGAGTCCACGATGGTGCAGCTGCAAACTCCGTGGTACATGATACAGCAATTTCTTGTAGAGTGACCATGTGCAGTGATAGAAAATCAAAGCGCAGCGAATTTTGCTGTACACATCTTGGGAATCTTGCCCTCGAGTGACCAGCGGAAACTAAGGATGTATTATATAAAAAAATAGCTGCACAAAATAACTTCAAGATAATAAAATGGCAAACCTCGGGGTTCTTGGTGTTGTCACTGCGCTGCCTGCCAGCGACTTTTCTGATATCATCGCGGCTCGTGTGTTCACACAAACTCAATCAGCTTCTTTCTCTTACCAGTTCCTTCGTAGACTCGGGCATGGTTCTTCTTCTCGCTACAAAGCTGCTGCGCTTTTACTATCATGGTGACCGATATCGGGCCTGAATACACTGAAAGATAGTTAGATATTTATTCTTAAAAAATAACTGGAGCATACTTTCGCAGAAGTGGCGTATTGTGTCCGTTGAAAGACGAGTTCCTTCATGAATCAGAAGACGTAGTAATACGAGATTCAGTACTGTCACAGTCGGTGCTCTTAAATTCCCAGCTGCTATAATCTTGATGGCGGCATGACGACTCTCAATGGATTGCTGACTTGGTAAAACACGCTTGAATTGGCGTGCCAGCTCGACCAACGATCGTTAAAAAAGACACTCTCAAACCATTCGGTAAAAGCGACCTCACCCGTGCTTTTCCAATTGGCTACAGCAACTTTGCCGATGGCTTGAAACTGGGCGTGCGATCGAGAAAAGTGTAAATTGTAAATTTGAGCCTTGATTCCTTTCTCGTACGCCGCCTTGTCTTTTAAAAGCGATTTATGTTTTCTGCAGTTTCGGATAAGGTGGGGCCAACAGGCCAGTATTTTGGCATCTGACCAAATAGCTTCCACTGCAGTCGCAATAGCGTCGGCGTGATCCATACTGACTATTCCCGGATTTATGTCGCACCCGTTGAAAATTATACCAGCCCTGATAATAGCCGAAAATAGTCGTTCGAATGCGAATGCGCACTCTGACCGCACGAGCATGTAGTCCCAAGGCCGAAAGCGATGGACATAGGTGCCATTTTCGTACTCACCGCTCTCTGCCCCAATATCGACGAGAACCCACCCGCCGAAATGCAACTTGTATGTACCATCAGTACTAACCGCCAGCTCTTCGCACTGTTGGGTTGCGGCACGGTTTAAATTTTGAAGGACCTCAACAGACACCACAATGACTCCCACCGACTCCATCCTTGCCCGTACCATCGACAAAACGATGTTGAAACACATCGAGAACTAGTGTAGCATGGGTATCATTTTCAGCATAAGCGTGAAGTGATTCCGAGGACTGGCACAACTTGGTGCTAGCCCACTCGTATATCTCAGCAAATGTCTTAAATTCCCAGTTGCCTTTATACCGCCGCTTTAAGTACACATTTCGGTTCTCGAGAGCTCGAATATCAGGAATTACTTTCAGACGCTCTGGTTGCTTCATGTACTTGTGTAGCAGAAGATTGCTTGTTTTTCCAGCGCTAATTCCAAGCATGAGAATATTGTCGATTTCTTCTTTAAGGACCGGATGGGTCCCCTGCTGTGTAGTGTTGCGTACTGTGGGTGCGTGATCCCCAGCCTCTAAAAGCTGGAAGATTGCTTGGTCTGCGTGACGCGATATCTCCAGATTTTTGAGATAGTGAGAGCAATTCACGTGAGACCGGCATCGGTACCGCGTACCAGTTCTTCCTGTCGTACGACCGCTTCCGTAGCGATGATGCCAGGTGTAGTGGAACGAGTTTAAAGAATATCGCGCTTCACTACATGAGTGAAACGTTCCAACGACTGAGAATACCATGTGGGTCTTGCGTCGCTTTGAGCTGCTCACAATTTCGCCTCCATAGTCCGTTGACGTGTGGCTACCCGTCTCGTTCGCTTCGTCATCACTCGGGCCGTTGCTAGCCGTTTTGTAGCTCTCCTCGTCGCTGAGTACTTCAGCATCGTGGCCGAAATGGTCTTGCCGTACTTCGGCATTAGAACGCCTCCTCGCCATCTCCCGACTGTGTGGCCACCCGTCCACGTTTGTGTTAAGCTCGAATCTCCGTCCGAACTTAGTTGGTTATCACAAAAATACGTGACTATTATTCGCAGGTAAACGACCCTGTAATTCATTATCAGAGCGTACTTAAAAGTTTTAAGAGGGTCTATGATTTTGCGTACCTACGGGATTCTCTCATAATGTACACTTACCTTTACCGTCGAACGACAAAAGACTTGCAAGTCTGGGACAAAATAAACGCAATTCAGGACAAATGACTCCAATGTCTTGCGCATACTGTCATTGTACGATTGAGCTGAATATGCATTATACAAGGATTAATGAGAGACAAGCTCTTCCTCGGTATGCGCTCGTTTGATGGACCACTCTGCGTTTCGATCGCGGGGGGGGAAACGACGGTAGCCTCCTCGACAAAACCCACCCTGACCTGCGAAGTGGTGTGAACTAGTCTGTGGGCACACTAGCGTATTTGAAGAACGGCCTTCGTGTGTTGCAAGCGCTTCGTCGCGCATAATATGCATATTATGAACTGAAACAGTGCCGCCGTGAACAACATAGAAGGTGATAGACTTTGTCTGCACCCAAGCCACTTGGATGTGTGTTCCTTTGGATGCCTTGGGCACAATGTTCTAGTGTCAGGCACATGACGCCCAGTATCCGGTACATCCACGCCTTCCAGACATTGTTTCCTCGGCGAAACTCCTGACGCTCCAGTTTCCGCGCACTTGAATCGTCACACCACCGACGCTCGCCAATTATTGCGCCTCCCGGAGCTTGATGTATGAGTTCCGACCGGCGCGCTGGACACCACCACGTCCTTGGCCCTCGGAATTCGCGACACACTGGCTTCCGAGTCCTTGGTGTTCGTCTCGCGACGCCGACACCACCTTCGCCGCCGCCGCACGCCATCTTGGATCTTGCGCCTATTCACCTTTCCGAGCACTAAAGCTAACTTTTAGGCGGTCTCAAGTGTGTTGTACATATTACCGACTCAAATCAATTGAATCCACGAAGTATCGACCTAATCGGGGATTATGCTATCTCACGTATAGGTCATGCGAATTCAGTCCTACTGATGACGCAAGTACCTGGACAGAAGCCCGCGACACTGCAGGGACCCGATGTGGCACCCGAAAACTTTAGGAACTACAAACGTTGGTTTCGACAGAAGCTAACGCATTAAACAAAATTGATTTTACTTTGCTCTTATAAAGTGGACCAACATCTCTGTGCCGCAGAGTTGCACAGCAGAGATTATTACCGACCATGAGCAGGACAGGTAATGTACTGTCAGCGGCATTGCGTGAAGGACGTATTGAAGAGGTTTAGCATGGCTGAGCGCAACGGCTGCATGACGCCAGAGGCGACGACACCCCAGCAAGTAAGCGCCAGCCGAACAAGCCTACCTACCGTACCGCGAGCTAGTGGGAGCACTACAGTACTTGGTGTCGGCGTCCAGACATGACATTGCCCATGCTGTTTGGAATTTTGGAAAGTACCTGGGCAACTCCACCAACAAGCACTACTTCATGGCGAAGCGGGTGCTCCGCTACCTGGTAAAAACCGTTAAATGACTGGCTAGTGGACGACATCGGTGATGGTTCGAAAGTGAGTTTGACATGATTTACGGATGCGGATTATGCCGATGATGTGGACGATCGCATGAGTGTTAGTAGATATGCGACGATGCTCGATGGCAATGTGGTATCGTACGCTTCACGGAAACAGGGGATCAATGCTCAAAGTACTACTGAAGCGAAGTACGTAGGGATGCACGAAGGGACAAAATAACCTACTGTGAATGTTAGGACTATGCCCGGAATTGAAGTGGGAAGTCGAGGCTGTTTGGTGAGGACCTCGAACCTTGGGCTCTGACGCCAAAGCTGAACGGCATCTTCTATTATACCGCTGCCCGCTAGGTTCAACTTGCTCAAAATATTAATCTCTGCCACTATCAAGCAAGGGGCAACGCGGCGTGTGAAGTTGACAACCTGAGCATGCCGGTTTTACCATAGCACTACTAGAAATAACTGTATACTAAAACTAAGCGATACGTTGGATGAGATTTAGCTGGCGTTCGACGTCGACGTGCCCGCCCAGACTGCGCCCAATGCTCTCGCTGCTGTTTGCTTTTCTCTTAAGGAACCCATGCTGAGTCTAGAAAAATGAACTCGCAACGTGTGAAGTTCCTGCTCACGCAAAAAGTAAGGCGGCAAGATAATGCAAGTTCAAGATCAGCGCATGCGGATCCTCTACTGCGACAACCATACCCAAAAAAATACTTCAATCTACTCTGTAGACGCATTTGTGGCCCGAGTCGTCGAGGGCTTCGGGCTGTCATCGCTCGCCAATGTCCCCAAAAAGGGAATCTCAGCATTATCGCTTGCATATCCACGCGAGGGCTGGAGCGCGCTGAGTTTCGATGGTGGACGAACGATGTGGAGTCCATCGACAACATCATGATTAGACTACTTGACGTTTTAACAGACGCCGGCATCTCCATGTTCGGCGTGGTAATTGTGGGTGTTCCCTTCATAAAAACGCGCAAAACATTTGTCTGCGGGCTGAGCACGCTGGTCACCAGTTCTCTCTGTACTCGCCCACGTTGAACCGAAAACTTTTCGTCTTCCTGTCCAAGGTGAATGGGTATCTTTCAGCGGATCGCAATTCCATTCTCCATCACCGCCTGCTTAAACAAAGGCAGCTTATAGGTAGAGCTACCTCCTGCGTAGTGCTAAGTACAGCATGAGTGTCACGGTGACCCCGGAGTTGTGTGAGAGTGAGGCTGCTCATACTCTATCCTTTCATGCGGTGGAGACGACATGCTCGTAGGCCTGTACCATAGTTGACAACATCATGTCTCAGAGGTGATTAGCACATCGGGCTATGACGGATAAGGTTTTGCTTTTGGTAGCAATTGTTTTAATTTGACTTCTACAGTATTAATCTGACCTTTAAATGGTATAAATACCCAAATTTACTGTAATTTAGGCGGCTGTGATCGTATAAAAACATCCCAAGGCCTCGTCTACAGTCCTGCTTTAAACACTAGGTTTCGTTATGGTCCCTAGGTAGTAGTCACTAGATATTCAGTAGTAATTTAGGCTCACTAGGTGGGTCCGTAAATCTTCACTAGGTTTTAATATTTTTCCATAAAATATCGTCGCGGTGCGTTTAGTGGACGCACTGCTCTGACCGCTAAAAAAATAAATGAAAGAGCCGTATTCTGTACTCGTGTTCAGTAGGCACATGAATTTCCCGAGGAAACAGTGTATCCGTGTCCGACACTGGTCGTGTCGAACCGTATCGAGTGTCACCTGTTCCTGATAAATGGAAGATCCTGCTCATATAAAAACTAATACAAACAGCATGCCCTATTGAGAAATCTTCATTACGAAACTTGCGTCCTAGTGAAGGAGCGGTAGCCGACCTATGGCCACAGAGGGGCCTGCGTGGCGCGAGGCACTGCAGGCTGTTTTAAACGGGATTCCTATTCGCGAGGCTGCAAGGCGACTTCGTCTCGAAAGAGAGGGGTCGCGCCGCCGCCTTCATGGTACTGTGGACATCAACGCAATGAGGGGCAAGCCGCCCATGTATCTGACGCGTGGTCATGAAGAAGGATTGCTGGAAGTCATCGTTGCTCGATCTCATATGGGATTTTGTGGGGAGGAACCTGAACTACGGTACATCATCCGCCAATGCGCTCTTGCTCATCGCCCATACGAGCTGCCACCCGAATTTCCTAACAAACGTTGGATCCAGCGCTATGTTAAGCGGCACAAATCTGCTATTTCATTTAGAAAGCCACAGATCACTGATGGTAAAAGGGCAGAGCACTCCACGGAAGATACTGTTCGGGGTTATGCATCACGGTTGGAGCCTGTTTTGCGTGACGTTCCTCCTGAGTGCGTATGGAACTGCGATGAGACAGGAGTCTGTGCTCAAGGATCAACAAAAAATAGAGTGTTGTGCTCTCGTGGCCTAGCTGCTAACACAAGACGCTCTCATGACAGAGAAGACGTGTCGATTATGGGGTGCATCAATGCAGCGGGGGGGGGGGGGGGGGGCATTCCTCCAATGTACATATTCGCAGGGAAGAACTGGAAACGAGAATGGCTGGACGAAGCGGTTGCCGGTGCAGCGTGTGCAGTGACGGAGTGCAGTGATGTGAACGGAAACGTCTTCTTTTATTGGCTTAAGCTCTTTGTTCGCCATATTGGCACCGCTCGCCCTCAAGTGCTTATCATGGATGGCCACTACTCTCATCTCACTCAACGCAGCGTGGAATTTGCGATAGCGAACGACGTTAAACTTTTCTTGCTGCCCTCACCCACGTCTCAATTTTCCAACCACTAGACGTTGAGGTATTTTGGTGATTTCAAAAGATTTTACGATACTGCTGTTACAAATTTCCCGGCATCAAAAGGGCTGGGAAACTCAGCACTACCAATTCGAGATGACGGCCCAGTGCTATCTCATACTCCGTTCGTCGAAGCACTCGAGAAAGATAGAATTCGAAGTGCTTTCTTCAAAACAGGCATTTACCCCTTCGATGTTGACATCATGCTGAAGAAAATGGTTGGCTCACTTTCGACGACTCACAAGCGAGATCTTCCGCACCACACCGCGTTGGAGTCTTTAGGGATCGATCTACAGCTGTCTGATCAACAAAAAGAGCATCTCAAGAATCAAGGCTTGAACGTTGACGCTCTTGTTGTTGCTTTGCATGCCAAAACAGTGGTGGTTCCTCAGCAAAATCAACGACGTCGAGGTACAGTCATCACGCAAAAGATGACAGAGGGTGTCTTGCTCACAAGCGCGGAAATATGCGATATAATCAGCAGTCAGGTCGAGCTGAAACTCATGAGACTTGAAGATAAGGAATCGCATCGCGTTCACAAAGCGCTAAAGAGAATTGAAGCTGAGAAAGCAAAAACTGTTAAGAAGGAAGCCACAGCCCGTGAGCTGAAGGAGCGCTGCGCAATGCGTCTCGAGGATGCTGCTGCTCATAAGAAACGAAGCCTGTTGAAGCGCGAGGATACAAAGCGGTGTACAGCGGAGAAACGCGAGGCTGCTAGGTTGGAGAAAATTTCTCTCGGACGGCGCGAACGCGTAGCAAGATCGAGACGCTTTCACAAGCTACTGCTCGCCGCCCTCTGGGAGATATCACGAGTGAGGAGCATACAAAACTCAAGTAACTCGTAGTGGCTCGCTTAGTTTACGGGGGTGTATCACCTCTTATACCCCTATCCATACTTTAACTCAATCAAAACAAACGTGGCACCCACAGTGTCGCACACGTATAGTAAGCCGCAATCAAGAACAATAAAGAATGATGCATTTTTCGAGGCATTCTTAAAGCATCAGCAATACTCGATGTTAATCCGTTTTTAGAGAACTTTGTGGGGTTAATTCAATTTTGCGTGGTTTTTAATACGCAACCCTATTGTAAGTGGACAGTTCTAGATGCCATTTTTTGTAAACAACGGGCAGATGTTGGTTGCGAAGCAGACGCGGGAGATGAATTAAAGCTCCAACGGCATACAGGACGTAGTATATGTTGCTCTACTAATATGTGTCAGCTCTAACACGGCTCTAACTCTATCCGCGCTGCTGTAACCGTTTAGTTAAATATAAACGGCTTTGCTTACGTGAGAAAATAACAAGCTTAAAACATGTGAATAAAATATTATAATGAAACGTGTTTTTCAAATTTCAGAGCTTCTTCGTGCACAGCGCGACTGTGTCATGAAAGCATAAATAAGGTGATGTTCTGCAGTTTATGACAATTTAAATGCACCCCCGGCCAAAAATATACGAGCACCCCCAAAAGACGCCATGGTTCTGCCATTTATTATCATTTTATGAAACGATTTTGACACAAGTTTCATAACACGGCTCTACAGAGCTGTATTGCGCCAAACCTCACGTTTACGCATTCTACAGGGTAGCGCACATACAAAAAACCGATTTTGCAAATCGGACATAATATACGAACACCAACCCCCCATACAAAAATCAATATAAATGGAAAACCTGATAAAAAAGGGTATGATAGGCATTTGTATCGGGTGAGCTTTAGATCGACAGTTCTTGGGCCCAACGAGGGGGGAACCCAGCAAAAATGGCATAATATCTACGCAAATATAGTTTTAAACGACGTATGAATATTACCTAGCTGCTAGAGTGATGTAAATGAAAAATGTAGTGATGCAGTCTTATCACCATGTAGAAATGAGCAGTGGGCGAGGAACTTCATTACAGTCAAACCTGTTTAGCTGATCCTCTCTATCTGCAACACGAGTTTTATTTTATACAAATGGTGAGGGAACCAAAATGATCACTTGGATAAACTATGCATGCTGCTTAAAAGATGCAAAACTGTCTAAATGTTAACTGAGCCACACATTTTGGGAACCAAATCGAGCCAGACCTTTTTATGAATGGCCCTTTGATAGGTCTCCTACTTTAATTTATGTTGCTATTTGCTACCATTTTTATTTGTATGTAGGTATTATTAGAACGATACCGAAAATTGTTTATTCGTTGGTGCTTGGACGCGATGGAGGCGAATCTTACAAGGAAATTGAATGTTTTGAAAGCAGCCCAGTTTTCTATTGAGGCGTGGTCAGGAGTCACGGCCAACACAATTAAGAACTGCTGGGTCAAAACTCGAATTCTAAATGGCACCACGCTAGTGGAGGTGCGACAGTGCGGAGAGTATGTGGAAGCCGCTGCGAAGGAGGGAGAGAAGAAAGTGTATTATCCCGTTAAGTCCGTAGTTGCTGCCTTGGAGTTCTACAGGCAAAAAGAACCTGCTCCTCCGAACCAAGGGCGGATATACCCATCTCAGGTCTTCCTTTCTTCCTCCCACTATGATAATCTCGTTAACAGCGCGCCACAGCCTGTCGACAATAACCACCGACGGGGCACAACGAGGCGGGTATCATGGAACCGTTGACCAAGGAGGAATTGGTCGCACTCTCTGTGATGGTGGCGGATCTGACTGTGTGTACACTGTATATATGTTGGCGATTACGTGGTCATTGACGACGTTCACGAGCCGGACGTGATCGTCGACCAAGCACCAGAGATTGACCACGAGCCGGATGACGAAGTCGATGACACGATTGCGCGTTCGATCGCTTTGAAGCATTGCATGGAACTCTCTTCCTATTTGCTACAGTGTGGTGAGGCCGCAGACAACGAGCGCAAAGGACTGCACGCAATCACGAATCTAGTTCGCGCTAGTGCTAAGCGCCAGCGAACAATGCGCGACTTTCTTTTGAAATTTTGCATTTGTTTCTTTAAATGGAACCATTTTATATGAGTCAACGTCTCCACTGGTCACCGAATGCGCCTCAGATAAGCAGGTTTGACTGTATTATCTACTCAAATGTGCAAGCTCGAGCAGTGCAGCTTCTTTCCCGTACACTAAGAGCCTTCGTGTCCCAGTATAACCCAACTAAACGTGAAACTGATGAAATAGCTCGGCTGAATGTGCTCACCCGATACAAATGCCTAGTATATCCTTTTTTATCAGGTTTTCCATTTATATAGATTTTGTTATAGGGGGGGTTGGTGTTCGTATATTATGTCCGATTTGCAAAATCGGTTTTTTGTATGTGCGCTACCCTGTAGAATGCGTAAACGTGAGGTTTGGCGCAATACAGCTCTTCAGAGCCGTGTTATGAAACTTGTGTCAAAATCGTTTCATAAAATGATAATAAATGGCAGAACCATGGCGTCTTTTGGGGGTGTTCGTATAATTTTGGCCGGGAGTGTACGTTCTCGAGAAAGAAGTTGGCGTAAAGAAACGATACTTTATACAGTTTCGCTTCAAAACTGGCTATTATTGCGAGGTCCATCCATTTTGATCTGCATAAAAGACTGCCCACATTCAGAGGTGCGACACGCGCTACCACAGTACCGTAATCAACGAAAAAAACGAAACGCTGTAAAATCATCACTCCAAGTCAAATTGTAAAGAGGTAAAATGTCGTCAATATTTAAACAAGGCTCTAAGAGCCAATATATATATTAGCGCCATCTGATCCAGTTTCCCGCACATTTTCATTTCATCGTCACTTCTAAAGCTCCTTCGATGCGGCGCAAGCCGCAGTGCACCAACCAAGGGCGCCAACAGGTACAGAAGACCTAGGTCCCTAGCATGCTGCTCTTGGGTACTAACACCTTTTTTATAGGCTGTACATGATGTTCGAGCTGCTGGACAAGTCACAGAGGAGCTGGCCGCTAAGTACGGGGTCCACCGTGCGACGCTGTGGCGCTGGCCAAGGAGGAGGGTCGAATTAAAGACAGCCAAGGCGCAAACAGAAAGAAAAAGAAGATAAGCAAGGTCAAGAGAGGTGTGAAGTTACGCTTTCCCCAGCTGGAATCTCGGTACGTGCATTTTTAAGAATTGATAATTGATAATTATAACTCACAAATTTGCAGTCTTCTAGAGAGGTCGGTTCTTCTTGGACTGAGGGTGGCGGCATTCGGCTCGTTACCGTTGATGATAATTTGTTGCGAAGTGCTTCACTTGGACAAGATGAATTGGAAAATGAAGCTGGCAGAGATCAATGGACAAGCACACATCAAACACGGTCGGGATACCCGCAGATTGAGGACCACAAAGCGGTGCGAAGAGCTCGTTACAAGTGGTGCCACTATTAAGCAGGTCAGGCAAACTGCGTACCCATCCGCGCCGTCGCATTGTCGATTGGGGAGATACCTCTCAACTTGGCTCCTCACTTCACTTACAACTTGTAAGCTACAAGACAGATAACTCCAACCGTGAGAAATACAAGTACCACCATTACCATAAAGTGGTACTCGAAAAGATGACCAGAGGTGTCGCCAATGCAATTCTTAGTTTATCAACGATTCTGGACCACACGATTGTAATCTAGAGTCATCCCACTGCCAGATTTTACGTGCAATTCGACAACAGCGTCCACAGTTTTCATCGTACAGATTAAGAGACAACACATTCAATACTTCACTTGATACTACATTTCTGCAGTACTTGGTCTAGTAGCATGTCCTCGACCATATCGTTGTGGGCCTTCATGTGAAAGAACAGTGCACCGACAAAGAAATCGATCAGAGCTGCTGTCCTTGGGTCGCTCTGCAGGGTTGAATCCAAACAGTACGGGGTCACCACATAACAACTTGACATGCACGATGCGACCTCGTCTTCATTAGCTGTTGTGTCCTCGTCCTCTGGTTTGATGATCATGTGGCATTGCTCTAAAAAATAAATGCCGCCGACTTGCTCGTTCTCGAACATAAATGGCTCCAGATATGCATTCCAAACGAACACGACGCGGTCGCTTTCCACGTCTTGCCGTACGATCTGTTGCCCATAGCATGTGACAGAATTATTGGTCTTGAAGTCATTCATTTCCACTCCAAAACTCTCCACAACAATATTGCCTGGGATCTCCTCCTTGTGGCCTCGGTAGTTGTGCAAGTGTTCCCACCAAGCCTCACCAGTGGCATGTGTACCGAGAGGTAAGATTTTTTTTATCAAAGAGTGTTCTTTCTTCACCTTTCACTCCTCCACGTAACAGTGGCAATCGAGACGCCATATTAGCAGGAATAGAAGCGTTCGTACCCAGCACGGACTCGTCCAATAGTTAACACACCTCGATACCAGCGGAAAGCTCTTCGAAAAGAGCTGCTGCAATACGCTTCATATATACCGGTGGGAGATTCGTTCGTCGAATATGTTTTGTGGCTTCGGACTGCGCCATATTCTGCTGGACAAGGCGCTTGTATGACAGCTTTTCAACCTTCTTAACGACGTGCATTTCCTCCTTGTAGTGGTTTTTAAGGCGAATGTTTTCTCGTTCAGCCTTAAGTCGCCGATGAAGCTGATTCTTACATAACTTTTCCCGCGCAGCAGGGACAGCGTCCACATTTTCATCGGTAGCACCAGACTCTTGAATATTTTCCAAGCCTGCGGGAAAGCTCTGTTTGCCTCGGATCTCCGTATTTTCTTAATAAAACGACAAGCCAGATTATAAGAGCAATTATAATTGCTCTTATATTATAATTTGCTCTCTATAATTATAATTGCTCTTATAATCTGGCTTGTCGTTTTTGTTTTGCAGTCATCCGAATCTGCGTTATTTTCAGTTGATCTTTCTTGAAGGAGGCCGTACATGCGTTAGCTCTTGTAATCTAGCTTGTCGTTATGCAGTCATCACCACACGTTCTCAATGGGACGATAGAACTCGACAAAGAAGTTGGCGTAAGGAAACGATACTTTATACAGTTTCGCTTCAAAACTGGCTATTATTGCGATGTCCATCCATTTTGATCTGCATAAAAGACTGCCACATTCGGAGGTGCGACACGCGCTACCACAGTACAGCACAAGCAGAGTAAATAGTGGCTCTCTAGCAGATTTGCACGTTGGAGGTTTATCTACCCAATCAGGGTCAAGGAATGTTATCCTGTGAATGTGTAGGAGTCAGTCGGCCGGGAAGTGTAGGTTTACAAAACAAACTGGAATTTTATTGGTTGACGAAACATGCAATACATTTCTTTGAGCTATTACAAGGCAGAAAAAAAAAATCTAGATATTTTTTGAAGAGTCAATTTCGCAGTATGGCCAGGAGTGACAAGCTGATACAGGTGCAATGATCAGTAGCTATTTTATAATCAATATTAAAATAGATGATCAAACAATTACACAGTATATTTAGTGATTATATTAATGCTGATAATATGGCTTCTTGCAGCTTTCTAACTGCTGAAACTCCGAAGCACGAGTGAAAGTTTCTTCTCTTTGGATTTCGAGTATAAGTATGCTTAGTGGTTCTCACGGTTCGCATGTTTTGCATGTTTCACCAGCCAATAGGATTCCTGTAATTTTTACCTGCAAACCTGCACTGACACTGCAAACTTATGGTGGCCACCCTGCAATGCTTGTTTTCTACCCATCTGCAGGTAAGCCTTCTGTCAACGTTCCGCGAATCTGATTGGGCAGTACAACCTGCAACCTGCTAACCTGCCAACCGTGAGAGCCACTAATATTGTTTTTTATATTATAAATTGCAAAGTAGCCAGCTAAAACAATTTTCAGAAAGGTGATTGTCTTTTTTTAACATATACGTTATGTTATTTAGACATTCGCAGTTTGCATAACTGCGAATGTTTTTTTTGCATATAAAATTGACATATGTTCAATATGTCAATTTTTGGACAAAAACAACAACTTTCGCTGCGCATCCACGTGTGCAAGGTCAAGTGTCTAAGGCACTCTAGGAGAATCGGTGACGCTTCGTGTAGTTTGCCGTAGTTTATTCGCTGTAAAGTAAAAATGAAGTGAGGTACTGTACTGTATTGGCTCCTTGAAGGAGGCCGTATTTTTAATAGCTCTTATAATCTGGCTTGTCGTTTTGCAGTCATCCGATTCTGCGTTATGATCTTTCTTGAAGGAGGCCGTACATGCGTTAGCTCTTGTAATCTAGCTTGTCGTTATGCAGTCATCAGATTCTGCGATATTGCTCACCGGATTCATAGGTTGTCGTCAACTTATCGTAAAATGGGGATCACTTTTGTGCTGTATGCGAGCTTGCCACCTTATTTGTTAACTTGTGAGCCTGTGGAATGCCGTTGTACTTTTTTTCCAAGATAACAAGCTCTAGCGAGACTTCGCGCGTGAGGTAGGTGACCAGGAATGCAGCAGGTAAGCGACAAGGTGCGCAAAGCACTGTGGAGTCCCTCCTTCCTTTATAGTAAACGCCGCAAGAAGTTCAGAGTGTAGCTGATCAAGCGCCTGCCAGGGATATACGCCCGATAGGCCGGAGGTTATCTTGCAGTAGCTTACGTCGCAGGATTGTCTAGCGTATTTGTCTACGGAGACGCAGACTACGTGTAGTGCGGCCAGGTGGATCGCCGTTATCGAAGCTCTCAGATCTCCGTCTGCTCGCGGCTATTACCTCATCAAAGCGGGGTATTTACGCCGGGCGAACATGCCCGTAGCTTCTCTCCATGCTCAAGATGAAGCTATTTGGAGTTATCTGTTGAGCAAGTCCTGGCAGAGGAAGTGACCTAGGTGAGATGCATTCCAACAGAGGCCGTTTGCTGCGCGAAGGCAAGATTCCGCTAGGTCTCCGTATCAGTCACAATAGTACTACGACACTCTCGCTGCTATCGTGCGGTCAGCGTAATCTCCGATTACTCGAACTGAATTGGCGGAACAAGTACACCTTCAGCACTACTGCTCTGAGCGACAGCTGAACCATTGTATTCTCTGGATTTTAATCCAGAGTACTTATGAGAACGCAACTCGACGTAATAAAACTCTATTTCTACATACTTTTATTCTAAGAAAAAGACCCCTTCGGAAAGGACCTTACGAAAACTCTTACTACTAGTAGTATAACCTGATGTACCCGCTAACTTCGTCTTATCTTCGGCCACTGCACACTATCAAAACTCGGACGAAGTTACTGTAGCGATTATTTCTGGCGAGCCCGTGTACACTTGAAGTAACGTGCGAAATACTCGTACCCCAATTAGCTTCGTCTGAAGGTTTTCATTGGTAGAAAAAGAAAAAAATAACACGTCCTATTTTATCAGCGGAGATTTTGGGAGCGCGTGGACCAAGCAGATCTCGAAGTTGGTGGCGCTCATCCTGTTGATGGCGTGCTCGGAAAAAGCGCCGCTCTCACTGTTGGTGCTCCCGTCGTTGGTGCTGCTCTCGTAGTTGGTGGCGCCCTCGTCGCTGGTGGCGTTGTGGCATTTGGTAGCGCGCGCGGATCAAGCAGAACGCGAACGATCCCGAAGTTAGTGGCGCTCATCCTGCTGGTGGCGTGTTCGGAGTAGACCGCGCTCTCGCTGTTGGTGCTTTCGTAGCTGTTGGTGCTCTCGTGATTGGTGGTGCTGTCGTCGTTGGTGGCACCCTCGTCGTTGGTCTCATCTTTGGTGACCCTGCGGAACTATGACATTGGTAGTGCTCGAAGCTGGAGGCGTGTACAGAGCTGGCGGAGTGCTCGGGGTTGGCGTCACCGTGGCAATCGATGGAGTATTCGGAGCCGCTCCTCCGTCGCTTCTCCACCCGCTCGCGTCGCCTCCCGACCGAGCTAGACTCTGTACCCTTCGCTCGCCCGACTTACTTCCGTTAACGGGCGTTCTCAACATGAGCACCGCCTCAGCCGTCTCTACTACTACTCCCGCGCGACTGCCCGGGATGCACGGTGCAACCATGACGCCGCCGGACCAACGGCTTCTTCTTCTCGGCGCTTAGGCGCCGGGACGCTGCCTCATCGTGGCAGGACTCTGACTCGCTTGTTTATTCGGACGAGAATGGTGGCCTGTCACTAGTGCCGGAGAGCGTGTTGGAGGCGGTGACTGCTTGCCGGGACGTAGTCCTGGACAAGCTGAAATAGAGGAGGAATTTTGTGGTACAGGAAGGAGAGAGGGAGAAGACCAAGAAGGAAGTCGAGGAGCTAGCGGAAGACTCGCTCAATGTGGACGAAATCAGTGACTTGTTCTCGTGCGTGGAGCAAGAGGAGACGCCCGGTGTAGACTTTAGTGTGTTCCTCAACGAGGATGCTGTCAACGTGGAGGAGATCAGTCAGATGCTCTCTGGTCTCGAGGACAGAAAGTCTTGCAGTGCCGACGACAACATGGAGATGACGACGTCGTCCCCGGTGGATGTGGTGGATACGAAGCAGCTGGAAAATCAAATGAAAGCAGAAATGGAGAAGTCGCTCGAACTCTGCAGCTCGTTCGATGACGTCGCATTTTATCGAGAGCAGGAAGACGCGGACGCGGAGAATGTAGCCATGCTGTCCGAGATTTTTTCTGCAACGTGGGAGGACAAGGACGCGGCTGAACTGATAGCAGAGCTGGTGCAGGCAGAGAAGACACACACGAAGACGCCGACGGTGGACCAGCGTGGTGTGTACGGTATTCTTGGCGTACTCGAGGCTAGTGACGTGTTCGGAGTTGGCGGCGTGCTTAGTGGTAGTCTTGCCGTTGGCGGGGCTGTAGCAACTGGTGTAGTATTCGGAGTTGGTGGCGCTGTTGCAGTTGGTGTCGTGTTCGGAGAGGGTGGCGCCCGTCTACTGGAGAGTGGTCAATGATCATTGCGCTCATAGAATCGGCGACAATACGGCACACATACAGCCATCCTCACGTTTGTCACGGTTTCAACGTATGTGAAATTCAGTTGCGTTTTAAATGAACTTATATTCATCAACTGACTCAGTGCTGTCTCCTTTCTCAACTAGTGTGATATGCTACACCTCAAGTCTACATCGTAGAGGCAGCACAATGAATGTCATTTATGAATACAAGATGTTGCTTGAAAGTTGCACTAATGTTGATTGTAGCATTTGCCTATCTTCGTCGACGAAGTTTAATCATACCCTACTGTATTGTGGAAATTCCTCGATTCTTCCGTGATATATTAGACGAAAGGTGGGCATGTCCCTTTGAGTTCGTATGATCGTGCCTACAAGCGTAATTTATAGATTCTTTGCTGATTCAGTTTGTGCTGGCATGGAGCTTCTACAGTATATCCTAAGCTTATACCCGTGACATACTGACATGTGCAAAAATCATGACCCTGGCGGACAGGTTCGACATCAAAACCCAATCACCCACTGAATGTTGCTCCAAGGGATGTGGGTAAAATAAGCGCTCAAACATAAAGTACAACTTTTAATGGGTTAAACACCAGCAGTATTGCACCCGGACCTCAGTGTCAGTGACATTCACCATCGTATCAATCTCGCCTCACACATTTAACGGTTCTTCTTCATTTCGGTTGCGGTGGTGTCACCACCAAGTTACTCTGTGATACTTCTTTGTGAATAAATTTTGCTTACTTTTTTTAGTATGGCACTGCCAACCCACACCAACACACTACCGGTAAACAACAGTTATCAAACATATAACTCAACAATACAATTAGAGTTTGTGAGATCACTTCACAGGTTACAATTAAAAATTATCTCAACAAAACAATTAGAGTTTGTCACATGATACAATAACTTATTTTGTTTTTTTCTTCTCTTTTTCATGATGGCATTTGTTGATATTTTTACTTATAAAAGTAGTCATAACAACTGTGAAACGGTATCGAAGGCAATCAAACATTTATCCACGCCATCTGATATGTAGAGTGCCGTAATATTTAGTAGTGAGTTAGTGAGTGTTTAGGGGGTAGCATTGATACCGGCATGTGATGTCAATAAAATTCAGAGCTTCAGCACGGTCTTAGTTGATAAGTGGCCCTTTCCATTACTAATTTTGCAATTTCATAACGAGGTGGACCTTAGCGCGATTTTTTTATCGGTCATTATTTTCCGAATGGAGGTAGTAGCACTTATTTCGACTGGTTCGAAAATCCAGTCCGATATTTTTTGGCTAAATCAGCAGTGAGCCCTTAGTGTTGTGGTTGCACGTCGCTGTCTACTCGTCTGGCTACCTACCGCTAGGCACGCGATAGGTAGCCGATTGAAGTGACGGGAATGGTGCGACCTGATTGGCAGATTATTTGATATCTCGAATTGTGATTGGGCGTCAACTTCAATTCGGCCTATCACGGGTTCTGCTGTGAGAGGTTAGTCGTGACATGTGGCGTGTACATTGTATACAAGTATTTCCGTTGCCCTCAGGCGTGTCCGTATCATTTAGAATTAGCACGCATCTTGTATACAGGTGTGCCCGCTGCATATTAGTGTGTCCGTTACCGTATAATATTCCGTATACGCGGACTGCCCATAGTAGGAGATACTATGGGGCTGCATGTATGAGGTAGAGAGAGGTGTTAAAACTTCTAACTCAATGAATCTCGCTTTCAAACTCCCATCCATCGACTACAAGCCTCGTTCGTATCGTCCTCTACTCTCAATTCTTAGAAAGCGGGGGCGCGGCGCGTATCGCAGAGTTCGTATACAAAAAGGAGATTGTGTCTATACCGGAGCCACCCCAACGAAGTGGGCGCGGCTTAGTGCCCCGCCGAGATCAGCGGAGATATCTACTGCGATAATATGTTGGTTTTGGATTAAGTACGATTCGCACAGATCTTTTCAGATTTTTGCACCGATACTATAATAGATACCGTCGCACCACTTATACTGAATCAAGTTAGAAAAACATAAATTTGGTCCTTAGCTTAGCTTGTTGAGGTTAATAGAAGAAAGGAAAATGAAGCCGACAGAACAGCGCCGATTTGTCGGCTCCTCGTTGCAATAAATACCAGTTTGTGGAGAGCGACACAGTTATACCCTGTGTGTTTTGGGCAGATTTCCAAAGGGCTGAAAGACTCTCAGCCGTCAAGACGTTAATAGCTAGCATGAAAGCGTTTCCAGAATTAGAAAGAATATCGAATAGGCGTATTTAAATAGCGCGAGATATACTGAAATAGTCATATGTAGCTAGCACCAGCTCCAAATGACGGCACAGGAACTCTGACAATGAAGATTTGTTCTTGTGTGCCGTCGAATGGATAGTCAAGGTTAGTGCTATGGTGTGGTCGACTGGAAATCCCAATCCACGGCTCCGATCAAAATTATTATTGCGGTACAGTATCACGAGTGCACAGCGCTACCGTCACTGAAGCAATTTATTTGCAGTTGGGTTAAAGTCCCCTCAACAGGCGTACTGAATAAGAAACGGCGCTTAGATGATAATGAACGATTGGCTTCAGAGTAGAATCTCCACATGATCTTTTTTTAGAGTATCGGTAGTAGTAGTATATCTGGAACAGGGAAGCTTGGGGGAGGGTGTGCCAAAAGTAAAGTGCCGCCCCCGCAGTTCAAACCG
The DNA here is from genome assembly GCA_033557915.1 of Phytophthora tentaculata. NCBI lineage: Eukaryota > Oomycota > Peronosporomycetes > Peronosporales > Peronosporaceae > Phytophthora > Phytophthora tentaculata. The sequence goes on from JAUCEA010000009.1 coordinate 2,764,053, forward strand.
ACAGAAGCTTCTAGAAGCTTCTACACCTTTCTACATCTGCTTATGTATTCAACACTATACTATGCAAATTCGTAGTAACACTAACCGCTAATTCCAATAGGTCAATAATATCAACCAATCAGATACAAGTAGGATAGGGAACCACCGAGCTAAGGGCTTTATTTTGCTCGTGAATTTTGCGTGTTGTTGCTAAGAGATCATGTACCCGATTTTAGAAAGCTACTTTAAAGGTTATACCCAGCCTATTAAATTGTAGAACATTTGCTGTTTTATTAGATACCCAATTTTGGTAAGTTACAGCTCCACAGAGTTCTTATGGGGTACGAGAAGGTCATTATGGTCTGAAAAGCGGTGCTTTATTGAAAATCAGCGAAGAGAAACGTCAATTAAAATGTTCCGGATTTCAACTCCTGTCGCTTAAAAAATGAAATTTGAGCCTGTAAAGGAAGGCCAGGCTTGGTCGAGGTTGTTATTTGGCTGGAAGATTTTCGTTCTCATGTGGAATTTAATGGGCCGGGCGGATTTGGTTGATAATATCAAATTGGAACATATAGAGTGGTCTGATGATTGTCTAATTGGCGAGGGGCAAGAGCATAAAGGAAACCAGACTGGACCAGAAACAATTGGCAAGCGCGTTTTCGCCAACCCATACTTTCCAACACAACGACCAGTTCTCGCGCTTGCTATGCTCCTATTTTGCTGCCCTGAACGCTGTAAGGGAGGCAAACAACATGTGTTTTGCTTCTAGGTAGTGACTCCAGAGATCGCTTGGCCGCTTGCTAAAACGTGTAATTAAGGCTTTGAGCGAGGAAAAATAGTCTATACTGACCTGCGTACCTGAGAAGGTTGTCACCCTCAGCAAAGTCACTAACTCGTACGACCAACACCCGTCTCAGCTTGAAAAAAACTGTATGGCAAATATGGCAATTATGTTATTGACATATTTTACTTGAAAACCCTGGCAATTTCTGCTGTCCGTTTTCCGTCGATTTTTTCAGCTATATTGTTACAGTCCAACATATAGCCCTCCACACAATCTCGTGATGGCTATAACTACTACATGTAGTATGATGAACGAACTGCTTCTAACCTTCATGAGAGGTGTAAATGTCAGCCAAGTGCCTACCTTGACATAATTCCAAGTGACCAACAGACGTGATCAAAGTCGTCAGAGAACTAACTTAGTTACTACCATAATTCACGACTTTGGCAGTTTTACTATACGGTTTTAAGCCAAACGGCAGGTTATCTTCCAATTTAAGCTCACAGTCGCAATTCTTCTTCCAGAATATCATCAGTACTACACAAGCACAATCTGTACTGCTGACATACCTGTTTGTGAACATCTTGTTAGGGCGGTTTACTTGCGTAAGAGCCAATGTATGGAAAATCTGAAAGACATATACATTCATTATGGGGATGAAGCTGATCAACTATACAGAAGAATGATAGTTGGACTGATTCTGAGTATTCATCCACATTTCCCGCCCGAATTAATAGCAGAAATGATGATGGGATGACGTCCATGGTCAGAAAGAATTAGGAAGGGCTGTATATCATAAACGAACTCTGTTTATTTTCTCTTGTATATATTTATTTTCTCGTAGACAAGTCCTAGTTACACCAAGCGAGAGTTTAGAATCGGGAAGAAGCTTGCGAAGGTGAGGGCGAGGCTTACACTTAGTAGGAAGAGCCCCTTCTTTAGTCGCACCTCTATCGGTGGAGTGCGTGCTGGTGGATCTGCTTGTAGAATCAATCGCCATACGTCGTAGGCGTGGATAATCTTACGCAGTCGCTTGAACTTTTCAGCAAGGAATCCGTTACCCTCTGCTTGAGCCACCAATCGTTCAACTGCAGCGAGCACTTCACCATTCTCCGGGTCAGGTTCATCAAGCTGAAACAACAAGTTAGAAGTCTGAGCCGTAGGGGCGACGTCTGGAAGTTACGTTCCGTCTCACTCTCTCGACCTACCCTTAGAAGACAACTCAAATGGTGTAAGTCTCCGGTCTCGAATCCAGCGGTCGAACCTTTAGGGGGTTGTACGCAAGGAACCCATGCCAACGCCAGCCGGAGCAGTCCAGCCGAGGTCGTTTCGTCACGAGGTATCGCTACTTGTACGTGGGAAGCGCAAAGTAGCAACAGCACGATCCTGTAGACCAAACGCGCTCGCCCGCATCGTATCATCTCCGCTTAATGGACTAGATCAAGAATTTTGCGCTGATCATTACCACCAAATTTTCGGGCTACAGCTGCGCTCATCTACGCTATCCGATGGGGGGGGGTCTACGTGTTCGCCTGGGCGTTTTTGATTTTCGTCGTTGTAGTCATGATGACGCTCGACGTTGCGTTATTCAACAAGTTCACACAGCTATAAAATTCGGTGAGCCCCGTGGGTGTATTGGCATGCTGTCGGTGAGCCTCAACCTCCCTCTGACCACGCGCTTCGCCGTGGACGAAACAACGCATCGTGTGCCCTGGCACCAGGCCTAGCGCGGTCAGGCATTATCATCCTTGACCACGAACTTGGCACTTAAAGCTATGGCACACGGCACAGGTCTTTGCAATCAAATGATGCATATTCTGGCCTCGCTGTACTTGCTCGTACTCTCTATGAATAACGTCGAGCTGCTCGCAACCTACGGATTCGTGAGACTTGGCCAAGCCAGTGATCTCGGTCTTGTGCTTTCTTGCAGACTCTACGGACACCCGCATAATTCATTAAATATTGCGTTCAAGTATAATGATGCCAGGAATGCGATATTCAAAGCAAGTACAAGTTATTGTCAACTTCGCTGGCAAAGTATACACCATGTGAACAAGAACTTTTGCCTCGACGGATCCCTTCACTTTTACACATGTGCCTCTTTGAATTTTATGCATTCTTGCCTTGAAAACACCATGAGCTTGCGTTTGGTTAGATCGCGTTTTGAGTCGCAGTGATGATCTACTTGTCGTTACTGGCATTCGTTGGCTTACTTGTTATGGGGTTTGACCTTTATATGGAGAGTTACTTCCTTATAGCCGTGTGGACACTACTGGATTATTTTGTGCAGTTGTCATGCACTACTGGGTGTAATCAACTATATATATGGTGTAATTACTCCGACCTCATGGAGATGCAACCATCACTTTACCACACGTCGAACGGCGCACCCATAGAACGTTGTGGATGCCAAGTGCACATTATTTACAGGATGTACCACCAGCAGGGCCTTGCAGTAACCCCCCCCCCCCCCCCTACCAAGTAGATAAGTGTGGTGTAGCGGGATCAGCAAAATCTGCGAGATTGCTGGATCCGACTTCCCACGAGTACCCAGACACCGACTAACGGAGGGGGCCCCCCGATGGTCCGTGATCTGCCGATCTTTTCTCACCTTGTGTATCCGTCGGTAGGGCGGGATCTTGCTCCTCTGGTAACTGCAGAGGTGTTCAAGGGGTAGAGGCTTGAATATCTTGGCGAGACGTGGGGATTTGGTGGAGTAGTAGTGGAAGATCTTCACTCTACGTCCGATGTAGGGTCCAGATCACTAGCGAGTCCTTCGAGCTTGTAAGATCTGGCGGTCTTGATCTGAGATCCGACCGTAGGGTTGCCTTGCGGGTGTGTTCCCTTGCTTTTAAGTTCCTTTTCGTCGTACTTGCCGTTTCCTATAGCGGGATCTTGATAGTTGAAAGCCTTTTAGGTATACCCAGGCAAGTAGCAAATCCGGTTAACCTTACGGATCTGAAGTTGTAAAGGGAAACTTCACTAGGTGGTAGGATCTGGCCAATGTATTATCCAGTTATCACCACCCACACTAGATCTGCTAATCCCAGCCTTTACCGAGCTTGTACGACCAATGTAGTTCCGATTCTTGAGGGTAGGAAGGCACTTGAGTAACACTATGTAAATTAAGGTCTGATTTCAAGTTTAGCCTACAGCAGCCTGGATCTCTGTCTCTTCTGCCTTTTACTCGTCAAATCGTTTGCCAGGCCTGGCTACTTGTCCTTCTCTCCTTGGTCCATCACCCCAGCTGTATCCGCACCTGACTTCCCCAGATCCGTGGCGCAAACATCGTATCGTTGCCGGTCATGGATCTACCCCTGATCAGGAATACCCCGATCAGGAATATATCTGGATCTTGGTTTTTGGACCCGGGCTTAGATCGCCCAGATATCCATCTTACTCACTCGGATCTCGGGTCTCACGATATCCAGATCTCGGCCCTTGCGGTCTTCCACTTGGGTCCTAGTTAGCCTCGTCGCCTCCCGTCCAAATCGTTATAGCTTCTGCCCCGATCCGTCCTCCCCGGATCCAGATCCTTGTACTCGGATAGACCAGGTCATCAATCCAGAATTATGACCAGCTGTCACTTCCCATCTTCTCATTCTTGAAAAGCGCTTCACCACACCCGACTCCTGCGCTCAGTTGTCGCCGCACAACGGTGTCACTGTGCGCACCCATCACCGTTTTCACTTCCTCATTTGAGTCCCTAGGCTCACTCGACATGGTGCCACCCAAACGTACCGGCCGAAACGGCGGGGAGTCACCTTTCGCTCCCGCTTCTTCTTATCTGCCTTCGTCTCCGCCTGCCTCGGTGGAGGATCTACGCTCCTTCGTTCGGGCGCTCTTTAATCAGGTTAACACCTTGACGGCAGAGCTGCAGACAGCGGCCTCCGACCGGGATCTTGCTAGCCGGGAGCGGGATGTTGCACTCAGTGAGCAGGACCTCGACTACCGACACCCAGATCCGCAATCTCCGGCAGCAGATCCAGGGCTGGGAACATCGGAGAGACTCCAGAAATAGGGATATGTGTCGCCAGGTCGAAGATCAGGCGTCGAAACTGCGCGAGCTGGAGCGGCGCCTACAGCGGACGCCGGATCTACGGGATCGGCTACAAGATTCCAACGACCATCTTTTTCGTGAAGTCCAAGAGGCTGGATCTGAGATCGAGGAACTCCAGTCGCGAGTCCACGACTTATAGAGGGAACTGGATACTGCCATTTACACCAATCAAGCGCCCGAAGGGAGCTTGGAGCGGGCTTGCGACGCATTGCGCACGACTCAGGAAAGGAACGTAACACGTGACTACGTCAGTGCTATCAGTGGTGGATCGTCCCATGGATCCGTGCGCGGTAACTCCTCAGGCCCTAATCCTGGGCCAACACCCTCCGATCCTAAATCTCCAAGACCTACTCAGACCGGATCTGGGCTGACGCCAGCCCAATCCGGGATCACTCGCTTGACCACGGAACTTCAGGAGATCCGAGATTCAGCTTCGAACGTGACCGCCGAACGTGAATTGGCGCGGGGCAAGCACGTCCAGGCAGTCGATGAACTCAAGAAGCTGCGAGACCAGATCAAAGTCGTTGAGACCGAGCGCGATAACGCGGTTCTCTCTTGGGGCAGCGCCACTCGTCAGCATACGGAATTGGAAGTCTCGATCCGCAAGCTAAGTACGTAACCCATCTTTATCTTGATGTTCTAAATGTTGAGCTTACCCGCCTTTCTATCGTAGATGACCAGCTCAAAGCAGCTCTGAAGGCCTCAAGTCAGTTACAAGAGCAATTGACCGCGATCCAGAAGAGTCATGACGAGTTAATCCGAGATCGCGATCGTACTCATCACCAAAGGGATGCCGCTCTACTTCGATTGGCGCAAGTTGCTGTTGCCGCCTCGGAGCCGATTAATGTACAAGGCGCGCCTGATCTGGCGGTAGATCTAGCATCCGTTGCTAAATCGGGCGACCTTACGGCGACATCGGTGACACCCCTTCCAATCAAGCTAAATCTTCCGTGTCAACCGTATCATACGACAATTCCGTTTCCGCTGCCTCGGATCTGCCTTCGGCTCCGGTCCGGGTGGTTAAATCCACTGGGAGTTTACGTCTCGACTTGACTTCTGTCTCAAGTTCTGGATCTCCGGCTAAGATCCCAGATCCAACAGAATCAGATCCCGATTCTGCCTCGTCCAAGCGTCAGCGAAGCAGATCGCCATCTCCTAGTTCAGGTCGTCAGCTTCCTCTGAAACGGCTGCGTCCCCTCTCCCCGAGTTTCAGCAGTGGTGGGGACGCTGTCCCTGCCGATCCTCCCTCTGGCGGAATCGACGATGACGGAGGTGTTGACGATGGTACAGGCCCAGATCCGGTGGAAGACGATCTTACTCAGTCTCAATCCGCAGTCTCCAAATCCAAAAGTGAATGCGCTAAATCCAAAGGTAAAGATGTCAAATCCAAAGGTAAAGGTGCCAAATCCAACAGTAAGGAAAACAATCCAAAGGCAAGGCTAAAAAGGCACTAGCGTCGAGTGGCCTATTCAGCAGCTCTGAAGGCAGCGAGGAGGATCTGGTTCCTAAGAACAATTTAGAGTCCGGGCCCATATCCAAGGCCAAATTCAAGAGTCACAGCAAGTCCTGGCAGAATCGCTTCGGTAGCTCGGATGACAGTGACGACGACGACGACGATGATGATGGGACTCCTGAGGATCCTGAGGAGGCACAGACCGCGGATGAGTTGCTGGAAGAGGATACCCGACGAGCTCTCGCTCGATCCAGATCCGAAGCCCGACGTCAAGGTCATTGCACCCCACAGCGCCTTACGGCAGGGTCTGGCGTCGGCAACTCTGCTGGAGCTGGGACCCCGACGACTGGTCAAGCTCCGATCAACCTCAGTCAGTCGAATCGACCTTCTCCTACCGGATCTACTTCTACCGGATTCGTCTCTGGATCAGGTCGCTCTCAAATCACTCCGGTCAGATCGGGATCTGCGGCCGGTGGGTCTGCGTCGAGAGCGAATCTACTCGACATGTCGCCTGAGCAACTGTTCGGTTCCGATGACGCATTCATACCTGGACGGTCCAGCTCTCGAACTGTTGCTGCTGCCGAAATCACTCCCTGGGCTGAGGAGAAGCTAAATAGCGTGGTCATCATCGCTATGAACGTCACTTTCTTGTTTCCGGATCCGCCGCTGCGGCCTGGTTGGCTCTTTCCTCGTCATGCTGTGGAGATTTCGGTGACCGAGTATCGCGATGATCTCATTGACCAACCTAACTTCGAGGCTCTCCGAGCGGCGGAACCGTGGACAGTGTTGGCGAATCCAAATCGGACGATCTGTTCCCACGCTAACGTGCAGGGTCGTCTCGGATCCTTCATTCATCTCTATCTCCAGTTCGAAGCAGTCTATCCCAACGCGATTTGGGGAAGTATGCACAGATTTCCAATCTCCAAGAAAAAACTGAGGGATCTGCCGTGGATGGCTGCATTCAACAAGCAGCGAAATAACCGTCGCAGTCACGCTGGATCCATGTGGAAGAGTGTTCTCGTCGTCTTGATCTACGCGATGCAGGAAGGTTGGTGTGATTTGGACATCCTTCTGGACTTTTTCCTCCTTCACCTACCGACGCGTGGCGACAAATCTACTGGAAGCCTTACGTGAAACCGACGCGGCGGAGCCGTGGCACAATCAATATCGGGCTGACTTGGTCCATCATCCTTCTAATCGAATCCCTCGTCTGGTCGGCAAGTTCTTCAACGTTAGAGTAGCTGGATCTGGCGGACCTGCCACCGTCACTTTGTGACCCGAGATCTCCACAGGTTCAAGATTCGGGATCAACCTTCAGTCTTTAGGATCTGGTGTTTCTACTTCTTCTCCTCGCCAGATCTTAGCCGCAGCCGTACTTGTGACAGCGTAGCGTAGGCTGATCTCGTCAACTCATCGTTTAATCTACATAATCCACGTATTTTTCAGGTCCTTCCTTGACATTAATAGATCCGGGATCTGATCGTGACACTGTCCGACGCCTCGGGATCTAGAGTCTTCGCCTCCAGATTTGAGTCTCTCCGTCTCGGATCTTACATATTCAAACCTCGATCTTGCATGTACACATCACTTGAATGCATGAACATCAATGCCCGTCCTCCGATCCGCAACCTCCTTGTGAATCCTTCTACATCTTCTCTACTAGCGTGACCAACTCACACTAGTAGGCCTTCTAAGGTTATTCTTCGTGGGATTGCATTACACCAAACCGATTCCGGTTCGCGCGATCCCGCAGAAATTCATGCAGCAATGCTCCACAATTCAGATCTGCCTCATCCACCCAGCTTGGTTCGTCATATCCACGCCAGTGGACTAGGAATTCACGATAGATCCGACCATACCGAGTTCGCTTGCCGGATCGCATATCTGTGATCTTTTCCACCTCGAACTCGTCGGATCCGAGATCTGGGGTTCAGCTGTCTTCAGGTAGCAGGATCTCGTCGAAATCTACGCGACCCTGTTCATCTACTGTCAGCCGGATCTTCGGCCGATCTGGGTACTCCTTCGCCAGCTTTAGCTTGGACACATGCACGATCGGGAATAGGTGGTAGTCAGTTCCACGGATCTCGATTTTCGCCGCATGGTCGCCGATCTTGTCCGCTACTCGGAATGGTCCGTGCGACAGGTGGGCTAACTTGCGAGCGTAGCCCTCCTTCACCCGATCCAGGTATAACCACACCTGAGATCCGGCCAGGATCTGGTGTGGACGATCCCCATCGTTATGCTGTTCGGCCCGATCTGCGATCGCCTCCTGTAATCGGCGGCTAACTTGGGATCTGGCTTGTTTATAGTACCTCTGGATCTGGTATGGCCACCGTCTTGGATCTCGATTTCGCCTCTTGGTGCTGCCTACAGGAATAGTAGCCTCAAGAGTGGATTTGGGATCCCATCCGTGGACCAGATAAAAACCGGTATCACCTCGGATCCGATCTTGGGTCGTGTTTATTGCGAACGTAAGCCGCTCCGCGTACTCGTCCCAATCTCGCTAATCGAGATCTTGAACGTACATCTTGAGCGCTCTCGTAATCGTCTGAACCACGCGTCCCGCAGATCCGTTAGCTTGAGGTCGGTACGCCATCGTGGCTCTCTATCTCTGCCCCAAGATCTTGTTAAACGCGCGAAAGAAATCCGGCATAAAACCTGGTTCACGATCGTGCCGAATCATCTCACTGGCACCAAATCTGCGAAAGACACACTCCTCATACGATTCGGCGATGGTCTGGGCCGTTCTGGACGCACTTGCTTTTGCAACCACATATCCCGTGAATAGATCTACCCAGATCAGCAACTCCGTGTTGCCCTTGTAGGATTCAGGTAGTGAACGGATATGATCCATGGCGATGATCTGGAACGGGTAGGTCGCTTGGACGTTTCCTGGTGATTCGCCCTACCTTTGCCTGTCTCGCAATCCACACATTTACCGACATAACGTTGCACACTCTTGTACCGCCCTCTCCAGTGGAACCGATCTCGGATCCGCTGATAAGTGCGACCAATACCTTGGTGACCATTCTCCAAGCTGGCATGATAGTGATTTAAGATGTCTTGATGTAGAGCTTCCGACATCACCAATCGCATCAATCCATCGCGATCTTCATCGGTCCGCTTAGTGGGAGGACAATAGAAGAGTAGATCGCTCAGATCGACCTCGTAGTCGGCAGCAATGAGACCAAAAGATTTTGCCTCTTCTCGACTAAGCTCCATCACATCTCCCGTTAGGTATCTCTTCAAGTTCGAGATCCACGCCTCCTCGTCTTGCGCCTTCCGGACCCGATCAATCCGGAGCCCTCTTACATACGCTTCCTGCAAGATCTGGGGTGTGGACGTTGTCCTAGATCTAGATAGGGGGGGGGGGGTCACAGCTGAGATCCGCGCGGCTTGGCCCTCAGATCGCGCCACGATAACCTCCCCCAATCGATTTAGCGTGACGAAATCTCGGTAGTCGGATTCCTCCTCAACTTCAATCCCACATTGGCTTTGCAATGCCGCACTCGCTAGGATGTCTGCACTGGCGTTCTAATCTCTCTTGACATGCACCAAATCATGATCGGGTCATTGTTGGAGCCGATTCAGTACCTTTTGCCTCAGCAACGCCAATCCAGGTGCCTTGCAGTCGATCTCACCTCGTACCTGCCGGATCACCAGATTTGAATCACCACAGATCACCAATCTCTTCGGATCGGCCTCGATCATCAGATCCAGACCTAACAGCAGTCCATGGTATTCGGCTTCGTTGACTGTGAGTCCTACGGCGTACGCATATCGGACTTTCACCACCGTCCATTCGGGTAATTTCCACAGGATCGAACTGTAGGTGCTTCCCCCACGCTTCACACGTGCGGATCCATCAAAACTCACCACATTTAGATCTTCGTCGGGTTGTAGCGTCGGGGTCGGAGCCTGGATCTGGCGCCTGGGTTCCTTCTTGGGTGTGATCCGAATTAGCACTTCGTCCATCTTGGATCGGGGCGTGAAGCTTGCTGCGAGAGTTCCCAGGAACTCGTCTTCTCCCTTTAAACACTTCACGATCTCCAAATCCATGGCGAGAGCAGAGCGGCTCACTAACACCGGCATCCTTGGGGGCCGGCTGATTTGAAAAGCCAGGCCAACGTAGAGTGCTAGGTCAGGATCCGGATAAGTCGCCCCACGAGCAAGTTGTAGTTGAGATCCAAGACTCGCAGAAGGGCGAGGATCTCCTTCACCAACACGCCATAGTTGAGCTCGATAGATTTGAGCGTTCGGCTAACGAGCGAGACGGTATGGTAGATCTCGTCATGTTACTGCATCAGAGCTGCCGAGACGGCCTAATCACTCGCGTAAACGACTACCGTAGCGTGCCTTTTGATCCGGATCGAAGTGGCGAAGGATCGGGGTTGTCGCGGTTTTCAACTCCGTAAACGCTTGGTGGGCTCGGATCCATCGAGATTCGATACCCTCGAGCGAATCGTTGCTCAGATCAGACGACTCCACGTCCGGGCCCTTATGATCTGGATCCCGATTCAGCTTTATTTCTTCTGGATCCAAGGTCTCCGATGTCAAAAATTGCTCGATCTTGGTCCGCACGTCCGATTTGGTCATCACAGCAAAATCCACCTCTCGTAGTTCAGAGAATACAGCAGTGAAGATAGAGTAATTCTCGATGAATCGACTGTAAAAATTCAGGCTACCCAGAAATGACTGCATGGCTCGGAGCGATCCCGGGAAAGCTAGATCTGTCAACGCGGCCAGATATTTCGGGTTTGTCTCCAGCTCACCCTTCGACACCCGATGACCTAGATAGTCCACCTTGCGCATTCCCCAATAACTTTTCACCACACTGATCGTGCGGGTCCACGTATTGCGTTCCTCCATTAGAGCTTTCACTCGTTCGCACAGCTAATCCCACGAATCCACTGGGATTAGGATATCGTTAATGTAAGATGTTCGTTCAAGGACTGGCGGCGTACCAGGATCTTCAGGTTCGCCTGCTTCAAACGGGTCTTCACTGTCAGAGTCTTCACCCGATCTTGGGATCCGGGTGAACCCATATAGCGCATTACCGACCAGACGTTAATAGATCTGAGGTGCATTCTTCAATCCGAAGGGCATCCGATTCCACTCAAAGAGCCCGCACGGGGTGATGAAAGCCGAGATCGCACGAGCCCGATTCGTTATAGTCACCACCCAGAATCCACTTGCCATGTCCAACGAACAATACCAGAGTACCTTGTCGAGATCTTCCAAAAGGTCGTTAAACAGGGGGATAGGGTAGATCATCAACCTTGTCAGACTATTAACCAGTCGGTAATCAATACACAATCGAATATCCACTCCACGATGATCACGATCGGGGATGCCCACGGCGACGTCGAGAAGTTGATGATCGTGGCTCGCACCAGTCCTTTTATCAGATATGACAGCTTTTCACGAAACTGGGGTGCCACCTTTCGCACCGTTTGGGCGATCGTCTTCGCTCCGCCGACATCGATATCGCACCTAACCCCACACGCCGCCGGCGGCAGCGCGCTGCCTTGCCAATTAGCAGATGTCGGCTATTCCAGATCTCCTGGTGCAGTTTCTCCACTTCCGCAGGATGATTTGCGCCAGGGTCTAGCTGAATATCCTCGATCTTCACTCTTCTATTATTAGTGGCACTCCAGGGATTACGGCCATGTCATCTCCGATATCTTCCGCATAGAGTTCGCCACATTCATGATAGCAGATCTGCTCATCCTCCATCTCTTCCGACTTCGCTGTTCGATCTTGATCTCGACCGGCGTTAGACGGCTGCATACCAGGATTGAGCTCCAGATCCGACTCTTGTCCTTTCACGACGTCCGATTGTTCTAGTCGCGGGAATGGCGGATCCTCCGATGCCAGATGCTTCGTCTCCTCAGGGACCTTCACATCCAGTGGCGGATCCGGATCCGACGGTGATGTCTCTTGTGGAGATTCTTCCGCCGCAGAAAGTGGATTGGGATCTGGCTTCAACTCACCCGATTCCGACCCAGGTGGCACTGATACCTGCTCGCATTTCTCCGCCTTCTTCAATACTTCAGGATCTGAGATATCCAAAGGCAAATCTCCGGCTGACGTCTCTTGCTTCGCCAGCATCACTATCACCGGAGATGATCTTGGAACCTGGCTGACGTAGTCCCTGGATCCGACAACGAACTCCTGCATCTTTGCCATACTTCTCCGCGATTTGAGATGCGGACTCCACCGACTCCAGATCCAGATAAGGGTCGTCGTGATCGCCCTTCGGTACATGCGATCCAGCATCTACGACCTTGATCGGAGTCTGCCGGTCCCTCTTAAGTATCATACGTGGCGTGGGATACACCGGTTTCTCCACTAGGGGCCCGATCGGCTCTTCTGGCAACTCGCTGGACGTCTCGGTTTGATCTCGGTAGTCGCCTCGTAGACCTGATTCTGCCACTCTTGATAGCGACGGGATCCAATCGACACAAATCCTGGGCGCCTCGGTAGTCCATCCAAGGCAGCCAGCGACCAATTTCCTAATAATGATCTAGCAGCAACCCCCGATCACTGATGTTCGTGATCTGGAAATACTGGGATCGGCCAGGTCCTTGGACTACCATAAGTACCCACTTCTCGCTTCGCGTGACCAACAGCTTCTCGCGATCTGCCACTTCAGACGCTCAGGCAACTCCCACACTTCGCCAGGCTCGATCCAAGTCGTTTGGTCTGCTCTCACGATCCTCATCTTGGTACCGCACAACGGTCGACGTCCACTAAGCTGGATCCGCATCTCGTTAGAGAGACACATAGTCCCGTCGGCCAGATCCAGCCTCAGCCCGGCCGGTACCATGAAGTCCATACCTAGGATTGCGTCTTGGCCAGCTAGATCCCCGACCCAGATATCAAATCAATACACTAGGCAACCTGCCAGCGTGATCTTGATCCAAGTCCTTCCATTCGTTCTGTACACACCTTCTCCGATACCAACGCAGTCTTGGATCTGGCTTTGGTCGATCTGGCACCCCACCTTACGAGCAAAGGTGGTGTCCAGTATAGACACTTCGGCGCCACTATCTAGAAGCATGATCGCCTTCTCATTCCTGATTGCCTCCTGCCTTGGCCTGTCGAAACAATTTTCCCGGAGCGTGATACTTCCAATATCAACGGGACTCCCCAGGCAAAAGATCCATAGATCCGACCTCAGATCCTCGGACTTCTGCGATTCGGCGAATCTTGGGAGGTTCAGTGACGATCTCACCTTCAGTAGGTGTAAACCATCGATCCTGATCCTGCTGCTTCCAAAAAACCCTGGTCTCACCGAGATGTAGCTCCAAGGTCGATGAGACTTCGGATCTGGCATATTCATCGATTCGATTGAGACTTGAGATCTTGACAACAGACATCCCATGCAGATCACGTGTATTATCGACTTGACCTCGTATCTTGATACCTTGATCTAGCTACATCTGGTTCACAAATGCATAAATTCAGTACCTAGAACGCTCGGCTCGTACCGGATTCCAACCCGGCGAGCGTCCTAGTTTAACATCTTCTCCACTTCCTCTGGTAGCAGTCCTCCATGCTTGGCTGGATTGAACCACTGTCGGATCTGATTGTAGATTTCCTCCATTGGACATTTACCAGCGTCATGGATTGCGCCGCGCCCGCGGCACACGTAGAAGAAGTGATCGCCTGGATGTCCTCTCCGGCCGCACTTCTTGCAGAGCAGATGTTTCCAACATTCGGCGTCCGTATGCTTTCTCGAACAACATTGGTGACAGCGGACCTGTCTCATCTCCTTGATCCCGAGATCCGTAAACTCCGCGGTCGCCTGCAATGGGCAGCTGCCTCGGCTTCTGCCCTCCGAATTTCACTCCGCTTGGTTCATTCTCTCCTCTCGTCTTCAATTCTGTCATCTCGCTCGACTCGGCGTTGACGGTCTTCTTCTTCGGCTCGATGATCACTTTCGTTTCGAAGTAATACACGCAATTTCATCAGTTGATCTCGCGCAGCCGACTGTTTCCTCTCGAAGCGTCCAAAATATCTTTGAATTTCATCAACGCGCTGCTTTGCCTTAACTCGCTTCGTTTTCATGTAAGGTATGTTGCCGGCAGTTCCGTCCGTTTGGGCCCCGTCCGATGATGACCGATTGCCATTTGCGCTGAGTAGATTCTATGGCGTTGCCGCGCAAAAAGGCGAGGATCTTGGATCTCTAGTATGTTGCTTGCAACACTGAGATGCCGTTGGGTTCGATTTGGCTTGCGTTGGATGCTGATCAGCTAGGATCACTCATCAGAATAGGGCCGTCTGGGGTTGCCGAGGTCGGGAGAGCTCCACGGCGATGGGTTCTCGGTCGTCCTGCCGCCCGACCAGTTGGCTACTGGGCAATGGATCCCGACGATGACGTCGCCATTTGCAGCCTGGGCGCAGAATCAGGTTCTAGATCGGTTGACAGGCGGGTGGCGGCTGCGTTGTTACCTTCCGCAACACCCACCGACTAATCCGGATCATCATCATTCTCGGAGGCGACCTCGTTCGACAGATCGAATCCACCAACCAATCTTGCGCCAGTCATGCAGTGACGAGTGGCCACTATGTTGGCGGGATTAGAGACAACTTGGGTGGCCTGGGTCGGGGGAGTAAGATGCTGAGCATATTGACTGGTGTCATCTCCCGCTTGCTCGAGACCCGAGCCACCGCCATCATCATCAACCAAGGCATCGACCACAGCGCCACGCGTCTGCAATCCCTCTCCTCCCTGGTTTACTGCGTCGCCGTCGGTGTAATGACTGGTAATACCATCGGCACTGACATCCAAATTTCCACCTCAACTTACTCTGGTATGGCCTCCGCTGACTCCCGTGCCAACTTGTACACGGAGACCGTGTGGAGTACGAAGAATACGGTGGGCATGCGGAGTACGGGATTGATCCCAACGAAGACGTCTCCGAGAACGTCGTTCCCATCGGCGGTGCATCCCAGAGACCGTCTCTGGTTGGGACCACAAAGGGACGAGAGTCGCTGAGGAGCTTCCTGGCCGAAATGGCCAGGGTGCCAGGCCCCAGAGAACTGCGCTTGCCAAGAAGCTGGAGCGAAACTCCAGAACGGGGCGCGCCGCGTGAGCGAACGACGCCTCAGAGGGTGGGGCCGGGTGCTACGCCGACGGAGGGCCCTGCCTCAGCACCGGGAATATGTACTACCTGGGCGGCAGCTCAGGACTTCAACACGCCCCCGCCAGTGCCGCCTCCAACGCAATCGGTGATGCAACAACCCGTCGTGTCAACAGTGATACCGACGCCGGCCGTTCCATCGGCGGTGCTACCAGCGGTATCGACCACTATGCCGCACCCGCCCATGGCTAACGTGGTGCAGCCTGTGGTGCCACCACCAGTGTCGACCGTGGTGCAACCGCCAGTGTCGACCATGGTGCAACCTCCAGTGGTACCGCCCGTTGTGCAACCTCAGCCAGTGCCGGCCGTGATTCATCCTTCAGCGATGCCACTCGTAGTACATCCATCGGCCGTTCCCGCCGCGGTACCACGACTGGTGGCTCCGTCAACGGTAAGCGGCGGCGCCGCCTCCGACGACTCAGACGGTTAGGAAGCCTCGGGTGCAGTCTCAGGCTTCGACTGCTGCTCAGCCTCGAGCGCGACCATCGTCTTCGTCGACCGAGACGGCCCCGGTCCATCATATGGCTCCGTCTACCAAGACGGCCCCAGTTCAGCGTTCGGCCCCGGTGTAGCTTACTGCCCCGTCGGTATCACAAGTTGCGCGTCCGGTTCGGGCGACGGTACTGGCGCCAAGGCCTGTGCCACAAACGGCGAGCACTAGGACCACGACACAAGCTTCGATGTCACTAGGGACGAGACCGGCACGCCCGCCGACGACGGCTGGGCCACGGGTGCAACGGCAACCCAGGGCGGCAGCTTATCGAGCTCAACCTATGCTGCAAAAGGGAGCGCAGCCACAAGTGCACTGGCAGCCGGCTCCGACCCGAGCTCCGCCTCCAAGGATGACTGACGAACGCGACTATGCCGAGGCCAGTGAGCCAAGCGAGTGCTAACGTCGCCTCTCCACAGGTCCATACGAACCCGTCTAGTGCCTCGATTCAACACTACGTGGGCCAAGCAGTCCAGAATGCCTTCCAGCAGTACTCTA
Organism: Phytophthora tentaculata; assembly: GCA_033557915.1. Classification (NCBI taxonomy): domain Eukaryota; phylum Oomycota; class Peronosporomycetes; order Peronosporales; family Peronosporaceae; genus Phytophthora; species Phytophthora tentaculata. Next base: position 2,780,466 of record JAUCEA010000009.1, read on the forward strand.
TCACTAAAGGAGGCCAGATGATGTTACCTCCGACGCCTGTGTCGACGTGGGGTGCCTACGCTCCACGTGTGAGCGTCACTACTCCTGCGACGGCGAGGGGGACAAGTCTGACCATGTCGGCGATCCCGTCGTATGGTGGCGTCTCGATCGGAATGACACAGAGTGCTGGTGGATTCGAGTACGGTACGACGCCGCCAGGCGCGCTCTGCCCTCCGTTCCAGCTGGCCATGACAAGAACTCCGGGGGATAGTTTTTTTTTTGGGGGGGGGGGTGCTCGCGTGGACGTCCGCTGTGACGGGCGTGGGGGTAGCTAACAAACAGTGGGTACGCCCCTCAAACGGCTATAGGTTCCCCATGAACATGAGTCCCGTACGCTTCATAAGGATCGTCAGCGTGCGCACCGCCAGTTGGATACCAAACCGGATTGGGAGGTCAAGCTGGCATGCTGCAGCCTGGATCGGGACAGTACGGAGAATATGTTCCTGGAGGTAACGTCGGAGCACTAGGACCAACGCCTGGGAGTGGCTGTGTCGAACTAATTATCGTCTTGTTGGTATCCCTACGGAACTAGAGAATGCGGTTAAGGTGATCTTGCCGTTCTACATAGACATAACCTCGAGTGAACGGGCGGCGGCGTTCTGGCGCTCTTTTGAAAAGTGCACTCTGGAATGGACAGTACCATGCGGTTGGCCGCCTTCGAGCAGTGCCGGAAGGGCAAGACTGGACAAGAGTGGTGGTACATTTCACGAATTGAAGATTTCGAATCTCTCCGTGCTCGGTTCCACAACAGATTCATCTGTCAGATGCCTGCACAAATGTGGGAACGCCTGAAGAAGGCGAGGCGTAATAAGGGCGAGTCTGCTGAAGAGTGGGGCGACAGGCTCGAAGGTCTGCGACGCTGTTAACTATGGCGACGCTCACGTGAGGTACGAGTTCTTCCTGGGAGGAATCCGAAATAAGCAGATGAGGGCGATGCTGAAATCGAGAATGGTGATGTCGATCGAGGAAGCCTGCGCTCTACTGCTATACAAGAACCTCCACCTTCCTGAAGAAGAAGAGGACGAGTTCCCAGAGGAGAAGAATGCAGCGTCCGGGTGCGGCGAAGGAGGTGTCGCCGGAGATGCAGATGCTCCAGCAGATGCAGCAAATGAACATGATGCTAATCCAGCAGCAGCAGAAGCAAGCGTCTTCTCTGCCTCGGTCACCTCGACAGACGGTGGTGGGCTCAGTGAAGACAGGCGGTGGCTCCAGTGACGGCTCAAACCCAGCCATCGAGAACGCTTGGGAGCGCAGGACGGACGCCTAACATCCGTATGACCTGATACACGCACTTAGGAAGAAGCGACGATGTGTGGTCGATGCGGAAGAAAGGGGTGCAGTCGGGCAACTTGCCCAAGAGAGACTGGCACTTGCAATCGGTGGCGATGCTGGACACTATTGTATGGAGTGTTTCCTTCCGAAGGGAATTCTGGGGAACGGTAGCCGAGCTGACGCCCGGATGCTTGTTCGTTGTGTTGTGCCGGTGATCACCCGGTCTGGAAGTGTCCAATGATGGAAACGCTTCGAGGGATGATTAAGACGGCCAGCCAAGGGCTGCCCCAGCGCTACCTCAGCAATGAAAGGGGCAGGAGGAAGGGGAAGGGACTGCCGCGCCCTCCTCTTGCCTATTTAGCGACGTTGTGGGGAGCATGGCTCCATCGACATTTCGAGATGTTGGTGGGACCAAAGACGCTCTGGGGGACGGTAACGTGGCGTTCGACGGAGTCAAAGTCGGGCTGTAGAAGATGATGGAACAGTATCGGACGAGAGGGAAGTCGAGACCGTGGCCGTCGTGGACGAACCGCGTGATACTGTGATAATAAAGACAAAAAAATGAAAAATCGAGCCTGCGAGGGGCAATGGCACGAACGAGGCGCGAACGGAGCGGCTGTTTAAGCCAAGAACGAAAAAGAAGCCGAACGAGACAGAGGGACCAGTCGAGACGGTCTCGGATTCGGCCAGGAATCGGGAGCAATAGGGTCGGGGACAACGGCGTCGCCGGCTAAGCTCAACGGAGCAAGGGCGGCGCTGAAGACCACTCTTGAAGACGCCATGGCGGCGTGGATGGAAAAGGTATCCTCCATAAGGGGGAAGAAAGAGGTGGTCAAGTCGGGCACTTGCCTCCTCGAACAAGAAGAGGAAGAAAGCGCGGGCCTAGGGCACGCGAGGACAATGAAGTGGGGGGGGGGGTCTCGTAAAGATTACCTAGGGTGACGAGCTGGACTGTTAGCATGGACGCTTAATCACCGAGGCGGAGCTGGATCTGTTGGAACGCGGTAATTATCAGTTGGCGGGTAGTGAATCTGAGGAGTATGAGAAGGAGCTGGAGGAACGCTTGTTCCCCCTTGACGAAGTGGAACTGAAAAGGAGCATGAAGAAAAATGTCGAGGATCAGAAAGAATCAGCGTCGAGGAGCTGAGCGAGAAATTAGACATTCCTGCCGATGTACTGGAAAGAACGAAAAAGGTAGCTCCTGGGACTCTCTCTAACCCCGAGTACTGGCTGGACTGGTATGGAGAGAAGCTGGCCACTGTGGACGAGGCCAAGCGAGCGAACTTTGATTTTAAAAAGAGTAACGTCCATCTCGGTGACGTCGAACACCAAACGTCTTCAACACCTTGCCTAGGGAGTATCTGAGTCTGCGATACCTGTTGCTCGAGACCAAGCGGGTGACGAAACAGGAATATGGGGTCCGGTACAGGATGTCAGAACGAGAACGGAGGACGAGGTGAACGCCCACGAAGGGGACTTGTCGGCTTCGGAGCCGGAGGTCATGCGGAACGTATGCGTTGGACTCGAAGAAAGAGGCATCGAGGTACCCGAAATAGTCGGACTGGAAGTGGACTCGACCGTGCCACTCCAGTGAAGATCTATAGCTCGAAAATGTGTCTACGGATTGCTTCTGGTAGACGCAGAAGATGGGCGAAAGGCTACCGTCACTGAGCCCGAAGATGGAGGAGGGGGGCGCCTGCAACAACGTGCCCCCTCTCCGAGACAAGGTAGAACTCACAGGACTCGCCGGATCGGGACTACACGACTATCTACTTAACGAGGGATGCGCTGACGATGAGGTGGGGAGAGTCTTGGAGTGGACTCGGGGTTATTACGAAGCTGGCGCTTCGGTAGCTCGAGCAAAAGTGACGGATCGGTGGCCATGACGTGAAGGAGACGTCGGCTCCGAGGACGAAAGACGACGAAAAGGGAGTATGCGATCAGTCACGTTCCAACTGCCTGAAGAAGCAGTGCTCGAGCTCTACGCAACAGGGGGCGGGATAAACGAAGCCGCGCTCTGCGTCTACACGGTCAACGCTGGTAGCGCACCTATGCGTTCGCAGAAGGCGGGTTACGAGTGGTGGACGGTGCAAAGGGCGATGTGGAGCGTGTCGTGCCGGAAGGAAAGCGTGTGATTGGAAGCGTCAACGCATTGGAGGCCCTCTACGGAGGCTACGTGGAGTGCTGTCCGGTGACAATGCTCGTCGACACGGGAGCAGTCGCGAGTATGGTAAACAAGAGCGTACTGACGCGGATTGGCCGCGTGACGACGGGGTTGGAACCCTACACGGGGAGCCTGAACTGCGCACCTGGTCATGACATCAAAGTGCTGGGCGTGGTCAACCTACCGGTGGTGTTGGGCTCAACTGAGTAGATGCTGCCGTTCGTGGTAACGGACAGGTTGCACGTGGGCCTCATTTTGGGGACCGACACGCTAGAGGCGTTCAGTACGGTGATCGACCTCGAGACTAAGATAACGGAGCTGAAAGGCTCCGGGGAAGTACTTCGACTGGGAGCTGCTCGAGTCGAGGGGACCTACGCCGTGAGCATCGCGTCCAGGGTACGATTGCTACCCGGTCATCAATCTCTCGTACGCTCGCGGTTGAGAGGGAAGGTGGTGGACGGATCGGTCGTGCTAGCGGAAGGCGCTCCCGGGCTAGAAGAACCTCTGCGGAGGCAAGGACCCTGTGTACCGCACTGAGAGGGTTAGTGGTAGTCGAAGTGTGCAATGCGTCCACTGAGGAGATGGAAGTGGAGGCCGAGGCGGTGGTCGCCGTGCGGCAGTGATTCCAGCGTCGGCGTGTCAGGACAAGGGACCAATCGGGTCGGATCCTGTAGACAAGATCATAGCGCCGGCGAGGGACACTCCTGCGTCAGGGAATGGCGCCGTGGCCAAAATGGAGAAAGCCCTGGTGGTAAGTAAAGCGGAAGAACTAGGTGCTGACTTCCAGGATTCGGCTCTTGAGACGAGCAACGTTCGATATTTACGGACATGCTCTACGAGCTTAGAGATCAATTTGTGGAAAAATCAAAGAGACCCGAGAGAACGGATCTCCTCGAGTTTCGGATCGACACGGGGACACACGACCCAATCAAGCAGCAATTTTATAGGGTCTCAAAAGGCAGAAGGGGATGTGATGGAGGCGGAATTGCAACAGTAATTGTAACTGAACCTGATCCTAGTTCTACGAGCCAGTGGGCAAGTCCGGTGCTAATGTTATGCAAACCGGATGGGGGAACAAGGTTCTGTATTGATTATCGGAAGCTAAACGCAGTCAATATCAAGGATATCTATCTGATGCCGTTGATAGACGACATCCTGGATGTCCTGGGTAACGCTAGGCTATTCTCCAGTATGGATATAGCGTCGGGTATTGGAACGTGCCGATGCATCCCTACAGCGTAGAGAAGACTGCTTTTACGAGCAAATTTGGGCTGTACGAGTGGCTAGTGATGCCGTTCGGGCTGTGCAAGGCCGTGCCGGAGTTCGAACGTCTCACGGAGAATGTATTAGTGAATCTTAGGTGGCAATCATGCTTGGTGAACCTGGATGACTGCGTGGTATTTAGTAAAGACTTCCCTACTCACCTGGTTCGGGTTCGTCACGTGTTGGAACGCTTAAAAAAAGCGGGCTTCGAGCTAAAGATGAAGAAATGCCATTTGGGACGAAGTCAAGTGGCGTTCTTGGGCCACATCGTGACACTGTCCGGCATTTTCCCGAATCCGGAAAAGGTGATGTCTGTGCTGAATATCGCCAAGCCTCACGACCTGCATACGCTTAGGACCTTCTTAGGTCTGACTAGCTACTTCAGGCGCTACATCCCGGGCTTCGCCGCGAGAGCTGCTCCGCTAGAACGCCTGAAACAGAAGGGCGTCGCGTTCCGGTGGGACCAGGACTGCGACGGCGCGTTTCTACAGCTGCAAAGAGCTTTGGTGAGGCCTCCCATCCTAGTGTATCCTGACTTTGGGAATAAGTTCAAGCTGTATGTGGACTCGTCACACTTAGCCGTGGGGGCGTGCCTAATACAGTCGGCCGCAGGGAGCGACCGGGTGGTGGCCTATGCGAGCAAGATGCTGACTGGATCTCAGCGGAACTGGGTGAACAAGACCAATGAAACCACTGCGATTGAGTGTTGGGTATTATCTGGGCTACGAGAAAGTTCCGTTGCTACCTAGATCACAGCGAGTTTGACCTTTACGCGGATCACCAGGCTCTCACGTGGATCTTTGGCGAGAACTCTCGGACCAGCAACGCCAAGCTGGCAAGGTGGGCGATGGAGCTATCCCAACTAAGGTTCAATGTCTATCACAGACCTGGAACGCTCATGGGGCACGCAGACGGCCTATCGAGTTCTACCCAAGGCCGGAGGTGGGTGCATTGCGGATGATGGACCTCCTGCATGAGTCAGAAGGTGGAGTGCTCCAGTCCAAGTCGGGGAGCACCGGCTGGGGATGTCAGACCTGTTGAGCCCGACAACGGACGGTAATGCGGAAGAGACCGTCGAGATGGCCGAATCAAGTGCTGAGGCTAATCCGAGTGAAAGCGTCGAGGTGACACCGTAGGGTCGGACGAACTTCGGACTCAGGAGGACCAAGAGGAGGACGAGACGGACGGAGCGATAAGGTCGGGCTCCTCATCGGAGACCACGGTTGAGCTCGACTGCAAGAAGTTTGGGGAGGAACAAGCTCGTACGCCGTGGATGCGTGTCTTGAAGGCGTTCTTGGAGGACGGGGCATTGGCTTTGGATACACCACCGCGAGTTCAGACTCTGAAAACGGCTCCTAACGTCACGGTGAAGAACGGCGTCCTAATGAGGAAAGTGCATCTACGAGCAAGGACGGGCTCCGCCAATTCGGTTGCCGTCCCTGTAATACCCGTTTAGTTTGAGAGGACGGCTCTGCATTACTATCACGCTGACATTTTTGCAGCGCGCATGGGGAAGACGGAGACGACGGACCGAGTCAGGAAGCACGCGTACTGGTCTGGATGGAAGAAAGACGTGGTCAAATACGTCCGCGACTGTCCCATTTGCAGCGGGGGAAAGGGAGCGAGATCGTGAAGGTTCGATCTCATGCAGCGGATGTAGGTAATGGATCTCTCGGGTCCTTTCTCTCTACTCGTGGTGGACGCTATTTGCCCTTTCCCTACTAAGAAATGGGCACAAATATATCCTGGTCTTCGCGAGTACTTCACGCGGTGGGTGGAGGCGTTCGCCGCGAAGGCTTTGGACACGATCACTTCCGTGGAAGTCATGATCGACGGTGTCATCTCCCGTCATGGAGTTCCTGAACGACTACTGAGCGATCGTGGCTCCAACTTCACGTCCGGCTTGGCTAGATCTCTGTACGAGACGCTGGGGATTACGAAGCTGTTTTGTACAGCTTACCACCCTCAGACACAGGATCTAGTGGAACGGTTCAACGGCACGCTACTGAACATGCAGAGGATGTATGTACACGAGTCGCGGAAAGACTGGGTCGTGTACATATATCGCGTTTTGTTTGCGTGTCGGACGTCCTACCATGAGGCGCTAGGGAACACGCCATTCTTCAGCCTATATGGGCGCGACCCTACGCTACCGCTGGATCTGGCGTTCATAAAGACCGGCCAAGATTGGAAGTCGAGTGAGGTGGCTGTGTATCGGCGATGGGTGTACAGGTCACTGATGGACTCGCGAAGAATGGTGGAAAGACAGCTCATCAAGGCCCAGGACCGTCACTAACGAACACTGAGCAACCCGGAGCGAGTGGAATTCGCAGAAGGGTACCAAGTGTGGGCTACCAGTACTTTTGGGCGACGTTCTCAGGCGCGAGTTCCTTTTTTTCTCGATTGTGGATATAGTGGCGAAGCGCACAGAAGAAAGGCAGGTGCAGTACCTGGCCTTGACGGCCACGGTTGAGACGTTCTGGTTACCTCGGGCCGCAGTAATGCCCGAGTACAGTGCGCTGGTGCTACGATTCGAGAACGCCGAGAATAGAAGAAAGGGGTTGCCTGAAATTCGCCGGATTGCACGCCTATTGGAGGCTAACGCGACGCTGGATGAATACGAGTTGCTTTTCTAGGAATATACATATTCCTAGAATAAGCAAGAATAGCGAAGCATTTCGAGAAAGGCGAAAGTAGAATTTTCGGAATGTGTGTGGTACACATGTTTATATTTGTTTTTGGAGAGTTCCTTAATGGACTGGAGTCCGAAGGAACGCGAAGAAGGAACAGCTTGTTGAAAGAGATTGAGACGGAGAAGGCGCGAAAGAGACGCAAGAAAGAGCATGCATTGACACTAATGAGCTCGAAGGGCTGTGGCTACTGGAGCTTGGCCTTCAGCTCGGCGTCACTGGTGTCGGAGCTGACCACGCTCTCGTCATCGCCAGCTTCTTCTCCGGCTTCTCCAGGAGGAAAGGCAGTGGGCGTCCCGTCTCCGTCCTCGAAGTCAGACCAGTTTTCGTTGTCAAGGTCGGCCTGCGTGAGGTCCGAATTCTCGGGCACCCCGTAGGTGCTTAGTCCATGTCGGCGTAGATGCGATCCTGCAACACCATGATGTGATAGCTGTTGCGGAGCTTCTTCCAGGGATCGGTGCTCTTGGCACCGACCCAAGTGTCAGGGACGTCTCGCTTGGTCACGATGTCCTTCCGAACCGCGCAAGAGCTCGGTCGGACAAGCGAGGCTCTTCCTTGGCGTCCGGATCCAGCACTCCGGCGAACTCGAACAGGACGCGCATGTTGCTAGTCGTCAATGAAGTCGGGGTCGATGGCGTGCACAAGCATGAAGTTGTATCGTTTTGGGTTGTGCTGGGCCAGCGAGACAAGGTCTTCAGCGAGGGCGCCCGGATTGTTCTGGGCCTCGGGAGAGCCTTTATCTGGCTGGCCTCCATACCAGAACAACCCGTCACACTCGTCCAGACGACCGAGGAGGCCGTAGAAGCGAAGATCTCAATGCACAAGCTGATGAACGCGGTGCGAGCTTGGAAGGTGCGCCACTTGATTTTACGGCAGGAATCCGTGGCCGACTTGTCGTCCAAAGGGCAGTGGAACGCAGAAGTTCGGGCGTTCGATCATCCAGAACCGGTAGTGAAAAGCGAAAAAGGCTGGGGTACTTGAGAGAGTCGTAGAAGAGCTGACGTACTTTTTAAGGGTACGCCATGTGCAAGGGCGTTTCCTTCTGATTATGGGCTCCCATCAAGACGCCCTCGATGGCGTGCTGGACCTCAGGCTTAGTGGGCGCGCTGGTCTTCAGGAGCGCGCTCAGGACACTCTTCACGATCCTTGTCACGGCGGTCTTGCGTTTCTTGGTCGACGAGCTAACGCGGTTCTTGGTGGCCGGGGCGCTGTGCTTACGTGGCTTGTTGCCTTTGCCAGCCTTGGACTTGGGTGACTTGGACGAAGACACACTGGAGGCACTAGAGGCAGCCGCACCAGCAGTCGGATCAGTAGCCGGGAGCAGGATAATGGTGCTGCCAGGAGCAAGTTGGGGTCTCGTTGATGACGCCCTGCACCGCGCCGTCCAGCTCAGCGGCAGGACAGTTGTCGCTCGACTGGATGGCGACGAGAAGTCCGGACAGTATCAAGAAGTCCTTTGATCTGTGTGGGTTAGTTAGCAAACGGGCTTTCGACAATGAAAAACTGGATGCCCCTCTGGAGGACATCCTCGCTGCAGACCTCGATTTGGACCGCTGGCACGAAATGTGCCAGAATCTACTGCAGCAGTCCGATGGCCGAGAACAACTCTGTCCCTCGGCACCGGAATGGTATCTCCCTGATGACGGACGCTCGAGTCTCTCTCCTGCCTCAGCCACGGGCTGGGGACCGCGCGGGATGATTTCATAGCTAATCTCACCGAGTACATGGCCACGCTAGAGGACTTAGAGACGCTGGTTGATACAACATACTTGGAAGATATAAGAAATGGAGACACGGACCCTGGAGAGATTGAGCTCTACTCGGCCTCTAAGCCTTACAGCTGGACTATAGAAGTCAAGACGGTGAACGAAGACTGTAAGGTGGTGCAGCGTGTGACTAGTGGTTCATTTTTTGTTGTCAAGGTACACGGCTGACTGGTTAGTTTTGAATCGATATTTCTGCATAAACAAACAACCCTTTTCGTTGTAAGAGAACAAACTTTGTGTCAGAAATGCATAATAGCTGATTGGTCACGTTTGCAAAACCTCCATTTGCAACACAGCCACTGAGGAAATAAAAATTCGTTACGTTACACACTCGATATCAGTCCTTCACCACAAGCTAGATATTAGGACCCACTCGATCAACCTTCCAACGTCGATAATGTTTTTGTTGCATAACACCTAGGTGATATAATCGAATAATTTGTGTGAGTTGACAATATCTGTGCTACAACACCTAGGCGCTTTGTGCGGGGTAAGACGGTAGTAGCCAGACCGAAAGCCTACTGATAGGCTTTGGGCGGGATAAACTTTGATTTAGAACTTGCATATAACATTTTATATTGAAATTTGTATTGGATGGGCCAGGCTGAGCTTCTCGGTAACAACACATACTGGTAATTTATTGGAAGATAAGTAGCACGGTATTATAAGTGAATCGGCGCTCCATCAAGTCAAAACGGCCAAAGTTTGTAACTCTCAGTTCGAGCGGCTTACATACAAAAGCCAAGTGAATTCCGGTCGGCCAGGTTGAAGCAGTTGCATCTTCGGGAGGCTTCTGGTAGCTGCATCGAGCATTCTCTGATCACCACGACCTTCAATTGCAATTAAAAGGCTGTATTGGCGCTATATAGCTAGGTATGCGCAAAAGTTAAGGCGCAATTATTAGTTTCTGGGGGTGTTTGCGGTTTCACGTACGGCAGGGCCCTGAGGACGAGCTCAGCGACCCCCAGTAACTCGTTAAATAAAGCTTAGCAATCTCTTTGTCTTATCATACTTATTGCAAGAGATAATCCAATATGGCGCCGTAGAAGGTTCGCATACTAATATATAGTTGTCCTGCTAGGAGGATGAAAAGCCCACTAGTAGGCTCAATGGGGAGTAATGATTAAGCTGCAACTCAATCAAACGAACTTTGGATTGGGTATGCGGTCAAACAAGACCTCGAACTGGCAAGTTTGCTGGTTGAAGTTCAATGCTTCCGAGTATCTTGCTTTAGCATGCGACCAGCTTCCGCACCAACGTGGCAACAATTCGTGATTTCATTCTACGAAACGCAAGGTGGAGGAAAGTTGTGTTATTGCTCAAGCTATCAGCATCTGTGCAGTCTGCGGGAGAGCCAGAAGCGCAATTGATGTCTCTACTCAGTTTATTTTGCGATTGGATCGCTTTACGTGTGCGTAACGGCGATTTTAGCAGGGAATATAACGAGTTATCAACAACAAAGCCGTTCTCCACGTCGTTGGCGTCCAACCCTGGTGAGATCTTCCGTATTCATGCCTGATAATGTAACCGCTCTTTTGAACTCGTTGTATTTATTCATAGCTAGCACAGCGGTCTCCTCCTCTCGACACAGATTTTTGCAGACACGAGCTGAGTATCTGGGGTTCGTCGCACGCAGCGCTCAACCTCAAACAAAACGTGAGTCCTTTTTTTTGCGAATCAGTCTAATATTCAAATAGGTATTATGGATCTATTATCAAAGCGGTCATTATCGAAGGGTGATGAGACAGCTAGGGTCGCTCCCTGACGACTCCGACAGTCACAAAGATCGTGCGAAGCGACCGAAGGTCACTTCTCCGCCTCAAGTAACACCTGTTCTTCTTCGTTTGGGGGCTGCCGTTCGTCATTTGCCAGTCAGCGAGGCTGCCACCAAACAGGTGGAAGAAGTATCCTATTTCGAGTTAGCAACCGACCTTTAATCTTAAGAGTCGAGTGCCGCGCTAAACAACGTGGTAAAAGAAGAAAGTTTTTCGCCGCCGAGTCTTCCCATGATTATACTATAGACATCTGGTCACCGTATCGCGAAGCACGCCCGTCTTCTCCTGAAAAGAGGGTCATCCCAGACCCACTGGATGATACTACACTATATTCAACCCAAGTTGCATGTGGCTCCTACGTTCGAGGGGTCTTCGCCATGATTTCTTCCCGACTTGGAGGCGAAGGCCTATAAGATCTCAAGCCTGAGGAAACATCGGATTGGACACCAAGTCCTGTTCGTGGTTCCCCGAGGTCATGACGAATTCGGACTCCTCGCACTCCTGATGGCGATGTATCACTGAGTTTTGTCGAGGCGTGACTCCGATGCACGCGAACTTATCCAGGGTTTGCGTCCGCCTAGTGAAAAATTTGGTGAGTCGACCATCAAAGGAAGCGAGGGAGCGTCTCTTGGCCCCGAGTGGACACTCGGGAGTAGCCTAAGGATGTGGAGTTCATACTGGAGCAGTGGAAGCCTCGCAATTGGAAGTTCCCCCAGGTGAGTGTCTGGGCAGGGAACGGGGCAGGCTGCGGATGCGAAGCCGGTTGCAACGCAGCTTCATGCCTCAGTGCTGAGGAGCTGAGGTTCTGTTGCCCTCCGAACTGTGTATTCGCTGGAGAATGTGATAATTCCCTACGCGAGCACCCAACACTGGCAATTGCCAGGAACTCGAGTACTGGAATGCGAGGCTTGGTGGCTATATCTGTGATTTCTACTGGGGGGGATACTAGGTCAGTATCTAGGCTACCTTCAGTTCTTTGGCCCACCTTGCCGCAATGGACCTGTCAATGAGGGATTCTGTCTGCATGAGAAGACTCAAGCTAACGGTAAACAGTATCTCGGAATCGACGCACTCGAAACGGGTGGCAAGCTGAGACATATAAACTATGCGCTGCGATCCAAGCGCTAGGGTTTTCGAGCTACAGACCGGGACTAAGTAGCTGTGGTCGCCGTCTCGGTAAGGGACATCGTATGTGGGGAAGAAGTGCGGTGTCGTAAGGCAATTGTCTCTGTTCGTCTGTCGATGTGGCTGGTCTGGCTGCCAGTAGCGCGACATCCAACGCCTACCAGACCTCAAGCAGGGACATGCTCTCCGATCATGACACGCGTCGAACAGGGTTAAAATTATGAGGTTTTAATACAGTAGATTGTAAAACACAGTTGAGGATTGAAACCAAACAAGTTTTTTTAAACACACTTTCCCGTGATTGCTGAGCTTTATCATCAACTAATTTCCTATTCTGCACAGTGTAACGCTACAAGAAGTCCCCAGATAGACGGCGACATAATGGCAGGAGTAAGTAACAGTTTATGTCTACATATCCCACATGTGTTAATAAGCGTGGATTAATTCTCTCTGTTAGATTGGAAGACGCGCGGGCAATTACACTGCCCAGGAGCAAATTCTGCTATGCCAAGTTGTCGAGAAAACCATACTTCTCGTGAGGAACAAGTTCCGGTACCGTACAACGCCGACCGGGCCAGAGGTACACCGGAGCGCGACTTTAAATCCCCCCGGCACTAGTTTAAAGCTTATACAGTAAACCCAAGCCAACGGGTAGTGGGGAGCCCCCTCCGTCTATAACAAGTTGTAGCAAAAGGTAGGGGCTGAAGGTTGTGTCCTTACATTTCACGACAGGATGACGGGGAGAATGATCGAGACTTCGGCGCAGATGAGGACAAGACCGCCTCCCGAGCCGGTGAGCCTAGACGGTTTACTCGTCGTACTCCACACGGTTCCCGCACTCGTCGTACTCTTCGGCGTCGGATGGGAGAGGTCCCGCGAGCTCGGCTAGCAGCTCCTCGGGCAGTTCCTCCTCCCCCTCCTCGTCTCCTTGAGCGTTCACCTCCGTCCCCTGCGCCTGCTCGCCTCCTTTCTCGTGGCCGTCGAGAAAGCGTCGTACACTTTGGGCCATCCTTCTTGTCCCTCCCCAGACCGGTCGTCTGGGCCTTCGCCATACGATCCATAGCTAGAGCTCACTCCTGTTCTCTTGGTCTTCCAGACGCAGCACTAGTCGCTGCTCTTTAGTCTTCTTCTATAGACCGGCTTTCAGCCTGTCGCCCGTGTTCCGGTCTTTTTAGAGAAATACCCTTGCTTCTCCACCAGTTGTTGCAGTCCTTCCAAGTCCGCAGGGTCGTGAGTACTTCGGAAGAAGCCGGACTGAATAGGTAGTGCAAGAAGAGTAAAATAACTAGAAACATGTTTTGCTGCTTTTTAGTGTCTTGTTAACCCCTTACTTCCCGTATGTTGGATGATCCAACATAAGAAGTGTATACCCTAATCCAGGTTTTTCGCATCATCTTTGTTATGTTGGACCTCCAACATAAACAGCAATTACACTATATATTTGTATGGTGACAAATCACAGAATATGCCATGATCAAACAAAGATATTATCCAAGTGAAAAAAGGCGAATGTACAGGTTTAGGCTTAGGACTCCCTTCCCTATTTGAAGGGTACAGAGAAAAGAGCTCCCCGCCGACATCCAAATAAGTGGCCGTCAGCCACAAACGCCCCCATTTACGAAAAAGCGCCGGCGACGAGAGATGGTAGGCCCGGTTGGAAAGTTACCGCGAAACAAGCTAACGGCAGAGCAGCACCGCTTGTGCCATGAGAAACAGCGTCGAGAGCGCCGCGTTCGGCGGACAGGATAGAGGGAGAGGGAGGCCAAGAGAGACCCCACGCCTGCGCTCACAGCGACTGCTAGTAACATGGGTGAGGCGAAAGATGTGGCGCCTCCAAAGGAGACGAGAGCAGAGAAGAAGATGGCAGCAAAACACGTGGTGGCGGCCAAGGAGATGGCGAGTTAGTGCCTGAGAAGAAGACAACGGTGAAAGATAGTGAAGTTGCCGCCCGTGGAAAAAATGTTGCGGCCCAACGTGCGGAACCATTGCATGCGCCATCACCAGCGGTCAATGCATGCGAAAGGGTACTCCGAATGCTGCAGCATCTACATCAGTTCGGGTTCCAGCACCAGCAAGTGGTGGATCTCGAGCCTGCAATAAGAAGGCGTACAACCCGGGCAAGTGGCTTCACGCAAGTGGAGTCCCGCCGTACAGCGAAACGATAGCGACAGCTACGATGAGGTAAGTTATGTTGAAAATGTCGACATAAGAAAATTGTCGGTGATGAACATACAACATCTGATCTAACATTACTCTGTTACGTTTTGCTGTTTTGATAATGTGTCCAGACACAAGCAAGTTTGGCCCTGACCCCAAACATGAAGACTGCTCGATGGCGCATAGGGACCAAGCAACAGCGCACTTAGCCTTGCAGATGACACGTTGGCGCTGCTATTCTAATTCATGCCACCCAAGTTGTCGGCTCAAATTTTATTGAGAGTGATCGTTATCAAACGCAATCTGTTCCGCTTTCTTGCGCGTGCGGATCTATCCCATCAGCTCGCACCGGGGTTGACATGAAGAAATAGGGTGAGATACGACGTCGACTTACGAGCGTTGCGCATACGAGACCTGGGAGATGCAGCGTTGATTGCACTGTCGAACGTTAGAAAATTGTTACCTCTTTCGGATAAGCAACGTTGTCGTCAATATCTCGCTTCAATCAAGTACAATTTGTTCTAATAAAATAGCTTCAAGGTAGAAGATCAAGGTGTTTGTTGCTGCCTGCTCAACGACGACATACCGTTTAATGCGGGAAAGCATGAAAGCCATCGCAAGTACCGTTTTGTCACGACTTCCATTTCTTTTCCAAAGTGCGTATGTTGGACCGTAGGCAATTTATGTAAATGGCCCTAAGTCCATATCCAACCTTTTTTATTCTTGGGCTGATGTGCGGTTGGGAAGGGTTGAAATGCTAATGTTATCGCCGTGTTCTAGTACCGAAGAAGAACAACTGCGGAGAAGCAGTGGCTTTGTGAAACCTGAGCACTCACTAATCAACATCATCTACACCCGTGGAAATACATCGGCAATATTCCCACGCAGATAGAGCCACTGCTTCTACACCTTGTGCTCGGGAAGAGATAATCGGAATTTCATTCCAGCAGTCGAACATGACGTGCGACAGCCCACCGGCTTCGCAGGTGAAGCAGCCGAGTCGCGGCGAAGGTGGTGCTGATAATGTCAAAGTATAAACCAAGCAGCGCCGATAAAGGGTTGCCGCGGCTACTGAATTGTCGGTAGAGTACTGTCTGCGTGTGCGGGTTGGAAACAGAAAATAATGCAATCAATTGAAACGGCCATTTTCATTTGCTCCCATTGGTCATAATAAATATGCGTATCGTAACTGCGCGTATGAAACGACGTAAAACCGGGGGCATAGATAAACAGGACATTGATAATGTTGAGATAGCCAGCATAAGTCGTGAATCTGTCATTTTTAGCCTGCATACAGTAGGTTTATGTTGGATGTGCTTTTACTTTACTCACCAGTCTATCCCTATGCGCAGCCCCAACCTCAACTTCAAATTTCGCACTTAAATGGTGGCCCTTACAAATTCCTATACGTTAATAAATGGGACGGGGTAAAAATATACCCTCGTGAATAGGGCCCGGGAACTAAGGGGTTAAAGACTTGGAATTTTCACGACTGATCCTCACCTTCCTCCGTCGGCGGCCAGCTCCCCAACACGGACGACGTTCTTGGCTTCACCTCTTTGCTCAGTTCTGGCGGCACCCCTTCCTCGTGGAGCTCCGCACGGTCCTCGGGCTCGCTCTCGACCTCCGTCCCCTCCATCAGCTCGACGCCTTAGTGCTCCTCCTACCCTCGCCTCCTTGGCTTATGACTGCTTCTCAGAAAGTGGCTACACTTGGTACTCCGTACCAGGTTGAAGAGGCTCGAGCGAAGCCACTCGCTCGCTCAGCCTCCGCATTAGCATACCTTGCACCCGTCACTCTGCCATTCCAGCGCGACCCGTGATAGTGACCACGCCGAGATTGCTAATTACCTGTACCTGTGGATACGTTGGAGATTGCACTGGTGGACTTGTCGCTGACCACGTTAGTAGACGTGTCGGTAACCGCGCTGATGGTCTTGTCGGCGGTCACGCAGGGTCGGAGGGCCAAAAGGTTCTCGTAGGAGAACGAGTGTACGGTGCAGTACACGAAAGGCTATTTCATGCTCATTGAAAGCGGCTTGAAGCTGCGGTGAGATAGCGGACAGAAATGATACACAGACTCAGGGGAGCGGCCAAAGGTGTGTCGAAAGTACTGTTGTTGGCATCAAATGCATCAAAATAGGACTAAAATTATTACTGTCTTAACGTTAAATGTAGCCACATCATTTTTTTATTTCGCCATTTTGCAATCTTCTGTGAGCTTCAGCAATCGGCAGCCATCGCTACATGTAGTGGCGGTGCTACCTCTATAGTAGCGGCTACACCCAGTTTGCTGCCTCGATGATGGTGCAACATGGGAGAGGGACCTCATGTACTAATCTGGGCAGAGCTCACAATTGTAAGGAGCGGGAAGTAGGAGGATGTCAGCTGCTGCGGCACCGTGCTAAAGCGAGTTCAGTTTTCAAGTGGCTTTATTGGACATGCCCAGTGATACCAGACCTCTTGCGGGAACAGTACAAGGCGACAGCGCTTCAGTCTAGGCGTGCACGAAAGCGGAGCACGTCCCAAATCGTTACCAATCGGCGGGTCACTGTCTTGGCTCCGTCAGTGTCAAGTTAATGCAGAGCATTTGCGAGCTGGAGCAAATGACAGAAGACACAGAGGAACCATCTAATGAATCATCGCTATATGTACATGTATCTCATTCAGGTGACGACGGGCACTTCCCTGAAGTGCATTCGACGTCGATACTGTTATGATCTTTGCAGTTTGAGACGACCGCAGCTAACATAATATTCAGCTTTCATTAAATACAACTTTGTCAATGCGCTCGTTTTGTTGATTAAGATGCATGTATCTTAATCCGCGGCGACTTTTCGTGCATGCATCAAACCAACAGTAGTCGAATGTGAATAAATTCACAATATTCAGCGGTGGAACACGGAGTGGGGTGGGGAAGCTCTACAGGAGTAACACCTGCTCGTGGTGCCGGCTTGAACTTCCAACTAAAAGAAGTCCGTGGATAAGTCGATGGCAACAAAGCTGTACGACTCCTCGGATTAATGTGGGCAAACTGAAGTTGATGTCATGCATGCATCTAAGATGATGCTGGAGTGCAGGCATGATATATGAGCTGTTTGAGCATTTCAAACGGATGCCTTTGTGGCGTATTAGAGATGTTAAATGAACGTAAAGTGCATCTGGCCACGATAATTGGCTTGAGTTCAGGGGAATATTAGGATTTCCAGCTGAAATCAGAGTGAAAAGGGCTCAAGTTCCTTGTAAGGCTCAGCTGTCATTTAGACAGGTTGAGAGCGACCATCCATCTCGTAGATGGATGGGTCAAAGGGGGGGGGGATGCTTGAGGCTTTCCTCCTCGTGCATGGGCTCGTGGTATATAACAAAGTAATTGACGTGTGGTTTTAATCTCGACTCAGAACATCTACTTTATCTATCTCATTGCACACTACTCGCGATATCATCTCTTTTATTTTCTTGCGTTCGCCGATACACCTGCTATTGGTCGAAAAGGTCAGCTGAAATATGTGGGTATCTCTAGCAGCCCAAAATGCAATTGGTCAATATACGCGTAATTTCAGAGATACTTTTTGTCGCGTCTCGGGGAAATCATTTCTTCGTCACTCCACCCCCAACCGTTAAGAGGCCAAGTATCCAATCAAAACCCTCGAAGCGTCTCGTCGGTTAACCGCCCTAACTCGTTGCGCTATTGCTGTTATAGAAGGGTATAAGGAGGTAGTGGGTGCGGCTAACGATGGGGAGCACTGTACTCGCAACAGGAAATCCCAACCATCGAAGTTAATATAATATAGGGTTAATGTGGTTAGATTTTGTCCATTTCAGGGCTTCTTCGGGAAAGCACGCCTTTGTTGCGCAATTGGGTGCCTTCCAAAACCTACATAAAAGGTCGCGCATTAAAGTTTAATCACGATGAATTGTTTGGTGATACCAATTTTTGGTCTCATCAAACAATTATAATCCGACTTTTAAGTATCAACGTGACATATGACTGAACTTCACTATTCCCGAAGGTCGTGTTCCAGCAACCGTTTTGATGTGCATTAAAGCAATTTGTAATTTATTTTAAATTACCGATTTAACTGATTAAACCGTTTTATATGGTTTTTGGAAGGCACCCAGTACTAAAATGGCGGATTCGTTTCTTCGCGCAAAAAACGTACGCCCATGTTTATGAAAAAGCAAAAAATCCCATTACACGAAGTCTAACATCGGAGGCTGACCTACGCGTGCTGCATGGAGCCCTCTAGCCCAACCCGCATGGCCTCCACCGAGCTGCGAGCTACGGTTTCAACGCTGCCGATGCACCAGGATCTGAGCAGCAGCAGCGACAGTGATAGCGACGTTGAAATCTCCACGAAAAGCACTAAAACCCAGCAAATCATCCGCAAACAGTTCGTCCAGTCCAGATTCTTGCTGGTACCGCGCTCTTCCAGCCTCGCGTACGAGCCTCGGAGGCCTCTAGCAGAGACTGGAGACCCATGCATGCTAGCTGCAAGTGAAAGCGACGAAGTGACGAGTCTAGACGCGTTAGAATCCGATAAACCCGAGCAGAATCAGAACCCGGGGCCCGTGGACATCGTCGTGGCCCAAGAGGACGCCCCAAAGTCGCAGTCGTCGCTGTCTATAAACTCCCAACCCAGTTACAATTCCTCCTTATCATCGTCAGGGCTGGATCTGCTCTCAACAGCCGATAGGGAGTCCATAAATCTGGTCAAGAGGGAAGTTCTGAGACCTCCAAAGAGATCTGGACTACCTGAAGTAACGAGTAGTACAGAAGAGGAGAGCAATAGAGTTGGCCCTACCAGAAGGAAACAAGTGCCCTACGCCTGGATGCTGGCCAAAGTGGGGCAGAAGACGAGAAAGAAGATCGGAGATATCCGAAACTCGTACTTTGCAGGCTGGTTGGTGGCCTGCTCGTTGTTTGTGGTGTTATTGAACACTTTTGCTATTGCTATCGTCCAGCTCACATACAATCCAGAGGAGAATATCGGAGAAGACGCAGATACACGCCGGCAGTGCAGACATTGGCTGAAATTATTGATGACGATGCACTTTTTGGGCCTCCCGAACATTTTATTGATCGCTCCTGTGGTTTTCCCCAACGATTTCTTCTCGCTGTACAGAGCCAAAGACAAGAGGATGATCCGACGGCCGTATCTTTTGTTCTGTGAGATGATCGTGGCCGTCCAGCTGGGATTTATGATGTACGTGGCTGTGAATCAGCTGCTGAACGTGCCGGTGATCGTCGATTGCCATAGTGAACTCAAGCCACGTCAAATTGTGTTATTCTACTCTGCGGCGGTGCTTTGGCTGGTGCTTCTGCGTCAGATCATCGTCTTCTGTCGCTTCTTGACGCATTTAAAGCTCCAAGCGGACAGCTCGAACGATTCTTCTCATACTTCAGCGTTCGGTACCTGGTTCCGAGCACTGAAGGCGATTCCTATCCGAAGTGAACGCACGCGACTCGAGAAGGAGTTCAAGAAACTGCTGTACCGCGCAGTGGCTCGAGGCGATGTGTTGACCGTAGAAACGCTGCTATCCGAGGCGGAAACTAAGTACAGGATCAACCGACTGCAGGATCTATACAAACAGCCAGTCTTGTGGCTCTACGCGTTCGCCAAGTCGAGGAAAAACCCGCTCCACATTGCAGTCAAGCGAGGCAATATCAGGATCGTGGAGCTGCTGCTTGAACACGGGATGGACGTGAACGTGCTGGACAAAGTGGTGCGCGTCAACTTTAACGTGGGCCTGGTATTCAAGATCATCAGCCGCATACTGGTACGTTTAACGTGATGCAAGGTGCTAGTTAAGTTAACTAACGTTAATAACTTGCAGGTTCGAACACAGGACGGTCTTCGCTCTCCTCTGAAAGCTGTTCTATGCTCGGTACTGCTCCCTCCGCTGCACGGTGCAGTCGCTGAAGGCTACGTGGATATCGTCCGCTTACTGATCAGCAAAGGAGCTGACGTGAACGCGTTGCCACGAGCTTCGTTCTACTACCCCGCAGCTGTTCTCCCTCCGATTTTCGTGGCTGACGACCCGCAAGTGCTTCGGCTACTAGTAGCGAACGGCGCAAACTTCCTCCAAGTGGCGTCTGTGGCTCTCACAGGACTGATCCGCACCTATGCGACGCCGTTACAACAGAGCACGTTCACGTTGAGATCAGATCTGAGTGACTACCTGTTGGAGTGTGGAGGCGACGTCGCGTTGACGCCACTGCATCAAGCAGCAGCTACGGACAACGTGGGGAAGATCAAGTGGCTTCTAGCGCGTGGCATTCGCGTTGACACGTTAGGAGAACGAGTCCAGGGTGTGCATCGTCGGACGCCGTTGCACTGGGCTGCAGTTGTGGGGAAGGTGAACGCCGCTAAGCTGTTGCTGAAGAAAGGAGCCAACCCCAACGCGAAAGACCGCGACGGCCGCACGCCACTGCATTGGGCAGCCAGGAACAACCACGACGAGGTGGTGTCGCTACTGCTAGCGTACAACGCACAGCCGGATGCAGCGGACGACGAAGGAATCCCAGTCGTGTGTTTTGCAGCCGAAGCAGAAGGCGTGGAGTCGTCGATTTTCTCGAATCTGGTGGCAGCAGGTGCCAGTTTAAAGACGCAAGTGTCGGGAGGAAACACCGCGCTCCATATCGCGCTACAGCGAGAGAACCGACAGACGGCAGTGTCGTTGATCAAGTGCGGGTCCAGTATGATGATCACGAACGATTCCGGCAAGCGCGCGGTGGACTGCACGACGTCGACTGAGCTGCAGTTTATGCTTAAGAAAGAGGCAGGCACTCGTAAGATCATGATCTCATACACTCACACGCACGCGCAGTTCGCATCGAAAGTGCGTGAGCATCTGGAGACGCACGAGCAACTTACGTGTTGGATGGATACGATGGATCCCAGCGGGATTGGTGGCGGCGCAGTATGGCGAGAGGAGATCGCGCGTGGCATCCACAACTGCTCACTGGTGTTGAGTATCGTGTGCGATGGCTACACGAAATCTGAGTGGTGTCTGAAGGAGCTCGCACTCGCCAAGTTACTTCGTAAACCAGGTACACGATATGGTTACATGTTATTACAATTGTTACATTATACTGACGTTCTCACTGTAGTGCTGGGTCTCATAGTGGAGGAAGATCACCCAGCATCCATGGCATCTTTGGAGGTGAGGTTGTAGCGCATTTGTTACTCCTATGGATGAGTACTTACACTGTCATTGTTGCGAGTGTAGCCGCTTATCCCGTATAAGAACCGGATCCCGTTTAACGACTTTATTATCGCAAGCCGACAGGAGAGTCCTCGGGCGGTCATTTTCGACATTGACGACGCTGTGTTTGCCAGGAGATGGCAAGTCACACGTCCACTAATGATTTCGATCATGAAGGACGGACGGCAGCTGGATAAAGAGGAGCGTGAGAACGTGGCGTCGATTATGCCGCGCCGAAGAAGACGTCGTCGCAAGGCTAGACTTGCCGCTATAGCACAAGGCGAAGACGTCAGCAGCACTGACGATGAAGGTGGTAAAGCACCGAACAGTGGGGGACAGGAGCCTTTGCTCATTTATTCCCCGCTTGGAGCTGCGAGTTCCCTCCGCGTACGAGTTAAGGCAGACCTCGAAGGGTTCGGATTCCCGTGTCGAGACCTGGAGGAGACGCTTCTCGTTCCGCAGATGAGCTCCTGTCGAGCTGTGGTGCTGCTTGTGGAAGTGCCTGCTTCGTCAGGAGAAAAAGGATCAGACGAAGCCAAGGCTGGCAGACTAGTAAGGAAGCAGCTGATTGCTTCGATGACGCGCATTGTGACGGCAGCGCAGACTGTGAGTCCGCGGAAAAGCGTCTACCCTGTGCTAGTGCAGAGCAATTTCCTTGACCTCAGTAAGATGTACACACTCGCGCGGTCCGAGCTTTTCTATTTCGTGGACGGTGGCGGCTGGACTCGCAGTGTCGGACGGTTGGTGGACCATCTAAGACTCAAGCAGGAACGGACCAGCAGCAGTGGCGTAGTCAACGGATAGTTGGGAGCTGATTGATACCACTTGGATTATGGAGATCATCATCAGGGACACAATCAGCATTGTACGAGCATTCAAAAGCGGACTAATATCCAGTTCGCCATTTGTTTCCCGAGTTGGTAACAATGCGGTTGCTCCGTTTCGTCATGTTAGTCATGATCCATGTCGGGATCAACGCGGACTCAGCGTCCGACAATATTCACAACCAAAACTACAGAACGCGTTAACTAAGTGACAACAAGAAGACAGAGGTGTGCTTGACGGCCTAGGTTATAAGCTATCCTTGTTTTCAAAGGCGAGATTTGAACCAACGGATACTCTTCTGCGGCTGCGCGTTATAGCAACTGGTGGGAGGCTGGACGACAATCACGAATTCAACGAGTGGCTTAAGTACCTGCGAAAGTACAAGGATGCATCGTTTACGCAGACGATAAATTGCTCGCCGCATTGACGAATAATCTACCTTATGCACAAGTTGCGGCGCTTTTCTATTCGCTTCGACGATTTGCGGACACGAAGGACCTCGCGGAGGAGATGATGACCTTCATGTTTTGGAGTTCACCGACCACTCGTGATCGGATTTTTGGTCAGTGGCTGAAAGTTCGAGAGAGTCCTAAGGAGGTTTTCAACCTTGTGGGGTTGAGAGGGCAAATATCCGGCAAGAGCGATATGTTTCGTAACTGGATCCAATACGTTCAGCTGCACAGGGCGCCAGAGGGAGATGATGCGTTTTCAAACGTGCAGATGCTCGGCTTCTTGCATCTAGACAAACCGGGAGCACAAGTTGGCAAGAGTTAAACGACATTCCGCATTTGAAAAAGTTTGCCGAAGATTTGAGTGAGGCTCTTTTCCATGAGTGGAGGACAATGGATAATTTGACCCCGAATGGACTGAGTAAAGCAATGAAACATCCAGAGTTACATGCGCGAAATAGCGATCCCAGAATTCGGGCTTTGGACGATTACATCGTGTGAGCATCTGGGTGATGACGCTCTGACGAAAGAAGTGGTACGCTTTATCACCAAGAACGATCGTGTTAAGGCACTGGCAGCTATGAATTAATGCAAAGCCGTGTTTTACACGGAGAAGCTCTGGATTCCTCAATAATTTGTGCAAATCGTCAGAACGATATACATGACTCGCGACTGTTTTTCGATTGGCTTTTCGATATTCGTTCTGTATATATATGTAATTTCATGCAATCCTGTATATCGTTTGGACGCTTTGTTCTAACGGTGAATACGCTATCATACTGTGCGAGTCGCACTGCGACCACAAGAAGGATATTGATGGAAGTTTAAGGCATCTGATGCGCCAGCTCCGCAGCCGCATCATCTGCGCTTAGATATACGCGGAAGTCTCTTCGGGCAACATTCACGCGGATTAAATTACTTCGGCTAGTCGTAATTTACCGTGATGTTACCCTTGGCCGACACAAGCAACATTCACCTTGGTCACATCACTTGTACGAAGGATATCAGATATACATCCCTAAACCACTTGGTTAAAGTAAAGAAGCTGTTTCTGATACAAGCTGAAAGGACACATTATGCAGGTTCAGGGGAGAAAACCCACTATATTGGATACGACAATCCAATGTAGATCTTATAAAACAGGTGTATCAAGTGCTGAAGTAAGTTTACTTAAGTTTAAAGTTGATAACGTTAGTTTGGGCTCTGAGTATAAAATGTTAGAGTAGTTTTGGGTCAGAATGACTCGCCTTCTAAACCTCTGGATATAAAATCCAGAGAATAGTCACGATTTCTCTTGACCAACTAAAGCGAGCGAGTCAGGCGTGCAAAAGGTATCTTGACCTTGACCTCGTGTGTTTCCCTCGTGTATTTGCGAAGGCTGCTATTGATTTACACTGTACATATTTTAAGGTCAATTGAATATGATAAGTAGATTAGATATTTGCGAATACCGTCTAAATTTGTCAGAAAGCTGTCACTTAGCGAAAGTCCTTGATGAGAATAAATTCTGGTGGTCACGATTCGATTACGGTGGCCATCATCTGGGACGCAATCAGGCTTTGAAAAGCAGCCTTAGATTATTTCACATTATGCCTACAGGCATGCACGTGCTCTTCTTCATCTTTTTCATCATCTTCCATGTTGAAATTAGAGCTGGGTCAGCATCCAACGCGTCAGATCCAGCGGACATCGGACCTCTGAACGAGCGTGTATTCAACTCTAACAAGATCGTGTCTCGTTCGAAAACACCTTTAAGGATCGATGAGAAAGGCAAAACTGAGTTGGATGACAAGGAAGACAGAGCTGGAATACCAGGATTGTCGAAGCTGGTAGATTTCGGTTACGCTTCTGCTTTGAAAGTGGGCGTACATCCGCAAAAATTGCATAGTCGGCCTTATGCACGTCCTGGTGTGAAGGTTGGCAACGTCCAAGAATTCGCGAAATGGCTTCAATACGTGCGCAATTATAGGATCAAGCAAGGCGCGAATTATGCATTCAGCGATATTTCGATATTTAAATTGCTGTGGCATACAACACCAGAAGCTGAACTAGTGCAACTCTCTCAATCACTTCAAAATTTGATGACACGGAGGACTTTGCAGACAAGCTGACGCAATTCATGGTGTTCAATTATGAGAGCAGTCGCGGACTGGTGAATCTTGAGTGGCTGAAAGCCAAAGAACCCCCCTCGCAAGTTTACAAAATTTTGGGTCTTGAAGAAAAGTTTAACAAAGAACTGACGATCCAGTGGCTTCGATACGCCCAAATGTATTCAAGAAGCGACACATATATACAACCGGAAACTATACTCGATTTCATGTTGTCGAAAATTTGTTCGTGCACCAGATAAGGGTTGGAGCACGTTTTGAATCGTTCAAGGAAGTACCGGATTTGGAAAAACTCGCCAGAGCTACAGACGCAACTTTACCAGAAATGGATGAACAGGGACTTTACCCCTCAAGAAATAAGGCTGTCGTACACGCTAGACGTGTCCAAAATGGCAAAGGATAGTCCAGAGTACCGCACTTTGGAAGGTTACGTCATGTACTATGTAAAACATCTGCAGAAACAAGTGACAGCGCTGTTAGCCAATAACGATCTTAAAGCATTTAAATGTTTCCTCGGACGTTTAAGACATTGGCCCAACAGCAGATTTGGATAACTTGTGACGCTCGCTACCTGGTTTTGGATGCTGTCGTGTAAAACTGACACGGGCGTAAGCTTCAACACTATGTTGTTCGAAGTAGTTCGACACCACTGGATAAGTCACCACTAGTACAATATACCTCAGCTTCAAAACGAAATCTTGGCTATGATCTTCAACGAATATGTCGATTAAGCTGTAATATCTATCCACCCTAACTTTCGATAATACAAAAATTGTAACATTTAATGTTACAGAGTTGCTTGGTTGCAGACAGACAGCTACCGTAAAAAAGCATCCTGTGATCGTAAAGTCATACTAAGCACTTCACGGTTAAACATTCGGACCATTCCGTTTTGATCTGCTTACACTGCGTTGTGCGGTTTAACAGCAGGAAGGACTTTCGTTTTTTATGTTGGTACACGCCGCGACAAACGAAAGAGAAGAGCTGACAGACACAAAGATACTTCGTGGGAGTAGCGAGGTAGAAAGCTTTTGTTGAGTCCCGATCCTCTCCAAGAAAATATCATAGATGGTCAGCTTTTCCGTCAATCGCGGTGGCGTTTTTTAAAGCGTTTTAGGTGCTATTCTCTAACATCAATTTGAGAAGACGGAGACGCTAGGATTTTATTGTTCACACAGATAGACCAGACCGTGCACGATGACTCGCTCCTTCAAGCGGCCCTCCTAAACTCCGGTCGAAAAAGCTCACCACCCCCAGTGCACGGTCGTTCACTGCATGGCTGCACACAGTGCTCTGCGACAGATCCGATCACAACTATGTCTTCTGAAGGTACTTTAAACCAGTGCAGCTTCCGTAAAGTCATGCATTCTGCACCGTCTTCATATATCATCAAAATAATTCTCAATCATGAAGCAAGCGCAGGTGCATTGTTCCAACGAAGGCCCTTCACGTCATTTGACAAGCCAGGCGATCAGGAGATGCGATGAGTTCGCGACTACGCAACGGAAACTGTTAGTGGCATGGTTTGTCATTGGTCTGGTTCCGTTGGTTCTTCAAACCCGAGGTTTCCTGAAGTTTGTGACACCGCATAAAGTGACTGAAAGTCTCGTCGCTGCCTCCGATATGGACCAAAAGACAGCGAATATGACGGAGTTGTGTCCTGCAGTAGGGCTTCAAATGGCTCAGGTCTGGTGGAATTTTGGAACTACCTACTACTACGACACACAGGAAGGGCGACTCTGTCACATAGTCTCTCCACTGTACAATTGCCATGGAAACTACATGGTTGGGACCGAGAAGGCCGAGCCTTCTTCTAAGGCTCCAGCTAGCTGTAAAAACAACAGCTATGCTGTCAAAATGTACTTCTACCATGGTACAGTCGGCTTTTACTCCTTCTACGAAGAGGTCACGGGAGCCTATTGCACCACCGATCACACGATTTACGGACGCATCGCTGGGCTTGGTACGTTCGATATTAATGGCTCATCCCTAGCCGGAGACGGTGGGAGTCATGGATATCGAATGTCGTACTGGTACGCTACAGTGGGGACAGTGTGGA
Organism: Phytophthora tentaculata; assembly: GCA_033557915.1. Classification (NCBI taxonomy): domain Eukaryota; phylum Oomycota; class Peronosporomycetes; order Peronosporales; family Peronosporaceae; genus Phytophthora; species Phytophthora tentaculata. The sequence goes on from JAUCEA010000009.1 coordinate 2,807,363, forward strand.
TCTTATATCGTGCCGCCGTACTACGTCGAAGTTACGTCTCCTGCAAGCGTTTTGGTTGTAAATGTGACGAATTGGGAGAAGAGCTCGATCGGAACACAGCTACAGTATTTATCCATGAAAACATGCGGTTTTCAGCTCATGGATCCACGAATTACCACCGAGTTGTGCTCTTATATCTCATAGTAGAAGGGATTATGAGCGATTTGTTCTTGCTTGTGGCAACCGATGGGGTATGCGCCTGGCTTTAGTATATTTCCTTCGGCTACAACTTGTCCGGTGTAGTGCTACTGCTGTTCGAGATGATCGAAAACATGGGGTGGATGGATGAGCGAACTCGACTCTGCATAAAACGCTTACTATTTAGCTATGAATCCTCACTGGTGGGGGAACTCTTGTGTGCGATCGGCCAGTCTCATTTCCTCACATCTCTTAGTCATTCCGATCTGACAGATACCGAATCGACAGCATGCGCGGTGTCCTACTATGTGTGGGGTTTAGTGGGGCATGGTGTAATTGTGATTGGATTCATTATGTCGGTACGCATTGTTAGAGCTGTCACGTATATGCGCTGGACACACGGTGTAAACTGGAATATCTTTACGGCGCCATGTAGCGTCGATACGACGTTGGGGATGCTCAACAAAATGATGATTTTGAGAGGCTACGAGTGGATAGAGGGAGAACTATGCTATAAACGTGATGCGCTCAAAGCGTTTGGGTTACTTAAGATGGTGGAAGACGATGGTGCTGAGTTTCTAGCTTTGCGCAAGCTCTACTGGTGTAATGTCTCGGGGAATGACTTGGCGATAATTGGAGCCGTATCAGATCAACGTGTGGAGCCCTGTTCTGAACGACCGTGTCTGAGTGTGCTAGGCTTTTTCGACAGAAGTTTAGGCGGCTCTATCGCTGAAACAGGAAGTCAACGTCCTCATATGATTCACGGCAGGAGTAGAAATATGCTTCGGCCAAATCCGATACACATTCTTCCAGCGTCATAAGTATTACCAGCGGTAAGGCCAAAGCCTTCAGCTAAATTTTTTGCGCTATTCAATATTCTAGGCGAAACGTGTTTTCACAAGAGTCTCATATATAAAAATACTCCCGTGTTTGACTAGGAGAAGCTTCGGCGGCTCTAGAACTTGCAGCTAACATGTAGCTAACGACGCTCGGTAAATGCTTCACATTGAACGCACAATAAAACAACACTCACGTCTGCAGTTCTCTGGATTTTATGGTTAGGTGCAGAATGGATCATATACGGTACTTATCAGACAATGGAACAGATTCTGGGGGTTGCACCCCCAGACCCCTGCGGTAGAAAAACATGAACTGGAAAGCGCAACGGGTCCGCTCGCTGGGGAGCTCGTCGCTGGGACCGCCTCCGCAAATACCGAGCGGCCCTGCTTCGCGGGGCCCCCCGCTCGGGTTTGCTGCGGCTACGCTCCTCGCTCCCAAAACGTTAATAGACTTACTTTGAGCACTTGATACACCTATCTATTTGGATTGTCGTACCAATAATAGTGGGTACGGCAATCGTTATTAGATTCCAGCAACTAAAAAGAAAAGTTCTATCCTGGAACAACCCAAGACATGGAATAACGGATATATGGATGTAATCTGAACAAATGACAGCTAGATTACCCGTGGATATTCCAATACTCTATTCCAGTGCATAACGCGACTCTTCGCTATTTCAGTGGAAAATAATTCTGGACGAAGGAAATTCTTATTCCAATGCCTGAGTTATTCCAGAAACTAAAGTTTTCTATTAGAATTAATGGACCTGCATAACGTGTCATTTCAGTTTATATAAGGGAAAAACTATGGAGCTCGAGCTTAGGGAGCTCGAGGTACCCCATAGGGCGATGTGTGTATACTCGTACTCCAAGATCTCCCCTCACAGAATAGCAGTTTGTGTCATTAACCGTCTAAGTGAATGCAGTGCATGCATGCCTCGTTCAAAAAGGTTAACAACGGAGACGGTGCAAGAAACAATAAGGCGTTCCGCTGAGGCTGGATCGAATTAGGAGTACTGTAGATCCAAAACGCCACTACGTTAATTAAATAACCAAAGCTCCTACCTAGTATGGATAGTTGTGGAAGATTTTTTCTTGGCATGACCTATATTTAGGTCGGATAGTTTCTACTGGGATAGGAAGCACTTTAGTGCTGTAAGGGACAGCCCAACAAGGATTAATTCAGCTGGAACGAACCGCAACAACCCGAAGCATGAAACGCCAAATTCTAGGTTCTCGATTGCAAGTGTATTTTCATCCGAAGCTGGTATGACGGTTTTTCATCTTCACTTGAAAAACCTCGAGAACCAAAGAACCAGTTTGGACAGTTCAGATTTTTCAGGTTCGTTCTGGAGCTCGGCCCCCGATAATGACGCGCAGTGGTTTTGTTGAAAGGTCGCGAAACGGGCTTCGAACTAACATGTTCTGACGTTTCACACATGCTCCCGACTCTCAGCACGGTCTCAAATGAACTATTTTAACCTCGAGAACCAGGTTCTCGAGGTTTTACCGGCTCGCGATAAATCAGGGGAACCTTGGTTCTCTTCATCTTCGTTCCAGCTGAGGCTGTAAGGGACAGCCCAACAAGGATTAATTCGGTGGTCCATCAGCGAAATCGCCCTACTGGTATATCGATACAAATACCGAGCCATCAGTAGCACTTCCTTAGCCATCAGTAGCACTTACTTGACCCCCAAAAAGCCTTAATGTGGGATGATCGCTACTAGTAAATCGATACAAGTACCGAGCCATCAGTAGCACTTATATCCAGTGGACGATAGTTAAACGGTATCTTCACACTAGGGTAGCCTGTGCATATCAAACAGGGAAGTTATCATCATGCAAAAACTAAAGGTAAGTTTGTGTTGATATTTCAAGCTAAGTCGCATTTTCTCTATTACAGTGCGCGCGGGAAAGATAGACGAAAAATCGATTTCGTGCCGATTTGTAGATCAAGGCTTGATAACACCACCGACAACTTGTGTATTAGTGTATATTCGATGAAAATGTATATAGGCTGGGCTACCGAAAAGAGAAGGCTTAAAGGACGGTGCTTGCAACACGAGAATGTTCGTGCCGCTGGGCTGACAGCTCGACATTGCTGCACAAGAATATTCATGCCGATGCTTGCTGCTGGCGTTCAATGCGAGGCTGACAATTTGGCATGACGAAACACCGCGTAACGACCCAAAAACGCCGTCTATCTATTGCTGCATTCTACTAGTATACTCTAATGCTACCAATTTTGTTGGTAGCATTGGAGTATATAAGTAGAATGCTGTTGTTGTCATATACTGCTAGCGAATAATAGCAAGTGTCGTCTACATCGTCCAGAGACTTGGCAATTTACTTGTCTTTAGCTACTGCAATCATAGGAACCTCGGGTAGCGTTTTTTCAGGTCAAAACAGGTCAGGCCAAAAGTGGTCAAAAGGTATGTTTTGAACACCATGCGTTCTACTTGACACATTTACATCATTACTGTCACAAACAACTCTATAAAAAGTACGAGATCATGCTGGCTTGAGCCAGGGCGCCTTCAGGAGCTATAAACAAGTGCCAATTAAGGGGTCGTAATAGCTATTACGACCCCTTTCATTGGGCTCAGGTGCACTTGGCCAAGAAGAGTTTCGATGAGTTGACATCAAAGTGTCCGTCTTCGTTGAAGACTCATAGAGCAGCTGAAGTGGACAACGCGGAGGTCATCTCGACACCGCCACTGTTCTTCTTCAGACAGACGACGCTGTTCTTCTACCAAGTACCGAGTACTCGTCGCCAACAGAGAAAATATAAGCTACACACCGCTTGCTGTGGAAAACACAATGGCGTTCATCCTGGTGCACATTTCTCCAGCTTGACAGGGTCCGGCTCAATTGCCGTTCTAAGAACTTGCCAACAGAGTAGTTTTCTTATCTCGACCTCGCCAAGTGCAGCCATAACTTGCAGATCAAGCGAAAAGTGAGTAACCCGTTAGTCGCTTTGCATTTCAAAGGAGAAACATTCGCTCATTGCTTACCAAAACGTTTCATGTTGGAACTTTCTTTTATCAAAGATTTGCTGGACTGAGACCTGTATTTTTGTGCAAAACCAAACGATACAACAATACACTAATCGAAACACTATACACCTTCAGCTCCTCCTGTCCTGCTCGAAGTTGTAGTGGTGAACTCACCTCGTTCACTTCTCCGAGCGAAGCTTGCGGTACACCTTATGAGAGGTAGCACCAGTTCCGGGCTTGGCACCATCATTCGCGTTCGCGTTGGCATTCGCAGACGCGCTTGCAGTGGCGCTCGCCGAAGCACCCCCGTGCCGGTGGACGTCTTCGCAGTGCTGGCACCATCATCGCTCGTCACACCCACGGTCTTGCTCGCGACGGTTCGAGCGCCGACGTCGACACCGTCGTTAACAACGGTGGTAGGCGCACCGACATGAACACCGTTCACTCTGACAACAGGAGCAGCACCCACGCCCGCGCTAGCGACACCCATAACCCCCACACCAACACTGACGCCATTCACGCCGACACCAACGTCGTTCACACCCACGCCCACACCAGGCACACCAACGCTAACACTGGCAACGCCGGGAAAGCCGACACTAACTCCTGGGCGGACGTAGCCAGAGCCTCCCAGTCCGACACTGACACTAGCCACACCCGGAACACCCACGCCCACATCGGGGACACCGAGTAGTCCGAACATCTCGGCCACTTGCATCTCGGCGTGCGTACCGCTCGAGAGTGTCGCGACGACGATGTAGAGGACGAAGATCTTGTTGCTGAACATGGTTGCTAGTAGTTTTTGACTAGGGGAGACTTGGTTCGATGAAAAGAGTGGAGGGCTTGCTCTTGGTGAACTCGGAGGAGTAAATTTGAGAATAAGCCTGGAATTCTCGTTGAGGCTATTGAACTCGTACACACAAGTTACATATTTCGTCTGATATTGGCTCACTGATATGGTTTCTTATAGAATGCCAACTCGGTTTCTTAGTAACCAGTGTTTCTATTGGAAAATGATCTGAGCGTTGTTTAAACAGTTCTTATTAAGATGTAAGTATTGGCAAGTTTGGTGCTTTGGGATTTTCAAGCCCGCAATTACTTAATGAATTAGCGTTTTGATTATTTCCTTCAGCTTTTGCACTTTGGAGTTAGGTGATGCTGACCTTGTCGGGATAGATCTCCAGCTACAATTATTGGTTTTCGGCATAATTATGCTGCTTGCAGTAAACGCTGAGTTGTGTTGTTTATTAAAAGCGTATTTTTCGGCATAATTATGTTTTGCTTTGTTGCACATGTAGACTCGTACGTTTGCCGGTATAACTACCTAATCTAACAGGACTAAGGAGTCGTGTATGTGTTTGGCATAATTATGCCGGGTGGGCTAGGCATAATTATGCCGTTCAATGATGCCACGTTATCATTCTAACAACGGTAGAGCAGACGAAACATGTCCACGTGGTTTCATCAAGGAGGTTGAATTAATTCGCTTCCCTCTGGCAGAAATGAGCGAAAACTTTCGGAGAGGCTTAATTATGCCAAGTGTGCAAGGCATAATTAGTCCCCGTGTTCATCTGTGGAGCTACACCTTTATCTATGGGATTAGGAGATACTGAATGCTTTATTGGCAACTCCATTTTGAGCTAGGCGCAATTGATCAACTGCTTTTACTTGTTCCAAGACAACTTCGATCGACTCTAATATCCGGCTCTACCGGGACGTTTGGGTTGCGTTATGACATATTAGGATGATCACGTTTTACTGACTAACATTTACAACAGGAAGCTCGTGAATGCTGACGGCGCGATTGGGAGCGCAGCTGTATATTGATGCCGTCTTTTTCGGTTCTGATGGGACGTCCGTTATGACACTAGAATAGATTACTCTTCAGAATATCAACGTCTGTTTGTTGAATCGCTTCGTCTACGTTTGACCTGTTTGGACCAGACCTGGGTTTGACCTGGTTCGGTCGCTGCCGAACCTCGCTCAAAGGGAGCTTCACACAAGCATCACTACCGGTACATGCAAGCGCGTTCTTTCGCCGACGAAGCGCTTTCTCAAATGGAAAATAAAATGCAACATGCTCTTTTTTCCAGTTGCAACGATCCATGACCAACCAAAGCCGGAAAGATGTCACTTCACTTCACTATACTACAACCACGACATCCATGTTCCTATCTTCGACACGCGCTAAGTACGTTCATATGGAAGACTCTTGATCTCATCCGCCGCAGGCGGAACTCTAACCATGGCGACGGTTACATACTCTTCTCCTTCGATCCTCAACGCCCCTGCTCTATTAGATGACCACCATGGTCTTGCTTGTCTGAGGCTGACGCCCATCATCGCATGCACCGGAGGTGATGCTTGTGTGAAGCTCCCTTTGAGCGAGGTTCCTATGATTACAGTAGCTAAAGAAAAGTAAATCGCCAAGTCTCAGACGATGCACATGCAGGGCGGTTATGGAAGCTTCTAGAAGCTTTCGTTCGTTTCATCAAAAATGGGAATGTTTAAACATTAAGATGACTGCAGTCTGAACTTTCCAAAATCATTTATTTTGTGAGGTACGGTAATATGTACACACTTACGAAGTGGTGACTCAGGCAACCTATCCCAGTCTCGCGTAACCCTAGTTTAAGTCTAAATTCAGCCCACGCCCGATATTCGAAGAATTTGCAAGTGTTAAGTAGACATAGGCCAGCGGAGTGTTCGAGGTGCATATACACTTCACGTAGAATGCCTCAGAACACCCCTGTGACAGGGTGTTCTGAGGGATAACGTACTCACAGGGGCCCTGTGAGTACGTTATCGACACTTATAAGGGCAATTATAATTGATACGCAAAACTGTTGTCATTTTTCGATTTACCGCTCAACAAGCTGTCAGTTTCGTCATTGCAGTACTTTTCTAGCTACGTCCGAGGGGCTTTTTCGACTGCTGCATTGGTTTATATGTCAATAGAAAGCTCGGTAATGGTGTGATTACCGCTAAAAGTATGCTCGCCCTAAATCCACGTCATGTCTAAACACGACCCAAAAACAGTTAACCGTTGGTTGTCCTTCAACAGCAAAAAAAACAGTACGCGTTACTTTCATGCGTTATAATCTGTTGGTTCGTCCGCAAACGCCGTCGTGAAATTATCACCCTCAGATTGTCACAGTGGTCTAGGCAATACCTATTATAGTAGGCATGCACGAGTCAAGGTTGCAGAAGTACTGGCTTGTCCACGCGTATTGTAACGTATTACTAAAGTATGATATAGCCACATTACGCCGCAGCTTTGCTAGTCTGCAGAATAAAAAATAGTGATATACTACGGGTCCCTCTTCGCCCGTAATGAGGCGGCGATTGACCGCACTAGAGCTTTCAATTTAGGTTTGCTCGTGGAAGTAGTACTTATCAACAGTCATCGCTAAAATCAACTTTTCACTTCTCCCCAAAACTATCCTGATAAGAACCTAACGATATGGATAAGGTTTATCAGTGAAGAACTTCTCGTACGTCAGCACCTCCATGTCGGTAGGACGTGTAAAACATGTAGTTCTGCTGAGATGCATAGTAATACTACAGCAATTCCGTACGTAAGCAACGGAGCCCAGCCCGACATCTCCGTCACGCACGGACTAAAACACGCAGCAGCAACATGCATTTGGGTACACCACATCGCCCTATTTCTAGATTTGGGTACCTCGAGCTCCCAAAGCTCGAGCTCCATTGTTTTTTTATAAGATGTGGTACCCATCCTTTACTCAAGTAATGTGTCCTTTGTACAAGTAAGGCGATGGTGAATGATGCTTGTGGCGGCCAAACTGAACATCACGGTAAATTACGACAGCCGAAGTTGGCGCGGAGAATTTTGTGTACACGGTTATTATTAGAGGTCTTTAAAAGAGTTAAGTTGCCGGAATAAACGCAAAACCGGGAATAACGAATATCTGGATAAAATGTGAATAAATGACGAATAGATTACCGATTGATATTCCAATGTTATATTCTAGTGACATGACTCGTCTTGCCATCTCAAAGTGCTCTTCAGTGCAGCCGTTCATGTGCTTAGATAGCACCATGACAGCATTCGAAATATCTGGACAGGACGATGAACTAGATCATTCAAAGATCCAACCAACACCAGACACACACCATCTCGACACACATGGCTACCTCCACCGCCACCACCAAGCCAGACTCTCAGCTTCTCATAGCAGAGCGTGGCGAGGCGCTGTGCACTTCGTGCTATACGCAGCATCAGGATTGGGCCAAACTTACTGGTGCTTATACGATTCTTCAAAGTCGGCATGAGCACCATCAGCACCGCCACGCATTGCCGTCGAGCCACTATTAATGCATTTAAAGAGATAATTTATGTAGTTAAGGAGGTAATGCCCAGTGGAAAGTACAATGTTGCACTTATTTCATCCGGAGGAAGTACGGGACAAGCATAGCAATTCTTCTATCGTATTGCTATCGGTTGCGAGAAGGTATATATTAACATGGGCGCTACGCAGTAGGCGGGGAGGACTGTTGATTAGTAAGTTATAGATTTTGAAACTATTATCTACTCTTCCAGCGTTATTCATGAACCATTTCATGGTGTAGATGTTGGGTCGTTCTTCTCGTGTGTAGCCAAAAGGCTAGGTAATTGACACTAATGAACATCTCTTCTTGTCTAAGTGAGGTACATTACTCATGTACCTCACTTAGACAAGAAGAGATGCTGGGCCGTAACTTCATCAGCATTTCGCGGTGATAGGAAGTGGTAAGCGGCAAACATAGTAATCCATCAGCTGTTTGAACACGAGTAGTTCCGACATATAAGTGCTCAAATGCTCAAACCGGTTTAGACTGTGAGCTGTCGAGCCACTAATTAGGTGGGATTCCAGTCGGTATCATCGGTGGTATATTTCATGTATCATGCACTAATTTTCAAATCAATTTTGGCCACGAATACGACCAAATACACGAGTGGATAATTTTGCTGTTACTTCTTACTACATGTAGCGTGATAGATTTTCATTTGAGTTTGTGGTGTTGAAAGTGGCAACTTGGCCTTTATTCCTTTGCAAGAATGATTAACCCTCTTCGTAGATAGCACGTGCTACACATAGATAAACGCCTGCATAATTGAGAAGTACACGTTTAGATTTGCGCTGCTTTTGCCGCGGGGCGAGAGAAGCGGTGACTGTTGCCTTGAGTTTTCCTCAATGTGTTACGGATGTTTATCACATCTCATTTTGTGTCAGACCATACTAAAAATCAAGATATTGTCTTTCTCATCAAAATTTTGTTATTTTAAGAAAAATGTTTTGGACATGCGTCTTATGCTGGCTCACAAGAGGGCAGTTTGACCTTACTAAAGTAGTTGAATCACGTTTTTTTGTGAAAAATTCTCATGACCGTTTCCCTTTCCATGTTTGCTTCTGGTAAACACAAGTCGTCACTTATTTGAGATCCCAACTAGTACGACATTAATCAATTCTGGAGGTTTTTGGTAAACTCACTATGGTTTGCAACGCATGTTGATTGCAGTTCGAATTTCCTTGGCAGTTTTGAGAGAATCCCTTCCATGCGAATGCATGTAGAACAATGGTTTGCAACGCATTTTGATTGCCGTTCGAGCTTCCTTGACATTTTTGAGAGAATCCCTGCCATGCGAATGCATGTAGCACAGTGCTATTCCCCATATCAGATTGCCCGAACTGTTATCAAATACTTGAGCAGGAGCAACCCTGCACGAAATAACCACAGAGATAGGGGTGAACGTTTTCGTCATACAAATTATATGACAGGCAGGCGCCAATTAGGCAGAAAATGACGCCGCATTGAGTTTTGGAAGCTATTTTAATAAGTTCCCAAACTATTTAAGAAAAGGCCAGTGCTACAGTCCAGGTATCGAGTCCAGGTATTTTCCATGTATTCGCTCCAGTTATCGTCCATGTCCGTAAAATATTTTAAATTGCTAAACAAACATTACGGGTACATGAAGAGAAATAGGAGTAAATACCTAATGCTGACACACTCCCCTCAATGCAGGCTGGAAATAGGGTCATTGTAAGCAACATTGTCTTCATTGAAATTAATGGAAGCAATGTAGCGATTATATGTATCAGTTAACGGTATCAACGATGACTTCTCTTCTTCACGGAGTGGCAACTCCCTATCCATGCTGATGTCATGCTGCCAACGCTTTGCCTAGGTTCTGGTGACGCCATCGCGTTGGGGCACCCTAAACGATCGCTGTGGTCACTTGCAATTGCTTGTTCTTCTTGCACTGCTTGTTAACGATGACTAGCCCACTGTACCGCGAACATACATGCTACATATGACTCCTCGGCTGTATAGGAGTTTGTCCTGCCCCGCTCATTCTGCCGTAAAGCACCGTTCGGCGCGCCAATGCTGGTAGTCAATGTAGGCGATAGACGCCGCTATGTAGGAGCTTGAACCAGGCTGCTATGTGTCACCGTGCACCGCGTACGTGTAGACGCTTCTCCGGGCGTGCTCGTTCTGCCGCGCTCTTCCACCGACCGTGATTAATAAATAACGGACTGGTTTTATATTTATAGATTACGAACGGCAGGTTATATATTATAGATTACAAACCTGGACAATAACTGGACCTGGACAAAACATGGACTCGATAACTGGACTGTAGTACTTCCGTAAAAAAAATAGGTTCGGTGGCTTCTCTAGCTGTGCATAATTACATTAAGTTACTTGAATGTTGACTGTGTTGCAGGCAACGTTTTCGGGAACAAATTAATTTCTGTGAGGCTGTCCATACAGCTCTTCTAGCTGTCCTCCCAGGATAATTTAAGCATATTCTGATTACCCACTGGATGGACTCTGGATATAAAATCGGAAGTACTACAGTCCAGTTATCGAGTTCATGTATTGTCCAGTTATCGGGTCCAGGTTTGTAATTTATAATTTATTACCAGTCGTTAGTAATTTATATAATAAGTATTCTTATTTCTCTTCATGCACCATATTTGTTTAGCAATTTAAATATTTTACCGACATGGACGATAACTGAAACGAATACATGGAAAATACATAGACTCGATACCTGGACAGTAGCACTGGCCATATAAAATCCAGAGTCCATATCTAATGACCTCTACAGGTATGCCTTGAAGAGCACCAGACATGCACACCAGACAAGTATTGTGTGCCTTTATGCCTGCACATGTCTAGTACTAGTAGATCGTACTACTGTTGTAGTATTAAAAGAAAACACCTCCAGCATAAACAAAATATTTACCTTTATCCCCGTTTTGACTGTAGTTGCATCCGATAAACCTCGTGATTGGAAAACGCGCTTAGAGTATCTCCAGTCGCAAGCGCTATTCTATTGCTATTACCGAACCTATCCGGGCGCGGATTGACCACAAAAAATAGCAGTACTAATACAGAAGAAGCAATCCAGCCGTTAAGACATTTCCTGTGCTGTTATCCCGTGCGTATAGAAGCTGGAAAGCTCAGCTGCTACCGATAGAACAGGTGGGCTATTCGCGAGCAGAATAGCCCATCACTGGTGGCACCAGGGCGTAATTTATGAGTTCAGATAGCAATAGAACACCGGCTGGGCAAACATGTGCTATTCGAAACGCTCTATTCGGTAATGTACTCGCTCAAATAGAAATAGCACGCTCGACTGGAGATGCACTAACGATCTTTCAAAGAAAGTAAACGATTAAGACGAACAATTACAACCAGTACTAGAAGTACTGCGGTAGTACCACTAATACTACTTCTCTCACAAGGTTACTACACATTCGAGGAAGAAGGACACCGATACAAGTCACTCCCATTTTGGCCGATCAGCATCTGATTTAGCTTGACGACAGTCCTCAATCTGACAGGTCAAGCCTGGGCTCCTCTAATAAGGTGGGGCCCTTCTGCACATGCCCTCGTGGAGCACTTTTAGCCCCTTGTTGTCGCAGTTGGCCTTATTGAAGTCGCATCTATTCATGTAGGTGACACCGTTACTTGCACAGACTGAAGGGTATGGTACAGCGTCGCATCTAATGTTGGGAACAGCGGAGCAAGCAAAACCGTCGGCGGAGATCCCGACGATCAGGAGCGAGGCGAGCACGGTGGTAATGGCGAACTTCATGGCTTCGAACTTGGGACTTGTGGCGGGAGATCTTCAGGTTTGGGGAGAACGGCGAGACTCCGGGAGTCGAGCTGCTTAGCTGTGGTGTAGTGCTGGAATTAACAAAGTGAACAGGACAAGAGTACACTGTGCTACGCTTTTCAGCTGCGTCTCCTGCTATCCAAGAAATTGCACTGTTGCGTGTACAGTATAATAGGTACATATATACAGTAGACGCAACAATATGCAACAATATATATATACAGTACACGCAACATTTACAGCTGGTTGATCCAACATTGTTGATCAACCAGCTGTAACTACATATATACAGTAGACGCAACAATATGCAACAATATATATATTCAGTACACGCAACATTATGTAGTTACAGATGGTTGATCCAACAATCAACCAGCTGTAACTACATATGGCGAACCTATTATACAGTACACGCAACAGTGCAATTTCTTATATATGTAGAATTAATAACAAAGTGTATAGGTACACGCAACAGTGCAATTTCTTGGATTACAGCTGGTTGATCCAGCTGTAGCAACATTAAATGTATTGTATTAAACCGAACAGTGTACCGGAACAGGCCAGCCATGTTGCCCCCCATTCCGTTTAACGTTATATTACTTGTCGCTTGATAGTGTTGCTGAAAAACTGCAGCAGTTTGACGAAACAATAGCCCGATACAGAGATGTTGAACTGCGAGATAAAATTGGACACGTGTCTTTCAGTTTTTGAACGCTGAAAGCACCACCTTCAGATTTACCAAATGCATGATGGGTGTTTGTAGGTTGCAACTTGCAAATAATATGCTTTCGCTTTCGGATTGAAAAGCAAGGAACTTCAAACTTCAAGGGGCTCTTTTCCAAGCCAAGCATTCTATCTAAGGTCCTCTCACGCAAGACTCCATTCCAGTCTGCACACGCGCTTCAATAGCCTAGAATTCATAGTAAGAGAGAAGAAAGTGTTGTGAGCTCGGCCTGGTGTCCATCCTGCCGGTATTTGGGAAGAGCGGTGTCTGGAAAATGACAAAAAAAGATAATGTGGACACAACAAGCAAAGTATTACGGGTCTCGCCTCTCAATCTAATCAGAGAGCTATTAGATCATAACATTACTAGACACTGTGAAGTGGGCGGAATATCAAGCCGCTAGAGCTATAATTTTTCAGATCGAACTTCTTGTATTGATTAGCTGTGCACATCATGTGCTCGTTTGTTATTCAATACTGAACGGTCGGTTTTTTTTGGCACTCTCAAAAACTGTATTTCGGAACATTGCCAGTTATTTTTGCTACAAGTACCAAAATCTATACGACACATCGTTAACAAAACAGACCCAAATGGGCCTTGCATTTACTCATAGGAAGACACTCGGCATTCTGGAGTGTCTACATGCATATAAGGCTTCTATAGAAAATAACTAACTAAAATAGAAGGCCACCTTCATCACATTGCCAGTTATTTTTGCAATTAATGATGAAAGAAATGACTGGCAAGGTCTAAGAAAATTGTGGTTATCGGCGAAGGTCGTCAGAATAAAAAAGAGATGTGCTTTGATTTGTCATTTGGATTTACTAAGCAATCTATCGACGACTCTTACAGCTCCCAATGCTTTCTAGATAGCAGTGAATCACTACCAGTGATACTAGAAAATACAGTTGCAAGTGTTCCCGCAGCATAGTGCCCTTCTTAGTGAGACCGTCTGTTAATTAAACCAGAAGTTTTAGGAAGGGGTTAGTAAAGATTTCGTGGCTAGCAAAACGTAGAATTTGTATTGTATGATACAATAGAAAGTGTCAAATCCGCGACAAACGTTTAAGAACCAGCTCGAAAGAAAAGACTGGCAAGGTCTAAAAACAAATGTGGTTATCGGCACTACCACCAATCGGATCAAATAAAGTCGCCAGGATAAGAAAGAGATGTGCTTTGATTAGTCTTTCGAGCATACTAAGCAAATCCATTGACAACACTTAGAGAAAGGCTATGCTACTAGCAGTTTCATTCTGCAGGTCGCCGACAAAACGTTGGATCCTCGCCGTCGCACCTTTCTCTTTGTTCGCTACGGCAGATTATGCGTCTATGCCACGTCTTGTTAATGGCTGTAGCCACTGCTCCAACTCGCAGTAGCCAGTTACGGTGGAAACTACATTTACCAAGGTGCCGTCATACAACGTGCAGTCAGCCAATCCCGATGCTAGCAACGTGAATCGAATGCCGAGGTCCTACAAGACAATCGACAAGAGAAATATTGAGGCTGAAGAAAGAGGCAGACTTGACAAGGTGGGCTCAGACTTGGCGGACGATACAGCTAACGCTGCTGTGAAGCTTACCAGAGCGAAGTCGCTGTCATATATCACTACAGACGACGAAATTGCGGCGCTGGAGAAGTTTTACATGTCGCTCAAAGACGGATACACGAAGGTGTTCGAACGTTTAGCGACTAAGGACAAACTTGAACCGTTGGAAGCGGCGGGAACTTTGAAAAAATTACGCTCAATGTCAATGGAATAGTTGACAAGGACCCACCGTTCTTTTTTGAAGTATAAGCAGTACTGAGCAAAGTTGGACCAGAAAGTAATATAAATGGGGTGGTTTGGCTGTTGCACATTTAAGTTTTGTGAATAGCAATGTTTTGCTAATAGCAACACCAACAACAACCCCAAAATACTATCTACAGTTTGCGCCAGACTAGCTCCAGGTCTTGAAACGAACAATTGTCAATAAAAAGTATAGTCCAATGGATAGATGACGAGTGGCATATTTAGATTCCGAAATATTATTAATATAACTGGTCTTAGCTCAAAAATGACATAAATCCATGACACAAACGCAAAATGTCGTCATTTCGTGTATAGAAATACGTCAGATTTGTGCTTTCAACTTCATTGCCAAAAACGACACAAAACATGAATGTAGTAAACATAGGAATTTCCATAATCTAGTACTAGTGTACTGGATTATGAAATTCAGCGGATTAATTCAACATCGGTCGTGCCAATAACAGTACAGATACGTTAAGTTCGCACCAATTAAAAAAAAAGTACCTTCAAGGCACGATTGTAACGTACGCACTTGAGTAGAGATTTAGAGTTGTTTTCTTTTTGAATCGTCTGTCTTGCTTTCGCACTAAAAAGGGGGTATTATTGATCTAATGAAGAGAAAGTAATACCAAGCATTATAACTGAGAATGCCTCATAGAGGTATGGACAGCCCACACCGGATTAATTCCGCGGTACTGTGTAGATCGAAAAGCGTAACGTAACCTGGGTCAACATTCGTATCACCTCAAAAAAAT
Organism: Phytophthora tentaculata; assembly: GCA_033557915.1. Lineage (NCBI taxonomy): Eukaryota > Oomycota > Peronosporomycetes > Peronosporales > Peronosporaceae > Phytophthora > Phytophthora tentaculata. The sequence continues at coordinate 2,822,775 of JAUCEA010000009.1, forward strand.
TTTTAACTGGGCATTTTAGAATGAGCTGACCGCTCCCCAGTCCACTGAGGGTCTTGGCCGTCTTATTCTGGCTGGCATCTGCCGACCGCGCTCAAAGGTTTGCTCAAACGCCCCATATCCATCGGATATTGTACTACACCATTTCAGGTCCGTTCTCCCCAGAGCAGAGATTCAATACAACCACCCTCCGGCCGACCTTTGCATAGGGCTGGTCAGGCCTCAGTTCAAAATAACCACCCTCCGGGTTCAATACAACCACCGAGCGTTTTTTGTTTACCTCTCGTCTCGTACCTATCAAATTTTGTCATTTTCTAAAGGCCATGTGGCACAAAACTAAAATAAAATGCAGTCTCTGTTGCTCAACGAATGCTAGAAGTTGATAGTATTGGGAAAAGTTCAAGATGGGAGGTAAACAAAAAAAGGCGCGGTGGTTGTATTGAACCCGGAGGGTGGTTATTTTGAACTGAGACCTGCCCAGCCTTATGCACAGGTCGGCCGGAGGGTGGTTGTATTGAATCCCCGCTCTCGGGAGAACGGACCTGAAATGGTGTAGTACGTCATACAATACGCAGCTTATTTCCGTTGTTTCTGAGCAATTGGCCGAGCTTTCATCCTTCTCAGCAGTGTCTACACAAGCGCCTGGCTGATCTGGTGGAAGGTGGTCTTCTATTTATCTTACTTATTTTTTGTAGTTACTTGCCGTATTGGAATTAAATAATCGCAGACGACCTAGTTTGATATACCTCCTCGAGTCCGAAAGTAAGATAAACCATTCAAGTAGAGCTTAGGCAGTTTCTTTTTGTGCATGGTTCTATCTGCCAATTTAATATCTGCGTCAAATTGTTCCAAGCTCAAAATGAACCATACTCGCCATTTCATCGACGTATCTGCAACGTTGAGGCTAAAACACAAAAAAAAACTACCAGTCTACACACAAAAAAACTTTAAATGCCACTGCTTCCTTGCAGAATCCAGAACGACTCATGAAGTCGTCGTCGCTACGTCAATGTGCTGTTCTGATTCGAGTCGAATCACAAACCCACAACAGCGCTACCAAGTAGCGGGTCGTCCTCAGTCAAAACTCTTGATGCGTTGACCTTGCATAACCAGAAAGGGAAATGAAGCGGGTGGTAAGGTGACTTTTCGTGCAAAGTCCCGAAGCTGAAATTGAACCTCTCATCAAGTTAGGGCGCGACCTCATAGTTCTCCGTACGGGCATCTGTGCCGCAAGCTTTGAGTCTATAATCACTATGACAATTGTTATGGAGGGAGGCAACTTTGAAAAGAGTCGGAGCCCTACTCCGAAATGCTTCACATGCGGAATTTGAGGTAATGTCCATTTATAACCAAAAACAGTAATAATTTGCAGATGGCCAATCTGCAAATTATTACTGTTTTTGGTGCGGTGAGTTGGTCTGGAAACATGGCAAATATGTCGAGTAAATGTCGTTCGAAACAGACTACAGTAAGTAACCCTCATGTGCCGGATTGTTAAGTTCGCTTTGTGCACTGTGTGTGCACAGTACTTATAATTGAGAGCTGATTTTGATAAAATCCAGTACACTAGTACTGAATTATGGAAATTCCTCGTAGTAAACATTAATGATGTAAACAGGCAACTGACGTTTCCCGCCATACGATAAGATATTTTCTGTTTATGCGGCGGAGAGCTCGCAGGAAGAAATATATCATTGCCACCACGGCTTCGCTGCTTATTGTGTCATATGTCAGCAGGCGTCCGAGGCTCGACAAACGCGTAGCGAGCACCCGCGGAAGCTTGTGGTCGTTGCACTGCAGTGTCGAGGCTACACTTGGTGTCGACCAAGACGCTGGTCGCCGATCCGTAGCACGGAGATGTGCGACCCGGGAGTCCAATTGCTATCTGTGTGAGTGGCGTTTCCGGCACTGCACTCGGGAAACTACTAGCGACGAGAAGGTGCAGCGTTTCCGTCGCCGTGCTGCGCACGGGCAGCGGTGGTTGCAACCGCCGGTAATTTCCAGCTGCAAGCAGCAGCAGTTATCAACAAGCAAGCACAACAAACACAGCAGCAGTTAATAACTCCTCGATATTCAACAAGGGTCTGTGTGCGCCGCCGCCGTGCAGCACTCGCCTTACTTCTGATTTTACCAGCTTGCAAGCAGTTTCTCAGCGCCGCAGCCGTCTTGGTCGTTCTCGCCTGGGCTTTTGCCTGGCAATTGCGCGTTCGCGTCCTCCTCCTTTTCGTCTTCTTCCTCACAACGAGCGCTGTTCGGACCGCCTGCACGCAAACAACAGCCTTCAGCGCTTTTAATATTGCGTGTGAATCTTATCTAGTCGAATGCTTCGATGATGGATTTTTTTGCTGTTCCAACGTGTGGTCCACATTTGCGCTGACGAAATTTGTTAAGACGATTTTTGCGTCTGTTGGATTTGCGCGCGTTGTACTTTTTTGCATTAAATGAAAAAAACGACGTCTGACGTTTTCTGTGGGAATTCGATTTGCTCCCATTCCGATACATGTATAGGAACTCTTCCAAAACCGATGCAAATCAAATATAGTAATATGCGGTCGGTTTGTGTCGGAAATACGTCAGCTTTGCGTTTTCAACTTTTGTCCCAAAATCAGCACAAAACACGAATGTGGTCCACATAAAGGATGGTGACGCATCCTGATCCAACGCATCCCACGATTATTCGTGCCGCTACTGCTGCTACTACTAGGTACTAGAACTGAGCTGTTTGTTTCATCCAGCTAGAACTTGGCGGGCTATTTAAGGAGAAGCATTATATTCATGATGGCACTCAAATGACGCCACTTTGCAAATAGTATAAGGGTTAGTCAGTGCTTCGTTGAGACCCTGCTTCAAATACGCTGTTTGAATATAGCGAAAGCATGTGCGTGTTGAAGTGCTGGCAGATGCATGGCCAGATCGTCCTTCATCGCAGGCACATCAAGGGCATGCCGACGAAGCCCGTCGGTTGGCAGCGGTGGTGGTTGCTACGTGGGCTTGAAATTTCAGCATCGTGCCACACCGATTGCCATTTTCGCGGCCCCGAAGTTTCGGCAACATGTATGTTTTGGCTTGTACACTGCAGACAACAAAACCGATTATCCTGCAGCAGGGTGACTGGCACATAGCTATCCGGCAATCAGGTTAATGCATATCCTTTGCAGAGGGAACAACTATGCATACCACGTACACATACCAGAAATCGATGAGTTAGTGCGTTGATGCGCTAATTTGTAGATACGTAGATGAGTAGACAAGTAAACAAGTGACAAGGTACAATCGCAACAGCTCGCCCACCACCGCGGCGACGGAGTATGGCCCGAAATTGGGCGGAGCCACCGCAGCAGATAAGCAGTTGTGAGAAAATTGAGAGAGACTTCTCGATGGATTGAATGTGATCTCCGCTCAAATATTAATACCTCTCATAGTAGATTAAAATTACATCCGCGAACTCTTATTTTTAATTATTAAAAATTAATCGCGTTTAACCCTTTCGCGGCCAAATGGTGCATTTTGCCCCACTTCATGCCTTTTCAAAAACCTGAAAGAAAAACCGCCATCAAGAGGGTCATTTTGCCCCCCTTGACAGAACTTCAACTTAGACTTCACCGTGTTTTGGAACGTCCATTAACGACCAATCAAAAAATGATGATAGCCCAAACCCTCGGTTAGATTGCAGTATGTGTCAAACATAGATGCAAATTATGCGTATAAGTACGAAATTTACGGGGATTGCGTCAACAAAACCCAGTGTAAGTACGATTTTTTAGTGACAACGCATACGTGGCAAAGGCTCCGTGCTGTTCCCCCCTCTCTTCAACACCACTGCACTGACTACCCACCATTAGTTACCGTCAGTTCCTATAATCAGATCAAGACAATTATTCAGCTTTCTGCACAGTGTAGTTTGACCTGTCATGCGAATTGCGTTCAGTTTCGAAGACGACAAGCAGCTCGTCCAAATAGCACGAACTTATAGCGACGGAGGGTGCCGCATCTCATGGGGCGCTGTAGCCCATCGCATGAGACGTACAGGGCACACCGGCACAGCGCTGCAGAGACGTCTCCGAGCGCTGATGCGCACGTGGGGTAATGACATCTCGCGTTTTTCGATCAACTTTTTCACACCACTGCGTAGGTCATTAGAACTTGTTGTCAGAAAGGTACAGGGAGGCACAAAAGCAAGCAGAAGCTGGATGTTGGAAAATATGCTTGAATTGAGGTTGTACTCTTGCCTTAGATGTCCTATCAACATGCGTGAACAGGTCACTAGGTGCTTGACAGTGTTTAACCGGCTCAAAGTGCATGCTGTTACATCTGCTGATAGTGACGCCTCAACAGGTGAAGCAACAATTGCTACGTCGGCTAAGACCGACGAACACAAAGCACTGGTGGTAGCGGCCACTGATCCCGTAACAGGATGACGACTGGTACCGATGCCGGTAGTAACAGGTAGATCGCCAACACAGTGCCGTAACAAGGCGCCTGGGATTGCTCTGCTCGGTGGAGGTAGCACGTTAATGATGCCGCTTGGTTTGAAGCAATGCTATCTCGCCAGTAGGCGTGGTTTTGTTAATGGAGCCCCGTGTCGACCTCGTTTACGCTTGCCGGGGCCCGCCACCTGGCCGGTCACCTCCACACGACACGCGCCAGCTTCATGGCTACCTGGTGCGGCAGCGACCACGCCAGCGCCACTCCCAGAAAGCGGAGAGACTTCTGCCATTCGTCCACCTGTCTGAGTCGGCGTACTCGCAGCCTCGATGCCGAGCCACCCATCGCTGCGCCGGTTTCCTCGGTCCGGTTGCAGATCGGTCGAAGTCTGGTCATCGCTGGTTTCCTCTTTTCCGCCACGATTATTGGCTTGTGGTGGAAGTGAGCATGCGGATGCTGAGTTGTAACGCCCGCCAATGAGGTAGCAAAATATAAGGGGTAAAATACGACTGATTGTAGTAGCAGCTATCAAAACGATATTATCATTAATAACAGGTATTCGATTTCACGAACAGTATTTTCATAAAAAAATAAAGATACATGCATAGGCTATTTATAATACTTAGATTTAGAAAAATACTCACTTGGCTGCCAGGTGCTGTTTCGGATGCCTGCAACTGTCAACCACGCTGCTTCCAGCATTAGTAGACCTACTCGGCGATGCAAGCCACTCTTGCTCGCTGAAGGTAAGGCATGTGTTGGTAGTCTCTGCTGTTGGAATGATAGTGCGGCTGTCGTGAGGAAATTTGACAAAGGTTTTTCGACTTCCCTGACGAATTCGCGCCATTATCTACTATCATTCCATTTGATAATGGCGCGAAATCGTCGGGACTGTTAAGCACTCAGCCGTCGCCGCCCGCCTTGGCAACCGTGCGTGTCGTTATTGAAGCTGGGGAAAAGTGGGACTCGTAATTTACAGGATATCTTTCATGGATCTACCGACATTACGTGAACATGCTGGTCAAGTCTCAGCCAATAGCTGACTTTGCTGTCGAATTTCCGCACGGCTACCAGAATAACAGCCAACCAGAATATTGCAAAAAAAATATTCAGGCAAATACCGTGAGCTATGAACGGGGGCAGAATGACCCCTTTCACCATCCCCGTACCACTATGTGGAAGAGACACCCTTGCTGGCAAGTACCGTGGTTTATGAGGGGGGGCATTTTGCCCCCCTTCATGACGAAGTGTCTGGGCTTGTATAGTGTACTTTAGTCAAATGATAACACCGTGTTCGCGAAAGGGTTAACACCAAATCCCGCCAAGAGGAGGGAGCGATCGATGGAACACAGAAAAACACAGAAAAACACAAATATCGGGAATAGCCGGATTGTCGTTATTCTTGGTGGACAGTGACACGCTAAAATTTTGTTAACGTAGTGGCCCTGTTGCGTGTGCATGGACTCAGTTGCAGGTAGCAGCACACTACGCATTGCCAGCACTCCCATAGTAGTGCTGTTTGAACTCAAATTCAGAGAATTCCGAGATTTAGGGAAATTGACACAGTTGTACTTAACCTCTGACTCGGTCGCGCATCGCCATTGGAATACAAGCTGCTACAAACAGCGTAGAGTGATGGGCAAAAAGGAATGTCCCACTCTTAGTTTTTCTAAAATTTCTGAAAATGCTGTCCCACCGCCACCAAGATCAGTCAGTGGAGTGGCTGTGTTGCTGTGCTTTCACCGGCTAGGAACAAGTAGCTGTCTTCATGACGTTAGCACTGCACTGACAGAGGGATACAGAACTACATTGCTGTGTTGATAAAACTACGTTTGAGCAAGGACCGCAGATAGTTATATATGCAGTTTTCATCCTTTTGAGTCCCTCGCTCCCCCCTCTTGGCTGGATTTGGTGTTAATTTTATAATTTTAATCTATTAAAACTGCAGCTGTACTTGTAATGACGGGAGCGTTAAATGCACTACCAGCCCAACTCTCTAGTCCAGGATGGGGACTCCAGCCCCAAATTACTCCAATACTTAATACTCGATAGGAACCAAAACTAATTTCCTTCTTACTGTCTCACAAAAAAGCCCTCAAATTTCATCAACCTGTTATCTCAGTGCGACTCTTCTGAAACGTCGCCCAACAAATGGATGGTATTCCCTTTGCAGTTGAATAATAGTGTAGCAACACTTAAATGATTGTGCCATTTACTTCACAAAACCAAGAGAATAAACTTCTTATAATGTATAGCCGGTTGACAATGAAACTAGATCGATTGCGACTTGCGCTGGGAATACCGGTTCTTTTATTATGCTATGCACAATGGAATAGCTAAAACATCGCTTATTTCCATCGCTCCAATTTTATGAAGAGCTGGTCTGTCTCAAGTTCAAATTATTGAGCTTGCTTTAGGAGCATACTGACCTGACATCCTGTGCATATATATTGATCGGATATCCTGTTCTTGTGGGAGTGGGTTTACTGACTGGAAATCCGTTTCTTAGCGATATTTTGTGGTGTGCACACTGTACTATGAAGTAATCTTACCACACTTTTAAAACTCAATCCCCGTGATCGAAGTGGAGATTGGTGCTGAAAATCCTGCGCTTCAAGGAGCTGGTAGTTGCCGACTGCTGTAAGGGTCTGACTGAAATCCTGCGCTTGCTCCCCCGCATGCGTCTCGTGTCTACAGCGCTCCTTGTGGCAAATGCGTGGTCCCGTAAAAACTCAATGCCAGAATTTTGCACGATAATTACGAATAATATGTATAAACTAGGTCGTCTGCGACTTACACTGGGAATGCGAGTAGAGTTTTTTTATCTCAGAATTTGTCTCTTCGTTGAAACTTGTTGTACCTGCATGAGACAGTGGTTGTTGAAGATCCACTTCTACGTGTTAACCTGTTGCTGAAAGGCAATCGTAGCGAAGCAAACGAAATGATTTCTGGGTGTCTAAATCAACTACCAATTGCCACATCAATAAGACAAGGAACGCACTACTGAACAAGTCGTGTCTCGATTCAATGAGGAAACCAGCGCTATTCTTTCTTCGTGTGCAATTTTCTAAATTATTCTATCTGATTCCACAGAAGCTGTGTCGGCAGTACAAACTGCTTTGATGGGCTTCCAATACTCTCGCGTGCTCACTAATATTCGTCTAAACTTGTCAATTCAGCGACCAGACCACTCTTGATCAAGTGGAGGACTATTCTCAACAAATTTTGCATCAAAACGATAAAAAAGGGATCGGCGTTTTGTCGGGGTCGGTATGGCTCGCCGAATTTGGACAATTCTTCTTATTAGTCTTCTAATTACAAAGATAAGGCTTCTACGTACTGCAACAAGTAAGTAAGACAAAATAGATAACCACCTCACATCAGATCATCTAGATGCTTGTGCAAACAGTGTCTACTAGACACATCCCGAGCAGCATGAAAGCTCGGGTATTTGCTCTCAAAAACACTGACAAACACCGCAGATTATACGACGTGCAATATCAATATGGGGCGTTGCGCAAACTTTTGAGCGCCTCGGCAGACTCAAGCCAGAACAAGACGAGCAAGACCCAGTGGACTGGGGAGTAGTCAGTTCATATCTAAAATGTCTACTTTTTATCTTTCCTTGACTATAGTTCTGATAGAGTCCATGAAACGAAAACAAACAACAGCAAAGACCGGGAATTTATCGTCAACAATGCACAAATTCATCATACATTTCGCAGCTAGAAAAAACTTTTAGTGATGTGACACGAATGTTGACCCAGGTTACATTACGCTTTTCGATCTACACAGTACCGTGGAATTAATCCGGTGTGGGCTATCCATACCTCTATGAGGCATTCCCAGTATAATTTCAATTCCGTACTCCGTCTGTGCGTGCTCGCAGTATTTGTATTTTTGCAACGCATCCGATACTTTATCACTAGACCACTAGGGACTATTAATACAAGTCTACCCAAAGCGGTTGCTGTGTTATTGCTTCTTCGGCACTGCTACTGTGCGCGGTGCCGGGTTTTCAACTCCATTAAAAGTTTCGTGCATTGTTAACTGTGTAGGTCAGCGATCAATAAAGGCTCGACCATCGAAGGTTTCTGGAATTTATTAAAACTATGAATGTATTATTTTAATGTCTCCAAACCACGCAGCTATTGCTTTCAGAGTTTAGTCGTTGTTGCACAAGCAAAACAACGACTCTGAGTGTTCCTTGCGATAGTGGTTGGCATTACTGGTAGTGTTAGTGTGGAGGCAATAAGTAAATTGTAATTGGTGATTGTGATTTTAGGGCAATCATTTATTGTGATTGACAATATAGCCAATCTCACAATCACAATCTATTTTTCCACAGCCCTGCATGCACCGCACTTGATATTTTTGATTTCATGGCGGGTTTGCTTTTTTTTGTGGCGAGCAAACAAATATGGGGACACAAATCCCCCAAACAAAAAAGGTGGACGCGCTGTTGTTCCTATGGTTTGAATAAAGAAATAGTGAGACTCACAAACACAGCACAACTCAACTGCCACGAGTGGGGACGGAGGACACCGTCCCGGACGGATGGTCCGTCCTCCTCGCTCGACTGATGGAGAGGGTATCTTCAAGGAGATGAGCTATAGGAAGAGTCGCCGTGCCGTACGACAGCTCGCGGGGTCTCCACTGAGGAATTGTATTGAGGTGGCAGCAGTCATCGAGCTACCGCCAAGGGCCATTGCAGTTGAGGCGTCGAAGCCTCGGGCGCTCAGACAGCACCCTGATGACCAAGGACGGGTGGGATGGCGGTCGTGGAGACGCGAGGTACGGTAGCGGGCTACCGAAGGACGGTTGGGGTATTAAGAAGTCCATAATGAAGGGCAAGGTGGTAGTGTGGCGGGATATGTACGGAATGCGAGGTTCTCGGAAGGTGCGGAGGTGTCGCACGCCACGGTCAAAGGCCAGTAAGGTATGTTAGGAAATGATCAGTCGTGAATCTACCTGAAAGCCAACAAATTGAGTCTTTATTTTATAGATTCGTCTGGTTACCAAGCTACCAAGCTACCTACTTGCCTACGAGCGTAGCCGTCCAGTATCACAGCGTCTGCAGTCCCGCCCCATTTCCGGGACGACTCGCGACACGTGGTGGAGAAGCCGGGGTACTGCTTCGTTGTGGGACCGCCAAGCTCGAGGAACGCTCTGAAGAGTCTAAAGGACGGAGGATTATGCTGCCGCGCAAGGAGTCTAAGCGCACGGAAGCGCTCGGGCGATCCTAAGGAAGCACCGTTATTTGTAGGAGCAAGCTTCGTCCCAGAGGACAAGAAGACCGGGTTGGTGTTGGTTGCAGAGGCGCTGAAGTCAAGCGCGTACGTAAGGTTGTTGTTGTTGTTGGAGAGCCGAAAGGGGGCAAGGTTGAATTGGTACGAGTGCGTGGAGCACGGTTGTTTTGGATACGGTTATTGGTGATTTGGCCGGTTATTGGAGATGGATTTCTACGGTGAAGATTCGGGAAGTGAAGTGGGCAGTGAGCACTACGAAGGCGATCGTGGCGAAGGAATTGGAGTAGTGGTACCGACCGCAGAGCAGGTCGAAACCGAACGTGGGAGAAGGCTGAGGGGATGCGTGAGCGTCTTCTCACGGAGGAGAGAACAGTCGAGGTTCAGGCCGAGATAGACCGGCTGGAGAAGGCTGCTAGGGAACGCGCAGTTGAGACGGAAAGGCGCGGAAGGAGGTGAGACGACCGAAGGGTAGGAACGGCCTGCCATTGGTGCGTCAAGAGGAGCGGAACGGTCCGAGGTTATGCGAGAGCTGCTGGCCGCTGGAGAAGAGGAGTCCGAGGACGCTGCTGAAGACGAGCAGGAAGCTGGTCCTACCGCTGAGGATACTGCGGTCAAGGCCGAAATCAAGACCGAGGCCGAGTCCATTGTGAAGGCAGAACTCGGGGGAGGGGTCGCCTTCGCCCGGTACGATGAACCTTCTGGTCACGGTGGCGTGGCCTAGGTCCGTCCCGCGTGAACGAGTATGACTACGGAACTACGTACAACTATTTTGACAAGGCTGAAGACAAAATGACAGTATTATCTGAGCCGCAAAGGAGTCCAAGTGTGTTTATTTCTCGGTACACTGGCCCTGAGGTGCGACGGACTGATCGTCCAGCCGTCAGTTGGGGCTGGAGCTCCGCGAAATGGTCGGGATTGGCTGCGGGCTATAGGGAACAAGACCCCGGATACGTCCCCGTAGTGAAGAACGTGTACGGGAAGGCGTGGACGGTGAGGATCCGTCCTATCCGAGCTGAAGGAGTACAATCGCTAGGGGCCCCGCCTCAAGCTACAGATGCTGGGGTACGAACTACCTCGTGTATGAAAGACCCGGGTGCGGATTGATACCGGCGCCAGGGTGAAGCCGCCGGGTTTATGCCGATGAGACGAACTGGTTCTGGAGCTCGCGGAAGCTCCCTGAACGATTTCAGTCTGTTGACCTTGGCGTCGAATGCCGTGAAAGTGTTGACGGTGTTTTATTCGGATTCGGCTACGGTTGAGAAGGCTCGTGACTTCTGGGAGCTGTTTGAAGCCCACACGGATGGGTTGCCGGATCAATCACGGCTACTGGTGTCCGCCAGAAGATCAAGGGGCGTGAAGCTGATCGATGGCGGAGCAACCCGACCATCCGGTTGTTTAAGACGCTGAGAGTGAGGTTTCACAATCAGTTCTTGAGCCGTACCGCCGATGAACTTTTGGAACGGTTAGAGACCACCAAGCGGGAGCGCGGTGAGGCTGTGGAGGAATGGGGTGACCGTGTCTCAAATCTCTGCGAGTCGCTGAACAATCCTAATCCTCAGACGATGTACCAACTGTTCCGTCCAGAGCTCGGGAACAAACGCATGTTGGCTTCGCTCGATGCCAGTCCCGCTTCAGATATTCGTGAAGCGTGCGAATGGCTCATGTTCAAGGACATGTATGGTCCTGTCGAGAAAGACGATGAGTTCTCGGACGATGAGTCGGCCAAAAGAAAGAAGAATACGGAATCTCCAGTGTTGGCGTCGGTGGACGCTTTGACGCAGCAGTTGCAGTCGTTCATGCAGCAGCAACAATCGTGGCAGGAACAGATGAACCAGAGTCGTTGGAAAGGGCCACGTTCTCTGAGGAACCGTGCACCGATGGAGTCTGTGGCTATGGCTTCTACTCCGTCTGGGAGTACCGGTTCGACTCCGAGTGCCAATCGTCCGTTCCGTGGTATCAGCATGTAAGACGATAGTCGCACTCAAGACGGTGTTCCGGTGTGTGACCGCTGTGGCTACCAGGTCCATGGTCGTGCTACTTGTGGGCGCGCGAAACATGACGTGTATGCAGTGCGGTCTGTTGGGTCACGTCCGTGCTGAGTGTGAATCGAACACAACTCGTGCATACGGAGTGAACCGGCTTTGTGGGCGAGGACCTCTTGTGCGATGAGACCAGTCACGTTGTGGCTGAGTGTCCGGCTATCCGTTATCTACGGGCTATGGTGTTACAAACGGCGAGCACCGATATTCGACAATGAAGGCGACGGGAGGAAGGGGACGGAGGGGCCACTCCTTCCACTTGTCAGACAAAAAAGAAAGAGCTAGAAGACCGCTTGTATTTCTGGACGAGGTTGAACTCAAGAAACGAAGGGAGAAGATCGCCGAGGCTAAGGAGGACCCGTCTATTGAAGAGATGTCGAACTAGTTGGGTATTCCGGTAGAAGTGTTAGAACGGACGCGCAAGACCGCCCGTAAGGAGGTTTCTACGACTGAGTATTGGCACGAGTTGTTCAGCGAGACGTTGGAGACGTCGGCCGAGGCCAGGAAGGCCACCCGCTACTTTTGACAAGCAACTCTGACAGTGTAGCCAATCTGAGCGAGGCGGCCGACGATGAGGAACTGGACAGAGTCATGGTGTCGATCCTTATCGTCGAAGCCGCCTTGGAACGGGAGGTGTGCGCTAACATCGTAGAGCCTCGCGAGGACACGGCAGTGGTAGCCACGGTAGTAGTGAATCTACCGCCGTTAGTGAAGCCAGGACGGAGAGTGTTCCGCGGTGAGGTGATGCGAGAAATTGCACGAGAAGCCGTGTACCGGATGCTAAAGGAGACCAAGGACACCGTTACGAGAGTGGACGTCGGCACTCGAGAAGCCGAGACGGTGAGCGTGCCGCCGTTGTGCGACAAAGAGCCGGAGCTAAGTTTGGAACTTGTGCGAGCGCATGCCGACTGAGTCGCCGGTGAGAGGGACCTGCTGAAAGACCTGTGGATGCTATTAGAACACTGTGTGAGCCGATATTACGCCGAGAACGCGGGACGCATTTGGAAACGATTGTGGGGCCGCAGATGACGGTCTCCTGCGTGGCTTTCGCGACTGAATCGGCGTCGTAGCCGTCCTCCGTTGTGTTTCGACTGTTCTTCTTTGTATGCAGGATGTTCGAGATCCCTCGAGACGTTAAGGGTGGGAGAAGAGTGGTGTGCACCATCGGTAGTTTCGAGGCGTTGACCGGTGGGTTTATCGACTGTCTACCTTTTCGACTACTTTCAAATACAAATGCTACTCTGAGCTTGGTAGATCTTCGGGTTATGAAACGACTAGGACGGTCAAATGAACCACTGGAACCGTACGAGGGTTATGTGCGGAGCTCCTCTGATCATCGTTTGCGTATCCGTGGGTTGATACGGCTGCCGGTAAGTCTTGGTTCTGTGGAGGTTGCGCTAAGGTTGTTGGTCGCGGACAAGTTGTACATGATGCGGTGCTAGGAGTCGACGCGTTAGGCGTGTTTGGGGCGGTTATCGATGTAGCTGAGAGAAGAATGACTCTCAAAGGAACAGGAGAAGCATTAGAGCTGGGTGTGGCCGTGGAACACGAGTCGTTCATGGCTACCATGGCCACGTCCGCGCGGCTACCTCCTAAAGGACAAGTGTTGGTTATGGCAAACGTAGTTGGTGATATTGATGAGACGGTACTGTATTGATTACCGTAGGCTAAACGCGGTAACCGTGAAGGACTGTTATCCGATGCCGCTGATAGATGACATCTTGGATGTGTTGGGTTACGCGCAGTTGTTCTCGACGATGGACATCGCGTCCGATTACTGAAACGTACCAAGGCAAGAGGAAAAGTTTCCGAAGACGGCGTTTACTTGCAAGTCCGGTCTCTACGAGTGGTTAGTCATGCCTTTCAGGCAATGTAACGCTGTGCCGGCGTTTGAATGGTTGATGGAAACGGTTCTCGTGGATCTTAAGGGGGGAATCTGTCTAATGTATCTGGATGACTGCGTCATCTTCAGCAAGGATTTACCGTCGCATCTCGGGCGAGTCCGTCAAGTACTGACTCGGTTCCGTGAGGCTGGTTTTAAGCTCAAGATGAAAGTGTCATTGGGGACGGAGCCAAGTCGCTTTTCTCGGACATATCGTGACGCCGAGCGGGATCCTGCCGAACGCTGAAAAGGTGAAAGCGGTCATGAACGTGAAGCAACCACAAGTTGTGCACGAGATACGGTCTTTTGGGGGGTTAACTAGCAATTTCCGACGGTACATTCCGGGATACGCGTTGATATCTGTGCCGTTGGAACGGTTAAAGAAAAAGGACGCCCCGTTCGTGTGGAATGAGGACTGTGAAGTTGCCTTCCGTAAGCTGACACGTGCTTTGATAAAGCCCCCGGTTTTTGTCTATCCTGACGCGAAGAAGCGGTTCAAGTTTAACGTCGATTCTTCTCGGTACGCTGTTGGAGCGTGTCTGATGCAGGAAGTGGACGGTCGTGGCCGTGTTGTCGCCTACGCGGCCAAGTTGCTGACTGGATCTCAGAAGAATTGGATTAACAAGCAGGATGGCATCTCGGAGATGGAATCTGTGGTGTGGGCGACGAGGATGTTCCGCTGCTATTTGGACAAGCGAGAATTCGATTTGTTCACGGATCACAAGGCATTGACATGGGCCTTCAGCCCTGGTAGCCGTATTACGAATGCCAAGTTGGCAGAATGGGCAATGGAGCTTTTTAGTCTAACGTTCAAACTGCATCACAAGCCTGGGACGGCCATGGGTCACGTCGACGGACTGTCGCGAATGTCGATCGGCTGACAATGTCGGATCTGTTGAACCCGGCTGAAGACGGTGTCGACGGCGTTGAAGGCTCCGTCGGGGAGAAGAACGGAACGGGTGGAGTTGGTGAACCTGAGGACGGTCGAGGCGAACAAGGAGAATTAGGGACGGTGTGGCCGGTGGCTCTGTATCTGTGGTAGATATGTTCGGCCTCGACTTCGAGCAGTTTTGGGCTGAGAAGCAGGAAGTGGTGTGGATCCGAGCGCTGGTCGCGTTTCTGAAGGGCGGTGCGCTGCCCGTAGATCCGCTCCTGCGTACTCGAGCGCTGAAGATGGCTCCCAACCATGCCGTGGAGATTGGCAAACTGAACAACGCGGCCGAGGTCGCGGCGGATATGGTCTTCAGTCCCCGCGGCGAGATGGAAGTCGAACTTGGGCGTGGTGGGGGTGCGTTGTCGTTTTGGAGTCTTCTTGGTGGATCCGCACACGGATTTACGCTTGCTAGTCCTGGCTGAAGTCGTGGCCGGAGTTAATAGCACCTTCGGAGGCGGGTGACAGTCGTGCATCTCGGAAAACTCTGGCAGGAGGATCATGGGCTCCGTCAGCAGCACGGGCTTACGCTGTAATTGCGCAACGGCGATCCCGTCGAGGATCTTGATCCCAAAGGAATCACCGTTCGCGATCAGGGTCTGGCGGAACTGAGCGTAGTACTCGATTTGGGCGCGGAACTTCGCGTAGTCCTTCGACGTCTGGTTGAGATCTTCGTAGCGCACCCGGAGCCGGTCCTCGACGGTGCCGAGGTTCTTTGCAGCCTTCTTGGGCATCGTGGCGGGTCGTGTCTGTGACTGCGGATTGCAGAGTGAGCCCGGCAGCTCGAGCATCGGCGAGAAAGGTGGCCGTTCTCCATCAGGCCTCACGTGTTGAAAGGAGTTGGTATTGGCTATTTATTTTCTATCTTCTATTGGTGAAACATTTTGGGTCCAACTGGCGGATGTCAGTCCGGAAAGAGAGTACGAGCGATGGGGAGTTGACGTGTGGGGGCACGCGCTCTGGCGCGGAGCAACGCCTGAGAATGCTGGTGAGTGCTGCGTTGGTGTGAAAGCGCCAGATTTCGTTTGGTCTCGCGATGGAGACCGTGAGTGCGCTGGTTGTGGACTTGGTGGCGCTGGTTGTGATGACAGCTGTGGATTTGGAAGGCGTGGCAGGCTTGCACTTCAAGGAATTGCATGTGGCCGCGTTCTATGTGCTAGCGTGGACGGTGACGGAGCCACTGCGCAGTGTGGCTACGCGCTTGTTCGCCACGGTTGGCTTGCCCGTCTACAAGTGGGCGGGTCTCGCGCAGGAGTGCCTGCGTCCATACCGAAAGTACGTACCTAGTGTTGCGGTACAGTGGCAGCCAACGCGCAACCAGTGGTGAAACATATTCGAAGCAGTGCCTTCTACACCGATGGGCGTGCTGGAAACTCGCGGATAACACGAGAATGGATTAGGACGGATGTTGTACAAGTGGACGGATGCTTTTGACGGATATCGGTGCATTTTCTTACCGGAACCGGTGGGGAACGGTCACCTAGGAGTGACGCTGTACTGGAAGGAGTTGCACGTGGAGTGGAAGCTAACAATGGGTCGCTCATGCGCGGTGTTACGCGCTTTTTGGAGTGTTATCTCGCTACTGGTCTACCCTAGCTTCTACGTGGTTCTCTTCATCTATGAAGGTGCTGAAGTCGTGTGCCAAGGTTGGTTTGGTGTTGGGATTGTGCTGGTTACTGTCAACTACTTCAACCTGTGTGAGGACGGTGTGATCGTCGAATACGGACTGGTTTTGGATAGGTGAGTAGTCTTACTGAGCATTGATGCCGCCATAGTAGGCGTACGCCTAAGTCCACGAGCCCCAACAATATCGTTGTGTAGTACTTGCGCATGCGAATGGCGCGCTGGATCGTGTAGCGGTGGAGGCGAAGCTGATCGTGTATGTCCACACAGCCCATGGACTCATGATAGTTGCGTATGAGCTGAGGGCAGAGCACAGTCGAAATGGATCCATCGCGATCTCTCCGTGAGACATGATCCGGCTGCTTTGAGCACCCCGTCGCTAGAAATCTCACCGGCTTGTTGTCCATCCAGGTTACCGCCACGTACTCAGGATGGCCTCTCCACGTGGCTATTTTGTACGTCCCTCGCTCGATGCATCTCCTTGAGCCGCTCCTCTTCTTGAACTTTGCGGTTTTTCCGTATTGTCCCCACGTGAGCATGCTCCATACTGAGAAGCTTGTGTAATAGCGAGATGGACGAATAAAAGTTATCCGTACAGATAAGACGTTGTGATGGTTGTCCTCGAAGAACGTGAGCCAGATGCTTGACGACTTCTCTCTGCGCAACGGACTCATCCTCGTCGTTCGCCTTGCCGCAATAAATTTCCAGTCTACATATAAAAGTGAGCCGTAAACTTAGTGCTATGCTGAATATAGTCCGTCACATTCTGATCATGCTCCGGATCATCCGGTTTGCATCATAACGGACATCCGGCACAAACGACGGATGTCCGGTATAATCGTGTACAGTATCTGGAGCAGTACGCCGTCAAAACGCAACACGTCAAGTAAAACTTGGTACCCCACTTGTTCGGCTTTGTGGGCATGTACTGGCGCACCAGATTCCGGCGGTGGTGCATCGGGACCATGCCCTCGTCGAAGGAAATGCGAGCTCGAAGCCGGTAGCCACGAAAAAAAACGTCTTCTGTAGGGCTTGGATGACAGGCCGAATCTTGAATGCTCGGTCGCCACTGTCCACTTGATTCTCGTTGTCGTTGAAATGCAAGTACCGAGAAATGTCGTGAACTATATCACGATTAAAAAATTGACCGAACGTTCCTGGCGCCAAAGCCCCCTCAACTTGTGTAATCCAATGTCGGCTCAGACTTTCACGGCGTGGCTCCAACGTTCGCACTACAAGCTGACCAATGAACCTGACGATCTCGTGCGGTAGGATAGGGTTCTTCCGCTTCAGTTATGCCTTGTAATGTTCCAGAGGGAGCATCAATGTTGAAGGTACGGTTTTTCGTCGTCGCACAGCTCGTTCTCGTATTGGCGCGGCGACTTCGTCAATACTATTCATCCGATATTTTTGTTTCTGATGCAATCCATCTCCACAGTTTCTTTGGCAAGAAAAAGTAGAAAATCGCAAGCGGACGCTTTACATAAGCAAGCGCGGCACGGGTAGGGCCACTAGGGTCATCGTACAGACGAGCGGCATCACGAAGTACTTGATCGGATACACGCTCATTAAATACATCCCATCCATCGATCTGCAAACAGTACAGGGCTTCATCAGTAAGGCCGAACTCAACAGGAGCCTCAGGATTGCTGAGGCCGACTGGTATCGCCTCATCACTCTCTCCGTTACTTGTGGCACTACTATCGTCTCGATCTTGATCCTCGTTTTCGTCTAAGTCGTACTTCTCGTCGAATATGATTGTTTCTTCATCGCCCACTGCGTCTGAGTCAAGTGTGAGGAGCCAGTCACCTCCTTCAATATTGAAGCCGTCCCCAGATTGAACCTCGAACAGCTGATCCCGCCGCAGCGCTTCTAGAAAGTTATCGGAGTAAAAATCGTCAAGCGAGACACCAACCGACTTGATCGGTGCTCTCTAAGCGTTCAGAGTCGTCGGATTGAGTGTCTCCGTATCAGTGGCTTCCGGGACATCACCATATACCACGGGAGGATCCTGAACAATCTGATCGGTTACATCAGGAAAGTGATCAGAAGCATCCGGTACAGCAGACACTGGACAATCCGGAACAACAGTGCGAATTAACATAACGTCAATAAAAAATAATGCCTTCCATTTACCAGTATGGCGACGCTTTGTTGTTGCAGATGCTGTAGTAGCTGGTCGTTTCCCACGGGATCCATTAACTTGATCGACCGGAGGCGATGCACACGTTGACTTCCTTGCACCACGCAGTTCACGACGTGCGACTGGCTTGGCAGGCGCGGCTGGAACCTTTGGGGTCGGTGCTGGCTGATCAGGAGGTGTTGCTTTAGCCGCGGCACGCGGTTCATGTCGTCCAGGCGTCTACGCGGCTGCAGAAGCCGTACGAATGTCCGAAGCTTGAGTTGCGGACGGTGGCGTGGATCCGATCTCTGTTGGTGTGAGAGCTGAACGAGCAGGCGTAGTCGTGGAGCCGCCGGCCGCTGTTGCAGTGGCGGCTGGAGACGCATCCGGCCTAGATGAAGTCTGGTCGAGCTCCAGCCACCCTTTGTGACGGCAAAACCGCATCAAACTTGTCTCGCCTAGCCAGCAGGTATTAGTTTAGTAACAAACGACCGTGTAACGACTGCCCATGAACCTACCCAGAAAATAGTCGGCGCCTTCAGACCCCTTGAGATTCTCGCCGGGTGGCATGTATCTCTGCTCGTTGCTCAGCCCTGTCGACTTCCGGTAAGACCACCCTTTCTTGAGCAGCTCACGCCAAATTTGCTGGAAGGTTTTCTCGATGACAGTCATCCTCGAAGTGGGAATGTTGGTTTCTGGTCGGCCGCCGAACTCGAAATGAAGGGCTCGCAGAAGCCCGCGGATTCTTATATCTGTAACCCTATCCCCTTCCCGAAAATCCCATGTCACACAGGACGGAGACCTTACAGATCACCTGTTTAAATTTATCTTATACAAAATTCTATATGCGGATATTGACTGTCGCAAAATCTGTTGCGGACATCTCGGAATATTTTCACCTCTAGAAACTAGATTCCTGAGAATCCGTAATGCTGTAGTAAAAGGGTTAAAAACGACAGTGGTACAGTTCTGGTACAAAACTCTCACGCCGTTCCACGTCGAGCGTGACGGACACTTTTGCATACAAATTGCAAGACAAAAAACGAACAATAAGCAAATTAATCCGCTGCAAGCTGCTCTGTAGCACTTCGTACAGCTATCCCAGGATAAATCCCTATAATGCTGTACGTACTACTACTCGTAGCACTACCAGGATAATGATTATTCTTTACGGCGCCCTAGAATGAATTGCTACAATGTAGCAAATGTGGTTGTACTAACCTATACATGAGTAGTAATACTTGGAACATTACGCCGGCAGTTTTTTTACTTTCCGTAATTTACCATCGAGAACAATCCTGGAACCTTCTTTCGGACCAGGTGCTATTTTGACGACGATACCTCTCGACCACCTGAGAGTGAAAGCAACGTCTTTTGGATCGTAGGGTAGTTTTAGAACCGCTCGACCGACAACATTCAAACTATATTTATAAAACAATAGATAGTTTTTTATTATCTTCTCTTAGCCACCAATTAGGAATAAGAAATCAGTCAGCGCCGCCAACTATGCTTTAGATCGCAAGATTTGAGTTCTGCGATATGGTTAGATAGGAACTTGTCGAAGCGTAGTTGCCACACTGGATGGCTATGAGTTCACACGCTTGGCTAAGTACTTCGAGATAGATCTCTCCTCACGGTGCCATTCAACATGAGCAGCACATGCACCAGGCGATCTGAATCGCTTGTTGCATCTTGGATAAGGACACACCAGATCAACTTCATCTTCTGACGACGATCCCGAATCCTGGTTCAAGACCATTTCTAACGCAGGTGCGCGTATCTTGAATCCAGGAAGAACATCGCCACCGTCAAGATCTCTCCACGCAGTGTTGTCAGAGCATTGTACGTCTCCATTGTCGTCGAGATAGTACTCATACATCCGCTGAAAGTCTGGGCGTGGGTCGATCAGCCAACCCAACTGGACGCCGTGCTGGAAATATTCATTTCGCATCTTTCGATCAAGAGCGCTGCGTTGAGAGCCTCGACCAGAGAGCTTATCAATCTCAACAACAAAGGTGGGAACAAAGGGATCGCCACGATACGTCCACATCTGTTCACGAGTCAAATTCCTGTCATCATGTCGCGGTGTGTATGCCACGTCCGGCATTCGAATATCAGTATCGAAAATAAACGCTCCTTGTGATGAGGTCACCCTTCCTCCTTTTCCAGACCACGTCGCCCATACATCCAAAATTCTCACGATCTTGGCCGCCACCTTCTCGTTGCCGTACACGACCATTCGATAGGGGGTGAAGCGGCCTTCGTCGATGAAGAACGCCGGCTGCTCACCAAAAACGGGGTTCACCAGTGGACCGAGCTTCTTCACGTGATGATTCAACTGCTTCAGCTCCACTCCAGGATAGTCCTTGACGTAGCACAAAGTCGTCTTCGTTTCCAAGTCGCGCACGAGTCGCGTAAGGACGTCTTCGTGAGGTTTTTGCTTGTCCGCCATCGCTGCTCTTTCTCGCTGGTTGCTTTTCGACCGAGTTGCTTTCCGACCGAGAAATTACATTATGGGGTCCACACTTTTTGAGGTCGGTAGCTTTCGGGTGATTTTCAAGTTTGTACGAGGCTGACAAAAATGTGGAGCCAAGGCCTCATTGCAGAGAGCAAGCGACAAGCTTAATGCGGCAAAGGATGCCGGAGTTGTTTGAAAAGCGTGGCATACTGTTCGCCGTAAGACCGCAGGGGTGCAAGCGATATGTAGATTAGTAATACGCTTCGAAGTAGGCATAAAAAGTAATGAATGCGGAGCTTTGGCTTCTATTATAATATTTTATTCCTGATAAATATAAAGTTAGTAATATACAAAGATGACGTACTCACCTGAACAATACGAACTTAACAAAGAGCGAATCAAAGCCGCTCAAAAGCGGTACTATCTAAAAACAAGGGAAACGCGACTGGCTAAGCAGCGAGAATATGATGAGAAGAATCGCGAAGAAATTCGTGCTCGTAAGAAGAAGAATTACTTAAGTAAATCCGAACTTAAGCAAAGCGAACTTAACTAATTAATTAAAAAAAATTCTCAGATATAAAGTCAGCCCCAATATAAAGTCGATCCTGATACAAGGTCCGATAATTATAAAGTCGATTCTCACAAGATTAATTTAGACGAAGATATATAGGCAATATGTTTGCATACGAACTCGCAGGATTAAAGAGATTAAATATCCAAGCTGTCAAATGGGGTAGCAGCTACCGGGTTAAGGTTCGAGGTAGAACTGGTAAGATGGTATATGTTAGCAACATTATACGTTCACTCAACAAGAAATTGGTGTCTAAGCAGTACAATGTTTCAGTTGAAACCCTTGAAAAGCATATGTCGCCTGACTATACGGCTGATCCTAAGTACCGTTTTTACAGTGGTAATCACATGGAATCACACCTATATGAGGCCATCGAGGCTACTGATTTCTACGATAAGCTCGAGAACGTTCTTTCAACTCAGGCAAGTGCTTTTAAGGTAAATATTGCTCTCGGGTACGAACTTGTGGGCAAGACTGATCCTGATGACACTCGCTACTTCTACCCGAATCTCGCTAACACTTATGTATTCAATAAGCCTGTCGCAATCAACAGCAAGGCGGATATTCGAAAGAAGGTGATTTCGGAAATTCGGTCTATGGAGTTGGCTGACAAGCTGAACTACCCCAGCTCCGGATATAAGCTTAAGGCGATCACTGCATTCAAGATTTTAGTCTACCATCGCGACCATGCTCTTGGGGATAGCGACGCTGTTATTCCTAAGATTATCCGCGAAAACAAGCATGTAATCAACTTCTCTAAGACCAACAACAAGTGCGTCTTCCACTGCATCGCCTGGCACACATTCCAGAGCGCCAAAAAGGATCCTCGCAGAATTCAGGCTCAGGTGAAGGAGGCATTCAAGCGATACTGCTCTTTCAAGGGGGTTAAGTATACGTTGAGTCTATTTAGGAGCTTCAAGCCTATTGACCTACTACAGCTCGATGAGGTTGAGGACTGCTTCCAACTTGGTATTAACGTATATAAGATGGATGTAGTTTCTGGAAATGTTGAATGCATTCGTAGGTCGGACAAGGGGTATGAAGCTATGGATATTTTATCGCTCGAGAATCATGCTCTTTACATCAAGAACATCGATATGCTTCAGGCTAAGTATCAATGTCCCAAGTGTGAAATGATTTTCGTGAGCGGTGAAAGACTTAAAAATCACAAGAAAAATCAGTGCGAGCTTGTGAATATTGAAAGCTTCCCCGCTGAACCAACTATCTACAAGCCAGCTCCTAACGCGATTCGATCACTGCTTACAAAGTATTCCATTAAGGATGCCAATCAATACATCGACCACTTCATTGTTTATGACTTTGAGGCAATCCTTAAGCCTACCACGACTCAACACGGGGAGAATACTGTCTTCACGAACGAACACATTCCGGTGTCCGTATCCGTAGCTGATAGCTTAACCGAGGAGGTGCGCTGTTATGTAAATGACGATCCAAAGATGTTGCTTATGGATATGTTCAAATACATTGGTGATGTATCGATGAAGATCCAACAGTACAATGTCGATAAGTATAAGTCGCTTCTGCAAAAAATCATCAATGCCCACGGTCTGACAGGTTTGGAAATTCCAGGCGTCAATCTTGGTCAGAAGTACAAGATGTCTGATGTGGAGAGTTGGATTAAGGAAGGGAAGTATGATAACTTCTTCCACTTCCATAAGAGTCTTGGCTTTGGTAAGCAGAGGTCCGACTGGAAGACTTAAACAGCAGATTGATCAAGTACCAGTATTCGGCTTCAATTCTGGTCGATACGATATCAACTTGATTAAGAGCGACTTATTCGCCATCATTGGTACTGACAACATCAAATCTGTCATCAAGAACCCCAGCTACATGTGCATTGCTACATCGAACATGAAAATGCTTGATATTAGCAACTATGTACCGGCTGGTACCAGCTACGATAAGTATCTTACGACATATCTGGGTGGCTGCAAATGTGATGACAAAATTAGATGTGTCTGTGGTCTTGGCAAGGGTCTCTTCCTGTATGAGTACATCACCGCGTTCAATGTACTCAACCAGACTACTATTCCGCCTAAGTCAGCTTTTGACAGCAAGTTCCGTGGAACAAGCATCACCGATGATGACTACGAGCGAGTGAAGTTCGTGTGGGGGTACTATGAGATGAAATCCATCAAGGACCTACTGGTCTGGTACAACAATCTCGATGTAGTTCCATTCATCAAGGCTATCAAAGCCCAGTGCGAGCTATTCATGCGTTTCGATCTGGATATGTTTGCAGATGGAGTGTCGCTACCTGGACTTAGTGAAAAGGTTATGTATCAGACCTGCTTCAACAATCTCCAATATCCGGATAAGGCACCTGCAAACGCATTCCAGTTTCCAGCTCAGCGTATGGGCGGCTACAAGAGTCAGGATGCTAAGGCAAAGCGGGAATTTGGTATGACACTTGATCACTTGGATACATTACTGCAAAAGCAAAAGTATTTGTGTGGCTTATGCTACTGTCAGTTGACCATCGATACCGCTTCAGCAGACCGTATCAACAACAAGCTTGGACACATCGATGGCAACGTATTGGTCAGCTGTATCAAGTGCAACACCGCGCGTAAGGACATGTCGCTCAAGGGATTCCGCTATAAGAAGTTGCTTGAGTTCAACTCGGACAGATTGGTGTATAGCATTGATAAGGAGGAAAAAGACATCTACGCTAAAATGAAAGCCAACATTGCTGGAGGCCCATCTATTATCTTCAATCGCTACGCTAAGCGCAATGAGACGAAGATTCGCGGTGGTAAGATCTGTAAGAAAATTATCGGATACGATGCTAACGCTCTATACCTATGGGCACTTGGTAATGAGATGCCATGCGGACGATTGACTACGATCGAGGCTTATGACGGCATTGTCGAAGATCGTTGCTGATAAGATTTTCGGATTCCTTGAATGCGATATTCAAACTCCAGACCATTTTAAAGACTATTTCAGTGAGATGACCCCAATTTTCAAAAACACGCTAATCGATTGTGCTGATGAGAGTGTCATTGGTCATCACATGTACAAGTACAACGAGGCACGTAAGCAAAGCCGAGCAAAACCAGCTCGTAAGCTTATAGGTAGCTACTTTGGTGAAAAGATTCTTATATACGCACCTTTGCTTAAATGGTATCTTTCCCACGGTTTGGAGATTACCAAGACTTACTGCTTTATTAAGGCCAGCTCTCACAAGGCTTTTGATCCATTTATGGAGGCTGTATCAAACGCTCGACGAAAGGGTGATGTTGATAAGTCGAAGGCGATGATTGCTGAGATGATGAAACTTGTAGGCAACAGTGCTTTCGGTCGATCTGGAATGGATATGAGCAAGCACAAAGAGGTCAAGTATGAGTCGAATGACAAAGCTATTAAGAACAAGATTGAGCACTTTACGTTCCACGGGTTGGAGGAGCTTAATGATTCTTGTGAGATTACGATGAAAAAGCGTCGTCTTAACAACAAGAACCCGATCCATTTATCGATTGCTATCTATCAGCTCGCTAAGCTGCGCATGCTTCAGTTTTACTACGACTGCATCGACTATTACTTTGATCGATCAGACTTTCAATATCAGGAGATGGACACGGACAGTGGATATATCGCGTTCAGCTGCGAGAACCCATTTAAGGAATGCATCAAGCCTGAACTACGTGATCACTTCGATGAGCATAAGTATGAGTGGTTCCCGCGAGACTACAACGCCGAGGTAGCCAAGTTCGATCGCCGCACGCCTGGACTATTTAAGGAAGAGTGGCGAGGTGATGCAATGGTCTCATTATCCTCTAAGAACTACATCTGCTATCTACCGGACGAGGAGCACAAGGTCAAAGTCAGTGCTAAGGGTGTACAGCAGGGGCGTGGTCGCAATGTTGATGTACTTAGCCCAGACGGTTTTGAGACAGTTGTACGGGACCGTATCACACTTCGGGGTACTAACAAGGGTTTCAGACTATCGAAAGAAACCAAATCGATCATTACCTATACTCAAACCAAAACCGCGCTCAATTATTGGTACGACAAGCTACAGGTACTGTCAGACGGTATTTCTACGATTCCGCTCGATATTTAGGGGGATCTATTTCCATATATTTTTGTTTCTAATATAGACCATGGATGCGCTACTATCGAAGTTATATCACAATCCAAAAACAGGGTATATCGGCAGCAATGCTCTATATCATAAGGCTAAACAAATTGAAAAACCTATTCGATTGAAGGATGTTAAGGAGTGGTATGGTAATCAGACTGACATTCAACGGTACCATGGAAAAACAACACAATTTGATGGTTTCAAGATTGCTTCGACCAATCCAAATAGCTGGCAAGCTGATTTAGCATTCTGGAGAGGAAATACCATTCTAACTGCTATCAATATCAACTCCAGAATTGGTTTTGCTAAGATATTAACTGACAAACGATGGAGCAGTGTTTCCAAGGGGATTAAAGCTCTTGAATCGTTTAACGTTGATATTTTGACAACCGACAATGGATCTGAGTTCATGAATAGGCACGCTCAAGCATATTTCAAGCGAAAATCTATTACTCACTACAATAACGAGCCAGGTGATCATGGAACAATGGGTAAGATTGAGCGCTTCAATCGTACGCTTAAATCGAGGCTGATGAAGATAAAGCAACCTTTATCGATTAAGCTTCTTAGTGACGTCATCGACAACTACAACAATACGGTTCACACTTCTATCAAAATGACACCAAACGAAGCGACTGGACAGGTAATTGAATCAGAATTGAGTCATAACAACACAACTATGGAAAATCTCGAGAATCGACTCGAAATTGGAACTTCTGTGCTTTATCGTTTGAAGAAGAAGCAATTTGAGAAAGAATCGGCTCAATGGAGTAAGTCTATCTACGAAGTAGTTGGTATCGATGGCTATCGGATCCAAATCAGATCTAAAAACGGTCATATTCTCTACAAATCACTCAATGATATCAAACCGGTTGACGATGAGACTACAGATGCCCCATCCGCCAAGAACCAAGTCTTTGAAGCTGAGAAGATCTTAGATCACAAAAAGATGCGAACCGAAGTTCAAATATCTTATCAAATGGATTGGATATGATGATTCAACGTGGGAACCATTCTCAAATCTCCGTTTAATTAATAAAAACAGACCGTCTGAGTTAGAGAAGGAATATTTTGGGGCTAAAGAAATTCCTTTCTGAAGCAAGAATTGGGATATATGTATAGAAGGCAATCATCGTAAAAATGATTGGCAGAATCTACAAAATTATCCACAGACAGAGTTTAATCTGTTATGTAGGCTCGACACTTAATACCGTGAGCAACCGATGGTCAGGTCATAAGGCTGACTTCCAAAAATGGAAGAAAGGTAGAACGTCCAATGTCTCCATTTTCGAACACTTTGATAAACATGGTATTGAACAATTTAAGATCATTTTGATCAAGGAATGTGAAGTTGCAGATAAAACACATTTACGAGCTTATGAACAACTATGGATTAATAAGCTTAGACGTAGCTGTGTCAATAAAAATAACGCAATCATGTTTAAGGATCTTTACTTTAAAAACTATAAAGCAACCCATATCGAACTACTTCGAGAAAAGAGCAGGATTAAAAATAAGCTTCCGCATAATGTTGCTAAGGCATTAGAAAAGTTTAACTGCGATTGTGGCGGTAAGTACGCCAGAAAACATAAATCAACGCATATCAAATCCAGTCGACACCAGACGTGGCTATCGAACTGAAGGCCGCACATTTTTTTAGTAAAAAAAAAACAGGAGATCAACTCTTGAAAAGGAGTACTGGGGTTTAAAAAAATGAGTCATAGTTAGCTTGTAAATAATTTTGATAGAGACATCCTCTGTAAGCTTTTGACTCAAGTATATTGTTGCGAAATGTTTTGAATTATCTGACTTGATATATAGTAATAATATAATGTGCCCCAGTTGTTTAGAAAAGGACCGTGAGCTTGCTAAGCTTCAGCGGAAGCTATGGATTATCCAGGAAGTAAGCCGAATCAAGAACGAACTAATGAACCTTGATGCATCAGCCAATTTCCGAAAAACGGTAGTAAATCATAAGTATCGCCACGAGTTGGAAGCAATATTTGGAGTTCCATTTCATTGCATCAAGGACCGCTATCTAAGTCTTCTTAATGAGCGAAATCATATTTGTCATTCGTACTCTCAATTTCGACACGACTCAGTTATGCCGAGCTACTGGTAATTATGTACTCATTTTTTTTATGATTCAGATGATATAGACACAATGTTCCCTAATTTCACATCCCTCGCTCAGAGAGAGCAAAAACGACAGGAGCTTCTTGAAAGAGCTCAACGTCGTGTTCGTCAAGCTAATGCTAAGCGTGATATGTACGAAGGAGCGTCGTGGGCAAGCGACGTAGGTAAAACTATAAGCATAACTTCCACATCTTCCACATCAGCTCAGACAGATTCCTCCACCGGATCATCTGAGCCCTTAAAAAAAACGGTGAGTGATGAATCCTCCCAAACAAACCCTGAGGTATCAACTGATCCTGAAGTAAATGTTCGCCCCATTATGGTAGATGTTGGAGTAGATAACGGCGTTCGAATGTCCGACAATGCAACAAACACACTTCGTATTGATAAAACTGACAGAAACATTCAGGTAAATCCTATGACATCAGATATCGGGGTGGATAATAGCGCTCAAATGGTTGAGACTGGTTCCCAGTCGAGTCGCGGGCAAAGCACGCTTGATGCATCTATCGATGCCAAGCCTTCAACAACAGATGCAGAAACAAATACATATTCTAAACCCAGCCGGCTTGATACGGAGGAGCAAGTTTCATCACGTGAATGGGTCAAAGCTTTTTACAAAAAGTATCCTAATTGGGTTGCACTTAGAATTCGTCCGATTAAAAAGAAAGATACTAAAGACGATAAACGCTATGTTATTAGTGAAAACGGGGCGCTTGTATCGAGAAATGGTAAAAAATACAAACGATACGAGTATATTGACTGGGTAGCAACTATGGAGAAGATTAAAGATATATACTATGATGCTGAAAGTCAATCGATCGATGAAACACATGGAATGTTGGATGAAGAAAATCGAACGAGAACCATTATGCGTTTAGAAAAGAATAAGCGAACTGGTGATGAATTAGAAGAACTTGATGTTGTTCTTAAGGATCGGAGACTGCCCAATATTACATTTGGTAGAAAAATAACTTCTACCACATCCGACGACGAGAGTAGTAGATTTAAAGTGCTCTGGATTATTTCCAAAAACATGGAGATGCTCGATTCGAATGGACTAATGAAGAGCATTGTACCGATTTTCAAGGATAAATATAAATATGACAAAAGCTCATTAGAACAGTATGTTTGGGTCAAGGATGGATCCGTTGATGTGTTTGGAAAAGAATCAAACCTGAAGCACACAGCAGCACTGAGGAAGATTGACTGGCAATCCACACTAAGAGTGTTCTTGGACTTGGTTAAGAGCCGAGGCTTGGAACTTACTATGGTTGGAGCTAATGATATCGAGAGAACCATTAAGGACTACAAGCCTTATGATGATGATGAAGAGCGCGAGGCACGACATGGTACGAGAACCGGTTTAGATGAAAATATGGATAGAAATCTATCAATCCCTGATAGCGAAGCTAAGAAAATTCTATATGAGTACTACAAGAGCCTCTTTGATAACAAGATCGTTATCCCATTTCGTCTTAAGCCTGTTGTCGATACTAAGAATGGTGTAAAAGCCCATGCCACGTACTATTTTAGCGTACCAAGTGAGAATCACTATTTCAACATTAGGAATAAGGACCATAAACTTGTTTCAGGAAACGCTTGGACGGAGCTGATGAAGGTGATGCGTTGGATGGATACATTCCTTGCGCTTCTAAGTGGCTTGGAAGATGTCCATCGTACTGCAACTGATATCGAAGGTCCTGCAACTGAAGAGGAGAAGAAAATGATTAAAAATGTGAATGCCAATCTCAAGATCATTCGCGAGGTCATCTTCAACAATGCTGATGATATCAAGCAACAAAGTGAGGAGGTGTATGAGGAGAGTGAATTGGATAAGCTTCATGATGACGCCGAACGCGCTTACCTGAATTATGGAGAGGCTCAAAAGCGATACGAAGAAGCTAAGAAGTCCGTTAAAGGAAATAACTCAAAATCAGCTCGATCGGCACTAAAGGCAGCGACATCAGCTATGAAGGCAACAAAAGCTGTATTTAACGCAAAAGCCAAACAATATAGCATTGCGGCTCAGGAGATCGCGGAAGAAGAGGAACGTGAGCGAGCTGCCGACGACTTTGCTAATCGTGCTCGCGGGGAGGGGCTTAAGGGTCGTGGTCTAAGGGGGGCAGGCGTGGCTCCACTGGAAGGAGTTGTCCGACGAGGAAGAACCTACAATCTGAATGAGATTCAGGGTTTAGCAACACCAAGTGCCTACGTATATCGCCAGCTCGGTAGCAAGTACATTCGTATTCCTGACCTCGATGCTAAGACTCTTGTGATTGTGCAACCGAATCGTCGAAAGTGCGGACCGAAGTGTCAGATCAGTGATAGTCTTCAAGGCATGATCAGAACTCTTGTGTATAAGCAGCATATTGATCAACCAACGTATGACAAGCTCAGCGTCGAAGATAAAAAAATGTTCAAGGAGATCCTCGCGATCACTCATCTTCAGTACAATTTCCACGATAAGCTCACGGATCCACTTGAAACACTTCGCGCTGAGTATGATAAGCTCAAGGGGGAGATTCAGTTAGGAAATGATAATCCGAGTATCATCAAGCAGCAAGTCTCTCACAGTAGATATGGATAGCAATCGTCTCATCGATGATAAAGAATTTAAAGAAATTATCACGAGACTACTATAAACATCATGTTCTTCTTTAACCCCCGCATTATTTCCAGCTCAGCTGGTAGCTATGGCGATAACGC
Source organism: Phytophthora tentaculata (assembly GCA_033557915.1). Lineage (NCBI taxonomy): Eukaryota > Oomycota > Peronosporomycetes > Peronosporales > Peronosporaceae > Phytophthora > Phytophthora tentaculata. The sequence goes on from JAUCEA010000009.1 coordinate 2,853,025, forward strand.
CGATAGCAACGTCGCTGAACTCAAAGCTATCATGAAGAATCTAATCATTCATGACCGCCCTCAGAAGACTCAGGCCGCTGTATGGGCAACTGATCTCGATAAGTCAATCAGGAAGGTAGATGCTTCGACCCAAACCGAGGGTGGCCGCATGTGGGCTTACCAACCCAAGAAAAAAAAGACCGTGAAGACGTTTGCTCTCTAAGCGATACCACTTCGCACGAGTTTATTTCGATATCCTCGATGGACTTCGATTTTTTTTATCGTTGATAGATATTTCAAGTATAGCATCCCCACCATCAGCATTTTTGGTTGAGAGGAATACTGAATCCCCTAAGACTACTATCTGATCAGCTCGAAGCATGGTTGATCCTATGACCTGATTCGGGTCATCAGTAGTTAAATTGGTTTTGAGCTCTTTACTCGGACCGCAACCCATGATTATGCTATACACTACCAAAGATATTTCTTTAAAAACCAATATGGATTTTCATCATCTATTGGACCATGTCGCGTGTAGTATGCTTTGCGATGCTTCTTATCCTTATGATGGCTGACCTCGGGCATCGCCCGTCATACTTCTTACCTTTGCGCTTGAAGGCGACCATTTTTCAAGCCAACCAGTTGGCGAATCGACGGACTTGTCTGTCTCTATACTCACTCAGCGATAGCTTTGAGTTCATTAAGTTGGGATTTCAGATCATTAATCTCAGACATTAGTTGCTGAATCATTCTCACATTATATACGCTTAATTTAGAATAATCTACATGAAGCTTGACGCCTAATGGCTCTAGCCATGGATCAGTACTGGTTTGAAGCTCCTCGCTTCCATCAGGTATGCGAGCGACTAAATCTAAAAACCCTTGATCAAGACCATCCTGAGCGATCAAACCCAATTCCTTAGGTTTATCAGGGTGTGCTTTCCATTTATATGATTTCACTCGCAATGACTTGTAAAGGCATTCAACGCGCTCAATGGGCACCTCGTTGATATCTTGCTTTAGGCGGCGGTCTGATTGCATAACTATGGCCTCACAACCAATATAACCATTGAATATCGCACATACATTTGTATATGTTATAGGAGTACCTGTAGCCATCTCCGTAGCACCTGAATCTGTTCTTAGCCTATAGACGCTCAGCCCTATATTTCCTGCGCTATTCCAGGTATAGCTGATAGTAGATGATATTTACATCGGCGCTGATGGATTTGTTGTACCAATCTCAAATCGGCCCGCATTGGTTAATACCATTCGGGTAACTCCTCCCGTTCCAAAACGTAAATCATGCCTGTTAAATTACCAATCCATGTCGCGTTGGTAGAGGTTGCACTATTGCCGTTATTGACCTCGATCTGAAATTTCACAGGCGTGATATTCGATCCGGAAAAAGTGCACATCCGTGTGTAACCAGCATCGAGATAGTCGGTCCCGGAACCAGTGATGGAAAAATATTCATTTGCTGGAGTTGAATGAATCCCCAACTCCGTCAGACTCCCTAACGAGGTTATATTAGCTTGATTTCCATAAGCTAAAAAGCCGTTAATAGATCCGGAGCAGGTTATATCGCTAGTTGTAGAAAGACTTGCTGCTGATATATTTCGACTCGCATCAACGAATGCTGCGCTATTGACTCGATACCCCGCGAATGCGTTCATCGTTCCGCTACAAGCAATATTACCGATATTTTGGATATGCCTTGAGCTTGTGATAACATCAGTCCCGCCGATCTGAATGCTTCCAACATCACAGAGGGTGCCGCTGATCTTTATCGAACCATTCAGGTTTTGAGCATCGAGTGTCCTGATCGACCCAATATCTTTGTTCGCATCCACCACAAGAGCTTTAGAAGCTACAGCCCCACCGAGCGTGATATCCAAAAAGTAATTCTGATTGAAAGTTTTGTAAGTTGAGGTCGTTGCATCCCAAAATTTAAGGGACGGTATGGATAGCCCTGCCCCTCCAGTCGATAGCGTGAGATTAGTTAGCGTTCCTACTGACGTGATCGACGTCTGCGCGGCTGTTGATAGCGCCCCAGTGAGAGTCGTCGCTGAGATGCTGCTCAAGCCAGATATCGATCGCGAAGCACCCGTGAAAACCAGATTGCCAGCGACTGTAAGCCCGGATAGTGTTCCAACCGATGTGATATTGGTTTGCGCCGCTGTAGATAGCGTACCTGTAATACTGGTTGCAATCAGCGAGCTGATCGTCCCGATCTCCCCAGATGCTCCCAGTACCAACGCTTTGCTGTTTGCTGCCGTTCCAGGCGTGATCCCGACTACGTACGAGGGAGCAGATGATACAGTGGAACCATTCACGGTTAGACTGCTACATGACAATGCCCCAATCCCACTGATATCATTATTAACACCAGGAACGAGGGCTATACCTTCTGTTGCTGTCCCTTGAACAATTCCTGTAATATAAGACAAGCGGTAATCATTCTTATCGAGATAAAGCGTTTGAGCGTAATCATAGGTTAGATATCCACTGGCATCCAATGTTAGATAGAATGCTGGGTTATAGATAGGTGATGTAAAAATTGGTTGGGGATAAGAGAAACCAGAACTCATAGTTGTTTTTGTCTCGAGCTATATAGATCGAGTGATTAAAGACACGATCATGAGCGGAATTCCAGACTTTGGCGCTTCCTTGCCAAAAAAGTTCAAGTCTGCTGGCATGGGCGACATCCCTGCGCTTGACATCAAAAAGTTGTTTAGAATGGTTGTCCTTGGTCCGTCATTCAGCGGGAAGAACAATCTATGTATGTTTATCCTCAAGCATTCTCCTCACGTTTTCGCTCATCTAACCATCATAGCCCGCAATCCATACCAAGAGCTATACGAGTACCTCCGAGATAAGTTGGAAGATTTCATTACTTTTGCTGATCCAGATATGCCCCCAAAAGTTGATCAAGTACGCCACACACCTATGAGCTCCAACAAACCTGAGCTTGTCATCATAGATGACTATAGCAACGATAAGCTACTCCAGAAGAATACCTTCTCACATTATATGACCAGGGGCCGGCATTTCAAGCTATCAACAATATTCCTTAGCCATAGCTACTTTGCTACTGATAAGATGATTCGCTTGAATTCAGAGTACGTCGCTATCCTAAAGGCTAATTCGAAGCGTGATTTGCAGATGGTTGTGAAAGATTTCAATATAAAGGGAGTAGATGATCGCTCGATCGTCTATTACTACAACAAAGCCACTGAACAAAAAGGTCAGATGTTGTTCATAGACTCTATCAAGGGTCAAATCAGATACAACTTTGATAGGCCTATTGCAATGGAAGAGTAATTCCAATTAAGCAATCAGAAAAATGCTTAACATCATATACAACTAAAATGGCGAGCTTTCTCAAACTTGACAGTACCAACCTAATCCAAGATGGATACAACTCAACTTGGAAATACTCGTTCCCTGGTTCAGCTGCTGACTTTCGTGATGTAGTATGCGCAGTCCAAAGCATCAGCATGTACAACTCGGAATATAATATCGATGCGATGCAGTTCCAAAACACAAGCTTCAAGATCGAAGTCCCGACTGCGGCGACTACCTCTACTATCAGTATTACTCTTCCTGACGGCATTTATTCCTACGATGATGTAAATCGCAGCATTCAGACAGCCCTTGTTAATGCTGGAGCATATTTGATCGATCCATCTGGAAACAACGTATTCTACCTAAAGCTGAGTGAAAACAGTGTTTATTACGCATGCCAGGTCGATTTTTCTCCGACGCCAACAACATTACCAACTCTTGGAGGTACTTGGGCAAGACCAGCTACTGGTCTATACTCAGCTGGTGGAACTGGATTGCCTACTACCACTCGCGTTCCTCGTCTTATCATCGATAATGTCGAGTTTGGAAAGGTGGTTGGCCTAACCGTAAGTACCTATCCCGTTACCTCAGCGGTAGTTGCCAGTGCTCAGCTCTCTAACATCATTCCACAGATTCACCCCACCAGCTCATACATCGTTCGTTGCGATATTATTAAAACTGAGTACGTTGCATCTGGTGATATTGTAAGTGCATTTGATAGAGGTGATGCAGCAATTGGAAAGCTTATTTCATATAAGCCGAGTCAGTATGCATGGATGAATTGCCACAATGGCTCTCGCTCTACAATTACTATCAGTATCTACAACCAAAACGATAAGAAGGTTATCTTTCGCGATACATCAGTCTCGATCATGCTGTTGCTGAGGCCAAAAAAATAAGTTAGCTAATGCTTTTTTTTCTCACAAACGGAAGGAGCCACCAGACTTACGCATTGCGCGAATCTTAGCTATGTGATCCTTAGCTTCCTGGGATCCCTTTGCAAATTTCTTACCCTTTGGCTTGACAACGCCTACGCCATATCGACGACGGACTTCACCTCGAATCGATTTGATTAGGTCTCCATGCTCAGGTTTGGTCGCCTTAGATAGTAGGTACTTCTCTCCAGAATCGACTACATCAGTTAGAACGCCTTTGCGTTTAGCATACGAAAGCGCACGCTTTGCTCCTTTCTTAACATCCGTCATGGTTAGTCGTCCTCCTTCCTTATCACTATCGGAGTCATAAACACCAATGCCAGTCATAGAACGGATAGCAACTCTTGCAGGGATGGCACCCTGTGGAGCTCCGATTGCGGTTGCAAGAGCGGGTACAGCAACGTCGGCAGCGCGAGACAATAGACCCGAATCTTTGGCAAGCTTGAACGCTGATTTAATTCCTCCCCATACCTTGGACCAGATACTCGAACCATACATACCACCTCCTTGCATATGCTTAAACGGGTAGCCAATCTCCTTTTTTGTGATAGCCAAACGTGTTCCTTTACCAGATTTGCGAGCCCGAAGAGCTTTCGCATATGACTCTGGGTGAAGATGAAGTGTAGCTCCAGAACCACTTAGCTCATCTTTAGACAATGATAATGTCCCTGTCTTGAATGCTCTCTTGAGCTTCGACTCGGGAACAGATACGGATACTTCTAACTCTTTAAAAGTCATGATTATATTTACCCTCTTGAGATAAAATCTGAATTATATTTAATCCTGAATGAAGTCTGATATGATATAAATATAAACGTACATTTGTACTAATCATGATCGGCCACATTTATCGTATCATTCATCTGGAGAGCGACGTTCAATACATTGGATCAACCTTCAATGAACCTCGTAAGCGTTGGCAACAGCATAAGCAGCATTATCAGAAGTGGGATAAGGGTAATCACTGTGAAATTGCCATTTATCCATTCATAAAGGAGCATGGTATTGATAAGTTTAAGCTCATCTCTATCAAGGAATATGACGTTGTAGACCGAACCCATCTGGAAGCATATGAGCAGTTGTGGATTTCGAAATTGAAATGTGTCAACAAAAATAACCCGTGTAATTTGAAGCCGCTATTTCAGAAGCAATATCTCAAACAATACCGTGCAGTATGGAAACCATTAAATCTAAAAAGCAACAGCACTATCAAAAGAATACAGGTATTATTATCAATCAAGTAAAACAATACTATCAAACAAATAAAGAAGCCATTATTCAACGTAAGCGCCAGCACTAGCAAGCAAACAAATAACGGCTTAATGCGAGAGCTGCTGAGAAAATTGAATGTGGCTGTGGTGCAAGATATAGACGTAGTGATAAAGCTGTTCATTCCAGATCTCAGAAGCATCAACGTTGGTTAAGTCAGGATAGTTAAGTTCAAATCCTTGAATCGATTTAGTACATTCATCTTATTTTTTTGCTTGCAATATAACCACAGCATACACCAAATTCCACAGTAATCACCATACGTACCTTGGAATTGTTTGGGATTGTACTTCCCGATTCCATATTTTGTTGGAGCTGCCTCACCCATTGAATCGAAGAATTCGCCATCATGAACGCATGTCCAGTGTCCTACATCAAGATTAGGTGGTCGTAGTAGAACCAGATATGACCCTTTCTTCGATATCGGCTTTGTTATTTCATTCGATTCATAGATGTCATCGAGATGTACCCCAATTTTTTTCGCGAGTTCGATCAGATCATGATCGGATGTGATCGGCTTGATAAGGCTGCTCATAATATTTAATTTCGTTCAAACTATATTAGAAAACATATACAATCAACGATGAGTGAAACTCAACTATCTGACCAATATTTGTACCAGAGCTCGCTTAAGAGCGACCCGGAGATCAAGGTATCTTCTGGCAAGCGAGTACCCTTTGTAATCGATCTCAACCAGGGATCGTATCAGAATGGTGTTATCACTATCGATGCAACTGCCCAGCTTAACGGCTCTGAAGGATTTGCTTGTCTTCGCGATGCATACATCATGCTACCTTACAAGGTCTCAATGAAGAATGGTGCTACTGCTCAGACCGCTGCTGCCAATCGTTTCTGTTCCACGCTAAAGTGCGGTAACTGGAATGTCATTGATAGCATGTCGCTTGAACTAAATGGCAAGACCATCGTTTCCATGGCTGACTACAAGCTCTTTTGGAACAATGTCCGCGCGCAGACAAGCTACAGTCCTCAGTACGTTGAGAAACATGGAGCGGAGTCGTTCCTTTACCCGGATGCTGCTCAGTCCGCGTTGTACAGTTCGGCTACAAGCTCGACTACTGGAGATGGATACTCAAACACTACTGCATTTTCATCTTCGTTTGCTACTACAGGCCCCTCTGGTGGCGCATCCATCCCTAATGATGGTCTTGTTCGCCGACTTCTGTCAAACCCTCCTAATGCTGGTTCCGATTTCTCTACGTCGTGGCCGTCTGTTGGTGGAGCTGCCGCTTCTACCACTATCTCGAATCAGACTGCTCGTGGTGCCTTCGTAGCTGGTGCGGGTACTGCTAACGCTATCATGGGAACGTGGAACTATATGCTAAAGGTTAAGCTAACTGACCTTCATCCGATTTTCAAGGAGCTCGATTTGATGGCTAACCCTCAGATCCGTCTCCGTTTCCGCGTCAACCAGGGTACTTCGTCTGTTGCTGTAGATGCGTCGAAGGGTATGTCGCTAACCAGTACTACTCTCGCGAGTGGTAATGTCTGTCCTGTTATGGTTGCGGCTTCTTCCACCGGTAATCCTATGGCTGGTGTCCTTGCGGCTTCTGCCTCATTCAGCATTTCTTGGGGCGCCGTTGTCAATGCACTTGAACCGACCATCGATGGTACGTACATGCCATTTACTACTTCTCGTCTGTATGTACCGTTCGTTAATCTTGAGAACCCTCAGGCAATTATCTCCAAACCTGTTAAGAAGGTTCGATACAATGATTGCTATGCACAGTGGTTCTACCAGCGTGCTGGTATCGGTAAGCAGTCGACTCAGCTTAATGCTGCATTTGATCTCCAGCTTTCCGCTTCTGTTAAGAATGCTAAATATGTTATTCTCCTTTCTTTTGCTGAGCAGACGGGTAGCTTTGCTTCTGCTGCTGTACAGGAGTTCCAGAGTCCGTTTGATTCGGCTCCTTGGACTCTTCACCCTGGTTCGAGCATTCGCAACTTTAACGTTCGTATTGGTTCTCAGCAGACGTTTGACATCAGCCACGACTATGACTTCCACCACTTCACTAATGAAGTCGCTAAGATTTCTTCGATTAACGGTGATCTGACTCCTGAGCTGGTGAATGGTCTTCTTGTCTATCAGACGTGGTCGCTAACTAACCGTGTTCTCATTGCTGATGTTAGCCGCCTGACGGAACGTGATGTACCCCAGGCTATTCAGGTTCAAGGCGTTAATGCTGGTTGCCAAGGTACCAACATGCTCGTATTGGTTGTGAGTGAGCAAGAACTCTCCTACGATCGTCTAACGGGTGAGATTTTGGAATTCTCAACCGCATAGGTTGTCGATACCAATTTAAGAGACAAAAAAAATATGATTGACTTACTGGTGATCAGCTAACCATTGGAGATGTATCTTAGATTTACGAACGTGGAATGATTTATTAGATTTCGGATAGGAACCTCCACATTCACATTCAACTTTGACATTTCGCCGAGCTTTGAGAGCTTCTTTACGCGCGTAATCATCTTCTTCACGTTGTTGATCAATTTGTTGTCTTTCTTCATCAGATGCGATACCATAGCGATGACGTTCGGTTTGCTCGTGTCGAGCTTTATGTCCGCGAGTGTATGTTTCACCACATTCACAATCAACAACTTCAGTGTTGTGAGTTTTGTTATAGACAAGATTGTATTTTTGTTTGCTTGCGAGCTTGTCTTCCTCCGATTTCCAAGCAGCGTTCTTATTAACATACTTAGTCGAATCTATAACCAATTGCTCAAACTGAAGCAAGTTCTTGCGATCTTCAACTTCATGCTCACTTATCAAGTGGATATCAAAGTTATCAACACCATGGTCGCGAAAATGATGATAAATCATAGCACCACATCGCGTATTACCGTCGCTCCAACGCTTGTATGAAGCTGTATGCGCCCACCATCGTCGCTCGAGAGTTAGTGTGGTACTACCCACATACACAATCGACTCGTCCGCGTTGGTGATCTTACAGATATATCCTTTCATTATTATATCATAGGACTTTATATATCAGGATCAATCGTAATTAAGTCATCGACTAAAAAAAAGATTTTTTTTTAATTAAGCTCTAAAGCCTCGACAAGCTTAGGACATTTCTCAATTACGAATGGGTTCTTACGAAGCCAATCGATATAATTAGAATCGGTGCGACTAATTTGCTTTAGCGTCTTCCCCTTGTACTTGCCCCAACTCATCATATATGAGTTATCATCGCTTAAAAACTTGGAATGTAGGAAGATCTTGATTTCCTCAGTAATATTGAGACTGGGTTGGTTGTGCATCCATCGACAATAGCCAGGATATACTTCTTCGATCGGCGTGCCCTTGTATTTTCCAAAAGTTAGTTCGAACGTCATGTTATCAGTTGGGGTATCTATATACATAGCCTACTTAATTTTTTGAGAAAAAAATAAATAAATTCGGAAATAATCCGGTTTTGTACATCATCAATTGAGCGGATCTTAAACCACCCTCAGAACGAAAGGGCGTTGGTTTCGCTCTTAGGTGGTCGAGAGGTTGCGTCGCTGAATGCGATCCTGACCACAAAGAAGGTTCCAGGAATGTTCTTGTTGGTAAATTACGGTAAGTAAAAAAACTGCCGGCGTAATGTTCCAAGTATTACTACTTACATGTAACTATAGCACTATCAGAATTTATGCAAACTAGTTCGTTCGATAACTGAGTTCACTGCTTCGTTGCCAACCACGTATGTCAGGACTCGACAGCTCTAAAAATAACGGAAGCGCAGGTGATCAAAAGACTTTTTTTCTTACTATGAGCAGGCTTATTAGTACCATGCGAAGTTATAGAAGTGCTCATTGCTAAAGCGTTCAACTCAATATTACTTTGTGAGTTATAGTAATATTGGGGTTGGTGATTACCTAAATGTACGGGTGCAGGCAATCTCTCCTGTCAGCAATTGTTAAAATACAGAGCTTCCCCGCGCAAGCACGACTTTGTTTTGTACAGTAATGGAAAGAGTCTTACCATTACTGCCTCTTACCAGGTAAGAGGCAACTTTTGTGGGACGTATATTTAGGTGTGATCATTCGCATGGTTTCCACACCTCGTTTTCCGTATCCGCGATCTCCACCCACATGTCAGCTGACGCGGAAAAAGTGATTCTGCGGAAATCACTTTTTGCTAATTTTGCTGCTGGCTTGTTAATGTTGCCAAAGCCAACTTGCCCTAACTGCAGTCTGCCGTAAGGTACATTTCTCGTTGCATGAGATATTACAACAGCACCGTCGAGCGGCATTGCCAGTTCCGTCGCTATCTAGCTATTGTTGCCTTAAATGCTTTACAGTAATCTGCCGATGGCTGAATGCAAATGCATTATGAATCTCCACCACCACGGTCCAAGCATCCATATATGGATGTGATAAAAAGGCTCAAACTGCCAGAGCGTAATTCGCGAAGTATTTACGATTTGATAACAGCATCATTAAGTAGGCTTTTTGCCTGGGGAATAAAGAAATCTTTACTTCCCCAAAAAATCTTTACTAGTAGCCTGACCAAAAGACTGGATTGGGCGAAATATACTTTGACTATGAATGTGTATACAGCAGAGGCTTTATATCGAAGTGTGTATCGGATGGGGCCAGGTTCGATTCTTCTTCACCGTTACGCCCAACCTGCCATAAAAAAAATGTTCAACCAGCTATGGAAGAGCTCTGAAAGCAGAGCTGGACACCCGCGCCTAACCGCCTTAGCAGTTCACAGGTCGTAAGACCTGTGCTTGGCTGGCCGTTACACTGTAACTTACTAATACTGGGTGCATCTGGGTACCTACTTACTCGTGCTGGGGGCTCCTTGATACAAACTTTACCAAGTAGAATACTTAAGTTATCTAATTATCATCAACTTTTTAGAAGCTTTTTACTTTCTTTAAAACGAAGTTTTTATTGTAGAAAATTTGGTTTTGGGCCCAATCTTATGTTACTCCCCAGGGAAAAAGACTAATACTGTAGTAGCCTGACAAAAAACCTACTGGTAGGCTTTGGGCGAAATAAACTTTGACTTAGAATTTGTATACAACAGAGACTTTTTATAGAAAATTGTATTCGATGGGGCAATGCTCGGTAACAATACATATTGGTATGTGATTGACAAATAATAATTACGCTATTGTAAGCAATTGGCGCTCTATCATGTCAAAACGACCAAAGTTTAATTGCTGTCAGTTCGAACGGATCACCTACAAAAGCCAAGCGGGTTCCGGTGGAGCAGGGTGGAGCATGCGAGTGTTGGGGAGGGTTTTGGTAGCTGCGTCAAGCATTATCTGACCAATTCTACATTCAATTGCTGTTTTTAAGGCTGTATTGGTGCTCTATGAGGCCAGTCCAAACAAAAGTATCCAACCCGCTATTTTAAGTTTCTTTGTAATCGACCTTAGATGTTTGTGGTGTGGCGCACACTACGAAATACACTTTCGACAAAACGAGCTTTTAAAAATGCGCGCGCACGAGGGAAGAAAGAGGCCCTGATTCTAAGCCTGAAGGCACACGTCTGCGCATCACCAGAGCTGACGGGGCATCCCCGGGTGAAAGTAGGCGTGTTATGCGTTGATGGATAGCGCCGGCGCAGGATAGGCATCACGAGATTCCTGTAAACGAAGTGCATATACTCAACAAAGCTAGCCAGTCGTATTACCGCGCATTCTATTATACTGGGAATGCCGACGAAGGAGGAATGGACAGCCCCTAACGGATTAATTCCACGGTACTGTGTAAGCGTAACCTGGGCTAACATTCGTACGACCTTTAAAGACTCGACAAATTTCAGTACAGTACATCAGTACAGTAAGTCAGTATAGTAAGTCAGTACAGTAAGTCAGTACAGTGAAGAATGCATGAACAAAATTTAATTGAATTGATAGCGTTAGTTTTTTTTCCGACTAAAGTACACCCAACATCGCGCACAGTGGCGGTGCCGAAGAATCGAGAGCACAGAAACCCTTTTGGATACGCTTGTGGTCCCTAGTGGTCTAAAGATAAGTCCAGGTTGCGTTGCAAAAATACTGATATTGAGAGCACGCACAGAGTTCGAAATTGACATGTATTTATACATATATTTATCGTGCTCAATTTCTGGAACATGAACGGACCATGCATTTGCCACGAAGAGCGTTCGCGGGAGACCCGAGACAGGAGTGAGGGGAGAAAGCGCAGGATTCTCAGTCAATACGTGTCCGGAACCGAGCAAGTGCAGTATTTCAGTCACCGCGCATGATTTTGAGTTAGTTCATAGCAGCTTCAAGCAAGCGCAGGATTTCCAGCCACCGATCTCCACTTCGATCGCGGGGATTGGAATTGGAAAGTGTGGTATTAATAAGATCGTTTTAGACGTGTAGTACAGTGTCCACAGCACAAAAATCCCAAAAAAGCGGTATTCCTAGCTTAAGTCGCAGACGATCTAGTTAGTACATGTATAGTACTGGTGAGATGTGGATTAGTAAACGTTTGTGCGGCAAAGACGCTGAGGACACAACGATGCCCTTAGGGTTAACCTATTTGACGATTTTGGCAATAATCGCTAAGAAGATCGCTTCAAAAGGGGCTTTATTGGCACCTTGTACTGTGTATCCGTGGTTCATCTCACCGTAATTTGTAGCAGCAGCGGCCGTCTCGGCTACGAGGAGATGGACAGTTGCATTTGTCATCACATATTCTCAAATTTCTTATGTATACTTGGCACATTGTCAATACTTTGAAGAGCTCCAGTTTCAATAGTTACATCACGATGCTTGCGGATTCAACCATCAACGCATGCTAGAGCTGCCATACCCATTTCCGAAACGTCGCCATGCCTCGGGTTACGTTCTTGGAGGAAGAAGATAAGGTGTTAGTGCTGCTCGCTCGCGCCTATACAGAGCCCGGAAGCAATGTTGTTTGGAGCGCAGTGACCCAGAAGATGCAACGCTGGAAACAAAGCCCTACAAAGCTTGCCCAACGAGTGAAAGCTGTAAAGCGCACATTTGGCAGGGATTTATCCAGCTTCCCACCCTGATTTTTGCTGTGGTTGAGTCTCAGCGTCAGCGTCGCAGCTCGCTGGTGTTGCAGATTCGGCAACACACTCTGGCAACACACGAAAAAGAGGATACACCGAACGCAACCACAGGTCAGTTCGTTTGAATTCATAGCTCAATCAGTGGCCCCCAGCACATACAGAAAATGCGTTGGAGCCGGAAAAAAGTGGCGCAAAATCAACAAACTGAAGTTTATCCTGTGAGTTTGATAAAGTTGTGGCGATAGAAGTAAAGGAAGTGAGCGGGGTGGAGGCTGACCAGGGATCTTTACTTTCGACCACTTTCGAGCAATTAGATGCGATTGGGCTGGAGTAGTCTACGGCACAAGGTGTCTCGCGAGAAGGCTGCCAACTTTCTCCTCGTGACGCTGCTAACACGGTTTCAACTATCTTCCAGCATGTATCTAGACAAGATGTAATTTATCCGGATTTGAATGCTGGGGAGCTTCTCCCACCTGCCGTTAGTAGTCTCGTCGCTGCTATTTCAAACATCAAAATTATTGATGACCAAGATGTGTTTATCGGTATCGGCTCTGGCATTGGTAACGTGTTGGGTCCATTCGCCTTTCAAACGGCAGTTCGAGCAAGCCTCGGAATCGAAATTCGCCCCGAACTTTTTGAACATGACTCTAGAGCAGCTAGCAGAAATTCTCTGCGCTGGCCAGCATTGCTCAAATGGAGTGGTGCTGATGCGCGACAAATTGAAATTTCGACTGTCACTCTGTTCTCAAAAGCAACCATTGTCTTTGCGACTAATCTTAAATTGGAGCCACCAACGAACCATTACATCAATGGCGAGTTATTTTTTTATGTTGGACGCGTGAGTCGTTGCGTCTACCGGCGAGGTGTGCCCTCGTCACAGTGGTACTTGGAGCAAAGACTTCTGTTGTCGTTGGAAGATAAAATATGTGATCCAAGTACCTGCAAGCTGGACAAGCCTCATCAGTGTATATATCTATACTGAAATATATTGATGATTAATTGAACTGGCTCTTGTTGGTGATATTAGAGTATTCTTCGAGCTGCTCGGGCCGTTTTGGCCTTTGGAGGAGGGTGCATCGAGTCGTTCTGCTTCATCTTGTACAAATTGGATGCCTTCATTATGTTCCCTTTTACAGAGAAAAGATGGCGAGGAAGGTAGAAGTTATGGACCTTCTCCCAGCACGTCCACCGTGCTGTTTGGCAGTAGTACGGTCTTTTTGGCGTGGCATGAAGCGGTTGACAAAGGGACACGTTGTACAATGTACAGTGGTCAGTCACTACAGTTGTACGCGGTTTTCCCATCGACAAACCACGCATTGACGACGCGTTTTTGCTCTCAGTGTAGAGCTGCTTTGAAGATACAGCAGTACAAACCTTTTGAGGCCTGTCGGCAATATCAGGTGTGTCCAGTCTACAGTGCACACGAAAGTTGATAGCAATCCAAGTAGAAGAACAGCACAGCATATTAAGACAAAAATGATATTTCCTTCCTGGTTTCATGGGGTTATACATGATGCGCCGTCGCCGTCTTCCGAACTTGGATCGACATGCCACGCTTGCCTCATCTACCGCAACATCCCGGCCAACTTCGGTGTATTTCCCCCCAGTGACTTTCATCAAATTCGTAAGTGGTCGGGTCCGAGCAATTGCATCTCGTGTGTTGGTTTCATTTGAATCTTGATGCGCAGATTGAGATTGATAGGATGGCGGCGCTATCAGGGGTTGTGAGCAACGTGGTCACTATGCACTTGATGGTCCGAACTTGAAGCCGATTCACTTCGTGTTCCTGTCTTTGACCTCCTGTTGAACTCGCAGCTGCGGTCACACGCCTTTCATTTGCGATGCTACTCGCCGTATCAACAGAAGCGTCATTGATTCTAGCAGCAGTAGGTCCGGCATTCGGTGAGGGCCCAGTTGGTGTTGCAACGTTAGTCGATAGCCGAGCTCTCTTTGGAATTGTTCTAAAGCAGAATGCCTTTCGAAACAGCTCGAATCTTGCAAGAGGCATGATATTATCAAGTCCAACGCTGCAGCCACACAAAATTCTATCTTTCACTCATTGTCCCCAATCAATAGTGCGTTCGATCATGTGCACCAACGCCATGTAAAGCAAAATACCAAGAAAACCCATCAGTTCTTGCAACGTAAAGATAGGCCGGTGTGAGATACGATTATAACGTCCATATTCACGCATCGCTTTGTTAGTTTGGTGAACCACTTCAACTCAAAAGTAGACAGGTATGTACGCGAACAAGGAAGATGAAGGCGAGTGGTTGAACAGATGACGGTAGTCAAGCCGAATTTTTGTCGTCTCTGTGCCTCCATCACGGTGCTCGTAAAGATCGGGAGGAGCTTTCATTAGTGCCTCTGGATCAAACTTCATGTTTGCAAGTGCTTCCACCTCTGTCATCGAAGACGGCAAAGCAAATTCTGGATCGTAGCGGTGGATGGGCTCCTCCGCATCGTCCTCCGCAGATTCAATGTCACTGACATATTGTTGTACTTGGGCTCGCCTTGATCAGCATGACAGAGAGCTGTCTCTACGGGTTTCGACAACGACAACATGATGCTACTGTAGTTTTCCACGCCACGTTGCTCTTAGCTTATGCTCAAGGAGTAGGTCTTCTTCTGGAACTCCGTGTCGATCCAAGTAGGGCTTTCTTTTTGTCAAATCGAGTTACGCGTCCAACGATATACGCGCTCCCAACATCGGAATGCCCAGCACCCACCGCAAAATCTTCTTCTCCTTCCTTCTCATTTACAAATTTGTGGTGGACACCAGACTGGAGGAACGCGAGATAAATCGCGAGGTGAAGAAGGCGGCGGCCAGGATGGCCGCGGCGGCACCGTAGGCCAGGCTGTACAACTGGAAGAACGCCGTTGATGAATAAGTCAAAGGTCTTTAAGCTCTACACAGCGACAACAGCAACTTACAGCATCGAATCGTTAGCAAAGACGATATCAGTAGCAAGTACCTTTCATACAGGCTCGTACACAGCTTCTTCCGATGCCTCATGGCTAAGCATATTGCCTTCAGTATGCAAATTCGTCTTACAAGCGGCTATTGGCAGCGTAAGGTTACATATATTGGTTTCACTATGCAAACTCATTTTCAACAAGTAAGGCCGCCAACCGTCGGTCTAATTGCTGTATCTACCGACACATGGCGCACGGCAAGCAAGTTCAGCGAGCGCCGCCAACACCCCCGCGAGGCGATGGCGCACAATCGTTTGTTCGGTTACTGATGAGTACCGATGAGGCTACGGCCGTAGGCGAAACCGCGACAAATCGCGGCGACCAAGGTCAGGATGGAGCAGGCCCGATTCTCCGCGATCCCGTGTACCAAGACGACGGGATCCATAGTGTAGAACAAGGGGCTCAATCTCAGGGCGGCGTGATATCAAATGCACACAGTAAATCTGCACAGCCGACGCAGCTAGCCAAACGCAAGACAGGAACTACTCACAAGCGCAGCGCTGTACAACCCCGGAAGTGGCAGCGCAGTCTTGCCGTACTCATGAAAAACTCCATCGCAGACGATGAACCCAGTACCGCGGGTACTACGGCGGAGTTAGCCATGAATGAAGACGCAAATACTGGCCTAGAGCCTACGCCAGTGTCCACATCAAGCGGCGGATCGAAACGAGCACGTGCTCAGGCAGCTCGCAACCACAACGCTTTGGTATCCCGCGCTTACGTAAAAAAAACTTGTGTTAAATTTACCCGTCAAAGAACCCTGGCTAAAAGACAGCGTACAGCATAGCAACAGTAAATGTTGCCGAGAGAGATTCTGTCGAGTAGAACTTGTGGTCCATGCACCAATTCGTAGGGATAGTCTCCTTCATATTTTGAAGTTCGTAGTGCAGTGAAAGCTGTGGAAGGCCGTCGATCAATCACTTCTTCAAAGCTTGCAGACTGTGTGCCACAATTACCAGTATCGGCATTCGTAGACGTTGCAGTAAAAAAGTTGAGGGTTGCTTACAGTAACCCCTCAATCTGTGATTTGACCATTCTCTTGTGTACATGGCGCACCCGGAACCACTGGTATTCAGAGTCCGATTCCTCTTTCAGTACTGACTGAATTTGTGGAGCTCTTCGCATCTAGAGCCCGTCGTCGAGGTAGCACTCCGACCAGACCTTGACGCGAGCGTCGTCGGCTGCTGTAGTGTTTCGGCGCTCAATGAACAGCCCGAGAAATATTGCTGACAGTGCGCAGCACTTCCCCCGTATCTGCATCCTGCAACCCACCAGAGAAATCGGTGCTAGAGCCCGCGCTTGTGCCCGCATCGGTATCGAACGAAGGGCTCTTCCATACCACACGGCGAGCTAATTGCTTGTCTTCCTCTTGGCAAAGCAGGTGGTGGCACCCAAAAATTTGCTGCACCTGGCAGTGTCGTCGAAGATGATTGCGGCCGTCACTCCTGCTGAGGTGACACAGCTCGCAAAGGCATCACATGCATATAATCTAGCTAGCGCAGCGTGTCTCGTCTGGTGAGATCAGGTTGCACACACTGCAACGAGCTTCTTCCCGACGGGTCCTTGCCCGATAAGTAGCTACAGTTCGCTCGCAACTTCGAGCTGCGACGCAGTGAAGACACCGCAACAGCCCAATGCTTGAGTACCTGTCGGTGCTGCTTCTTGGCGGTCGCTGAGGATGGGCGACGACTGAAGCTAAATGAGTTTGCGAGATTGCAGATCTAGACAGCCAGTCTAACTAATAAAATCATGAGAGGACATTATTCACCTACCAGTAGTCCGCATCAAAAGGCGCTAAAATAGCACGTTTTACATATAAGATGGCGGAGAGACGCATCACCCTTGAGGTCAAAAGAGCGAAGCATCATGGGGAGAAAACAAAAGGGGCTATTTTGGCACCATTTGTCACTGGATGACTATATTTTGTATGGTAAACAAACCCATGCAGTTCGCGAAGGTTTAAAGCCAAAGAATACTTGTCGAGAGAAGCAGACAAGCAAGAGTTCGCATAGGCAACACCAGTAATTTAGGGAAACTACCATATGTTTACATGGATACTTTTGTTTAAACTGAAAAAATAAATGGATAATTTTGTTTGTTCCTAGACTTTAATACAGCAGTTGTATGGGATTTAGCTAGCCCAACTTTAGAGTCCTATTAGAGGCATTTATAGGACGATTTGAATGGCCTAAAGTATCTCATTAGATAGAGCAGCGTTCCCTCATGAGGGATAATACTAAAACAAAATCGGTCTGGTGGTCACATTTGGTGGACGCCAGAGGCAAGAGCTCACAACTTCGCAACCAAGAAGACGATGAATCTGCGGAAGGGCTTAAAAGATTGCTGAAACACCGTATTTCAAGGAATAAGCCCGTTCCGTAAAACCTGAAAATGGCCATTTGGCTACTTTTGCTTGACCTGGCCTCATATAACAAGGTATACACGGAAGCTATGGTGTCGATATTAGTTTCTGGGGGCGTTTACGGCTCACGTACGGCCGGGCGCTGAGGACGAGCTCAGCGACCCCCAGTAGCTCGTTTGCACACGAAAGAGAAAGCTAAGCAAACTCGTTGGCATACCCTACTTATTGCAATATATACTCCAATAAAACGCCGTAGAAGGCTCACAAATTAATATTTTTAGACTACTAGTAGGCTAAATGGGGATGTGAGGATAAAATAAATAATTTACAATTTAGTAGTTGACATATTAAGAGTATTTAAAACGAATTATAAAATAGATGATTTATAATTAAAGATAAATAAGAAGTCCATAAATTAATACTTGTTATAATAAAAAAAAATATAATAAAATAAATGGGATATTATTTAACATATTTGAAGTAAATCCAATTAAAATAAAACCTACATGACGCAATATTATATTTTGATAAAACAAGCTTACTTTTAAATTTGTTATAAGTTTACGACTGGCATGTAGATAACAAAACCACAATGTCCAGCTGTGCACACAAATTTCAGGAGCTTCACACTAGCCTAGGAGTCGTCTGCCCTGTTGACTTACGCAACCTCTCTATGTACATTGCGACAGAGAGTGTAGCTACGGGTTTTTGGTCTGAGTCAGCCACTAGAAACCGTTGATTTGTTTTTGGCATTTTATGAATGGGGCTGGTTTTACCAGAGGCCAAAAATTGACTCGTTTTTGGCATTATAAAACGTGTTCCTTGCAATTGAATGTGATGCAGATGTCTAGTCTCAGTCCTAACCTAACAAATATTCGTGATGGTGCTATTTAAGCTATTTTGCAGCAGCTGTGATGTTGCTGTTAAGACCTTTTCCAGCCAGATTTCGGCTTACTAGTCGTTCATGGGATAGCAAATTGGTCAGACATGTCCAATCTGGGTGCAGTTTACTTCTACATAGGTTGCAGCAATTCAATGTTTGATCGCTTGGCTACCATCTAATTCAAGTCTTCTGATCATGCCAAACTGCAGTCTGAAGCTTGCACGAAGCGATAAAATTCATTTAAAATGATCCAGGACTAAGAGCCATTTCATGAAATTTAATCCATTGTCGATTATTTCTGCAAGACTAGCTGCTAAGATAACGACGTTTCTTTATCACGCTGTATGACTGAAGAGTTGTTCCTGACTCTATTAACAGACCCTGATTCCTGCTCCCACTTAAGTCAGTTCGAATTGCAGCTATAGTTAACTGATATTATACACGGAAAAAAAATTGCAAGTACTACAAGCACTGTAGCTACTAATCAGCTCGAAGTCGATTTCTACACAAAACAAACCTTAAAGCTCTCGACCCGTGTCATCTCTCGGAGCAAGTGCTCCGGGTAGCCTATGAACGCTGGTATATCCGCGGACGGCTACTTCTCGGACTTTAATGTTGAATCCGTCGGAGACAAAACTGAACCGGATGTACACTACGACAAATGAGCTATCATTATGATTTAAATTCGTTCAATATACAAAAATTCGTATGCGTGAGATTTAAGTGTTCACTGTTTGCTGCATTTGAAAACCTCTAATATTGCATCTGCTTATTATATCGCATACGGCAGTAGCTTAGGGTGGCCTCCTATCTTGATGTTGTCGTTGCGTTTCAGTAGTTTTCGCGACTGAGTCAATTCCGTGCATTGAATTGGCGCTTCCGTTAATGGGATTGTATGACGCTAACGGAAACTGCCAATTCAGAGCGCGGTAGCGGGCAAACGACACGCACTGATTGATAAAAAGTGAGCTATGAAGCCGTGCAAGATTAAAAAGATTAAAACGATCTAAAAACTACCAAGGATTAACTTAGCCCTAAAGGGGGAAATGTTTACGAGTACACGGATCTGAGCTGTAATGGGCCTACTTTGGGTCCACTACTTCGGCTTACACGATAGCTCACGTGCATGAGGGCGTAAGGTGCGTCTCATTTAAACTAACTATAATTTCGTCCATAAGTATATATTTACTAAAATTTGAAAAGCAAATACCATAAAATTGAGAACTATTATTTGTTTAATCTGGGTTCCCTCCCTAATGCAATACTCTAAATGAAAGGTATTTGTCAATACGTAGTTGACACAATCCTGCTTTTCTACTATTAGCTGAAAACTGTTACCTTTCAGCCAATGGACACTCTAAATGATTGCAGAATCATTGGTGTATCCCGGACCAATGTGGAAATCATCTTCATAACCAAGTGGCTACATGTACCCACTTGTGTATACCCCGTTACATGAGCAAATTACTGCAAACTCCAGTGACCAATTTAGTGCGGTATTTTCCTATTTAATATTAATCCTGGCTGCTGTAACCGATATTCAGAAATGTCATGGTTGCACATCAATATCAATCGTCACTCTTGCTCTCTTTCCCGTCGTCTCTGGCGCTTGCGGCAGAATAAGCATTCCAGTCGGCGCTAGCTTCCCCTTCAATCCAGCCTCTGTGGCTAGAAAATGATTAATAGTTGTCACTTAACTAGTTAACTACCTAGAACCACGTTGCATAGCTGACTATATTTTAAGACCTTATCGGTGTTCGTCTCAATCCAGTCCACCGATAGCGCTTGAGAGGTGCTAAGTCTTACAGGGTGGTATGTAGGATGGACCCCACCCTTTTCGATTGTGCGCTCCCCCACCTTCTCATCCACCGGGGTCGACGACCGATCTGCTGCGTTGATGCAATTGCCAATTTGCCGTTGACTATATCTTCAGTGTATAGTGTTATCCATCCCGCGCTTTTGGTCTAAAACAAGACAGTCAATGTAAAGGTAGAACTCCACACAAGTGATCTATGATTGGATGAGAAGATAAAACGCGCGCTAAACCAATTCCACGCACTAAATTGGCACTTTCCGTTAGTCATGTTTCCATGCATGATTTTTACGAGGGTAACATTGTTTTTGTGTTAGTTGGTTTCTAGACCAAATGTGGGCTAAACATGCAGGTGTAGTTTAGCGCCGTAGTGTGTATCTAGTTGGCCACAAAGTTGTGCCCCTCTAATACGAGATGCTAACTTCTCTTGCCAATTCTTTACCGCCAAGTGGTTTGGATTCCTCAGGCTCGTCATATTCGATGCGCTAGTATCATATATCACCAAGACTGAAAGACGGCTAATTTTCACAACGTGACGTGTTCCTAATTAAAAGTATAAATAACTCTACTGACCGAGTTATTCTACATATTGTTTTATTTTAACTCGATCGTGATTTCTGCTAACTAGACTGTTCGGTATATTTAACACAACACGGTTTCGATTTAAATTAACTCGATAGGGCTTAACTAAACACTATTTCACTCCAAAACTTGGGACCCCCCCCCCCCCCCATCACCACTCCTCAACTCTTCCATCGGCACGACAAACCATGTCCAAGCGGAAGATAAAGCAAATCCCTATGGCCGAGAAGATAAACGAGATGCGAAAATGACAGGCGTACCCTGGATGTAGTGTCCAAGATGCAGTAAGGGATCTAAAAGTGAAGGAGGGCCCGTTACTCGACTGGCGCGAACTGTATTTCGACCCCCAGCATAAGCACATCCGTGTCCCCACTAATGTGGGGGACCGCATCTGCGAAAAGGGGGGCGAGCCCAAGAACGAGCTTTCGGCTTTTGAATTACGATTGGTGGAGCTGTTCGACAACTATATCATGAAAGCGAAATGCTTAGTGGCATCTCTTGCCTATTACCAATAGTTCCACGGTTAGCTTGAGAAAAAGGTAAAAGAGGAACGGGTCAGAGACTTCAGTAAGCGATACAAGCAACCGGCATCTGTAGCGCCTTAGGAAGAAAAGTCAGCTGGCAGTCAAGATTTCACACACCAAGTTTGCAAATCTCCAGAATGCCCCAGTACCATCTCCAATGAGAGCCCAAAGTGGGGGACTCATCTGCCGGGGCAATTATAAGTCCCCCCCCCCCTAAAATTATGATAGCGATGATGAGGGTGACCGCGACAATTGACAGGTCTGATAAAAAAACAAGCGCCGCTCACCGGCAAGGTCGGGTGATATATGGCAAACTGGATTTTGTTTTCATACGTTGTCCATCACATCGAGAACGAGAACCCACAAGAAAAGTGCTAGATATGTGGTGGCCTCGGATTGTGGTTTTATGAAAGAATTTACAGTCGGAGCTCTCTGGTAGTTTTTTTTACTTCTCGGCACCGATTGAACGGATCTGGTTTTTGCGTTTAGATGCTCACTTTTTTACGAAATCGATATTAAAAAACAGCGCTATCAAATGGCGGGGGTATTTTAAGTGGATTCGTATCCTTACTATTACCGGTCGTGGAAATCTGGTCATATTAGCTTCATTATTTGCATGTGTCCCACGACGGGCGATATAGGGGGCCATTGTCATATCGATTCTTTCGCGACTGTGAAGGATTTACACAAGTACGCATTTTTTCGATAAAATGCAATAGTTTCTCCGTTTCGCACAGGAAAAAGGTAGCACAGCAGAATGGTATCCATCGACGTTAAAGGGTTCAAAAGAAAAATCGCCTGAAAAGCGGTTGTTCACATTGTTGCAGACGTGATTCTACACAGTGTATCACTTCTAATCCAAACAAGAGTCATCAAAACCCACAAAAATATCGCGAAATGTATCTGCCAATGTGTTATTGTTCGCGCTGGAGCCGATATGGTGAGCGGCAGCTACTCTTTCTGCTTTGACAGATTCCTCCAAAATAATAGATCGTTGAACGCCTTGAGCGAGCTACGATAGTCTTTATAGCCGCAGTACTCGCTGCTCAGTATCTTCAGTGTGGTTGAAATTCTCACTAATGAGGCAAAACAACTCGGCACGCTTTTGCATCGCGCGTTTCAAAGCATGAATAACGCTAGGGGATTTTTTTTAGCACTCCTCTATTGTCGCTCTAGCTCATATAAGCCACTTGGTTAATAACACATAGGTGCCCTTAAGAGATGCCGTTGCCTCCGTGGTAACCCCCGGACAAAGATGGCTTTAGATGGCTTTAGCACTACTTAGCCGATAGTGCTGCAGCAATTGGCAAAGGAAGAAAATGTATCATTAGGCCTCCGCAAAGTTAGACAGATCCGAGCTCAACCACATTGACCCGTGTTATCTGTGATGACTGCACCAATATTCCACCTTTAATTACGCGCTCGGTTCAAAACTACCTCCATCGCTTGAGCCACCGCCACACCGTCGTACTGTGCGTACGCCTTTAACTGCACAGAAGTAAGACACCGCCCCTAATATTAACAGCTGATATACGCAGGAGATAAGCTCTAGATATGTCCGATAAAAGAAATGGCTAGCCCCCAAACAAGATTGTAACTGCTTCAAAATTTGGATTTGGAAGGAACGCCAATGCGACCGCCTAACAGTGGTCTTGCCGGATGTCTGATGTTATTTCAGGACAACAGTGCTTTCATGCATGGCCTAAACGCCTAAATGTTTGGTGAGATTTTGCTCTTGCGGGGTTGGGGGGGGGTCGTTTTGAAGCGTTGCGCGTAAGCGATGCCCTTGAAAGAAAAATACCAATTTAGAGAACGCATATGTCGACGAGACGACCATGTGCGCGAGTTATCACCGCCGCGCGACTGTCCTCGACAGCTTTCCAAAGCGTCGTGATATGCTTCTCAATTGAGCAAGTGTCCAACGTAGTATTGGAACGTCCTAAAGGCAACTCGGGTTAAGATCTGGATCGTTGTCATACGCCAGTGTGGAGCGCTTGCGCGTGTAATATGAGTACTTCTCTTTGCGTTTCGGAATGGTCTTCATCAGCGTAAAGTGGTCTCTTTCTGATACACGGGGTATACCATAATTAGAACCAAAACGCGTATGTATCACCAAAACCTTAATACAACGCAATCGCGGATACAAGGCGTCTTCCAGTAATCGCAAACCGATTACCAACCCGGCCACCAACAAGACTGTGAGAGGGATGAGACAGGCAGCTTCCCGCACTGACAGCAACTCGTTCACGAACACTGACACCAACGAGAACAAGCGGGCGCTGTGGTGGCTTCGGGCAATGACAGCAGCGCGTGGGGGGGAAGCAGTTCTATGATTACCGTTAATTATCTATACTATACAAACCGAATATGCTAATAAGGCTTTGAACTGGTTAGACCAGCGGTCACGTAATTGCCACACCGCCACGCCTAAGCCAAGTTTAAGCACCTTTTGAATGGCAGGTATAGGCTGGTTGGAATTGTGACAACACTGTCGTCATGGTTTGATATACGGTACGGAGTGGTTATTGCCACACACTAATCTCGAGGAAGTACGCGTATTTCTGCAAAGCAGAGTGTGACAGAAATCTCTACAATGTGTTCTATTGTTTTCTGCCCTCAGCCACCACTCATAATTCGCAAGCGCCATATCAAGCCGCGGCGCTCCGTGTGTACAAAAGCGTTTAAACAGCACATGTGCGTATGAGCAGTCTCACGACACGTCCGTCAAGGCTGCATAAGTATTCTAGCACGTTTTGTTTTGTAGCGGAAAGATGCATGTATGTTTGCATGAGAGAGATTGATGCTTGCGGAAGCGCCGATATAAACTACAAATCGTTTCTAGCGAGCAAATTTTTACGCGACACTAATTGATTTCGACTGATTCACACACGCAAAGCAGCGGTGGAGCGATGGATTCGTAGTGTTTGGGAACACAGTCCTTTGGTCCTCGAGCAAATTTTTTACTTTAATTTCTGCGCAAGAGCCTGGTCCAATGAAAATAACCCGTTGAGAGCTATAAGCCAATCACCTTACGAGCACGTTTACTTAAATGACAGTGCCCTACTGTTGCCATTTTCCCTGCCTGTACGACACACTGAGACGCACCGTTGGTGGACAAGAGCAAGGCGTCATGCACTAGGTCTTACAATGTAGCAGTGCGGTACCCACCCATACAAAAAGTCAAGTCAACAAATCGCTAAAGACAAAAAAATGTGCTGAGCAAAAATACTGCGCTTGAGCTCCGTTTTAACCCCTTCAAATCAGCTGATCTTTCGAAATCTTAAAAGGTAATGCAGGTTAGTTTGACTCGGCGTTTGTATACTTGCTTGTGGTAGAGGTGGACGACAGACCGTATGGAGAAATAACCGGTGAAAAATCCTTATTAACCGACATATTTAGCGCCGATTTCACTAATCTAACACGCATTATTCATGACATCGCTGGGTTATAGATGCTGACTTATCGTCGTATGTTGATACACCGCCGGGCGCATCTAGAAGAGGTATTAATTCTAGAAAAGCTGTCATGTATAATTTTTGAAAATATGGAACCATACAAACTCGCCTACAATTTAAGGTGGAAAAGGGGCACTTCTGGATTGGTGTGCAATCAAAAGTCGCGTGGTTTTGGGTTTACATAAGACAAGTCAATGAAAGATGTGCAGGCGAACCCCTGCTTATGAACCGTCATATCGAGCACAGTCCTTGCGTTTTAAAAGAGTACCGTCGAACCACGGACGCCCCAAGTCATAGAAAAACGGCAAGCGCAACTCACCCTAGGGCGCCACAGCCTACTCAGTACCCACCAAAGCAATAACATCATAACCAAAACAAAACGACATAGAATGAATTAAATGCATATGCGACTTACATTGCCCTGCATATGCAACCCATTTGCATATGATCAATCCGTACAGGATATCTGTCTTTTGCGTGCACCACCATCCTTTTTGTAGGCGTTGCAGAGCGCATACGGATGGAACGCACTTGATTAGTAGGTCTCAAATGTCCGTCACTCCATTCCTTGTGCCACACGTCGAAGCAGGTTGTCAAAACTCCACGATAAGATGCCGTGGCGGCATACACAGGTAAAAATCGCGTTCTCATCGCACTCAGCGCAGTAGTACACCGTGGTGCGTATTTTGTCCCCCTTCATCAAAGAGCAAACCTTGACGGCACGCTGACGCCATTTTGGCTGCATGTCTCTGCCACGCAACACATCCACGAGCTGTGCAACATGAGCTGACGATGCTCTCCCCGCTGCTACTGCTGCAGATGTCGGGACTGTCTCCGCCCCTCCAAACGTGCTGCCATCATACATGTCCGTCTCCTGCAGTTGAATGAGCGGCAGGTGGAGGCGCTTCAGGAACTTCGCGTGCGTCAAAGCTTTTGGCACCTTGGTCTTGTGGTATGCCTTGTGCACTATGTATCTATTTACAATAGCGCTGTCTATGAGACCGCGCACTAGGTCCTTGTAGTACTTCCGAAAGGTCACGGCCCGCTGGATGGAATGTCGCTGCAAAAGCAGTTGATCATGCACGTCGACCCCCCCCCCCCCCCATGTACTTGTGATAGTCCTTCATCACGCGACGGGCGACGACTTCGTGCTACTCGCCGGCTCTGCCCTTTCGAACGACTCTGACCAGATTCACACTTCCACTCGATGCCAAGAAACGCACGGGCTTTGAGTCCATCCAACAAAGTGCTCATTAGGCAGGTATGTTTGTAGATTCAGCTGTTTTTAATTAACCTCACCTTTTGGTCTCGACTTCTTCTTGCATCTCCTTGCAATAACCTACGCGGTTCGTCATAATTGCGCCCACTCAAAAGTAGCCTATGACCAGTACCTGAATCGGCAGCACGACTGACGTGTAGGACACAATCAGCCTCCTCGCTTGCAGTGGGACATCCCCAAACACCGCCCGTAAGTTGTGTACTATGGCGGCAGGTCCCTCTTTCTTATCGTATTGCGCATTATCACTTGCATGTTTCTTCTTACGACAATACACCCCAAACCTGCATAATGCAGAACAATAAAACAGGCTCTTGCGTCAGTAAGGTGCATCATGCAGGATTTGTGAAATTGAGACCCCAAATAATACATGATGCATTACGGAGTGTGCGCACTACAAAGTAAATAGCTTCATCCCCCACTTGTGCGGTTTTGCCTTCATGTAGACTCGCATCTTGTTGAAGCTGCTTCGGCAGGGGAGCATCGTTTCGTCAAACGAGAGCTCAACAGGTGCATTATACACATCGCGGAATGTCTTCTGCAGCACTTCGACCACCTTCGGATTTTCCAGGCTCGGTCCGTCATCGTACGTGGGTCGTCGTTGTCGTTAAACTGTATGTGTCTACATAATTCCATAAATATATCTCTAGACACCACGGAATTGAAAGCACCGCGGGGAATAGCTCCCTCAGTCCTCCCTTCAGTAGTTTCCCAAGACTCGCGAGCTTATCATGGTACGGGCAAATAGTACGCGCAATCAATAAGCCGACGAAGCGGCAGAACTCGTGCGGCTTGATAGGCGCCGCGCCTTGCAGAGCTTGGTGTATATCCTGGTGGGTGGTCTTTTCATGTCTGGGTTTGCACGACAGCGACGCTTGTGACGCTTGTAAGCATCGCCCACACGAATCTGTAGCAGGTACTTGTTCGAGTATATCGCGATATGCTGCCATAAGGCAACAGGCATGAAACAAAAGAACAACGAACAACGCCATGGGCGAGTCTCCTCGGCGCAAAACTTCCGGTTTGGGTCTAGCGTAGCGTTGCATGAGCCTGGGATAGCTCCCAGCGCTATCCACCGGGGCGTGCGGAGTCTGTAACTCACCGCACACGTCTGGTTCGCCGTTGTTCTCCCAGCCTGGAGCCGAGAAATATCGCAGTGCCGCCTTTTTCAAATTACCCGCGAGCACTGCATCCGCTCCACCAAATTCGTCGAGACATGCTTTCGCGTGTCGATATCCATCTTGTCTCGCTCGGGATCTGGCTCGGACTCCTCGTTGTCATCGGTATCGGATTGTCAGTTATGCTCTTCAGAATCGGAATCCGTCACGACGTCATCTTCTGCCGCATCATCTCCAGATTCAAGTGCGTCATAATCGTCTTCTTTGCCCGCCGGGTCGTCCACGTTGAGGTCGTCAATAGGGTCAGCAAGAAGATCTGCATAATAGTGGTTCTCACAGTTCGCATGGTTTGCATGTTTCATCAACCACTAGGATTCCTGTAATATATACCTGCAAACCTGCACTGACCCAGCAAACTGGGAGTCGGTATGGTGACCACCCTGAAATGCTTGTTTTCTACCCATCTGTAGGTTAGCGTTCGGTCAACGTTCCGTGAATCTGATTGGGTAGTAAAACCTGCCAACTGCTAACCTGCCAACCGTGAGAACCACTAATGCAAGCACAAAACTTAGATATCGTGCATATGCGTTTTAACGAGAACTGCATATGCAACCTTACCGGGTGCGTTTTTTCGACTGAATCAGCGATTGATCCAACTTCGTCGCCGGAATCAGCGCTGCTCTTGCCACCCGACAGGCACTGTCATTTGCTGAATGGTTGCACATGCTACTTGAGCAGCAGGAACCGGTGCCTTTTCTACATCAGTGCATATCGGCACCCTTAGCTTGCAGATCCGAGCATAATCAAATTACCCCTTGCTGTGATAACGTACGTGATACTTCAGACAGCTCTTCTTCATCGGAGGACAGCGTGTCACCAGCTGACGCATAACGCAAGTTAGTTATCCTGCAAAATTTGCATCAAGTATCCAGAATATGCAGTATTACGTACCATCCCTCCGACATTTGCCCTTCGCTGCAGCGTTCCGTGGTTTCCGGTGTAGTTGGTCGGGAGATTTCTGCGCGGCATGCTGCAGTGTCGTCGAAGGTGCTGCACGCGGCGAGGGACACGACATGGAATTGGCGGAGGCTTCTGCGGCGGTGGTCAAGGAAGCCGCCGACGATGCAGCGACAGGAAGCTTTGGTGGAGCGTGCGACGCCGCATCACTCGCGGGCGGATGCGCCTTCGAAGCTATATGCAACAAATACATAGGCATAACGGTCCAAACTGCAAACCGCTACTATTATCCAGACCATAGCTTACCTGCAACGTAGTATTCCAGCAATTCGTCCTCTCCGTGAAAGTAGCCCACGCCCTTGACGCCGTTGGGACCTCCTCCTGGGCGGCCGTACTTCCACCTCTGCTCCAAATCCCGTGCGCGCGGTCCCACGGATGCTCATTCCTGCCGCTTGGGATTCCGCCACGCGGCGCCAAACCGGACGCTGATGATAGTAGCGTATTTGCCGCTGATAGTAGCGTATTTGCCGCGGACAGCAACCATGCTGGCTTCTTCTTCCGGCTTCTTCTTCCCGCGCCAAAATTCTGGAATATGTAAGTGACGTGGGGGGGGGGGTAACCCTTAAAAGTAAATAGAATTTAGTTTTGTCCACCCAACCTTTCGTACCGTATATACAAAACTCGGAAAATCTTTAAATGTCTCGTCGATTATCATACGTCCCTGCTACGATCCTTCGAGTCACGGGTTAACTTATCTTGATTTTGGAATGGATCATGATTTGCAAAAAAATTGTATATATACAATTTTTAAGAAATTGTTTTGCTTAACCGGCAAAATGCAGGTTAAGCATTTTGTCTAAGTTGTATATGCAGGCGCTCCGGTTTCAAGGGGTTTAAAAAAAGCCCATAAGCCTTACAAAAAAGATTTAAATGAATACCCGTATGTCCGTCCGTCTGCCCGTCTGTGTGTGTGTGTGTGTGTCTGTCTGTCTGTCTGTCACGTCCCCAAATCCGGACTTCTAATTGCACGAAAGCACCACTTACAACAGGCCATTATTAACCCTTTCGTGATAAAAGGAAGTAGAAAGCCCTTTTTCCTCAATTTCTACAAAGTACGAACATGTGTCCATGTAAGCGGAGACATTATGCATCCTTTTATATCTTATGTAAGGTTACAACAGGACACTTCGTACATATAATATTATGTTAATCCCATTCGAAAGATTCGATAGCTACTCATCGCCATAGTAAAAGGAGTCTGAATGCCTCCATTTAAAGTGAATATCTTGACTTTGTATGTTATAGTCAGTTTAAGTGACACACGAAAGGATTAAGACAATTCTGACAAAAAACAATACGTAGAAAATCCTAGAAAGCGCTAAATTAGCCTCGACTGCGTTCCATCGAGCTTGGCATGGAACGTTTTATAATGTTGCAAATTCTGATACAATAATTTGGAAAAAAATACACTCGTCGTTTTCCCGGCAACAAAATGTGCGGTGTACGGCAGCTAATAATTATGGTTGTTTCGTACAGCACTAAAGGTTGCTTCAAGATTCGCAAACTCAGTATTTACAACGAAAGTTGCACGAAATGCATCAATGCCGTCCCCCTGTCCGTACTGTAGCATTAGTTGATCCGCTAGAAGAAATACTATGTTGTTGAGCCGAGTGACAGCGCTCATGCTTTATTTGGTCAGTCCAAACTAAGTTTCAATTAACGAAAAATCCGAAGATGCGCCACAATAGAGCACTCCATACTATTGGAGCGCGAAACATTTTGCACGATGAGAAAATGCTACGTAATTAGATGTAGAACCGTTCAGGTCATGTTGTTTGCATTGTTTGACTAGTTTATTCAGAATTATGTATGATCGTAAATCAACAATCTTGTGGTGTTGCGGGGTCAGCAAAATCTGCTAGATTGTCCGATCCGACTTCCCACCAACGCCCAGACACCGACTAACGAAGGGGGTCCTCCGATAATCCGTGATCTGCTGAACATCCTCTCCATGTCTGGTTGGGCTGGATCTGCTCTTCTGATAACTGCTGGTGAGTCCTTGGGTGAAGATCGAGTGTCTTGGCGAGACGCGGGAAAGTGTGGGTGGAGCAGTAGAGGAAGATCTTCACTCTGTTTCCGTGGTATTCTCCAGATCACAAGCGAATTACTCGAGCTTGTTAGATCTGTGGTCTAGATCTGCGATCTGGCCGTGGAGTTGTTCCTTAAGTTCCTTATGATCGTACTTACCGCTTCCTATAGCGGGATCTTGAGAGTTGAGCAGCGATCGGTGTACATGGTGAAGTAGTCAATTCGGTTTAGCTTAGATCTGCACTTGTAGGATAAGTTCACTAGGTGGCATGATCAGGCCAATATAGTATCAAGTTACAGATATGGACAGAAAGATATGATGCGTTAGGTTTTTATATTGTATGCGGAGTGACATGGACGCAAGAGAGTGACGTGTGTAGCCAAATATGATATTCATCCAATCACGTTCCGCTATTTTAAAATTTAGTTACCCATATCAATCTGTAGTTAGCGGGTCATAAATCGTCAGTCTGGTGCTCAATCAGCTTAGACTTCCTTTTTTATTTAAGTGACGAGGGTTTGAATCCCAACGCGACCGCAAAGTTAATCACCCTAGCGGTGACCTTGGTGCCAGTGTTCTAAGACAATCGGCGCACCTGTTGACGTCCCCCGCTCAATGTGGTCCCCTTACAGGCCGGCTTTTTGCCAGGTTTTTTTATACTGCTTTCACTAACTGGATCCCACGCGGCGACGACACTATCTACTAGGCGTTCGCGCTTTTCCGGAGCAGAGATGCGCTGAAGTTTGAGCAGCCTCTCGCGGAGGGGTGCATTGGAACCTGAGCCCACAATACCGAGCTCGTGCGACAGCGTAATTACCTGACGTTTCTGCTTGAAGGGACCCATAACACCCACATCCAGAGGCTAAATGACCGATGTGGTATTTTTCGGGAGAGGCACCATCGCAGTCCCCCAAGATGCCAACGCTTCCTGGGCTGCAGCTTTCACGTGACACTTGAGGTTGTCGACGTAGAGCGCAATCGGTCCGGGCTGGGTATCGCTAACAAAGCCACCCCAGGCCTCTTCAACTAAGGTGTCCAGCCATACTCGCCCATCCATCCACGCGTTCTTTTGTACAGCAGTATGAACATAGTTAGTTATTGACTTCACTTCCTCTTCGACACGTCCACCAGGCTGGCCCTTAAAAATGATCACAGGTCTTAGTTTCTTGCCAATCGCAGACACGATCGGCAGCTCAGTCGCTCTCTCCGACCGCGCGCGGTCCTTGACCTTGGCCCCTTTCTTAGCACCGCGCTCGCTAATGATACGAGTGGGAGCGTCATCGTAGTACAAAGCCGTCTCGTCGGCATTGAAGATGCACTCACGCGCGTACGTTGCTGACACTTTAGCGCCGACGTCGGCGGCAAACTTGCGTTGCTCTTCTTAAAGGTCTTGCGTCGATAACACCGACTTTGTGGGGCGCCGAAACGAGAACCCACGCTGCCGAACGATCCGGCGGATCATGCGACCCAAGCTCTCCTCCTTTTCCTTGGCTAAGTACGCACTAGTGAAATCACTGAATTTTTCCTTGGTTAAAACTAATACGTGAGGTGTCTTTAGCGGAAAGTCGTCGCGCGGCATCTCTTTGGATGAGCGCGTCGCAATATGGGAAGGACGTTGATCTTCCTTGTCCACCTACGCTGCGCTTTGATCGCCGCTTGTTGTCACACGCGTGTCTAATGGTAGCCTCCAGCTTTAGCCATGCATGTACAGCTGTACGTGACTTGGTAACGTGAAGCCTAGCTGCCTCGGTGACGGTGATACCCGCGTTGATATCGTCAAACACTTTCACTTTAAGTGCGTTAGGATATGCATTTCGAATGTCACGGATTATAATAACAACAATTTCGCTCATAACTGACGCCTCATCGTCCTCGACCTCGCTATCCAGTAAGCTGTCCTCACCCACACGCCAAACCCGTAAGCGAGCTGTCGCTCCGTCCTCCCCGAGCTCCATCTTACGTCTAATTATGAGCGGCTTTGGGACGTTAAGCGATACATCATCTTCACTGGTTGAAATTTAAAAATGCAGGGTCTTTTAAAAAACCTCGACTGTCACTGTTTTGTGTCCGCATATCTTTCTGTCCAAATCTGTATCACAACCAACACTAGATATATTCAACCATCTATCAACCCGTACCGCCAATTAATCCGCTTTTTGGTAGCAGGAAGGCACTTGTGAAGTACCGTGCAAATTCAGCTCTGCTTTATGAGTAAGTCCAACCCTAACATGCATGTCTACCGTACCGCCTGTCGAACGACCATGCGCAACGTCTGTCGCGCCCATCACCATTTTCACCACCATACACCTCCTCTACTCACTGGATCTCATGGCGTAATCACCGCAGTTGCCAAACCACATAACCCTGGCCCTAAATCGTAGATCCCGGATCGCCACATTGATCTTGACCCAGCATAACCCAGATCCTGGGTCACCATCTTGTTATTGTTTCAGAATAACCCTGACCCTAGATCGTAGATCGTAGATTGTAGATCCTGGATCTAGATCCGGCACGTAAGTCTCGATCCCACTGTCACGGTTTCGGGTAGCGATCACAAGTCTCTCTCCATCACGCGATTTCTAGGAAAGCACTTCACCACAGCCTACTTTGATTTTTTTTCATGCACATTCATTCGCACCAGCAAATTGAGTTTGTAACAAGTTGTGTAGTGTGAGTTAGCTCGCTTGTGTACAATGCGTTTATTAAGTGTTTACAAATAGTAAGAGAGGCGGGCAGACAGGGATACTGAGGCTGGTGTAGGAGACCGCCCTGGAATGCCACTTCCAGCCCCCCGAACACCTATCAGCCGACTCCGTCGACATTGCCACCTCGCACAAGATGCAAAAAATAATGATGATTTCCTGGTATCTACCCTTACTTGGGTAATGCCATGACTTTTTCATTTGGCCATTACTCCGTCAATCTCAGCGCGCAGTGCCGTATTTAGGCTAGTTATTCATTGTTTTACATGTAGAAGATGAATATGCTAAGTGCTGATGTGGACCCTCTATGGTGTCGGGGTCTGTCAAATATCATATGAAAAATGATATTCATTTATCTCTGAAATGGGTTCAATTAACAGTTAGCCCTGCTAAGAAATGGAAAAAGCCCCCCAAAAGGGAAAAACTCAAAGCACTAAGTAGATGCGGAAATGGTATTTGAGTTTGGCAATTGGTAGTACTAGCATCATTCCTACTTAAACTCGGTATTTAGGCTCCCTCACTTCATTTACACTGATCATAGTGTTTAGTGTCAATAACACGTTTTTCTCGACACTTTGTCTGGACGAATTCACAAGAATCAGTGTTAATAACAGTATTTTTACAGTAACACTATATCACGTATCCGAAATTAGTGCTACTCCGGCAAATCACGGTGCTTTGGATGCACAGCAATTCTGCGATATCTAGCTTGTGCATTCGTTTCATGTTTACCTGGGTAGTACATACGCGCAGTAGAAGTGCCAATATCACAATTTTGCTGGAAAGGCTTACGCTTATTCCAGTTTGTGCACTACACGTCTGCCTCAAGCAAGACGTCCAACTCATTGTGATCTTCTTTACTCCGTGCTCTATCACTATTTAACTCCGTATCTAACTCAGTAATACCCTGCACAGACTGGCCCATAAAGTATTCTGCGTGATTCACTACAATTCGACGTAACTCGCCAATCAGTCGTTCGATTTCCAGTTTCCCATTTTCACCCAGAGCGAACCCACATCGAACCATGGCCTTGCGGGCACGGATGGTCTTCTTCATCGTCCGCTGGTGGTTAACATCACGCACGGAATCCTCTGTCAGTCCAAGGAAGTAACTTTTGCCTGGGTTTGCAGTGAGCCAGACCAGGAACCTTCACGACACACTACCTTGTGCCACTCGCCATCGAAAATCATTTCACCCTTTTTTTAATCCCACCGATTCATCCATGCGTCTTTTATCTTCGATATTACAAATGAGTCAGCCGGCTGAACAAGGTGTGATTAAGCTTCACGATCAGCTCTGACAGAGCACGCTTGACGTCGTCAGTTTTGGCATGAGTGCTGAAGTTGTCAACCCATAAGTGTGTCTTCTAGGTTCCAGTTTTTCTGTTGTTAATCCTGCGTTTGTTCAACCAGTGGGCGAACACAGTTGACGTCATGAAACCCTTCCTAGCTCTACGGTAGGTCACGTCAGGGATATTGTCGGGGAGGCCTCGGATAGGATAGTTGCAGTCTCCATTAATGAAGATTATCGCTGGCACACCAATACTTGCGTTCACCCCACCAGTTAGATGAACAACCATCGTCATACCTGTACAGCCCGACACAACATCAGCATACCGAACATTTTGCTGGCCGCGAAAGTTGAAAGTTCGTTTATTATCCATATCGATAACAAAGTGAGTCGCATCCATATTTTCCATGCGCGCCTGTGCCAAATCGTTGCTGTCGAATCCACTCTTGAAGACCCCCAAATGACGTGCAACCTCACGCTCAATCATCAACTCTTCTCTGGGCTTAACGGCTTTATGTCGCTTTGAACTATCTGAACAATTCAGAATCTTTCTAGGAACGATTGCACCCAGCGAACAGTAATGCGGTCATTCAGAGGCTTCGCGTTTGTCGGTGTTGAGTATGAGAGGTAGTATTGGGGGTGCTGTGCCGTGCGATCAATAGGCTTCGCGACAGTCACAAGAAGCGACGGTAACAGCTTGAGACCCGCCTTTCGAAGTCGATGGAACTCTTGGAGAAGTTCTACATGAAGACACTCAGTCCAGGGCTCTCGTTTTCGACCACGACCAGGTATCGTTTTGGTCAGAACTTTGCGCCTGCCATTTGGCTGCATACATTGAACTGAGTTGCGGTTGTGGGGATTGTCAATTGCGTGGAGGGAGTTTTCAGCGTCCTTCAACCAGCGAGACGCCTTCATGGAGTTGACCGGCGCCGATGTTGCACGAAAAACATGAAAAAAATTGGGCGATAGCTCTCGCGCAGAGATGAGTTTTCTCTTCTTGATCAACAATCCATTTGATGACCTTGGCTTTTCGTTGCTTTGAAGTACATGCTGAACACTACGCTTTCGCATTCATTTATTTGAAGTGTCGGTGGGCGTGGCTGTGGATGGCGTTGTGGCCGCATACCCCACGGTCGATTCGGCAGCAACTTTATCGGGAGCGGCAGAGACTGCTTCGTCAGCGAGACGCTGAACTCTAACCATAGTAGCGGCGATTAGTCTTGCTGGAAACTCCTTCGATGACTTGGTGGTACGTCTGGCGGCGGAGTTTTAAAGAGTGCGACTCCTCATGCTATTTTGGAAGTCTACGTTAATCTCTCCCGCTAACGGGAAAAAATGTTGATAACAGTATTTTTCACTAACACTATTCAAATACTAACACTAAATACTGTGATCGATGTATTTGAATTTTTTAAACTGAACCCCGATTAATGTGGGACCTTTCGCAGATAGTCCCTCCGTAACGTGTCTAAATTTCTGGTACTGTCGAAGTGCTGTCGACGTACAGTGGACTGTGGGCGCACTGCTACACGCATCGGTACATGTGTAAGTAACGGATTCTCCCGTATAAAGCCCCCTTTGCAAAATCTTGAGATATTACTTTTATCAAATTAATACCCGGCACAAGGAGAGGAAGAAAAGAAGCAAGCTCGCTTGGAGGCATCCTCCAAGCCAATAAACTGACAGTCACTGTGCTTCCCGAGAGACGCGTGCCATCTTTGTTTCGGATTCTGGAGTGAACCTCAAATACTAAGGACAGATACCACGTTAGCGAACTGTTGGCAAACTATCAAGTCGTCATGGACGACTTCACGGGAGCGCGTTCTGCACGCTGTCAGCGTTCGTATATATGCACCAATGACTATGACTACCGTCATTCTGAAGAACCTGGTGACTAAGCTGGACGCTGTGGTGGGTGTGGAGAAGATAAAGCGAAAGGGCTCTAGTTATTTCGGAAACGACTCGGAATCGGATCATCCGGAAGGTACCACGAACGAGAACATCGCGTTTTTCCTACAGGCACACCTAAAATCACCAGGTTTGCGTATTGTACTGCAGTGTTGCTCGCAATGTTGCTTGTTTTGCCTGTATGACGTGTATAATTAGAGCTAGTGGCGCTGTCTACCGCATGAAGGTGTTTCGCAAGGTCCGTTCGAAGTGTGATGCTTGGCTGGCAGATATGGAATTTTGGTTTTTGCGACGAGTGGAAAACCACGCTGTTAATCCCGAACTTTTTGATGAAGAGACGGATACGGACGGGATGCTGCCGAGTGAGTCTGGCAAAAAAACACAAAGCCATTGCGAAGGTTGTCGCTAAAATACATCGTGACGCGTGCGCGGGTTCATGTTTCGGTTGTCTAGTGGCGCGGTCCCTGTGAAGATTGACCATTTGGTCGGAGTGTTGGCAAGAGAGCGGACACTGAGTGATAATGACTTCAGCATTCGCTCTATCTGCAACTCAGCCGGGGAATATTTTGCTATTGATTCGTACGCTCGGACGATGGGTTGCCCGAAGACTTCAGTGACGCCTATTTCGATGTTCTATTGCGCTGCTCTACCCGTACGCTTCAGCTACAACCATTGGAGGATAGCCATCGTGCGCATTAACTACCGTCAAGATCCACCCACCTCCACTGCCACTTTGTGCAAGGGCTCATATGGAGCGACGATGGAAGCTATTTACGAAGAAGCTGTGTCACAGTTTCCGGGAGACTCTATTTCTACTCTGCCTTCGACTGAGCCGCCAGTAGAGTCAAGCATCGTGTGGATTTAATCCCCAAAATGATAACGTGTGGCGTGTTATGTATTGCTCAGCCCTGTGCGGTGCTGAGCGACAGCTTCAGGTTTACTCTATAACTGCAATCACACGTGATGATGTCGCTGCGATGATCAAAACGGATAGACTAACGTGCTTCAATCTGCGCTCTGGCTGACCGGCTAGTGCTTATCAAACATCATATTGCAATATTCTTTCCTCCAGCATCAAACCGTATGACAGCACATAACCTCCGTTCAAAGTGGCGGTCCCACCTGGGACGGCTAGGCGTGTTGCATCACCTTTATCTGCGGCGAGCAATGAGGCGATCTCATCGCGAGTTTCTAGTAGCTTATCCGAGTTTTTAGTTTGCATCTGCAACTCCTCCTCCTTGCGTTCAATTTGCCGGAGTTTAGAGCGTAATAGCTTATTGCACAACCGCGAATTGTGGGCTCGAGAGTAGCAGCGATGACGTGTAGCAGGAGGGGTGAAGGCGCTGCGGGCGTTAGATCTTAGTTTTGTGGAGCTGATACTAGCAGCTGCCTCTGTGTTATCTTGGACCACGTGGCTCTGAAGTCGCTTTGTTCCAATTGAAACGTTAAAGATATGCCGTTGCCTATCCCAAATTTTGTCAAAGTGGCATCGTAAATTTCATGGAGTCTGAAATATATCACGAATATATTACGATCAACGCTTCTAGTGTTGTTTCTTGTGGCACGCGCTGTGACGCTGCAAGCCCATTGTGTTGCTCCAAGAGCTGTCGTGTTGTTGTAGTTGTGTTTCAGGGACGCTGTTCATCCCCATAGTAAAGGTACAAGACTTCCCCGTTGATATCAGAAGAAGACGTGTCATAAAACACACCTACTGACAAAAAAAATACCGAGAAGCATATGGGGTACAAAGACCAAGTGTGACAGCTGAATTTAAGTGGCCGGTCAATGGTTTTTATAAATTGCACGACTAAGTCTGTCGGGTTTTTTGTGTCTCCCAAATATTTGCGTCGTGGTCTGTATGCTGGCGTATACTATTTTACGAAAAGTGGTATGTGCCTGGTTGCGCTTCAATTGTTTCACACTTAACAGGAAATCCAGCTAAGAGGGCGGGCAATCGAGGGAAACACGGTATTCGGGTGCGTGCAAGAGTCAAATTTATTAGGAGAATGACGATTGGAATAACAGATGTACCTTGTTAATACCCGTGCTTAATTTAATAGTGCTGGACGAAATGCACATAATTTTCACCTTTTTTAGCGTTTCTAAAACTTTTATCTTCAATTTGTTATTGATCAATAGGTCTATCTGACAATGCTTCCGCTTGATTCGAGTGCTTGGAGGCATTTACATGGACCACTGCCTGTTTCGGATGTCCACGGGCTTGGATGGCGCAGATTTGGGTGGAGGCGACTCCATTATTTACCGCCAAGCCTGCATCAGTGTCTGCGCTGTCGTTATTCACTCCACCGTAGGATTCTCGTTGTGATTAAGTGGAGATTCCTTCCTGGTCACAGGCAAAGATGTGGCCACCGCCCCAGCGCAGCTACAGCAGCATGCCCCCCTCCCCGTCCTCTTCTTCTTCAAGCTGTCAAACCAACTGCAAAGTTTAACTCGCTGATTTGTCGCTAACGCCGTCCGACGTATCATCGAAATCTACCGTTACCTGTGACAAAGCAGCCTCCATTTACTATTTCCCACCATGACTCTATCGCCACGTAGAATTTAGGGCTCGATAGTTGAGGTAGGTAACCAAGAACCGGTTCAAACGCAGCTTTCGCGTAAATGTATATCTCTTCCCAAGACAGAACGACAACGTCCACACGATCACGATGCCGCATCTTAACGTAGATTATGCTTCGTTAAGAATGGCGGGATCTATCAGGTTTCTCCGTCGAGCCGCACGGGTCCTCCTCGTCCGAAATTTGGCTATCTTGCCCCAGTTGTGCTGTTTCCAAGTTTTATTTTGCTTCCTCGGCTGTTTATTTGCGTGTTGCTTTAGCGTCGTGTGCTGCTAAATGATATTCACCGCAGTCTGAGCGTTGAGTAAAGCCGCCATGCGAGGGTAACTCGGTCGTTTCTAGCAGTATGCCTTGAACTGACAGAAGCGACGCTATCCCGCGGCTAAAGGCTTCATCGAGCTTCGCCATTTCTGTCATGCTCTAGCGTGGCCGCATACTCGACGCCGACATTTTCTTAAGCCGGTGTTCGCGAGAAGCGAAATACATCAGATGCTGGCAAGGTAGATCGCAGGTGCAGTAGAACAGACAGGAAGACGCTCACTCGAAGTCATTGCGCTGGTACACGTTTCCTTGCGTACTTATTATCCATTGGCCCACGTCAGACAGTCGTTTGGCAAGCGCGTTCTGGGTCAAAACATCCATTAAAACATTTAACAGGTCGCGTACTTTCGCCAGTGTGTCGTCGCACACATGCTTCACCAAAAATGGGAGAAAGTTGGGACCCGAACTGGTTGGCGATTAATAGTCGAGTGCTTGCGCGTGGCAGCGATCAAATAATCATGGATTGGTGTGGCAATAGCCTACAAATCGTGTAGTCAATCCGCGGTTCCTTCCCAAGGGTAGCTTTAGCTGGTTCCAAGTAGACTCGATGCTCTTGTCCGTTGTACTCCTTGCGGTGAAATAGTTTATGAGGGTGTGGTTTGCCCACGCCGAACTACTTGTTTTCCCGTTTTCCTGAATATACTCCAGCAGCTTGGGCGAACGACTTCACATGTCCGTGCGTAAACGTCGCCTTAAGCGTCAAACTTTGGTTGCGTGTTGTTGGAGACATTGAGAACGTACAGAGAGATGATTGTAAGCGACATACGGAGCAACAGAATTGGCAACCCAACATTGAAGTTTTTTACCAGTAAACCAGTTCCCTGATGGAAGTCTCCATAGCATCTCTTTGAGCCATCTTTAGGTCCAATACGGGACAAAAACTGGTCAACGCGTGATATAGGCACAGAAGTTTCTTAGTTTTTGGGAGCGCATTTTCAAGGACCCGCCGTTCGACATAGTCCATATCGGCGACGATAGTTTGAGCACAGCGCCAAGTTGGATTATTTCGCTAAAAAACGATGATATACGCCACCATAGCTGCCTTCTGAGGGCACGAAACCCAAGCCCCCCCCCCCAGTTTTCAAATCATTTTTATAATTAATGTTTGCATCACAATGATATAAGTGATGCCAAGCTGATCCTGGACTAGCAGTACATCATTTCCTCTGCCAGCATTGTCAAAACTGTCCAGAATAACTTTGGGCACTTGTTGCACAACAATAGTTCTCGTTAGCTGAGGTGTAATCACCATATCTGTAGCCAACATCAAATCACAATCGCCATTAAATTCAAATAAAAGGTCAGTAGAAAAGTAACGCTGCTAGTGCCGCAAATAGTAACACTCACCGAGCTTGTCCGACAAGTATCTGTTAATGTCAGCCGTGCGCGGCTTCATTTCACCTAAAAGACAAAGTTCTTGGTGAAGTTGCGGGGTGAGTGGCATCAACTTCGCTCCCCGATAGGAGCCACAGACGATTTATTGGACTAGAGATATCATATATAACCTTACTATCTTTTAGAAAACAGGATAATCCATTTGGGACTCACCTCCGATACTGGTGCAACACTCTTTTGCCATCTGGCTTGACCATCTACGACAACACGCTCAGCGCACACGACGAAACCTGCTTTGCGCCCGGCGAACCGTGGATCGTAATCACAGTCTTCATCGTCGCGTGGTTCTTGTGATGATCCGATGAGTGCGCCACACGCGCTTTGCGCCATCTTTATGGAAGCTGTGTAATTATATGTCGGCTAAACTAAGCATATATCAAGGCACAATGAAAAAAAAGCAAAATAATAATCAAATAATGAGCTCATGTACATGTTGTACTTGGCCCGGGTTTCCGAGCTTAGAACCCAAAACACAAGCAGTACTTCGCTGCGTAA
The DNA here is from genome assembly GCA_033557915.1 of Phytophthora tentaculata. Taxonomy (NCBI): domain Eukaryota; phylum Oomycota; class Peronosporomycetes; order Peronosporales; family Peronosporaceae; genus Phytophthora; species Phytophthora tentaculata. The sequence continues at coordinate 2,894,291 of JAUCEA010000009.1, forward strand.
CCCGCAAGTGCGCAGCCAAACTCACTGCAGTCTTTAAAGGTTTCTTCGGTAGCTCGAGCACATAATTAGCGACTAATGTGTGGGTCTTATTCTTGATCCCCCCCCCCCGTTGGTCAGGTTTTTGTTCGACGTGTAGGCTTGTGAGTTGTATGACCCCGCGCCATCGGCTTTGCAATGGGGCCACTGCTATCACGAGACTTCATAGCTGCCCGCCTTTCAATCCTATCCGGGTCGTCGCTCCGAGCATGGACTTATTTATTTTGCTCTTTTTTTCAGATCTCGAACTTTGGACAATATATACAACATCGTTTAGCAGCAATATATCAACATACAGCAACATAGTCAGCAACTCTGGCAGCAACATAACAAACAACACAACTAGTTTTAGTATAAACATACATGAAGTGGTTTCGTGGTTGTTATCATCATTGACGGAGACATTGTTCTGTGCGCTACTGCCCAGCGCCACGGCTCAAATTATTGTCTTCCGTTGTGCCGCTTTCAACCGTGGGTTCCGCGCTAGCACCAATTGCCTCGACGCCCACTCGGGTCCATGTCGTCCAGAGCAACTGTATGAACTGTGTATCCTCTCCGAGGCTTCAACTCGTGCAGCTTGCACAAAGCGTGAAATGGATCCTTCAAATCCTAGTAAGGCTTAAAAGGGATTAGCCCGGTAGTTAAAGGAATAAAAAGGCTAAATAGGGCTAAAAAGGTTAACCCTTTAACTACCAGGCTAATTTGCCCTTCGTAGGGGGCCGGAGAGACCTCTACCAGCAGCTGCAATTGGGCATACTATAGGCAAATGATTTGCAAAAGTTGACGCAATGTGGTAGGGGGCCACATAGACCTCTACGGCCGTAATTTCCCAACAAATGTTAGGAAATTATATGTGAAACTTATGACGATTATTTTGGTAGAGGTCCCATCGAACCCATACGAAGATTCGAGTAGCTAACTGGTTAACCTTTTAGCCCTTTACCCTTTAACCCTTACCCTTCTCGACTCTTAACCACAAACAATATCAATAACTAGTATCGGCTTTAATGGTTTTGTTGGTCTTGACCTTGGCACTGCCGCGTGTATGGCGCCCGCCGTCAACCACAAGACCCAGCGGTTTACGTTGAGCAGCCGTTCGAAGAGTCCTGGGGATCTCTTCGAGATCATCGTTCACTTCTTGGCCGGTATCGCGCACTGGATTGTAGTCCTCATTGCTGGCATCGTCTTTCGCAATGCCTTGGGCGGCGAATACATAATCGGTGACTTAACGCGCACGTAGGATAGCATTAGGCGCTTAAATTAATACCAAATTGAATCAAAGACCATTCACGGAGCTTTTCTTCGTTAGTAAATCCTGCATTTTCATCTTCAAACGATTCCCCTACCTAGATCCATACCGGCATGCGCGCTTGCAGGTTGCTTTGGCTTCGGTGGTCCAGTCGAAGAACGGCTCGCTATGATAGCAGAAACGTCACATTAACACTGCTAGTAAACTTACATTATCGTTTGAATGCAGTTCGTGATACCTGGAGCCTCCTCTGTAGCTGACTTGCAGCTGAACTCGTTATCGTCGCGCCAGAAGAAGTGCAACTTGCCTCACCGGCTGTAAAGTAAAGTGCAGCACAAACCGATTAGCAACTGGTATACAACCGCTCCATAGGTCATTCATTACCTGGTCTTTCTTTGATTCTTATACTAGACGTGTGTTCGTTCCAACAGCCCAGAGGGGGGCATCTTGCGCTTAATTCCACACCAAACATAAAAATTAAAGTGGATAAACCGACACGACACACTATCTCACGTGGCAACATCTTATCCGATATGATCTCTCTGTGTGCGTTTGCAGATTCCTCCACCGTTGGTCCAGGAGAGGCGTGTAGCTGCATCAGCAGTTAAAAGTGGCATTAGCATTTTGTCAGTTAATCGAAGCGCAAACTCTAATGCAAAGGTCGCTTACCAGGCGCGTCGGTTCTCGGCAAGTTTGCGCGTGGCTTCATCTTCGACGGTATCCCCTTCATCTTCGCCGTGCCCTTCCCCGCCTTGGCTCTCGTCGCTGAACTCGAGGGCCGCGCCCACCCTTCTTCGTCAAACTTGCTGGTCACCAGCTTATCGCGCTGTATTCGCAATATAAATTGGGAGACCGGCAATCACTTGGGGAGAATCGTACTTAGATAAGCAAAATGGATCTTGCTAATTTTCAAATTACGAGGAAATTTTACAGTAAAGAAAACACCGATAAATTACGAAGCAATACAACAGCCCATTATGTTGCTCTCAGCCCGATGTCGTGACGCTGTAGATGTGCTGCAGGATTGACTCCGATGGGGGGGAGTGCCGAACCTCTCTATTAGAGAAGTTTCGCACAGCATCTTGGGGACGTTAAGGGCAGGTATTTCCCTACCCACTTAAAATCGTCTAGAACGTGTAGGAACCTCTTTACACGTTAGTACTCGTGGTAAAACGAGTAACATTCGTTTACTTTCCAACAATGGAGCAGATTAGTGAACCAATCACAGAACAGCATGCCCGTCCCTCGGAAACAGCCCCAGCAACAAAGCGACGTAAAACAATGGTTAGTTTTACCGATTGAGCTTGATTTCCAGTTGCTACAGGAAGCCTAAGAAAGAAACCCATACGGGGAAGGATACGGCAAGAAGACTCAAGCGTGGTTCTTGGTGGCAGAGGCGTTGGACATAGACGTCGATGGGCGGCGTTGCCACGAACGCTGCAACCAGCTTCTTGATGCGTATGAGGAAGCGAATTGTAGAGCGAAGATTACACGTCAGGAGACGAATGAATGCCTCACCGATTTTGCGGAGATGCACGAGATGGAGGCTGGGATTAAGAGTGGCAAAAAGATAGCTAAAGATCAGCGACAGCAAGAGGACGAGCAAGCTCTCGCGATGCGCGACACAGCTATGAGTGGAATGCAGCGCGAAGGTGGGAAGGGGGGTCACAGTAGCAGCTTCTGGCTTACCTCGAGTGCTGTGAAACTTTGGCTCCCAAATTAGAGGAGCAGAAGATTGTAAACAAAGAGAGGCGACTCCCGTTTGAGGAGCGTCGCCTCGCTCTACAACAACAACGAATGGAACATGAACGCAACGAAAAACTTGCTTTCATTGACGTGATCAAGTCTTGGTTAGCAAGACTAGCTGGACCAAGCAAAACTCTGGAACTCATCTAAGCTAGGTGGGTTAATAGATTTGTTTTTGCTCATTTGGTTTGGATTCCTGCTTTTTCGAAGCAACACACCGACAAAGGTAATGCTTCCCAACAGGAGAAAGATAAAGCCGTTGACCTAATCTTAGATGGAAGAACGGCCACAGTCAAAGCATCCCACCGAATCCCCACTCCACGGAACACAAACCTCGCTCATAGCTGTATTGAATGCCATCTGATCGACTGTGAGACTGGATCCCTTGCATACAACGGGCAAGTTTGGTTTAAGCGTGTATGCAGTATCGCCGTATATACCGGTCGCAATGACCAGGTCTCCTTGAATATGGGATTTTAAAGCATATTTTCATATTGCTCATATTTGGGTTTCAAAACTGCACATACCATAAACCACTCGAGAACCCGGGAGGTTTTGTTATTTTCGGTCGTTACAGCATTGGTTACTTGCGTCTGCTCTCGCGGAGGTCGCTCTACCTTCCGCTCACTTTAAACTTCGCAAGATGGCACCGTAGCGTCAGCCCAACAACCGTTTAAACCTTCAGCAGCCGAAACCTGAATCGAAGAAAAAACACTGTCCGCATTTAAGGCCGTCAATGTGATGCTGTATGGAATTCAACCAATCTCTTGGGACGAGGGAGGAGTCGTCACGTTAGTAAAACGCCGATTGTGTGAGGTGTTCAAGCGCGAAGAACGTAAGCCGACTTCAACTGCTTCAAAGCCGCGAAAGCGATCCGACATCGTGAAATACTTCCGGACGTTTAGAACAATTTGCCACAAGAAGCATCTCGACATAGAGCATCATACGAAGTGGACCGAATATGTAAATCTCACAACAGACGAACAAAGAGAGACAGTTTTTTTACTTATCTCTTTCTGTTCCTCTTGCTAACTCGCTGCATGCGCATTTCGACATCTCAGCGGAAGCACTAGCTGTTCGTGTTAAACCTGCAATTGTGGAGACAATTATTGGCGAGCTGCTCTTCCACCCCGATGGTTTTGTTGGGGTGACGCGTGAAAAAGCTCTGCAACTATTTGAGAGCAGTTGTGACAGTACTGGCGCGGCTTTCGAGTACACAGTCACAATTAAAAACCAGAAAAGGGTTTTCTGTTGGTGGGATTTATTGCGCGTGGTGCTTCGTTTCGAATGGCAGCGGAGTTTGGCCAGCTCGTTCGCGGCAAAACTGGGCTGTCCGTGTACAGTGGATGCACGGCTGTATTAGTTTCGAACACTGCCAGAGTTCTGTGTGCTGCTTCATTGCAGTCTTTGCGCGGGTTTCTCGACACAGTGATAAGATTTTCAATTGCGTTAGACACATTGATGCTATTCGGGAAGTCCTATATTGATATTCGAGCTCGATTTTCCCTTTTGGGCTCTCTTCACAATGTCCATCTCATGGCAGTGCCGTTGTTGAAGAGCACACTGGTGAGAAGATGTTCGAAACGATGTCAGCCTTTCTTGACGCCTTAATTCCACAATGGAAAGAGGTCGTCGCTGGAATATCTACTGACGGTGGGAGCTCGATGACAGGGCGTATTCGTGGAGTAGCTACGCGCATTGAAAAGCTGTTAGGAATCGACAGATTTTTCGCGTTTGGCACTTCATCATCTAGACCTTGTGATGCAGCGTTCTACACTGCTGCACTGGACGAAGCGTTTTTGTCGACATTATCCAGCATGATCGCACATTTACGATGACAAAAAAATGCTGATTAAAATATGAGAACGACGTGTCCACTAGTTCCAGACACCCGATGGCTTGCTATGGCAGACTGCTGCTCTTGGATAGGTAGCGACATTATCTCACTACAGGAGTACTATTTGACTGAGCAACCACGTCCGCACTGTGTGCCATCGATAAAGTGGTGGATATTCGAGTTTGCAGTGGAGACATTGGCTTCCGAGGCCAACTTTGTTTTCCAGAAGCTGCACGAAAAGCAAACTTTACTATCCCAACAACGAGCCGCACTCTCCAACTTGATTTTGACGTATTCACGCATCACGGGAAAGCGGGGTCCTCTCAGTGATGCTGATCTCGCTAAAGTTGATCGAAATAATGCAGAGGTTTTGGGGGGGGGTGCTTTTGGTCACGATGAAGCGCGGGTCTTTTTGGCCGAATACGACCCGTAGATAAAGGGCACTAACGGAAAACGCCAATTTAGTGCGCGGAGTTGGGTAAACTGGGAAATCGACTCTCACTCGGCGGGATAGCGAGCTAGCAAACCGTGCAAGATTGGTAAGAAACTAGATATAAGAACGACCGAAATACGGCCAGATGCTAGCTTAGCTCACCACTGGGGAACAAGTTACGAATATATGTATCTGCGTTAATTACGGGAAAAAACAAGCGATCAATTTAGTGCGCGATTTTTTTTTCCTACCAGTCACTCAACTGTGAGAGTGTTAAGACTGGCCCAGTGTTAAGCGACACTAAGAACGATCGTCAATACCGACCGTCACTCGGTGCTCGCTTCCGCGGCAACCAGCACTCTATGCCAAAACTATTGTTTTGAATGCAGCATGGTTTTCACTTAACTAGTTAACTACGCACAATCACCTTGTCTAATTGACGCCATTCTAACGCCATTGATCATGTTTAGCTCAATCTAGTTCACCAACAGTGGCAAGGAAGCGGTAAGTCTTATATCTTATGTATCCACCCTGTAAGACATAGCACATCTCTAGCACTCACATACCTTGAGGTCTAAGACCTCTCTGCTGCGTTGATTGCTTTCGTGTCAATTTGCCGTTTACTCCATCATCAGTGTAGAATATATAGCCATCGTGCACTAAATTGGTCTAGAGCGAGACATCCAATCAGAAGTTAGTATTCCGCAGACACGACTTCTGATTGGACAAGGGGATAAACCGTGCACTAAACCGATTCCGCGCACTAAATTGGCGTTTTCCGTTATGGATAATCTTCGGGCCGAAGCCGAAAACCCTTTATTTGCTTTTGTCACAAGTATTTTTGCTCAAACAGCAAATGATATCAGCAATACAGTCGCCGAACGCTCATCCGACAATACTGTTGAACTACACTTTCCTCCAGTACTTCCGCATCAATTGGTGAAGACGGACGTGCTGGCGTTTCAGCGAATGATTCAGAGTCAATCTCCTCGAATTTTAGTCCGTCAGTCAATCGTTGAGGCTCGTCAGATTGGTCAGGAGCTCTCGCAACTTCACCGAGCGTACGCTAGAGAGGGGGTGTTGCGTGAGGCCCTCGACAGCCTAGACGGCGAAGAAGCCTCATTTGAAGATGGATGGAAACTTGTAGGTGATCGATTTAGTCTTCTCAAGCCATTCTGCGGAGATCTCGCTTCCACCTTCCCCAACACTGCCACCGTCGACAGCGATTTCTCCGTCATGGGCTGGGAGAAAGATTTCTACCGTAAAAGCATTACGGACTTTTCCCTCGAAAGTGAGATGCATTCAAAGCAATTAAAGGCTCTACGACAGCTTGCAGACACAAAGAAAGCGTAGATATAACAACAAGACTACTCATGGCATTGACAACTTGATCATATCACCACATCCCCATATTCCCATATCACGACTCTTGAAGTTATCATATTGAGCTTGTATCTGGGGACTATAAGCTCTGCATATTTCAGGAGGCCTACCAATGACCCCTTGATATATCAGTGCATGCATTCTTTTGTGCCCATTGTAAATCAGCTTTTGTTTCTTCGACAAACATGTAATTTTTTTGGACACTATCACCAGCAAATCCGATGCACTTAAGCTCTGGGGCCCCACACTGAGCCACAACATCAGCGTATAGTTTCATTCTTGACGTAGTAACTAAACCATATTCAATCGAAAGTAGTCCTTTTACCTCGTCGTACAATAAACCCATCATGTAGCTGAAAATCATATACAAAATTGGAGCTGAACGGGCCGAACCAACGTGCTGAAATCTCCATAAAATCCAGTAAATGTCATGCGTCGCAAAGAACATAAAGCCCATCACACCAAAAAAAAACACAGACACACAGCTCGATTAGGAGGCGTGTAGATGTCCTCTAAGTCAAGCGCAAGAAGATGTCGAAATAGATCTCGTTTCCAGAAGCGATAGAAAATCTGATACCATTGCTATTGAGAGCATTGATATTGAATCGTTTGCCATAGCTAACTGTATGTGGGACTTTCGCTGAAGACGTCGCTAAAGCAGCACGCAGCAACACGGTTTCCTCTTCCGAAAGTACGCCGAGTGTGAGTAGATAATGCACGTAAAAAATCTTAGAACTCATTTTTAAAATGGCACAGACGTACAAGTTGTTGCTGCGGAAGATCTTTCTAGAACTTGGACGAACAATGTGATGCCCCTCTCTGCGCTGCCATTTGAGCGTCTCTTACTCCCACAAATTTATCTTGCTCTATTTGCGTTGTTGTCTACCACTCCGTTCCGCTTCACTTGTCCCCTTCAACTTTCAGCTGTTCCAGATTACGTGTCCTCTATTTTTACCTTAGTTTAACTATGTCGAGATGGCGATCTGCATATCTCTGCCACAAACGGGGTATACTGTGCAGAGCTGGGACTAAACGGAGGGGATTTTTAGGCGGAAAAATGATTATTTTTGGCCAGAACATCTTCAATTTTGGTCTGCTGCGTACGATATGCACACCACTGAATGTCAGCTTTCTACTAAGACCAATCAGGGCTTTTTCTGAATAATATTGGCAAATCCCGAGCCGCATTTGCTAAAGCGGACAAGTGAAGTGGAACGGAGTGGTAATACTGGTGTGGTTTTGCAACCCATCGGTATACAAAAAACAAGAGATACAGGCGGGAGGGTTGCAAAACTGTACTCTTGCCAAATCGTCAGTCACAGCAGTACCAAACGAAGGTTTAAAGCAAACTTGGACGCATCAAGCTCTGGTCAATGAACATGTAGTCACCTTGGAAGGCAAGGAGAGCTGCAGCGCTGCATTCGTAGCGCCGCAGCTTTCGTAGTTATCTTATATTACATAGTGTGCGATATTTAATTGATCTACTGCAGGCAAGACGCCACGCCGTGGAATGTAAGGGACGCAAGCTATTCTACGCTAGGTATTGCGGTGCAAACCTGATTTAAAACTCTACATCCTACAGAAAAGGCTTAAAGTGCCTATGGCGAAGTAAAAATGTTTGCAGGCTTTTAACCAGCAAGACCGCTCATCTAGAGCTAAACAACACACGTACATAAAGTACAACATGTCTTCGTCTTTCACGAGTAGGCAAAAGCCGAAGACGTGCCGTACTGGTCGGCAATGCGCGGTGCAATCAATCCTGTGAATAGACGAGACTTGCTACACTCCGTGATCGACCTAGTGTATTATAAATATGGTAGATCTTTGTCTATAGCAACTTTTTGTAGATCTTGCTTGAGCAAGAATGAAGTGCAATGCGACGGTCTTCTACATCAAGGCGAGGAGATCAACGCTTTACCAAAGAAACCAATTTTAACCAATCAACGTACAGTTGCAAACCAAGTTGCACAATCGGCCAATATATATACAGTATTGCCACTCACCAAGGTTGCAAAACCTGTTTTTGCGCAGTATTGGCCACGGAGAAACCAAATACTACTGCATGCTACCGTCAGTGGCCAATCAGATCTCCAGATTTTGAGAAATACAACCTCGGTTGCAAATGGCTGATAATGTAATGGTACCCCATGGGGTACCATGATAGTACTCGTACAGTGTCTGATTCTGGTGCAATCAGAAACCTGAATCTTGTACTTTTGTGAGTGATGGTCAGTAACTGTTACGACTAAAGGGGTACATGAACACGTTCATGTACCACGCCTAAAAAGAACCTAACTAGAACCATGGTTCTGATAATTACTCAGAACCCGTAAGAATCAGGAACCGGGTTCTGATTATTTTTGGGCTTGAAACCTAACATGCGAAAGGACACAGAACCGCGACTTTTCAGCAAGAACTTTCGCTGAAACGTCAACAACTTCTCTTTCTCGAGCAACAATTGGACTGTTGCTAGTAGTAGTTAAGACCCTACAGCTGAGCGGCTTTAGATGGAAGGGGTACACACACACTAATGCTGATGTATATTTTACATTTCTTCTTTGCTTGTAGCCGCATAAGCACAGGTATCTAAAACCTGGTGTATAAAAAGGCAATCGGGACAGGGAATTGCCGATTTGAAGGCTTGATCAATCTCGTCAGAGCTGATACCCGCCGCCAAGCGCCTATTTGTTTTATCGACCATCTGGCGTACTGATCGAAATGTGATAACTCGAGGCTCAAAATGCTTAGAATTCGCCACCCTAGAATTATAAGACGGTAGAGGACACTACCCAGTATTATGCGCTCCTCAGTGCATCTTGTGTATCTCAGCTTTCATGTTAACCTCAATTTTCTCACCACCTTTAGCCTATTGTATGTCTGATTCCTGATTTTAAAAATATCGTAATTCTAGCTAAGTGATGTGTGCTGTACCAGCAGCAATGCTTCTAATGAGCCGTAGAATTAACGTACACATCATTATAAAATCACTATTGTTTTACCTATACATCTTTGTTTAGAAACGATAGACGCTGGTTATCAATAATGTCAACTACTTCTCTGTCCCACGAATTCATAGAGATTTCGGTTTTTTTTAGTAGCACTACCTGCAAGAACTCGATAAAAGTAAAAGAGCCCTTATTCGACAGCTTGTATCAGCGTGCTATTCGCTGTAGTTTTTGTAGCTTCATAACAGCGGTCAGCAAGTAAATGACGCCACGAATGTGGGCTCATATTTGGGGAAAATAAGGTTTTCTTTCGGTTTTCGAGAGTAAATTAGCGAGATGATACGAAACTTTTAGTAGATGGTCACTCCGATTTGGCGACCCCTTACACATCAGCGTAATCTCTGTAACACTCGCTAATAATTGCTCAATTAGACAAGGTTGTATTGCTTGTTAAGGCGATATATATCAAATCAGAGGGAAATGTCTTCAAATCATCGGAAACCGCACTATATCAGCCAATGGGATGATTGTCTCATTTTCATGTGGTACACACAAAACCAAAATCCCTATAAATTAGTGGGACAGAGAAGTATGTCTTATCTCCTGGTTGCGGCTTAAACTCGAGTAAAACCAAGCTGGATTTTGAGTAGCATTAGACACAGTGTTAGTTAGAGTAAATCGTAGAATTGTCGGATGCTTGTACCTTACACGCACAACACGCGCTTCGCGCTATCTTGCCCGGCGTTTGCAGTGCCAATTCCGCTTCGCTCGTGGCACGCAAGGCACGGGCAGGTAAAGATAGAACCTCCCTCGCAATGCAGGCACCTGCCGCTGCTTTGGTGGCGCTGTGCACCGACCTTCGCGAGCCGTGACAGGCGCACCTTCCATGTTTATTTGAATATAAACGTTCTTACTCTAAATTACATCGAATTCAAGTTTACTCTAATCACCTCCAAAATTACTCGAGATTAAGCTCGTTCGTTATCTCTTTTATCGCAATCGCGCGGCTTTTGCTGAGCAGCACAGTGTCGCCGATTTTTCTTTATTGACCAATAGACCACAAGAGTATCATCGGGATAGCGACCAAGAATTTGAAACTGTGAGCCCAAGGGTTGGAGTTTCGTGTTCAGTAAAATCTGCGAAAAGACACCTGAGCCTATTTTGGGGGCGAAGCCCCCCTTATCATCTTGGTACTCTTATTTACTCTCTTATTTAGGTTTTACAAAATGGATACAATTCTGAAAAAGGGTTAGGTTTACGTTGTATAGTCTTCTCCACGGCCTGAACGAACCGAACCTGAACCGCCGTTCACGATAAAAACAGCGAACCTGAAACCCCCCAGAACCGTGGTTCTAAGGTTTTATTGGTTCACTTGCGATTAGCTTAGTTGGAACGAACCAAAGTGAACCAGAACTTAAGCGAGAGGCAGGTTCGTTTTATCGAGCTATGATTCGCTAAAAAGAGATTCTCTGATTCGACCCGAGGCAGGGCGTGGCTTTATGAGAGCGCGTTCATCATACGTATCCAACTACGAAGCACAACCACGGAGCACTTCCGTGTGTTGACGATGCGTTCTTGTCTCTTCTTCGAACCCAGCGAACAAGCGTCCACTGCCCGTGCTATCGATACGGCGACGGAGGCCACTGGTGGTGTCTTGTCTTGGCCACTGATACAGCAGTAGTACATGTAACATGTCATTCAAACGCGCACCCATGAGCACAACAGCCTATGCGGCTTAATCAGAAGAGTGAGTTCTGGCCAATGACGCTTCGAGAAAACGAACCAAGACTGTAACTGTTCATGAACTGGTTCACTCTTTAGTACAAAAGTGGTCATAGAACCAGGTAAACCGATTTACCGAGTGTTTAAACTGGTACTTGAACCGTTCGAACCTGATAAACCGGTTTACCGAGTTCTACACGTCGCAGGTTCGTTCAGGCCGTGGTCTTCTCTCCTGCGGAGCAGTTTAAGCAATAAATCTCGGTTTACAAACAAATCACGATCCAAACGTCTATTTTCCCTACTTGCGAAGAGGTGCATATAAGAACTTTATGTCTTTCAATCGAGGGGTTGAATTATTTAATCGCAAAACCCTTCTTCAATGTAGGAAACCACGAAAATAGCGTAAAACGGTATCTTTTTGCTTGTGGTCGCTGGTGCTTGCAACCCGTTATGAAGGTGCTAATTGAATGCATAACCTGTGATAGATAATATCACCTGTCAGAACTCGACGGTAGTAATACCAAGCATCGTCGACTGCTGTGTGGTAAGACCCTGGCGTCCTAGGCCCACTACGCTGGACTCTACTGGCTGCAGCTTGTGATCAAGGGTCTAGGCGACCTAGAAGACCGTATGGCCGCGGGCTTCGAGCATATAGCTGCTCAACGCTGGGAAACAGAGTGCTGTAGATATGGTAAATTGTCTGGACGACCGAGCAGGCTGTGTGGCGCGTGTGCGCTGGATCGCGGTACTGCAGGTTGTTTATGAAGGATGTGGGTGACCTAGAAGGCCGTGTAGCCCCCGTCCTTCATGGGTAGTGTTGCTCAACGCTGGGCTTCATTATGCTGCAGCTAATGATGCCTTGTCTGGACGACTGAGAAGGATGTGCGGCTCGCGTGCGCTGGCATCACCCTGAAGGTTGTGATGTAGGATCATGACGACCTAGAAAACTCTATGGATCGCGTACTCCAGGTTGTGATGATCCTCTAATACCACTGCTATGACTTATTATATTTACGATACTATAATGTTTAGTAAATATTGTTTATTATCAGTACAAGTACCTTTTTTTGATGTCATGATACATGTAATTATGGTTGTGCGCCCTATGAGCGGCCCTTGCATTTCTCCTGTCGTTCTGCTGCCGGAGGACCTCGGCATTTAAGTACGTGACGTCAATGAAACTACGACTCCAGTTGACGCCAGCCTCTTATCGACCGTTAAGACCGTATCGCAAGGCGTTGATATGGTCGTAGCTGAACCACCCTTCTGGTAGCTGGGCTTCCGCAGTGTAGCATGGTCCTTCCGTAATGTCGCTAGGCGGTCGCGGGGTCGTCCCTTTGGCAATCTCGTGTAGAAACTCGATGTCTTCGTCGTCTGGCGATTCAAAATAGACTTTATCACACTCATTTTCACTGCCGTCGTCGGGGACAAAGTAGCTGTCGCTTCACCTTCATCAGGTACACGTTCATCTCTGGTTGCCAACCAGTTAAGCGTGTAAGCTTATACTTCGGTTCGGTGTGGCGGTCGGAGACGAAGACGTTGTCACCTTCACCTTCATTAGGTACACGTTCAACCTCACCATCGTTTTTGACCGCCAAACGGTTAGCAGTGTATGCTTCGGTTTGCTCCGGTGGCCGGTTAGGGAGTTCCAAGCGGTGATCCGGGGGTACTGGAACTCTTGGCACCTGCTGTAGTCTGCCATCTTTCCTCTGCTGCATTGAAAGGACGTGATATAAATATACTGAGGGAGAAATAGGGGGGGGCGCTCGCCGAAAACAATGTGTAAGCTTATACATTGTTTTGGTCGGTCGCCACTTTTGAGTGATGCTCTTTACTAGTATCAGTAATATCGGATCATACCGAATCCGTCTGAAACCAAGAACCGTTTTAAAGGCGGTAACTGGTTCCTAACCGGTAAGTTCATTCTAGGCAGGCGTGATGAACACTGGCCCACGTAGCGGAGTGAGGATGTTGTCCGCTGCTCATGCCCGGGGCAACGAGATGGTGATCACGTTCGGGGACTTTTCACTAGAGGAGACGCAGAAGGCACTGGACGGTACGCACCTTCACTCTCTTCATTAACAAAGAGAAGACCCGGTTATGTTTGAGACTCACTCAATCCTCTCGCCGTTGCCGCAGACATGAAGAACCCGCAGGAACTGAAGGCAGACAAAGCCAAGGAGGCCCCTAAGTCGTGGGCCGAGACGTTGGGTGCCCCCAAGCCGCAGCCCAAGCCTGCATGGGGCGGGGCAGTCGCTCCCTGGGCCACTGCGGCAGGTGTCAATGGAGCTACTGAGGCTAAAGCGGCCAATGATCCAGCCAAGCCGCTGCCGTTCGAGGAGGCAATTCAGAATACTCTGAATACTCTGGACGTATCGGCCCCCGCCAAGGAGATGAAGAAACGAGGCCTGGTGAACCAGGGCAATACGTGCTTCCAGAACGTCATTATGCAGTCGGTACTGGCCTGTCCGCCGTTTTTAAAGTGAGTTGCAGTGGTTAGAGCCTTTTACGTTGGAGTGGATACTCACACTTTATTGTTATTGCAGTCTATTGGCTGAGATTTCGACGGCTTCTCCTCCAACAGCGGAGATGATTGCGAGTACGTCGACGTTCAAGGCGTGGCGTCACATGGTGGCGTTCACAAGGGAGTTTGAAGAGCCCACACTGGCACAGTGTACGTGTTTTAGTCAGTTTGAAACAGTTTGCATTGCTAACAAATAGTTTTTTATTGAGTAGTGCAGTTACAGGCAGCTAATGGCGAGCGTAACCCCAATGACATGCATGGCAAGACTCCGCAGGCGATTCGAATCAGTGGCTACTTCATGGACGTGCTGAGCGCCTTCCAGAAGATGCGAGGTGAACAGGAAGACGCGCTCGAGTTCTTGGAGTTCTTTTTGGAGTATCTGCACACCGAGTACGAGAAGAGCGGCCTCGAGCTGCCTAGTTCATGTGAAAAGCAGACGAAGCGCAGAGCTGCTACCGCGGCTAAGCAGGACGGAGCTGGTACGGCATTCGAAAACGCCCCAGCGTTTGACGACGGCTGGGCAGAAGTCGGCAAGAAGGGCAAGAGCAGCGTGTTACGTCAGAACCCCGTCGACACCATCCGCTCGCCGATTAATTGGCTATTTAAAGGTGCGCTGCGCTCTGAGCTCAAGCAGAATGGCAAGAGACAAAGCTCCATCACTGTGGAACCGTTCCACTGCTTGCACTTGAACCTCGACTATGAAGCGCAGGATCCGTCGTTCGTTACAGGCGTGAACGGCTTGGCCAAGCCACTGAGCGCTCCGATTACGATTGAAGACATGATCCGGAAGTCGTTTGCCGTTGAAGTTATCGAGGATGCCAACCAAATCCCAACGATGAAGAAATTCACGACGGTGGAGTCTCTACCGGTTGTGTTGACTCTCAGTGTCAAGCGGTTTACGTACCATCCGGAGCAAGGACCTGTGAAGCTGCAGCAGTTTGTGAAGTACCAACCGTTCCTGGAGTTCCCGACGCAGTTCATGTCAACTTCGTGTCGCGCAGAGAACGGAATGGACGTTCCTGGTGCTGCGTCTATCAGTGGCGCTGGATTCTCCACTCCTCCGATGTACGAGCTATTCGCAGTAGTATCGCACCTAGGTAAGTTCGTTGTGGGCGGCCATTACACGTGCGTATGTCGGGACAATAAGGACCAATGGTTTCGCTATGACGACGAGCACGTGACGTCCATCTCGGAGGCCACAGCACTGAGCGAGACTGCGTATCTGCTGCTCTACATCCGAACAAACAAGCGACCAGCTCCCCCAGCCACAACACCACCGTCTCCTGATGCTGCGTTTATCAAGGCGAAGAACCCCAGTGGATCGAAGCAGAAAGTATCGAACGGTAGTACGAAAAACTCCGGCGGAAAAGGCTGGAAGCTGCCTCCTGCTGCGCCCTCACCCCCTCCAGCTCCTCGACCTATTCCAGGGATGTCACCGAAGAAACAAACTGATACAACAAAACCCAAGTCGAAGAAACAGGGAAAGAAAAAGACATGAGTGTTAGTTAGCAACAAGGTAGAGACCGGGGCCTTGGTCATTCAAAATGTACTTCCAGCTCAACTTACTCTTTCATGGTATAAATACCGGTATTAGAAAAAATTGTCTCGTAATTAAAATTATTATTGATGAAAGATCGGATATCTATGGGAGTTTTGACGTTGATCACCAGTTTCCTCTGCGTCGCGAGCTCTCCATTATCGACCGATTCTGTGACGCCAGACTGTCGTACTGACGGATCGATATGTACAGCTCGTTTGTATGGGGGAGATGAAGATCCGTTAACGAGTTTTTGGCTTGTGAATCCAAAGGATGGAGCTGTGGTCGAGCTGCCAATTGAAGTCCGATTTCTGATTAATACAAGAAGCCCGGAGGAATACACAGCTTATTACGCAGAAGCAAGCTTTTGTGTGGAGCTAAATGGACTGTGGAGGAGATGCAAGGCGCCTGGAGGTCCGTCGATCATCCTCCGATCGCTGCCGGAAGGCAATTACACGGCGGTAGCGTATATTTCAGATAAGAATGGCGAGACTCGATATTACACAACCGAACACGTCTCGTTCACAGTTTTGAGCTCGAATGAATTCAATCTGCGCTTTGGAGAACTGACGGAGAGAAGCCGAAAAGAGCAGAACTTCCCTAAAGACATCGGCCTCTTGCAGTGGGCAGAGCTGGAGCAACAAGTAAATATCAAAGATATGGAGGACAATGATATTGTGTTGCCGCGCTCTCACATTTCGCATACTATCAGTCCAATGCTTGTGATTGGCGTCAAGACGGCGGTTGTGACGGGATATCCTCGCAGACAAGCCATTCGAGATACCTGGGCTAACCCAGCCACACTCCCCCATGACGTAAAGGTATTGTTCTTGGGCTGTGAGCCAGATCTGAAGAATTTAAGGAATGACCGTGATCGGCGGCGAGTTTTGCAAGCAATCGCAAAGGAGAGAGTTGTCTATAGAGATCTACTTACAGAGGAACTCGAGTGCACAGACTCGTACAGAGGTCTATCTGACAAGGTGAAGTCGTTCATGCACTTAGCCGCAGCAGAATTTCCTGATGCAAAATTTATAATGCTTGCGGATGATGACATTTACTTGAGAATCGATCAACTGGTGGACAGTCTACGCCAGGACAATCGCCCTCGATTGTACTTTGGGGAAGTTTGGGCGGTGAAGTTTGCACACAAACAAGAGCCGATTCGCGACGCGAACAGCCAGTATTATCTACCCAGCTATCAGTATTCGATGAGGAATTTACTTCCATATGCCGTAGGACCTCACTACGTCGTCTCAATGGAAGGTGTGCGATTCATCTCGAAGAACTACTGGCGCTTACGTAGCTTGAACGGTCTTGAAGACGTGAGCTCGGGCTTCTGGCTTCGAATGATGCAAATGAACGCACAACACACACCAGAATTCTCTAGCGTGCGTCCTTCCATGGTGTGCAATGACAATCTCAGATCGCTGGCAGACTTGTCACCTCTAGGGATCCGCTCAATCCACGCGAACCTCATCAGCAATCGAAGCTTCTGCCACGGTTTCCACTCCGTCACATGGCATTGGCACTTAAGTTCGATCCCCAAATTAAATGAAATGCTGCCACGACCGAGTCAAGAAGAAGTACCGCCACCTCTGCAGCTAGAAACGTCCATTGGCGATTTCCAAGTGACTGTCATCGCCTCCACCCACTCCAACGCCGGGATTAAGGCGCAGTTCGTCTCATCCGACGTTTGCCTTGACGGTTTCGTCCAAAAAATTTGCGCTCGAGTGTCAACCTCCCCAACCTGCATCACTACTTTCTTGTGCACGCCACGTCAGCCGCCATATCAAATTTGCCAGCCTCGAGATAATTTTTAGGTCAGCATATCAATTTAAACATTCCATACCCACTTCAAGTGAGGGAGTTTCAGCTCCTATTTTTTGCCTCTTCGTCGCACCCATAGCCTCCACTTGCCATCTCACCCCCCACAGTAATCCATGAGTCGTTCCGGTGGCGCCCGCGCGCCCGATGACCAGACGAAGCTCAAGAAGCAGCTCAATGAGCTAATGAAGCTCGAGGAGAACAAGTTCTGCGCCGACTGCGGCTGCCGTGGACCTCGCTGGGCCTCCATCAACCTCGGCGTCTTCATCTGTATCGCATGTTCGGGTATCCACCGCAGTCTTGGTGTCCACTTAACCTTTGTACGCAGCGTCAATTTGGACTCGTGGACGCCGGACCAAGTGCAGCAGATGCAGCGCTGGGGCAATGGCCGAGCCAAGGCCTACTACGAGGCCAATGTGCCCCGGGATTACCGTATCCCGATCGAGCATTCGTCTGTTAGGGACAAGGAGATGTGGATTAGGGACAAGTACGAGCGTAAACGCTTCGTGGGTGAAGCTCCACGGGAGAATGAGGACCGTGGAGCGCGTAGGAAGAAGCACAGCAGCTCAGAGGAAGAGGAAGAGCCACGTCAGAGACGTAAGGACAAGGAACGCACTAGCTCTCGTCACGGATCCCGTACTGCGTCTAGAGAGGCCACACCCACGCAACCTGCTGTGACTCAGGATATCCTGTCGTTTGACGTATTCAGTGCCCCCGTGCCGGAGTCTAAACCTGCTCCGACCTTTGTGGTCGCTGCACCTGTTGCTGCTGCTCCTAAGCAGGACGAATGGGCATCTTTCGGAGGGTCCAGCAATGCACAGGCGGGATTTAAGGACGCATTTTCCCCACAACCGCCGACGCCTGCCGACCAACATGTGAACAAGATGGCCAACATCATGGCGAGCTTCGGATCCTCGACGCAGCCTCAACAGCAGAACGCCTTCCCTCCTCAACAGCAGCAGAACGCGTTTCCTCCTCAGCAAGGAATGGCACCGGCGCCTATGATGGGAATGCAAATGAATGGGATGAACATGATGGCTCCGCGACCCATGGGGATGAATATGCCTATGAGTATGCCTATGGGTGCCCCTCAGGGATTTATGAACCCCATGATGGGACAGCCCAATATGATGGGGTACCCCATGCAGAACCAAATGTTTGGTGCTCCGCAACAGAACGGCATGATGATGGGTACGCGATGTTAAGTATCTTTGTTAATGGTTGAACTCCCATGAGTATTAATTATGGGGTACCTGATGTAGGAGGCGCTGCTGCGATGGGTTTCCAGGGTCAACCGATGGGGATGAATCCGATGGGGATGCAGATGAACCAAGGCGGATTCCAGCACCAACAGCAGCATCAGGGAGGCTTCCAGCAGCAACAACAGCAGCAGCAGCAGCAGCGACCGCTACAGCAACAAGCAGGGGGATTGAACCAGTCGTTTGTTAACTTTGGTTAGGAACGTCGCGGATGAATGGTGTTTGATCTTCCATCTCCCCCATAGAGCAATGACGTTCAGACTCTCCTCCTACTAGTCGACATCGAATTGCTATGGGAATAAATACATACAATCTACTTCGCTTAAACTGTGTCTTATCCTGTAACAGTTTGTTTTGCATTACTTATCATGCAATCAACGTACTTGACGGCGTGGGTCTCAGGTATTTGGCTTCCATGATCAGTTGCACCATTTTCTTGGTCGGTATGACATTTTCATCGCCCTCTTGGGTCATCAAATCGAACAATTCGTATCGCTCTCCGGTCGTAAACTCCAGTTCATTAGCACTAAGGCATCGTGCAAAACCCTCGGGATCCAGAACCCCCGCAGTCTCGATCGTCTTCACCACTTTCTCTAACTGTCTATCGGAGATTAATTCCCACACAGTCATCGCCATGCGAATAAATTCCTCCAGTTCAGCAGTTTTCTCCTCTAAACTGTGACGATACAGCTTCTCTCGGAACAAAGTAAAGTGGTTACTTTGCTGCATAGTAAGAGGGAATGTTTGCATGCAGGTCTCGAGAGCTAGTGACGTAGGTATCGTTCGAGGATTGTTAGGTTCTCCATCTCCAATGTATTCTGTCCACAGTGTGATCAAGGCGGAGTACGCTAATGGGTGTGGTTGTGGAGATACCGGAGACGAAATATTGGCAATTGAGTTCGATCGAGCGCCTTTCTTGGCTGCGTACAAGTTCAGGATACACTTGATAAGTTTCTGGAAAAATGCGAAGGCGTAGTCTTTCGACTGAATACGTGGTTTATCAGCGCCGAAAAACCAGCTAAAGAGTTCACAGCGAACGTGGTTGTCCTTGGCAGTATAATGCAGTAAAGACCGCTCAAGTTGCATCGTGTGCATGACAGCGATCGATTTGATGCCGTATTTGCGTACCAGATAGTCCTTTGCGAGCATCTTGAAAGTTCTAGATCCGGCATCTTGTTTCAAAAACTCGAATCGATCTTCGAACATGAGTGGCATGGCTTCACTTCGATTCAACGGTTCAACAGTGTCCCGAGAGAATTGCAGATGAAGAATCGCTGACAGGAGATGGCACACTTCAGCCAGAGGGAAGACGTGAAGAAAGGCACTCGATTTACGCGGAGCGTCCACGCGACTGTTAAAACTGATAGCATTTTTCCGACGCCCCGAAGGCGCAGACAACGGACGCTTCAAAGTCGATTTTCGACGTGGCTTTGGCGTCTTTACCTCTTCATTCTGCTCTGGTGCAACAGGCATTGCAGGGACAATTTGTTCCTCTTTGACTCCTTCCTCAACTATCAACTTGTGTCGACCACAAGTGCATTCACACTCTACACTCGGAGGTTTCTTTCGCATCATTTCATGACCCTTTTTCAACCGCTTCATCGGACACTCATATCTTCGAAGCCGCTCTAGTAATGAGTCTGGAAGAAGAGACTTATTCTTCGGTTCGAAAAAGGATATCTCTGTAGCGACATCTTCCGCCAGCTCCACCAATTCGTGCACTCTTTTCCCAATTCTTGCCTCTTCTGAGTGAAATAATGCCACCGACGCAGAACAATGGAGCTTCGTCTCGGGATCAGTTTCCTGCGTTTGCATCTGCAATAATTCGCGTAGATCATCGACTAAAATCTGATAACGTTTATCGTCGTTGAGCTCGTCTCGTTCATGTAATGCATCTTGAAGCTCGCTCGGTGTAACGTAGTCAAAGCATTCCCGTAAGAACTTTCTTCTCTCCTGTCCTTTCATATCTCCTACAGTAGAAGCAAGCATGTCGGGGAGCTTGGGCATATCACGCTCCACTGCGTTTTCCAGTAGTAAAGAGAGCAGATGTTTCGCGTCGGAATCCGATATTTCGGTAAAGACTCTCAGAACTTCTTCACTCATCGATTCCACGCTCAAATCTCCTAACCGAAGTACCGGAGGGATATAATAGTCGTCGAGTTTATCCCGTCGTGAAGGGCTTGGAATGGCAGTCGTTGCGACTATAGTTGAGTTGGCATTTCGAGCTTCTTGAAGCATTTCTTTAAGTAGTTGAATCTCGTTTTTACTTGAATCAACCGAGCTCTGAGCGTTTTTGCACTGCATTTTCTGTATCATCAACTCTTGGAACCAAGGTTTCCCGTGCTGGAAAAAGAGAGCAGAGCGATGTTGTGTTTGTTTCTCAACATTCTGGAGATCCGTGACATTTGAGTACACTGTTGCACCCAATTCTGCAATAATATTGGTTAGAAATGGGTACTCTTCGTCCAGATCAGACCCCATTTGAGTCAAACAGGCAAACGCTACAGCCGAGATGAACGCATTAGGTCGCGGCATTCTACTGGCCAAGGCTTTGGCCTGCTTGAACATAGTCTCACAAAATAACGCTGACGAACGGAAATTGATTTGTTCTTCCCCCCACATTTCCAGAAGAGCCTGAAGTTTCACCTGCATGGCCGTCGAGTCTGCTTCTTGTAGTGCTCCCATTTCTAAAGGCGATAAACACGCTTCACACGTATTGGATGTTGAGCTTTGCATGGGAAACGCGATCGTCTCGACTTGCATGTATCTTGCCTTACTGGCACTAGTCGGACGAGCAGGTCGAGCTGAACTTGGACGTGGTGATGTCTGGGCCATTCGACTACTTGTAGTTGAAGCCACTTGTGACGCCGAAAGGGGTCGTTTCGGTCGACTAGTAGAGGGGTCTCGATACTCCGGTTGGGCGAGTTTGGTCGTTCGAGGACTCACTCGAACGGAACCAGCGTATGGCGAATACATTGTCGACCATGCTGCATGCGGTTTGTGAGCCTTCGGACGTGGCGGACGTCCATTCGTAGACGTATGAGCCATGGTGTCCTCGTTCAGAAATGGAGACCGAGCAGTGTTTTGCCTCTAATTTTACGCAGTTTATCAACGTAAAACGAAACGGTGAGTCTGGTGGTAGTATAATAACTTAAAGTCTGTTCGAGATGGCGGCGGCGTTGTTGCAGTATCAAGCATGTCTGGGCATTATGGTTCGCCTGCAGGTGGAGGACCTGACTCTACTTAAAGAGGACTTTGATCGAGCTGGTCGTGGGCTTTCCCTGCGTGAATTCGTGAACGTTATGTTGGACCGTGTCAGCTGGGAGCCAGAGAGCGTCGTGAGTTTTATTGAAGATCTGATCGAACTGTTCGCTCAAGTTGATGTGAATGGGGACGGAACGATGGAGTGGGAAGAGTTCACAAGCGCTATCATTGAAGGAGGCATGGGCTCGTCGAGTGGAGGCAACGATGACGTGGCTGGGACGGTGGCTCAATTGAGAGATCTGCAGTACGAGGAACACCCTCAATTCGTGGATGCAGCGGTCAATCGCCCTCCGAAGAGAATCGAGTGTCTTCCAGAATTTCGTAGAGTTCTACTTCTCGAAAGCTCACGTCCTGTAGTGGAAATATTAGATCCTACAGGTTTGTTTCCTCCTGAGAGCGAAGAAAACGGTAAAGATGGTGGATCGACTTCTGGAGAGAAAGAATCGAATGCAGACGCGCACACTGAAGACTCGATTGCCTCGACCTTATCGTTTACGCCTACACTACCAGTATTAAACAAGTTTCACCCGCTATGTTATGTATCGGGTTATCGACGCGACCAAGACGAAGTGCGGTCGGAACGATCTCCCGTCCAAGCTTTGAAGTATTTAGCCGGTCTAGATCTACTCGCAGTCTCTGCTGGAGACCTCAAATTAACGTTCTGGTCCTCCACTTTACTCACGGCGTGCAGTACGAGCGCAATGGAGACACCTCGACCGATGGCCATCGTGCATACACCACGTCCTCAACGTGTATTGGAATGGAGCGCCACTACGCAGCAACTTTTCTCCATCTCTGCTGACTTGCTGATCTCAGTATACCACGTCACCAGATCGACTGTAGTTAACGCTGCCAATGCAAAAACCCGTGGAGAATCCAGTGATGGCACGTGTGAAGTTCGTCTTGTGGCGACGTTGAGAAAGCACACGGATTTACTCCAAGACTTGCTGCTTCTTAACGACGACACATTACTATCCTGTGGTATGGATAACATGATCTACCTTTGGGATACACACACTCTACAGACCCGCGCTTTTCGTCAAGGTCATCGACGTGGTGTACGGTTAATGGTAAAGCTGTCATCACAGGTCTTTATGAGTGCAGGGTTCGAGTGTGAAGTCTTTGGATGGGAGATTTCAGCCTTAGCCACCACTCCAGTCTTCCGTCTATCGGGTCACGGTTTCCCTGTGTGTTGCATTCAACTCATTCCTTCAACTGCATATGCTGCAGCCTCTGCTCTATTAAAGAACTCAAAGTCTGGACTCTCCAGTATTAGAATGTTAGCGGATCAATGTATCACCGTGGACGATGAAGGCTGGTTCCGATGGTGGACTCTGGCTAACGTGCTGTCCGTTGAGAGTACAGACGCTGAATTGAGTAGCAGTCGACGGTGCTTGCAGGTGTTTAGACTGGGCAGCGACTTAAGTCGGTATCCGTGGAAAGCTCATTCCTTAGCGGTTCTTAACAATGGCCAGAGCTTGTTAGTCGCTGGTGCACACAAGGTTAAGTTACTGCGACGTGTTCGTATCAAGCCACGCGTATTGGCAGCAAGTGCCGCGTTATTTAACGAGGCTTCTCTAACGATTGCTACTACTACCGATCGAGAGATTCGCGTTTGGGACGCTGCTTCTGGTTCTTTGCTACGTTCATATCGAGGTCTTGTGGGCGCAGACATCACGTGTGTAGATCTGGACTCAAGACAGCGAAAACTTATCGTTGGAGCACAGAATGGCGAGCTCGCGGTGGTTAACTATTTGAATGGAGCTGTGTTGGGACGATGGACGCCTCATGGACAGCAAGTATCGGCTCTGCTTTACTGTAAAGAAGATCACACAGTCCTTACCGCGTCATGGGATCGATCACTGCGTCTGTACGACGACGATGCTCCGAAAGCAGGAGGAATTGCAGCTCAAAACGTGCTGCTACGTTGTATCACTGACGCTCATGACAGCGACATCAAGTGTCTCGCATACTGCCATGCACTAAGTCTCGTTGCTAGTGGCGGTACGGACGGTGCAATAAAAATATGGGACTATATCTACTTCCTTCTTGAAGATACGTGCACCCCACCCTCTCCAACTGGAACCTCATTCAACGCATCAACACATGGAGCGTTGACAACCAGCGAAGTGAACGTACTCGAGTTTATTGAGCCGTATCCTTTGCTCCTTTCAGGGCATGAAAGCGGACAAGTGTGTATATGGAGCTTGACTCCTTCGAAGCCCACGGTACTGCTCCTGTGCTTCTACCCATTCCACATGACGCCAGTAAAGCCATTGATACCCGTGGAGGTTCTACCAGTTGCTTCGGAAGAATCTGACGCTCCAAAGAACGATACACTCAGCAGCTTTGACAACCAAGTTGACGAAAATTCTCCTTTGTTGGATACGACGGTACCCGAGGAAGTTCCAGCTCCATCGTCTCCTCTGACGCTTGCCAAACTTAATAGTGCCGTCACTTGTTGTCGAACGTTTTACGATGAGACTGGAGGAGAACAATTAGCTGCAGGGATCGACCGCGGTAGATTTTTACTGTTTGTGTCGAGCTTCTACGGTGAGGTGATTGTGTGCGATATCTCCAATCTGATCGCTGCTGCACATGTCCGAGCTTTTCGAGAAAAGAATATGCCATCTAGACAGGATCGATCGTATAATCCACGTCGACGTTTTCTTAGACAAGGCAAAAATGCTAAACGTCTTCGCAATCGACACGTGGATAACAGTGCAGCAGGAAATCCAGAATCTAAACAACCACATGTGGACCAATCGGACGTCGTGTGTACACATCGGTGGACTGCACATCGAGGCAATGTGCGATGCTTACAGATTGTCGCTGAGCCTCGTGGTGTCTTGACTTGTGGCAGTGATAGAGGTGTGTACGTTTGGGACTTTCAGGGGCGAAGAGTGGGCAGTTTGGCCACAGGAGTTCCACCTCCACAACAACCAGTTGGGAAGAATACAGTTGATACAATAGCGACTGGAATTGGTACCAATACCTGGCGTTGGGAAGTGGATGTTACGAGTGCAGCAGCGTTCAAACGCAAGCAGGCGGATCAAATCTGGGACGAATTGAAAGGGGCTAAACTCAAGACATTAGCGTTGAAACAGCAGTCTATGTTGATGGCCAGTCGGGAACGGAAGCGAAGTAGGATGCTGAGCAGTGCCAGTGTACCGGTTCTCGGCCAATCCTCGCGTAACTCAAGCACTCGAGAGATGACAACGAGTGTGTCGACGAGTGCTATTGAGTTGGCTTCACAAGATACTAACACTATTGAGACTTCAACGGATGAAGAGCAGCCAGAAGAGAATGATACAGTTGATCATACTCGTCGACTATTTGAACAACTTCAGGGAAAGACGACGTGGAAGAAGAGTGATCTTCAACTCGCTAGACAAGCAGCATGGAAGAAGGAGCGAGTCAAGTTCCAGCAGCGTATGAAGATGATCATGAGGCGGAAAGCTGCAACGAGAAAGAAGGAGGAACAGAGCTCTACTGATGACAACCAGCAGGAAGATAAAGTTTCAGGTCATGGAGATGTCAGCGACTCACTTGGTAAGCTGGAGGTTCTCGGTGCAGGCGATGCTGACGACCCACATATGATCCTACCAACACTACAAAACCCTGTTCAGGAACTCCCTTTTGCTGATAAAGACAACTGGGCTGTGGGGAGTTTGAACCGAGAAAAGCAAATGTACGAGCATTTCCATCGTGAAAATGTTCGTCGCACCAACAAACAGATAGCAGGGAGCAGCGGACTCTTACGCCAAAGGCGTCTTGAGAACTCACTAGCGACGATGGATCTGACACCTTCCGCGTTTCTACTCGAGAAATTAGGCGTGAGCTGTATTATCCATGAAAACGTTGATCAGGGGATACCAACGCGACGTAAGGTAGCCAAGAAGAAGCCTCGACCAAAGCGCGTAACTGCACTCGCCAGAGCTCGTTCCTTGGCTTCGCTACCGGATCGACCTACTGTAAATCTTAATAAGTCTTCGTCTACGCTAGTTTCAAGCATCAGTACTAGTGCATTAAAGAGGCGCAGTCTTCTATCAATGCTTTACAAGCAGTACGACGAGTTGCTTGACGAAGATCATGACAACAACAGTCCATACCCAGACCACACAGCGCAATCAAGCGCAGAGTCACCTAGCATCCGTAATGAAGACACACTGATTCTTGCTGAATCAGTGGCCACTAGCAGAGATGAACCTCTACCAATGAGCCCTGTGTCCACGCAGCCAAGCCCCAAGCTTGTCCGTCGGCATCCAAAGTCAGCGCTCACGACAGCTGATCGCGGTCCAAGGCTCCGTCAAAACACGCCTTTATCCAACTCAGCTGGAGCTGTTCGCTCTTCACCAAAGCTTCAATCGCCCAAGAAAGAGCTCAAATCGGCCAAGAAGGTGCGTATCCGCTCAGATGCTGCACTCATGCGGCAGGAACGCTTCGGTCCGTACTCGCGCGACGACATCGTCAACATATACCGCACGTTCCGCAAACTGGATCAAGATGGGAGCGGCGCCATCACTGTACGCGAAATACTGGGCGGTAGCGGGCTCTTTTCGGGAACTAATATGCAGGACAACATCGGCAGCATCTTCAGCAGCATCGACAAGGATCAGAGTGGCCTCATCGACCTCGCAGAGCTGTGCAGTGTCGTATTCGGAGACGCGCCACCCGAAGTTCTCGAGGAGATCCTGCGCTTGTGCAGACTATTAGAGACAGTTGAGAAGAACCGACGCGTGCGGAAGAAGACGCTGACGATGGAGCAAGTACAGGAACTCCAACAGCTTTTCAAGGTAAGTCAAGTTAAAGTTGCCTTTTTCACACGTCACATATTTTTTGTGCTCATTGTTCGTGTTGTGCTCTAGCTCTACGACACGGATGACAACGGTGACATCGATGCAAGCGAACTTTTTGAGGCTCTACAATATAATGACCGGTTTTACGAGAGCGATCGTCGTGGATCGACACAACTTACGAAGGAGGACGTCGTACGCATCATTTCGTCTTTCGACGTGGACGCTAACGCCACTCTCGATCTTGAGGAATTCATCGAACTGTTCCGTGAAGACGCCTAAGTGTTGAAGCTTGTAAAACATACATACAACGACTACGGTAATTTAAATGGAATTCGGGAATCCTACTTGAAATGTTAAATAGTACTTATGCATTTTTGATTTTTTTTCCTTTCTTCATTCTGAAACTAAGATGAGTCACCGTACGTCTCTAAAGAAGCCTCATAGCAAACGACGTTTCTCGCTTGCGTTTGACGAGGATGAAGAAGAGGAAAAGAAGGAGGAATAAGAGGGGGTCTAATGTTACCCTGGTTCGGGTAGTGGCGACGGCATGCCTGCAATGTCTGTCCAGAGATCAGATGCTCACGTTGAAATCAAACACAAATTACCAGACCTCCCACTGGGGCAAAAATACAGAGGTCGTGAGTTCTATTTTGTACGCGTGTGCTACGACGTGTACTACTTGAAGGTGGAGGCTCTGCTGCTGGAGGAGAAGGAGGATTGCGTGACAGTGACGGGGACTCCAGGTGAGAAATTTATCAATTACTTCGAAGTAATATAAACTTGATATACTCATGTTTACAAGTCTTTGTTGCAGGAATAGGGACGTCTATCTTTTACGCTTATTTCTTCGATCGCTTCAAGGAGGCTCACCCTGACTGGACCATTATCGCGTCGTCTTATACTCCGAACGGTGACGTGGAGCAACTCGCTGTATTTGAACTGAACAAGAAGGAAATGCACTTCTCCCGGGCAACTCAAGAACTTCTAAACGCTCTGGTGTTAAAGATATCAGTCGTGGATCTCCTTGATGATACAATTTGGAGTAAAGCGAGAGAGCCGCCTAAGAACGTTCTTTGGCTGTGCGATGGTCCTCCAAAGATAAATCGCCGCCAAACGGTTGTGTTTACAAGCCCGAACAAGAGATGGATGAAGGAATCAAGAAAGGATCTTTGCACTTTTTACATGCCTCCATGGACACTTGAAGAGCTACAACTAGCTGCTTCGGTGCTTGGCTACCCCATCAGTGACGATGATATGGATGAGCGATTCTGGAATTTTGGTGGCGTGGCTAGAAACTGCTTCTTGGTTGAGCCCTCAGATATTGCATTGGCTATAAGCCAGTTAACGAAATCGATCCAACAGATCATTAGCCGCGACATGCTCGAAAAACTGCTTTTGAAGGCGGGTAAAACTGACTTTCTCCTGTACGAACCAATTGGTGATGGCATGCGGGTGGACACGAAACTAATGACTAACTGGGTTTCTGAGAAGCTTTCGGAGCGGCTACTACACGTTCTTAAATTGCAGCATGAATGAAGTCGAAACACGGCATACCTGCACCCGATTCGAGTCGTGGATGGAACAGATCTGCGGTTGTGTTTTTCGTATGAAGGACAGAAGATCATTTCAGTCGCGAGTGAGTTGGTTGGGGAGAAACGCATGCAGCTTTTAAACGAACTCGAGTACATTGAAGTGGTAAATGAGGTTTCCAGTATGTAGCGTCGTCAAATTTCCATTTATGTTTTCTGAAGCTCTTACAATTATTACAAGAGCTTATTTTAATAAAAATAGTACTTATTAACTCAGACCGACTGACTTAAGGGTACCGTTTTTCGTATGTACCGCCCTTCACGTTAAAATCGCAGATATCGATTTTGAGCAGGTTTGTGCGTACTGGCGCTCATCCTGTAGGGTGAGACCGGTTGAAGCAGCAATCTATACGGTTGTCCAATTTTCATGGGCTAGGAATGCGTACAACTCGATTAAAGGCCGTGGCCAAAACGACCAAAATTCGATATTGAGGCGGATTTCGGATTGGAGACGCAGCAATCAAAGTCTATCTGACACTAGTTCTAGAGTATAGCCCTGTCCATTATGATTTTATCTTAAGATACTACGTGTTGAGCCTACTTGCTCACGACCGGTGCGCCCCGACCAAGACAGCTCCTGCCTAAGATTTTGACTTAACAGCAACTAGTTCCTCCTGCTGTCGCTACATTGTAGCGATAAGTACCACGGTCAGGTTACATATTAGGTTACACAGCTCCAACCCGGTAGATCCCACTAGCCCCTCTTCCAGACAATAATTATGTTTAAATAACATTTATACTGGGATAGGAAGCGCTTTAGTGCTGTAAGGGACAGCCCAACAAGGATTAATTCGGTCGCGACATCGCCCTACTGGTATATCGATACAAATACCGAACCATCAGTAGCACTTACATGACCCCCAAAGCCTTAATGCGGTGGGATAGTCGCTACTAGTAAATCGATACAAGTACTGAGCCATCAGTAGCACTTACATGACTCAAAAGCCTTGATGCGGTGAGGATTGATAATATCATACTTCAAAGTGTTTTAAATTTTGTTTTTCCTCGGATTATTTGAAAATAACAAATTACAAAAAATAACAATCGCTTTTTTCTCCTACTTAGCCAAGCTTGATTGACGGTGAAAGATCTGATTGCTTTCATGCGGCATGCTCGATGGTTTACTAACGATGCGGCACATTTATACCGTCATGCATGAATTGGTTACAACACAAAGCATCGTTTCAGCAGAGCAAGTGAGGCCCCGGTGCAGCAAGATTGTAGATTGGAACACACCAGGGCCAGCATCCAGGTCGATCCCAGCAAAGTCCTCCATACTTTCGAGAAGATTAGCCAACGCTGCGTCGATTAACTGCGGTAGTCCTAAACGACAGTGGAAATGCTCTCGAGTGAGTTGTTCCATGTCGAAACTGATAGATGCAATATATCGCTGAGTGCCGTGTTCGTTTTCTTCGAGCCACGCCAAGGTGTTAACGTTAACCTATCCCAGCCTCGCGAAGCCCTAGTTACGCATCAATACAGCTTGGTTCGCTGTTGACTTCCACGCAAAATGGTTTACAGGACATTTAAGACCTATTTAGGCTACAGACGATCCTTTTTGTAGTGACACCGTCGGGAAGCCACTTTTTATCACTATCCGGAGGAATTACTATCCAGAGCTGTACCATTACAAGGGTACCATCGCTTTTATGGCTACACTGATGTACAAGTATTGGTGTTGACACCGCGGTTCAGGCCACTGGTAAATCCTAACGCGGTTAACGCTCCAAGCGCAAATGAACTTCACAAAAACAGAACAATGACCACTAAAAAACTCGCTCTTCCTTGCAGGATGCCCTCACCTGCAAATTCGCTCACTCGTAGCAGGCCGAGATGGATTACGAAGACCTGCAAAGTCAATGGCAACGTTCTTTCTTCATGCTGACACGATCGATGTGCCGTCTCGAGTAATGAGCGGTCTTCATACTCTGCAGAGCGTGTTTCGGGAGGAATTGTGTCGCATGCAGGGCCGAAAGAAGCAAATGTCGTTGCTGGTCTTATTCGGACATTGATTACCAATAGAACATTTTCAATAGTTAAGAACCTCCTGGTAGTGATAATCGCGGGTTTTGTATCACTAAGTACAATCTGGAGGTTAGAGGTAATTTTGACTTGAGCTTGTATGGTGACGGTCAGCCGGAGAGGGTATCAATATTTGAGATATCACTCCAAAGAGGATTGTCTGTACTCGGGGTACGCCTAAGGTTACGGATTGCAATCGAACGACTGCTTCGAAACCGAAGGAGATCGAAGTATTACGTCGAATTGCAAATGCACAAAGAAACGGGAAAATGTCCAAAGGTGTATCAATTCGGTCGGTAAATGCTGAAGGTGTAAAAGTGTGTCCGAACGTGTGGTGCGGTATGCATATGATATTTTTATGCCTAAGTGAGGTATGAATTAATTTGCAGCACGTCTGAACGTGTATGTATGAGACTTTCCGCTACACAAACTGCCGTCCGGGCCGTCCACCAACTCGATCCCAAGAACAAACGCGCACTTGCCGCTGTCGGTCATCTCGAAGCGTGTCTTCAGGTCGGTCTTCGTGCGTGCGATCAGTTCGGGTGAACTTCCGGTAATCCGCACGTCATCCACGTAGACCAGCACGAGCACGCAGTGACCGTCAACGATCTTGATGTAGAGGCATGGGTCGAACGCCGATACTTGGAAGCCGATTGAGCACATGAACTCGTCGAAGGTCTCGCTCCACACGCGCGAAGCTTGCTTGAGACCGTAGATGGCCTTCGCCAGTTCCAGGCAGTCGAAATCACCATCCAGTTCGACGCCTTCCGGAACCACGCAGAAGACCACGCCTCAGAAACTAGAAGTCTTACAGTAAGGTTTCTCAGTTGTATGCTTCTCTCTAACGGAGTCCACTGAGGTGGAGCTCCAACTAATACCATAAGCCCGCTCGGTAGGGCCAGAACGGCGTTCCCGTTCGTGTTCTCATCCGCCTCGGACGTCTCCAACCTCTGCACGTGCACAAGGAGCAGCTCGATACTGCTGCTAGTATGTCAGCGAGGGATGAAGGGGAGCGGTGGGCTTTGCCCGTCCTCTTGACTCCATCGGATCGGATGTGAGCTTCACAACTTTCATTCCAGACTTCGGTCCTTTGTCGTCATGCGCACCTTGATCTGGCCCACCGAGCTTGCGTACGATGTTAGTTGGCGTTGCAGCTTCGTGCACATCTGCACGAAAGTACTTGGGCGCAGCCAGGTATCCGATAGGTCCTCCTTGCACACAGCCAAGTACTGAGCAAGCAGAGTACGGAGCTCCGAGGTTTCTTCACGTCCGTGTACTTCACCTTGCCGTCCGTCATGCCAGCCTCCAGCAATCTGCCCACAGGGCCAAGTCGGGCTCACCCACCGTGCACCACATCCATCTCGGAAATGTCCAGTCGTATGGTTGAAGCATTCGCAGCGTAGTTTGGCCCACGGCAGACGTTGGTGTCATTCTCGCAGTACTCGTCTGGTTCAGTGCGCTTCAGATAGCAAACGAAAGGGGGAAACGTCGATGGAGGGATCGCCGAGCATTTATTGTTGATGCACGTTAAGCCAGCAGCGCAGCCGGTCTGGTACTTGGTAGTGGCTGATTGTAGCATTCGCCAGGGGGGCTTGTTCCCAAGTTTCTGTCTAGACTAATTTCCAGTAGCGAAACTTCAAATCTCACGAGCTCGATAAACAAATACGAGCACTATGGGTGACACAACCAAGGGGCATGCGCACTCGCCCATACTCTTGTCGATGCTAGCAAGAGCCTTCTCTTAGACTCATACAGTACCCTTGATCTCTTTTAAGTTTTTGTGACCATAGGTGTATGCGGGTGTATGCGGAGATACCGATGGTGGCGGTACGGGGTAGGCTTATTCGGTTGTTACACGTTTGGCCCATTTGGGCCGAATTCATACCTCTTTGGACATTTCCCCCAAAGAAACGCCGCATCAAAAAAGTTGAGGTCTGATCAACCTATCAGGCGGCCAGTGCCATCATTGGAATGTCGATAACTTTTGTTTCGCTGCGATTCAGAACCTAAGAGCACGACCATTGTTAATGGCTCACTAATAGCATGCATGTTGGACCAAATTTTACTGCGTCCAAACAAAATTTAAAGATCTCTTTTTCGACCGTTGTCCGAAAAACGGCCATTTCCGGTAGCCTTAATACATTCGGTCAGAGTTCATGTATTATTAAAATACATGTACTTAACATGTATTCTAATAATACATGTACAGCTTGATATATATTTTTTACCGTTAAGTACTAGAGTTCATGTATTATTAAAATACATGTACTTAACATGTATTCTGTACTTAACATGTATTCTAAAATACATGTACTTAACATGTATTCTGTACTTAACATGTATTCTAATAATACATGAACTCTAGTACTTAACGGTAAAAAATATATATCAAGCTGTATGATGGTCCATCATTGATGGATACTGTACCGGTATACCTGGATTATACTTCGTTGTCCTGCACATCGATTGTGATGATCGCTAGCCTATGAACGTCCAACGTCTGATGCTTCCCAAACC
The DNA here is from genome assembly GCA_033557915.1 of Phytophthora tentaculata. Taxonomy (NCBI): domain Eukaryota; phylum Oomycota; class Peronosporomycetes; order Peronosporales; family Peronosporaceae; genus Phytophthora; species Phytophthora tentaculata. Next base: position 2,926,977 of record JAUCEA010000009.1, read on the forward strand.
TTCATTGGTGGTGGAAGTTGTATATCAACTGCTATAAGAAGTACCTAGTACCGTCGTAAGCATCTGCGGCATCCCATCATGAGTCGGCTCCATTGTGCCATTCGACTTCGGAGCAGAAAGAAACCACACCATGCGCAATAGTCTCCGTTGTCACCGGCTCTTCACGCCCACCAAGCGCGTCGCTACTCGCTCCTTTAGCTTGTCAGATCCTCAACGGGGTGCTTATTCCACGACTGGTTCGGTCGATCTGCTGTCTTCAGTTGGCAATACGCCGCTACTAGAGCTTACTACGCTGTCCAAGCTCACTGGTTGCAAGCTATTAGCTAAAGCCGAGTATGCTAACCCCAGTGGAAGTATCAAGGACCGTGTGGCCAAGTCGTTGATCCTGGATGCCGAGGAACGCGGCCTACTTAAGCCCGGAGGCACTATCATCGAAGCTACAGGAGGCAGTACGGGTGTGTCGCTCGCGTTACTTGGAGCTTCACGAGGTTATAAGACGCTGCTGACTATGCCGGACATTACGGCGAACGAGAAGGTGCAAATGATGAAGACTATGGGCGCTCAGGTGCACATCCTGCCCACGACGTCCATGTCGGACAAGGAGAACCACTTTTTCCACGTTGCTCGCCGTCTGGCAGAGACGACACCGAATGCGTATTGTCCGAACCAGTTTGATAATATTGCGAATATGATGGCGCACTATGAGGGAACAGCACCGGAGATCTGGCGCCAGGTGAATGGAGAGATCGACGGATTCGTGACGTCCGCGGGGACGTCTGGAACTATCGCTGGGATGTCGAGGTTCTTGAAGGAACAGAAGCCGGATGTAAAGGTCTGGCTTATCGATCCGGAGGAGACGGCGGCCATGTCGGCATTTATCAATAATGAGAGGGCAACAAGTACCATTGAGGATGGTTTCGAGATCGTGCCCATGGCTCAGGGCTCCACGATCGCGGAAGGTGTAGCCGCGCTTTCTCGAGTGACTCAGAACCTGCGCGAGTCCATTGTCGACAAAGGAATCACTGCGACGAACCAGGAGATTGTGGATATGGCCTACTTCCTGCTTCGTAACGACGGTATCTTCGTTGGACCGAGTAGCGCTCTGAACGTACTTGGCGCGGTGAAGATGGCGCGTGAGCTCGGCCCGGGACATACAATCGTGACGATCCTGGCTGACGGGGGCGTGCGCTACGGCAGCAAATTGTATAATGAGGACTGGCTAAAGGAAAACAACTTGCTGCCTAAGCAAACTGGTGCCAACAAGGCATCAGCGCTAGACTTTGTGGGAGACTCACGTTCCCTACAATAGTCTAAAATACGGTGCAGGGTGAAATTAGGAGAAGTCATTCGCTGTGCTGGCCTAATCATTTGTTGAAGTAAACATCGAAAACGTTGATGAGTGATCTAGAAATCAGCCTGTATAATACCTCCAAGCCTTCAGTCTTGCATCTTCCACCCATTGCACATTCGCTGCAAGTAAACCATGTCAGTAACTAATGACATCAAGACCTTTTCGACCGCAGGCTCTGTCCATCTCTTTGCATCGGTTGGCAATACTCCTTTGCTGGAGCTTACCACACTTTCTCGTCTAACGGGGTGCAAGCTATTGGCCAAGGCCGAGTATGCCAATCCAAGCGGAAGCATCAAAGATCGAGTGGCTAAGTCGCTTATCCTCGACGCTGAAGAGCGTGGATTGATCAAACCGGGAGGCGCGATCATCGAAGCAACTGGAGGCAGCATGGGTATCTCGCTTGCACTTCTTGGAGCTTCTCGTGGTTACAAGACGCTGTTGACGGTGCCGGACATCACGGCGAAGGAGAAGATCCAGATGATGAAGACCATAGGAGCTGAAGTCCGCGTGCTGCCTACAACCTCGATGGATGACAAGCAGAACAACTTCTTCCATGTCGCTCAGCGGTTTGCAAAGGAGACACCGAACGCGTATTGTCCCAACCAGTTCGACAATCTCGCAAACATGCGAGCTCACTATGAGGGCACAGCCCCGGAAATCTGGGAACAGGTCGGAGGAGAGATCGACGGATTCGTCTCGTCGGCAGGGACGTCAGGGACCATCGCCGGAATCTCGACGTTCTTTAAGGAGAAGAACCCTGGGGTGAAGGTGTGGGTCATTGATCCTGCCGAGATCGCGAGCACAGCCTTGTTCATCAATAATAACCGAACTTCGAGGACAATCGAGAATGGCTACGAGATGTTACCTGTCGTTAAAGGATCGTCCATCGCAGAAGGTGTGGCGGCACTCGCTCGCGTCACGAGCAATCTACGCGAAGCGATCATTGACAAAGGCATCACCGGCACCAACCAAGAGATCGTCGACATGGCCTACTTCTTGCTTCGCCACGACGGCATCTTCGTTGGTCCGAGCAGTGCACTGAATGTGCTTGGAGCAGTCAAGATGGCGAGAGAACTGGGACCCGGTCACACCATTGTGACGATCCTGGCTGATGGTAGCGTTCGCTATGGAAGCAAGTTGTATAATGAGAAATGGCTCGAAGATAATAGTTTGTTGCCTCAAGATGCTTATCTCACGAAGGAATCGGCGTCACTGGGCTTTGTGCGGGAGCTCTCGTTCCCTACGACCCTGTAAGTAGTGGTAAAGTCATCTATTTGGCACAAGTAAACATTGTATTTCGTTGCCGTGATAATTCTACCCGAGCTGTGGTGCGCTGAACGTCCATGGAGCGGCCAGACCCGCCAGAAATTTCTTGTCGCGAGAAAATAAGGTCCAGGTCGTACCAATTTGATGGTGACGTTCGTTACGACAGCATGATGTACACATGAAGACTGGTTCTAGTAGCATGGTATGCTGCTGTAGGCGAGCAAGGGCCCACCAGCCATGCTCTACCTAGTCGTTGAGTTTAGTACAAGTACATCTGAACGCTATGTTGTACAAATCGAATTCTCGAGGGAGCAGCGTTACGATGCTGATGCTGGGAATACTGTCATGGCACGCGTACTCTTTATTATACTAAGCAATGTCGCCTAGGACCAAGATAGTGTCAAGCAATCAGATCGGTCGAGAACATATCGATTAACTGCCGAAACAAGAGTATGACCGAGTATTAATACAATGTAGCACATAAGCGATATTTTAGAAACCTAATGAGAGGGACGTGGTTCACCTTGTGCTCGTTCATGTTGATGTCATGCTCTGAGCTCAGTTGCGAAGTCGACTTGTTTCATGTTTCCTCCAGAAGATAAACTTTTTCTTGAACCATGCTTTGAAGTTCTTCCATGCTCCAGACGGGGAACTGCCGTCAGGATATGATGGCCGCCCCATGCTATCTCGTTCCTCATTCAGGGGGAGCTCGGATAAGTCGTCACCTTCTCTTTATCTTCAGTCTCGATGGCATCGCTTACAGCAATTAGAACAGCCATAGCGAGTAAGATCCAGAGCACATTCGTTGAACGCATGAAGAATACTGTTTGACTTTCACGATGGAGATTCCGACATGCCACCGACTTCCAGGCCGCCAACACACTTTTTACATGTACTTGGTAAAAAGACAGATTAGCAACTTGAGAAGATTTTTTTTCATACAAAGGTTAGTACTGAAGTGGGGTGTCACCTCGATGTTTCCTGCAACCGCACTTTTTCTTTTCTCGATATGATGATTTTTACGAATGCTGTGCACACTGTATTCCTCGACATACGAGTGCCACAACCCAGTCAATATTTGAAGGTCACGAGCTCCAGAGTGTACATATACTGGAGTCCAGTACACTCTTTGCTGCGCTAATGCAAGCGTTTTTGCATTAGACAGGGTAGTTCACAATATACAGTATTAATACATGTAGTGGTTAGCAGATTTGCAGGGTTTCTTACCCAATCAATGGTAAATCTGCGAATGTGTAGAAAAGGATTGTTGCAGGGTGGCCACCATACAGTCTTTCAGCCTGCGAGTAAGTGCAGGTTTGCAGAAAAACAAATCTTTGGAATCCTATTGGGCGTGAATCATGCAAAACATTCGATCCGTGAGAGCCACTACATTTAGTATATTTGGCCATGATACTATATGATATCACTATCGCTCCAATACGACAATCGAAATGGAAATTGAATAAGCTAAAGATTTGTTGGGGTTGAGTGTCGTTACTGTGTTGCCAGAGGATGAAGAAGCAGCCACATCATCATTGATGATACATGCACTAATGCAGTGCGTTACCCGGGAAGCGCTGGATATTATCGAAACTATTTATCCTGGAGTGCAGCCCTATAGGCAGGGGTTAATAGCATTTGCAAAAATACTCTCTGGATTTATATCCAGAGTATTTACAGAGGTGCGATTCTGCCTAAAACAACACTATACGCTTATTCTTAACACTAAGAAAAAAGTGTATTCTCAATATTACACACATACTAAACTGTAGTCCTTGATGTATAATAACTTATATCAGAGTGAAGCCAGGAGTTTGTTTAGCCAAAAGTGCCGCTATTCACTTTCAGACTAGATGAAGAGGCTACAGATGTAAATAAGGTATTTTAGGACCTGTAGAAAATGCGCCAGGTGACACTCTTATAATCTATAACCGCACGACAATGAAAAAAAAGATCGTGAATGTTGCTTGTGTCGGCTAGGGAAGACATCAAAACCCAATCACCCAAATGAAGGAAAAAGGTTAATTAAAGATCCTCGTGAGTGACACTAAAATTGGTAGGTTATATTAGAAAAGCCACTTGCAAACTATGTGCAATCGAAATTAGAGGCGACCGTGGGCGTGTTTCATTGTTTGCTAAAGATGCTGCGACTGCGAAGCATGCGCAGGAGATGCGTTGATGCAAGTATTTATGTAATGTTGAACGTGTTACGCGTTACCAAGTAGTCAACCTACACTTTTTTCAACTCCGGCTAGACTAAGTGCGTATCTGTTGGACGCCAAGGCTTCTGTAGATGAACCTTGATCTTCACCTACAAGGAGGCGGTAGATTGCGAACCTTAGGCCGTGCACGTCTGGGCGGCCGGCCAGTCAAACCGGTTTATTAGTCGGGATCATCCGATGAGGGCCAGATGGCTAGTACATGTATAGACAGGACCGCGACAAGCAGTCACCCGCACTCCATTTCTGGCATGCGAGTATTGAGTTCATTAATAACATACAGTTTTCGTTTGGCGGGTAGGTCGAATTAGCAATTTTCTATGCTGCGCTTTCTACGTACGTAAGTACTACAGTGCGCGCCATAAATCACACCTCGGACGAGACGAGCCCGAGACGATCTCCCCTCAAAAATTGGAAGACGAACTAACCTCGAGAACCTGTCTCCTCGAGGTTTTATATCTCCGTGTAACGCCTTAGAGACGCAACTATTATTTAATATATTTAATAGAAGTGATACTGTTTGACGTCTCTCTTCCTGATTATATCATTGGCTACATTTACGATCAATAGAATTGAGGAATGGTTTTGGTGCACACACCGCGATTTACGCTCCCAACGATCGCAATGGAGCGAATCGTCGAAGTCGACAATGGATCCGCGGAGAACACGGATGAATCTACGCAGATAATCTCTTTGGCTCCATATGATGTACATGATCGCGTTGAAATTGACTCCCATACCCTCGGTATGGCTATAGCGCATGTGTCTGCCCAAGACGGTACTCTGGCGGATGCTCAGTACCAACTTCAGTACCGCCAAAGCCAGGAAATGTTTCAACAGAACCAGTACGTTGAAGCACGAGTCGAGCACGTACGAGCTCAAGCCAACGCGCGGAGTCAAGAGCTAGCCCAGTTTATTCGCCACAACCAGTTAAATCCAGCATAGATCCATCATCACATCACCAATAAAAACCGTGCCGCAGTGGAGGAGGCTCGCACAGAGTCTGCAGCATTTGCTCATGCTGCTTCCGAGCAGCAAGCGATGCTAAAACAAGCTATGGCGATCAATTTTAACACTATCGAGCAATCACTATCGCAAATTCAAGCGACTACGGAACAACAGGGGCAAACGCAATAAGCCTTAGCAACTAAATTCGGTGAGTTGGAGGACTCGATGGTACACGACCAACAGATCGCTAATGTGCTAAACGAGGCGCGTCAAGTTGTGGAGACTAGATTAAACACGGTCGATGAGTCTATGGCTCATGTTTGCTCGGTTTCAGAGCAGCAGACCCAGGCCCAGTACGAAATGGAAAGCAGGCTACTTACTACTATAAGTAACGTGAATATTGCTGCTGTGCCGAGCTCGGAGCAGCGTACAAAAGAGTTACTGACGACTTACTTCAAGTACCATGCTGCTCAAACAAAGAATGCTATAGTTATAGATAATAATCAGACTGCTGAATTGATGATAGAACAAGTTGGAGCCCTCGAAAAACGGATGACACACACGTGGAGAATAAAGCACGTGTTGCAGTTCGACGTCAGCTCACTAATGAGAAACTTCGAGTGCAAGAATATGAGCAAAAGTTACTTAAAGCAATTGCAGAAAGTGAGGCGCGCGCAGTTGAACGCGCGGAAGCTGACGTTAGACGCCTAGTGGATGGGTTAGCGGCTCGGCAGCTAGAAGATGCTGCAATTCTTGGAATTGCTGCTTCCGATACGACCTCGTCTATTGTATCAGACTTGGCAGAGCAACCAATATTTACAATCCCCGACATTATTGCACCCGTAGTCACGGAGGACGACGACGCTTGCAGTATTGTCAGCGTCGACGACGCCCCAGCTCAACGTAACAATCAATTGACGAGTGAAGTTGTTGCTGCAGAGGATGAAGATACGTGTGAGATACGTGAAGATACGTCGTCGTCGCGACACATAGTAGTCATGTCCGAGCAAAGCAAAGTGATGGCTCGGGGCCTAAGTCGCGCGAGATCACTTCGGGATTTGCAAAGTCAAAGTCAACGGGTCCCGAGAGCCCGCCACCACGGAAGAGCCTATCGAATCAAGCGTGCGTTGCCTAGGCGCTGCTGCTGGCGGAAAAACGAAAATCAGTGCACAAGAAAGTAAAAGCAAATAAGCAATAATCCAGGGTGAGATATGGCGATTGATAATTAGATTCACAAACACATCGAGCTAGACAACAGTTGTTCACTAGATGATCAATTCAATTGTACCTTGTAGCTTTCATTTAGGCTGTGTATTCTTGCTTTTCGTGTTTTAACGTGGCCACCAAGCACAGATTCGAATTAGTCGTCTTCGTCATTGCTGCTGTCAACCGAGAAGTACCCATTCATCATCTCCTCATAGTTCATATCATCACCCAGATCCATTGAAATCAGCACGTTTCTTGGGATGTGAGTGCTTATGTCAGCAACGTCAATCTTCTCGCACTGAGGAAGGTCGACAAAGTCCCGGTTGCAGTTGAGGAAGATGGACATGTCGACATTGTGCGGAGCAATCGACGATTGCTGAGGCGCCACCATTCGCCCTTCAACACCGAAGTCACGCTCCATTTGAGCGGAGGAGACTGGCATTGGGTAAATCATTATAGCAACAAGTGGAAGAAGCTTGTAGGAATTGGATTCTTATTGGCGCTTCCAGTAGAATATTACCGATTCTGCTTTGCCGTGTTCGGTCCTACGCAGCGACGTTGGGGCGAACGTCCATCATTGTAGCTCCTCGTCAACTCGGCTATCATCAAGATCTTGCTGCTGCTCTGGTGGAATAGTCTCCCTTGTCGGGTCAGAAAACCGCTCCATGAGACCCTCCGAGAACACCACTGGTGGTGGAGGGGGGGGGAGGCGAGCATGGGCCCATTAACAGCCTCGTTGACGACAACACTCCGCATAAGTGCTCGTACTTTGTCGGCAACGGTGCTCTTCACTTTCTCGAAATTGCGCTCTGCTGTGAGCTTTTGTGGACCCTGCTGTGTATTGTGAAGGATGGCCACGTCCTTGAGAACACCATCCAAGTTCTTGAAGTTTGGATGCAGGAAAAGCTGCATTTCCAGAGCAAAGGGCCACTTCATCATCATCTGACGTTCCGTGTACTGCGAAAAAGAGTTTCGGTGGAATGCACTTTGCAGCAGCGATCGCGTGTTGGCGATGCCAGGGGTAAGTTGATCAGGTCAGAAGTACAGTTTTTTGTCGGGTGTCGAGCCGTAGTCACGGAGAGCGCTGGTAGTGCTGAGCGTTGTCAAGCGAAGCTGAAACATTGTCAATAACACCTCCACCTGGTTCGCTGATTCACTTTGGCCTCTTCGGTTGAGAGCGGTGATTGGCTCTAAAAGCGAAAGTAGCTGCATAAGATTCTCGTGCTCATTGAGGAGCGGGAAAGCCGACGGAGGTTCCTAGCCGTCACGATGAGCTTTCTCCAGCCGCTCACCGTTTCATACCACGAGCGCGTCCCACAGGCACAGAACCCGACGAACAATCCGAGTAAGGCCCAAAAAACGATGAGCCTTGTAGTCAAGTAGCTGCTGGGGAGATCACACGAAGTCATCGGCACCCATCTGACACAGCTCGACAAACAAGGACCCCATGACTTCGACGTGCTTTGTCTGATATATAGTCTTCACAGTGCGGCCCAACAGCTCCGTTAGAGGCGGGTTCCTCGAGGTGCTTGAGCTCCCGACCATTCCACAGGCTCGTTTAGTTGCCGCATTAGTCAGATGCGGAATGCACCATTCCCAGTTCAACTGCATTCCGCTATGCATCGTCCATTTTACAGCAGGACCGGCATCCGTTGTTGACCCAAATAACTCGGAAAGGGTCAAGCCAAAGTCACTTAACAATTGAGTCACCCAACGCATAATATGGACCGCGAATTCCTCCGGCACGCTCGCTGTACCGCGGGTTGAGGTGCCGAACACCGAGTAAAACTGACCGAAAACGGAAGTTCTCGTCGAAGTAGATGCGAAGCCCCAGCAACTTCGTTCCTTTCACCTTTGAGCTCCAAAAGTCTAGCACCACAGTTGATTGAGTGGCCTACAACATTTGCGTTGACAGAAGCATGCATGCTGTCTTTCATGACCAGCTCCCGAATAGAGACAGACTCTTCGTATTCTGCCAGTCGAAATGGAAGATTGTTGTTCACAATGCGTTGTGTTTCAAGCAGAGTGTACACACGAGCAGGATCCGTACGATATAGTTGCGACATACGCAGCCGATCCATCTCTTCATCACGTGCGCGCTTCTTGTCTTCCTCGATTTGTGTTTTGTCAGAAACAACAACATGGACTTCTCGAAGATGCTTAAAAAAAAAAGAACCGGCCATGGAAAAAATCAAAACCCAATCACCCAAATGATGTTGCTTGAAGGAAAGAAAGTTAACTAATATCCTCATTAATGACACCAAAATTGGTGGGTTATATTAAAAGCCACTTGCAAACGCTTTCTTAAATACTTGTTGTAGCCGACTGCTATCGTGGGCGTGTTTCATTGTTTGTAGCCGATGCTGCGGCTGCGAAGCAGGCGCAGGAGATGCGCTGATGCGAGTACAGTCAAACATCTCTAAGTGGCACCCAATTGGTTCGGCCAAAATCGACTATTCATTTAAAGAATGGTTAGATAAAGAAAATGGTTACATGTAGCCCTCTCGGTAAAAGAAACTATCGAGCGACGTTTGCGCCTCCGTTTCACTGGGTTCTCACTAGCGTCGCCAATAACGTTAACATTGCTTGTTCGCGCTTTGTATCTCCTTCACGCTGAAGGAGAAAAGACGACAACGCCATGCAGTACCTGGGTGCTGTCGACGCTGGAATAGGTGGGACTGACACTGCTAGCTTCACCATGTAAGTGGTGATGAGATACAGTTGAGTGTTTTAGACTTTTGTTGCCATCCACTGCTTAGTCGGAGCTGGCTGGCTGTAGTTTTAAGGCTAGACTTTATGTCACTGGCTTTAAGCAGCAATTGGTCGTCCAAGATGACTGTGCTGTCCTCGAGTATGTGAAAAAAATCGACTAGTTGCTTCTTTAATGGGGAAGTTTTACTCGGCGGCGTCGTGTAGTTGACAAATTGGCACTACAACAGTGCCCTGGTTGTTTAACAGCCAGCCTTTCGATTTGGGAATAACCGTATCTTCACCCATAAATTTTTCGGTGATAGTTTTTCCTCGATACGAAGTACTTCGAAGTAGTACTACATGTAGTAGTACGTACAGTTCAGTTCAATTGACTCCTAACATGAATACCGGTACCTCCATGAAAACACTAGTGTCGCAAGAGCCTTACAGCGACTTTCCTACCAGGGCCGAGCGCATGGCGCTAGATTATAAGGGTTTCACCTGGCTCATTTTCTAATGATCCTAGAATTCCGTATTGCATGTGTAGCCTCTTCATCTAGTTTGATAGTGAATAGCGGCACTTTTGGCTAAAAACAATCCTGGCATCCCTCTGATATAACAATTCTCTGGATTTTATATCCAGAGTATTTACAGAGGTGCGATTCTGCCTAAAAAAAATCTATACGCTTATTCTCAACACTAAGAAAAAAGTTGATTTTCAATATTACACACAAACTAAACTGTAGTACTTGATGTAACTGTTATATCAGAGGGACGCCAGTATGTTTTAGCCTAAAGTGCCGCTACTCACCTTCAAACTAGATGAAGATGCTACAGATGTAAATACGGATTTCTAGGATCTATAGAAAATGAGCCAGGTGAAACTCTTATAATCTATAGCCGCATGACAATGAAAAAAAGAACGTGAATGTTGCTTGAAGGAAAGATGGTTGACACTAAAATTGGTGGGTTATACTAAAAAGCCACTTGCAGACTCTGCACTGCTTTCTTGATAAGGCATATAGGTAGCTACAGAGCATTCTCTGGAAAGAGTGGAGAGTCTGGCATGCCTATCAAACTAGACACATACTCCGATTTAAGTGCTCACCACAGCTACCAACCGAACAGAGAGGATGGAGCAGCACTACAGAGAAGTCGGTTAGGGAACCACCGACCAAGGAAGCCACTACACACGACAACATCACCACCACAGCACGGTGAAATTTACGTAGTACGCCTTCAGTAGTTTTGCCAGAAAGGAGATCACCAAACGCTCTCCAACGTACGCAGCACATCGTTACTACTTGTGATGGGGGGGACTCCGAATGATTTTAAATCGTTCTTTCTAAACACTACTAATAGTACTATAAGACGTTTAAAACGGTGTTTAAAACGTTTATTTTAAATGCGATAAAAAATCAACAAATATCTAGTAGTACATGTAGTAGTAGTACTACCACACCTTTTCAACTTCAAAATGGCAAATTGTAAGTTCAAAGTTCGTCCACAAGCACAGTGAGCAATGGCAACGTATGTCACAATGTAAGTTCAAATTGTCACCGGCCAATATAATCGATGATACCTATGGAGCAAATATGGAGCGTAATATCATGGTGTACTGCTTTCCTGTTCGATTGCATGGCATTTGGACCCAGATCGTTGTTCGTAGCGCTATCTACTCGAACCCCCACAAATCTCCAAGCAACCAACGATTTTATAGGCTAGTGACAAATTGAACTTACATTTTGACAAATTGAACTTATAATTTGCCATTTTGAAGTTGAAAAGGTGTAGTAGTACTACTATGTGGCACAGTAGGTTGTGGCACCTCGTGACAGGAATGCTCTTAGCTAGAAAAGAAAAGTGGGTTCTCGGTGCTATGACTACTGACTAGTAGTACGTAGTATCAATAAATCTTGGAGTTTAACTCGTTTCGACGCACAAAAGAGAGCTTAACTATTTATCCATTACTGCGGTTGTTTTGTCTTACTACCGGTACTGCAGTACAAGTAGTTAATGCTCGACTCAACCAAAAAGCGAAAAACGATGACGATGCTGTTTCTTTTTGTCGTCGCTGTCTTCGCTGTCGTCACTGTCCTCATCCTCGTCGCCATGTCTTCTAGACCGACGACGACGGCGACGACGGCGTTTCTTGCGGCCGCGTTCTTCTTCGCTTTCCAGCTCGCTTGTCTCCAATAGACGCTCAGCAAACGAATCGCCGGTAGCAACATCAGCGGTAGTAGTGGCTCCTCTCAAAGCGGTGACCTTGGAGTCGTCGTGGGGGTCCGGGAGCGAATTGCCAGTCGCCACCAGAGCGGCTGCAACCACAGTCGCTAACAGTACGTAAACACGCATTTTGCTGCAGTGTGATTTGACGCGGCGGGCAGTACTAACTGTGCAGGCGAGAGAGAATTGCCGAATGCGAACTACTTCGAAGTACATGGTTGACTCAGTAGTTATTTAATCGTACAGTAGAAGCCATGATTGCGCTGCTTTGACTCTGCAATCGCATACTGTACGTACTGTACGACGTACAGTGTACGTGTATGTACAGTAATTCCCGATCGGCTGCTGCCAGCGAGATAATTTCGTCGGGAAAAGAGGAAGCCAGACGAAGGAATCCCATCGCAATCTCTTAACCCTTCAACTACCCATTTATGATTATACAGGCTGTATTATACAGCACCGACAAAGGCTTTGCCGCAAAGCCCATAATCTACATATGATCCGGCAAGTTCCTGATTCATGAAAGCAGAAACACAGGCTGTGTTACACAGCAGGCTTTGCCCTGTTGGAACTTACCCTTTCGCGGACCATGCAGGTCGGAATGTAAAAAATCAGATTGTAAATCGGTCTGGATTACGACTCCCAGTTAACATTAGGCTCTTTTTTAAATTCAGTTTTAGCCTCCTCGTGATCGAAGATCTATAAGAAACAATGTTTCTGAAACGAACCATGCACTGTATGTGACGTTAGACCATCTCCACGCCCTTAGGGCATCTCCACCGGTAATGCGTAAAAGTAAATGTAAAGTGCTCAAAAATCGAGCTGAATACCTGACCACGCTGTACCCGTGGTATTAATATTAGGCACGAAAAACTAGAAGCTCACATGGCAACAATGATGGAGAGCAGTCCCTCATCCTCTTCTGTGGAGGCCAAGAAGGCAATATTGATGTACGCGGGTGATGAGTGATGCAGGTGAGAGTAGTTGAGCGTATGTAAGTGTCCATTGATGCGGAGGTAGTCGGCGTTGCCAAGGGGTCGGTCGGGGCGGGGGCAGCTGTGTAATTTACTCACTGGTTTACTCAAAACCCTCTTCCTGGCCAAACTTGGTCAAATCAGCAGTTTGTAATTTTTCACACAATTTACTCGGTGCAATTGCAAAAACTAAAATTAGCTTTAAATTTCGGAGTAAATTGGCAGATCAATCAAGTTAGGGTAGCTAATAAATCGAGCTACGACAAGCCAAATCGAGCGCTCGTGGTCGATTTACGACAAATCGATCTCGATCTCCTGTAAAACGATCCCTTTTGCGCTTTTGAAACGCAAATCTAGGACAGCCATTATATTTCCAGGGCTGCCTTTCCCATCTCAGTTTTACGCCTGGTTTTCTGTGCCGACCATGCTTGATCTAGGCCATAAAACGGAGCGACATTTCATCTGCAAAGCACAATAGTAAATATTGATTTGAAATGTTGACACATTAAATTAAAAAAAGCACTTTTGTGGTCACCTGTTTCCAAACACAGCAACAATTGAGTCAGACATCTCGATTATCGGTTGGGGACAAACTGGATACCGAAATGTTTTCTTCAAGGACGTTGTAAACGCTAAACAGCTTGATACGGTCTCGCAGATTGCTAAAGAGCAAAGTCGGTAGGCAAAATATTTATTCGAAGAAGTGTATTGTGTTGCTGAGTCGGTATGACTTGAACTATGAGACCACAAAACTGTACGGCACCTTGCTCAATTGAGACCAAGTCGACGGGTAAATTGAATAGATGTGGCGATTTAATGTTCACGTTGTAAGCATAGTTGGTGCTTGTTTACAGCAGTACTTTACAGGTGTAAACAGAAATGTGGTGCGGTACTAATCATTTAGTACATGTAGTGCAATACACGTGTCTGTATCCTGCAGTAGAAGGGCTGCATAGGCAGCCCCGCATAGATACATGTAGATTCGTCCATGGAAACACAGCCAACGTTTCCTGTGCTACTAGTACTAGAACAGGCAAGCAAAAACGTACGTCGAATCAATAACTGCACTTAATATTCTGCGCTTTTATGACGGGTTCGCTACTGTTGTGTCCTTCATAAATCAGCTTTGGATTATATATTTTATCAAAATGAACTTCAAAATTTGCGTTTTGAAAAAAAAAAGCTTTACCCTTAATAAAAAACACAATTTTAATTATCGAGGTCGCTAAAAAAAATAGTACGGCAATACTTGATGGGACCGCAATACTTATTGCAATACCCCAGAGCCTTTGCAATAAGGTATTTCTACTGGTATTGGAAATTCCAATACCTGCACTACATTTTTGGCCATCACTGGTTAGTACAAAGGAATTGGATGCAGACTAGTATACTAGTTATAAGGTTTAACAGGTACATCCTAGCAAGTTTGGTTAATATAAACGAATTGGATGTATGACTGCTATTAATAAACTATTATAGTTGTAAGGTCTAGTGTGTTGAGCACACAAGTACTGGTACCCCTATCCATACAAGACAAATAAAGTACTGTACTACCATCCTCGCCCGGATTCAACGGCACTGATTATTGCAACACTAAGGCCTCAAAACCTGTTTTAGTTAATTATCCGTCAATTCCGATAAGTAGTTCTGAACAAAACTGATTCGTTAACGTATTCTCACAGGGGAACGTAGGACGGATGTCATGGCGCTGCAATCTTTAAAATCAGAGTAAGCAATTGATGCGCTCTGCGCTTTTTAGAATAGAAGACGGCGTCAAAAGCTGAATTGCGGCAGCGAAAACTAAAACGCTGAATCGGTACTGACAACTGCATCACACCCCACACCCACTAATCGTAGCTTAGAAACACAGGCACCGGTTTAGCACTGTTTTTCCAATTGGCTTTCACCCCCACCACTAGACCTTCAGCATACAATTTCAAGTAAAATAGTGGTACTGATCTGCAACACCGTAGTGTTGCAATAACGACTTCCGGACCCTACATGCTCCGGATTGGTTCGTTTACCGGTGCGGCACTGATCAGAAATGGGACCAGAATTTTGGGGGTTGCACTGCAACCCCAAAAATTGCAACATGCAGACCCCCGCAGTAGAAGAAACTACGAGAGTCTCCAGAACATGTTTCCAGTGGAGAGTGCTATGGGTCCGTAATCGACTCCATTCGCTGGAGCTGGGCGCTGGGCCAAATTATCACTCCCGCTTTTCATTGTGTTTGCATAAGCTTACTCAAATCAGTAAAAATAATCCCGATCAGTTTCTTTTGGGAATCTAGTACATACCGGTACGGTAAGCCCTTTTGTCAAATAAAGGGCACATTATGCAATTACTAATGGTAATTAAGAGCATCTCCACCAGAAAGTGAGTCCTAAAACACGGAAGTTTCGGTTTGCATGTATTAAAATACATGTATTATAAATAACTAGTATGTATTAATAGATACAGTACTGGATATGGATAGTATTACTAGAGCATCTCCACCGGTACTTCGAAGTAGTTGACTGTGAGTAAAATTAATTCTTTCTGGACCAAAAATATAAAATCATGCAGGAGAGATTTGGGGATAATCTAGGGAGCGCGAGCCGGTGCAGAAAAGAAACTCAATTTCCAAAACAGAAGACGGTAGTGAGCGGGTGTGAGCCTCACAGTGAGGAGCGTAGCCGAAGCAAACCCGAGCGGAGTGCCCGCGAAGCAGGGCCGCTCGGTATATGCGTAGGCGGGCCCAGCGACGAGCGCCCCAGCGAACGGACCCATTGCACATGTTTTTTCTAATGCGGGAGTCTGGGGGTGCATTGCACCCCCAGAACACCTTTTTTAGCCACTTTTCTGCACCGGCGCTCCCCAACGTACAGCAAAACCCTGTACTTTCTGATGGTGCGTATGTGTACCGACAATCCTCTTTGGAGTGATATCCCAAATAGTGATACCCTCTAGTTAAGGAGGCTGGAGAGTCCGTCTGATTACAAGCCCAAGTCAAAAATTACCTAGCCTCCAGATTTAACTTAGTGATACAAAATCGACGGTTATTACTACCTAGAGGTCATTAACTATTGATAGCGTCCATTTGGCGACCTTTGTCTGAAAAAGACCAGAAGCGACGTTTGCTTCTTAAATAGACCCTGCTTGCGACCCAATCCTCCCGAAACACGATCTGCAGAGTATAAGGAGCGCTCATTCGAGACGGCAAATTCATCGTGCTGGTATGAAGAAAGAGCGTAGCAATCGGGGTAGTTGTGATCCATCTAGGCCTGCTATGGTGACGTTGCAGGTGATGTTATCCTGCAAAGAAGAGCGAGATTTTTTAGTTTTCGTTGTTTTGTTTTGTGGAAGTTTATTTGCGTTTGGAGGGTAGGAGCAGTGACCTGAACCGCGGTGTCAACCGTGAACTTATGTGCATTCAGACACTGTCCTATAAGGATAAATGGACTATTTTCGAACCAATCAACAACCAAAGTACACAAAATACTAGCTTTGGATTGGTGGCTCAGGACTGTCCGTAAATGGCCAACGTTGTTTGCACCATAAAAGCGACGGTACCCTTGTAATGGTACATCTCTGGATAGTGATTCCTCCTGATAGTGATACAAAGTGGCTTCTCGATGGTATCACTACAAAGAGGAAGGCAATATGGGTCCGACAGCTGTGAGATTTGAACTCACGCGGGTTACCCCAATAGATTTCTAGTCTATCGCCTTAACCACTCGGCAAAGAGGATTGTCTGTACATGTATGAGCAAAGCTCTCCTGCACAATTTTATATTTTTGGTCCAGAAAGGGTTTGGTGCTCAAGAGCTACCGTATATATGATGTTTTCATTAGTGTTGATATCCGGTGATCGGCTCCTTGCTCTCAAACCCCAATCTTCCGGCCATCAGACACCACCATCGTCAGCTTAGTAACTGTAAAGGATGCGGGTATTGATCATACTCGCCGTTGCTGCCCTCACCAGGATCAGAGCTGCATCGATCGATCATGACAAGGTGCAGCCATTCGCACATCCCGAACCGATCACCGAAGCCGAGAAATGTTCAAGCCTTCACTTTCAGTAAAGGCTGGATGTAACCCGTACCCTGCCGTGAATGCTGCCGGCGACACGAGTGCCGGCTTGAAGGGAACGGGGCATCCTGACGGTGAATGCAAAGGCTCCCCCTTGGGGTCGCAGGTGTACAGTCGATCGACGTGGTACGAGGACAAGGATGGGCCATCATGTACGCATGGTATTTCCCGAAGGACATACAGAATGTTGACCTTTTCAAGAAGGGTGTTCGACACGATTGGGTGAACTTGGTTGTGTGGCTCGACAATCCAGCTCTAGCTACGCCGGCGATCTTGGCTACCTCTGCGTCGACGTATGGTACTGGGTACGTTGTCAGTTAGCCACCCAAGAGATCAGACATCATCAATGGCACCACGGCGAAGGTGCGGTATGATGAGGATAACTGGGATGGGTGGCACACCATTTTCCAATTCCACGAGAAAGGAGAATACCAGGACCTCATCCAGTGGAATCAACTGACGGACGCGGCTCGCGAGGCCTTGGAAAACACCGACTTCGGTGATTTTGCCAATGTGCCTTTCAACGACGTACTACGTGTACAGACGCCGTCGATATGGCGGTAATCAGCACGGGCACAACCTCCGGCTCGGCCAGAGTTGACATGTCACCGAGAGAGTCTTCCTCTCCGTGGGAAATTTTGCGTAGCACACGACGTACAATCTTGCCACTGCGGGTCTTGGGCAACTCCGGTACAATGACGATAATGTCAGGTGCCGCGAATGCTCCGATCTTGGAACGAACCTCCAGCACAAGCTGCTTCTCAACGTCCGGAGGAGACTCGACACCATCCACCAGTGTAATGTAGCAGCAGATACCCTCACCCTTAATTCGGTGAGGAATGCCGATCACGGCAGCCTCAGCAACGGCACAATGGCCCACAAGTGTGCTCTCCAGTTCAGCCGTTCCAATACGGTGGCCGGACGTGCACAGCACGTCGTCGACACGGCCCGTAATGAAGTAGTAGCCGTCCTTATCCCGACGGCAGCCGTCACCCGTGAAGTATAATCCTTTGTGTGAAGCAGTGTACACTTGCAAGTAGCGGTTGTGGTCACCGTACACCGTGCGTGCCATACCAGGCCACGGCGAGCGAATACAAAGCTGTCCTTCGATACCATTGCCCTCAATCTCGTTTCCATTCTCGTCAGTGACTACGAAATCAATGCCAAAGAATGGCTTCGAGCACGATCCGGGCTTCATCGGGATAGCACCAGGAAGACCAACGCCAATGTGGCCGCCAGTCTCCGTCTGCCAGTACGTGTCGGCAATGTAGCACTGGCGATTGCCCACCACCTCGTAATACCATTTCCACGCCTCCGGGTTGATCGGCTCACCGACGCTGCCCAACACCTTCAGACTCGATAGATCGTTCTCACGAATCTTGTCATTGCCACGAGCCATCAACGCACGGATAGCCGTCGGTGCAGTGTAGAACTTGGTCACCTTGTGACGCTGTACCAGGTCCCAGTAACGACCATGGTGCGGGTACATTGGTGTACTCTCAAACATGACGGTTGTGACTCCATTGGCAAGAGGTCCGTACACGATGTAGCTGTGGCCGGTAATCCAACCGCAGTCAGCAACGCAGGCATAAATATCGTCGTCCTGGATATCAAACGCGTACTTGGCTGTCATCATGGCGTACAGCAGATAACCGGCCGTCGTATGGGCAATACCTATAGGCGTGCCTGTAGATCCCGAGATATACAAGATAAACATAAGGTCCTCCGCGTTCATGAACTCGGCGGGGCAGTACGGACGGTGCAGCAGCAGCTCAGCGTTCATGTCGACGTCGATACTCAGGTTCATGTTGACGTCCGGGTTGTGTGTGCGCTTGAAAACGAACACCTTCCGTACGAAGTCAAGACCCTTCAGGGCGATGTCGACCGTCTTCTTAAGTGGCAAAGTGCGGCCACCGCGACGGCCTTCGTCGGGCGTGAACACGCACTTGGTCTTGGCGTCCACGACGCGGTCACGGAGAGCGTCGGCGGAGAGACCCGCTAAGACCATGCTGTGGGCCGCTCCGATACGCGTACAGGCCAGCATGACGAAAATGGTCTCTGGGATCATGGGCATGTACAGAGCGACCGTGTCGCCTCTTTTGACGACGGCGTGCTTCATGGCGTTGGCGATGCGGCACGTCTCCTCCAGCAACTCAGAGTACGAAATGTTGCGGCCTTCACCGATCTCGTCCGCCTCCCAGATAATGGCTGTCTTGTTAGGGTGCGTCTTGACATGACGGTCGATGCAGTTGACGCTCACATTGAGCTGGCCATTGAGGAACCAGGCCACGTTGTTGTTAGCCACTGAGCCCACGACAGTCTGGTCAAAATCGCGGAACCAATCGAAGTTCTCGCGCGCGAGTTCGCCCCAGAAGTTCTCCGGGTCCTCGAGCGAGCGCTTGTGCATGGTTCGAGGCTGCCGATGTGCGCCACCTTGGCCAGCTCCGGGTTGACCGGGTACACGCCGTTGTAACTGATGCCTGCGATGTCGCCCATGGTGCACTTCCGCTTGTGAGCGCCGCTGAGCGGAAGCCGATCGAGGAAAGTCAACCATGGCGCGCAACCAACCACGACACGTCTTTATTCATGACCTTCAGAGCAAGGATATTTACCTCCAGACTCCACAACGAACGAGCCCAGACTCCACAGCGAACAAACACGCTCTCATTGGCTGAAATATGTCCGGTACGCTCTGACATTTTTCTAAGAACGCTGTCAAGGCGTCACTGCTGACGAGGAATGTACCTAGTTGATCCCAATAATGAGATGAAGCTGATGATGTTGGTGCTGTGCGCAGGTGCAAGAATCCTAATAAAGCAAAGAGACGCTGGTATGGAGAAGCTAGGAACTTAATTGTCGTCAAAACCCTTTGCCCAAGCATTAAATGAGGTGGCAGTCGCCCGCAAACGCTGCTGTTATACATCTACTTTCAAGATGCCAGCACCGTGACTGAGGAGGCCTCTCTGGACGTGGTAGCTGGCATGTTTCGCAGGCTTCACCGTGGGCAACGTTAAAGTTGTCAACGAGCTCGTCTTAACCAGGTCACGCGAGCCCGCATAAAGCAAGCCAACGTACTCATCGTACCCAGTCGCAGAGGTCAAGATCAGTGTCGTGTTCTCAGGAAGAGATAGCACTTTGGCCGCTGCTAAGGTGCCGGGGTAGGAATCGGTGCAGACCCGGTTTCTAATAGCTACGACCTGGACTTCGTGGTGCTAAAGCAGATGCCGCATTTAATTGCGCGTATATACATCTCAGAGCGCCTTCTTAACATGATCGTTTCTTGCCATGAACATGACGACAGACACGTCCACACCTCTTGACACAAGCAGGATCTGGCACGTCCTGCCTCTATGAGTTGGAGTTATGAGCACATATGCAGTTGGTGGAGCTGCAAAATAGCAGTATCCAAGTAGCATAAAGATAATACGAGACAGGGGTTTTCTTTTGTGTTCGTATATTCTGCTATTGTGGAATCTTCCGCCTCGAGGAATCGACTTCTCCGCTTGCACCCATGAGTTGGCGGTCCATGGTGCGGTAATAAAGCCTCGTGCCGTTTAAAGTTGAGGGAGGAAGAGCCGAGCCTCAACGAGGTAGGAAGAGGGTGCTCGGGATTAAAAGGTATAAACTTTTATCCATCCTGCAGACTGATCTTCTTGTTCTTGTCTTAATACATGCGTGTTGTTTCTGCAAATACTTCTGAAGTCGATCTGCAAAGGAAGTGCAAGGTATTGTTAGTCATTGATCCGCACTGGTTAGCCTTATCTAATACTACACCGTGTTGCTAAACGTTCCTTACACAGGATATCCAGCAGTATATCACAAGAACTCGCTGTCTACCGTGTTTAATGTCGTGGTCGACAACCCGCAAGCTTTAGCGGGTGATGCACCAAGTACATATACCCCAGGGTGAATACCTATTCCTGCTTCTCCGACTTCCTGGCCTGTGTGTGTGCAGGTTCTCGTGTTGTGCCCCATTCTGTTGCACTTAGTGCAATGGTATGCATCTCTGCTCGGTGTGCTCTCGGCCGCGAGGTTCGATGCGAAAAACTTGTTGATGGCGGGAGTTTCATCGTACTCTTCGTAGTCGCTAATCGACTGGCTGATACATCTCTGCTTTGACAAACATGGAAAGATGGCGAATTGTTGTATTGCGCTAATGATAGTTCTGAATAGTGTGTTCTCACGTTGACTTGATTTAATTGTTTATTGAATGGGTGAATCTTATACAGATACGACCACACGTGCTCCTCCGTCTCTTTGCCATTGGAAGTAGACGTAACCCCAACAGGGAAAAGCTTCTTTAAGATTTCAATGTTTCGTTCGAATTCACGCACAGTTCGGGACGATTGCAAATTCATTATGTGCTGATTCACATTCTCCTTTGTTACGTAGGCTTTTTTAAATCTGTCAACAGTGTTAAACCGGATGTGAGCCGCACAAAACTTGAGATGCACTGTTAATCCCAACCGTGCAAGAGCTTCCTGAGCGCCAAGTTGTTTCCCACGATCCGAGGAGGTTGGTCGGTCGTGTAAGAATACTCCTGCAGCAATGCAGTTAGCGAAAAACCAGACAAAATTTCCAATGGTCTCTTTGTGGACGTAGGCCACTGCTACGGGCACAATTCTCTTGCTACCGTCTTTTCCAACTAAAGTCAAGCAAATTCCATTGCATTTGTCAGTTTTCATGTGCGTTCCGTCGCACTCCCACACAGGAAGCAATGACGCTAACACTTTCACTATCGAGCCAATAGAGAGAAACGAGCGAAAAAAAACGACCAGAATCGTCAAGCTGGCAGCACACCCGTGAACCTTCATTCTGTTGCGCAAATAAATCCATGTATGCTGGCAACGCCCTAAATTCTTCGTCTGTATCGGTCTCCATTCTACTCAAAGCAGCTCTGATAGCTCGGTAAAGAACGTAGTGCTTTGACGAAACGTTAATGTGCTCCACAGTTTCCAATAACCCGAGCCTTTGACGCATTGTGACCCTCAAAATTGCTGAACAAAACCCACCCATCTAAACGCTCGATTTGGCTTGCGAAGTGCAGCAGCCTAAAAACAACTTTTGAAACTAACATATTTCAGCCAATGAGAGCGTGTTTGTTCGTTGTGGAGTCTGGGCTCGTTCGTTGTGGAGTCTGGAGGTAAATATCCTCAGAGCAACCTCGCTCCTGTCTATGGCAGGCTGCGTCACCTCGTGCGGTTTTCGAGAGTCTCGGGGACAACTCGAAAACTCGAACATGGGTCGATCGAAGGTTGCCAACGAGGCTTCTTAACCCCAGTGAGACTTTTGCAAGGAAAAACGGCACCCCGCCACAGATCTACACGACAGGTTACATGTACTCGATCTCGTAGCACGCAGTGGTTGGCGTTGTTAAAACATTAGGACTGTTCAGTGCACTGTAGTGAACGTACATTCACATACACCTTGAAAACTCGAAACTGGAGCAATATCCCTGTACGCATGTACAAAGGCCGCGCATTGTCTGAGTACACGTACGAGAAGTTCGCCTGATACCGCAAGACGATATCACAAATTGTGAATTGCGGTATCCCTAAGTGTGGGATTTGTTTGTAGCTCTGAGAAATCCATTTTTTTTTCAAAATATAGGAAGTTCAGAGTCATTCTCCAAACGGACGCGCAGCCACACAAGCAGCAGAAAGCAGGTCAGCTTGTACGAGGGACTGCATGGTACGAATGTGAGACTGTTCCTTCAGTGCTGCTGCTGTCATTAAATGGAACTGTTGTGGCAGTACCAGAGCGAGGATATAGCGGGAGACCAGGCCCGGATGTTGCTAGAAGGCTGTGATCGACTGCTCCAGCTCCGGTCGCTGCAACGGAAAAACGATGAGGACGAAAGAGGACAGACCGCTTCAACAGACTCTAGTGCGCTACAGGACTCGACTCGGGCAGCTGCATTTCAGTTGGTGCAAGATTCGATGTCACAAGCCGACGTGGAGGAAAAGGTGCGGGAGCTACGTAAAGCTTACGCGGCCAGACATGCTGCTGGTGAAGTGCCGGCTCCGTTCAAAACCAAGCGGCGCAGAACGAGTCTATTTTCTGAGTTCCAGTCTGAGCTTGTGGCCGATGTCTCCGATGCGAGTGGAGATGACGAGCAAGATGAAGACTACGTACCAGTATCCCCTCCGAGCGAGCTCGCGGATGGAGATGCGCTCGACAGCACCGATGAGGCAAGAGCTTATTTCGGATTTAGCAGTTCGTCGGACGAAGAAGAATTTGTACCCCTGGTGACACCGCAAGTAGCACAAAATGTTGTACTGGAAAGAGAACATGGATTCACATATTTACCCGAAATGAAGACGTCAAGCAAAAACTCTCACCTTCCTTCTTATTCCTGTCAAGATTTTCTGAGTTGTTTTCTGTCGCGATGGCTCTCATGGGAGAGGTTCCACAGCTCCTTAAAGACATTTTCAGCGGAGCCAAACCAATGCTTTGTGACACGGACTACATCAAGCGTTAAGAAGCGTAACAACCAGATGAAGGATGAGGCTCTTCATTTTCCTTCTGAATGGAAACACTATTGCAAGATGTTACGTTGTACACATGGCGTGGAGCAAAAACAAAGGGGTAGCGGTGTACGCCAGCACAAGTCGGTCCGGTTCACATGCTGTCCAGCAAAGATCAACGCAACACTGTCTAAGCTCGGTCAACGATACTACGTGTATGTCTACGCGTCCGGATCGCACAACCACTCTTTATCGCCGGAGTGGTATGAATATTACGTCGAAAATAGAGTCATTGGGGATCCAGCTTTGCTCGCTGTTGTAGAAGACATGCGCCAAGCTGGGTCGCCGACTAAAGGTATTCTGGCCTGGCTGCGGAAGAAAACCGGTAAGCTATGCGTATGAACCGACCACATAGATCGCTTATTTTTTAACTTTGTTCATTACAATTTTTACACAGGAAAAAAAAAACTTAAAGACGTTCACAATATGCGCAACGAGCTGAAGAAAACTCGCAATGGATCTACGACAGATGTGGATCGCACAGAAGCAATTCTGGATGATTTTCAGATCAGGATGGAGGAAATACCGCGCGGGTTTTTGTGGACAGCTCGCGGGAGGTATGCGTCGCTATTGTGTTTCAGACGGCTGGCATGAAGAGGCTATTTTCGTCTTTTCCCGAAGTTCTTCTAGTGGATACTACACACAATACAAACGCCAATTCCTACAAACTTTTTAGTTTTGTAGTGTATGACTGCTTTGGAAATGTACAATATTAAAGGTGAATTGAATGTGTTATTTAATGTGAAAGCTAAAGTTTTGTTTCATCTGATCTTAGGGGCAATACGTCAGTCATGCTCTCGTCGAGCGAGAAATCAAAGAGAATCTACGCCTCGTGTTGAATACGTTCATGGAACACAACGCTAACTTCGACAAGGTGAAGGTGATAATGGCGGACAAAGCTTTCCATGAAAAGACGTGCTGGCAGAAGTCTTCGTGGGAGCGAGACAACTCCTGTGCCAATTCCACATGCAACAGTGGTTTTCAAGACAAGTACGCAGGCTAGTGCGAGGGCCGCTGACGAAAAAGATGTCATAGAGGCTTCTATGGCACAGCTTATTGATACTACAAGTGCTGCAGAGTATGTGTGGTGTTGGAAATTCCACGTGAACTCTAGCTACTAGTGTAGTTAGGATGTTCCCACAACAATACGTCTACCAGAACGGCAAACGATCGTTCGGGCGGACCTGAAGACCTCAGTTCTGCCCTTGCACCGGGACAGACTGGACTTTGCAAACTACCTATATAGGCCAACCAGTGAAAATGAAAACACGCTACTAGCACGAGCAAAGCTAGCAGGTGTTACGAATCCTCGTGGTCCCAACAGCGGAAGGGTACCAGACACAGTTAAGCCTTTTACGAGGGCACCGAGTGTTCAACACTAGGTAGGAAGAACATATGGGAAGCAATACCAGCACTCCCAACCGTGCAAATAGGCAAGATATAGCCGTCACGTAAACCTTCCGATACTAATCGGCCAAAACACACACAATCTCTTGGCCTTGCCGGATGAACCCTCGCTAGTAAGCTTCGAGTCCACCGACAGGCAGAACACACTCACGCAAGCTTGACCTGACGCTTACCTCGAAGCCAGACCTCGCTCTGTGTGCTTGAGTGGAAATTCTGTTCTGTATTTGTGTTGCCCTTTCGGGCCATGTCTTAATATGCAATCTTAATCAAGTATACAGATATCAAGTGAACTACGATCCGTTATGGACGACTTCGCATGTTCTGCGACTCTTCGAGTGCCTGCGATGCTTCTCCGACCGCCACCGAGCGTTCAAACAGGCGCCGTGCCTTCGCAAGATTCGCTCCCAACGGCCACCGAGGCTTCGTACCGTGATCCGTCAGTTCTTGTCCGCTGAATGCGAATCCGACTTACCAATAGTGACCTTCTGGCTTGAGCGACATCTTGGGCATAATGGAGCCCGAATGAAGGCTCGGTAGTGACCCCCCTGAGTCTCTTGCACATCAAAGTCACTCTCTGTCAAATTACGGAGCGTTCATAGCTTGAACTACTTGAACTTGGTCATGTCCCTCCTACTGGATGATCCTGGGCGATTCCCGCGAAAACAATACACCACAACTGCCCCTGTCGCAATGGAAGCCACGACACTGGTGCCCGTTGTGACTTGCTTCACTCTTCAATTTCCCGCCCGGATACCACCATGGCGAAAGGGTCTTTGAATCGGGCCATTGACAGGGCGTTCAAGGCGTTAATGCCGCGACTTCATAGGGAACGTGAGCCGCTGGAGGTAAGTTGTCCAATCTTCATCACCAATCCTCGTCTTCGCACTCATCACCCTATATCCATCGTTGCGCATCTCGCTAGGTCGACACCGACCGTTCAGACGCACCGCAGTCTCCACAACTCGAGCCAACCACGCTACCAGATCCTCCGGTGCCGATGCCTCCAGCTTCACCGTCGCCCGAGCCTTCGGAGGCAGGTCCTCCATCTCCAATCGTCGTTAATCCTCCGGTAGACCCGTCCCAGCACCGCCTTCACCTGTGGATGCTTCTCCACATATCACCGAGGCTTCGATGCGCGCCATGCTCACCGAGAGTTCCGAAGCGTCCGTGGATCAGATACTGACGTCTATGGCCACGTACCTCATTGCACTCGCTCGTCACCAAGTCCAGCTTGGCAATTCACCGCCTCTGCACGCCGATGTCGCCGCTCAGCGTCGTCTTGAAGCCGCGGTGGGCTTCGACGAAGTCCTCGCCGCCGTTCGTCCTCTTCCTGAGGCACAACCGGATTCTCCCCCGCCAAGTTGCCGAACTCAAGACTCAGCTTCGTGCTGCTCAGGCTGATGCGGCCGCTGCCAGGTGCGCAGTTGTCCTGGAGATGCTCGCCCGTGAATCCGCGGAGCAACTCCTCAAGGTCTCGGTCTCCACCCAGACGACTCTTGAGGCTGAGAACAAGAGACTGAAGACCGCCAACATCCGTCTCGCCGGGCTTGTCGCCAAGACCAAGGAGTCGACAACAACTCACACTGAGGACCTTCGCCTACTGATAGCCGAAGTCAGTGAGAGAGACCAAGCTATCACGAATCTGGAGAACCAACTGGAACTGGAGCGCGAGACGTTCAAGGCCGCGATGGCTGCTAACACCGAGCAATCCCGCCAGCTGTATGCCTTCTTAATTCGAGCATCGAAAAGTAAACACGTCGACGCTGATGCCGCGACTTTACTTAAAGATTTTCAGAAGCGGAATTCGCATCTCCTCCGGGTCAACAGCTCTCTTCGTAGTCACGTGAGTCTCGCTGGTATGGATCCCGATGTTTTGGTTATAGCCGTGGAAGGTACGTTGTCGACTACTGAGACCCCAGCCGATGTTTACTCCTTACCGTCCGTTCGTGATGCCATGTGTCAGGTATCACTGCTGGTGAGCTGGATCTCGACGCGCTAGACCTTGCCCAGGACACTCTCGTCGCTCTCCAGCGTATCTAAGCTGAGGCTGCGGCGTTATCCGATCCACAGGCTCTTCCTACAGCGTTGGCTAAGGCGGCTCACCAAGCCGCTCATGGAAAGCTTCATAAACGTCTCCGACCAGGAGGTAAAAGCTCAAACGATGATTATGATGACGATTCCGATCTTAAAGATAAGGCTCGAAATCCAACGGATAAAGCCAGCGCCGCTATCTCAGCAGCTGGTCTTGGCGACACTCCGGCTACCGAGTCTACCAGCCCAAAATCTGGTCGTAGGTCATTATTCAAGCCCAAGGCTTGGATAAAGACCAAACGACAAAAGACTCGCTCTCGGTCTCAATCGTCAGCTCCTTCGCCGTCTCGCAAGAGTCCACGCCGAACGAGTCCTCGTTCACGGACGCGATCTCGTTCTCCGTTTTCCACCAAGTCCCCAAGAGGTCGTCCGAAATCTCGTTCACGGTCTGTGTCACGCAAGCGTGCTTCTCCAGCGTCATCGTTACCACCTTCATCCGCTCCAGCGTCTTCTTCTACGTCCAAAGATGCTCCATCTCCGCCCGTCGTCGATCTCACAGGTGACGTCGAGATGTCCAGCAGTCCTGAGCACACTCCTCCAGCGTCGACCAGTCCGAAGAAAAGCTCACGAAGTCGCGCCGCCTCCTCCTCTCGTAACGAAGCTGCTCCTGAAGTTCCCACGCCTACCACCGATCCTTCGCTGGCAGGTAAGGACGTACCACCTGTCAAACCGGATGAGAAGGGCGAGTCGAAGCATCATCTTCTGCTTGGCTCGGATGATGATGACTCGGACAATGCACACCCCGATTCCACACACAGACCTCCGGGTGTGACGTCTCCTTATCGCTCGCCTCCAGACGATAATCAGTCCACTACTGCCGAAGGTTTGAGCTCTCGTACTGCTTCCGAACTCCCTCCAGCTCCACCTCATACACCATCGAGTACCTCTATGGAGGTTGATGACGACGGTGATCACGATCGGGAGGAAGCTGGAGGCCGCTCACGGGGAGATGAATCCTCGTTCGACTTCTCCGCAGGTGGTCCCGATGATGACGAAGATGTTCCATCCCCTACCGAGCATTCAAGTTAAATTTCGGGCGCTGAAGTTTTTTCCACCCCGACGTTAACGGGTGCCCCAGGTGGCGATGGTTCACCATCTGGTTCTCGTGACTCTGGTGGAGATGAAGGATCGTTGCCGGTGCCAAGACCTCGACCCCCCCCCTTCGACTTCACCGCAACCACCGTCTCCTCGTCGTCACTTGCCTCCTCCAGGATCCGCTCGCGCTCGTGCGTCATCGCTTCCACAGGATGCCGGTCCTGGTCGGGCGATAGTGGCGACTTATACGCCACGGGCTCGCCGCGGAGACCCGTTTCCGCCGGTGCCTTTACCGATGAGCCACCAGGTTTTTTAAGGTCCTCGTCCAGCCATCCTACTCTCGGTGAGCTATCCACCGTGGATTCAGTCGTTCTTGGACATGCCGTTCTCCGACCCAGGAGCGAAGAAGTGCTTCGATTGTATGTTAAGTACGATCTTACCGGAGCCGACTCCCGGAGGTGGCGTCATTCACATGACACTTGAGGGTCTCAGGGCTTTCTGTAATTTCTCACATCCTGATCATCCGTTGCAAGTCGTTCGTGCTTCCCTTCCCGAGGAACCAAACTTCTTCAGCATGGAGGGCTTCGACCCGAACGCTCCGCCTTCTCGTCGAGCTTCGCGTGAGACGCGCTTCCGTATACTCTGCAAATTTTTCACAGTCAGGGCCCCAAGCCAAACCTCGGCTACGCCTTGTGGGAGCGTTACTTCTGGATACTCGCTGCTGCCGTTGAGAGGGGCTTTGATGAAGAAGCGAAGGATCCCAACTGCGACCGAGAGCTCCTCAAGCAAAGAGGGCTCTGTTCAAGGCCTACGTCCGGGAGCGTGACAACCGCGCGGACCGGCTCCGTAATATATAACAGAACCGGTACATGCAATGGTGCTTGGAGGCGGTCACAGCTCGTCGGTCATTCATCTGCCCCGAAGTAATCATCGACCCGTCCGTGCCTTCGTACCCAGTCGAAAATCTCCCGTTCGTGCCAAACACAACGGACTGGCTGGCCGAGGTTCGAACTCTAGAGAGTGGCACCAGTGGCGTTCAGCTTGGGTCTATCTGCCGTTCAACCACCCGTACAGCACGACGTTCGTGCCGTGTTATGCTGATGCCCCAATCTACTGTCCTTGGACGCCGACCTTATCAACACCGGCCGTGCCATCATCCCTGATATGGCTCTGACTGATGCTGAAATTAATCCGGACTGGCAACGCCGAATTTTCCCGGCAACACACGCTCCGACTTCAACAGCCGCCGCTGCTTCTACTGGTGGCAGTAACGAGGCTTCATCTTCACTTGGCAGTGCGTCAGCGGCTCAAGCGTCTTCACCTGACGAAGAATAAAAGGACGATAGCGGTGCCTCCTCGCTTGGACTTCTTGCTGATACCGCTGGCCGCTTGTCGTCTGATTGAAGTCACGCTGTACAGCCGTTTACCTTCATCTCGCCCGTTCGAAGCTTTTGCGGGCAGCCCCGAGTCTTCACTCCCAGTAGCCGTCGTTTTATACGCGCTCATGTCTTCATTCTTTAATCATTTTCCACATAGTAATCTTGTTCACATTTTCATCACATGCATAATATGCATGTGATGAAAACAAAAAGGCGACTGTACCAACAAATTGTATATTATACAAATTGTTGGTACAGTCGCCTTTTTCGTCTGTTACCACAGGCTGTACAGCCCTGTGGACAGTTCACTCGTGACTGAGTCACGCTAGTCCTCGTCCGCGACTTGAACCATCTGTAGTCGCCGGTCGCTCTTCTTGGCGCGCGGATAATCGTACAACAGGCCACCACACGATAGGTTGGATCCTGGTTCCCAAGACGGGTCATCTTAGCCGACCCACTTGACGTTGAACTCTCGTACGGCGCGCTCAGTACTCGTTGACAGTGGTGTTCGATCGTCGAGGATGGCCTCGACTTCGTATTCACCTGCAACTTGGTCCGGCTCGCAGCTGTCCTCTGGTAGCAATTCCTCGTCGAAATCCAGTCTTGATGCTTCAGTCACTTCAGGAGTCAAACGAACCTTCGATCGACTAGGGAATTCGTTCACAGCTTTAAGCCTCGACCCGTGCACCACCGGGTAGAAACGATACCGACTCCGGTGAGGCAATTCTAGCTCGTATGCGAATTCTTCCACCTTGCTCTTGATCCGAAAGGGACCGATGAGCAAGCTTCTTGGTCAGACCGGGCTTGACGCGTTCCATGTAGAGCTACACCTGGCTCCCGATCTCAACAAGAGACCGCGGTGGACCCCTCATAGCACCATTAGCACCCGGTGAAGCTTCTGGGCTGACGACCGAGCGTTCATTTTCGCTTGGTCGTGGTATCGCTGCTTTCTCCAGTCGACTCAGGGTTTCGTTGTGTTCTCTCGCTCGTCGCTCCTTCTCAGCAGCCTGATAATCCTTGGCCATATTCAGGCCGATTTCGTGTTGCCGGTTGACTTCACGACGCCACGCTAGTGCGTCCAACTGTTTACCGAGCCCTCGTTTGAGGGACGAAGACATCGCCCGTAGTGTTGATCGCGCGTCCCAGCCGTGAACGAGATAAAACGGCGTCTCTTTCCTTGTCGTCTTGGGAGGTATTAATAGTAAATACCAACCTCGCAGCAATTTCATCCCAATCTTGTTGCAGAGGATCCTCCGAATACACACGTACGGCAGTCATCACCGACTTCACCGAACGCTCTTGTTGACCGTTAGCCTGTGGCCGATAGCTTAACGTCGCTCGTGACCTTGACTGTATCATCTCCGTGAATGCTTGAAACACTTCGCTCATAAAGCGTGGGTCACGGTCATGCCTGACCAATGTTGGGGCTCCGAACCTCCGGTATATATATCCGCATTCTTCGAGCACCTGAGCCACGCTGAGCGCGGACGTGTCGGACATAGCCTTGGCGATGACGAACCTAGTGAATGAGCACTGAAAAAAGCAGCAGTAACGCCGTGTTGCCCCTGCGAGTCCTCGGTAGTGGTATGACGAAGTCCATAGAGACGATCTGGAATGGTCGCTCGGCTAGGACGTTGCCAGGTGAGTATCCACGGAGCTGTGGGCGGCTTTTACTCGAACTACAGTCTAGGCACGACCTCACATGTTTCTCAACGTCGGCATACAGTCCAGCCCAATAATAATCGGTCTTAAGGCGTTGGTACGTTCGAACCACGCCTTGGTGCCCTCCTTCTAACGAGTCGTGACAGTTCTGCAATACTTCTTGAATCATCGTTGTTGGTACCACTAGGCGCAGCTTCGTCTCCTCTTGCCAACCGTGGTCGTACCGACGATTCAAACCCAGGTAGTGAAGCACACCATCCTCAGACAGGACGAATCTGTCCGCATACTTCCATGCATCTCGAGCCTCTCTGTAGCTTAGCTTCTCTGCTTGACCACGTAACACTGTCTTAAGACTCACCCACTTCTGCTCTTCATCCTGTGCTGTGGCTATTCGCCTACGTCGTTTGCGCTGTATCCCTACAGGGTCGACGTCTTCTGCACTGGGGTTTGCTAGTGGCACAGTCTTGGAAGGATTGTCTGACGATACTTCACCGGTTGAATTTGCGTTAGTAGTTTCACGTCGTTCTTCATGCTGTTCTTGAGCTTCTGCAGCCACCTCCGAGTCTTCATCCGCGAATCTGACGCGTTTCTTGGCTTTCGCCTGTCGTCGGGTCAGCACTGCCATATTATCATAGTCACCTTCGGTTGGCATGTTATCACGCGCGAATTTTTCGAAGATTTGTCGCTGTGAGAACTCGCTGCCAGTCAGTACTTGCATCTGATGCTCTGCTTGACGTGGTGCAACCTCTACCGTGTCTTTGATCGGCTCGTAGATCATTTCCTGGATGCGATTTAGTGTAACCAACTCCAACTTGCGAAATTCAGCAAGGACCTCCCGTCTGACTTTCGACTCCAAAGCTTCGGTGGCCAGTGAATCCGTGGCAGCGTTGTATTCCCTCACTACATGAAGGTACTTAACTGTTCGCAGCTTGGCCGTGAGCTCTGTGAATATTTAGCAGTGCCAGCAGTGATTCCTTCCGATACGCGACCACCCCTAGTGATTGCTGTATCGCGAGCCTTGAGTCCCCCACGATGACCAAATCCTCGGCACCGTGTGTAATTGCTGCCTTGACTCCGTTTATCATCCCAGTGTACCCAGCGACATTGACAGTGGTGGACGGGAGGTAAGCGTTAGCAGCGATCACTATTTTCCACTCCAGAAGGCTCCAGAGTACCCATGAACAACTACCATAGCCACCATATTTCTCGGTTTTAGCTGATCCGTCGAACGACATAACGAAACCTCGGTAGTCGCGCGGTAGCTTCGCATACAGCAAAGAAGGGTCCATGTGAATCCTCGGCGAGCCTTTGCTCGGCGGGGCCACGCGCAAGCAATTGTTCCAAATCCACAAAGTTCGTACTGCTAGACTGCAGTAGTTGCGCAAAGGCAACATCATTTTCCTTGACACGTTGGACTTTCAGATCACAACGGTGACAGCAGCACTGAAAACTGTACTGCACGGCCGAACATATACTTCGATTTGTGCACCCATTCGAGCGTCGAAAACCGTGTATTAACATGTAACGTCTTCCCGGCAAGCTGTGTATAACACGTCTTTAGCAGCGATAACAAGGCTAGGACCTCCTTCTCGGCTGGATGGTAGTTCATTTCAGACTCCTTCAGCACCCGACCGAGGAATCGTACGGGGTGTAGCTTGTCCTCGTGTTCTTGCATCAGCGTCGTACTTAGCTCCCACTCATTGGCGAAAAGCATCACATGGATTTCCTTCGGCCGGTCGAAGTGCTTCAGTATTGGGGCCTCTGCAACTCTCGCTTGAAGTGCCTCGAATGCACGACGTGCGACAGAAAGGTTGCCTCCGGCTCCAAAGTCTTCCTCCTTCAGTTGATACAGAGCTGCACCGTAGACCACAAAGTCTCGGATAAGCCGACTATAGTAGTTCAGTGCCCCAAGGAATGACTGCATCCCACGCTTGCTCGTTGGAAACGAAAGCTTGGTGATAACTGTAAGCTTCTTGGAATCTGCTCTTATACCGTCAGGCGATATCTCGTGAGACAGAAAGTCCACTTTGGGCTGGCAGAAGATGCTCTTGGTGAAACTGATACTGATCCGGCGCTGTGCAAATCTCGCCAATAGTCGGTCCAGCGTCGTTAGACAGCTATTGAAATCCTCCCCACCGAAACAAATGTCGTCTACGAATGACCGGCGACCGAATACAGGCATCAACGAAGATTCGTCAGACTCTCCGTTTGTGAACATGTCTGCTATGGGACTGTTGACCAGTTGAAGGACTGGGTCTGTTCCCACCGATGCTTCACGATCTGCTGAGAACTTGGTTTGTCACGAATCCTCGGTCGCAGTCGCATGACGTTCCTTGGCTTTTTTTTCCGGGTAATCGCATCTTCACCGAGAATTCAAACCAACCGCCTTTAGGTTGGGCGAACCCCCACAGCGCGTTGTCAATCATACGCTGGTAAATCATGGGTGCGTTCTTCAACCCAAAAGGCATGCGCAGCCACTGGAAGTGTCCGAGTGCACAAACAAAGGCCGACACTTTACCCGCTCGTAGGGTCATCATAATAGCCGCTGCGTCCAACGAACAAAACCACAGGTAACACTCCAGGTCCATCAATAAGTCACCAACAAGTGGCATCGCATATTCCACGATTTCGGTGATTGTGTTCGCCATCTTGTAATCAATGCACAACCGTATATCTTGGCCGTTCTTTTTCATCGCAATCACGATCGGTGACGCCCAGGGACTATCCGAAAAGACGATCAGTCCCGCTCTCAGCAGAGCTCTTAGTAGCTCTTACAGCTAGCCGAGGTGGCGAAGCGGTACACGCCGAGCACGCTGTTTAATAGGTGGCTCCCAACGGCCACCGAGGCTTCGTACCGTGATCCGTCAGTTCTTGTCCGCTGAATGCGAATCCGACTTACCAATAGTGACCGGCAGATGTTAGAGTCATACAATGGTTGTGTGACTTCGTACTTAAATGAGTATTTCGGGCATATAGGCGGAATTCAGTCAAAGGCATTGCCCAATAGAGGCACAAAGGCACACGAAAGACCCAAACTGAAATAAATTACGGGCCCGAATTTCAAAAATTTCGCACTATTTAGACTTTACCGTCATTTATTCCCTGATTGTGATTGGCTAGAGAGTCTATCAAGTGTGAGTGACGTCACACGGTGACGATGTTAATGTTGCTTGAATGTACAGATAACTTAAAGGATTTTTTATACATCCAGACATTGCGCACTTCAGAGCAAACAACACACGGTGGTCTTGACCCCATGTGATCAATGAGACGTATAGCCCTTAGTATGTAGATTATGTAGATAATGTAGAGACTACAAGGCATGTTTTGAACTCTCACTGAATGTATTTGAGTTTTTCGTTATATCGTCCTAAACATGCAGCGATTTCAAAAGGTACCGCAAGCGGAAGTACCGCAGTAAGTTCTTGGACATAGCAGCTGGAAGCGTGATTCCTCGCACTGATCACTCAAAGAACAGTAGCACCAAGGAGCCGCAGCTAACGCCGTCTGTCTGCTTCAGCCGCTCCTCGAGTTTCGTGGTTATTGTCACTTCCTTCTCGGGAAACAGCTCCTCGATGATGCTCTTGCATTCGTCGATCTATCTGCTGGAGAGGGTCAAAGACCGTAATAGTGTTCGACTCAAAGTCGAAAACAGCCCCACACCAATGATTTCCGCGGACATTAATTGGAAACAAGATGTGCTTGTTTATCTGGAGTGACGGCTGTGACACAAGAATCACCTTCATTTTGGTCGCTAAGTCCTTGGTCCCTCCGAACCCAGGCGATGTAATTCCAATAGACTCCACCTTTTCTTGCATCGACGTCATAGCGTGCATCATAGAGTCGTCGTTCAGCCACTCCTCCTTTCTGAGCAAAAGCAAAGCCTCGTTTGGAAGTCTGCCGAATGGGGAGTCGCGTTCCAGTGGTAGAGCCATACCTCGGATAGCGGTGGCGGCATCCTGTTTGTTGAGGTAGGCGTATTCGTCGAGTCCATCAGGGATATAGAGTCGACTTACAGATGTGGCTTCTAGCCACCCCACAGTTTCTGAAATCATATCCATCTTCTTCATCGCCAAGTGATATTCAACCATAACTTGAATTTGATCTTCACGAAACACGCCAAATTTGGGTACACGAACCCCAGTTAATCGCTGAATCTCTTTTGCTTCTTGTTGCACGTCCGTTTTATCTTCAGCCGCCTGAGTAGATGCTTTATAATCCTTCAACACTCGTACGCACTTACGTGTAAACTCCTTGTTGAATACAAACTGGACTCGGTTGCTGGGTTCATTTTGCGTTATCTCCCTTACGATTGCTTGCTTTCTTGGCCCCACGTCCTTAACGGAAAAACTCGACAAGATTCCGTAAGCTGAATCATAGCTGTAACTCGACCGAATTACTCTCGAAATGTCACTTAGTGTGACGACAGGCAGTAACGTCCCCTGGACGAGCTGTTTGGCTTCTTTTCTTGCCTCGTTCATTCGCTGGCGTTTCACGTCTTGTACTTGCTTCTTTCTTGTTTTCGGGCGACCTCTTGTTTTCGAATTCTTTGACACGAAAAATGTCAACTCATCACTTGGCGCAGAGCTAGTGTCTCGGGTGGCTCGTTTTGTTTTCTTTGTAGACGCTCTTGTCGTTTCCTGTTTGTCCTTAATGCTTGTGTTTTGATCCTCGTCGACATGATTGATCGCTTCGTCTGTGTGCATGTCTTCGTCGGAAACTTCATCTGTGTGGCTGGCCATTTGAGGCACTTCTACAGAGTGGCCGGTCACTTTAACAGTGTGACTTGTCACTTGGGTCACTTCAGCTGAGTCGCTGCTTGAGGGAGTCACGTCACTGTAGTTTACTTGATCACTAGCAATATCAGAGTCGCCGTCGGTGCTGTGCATAGTGCCGCGACGTTACCTCGTGACAACAGGTACGACACCATCCGTGACCGCCTCCACAAAACACTTAAGAGCTGTCATCAATTTCGTGAAGGTAGGAGTGCCATTGCGGCTCATTTTATCTGCGATCCGCGTGACTACATCATGCGAAGTCCGGAATTTTGTGGTGCCGCTGAGCACTCTGTGTCGGGATGCCAAAAGTGCCGACTCGCGCACCCGGAAAGAGTGGCCTAGCGGTCATCTTCGACAGTTTCGTCGTCTGGAACCGGGGTGTTCAATGGACAGCTCAGACTCCACCGCGGGTGAAGATACTTCATCGGAATAGGGGTCTTGCTAGCTAGCAGACGCCAGTAGATAACATGGCGACAGCGCAAGAGCTCCGTACGCATGAACGCACATGAACAGCAATAGATCTGTACAAGAGCAACAACACAGATTCAGTCGAAATAATCTAATATCCATTAATCTACTTTATTGGACAAGGTACCCGTGTGTCCAGATGATAAATGGCCGATTCATCAACATGGGACGTGAGCTCGAACATCGTTGGCTGTAGTTCACGAATGTTGTAGATGGTTTTGCGGTTATTCGCCACACGGTACTGCTTCTCAACCAGTTCGAAAGCGTGCTGGCTGACTTCTTTTGCCAGTGGCTGCAAAGTATCGTCGGCTCCTTGGTATCGCATGAATCCAACGTCTGTTATCTTCTTTTCATATTCCATCTCGGCAATAGATTGGAGAAACAACAGCGTATCGATACATTCGACAAGTGTCATCGTAGGTTTCAGAACTTCCTTAAAATGTCCCCATGAAGCCTTCAACCTAATCAATAACAGTATACGTTTTAGAAAAACACCAGTTCTTCAGTAACAAATAAAACCACACTTCAATACCTGTTGTTTGTTGTATTCCCCAAATGGGGGACGTCGGCACGACCAAATCCACTCCACATAGCTCGACACATGTGCCAATTGGCATGAAAATACTGGGGAAATGGGTGCCGGGGATCAGGAGCTACATCGACCTTCGAAAGCTGCTTTCCCTCGACAATGTAGTACATGAACTTCAACCAGGTTTCATATTCAGGCTCAGTTTGCGCGCTCAGCATCATGTCAACAGCGTCCTCGACCTTTTCGCGATCCAGCAATCCATAATCACGCTTTGAAATATCAGTCCGCAGGTACTTCACCACGTGGAATACACAAAGCAGCGCTCGAGACCCCGGAAAAGCCTTCTCCAATCGAGAGATGTCACCAAAATCTTTGTCAACGATGATGACGCGTACTTTATCCCACGTTGGGTTAAACTGGGGAGACGACTTGAACGACTTCACGGCATCACTTAAACACTCCGCACTTTCATTATCCACGAGCGCATGTTGGACATATTGGGCCTAAGACAGAGTCACAGTAAACCCACAAGCAACCAAAATAGAGTCATATAAAGGCACACAGTGTTAGTTACAGAACAAAATTGCCACAGCATACAATAAAAAAGGCACAATAAAAACACTTACATGGCCAAACACGTCATGAATCATGAAACTAAAAGGCTTGTAGCGCGCATCGTTCGTATTATGAGTAGCGTCAACCATTAGCACTTCTGGAACGCTTCGAAAAAGCGCTGCATCTGATGCGTTTAAAACGTGATCGTCTGCGCTAACTTATCCTCATCGACGTAAATCGTGGCCGTTTTCCCTCGTCCTTTGCAAAAGCTGCGTAGAACAGCCTCCAACCTCGCCTCGACGTTTGCAGTGCCGCGCCGCGCTCCTTTCAACTGAGCCACGAGATTGCGGACATCACGTAACGTTACGTTCTTGCCTGTCCACAAAATAGTTAGCACGGCATCAATAAATATCTTTTTAATAAAAACGCTTACCTGTTCGCCGCCTCAGAAAAAGCATAATCATCTTCTTCTTGGCACCTGTGGCTTGCAACTTGTCCACGAAATCTATGAGCGCTGGGTCCTCCACACGACGGTTATCGGGATGGTTCGCGTCGGTAACAGGCCCAAGCTCGTGATGATGGACCGTCACTTGCTGCGCGAGCTTGACTTGAAAGGCCCTGCCACTAACCCAGAGCACCGTGGTTGTCAGCTGTGCCTCACAGCCTGTCGCCTTGGCAAAATACTTTTTTGCGTTTGCCCTTGGATCGAAGGACGACTCCAGCTGTGCGTGCAGACAAAGCGACGGTAATACTTGTCGAAGGAATCTGGAATAGTAGTGGTTGGTGTAGCTTTCCTGCGCCTGCACAGCAGGTTATTCCTCGAAGCAGCACTGGTAGACGTGCGCTTTTTAAAGAATTGGTGTGTTTCGTCTTGATAGGCAGCTAAGTGCGACAGGAAGGCTTCCCAGGTAGGAAAGTAGCGCACCTTCATGGGAGTGGCAGAGACCACAGTCGAGTTGGAGGGGCTGGTGGATGGGAAATGAGCCTCCGGTGACTCCAGCTCTCCCTTGGCGCTATCCTCCCTCGCAGCTGTAGCCTCCCTTGCAGCCATAGCCTCCCTTGCAGAGGTACCCCCACTGTTCACGCTCGCGTCACTCTCCAAGCTTGCGTCACTCTCGATGCTTGCCTCGCTCGACATCGCAGTCAAATCTGTGTTTTCTTAAATGGAAGGCTGTCAATCGTCGGGGATGAGATAAAGGGGGAGAGGGGATGTCACGCTTTTAGAAAAATCAGGTCAAACGAATTTAGAGATTTATGCCGGACGAGTGCAAAATATATTTTTTCTTACGCAATCTCATTGTGTGACTTTATCCACTTCCATAATGACCACCTGGCTTGAGCAACATCTTGTCCATAATGGAGCCCGAAAGAAGGCTCGGTAGTGACTCCCCTGAGTCTCTTGCACATCAAAGTCACTCTCTGTCACATGACCGAGCGTTCGTAGTTTGAACTACTTGAACTTGGTCATGCCCCTCCTACTGGATGGTCCTGGGTGATTCCCTCGAAAACACTACACCACATATGTATCCCAAAAACAACAGCAACTCCACCGTACTTGGCCGCAAGCGCGTGCATTGAGGTCAGAATAGCCGTAGTGCTCAGCCACTGGTTATTTCTGAAGCTCAGTAAACTGAACCAGCCGATTGCTTCCTTGTCGACGACCGCAAGACATACATTCAGGGCGTTGCATTTTATCTAGATTACCGTCTGCAGCAGTGCAATACAGTGGTTAGGAAAATTGAGCACAACGTTTCCGGTATACTATTGTATACATCTTCCGGTACAAATCTATGTAGACGACGCCGAACCCATACCTTTTGATCTGGCAGCAATCCATTGAAGCTCGGCGGGGCTGAGTCAACTGCGCTTGCTCCACGTTCCACTGTCTATCCGCGTAACAGTCTGCACTACAGCATCGAGCTGTTGTTTTGCTTGTGCGTGCCCAGCCATGAATTCAAGCTGCTCTTGACACGCGAAACCAAACTCTGGCCAGCGCTTATTGCATACTGTTTTAGCTTAACTTTGCTTAGTCTGCGCAAAATGGACAACGCTTGGTTTACCTTTTCAAGCGGCAGCACACACTCCAAATCCTCCAACGTGAGTTTCTCGTCCTTATCCATCTCTAGCACCTCGGCTTGTCCAGATACATCCACTACTTCAGCGTTGAAAGAGGACATTGCTTCAGCTGCATCGTTAAATGAATACCCACCAGACAGTATTTTGCTAATGTCCGCAGCTACCACCCGCAGCTTTTTCTTCGACTCGCCGCACAGCTTAGCAACTTTCATCAACCCCATTTTGCGTTGAGCTCGAATAATCTTTGTTTTTGCTTTTTGCGACAGCTTTTTGTTCTTTGTTACTTTCTTGAAGGAATACTTTGGCTTCTCCGTCGACCGAGGATATGTAGCGGTTTGCGCAAGCTTCGTCCTCATACCAATAGTATCACTATGCACGACGACGTCAGAGTGTGTGGTAGACGCAACCACAACTTCTGCTCTCAAAATGTCGCCATCTGCGTCTGGTGATTTTGTTCTTGAGTGCCGATTTGATCCATAGGAATTGTGTTGAGGTTGCACCCGTGGACTTCCAGTCGTAGTACAGACAATCTGCAAAGTTTCCTCCGTAGGGCCCCCCGAAACTATTCCCGTAAAGTCTTCCATTGTTCCTTTTTCAAGGGCGTCATTGAAGCCTTGCAACCAGTTCATGGCCGCCTTAAACAGTGGTGTCGGTTGACGAGCCATGGCTGAAACAATATTTTCACACATCTGCTTAGCACGCGAGTACTATTTATGGTGAGACCTTAGCCAGCGCGAACAGAACACTGATAGAGGCGGTAAGACGTGTTCCACTTTCGATAGTATAGCGCATGACGGCAGGGCAGCAGCAGTGTCATTGCGAAAGAGCAGTCACACGTATATGTCTACATAGCATCAAAACGTTCGAAATAGAAAACCACATTAGCGAATACCGCAAATTATTAAAGCCATACACGGTGATATACCGCAAGCCAAAAACAGTTTACCTTTCTGTCCAGCGTGTGTCTAATACCCGTGCGGCGAATCAACAAGGTAACGTCGTGGTCTCTCTGAAGCGATCTCGTAGTATACGTCGCCCGACATAACGTACTTAAACTCGGCAGCAACTAGGTCAAAAGCATAAGAGCTCACTACCGCGGCCAATGCCGTAAGCTCGCGGTGCTCGCACACAATAGGCCTTGATCCAACCTTGTGGAACTCCTCCACGTATTCGTCTTCGGCCCATTCTTGAAGCATAATAAGAGCCGATACCACCTCATCGATGCCGTAGTCAGGAGTAATGAGCTGCTTAATTTTGGCCAATTTTGACTTGAAGCGGTTATTTGTGTTATTCCTCAAGTGAGGGATATTACCTCGCTTGTACGCAACCCATTCCTACTGCATACTATCCCAATTCTCCAGAAACCTTTTGAACAATGGGTGATTCGTCTTTCCTCCAAATAGATCTAGCAGCAGTTGTGCGTCAGTCCTTCGCTTATCGGGATGGTTGAGTTCGATCGCAAGCGCAGGATTGCAAGCGCCTACAAGGCCTTTTCTCCAGTAAAGAACGAGATTATCGGAGTGCTTAATTTCAAAGGGTTGCACTGGATCTCGTACCATATTGACACGAAGGCGCACGTGTGCAGGCTTTTCGACCCCATGCAAACCTCCGAGAGCTATGCCAAAATGGAGGCATTGCTCAAGGAAGTTGTGGAGTCTTTACTGGAACCACACTGTGAGCTGTCGTACTACCCGTTCACGTCATGTCTGCAACAAGACGGAGACAACTGTGGGTTATGGTGCTTGTTGGTCCTGGAGCTCTCGCTCAGCGGAGTACCGTGTAATAGTGTGGTGTACAAATTGGCACCATATCTCCGGCTCCGATACTTCGACATGTGTCTGAGCCACATCGGAGCCGTTCGTGGAGGTACGTCTGCTGTCAAGTAACTTTATCTAGATTTAGAGATTCGCCTCAGGGCTCCCCTCAGCATAGAATAGACTTTGACTCCATAAGTAGGGCATGATAAAAACAAGCTTTGACTTTACATGTTTTTTTGCGGTATCAGTAGCATCAGCCGTTCCAATATACATCATACAGGTTGATGAGATGAGGAGGCTGAGATCTCCCAGCCTAGGCCGTCCATGGAAAAATACTTGTACTATATGTTTCCTGAAGAGGCTTCCACTGCAAGTTATAACCCATAAGGTCACGCGCAACACTTTTTTACAGTTAGAGTTCCTTCCAGGCGCCAGCTTGATGTACGTCCAATTCTGCTTGGAGTCCAAGTTGACGCGTCAAATCGTACACTTTCTGAACTTGCGCGACACGCCATGACGCTAAGATCCCTGACTCAGGCCCCCTGAGACCGAGGGGAGCTGATAGCAACAGGCAGTCGGCATAAAACTTAATTAAATTTAAAATATTAAATTAGATATTTATTTGAAATATAGAAAAAATAAAGCCGTTATTACTGGAAAAAAATAAAATAATAACTTATTTACAATTACATTGATCAAAAAAAATTTAATTTTTTAAAGTAGAAGATAAATATTGTGGTCCTTTATTAAAACTATAATGACTAGCAAAATTAAATATTAAAAAGCGTAGCCGGGCGAAGTCAGGTTGAGCAGAAAAAGTACTCAAAGTGCAGAAAAATGAAGCCCTACCAAGCTGTATTATACTTGGTAAAATAATAGCCTGTCATTCATAATATTTCAAGTGCTCTTTGGATTCTCCTTCACTATAGCTTCACAGTGTTAAAAATTAACGAATCCTGGTAAGAGTCAAGTTAACTCGCGAGTTAATATGAATCCATGTAAGAGTCAAGTTAACTCGCGAGCTCATATGAATCCATGTAAGAGTCAAGTTAACTCGCGAGTTCATATGAATCCATGTAATAGTCAAGTTAACTCGCGCGAGTTAATGTGAATCCTGGTAAAAGTCAAGTTAACTTGTTAATGTAAAATCCAAGCAAAAGTCAACTTAACTCGCGCTAGGTACGCCTGTCAACCACACCACCCAGCGAGCCGGAAATACCAACTGCCTAATCAGCTACTGTAGCTGAAGTGCTGAAAGTTCCAGCCAAGAATGAGCATGAAGTAGCTACCGCATTTCAAACCAAGTCATAGAAAGGTCCCTGTTCCCCGGAAAGAAGTATCGATACAAGAGGTTTGCGGCATTTAAGCTGTTATAACGGGGCGTTGCATCCACGCTTTTCGAGCAGGTCCTGGCAAACGAAGTCGTTTAATTTAGCTGGAACAACCGTGTGACTCTTACAGAAGATTGGCAGCTTGGTCACGCTACTGGCTACATCAATCTAGCGTCATTGTACGCGGCAAGCTGAAAAAGTAAACGCTGTACTAATACATTTATATTGTAGTTTTGTAGTCCCTATTAGGTAGACTTTTTTTCGGGTCCTGGTCCCATTTGGGTCCTGCAACATCCAACAAACAAATACAGTAATCATAATTAAATATTTTTAATTTAATTTTTTATTTTTAAATAATAATTGTTTAAAAATTGTTGATAATTTAGTAAATTATTAAATTTTTGTCTGTTTTTGATACCATTTTGAGACAGCCAGCTTTTTGGTTACCAATGTTTTGGGCAACTTAATTAAAAAACACTCTTCAAACATGCTAGAAACTCATACGGAGTGTGGTTGTTTTTTTAGATGTATCGACAGAGCACGTGCATGACATCGCCAATAAACGACCACAACGGGTGTTGTTCTTTTTCGTTGCTCTTCATCTCGTCGGCAAAATACAAAAGCTATTTCAAATAGGAGTACTACGACAGTAATAAGGTGAAGGCGATCGATATTTTAACAAACTGATCACCCATCCACCATCTAGTCAAGGAAGACGCCAAACGCGCGCTATGCAACTCACATCACCATAGTATGTATTATAACGTGGTCAAAGAGCAAACAGTGCAGCTATAGCCCTGTAGATTTATATATTGAATTACAATTTGTTGCGGTTTAGCCGCTAACTACACCCTAGGTCGCGCGCAACAGCAATCTCGCATATGGACCTGTACTCGTAAGAGCACAGTGTGCTCTTACGAGTACAGCACAGGTCTATGATAGTAGCCCACCCATAGATCTACAATATATGACGTGGTCGAAGAGCACGCAAAACAGGCGCAGCTGATCTTAGCGCTAAAACGTAATGAGCGTTTTTAGTCTACCTAAGGTATGTTCGCATTTTTTGGGCGCGGACCCGAAAAGGACCAGACCCACCGGTGACCCGATTTGATTTCTTCCTCCTATTAGTAAGTGCCGTAGGTTTGTAGACGTATTAGGCGCACGGGGTCTGTCCGTGACGGACGTTTGGATCCCCAACTGCACTACAAAGCAGAATACTCATGATCGCGTAGCAGGCTCCTCGCAATGTTTATGACGCCAATTGCCTGTCGCTAAGAATCGGTGCCTGTCGCTATCAGCTCCCGAGACCGAGCGGGTCTATGACGCAGCACTTCAACTTCAGTTTTCGAGTGCAGTTTACGCAGTTCCCGATCCACCTGGAGTAGTCAGAGACTTCCAGGTCCACCCCTGGACCTTCGAAACACCCACAAAACAACCTGTAGTAGGTCGGGGAGAACACAAAGAACATCAACGTGGGAGCTGGAACTCCCAAAGCACGCCAACGTATACTATGATAGTTGCTGCTTAGTTCTTGGTTCTCTATTGCCTCAGGGTAGATTGTCTTGATCGTTCAGCGCAAAACCCAAACTCCCCATTCCTCATAGGGCTCCTCGCACTAGGCGTAGCATCCCATCTAACGGTCCAACCAACGCCATCTCA
Organism: Phytophthora tentaculata; assembly: GCA_033557915.1. Classification (NCBI taxonomy): domain Eukaryota; phylum Oomycota; class Peronosporomycetes; order Peronosporales; family Peronosporaceae; genus Phytophthora; species Phytophthora tentaculata. Next base: position 2,971,182 of record JAUCEA010000009.1, read on the forward strand.
CCTACCTAAGTCCGTTAAGGTTGTCCAGGAAGACGACGAGGCAGTGAAGCTTGACAAATATAGCCGGAACGCTCCGCGCCCACAACACAAGCACAAGACAACGGGGCACACCACAGTGATGGAGAAAAACGATCAATTCATTAACGTGTGACGACGATCGATACACAGACGAGCGGGGGCATTAAATGAGGCGGGGAGGGCGACTTAAAACGACTTGCCGACGAGCGCCGCCTTCGAGTTGATGATCAGGATCGGCACCACCGACGGGTCCGCGAGCGTGGACACGTCGCCAAGCGAGTCTTCGTCACCGTGCGAGATTTTGCGCAGCACACGTCGCATGATCTTGCCACTGCGCGTCTTCGGTAGACCCGGCACCAACACGACCAGATCAGGGGACGCGAACGCTCCAACGTGCGCGCAAACCTGCTGTACCAGCTTCTTCTCAACCTCCTTGGACGGCTATACGCCGTCAACCAGTGTCACAAGGCAGCAGCAGATACCCTCACCCTTGATACGGTGAGGAATACCGATCACAGCAGCCTATCACTTTCCATTCTGAAGTTAATACTTCTAGCTAGTACAATCGAATAGGGTTCGTTCAGTAGAGTATCGGTGAGGCATTGCATGCCAATATTGCTCGTCATCGACATAGTGCATACTTACATCATTGCAAAATCATAAATTCTATATTATCTTACGAAACAATATTGCCGTATAATATAGTAGCTTTCTAGACTGCTATTACTACTAATTTGAGATGTTGCTGCAAGGTGTATTGAGGACACAGGCAACATTTTTTGAATGGATATGATTGCAACATAAAAATGAATTTATAGCTTACTTCTGGAGCTATCATTCAGATAATGATACCTCCGAGTCGGATCCTGCGTTTCAGCATTGTGTTCTTCGCTTACCAGCTCGCATCACTTCAGGATATATGCACCGCCAGGCTGTGGCAGAACAAAGTTTCACTCGCCGTGGGTTGGAGAGCTGATAAAACAATGGAAACATGCTACGTGAAGAAAAACTGGTTTTCTCAGCTATTAAGTCGAACACGATCTAGTTAATAGCAGTCGTCACAAGCTGACAACATGTTCCTATAAAAAAGCTAAGAAACAATAATTAATAAGAAAGTAGACCATAGAAAAAGCAAGGTAGATTCAAGCAGCGTCGTGGGTATACGGATGTGGAGGGCATCCGCACGCCCCGATACTCCGTTTAATATGTCAGCACTCTGTTCAGGATATACTTCGTGTATGCCTCCCAAATAAATTTCTCTCGAGAATGCATATGGATGTAGACTGGTTTTACGCCCAGCGCGTTTTTGAGAGCATCATCTGCTGTGCGATAATTGTCCTTGGCGTACCACTTGTTAAACAGCGCCTTCTCCAACTTCTTGGCAGCACTTCTAGAGCTCCAATTAAACTTTGCCAGTAGGATCACGATCGCCACGTTTTTCTCGCCAAAAACGTTCGTGAGTGCAGTAAGCATCTCGCCAGCTGGGTCCTCCTTGTTAATCTTCGCGGCGTGCTGGGTCCAGACCTTGAAGTTGCGGCTCGAAAGAAGTTTAACCACCATTTCTGTTTCGATAAAGTTATTTTTCCCGATAGGCATAGTGCTCAGACCTAGCGTCTTGAAGGCATTCCCGAGTGATTCGTCGGTCTTGAGCCGACCCTGAATTTCTTTAGTCTTGCTCGATGTCAATGCTTTTGATACCTTGTCAAGGCCGGGAAGGCTTACGGAAATGCCCCTCTCTCTCTCCCTCACTGGTAGTGTAGTCTCTCAGAAACGGTTTGGCGGGGGTGTTATTGCGAGTGATTTCAGGCGTCAGCTTCGACTGCGAGGATCCAGAGGTGAGGTCAGCACTTTCCATTAAAACAGCAACTATCACCAGGACAAGGCGGAGTAATATCATGACAGGACTTCGAAGACGCTCTTAACGTAAGCAAGAATAAATTGGAAAGTGATGTTAGAAATGCAAGGGGTTGAAAGGGTAATCGGTAGCGGAATTTACTTGAAGTACATGTACTTCCAAGTAACTTACGAAGAATCTTCGATGGGAGCATTGACTGGGTCAGCTGTAGATGCCCTATCCCATGATAAATGCATGGCTTTATAAATTGTATTAATTTAATACCGCTATCTATAATACATGTTAATTGGCAGCTCCACATGGATAGGTTTTCGGATTTGCTTTGTATAAATTGATGATAAATGGCCTTCTTTTTCATTTTTAGATGTGTTTTTATAGAAGCTGATTCGATTTGTATATTCTGCTCACTGGAAATATAATTCTAGCGTAACAGTAGAATTTCCGGTAGATACTGAAGATATTGTTAAAATGATGCTTAAGTACTTCTATCATAAAAGTTGGTAAAGTGTTCCACTTCATATTTTCAATGAAATGCATCTTATGCAATGGTTTACTGCGCTCAAGACCTAAACGAGAGGAGGAGACTTATCCAGTTCGTGCTCGCGTATATCCACTTCATATTTTCAATGAAATCCATTTTACAGAATGGTTTACCACGCTCAAGACCAGAAAGAGAGGAGGAGACTTATCCAGTGCCGTGCTCACGTGTTTTCCCTTAGACGAGAGATCCAACGTATGCGAACACTACACTAGCAAAGCGGCTCAACGAAATGACTCTAAACCAGCGTAATAAATCGCGAGAGCACGTCTACTACTACTGCACCAGGTATTTACACAGTGGTCAATCGTACTGTAAAAAACACAATTAATACTCATTATTTAAAAAAAGAGAGCTTAATACTGTTTAGTAGTAAAAACCGGGTGAAGTCTGAGAACTCCAGTATCATAACTCCTTGCTGTGTAGAATTTTGACCTTCTAGGTTAGTTTGTCTGTCATACATGTTGCCGGCTACAGAGTAGAGGTAGAAAACCCATTGAACCCTTACGGGATCTGTTAACTAAAGTTAAGTAGACACCATTCCCACCACCACCAGAATGTTGACCTTCGCCTGGAAGTGAAATGTAGTTCCCCTTATTGTGACAAAGCCTGCGCTCCGGAGCAAAAGTCTAGGATAATAATATAGCTAACATATAAGGGTATTATTGTTAAAAACTAGCTGTCACAAATATTGGTTCAATGATTGGTCACACAAATATCGTTGTCAGAAATGCATTGTGCATGATTAGTCACACACATATCGTTGTCACAAGTACAGGCCTAGCTGGGACCAATCCATTACTGTAACTAGCGGGGAATACCGGTTTCTTTTGTTTGGCAAAGTCGTGCTGTGCGAAGAAGCCGAGCATCAAGCGTTACGAGGTGATTTCTGCCACTCAACTATTCTGTCATAGAGCATATGAATTATGCAAGTGTTCTGATAATCCGCAGCAATAACTGTGGCCATTAGTGATCAATTTGATTCTTGTAGACGCTAGCTGGCTGCTAATGGACGGTTTGGTGATCCTTGGGGAGGTGCCACAAACCGCAATATAGTTGTTATAGTTTTACAGTTAGTAGCAACTCGTTCCTTTTAAGGTTGGCCAACCGGGTCGTTTCGCCTGCGCATCCACAGCAACTTTTTAAGGTGCGGATTTTTCTCGAGTACAAATCGGTGGTTCACGAGTATTGAGACGGTTTGCAAGTATTATTCCAAAATGGCAAGCATAATCAATTACTCGGATGCTTTTTCTACTACAGTAGTGATACGAAAACAGCGAATTTCACTAACCAAAGGAAGTTAACTATGGAAAGAAACCCATTATACAAGGACACTACAGCCTAGAAGTTGTTGACCTTGTAGAATGGACAGCAAGCGATTTCGCTTTGTAGGGACCTACGAACGCACCTCGCTCTCAAATGGCGCCGTTCAAACCACCCGGCACGCACACAAGACGACCACCATGACCACCTGATCGGTACACTCTGGATTGTAACAACTCTAGTTTGTGATAATTTGGTCGCTTCGAAGCTATCACGGACGATAGGAGCGTCAGTAATCTTCGGGACCGCCACCAGTGGCTCCATTGCCATTTTAACTTTCAGTTTGTACCGGCAGAACTGGCCAGAACAAGAGGGGGATAATAAGCAGCTCCGTTTAGCTAAGGCGCAAGTATCAAGTTGTGTTTGAACAGATTTCTACCTGAATGTGTTCAAATACAGCTGGGCACTGCCAGTCCTGCAACACCAAGATAAGCTCACCTACTGCTACTAAGGACGCTGTTTCTTTGCACCCCTGCGCAGCGAGTTAATAGTGGCTGCCACTATTTGCAACTGTGGCAGGCAAGTTGTGTCCCTTGAAAAGCTGCGAGAATATTGATGCTGCAGGTCAGCAACCTTTTCTCATTAACATGCAGTAATGGAACGTATATTTCAATGTATAAACTCCCGCCCCTTGCATGTAACTAATTAACTACTTAACTACTTGGAAGTACGTAGTAGTAATAATAGCTTCTTTCCACAGTGCTGGAGCTACCTCAGCCTTTGTACTCGCAAAACCGCCTTTTCAGTTGGCACCGCAATTAGTGACATGTCGTATGACTCATACGGAAATTAGTGTCACTCGAAATCCGTGACACTAATTTTCTGGATTTTATATCCAGAGTCCATCCAGGATTCCTGGTCAGTATATGCTAGAGTTATATACCCTTTCATAGACGATTGCAGTGCTTTAGAAAAATAGCGACGCTGTTACCGTATTATATATATCCTCCAAATATTTAATACTATCTGTGAATGCAGACCCTTCCGCAACGGGCAACAAAAAACAACCCTTTTTAAATCGATATACTCTAATTTGATATTTTTACCTGCAACACATTGTTTATCTAGCCACTCTAACAACATTTTCGATATTATCTCCCCGCTAGCGACATGCGTATAGTCTTCGATCAATGAAGCAACATTTTTGGATATTATTTTTCTTTGGCATGCAGGTACAGCCTGATGTACGGTAGACGCCTGTCGTGGCTGAAGCACGCACAACAAACGCATGCATAGTGTTCTCGGGCCGCAAGTGCGGCGCGGTGAGAGTACGATGAACTATCACTCTCGGGCCGTATTGCGTCGTTTACCCTCTTTATCAACCTATCAAAACGAACTGAAAAATGGGAAGCATTGCCGTCAGTGCTTCTTGATAGTACTCATATAAAGGCTCTTTGCGATTATTAACCTCGGTTTATTCGAGCTTCTCCAAATAGGACTCAAAAGTTGCGCTCCATTGCTCTGTCGCTAGGAAGCCTAACAGATACAACTCCCAAATCATGCTATTTGAAGCTGAATCAGGTGAAGCTTAAGTAAAGCTACTCGTTACTCAAAATCGCGAATCAGATGAAAGTGAACTTAAAAGAGAGATAAGACAGAGGTTGACTACATTTCGAGGAAGGCTGAAAAAGAGGCTCACTTTAACATAGCAAAAAGAGAGGCAGAACATACCAGGGTACCCCGGGCGCCAGTGTTTGTCTTTGACCTGCATGAACCTGGGTGGTGGCCCTACCAAAAACGTAAGCCATTGAAGAACTAATAATATCAGTTTGTCAGCTAACTAAAACGAAACATGTTCTTCTGGATCACCTTCACCAAGTAACGGGACCGATAAACGAAGTTGTTGTTGGGGGGGGGGGGGGGGGAATTCTGGATTGCGCATTTGAAGATATGGCTCTCTTTGTTGCCCAGCACCGTGATGGAGCGGTGTTTGCCCCACAAGGGCGTTCTAGAGAGGCTGTCACTTCTTAACACTTGACATTTTCGCTGGCAGAGACGCCCCAATTGCTTCGGAATACCTTTTGTACCACTGGTAGGTGTCTGATGCCCACCTTCCGTGAAGTTTGATAGTGGCCGAGTCGACTCCTGCCGCTAGCAGCGCTGTTGCGCCTCCACCGCGTAGTGAGTGGCATGAGTATCGCGGCGCGTCTTCGCCCATTGCAGATGCCGGTCGTTTTATAACTGTTGGAAACTCGTTTGCCTGGAGTACCCTCGTCTTGATGAACGAGCAAATCGGGTCAGTCGATCCGAGGTTACTGTTTTTTGCGTGCTCAAATAGCATAACAGATGCTCTCACCGGGCAAATCGTGGGATGTCTTGACTGTCGCAATGTCCTGATTTCACCTTGGCCTTTTGATTCGTCTTGCTTCCTCGAAGGCAGATGGGACGCTAACATCGTCCGCAGCTCGTTGGGTTATTGTACCGTACGGGTCGAAAACTTGGACGTCATTAACTCGTAATGCGTACCGATGAACGCCTCCCTTCACAGCTACAAATTCTGCACTCTCAGCATAAAAAGAAGCCCAGCACCGCAGCCCAAAAACGAGGTGGTGCTGGGATTTGTTGAGGTTGCGTTGTTTACCGATCCACGCAAACAGGCCGGTGTAACTGGTGCTTTTGGTCGTGATGCTGGACTGAGCCTTCGCATTCCTGCGATGGCGGTTGCGTGGCCAGTCGTATTCGGTGGAGTAAATCCTGTGAAGACTGTGTGGAACCATCGGACGTGACTGATCTTTGCATGGATGGATCGGATGGACTTGACGTTTTCATTAAAATGCGGTGATTGCAAAGAGAACCGGTTGCGTAGACTGGCCATGTAGCGTTGTTTCTCGTAGCCAGTAGGACCGTTGATGCGAGTACAGATTTGGCACCACTCCTTCCACGTGCCGATGTGCTGGCGTCTGGATGAGTCGGCAAGTGCTCGAACCTAAAGGGCGATGAGTCGCAGTGTAGATTTTACAATAGCTCGCTGGAAAACAAACCTGCGTCCAAGTAGATGTAAGAGAGAACCATTTTGTTAACATGGACAGATTAGACCATGCCCACAAGCCCATATCGGCAATGACATTCTGCGACCCCGAGATATGCTCCACTGATAGACAAAACTGTGGATTGCTTCCACGACACCGATGATTCGGTTGAGCTCTTAAAAAATACATTTGTGCTATGTAACCGATTGGACCATGCCACTGCAGACTTGTTGTCGATCCATACACGAACATGTGTGGAGTCCGCATTTTCTCCATTTGACCATCCTGCACCCCACATAAGCTCTTCAAATGCCAAACTCAGTTGTTCTCTAATGTTGATGCTGAAGTTTCCTTGCTTGATCATGCCTTTTTCTTATGCATCAAACAGAACTCGAATGAACTCTCGGCGAGCTTCATAGAGAACGCACAGATCATCATCGCTTGCGTCCATATAGAGTTGAACAGTTGGTTCTGGTAGCACCGAGAAGAGGGTCAGGGGGACACTTCGAAGCCGACAAAACTGTATAATGGCTTCAAACCATGCGAGATCCATTTGAGCTCGCCTTGTTAGCTTGATGAAACCGATGCGGGGTGCTTGTCTGTACAATGCCATCAACCTCTGGAAGAACGGTTTTTGCAGCGCGTACGCACATGGAGACGCGCCGGAGACTGCCGAGTAGTTTTTCAGAGTGTTCCGTGTCGCCGAACCGTGATCACGCATCGCGCGAAGTCGATCGATGGCCTTGTCGAATTTCTCTTGTGGCATTGAGACCGTCATTGCGACAGTGATCCAATACAGTCCTAAAGCTGTCAGATGTGTCTCCCATGACGTGAATTTCTTTTCGCTGATCGGCCGTGGTCCCAGCACAGCCATCATTGCTAGTCGTAGAGCCCATGCGCACGCGGCAAGGCGCCCAGGCGTGTCCGACTCGATGAGCACATGGACATCAACTCAAACGTAGCTGAAGAACGATTGGTTGCCTGAAATAGTCGGGATGAGACTTGCTGGGCTTTCACGACGAACCAAGAAAGATATTGCGTTGCCAAATACACCATAATAAGCTATTGATCCTGTCCAGCTGAATGGTAACGCTAAATCGACAACCTCCACGCCATGCTCTGGGATGTTTCTTGCAAAGAGGTGGCTAGTTCGTTCATGAACTGGAGCATTCCGAAATGCGGACTTGACATCTCCCTTCATTAGTCGAATCACGACGCCCCGATTTTCCTGACGAAGCTCCAATTTTCGACGAGCGATAGCGTCAAGGGACTCATACAACAGCTCAGGAATATCTTCGGCTTTTGCTCGATCATTGGTGGAGCCACCCTGCGGGTATGACAGATCGTGGATGACTCGGGCTTCAATACATGGGTCAATGCCAGGATTTCGAACGCAGCCAAACGGACTGAGGTGTAAGTCACTCCATCTCGAAGCTGTTTCTGCGCTTACCACCAAGTACGTTCCGTTGTCTTGGCCCTCCCGCACGCTACGCGTTAAAGCCGTCTTCAAAGTCCTTGCTGATTTATGGTTCTGGTGGGCCCTTGACACTGTCCGTTCGGTTCGCCGCTCACCAAAGCGGTGATACACCCCTCGATCTACGATATCCAGTAGTAGATTCGCATCCTTATAGCCGTGCAATAACCACTCTAGATGGGTTTTGTCTAGCGCTTTGTTTGGTCTTGGGTCATCCGTGCTTTGCGCTATCCACTGCCGAATCATGGCCTCCAGCGTGATGTTACCACATTCGATATTCCGGGATCAACCACGGACGCTTGCAGAATTGATATCTGTAGCTGAGGGACAGTGAGAGGATGAACTGGTGCAACCAACTAATATATGTCTGACCTTCGCAAGCTGTGCTTCTCCCAATTGGAGGCGTTGCTCCAGCGCGGCTTGGACTTGTTTTACGATTTCGCTAGTGATGCCGCCGATTGAACAGCGTTTGTTGGCACGGGGAAGCTTGCACTGCGACGGATTACTTGAGGTTCTAAGGAGTCACTTGGTCTCAGGTGGAGCACGCGATCCCTCATACCGCTCGCATACAATGGCATAAACTGAAGGTCGGAGACTTCTCACGTCAAAATGAGCTAGATATGATCTGAGGCAGCGATCGGGTGTCGACGAAGGCCAGCCCTGTGTTGGAAAAACCGTAGGCACAGGTGATGTCCATGCTGTCTAGGTGTCGCACTGAGGACGTCCGCTGAAACCAGTCGCCCCTTTTTCGCTCGTATTTGGCAATCCAATTTTGCTGGTGGTGACTCTCGCGCTTGTGCAGACCCTCGGAAGCTTGTCGGTAGGGTATTGAGTTTTCTCGTGACAACTTGAACATGATGCTGCTGAGCTCCGCGTCTAGAAAGTTGATCCACACAGCAATCTGAGCGCGTGAATTTTGGCCCGAGTTGAGATCGCTTTGCACGGCTCTGTGGTATGAGCCAAACGCTTTGCTGCACCAGAACGCTAACGATTTTATCGCCATTGGTGTCCACGGGTCGTAGTCTACCAGCGATTCGGAAAATCGGTGAACGGTTTAAACTAGGGACCGGGTTGTGTCGTCCAAGAATTCTCTAGTATACCCGTGAAGAGTTGCGAATGCGGGGCAACTGCATACGCGTCGGGGTATTAGGTGTCAGAGGCAAGATGATCTTGTCGGAAAAATTCCCGTGGTTGACACCTTGCGTATTCGACAGGTTGAACTGAGCGTCGAGGTTAAAGCGTACAAAATGAAGAGCCGACAATTCACCTGGCCCGAACTCGAATGGGTACAGACGGCGGAGAATTGCTGGATGATGTAGGAACATTATCGACTCGGGCGATCGCGCATGGTCTACAAATAACATCGCATCCTTACCTTTATGTCCAACGGGCGTGATGGCTTGGTGAATTGTCTGCTGAGCCGCCGTTGGTCGGAATCGAGTGCGGGAATCGCAGCTGGTGTTGACAACGACTTGGTCCAAAATAGCCGGGTATTGAACAAGGCAGGTGTACTCGTCTAGCGATGGCTGGTGTCTAAAAGCCTTCGCCCCAACATCTGCAGCAGACGTGAAAGTTGGTTGTATCACTGGTGGCGTCGACCGTCGGTGTTATGATGAGCGCTCAAGCTGGCTCACGTGGTCACGAAGTATTGCCGGTTTGTCGGTGAGCGCTCACAGAATAGCATAGGTCGTTGGGTGATTTAATACGTCGTCACGGTCGATCCCAGTAGCCTCCTCATTTCCAGGTCGATGTCGTTTTGCTGACTCGGTCTCGTACACTAATATTTCCAGAAGGTCATTGAAGGTTTCGTCGTCGTCATCGTTGTCGTGATGAGGGCCAGATCTAACCACACGTCTGGCGGTGGTCCTATCGGGCGTCTCTCGTGGCACGGAATATCGCTTTATCCGAGCACTTGCGCACAAAAGCAGCCATATTTTTCCACATCATTGTTCAGTACGCAACATCACGTAATTTTCTTAAACTCAGTGTGGATTACTAACATGAATTTGTGTGCAAGGCTATAAAATGAATCGTTATATTGAGTGGCAGATGCTGTGGCTGCGAAGCAGGCGCAGAAGACGCTTTTGAAGGTCTAGGTTTATCCTGGAAATACTGTAAATCTTTGGTTTTGAACGTACAGCTTCAAATTCCAGCCCGAACATCGGTAAGTTGTGCAGTCCTGACATGTCGACAAAGTGCAGGAATCGCTGTGCATTGATACCACACTGACTGAAAAACAAACACAGCATCTCACCAAGACGCACGACAAAATCTTCTTGCAGTGGAAATATTCCTGGTAGTGCTACGGTCACGTAGTACTTAATTCGACCGCATCTCATGGTGTGGTGCACGCTAATCGTAGGTATCAAACTCCTACAAATTTCAAATGGAAAAATCTGTAAAATGCTCGTTTCCAATCAAATACGAAGGAAATATCAAATTTATCTTTTTTTTGCCGCTCAAACTCAGGGAATTTTACGCGACGGCGCTTTGTAGCCCGGCCTGCACAAAGTAGGATTCGGGTAAGATGCGCACCCTATTTTAATAAGCATAGCACGACTTACTTAACCTTGAACAATGATTAAATCTACTGTATTACATGGGATTGCCGATGGATGGGTTTTGCTTAATCTTCAGATGAACTTTGAGCTTCTGCTCGAGCGTCAAGCACTTGCGTTGGGTCATGGGGCGCCACTGCGGTGAGTTTGGAGAACAGAGAGTGAGTGGCGGGTGGCCAATCATGAATCAGTTAAATAGGTCTGTCTCGATTTGGTTCCCAAAATGTGTGGCTCAGTTAACATTTAGACAGGTTTGCATCATTAAAGCAGCATACATAGTTTATCCAAGTGATCATTTTGGTTCCGTCACCATCTGTATCAAATAAAGCTCGTGTTGCAGATAGAGAGGATCAGATAAACAGGTTTGACTGTATTTGTGAGGCCTCAATTCTCTTGAATTTTGTATGGTGATCGTTGGCCGGCCGCACGACGCAAACACCTTTGATATTGGTCATAATTCGAACTTACCGAGCTCAATTGCATTGCATGTCGTCCAACATAGTTAACGTGCCCTAAGTGGACATTTAATGTCAATGAATGTCCACTTAGGGCACATTCCCTCTCCTGGCGCTGTGCCTGACGGGTCTAATGTTGCTGGTGCAGGAAGAATAATACCCTAAGATTACCAACCCAGCTTACTTCGACGTGAGCATTGAAGGCGAGCATCGAAGGTTTCTGTGGTAACCACGTGGAGAACTTTCGGAGGCTGTGCATAGGTGAGAAAGGTGTATGCAACAGATGCAAGCAGAAGAATCTTCCAGTGCCTGGTGCAGGGCCCAACATTAACGCCATCGACGGCGAGAGCATTCACGACCACAGGTTACTGGACAAGAACATCAAGCTGCACGACTGCATGCGAGAATTCAAGCTGCAAGAGTGCATGTTGTTTTTACAACATGCACTTGTGCCCCAAATACTACTTCCTCCGGGCGTGAATGATTGCAACTACGACTTCATAATATAATACAAATAATCATATGGGAATAAACAGGTAGCAAAAACCATTCTTTAACCCAGATACGGTGACATTATGCCGACACTTCGTCTGAAGTGCCGCTCTCAATCCTAAACAGCGCTGAGTGCCAAGTTCGTCAATACTATCACTAAATGAACAAACAGCGCCTTAAACTGAAGCTTGTACTATACAGAATACTGGGATGCAATTTTACGCGTCAGATCCTTTATAGATCGGATATTACGTTGCGGCGAAATTTTAGTCAAAACCAATCCGCTCTGAAACTGAAACACAATTCTGCAGGGTTTTTTGGCATTACTCTTGTCAATTCTACAGCTTTTGCAGTATTTGAAAACCCACAGCCAATGGGAAACGATTCTGCACCCAACGGAGAAATTCGTGTCTCTTTTTGTAAACATTGTGATTGCCATCATTTTCTCTCACACAACTCTTGCCGACGCTATAGTCTATAATAACGGTCTTGCGATAGCGGCACATGGTCCCAGCACGTGAATGCATGCGCATAAGCGCTTTAAAATGTGCATTTATGAGTTTCAATTTTAAATACTATTATAACGATTCGATTAGTAATTGCAATATATTTATTACCGTAATATTTTAAAAATAATAAAACAGCTTTAAGCAAAATTTAATTCTGATAGTTTTTATTAAATACGACCATTCACCGGACGAAACTTCGCGCGGCGCTGTATTGCCTGCGGGAACGGTTCAAAAGTGACCGCGTTCTGGGAGGAGAAGACCCCGACACCTGATTCGGCCGAAGTGCTCCGCCAGGAAAGCCTGACGAATGTTAAGAAGTCGATGGGTCCTGGCTGGTACCCCAAGAAGAAAAACAGGAGCAGCCGCCGTCGCAAGCGGACCACCCGAAACGCCAAGTGCCTTGAGCAAAAGAAGCAGCAGAAGCACAAGTAATTTGGAATATACGCCTTATAGGCCCCCATTGTCCTACCTCTCTTTGTATTATGTTCACTGACGGATAGGGTGAGTCTTAATGTCGTACAAGTGTTGACACACGGGTACGTTCCACGATTGTTGACACTCGGGTAAGTTCCATGAGATAAATGCAACTATAGAGCGTAACCCGTTGCGTATAATAATTATCGAATGGTAGTACCGCTGCACCCTTATCTGCATATGTGTCACAATAGACGGCGACTGCACTCGTTCACAGCGTATATCCCACTAATGTGCAATCACAAATGGAACTACAGTATTAAGTGAGTAATTATCGAGACTAGCGCGACGAATTACTTGCGTTTTACATAAATACGCGCACGTGTGCGGTAGTGCGCGGCTCAAAGTTCGCTTGGGCTCTTGCAGTGTAGGCCAGACGAGCTTCTCGTTGTCCAGTGGTCGTAGCATTGATGTAGTTGGCGTAGTTCGTTGACATAACGATTTGATCCTCTTCACCGTCGCCACGGCAACGTGATTCTCTGCCCATCGGGATATCATGTCTGCTCATACGTTGACTGGTCCAGGTACGTGCTCCACAATGTATCGCACGTTCATCAGTTTCATCGCCCTTCTCAGAGCTTCCGTTTAATGTGTTTCTTGGCATCCTTGCGTGGTGCGAAAATGTGTATCAAGCTCCTCTGGTCGCAGAACATCCTGAATGGCTGCGGACGCAGTGACAGGTAGTCCATATTTTCGCACACCCGCACGATGGGAAGAGCCTCTGTCTCAATGACAGTCTAGTTCAGCTGGCTGCCAGTGAAGGTCCCACTCATGCACTGGTTAAGGCGGTCCTGCTGGTCAGTAACTGGTCGCGTAGAGACATAACTCTTTATTTGAGTGATGATGGCGCCCCAGCCAAGCTCCCGGAGTCTCTTGGATGTACTTGTGAAGCTCACGCTTTCCTTGTTTGCATGAGAGGAAGCGCGAGCGCTGGCGGTACTCGTAGTTCTCCGGGGGGGGGACGGGGCTCGACGCTGTTCACGCTGCTGAGCTCAGGATGTAAAACATCCTGGCGAGGTCGCCTCCCACGTATACGCCCATCTCTTGGCACGACCGATAAAGTTGGAGAGCGCAAAAGCAATGCGGAGTTGCTTGGTCGAGATCAGAGCCGCGCCCATCGCGAGCTCCACCTCTCGAAACTAGACGTGAAGGTTCTCACCTTCCTTCCCTTCGTGCGGTTTCACCTTTAGCCGCAATGGCTTCGGGTAAGGCGGCTTCCCTTCATACGCCGGTGCCTGCAGGTTTCCCCGCATGTGCGCGATGGGCCCTTGCTCATAAGTTTCAAACGCATTGACACGTTCGACCTGCTAGGTCGGTGTCGACGTCACCAGGCTCTGCAAAGCCTCCATCCCGAAGAAGCCTGCCATCTACCGAAGAGACTCGAACTGCGAGTCGTTCAGGTGAGGAAAGTTATTCCGGTCCATGATGACAGAGCCTCAGAGGTCCAGGTAGTCTACCCGCGTTGGTGTGGATTGACTACAAGTGCTACCAAGTGTGACGGGGTCACACGGCACCTTGCGCTTGAGGAAGTAGGAGCTTCCGAGAGTATACAAACTATAAGTGAACGGCAGTGCACGTGTCCCTGGCCTGAGGGGGCGATGTAACCAGTTAAAGGTACGATTAAGACTGAATGTATTATAGGTAAGGTTAAGCTTGAGTTCATACAACTATGAATCACCTATAGTGAACCTATGTAATTATCCAATGGTTGGCTCTAGCTAGAACCACTGGTACCATGCACCAGTCCTTCCGAAGAGTAGTCACTCTTCATGTAACTTGGGTACACTTTTGACCTGCACGAAGTTTCTATCAGTTTATATCCATGCGAAACCTTTCCTGCGGAATGAGACCTGTGAAGTTTATACGAATTCGTTAGAAATTAAGGCCTTATCATTTGCAATTTGTATTAAATCAATACCTACTATTGGTGTGTGCGCAAAATCTCGAATTAATCCCTATAAGGCTGTACGTACTACTACTCGTAGCACTACCAGGATAAGGTGGCTCTCTAAGGCGCCTCAGACTGTAAACCTGACGTTGTAAAAATTAAAATCGATTCAATTAGGCATTCCAACTCAGTCGGATTTGCACCAGTCTGCTGCACAAACGATCGAGTCAACTTGAATCCGATTTGAGTCCGACTGAAAATGAACCTGTAATATTCGTTTATTTTTCCCCTTCAAATATCATAAAGTAGAGGTAATGGGAGATCAATTTGAGTCGCAAGATCGATTTGAGTCGAAACGATTCCGATCGAGTCGGATCGAGTCGCAATCAAGAACTCATCCGGATCCGAATATTGGATTCGCTCACCCACCCTCTCCTCGTGCAAGCAGTTCCCTTGTTTGCATTGTAGAATCCGGTCCGGGTCGGAATGGAGAGTAACCAAAGCCAAAGTTGCCCCCCCCCCTAGGGAAGACAACCCAGATGGCATACATGTGGAAGAGGATCACGACGAAAAAACTCACCACGGAGAGCCAAAAAACATCCAGCGAGCTAAGGTCGCGTAAGCAATCAGATATCTGGCCGTTTATCAACGACATTGGCGATGGAAATACTCCTGCAAGTTATGCGATCGCGAGGATGGATCGCAGGTGTGGAACTCAAAGGCACATACTACCATGCGAAAGCATCTACTTGCGTACATCAGAAGCGACTACGGCGGCGGCACCGATACTTCGGCAAAACAAAGTTGCTATGCTACGGCTTCGAACGAATTGTAACGCAGCGGGTGGAGAATGAGTTCAGCAAAACTGAAGCTGATAGTGCTCTAATCGAATGGGTTGTAAAGAATGCATTGACATTTTCTATTGTCGAGCAACCCAAATTTATTTGTTTTGCTTTTTACGCTGGAGCTCTCCTATAAATTGACATGCCGCCAAACGATTCGTCGGTGTATCATCATTCGATGGAGACTAGAAAAAGACTTGACAAGACAGACAATTCTTCGTTGTCTAATTTTCCGCGATATTCGATCGAGACGCACTTCTATTACGACTGACATGTGAACTTCAGCCACTAATAGAGGTTATATGGTTGTGACGTTGCATTGGATCGATAACAAATGAAATTTACGCTCCGTCATATTTGCGTAGAATATCTTCACACTGGAAAGCGACTTGCGGATCACCAACTCGAAGTAGTCAAGGCGATGGACGGCTCTCTGCTTTCCACTCTATGGGCCATCGCGACGGATAACGCTAAAAGTAATTCGACAATGGTTGATTCAATTTGTACCAAGCTCCCTAACGCGATTCAAGCCTACAAACAGTCAACAGTTCCTTCTTCAGCGGCTGGTATGTCTACCCAGCCGCGCCGAGTGATCGATGATCTGCATAATGTGTTTCAGGTGCGCTCTCTAGATCATGTGCTGCAACTGGCCTTGCAGAATGCTCGTTTGTTGATACGAGCATCGATACCATGCGGGACATCTTGAAGAAACTGACAGATTCTACTTCTCTAAACGATGAGCTCCGGCAAATTTGTACCGCGCTAAAGGTAACGATTTAGCAGCCTAAGCTAGACTGTGTTACACGGTGGAATAGCACGTGGTCAGTGATTTTGTCAGCAATTCACCTGAGAAAGCCCATTGAGGAACTGCTGCACCGGACTTGAGATCGTCATGAAGGCTACAAATATTTTTCTATTGGACCTGACGATCGACTAGCTGAACCAATTGCTGACGACGTTTGGAGTGCACTAGAGGAGTTTTGTAAATTTCTGACTCCTGTCAAGGCAGCTACAACTATGATGTCGGGTAAGAATTATCCTACATTTGGAATGGCTGTGGTTGTGTTCGAGCTGGCAGGCAAGAACGCTACGACGACGATAGAAAACGCGACATCCTGCTATACGGTCAAATTCGCTACTGCTTTCAAGTCAAAATTGGATGAATACAGCAGCGAGGTTAAGAGCCGCGAGGACTACATTGCAGGAGTGCTCGATCCCCGAGCGAAGTCACTACTTCCGAAGGTTGTCGGTGACATGGGTCCAATTCGACAGTATGTTCTAGACGAGTACGAGGCTGTATATCGCCGCCTGTACGAGAGCCAGCAACAGAGTACAGCCACTCCCTCGTTAAACCGTCACGAAGTCGAAGAGATTGCTTTAAGTGAAGTTCTACACAAACGTATAGATGAAAACTTAGGTTTCGATGAGCCCGCCTGTTTCGATGGTGAGTCGTTTGAGGCGGAGCTCGATTGATGGCTTGCTCATTGGGATTGCACCATGACATCTAGCACCAGCAGCAACGAAGTTTGTGGGTGGGTGTGAGCCCTGGACCAGTTCCCGCGCATTCGGCTATTGGCCCGCGATTATCTTGCCGTGATGGCAACGTCCGTCCCAAGTGAACAAGCTTTCTTAGCAGCTAGTGTGAATGTAAGTATTCGACGTGCAAGACTTGGTGATGACGCAGTATCGGCCGTGTCCAAAATGCTGTCGATCGTGAAGTTTATTGAAAATACTGTCAAGCTATACGCTGCTGAGTAGCACTCGACAAGTTTCAGTAAAGCTCGATGCCAAACATAAAAATCCCAATTTATTGATTCAACCAAGTTTCTTGTAGCCTAGTTTGTAGATGGAGCTGTCCATCTGCCAGTCACGGAAAGATTTGCACGTCCTACTCAATGATAGCATGCCCTGCCGTCGCAAAACTGAGCAGGTTCACGTGAAGTTGAGGCGGATCTGCAGCGCCGACTGCAACTCGGCCGGCTCCTTCAGAGCGTTACCCAAGTTACTGTAAGTATAAGTAAAGAACATCGTGAGTCTGATGACTTTTCTGTTGAGCTCGATATCGACTTCGAGCTGACAGTCTTCTTTCAGGAGGCTGGCCAAGTTGGTCCAAGCTTGGTTTGACTTGGGTGGCCCGCGTGCACCAGTGCTTGGCGTCCACTAGCCGGTCCTGCACCTTGTGTTTCTTCAGATTGATGTGCACGTTCACGAACTCCCATTATGGCCATCTTGTATGTCTCCACAGTCTAGTTGCTCTGACCCTGCAGCATGTAGCAGTTGGCCAGATTGTTGTATCGCGTCTCCATAGCGCGGGTTCAACTTGATCGCGCTGGATGTAGAACTGCACGCCCCTACCACATCACCAAGCTCTTTGCGCATATTGGCCAAGTTGCCGTAGGCCTTTGCGAAGTCGGGCGCCACGCGGAGCAAGAAGATGCTCTCGGAGAGGTTTCCCAGCTGGAAGTGCAGCGCTCCGAGTGGCAAGTTGTTGGCCGTGCGATACGATTCCGTCTCGTAGAGTTGCTCACAGAGGTGCAGTACTTGCTGGTAGTATCCGCCCACGTTCTGCTGATGCACCAGATCGAACAGGCGTCTCGACAGTCCAAGGAAGACACAAAGGACGGGATTCGAGTGAATTACAGAGCAGCTGATAGCAGTAGCAGGAATAACAAAAATGCAGAAACTTACATGCAAAGTGCTGTCGGCTGACGTCTCTGAGGGGGTCGAGAGGCGGGGTCCTGTGCGCTGCATCTTTGACTATTGTCATTGGTAATAAGAGCAGGTCAGAAAAGCGTCTCTTAGTGGTCGTTAATCTATAAAGTTTTCCCCAATAAAAAAGTCTCTTTTGCTGTACAATTTAATAGCCTTCTTTCGCCGTTTGCGTTTCGTAAGTGTTTTTCTATGAAAATAAATATAGACTGTTCGACTCAGTCGCGATCAAATTGGGAGTCCCAATCGGTATCAAATCCGATCGGCACGGATTTGTCAGACAATTAAAGTCGATCAATCATTTGCGTCGAGCATTCGTAAGACGAGGGTGTTACGGAATATTAAGTCGATATGATTGGATGAAAAATAAGTCGAGTAGTCGTCAAGATGTCAGACTGAGTGATGAGGCCTGTTTGCCAGAGCCTCTTGCAACATACCTAGGCATAGTATCTAGGCATAGTAGCTTCCCTATCTCACTGTGGGTTGTTACCATCTCCAGGAATCCCGTGCCTCAGCTTAGGGTGCTATATTGACATGAATATTGGCGACTGTACGATGGTTGCGAGGTGTATTCTTCGATGTAAAGCCACCACTGACGAAAATCTTCCTTGTGCAGATCTCCGACAATCCTCTTATGCCTACTCGGCGATATAAAAAGCTCGGCCCTGATCGAATTCTAGCTAATGTACATCTCTATCAGTGGCGGGCTTTATAACATAGACTTAGGTAGATCCTAGTCCGCATGAATGAATTGCCCATCCTAAAATGCTTTTGACTCATCGACGCTTATGCTACTGCAGTCCTAGTGCGATTAATCTCGCGTCTAAATGGCTGATGTAAGCAGGAAGGGCACCCACAGCATCCTAATTAGTACCACTTGACATCTTGCCGCACTTCCCCTGCGACTTATTGCCGCGCCTTCTTGCTCTTACTTATTGCTAGAAGACGAAAGCTTTTACCCTCTCAATACTTCGTATTGACCTCATTTTCACCCAGCAGCAAAGCTGGTATGTGATTTACGAAGAAGATATGTCAGAAGGCGAAGTTGCCACTTCACACCCCACAAAACTCACATTTATAGTCCAAACGAAGCCAGTACGCTAGTGTGCAATAGCAACAAACCATATATACCGTTGAACTAATAGTCGTATTCCATGGCTGTATTGATCGCTATCCGTGCATGTAAGATCACAGTGATGATTTAAACTGAAATTCCCCTACTATTCACGTTAACAGCTAAACTCGATACATTTGCCATAATAGTCGATGTCTACACAACCGAGGCAACGCTACATGTTTAAATTACTGCTGCTTATTGCCACGGGGGTGAGGAGATGTAGGGAGCGTGCTAGAACTACTAGTCGTCAGGGTGTCGATCTTTACCAATAGGAGACGATTTTTTGGCGTAATGTCATGCCTGCCTCTGGCATGTGAGCATGCACGCCAGAAAACACAAGCACATTAGCCCTGGCTTGCATACTCGCAGCCAGAGGCAGAATGTCAATGAAACTGCTGCATTGAACGCAGGCAGTCACAGTGAACCTAAATTAGTTAGATAAAAATGCAAGGGCCATAATAACAGAGAAAAAGAAGCAGGGTAGACAACAGGCAAGGGAAAAAAATCAATCTGCATCGATTTCTTGGATTACGCCCTATTGCAGTTTACATTGCAGTTAGCTTCTCGAGTGCAACTAAGTATTGCAATCCGCAAGGACCATGCAATTGGGCATTGCAATTTAAAACCGCAATACTTAACTTCCATGTACATATAACTTTAGATATTTTTCTAATGTCTTATCGCTTCAACACGGCTAAATCCAGCAGGTGTAACGTGGGCGGAGCAGTTGCGGCATAGCAACTGCTCTGCAGAGTAGAGAGTCTCTAGTTCATTTTCCAATCCGCTCGGTGGGCAAAACTGTCCTTACGCCCGTTAGCCCTCGCCATCCTCGCATAAGCTCTTCTTTGCCACTACTAGAGATAGCCCTGTCAAAGCACAAATTGCGCCGCGATGAAGGACGGCAAATGCAGTGTAGAAGGCTATCAAGATAGCCGCATGGTGATAAACGAGGATTATGTAGATCAGTGGAGCAGTTGGGTACTGCAGGTTCCAGTCCAATTGGGTATTGCAATATCTAGCTCTCATGCAATCTCTCCTTTTAATTGCAATACATATCCGGCGGATAGATCAATTTATTTTTTCCCTTGCCTGGCAGACAACATAGGCACGAAAGAGAAACAGAAATACGCAGAAAGAGTAAGAAGCCCTTGTGCTCTAGTAGAGAGCCAAGGAAGGCATGCACGTTAGGGACAGCAAAGTTAATCATTTTCAATTACACCTTCTACCCGGCACCTCGACTACAACACCTACCGCTTCCTTACAAGACCTACACTCTCTACAACTTCAACTTCTACCAACACTATCACTCGACCGCACGACATTTGGTAGCACTTGTCGGGGGGAAGTCGTGGAGGACCACCGCGACCGCATCATCGCTGCTAGGAACGTGGATCTGGTGTGCATACGTGTAGTCAGCCCCGGTGAATCGCTCCTCAAGTCTTGACCACTGAACTGTAACCTTGCACGCCAGTTGTACTAAGCCCTGCTTTAAGTAGCAGAAGCGCTTGCTTTTGTAAGTGGCTTAAAATCTTAGACAGCAATAGTCAAGCTGTTCTGGTGGTTCAGTAGCAACTTCAACGCGAACTTCAAGCAGGGATTTTCCCAAGCGATAGGACCTGCCCAAACGCATATTGCAGTCAAGTTAGGAAGTACTTTAGGTTATTTCCTTTAACAAGTTTTCTCTTTTACTTTCTTTAGTCAGTGCCTTAGTAAGTAATTGCTCCTACCGGTATCAAGTTTCAAGGTCTCAAGTATGGCAGACACGGCCCAGCTGATGCATAGCATGCTGGCGGTCACGGAAAAGCAAACCAAACTTATCGACGAGGTGCGAAAGTCAAAGCATTTGTCCGAACTTAAGCTGGATGGGATAGAATTGCCCAGCTACGCGGGGACGCTCAGGGAATCGCTCCAGTAATAACGTGAGCAGGTGGAGCAATACGTTTTAGCTAAGGGCATAGACGGGAAGGATAGTAAGTTGAGAGGACGCATCTTAACAGTATTGGGAGGATTGCTCATGGATGGCGCAGCGCAGTGGTACATCGTCAAGAAGGACGATGTGAAGAGTGCTGAAGACCTCTTTGGGCAACTGGAGGAGGAATTCGTTCCGCCAGATTTGCAAGAATGTGTTCGAGATCAGATCAATGACTTGAAGGAACGTCATTGCAAGGACTTGCCTGATTATATCAGCAAGTTCAGGCACTTGATTACTCAAGTCAAGGAC
This sequence comes from Phytophthora tentaculata, assembly GCA_033557915.1. Taxonomy (NCBI): domain Eukaryota; phylum Oomycota; class Peronosporomycetes; order Peronosporales; family Peronosporaceae; genus Phytophthora; species Phytophthora tentaculata. Next base: position 2,992,624 of record JAUCEA010000009.1, read on the forward strand.
ATGATTGAACTGAACAAGATCATGTACTTCTTACGTGGCTTACCGTCAAGCATCCGTGAAGAAGTCCAGTATGGCAGATGTGCAACGTTGACCGAGGCTACTACAGTAGCGCTCGACTATGACCGGTCTCACTCGCATTGAGGACGCTCGGAGGGAGCGCGCGACAGACCAAGGTACCGATCGTACCGATGGAGGTCGACAATGTCAGAGTGCCATCCAAGGATGAGTGTTTAAGCCGAAACTTATGTTTCAGGTGTGGTAGTTCTGCTCATCGGGCTAGACAGTGTCCGATACAGCCCCAGCAGACGCAGACAGCGAGACGTAGGTAAAACGTAGGTACAACAACTCTGGCAATGCGTAAGGACGGGGTAATACGCGAATGAACACGGTTCGCGCGAATGATGGCGAAGAATATACTTTCGTCATGGATCGTGCTACGATGAACGTGGTAGACATCCAGAAGTTTGCGGATGAGCTACGAAAATTCGAAGAACGTTCACGGGAAGAGAGTAAAAGGACCTTTACTGCAGTGTCGGAAACGGCAGAGATGACTGGCTCGTATGGACAACAGTCGGTAGACGCGCCTGAATTGCACGAGGTGTATTCAGAAGAAGAGCCTGATGAGTGCAGATCGCCGCCAGAGCAGAAGGAAGTACTGCATGCGATGCAGCCTGAGCAAGACGTTGCGTAAGAAGGCGCACGCACAACGTCAGCAATAACGGAGTCCATGATGGTCAACGCAGTTAGCCCGGAAGAAAGAGCAGTCTCTTCATCAAGAAAGATCGCATCAATGGAAAAGATGTCCGAATTCTGTTGGGCACGGGTGCGAGTGCGAATGTGATAAAGCCTGGACTGGCAAGTACAGTGCTTTGTCGAGACGGTTACAAGCGCAGCGCTTTGATGGTACGTTGACTCCGGCAACGGATGTCAGACACGTAAAAGCGCCGGTGTGCTCGGGCGGCTACTTGTTTCCGACGATGGAGTTCATCGAATGGAAGTTACCAGAATCGCACCACGTCATTTTTGGGAAACCGTGGTTCGAAGACTACAACCCTCAAGTGAACTGGCAGACGCAAGAGATAGTACTGCCCGAGAAATGCTGTACGCGGATGAGTATGAGCAAGTGTATCGGGTAAAGATACAGTTTGTTCCTGACCTGGAGTCAGTTCCAGAGCCAATTCGAAAGGTTGTGGCCCAGGAGTTCAAGAATGTGTTCCCTGAACGGTTACCAGATGGAATGTCTCCAATACGAGAAGTCAACTTTGAGCTGACGATGAAGAAAGGAGCGCAACCAAGTAACAAAGCACCGTTCCGAATGTCAAAAATGGAACAGGATGCCTTTGAGGAATTTGTCAAGGACAAGTTGCGTAAAGGTTGGATCGAAGACTCGAACTCGCCTTGGGTATCAAACATCTTTGCGATTCCGAAGAAGGACCTGGTTACGATGAGGATGCCCAAACGAGCTGAGTGGTTACGTAGCGGCAATAGGAAGATACCGTTACGTTGGAAGTTCGACCAATGGTGGGTTGCGCCGAGGGGTGTAGCTGGCATGCCTGGAACTTGGTCACGCCTGATGCACACGCTTTTCGACAAGTTTGCTATTGTTGTCGTTTATCTCGATGACAATTGCATTTTCTCGAAGAGTATGGAGGAACATGTGGAACACTTGCGTGCAGTCTGTGAAGTACTGCGCCGCGAAAAGCTGTATGTCCACTTGTCGAAGTGTTCGTTCGGTCAGTCAGAAGTGGCATTCCTAGGACACATGGTGTCGCAGGCAGGAATAAGTGTTGACCCAAGAAAGACGGAGACAATTGCCAAGTACCCAACCCCGACGAATAGGAAGGAATTGTTGAGCTTCCTAGGTTTAGCCGGATACTATCATAGATTTATCTATGATTTTGCCGAGCTTGCCCGACCGTTACGAGGGCCGACGAAAGCAACGACTCCGTGGAAATGGAGCAAGGCTGCGGAAGAAGGCTACTTGCATCTCAAGCTAGCTCTTCAGCAAGCACCTACGCTTACGCTACCAGATTTTGACCGACCGTTCATTGTGACAACGGATGCGTCAGATCATTGTATTGGTGGTGCGCTTTCGCAGAAGTATGACGGAGCAGATCATCTCATTGCTTTCTACTCGAAGAAGCTGGATGTGCATGAACGTGGATGGCCTATTCACGAGAAATAATTACTGGCAATCAAGGTCGCAACGGAGAAGTGGAGTCACTACCTGCATTGTCGCCCATTCGATGTGTATATGATAACTCAGGGTGTTCGTGGATGTTGCATCACCCGCGAATATCTCCCAAGATGGCTCGCTTCTTGACGCATTTTCCACAGTTTGAGCTTACGCTACATCACGTCAGGGGCAAGGAAAATGTGGTAACAGAAGCTCCATCACGACCTCCACGTGATGCGAGGGACGCGGATGAAGATAAGGAACCGCCCCTTCTGGATGTGACGTTTGAAGTGCACGAGTGCAATGAGTGAAAAAGATGCCGCGCACATCAACGACCATCGAGTTCGATCGGCAATGCTACGGAGTCTTTGACTCAGGATTCACACCTGTTACTCGACGATGTCGACTTACAGGGGGAGAGTCGCCCGATTGGCGTTCTGCAACAGCAAGTCAACAGCGTAGATTATCATTTCATGAGTCCGCACTTGGCTCCGGAGACGAAGAAGGAATTTCAACGCGGATACGCAACAGACCTTGCATTTAAGCAACAGTGGTCTAAGGGGACGGAGAAGGAAAAGCTCATAATGGTCTCTTGTTCTTCAAGCAGAAGAAAAACCAACGAAAAATCTACGTACAAACGTCATCATCGAATGTCATGATGGACCGACGTCCGCTCATCCCGGAAGTCGTCGTACGTATCTGAAAGCAACGCAATGGTACTATTGGCTAACCTTGGACCAAGACATACGCGAGTACGTGCGCACATGCGAGACATGTGCATGGTGGAAATTCAGTACCCAGAAGAAGAATGATATGCTTATGCCGATACCAACACCAGAGGGATGCTGGGATGTAGTATCGATTGCCTTCATTGCGGGATTACCAGCATCTGAAGGGTACGACGCTATATTCGTCGCAGTGGGCAAGCTGTCCAAGCGAGCGAAATACGCTCCGGCGTATTCGACGGCAGATGCCAAGGACACAGCAAATGTCTTCTTTGAGGCTGTGGTGAGGCATCACGGGTTACCGAAGGCTATCATCAGTGACCGTGACTCCAAGTTCCTCTCGGACTTCTGGAAGTCATTGATGAAACTGATGGGTGTCAAGTTGAGCATGACTACGGCGCATCGAGCTCAAGCAGATGGTCAGACTGAGCGTCAGAACCTAGTGCTCGATGATGCACTACGGTGTATGGTGTCGTATCATGGTGATGATTGGGTGAAGCATCTCGGGACAATAGAGTTTGCACACTCCACTCTAGTGAACGCGTCAACTCGTGTTCGTCAGGTAGTGCGACAACAATTCGACGTTTAATGTGGGATTCAGGCGCTGCATCGCTCGCGGAAGAATCAATTCGCCACGTTGTCGTTCACCATGCGCTCGATTACGAAAGGTCCAACCTTCTTAGCCGCTAACTTCGCTTTCTTCAGTTCCGTGTTCTTGTTTACTGTCTTCAGCGGTAAGTTCTTCGTGTCGAGCAGCACCAAGTCGCCTTGTTTCAAAACAACTTGTCTGAGTTTGCGACCGTAGTGCTCCTTCTGTCGCTCTTGAGCTTCTTCCAAATTCTTCTGCGCTTGTACTACGATCTCTTTATGTTCTTTGGCAAACTTCTTGGCGTACTCTGCTAGAGTAACATCATGTTCACGGCATTTCCAGACCGCCCGATTCAGAAGGCTTTGCCGATGATCTACGGTGATGAGACTGGTGAAGAGCTCTATATCATCGAGAAGCTACTAGCACGACGGACCAGACGCAAGAAGCGCGAATGGCTCGTCAAGTGGCATGGGTTGCCCGACAACCTGGGAGCGCGAAGCTAATTTCAAACACGTTTCGCGTTAGCGTCAACTCCTGGATAGGTTTAATCCGCCGCCAAGCCGAAGTCAACCCGGGGGAGATGTCATGCCTACCTCTGGCATGTGAGCATGTACGCCAGAGAGCACGGGCACATTGGCCCTGGCTTGCATACTCGCAGCCAGAGGCTGAATGTCAATGAAACTGCTGCATTGAACGCAGGCAGTCACAGTGAACCTAAATTAGTTAGATAAAAATGCAAGGGCCATAAAAACAGAGAAAAGAAGCAGGGTAGACAACATAGGCACGAAAGAGAAACAGAAATACGCAGAAAGAGTAAGAAGCCCTTGTGCTCTAGTAGAGAGCCAAGGAAGGCATGAGCGTTAGGGACAGCAAAGTTAATCATAATCAATTACACTTTCTACCCGACACCTTGACTACAACACCTACCACTTCCTTACAAAACCTACACTCTCTACAGCTTCAACTTCTACCAATACTCTCACTCGACCACACGACACGTAAGACCGCCGTTTTACGAATGCTTGTCACATCTCATTGTGTACCAGACCATACTAAAATCAAGATGTTTTCCTTCTCGTCAAAACTTTTCTGAAGAAAAAATAGGACATGCGTCTTACTGCTGGCTCACAAAAGGGCAGTTTGGTCTTACTAAAGTAGTTGAATCGGATTTGGTCGATTTATCAACACTAAAGCATTAGACCTCAAAATCAGATACGCATCATTTTCCATTTTACTGTTGTAATTAGTAAAGACGGGTTGAGTTTTACTATTATTAATAATATTTGTCTTTGATGTGTTACGTATGCTATAATCAATAATTCACATCCTGACTAGAGCATCGAGCAAATAATTAAGGATTCAGTAGAAGTATTTGCAACTCAGTCAACTAAGAGTATGTAGAGCTAGTATTGTCCCGGTCACCAAACCTCGGACAGACTTTGCACTAAAATTAAGGTAATTTCCCGTTACAAAACCTATATCGACATTTAGATATATAGGGTAAAATTGGGTTCTGAGTCCGAATCTGAGCCCTTTTTTGCAATTTCGAACTCCTTCCCCTTCATTCTGGCTTTCGAAAAGACCCACTATTTGTTGCAGAATTCTTTGCAATTGAAAGCCTGCCACGTACGACGTTTCCATGCCATTAATTGGCTTAGTCGGGATAGCAGCCGGAGATTCCCAATCATTTTGGATAAATGACCATATTTGACGCCAATGTGTTTTTTATCAACATGGTTACAAAAAAATACAGCTGCTGTTACAATACCTGTAATTTCGAATAGACTAGTCAATACTAAAAGAACAATCTATGTGAAGTGAAAAGGGTTTAGCCTGTGATATTTGTATACATCTGTAGCGCGACTAGCGCAATGTTAAAATTGATGTGTAACAGGAACATCAGCAAGGTCACCGATCGACGAGGGTCTCGGCCCATAGCTCCCATTCCGAGGCTCCGTTTTGGCGGCAAACTAGCTGTACATGAAGCCAACATAGTTTCCAACACGCTGGTGTAGTTTAGGCTTTTACTTTCGCGTTAAACAAAAGTTATGGTAGGTCAAGTTTGTGACGACGATGAGCTGATTCCTTTTCAAGAGGACGAAAATAAATTACAGGCTCGATTTCAAAACGACCATTCCTTTTTGGGAGGCGCTCCATGTCTGAGCGGTATATTTAGACACTGATCGTTCAGAAGAGGGCAAGCACTTATTAATCGCTCAACGGACTGCCAGTTATGATCAAAAACATTTGAGCCAGCTGACTTTTTTATTTCCGTCCGAGCCTTTTTGGCCGGGACAATAATCCGTTTCTCATTCACTAATCAGTTGGAAAATAGCCTTGGCTTCAGCTGTTACTAATGCTATAATATTAAAATTATTTCTAAAGAAAATAAAAGTCTCCACCGACTAACAGAGCAACCTGCTTTCTTAGGCATAAACTAGGGTTTGTATTCTACCAGCCAAACAAAATTAAGCCAATGCGGCGACATATCGTAGATTGAGAGATTCGAGCTTCATGGGGAGAGTAAATAATGAGGCACTTACATTCATACAACCAAAGTTTATTTTAGAAGCAGTAATAGCAGAGGCTCTTGTTGAGATGATTTTACGTTCACTCTTGTCCTATCCTCCGACTCGAGAAAGATTTGTTAAGAGACTGAATCAATTCGAATATCAGTGAATCTAATTAAATATTTGTTGTCCGACGAAATGTTTGGGGAACAAATTAAGATAGTAGGTAATAATATTTTCAGCATCAACTTCTTTATTCATTAAAAACTGATACTTTCTGTCCGGAAATATAGGGCCATACCAAATCAAAAATGCAAACTTAAGACCAAAAATTTAAATTAGCGTTAGCTGATTGGTGATCAGAAACCTTGTAACCGTCTTTTTGTCGTAGGCATCCAGTTATTATCAATCAGCGGCTCAAAGGCGAAAAATAACTGCATGAATTCACCACTTCCTCGACAGGTACGATTATTTTTGACGTACGATTTTTCGTCTCGTCCACACGCACCTAATCGAACAAATTCATTTTTTAAGTATATGGCCTTATATTTCGGGACGTACTTAAGTGCGACCTTGCCCTATATTTCCGGACAGAGGAAGTATAAAACGGTGAAAACCAGCGAACAACAATGTCTATCACAATATATACTTGTCATTTCGTGTAAGACCGGCATTTTGGTTTCGTTACCTATTAGGTAACGTTTAAACACAGTTTAACAGTCTTACAGTAAAACAAAAATATATGTCTCTATTGAAAAAATAAAATTGTGGCGCAGTAGGATAGATATCTGCGCTTTCATTCATGCAATATATAGAGCGAGACGCAGATGATCGCTGCCAAAGTACTCATTAATCATTACATCCGCATTCTCATTCTTTTTGGTGCAGATCACACCTCCCCAGCTTCAAAACCTCAGTCAGTCTTCACTCGTTTCACATCATCATCACCGTCACTATCACTGTCATCCTGCAATTAAAAAAATAGTCAAATAATCCAGTCAAACCTTCCGAGACAACATAACTGCGTACCTCTTCCAATGCTCGTTTCACACCGCCATTGCCGTCCATACTATCATCGGAGCTTGCGACCCCCTTCATCACCACATCTCGCTCTGCAGGGATCAGATGCGCCGGTGTCACCTGTTTCGAGTTGGCCATCACCGTGTCGTAGCAGTACTTGTGGAAGATCGTATCCTGCTGCTCATTCCCGCTTGGTCCAGTGTTATGGATCGTGCCAGCGACCGCGTTAGTGTACATCCAGTCCTCCTCCTCTTCATCCCAGCTTTTAGAGAAGTTCTCACCACAAATCCGACAGTGTGTGATCGTCTCGTCCACTGGTACACAAGCATTCTCCCACGAAGCCTGCTCTCCTGCGTTCTTCTCGTTCTCCTTTTGCGTCCTGTCGAAGAAGCTGCTGCTTGTGCTTTCACGCGGTGCCGTGTCTCCGGAGAAATCGGCCACCCATTGGTCTTCGTCCGGATACCACGACCTTGACACGCCGCCTTTGCCTCGCTCTTTACGAGCGCGATTGAACTGGAACAAGAAGTCCAGATGCGCGTCCAGTTGAGCCTGTTCACGGAAGCGCAGACCACTCTCCCGACACAGAAGAGGCAAGGCTGCGTACAGCTTCTGGACGTTGGACTCGACTCGGTCCTTGTGAGCCACAATCTTGTCACTGAACCACATCCGAGAAGCGTTATCACTGCGAGGAGTCTGCTCTCCTTGTTGCTGTGGTTGCTGTGGTATCTGGGGCTGTACTTGAGGAGCTGGAGCATTAGCTGAAGCACCGCCGTTGGACATCCCCTTCAGTTTCTGTAGAATCGACATGACAGCAGCGGCGTTTGGAGCTCGTGGTGGGTCGTTCGTGATCTCTTGGACTGGCTGCGGTGGCGACGGCGCTCGCTGTTTACGCTTGAGTAGCTGCATCAAGTGAGCAACATTAGAAGACTTTGCAGAGCTGTCGGAGCCACTCTTTTTTACTACGGAGCTTGCTCTAGGTGGCTCTACACGTGGAGGAGGCGTAAGCTTTGAGGATTGAGCACGAGCCCGAGGATCACGTGGCGGCTCTCGAATTGCTGGAGCATGTTGCTGTGGAGGCGGCTGTCTAGGTCTCTCAGATGAGCTCTGCTCTACCTTGGAGGCGGCATGGAACTCGAGTAGCTGGTTGTAATAATCTGGGTTATTCGTACGCACTTCCTCAAGACTCATGTGCTCGGTCGGGTGGATCCCCATGTCGTTCTGTAGCTTCGTAAGCAGCGAGCGCAGCTCCATATCTTGTTGCTGGGCCAGCTTCGTTGCACTGGAGGTGGCACTCGAAGGTCGAGTCGGTTGCGCTAACTTCTCTTGGTTAATGCTTGCAGGTACCGATTGAGCGGATGGATCAGCCTGTTGCATGGCGCGATTCGCAGCGCTGCGCATCTGCGCGATGGCATCCTGGTTGAACAACCGCGTCGTTTCCCACGTGTTGAGCACATGAATGAAGCGCTTGAGGTCTTTGCCCGACACCTGCAGAACAAATATTATTTTTAATATTTTTAAAGAATTAATAAATATTATATTTTCTTATCAAATTGAAAGGCTTCGTACCTGACGCACACAGTTGCAGTAGAGCGGCACGATCTTGGCGGCAAACAGCGAGACGTACGGCCCTCGTACATTTTTGAGGATCGAGTCCGTTAAGTAGAAGATTGGCAGCTTGCAATTGGGCGCAACCTGTGAAGAAATAACAACAAAAAGCGGCATCAGCTTCCTATAGCTCACTATGAAGCATTTTGAAGCCTGCTCAACGTCGTGTAGTCTCTCCGTCTCTCCTATATAAGTGTAGCTACAGGAGTTCTCATACTAAAGCGGGTTGAAACAGAGCACTACAGCTCGGAGAAAGAGACCTCCAATAGATAATACATTGAGAGAAGGAGAGGACAGAGGAAGCAGAGTCTTCTCTTTTGGACGCTCATTTACCCGGTGGATCTTGGTCTCGAGGAAGCTAACAATCTCAGGCGCGAACTGCGAGCGCTCGGCCAGCATCGTCAGCGCGTTGATCGTGTCCTTGGCGGGGTAGTCCATCATCGTGTTGATCTGCGCGTCGAACTGGCCCAGTAGCGACTGGATCTCTGTCGTGGGCTTGGACGCGGGGCCGGAGCTGGCACCTCTGCTGGGCGTGGATGAAGCGAGCTGTGCCATCGCCATCGGTCGAGAAACTGCGTGGACTGGAGTGCGGGCGAGAGGCGAGGAAGCAAGCACTTGCGTGGTCTCGCTGGCTTCTTGTCTGGGCTGGAATAATATGCGGTAAGAGAGCGTAATTTACAGATCTTGCACTTACTAAGTGAAAGCTATAAATGTAATAAATGATTTTAGGAAAATATGTTGTTGATACAAAAAGCAAATTTTAACATAACAGGATGTAGATTTACAAATATGTATTCATAAATTAAATGTGTAGCCATTTAAACTGATAACCGAGCAACATGCTGCAACGAACTGCGCGGGTGCCGCGCTCACTTGCTCGCTCCTTCTCCAGCGCCGCAGATGATGCGTGGAAGTTCACACACGTGAGCCGTGATGGAGTGTCCCCTCATATGGTGGACGTGGGGTCCAAGAAGGTGACGCGACGCTCAGCCACTGCTCGCTCGACGATCCGTCTGCCTCCTTCAGTACTGACGGAGCTGCAGAAGCTCGGAGATGACCAGTTGATGGGTCCCAAGGGCCCCATCGCCTCCACCGCCGTAATCGCCGGCGTCTTAGGAGCTAAACAGACGAGCTCGCTCATCCCGTTCTGCCACCCGCTGCCTCTGGAGGACTGTCAAGTGCGACTAGAGGTCACTGGACCTGACACTATCGACATCGAGTGCCAAGTAAAGGTCACACACAAGACTGGAGTCGAGATGGAGGCCCTCACAGGTGCTTCTATTGCCGCACTCTGTGTCTACGACATGTGTAAGGCCCTGAGTCACGAGATCGTGATCGAAAACACGCGTCTCGTGGAGAAAACCGGCGGCAAGAGGGACTTCTCAATAGTTAAATAATTAATATAAGGAGTATAAACTTAGTCTTCCGAGTCGGCGTATCTCTCGTCGGATTCGTAGCCCAGTTCTTCCTCCATTTCATCGTCTGATTTGTTGGCTGGGGCTGCTGGAGCAGGTTTAGGAGGAGAATTGTCTTCGATAACATCGTCGGCGTATTCATCTTCGTTATCATCTTCATACTCGTCAGCGAAAGCTTCTGCTTGGACGGTTGGTTTGATTTCTATCGGTGGAGAACCTTTAGAAGCAGCAGGAGCATCGTCGTCTTCGTACTCGTTGTACTCGTCGTGATCGTCTGCGTACGCGTCTTCCGGTTCGTCCGGCGCATCCGCGACCTCTTCGATCTCTTGCTCGCGCGCAGAAACTGGAGGCTCAATATGCGTCGAAGGAGGCGCCTCGGGGTCTGCACGTGGCGTTTCTGCCGCCATTTCTTCTTCTCCGTAGTCGTCGTTCTCGTATTCTTCGTCGTTCTCGAACTCTTCGTTTCTTTCGTTCTCGTATTCATCTTCAATAGCTGGTGCTTCACTGACGACAGGAGCGTCAGGCGCTGGAACCTCATCGCTCGGAGTAGAAATGGAAGCTTTGATCTCGTTATCTTGTTCATCAAACTCGTTGTAGCCTTCGTCATCATCGTACTGATCGTCGACAAGATGCGTATCTTGGGCCTTCTCAGGAGGCACCTCATCAGTTTGGGGTTCAACTGCCGAGTCGTTTGCCACTTCAGGAATCTCTACATTCTCCTGCTCGGCAGAATCCTGTACTGGTACTTCGGTGGTATCGGATATTCCTTCCTGCTTAACTTCATCAGCCGGGAGTTCAGCAGGATCAGCAGTTTCTGTGTAGACAGGTGCTTGGTCCTGTTGTGCTTCTCCCGTTGTCTCTGCTGGATCCGGAGATGTTGGTTCGTCTCTCACCTCCTTGGCCACTTCGCCTGTGCTTTGAGATTGATCTGTTGCTTGTTCAGTGTCTTGAGGAACGGTATCGATCGCATTGTCCTCCGCTGATTCAGCATTTAGCTGACCAGCTTCAAGTGTGCTCCCAGTCTCCAAGTGCGCAGGCTCTTGCGGTTCATCTGAAGCCACGTCGGCAGGTTCATCAACGGTAGGGCTGGCAGTGTCTTCAACGGGATCTTCACTTGGACTTGGATCAATTTCATTCTCAACCGCAGATGCCTCCTCTGCTTGGGCTGCGTCTTCAGAAGCCTTTACAGTAGCGCCTACGTCCTCGGTCAAACCCTGGGGGTTGATCTCCGTTGCGGTATCAACCGAAGCTTCGATTGCCGTCTCGCTAGCAGGTAAGCCTCTACCATCGCTCACAAGCTCAGAAGGCTTATCTTGGTTAGCTACCAGTGCTGCCGGTCGTTCCAGAACGGGCTCAGTGATCGAATTCTCCTCTGTAGACTCCGGAACAGCGACCGCATCGCCCGAAACCACAGCCTCAGACTCGACAGCATCAGGCTCTGTAGCTTCAGGCTCAATAACTTTAGGCTCCGCAGATTTAGGCTCAATAGGCGTAAGCTCCTCGGACTCATTAACTCCAGGTTCCACACCTTCAGGATTAATTGCTTCTGGTTCAGCTTCTCGAGCTTCAGGCTCGAGAACTTCAGATTGCGTCTCAATATCTTCAGGCTGGGCAGCTTCTGGTTCACTAGTCTCCGATTCGACAGCTTCAGGCTTTACAAGATTATTTTCTAACGCAACTTGTTCAGTCACCGCGGGTGCTTCAACTGGATCTGCTTCAGCTGCATTGGCAACATCACACTCTTCAGCCTTTACGTCATCTTCGTCTAGCGCAGCATGTTCAACTGGGATAGCGTCGAGCTCATCGTGGGGAGCTTCATCGTGATGCAGTTGTTCGTTCTCAGCGACGACATTATCCTCCGAAGCTTCTGGAACTGAATTGCCTTCGGGGGCGGGAGTATCAGCCTCAGCCACAGAACAACCGTCAACCGCATTACTATAACCACTCGCATCAACAGTAGGCGTAGTATTCTCCTCGTCAAAACCTTCATCGTAGTGCTCGTCACTCGGTGAATCAGGAGCTGCGTCCACGCCATCTGAAGGCTGTGTTGGAACATCCACACTCGCCTCTGGAGCCTCTTTGGAATCGATGGCAGGACCTTCGGCTTCCGCTGGGGTATCGTCGTTATCGATGGCTTCACTCTCGGTTGAGGCTGCAGTAGCATCAGCGGGTGCATTCTCGTTCGTTTCCGGAGCGACGTCATCAGGGAAATCTTCCTCGTACGCTGCGGCGTCTGAGCTTGACACAGCAGGTTCGTCTTTATTCTCGACCTCTGTATCTCTGTCGTTGCTCGTGTCTTGATCCACGCTAGACGGAACATGGTCGTTGATCTCTACAGCTGCGCGCCTCGTGGGTTGTTCATCCGCTCTGTCTGGTACTGATTCGGACGGTTCTGCTGCGCCTTCGTCCACTTGGATTGCAGCAGGCATGTCCACAGCCTCCTCTTTCGTTGTCGGTACCTCAGAGTCCTCAGTCATTGGTTCGGTCTCCTCGGTCTGAGCAGGAGGTGAGTCATCTGGGCTCACACTGTCCGCTGTCGTAGCTTCATCCGCCTTCGGCTCGTCCTTAGGTACCACATCTTCCAATGCAATTGTAGCATTTTCTGCATCGTCAAACTCGGCGTCTTCGTACTGAGTTTCCTCTTGTGTAGTATCATCCGAGGACTCCACCGCTACTACGGTATCGACCGGGGCTGGGATATCGCCATCGAAAGCAATTTCTTGAGTATCATCCGTACTTTGGTCAGGCTTATCTACACGTTCAATCGCTTTATCGGACTGAGCTTTAGGCTCAACTTTATCGACATCAGCAACGTTTTCTGGATCGGAGCTCACATCAATAAATGAGTCATTTTGATCTTTACGCGGCTCATCCGAAGTATTCGCCTGCGGTTCGGACTCTGACGGCGCCATTTCCAATACGGAATTGTCCACTATATCGGATGCAGGATCTAAGTTCGCCCCATCTTCAGTAGGCGATTCGACTTGTTCGCCGACATCTTCAGACGGAATTTCCGCCGCTACTCCAGAAGCAGGCTTTACTTCGGATACAGAGCCGTCCACTGCATCGGGTACAGCACTCGAATCGACTGCATCTTCAGAAAATGTTTGCTCTGGATGTGAAATTGTTTGCGCTTCAGATTCAGGAGATACCTCTTCCACTGCGACAGGTTCGTGAGAACTATCGGTCTCTGTAGCAACAGGATCAGCCACTTCGTCGCTGAGTTGTTCCGACGCAGGGATCTCCACGTCTTCGCCTTGCGGGACTTCATCGTTAGGTACCAGTCTGAGCTCTTCGGTAGTCGCATTAGCTGCTGCTTCTTCTTCCGCACCCTTGTCAAACTCGTCATCACCGTAAGCTTCTGGTTGTGCTGGGGATTCGTCTTCCTCTTGAGCGACCACATTATCAGGAGGAATAGCCACTTCAATCTCACTTTCTATTGGATCAGCGGAGCTTTCAGAGGAGACTGGAACAGGCCCAGAACTTTCAGGAGCAGCTCGAGTATTGTCTGGGGTCTCGTCTTCTTGCTCTTGTTGATCGGCCGCTTGATCAACTGAAACAGAATCAACCTCAGCTTCACTTGGCTTTTCTTCTTGCTGAATTTCCTCGTCATCGAAGTTGTCCTCATCGTATGCAGCAGGGGCGGCAGATACGTCGTCGTCATCATTGGACGTCGCATTTTCAACTTGTGCATCGTCATTATTCTCTTCAGACTCACCACCCACTGGTTCTTGGGCACTCTGAGTCTCCTCCTGGGCTTTTGCATCAGGTTCCTCAGTTTCTGCTACTGCCGACGGAGGATCCGCTACAGTCTCTGACTCGGGAGTGGATTCACTGCTCTCTGGTTGCTGTGGCGGCACCTCCACCTTCTCATTTGCCAAAGACTCGGCTGCTCCTTCCGTTGCGTCATCTTGCTCCGGGTTGTCAAATTCTTCAGCCCCGTAGGTCTCAGTTATTGCAGCCGGGGCTTCCTCATCTTCTGACTTGACATCCTTGCCACTTTCCAGTGGCACAGGCTCGGAGGGTGTATCTACCGTAGCGTTATCAGCGACTCCAGTCCCACTAGGGCCTTCCTCAAGAGCTTTATCGCCAGAGTGATCAAGTGCTTCGTGTGCGCCATCTTCGAAACCTTCGTCGTCATAGACTGCAGACTGAACGCTCGCCTCGGAGGTATTGGGAGCTAGCGGCTTCGGTTCGTCCTCACCTTCAGATCTACTAACCGCGTCTGGAGACGTATCGGCTAGAGCAACAACTTCAGTATTAGCTAACGTCTCTGCTTCCTGCTGTTCTTGATCGACCGCTTCAACTGTTTTTTCAACTGGAGCGGGGACTGGATCTTCCTCAGCTGTTTCACTTGGCTTTACTTCTTGGTGGCCTTCCTCATCGTCGAAGTTATGCTCATCGTATACAGCAGAGTGAATGCTAGCAACGGAGTTGCCCGCAGCCATTTGTTTGGACTCCTCCTCTTGAGCTAGTGAAGACGCAGCAACGTCACTCGTCAGCGGTTCTTCCTCCTGAGCGCCGGCCACTGTTTCTTTCACTGGCTTCTCCTCATCATGCTGAGGTTGGGCAGGGCTCAGTGTTGCTTCTACCGTAGGAGGTTCAATTGAGGCATCTTCAGTCGGAGCAGAGGCAATTGATGTATCGTCCTCAGGTTGAGCACTTGATTGAGTGTCGCCCACTGGTTCGACCGCTGACGTGGAGCTAGTGGGTTCTGCCTCATGCTCGTGAGCTTCCTCGCCATCGCCCCCATCTGAAGCTCCGTTTCCTACATTATCTGAAGGCGTATCGATGTCAGTCTTCTCATCAGCGGCGGTATCTTCAGGATCAGCATGGATACCATCCTCCGGCTCGCATGGTTCAGCCACGGGATCGTTACCCAAGTCCGCTGGTTTCTGTTCTTCTTCAAAGTTGCTAGCAACTGGGACTTCACCACTCGATGGATCAACGGCGACGTCATCGTCCCTTTCATCCACATTGGCATCAAGTTGCAATTCTTCATCTCCTTCACCTTGTTCAGCCGAAGCTGCAGTCTCTGGTTCGCCTGCCTCAGCAACAGAAGGTTCCTCTTCTGCTACCTGCTTGTCTTCCACCTCGACCAAGTCTGCAACGGGATCCGCTGTAATCTCAACCGATTGCTTAGTAGTAGTATTTGTAGGCTCCTCATCATTAGTAGCTTCGGTTGCAGCAGGTGCATCTTCAGCTTCGGCCTCCTCAACGTATGGCTCGTCCTCATCAAAGTCATCATAACCATCATCGTATAGAGCTTCGCCACTTTTGCTCATCTGCATATCCTTTGGAGGATGCACAGTTTCTGCTACTGGTACCTCAGCTTCATCCGAACCGGCTTCCGCTTCGACAGTGATCTCCTCATCATCGCCTCCATTATCATCAAACTCGTTGAAAGCGTCACCATACATGGCATCGATTTCCGCGTTTCGTCCACTTGGCTGGTCGTCAGTAGGCTCCGATGGTGCACTAGGTTCTTCCAATGGTGGTTCACTAATGTGCTGTACATCTTCCGGCGATAATGTTGCGTTTACCGTAGTGCCTGGTCTGGTTTCTTCTTCTGTTGCTGCTGGTACATCGATTGCAGCATTGACAGTCTCAACCTCAGCTGGTACTTCCTCAGCATCCTTCTTGATAGTATCATCACCTTCGCCATTTGCCACAGCCTCTTTATCGCCCACTGTGCCTGGCTCAACCTGCGATTCATCTGCTGGCGGAATGGCATCTACCTTAGCGTCAGTATCCGAGCGCGCTGGTTCTATCTGATCCGTAGATTTCGGTTCCGCGGTTGGTGGAGCAGATATCTCCACAGATTCAGCAGCAGCATCGACTTCCACTTGGCTCGACTCGTTAATCTCTGGTGTGTGCTCCCCAACAGATTCATTTGGCTTTTCAGCTTCCTGTTTGTCGGTAGGTTTTGCCGCAGGCATAGCAGCAGGTCGAGGCTTCGAATCGGCCGTCGGCTTCGGAGTCACAACAGCCCGAGAAACGACAGGCTTCGGCCGCGAGACCACAGGACCGGAAGGAGCATCGCTTGATACAGCAACACGCTTACTCGATCCCGAAGTCGGCTTTGCTGGTCTTGCTTTAATCGCTTCTTGAGGTGGCATGTCCGTGAACTGCTTTGGCGTACTGCTACCCATTGCGCGCGTCTTCTTTGCCTTCGGGTGTGTATCTTCCGAAAACTTCACGGACACATCTCGAGCTTTTCTCGCTGTTTTCGACCCTGCACTCGACTTCTGCGGCCAATGTACTGAATCCACAGACATCGACGTCGTGTTGCCGTTTGCGAGACTCGACTTCGCCTTGTCAATCATCTTGTGTAGCTTTTCCGCGAAGCTGAGTCGCTCCCGTTCTCGTATCTCTTCTTTCTCTCGAGGTGTCAATCTGGAGCTGGCCATGTAATTTGCCCCTCTTCCCGCAACGTTATCCTGGAACAAGTGCGTGGCGTACTCGTTTAAAGACTCGGACGACGGATTGTTGGACCTCGCAGTCATAGACGAGTGGTTTGTAGCGGAGATTCGCTTTTGGCGAGCCTTTGCCGCTCTCTTAGTAGCTGCACCGAGACGCTGAGGAGATGGATGCGATGCAAGCGACTGCCTGGACACCAGCAACTGGTTCTCGCTCTCGACTTTCACTTGGAATGCACTACGAACGCCCGGGTTCTTCTTCTTCCTCTTGGCTCCTCGTGGTTGTCTGGCTTCAGGATCATAAGTCGAATTGATAGGCTCTTCGTTCTCGTATCCCCATTGATCGTGATCTAACTGACTCGACCGACTCGACAAGGGTTTGATACTAGAAGGACCATGACTGTGGGGCGATGCCCACGTTGATTCGGCAGACGCAAGATGTGCTCTAAGCTGTCGTCGCTTTGTTCCATGAGATCTCCCAGCGCTGGGGATTCCTTGGACCCCGTAAGCCTCGAAGAGCTCGTTTTGTCGATCTTCTCTTGACTGCCTGCGTTTGTGAGTCGAATTGAAGCCACTGTCGACGCCAAAGCCTCCATCGAGGATGACTAGGCTGCTTGGCTGCTGAGGTGCTGAATAATCCCGAACAGGATAGCTGAAGGCGTTCATATCACCAGTCGACGGTTGTCTGTACGGAGACTGAGACGAGACTTTGGAGAACGCCTGAGTATTGCGCTGATACGTACTTGAGCTGTAAGCTGTACCACGTGGGTGTGACGACGCTCCGTAGCCGCTGGAAGGAATCTTTTTCCGCTTCCCAGTGCCTGTCGATCGTCTGGAAACGCTTTTCTTTGCAAGAGGCTTTGTAGCCATTGGAGTGTTCTCAAGTGACTCAGCTTCTCGTAGGATTTCGGTAGCAGTATCCTTGATTCTCTTTGTAGGCGATTGGCGAACACTGCACAGCGCAATCTGCTTGGAGGCAGCAGCTGAGTACTTTTGAATACTTGGCTCCGTCGGGTACCTCGACATTACTGTTGAGAGTTCGGATAGTCCGTTTAGACTCAAAACTGATGCAGCGGCGCGTTTGCCACTAGCTGCCAAGCTGAAAATCATAAAATAAAACCAGAAAACGTATTAGATGTTAACGTCAGTATTACTCTGTTATAGGTGTTCGTACCACATGAGTAAGCTGCCAACTGCACAGCAAGCTTTCTTGTCGTCGAGTGAAAGACCTTGCCGCAACAAGAAGAGAAGAAGAGAAATTGGAGACATCTCGCCAGTAAACTCCTCCTCCTGCTCGCCACAGAGCAAGCTTAGTGTCTGCAAATCATCCAACTCACAAAGCTCCAACAAAACTGAAACGGTAAAAATATAACAAGATAAGCTAGTGTTCCAGTTTTAAGACAGTCTTGCCATAAATGCGTACCTTCACACCCGTAATAATGCACTTGTCGCGTGTGAACACTGTACGTTTTGTGGTAAATGAGAGTAGAGAGCACCAACTGGGCCACTTGGAACTCGATGAGGCTATTCAGACCAGCATGTACTCTCGTAAATACGGCCAGCGCTCCACAAGCTGAGGCCTGCAGAATAGCATCCTCCGTAAACGCGTTCATCGCTTGGATTACCAGCTCCACAATTCCATTACGCAGCAGAAAATGTGTACTCTTGACACACAAGAAGCAAAGTCTACGTAGAAGCACAAACCCGTAACACTGGATCACAGCATGCGACTGATGAAACTTAAGCGAGTCAATGATCAACCGTTCGCTACCGCGTTCATGGACCAAGTCGGCAGTGACTTGGGGATACGCCCGCATGTGTTTAACCAAGGTCGAGAGAACCGATTTCGCCGACGCTGCATCGCCAAGCCGCTTCTCCAGTAAATCGAGCGAGTCGATAATGTACACACGCTCTGCAGATACTTCGGTAGAGGATGCTTTAGAATCCTCTTCGTTTTGATGCGCAGGCTGTGGAAACTCCACATAATTCTGTGGTTCTCGTTTATTAGACGAGTAAAAAACCCTCTGAGGGTCTGAAGATGCTGCTGGTTCATTTTCTTGAGGCTCCTCCACTTCAACGTCTTCCTCTTGTTGTTGTTCTGGCTCAGCATCCGATGGAACTTTTTTCTCGTTCTCTGCTTCTTCTTGTTCCTTGTTTCCTTCCTTGGGCTCCTTGATGTATTCTATCGGTACATCCTCTTCCACCTCTCCATCATCGTACGCTATGGTATATTTTCCATTTTCCTGTACGTCAGAAATTTGGCCGGGGTAAAACTCGTCTCCACCGTCGTAGCGACTTAGCACACGCGTTCCAACACAAATAGTGCCAGACACGTGCGGGCGAAGAAATTCAGAGCGAACATTCATCTCGACCTCTCCGTCGTCATATAACACTTCAAAAGTGGCGGCGTTTTCATCCTCACTTTGATGTACGCAGCGTATTCGCCCCGGGTACCACATCTCGTCGGTGTTTTCATCGTACAAGCCGTCAACGCGCTCGCCTACTCGATAGATCGCCGCCATTTTGTCTGCTTGGTAGGAAGGAGGCTCTCTCTTTGTTTCAGCTATACTATTGCAGTCGTACGTGTCGTCGCTCGATGCGATAACCGACCAAGAGGCCCGTTCGTTTCTTGCATTGCTCCATTATTGGCATCGGACCTTTTGTCAAGTCCCGTCGCTTCATCCCACAACCGTCCACCACATCACATCGAGCACTTTGCTCGACAACATCTGCATCACCGCAAAATGTTTGCATGTTCGCATGCAATGCGATCGTACCCAATGACACCCTTCACTAGGAATAAAAACATTTTTCAAGCCCAAACACAACAAATAAATATAAAATAAAAAAGCAAATAACATTCCATTCGAATTCGTGTCCACAGCTGCAACTTGGGCAAAAAATGCAGCACCGCTCACGAGACATGAGACGCAGCCCGGCAGTCCTCGGCTAGAATTCCTCGCATAGCATTCTTCTCCTCTCCCACGCTCTTCTCAACTCATGGACATCATGGGTTGCTGCAGAGCTTGTACCATCTGCGGTTGGCGCGTCTTCCCCGCGCGAATGTCGGCTATAAGCTGCATTACATGCTGCCTATCGGCCTCCACCTGCGCTATGCGTCGCTCCACGGGCCACTCCTCGAACTTGTCCTTTATCTTGGCTTTAGCCTCCTGCAACTCACGTCTATCGCTCTCCCTCTTGCGTGCAATCTTGTCGCGTAAGTAGTCACACTGCGAGACGGCGCAGCGCTGGCCCAAAGGCGTCTGGCACGTCTTGGCGTGGAAGCACAGCAGACCCCAGATCTTGGAGCACATTTCGCAACTATGCGTAGGAATTAGCGGAATCACAGCGTTAAATGGGCGTGGTCAAGGTAGTTATTATACATTGCGCACCTCTCAATGGGGGAATAGTGGCGGCGAGGGCCGTAACAGCGCACGAAGTGGTCGATACTGGCCTTGACTTTGTGGCAACGTCCGTTTAGCGCCTCACACTTGGATTCTGGACACGTGGCTGCGTGCACCAGCGCCTCGTTGTACACGCGGAACTTCTCCTCGTGCGATGCGCCGCCGTTGTCTTCCATCTGCACGTCCATGGCTGCGATAAAGACTTGACTAGAGTTCTTCGCGCTGCTAGTCTTAGACCTCAAGACGGAAAGCAATGATAGACAATCAAATTCTCTTCGGTTCTTTATTGCCTTCAAAGTTGTAACAGAGAGGTAATTGAGTATGGACTGACGAAAGTTTGTCAAATCGAAGCCGGAAACCTCGTGTTTTCCGAGCAATTCCGTGTGCTGTAAAGACAAGGGCTATTTTGCTCTTTTATTCCGACAGCTAGAACCCTCCAAGTAAGAATACAGAGGCCATGCTTATTGCTGCTGTGGCTGAAGTTGCCTGCCCAGTTGTGCGCATGACGATAGCGGCCAAGTACAAGCAACATCGTTTAAAGGTGTTTGGACAGTTTGAGGTTCATATTGATACTAACTACCTGGTACTTCTTAAATAGGTGACGGTGCACACTGCTAGCATAGGCCTCAAAAACTACGGATAGTAGGCCGTCACGTCAAAATCTCGCATGGGGCACGAACATATAGAGGAGGAGGCGCTACCAGACAGCCATGCCGATCATGCCGAGCAAGTCCGGGCCTTGGGCAGGTATTGCGGCTCGCTATTTGCGAGATGGTAGCTCTCGACCACCTTTTGCTGCTGTGGATCGAGATCGCTGAAGCCCTCGAGACACTTCAGCGGAATCTGACGCACGGACTTGTAGCACTCGACGTGATGCCAGTTAATGCACACGAAGCCGTTGCGGTGCTGGTAGACGACGCCTACACGCAGGCGGCCAGCCTCGATCGTGGCGTCGCACGACTTGCAGCAGGCATGTGCCTTGCGCGTGGCCTCGATAATGTAAGTGCCGTCCTTGGTCCAGGGCGAATCCATGGCACTCGGGCTCGAAGGACTGCCGATGGGGCTCGCATCGCGAATCTCCACTTGGGTCATGGTGGGCAATGGATTGAGGGGAGGGAAGGGAGCGAGTGGCAGGCACAAAGGATAAAGAGAAATGAGCCCAGCTTTGCTCTGCGCTGGACGCTCGCACCACCACTTGACGGTGCGGCACTTCTTTGTGTTGCAGAGTTGGGCAATGCCACCAGCTGGCAGACGAAGCAGAGCAGGGCGCGTGTTTTACAGAGAGCAGCATCTGCCCGAAAACGGCCCGAAGTCCGACGGCTGCGGTCTCGCTGCGACAGCCACCGCCGTCGCCTGACGTCGCCACTGTCATGTCGGACTGTGGTGTTCGATGGCTATTGCTGGAGGCGGAACACTGGCGCAGGAGCCCATGGAGGCGCGGCCGTTTCGGCGTCATGTTGGCCGCGTTGCCGATTTCGGGAATATTTGGGGGCCGATCCTATTAATAGGCTAGAGCGGCAAAGATTCAAATTCCCCGTTCAAATTTGCTCCAAAGCTTGCCAGCTGCTTGAAAAGCAGCTGCAATTATTGGGCCTTGCTTGTTTCTGTTGCTCATTCCGAGCCAACTCGTGATCCAAGAATAGGCCTTGGGAAAGTCTGCACGCCTCGCTTTGGCCAGTGAAGTTCACTGAGTGAACAACGAATCGCACATCGGCGTTGCGGCAACATCTATCGATAGTATCAGTATCGATTCGATACTCGCGATGGCAGATTCGCTAACTGTACAATGAGAGGATTCACTGGACACTGAGAAGAGCTACCTTACGTAGCGATAACATATAATATATATCAAGCATCCAGTATTTGTAGGTTAGAAATCCAAGGATATCGGATTTCTGAGACGGTTTAGTCTTAGAATTTAGGTAGATTTTCATGCCACAACGGGATCTATTATCATGGCAACATGTCCCCGACTATACTAGTCGCGCTTCCTCCACTACAGTGAACGTTCTCGATGACGGAGTTTGCTGAAGCAAACAGGCACTCATGTCTCCGAGAGCATCGAACATCGTCGTCTCGGTCGGCGACTCGCTCGCTCGTCGACAGGATTTTCACACCCAACGCGCACTGCAACTTGCAAGTTGCAACGCGTTGCGGCAGACAGCAAACGAGGCGAATCGACAGTTAAGAGAGGTTACATTAGAGAGAGCAGGCGCGGTACAAGGCAGACAAGCCGCGCCAATGCTCGGATTTTGCAGGGACACGAAGCCCGTCCCTGAAACGGGCGTAGACCTCTCCAAGAGAACCTCTTGACAAAATCAAGGCCGTCCCGAACGAAAAAGCAATGTCGGAAGCTCCTACATGTTGCCTCCCACCTCCGCTCTTCGATACGGACATCGTTGCTATCTTGGCGAGGTGCAATAAGACTCAAGCACTTTTAAATCTCTTGCCAAAAAGTACGAAGTACAGTAGGTCGTTTTAAGTGATTTGACTTTCACAATCCTGTCCGCTTGCCAACCTTTAGGAAGAGTCCCAGTCCCAGTGGGAGGAACATGCTGCTTCGTGCCCTCTTTTTCTGCGGACCGGTGGCCCAATACATGTAAGTTGGTCCGCGGCGGCACGACGCACATCACAAGCTCCATATTGTTCAAGTTGCGCGTCAGCATTTGCCAGCGATAATACAAAGTGAGTAAATCGCACTTTGTACTAAAGTAGTTCAAAGTTTGTACATGTACTACATGTAGTGGCAACCACGTTTGGTCGTCTATCACTAGCCAGATGTCGTCCCTGCCTGTAATTCATGTGAAGTACATGCACCAAGTCTCTCTCCTGTAGAGTTTACCGCGGTTCAGTCAGAATCTCCCTCAGCATCCATATTGAAGCAAAAGCGGATGGCCCCTCCAGGATACGGTGCACAATTGCACGTCCAGTGTGGCCCGCACATTGCTCAGTGTACCGGTACCATTTGGTCGTCGATTCGGTAGAAGTTTCTGCTACAGTAGAAACTCGTATTATACATGTACTGGTACATTTGTACCTTGCCTTGCTTACCATTGGTAAGCAAGTCTAGCGCATGCAACCGGGACTTCACATGGCGGCATAGAAATCCTGTAAAATAAACCGTTTACATATATTTGAAGCACGCCAGTATCTGCTCGATATAATGTTCAGCATTGCTCCGCGCTCATAAAGCTGTGTCTCTGTTCAGAATATTTAGTCGGTATCTGATCGAGGAGCCTTCTAAATACAAGTAAATATTTTACTTCAAGTATGCGATATGATGGTGTTTATACCTTCCTGTCCGTCTTCATGCCAAGATCAAATGGGTACGTTTTCAATTCTGATCAATGATCAACGCTTGTTGATTAAACTGGCGACCCTGTATCCTAAATTTAACCGGAATTGACAATAACAATGCTAGCCCATTACCCCCCCCCCCCTCAATGATAGTAATTTTAACACAAAATCGTGTTTTAACCTTTTTGTTTTCCAGACTTTGAGAGTCAAGGTATTTATGCGATATCTGGGTCTTTCTGTGTACACCAGGTATTGCCAATGTTTTTCAAATATATACAGTCAAACCTGCGTATCTGAGGCACATTCGGTGACTAGTGGAGGCGTTGACTCATATAAAATGGCTCCATTTAAAGAAACAAATGGAAAATTACAAAAGAAAGTCGCGCATTGTTCGCTGGCGCTTTGCTTTCGTAGCACTAGCGCGAACTAGATTCGTGATTGCGTGCAGTCCTTTGCGCTCGTTGTCTGCGGCCTCACCACACTCTAGCAAATAGGAAGAGAGCTCCATGCAATGCTTCAAAGCGATCGAAGGCGCAATCGTGTCATCGACTTCGTCGTCCGGCTCGTGGTCAATCTCTGGTGCTTGGTCGACGACCACGTCCAGCTCGTGGTCAATCTCTGGTGCTTGGTCGACGACCACGTCCAGCTCGTAAACGTTAATCTCATCGTCAATGGCCGCGTAATCGCCAGCATTTATAGACACAGTCAGATCCGCCATCATCACAGAGAGTGCGTCCAATTCCTCCTTCGCAACGGCTTCCCCATACTCTGCGCACTGTCGCACCTCCACTAGCGTGGTGCCATTTAGAATTCGAGTTTTGCTCCAGCAGTTCTTTATTGTCGAAGCCGTGACGCCTGACCACGCCTCAATAGAAACCTGGGCTGCTTCCAAAACATTCAATTTCCTTGTGAGATTCGCCTCCATCGCGTCCGCTTGGACAGCGAATAAACAATTTTCGGTATCGTTCTAATAATACCTACTCCGGGAGTACAAATAGCAACATAAGTTAAAGTAGGAGACATATCAAAGGACAATCATGAATCAGTTAAAAAGGTCTGGCTCGATTTGGTCCCCAAAATGTGTGGCTCAGTTAACATTAGACAGTTTTGCATCATTTAAGCAGCATGCATAGTTTATCCAAGTGATCATTTTGGTTCCCTCACCATCTGTATCAAATAAAACTCGTGTTGCAGATAGAGAGGATCAGATAAACAGATTTTACTGTAGTACCTATCACTTTAGTACGATCGACTACCGAAGCCAAATTTCAGGGTCGTTGCGTTCGACCTAAATGGGCTATGTTAACGGGCCCAGCTCGATCTAAGGCTGAAGAATTTTGAATCCGCAAGGTATGCTCAAGCTCCTTTAATCTTGTTATCTCCACTAGGAGCGAGCGTAGTAATCGCTATTTTTCGTATTTAGCCGAATGGTCGCTGAGCCAATCAAAAAGCCACAATTCAATACCTGGACGCTAGCCCTGCCGGGTTTTTTTTTAATAATTTGAAGGTGGCCTTCTATTTTAGTTAATTACGTTCTAAGAAGCCTTTTGTGCATGTAGACACTCAAGGATGCCAAGTGCCTTCCTTTGTGTAAATGCAGGACCAATATGGGTCTGTGAGTTATTTTATATCGTGTCGTATAGATTCCGAACCTTGCAAGGTCTGGCACAGCCAAATATTTACTGTTGGGCGGAATTTTCAGGACGTCTGTTGGTTTTATCAGGGTGATAAATATATACAACATAGCGACGGATAGAGCTACATTCATTAATGTATTCCGCCTTCTTTCTCGTATTAGCTATGTACTACTTTTCCCGTGTGTGTGTGGAGAGGGGCACACGTTACGGATTTGCCGCTCCAGATAGTCTAGTGGGTTGTGGTGGTCCCCATTCGCATCGGTTTATTTTACGCATTGGTGATGATCAAAGGTATTCCACACGAAGAGTACGGCGTCAATGCATCGCGGATGATTCTTGTAGATCATATCATGAGCGGTAAGCCGAGCGTTGCATCGTACAAGACACCTTCGCTGCTGTAAAGATGAAGGCATCGCTTGTGTTTGGGCGTGGTGGCGTACACGGTCCATAACGCTCTCGTGTCACAAGATACACACTCTAGTAATTTCCCGTGCCTCCTTTTCTTCGACTGCTATAGATGGGAAGACAAAACATCGACAGCCACGCCCGCCATTGCAATAGCAGCTTTTACATTAGCATAGGTTGCAGTGCCTCCAAGAACAACCGTGAATGTAGCTGATCCCCTTGAACTTCTTTGCGTAGCTTAGTTGCATTGGATGATGTAGTAGTGGATGCCGATGGTGACATTGTTGGTCTCACGACGTATCAGATACAATGGAGCTGGTGCTCGAATCAGCCAAGTTCATTTGCAGTTTTTTTCATTTCAGGTCGCGGAGTTTTCCTCCAAGCGTGGTACAAGGCAGGTCTGCGTGGAAACGACCTCGTTCAAGTTTTTTACGGCTTGCGTCTGCGGAATAGCAAGTTTGATGAGTGACTGCAACAGCAACATGGCCAGCGTCAGCTTAACCTACTCACCCCGATTGTAACAGAGGTTCTCGAGAGCTGCTGGAGGGTTGGCGCCATGCTGTATATCCACGGAGTGTGAAGATGGCGTATCGCCCACTTTGATCCTACAAACAATAGCACCATCAACAAGTGCTGGTGGCACGACTGCATCACAGCAACGAGACCGTTCTCCTGCACCTGGCGCAAGGGCGGAAGGCGAAGCTTTATGATCGGGCCACGGAGATCACACGTACGCTGCTGCGCCAGCGGATGGGCCGGAGTTCATGCGAGAGACCCACGGGACCGACACGATACGTCCTGCTATTTGGCGGTGGCTCCCGAGCAAACCCCGGCCAAGGCGGTAGTGGGGCAGTCGTAGTGCGGGTGGGATTGACGTCTCTAAACTGAAAGTATGTTGGATGTGCAGTATGTCTTATGCTGCTCACATGGCCACCAATAACTTGGCCGAGCCCATGGGCCATTTCTGCGGCCTTAGGGCTGCACGCGTTACGGCTGGACAACGCAACACGTAGTGGGTGACAGCAGCCATACCATTAACCATCACCGGAGGCGGATCGAACTGAAGGCCTCGCACCTACGTGGAATCGTTTGGCAATGCCGCTGACTGGCGGATCAGCTCACGATATCCACCTGGAACCATCACTTAGGGGCCCTCAACAAGACTACCGACAGCCGCTAACCTGGCGATGGATTCGAAGCGGACTACGCAACAGCTGCTACGGGCTGTAGATCAGAAGGACGGCCGGCGGAAGGTGGTCACGCGACGATGTGGGCCATTGGCTCCACACCAACCCTGATGAGAGTATCTCGAGACTCGGGGTCTCGACACCATAACGTATGGTGGAGGCCTTCACTCGCCAGGGTGAACGGAATGGAATTGAAGAAGCCAAGATGTAACACGTTCATATTAGGCGAACGAGGTGGTTGGCACTTCATTCTGATGTCCCAGCCATCTTCCTTGTCAGCAACAGCAATCTCAGGGTCCTTTTCGAGTACCTGAGGGCTAGCACTATCCTGCTGACGGAAAATTACTCGTCGTTTTCCGCCTTCAAAAGTATTATAACATCATCTTAGTAATACTATATTAAAAGCCAAGTAGTAATATGTTAGAAAAGAAACAATAACGTACCTGGCCATATCGATCGAATGTTGGTAAAACTTCCTCCTTGAGCATCTTGATATACACTGGGCGGGTCATGTTGACACACTTCGTGATGAATGCGCCTTTGGGTCGATTGATAGACGTCCGTAGCGCCACGGATTCCTCAACTATCGGCCAGATACCAATTTTTCCAACAAACCGCACGCTCGGTGACTGTCGTAGTGCGGTCGGATCACAGCGACCAAAAACATAACATTTCCGATGTAGCGCTTGTTAGGTGAGGAAGTGTAGAGAGCAGTCTCGTTCGCAGTCAAGTAGAATGTGTTTTTGACCTTGTACATATTATACTAGTTCTCATCCATACATGCGATGCAATTGATATGATCTCTCGCCTGCATATGAAAAAATAGCATAAATTTAAAAAAATATATTATCATGCTTAGATTTACCTGTTGGTCGCTTGACACGTGCCAGTGCGCACGCCAAGCGTCTTCTCTTGTGATCTTCGGACAGCGTCGGCTTGACGCGGACAGTAACGCACTTGACGGGCTGCTTCTTGATGCAACGGAGCAGGATAGTCTTCGGTACGTTGATTGCGTGAGCTAAAGCCCTCAGCGTTTGGCGCCTGTGGTAGGGAGTGGCGAGATGCGTGCAAGGCGCGCAGTCACGATGGCGCATGTGGTGCTAGAAGGCGGTCGACCACGCCTTGCCTTTGGCTGGCTGTTGTACTTCTCCTTAAATATAATTTGAGCCCGCTTCCGGCAACACCCATACTTGGATGGAGCAGCCGTGGCTGCTCCACCCTTTAGCTGTTCGTTATGAGAACGCTCAGCAAGGAACAGCGCAATGGACTCGCGCGTGGCTTCGGGGATGTCCTTCGTGTCCTTCGTCCGGCTCAGGGGCGGATCATCCTACAAAATGGGGGGGGGCATGCCCCCCCATTTTCAGAGATATTTGCCCGATTTCTGATGATTTCAATGGGAAAAGGGTGAAAAGCCCCCCCCCCACTTTTACGAAGCCAGGGTGTTGCCCCCCCATATATACCGGGCTAGATCCGCCCCTGGTCCAGAATTGCTTCAAGCAAGCCTTAAGAAGCAAGATCTGATCGCATGAGAAATCTATCTTTGGATACTCCAGGTCGCTACATATAACACGCATATTTGATAACAATACGTTTTTGCAGGAAACCGTCTAAGACAATATTAACGTAACCTTCTCGCACGGTAATTACATAAGCAGAAATCGCAAAGAACTTCTGGCCATACCGGGGTACCATTATAGATGAGGTAAATAAACGATTCCGAACATGTAGCATAATTATGCTACCGATATATAAGTTTTGTCAACAAAAATGATTGAGCCGGTTGTAGTCTGACAGAATGTTAGGGTAGACCTCTTGAACGGTACATCCACAAACGGTTGTCTAGATAGGCTTCTAGCCATACCGGGGTACAATTCCGAATGAAATAAACGCGGACTTAGAACATGTGGCTTAGCTGTACCATCAACAAGTTATATGTCTTGTGAGCTAGAGCGACCAAACACAATACAGACTGATAGAATGCCAGGATAGGTCGCCAGGATGGTATATATCGCAATAAAAAATACACTTAATCTAGGTCTAATTATGATGGGGGAGCCTTTAAAGATTAAATTATGGTCTTCAATGAAGGACTCAAACATACCAAATAGAAAGCTAACCGATTATATAATTTGGTATAATATAACATTACAAAGGAATATATAACTCAACAAAGCAAAATTCACATAGAAACAGATTGTATCTTTTGTTTATGTATTTTAATGAACGACCTGGAATGCGCCATACTAGCTTTTCGTTTTGTTTTGTACTACGACGTCTCGTTTCAGCTCCATTTTCGCTTTTCCTTGTGAATTCGGGATGGGCCAACATGATATCTCTCTTAAAATTCTCAATCTCAACCTTCAATCTCTTACAAACCAGATTGCGCCCAACAGTTCTTGATTTGTAAGCAGATGCAGGTGCATCAAGCCGTTTGGCGGTACGAAGAGACTGAAGAAAACTTTTTTGCCCAGGCGCATGCTGCGAAGCGAAAACTTCTCGATCCCGTGGATCAGGAAGCAAGATAACAAATGGCTACGAGGACGTGGTGGTGTACGCCTTCACAAGATGTGGTTCAACCTCCCTGAATCCACAAAGGATCAACTAATGACCGTGACTGTGGGTGCAGATATTCCCGTGCGGACGAACGGAGTTCTAATTCAGCGCAAGGCACACAAGTCATACAAAGCTCGGCATAAAAATGCGCATCGGTGTGCAGTCCGCGGCTCTTCACACTACTGGCTCAATACCGGACTCGTTAGAACTCATGGGAAAACATCGCTCTGCGTACTTCGATATCAAGTGCAACCAAAGGGAAACCTTACTTGTGCAAGTACGGTTACAGTTGAAGAAGCGCAAAGCGCAATTATGGTATCGCACTCTAAGGACAATTGCAGCACACGAGAACAAAAAGTGCCGCTATCTGCTCACGGGTTTCACTTGTTTTTGCTGGGTCAATCGCGATCACAACGTTTCCGCCTGAACCTGATCACAGCAGCGATATTCATTGCAAAGAATTTGCAGAGAGAAGAAAGTTACGAAGAGAGCCTGCGTGGTTTCCCTGAGGAGATGAAAGCTGAAGGAAACAGTGACCCAATCATATTGTCTCCAGACAATAGCTTTTTTGGAGAGCAGTTAAACGCATCTAATCTCTAATCCAGAAGATTACTGAACAAACAACTAAAACAGAAAAAAGCGAGCTGAATATTATGCGAATATCTTATAAAAAAATCTCACATATTCATCATAGATTCGTAAAACCCGAGCTCATCTTGAAGTTGGCCGAAGTCCTCAACGGATACAGATACATTACCAGCAAATCTTCGTGGAACAAAGCTACCATTAGGTCCCAATATGTTAGGATATCTTCGCCACTTGAATCCACGTGATCGATGGAGTTATCGACTGATTGCTCTTTCTCTTCCTTCTCAGAATCTGTATCTGGAAGTCGTACCGGCTTAGGAAGTAGTACTGGCAGGCCTGCTTGGATGGAGCTTGTGTCTTACCGGTGTCGTACCTCATGTGAAGTTTGTCGACGCCCACTACAATCCATGGAGGTTTGGATGAGGAGCAGGAAATGCGGCGTTCATCTCGCAGTTAAATTACTCCAAGGGATTGCTAGTGCGACTAATTGCACTTTTTGTGTACGGTCCTACGTTCCAAAGTGAAGACGGGAACTTCTCAATCAACATTTTGGAAAAATTACTTCCAAAATATACTCCATTTGCCATCAGAAACAGAAATACCCTATGCGGGGCACTCATTCGATAAAGGTTGTTTGACCCACTTGATCCCTTGTTTCTCTATTTTGTCTTGTATTATCACAGTAAGTATGTCTACAACTCCAGAAGACATCGCATTTCTGCACTCATGTTCACTAATACCACTCTGCAAGCCTGCTTAAGTGGAAAAGGCAGCCAATAATCGATGATTTTGGGAAGTGATATTTGATAAAACGAATTAAAGCAGCTTCGATATCACATTAAACAAATTCGGGATCATAGCGCAGTCCGTCTCATCGAGAATCAGTCTCTTGGCGTGACAATATGCTGTGTACTGTTAAATGTACTTAAAACGAGCGCAGCCGGGTAGTACGCTTTAGTTGGGCGATCATACGTCGAGAATAAGATGCACTGTTTAAATTGCTGAGGGGCCGTCCAGAACGTCCCATCCACGAAAATGTTCGTCTCTTGCTGGATGACCATGTTAAGCAGAATAGGCTGACCCCAACCCAAAAGTCTTTGACGATTTTTTCTTCACTTTATCGTAATAGGAGTAATGGAAGTGAAGTAAATTCGTCTCCGAAGCCGTTCCGGAATCGCTTAGAACTTCTGACTTTAGTAATGCTTCGTTTTGACCATAGACAGATCCCCCAAATCCCTAAGCTCGCGCTCGATTGACCCTGCGTAGCACGTCTTCCCGTCCAATCCTGATGTTGACGAATTAGGATCAGAATTCCCATAAAATGGGGCGCGGACAGTATCCTAAATAGCGTTTCTAGTACCAGTAGTCACCACGGCGAGTTGATCAACAACGCGCTCCATTTTCGATATCATTCATGCAAAAATTTGTATTGATCGCGTGAATCGCAATACCAACATTGTGCAGTCGCTGTAGCACTACCTACTATTCTTAATTGAAAAATACAACCCATCAGTAGAGGTAACCTAAAGTCCTGTCTATATTTGCAAAACAACCCTCGACAGTGGATGCTCGGGAGTTTACATGTTACGTATCTAAATCGAGCATTTCGAAAGCCCATCTAGTTCACCGATCTCTTCTGCATCGATATCATTGTCAGCTATTTATCTTACCAACATGTTGGTCGATGTAACCCATCTGCTGCAACTGCTGCACATCGGTAGCCAGGTCAGGCTCGGTGTACAAGGTGTCAAGACCGCATCTACGGTATCCACCTGAAACGATCGGATCTGTCATTTCGCGCCAAGCCGTACATATATCATTGACCGGAGGCTTGCGTTTAAACTTACTTGTATTATCTCAAGCCAGGAGCTGTCTCCGTAGGCTATCGACCCAACGCGCTAACGAGCCTTTATATGGGGCGTTTTATTTTGCGTTAGCAGGCTGGCGCACCGAAGTAGATCCAGACAGAACCTTCCGCAGCTCCTCCTTGCACACTGGACCCTTTCGCCGGACCAATCGCCAGAGAAGTCACATCGCGCTTCGTCTTTCCTTAATGCGTCCGCTTTCCTCAAGCCACTCGTGCTCGTCCTCGGCCTTCTCCTCGGCGTTTGCAGAGTCGTTGAGCAGGTATAGTTGTTGAACATGCTCGTTCCGAGCGCGAACTAATCTCTCGCTGCTCTTCACGTGCTGAGACGTGCTTACCTTTTTATCTTTCGGGAGGCACACGGGGAATTAATTTGTTTCTCGCCGATTCCCACTTTTTTCCCTGTTGAGTCTAATAGCGAATTTTCTGTTTTTCGGACCCTTATACATCGTTCACGGGGACCCGAACACGACATGTTCTCGAAGCGACGATGTTTCGTGGTAAGGATTGATTTGGGCGACACACACTTAGAGTTTTGCGCTCGTCGGAGCTCCGTTCAGGGTATCCTACTACGTCTTCTCAGAAATGGAGCGGAAAGCCGCACGCGAAGATCATACATCATGCCCATTCATTATTCTGCGGTGCATGCGCTCCGCCTCCCATTTCTGGCCTGGGTTTGAGCTTCGCTTCGCTGTCATGCCACCGACCCCCACCCTCTTTCACAAGCGATTTGCGCTCTCGTTCTTGTTGCCCGAATCAGTACGCCGACCATATATGCGGCAATCCAACCGCTTCTCTGAGCACCCAGGCTGCCGTCGAACAAATTTAAGAGCCGATTACTGCTCGTACGATAATAAGTGTTGGTGCCCCCCCCCTCACTTATCCTCTTCCTTGGTTTCCCGACAATATGCTTGCATAAAAGACGGCATTTTCCGCCGCCGTATCACTACTTGAGTAAAAGTCATCAACCATTCGATGAACGGCGTCAAATATTCTCTTGACACTAGTGTTGCTCGCTTTCTTGGATATTTCATTTTAGACCCAAATGTTAAACGCGCGATTTAGGAGAAATGACCTATAAGCTACAGTACTGTCATATTCACCATCAACTTGTCTTTCCCTGCTCCCGTCTTGTCCTATTCTCCAAGAGGTTACATAAACTTTGAGGCTTGGAAACAAAATTTTCGTTCAATACGAGAGTAGTGCAACGTGCTTGTCAATTGGAACCGGTTCACCCATATTGCGAGCATCACAGATGACAGGCTGGACTGAGTATTTGACGATACCTATACTTTCTTTCAGTCCTTAAAAATAATCAACACTTAGAAAAACGGATTGCTTCGTCATGATTAGACAAAACCAATGATAGAAAATAGGATAGGCTCCCCCTCATCCGCAATATCATCAGACGTTAAGGCCAGTCACTCTTCAAAATGGCGCGAGCCCCAGGCGCCCCAACAACCTCGAAAAAACATAGCCGGTGATCACACTATATGTCGTTGAGCGGTCTGTTTGCGGTCGCATCAAGCGTGGAGCAGGGTCGTGCACCGCCAAACTACTCGGGTGCTAAGTTTTATGAGAAAATGCATGGCCTGTCTGCTCCCAAGAGGGGGGAGGGCACCGGCTCAAGTCGACACATCTCAAATTGCCAAACATGTTGCTTGTATATTCGCCGCTGCACTTCATCGCAGTCAGCCACGGCGAGCCTAGACCATTTCGCTTGCATTCCGAAGTCTATATTGCTCACGCCCACCAACAAACAGATCGTAACTAGACTAACGATCTGCATCAAGCTGATGATTTCGGATGAGCACAAGCTAACCCGGCTTACATATATGCTGGTGCATCTTGAGCGCCGACTAGCCATGACGTATCAATGCTTTAATTTTAATAGTAACGATAGCAGTTGTTCCGTAGTATATTACTATTGTAAGAGGGCGATTGCACTGGGTGACAACATGTATGCTATTTCTCATGTAGATGAAAGATATTAAAGGCAAGCAACATATTCTAGCTAACGAAAAAGGACCCTACACGGCTTCACCAACCACGAGGTACATAGGTGTGATGGTTTTCCTGGCCGCCATCTCGAGATATTGCATCGACAACTACCGAACGTGCCATTTAGATGGCAAAATTGGTCTATAGCCCACTGTAGAGCAGGCTGTGGCGCTACGTATCGCGTCGAACCACCCAAAGCGGACTGCCATTACAGAATGTGTTGCTATCTTGCGTGAAGCCTATACTAAAATGCGCATAGACCACGTCTTCCCGTTATCAGAGTCGTTTGGCCCAGTTTGATACTAGATTTGTTTAATATAATTAGTTACTGTAAAAGGCGGCAAACGTTGTGCTGTGTATGTACAGCAGGCCAAAGCTGGCCCTCACGATGTTTGTATGGCGTTGTTGTAGCTGCGGCCGGTGTTCAAGATGGTCGAAGCTAAAACTGAGATGCCAACTTCCTCGCTCCATTTATATGAATGTGGCCGACTTAGGTTCTTCATTTCGATCCAGTCACCTCAATATCCAGAGGCCTCTACCCAATCGATCAATAATCGCCGTTGCCGACCGTGCGTTTTAGGCAACTTCGTCCACTACGATTGCTTACTGTTTTCTGACGCTGCAAAACGTTTTAGAAACAGTGGCCAAGCATGACAGCGACAACGACTACAATTTTCACACTACGGGGAGCTACGTGGGCTCAAACCAAACGGCACGCCACCATCACCAACATGCGATGCAAAAGTGATTGATATACGCCGTCTTTCTCAACGATGCGCTAGAGCATCTCTAATACCTAGTTGAACTTGAAGGATTTCGTACTGGTCTTACATTAATGATCGAAAAATGTACGTTTAGAACTATCCTTTGTTGAATATTAACGAGAATACACGCTCGCTTTTTGCAGGCTGCTTTCTATTATTTGAGTCGATAATCCAGGTTACTTTATTGGAATACGAAGAGCCCGCTACTTGAGGTTTTGCTGGTCCATTTCCATCCTCGATACGCGTCCTGAGAGTGGACCTACAAAACTTATTGTTACCCTCTGCATCGCCTGCTTTACAACCATGTTATTTAGTTCAGTTGTGAAGATAAATGAATACAGTCGTACGCCTCGTTTTCGGTAGGGTATCCGTAAATAAAACTAGATATAGCAATGCCTCAAGGGTCGTTTCAGCTGACAAATATCTCAAAACAAAAATCGCTATAGACTATCATCGATAAGTTTACAGCGGTGCCGAAAACGAGGTGCACGACCGTAGGACAAAATCGCGCGCGTACATCACAATGTAGGCTATCGGATGCAAGTTCCGCTGTGCCGCACGTTGTTCACAAAAAAATTATGCCATCGAACAGTTGTTAACGGACCGGATAAGTATGGCCCACTATCGTAGGCAAAGCTTCGTTCCTTGCGTAGGTTGCAACATCGTTGCATTGCACCACAAAAAAAATATAACTGGTCCTTACTTCTACACCAACCTTCATCAATACTCAATATATTGCGTACAGATCTTTAGATATCATTAGCGTTGTTTTTTTTCTTAGCAAATTCCTCTTGTCCATTGCCGCTGCTTCTTCCAATTATGCCGTCTACCTCTGCGAATAGTATACAAATCAAATTTATAAATGCGTGAGCCAATGCTATGTTTAGATTTTGTACACAAGCGGTTAGTGTGGTGACATACAAAACTACATATGCGAAATTGATTACCAGAATCAACCTTTCCGATAATAATTCACGTTATGTCTGTTGAGGTTTGTGTTCTGTATTATACAAAATATTGTATTGGAAGGGTTAACCCTTCCAGCGAAGCGCGTTGCCACTGAGGTTTTGCTAAGTAAAAAATACGGATGCTACACCTTGCAATGGCGTACAAAGGCTTTAGGAAGTTGAGGAACCGTTTAGATGCAAGTGACTTGGCTTAAACGCGTGCCAGACGCGTTTCGACCCCCGCCGGGGCCTCGTCAGTGGCTTACCAATTTACAAGTGAGATCTAACCTACCGCTGGCTTCTTGGTACCTATAATAATGCTTAAATACC
This sequence comes from Phytophthora tentaculata, assembly GCA_033557915.1. NCBI lineage: Eukaryota > Oomycota > Peronosporomycetes > Peronosporales > Peronosporaceae > Phytophthora > Phytophthora tentaculata. The sequence goes on from JAUCEA010000009.1 coordinate 3,028,060, forward strand.
TTCTAAAACATTCGATATTGCCCTACTACAGGATACAACCACGGCATTAACCTTGACGCAAATCTTGATCTTCCAACGAAGGCTAATCAAGGGGGGCATGTGCTGGCAAGGCGTAAAGGACAGGGTATATGCATATACTTGGCGATCTGTTCTGCGAGCTGACGAGGGTGGCCGAAACGCGATCGGGTATTATACCCCGCCACGATAGAAGCCAGAAAAAATCCTAGCATTTGGAGGTCAGCGAAAGGTTGTGTGTGTATGGGGGTGGGGTGGGGTATGTCAACGTAAGTTGTTGCTGGAAACGGTGTTATGTAGTGGCTTATGGCTTGGGAGATGTGTGGACTGGCCAGGCACAGTAGGACTGGCACATAAATGGGGAGCGTAGAGTAGAAAAAACATGGCTTTTGCGTGGGCCACAACTTTTTTCTGTCCAAAAACACAGGTCCATCCCTAAATGGCAATGTATTATATACCACATTTACGAGCATATTAAAAAGAATTGCGGATATATAAATGCTTCGTAAGGATATTTCACATTTACTTCCGGCATACAAAATACGTCTCTCTGTGTCTCGTACGAAACAAAATGAAGCCTCCGACTTCATATACCGTCACACGTAGACATACTAGTTGTGTAAGAAGGGTAGGCACTGCACCGCTAGACGTAAACTACAACAATGTTTTGGCGTAGTTGCGTAAGCGAGTTTGGTGACATTATGGGAGTTACTAGCCAAAATGTAGGTCGGTACGGCCTGGCGCGAACGTCATACTGTTATTGGCAAAAGCTGGGTGGTACTGCCTTGTTAATGCAAGCTTCCTATCAGCAAGCCTGAGCTTAGTGTCTAAGAAAGAAGTTTGCTGTGGACGATACAGTCTTGTTGCGAGTTGGAAGAGCATTCCGTTTTTTGGTTCCAGCTGGTCCGTTGACTGGAACACTTTTAGGTGTATTATGAAAGTGTTGCTCTTTGTGGCATATGTTCCGACTTTTGCGAGACCAACCTAGGTATGGACCGATGAGCGGTTTCTGAAACGTGATAGTTGCTATTGGGCATCATTGCCCAGATGGACGATTATAAAAATCGGAAGAAGATTTGAGTGCGAAGCAGGATAACGCGATAGCTTGCTAAGAACCCCGATGGGCAAAAGAGATTCAAACTACTAGCAAATAAAACCAATCTATAAAATGAAAGAAAGTAACAGGGGTGCTTAGTAGTCATCACGGATATTTGAACAATTATTTTCAATCATTTAGCGCGGCGTAGAGCCTCAATTACGAATACAAACCGCAGCACTAGAGTTCTAGAGTTGGACGAGAATCAGGGAAGGATAGTGCAATATGACACACAGAATGGGGGCAGGAGTATAATACACGGGATTGAATTAGAAACGCGATATCAACAAGCAGATGAATAAAAAATGACACCTTCTATTCGATATGCTCCCATAAACATCATCGATCAAATGGATATCGACGAGCCCAATCTTGCTGCTCATATGCATGCCCCCATAGATCGCAGATTGTTCCATGTTAAATAACTTTAGCCACAGAAAATACAATGATTTTGTTTTCTGCTCATCCGTCTGGACACGAGGACTACGACTTTCTCTGCCGATCGTAAAAACGGATACGAGCCACACTCCCCACAGCTTGCAATAGTCACACCCATGCAAAATAGTGTGATTTTCAATGTAGCACGCTAACATCTGTAATTCGAATAATATAGGGGCGAGCTTCGAGTCCGTAGGGGGTAGACCGTTTGTGACGATGACTTGTTTTTCTCGTAATCCTCCAATCCATTGCATATAGATGAAGGCAACAAAAAGGTGGGGAAATGCTTCCAACCAGAACACGTATTTTTATTCGATTACGTGTACGCTCTCGCACTTGAGCCGCAAATGGAATTACACGGGTACCTACTTGATACATTTGCAGTAAAAAAAACTGCAAATGATATGCTTTATCATCTAATGGCCTTTACTGCAAATATCGCACTTTAAAGGCCCCGGTGTACGCTGGCCGAGTTTTTTCGAGTTCAACATAGATTCACTAAACTTTCTTCTAAGCGCTGGTGCCGCGCAATGTTCCTTCCGATCTCTCGGGCTGTTGTCGGCAGCTAGAGACGCGTACCGCCGCCTTCTGTCCCCTCCGGTACAGATGGTTCAAGGTCTTATCCACCTCCTTGATTTTGTTTGCGCAGCTGATGGAGGTACTCGATAACATAGACACATGTTTGGGGTGCAAATTGTCTCAGACAACGTGAATGAGCAGCAAGCTCTAACTAAACCAACTCTCAATGGACGTTAGGTATCGTAAATTGTCACTTCACATGTCACGCCGACTTGCTAGATCATGTGTAGTCGATGAGTTCTAATTGAGGCGATATCTAAATTCAGAAACTTCATAATTTCAGCTATGTAACACTCGGCAATTCCCAGCTATGTTTGGGCTCCTAGACAATGCTTCACTTGCGGTAGTATCGCGGCGCCACCCATCAAGGACTTTTACGTTCGTCGACGCATTTAATTTATTCGCCCACGTTGCGGGAGACTCCATGGGGATTGTGTGCTCGGTTTCCTTAAGGAAGCGTCACAAAATGCGGTAGGCTACAGCTCCCTCGAATTTGCGAAACTGGATATCTTAATCTTTGTCCTCTGCGGTTGGACGCTTCGTTGATACTGACGTCCGACGTGGGCGATTGAGCTTGTTGGCTTAGCTCGCTGAGGTATTGTATTTCACTTTGGAGGTTTAAAACCAATGAGGTCGACAGTGTTTTGTGAATTGTTTAATTGTGGCAGTGCGACGGTGGGGGGGGTCTAGAGATTCAAATCTATTTTCAGAAGTCACTTAGATGCGCACGAGAGTTGCTAGCCCAGGGGCCACGACGAATCGTAGCGGGAATCGCAAAGATGTGCTTGGAAGAGAGGGTTGGGGGCGAAATGGGCGCTGCGGGTCCGACGGTCGCACAAGAAGGTGATCCATACTAGAAAAAAAGACAGACTTGGGCGAGAGAGCGACCGGAGATTCGCCCACTTTGCCTGTGGGCACGAAGAGCACACAGACATGACCAGCATGGAAAGATGGTATAAGTCGTCGTGAACAACCGCAAGTATGTGGACCCGAGAACCAACAGGAAGGCTATGCGGAGCGCTCAAGGACTGAAGTAGCTCAAGGCGATTGCCGGCATAATCTCTGCGTTAGAGAATAGTGTTATGTGAAAAGTGGTGCGGTCTCCGTGCGAAGCAACGCGCAGAGCTTAGTCGTGAAAAACAGCGTCCCTTTTGCGGCCGTCATCGGCATGTGGAGTCAAGATCATTCTAGTACTAGCTTGGGGACGGCGTGCGCCTGCACAGCATGGTGATTTCCCAAACGACTACGTGAAGGCGGGCAAGAAGGAGGATCTGGACCTATTTAATGCGTGTACCACAAGGTATGACGACCCGAGGAGATCTGGAAGGCGCTGGATCGCTTGATAGAGATGAGGAAAGCTCTCTATGGGCTTAAACAGGCCAATCGTCGCTGGAGCAAGTGATTTCGCAAAATATTTAAAGGACATTGACTTTGGGCAAATATTGATAGGCATGTGCGGCTACTACAAACGCAAGGCCGATGACATCCTGGTGGTGGATGTGTTAGTGGACCACAACGTTTTGGGATGCGTTTCACGTATACCAGTGAAGAAAGATACGATTTGAGTCAGGATATTACGATAGAAGACTTGCTCAACGGACACGGCATGGAGTCTGCGAGCTCCGCCGGCGAAGAATAGAGCGAGGCGCAGTATTCAGAGAAATACAAGCTGCCACTGCGAAGATATTTCAGTCTCCGACAGGCAGTCTGCTGTCGCCTCCGTGTTTATTTTTTCATGCTGCAAGTGCTTGCGCGAGTATGCCCAGCTCTATACGACATGAATAACAGAATCCAGTGGTGCTTTGTGATCAAGCAGCATCTCGATTGCTCCGGGTTGTATTTGGACCCGTTACCAATGCTGACGTTTGGCAAAGGGCTGGTGTAACACATGAAAATGTGCTGGCAAATGTCGACCCCATTATGGCCAACGACGTCTTTCTGGATATTGGCTGCGGCATCAGGAATATTGTAGCGCAATTTGCGCTTCCGACTTCACTCCAGAGGTGTATTGGTGTTGAAATTTGCATTGACTTGTGGCACCTCGGCTGCCAGCATATCAGCCGATTCTCCAATGTTCAACCGCTTCTGAAGAAAGTTTTACTTCTCCAAGGGGATACAAAAGACTGTAACCTCTCGCTACGACCACCTTTCTGTGATGCCATAATTGTGTATTTGAATAGTGTCCTATTCATCGACGACGTAAGGGTTCTCGTAACGTAATTTTGCTGGTTTAGTGCGCGATGCCAGTTGTCTGCACGGTCGCAGTATTTCTACCAGTCATTTTGCTTTATTTCTCTAATTCTGTAAGCTGATTGATTGATGATGCGATTATCAGTTTAGTATTTACTTCTTCCTTTTCAACTAAAATGAATCTTTTACAATGATTTTGGACAGGCATAAGCATGCATTCAGCTGACAGAGGCTTTATCAACCAATCAGACCACGTTATCTTCAATTCAGGTAAACGTATTGGTAGAAATACAACACCGTGCAGTCGACTGGCATCGCGCACTAAACTGGCAAATTACGTTACTGCATGGATTATGGGCCCTCTCAAGAGCTGGGATTGTGATTTCTACGGAAGCATTTTGTTTAAGACACCGCTCCTCATGCAGACGCAAATTCTGTTCGCGCGGACAACTACACCGGGTGTCACAAGGACCGGCCAGTCGGACAAGTAAGCCTGTTTGTGATTACATCTATAAGAGGAGATAAATTTCAAACGTTCCTGTTTTTTATTTCAAAGACACACAACTAGATGCATCATATGCAGCTTTATTATGCAGTAGGTCCACATATGAGCTAATCCAACTCCCCACAGTATACCGCCAAATCTTACTGTCCCTACGCTTCCTTTATAAACCAATACAAAACAATAGCAGCCGTCCCTCAAGTCAGCACAGACGTACAGCGCGGCGTTGCTGCTACACACACCACTAGATTTCCTTGCTGTGAGGTCACCATACGCACCACACGTGTGTTGTTCACCACAGCGTATTTGGCTGTCTCGTGTAAAACGTGGTACCAGAAGCTGAGAGGGATAAACATCTTGAGCTAGCTGGGTGCTCAAATAAATGACTGAATTCAGGATGAGGTCGATGCCGATCCGTCGGCGTGCTGCTACAGGTACGAAGGTGCGCCGACTTGTCCTGAAGGGACGAATCGCATGTTTCGGGTAGTTTCAACCTCTGCGTGGCTGGTCACGAGCCTCTTCTTCGTCGGAAGCCCATGAATCTTTTTCAAAGTCAATCTCGAAAATTGGATTTGGACCAACTAGTATACGCCAGTTTGTTTTTTCACTCGGGTTACCGTCCCATTGTTCTTGATGCCGTTCTGCACAATGCCCGCACTGACAATCTCCGCAGCGCCTTGGAACTGGGTGTCTAGCAAACGAACTGGAACAGCGACGGGTTATTGGCTCCTCCCCTTCTTTGCTTCGCGGTACACTCTGTCAATGATATAGGCCGTGCCGATTGTCATATAGGCCGTCGATTCCCATCCATTCCTCTTTGTCAGGTCCAACTAGCCATTGTTGACGGTCTGAAAAAAAATGGACGGAGGTCGTGAAGGTGTTGCCGCAAGTGGCGCCGCACGCCGTGGTTACCATGATTCAGAGATAGCGATGGTAGACACGTGATCGCTCAGCACAGCCGCACTTTCTACAGTATTACTGTATTGGTCAACACCAATCTGTTCAACTGAGACCTCGACTCCATCTTCACTGTTGCATGCACCAGGTTCTATAACAACAACAAATTTTAAGTTAAAGACATTACTATATCTGGGGTTTGAGCTTTAACACCACTCCTACCACAAGAGACTAAGATGCCGGAGCTCGCAGCCGGTCGTTCTGAACTTGTTAAAATTACCCGTGGACAGTACGTCCACGTGGTGGGAGCAAGAGTAGCCTGCCGTTCTCACCTCGAGAAACTGTCTAAAATTCGGCAGAATGTATCGGTGGTGAGAATGAGAGTGTACTATTTGGCACAAACTGAATTGTCAACTGGACACATTTTATATATCAGTTTACCCCCCCCCCCCCCAAGAACTGCGGCTCAAGGGACTTGACATTTGCACTATCCGTGCAAACAGCAAGCACTATCCTGCTCATACAACCTTACCCAAGGACGACTGCACTCGAAGTAGATGACGGAGCTTGTAGGAAAGCTTTTGAAAGGGCAATTGAGCAACGAACCCAGCGGCGGGTTCATGCTTTATAGTGGGTTAATGGATGACGAAGAAGACTTGGGGTAGACTGGCACATCTTTGTCTAAGCGAGAAAAAAATAGCTAACGGTTTAGTTCTGATGGCCCCGTATACACCTGACTTCCCGCCAAATTTAGCTTGATAAGAGCAGGAAGCGGCTTCGCTGTAATGTATGTAGATGGCATCTGCTCATGCTACACAGTATTGTCTCATGCATTGTGTGTGCCTGTGCCGGGTTGGGCATGATTTGAAATTAAACCGTGGATGTGTTCATCGTCAAAGTAAATATGTTTGGAGAATTTCATCGATTTTACTATCCGAAAGAACTATTTATGGATAAGGGGAACTTCGGGCGCCACTCTCAACTAACCAAATCAAAGATAATACATGAATCGAGAGCACAACCAGCTCGACTGCTGTCGCTCGTCAAATAGCGTATAAATGCAAAGCAGTTGTGGTTTTCAACATGATAATGATTTGTGGTGCACCTGGGGCTGAATTTTACTGATCAGCGCGAAGCTACTGGTGCTGCTTTTGAATTTGACACTGATGCTTCTGACGCGCTTAACACCGTACAAGGGCCCGGCACTGATTACCCAGAGATTTCACGACCGGTACCACTCACGGATATGGTGGTACTAGACATAAACTTGGTGTCCGTGAGCTGGTTCCGTTTACGGACGTGTCACTGGAGCTTCTCAAGGACCTGGGGCACGCACGGACGCGGTGCAACAGGCAGCTCTCACGAAATTGGGGGTGGCAATGACAGTCCATGCTCTGTTAGAAGCCGCCCCGAAGATAGCGCACTAAACAAGGGGGAAGTTGCTGATGGACTTCCCGTACGTACGTTTAGGGTACTTACAGACCGCAACACCATCGAGGTGTTTTTTCTAACCCCTGTATGTTTGGGTATTTTTGGGACTGCCTCATTCTCCTGTGTACAGAAATTGTCCTCCTGTGTTTTGGCACGGAATAGTTTTTTCAGAAACTAACGAAACCTTTTTCTTACTTTATTCAAGTCAAAAATAACAAACATTTTTATTTGCATTATCTAGAATGATAATATATCAGAGCCTATTATATTATACAGCCCAAATGGAGGTTTGTGATTAGGTAAGAAATGGGAAAATCTAGGACGCAACCTACAATCAAACTTTCGGGAATAATAGCAAGGCTCTTTCCCAGCCGTTTCGCGCATACAAGGATAAACATTAGCTTTGCCCAGCCTGAAACTCGCACAGAATAAGCCCCCGAAATGACACAGTTACACACAAAAAAACTGCTCGATGCTGTAGTGGTCTGTTGGACGAAGCTGAAGCTCCTTGACATCGCGTTTGGTTTTTATAAAGCGGTTCGCATAGTTCCAGTCCATCGCGCTCGCAATTTGGACCATTAGCTTGTATTCAGAGTCAGTGAGCGTTGTGTGCGTTTCATTGATTTCTGTAAAGTAAATTGGAAATCATCTGATAGGCATGTATATTACTCCATGTATAGTACACGGTTGCCAGAGTATCATCGTTTATGTACACATCGCCGATGACGCGCCATAGTGTGGCAGCGGCTGATTATGAGCCCAACGCGATGACATAAAGTTTCAGTCCAAAGTTACCCCTACCCGCTTCAGCTGCAACTTTTTGATTGATTGTAATAAAACGCGTTAGGCTTAAAGCAAAGCGCTTTTTTGCGCCCTACGACCAGGGTAAATATCACCATGGTTAATAAAGGACGAAAAATGCTACCTTGGAGCTGTTATGGTTTTCATTCATTTTGGCAAACGGATCGTCCGCGATTCAATATATCGGGCCTAATTTAATGAAAGCATCCAATATAGACCATAGGGTTAAGGTAAAGCTGCTATATCCGGCCCGATATGTCGCTGGATGCTCAGAAATATGAGCAGGGGTTAGAATTGCCGCATTGAATCGGCAAAAGTGCTCGGCTCTAAGGCATTCCCAAGAACATCATCAATCAACCACATGCCTAGATGATCATTGTAATAGGCCCCTCTATTACATAAGTAGGTAGATTTCTTTACATAAGTAGGTGCATCAGCACACGATTAGAGTGTGTTGGATTGCTGCCATCCTATTGGCTGATATATGGGGAGCCAGAGCCATTCTTAGCCAAATTAGCCGATGACGTGTATTTGAGTGGCCAGCGCTTTCGCCCTGGACCTAAAATAAAGTCAGAGTAGCATTTTCCTCAAACCCAAGGCTTAGTCGTTCTATTGCGAGCTTCCTCAACCCTATATTGCAAGCAAGCAACGGAGTAAAAACCTGGCCCGTTACACCTGGTAGCACATTGTAGTCCTTCCAATGACCAAGCTCGATAGAAGCCAAGATCTCGACCACGCTACTCCCCCCCCCATCTCACTCGGATCGAGTGGGAAGCGCTCCAACACTTTGCGTCGGTGCCCAGAGAAGCCGTCGTCACGTCGCTGCTGCGCTCAACGACGCCCGACCGGAAGCGTCTAGCGGCACTAGAATTCATAGAACGCGAGCTCGCCAATGCGAATTGGCGAGCTCAGAATTGGCGAGCTCAACTCCCTCGCGTAACTCCCAGAATGACGTCGTCAAACTGGAGACGTACACGTACTCAGGTGCCGGTGAAGGTCGACTCCCGCTGAATCGATGGTTTCGAGAGATCGATACCGCCATCACCTCGAGGTTGAATGAGACGCCGCCCGCGAAGGTCAACTTCCTCCTTTCACGTTTGTCAAGTAATGCCAAAGAATGAACCCTCGGGAAGTTGGCTGTCGACCCCAACGCCTTCCCCATCTGGGCACCCTCCAGAGTGACCTCCGGCTCGCATGGAGCCGCCTCAGAATGAATCCCGTATTCAAGTGGACTTCTTCGCCCTCCGGGAAGGTGCGATGTCCATGCGCCACTAAGTCCAGAAGACACGTCATCTCTAGTCGTGTATCGTGTCCAAGCCCATTGACATGGCCTTACGAGTGCCGAGCCCTCCACGCATGAAGATGTATTCGCCATCGCGCAACGCGAGGACTATAAGGTGGTAGCGTCGTACGCCCGCGTACTATCCGCTGAAGCTGGGGAATCTGCGCCCGAGCCTATGAAGATCGAAGCTGTCGAAGCGTCGAACAACCGCCAACGACATGAATCACGTCCGAACGATGCTCGGAGCAGTCTTTACCTGCTTCCGTTGTCAGAAGGTCGGACATCGTGCGCCGGAGTGCCGCGCACCACCTCCAGTGCTTGCGCATGTCGATGCTGAATTGGTGACTGCTGACCAGCCAAAAAAACGGTCAGGGTCAGTAGGTGCGGGGCGCCCTACTGGCTAGAATGGAGGTCCGGGTCCCCCGGTGACTACTCAACCTCCTAGCCCACTTGTTCTACGTGAACATTTCCATGCACCCACCACACCGAGTGATTCGAGATTGATCATCGTCAGTCTCATTGTCGCCGGCGCCCGGCGACCACTGGACGCGCTCCTCGACTCAGGAGCGATCAACAGATTCTTCCGCGCGTCGTGCTTGCCGCTACTCCCGTCGAACATCGCTGTCCGTAAGGGTCGAGAAGCGATCACCTTCAAGTTTGCCGATGGGAAATCGCGCCGCGTGACGCGGCGCGAGATTACACGTTCGACGACTGCCTTCGTGGTTGCGATGAATTACGCGTTTTACTGCATCTTGGGCGTGCCATGGTTGTCGCACTATCAACCAGAAATTGACTGATTGGTCCGGTCAGTCAACCGTCGCAGCGATTACGACATGAGCGAGGTGTTCACGCACCTCCAGGTTGGCCAGAAGGATTGGCCCCACGTCACCGTCGTGGGCTTGGTCATCCACGAAGCCCGTTGAGCACAGAGCGAGCGATGTCTCTTTCTGCACGGCTTGCGCGGTGCTTTTAACCGGCGAACCTTCGAAGCGACGCGAGGCTGAATACCAACTGGCGGTCGAGCAGGGGCTCCTGCAGCACAATCTTGGGAAGCATTACGCGAGTCAGACAACCTAGTCTGCGGGGTTGCTCGTAAATATGAGGACGTATTTCCGGATAACATCCCAGCTGAGCTACCAGCTGGCCGAGGAATTCGCCGCGGTATTGATCTCGTGCCCGGCTTAAAGTACATGTATTGCGTGGCGCGGCAGTACCACTGCCGCGAGATCAGGTCAAAGCCATTAACGACTTCTTCGAGAGCCGTCGCAAGGCGGGTCATGCACGTGAGAGTACATCGCTGCACCCCAGTCCGACGTTCTACGTAAAGAAAGCCATGGGCGGGTGGCGCATCGCCCGTGCCTTCGACAAGCTTAGCGACACTACTATCCCTGCCCAGACGCCAATACCTCGGAAGGACAGATGCTCAACGCCATGTCGGGTAGTAAGATCTACATCGCCATCGACTTGACCGATGGATTCTAGCGAATCCTCATGAGGCTGAACGACATACCGCTCATAGCGGTATGTCGCTCAGCCTCATGCTCTGGAGGTGGCTTGTCGTCAGGGGTTAATAGCACCAGCACTTTTGCTGGTATCCCCCATGCTGATCCTCGAAACTAAACCAAGAAGCCAAGGATCATGTGATCCTAGTACTCCCTTGATGTAGTATCAATATCATATCATTTAAATGATAAGTAATCGAAAGAAAAAATTCTAGTTCTTATGCTAATCCACGTTAATTCTCGTTAGCCGACTGTGATGTCTCCATCAGCTTATTGTACCCACACCATTCCTTCATCAAACAGAGCATTTAAGCTCGGTCGTCATCTAATTGTGTTCGAAGTTCATTCGCCACGTAGCCGCTAAGGCTGAAATATCTATCCCGTTAAGCCGTGGATAAAGGCTTTGCCAGAAAAATCCTGGCAAAAACGGCTATTCCCGGATAAGCACGCTCTCCTTGATCTTTGAACCGTTGTAGTATGTCAACCTCTCGGTAAAGCTTAAAGACATCATACTTCCTCCAATAGTAGATAGTCCAGGCCATTTCACACGTAGGTGCTTCCACAAGTTCCCAGTGTTGCTCGCATTCAGAACCAAATCGCTGTGTATTTCGCGAACCGGAGCTCTCTGACGGAGCTTCGACTTCCAATAACGCGCTGAAGGCACTACTAGCCGCGTATCGTCGTCGATAAGCTGTGGGAGAAGGGTCTAGATGTTGATTTAATTTCTTCGTCGTCTTCTTTCCGTGCGAACGGTCTCTTGTATATTTCTTCGTGTTCCATACGAGTTCCCGTTCTGTTTGTGCCAGTAGTATATGACCACATACAATCATGCTCGCTTTATCTTTAATAGGTGGATCGAGGAGCATCGCTTTAATTTCGTTAGCATCTTCGGCAGGAAAGCGCAGTGCTAGTTGCTCGCGTAATCGGGTTGGGCATCGATTTCCAACCCATGAAAACGTTTCTACTTTCCGCTGCTCTTGCCGTTGGGAATACTCACTTCCCATTGCACTCGGCCGTTACAGCACCTAGCAATTTTTGCTTTCTGCATCAACCCCTTGAGCCAGCCACTTGCGAAACAGTAATGCATACGAGCTCGAACACCTTTCTTCTGCACCTCACCAAGGCTAAGCCGTGCAAACAGATCGGTTAACTCCTCCATTTCGGTTATAAGAGCTCAATTTTCCTCTGTGATAGCCGTCCATACATCACGCTCGCTAGGTGATGCATACTAGAAGTATTGCGCGAATGCGAAGTGATTATACACACTACGACGCGTCAGTGTCACTGCAAACCCGGCTCGTGTCTTCGATTCGACCGCAAAATTGACGGCTGGAAGGTTAGATATTTCCTTTATCTGCTTCACCAGTCGCGAAGGTTTGTCGAAAAAGGCCGCTAAAACACGTAATTTCTGTAGTACATGGAGTCCTTGGGGAAATTCGCCACCAGGAGTCACAACGAACTTCCCCCCCACTCCTTGTATTCCCTTTTAAACCAAGAGCGTATAAGATACATAAGCTGAGTAAGTGCATAAGACAGACTACTTGATCTGTTGCGCTGAAATGGTCACACGCATTCCTCGCAGAACCCGTCGTATCACTCACGTAAATCTAGCGAACTTGTCGCTGGCAATTTGGTAGTGTGATTGAAAGATTGATTTGATCAGATCCGCGACCGTCTCTGCTGCGTGTCCAGTGGAGTTTGGCAGCGCCAGTAGCGGGAGCACCACTAGTTGCCACTTTAAATTTATGAATATTACAGTGGCTCCGATGATATTGACATTTGCCGCATTAGTTCATAAGTCATGCAGCAACACGAGAAAAGACAGGTGGAGGAAACTGGCAAACTCGGATCGAAGTGTCCGTGCCACCCACTGTATGAAGAGATGGAACTCGCCGTCAGCAAAAGTGTAGAAGGTGTCACGTGCCGGAAGTACAAGTTGGTCTTGGTTGGATAGACGCCTGAGCAGGTGAAGGAGTTCGGCATTGCCTAGTACTGTAATGAAGTCCCGCCGACAACCGCCATCGCGTAACAGGTATGCGTACTCCATCTGCGCTCACTGCGATACTCTCCAGAAGCGGAGTTGTTTTTCTTTGCCTTGGTTCCGAATCACTTGCTCCTTTTGTGGCCGTGTTGTACACTGTGATCTTGTCGGAAGTCTTGTTTATCTTAGATCTCTTACATTCTACAGTGAAAGGGTGGTCTTTGTGAGATGCCGTTATGTGCTTCGTAGCGTTTGTGGATGTCTTCTCTCTCATGAGATAAGTCTTCCACGCAGTAGAAGTTAAATCGTGGCTCTTATTTTCATCACAGCACACTACGTGGGTGAAGGGTCGTAGAGGCTGCAATGAATCTGATATCGTTTTGGACAGCATGTGTATATAGTTTCACACAGCAGTAAACATGTTCTGCTTGTAATGCGAAACGGAGCGGGGGATGTCGTGTTGATCCACGTCGCCATCACTGTCAGTCGTACCATGATCTCCCACAGCGGTCAGTTCGGTGTCGGCACACTGTGTTTCCATGTTTAACGCTCTGAAATGCCTGCGTCCGGTGAAGTTATCCTTTGACTCAATAGTACAACTCTGCCGACGAGGAGACGACTTCATATAGATAATGTACTGCCTAAACGAAACTACCCGATAGCCTCAATGCATTCGCATACATTTAGACTGAAAATTAGTCCTAGCTAACGTTTAACGATGTATCGCATGGCACCAGCAGCACGCTGAGTTGAGAACGAAATGTAACAGCACATGTGATCTCCTCAAAGCGCATAACGGATCCTGATAAGGCTTTGTGAGGGCTCTCTTCTTGAATATCACTCTCTAGGCCACCTGGAATCTGTCAATCTGTTGTATTGTATTAATGATCCTGCCCTTCTGCCTACCATGGCACCATATGATACATGATACCAATATCAAATCATACCGTATCAATGTATCAATGAAAGCGCATTGTTGATATGAACCCCTGCTTGTCGTGCCACAATAACTGAAGCCCCCGTCTCGTACAATCGCATGGTCTCCAATGTGTTGCGTCCGCTCCGTGATTTCGCGCCAAGTTACTTCGACGACATCTTCGTACACAGTCGCGCTGAGGGAGGTCTCAGCGCGCTTGAGGTTCGCTTGAAGCATCTGTGGCAAGTCTTCCAAGTGCGCGAACTTGAAGAAGTGCATCTTCTGTGCACCGGAGATTCCGGTGCTTGACTGCTTCGCGAGCAAGAACTGCGTTCGTGCCGACCCCGAGAAAGTGTCACCGATCTGTGCGTAGCCAACGCCACAGAGCCCCACTGAACTGCGTCAGTGATAGGGCTCGCCAACTATCTCCACAAGTATACGAAGGATTACGCCGGGCTGATCCAGCCGCTCTCTTCGCTCTTGAAGAAAGACGCGACATGGTCGTGGTCTACCCTGCGTCAAGCTGCCTTCGATTCAGCTAAGAAAAGCCTGGCAGAGGCCCCGATCCTCGCGCTCCCGGATGACGCGAAACCTTTCCACGTCGTCTGCGACGCGAGTGAGTTTGCCATCGGCTGTGCGCTTGTGCAGTTCGGCGATGAAGGTCGTGAACGCGTCGTGAGTTACAGTCCCGTCAGATAAACGCAGCGGAACGCAACTACCCCGTCTACGACAAGGAGCTTATTGCCAAGCGTCATGATTAAACCTGACGGGTGTCTCTCCGGAAATGCCACTTCGCGATGAATTCCGAGCTGCTTATGAGCATAATCCGGCATATTCCAGTATCCTGGAGCATCTTTGCTCTCCCAGCGGCGACACGCTAAGGGCTCTCACCCGCCCCGTACGCAATCGGATTCACCGCTACCGCCTTGAAGTTGGCCTGCTAATGTACAGCATCGATAACTTCGATGCTCCCCGTGGCGTTGTCCCAAACGAGACCCGCCTGCGCTCACGGATTATCCATGAGCTTCAAGAAGCTCCATTGGGCGCTCACCTCCTTCGAAAGAAGGCGTTCGCCGCATTGTCATGCGATTTTTATTGGCCCCACATGTAAAAACGGGTGCGAAAGTGGGTGCGCATCTGTGAGATCTGCCAACGCGTGAAGCCTTCTTCATCATTGCAGGCTCCCCTGTGACATCTCCCAGTGGTAACCGAGGCCTGGCGCTCGGTGTCGATGAACTTAATCTTTTTCCTTCCACCCGATGCGCAAGAACGTTCAGGTGTCTTGGTATTCGTCGATCGCTTCACAAGATGGTCCATCTGATTCCGATGTCGGACACGATCACCGCGGCTAATACCGCGGCGCATTTCATTGATGCTGTCTTCCGTCATCATTGCCTCCCCGAATTAATCGTCTCCGCGACCGGCGTTTCACGTCGTCCTTCTGGCCGCAAAACTTGGAGCTGTTGGGTACCAAGCTGTTGGTGTCCACAGCAGCACATCCGGAAACGGATGGCCAGACTGAGCGGGTGAACCACGTCCTCGAAGATGCTCTTCGAAGCTACACGGCGTCTTCCCCAGCTGGAGCTCGTTCCTGCCTCTTGCCGAGTTCGCATTGAACAATGCGGTGCACGCATCGACCGAGTTGACGTCTTTCTTCGTTTACAATGCGCGCCACCCACGCGTCCCCGCTCTTCTCACCGTGGGCCGTCCCATGGCGCCGTGTGTCTGCACTCTGGGTGGGTAAAAAGCTGTGGGCAAGCCGCTACTCCTGCTTTGACATCACCGGCGACATAACCGGTGCTGAACCAAACGGTTTCGGTAACGGTTGTCCGTGATAACCCGAGTGTAGCCCCTAAGGTCGCGTCAGTTAACGCTGTGACACATGCCCAGACCAAGAAGATCCTGACGACGCCGCACAACACGGCGTCTCCTATCGTATCTTGGACAGATCGGAACCTGATCAAACCTGGGGGCTACGCGCCGAAGCAAGCGGCGCGACCTGTTGATTCCGCTGTAGTTTCCGACTTCGTACTTCAACTCCAAGCGGTCACCCACTATCTTCGAGACGCACTTCAGCAGTTCACAAGCAAGAGGGGAATGCAGACAAAAATGGTCGCAAACATACAGTCTCATTCACGACAGGAGATCGAGTGCTCCTGTCGACCGCTGGTATTCGAGATTCTGAAGTTACCAATCTGGGCACGAACAGGGTCACACCCTGCGGAACAAGGAACGACAC
Organism: Phytophthora tentaculata; assembly: GCA_033557915.1. Classification (NCBI taxonomy): domain Eukaryota; phylum Oomycota; class Peronosporomycetes; order Peronosporales; family Peronosporaceae; genus Phytophthora; species Phytophthora tentaculata. Next base: position 3,043,929 of record JAUCEA010000009.1, read on the forward strand.
TTTCGCGCGTCGGTTGGGACTCTCCCCGGCAGAGGAAACTTGGGATCCTTGCAGTCGCTTGATGGAAGACGTCTCAGAAGTAGTGAACGAGTACGAGAAGACACTCACGTCCCAAGGTGTGAGTGGGTCGGGTGTACAAACCCGCAGGGAAGAAGGTGAACCGTCTCTGCGTGTGCGTGGAGGCGCTCGCCGTGGTGACTAAGAAGAAACTTAAAGTCGACTCTGGGATCGAACCAGTGGTCATCGGCACGTGTACTCGCCGATGTACCGCTGAATCACTTGGTGAGTGAGTAAATGAGTGAGTGAGTGAATGAGTGAGTAAGTAGACGACGCGCGAGCAAGTCTAGAGCTTCCAGCAGCCCAAACCTGTCTGTCATCTTCCTGTCGCTCGCCGTGTAATGAGTGATGTCCAAGCCTGCCTTATGCTGGTGTTCCAGCACGTCGCAGTCCTCGTCGCAGCTCATTGCTCAGTCAACTGTGTGAAGCGTCACGTGTTATTGGTGTTCGAAGTTCCAGGTGGCTGGCGTATCGCCGTCGTTATTATCGTGGATTCGCCGTCGTATCTGCTTGGACGTCGTGGATGTTTCACGTCATTGGCCGTGCGTCTTGGTTCCAGTTGGCTACGTGATGCGTCCTCGCCGTATACAAATCTGCTGTCGAGCGTGCGTTTGTCGCGGAGTTGTTCTCGGTGGAAATCGAACTCTAGGATACTGTGGGAGAGGGAGCTGCGGTACACACTCGGACCGCACGTCGATGACTTGATCACAGAGCGCCTGAAGATTCACGTGATGATCGAAACATCACCTCAGCCGAATCTCGCCCGACACGTCGATGCCCACGAGCCTCGACAACTGCGCCTGCGCCGGTAGTCTCCAAGCCATCACTCGATGTCACTGCTTGTTGTGCACGCTCGCCGACGAGTGTGGCCACCGCCAGCTGAAGCATCAGTGTCTTGGTGTCGCGAGTACCGTCGTCGGCGTCGCTGTCATCTTTTCAGTAGCCTTTTTCAATGTTCTTCGTCAGCGCTTATGTTGGTCAGGGCAAGACTTAGTCGTTTTATTGCGAGCTTCCGCAACACTATAGTGTACGCAAGTTACGGAGTAAATACCTGGTCCGTTGTAATCATAACACCGCTTTACTAGTTCGCCACGCTGCTGTATTTACATGTTGTAGCGAGTATTTGCCTTCAATGACATTTAATGTAAGCTCAACACGCAAACTATGGTGAAGAGGGATTGACGTTCTTTTGATCCTTGAGTCTCCAAACCCGATCAGATAAAGTAATACCAAACCAGCTTACCCTAAACACTGTCCGTTTTATTTACATCGGCCTCCGAGGTACACGTATTTTAATAACAGTGGACCAGATTCACACTCTCCTAAACTTGTAACCTGTCTGTCCGTCCGTCTGTCAATCGATCCGTCGTTTTCCTGTCTGCCTGCATTGACCTTCTTTTCCGCATGGCTACACTTAGCCTTTCTAACACTCCTTCCTTCCATCCTATCAGCTGCACCTATCTTTCTGACTCGACCTAGCTATGCCAAAATTACAATTATATAGCCAAAAAGCGGACACAATTAACTCGCGCCCTGATTAGTCAATAGTTGCGGACCTGCGACACTGACTGGATCTGTTACACGATCAGACTGTCTCCGATGATTTCGATTGGTCGTGCGGTAAACATTTCTGTGGTAGATTAAAACGTACCTATTGGCTAAAGTCCGCACTGTTTACCTGGTTGACTTTGAGCAATTTACATTTTGCTACTCAAAACCTGCCCTTTGTACTGAAAATCGGGCACGGTAGCCACCTCTTTTTGTAAGCACTGTGATTGCCATCTTTTGTCTCACAAACACTAACCTTACGAGCGTGCAGACGCTATAGTGGCGCGCGGCTCTCGCGGCCTTGCGATAGCGACGCGGTCACAGCGCGTAATGGGTGCATGCGCGCAAGCTCCTAAAATGTGCATTTATGAGTTTCTATTTCAAATACTAATATAGGGATTTGATTAGCAATTGCAGTTTATTTATATAATATCAGGATTGAATATTTTAATTATAATAAAATATTTTAAATTGTTATTATCTTAAAAATATATATATAGTTTAAAGTTTTAAAATACGGTCGTGTCGTTGGCTAACTTCCGCGCAACCTATTGGTGGAAATAATAAACTTAATTTGTTGGCTCACAGTTTGCATAATGGTGGGCCCTACATGCAAGCAGTGCGAGGCGAAGATTGACCCGCTTCTGCTGAACCCGCAGCGGTCTATGACGGACCCGTGGGCGATCTACGTCTGCTGCGGGAAACTGAAGTACGGTTACGCGTTCCGACTGTCATCGGACGAAACATCGCGCGACGCTGTATTGCATGCGAGAACGACCCAAAAGCGACCAAATTCTGGGAGGAGAAGGTTCCGCCACCTGATTCGATCGAAGTGCGCCACCAGGAAAGCGTGGCGAAAGTTAAGAAGGCGATGAGTCGTGACTGGTACCTCAAGACGAAAAAGAGGAGCAGCCGCCCTCGCAATCTGACCGCCCGAAACGTCAAGTACATTGAGCAAAAGAATCAGCAGAAGTGTAAGTAATGTGGAATATACACCCTTACAGGCCCCCATTACCTAACCGCTATTTGTATTTTGTATACGGACGGATGGGGTGAGGCCTGGTGTCGCACATATAGTAAACTGAGTATGGCACTGCATATAGTGTTGACACACGGGTAAGTACCATGAGCTAAATACAACTATGGAGCGTAGCGCGCTGCATAAAATAATTAGCGGATGGTACCTACTGTGTACAGCTGTAATCTTCCCGTCCCTATCTGCATATGTGTCACCGTACATTGCAAATGCACTCGCGCACTTGGACACAAGCAAAACTATGATATGTGTACTATCAACATTCACAGCGTATAGACCAACATTGTGCGCTCACGAATGGAAACTACAGTGTTGAGTAAGAACTACGCGCGACGAATAACTGCTGTATACAAAGATACGAGCACGTGTGCGGTAGCGCAGACCATACAGGTGGGCACGGCAAGTCAATGTATCTGTAGGAATTATCAAACCCTACGCAGTAGTGTACTATAGTGCCCTGTACATAATGACCGATATAAGATCTCGGTTGAGGCACGGATGGCTATAACGCGTACCCGCTGCGCGCGTTGGCATCGTGTTGACTACTGCTAACAAATGCGCGGGCAGTTTGTCTGTGGTATGACCTGTGCCCAGTTAGTGATGCGCTTGGTCATATAGACTGCTACGTCAGTAACGTAAGCACAATAAGCTAGCACGACGATGCACATGTATCGAGAAAGCGACAGTGACCCCATGTATATGTTTTGGTTATGAAAGAGCGCGTGGCGTATACACACAATGATGAAAATTCGAGAAGGTCTATGCACCGGCACGTCAAATAGCACGCCGATGTGATAAGTAGGCAGCGAAAGTACTTCGTCTTTTGTACGTGAGCAACTATTCTATTCTTTCCATCTTAAAACATCACTGCGATCTGATAGTCTGCCTACAGCCAGTTGGCTTCGTATGTACATCATACATATCTAAACCAGTAATCGTCACTCGGTATGTCAGTAACTATGCTAATAGCTATGATAATAAGCCAGTAAATAAGTCAATAATGTGCAACCTACCATGCTGAGTTAGACGCCAGAGTTGGTTAAAAATTCCAATCTGCTTAATTAAGACAAGTCACCGATCATCAAGAACTTGCTATGTCGCGGAAGACAGACCCTTCAGTGATGTCGTGATAAACTCAGCAAGTCATTTGTAAGCAAGGTATTGGTGTTTCGGTGAGCATCGACAAATACTAGCGATCCTAAAGGTGCTACACATACGGAGAGGATCCAAACTTTCTCAAGTAGACCGACATAACCACCGATATGGTATCGAATGCCTCGCGTCGAGACAAAGTAGTACCTATCGTTCAGTTCGCCCGATGGCGTGGCAGATTCCAATGTGCTTTAGTAGGCGTATTTACTGTCGCTTAGCTTATCTGGGATTTCCTCACCACTTTATGTTAGGTTTGAAACGCCAATGATAACGAGTCGCCTCAGAGCAGTGTCATTCGGGGGCGAAGCGTTCAGCCTAGAATTTAGACAAAGACTTCCAGGGTATGATTCTGTTCATCTTGTAGATCATTTTTGTTTTGGAACAAAAGTTGGTAGGACACGACATACATATTATATTTGTAGTTTATCTTTGAGTAAGGGTTTATAAGCCCGCCGCAGCGCAGCGAAGGCGGCAAGCCGACACTACTCCAACTAGCCATGCACAAAGCGCCCGCGGAGCGGACGCCCAGAGCGCTAGTTCGTCATATCTACAGTGTCAAAACCGGCAAATTGGGTGGCGAAATTCATAAATTCAACGTGCGTAAAATTTCATGATCTTTTATCCTTTCGAACTTGTTTTTTTTGGCTTAATCATCGATTTTGTAATAAAAACTGCTGTTTATTGCGGATTTCACCAAAACAAATTGAGATAGACTAACGAATCTTTTTAAAAGAATAATTCCTCCCAAATTGGGAGATAAAACAGAAATTGGAGCTGGCCAGTGGCCTACTCACGGGTGTTGGAGTAGTTTTCAACTAGCAATCACGATGCATCAGCAAAGCTTCACACACTATCGTATTGCCCCAAGCACAAAGATAACCAATGATCTGGCCACCTTTACAAGCTATAGTTTTGTATCTCCCTCGCGAACAGATAGATGTTAGTAACTGAATTATTCCGTGTCTTTAGCTTTTTCTGTGGCTGGGTTCAGTCTGTGACAAAAGTGGACCAATTAGAGCAAGGAATTGCCTTAGCTTCGGAGAACCGCACACGGAGCTCGTCGGAACAGGAACGAAAATGGACGGAACCGCCGGGAGCGAGAAGATCATGTACACGACGGTATGCTGCTACCTCCGCTATTTGATCTCCCCACCAACACCTGTGAACGTGTTAGTCTAACTCCTCACGCTTTTGTGCAGGCCACGGGCGCCTTTTTTGGTGCCGCCATTGGTTCCGTCGAGTCTGTGTGGGCCATCCCGAAGCTTGGTGCGTCGCCATGACTCGCTGCACCACATTTAAGATGATCGGGCTAGACTCATATGCTCTCTGTTGATATTGTATAGGCGCCAAGCTGCCCAAGCTCTCAAACCAGCTCAAGCACCTCGGCACGCGATCGGTATGGTAGCGCCCCGTGACTGGTGAACTGTTAAGGCCTAACTAACTAACTTATTGTGTGGCGTATTGCTTGCTGCAGCTCGTGTTCGCTGCTGTCGGCTGCATCTTCTCCACGGGTGAATACATTTCGGCCTCAATTCGTCAGAAGGAGGACCCGATCAACTCTGCTGTTGGCGGTGCTTTAGTGGGCGTTGTGCCTGGCATTGTGAAGCAGAGCATGCGTACTGGTGTTGGCGCAGGTGTTGCTGCTGGTGCAGCTATGGCTGCTGCTTCGTTCTGGTATGTTGCCGATAAAGCAGCGCGCTGTTGGTTTACGATGCTGATTCTGATTCGCTTGGTACTATGCAGGCAATCGTCCCAGGACACGGCGTTCGAAAAGTACGCTGCTGCACACCACGCTGACCGTGCCTAAGTTTGTGAAGGTGAGATAGGTAGCGGCAAACGCAACAAATCAATGAAATGAACACGTGACCAGCTTGGAAAGCTTTTGGAATGCAGGCATATTCATCGAGAAAACTTCAGACTAGGCCATGGGAGACATGTAAAACACGAACGAGAACATTCGTACAGATTTAGCATTAATACGTTTAGAATTTAACCAGAAGATTACAACCGCTCCTGCTTTTGCAATGGGATACTAGTAGTAGTATATTCACTACACTGTACAGCGCGCAGTTAATTACGCAACTAAGTTACTGAGTGCGAGCACGCATTAATAGTGTTTAGTATGGAGAGGATCGTGAAAACCCCTTCTTCACAAGGTCATCCGAAGGGATCCCTCGACCCCCATTCTCGATATGGGCTCGCCATGCTCAGACCAAGTCACCACCGATAGTGCAACGAGGCCGTATGGTTGAGCAAGCAAGCCTGCAACAAAATCGAATTCAATAATCTGCTTACGGCAAAATCCAGTCCTGCTTCTCAAGTCGTCAACTTCGCAATGAGGTTGCTCTAGACTGCTCGACATGTTACCATGATTGGCTAGGAGGGACGCAGTCCAACGGTTAAATTGGGGAGATCGGATTGGCTGAGAAGCTGTTAACCGGTCTTCCGTTTACAACTGTCACTACAACTGATCCGCTACACGAGTGGCGAAAGGCTGGCGCAATTGGAGCCGTAGAACCCGGAGAAGCACGAGCACTCGCCGCTGCTGTAGTCGCAAATGCCGCGATTAGCGCAATCTACGTGGCACAGGTTGTCCACCCCTCCAGTGCCGCCGCCACCGTCTGCCACGACACCTTCACAGTCCGTTTCGTCCTCTGCAGTCATGGGGTCGTCACCTGAGGGGCAGTGCACTGTAAACACATCAGCATGAGACGATATTCCAGCAACGTAGTTACCAGCCACGTACTTCGAGAGCAATCAGGTCCGAAATACTGAGAGAGCTGTGATTCACCAGTGCCGAGACCGACAGGCCAGGACGAGTCACACAAGCAGCCCTGGATGCGATCTTGGTCCCATGTCGTCGCTGTCACGTCGCCCTCATACTTTGTCGGAGGAGATAGCGGGAATGCACTGGGCTGTGCCGCCAGCTCACGCATACTCAGGCACTGCCCGTGGCCAGAGCAGCTATTAGGGCAACTACCTGTCCATCAAGCGTAATGTCAGAGGTGATCGCAGTCAGCTCCTGGGCTTTAACGTACTCCTCTGACAGGCCGATCCTTCATATCCGTAGTAGCAAATGCAAGTGCCAGTGGCGCGATCGCATACCCCAGCGCCAGAGCATTCTTCTTTGGCATGGGCAGTCGTCGCGCTAGTGGGGATCCCTCCCCATGACGGGCCTGCTGGACATGTTCCTGTGACAACGCTCAATTCATGAGTAAACACCGAGTCCAATGCAGACAAAACGTGACGCATTCCACACACGTAGGGAGCAATCGGGCGATCGATAATTCGTAATGTCTGAGGGAGCACCGAAGCCTTCGTAACAAGTGCAGGTCTTGGTCAATGCGTCACAGCGTCCGTGAGCGTTGCAGTTGTTCAAAGCGGCGCAGAGATTGCCGGTCGGTACGCCCAGCTGTGCACGCACTAGCGGGTAGCTGATGATGGCAACCACGTACACGAGTGCCACGCAGCGTAGTCGAGTGAGCATTGACGTCTTGGATCGCGAGTATCTTCGCCGACAGATGGCTACATTACTTGACGACACCGGTAAAAGACCGCGACTCTTCGTCACGCCTGATAACATGCAAACGACCCTAATCTTGCAACTTTCAATAGTACTTCCATACATGGAAAGGCTAAGTTGCTACATCCGAGTGACATACGAGAAAAAAGATCATCAGGTGGTTACAACGGCAACAACCGAGTGCAGTCCGCGGTAGAGAGCAAACGCTTAAGAGGGGGAAGAAGCCACCTGAGAAGGAAGCAGCAACAGCGAGGAAACCAAGCACTCTCTGGTGTACCTAATACCTCGGTGTCCATAGTCCCACGCCCTCTGCCCTCCATTGCGAAACTTGCGCTGCTATGGACCGGCCGCCGACTCCTAAGAAGAGCCCGCGTCTCGCACAGCTGGCCATCGAGATCCCTCTGCAGAGCAACATGAGCTCCGAGAAGGCTCCGTCGCTTCCTTCGTCGCCCACGGCCGCCAGTGCCGACACTCTGATGCAATTGCCCTTCGTCACGCCCTGTTGTTCGCTGGCGTTGCAGTCCAAGCGCGTATGGTACGTTCGCAACGCGCTAGTGGTCTCCAAGATGGCCACATGCAGTATCGAGGCTCTTACAGAGACTGTGGACGCTCGAGCGGCTGCAAACAACGCGTCTGTGATGGCGAAAGACCAGTTCGTGGACCTGGTGCGGTCTCTACCTGAACTCCGTACAGGCGAGACGTTCAAGCCCATGGAGGAGACGCTGGAGCGGATCTTCCGCTCCTTTGAAGCCACAAATCGCACGGATATCTACCAATTAGCGACTGGTTGTCTGGTTCTATTGCCTGGTGAAGTGAAGCGTAAAGTGGAAGTGGCCATCCAGTTCAGTCTCTGCGGCTGTGGAGTGGATGGCTCCAGTCCCATCACGCTGTCTATCGTACGCACAGCTCTAGGCTGTTTGTTACTCTCCATCTCGGGCGTCTTTGATCTCCAGACAGCGACCGAGGACCAGTTGCAGTCCACCGCGTCTATTGTTACAACTTGTGTCGATGAGACAGTGGCGCGTATGTTTGCAGCCAACTCGTTGGCAAAAAATGCCACTGCGTCGTTTGAAGAGCATATTTGGCCGTGGATAGAATCCAACAGTAGTGGCAATAAGTCTGTCCCGTGGATTAAATTTCTGGATCAGAAAAAATGGCCCGGAGCCAAGAAATTAACCACGTCGACGCCTCCAGGCTCTCCTACCAAGTGGGGATTACCCGACGGCCCGCCTACAAGCAGCGAGAGAGGAGAAGACGACGAGTATGATGAAGAAGAAGAAGACGCAGCCGAGCTTAGCTTCCGTTTCTCCAGTGTAGACGGCGGCGTGCTGACAATTGGCGAGCAACAAGCTGTCGATCTGTACGATCTATTGGTGCAATCGGCCTTCACGCGTGTGAATCCCCAAGCAATGTACGATACGTTCGTCCAGCATACAGGCGATGGATTATTGGAGGAGGAGACGTTCCTGGAGGCCATCGAGGAGCTGCTCAGCATGACCGACAAGCCTCATTTGATGGAAAACAATACGTTCTTGGAGAGTATGTTGGCCATCTTCCGGTCGTTTCTACCGGAGAATTGTCCTACCGTCGACGCCTTTGAGATTGCTGCGGGTTTCAGTCTCATGTCGTGGGGCTCCAAGAGCGACAAGCTCGCGTCTGCGTTCCATTACTTTGACGCTGATAGCAAAGGATATTTGAATCGTCAGCAGCTCTGGAGGTTCTTACGCTCTGTTTTGATCACGTTGCTGCACTTGTCGCCGCCTGAAGAGGTCGTGTTGCATCGATATGGCTCGTTGGCGGAGCTCGTGGATAAAGGAGAGGAGGAGATCTTAGAAGCCATTATGGAAGGCCTCCCTAGTGACGCTGAATATGACGACGAAGACGACGATACCGAGGAGAAAGAAGACGAGGATAGCGAAGATGGAGATGATTACGTGGACGAGATTGACGGTGATCGAGCACGTGTGAACTCGGACATGCGACTGGGTCTGTACACGTTTGAAGACTTTGGCTTGTGGTATAATGGTGGAGGGTTCAAAGGAATGAGTTGGCTGGAGCTGCTGGACCTTCGCAAGTGGGTATTTGTTTCGCCCTCATTCAGTTTGGAAGGTCTGGATACGCGCTCAGTGGATCCAGTCGTGGCTAGTAATAATTACTACACTGCCAACAATATTCAAGTGGATATCGACGCGGTAGACCCGCCAGACGGAGTGCCCGGAGTCAAAAAGCCATACTTCACCTTCGCTGATGTAATCGACGAAGAGGACGACGAAGACGCCGCTGTATCGACCAGGGAACATCCACCTCCGTTGCCAGCATCCATCGAGTCTTCCTCTACTGTCGTGCGCTCGTACAACAGCAGCATCCCTGCGACTTTACCGGCCATCTGTCTGAAGAACGAGATCGTGCTGGAGTTCGATTTGCCGTTCGACGCTGATGACGACGCCATCACAGAGCTGCCGATCACGACGCTAAGCTTCGACAACGGCGACTTGATCCAGTACTTCGAGCTGCAGCGAGTGATCAAGCTCAACCAGGTGCAGTTGTATCGAGTATACGACGTGTTCGAGCCGTTCATGGAAGACCCAGCGTCCTCGTGTATCGAGAAGAGCACGTTCGACAAATGCGTGGGCAAACTCCTGCCTGTAAATGTCGCTCCTGGCGTGGCTGCAGCCTTCGGAGCGAACAGCAACACACGCATCCCACCGCGCAGTGTGGGACGAGGGAAAGACCCGAAAATGGTCGCGGATACGCTCAGCAGACTGTTTTTCGCCTTTAACCGAGGCGGGACCGGCAAGATCGACCTGGTCGAGTTCGTGTCGGCGTTTACTATTTTCTGTGCCGGTTCCAAGAGCGAGAAACTCGCGTTCGCTTACCGTTTATTCGACGCTGATGGAGACGGCTGTCTTACGCGTCGGGAGATGTGGAAGTTTCTGCGGTCGTTCTTGACGATGCTGCTGGCCTTAGGAAATGGCTCGGAGCTGTCTGCTGAAGCTATTGCCAGTGTGGCAGACACGACGGCGATCGAGATAGCGGACTGCATCTTCAAAGACACGGACAAGACGTTCAGTACGCGACAGTCGATCACGTCGATGCAAGGAGGCAGTCAACGCCACAGTTTGGATCTCCCGTTGTCAGCCGACACTGCGTCGTTCAGGAGTGCGTCGCGGCATCATCGAAGTGGACGCTACGAACACCGCGGATCGTTCCCTGGAGACGACAATCTTCAGCTTGTGGGCGCAGCGTCGCATGCGTCGGGGGCTGGTGCTGGCAGCGCGTTCATTCGAGGTGGCGTGATATCGTTCGAAGAGTTCGCAGTCTGGTATTCGCAACATGGCTACACTATTATCGCGTGGATTGAGCTGCTGGACACCAAGAAATGGCCCGAGGTGCCTCGTTCGGTATCTGACGCGATTCTCCGGTACATCAGTCGACAGCAACATGCGCTCGAGAACGCTACGCAAATGGGGTCGGAAGACACGGGCTCGGGCTCCTCTAACGATACGGTGTCCTCTAACGAGAGCTCTAACCGCGTACACGAGTCCTTGCAGCCCAATTTCCCCGAGTCAAACATGACGGTGCTTGATACAGCGACCTTCCGGACTGTGGACCGCTATGCTGTGGAAGCTGGCATGGATGCAGTGAGTGGGATCTCGAATCTCATCACGTCGCCGTCCGCTTCAGCCGCTGGATCGAAGGATCTCTCGTCTGTGGCGCTGCAGTTCAAGCTCACGAGCTATGACAACACGACGCTGCGGATCCGTCTGAAGGACGTGGCGATAGTGTACACGATCTCGGAACGCATGAACTTCAGTCGAATGGCCACCGGCGAGCTCGTGCACTTGCTCAAGAAGCACGCGCACAACCGCTCGCTGACCAAGCCTGGATATCTGCGAGCCATGCGCGACCTCGTCCCTCGAGACGAGCTGTCGAACGAAGACCAGGAGTTTTTGTCGTTCCATTTGCTTCGGATCTTCACGCTCTTCGAGAGCGAGAGCATCGTCCAGAGCAGCGAAGACGGCGACGAAGCAGACCAGAATGGATTCGGAGTCGGGATGAACACGATAGCCGTGGAAATGCTGCAGCTTGTCGCCGGGATGTGCGTGTTCTGCGGGACGACAAAAAGTGCCAAGCTCAGCGTGTTATTCAAGCTGTTCGCTGCGCACGGAGACGGCCACGTGTCTCGACGTCGCCTGTTTGAGATGCTCAAGTCGATCCTCGTGGTGCTGTTCGCCTTCTCTAGCTATAACGCGACACGAGGCAACTCGAACGACACTGGATCGGTCAATTCCTGGAGCACAAACTCGATCGCGGAGCGTGCAGCGGGCGCTGTAGTGTCGAAGCTCTTCTGTGAAGCCACATGCAAGCGTCCTGACTCTATCAGTCTTGCAGAATTCGCGGCGTGGTATGCGGCAGGAGGGTATATGGATTGTCCGTGGCTGGAGCTGTTGGATCTGTCCAAATGGCCAGCCAAGGAAGCGTTCGAAGCCAGCAAGCGAGAGAAGCCTCTGATCTATGCGTTCGATATGCTGGAGGAGGGGAGTATCCTGCACTTTACAGAGAGCGACATCTCAACGTATCTCTTCATGTTGCGGTCCACCAAGCTGGGCGAATTGAGTGTCAGTAAAGTGTACGACGCGCTGTTGGCGTACGCTACGCCGTCTGCAGAGGAGGCGCTGAAGATGTCAAAAGCTGTGGGGACGCAGAGCCGCAGAGGACAGATGTACTCGTACGCGGCAGTGGAGGAAGACGAAGGCGCGTATCTGGTTTTGACGCGCACGAACTTCTACGAGTGTGTGCGTAGTCTGGTGGCCAAGGACGGCATGTCGGAGAAAGCGCAGCAGACGTCGTCCAAGCTGCTGTCTCGGCTGTTTAACGTGTTCGATCGCAAGCGCTGCGGCCGAGTGAATGCCCTGGAACTTGCGTGTGGCCTCAGTATTCTCGGCAGAGGCTCCAAGAGCCAGAAACTCTCGTTGGCGTTCGATTTCATCACTAAAATGCGTCAACAGAGACACAAGACACTGGCGAGTTATGCGCCGCCACCTCCGAGTACGGCGACGGGGTTCGGTGGCTTTGGAGCGCAAGGAACAGGCACTGGAGGCTTCGGATTCGGCCTTGGAGGTGTCCAGAGCAACCAGTTCTCGATGAGCGGCGGTGGGTTTGGATTCCCCAGTACTCGGGGCTTTGGATCGACTGCACAAGGCTTGCGTAGTGGCATGAATCGTCAGGCTCCGCCACTTTCAGTAGCCGAGATCAACGCGCTGCCTCACTCAGTATTGTTCATCTATTTGAGGTCATTCTTGCTCGCTCTGATGGCGCTCAGTGACGGCACGTATCGTCTTGGCTTGGAGAAGATTTACGTCGAAGCCGACGACTTTATCGAGGAAGCGATGGGCGATCTCATGACGGACGTGACGGCGAACGGAGGCGCTAATATCCCAGCTACGAATGGCTTGTCCGGGTATGGTAGTGCGCGTTCACGTGCTCGTGTAACCTTCGAGCAGTTTGGCGAGTGGTACAACACTGGAGGCTACCAGTTGATCTCGTGGGTGGAGCTTCTAGACGTCAGCAAGTGGCAACAACAGCAGGACTTCCAGGACCAGACAATGTCAGCAGCTGGACCGGCTTCGACGTACCAGAGCAAGCGTACAGCTCCTGTTATGGGCTCTCAAAGCCGCGGACCCATGTCAACTGCTGCCCCCATGCCAGTGGAGCCCATGCAGCCCATTCAACAGACAGTCAAGCCCGTCACACGTCGACGACAGGTGCGTCAGAGCGACATTGTATCGACGCCGTTTGTGCATGGCCTCCCCACTGCAGACCAAAGCTCAAAGCAAGATCTTCGCGAGTCAACGGGCGCCATCAGTCTGAGCTCCGAGGGTCCCGTTATGGTGTTCGCTGTCGCTAAAGAAGCTGCTGAGTTACAGTTCTTTAATGAGGACATTTCGACCCTCAAATTGTTCCTGCGACAGACTCAATTACACACCGTTACCTCATGGGAGCTGCAGGGCGCTATATTGGAAGCATTGGACTTCCCCACAGCGAATAGCTCTGGTATCATGCTAACAAGACGCAGTACGTTCCTCCGTGCACTGCAGAAAGTGTGTGGGTCGTTGCCTCTTATCGCTCCGTCGAGTGGATCGAAAGACCAGACGGGATTCCTAAGTGACGAAGGCGTGGAGATGCTGCATCGCCTGCTTGGCGTCTTTGTGCGTGAGCCTGCGTCGGACGATGAAGAGGAGCAAATTGCAGCGGACGGCGACGAAGACGACGAAGCGGAAGACCCGGTGGACATTGGCGCGGCGATCTGCGGGATCCTCGTGGTCTGTGAAGGCTCCATGCTCGAGAAACTCAAGTGTTGCGCTGCGTTGGTCTCAGATGACGATAGTGCGATGAAGGGCGAAGGAGAAGGCGAAGAAGAGACCGATGGACCCATAATCAAGCTGGAGACTATCAAGTCGAGTCTCATGTGCTTCTTGATGGCGTTTTACGGTATGAGCAGCTCCCTAAGTGCTGAGGTGGCTCGCTATTCGGCGGAACTTGGAGCCGACGCCGTATTGCAGTCTTTCGTTGAAGGTGACGCCTCTGAGCTTGATCTGGAGAAGGAAGTGGCTCTGCAAGAGTTCACCGACTGGTTTAGTGACGTCGGATACCCTTCACACCCGTGGCTGGAGCTTGCGGTGCTTAACCATTGGCCTGCAGCGATTAACGTATGTGGCAGTAACGGGATTACGGTTGAGGGAGACGAGTAAGAGTTACGGTTACGGTTAGCGACTTTAGATACAGTATAAGCTGCCAAAATGCATGTATAGTTGACTAGTCCTTCTTCTTCTCTGCTGTTGCTTGTGCAGCGTCTCCATGAAGTAGGAAGGCCATGCCTGTGAGGATTACAGTAGCTCCAATAAACCAGCGCATCGGCAGATGCTCCTGGAAGAAGAAGAAGCCGCCAGCAGCGGAGACCATGAAGTTGACGGCCGCGCTGGTGACGGTGGCCGTTAGAGAGTCTGTCTCGTGCAATCCTTTGACGAAGCAGCTGAGCATGAGGCCGTTGGCGCCCAGCATGAGCGCTAGACACAGCACACGGACGGCAGAGGAGAGGAGAGAACAGGAAGCGGACAGAGCTGACGATTGGCACTGCGCATCGAGCAGCTGAAGGACGCTGGAGTCTCCATCGGCGCCGAATTTGCCTAGTAGACCAGCGAGGGCCGCGAGAGAACCGGCTAATGCACTGCGAAGAAGTAGTGAGGTGAGAAGAGAGAGGCAAGAATGTCGAGTCAATGACGCACCTGTATCGCATGGTAAGATTGTCCCAAGTGAAGATGATAAGTTGCGCGAACTCAATGAACAATACTTATGTTGTTTGATGGATGCTTATCAGCAACGTTGTGTATGTTGCGTGAAGAGGTTGTTGCAGACTTCAGCATGCATAAAGTACTTGGCAAGAATAGCGTTTGATATGCACGATAATTGCATTTTTGGTGCATTTTTCTCGTGTATTTTCTATTTTTGTGTTGCTAAACTCGCAGTCTTATCACCTTCACGGTCAGTGATGTGCTAGGCTTGCCCACTTTGGTCTCCGCTCCCATAGCGATCGGTGCACAGCTGACCTGTATCTGCTGCACCTCCTGCAATGAGCACTATAAGACGCTTTCGAAATATATCCGCCGGCCCGAAGACACGCAGACGCGCGAATGCTGCGCTCGCGGGTATCTGTCGTACCAAAGCGCCACCTCGCCGCTCCGCTACGACGATGCTGTGGGGAGCGACCGCTATATCACAAATGTACCAGCCTGTCAAGCCAGTCAAGGCTACTACCAAATCGAAAACATCCACGCTGAAGCAATCCACGTCGAAAGCGCCAGCGCGCAGTAGTAAACTGAAGCCGAAAACCTCCGTGGATACGCTAGTCGAACGCTTCCAGTCTCTCTCGAAAGCGGAGCGGTACAACGTCATCACTAAAGTGGCGAGCAGTTACACGAACGAGCTCGAAAAGATCCTGAAGACCGCCGATACGGATCAAGACGGTCTATTGAGCCACGACCAACTACGTGGACTCTTAACGTCCCGCTTTCGTCTCCGTCCTGTGGCCAGCAACAACCCAGCCGCGTCTCTATCTTCTCGAGCGTTACTTCCACCAACTCGTCGCCAGCTGAAGAATGTCATGATCGGCTCGGCCATTCCGTTCATGGGTTTCGGCCTCATCGACAACCTGATTCTGTTGGTGGCTGGAGACGCTATCGAGACGCATTTCCACTCATCGTACGCCATGTCGATGCTGTGCGCCGCCGCACTGGGCAATACAGTGGCAGACGTTGTGGGTCTGAGTCTTGGCGGAGGGATTGAAGGGCTAGCTCGGCGTCTGGGTATTCCGGACCCCATGCTTTCTAAAGCGCAGGCCAATATGTCCATCACGCTCTGGTGCAATTTCTTCGCGTCCGCAGGTGGCATCACACTTGGCTGTCTGATCGGAATGATTCCGCTGCTCTTCATGAACCACGAAGCATACGAGGAGGAGCAGACAGGTGAACCTGTCAAGAGAAATAAGGACGAGCAATCGTAGCCGGATCGGAGCCGCCAAGTAAGCATCGCAATAGACCCACGTTGGGGACTTGAACGCGATAATCTCACCCCTGAATGAATCATTTTTCGCGCCGTACGTCGTAACTGTTGCCGTGTCCGTTAAACAGCATAGATACGCATATCCGCCGTATCCAAGCAAGCCCGTTCTTAGTGAACTTCACTTGGAATTTGTATGCTGTTTGATACCAATTGTCTTACTTCAGCCTCGTATCTTTGCTGCATGTTCCGCCAAGCGTTAAACCATAATGAAACTAAGAGAACGCCCGTTATGACACTGGCCAGTCGGTCGTCGTCCCACGCCGTGATGCTCGAATCTGAAGGACGCGCTTCAAGTGATCCTCACGCTGTCACCGCCTCGGCTCAAGTTTCTATTTTAACGCAACGCTACCGAATTAGCAGTGGCAATTACGTCGTCGCGTTCTTAGCCTCACATTGTGCTCGTCTTGCGTTTCAGGGGACAAGCAGATGCTTCCAGCCACTCATATCCAAGTACTACTTTTAACAATGTTATGAAATATGACAAACAAAAATATCCTGTTTCCCCCAAACTACAAATTAATTCTCCTAGGTTATCATGTACTGCATGTCGCTGACGTCAGCAAAAGCCAGTGTCCGCTCTGTTGTTGCCTTGGAAGGGAAATTCATTCCGCAATTTGCGTCCAAGCTCCTCCAAGCCTCTTCTCCTTAAATCTCCTCTTCTTTCAAGACAATGGCTGGCCGTGCTGCTCAGAGTGCTACCAAGAGATGGCTCGGTGACAAGGGCACGTGGCCCGTGCTGGTGACCTGCGTTGCCGCCGCCGGATTGTGCACGGCTCAGTGCGTGCGCTACCTGGCCGGCCACCCGGACGTGAACTGGAACAAGCAGAACCGCCAGGACATTTTCCGTTACAAGGAGGACGTCGGCGCTGACTGGCAGTCGCACCGCCGCAAAATCGCCACGATCCACACGAACGTGATCAACGAGGCTAAGGGTCTTAACAAGTAAGTCTCGACCTGCTGCCGTGCCCATCCGACTCCTGATATTCGACCACCAAGACGAAGTGGACCCAGCGCTGTATTTTTACCCCTTACAGAACCCCTTGGGGATTAGAGCGAAATGCAACCACTTATTTTGATTCCTCTACTCTATTCATTTGTGTTAAGTTTAGCGATCTTATTGCAGTCACTAACTCACACTGTTATTTTTCATTTACCTGTACGTACACTCTTTAATCAGACCTTAGACGACGCACTTCAAGCAGCCATCCTCCGTGCCAAGCAGTAGCAGTTGACGCAATGGCAGCACCGCCACGCTATGAGCCACTATACGACTCTTGTTGCTCTTACTGGCACCTCCCGGCTCCGTAAGCTGCCACGGCTCCATTCGCACCGTAACTGGCGCTTGCACCAACACAACCGCTCGAGGTTCCGACGGTAGCTGTACACAATACACACGAGAGCCGCTCGCAACATACAACACGGAAGTATCCACAGCAGAATGGACTGAGATCTGCGAGGCGCAGACGCCGTCAGGTACTCCCGTAATCATCATTCGAAGCTGCGGGTGTCCGTGACTTCGCAGCATCACACGCCACACACGCGCTTCTTTATCTGCACCCACCACCAGCAACTGTGACGTCGAGATCTGTACCAAGTGAGCCACACGAGCTCCCGCATCCAACGCCTGCCATCTCGCCGCTTGCCGACCTGTACGTGCGTCCAATAACACCACCCGACCGTTAGCAGTCCCTAACGCAAGATATGCTATTCCATCCACGAACGAAGCCACAGCAGCCAAGCTCAAACCTTGAGACACTGAGCTGGATCCAATCCCAGCAGCGTCTGCATGCCATTCAGCCACGACACGTGGACCGGTACGCGCGTCCACGCAGACCACACGCCTTGTAGTCGCCACAGCCACATCGACCGTATCGGTAGCGGTAGTCATCGAGATAACAGGCTCGTTAGAGGAAAACGGTAATCGCATCCGCATCTGGCTGGTTCGTAGATCCCAGAGCATGACACCAGAGGCTGAAGCTGCTGCTGCCATGCCGTCCGTTTCCCCTGCTCCGATCCTACCTCTAGGTCCAGCACGGCCAGTACGAGCCACTGCAAGGATCGGTCTGCTGTCTGTAAAGCCAGTTGGGGCTGCTGCTCGAGCCTGCACTGGGTGTCCCGATAGTCTCCACACACGACACGATCCATGGCGACTTCCAGTCAATAGCAGCTCTTCGTCCGCGTCCACACTCACACAGCGCACTGAATTAGAGTGCGCTTTAATGGACTGTCGGATCTCAGCGCTAAGAGCCCACGAACTGCCCAGTATCCCACCACCGCCGCCTTCATAACCTTGAAAGATTCCTTCGTCGCGTCGAGCTTCAAACGGCTGACGAACGCGAGGTCGAAGCCAAATAGCGTCAGCGCCAGCTCGTTCTGGAGCCAACGCAACGCTAACAACTTTACGCTGACGACGAGCTTCCTGTAAGAGCAGCAACTCCTTACTAAGAGCCGTTTCCCACTGCGCAGCCTTCTTTCCAGAACCAGTAAGCAGTATCGATGGTACTCGCAGGAAACTGGTAGCACGCACGGAATGCAGTCGAACGGCGTGGTAAGCGAACCGTAACAGCTCCGGCGCATACGTCATGGGGTCCTCAGGCTCTAACGTTACAGAGTTCGTATCGCTCTCGTCGTCTTCATCGTCTGCTTCTTCAATCATTGGAGTTCGCCGACGCACGTGAACTTGTGACTGCGCTAATCGATCATCCAACGCGCTTAAGTTCCTTTGATCGTTGCTAATTACGCGACTGCTGAACTTCCTAACTGCACTTGTATCGACGCCGGCAGTGCTGCTAAGAGGCAGTAACAGTAGCTGAAGCACCGAGCTACCCGCGACGATAGGGAAGTTCCGGTTGAACAGCTCCTTACCCAGCAGTGTACGCAAAGGTACACACAATTCACTCACCAACTCGCTAGCGAGATCCCACTGAAAATTCGACACTTCCAGCTCGGCGTAGACGTCGCTGCAGCGTTTAAGGAACCGGTTGATACCGTTCACAACGGTAGAATCGGTCACTGTAGCCTCTGCCCCGAGTTTCTGACACACTGCCACGATCGTCCGTGACAAACCCACAACTGTAAACGCGCGAAGATTGCGGTGATCTGTGTCCTTCATGAAGTTCAGACTGCGTAGAACTTTCTTCTTCGTTGCGCTCGTAGCCCCACTGGACGTGGCTGGAGCTGTATCAGTCGACTGCGAGCCTGTCGTCGCAGCTGCTATCACGGCTGTAGCCACTCGAGGGTGAAGGAACGGCGGCGAAGCTTGAGCCAGTAACTCCATCAGGCTACTACGCGCACGTCGGGACAATAAATCTTGCAGAGACGCTGAGTCGTTTAAAGTACGGACCACGTGTCGTAGAATCCGTAACAGCACGTAGATCTCGCGTCCAAGTTCCTCCTGTTAGAGATCAAGTAGAGTTAGCGATAATACTGAAAGTATGCCAACTCTATAGTTACGTACCGGGACCCCTTCAATGCGAAAGGACCCGATCTTCTCGGACAGAGTTACAAGCTTCGGTAGCACTTCAAACAGCCGTGGCAGCAGCATCGTGGCGACCGGATACTCGCCTAGTTCTCGACAGACCTGAAGCACAGCGTCTGCCACGTGGTGGGATTCATACAGCTTGGTCTTGGACAGGAACGTCAAATGGAACTCCGAGGCGCCCACCTCCCCTTCAACGATAGCTGGCGCCAAACTGACCTTTTTGTCTGTACGTCGCAACGTCTTGGACTCTGCTAGATGCGTCCACCGACTTTTGACACGTCCAAGCTGGTTCAATAGCGCCGGCAGCAAATATTTCGCAGTCAAGGACGGTCCCAGCATCGCTGGAGACGACAGTTCACCGAATGTTACAGCAGCAAGCGCAGCAGACTCGGACGCGAACGGCGGCTGCGGCAAGCGTACAGACAGCGGAGTCAACGACGATCTGAGCTCTGCGTCTGAGTCCGCTGATACAGGAGGTACGAGCCACTCCTGGATTACCGGTACAATACTGTCGAGTACTGCAGCCGCTCCAAACGCTCGGATTAAAGACAGCAAGACGCTTGGAGCTCCAAGACAGCAGCGAAGCAGTGGAGAGCGGCCGAGATCGCTGCATTCGTACACTCGTACGACATCAGGGAGTAACTCGGCACGCGCTCGATCACGACCAAGTTGGCGCGCCATCTCAGGGAGCAGGAAAACCACAGCAGCAGTCACACGTTCGGCTCGGATAGTCTCGGTATGGGAGCTGGCTCGGAAGAAGCGTACGAGCTCGGGCATGGCCACACGGAACAGCATCTCGGACAGACCTGACAACGAGGACAGTAGCTGTCTAGCTGGCGTGAACCTCGCGTGCCAGTCATGCTCCGAGGCGCTGTGGAGCTTGGTTAAGAACTTGTACACGACCGTTAAGTCCTTGGGGAAAAACGCAGACGGCGCGGCGTGGAAAGAACCCGTGGGTACCGTCGATAACACGCACTCTCGACGAGTTAGAACGGAGCTGCGTAGCACTGTAAGAGGCTCTAGCCCCTCGATATGACAGGCAAGACGCAGTCGTTCACGAGGGTCTGGATGCAGCATATCCAGCACTCCTTTCTTCAAGTTGAGTGGCAATTCCGCTAGTCGTTCAGCCACGGCGTGGTTCCAGGGTAGTTGGCTACACGGAGGCTTGCATTGCGCCGCTAAGATACTCGAGATCCAGCCATCGTCTTCAGTCTCCCTGGTTTTCATCACCTTCTGCTGTCTACTGTACGCCGCCATGTACTTTCCCAACGAGCGTCTTGAGAACACCGGTACGTGAGTGTACAGTTCCGCTGCGATGCAACCCATCGAGAAGATATCAGCCGCTTGTGCACGTTCAAATGGCGTCAAATGTTGAGCTGTGGACTCCACGAGCTCATCAGGAATACGGTAGATCGGATCCACTACCTCATCAGCAAACGCTTCCACTCCAAGCCGAGGCATCTCAGCTCCAGACTCCACGGTCTTCTCCTTATCGGCACCTGGGAGAATGATCCGCAAGCCAAGCTGAAGCAGCTTCAAGTCCACATCATCCAGTGGGCCACAGACATCCACACCTGGCGCAGGGTCCGTAACAGCGTCAAGATCCGAGATCTGCATATCTCCTGATCCTCCGAGAGCCAGCATAAAGTCGTGACCAGCGCTAGCACTCCGTCGATGGCCATGTCCTCCAACGTTATTCCCTGTCGACTCCTCCTCAGGCTGACGCAGTTGCTGCCACAGATCACGCAGTAAATGCGAGCCCGTATTGGGACTCCCACTGCCCAGAGATGCGTGTCGCGTGTGATGCGAAGTCGACGCGCCTTCTCTGCGTTCTCCAGCGGATCCTCCAAGGCCATTGACGTTCCCACTTACACCTTGAGGCGTCGTAATAGTGAGAACACGCAGATGATCGTTAGGTCCGCTGCTTCCTGTAAAGCTCCGGTTGTTGTTGTACGACTCCATCGAGTTCGGTGGACTAGCAGTTTCTGAGCCGTTCGGGCCGCCAGCAATGCTGTTGTTGTTGCTGTTGCTTTGGTTCGAGTCCGAATGGAAGAGATTCCCCAGTCTTGACGCGCCTAGGCCGCCCGATCCGGACCCAGACGGAGCTGGAGGAGACACGGCGTCACGTCCGCCACCGGACCGGAACGCCGGCGGAGATACCAGAGGATCCGCCCCCGTAACATTCGCTTGCGACCGAGCACGAGGCTTGTTACCTCGTCGCCGTTGCTTTAGGTTGCGCATGATAACTTGACTACGCGTGCCTTCAATCGGAGAAGCTGCTGTCGAGCTCACGGCATTCGAACCGCTCGTTCCACTGAACCCTGCGGCTGTATCTCCTCCACTTTGACTGTGCAGGAGACCGAAGCGCGACACTTCCACTTCTTGAGCGCCTACTCTTGGCCCCAGAACGTTCATTGCTCCTCCATTCAACGTCAAAGGCGACAAGAAGAATCCGTCTTTATGCGCGTCTGTGACAACCTGCATCGCTCTGGACAGCATCGCATTCACCTCCTTTGTAGTTCCTTGTGGTCGCACAGATCGTGGCGTATCTGGTTCCGTTACTTCGCACGCTTCTTCCTGTTGATTAACACGATAAACTCGTCTCGGATGCTCCTTGTCGAACAGCTGCACGAAGCCAGGACTCTTCCCAGCTGCGTGCACCACAAGAGGGACGTTCTTCTCGCGAATGGCAGCCTCGCCACTCAACGCTGCGCCGAAATTCAAGTCGATCCACTTGTGCAACTGCGTCGACACTTGGTCGCTCTCCAGCATCTCCCGATGACCGCGTACAAACGCCGCTGCAGCGTCTTGGTGGTCAGTATCTCCCCATTCCGGGACCCGCAGGTCCTCCATATCGTCTCCATGCAGAGATTTAAACACTGCTGGGTCTGTATAAAACTCTGGGATGCATTCGTCCGGGGTCCATTCATACATACGCGCCATCGTGGCTGGATACTCTCGTGCCTGGAAATCTCCACGTACTACGCGACGTAGCAGCGTCATCGGGGTTCGTCTGGCCGCGTAGATGTAGTACGTGATCTCGGATAAACTCTCCGTGATATGGTGCGGTACAGCGCTGCTGGCGAACGTGCGGTCGAGTTGTGCATCGCCCTTATTTAGTCGAAATTTGCTCTTGCTTAGATCTCTCCAGCCGCCTGTAAAGTCTGCGACCCAAGGAAGGAAAGGATGGAATACACCGTCCTCCATACGTCGTCCAGCTGCAGTGTTGAGGACCATGAGGTACTCAAAGTTGCTCATGTCTCCGGTGCACCATCGCTCCGTAATGGATCTTGACGTGAAGGCCTCGATATCGCGAGGAACACGTGACTCCTGAGTAGCTGCGTTGCAACATGCGTCAAGCACACGAGGCAGAGCAGCCAGATGCAGCCACAGTGTGTCTGTGAGGTATAAATCACGTGGGGAGAAGCCGTCGCAGGCCAAGCCACGCTCGTGTAGGAACTCAAGTACACGACACAATTGAAATAAAACCAGGCGCTTCTTGAGGTCTCCGAGTGCGTCTTGGTCCTCTCCACTCGGTTGTTGAACGTCCATGTCCATATCTCGCTGACCTTCCAGCACCGAGCGATTGTACTTGAGCACGTCCTGTAAAGACTGTGAGTCGTACTCGAACACGGCGAATGTGCTGTTAGAAGGTGAATTTATCGCTCCATGTTCCATGTAGACGCCTCGGAGCATGGGTAAGTGAACGTTCTGTGGTGTCGCGTGGTTCTCGAAGAGTCCGCGCGTGATCTTGGCGCCGTCTTCAGGTTTGTAGAGCGGGATATCCGAGTACAAGCTCTTGAGCACTTCTCTCGGCGACATCTACGTTAATACAGCACGACTGGTTTAGCACTGATTGCCTACAGTCTTGTCAATCAATTATTTATCATTGTGTGAGCCAAAAATCCACCTTTTGCAGCTCACAAACGTCACTTTGCTGCGGTTCTCGCGGGGAATCGTGCGTCGACGCTTCCACGAGCTGCTCGACACGTCCGAAGCCTAATTTCCGCGCCAATAGCGTCTCCAGGTCTCTGGATTGACTGCTCTGTTCAGGTTTTTGGCCATTTCCGCTCGATTTAGGACTGGTTTTAGGCTCCGAGGATCGCTGTAGCGGCGGCAACTCGCGGACAAGCCACTCGGCAAGTCGCGATGCGTCTTTCGGGTGGCCCACAAGGCAGCGAGCAGCTGTCGGGTCCGAGGACGCGAAGGAAAAGTCCCAGCCCAAAGACGCCCGCAGCGCCTCGCGCACATCGGGGCGGGGCGATGCCATCGCTACGTAGCTCTTCGTCCGATTGCCGAGTGGGCAGATCGGCGAGTCTGATTGGGCGAAAAGAAGGGACGATCTGCTCTTTTACTGTTTTTAAATAATAACGTTTCTTACGTTTTAAAAGCAAAGCTAAAAATTAGAGTTTGCCTTAATACAGTATTTTTAAAAATTAAAAAAAATACACAATACGAAGTTGAAGCCCTTTGAGAATATTCAAATATTCAAATACATACTACAGTATTATTTGGTACGTGGATACGCATCTAGAGTACTTTTGTTCTTGTTGTCGTTGTTGTCGTTGTTGTCGTTGAGTGAATACAAATGTCTTGGACAAGGTGCAGTTTTGTCTACGCGTCGAGCACCCAGCTCGCCTTGCAGGCCTCCTCGCACGAGATCCGCTTGCTCGGGTCGGGGTGGAGCAAAGACGCCAGCAGGAACGCAGCAGGAGGTGATATGGTTGCAGGGAAGAACCACGTCGGGAACGCCACGGACCGACGCGACTGGACGCCGGCAGCTCCAGACTTGAGCAAAATAGCGTCGGATGAGAACGGACTGTGGCCACTAGCAGACGGAGAGCATGATCCAGCAGCTTGGTTCTGACTCCAGAGCATGTTGGAGCTGTTCAGCATAAGCCCCAGCATCGGAGCCGACGCGTGGAAGCTCGGATGTGTTGGCGACATCTCCGGCTGCTGCGTTGATCCACTGCCGCTCCCAGTCTGGAACAAATTAGCGTCAAACAGGAGCTTGCCAGTGTGTGGGTCACATGGCAGAGACCGCAGCCACTCGCCGAACTTGAGATATCTCGGACATGTCGCTAGATCTCGTCCGAAGGGCAGGGTGCCCACCAGAAGGCCATACAAGATGACGCCACTGCTCCACATGTCTGCTTTGCGACCGTCATACCCATACCGAGCGTTCTGTAAGACCTCAGGCGCCACGTAGTGGGGGGATCCGACGATCGAGTTCAATCGTCGGAAGCGCGACGGAGCCATGAGGTTCGTGATGCCGCTCTCCCCGTTATTATCGTGGTCGTCCGCACTGGCTCCACTACTGACAGCGGCGATAAAGTGCGCGGAGAGCCCAAAATCCGCGATTTTGAGCACATCGGAGTCGCTTAAGAGCAGGTTTTCGGGTTTAAGGTCACGGTGCACAATACCCAATTGGTGGCAGTAGCGGACGCCTGCCAGTAGCTGCGTAAAGTACGTCCTGGCCACGTCTTCCTCGACGCCAGAGTCGCCGCGGATACGGTCGAACAGTTCACCGCCGTACGCGAGTTCCAGTACTAAAAAGATCGTCGACTTGGACGGTTGCACGAGTTCCAGAACGTCGTACAGTTGAAGAACATTTTCGTGGCCACTGCCAATCCGCTCACCGCTCACGCTGTTACCCGTGAGCTTGTGCATGTGTGCGATCTCGCGGTAGATGGTCTTTCTGGCCTGTAGGAACGCACGGTACTTGGCCGGGAGATTTGGGATGACGTAAGCCACGTCATTGACTACCACGACCTCTTCTCCGTCCTCTCTGGCCTCCTCTTCCTCTTCAACCTGCTTCAACGGCATGACCGCAGCAGAAGCCGCAGAGGCAGCCGATGCAGCCGCTAGATTCCTTCTGGAAGGCTCCTGTACGGGGTCCTCGCAGGACAAACTGGCTGTCATCCGGTCGGCACTTCTGGGTCGTCTCCTACGCTGAGTCTGCGGCTGATCACGCAGTTCCTCGTCGTGATGGTCTAATAGCCACAGACTCACACACATTTCCAGTGTGAGTTCCCGTAGTACTGGCGGTGTGGAGCCGCCTCCCGTCACGTAACAGGCCAGCAACTCCCGCCGTCTGGGTAGATGCACCCAGTACACGTTTTCCAGCGTCATACCGCGCACGTTGCCTACTATAGGCACGCCTTTCTTGACGATCTCGGCGCGTCTTAGAGCCCCAGGGCTCGTGAGTTTGTAGCCCACGGGGTTGAGGATCTTGACGGCGACCGGTCGCTTCATACGCTGGTCAAAGGCCTCGTACACGACGCCAGCAATGCCTCCGCCCAGGTAGTTGCCCATCACGAAAGCCGCGGCGCTCGGAGACGACGACAGCGTGATGTGCTGGCCGTCGTAGGTCGCTACACGCTCGGGCGACACGTCGGCCTCACTGAGAGGCATGTACTTGTTCTTGAGCAGCGCCATCCCGTCTCGATATATAAGAGTTTGTATGTGTGGTTATAACAGACTGGTTAGGAAAGCTTCGATTAAAAGTGGTGGGTATTTTCTTCCTTCTTCCCGTGCCAAAATCCTCCCGACGTGCTATTTTATCTTGCGGCCAAATAGTGGCCGACGACCTGAGCAGGCGAAAGCGCAAATGGGGAAGGAAAGCAGAGCCCTGCCCTGGCCTGGCTGTGAAAAACCGAACCAAGATTTTAGTGGACGTTTTCTGTGCGGCCAATAATGGGGCCTCCCGCGGTTGAGTCTGCTGCTGTTAGCACACGCTCGCGGGGGGATGGAAGCTTGTTGTGGAGGTGGCCATGGGTACTGCGTTGTGTCAAGATGGTGGCGTGGTTGACAACCCGGCGCAGAAACCCGATCGAGCAAAAGCGGATCCGGTTCAGTGCACCCACGCTGACTCCACCGGTGTGTGGTGGTCGTAGAGCTACGATTGAGCTGAATCCAATGATAGTCGAGTGTTTGAAGCTTTCAACGGCATCATGAATGCTTGCTCTACTGTATTGTTGCAAGGACCGATTGCAGTTCGATTCGAACCAAGTTCTCGTGACAGAGAGGCATGACAAGGTTCTTCCGACGCTGCTTCGGCCCATCGTCGCAGATTTTCGCAGGACGAATTACGCCGCAATTTACGACTGGATTACGCTCAGATTTAGCGCTTACTTGGATTTTGTATTGGTGCAGTCTGACTATCCAGATAAAAATTAGCAACAGAAGTCAGACCAGTTGCATAAACGCGCGCCGCTAGTCGATCTTCAATGGGCATGCACCAACGATGGCAGCTCCGGGGTTGATGACAAAGTGGGCGGAGACTTGATCATGACCGCCATTGCAACAGTCCACACTCTCAATTCCTCCTCTCTGCCATAGAAAGTGATTGCATCCAGGTTCATGTAGCGGTTTCTTAGGCTAAATAATGGTGAGAGACGAATTACTCGCCCCTCTGCCACCTGTTCAAGACCGGAGCCGACAACTTTTTCACAAACAACTCCGCCGTTTCGAGCGAGGCTACCGCGATCTAATTTTTCTCTCTTTCCCAATAAATCATTGTCAGTGCGTTGCTTATTCTCAGCTCTTTCCGAGACAGAAAGAGCAGACTTAAAAAATGAAATGAATCATACTAAAAATGCTGACAACGTTGGATAAAAATTCTTATCTAGAATGTCAGTGATCGCAGTGTGGTTGAGTGCGCAAAGTACTCAACTGAGGACTTTGCACTGGGTATGCAGAAATGGTCATTCCAGATAGAACAATTGGAGTGGCCCAGCTGCATGCTACACCTCCGTCTGGCCACTGACTGTACATGTAATATAGGGAGGCTTGACTGGGTAAAGTTTACCGTGCAAGCAGTGCGCAGCATCTAAAAATGGACGCCATTATTGCAGGCAAATCCGACGGCAGATGGACAGAGCGGCACCGCATGGCAAGTTGCCATTGGCAACCCAGGTAATGACTCTTCTGTACGCCTCCGTTGCGCACATTCAAACTTCGCACCTACACGGGTTTCGGCCACAGGCCAAAGGCCGGGCCCGTCGATTGGCTTAAACCCTTGGCGAAAGGTTTTTATGATCTGTTTTAGCCCTAAGGTTTACAGTAATCATACACTAAGTACGATTTAGTAATTCGCACTTTTCCAAAGCTAAAAGTCCACTGGCCAGTAGGAGCGACTACTGGACCACACTTTTGTTGATGCGAAATACAAGACTACCCCTGCGCACACTACAAGCAAACCCGAGGTGATGATGCGCGAGTGTAGGCTCGATGGAAGAGATGCGGCTGCAAAAGATCGGATGAACGATGGCTTGGATAAGATGGACGTGCGTCGCTGCTGGAGGTGTTCACGACTGTGGACAAACTTGAGCATGCCCAGGAGGCGTATTCATAAGCCGTGCTGGCACTGCCGTTACTCGCACGGACCACATGCAGCGCAGCATTTTAGTTGCGTACATCGCGTGATGGTGCCTCCTCCATTGTCAAGTATCCGGGCTCGCTGTGCGCATTCCAGTAGACTGCATTGCCCTGGCTTTGAATGACATCCCAGCAGTACATTCCTTCATGCGTCGTCAGTGCTCTCCGAAGCCGATGCAGGAGGTGAAGACACGCAACGAGACGGGCTTTCAATCTGCGGAGTCTGCGGTGAAGGTGGAGTTCAAAGTTATGCCTGTGTAAGTTCAAGCTCGTTACGATGTTCAAGGAGCTGAGCAAAGTAAAGCCGTGCAGTGCAGATCGTGAAGGGTGGCGCGTCGATGAGCTTTATAGGCGTGGTTCCGTGTGGCGCTTGGGGGACAGTTAAGCGGCGTGTCCAAGTGTAGTTGGGTTTAGTATTCCCCCGCAAAGAAGTTCTTGTAGTACGGCGTGAGATAATACGCTCACAAGATGAGTTTCTAGATCGCTGGCGTATGCTGGAGCGTATGGTGCAGTGCAGAGCTCAGGTGTGTTTGAGTATGTACGTCCGGCGAGAAAGATCGACTTTAGTCGCGAAATAAAGTGTAAGGCACCCTAGCATTAACATTAAAGCTGAAATAGAACTTCCTTTGTGTGTGGCGCGAGATCAAAAGTAGTCAACGCTATTACATTACAGTATGTGCTGATGCGGATGCCATCATACTAATACCTTACACTGTGGGCCCGGAGCTTCTAACAAGACGGAACAATGACTCATGCTCTTGAACCAAGAGTCTTGATGGTGCTGACTTTTCTACGTTGCCATCTTCAAGCCACTGCTATCATACTACGTACTTTCCGTATCTGCGTGCCCGATCTGGGGGCCTGGAAGGCCTTACTAAGACGCGCATATGCGTCGCGGGATCCTAGCGCAATATTGGATATCAAACGGTCAAGTGATCACGCTTAAAAAGATACCTGCAAAATTCAATAGGAAAAACTAACCTCTATCATCTTTTAGGCCGTTGGCCTTGGACTTTTTCAATGGCCGATTGGCCTAAACCCCTTGTTTAAACCCAGTTTTGGCCAGGCCAGGCCGAAACGTTTAGTCCCCAACTGCCAACACTGCGCTGTAGGCATGCGAAGGAGACTTTGGTATCCTTCATTGACGCGATGTGTCCTCGTCTACATTGCGCAGCTCATCGATGGTCACACGTCGCATACTATACCAATGACAATATTATCAAGATTCTGGCCAATCAGATCTGATAATTTCGACAACTTCAACTGCATTGTTGGTTTCCAACTAAGGCGTGTTGGAAGCAGTAGACGGGAAAATGGTCGGCATTCTCTCTTGTAGCAGTGGCTGTGCCTGTATAAACCTGCAGATATCCATGACGTTGACGTGCTTAACCTTCGGGTGATCCTTCCGGAACTTTGCACTTACGGCGTTCAGCTGAGCTTCTGTGAACTCCATCTTAAGTGAAATGAAGATTGCGTCTAGCTGAGCGACAGGAAGACTCAATACAGGGCTAGGATCCCCCTGCTTTTTCTTCTTCGTGGTGCTAGAAAGGATATCCTCGAAAGCCACGGTAATTCTATCGTAAAGCGCTTGCTGTTGAGCCTCTTCGGCTTTTATCGCAGCCAACTTGTACTCAAGCCGAAGGCGAGTTACTTTTCTCATGGTATTTCGACGACGATATCGTGCTTGGATCTTGCGAGCTGCTGTCTGTCTAATAGCAGATTCTTGCTCAGCTTCAAAGGCCATTCGTCGAGCTCGATCCTCCTCTTCAGCCTGTTTTG
The DNA here is from genome assembly GCA_033557915.1 of Phytophthora tentaculata. Lineage (NCBI taxonomy): Eukaryota > Oomycota > Peronosporomycetes > Peronosporales > Peronosporaceae > Phytophthora > Phytophthora tentaculata. The sequence goes on from JAUCEA010000009.1 coordinate 3,073,503, forward strand.
CCTGCCACCGCCGGAACAGTGCAAAGGCGTCGAACTGTTCTTCCTCTCCAGCATCTTCCATTTTTGTCAATACCTTCTTGCTACGTGAGGTGAGCTTAGCTCTTTCAATACGTCTCTTGTTATCTAACATGTCCTGGAATAACTCGATGGTTCCTTTGCGTTGCGGTGCCAAGGCCAGTGCTTTAAGATAATGATTCGTGGCCTCATCATATCGTTCGTAAAGCCATTGTATACAAGCCGCGTAGTTGATATGTGCTTCAGCATCGTCCGGATTCTGGAGAATTGCCTGTTTGAAGAAGCCCAAAAACGCCACTTTGTACTTAACAAACGTCGGATCCGCTATCTTACCACGTAGAATCATCTCCTCCACTAGTGTCGTGTCTTCTTCCTGTGTAATATACAAGAATATTCCATACGAGAAGAGGATAAATGGTATATCTGGCCCTCGCTGTGCCATCACTCGTAACAATCTTCCGTAAAGCGGTCGTGCACGCTCATAGTCGTGTGTGATCGTGTGCAAATACAGCACATAGTTGCCCATTTTGACCAAATGTGTCGGGTCTTCCAGATATTCTTGTTCGCAGGTTCTCATTAATCGCACAGCACGGATAACCATTTGAAAGGAAATCCTAGCAATGCGAGCTCGCCACAGTCGTTGGAGACTTTGAGCAGCCTGTTGCATTTTTTCAGTGTATCCCCAGCGTACCAGTTGCAACCGGTTTTTAAATGCCTCGCGGTCGTGTTGGATCCAAGGCGGAGGTTGTTGCCAGCTACAAGCGCGTGTAACTCGGTGACAATAGAATTGAACGCCTGGAAAATCTGCTTGTGCCTCCATCTCGTCCCATACCTTAAACGATCGAGCCACGCTTGCTCGTTTTCTTAGAGCTTCCCAGTCAAAATAATTCTTGGGACCAAGTTTCTGTATCACCTTCTCGCGATACCCCAGTTTTCGACCCGTAAAGCCACGGAAAAGACGTTGGATATCTCGTGCAGCGAGTCTGTGTTTAAGATGCAATTGACGCTGCGTGCGAAGGCCCCGGGCTTCCTGTTTACGGGTAAGATGGCCACGATAAAGTGCCTGGATCTTTACGACCTCGATCTGCTGTTTACGCCTCATTTTGGCTTCTCGACGAGCTTTTCTCCCTCTGAACGCACGCTGGAGATCTACAGTGCAGCGATTCTGATGGAGTAGTGTCTTAATAAGTAAGTGTGTTCGTCTAGCACGAAAGTGACGCTGGATCTTGACCGCAGCACGCATTTCCTTGCGCATTTGAGCGCTCTCTTCTTCAAACCCGCGGAAGAAACGCATGTATTCCATCGCGGAAGCGCTGAGATCATCAGCTGATACTTTTCGCACACGAGCACGTAGTAGCTTCATTCGTTTCGAATCCTGTACAACGTCTTGTAGAAGCGCGTAGTTGATAGGCGGAATGGTGGATGTGAGTTCGTCCGTAACCCGGTTGTGGTACAGATAATATCGACTATTATCAACTGAGGACGGATCTTGTTCTTCATCCAGGGCCGCTACTGTCGAGGGACCGCGTACGATCTCCCAGATTTCGCCCATGGAGGCATCAAACTCTACGGGGGTTTCCCAAGTGTATATATGCTCACCAGAAGGCCCCAAGCTGTAGTAAAACGGCACCTCCGCTGCTGCGTCGATGTACTGCGTCCATTCTGCGAGAGAGCCCATACAATACGCCTCCGAGACTGCGGTAACCCACTCGGAAAGTGTTCGATTCTTATGGAGATTTTCATCTTCAACATTTTCAGAATTTTGCTCTTGGTGACCATCACTCTGATTCTCAGATCTTTCGTCATCTTCCTGATTACCTTCATCGTCCTCCGGATCAAGTTCCGGACGATCAACACTCTTTTTATCTGCGGATTCCTGTGCGAAATATGCAGCCACGAAGTCTATGACTGCTTCCTGATCGTTCATACGTGCCATACCCAACGGCGTCTTGCCGTCGTAGTTCTTCAGGTTCATATCTCCACCGTAATCAATCAGCAACTTGAGCGTATTGACTGCTCCGTTGCGAGCTGCGATGTGCGTTGGATGGTTCCCCAGTGCATTAGCACAGATCAAAGCACCATTCGTAAGTAAGAGATGGGTACATGCCAGTCGATCGTCGTCCACGCAGCTCACATGCAGCGGTGCATCGCCGTCTGTATCTTTCACATTAACGTCCGCGTCATACTGGATAAGGAGGTTCACAAGAGCTTCTCGAGTCGCTGAATCGTCGGAAATGAGTGCGAAATGAAGCGGAGAACGCCCGAAGTAATCTTTAACGTCAGGACCAGCATCTGCTTCCAGTAAACACTCCGTAGCATCAATATATCCGTTGCTAACCGCGTAAATCAATGGCGTATAACCCTCCGAGTCGCACAGATTCAGAGCATCATAGCCAAACACTGCAAGTCGTTGTCGTATATGAGCCACCAGTACTCGAACGCAGTCTATATAGCCTCGTCCAGCACACGCATGTAGCAGGAACTCAGTAGTGCGGCCGCTCTCGCTAGTATCGAAGCTTCCAGACTGTAGAAGGACTTTAAGTGTAGCGGAGTAGTTGCCTTCAACTGCTAACTGAGGCGCATTCAGGTAGCTCCCAGACGTCCTGGCTTCCGTATTAGCTCCATGGTTCAGTAACATATCCACAGCTTCGCTTTGACCTAGTGAAGCACACAGCAGGAGTGGTGTAAACCCTTCTTCATCCGGTGCTTCATGCCACGCTCCATGCTCGATCATATACTCCGCAAGCGCCACTCGTTCGTCTCGTATCTTCATATCACTCACATCATATACAGCATTCGAAGGAGGCAGATTGGCAAGCAGGAGATGTAGTGCAGTCTGGTGGTGATAACTCACGACGTTGATATCGAACGAGTTGCGTAAACAGAGCTTCACTAAGCGTTTGTGTCCTGCAGCAGCTGCAAGGTGAAGAATGCTGTTGCCTTCACTGTCTGTGACGTTCCAGAACCCATTGGCAATAGCGCGTTTCACTGTCGTGTAGTCTCCTTTGTACGTCGCGAGAAGGATCTTCTCCGTCCGGACAGATGCCACGTATCTCTTGGCTTTGTATCTCCGCCAAACTGTTTGAATTCGCACCGCTGCGTACATTTCCCAACGTCGACGTAGCGCTGCTTTTCGACCTTGAGAGCCTCGAAAGATGCGCTGAATCGTGACTGCTGCTCGATGATTTCTCAATGTCTCCCTAAAAACAACTTGACAAAGATGTCGACGAAAGTTACGCTGAATGACTGAGGCACTGTGGTTGCAAACACATAGACGCTCGGCTCGCTTCTCCTTTTTCAGCGTAACAAACTCTCTCCAAATCAGAAGAATCATTCTTTCGGTAGCAATCTTTCGAGCTTGAGCCATCTCTTTGATACGAAGTTCCCAGTACGTATAGCGGACGATCATGTCGAAGCACAACCCTGCTTCTCGGTTCCTAACTCGACGTAAGATTGCCTCCACCCCTTTATCCTGGATGTCCTTAATCTGCCTCCTCTTCCTCGCAATAACACGACCTCGATATCCTCGATACATTCGCTGAATGACGACTGCCTTACGATGACGATCTCGTTGGTACTTGAACACTTGACGTGCTACACGCCCTCTATATTGCCGTTGAATCATTATAGCCGCCTCAAGCTTGCGTGTCTTCATCTCAGCAACAAAGCCAACCCACCGCTGGAACCAATGCCCTTCTCGATGCTGGATGATTGTTGCAAAGTTGTCTCGAAGTCTCTGCTGCTCTACAGTGAACGCGGCCCAGTGATTAAACAACCGGTTCACCATTCGCGATTGAACCTTCAGAAGATACTTCTTGGCCATTTTGGTGCGCTTGACACGCATATTTATCATTTTTCGAAGCTGTTTTTGCTCTTTCCGTCGACGGATAAAACCCTGGATCATCCTCGCTGCGCGTGCCATTTGCTTGTGTCGAGCTAAATGCAACTTCCACTTCATGAGCTTGAACTTTAAGAATAAAAGATTGGCCTTTCGTCGGTTCTTCGTCCTTGTTACGAAGGATTTCCATTGGTTCATGACATAAACGAGCTCTTTCTTCTTCATTGCGGCAGCGCGTTGTGTGGCCTCTTCTTCTCGAGCCTTTTTAACGAGTTTCTTCTGCTTTTCTTCTACTTCTCGTTTTTGCTTGTCTTCCTGTTCTTTTCTCGCTTTCAGGCGCTGCTGATGACGCTCCATATCTTTCTCACGTTGAGCGTCGAGACGTTTGCGCTCCAGCTCTTGGTTTCTCAGCTTAATCTCCCGTTCCCGGATCTGAGCCGACAGTTTATCGCGAGCTTTTTGCTTCGTTTCTTGAGAGCGATTTCGAGCTCGATAGGCGCGTTGGATTCGGATCACCATACGTAGTCTCAACTCTTCCATCTGCTGTTGCCAAGGCACAGCCAATAGCATCGACGCCTTCACTGCGATGTCATGTTTCTTCTGCAGTCGTCCAATATGCGCTTCAAATCGACCAAGAACGGAGATAAGCTCTTTGGACGGCAAACACTTCCCGCTAAATCGCTGTATAGTTGCCTGTTTTAAAGGGGATTTAACGGCGATCACCTCTTTCCAGACGTTATTTACCAGATTTTCACCATCCGTGATCTTTTTCTGAGTATGTTGAAGTTCTTGTTCCTGTAGACGAATCTGATTCTGCAGTAGACGAATCTGAACTCGGAACTGGTTATCGGTATTACTACGCTCCATTTTCATCAACTCGATCTTCTGGTTGCGGAGAAATCGCTTCTGTTCTGCGTACAACGTCACAAACTTGTCGACTTTTGAGTCCAGCGTGATGGTGTCTCGAAGTCGGATTAGATTCGACAAGGACTCGCCGTCGTCGTTGTATTTAAACTGCGCTAGAATGTCCTCGGCAACTTCTCCAAACATTTTAACCAATGTCGGTAAAAAGACTTCGACAGAGACGAAAAAGTGGCTTTCATCAGCTTGGAGTCGACTCACTATCGGCTCGCGAACAATGTATCGAGCCAGCAAGATGGGGGCTGCAATTCTCCGTGTATCGTCGAAGCGAAGGCGACTTGAAGCCTCAAATACGCGCAACATAACACTGTCACATGCTGCTTTGGAAAGGAAAACCTGCTTTGTCCCATCCGGAATTAAGGGGTGGTTGCGTAGTTCAATGATATCGGCAGCGATGTACTTCTTCGACCCACTCGCTCCTGAGGAGTGCGCTTGCTTCTCTTTAGCTGCTAGATCCAGATCAAATTCATCTTGTAACTGACTCCGTATGAACAAGAAGAAGAGCAGAGTATCCTCGTCGTAGATTTCCCTTAGGAATGAAGCAAACAGTGACACCTGCGGGAATTGTTCACGATTGAGCTCGATGTTGCACATGAGATCCAAACACTCTTGATCGGCTAGTTCAGGTAATCCCAACGAGTGGTGGATGAACCTTCGAGCGAAGAACGGCATGGCTAACCAACCTGGCGTGGTCGCACGGTTCTGTGGGCTATTTTTTGGCATCTCTGAAGACGTAGGCTCTGCGTCTGCCTTTTCACTCCCCATTTTCAATAAGGTATCCGTGAGGGCATTGTATATCACCTCGATCGTTCGCAAAAGCCAATTGATGCCGCGTTGTCTGGGCAATAAGGATTTTGCTGTGTTGGTTTGTACCACAGCCTCGAAGAATCTTGGGTAGCGCAACTGCAGCATCCTAGTTGAAACCTTGACTGAATTAGCAGCAGGAATGCTTTTATCTTGACGTTCAGGATCTTGTTCCTCTTGATTTCGCTGAACCACCGTAGTAGGAAGAGCCCGTGTTGGTGGCTTTACCATTGGTTTTCGACCAGCTTGACTATTAGTCGTTTGATCCTCCTTCGTAAGAGCTGTCGTCTCTTCAGCTGGCAAAAGTCCGCGCTGACTGCCAACGAATGGAATGATGAGTGCAACGTACCCACCCACACTAAGTCTAGATCACTTTTACTTGCCTACCGTAGCTGGCAGTTAATGTACTCGATCTTGTCCAGGTATGGCAGTAGCATCTTCTTCTGCTCCAAAACTTCGACACTCATCTGCAGTTGGCCACAAGAGTTGTAAGCTCACACCGGTTCCAGCAGTGCTCTACTCACTAACCTTAGGTTGAGTTTGCGTAGCTCGCTTCTCCGGCATCGACGGCTGTGTTCGAACATCGAACTCATTACGTTGAACTGCTGCTTCGCTCTGTTGCACAGGGTGCAGAATCGAAGCCAGCCACGCCTCGTTGGCCGCCGCCTCACAATCGCTTGGGCTCTCTCGAAGCTTCTTCTTCCTCGTTCGCTGCGCGCCAGCAGCCAACGACACGGTGTCGTCAAATTCATAAGAAGAGCGCTTTGTCATGGCTCGTACGATGGAATTTGAAAATCGGATAACCGCTCAAAGGTACCTTTTAATGTAGCTAGGTCTGAACGAATATACATTTCGATTATACTCGATTCCGGAAAAAAATGATTAGCACCTCATTTAAGTATCCAAACGGCGGAGCACTTAATAACGTCTTAGTAAGACTTGCCTAGCGCTTGGTGCTTTTTGCCTCCATGTTCATTTTTCGCATAGCCATCTCGCGCAGTTCATGCTCTCGCTGAGTTGCCGCCTGTTTGACCAAGGCGCGAATCTCTTGGATATCGCGCAGACCTCGACTCAATTGCTGCTGCATCTTGTCGACCGAGTCGCGCATGACTTGAATGTCCTCGCTGTCGATGGCGATCTCATCTGGCTGAAGCTCCTCACCCGCGTTCATGTCGTGCTGCCTCCTCCTGTATGCACTGGAAATAGGCATAAAAGGGAACTGTGCGTGTGGGATCAAGTTCTTGCCTTGGCGTCGCTGCTCCACCCTACGCCGCTGACACACCTTCTTCCGACACGAACAGCGCCGACCTTTTTTGTCATTATGAGTAGCCATGGAAGACCGAGAGCGTGGCTGCGGGTTGGACGTACGGAAGTGTATTCACTTGTCAAAGGGCCGAAACGCTGCCATCCACTTCACGTCGAGTACGTAAAACGGGAACTGAGCCCGTGTTTTAAGCCCGTTCGTATCTCATACAGTACGAGCGTCTCCCAGTCAACGAACGCTGGAGAAGGAAATCTACGCTGGACGGTGCAAAGGAGCGTTTTGATTCCAACCCAAGGATTAGCAAGTGTTTTATACTATCCGGAGACATTAATAATAATATCTACTTTATTGCCCTAAAAGAGTGAAACTTCCAAACCATAAACTTCGGCGGTGTTCGACGAAGAGAATAGCTGCAGTCCACTTTTTTTTTATTGATAAAGTCCAAACTATGCCCTTCAGCGATTCGCTTCTTCAAAGTTTGGACTCGCCAAAACAGTGACATGTGAGCACCACTGAAGGCATCCGTCGTTTCGAGGTGGTCGTCGTTCAATAACTCGGTCCACAGTAACAACCAGTACAATGTAACATGTGTGCTACTGTAGCACCCACCCCTAGTTTCTTTTACGATGGCCAAAAGCATGCCAACACTAGACTTTATGAAATGGCTTCTAATAAAGCCATTTCATTAATTAAAACTACCATCCGAGATCCTTAATAAGCTCCTTTATTTAGGGGGTTTCCAAGTTTCCCTATATAAGGCTTATGAAAGGCGTCCTACACTAGGGGTTACACGGGTCAGAGAATGTAACGGGGTACAATCCAAGTGTACCCTAGTTACATGAAGACCCTTTCTGGTACATGGTACATGGTACCAGAGGCTCACTGAGCCAACCATTGGATATCTACATAGCCTCACTATAGGAGACTTCTAGTTTGTATGATAGCTCATGCTAATTTACATATAAATACATCAGTCTTTAATCTACTCTTCTAAGTAGCAAACCGTTCCCTTTGAGGCCGGGAACACGTGGACTGACGTTCACTTGGGTAGTAAATACCCTTAAGCACTTCCTCTGTGCAAGGTGCTGTGTGACCCCGTCACACTTGGTAGCACTTGTAGTCAATCCTACGCCTTCGCGGGTAGATTGATCTATCTTAACCCTCTGTGTGCTCGACGTTTGAGCCACGATGGGCCGAAGTGAGTTTCCTCATTTGAACGACTCGCAGTTCGAGTCTGTTCGGAAGATGGGAGGCCTTATTCGATCCATGGGCATTTTAGGCGCGGCTTCGGGGCTTTTGAAAGACGGCGAAGTAGACGTCACGTTCGAGTCTGCGTACGCCGTGAACTTGGCGACGCGCTCCGAGTCTCCGTTCTTGCCGTTGGTGTTGAGCCACGATTGGGTCGCAAGAGCGAGGACGCCCGACTCAAGGGTGCTGGTCAAAGCGCCCGACGAGACCACACCCTGTTTACAGCTGATCACACGCTCGATCATACGTGTCGAGTACAGGGAGTCGCTTGATGCGGCCGTGACGGCCGCCATGGCGGCTGCGATCAAAGGGAAGAGAAAGCTCCTCATGATGCTGCTGGTGGATTGAGTTTTGGTTCGCCCTGACTCACTGCTGTCTGTTGTGGAAGTGATGGTTCGACTTGTCGGCTTGTCAAGACAGCGACCGTGACTCGGGGCTGTTTGCTTTGATTATTGTACCGGTACAGCCTTGTCGTGTCCTTGTAGGAAATGAAACGAGATGTGTCGCTGCCAAACCACCAAGTGGCAACACATTCGCGCTGGACGTTATCTCGCATTAGAGCGCTTAAGCAGTTTAAAACGAAACGAATTTCTGATAAAATTCTTTTAAAAAATTCTTTGAGCAAGATGTCCACCCCAGCTTGGCGGCGGCGACGCCTGCTGAGCAGCACGAGCGCGTGACCGCGTTTGAGACCTACGAGCGTGGTCTCATCGCGCATGTCTGCGGGAGCTTGGAGACTTCAATGACCGCTCCCCAGGCAACCAGGCCTAAGCCGGTAAGGCTAAAGACCCCCGCGTTCGAGGGGAAGGAAGGGGAAAACCTTCACTTCTGGATCCGAAAGGTTGAGATCGCCATGAAGGCGGGCCTCATCTTGGACGAGCCGCTTCGGGTGGCTTTTGCCCTGTCCAACCTTGGTGGACGTGCCAAAAACTGTGTATACACCAGGGAGACGACGTCTCCTGGATGCTTCGCATTCTGGGCGCAGCTGTGTGATCAGTTGCGCGCCACCTTCCTACCGGCGAGCAACGAGTTCCGCCAGCGCTCGCGCATTCTTGCCTGTAAGCAAGGGGGACGCGCGCTGCATGTGTACGTGCAAGAGATGCGTACGTTGGTGACATCGCTGGCAGGTAATCCACTTCCTGAAGACATTAAGACAACAGTCTTCATGGACGGCCTGAAGGTCGGTCCTGCACGCACGCAGCTATCCCGCGTGCATGCGACCACAATGGAGGAGGCGATTCGAATCGCCCTCCAAGAGGAATACAGTCACGAGCAGGCTGGTATTCCTCGGGAGGTGGAACACCACCAAGGTTAGGCTGGTGCACCTCGAGGACCGGAGAAGAGCCATAGTTCGGGCGCTTCTCCACCTGTTTCGCAGCCCGTAGGCACCGGTGCGAGCAACGAGCCCGAACCCATGGACTTATGCTCAGTCGAAGGCTTGGTTCGCTGCTACGGATGCGGCGGACATGGACACTACCAGCGTGTATGTCCTTCACCAGTCTTCGGGAAGAAGACAGCCCGTTGACCCCAGGGCTGGTGGCGCAGGCCACGGTCGGGTGGGCGAGGGTCCTCCAACCACCAATAGAGGTGGCATGCCCTACTGAAGAGCGCTTAGTCTTCATGATGGGTGTGCAAGTTGTGCGCACCACGAGACTTAGACCAGAGAGCCATGGTTCTCTCAAACCGGTGAAGAGCACTGGCGGGCTGCTGGCAGTACACGCGGTGTACGGGGGTACGGTACCCCTTGAACGCAACGTTGATGAGTTCTAAGCGTTGACACGCCGCCGAAATGTCGCTTGGCATAGCGACACCTGACTGCACTCTACGTCAGAGTGGCGGTCGTGGGCTGGTCGTTGGTAGACTAGCCTTTGGTACGGTGAAGGAAGTACCAATGGTCCTCAACGGACCAGAACGTTTGTGTTCGGTGAGCTCGCGCACCACGGTGTCGCTCGCAGCTCTCGCCATGAACAATATGGCTGTGCCGAACATAAGGCACTGAACCGGACATTTGGTGTGGCAAGGCTACGATAGCCTGCCCGCCCAGGCCTATGACGGAGCATTGGTGAGTCTTGTTCCCACCTCTGTCATGCCTTGGGCGTCTAAAAAAGGCCGCCAGGACGCAGTAGCGTCACGGAGCTGTCGGTTCGCCGACAGCTCCACGTACAACAATGCCATGCCTGCTGCGGCAATGCCGTGGGCATGGGTCTTTTGCCCGGCGTGTGGGCCTGCTACGCCAGCAGCGTCCAACGCCGAAGGTCGTCGCGCCGTATGGGCTTCGACAGTGGTGATACCGAATGGCACTATCCACGACGGGTAACAGAGCTCCACAGCCAAGGCGGGTAACATAGTCCGCACCGAGCCAATGGATCCAAGTGGTGAGGTTGATATGACCTCACCAGACGTGGGTAACTTGTTCCACGTCAAGTCACACAGACTCAAACTGCTTACAAGTGTGGCCACCAGTAAGCCCACTAGGAGAAGAGAGTCTCTCCAGGAAGAGACCGGCCCCAGAGCTCTCCTCGGGAGGACAATACCCTCTCGGGTGGACGGCAGCTCCCTGGCCGGCGGATGTCGCCACCGGACCCCCACGCATACGCTGGGAAGCATGGAAGTCCTCCTGCTGCTGGTCGAGATCTCTCGTGATCTCCCGGGGCTCACCAACGACACCCTCCTCCTCTTCATCTGGAGAGCCGAAGATATCGTGGTAGGATCCATTGGTCTCCTGCTCTAACGGAGCAGAGACTTCGGAGCCATGCGCTTCTTGGAGGGCTTGGCCACCTCGGCTGCTGCTATAGCTTGCGCCTTGGCTACAGGCGTGTCACCAGGCGTGACATTGCCTCGGAAGCTACCGGAGTAGCCTCCTTCAATGCAGAGGTTTTGGCGAGAGGCTCAATGGTCTCAAGTCTAAGTGGGGGAGAGGCTCGGAAATACATGCACGAGGCAGACAGCCGTCGTGCTTGCCTGTGGCAATCACACGCCACGGGAGACTCAATAATCACAAATTTAAGTGGAGGAGAGGCTCGGAAATGCTTTTCCTCCCAGGTCTCGGAGATACTACCAATTTTCTAACGAAGACATGTGACGATGGACATCGACTGCAGGCTGAATACAATCAGCCGGGTTAAGAGCCGCGATGGCTCTAACCAAATCAAGACGCACAAAGTACTTTGGCCAAAACGGTAGATGAAATATGAACGTGTTACAGTTAGGGACGTAGTTCCTATCGCTAACAATGTTCGCGTGGTGGTGGGTACCACGGGCGGTAGATGCCTTCACTAAGCTGAAAAGGTATCAGCAGTGGTTGCAGACGCAACCACAACAGGAGGCAAGCTCGGGCCAGTGATGCTGGTGCATCACTGCCCAGGTCCCTATGTCATAAATGACCAGACGAACAGGGCAAACGAACGCCTCGCTCAGTCGTACGGCCGCTGGCGTGTACGTTGTACACAGCGCGCCAGGTGTATGGGGCTGTGACCCTGTACACATCCATCGCCATGATGGCCTGTCGAGCAGGGCGAACGGAAGTATCACTCGCACGCAAGGCGGTTGCTGTACATGATGTACGCAACGCGCCGGGTATAATGGTCGATGGAGCCATGACCCTTGTGTTGTGCACGAGGGCACACATAACTGACCAGGTATCGGTCGAGGCAACGCACGGAGTCGCAACTGGTGCCGCGCCGAGTATGGCGCCGTGGTGGTAGCTGCATGCACCACCGTGGGTTTAATACTGCACGAGTACTTGGCGTCAATGCCGGACTCCAACGCCACAGTGGCATGGTGCTGGGATGCGCCCCATTTGCGGTTGAGTACTGTCGAGGTACACGGTGTCGCTTGCAGACACCAGCGCCACTGTGGCATAGTGGTATGGCGGCAGTATGCCGCGCCACGATTGGGTACCGTAAAGGTACATGGTGTCGATGTGAGACACCTATGCGTCGTTGATATGATGACCAAGACGCGGGGCGTAGCATGGAAGAAGCTACGCCGGCAAGGATGAACCCTTGTAAGAGCCGAAGGCATGGCCCGAGGTGAGCTTAGAGCTCTCTCCGTTGTTGGGCAAGTGTTGCCCTTATCGGTGTTGTCCCTTGCAAAAGACACCGTGCTCTGGACGCGTTCGCGAGGACTGTCGTGCCCTCCGGTGCGAGCTGTGGACGAATGCCACACGTTCGGATGCTATTGAATCCCGTGCCAAAGCACTGTGCGCTATAGCGCAGGAGCTAAGGCAGCTCTGAGTGTCGGCTTTGCGGCCAACACAGTTGTGAGAGTGGGAACGCAGGGCCCAGTGTGCTTTGTGAGCACAAGTCACTGTGGGCGTGGCTGAGAGCCCCGCCAGCCGTGTGGCAGCTCAGTGTGAGAATTGAACCTTTCAGTGTTTTAATTCTCTCACTTCTGATTGGAGAATCAGTTGTGGTTGGAAAATCAGATGATTCTCTGTTAAGTGGGGGAAGATGTAACGGGGTACAATCCAAGTGCACCCTAGTTACATGAAGACCCTTTCTGGTACATGGTACAAGGTACCAGAGGCTTACTGAGCCAACCATTGGATATCTACATGGCTTCACTATAGGAGACTTCTAGTTTGTATGAGAGCTCATGCTAAGTTTACCTATAAATGCATCAGTCTTTAATCTACTCTTCTAAGTAGCAAACCGTTCCCTTTGAGGCCGGGAACACGTGAACTGACGTTCACTTGGATAGTAAAAAATACCCTTAAGCACTTCCTCTGTGCAAGGTGCTGTGTGACCCCGTCACAGAGAATCTTTATTTATGTTTAGTTAACTATAGTGTACTGAGGTTGCGGCAGGCATTTGCCTAAAAGAAACGTTGCATGGTTACCATCCTGGGCGCGTTGTTCTCACACAACGCGAGGTTGTTGCTTGCGGGCTTAAAACCCAGTTACTGCGGAGCTGCATGCTCCAATTTCTTGGTTTCTTGGCGGCGAGATCTTGAACGCGAGCGGTCGCCAGTCTGCCACGCCTTGGTGTCGGTCTTGAGCACACGCAGAGGTCACCGGGCCCCGCATGCCGCCGCGAGACGACGATCTTGTTGGCAATCGCTGAGCACGTCGTCGCTTCCGTGCTTGCCGATCAGGCACACCTCATCTCTCTTTCTCGGCCCCACTCGGGGGGACTTCGCACCCGAGAAGAGAGATGGTGTGAACGCATAGTGAAAATAGTATACATGTAGAAAAACCTATCAAGTCGACATTCTCCCTTTTATCATGGAGATGTCAGCCTCAATTGTTGCTGTGTTTGTAGCATAGTACTCATTCAAACCGATAGTTTATTTATCGGTAATCCAAAATGCTTACTCTTAAAGACTGTTGTGCTCAGTCCAAGGCAAAAAGGATTGTGAGGTCCATTTTGCCTTGTCGGCATCATCGCACTGAGGAGGCGTCCTCTTTGAGAGGCGAGAATCCTTCTACGTTTCTGTACACTTCATCTAAGTATACTAGCACTGTGTGTTCCACACAGCTGAGCTACCTGCACCCAGTAGGCTCAACACTCCCACTAAGTGTGCATGGAAAATTGAAGGTTTCGAGCTCCGATAAGCTCTCGTAGCTTCTCGAACAGTTTCGTAGGAAGAGTCTTTGTTAGAATATCTGCTGCCATTCCATTTGTACGGCATTACTCAATACTCAACCTTCCGTTTTCAACCAAGTATCTTGTAAAGAGAAACTCGATTTCAATGTGCTTAGTAGTGTGATGGTTTCCAGGATTTTTCACAATACTAATGGCAGCTTTGCTGTCACACCATATCTGTACTGGTTGTGTTCGACGAAATCCCATTTCACTCAAAAGGTGCCAAAGCCATTCGCTTTCTTTTGCCCCCTCGCTTAGTGCGATTAGCTCTGCTTCTGCAGTAGATAAAGACACACATCCTTGCTTACTGTTACACCAAGACACGCTTGAACCAGCCATGGTAATTACATACCCAGAAACTGATTTACGTTCTTTAGGTTGACACGTGAAGCTTGCGTCAGCGTACACTTCATAAGTGACTGCACTTAATTCCCCATCAAGGAAAAGTCCATACGTTGACGTCCCTTTCAGTATTTCAGTACTCTCTGGGCTACTTTCCAATGTGTCAAGTTGTAACACGACAAGACTCCCCTTACTTAGTTCTCTAACTGCATTAACAATATCAGGTCAACTAGATACTGAAGAGACCCAACAATGCCCCTATAATCAAACGGCTGTGCCGCGATTTCCTCTGGTGACATTGTTGTCTCGGGCATAAGCTCAACTTCTCTAAGTTGAGGGTTTGCTACTGGCTTACAGTCTTCTACTTGAAATTCTTCAAGAATTCAGCGATATACTTTTGCTGTTATATTGTCATCACTGAGTTTTGCAATCGCGGTGAACTTCCAATTTTAGGATATAATGGATGTCACCCAAATCTTTCATCTTGAATCTTTGTGATAGTTCATGTTGTAGCTTATCAATGAGACTCATCTCACGTGACATGACAGTGAGATCATCAACATATACTACAACAAAGACCCAACTTCCTCCCACTTTTTGCACGTAGATACAAAAGTCTTTGTGACAGCGGGCAAAACCCATAGAAATAAGAAACCGGTGCAGTACTTTGTACCAGATCCGTGGTGCCTGTTTTAGCCTGTAAATGCTCTTAAGCAGCTCACAAACAAACGTTTCGTGGCCGGTTTTTATGTAGCCTGGTGGTTGTCGCATATAAACGCGCTCTTCACCTTCCATCGATCCATTTAGAATGGCTGTATGTACATCCATTTGATGTACATGGCAATTCAAGATAGTGCCGATTGCAAGTACTAGACGAAGTGATTCAGATCGAGCTTCTGGAGCATACACCCCATTACAGTATACCCCCAAATTCTTGATAATTACCTTGCGCAACAGGCGAGCCTTGAATCGTTCAAGCAAGCCATCCGCATGGAATTTACAGAAAGGACCCAATGACAAGATAGCACTTTTCTTCCGGGAGGTAGACGTACTAGACGCCAAGTCCCATTTTCTAGTAGCGATTGGCACTCTAGATCCAAAGCCTCACGCCATTGTTGTCTATGTGGACCAGACAAAGCTTCTCTGAGTGTGCGTGGAATACAAATTGTATTTGTCAAAATATCATCTTGAGCTGCCCCTATAAGCCTTGCTTCATAACACTAATAGTCATCATACCTTTTCGGAGGTTGCCTTGTTCTCATAGGCCTACCTTTGGAAGAGCTTGAGATGATGACTGGAACTTTCTTAGCCCTGTTAGACTTAACTCCCACTGATTTAGTAGATGCCTTACTATCAGCAGAATCATGCGATCGTTTACGCCTTTTTGATTGAGCTCCCACTGAGTCCGATATCGTTGGACTGTGTGACTTTGTAGTTGCGCTAACTTGCCTACGCTTTCTCTTAAGTGTTCGAAGATTGTCTATTTCAGCAATTTCGGCTGAGGTAAGAATAGGCACAGGCTCACTGAATGCACTACGAACAATAGCTGCACAATTTTCACTGTCAAACATGGCATCTCTTGCAAGAATCAGTTTGTTGTTGTAAATATCGAGTAATCGATATCCCTTTTGCTCCTCTGATATAATCAGAAACCGACATTTTATCGCTCGAGCTGAGAGCTTTTTATCTGAGCGAAGCACTTCGGGTATGTGTACACAGCAAACACTGCCCCAGATTCGTAAATTACTTATATCTGGCGGCTTACCATATACAAGTTCATAAGGTGTCTGATTGTGTAGCCTGGTCATGGGCGTACGATTATGAATGTAGGTCATGTACACCAGCGCCTCAGGCCACCAGCGGGCTGACATACCTGCATCCTTCAGAGCACATCGAACTTTACTGAGCTTAGTTTGATGGTCGCGTTCAGACGCACCTTTTTCTTCAGGACAGTATGGGTTTGATACCTGAAAGCGTATCCTTTTTTCATCACAAAAGGTCTTAAAGGTTTTGTTAACAAACTCAGTACCTCCATCAGAGCGAATGCGTCGTATGACAAATTTGCAGTTCAATTCGATACTTTCTGAGCATTATTGATGATAATACGTCATGGCGATGGACGTACGGATTGAGAAAGAAGTCTGAAGTCAATGAAAAAGGTTAAGCATCTTTTGCTTCAACTAGAGCGTGAAGTGTTGTTCCATAAACACTCATAATTTTCATTGGGCCCTTATTGTCCATATGAATAATGCTTACTGGTTTTGCATCTCTGGAACTCGTCATGTCCTTGTAGGATATTCGCCTCATTATTATCTGTGCGCAAGTTTCACAGTAAAACTTTGCCTTTAATAAGATAGACGCCTTAATTGCAGGTATTCACTTAACAAGTTGTTGGCTCATCATAGCGATTAGTTTCTGTTTGTTAGATGGCCTAATCGAATGTGCCATTCCTTGAGTAAATTCTATACTTTATCCATTGACAGTGGACCAAACGGACGATGTCTTTTGTGTTTGATGACATGACACAGCTTTTGCCTTTGCGTTAGTGTCTGTGCTTGCACATAGTACGCACCGTTCACGGCTATAGCTACAAATAGACGCTTTTGATCCTTGAGCACAAATTTGTACTCTCCACTCTTACTATTGATTATTTGATAACCATCCTTCTTAAGCATATTCTCACTTATATTATTGGAAGTTGCATTGGGAACATGTGCAATGTTATCAAGATAACATGGTTAAATGCCATTTGGGCTCAAGAAAAACAGCTTAATAGTTCCAACGTGTGTATTTCTGAGTTTAGAACCCTGACAAAATGTAAAAATGAGGTCTCTGTTAGCTCGTCTCTGGATGAACGCCAACTCGTGCCCAGTTATTCCATGTCCACATCCTGAGCCTAACATCCAGTCAGAAATTGTCAGACGTGTATCCCTTTTTTTTTTTTTTTTTTTTTAGCAAAAATGGACACAGGGAGCATACCTCATCTTCGATGTCCTTCGAAAAATTCTCAGCTGCAGCAGCTGCTTGAGCAATAACTGAGTTGTTCGCAAAGCTGTCCAGTTCCTGGCGCTCCGCGTCACTGTTGTCACTCACAACACGAGAGTTGGATTCCGGAGAAGGTTTCAACTCTTCTTCGTCTTCACGGAACTGAAGTTCCGTTGGCGGGCTTGTAGTTTCTGCACGTTTGCTCGCAAGGTGTAAAACCACATCCACATGGATCTCCTTGTGTGGCATGCGTTTTTTCTTCTTTTGCACGCTCTTCGTAGCCTGCTTGCTTCGACTTCGCATGCGCCACCTTAACCGACTTTGGTTTGACTGGCGTAATCACCCTGCCAATCGAGTAGATGTCGCGTCTGCGAATGCCCAACGCTAAATCCTTAGCCCGTTTTGGGCAAGCATCCCGTCGATGCTCTACTCCACCTTTATTGGACGTGCCATAGCAATAGAAGCACTTCCCAGGAAGGATCTTTACAGAGTTGTTGGCCACCGGTGCTGTGCGCGCGTGATTGACCACCTTTTCGCTAGTCGTGTTCAACATAACGATCTTAGCATGGCTCTTGTTGGCGAAGCAATTCTTCAAGAGTTCTTCCGTGTGATCCAGAGTGAATTCGTGAAACGAATATTTCACCCTCTGCCCCCAGTATTGGCTTGGAAACTTCGCAAGCACCAGAGCGGATGCCAGTTGGGTGGGAATGATCTTCAACCCCGTTCATGGCTTCCATCGACTGTGCGTTGGTTTGATTGCGAGCTACACGCACTTTCTGTATGAGTTCTCCAACGGATGTGAAATCCGACTGCAAAGCGCAATCAAAATCCCCGAGCTTTTCCACCATGCCCATTGCGCTACGTTGTCCGTAGAACTTCTCGATGTTGTGCCCAGGGGTTTGTAGTACTGCTCAAAACACGGTAGTAATAGTACCAGAACTACCGGACCCTCTCAGGTAGGGTCATACTAATTTGAATATAGATACTGGACTTTGTAAAGAAATATGTGTAATACTAATACTACTACTCCAAGTACTATTTTGGCCACAAAGTAATATTCAACCTCTTGCTGCTCTTTGGTCTTCTTGGCGTCTTGATTCATCTTCACAATCTCTTTTCGATTGTGGCGAAGCAAGAGTTGCTTCTCCGCACGTCTGTGGTCGGTTCTAGTGCGAAGAGGCCCCATCACAATGCCACCAGATGAAAAAAAACCGCTCTTGAAAGGCGGAGGATGACACTTTGCCCAGGTGGATGCGCGCCAACAGCGCAATCGAAGGGAACCGGTTTTCACCTTCCTCACGAAACCAACGTAGGACATCTACGTGTTTGTAGAGCCCCAATAGCGACCAATAGGTGCCTTTCTCTTTGTCAATCGACATATCGGCGTTTAGGTCGTCCTCGGTCTTCTTTGGGTTTTGATGAGATGCAACTTCCAGCCAGTCAGGCTCCAGCTCAAGCCATTCCGATAGTATCTTATCCGCCCTTGCATCAATTTCATGTTCCTTCACTTTCTCTCGTGTCTTGTTCAATCTGATAGGGGCGCCAAGTAGCAGCTCGTCTTCATCGTCCCATCCAGTTGATGCGGGAGAGGAGAATGGTGAACTCTTGACTAAAAATGCTGCTGCTCTGAGAACCAAAAAAGTCCTGACCCAACGCAATCTTTCCTTTCTTGGCCATTGTGCCGAAAATGACTCGGTGTTCCTCTCGTAAATACTCCAGCCCACTAGTATACAGTGCCTTCTCCTGTTTGCGTGGAATGTTTCCTACCGCAGCAATTTTTGGCAGCATGCTTTGTCCGTGGGTCAAGCAGTATACACGCCATTGATTCCTTAGTGACTTCGGGAACCGTGCTTGCAACTGAAGTAGAGTTCTTTTCAGACATGCCTTGCCTGGATCTGAAAAATGGTCATGCGTTCTTTCCACTCTTCTGCGCGTCGTTTCGTTTTCCTCTTTGGAGCATGAGGCTTTTATTACAAGCACCTGAAACTTGAACGGCTGCAGGTTCTTCTCCGCTAGGCGACGAAAGACTACCATGTAGGAGGACAGGAGGTTCTCGCAGTGAGTCTCCACTAGAGCAAGATTGGAGATGTTTAGTGTGGCTGCTTCCATCTCCGCTGAAGGCATCCAGTCTTTGGCCGATAAAGACGACCACACACTAGCAAAATCTTTGTGGGTTTGGAAGTAGGAGTCAAAGGCCGCATAGTTCACAATCGATCTTCGGGTCAGCTTGCATGTATAGGCTACGCGTACGTCGCTGTAAGTCAGCGGCTGTAGCTCGGGGTAGGACAGCGCTTGCTGGATCATTTTCAAGGCGTTTAGCTGCTTGATTGACTTGAAATAGTTGTTTAGATTCCGAAGCTTCTGGATGACAGATCTCTCTTCATCTAACGCGCCCCCGGGTATGACTACGGTCACAACCTTGTTTCACGAGCAACTTTCGCTATCCCACACGCTATTTGTCTGAATGTTGTCTTTTAGGTCGATCCCGTAGCCTATACAAAGATTCAGGAGGTACATCGAGCAGTCCTCTTGCTCCATTCCCAGGTGGTCGGCCACGTTCTTTGCCGAAGGTGTGGTATCCGACATCGTAAAGCGAGTCATACTCGTGATGTCGATGTCATATTTTGCTTTTATACCCGTTTTGATGAGCTTAGCGACGAGGGGAGCGTTGTGACCGTCGTTTTTCACAGTAGCTAGCATAGCAATGAAACGAAATCTCCACAAGCTGTCAATTAAAGCCACTGAAGCCCCAACGATAATCTCCTTCCCACAACTCGTCCATATATCATGTATCAAATTAAGAAACTTGAGACACAATGCCTTCTGAAATTCCAATGCTAGAAGCTCACCGACAAGATCGCAGAAGAGCTGGAACTGCCCACTGAGTAAGCGCCCATGCCGGTCGCGACTCAGGATGGGGAATGAAGGATCTCCAGTGGCGGCATACATGATGTCGCGGAATGCGTCGGATGCGCACAGCGTGTACGGAAGCCCCTGGTTGACGAGCCACTTCGAAAAGTAGACGTTCAGTGTCTTTTCATTGGCCCGAAAAAAAACGCTTTGCGGACTTTACCGCAGTACTGCTCAGCTCCGTAGAATTGTCAGGTGATGTAGCTTCAACCGTAACTAAATCACTCGGGACTACTGAATCGTGAACACTTTGAGCCTCAGCCTCTGCGTTCTCTTTCTCGTTCTTCGCCTTGTCACTTATTTTCTGCTCAGCTAGTACAGCCAGCAGATGGTCTTCGTGCATGGCTTTGATGTGGTCCTTGGTGTTAGAAGCGTTCTTCGTATTCCGCAGCGCTTCTTCCCAGCTGTAACGAGTTGTCTTGGTGCGAGCCTTGATAACTTCGCAGCATAGTAGACATAGGTTACGATAAACCTTCCTCGATGGCAGCCACGGATTTTGGTTTTGGTATGGCTCGTCCAAGTGATGTACCAAGCCCCACACACCGTCAGTGGTTCCAGATTTTCGAGCATGTCTGGCAGAGAGCGAAACGCCCAGTTCAGACACAGGTGAGGGAGGGCCTTGATCGATGATAGCTGCATCTTGGAGTGCTGCCACGGGCTTAACTTTCGTCTTACGCTTTGCACCGACTCCAGAGTAGTCCAACTTCGTCTGCTTCGACGACTTCACGCGCTTGGTAACCCGCTGAACAGGCACGCGAGTCTCTTTCTCGGTGATGTCCGGAGACACATCAAAGTCAAAGTCGGACCCAGTCCAAATGTTTGACGAGGGCCTCTTCGAGCTCAGCGACGCGCTGTTTGGAGTGTTGTTACCGCCGTTAGTCTTGGTAGGACAGCCTTGATCGGGATACACCTGCTTCACGCAGGCTACACAACAGAACCTGGGTCGATAGGGAGATTAATCCAACTGAATAATACATGAGCTGTTTTTAGCATGCAACAATTACCGCTCGTTCAGTGCGCTCTCCGTGCCCTCAAACACGCTGATAGCACAGATGTGGTCAGTCTGCTTACCGCACACTGTGCAGGGTTCCGTCCTAAGCTCGTCACCTTCAATATAGCCTTTTACTGCACACCCCATTCTTGATCCGTCTCAGTGTAGCTGGTGTTTGGAGCCTTCTGTATTGTCCTACGCGTTTCGAAGAATGGCGATCCTCCGCAAGCTACGAACCAGGGCCAGCCACCGAGCAATTGCAATTTGAGGGCTGACCTTGCCCATTCAGGGTTCTTGGAATAGTAGTACTCTAAAGAAATATAGTACTGCCTTCAGCGAGTGATACTAATACTCATAATAAATACCATACAACACGGTAGTAGTATTAGTATTACTATCACTGCAAAGAACTATATTGGCAAATGCTATTAACCCCTGGTTGTACCAGACAGTAGTCGACGGCGTGTTATTGACCCCCGACATGCCCAAGCTGGTGACGTAGCTTTGAGGCAGTGTTTGGTTTAGCAGACTCCGAATGTATTGGTCTTGCTGGGTCAGAACAGCCTTCGCCCATTTGTAGGCTTCTTTGATCTCTGATGGAGGGTATGGATCTTGTCACCGTAAGCTTGACGGAGCAAAGGGAGGGCAGCACTCTGGGCGAGACCGGAGCAGAGACTGGAAACCACTTGAGGGGTAGAATGAAGATTCGAAAGTGATTGATTGAGGTCTTTAGCTCGCTAGCCTTCTCGCTACTCTAGACCTACTGGATACACACTACTTGATTCTTTACTGGATACTGACTTACTTCAGCCAATCAGAGAGCTCCACGTCGAAGCCCATCTTGTACCTACAATCTTGTACCCACAGGTGGCGTAATCGGCGGTGGCGTAATCGGCGTGGGTTCGGATTGGACTGGTTCGGGCTAACCGGTGTACGGTCAATAACCGATACCAAACCGGTAACCCTCCATACCCTCAATACGCCCCCTCAATGCGAAGTCCCATGAATGCCGAGAGCCGCCGTCAGATCCGTGTGGCGTGGTCCCGCAAGCGCCTTCGTCATGATGTCCGCCAGCATCACAGAAGTCTCGCAATACTGGAGCTTCACTTCACCGCGTTTCACTTCGTCGCGGATGTGGTGGTACTTGATGTCGATGTACTTGGCGCGGCCGTGGTTCACCGGGTTCTTGGTCATCTTAATGCACGACTGGTTGTCTTCGTGCCGTTGGCAGCCGCCAGGATTTCGCACAGCAGGCGATGGATCCACTTGCCTTCTTGGATAGCCGGACTGAGCGCGATGTACTCTGCTTCGCTCGTGGACAGCGACATACTTGATTGCTTCTTGCTTCCCCAGCTCACAGGCGCACTCATGAGCATAAACGTGTAGCCTGAAGTGGACTTGCGGTCGGCGAGGTCGCCGGCCCAGTCCGCGTCCGAGTAGCCACGAAAGTCGATCTTGTCGCAAGGCTTGAAGCAGATCCCATGCGTCTTGGTGCCTTGCAGGTAGCGAAAGATACGCTTGACCGCAACCCAGTGTTCCTCGTGGGGGTTCTCCATGAAGCGCGACACATAGCCAACGGCGTACGCGATGTCTGGGCGCGTGGCGGTCATCAGGCGCATCAGAGCACCAACAGCTTCGCGAAACGGAGCGTTCACCTTGGTCGCCGCGTCGCTTGGAACCAGTCGAGTGCTCATGTCCACCGGACTCACCACGGCCTTGCACTCGTCCATGGCGAAGCGCTTCAGGATGTCGTCCACGTATCGCCGCTGGCACATGGTCACGCTGCCGTCCGGGCCGTCTACCAGCTCGATCCCAAGAACAAACGCGCACTTGCCGCTGTCGGTCATCTCGAAGCGCGTCTTCAGGTCGGTCTTCGTGCGTGCGATCAGCTCGGGCGAACTCCCGGTAATCAGTACGTCGTCCACGTACATCAGTACAAGCACGCAGTGACCGTCCACCACCTTGATGTAGGCACGGATCGAAGGCCGACACTTGGAAGCCGATAGAGCACATGAACTCGTCGAAGGTCTCGTTCCTCACGCGCGAAGCTTGCTTGAGACCGTAGATGGCCTTCACCAGTTCCAGGCAGTCGAAGTCACCATCCAGTTCGACGCTTTCCGGAACCACGCTGAAGACCACCTCCTTCATGACCCCGTACAGGAATGCTGTCACGACGTCGAGTTGGTCGAGGGCCAGCCAAAATACTTGGCAATCGCGATCACCATGCGCAGCGTCACGTACTTGACCACGGGCGAGAACGTCTCCGTGTAGTCGATGCCGTACTTCTGCCTGAAGCCCTTGGCCACGAGGCGCGCCTTGTACTTCTCGATCGAGCCGTCCGCTTTGTGCTTGATCTTGAACACCCACTTGTTACCGATGGCGCGTTGTCCGTTAGGCAACTTGGCAGCTCGAAACACACCACGCAGTCGCATCGACTTGAGCTCCGCGCGGATCGCCTTGCGCCAGTGCACTTGATCAGGACCGTTCACAGCCTCTTGGAACGTCGTCGGCTCCGATAGATCGGCTACTGCTTCCACAGCGTTGGCACTGGCACGGCAAAACACTGGAGGCGTCGAGTCGTCGTCTTCATCTTGGTCCCCAGACTTTTCTTCTTCGTCGGGGTCTGCTCGGCGCGAGGAGGATACGTCCGGCGCACTTGCTTCTTCTAAGCTAGCTCGGTGGCGAACGGGGCGCGATCTTCTGGCAGTGTCGTCGTCGCCACTCGGTCGGTACTTGCGCTTCCCCGCCTGCTTGAAGCTCGTTTGGCGCGGTCCATCGTTGTCGTCCAGGTCCAGCGCGTCCAGGTCCAGCACAGCATCATCGACGTCTTCATCCGAAGTATGCGTCGAAAGTCCAAACGTGGACTCATCGAAGTTGACATCGCGACTGATAACCACCTGCCCCACCTCGATGTCATAACCTCGATACGCCTTGGACACTTCTTCGTAGCCGAGGAACAGCCCGGCGCGAGCCTTAGGGTCCCTCTTGCGCCGTTTTTCCTTCGGCGTCAGGATGTACGTCTGGCATCCGAACACACGCATGTGATTCACACTCGGCTTGGACTTGTAAACGATCTCGAACGGAGTCTTGTGTTCGATCTTGGGTGATGGCAGACGATTCTTCACGTAGATGGCCGTCATGGCCGCCTCAGCCCAGCAACTCTTGTCCAACTTGGCGTGATGCAGCATGCTGCGGCCAATCTTGACGATGGTCCGGATGGCACGTTCTGCCGTGCCGTTGGTCTGGTGCGCGTACGGAACCGTGGTTTGCTGCTCGATGCCTTCGACTTCGTAGAAGGCCTTGAGCGAGTTGGTCGCGAACTCACGGGCTCCGTCGTGCCGCACAAACTTGACCTTCTTGCCGAACTGCGTCTGCACCTTCGTGACGTACATCTTGATGCAGTCCTCGCTCTCCGACTTGGCACGCAGGCAGAACCCCTTCATGCATCCGCTGGCTTCGTCCACGATCAGTAGCAGATACTTGCTGCCACCCAGTAACTCTTCTTCCATGGGGCCGCACACGTCGAAGTGGAGCAGTTTGAACGTGTCGTAGCGACGCTTGTCACGGTTGCTTGGGAACGGCTTCTGGACCATTTTCCCTTGCTGGCAGCAGCGACACACGCTTGGTCCACTCGACTTGGAAGGTGCCTTCGCGTCCTTGATCATGTTGTTGTCGACCATCTTGCGAAGCGCCTCCACCGGAGCGTGACCCATACGCGCGTGTAAGTCGACCGTCTTCCCACTGGTCGCCGCATTCGTCGATCGCTGAGGCGTCTGGAGCCAGTAGAGTCCATCCACGAGGTTTGCCGTCGCCACCACTTGCTTGGAGGCCTTGTGCGCGACGCGCATCTGGTTGCCGTCGAACACGACTTGGAACAGACCACTCTTGTTGATCTGTGGCACCGAGAGCAGATTCTTGCTCATGCTCGGCACGTACAGCGCGTTCTTGATCTCGATGTCGCGCTCGTCGCCGTTGGGCAGAACCACTCGTTCCACGATGGTCCCCACACCCATGATGGCCGCCTTGTTGCCGTCGGCCACCGAAAGTTCGCCCTCGTTTCGCTCAATCAAATGGGCGAACTTGGCCTTGTCGTTGCAGATGTGGTGCGTTGCGCCACTGTCGACCGCCCACATTCCGAGCATATCCTTGGCTATCGAAATGCCACACTCCAGTGTGACCGCGAACGCCACTCGATCATAGCCGTAGTCGTAGTTGTAGCTGGCGTCGTCGTTCCTCCACTGGGCATTATTGGCCCCGCGTCCTCGGCCATGCCATTGCCGCCGCGTCTTGGGCCCCGATTCTCGTCCTTCTGTTTGGTCCAGCACTTGTCAATCGTGTGCCCCAATTTTCCGCAGTACGTGCACTGGCGAGACTCTCGGTCGAAGCCCATCTTGTACCTACAATCTTGTACCCACAGGTGGCGTAATCGGCGGTGGCGTAATCGGCGTGGGTTCGGATTGGACTGGTTCGGGCTAACCGGTGTACGGTCAATAACCGACACCAAACCGGTAACCCTCCATACCCTCAATAGTCTCCTCTGATGCATTAGCATCTGGCTCGATTAGAGCCGGGGTATGCGTGAGCATCTGCTCGAACGTTAATGGTGGATTTTTCGTTCCCTTCATCATGTATTCCAATTCGCGGTCGCTTGACTTCTCACGAAGATGGCCGACGATTTTCTCCTTCCAAGCGGCAAACAGTTTGCCTTTGCCGTGGAAACCCAGCGTAGTGAAACTCTTAGTCTCTTGCTTAACCATGGGTAAACAAATACTTGAAATATTCAAACCGATAGTTTATTTATCGTTAATTCAAATTGCTTACTCTTAAAGACTATTGTGCTCTGTCCAAGGCAAAATGAAGTGTGAGGTCCATTTTGCCTTGTCGGCATCATCGCACTGAGGAGGCGCCCCCTTTGAGAGGCGAGAACCTTTCTATATTTCTGTACACTTCATCTAAGTATACTAGCAGTGTGTTCCACACAGCTGAGCTACCTGCGCCCAGTAGGCTCAACTGTACTGTACACCAAAAACCTGACGCAGAACCGTAAATCGGCCACTCTCGCTATCCGCACAGCTCTGCAATCTCAAGGTATCGTCCTTGCGCATTTCAGCAATGAGATCTTTGTGATCGCTCTAACGTTGATACGTGTAGAGCGAGGACGTAAAGAAATCAACAGAAAATGTGAATAACCCACAACCTTCTAATTAAGCATACTGGGGGTTGCACCCCAGACCCCGCAATAGAAAAAACATGTACTAGAGAGTGCAACGGGCCCGTTCGCTGGGGAGCTCGTCGCTGGGCCCTCCAGAAAAAAACATGTACTAGAGAGTGCAACGGGCCCGTTCGCTGGGGAGCTCGTCGCTGGGCCCGCCACGTAAATATCGCGCGGGTTTGCGACGACTATGCTCCTCGTACCCCCTCACTACCGCCCTTTATTTAAAGCAACTTTTTCACTATCTGTGGAGCATTCCCATATTTTGTGGATTTCATAAATTACCTCCCTGGAGAGCTCTTAGGAGATGGGGCCTTAGCAGTGCTAAGTTAGCACATTAACGATGAGAACCTGCTCCAACTCGAGCGGATCACTGGCAAGGTCATGGGCTGTCATTATTTGCTTAGGTTAGATAAGTGACAACAATGTTCAAAAGAAAAAAATAACTGTGGTACTTGGACCAAATCTTCCAATGGTCTGCTTCGTCACGCGCTATGTACAATGTACTGTAGTTAGTTATCTGTAGGGAGCAGGGCATGGAAAAATAGCACATGATAGGTTCTCTTTCTCTTGCAGTTCGAGCTTCCCCCTCTCTAGCGTACTTGAGTCTGCTAGCCTCATATATGAATTTGAAAGTATCAAGATTCCTTTCAAGGCCGAAGATGTCTGGCTGAAATGGATTTGTACATCTCTTTGCATTTGATCTTCATTCCCGAGGCTCCTTAATTACCTGCGTAAGAGGATGAGCACAAACAGTAAGTTAAAGAAAAAGATTTCCTCACAAACACCCCTATTAGCAAAACTTCACATACGGTCGGATAGGGAATTTGGGTCAACTCCCTATTAAATAGATGTTAACAAGGGAAGGGATTCTAATGAATAAAAGGCCTAATAACGATTGTTAGTGTGTGTACAGCTAACTTATTATTGAAAGCGTAGTGATATTGGTTATACTATTAATAATGCTGTGTGTTTTCGACTCGAAAACTTCGAGGACTTGCCATTAACGGCCTGAATCCAGCCCAATACGTGCTAACGCTGGCAAATTGGCTCTTTTTGAACGCATTCTTGAGGGAACCAGTCTCAATTATAAAAGACCAGTACTGTAATACATAATGCCTAGAGTGGTCAGAAAATAAACTGAAACTAACGAGTTGTTACATGTTGTAACCTGCTACAGGTAGCTGACTGTAAGCTGTTATTATATTTTCGTTTTCAAGTTCAGTAATAAACATTGCAATACAGGACTGATCAATAATATGGTATTTTGACCAATTATTGCAATAAATATTTAGCCCCGAATTGGATATACTTACATTTTGTATGCCATTAAGTATTGCAGAAGTATTTTACATATTTATAAAGCATTGGAAGGAAGAGGAACAGTAATAAATTATTCCGTACAAAAATACAATAGTACGCAGCAGAGTATAATAAACAACCAATCGTGTTACGTCTAAGCTGCTGCGTTTTGCAGGGCTTCGATAAATACATACTAGGCATGGACAAATAAGGGAATTGGCTGTTGCTAACTACGTTCACTACACGTTCAATGTATATTTACCGTTTTAACTTATTAAAATAAGTTAAAACGGTAAATATTAACTTATTAAAATAAGTTAAAACGGTAAATATACATTGAACTGTAGACAGGTGCCAATGGCTTATTCGGTAATTACACGTAAGCCACGTTATCTGCCCGTACAGCGGACTTTACTGCTCTAATCCATGGGTGGGACGAGCCGAGCCCAACACCCTATTTTGTGGGCTCTATTTTATTTTCGTGAACCCGCTTGATGGCTCTCAAGAATTTAACTTGATTTCGAGAGCCAAAAAACAGAAACACGGGGCTCCCCGCAAGCTCACGCAAACAATGGAGTGGGGCTCCTGCTATTATAGTAGCAGGTTACAGACATGATGAAATTCGCAGTTGCCGTATGGCTGCCATCAATAGTTATACGACTAAGAGCGGCGACGTACTGCGCTCACCATCACTACGGCGTGTCGGTAGCGCTGACAACATGCATGCGATTGCAGCGAAGTCGTGTAGCTTGTAAAGTCGGTTTGTTATTCTTGAGCGGAGAGACGCACGCCAAAATGGTCGTAATCTACCGCATAGCGACTAGGGAAAGTCGATGATCTACATAACGTTTAAGGTGTCCATTGTAAAACATGAATCGCAGAACAGAGCGAAAACTTAATAGGCTAACTTCACTGTCAGTTGACAAATCAATAAGCGTTATTTGGAGACGGAGACCCGAGTCTGGCTCCTACTCTTAAAACAGAGCCGAACTATTAGAGGAGTCGGGCTCTCAAAGATTTCGGGCTCCCTAGCAAATTGAGAATCCGGGCTCTGGTTCGGCTCGTCCCGCCCATGCTCTAATCTACTTTCTGATCAAACTTACTCAAAACGCCATTAGTGCAGCTGAAAGTATCGTTATCGAGAGCGCAACCCCTTGAGATTGTTTTGATAAAACAAAAAAAAATATGTACACTACTTAATAATGTAGAGCTTTTAGCATTCGAATAGCCCAATTAAAGCGTGAAAATTGTCATGCTGTGTGTGCTCCCTTTTGATACGGAAGTCATAACACTGTGTTACATCCCTCTACGTCTTATTATTATCGCTTGATCTTTGAAGCTAGCTCATGCTGCCATTTCGTCGCGATGTTCGCCGTTGCAGGCACACTCTGTGCTTTCTTGAGCATAGCAGACAAATCCTCGACACTGTAATATTTCAAGATCGTGCTGATGATAGGAGGTACCTTTTCAGGCTTTTGCGAGCTCAGCTTGGTCCTGTAGCTCTCCCACATCCTCAAGTTCGGGTTCGTCAGAAGACTATCAAGTCCTCTATTCAATTGCAACAGCTCGAACAACTCGTCGGGCGATTTATTCGATTCCAGCCATTGATTCACCATTCTGTTTTCCAGTTTCATAGGAAGTTCACCGAATAGATCCATCCTGCGCTTTCCAAGAATAAATATCTTCGAGAGCCCATCGTAGCCATACTTCTCCACCAATACTAGAAGCATAACATCTTCCGGCTCCCACACGTATCCTTTTTTGATAAATGCATACCAAGTATTCAACTGCGGAGCCGCGAACAGGTCATACCCCGTTTGGTCGAGCTTTAGCGTTGTGAAGACTTCGTCGGCGGATTCTGTACTGTCATCCCACTTGCTCAGAAGTTCATCCTGCAATTTTGCCGAAACTTTTTTCATTGTTGGGGTCTTCATTCCTATTTCAATCATATTCGCCACAACGTCGTCACCGTACGTCCTGCTGAACATTTCAAGCATTGTCCACTTATTGTTGGGATTGCGCAGGTTATATTCATCAAGGTAGACTGCGTACAGATTAAGCGTCGGGTTGCTGACGTCTTTGTTTGCCGGCGGAGTTGTGAACATCTTATGTGCCGTCCTATCCAGCTTTAGCAGCGTGAAAATCTCTTCTGGAGTTTTGCCCGAATCAGCCCAACTAGTCACCAGTTCCGTCCGCAATCTCGACGTAAATTTCATAATGGTTGCGTCATTCCTTTCCATCCCAAGTAGTTTGATCACACCACTCTCCCCGTACGTCTGTCTTCGTGAACATGTCCAGCATCGACACCTCCTTCGTGGGATTCCGCTTGTTGAACCGGTCGACGTAGGCTGCATAAATATGAAGCTTCGGGTTGGTGAGAATCTTGTCTAGCCCGTCGTTAAATCCCAGTTTGTTAAAGACGTATTTCGAGTCCTTCTGCTTGTACATCCATTGTTTAATTCGGAGTTTATCGGCCAGATTGAGCTTCTTCGCCGATGCTACTTTCGGTGATAGCATCCATTCGATGAACTTTGAAGTGCTGGGAGCACTGATGCTGATTGCTCGTTGTTCCTCGTCCAGCGCTCTGCCAGTCCACAGCATTCTAGTAAAGGGGTTACCACGATCGTTACCACTTAGAGAATATCTCCAGAAACCAGAAGATATTATCTTTGCTCCCACAGCATACGATGCAGCGCTAGAGGTAGCAACGAAGATCACGGTAGCTAGTAAAACGATGGAGAATCGCATGGTCCACGCGCTGAGTCCAACTTAGCAAATTGCGAAGTGATACTGTAAGCTAGCATTTACAAGAAGTGAACAACTGTTTACAGTACAGTACAATCCTCAACTGTTTACAATCTCGAAGTACAGTTCCATTTCTAACTTAGAAATCATTTCTACGGAACATGTCGGATCCCTAAGCTTAGAAATTCTGTTGACGGAACTTGATCGGACATGTTCCGTCAACATCATGGAACAGTCCTCTCGCGGGAGCCACCAAATATCGCAAACTAGGTACTACCGGTATAACAATCAAGAGTGTACCAATCTGGTGGTACAATATCATGGCGCGCCATTTGAGCGCTGGAGTGCGTTCAGTAGTTGTGGACTTCGGATACAAAGGTTGCTTACCTGTGCATTGTAAGAAAGTGGTCTCTCATATCAGCGTGCTCTCTATTCTACAAGTCAAGAACTATTAATACTAGGCTAGAATGCTGTCGGCCACTCTATATCGAACTCTCATGGTATTAGTAAGACCTAGCGCACATCAGTTACAGTGTGTTGATAGTGCTAAACTATTAATAAAAAAACTTAAGTTAGCTTAACAACAGCGTAAGCCGAGTGCCCTTCTATAAATGGTTTCTTTCCATAGTTAGCTATCTTTGTTTAGGGATAATGGATGTTTTTCTATTGCTAACCACTAATGAGAGGGTGGAGGGGATTTAACCTAAGAGCGTGTTCACTAAACACCTGGAGATGGAGATCTTCAAATCGTATAGGATAAAAGCAGATAGCCATTCATTAAAATCTAATGCCAACAACAACACAACTCGAGATAAAGTCAGGATTTCTTCTCTACCTTTTTGAGGTGGAGAAGGGAGCGCTATCTAGAGATCGTCCCGTCCTTGTGCAAAAACATGTTTGCCAATTTCAATCTGACTTTATTTTGTGAATTGGATAACACAGAT
This sequence comes from Phytophthora tentaculata, assembly GCA_033557915.1. Classification (NCBI taxonomy): domain Eukaryota; phylum Oomycota; class Peronosporomycetes; order Peronosporales; family Peronosporaceae; genus Phytophthora; species Phytophthora tentaculata. Next base: position 3,104,609 of record JAUCEA010000009.1, read on the forward strand.
AGTTGCTATATATTCCCAAAATTGCGTTGAAGTCGGAATTCAGCAGCAAAGACGAGAAGTCCCCCTCGCCCTTAATTGAGCGACCATCAGCATAACGCATGATGGCGATGGTCGGCTTGTGCATGTTGTTGGGCGAGTCGCTCTACAGCACTGTGGAGCTCCAGCCTGTTCAGGCTCTTCGTGGAACGCGTCGGCTACAAAGTGCTGATAGGGAGAGCTCGATCACTGCGGAAGTAGGAGCATAGCTGTGTGACTGGGAATCATGAAAAGGCTTGAACTAAGGCAAGAATGCTTGCATTTAGAATTTGGTCGATGATAAAGCATTTAATTGGTTTAAATAGCATAAACTGGATCATGCTAATTGGATAAAAAGGTAGCTGGAGATGGAGACACCGCGAACAACGTAGAGATGGAGATTGCCGCAAATCTCCACCTCCAGGTGTGTAGTGAACACGCCCTAAGCTCGTAAACCGTGGATAATAGAGAACCCACCTTCTATTCCTGTCTGGAGTGTATCACTATTGGGGATATCACGGTCGAGAGGATTGGCTGTTCCGGTACACATTTTGTGCTGTGATTATAATACAGTTATCCCCGCCTAATCTGGAATTGCGATCAGCAATGTACCTTGCAGAGATTATGGATGGGTGCAGCGGAAATTTGTTGCCCACCACAGCATGTACTGTCTAAAGTAGGAATTTGGGGATAGTGACAGCACACTTGGAAAGAAGCATAAGTTCAGACTAACACCGTATATATGGCATCTATGTAAGACCTGTGCGAATCTTGCAACCTTGCAGTTTTTATTGGTCCCACCTTTCCAGATTAGGCGGGGATGACTATACGAAGTACAGTAGTACGCATCATCGAAACTGTTGCACAGCAAGAGTCGCGTTACTGCATTGCAATCTGCAAGGGTTAAAAAGGGTTAATAACGACAACACGACACTTGTTTACAGCACCTACAGGTACATGCTTCGACTCTGGCACATGTACTACAGTACTGTATCACAACACATGGACACAATCGATTTGGATCAAAATAGTCATTTTTTAAAACTGTTAGCTGTAAATATCTGATTGACAGGATACGACTTTCAATAAAACAAAATTACTGCAATATTCGAGATTTGACTTAGTACTGTATAAAGTACTTAACAAAACTATCGGGCTTTTAGCCAACATTATGAGGTGTTGGCAGTTCGAAGAACTAGGTACAGTAAGAAGTGAAATTAGTCTGGACTCCTATTTCCCAATAACTCTGGTCCAGACTAATTGCGAAAGTGCCCCGTATTTTGATCCATAAATAACTTAAATGGTACGTATTAGTGAGGCATCCATCATGCCAATAATTTACAGTTAAACACCCTCTACATTTCGTTTCAATATGGTACTATCTCTTGATTTTAGAAACTAGCTCATGCTGCCATTTCGCCGCGATGTTCGCCGTTGCAGGCACACTCTTAGCTTTCTCGAGCTTAGCAGACAGGTCATTGACACCGTAAAATTTCAAGATCGTGCTAATTATAGGAGGTACCTTTTCAGGCTTTTGCGAGCTCAGCTTGATCCTGTAGCTCTCCCACATCCTCAAATTCGGGTTTGTCAAGAGACTATCCAGTCCTCTATTTAGACGCAGCAGCTCGAACACTTCACTGGGCGATTTATTCGATCCCAGCCATTAATTCACCATTCTGTTTTCCAGTTTCATAGGAAGCTTTCCGAAAGATCAATCCTTCGCTCCCCAAGAATAAATATCTTCGAGAGCACGGCGTACCCATATGCGCCCACAAATACGTCGAGTATAACATTTTCAGGCGGCCGATCATAACTTTTTCTGATGCGCATACAGAGTATTTAACTATAGAGCCGCGAAAATATCATATCCAGCTTCGTCAAGCTTTAGAGACTTGAAACAGCCTATGCAGATTCTTCGCTGTTATACCACTTACTCAAAAGGTCTCCCCGCAATCTTGACAAGACTTTTTTCCAAACTTGGGATTTTCATCCCCAATTCAACCATCTTGGCCACACCGTCTTCACCGTACGTCTTACTGAGCATTTCAAACATTGAAACCCCGTCCTTGGAGTTTTGCTTGTTGAATTTATCAAGGTAGACTGCGTAAAGATAGAGCTTAGAGTTGGTGACTTCCTTGTTCATCGGTGGAGTTGTGAAAATCTTATATGCCGTCGTGTCAAGCTTAAGCAACGTGAAAATGACTTCTGGAGTTTTGCCCGAAGTGACCCAACTACTAGCAAGTTCCCTTCGCAATCGTGACGTAAATTTCATAATAGTTGCGTCGCTCTTCCCATTCCAAGTAGTTTGACTACACCATCCTCTCTGTAAGTCTTCGTGAAAGTGTCAAGCATGGAAAGCACGGCCTGAACGAACCGAACCTGGGTCACGATAAAAACAGCGAACCTGAAAACCCCCCAGAACCGTGGTTCTAAGGTTTTATTGGTTCGCTTGCGATTAACTTAGTTGGAACGAACCAAAGTGAACCAGAACTTAAGCGAGAGGCAGGTTCGTTTTCTCGAGCTATGATTCGCTAAAAGAGATTATCTGATTCGACCTGAGGCAGGGCGCGGCTTTATGAGAGCGCATTCATCATACGTGCCGTATCCAACTACGAAGCACAACCACGGAGCACTTCCGTGTGTTGACGATGCGTTCTTATCTCTTTCTTCAAACCAGAGCGAACAAGCGTCCACTGCCCGTGCTATCGATACGGCGACGGAGGCCACTGGTGGTGTCTTGTCTTGGCCTCTGATACTACAGTAGTACATGTAACATGCCATTCAAAGGAGCACCATAGCCCATGCGGCTTATTCAGAAGAGTGAATTCTGGCCAATAACTCTTCGAGAAAACGAACCAAGACTGTGAGCTGGTTCACTCTTTATTACAAAAATGGACATAGAACCAGGTAGACCGATATACCGAGCTCTTAAACTGGTACTTGAAACGTCCGAACCTGATAAACCGGTTTACCGAGCTCTACACGTCGCAAGTTCCGTGATGGAAAGCTTCTTGGTGGGGTTGTGCTTGTTGAACCGGTCGATGTAGGCGGCGTAAAGATGAAACTTCGGGTTAGTGAGGATCTTATACAGTCCGCCGTTCAGCCCTTGCTTGTTAAAGACGTATCCTGAGTTCCTCTGCTTGTAAACCCACTTTTTAATTGTGAAGTTATCGGCCAGATTAAGCTTCTTCGCCGCTGGTACTTTTGGGGAAAACATCCAATCGACGAGCTTTGAAGTACTGGGAGCACTAAAGACGATTGCTCGCTGCTCGCCTTCCTCTGTTCTCTGTGTTCGCAGCACCCTCGACGATGAAGCATCGCGAAGTTTCCACAAAAAGCTAGGACATTTTCCCGGGAGCCGGAAGGTTTTACCTTTCCTTCTACAGTCGCCGATACAGGATACTTTTTACGCGCTTGAACAGTGGGCAATGGTAGCCGGTAATACGGTATTACCGGCTACGCGATTCCTCGTGGTTTTACAAGAGATCGAGATCGATTTGTCGTAAATCGACCACGAGCGCTCGATTTGGCTTGTCGTAGCTCGATTTATTAGCTACCCTAACTTGATCGATCTGTCCCTTTTTATAACATCGATTTATTATAAATCGAGCATCCAGCTAAGTGAAAATGACAAAAGCTTAACTTATAATAGCCGGAAAATTTCGACGTTGAGTAGCTCCTGGGAGAGAACGTATGGCGTACAAATACAAGAAGTGGGCGACCGATGCCATCATGACATGATGGGATCGGTCGCCCACTTGTAAACAGTCGATACATGTACCGTACATGAATCATGTATCGAAGTACCGTATTTGAGATCTCATACTTCATACCCCATATTCTTGAAGTTGTGGTGTTGCGTGACCTTTTTATGAAATTTGTGCTCAAACTTTTTGTATTGGAGGCCTAGTCTATAGCACTTTTGAACTTTTTTTACGGTATGTAGTAAGAGATCTTCTCTGTAGGAGATCTCAAATACGGTACAGTTCCGTTTCTAGGGACCTGTTGTTTTTTACGTGATCAATAGAATAGTCCACAGAAGTCAGTAGTAATACTTAGAACATTACGCCGGCAGTTTTTTTCCTTACCGTAATTTACCACCGAGAACATTCCTGAAACCTTCTTTCGGGACAGCAGCGATTTCAACGATGCGACCTCTCGACCACCTGAGAGCGTTAGAAACGCCTTTTCGATATTAGGGTAGTTTAATAACCGCTCGACCACTGAGATCCAACAGATCGCTATTTCAACGACGCACCCTCTCGACCATCTGAGAGTGAAAGGTCGCGTCCTCTCGATCTTAGGGTAGTTTTAGAACCGCTCGACTGTTGAGACGGTGGCCAAAAGTCGTCTCGATAGGTTAGGTTAAGTCATAAGAAAATATTCACTTCACAAATCGCTGAAGAACTCATCGCATCTGCTATGCATCCATCACGCATTCAAAAGCAACTAAACAACTTCAATGATATCAAAAAAATCTTTGAATCTATGGGCTGCTAAATGCTGAATTTCCGAATTAATTTTTTTTTCTCAAAAAATTAAAGGGGCTATGTATATAGATACCAACCTGATAACATGTCGTACGAACTCACTTTCGGAAAATACAAGGGCAAGTCAATCGAAGAAGTATATTCTTCTGACCCCGGTTATTGTCGATGGGTATTCAACCAACCCAGTCTCAACATTAGTGAGGACATTAAGATGTTCTTACACTCCAAGTTCCTCAATAATGATAACTCATATATGATGACTTGGGGTAAATACAAGGGTCGGACTCTCAAGCAGATCAGTCGTATGGATCCCGGATATATCGATTACCTCCGCAAGAGCGAATTCGTGATTGAGAAGTGTCCTAAGCTACTCAAGGAGCTTAACTAAGAATTTTTTTTTTGTTTCATAAATTTAGAGTCTAAGCAGTAGTGAAATCAACTACTTCACCCGTTAGGCGATCATAGCTCAGCTCCTGTTCGCTGATCACGAGGACCAACAGATTCACACCTTGACATCCAGCGTTGGTACCCTGAACCTGAATGGCTTGAGGGACATCACGCTCAGTCAGACGACTAACATCGGCGATAAGAAAACGGTTAGTTAGCGACCACGTCTGATAGTCAAGGAGACCATTAACCAATTCAGGGGTCAAATCACCGTTAATCGAAGAAATCTTAGAAAGCTCATTATGGAAATGATGGAAGTCGTAATCATGGCTGATATCGAACACCTGAGTAGAACCAATGCGCACGTTGAAGTTGCGAATCGAACTACCGGGATGGAGTGTCCATGGAGCACTATCGAACGGAGATTGAAATTCCTGTACCGCGGCGGTAGCAAAATTACCTGTCTGTTCAGCAAAAGGAAGTACAACAACGTATTTCGCATTCTTAACACTTGCCGATAGCTGTAGATCAAAGGAAGCGTTATGCTGAGTCGATTGCTTACCAATACCAGCGCGCTGATAGAACCACTGAGCATAACAGTCATTGTATCGAACTTTCTTGACAGGCTTAGAAATGATAGCCTGAGGATTCTCAAGATGTACAAACGGAACATACAGGCGAGCCGTAGTGAAAGGCATGTAAGTACCATCAATGTTCGGTTCAAGGCCATTGACTACAGCACCCCACGAGATACTGAATCCAGCAGAAGCAGCAAGCACTCCAGCCATGGGATTACCAGTGGAAGAGGCAGCGACCATTACAGGACATACATTGCCCGAGGCAAGGGTAGTAGAAGTTAGAGACATGCCCTTTCCGCTATCTACAGCAATAGTAGACGTTCCCTGATTGACGCGGAAACGGAGACGAATCTGAGGATTAGCCATTAAATCAAGTTCCTTGAAGATAGGATGGAGATCGGATAGCTTAATCTTGAGCATGTAGGACCACGTACCCATGATTGCGTTAGCAGTAGCAGCACCAGATACGAAAGCACCACGAGCCGTTTGATTAGCAATTGTGGTAGAAGCAGCAGCTCCACCAATCGAAGGCCACGCCGTAGAGAAGTCAGAGCCAGCATTAGGAGGGTTCGACAACAGACGCTTTACAAGACCATCGTTAGGGACAAAAGCACCACCAGCGGGTCCTGTGGTAGCAAACGAAGATGAGAATGCAGTAGTGTTGGTGTATCCATCTCCGGTAGTCGAACTGTTGGCAGAGCTGTACAGAGCGGACTGAGCGGCATCCGGGAAAAGGAACGACTCAGCACCATGCTTTTCGACATACTGAGGGCTATATCCGGTCTGAGCGCGTACATTGTTCCAAAACAGCTTGTAATCAGCCATAGAAACAATGGTTTTACCATTTAGCTCAAGCGACATGCTATCAATAACATTCCAGTTGCCACACTTTAGTGTAGCGCAGAATCGGTTAGCAGGTAGGGTCTGACCAGTAGCACCATTCTTCATCGATACCTTGTATGGTAGCACGATGTATGCATCGCGAAGACAAGCAAATCCTTCGCTTCCGTTTAGCTGAGCCGTAGCATCAATCGTAATAACACCATTTTGGTATGATCCTTGGTTCAGATCGATTACAAACGGTACGCGCTTGACTGAGGATACCTTGATCTCAGGATCGCTCTTGAGGGAGCTCTGGTACAAGTACTGGTCGGAAAGTTGAGTTTCAGTCATCGTTGAGATTCTATATGACATGTAATATACTTTCTCAAAATTAACTATTATGGAGCTCATCAAACCGATCACATCCGATCATGATCTTATCGCACTTGCAAAAACATTAAATATACATATTGATGATATTTTTGAGTCAAGTGAGATAACAAAACCGATCCCAAAGAAAGGTTCATATCTGATTTTGTTGCGACAACCTAATATGGATGTAGGGCATTGGACATGTGTTCATGATGGTGGATTCTTCGATTCAATGGGTGAGGCAGCAAAGTATGGAATCGGGAAGTACAATCCCAAACAATTCCAAGGTACGTATGGTGATTACTGTGGGATTTGGTGTATGCTGTGGTTATATTGCAAGCAAAAAAAAAAAGATGAATCTACTAAATCGATTCAAGGATTTGAACTTAACTATCCTGACTTAGCCAGTGCTGATGTTTGGTTGTTCGATAGTGTTTAAGCTTATTGACATGGGTATATCTACCTCCACAATCACATTGGTGCTTGGTGTTAATTTAGCGCTGATAGATTCTTTGTTAGTTTGATAATGCTGCTTTTTATATAGTTTATTGATCTGAAATGGAGTCACTTTATTAACGCAAGTAAGTTTTGAAATCCACAAGCATTCGTATGCTTCGAGGTGCTTCCGATCTACAACATCATATGTTTTAATAGGGATGAGCTTGAACTTATTGATTCCATGTTCTTGGATAAAAGGGTAGATTTCACACTTGCCCCGCTTTTCATGGATCCATTCATGATAGTGCTGCTTATGTTTTTGCCATCTCTTACGAGGCTCATTAAACGTAGAACCAACGTATTGAATGTCGCTCTCCAGGTGGATAATTCGATAGACGTGTCCGATCATGGTACAAATGTACTATTACTATATAATAAACTACATTATTTATCAGAATATAATGTATTCTTTAGTTTGGAAAATATAGATTAATCATGTATCGCGAACTAACTATTTCAAGCGATGTACCAGCTCCAAAGCTGACCAAAGCTTTCAAGACTGGTAAGCTAAGTCTGACAGCAAACGAATTCAAGGGTAGCGGCTCCGTTATCCATCTCCATCCAGCTTCTTTTGAAAAGGCACTCAAGGCGCGCAAGGCGGGTCGTGGTGTTCGTCTTGACATCACAAGACACGAGGTTAAAAAGGGCTACAAGAGGGCCCAAGGAGGCTCTATTTGGGGTAAGATTTGGGGAGGCATCAAGAAGGCTTTCAAGTTCGCTAAGGACTCAGGCATTCTTACCCAAGCAGCCAATGCAGCAGTACCAGCATTGGCAACAGCTTTGGGGGCCCCTCAAGCGGCTATCCCAGCGAGAGCAGCCATCCGTTCTATGACAGGCATCGGTGTTTATGAATCTGAAAGCGATAGTGATAAGGAAGGAGGCCGTGTCTCAGTCGCTGACGTTAAGAAGGCGGCCAAAAATGCTCTTGGATACGCAAAGAGAAAAGGGGTACTCACGGATGGAGTAGATGCAGCTGGGAGATACCTACTAAGCAAAGCAACGAAGCCGGAACACGAAACACTTCTCAAATCCGTACGCGGTGAAGTACGCCGTCGTTATGGTGTTGGTGTTTCAAAACCGAGAGGTAAGAAATTCGCCAAGGGATCGCAAGAAGCTAAGGATCACATGGCATCTGTTCGCGCTAAGCGGAAGAAGCCTATGGTAGCTGGATCATTTCGTTTATAATTTCCACCACAAAAAAAAAAAATCTGATAAATAAAGTTGTACTAATATAGTATCACCCACCATGATTGGACACATTTACCGGATTCAACATACTCAATCAAACATTGTCTATGTTGGTAGTACTTTACCCTCATATGCTTTAGCACGGTGCTGAACAATTCAAGTGTATCTTAATTAAAAGCTACGATGTAATCGATCGACTTCATTTGGAAGTATATGAAACTCTTTGGATTAAAAAGCTGAAGGCATGCAACAAGAATCGACCATTTGCTATCAAGAAGATGACAGACAAAGCCGCCTATATAAAAGACCGTGAAAATCGGTGTGTCAAGGTTAGAGCGTATGCAGCAGCAAACAAAGATTTAATCACGCAGCGAAACAAAACGTACCGAGAAACCAACAAGGAGACTATCAAAGCTAAGAAATCAGAATCGTTCGCTTGTGAATGTGGTGGTAGATGGAACAGGGGACATGGAAAGCCACGGCATGATAGAACAAAACGGCATTTCAATTGGTTAGCAAGCAGATCATAAAATAACTTGAGCTTTCAGCTTATTTTTTTGGTCTCAGCAGGAGCATGATCGATACTGAAGTATCACGAAATTTGACTTTTTGATCATTCTGGTTGTAGATACTGATCGTAATCGTCGATCGAGAACCGTTATGGCAGTTCATTCAAGCATACTGACTTGGTTTATATGAAATTAACTGACCTACCTGAGCATCACCCCGATCGAATGCGCTGAGAATATCACCCGAAGCAACATAATCATTTTTAATCAAATCGCAACGAACGATGTACGAACTTGTTGGGTGAATCTGTGGGATGATGTTAGAGAGCTGAGCACTGGCAACGATCGCTGAGAAAGCAGGATACGTACCAGCAGTCAGTCCTACTACTGATCCAAAAGATGCGTTATCGATGATCAAACGCGGAACACGTGTAGTAGTCGGCAGTCCAGTTCCACCAGTAGAGTACAATCCAGTAGCGGGTCTTGTCCAAGTTCCACCAGCGGTAGGTAAAGTTGTTGGAGTTGGAGAGAAATCAAACTGAGCGGCGTAATATACGCTATTTTCAGATAATTGTAAATAGAAAACATTTTCGCCTGACGGATTGATTAAGTAAGCTCCAGCATTGACGAGAGCAGTCTGAATGGATCGATTGATATCAGCGTATGTGTAAATACCATCCGCGAGATTAACACTTACGATGCTTGTTGTAGCAGTTGTAGGTACTTCGATTTTGAATGTAGTGTTCTGAAACTGAAACGAATCGATATTATATTCGGAATTGTACATGCTAATGCTTTGTACAGCACAGACTACATCACGGAAGTCAGCAGCACTACCAGGAAATGAGTACTTCCAAGTTGAATTATATCCATCTTGAATAAGATTTGTTGAGTCGAGTTTCAGAAAGCTTGCCATATTGATTAGTATATGATTCTAACCATAATTCTGATCAATAAATTGGAATTAGCTATCGATCGTGATTGGTACATCGAAATTGTACCTGATTTGACCTTTAACTGAATCTATGAACAACATTTGACCTTTGCGCCTCATGGCTTTGTTGTAGTAATAGACGATTGATCGATCATCAACTCCCTTGATATTGAAATCACGAACAACCATTTGGAAATCCCGCTTCGAATTCGCTTTTAGGATCGCTACATACTCTGAATTCAAGCGAATCATCTTATCGGTAGCAAAGTAGCTGTGGCTTAGGAATATGGTGCTTAATTTGAAGTGTCTTCCTCTTGTGAAGTAGTGTGAAAATAGATTCTTCTGAAGTAGCTTATCGTTGCTGTAATCGTCTATGATGATGAGCTCAGGTTTATTAGAACTGATTGGGGTATGACGAACTTGATCAACACTTGGAGGGGCATCAGGATCAGCGAAGGTAATGAAACCATCCAACTTATCGCGAAGGAATTCGTATAACTCTTGATTCGGATTACGGGCAATAATCGTTAGATGAGCAAATACGTGAGGCGAATGCTTTAAAATAAACAAACAAAGGTTGTTCTTCCCACTGAACGATGGACCAAGTACAATCATTCTAAACAACTTTTTAATATCAAGCGCAGGGATGTCGCCCATTGAGGCTGACTTGTATTTTTTCGGTAGAGAACCACCAAAGTCAGGAATAGCGCTCATGACTAAAATCGTTTTATCTATATAGGATAAAACAAAATGAGTTCAGGTTTTTCATATCCGCAACCAATTTTCCAATCACCGATTTATAACCCCGCATTCTATCTGACGCTGGTTGCCAGTGGCTATCTCACATATGATTATGCACAAACGTATCTCAGTAAGAACGATTATCGTTTAACTTACCTTACAGGAATTACTCAAGGGGTTGCAACTCCGGGGATTGCATTGGTTCCTGGAACAGGTGGTAATATTAGTGATATCGGAGCTCTCTCATGTAGCAGTCTGACCTTAAGCGCTGGTGGAACAGGTCTTGACACACCAAATTTAAAGTTTAGGGGCGCTAATTTCGACCATTCAATGTATATCAACATTGTCCAGGGATCAGCTGGCGTCTCGCAAGCAGTAGTTCTAAACTCAACTAAAGACTTCAATGGTATTCGCAACCTCACTTGCTCGGGGACGATAACTGGATCAACCGCAATGGCAACGCAAACGCTGACTTGCGATACCATTTCTAAATCAGGCACGCAGACGATGAATGCAACAACTCTTAACCTCAATCCTACTACTTTGCAACTGAGAGGAACAACAATAAATGCTACGGCAGCTCAAATTAATTATAATGCTGGAGTTGTTGCAGGATCAGCGGCAAACAGCAAAACGTTAGTACTTGGATCAGCAGGGGACATTTCTGGTATTAACGCTATATCAGCAGCAAGCGTTTCAACAAGCGGAGACATAACTTGTTCGGGTGCTATAAATGGGTTTTTGGCTTATGGTAATCAATCGAACATCACCACAGTAGGTAGTCTGACAGAACTCGGTATCCATTCTACACCTACAAATGAGTACTTTTCGATTACAGGTAGTGGTTTTGACTTTCTTGACGGTTCCTACACTCGAATGCTTACGTTCTCGGGATCGAATGCTACGCCCGTACAATTTCAAATAGAGGTCCATAATGGTACTAATGCAACAGCCGCTAATGCGACATGGATCGGGAACATCACAAACAATGACCTTCGTTTTGGTATAAATAATAGTACATCAATGATTCTAACAACAACAGGGCGGCTTGGAGTAGGTACAACGAGTCCCACAGCGCCGCTGCATATAACCGGCAGCAGCAATGTTGTTTTCGGAGCTGGCGGTACAACCGTATATCGACTACGAACTGATAACGGCGTAACCGAATCAGCACTGGGGCCTATTACGTATTCCACGGCTGCTGTATTTGGAGGGTACATTTCATGCACAGCCATGGCGATGACGAGTGATAGACGTCTCAAACGAAACATCCAACCATGCCCCATTGATCGAGTAAAGCGTCTGTATGATGAAGTTGATGTTTGTTTGTATGAATGGAACGAATCGGAGAACAGAAACGGACAGGAAATTGGTTTAATTGCTCAAGACCTTGTATCAGCTCATCTAACCGATCTGATCAGTGTGTTCTATCGCGATGATATTCATGAAGGAGACGATCCATCGCTTGAACCTGCCAAAACGCAACTTAACGTTGATTACAGTCGTATTGCTGCATACAGCATGAAAATGATTCAGGTTTTGATGGTAGAGATAGATAGACTAAAAGATCACTTAGCTAATATAGAATCATGAGCTCAGCTTATACTTTCCGCGTTTCAACTCATAGAGGTAAGAAATATGATGCTGTGTTTGCTGATGGTAGAATTGTACCTTTTGGTGCTGTTAAGCGGAGTGGTGAGCCTTATCAACAATTTAGAGACCGTACATCATTAAAAGCATATGGGAATATGATCACAAAGATAAGAAGCGTAGAGAGAGATACTACAAACGACATGCACCAATAGATAATGATAACAAATACACAGCCGATTGGTTTTCTAAAACTTTTCTCTGGTAGTTATATAACATGGGTTGCATACCAAGTAAAGAGCTCAAAACCAATTTAACTACCGATGAACCGCGTCAGATTGTCGGATCGACAATGCTCCAAGCTGACAAAATTATTGTTCTTGGTGATAGTGTCTTCCTCCCCACCAAGGCCCCCGAAGGAGAGTCTGCCATACTTGAAGTTTCTATCAACGATAAAAAATTTTCAGTCTATCGAGGCTATGCAAATAGACTTGTACGAAGCGGTATTGCTTAGATAGCAAACGTCTTCACAGTCTTTTTTTGGCGCGGGGCAAAGCCCCCACCCGGAGCCCGGAGGGCTCTTTTCTTGGGTTGGTAAGCCCATACGCGACCGCCCTCTGTCTGAGTCGATGCATCCACCTTCCTGATAGACTTATCAAGGTCAGTAGCCCAAACAGCTGCCTGAGTCTTCTGGGGGCGATCATGGATGATAAGATTCTTCATGATGGCTTTAAGCTCAGCATCGTTGAGATCGCTATTGTCGCCATAGCTACCAGCTGAGCTGGAAATAATGCGGGGATTGAAGAAGGACATGGTTTATAATAGGCACGTGATAATTTCCTTAAACTCTTTATCGTCAATCATTCGATTGCTATACATATCTACTGTGAGAGACTTGAGCTGCTTGATGATACTTGGATTGTCGTTCCCTAACTCCATCTCTCCTTTCAGCTTATCATACTCAGCACGAAGAGTCTCCAGAGGATCTGTGAGTTTATCATGGAAATTGTACTGAAGATGAGTGATGGCAACGATCTCTTTGAACAGTTTCTTATCATCGATTGATAGCTTATCGTAAGCTGCTTGATCGATATGGTTCTTATACACAGGGGTTCTGATCATGGTTTGGAAACTATCAGAGATTTGACATTTAGGTCCGCATTTACGTCGATTGGGCTGTACAATCACGAGCGTTTTGGCATCCAGATCAGGCAAACGGATGTACTTGCTACCCAACTGACGATAAACGTAGGCGCTTGGAGTTGCTAAACCCTGAATCTCATTGAGATTATAGGTTCTTCCACGTCGGATAACACCATCAAGCTTAGCAACACCAGCTCCTCTTAGGCCCCGACCCTTAAGACCACTACCTTGTGGTAATTGGTTGAAGTAGGCACGGGTAGTAGCACGTTCTACCTTCGCTTTAGCTATTTCATCGAATTCATCAAGATTCATATCTGGATAGCCCTGTTTGAGTAAGGAGTATCGTTTCAACTTGATATTGTAGTTGGCCTTGGTAGCTCTCATCGCAGCTGTAGCAGCTTTGAGGTTCGACTTGGCGGCTTTGCTACGATTGGTCTTAACGACCTGTTTTGCCAGCTCATAATTCTTCATAGCTTCCCCATACTCTTTGAACGCGGCCTCCGCTTCGTCATGTAGCAGTCTCAGTGAGACGTATGGATCAATACTCTGCTCCTTAACACGAGAGGTATCTTCAGTAGATTTGGTATGTTTCTGAAGTACTCGATCAAGAATTTCGAGATTTTTAGTTAGATTAGCCTGTGCATCTTTCTCGTTAGATTTCATATGGTCTAACTCAGATAGATATTTTTCAAGATATTGAAATCCATCCATCAGAGCTGTGAATGTATCCATCCAACTAATGTTTCTCATGAGATTAGATAGATCTTTAGCCTTTGTCTGCTTACCATCTTCTGAATTTTTGATAACGATTAGTCGTGTCTTAGTCGGTTTAGCAAAGTAGTAGCTCTGATGAAACGATGTTCCTTCCGTTGTATTAATTACTGGATGTAGTTCGAATGCGATATCCACATTTGCTTTACGAAGGCCTTCAAAGAATTCATAAATTATGAGTTTAGCATCGTTATCAGCATTTGATAGATCTTTATCCATATCATCATCATTACCGCTTTTAACTCCACGTCGTGCCTCGTTCTCTCCATTGTATTCTTTGTATTCCTTAATCGATAACTTCTTACCATAGATGGTCTCATCTGGTGATGTTGTCGAATCCACTGCAAAGCTATCCTCAAGACGCTGTTTGCTTCGCTCCGAGTTATCGTTTTTACGTGGATCTGACAGACTCCTCTTTTTACCAATGAGACTCTCCCACACTTTTAGAGGTTCCATGGACTGAGGTATGCGCATCACTTTCTTTCGATCGCTAATGTATGTAAGGAAACGGGGATCCGTTTGAATAACAATCCTGATTGAATCGTAGGTCTCATTCCAGTCGATTGATGGAACATGAACTTTTCTCTTCGTTTTTGATATATAAATATTTGTACCATCTCTAATGATATATTTCAGTAATTGCTGACCATCCTGTTTGACTGGATGCAACTGTAGTTTATTAAGTACAGGATATATCTCGTAAAACTCTTTTAATGCTTTCTTCACCCGGTCCTCTTCATCTTTTTCCACAGGAATCTCAGATTCCTCCTCTTTTTTCACAGGAATCTCCACTGGTGAGACCTCAGGGATTTTTATAGAGTTTTCTTCATTCAGACTTTTTTTAAAGTCAGATTGAGCAATCGCTTGATCAATAATATCATCAAGATTTTGCTTAACTACATTTGGAATAGCTTCATCAGTACCAACACTCGCATCAGTTTGTGTTGTTGTAGTTGCTTTCTTAGCAACAGTTGTAATTCAATTCGCGATATCAGTAGCCCACGATGTGCCTTGATACATCTCACGCTTCGCTTTAGCTTGACGAACTCGGCGTTGAGTTCGCTCAAGCAACTCTTGTCGCTTCTGCTCTCTCTGAGCAAGTGATGTAAAATTTGGAAACATTGTATCTATATGTTGTGAGCCATAAAAAATGAGTATTCGAATTACCAATAGCTCGGCATAACTGAGTCATGACGGAAAGGTAGATACGAATGACAAATACGGTTTCGTTCGTTTAAAAGGTTTAAATAACGCCCTTTAATACAATGGAATGGGACACCAAAGATTTCATCCAATTCGTGTCGATACTCACGATTGGCCACTGTCTTACGAAAATTTGAGGCTGCATCAAGATTAAGCAGCTCATTTTTGATTCGACCTACTTCTTGGATGATCCACAGCTTGCGTCGAAGCTTCACGAGCTCACGTTCCTTTTCTATACAACCGGGACACATTATTATGAAAATGGGTATCTATATATCAAGTCAGATAATTTAAAAAATCTCTCAAAAATAGATTGGATAATATACTTGAGTCGAAGCTTACAGAGGATGTCTCTATCAATTAAATTTTAAAGCTAATCACGTCTCATTTTTTTAGCGCCGGGTCAAGTCTGAGCTTCAGCTCTATGACTTCCAGTACTCGTTTTCAAGAGTTGATCTCTTGTTCTTGTTAATCAACCGTAGGTTATCTTGTGGCTCCCAGGAGTCAGCCTCATTACCAAGCCATTTTAGCAGATATTTGTACTTCCCAGACCGTGTCTTCTTATGATCCAAGATCTTTTCCGCCTCAAGAATATCGCCTCGATTAATAGTAGCATCTGTAGTCTCTGTTTTAACCAGTTTAAGATCGTTTGGGGCCTTGTAGAGGGTATGACCATTCTTTGAACGGATTTGGACTCGGTAGCCATCAATTCCAACTATCGTATAGACTGCATTGCTCCACCGAGCCGATTCTTTACCAAATGCCTGCTTCTTGAGACGGTATAATACGCTTGATCCGACCTCAAACTCTTTCTCAATTCTATCGGCTTCTGCCTGATTATGACTCAGATCCGCATCCATTACTTTACCTTTGGCATCACTCGGGGTCATACCAATCGAACAATGAAACGTGCTATTGTAGTTTTCAATAACGTCAGTAATAAGCTTTTGCGAAATCCTCTTGGGGGACATTTTAGTTAGTCTCTGCTTTAACGTTCTGTTAAATCGCTCAATTTTCCCCATAGTACCATGATCACCGGGCTCGTTGTTGTAGTGCTCAATTTTCTTGGTTTTAAAGAACTCTTGAGCCTGCGAGTTCATGAACTCGCTACCATTATCGCTTGTAATGATATCCACTTTATGGAGTCGAACAAACGCTTTAAGCGCTGCTAACACAGTTGCTGCTGTCTTGTTCGATAAGACCTTCGCAAAGCCCAACCTCGAGTTGATATTGATAGCAGTCAAAATTGGTCGCTTCTCCCAAAACGCAAGATCAATTTGCCAAGAGTTGGGGTTATGCGAAGCTATTTTGAAACCATTGAATCTCTTCTTTTGCTCTTGATATCGTTGAATATCAGTCTGACTCGCATACCAATCCTTTACAATTTTGAAAGTTATCTTAGGATTTAACTCCTTTGCCTTCTGATACAGAGCTTGAGCTCCGATAAAACCGGTTTTTGGATCATAGTAGAGTTTCTTTAATAGCGCGTCCATGATCTATATTTACATTAAAAAAAATCACCCACTGGTTAGCTGCTTAAATATCAAGTGGTTCAGTCGTGATACCATCATCAAGTACTCGACGTTTGTCATAGTAGTAGTTGAGCGCTGTTTTGTTTTGAGTATAGGTGATGATAGACTTGGTTTCTTTCGATAGTCTGAACCCCTTGTTTGTACCTTGTAGCGTGATGCAATCCCGTACAACAGTCTCAAACCCATCGGGATTAAGAACACCATTGTTTCGACCACCTCCCTGCTGAATACCCTTCGCTGAAACTTTTACCTTGTAAGACTCGTCGGGTAGATAGCAAATATAGTTCTTACTCGATAGTGAGACCATAGCATCACCTGACCATTCATCTTTGAACAAACCAGGAGTACGGCGATCAAACTTAGCTACCTCAGTGTTGTAGTCGCGTGGGAACCAATCGTATTTATGCTCCTTGAAGTGAGAACGTAGCTTAGGCTTGATACAGTCTTGAAACGGATTCTCATAGCTGAAAGCGATATAAGCTGAATCAGTGTCCATCTCCTGATACTGGAAGTCAGAGCGGTCGAAGTAGAAATCTATGCAGTCGTAGTAGAACTGAAGCATACGTAGTTTAGCAAGCTGATAGATAGCAATCGACAAATGGATTGGGTTCTTGTTATTAAGACGGCGTTTCTTCATAGTGATTTCACACGCATCATTAAGCTCCTCCAACCCATGGAACGTAAAGTGTTCGATCTTGTTCTTAATAGCTTTGTCGCTCGACTCATACTTGACCTCTTTGTGCTTGCTCATGTCCATTCCCGATCGACCAAAAGCACTGTTGCCTACAAGTTTCATCATCTCAGCAATCATCGCCTTAGACTTATCAACATCACCTTCTCGTCGAGCGTTTGATACAGCCTCCATAAATGGAGCAAAAGCCTTGTGAGAGCTGGCCTTGATAAAGCAGTAAGTCTTGGTGATCTCCATACCATGAGAAAGGTACCACTTGAGCAAAGGAGTGTAGATGAGAATCTTTTCACCAAAGTAGCTACCAATCAACTTGCGAGCGGGTTTTGCTCGGCTTTGCTTGCGCGCCTCATTGTGATCGAACATGTGCTTACCAATGACGCTCTCATTCGTACAGTCGATCAGTACATTCTTGAAAATTGGAGTCATCTCACCAAAGTACTGTTTGCGATGCTCTGGTGTGCGAATATCACATTCAAGAAAGCCAAATACCTTGTCTGCTTTGATGTCATCGATGATACCATCATACGCTTCAACCGTAGTCAATCGACCGCACGGCATCTCATTACCAAGAGCCCATAGGTATAGAGCGTTAGCGTCGTACCCGATAATTTTCTTACAGACCTTACCACCGCGAATCTTGGTTTCATTACGCTTAGCGTAGCGATTAAAGATAATGGATGGACCTCCGGCGATGTTGGCCTTCATCTTAGCGTAGATATCCTTTTCCTCTCGATCAATAGAGTATACCAGTTTGTCCGAGTTGAACTCAAGCAAATTCTTGTATCGAAATCCCCCGAGGGACATATCTTTACGCGCGGAGTTGCACTTCACACAGCTGATCAAGATGTTGCCGTCGATGTGGCCAAGCTTATTGTTGATACGATCAGCTGAAGCGGTATCAGCAGTTAGTTGGCAGTAGCATAGACCACACAGATACTTTTGCTTTTGCAGCAATGTATTCAAGTGCCCGAGTGTCATACCAAATTTTCGCTTTGCCTTAGCATCCTGACTCTTGTATCCACTCATTCGCTTAGATGGGAATTGGAATGCGTTAGCTGGCTTCTTATCCGGATATTGGAGATTATTGAAGCAGGTCTGATACATCACCTTCTCCGAAAGACCAGGTAGCGACACTGCATCCGCAAACATATCCAGATCGAAACGCTTAAAGAGCTCTCGTTGAGCCTTGATAGTCTTGATGAATGGGACTACGTCGAGATTGTTGTACCAGATCAGTAGATCCTTGATTGATTTCATCTCGTAGTACTCCCACACGAACTTCACTCGTTCGTAGTCATCATCGGTGATACTTGTTCCACGTAGCTTGCTGTCAAAAGCTGATTTAGGCGGGATAGTAGTGTGGTTTAGCACATTGAACGCGGTGATGTACTCGTATGGGAAAAGACCCTTACCAAGACCACAGACACATCTAATTTTGTCATCACATTTGCAGCCACCAAGATATGTTGTAAGATACTTATCGTAGCTGGTACCAGCTGGTACATAGTTGCTAATATCGAGCATTTTTATGTTCGATGTAGCAATGCACATGTAGCTGGGATTCTTGATGACAGATTTGATGTTGTCGGTACCGATAACGGCAAACAAATCCTTCTTAATCAAGTTAATATCGTATCGACCAAAATTGAAACCAAATACTGGTACCTGATCAAGCTGCTGTTTTAGTTTCCCGTAATCAGATCTTGCTTACCAAAGCCAATACTGCTATGGAAGTCAAAGAAGCTGGCATACTTTCCTTGTTTGATCCAACCCTCGACATCAGACATCTTGTAGGTCTTACCAAGATTGCCTCCTGGAATTTCCATACCTGTCAGACCGTGAGCGTTGATGATTTTCTGTAGAAGCGACTTGTACTTATTGACATTGTACTGTTGGATCTTAACAGATACATCACCGATGTATTTGAACATATCCGTAAGTAGCATCTTCGGATCATCATTTACAAAGCAACGCACCTCCTCGGTTAGGCTATCAGCTACTGATACAGACACCGGAATGTGTTCGTTCGTGAAGACAGTATTCTCCCCGTGTTGAGTCGCAGTAGGCTTAAGGATGGCCTCAAAGTCATAAACGATGAAGTGATCAATGTACTGGTCAGCATTCTTGATTGAATACTTCGTAAGTAGTGATCGTATTGCGTTCTGAGCTGTTTGTAGATAGTTGGCTCAGCTGGGAAGCTTTCGATATTTACGAGCTCGCACTGATTCTTTTTATGGTTTTTAACCCTTTCAGCGCTGACGAAAACCATTTCACACTTAGGACATTGATACTTAGCCTGAAGCATATCGATGTTCTTGATGTAAAGAGCATGGTTCTCGAACGATAAAATATCCATAGTTTCATACCCCTTGTCAGATCTACGAATGCATTCTACATTTCCAGAAACTACATCCATCTTATATACGTTAATACCAAGTTAGAAGCAGTCTTCAACCTCATCGAGCTGTAGTAGGTCAATGGGCTTGAAACACCTAAACAGGCTCAACGAATATTTAACCCCCTCGAAAGAACAGTAGCGCTTGAATGCCTCCTTCACCCGAGCCTGAATTCTTCGAGGATCCTTCTTAGGGCTCTGGAATGTATGCCAGGCGATACAGTGGAAGACGCACTTGTTGTTGGTCTTGGGGAAGTTGATCACATGCTTGTTTTCGCGAATAATCTTAGGGATGACAGCTTCGCTATCCCCGAGAGCATGGTTGCGATGGTAGATGAAAATCTTGAATGCAGTGATCGCCTTTAGCTTATACCAAGAGCTGGGATAGTTCAGTTTGTCAGCCAACTCCATAGAACGAATTTCTGAAATCACCTTCTTTCGAATATCAGTCTTGCTGTTGACAGCGACAGGCTTATTGAGCACATAAGTGTTAGCGAGATTCGGATAGAAGTAGCGAGTATCATCAGGATCGGTCTTGCTTACAAGTTCGTACCCGAGAGCAATATTTATCTTGAACGCACTCGTTTGAGTCGAAAGGACATTCTCGAGCTTGTTGTAAAAATCAGAAGGTTCGACACCCTCGTACAAGTGTGATTCCATGTGATTACCATTGTAAAAACGGTACTTAGGATCAGCCTTGTAGTCAGGCGATAAGTGTTTCTCAAGGGTTTCAATCGAAACATTGTACTGCTTAGCTACCAATCTTTTGTTGATTGGGCGCGAAACGTTGCTAACATAAACCATCTTGCCCGTTCTACCACGCACCTTAACACGGTAGCTACTACCCCATTTGATAGGTTGGATATTTAATCTCTTTAATCCTTCGAGTTCGTATGCAAACATGTTGCCTATATATGCTTGGCTATATTATTCTCCGTAGATATGACTTTATAATTATTTGACCTTGTATCAGGATCGACTTTATATCTTAGCCATTTACAAAATATTCTGAAATTAATTAATTCGAATATTTGGCTTATACCTTTTTGGAGGTTTTAAGCCATTGTCATTGACTATATTGGGATTGACTTTTTATTTGAGAAAAAAAAATAATTAATTAAGTTCGGTTTCGTTGTTAGGTTCGGGTTTGTCTTCAATAAGTTCGGTTTTGGGCTTACGCTTGCGAGCACGGATCTGCTCTCTACTCTTATCGTCGTAGCTCTTTTGATACGACAGTCGAGTTTCACGTGTGCGCTGATAGTAGCGCTTCTGTGCTGCCTTAATGCGCTCTTTGTTAGCGAGGTATTGTTCAGGTGAGTACGTCATCTTAGTATATTACTAACTTTATATTTATCAGGATTAAAAAATATTTGACTCGACAGGTTACTCGATAACAGCATAGGACCTATCACAATTATTGACTTAGTTTTCGGAATAGCCTTTCAATTAATTGTAAGCAACGTTCTCACTTCCGACTTTTCTTGTTTGCATTCCTGCTCGTGGCCCGACAACGCGCCGTAGATCATCTCGCACGTATCTCGCAACGTCTTAATGTCTATTGTTTCCGCTGACCCACCAATCGTGCAGGAGTCCATTACAATCGTGTTCTCACCGCTTCGGTACAGCTGCCACTTGATGAAGTCCGTCACAATGCCGTAAACGACATACACACCTTCGCGGTCAGCAACCGCTTCGCATCCGACGAGCGCCTGTGCTTTTCCTTGATCGAAGTCGTTCCTTTTGGCTTCTACAATACAGATCTTCGTCTTACCGCGGGTGAGCACGAACTCAAAAAAACCGTTTGCGTGAACATTGTTGCCGTCCACCGATTCTTCGACCTCGAGGTTTACGTCGTCGAACAAGTTGCAAAGCATAATGAGTACGGGCGCGATAAAGTGATAACGCTTTGCTTCCTTGGCTGCGTCGGCGTATCCGTTCATCGCTTTCGAAGCGTATGTCAGGTATTCCCACAGAAAGTTAAATTCATCCTCGGGGATCGGTTTGCGATTCTGTCTGTAGAGTTCGTAGTCGAGCACACTCTTAACCTCGCTCCATCTCACATAGGAGTATCCGGTTGACGTGCCATCTCCACCGTTCGTCTTAGCCTTCTTGTTCTTGTCGAGGATATCGTTGAGTTCTCGCCAGCGCTTCCGTCGATTTTCACTGTGAGTTATCGCCGAGGGCAAAGGGCTATCCTTGGCGACTTGATTTGACCCATCGGAAACCACAAGCACATTCACAGGGCCTCTCCCTTCTGCTTCTTCTTCTTCATCCACTCCGCTGACATCCTCGTCCGACAGCCCCACACGCCGTAGCCTCGCTCGCGCCGCTCCCAGCAGCTTCAGACCAGTCGTGTCAATCACATCCTTTTTCACTTCTTCTTCAGTTAGCCACGGACCGCGACCCTCGTCCTTCTTCGCCAGGAAGAGCTGCAGCTCGTCAGCAGGGAACTGGTACATCTTCTCCGCCTTGATCGCCTTCTTCAAGTCATCCACCGTTTTGTCTTCGTCAACTTCCACGGAGAACGCGCTTCCCCTCGTGCCAGGAATCGCACAGAAAATCTTCCCCATCTTTCCTTGAGCCGGCAGATTCTGGAAGGAGAGAATTTCTGGTGTACCTCAGCGGACATGAAGGTGTGTGACATGGATTTTCAACCAATGATGAGACGCCACGTCGCGCTGGTCCTTGAGGTAAAAATCTGCCGGCGTAATGTTCTATTGCTTTTTTTATCAATACATATAGTTTGAACTTTGTCGGCGGAGCGGTCCCGAAACGCCCTAAGATCCAAAAGATGTGGCTCTCGCGTTAAGGTGGTCGAGAGGTTGCGTCGTTGAAACCAACAGCTGTTAGATCTCAGCGGTTGAGCGATTCTAAAACTACCCTAATATTGTAAAGGCGCTGCTTTCGCTCTAAGGTGGTCGAGAGGTTGCGTCGTTGAAATCGCTGCTGCCCCGAAAGAAGGTTTCAGGAATGTTCTCGGTGGTAAATTACGATGAGGAAAAAAATTGCCGGCGTAATGTTCTAAGTATTACTACTGAAGTCCTCTCCGACGGAGACTCAGTATGTGCGGTGGGGTCCCAAGTTTGGACCCACCGCAGATAATACATGTATGCATTCATGTATTATGGAAACTTTCAATTAGATTATTCACGGTACTGTGACTCTAAACACAGATGAAATCGGATAAAACATCAAATCATGGCGTTACAGTAGGTACAGTAATGCACGCCAATTTCGCAGGGGTACTTCACTGTCAGTACAGTACATCCCCGTGCAAATACTAGAATACTAGTATAATTTACTGCACATGTAATATCGCCCCCTACAGTAACACTTACTAATATGAGTACATGTAAATCCTACCAGTAAATTTTACTGAAGGGGGAATGAGGTTATCTGGCATGGACTACTACGATAATACAGTCCAACCCAGATAATCTCACTACGGTAGTATTCCAACCCAGATTATCTCATTTCTATTGTTTGCGATTAACACTCATGGCCAAATAGTCTCAGATACGCAGGGATTTTAACCAGTACAATATAGTACGATTGTAACAGTTTAAATTATATAGTAAATAGTATTTAACATATAGTAAATTGTGATATTACTATAGTATATAGTTCTCTGGATATTTATATCCAGATTTTTAGAGTCGAAAACCGTCGAGGATACTGCTAAAACGCATATTTGTGGTCATATGGGTAATTACGCAAAACCTAACTTTACGTATTTATATTAAAAATGACGCATACACTAATAAGCGGTAACATTGTATCGTGAAAATGGTGAATTCTGCCTAGAACAACATACAAGTGACCTTACGTGGATGTTGATCAGCCTACATTCAAGTAGCCTAGACGACTTCGTTCGAATGTTTCAATTGCCTTTGTCCGCTGAATATGCTTATTTGCGACGCATAGCCGACCACCGAAGATGGTCTGCACTCTCATAACGGGCTAGCCTTCAGGTAGTTGAGCTTCACTGGTATACCTCGAGTTTACGGCGTCCACTCTTGGTGATTGCAGATGTGATAGATTCAGCAAGTAGCCGGAGCCGTTTACCTGATGGAGTCATTGAAGAAATAACTCCTAGAATATCGCATTCCAAGTAAAAAACACTTTGCGAGAGAGTAGCCGACTACAGAGCGTTAAGAAGCCCAATTGCAAATTCAGTAACTTGAATTCAGTATATTTGTTAATACTAACAGAAAAGGTGTAGAGCGCATAAGTATTCAACTGACAACCCAGCACTGCTCACAATTGTCCAAATATCCAGAGCTTCCCGGGCGAAGCACGGGATTAGTTCAGAATCTGGAAGAAAACTATTTTAGGCCAACGCGGAGAGTGCCTTTCCAAGAAGTAGACGCACACTCTTGCAATGGGGCCGCTGCCAGCACGTTCAACGGCGTGCGGAGGTGTGGCGTGTAGGTGGTGATTCAACGCAAGCAAAGTTTCCTGTTGGGGGTGACCGAAGTTGTATTCCTGCATTGCTCTAGGGGCAATAGTTGCTAGATGAACACTCACGTCACACTGGATGCAACACTCACGTCGTTGCAAGGCTCCAAACCACTCTATCTAGCTTTCTTCGTGAGCGATGCATCTGCTCAATCATTCTGCAATTTGCGATGTTCGCCCTCAGAGCTCTAGCTATCAAACCTATCAAGACGAATTGTGCCACCAGTGCATGCTTTAACCTCGAGCTCACGAAGCCGGGCCGATGCGTCACTTGCCGTCGTGGTGTCCACCACTAGTGCAGCAACGACATCTACGACCCGGTCGTCACCTCGATTCGGTACTTGTGTTTACGACGCCAAATTATGAAGTTGAAATAACTCTATTTCGTAATTATTGTAGTTTCACCTGTTGACCAGTGGAAGGCATCGGTACCGCCAGATTCGGAAACGGTAAGGAGCTAACGTAGAATTCGCAGTCTTTCGGGCTGTTGAGTCAACTATCGGACGTACCTGCAAGTCACGCCTCCAAGAAATCTCGTGGCTTTGAGTACGGCAGTTACGAGATGGCTGAAGCTGTTGAATCGACGTTAAAGAAGCCGAACGATGCAGTGGTACATTTGGGCGGTGTGGCTATCTAGCCGGGCATCGATTAGTATGACATTCCATCAGATGCCACTCGCTAACGCGAAGTGGGAAACCGTCACCGCAAGTGGGACATTGTCCACATGCTCCACAAATTGTACGGTACCAATGACCTTGGTGACGAAAGGTTCTTCACGCATGTGTCCCTTTGTGATCGAAGTACCTGCTGTCGCGATCGAATTAAGATTGTGATGCATGGGAAGGTGCGTTGAAGTGCTATCGCCATACTTCCAATGCCAAGGACCACATGGCATGCCGACACGAGGATCACCCCCGTCGGTAAAGCAGAGATCGAGAAACGGGTCTATCGCGCGGTGCGGTAACGTGAGGTTGCACTCGACGAGGCCCATGCAAATGAGGTCATGCAGCGCAATAATTCTGTAGCCCAAAAAGTCAGCGTGAAGCGGCGTGGACTGTTTTCCAAGATGTAGACCTCAACTCAGCGAAATCGCAACGTATATGTCACTGAGTGGCTGGCTAATGACGGTACGATTCTGTTGTTACTGATGTAGTTGTTCACCCGTCGACTGATGGTGATTTCCAATACTAACGGTGGTTTAAATCATCAGGTTTGCCGTATAGCCGTGATCAATAGCGGTTTCAAGATCATGATTCAGTGAGCAACAGAAAACGCTAATACAACTGTGTTAGCCGCTTCACGCATCACAACCTGCTGGTGATATTGTTTGACGACTTTCAGACTTACCTTCTGGAAGAGGAGTTTGTTGTTGACCTGAGGATGCCTTTCCTAAATATTCACCACGATACCTGAACTACCGGAGGCGGTAAAACGGGCGTCGTCTAAACATCTGCCGCTTTTATAGATCTGCATTGGCGTTTCCGCATGATCACCTTGCTTGTGACCGTTTCCAACGAGTCAAACACGTCGATGAGGGTCAAGCCACTAATCAGCTCACACATCCAAGCGCTCTACATCATCAACATTGATGTGATGGCTCAGTTCACGGTATCCGACACTGCTGCCCCTAATCGCATGGTTTCTCGCCTTTTTGAGAACTTGGTGCAAACGGATTGCACAATGCACACTCGCTGTTTAAGTGTATGGAACGGAAATGTAGTACCACGCCCGGACGGTCGAGGTGACAGACCCAGTGACAATGAAGTTGACGACGGTGCAGCGAATCTATACTCGAGGCGGGGCTTTCCCGGAAGGCGCATCACTGATCAAAACGGTTCGCATCCTGAACAACTACTTCAACACCCTTCAGCGCGTTGAGCCACTAGCAATAGATCAACGCTTTTACGGTCTTCCGGAATTAACCGCCATTGTCGACTGCGATACGCGCGTGGGGTCAACCGCCACGTTGTTCACGCGAACTACGTATCACTGAGGCGGTACTTCCAGAGCTGCGAGCGTGACAATGATCCATCCGTATTGGAGAGTCTTACCTTTGGTGATTGGAATCTACTCACCGATATGAAAGCCATAGTGCTGACTTGGCTCGAGCCGAAGCACAGCGCGCGATTTGCTTAGGCGAAATTGGTCGTGTTGCTCCGGATTGCAGCCAATTATCTAGACGACAATACGTCCAATTGAGAATAGAGGACGATGAGAACGAGTCTTGTAGTCGATGAGTCGATGAATGGAAATTTGAAAGTGAGATTGATTGAGTTAGATGTCCTAGCACCTCTACCTCCCTCCTACATACAGCCCCTAGTACCTCCAACTACGGGCAATCCGCGTGTACAAAGCGTATTGAGACGGACACACTTGGGTGAGACGGACACACCTGTATACATACATGTATATAAACCAGACACTGGGACGGACACACCTGAGTGAGACGGGCAAACTTGTATACTGTGTACACGCCACATGTAACGATTGTCCTCCCGCAGCAGACCCCGTGATAGACCGAATTAAAGTTGGGTATCACGTACGGTGGACACCAAGGAACGGAAATCGTCACTTACTCGGATGCGGACTGGGTCGACAACCGTGACGACAGACACTGAGTTTAGCGGCATCATGCACATGATGTGTGGTGCTCCTGTGGTGTGGCGATCAAGTTTTCATAAGACTGTCGCGCTGAGTTCGACGTAGACAGAGTGCATTGCGCTCAGTGACTGCATGAAGAAGGTCGTGTGAATGCGACTTCTACTCAAGGACATTGGTTCGGAACAAGATGGAGGGACAGTGGTCCTCGAGGCCAAACCAAGGTGCTATGTCATTTGCGAAGAACACTGGCTACCAGGGTCGCACCAAGCACATCGACATTCGATACCATTTTATTCACGAGAAGTTTGCGAATGGTGAAGTTGAGCTGGAGTACGTGGACACCAAGAACCAGCTCGCTGATTATCTCACAAAGGGTTTATCGACCAAGACGCTGCGCTACTTGATGGGTCGCAGCAGCGTCGGAACCAAGTTCGAGACATCGAATTGAGCGGGGGTGTTGTGGTTGCACTTCACTGTCTACTCGTCTGGTTACCTACGCTAGGCACGCGGTGTGCGCGTGCCGAATACGGGCTACAGTTGAAGTGACAGGAGCGATGCGACCTCGTTGGCAGATCATTTGGTATCCTGGATTGAGATTGGGCGTCAACATCCTTGGTCTTCAACAGATAGCGCACCATCCTGATGCCAACATCCCAGTGCTTCTGGCCCGGATTCTCCAGGAAGCGGCTCAACTGAGCAACAGCAATTGAGATGTTAGGCTGTGTACAACATGCCAGGTACATCAGGCTCCCCACGAGCGAATGGTTTGGCTTGGAACTCATCTTGGCCATCTCGACTTCGGTTTGGGGTTGGTCAGCCTTGCAGTAGAGTGAGGCACGGTTTAGCATCTTCCTGTCCGAACCTTTTGATAATCGACTCTGTACATGCTTGCTGGCTAATGTGTAGAGTCTTGCACTCCCTGTCGTAGTCGATCTTGATTCCGAAAATGAAGCGTGCACGTCCAAGGTCCTTGAACTTGAGCTTCTCTACGATTACAGCCTTCCCTGAAGCGATGATAGTCCTATCCTTCGAAGCAATGATCATGTCGTCAACGTACAGCGGGTGCAGCAAGTGAGCGCCCCCCCCTCTCCATGGCTAGATTGTTGAACCTCCTGAAGCCAATTCTTGTCCGTTTGGCGCGAACTTGGTACGAGAACGCGCCAAAATATCAAGTGAAGACACTAGAGAAAGCGCCGATTGGCTGACGGCGTTAACGTTCCACCAATCAGCGTTAAGCCAGATATAGTGGCGCAGATAGTGATCGCCCCCTGCCCACAGATGGCGGTTTATATAGAAAATTGTAATGAGTTGTGGTGTTGCTCGAATGTTGCAGCAATTTGTATAGGAAAAGCTCTATCTTAATTCCGCCGATGCTGCTCGCACCGGGCCGGGGGTGAACTCGGCACCTTGTCATTCTCAATTCTTCCTTGCCAAGCATCAATGGGGTCCCAGCGTCATCAGTGGTCACATCACATGCGGCTCCTGTGCACACAGAAGCACCGGAGCGGCCTAGGCTACACTACGATCGGCAAAATGCTCGAACTCCCGAGAAGTACAGTCTGTTCCATTGTCGCTCATTTCAACAAGCATGGACACGCGAAGCTGACACCTCGAACCGGCCGGAAAAAGGCACGGAGGCCCGACACGACCGTCGTATCGTCCGCGTTGTTGAAGCGAACCGCTTCGTCAGCGCGACGAAGCTGGCTGCTCAAGTCAGTGATGAGGTGGGAAAGACTGCTTCACCTAGTACGATTCGATCCCGAATCAAGGAGACCGGCGGTGGGCGTTTGGCCAGGAAGAAGCCCTTCCTGTCTAAGAGGCACCGAAAGCTGCGTCTCGCTTACGCTCGCAAGTACAGCGATCGCACGGCGGAGGAATGGGATGACATCCTCTTCACGGATGAGGCTCGATAATGCTGCATGGGACTACCGGTCGTGTGTCAGTGTGGCATCGCGTTCACGAAGCGTTCTCTGATCGTTGCGTGGTTCCTACGTTAAGAGCGGCCGGCAATCTGTCATGGTGTGGGCCTCTATCTGTGGCAATGGGGTTGGCCCTCTCCATATCTGTGAGGAGTCCGTCAACGGCGAGTACTAAGGCCGCATTTTGCGCTCGCAGAATCCATTTATAAGAACTATAAAATGTCTACCTACGCCGACGCACTTTGTACAGGAGTTGTCCTGTACACAACGCACCGGCGCATAGTGCCAAAGCTACCACTAAGTGCCTCAAGGAGATCAAGATGACCAGCTTGAGCCACACCCCGCAAAGCCCGGACTTGAGCCCCATCGAAAACCTTTGGGCGGAAATGAAGCGGGAGCTGAACAGGTCCCCGGCCTCATCCCTTGAGGGCTTAAAGGTAAAGCTGCGGTGTATTTGGTCTGCCATAGATGACGACTTAGTTCGTAAGACTGTACGTCCAATGCCCAAGCGCCTTGAAGCTGTGAAGGAAGCTCGGGGTATACGAAGTATTGAGCTGGAATGGCTTCAACTCTGAATGACTAGAAATTTGAATAAGGAGATATCTGATTACGATAGGGGCGAGCACTATCTGCGCCTCCAATGTTAGTTTTACCTTCGTAACTACTAGAGCCCAATACTAATACGCTAGAACGTTTGCTCTCTAATTGGTCACACGAGGTATACGCCCATACCAATCTTGTGCCAAACGTATAAGAATTGGATTTGGGAGGTGCAACAATCTAGTCATGGAGAGGGGGGGGGGGGGTGCTCATTTCCGGCACCCGTTGTAGAGACTCACTATACACTCGTCGTCGTCTTCACCTCTCGTGTATATACACGGGTTGGCGTCAGCTGCCTTGAAACTCATGTCCTTGCGGTGACTGTCGATGGACTCATTCCACACGCTAGACACTTGCTTGAGTCCGTAGAGACTCTGTAGCAAAAAAAAAACGGCGTCACCCCACCTCCAGCCTCAGCCAAAATGAGCAGCTCTCGTAGTCCCTCAGGCAGCTCCAAGTAGATCTCCCCATTCAGCTTACCATACAGGGATGCCGTGTCGACGTTACACTGCTCGATCTCGAATCCGTCAGCAACGAACTTCTCCAGTTTAGCGCAGATTAAATTCAGGTTGGCCACCAGCGCGGACATCCCTTCATAGTCGATGGCATGTTTCTGCGAGAACCCGTTGGCTACGAGACGAGCCTTGTGATGAATGACTTGTCCCTTCTCGTCCCGCGTCAACGCGGAACCCAGCGACAGCCGATTGACCGCTGGTGCGCTGGGCTTGGCACCACCTTCCAGGACTTGTTTGCAGTAAATGACTCCAGCTCACTTGCGATTGCCTTCTCCCACTCGTCACTGTCCACACCGGTAGTTGCCTCGGCATAAGAGTAAGGTACATCGGCGGCAGCCGCCATTGCTTGCCCACCATCGTAGATTGCGAGCTGCGGGTCATTAGCATTCAGGCGTTCTGGAGTCATCTCTGGCGCTTCGTTCCGACCTCGTACGACGCCACCACTTGCTTCTTCATTGTCCCTGTCTCTTCAGGACCGTAGTTTCGTCAATGTGACGTGTGCGTGCCTGCGTGATGAACCATACGGCACGATCGAGTTGTTTACGCTCACGCCACGATGGAGTGGGTCACGTTACCTTCTTCAACTTCAACTGGAAGAATCTGTCTCTCGCTCCCAGGTTGTGAGCCGTTTAGTGCTGGCACAGTAGCACCACCTCAAAACCAGGTGTGATCTTACCGCTTAATCCCAGAACGATGTTCACTGTGGAAGCGCTTGTCCGGTCACGAAAAGTACCCTTCAATGGCATGGAACCGTCATCAGATGCCACGACAAAGTCCTGCCCAACCAACGTAGCGCCAAGCGCGACATCAGCCAAAACCGCTGCAGAGATCTCTGTCGAGAAATACGAGGCGAAGATCCGCAACGTGATTGATGACGGGAAAACGCAATTGCGTAAATCGCATCGCGATGTATTTGCTGCTCTTCTAAAACGAAATTGCAGCACTATCGAGAATTTCAATCCAATACTCAATCAAAACTGGATCTCCTCCCTAGTGTTGAAGATGATATGCTGCTATGTGGTGCTTCCGTTCCCGTTACTGCTCATGATCCTGCCTCAACGGCACTTCTCGATCAACTGCAGACGAAGTTCTACAAAAGTGGGCGAGCTTCTAAGCCAACTGGGTCACTGTGGCGTGTCATCAATATAAAAAAAAGACGATTCAATGTCACACGACGATTTCACCAAGTTCCTGCTAGTTCGCCGTGATGGTATCGTATCAAGCCGTCTGCAAGCTCTCCTGCGCATATCGATGTGTGCCAATGGCACTCGTGAAACTGGTAGCTCAACGTTTCCATCGATCGCCGCTCTAGCTGGAGTCTGGCTTGGTAGGAGCTCGCCCAACGCATGCCAGGAACGATTTTTCTTCAACAGGATCTACTGTCATGTGCCCTCTGCGGACGGGAACTGACAACTAGCGCGTCGAAATGCAGGTGCTGCTCAAGAATATCACGAGGAAATCCGGCCATGGTAATCGAGAGTATGCGCGCTTAACATGCGACTGGCGCTGAAGCATACCACGCCGAACTCCAATCAAAACCGCAGCAGTACCATGTCTTCATATTGAAACAGCGTAATGCATTTATCGTCTCTTTTAGCAATTCCAAAGCTGAAGAGCAGCATAAAACAAAAGCAAAGCAACAGCATGTATCCAGCGTTACAGACCCGCAGCAGCATTGAAAATCTCACAGTACGCAGCCACAATACCGGTGTAGAAACTCTCCAAGTCTCGAGCTCTGATGCGCTATGGTAGCTGCACAATCGCCTGCGCCCTGTGGCCACCTTCTCATACCAATGAGTTCAGGAGCTGTGAGAACGCCCATTTCGCCGAGAGTACATTTATGCCTTATAAATACGATGTACTATTAGTAGTACAAGGTAGTACAATCATACTATTACTATAGTAGCAAGGGAGGCTACGGGAACTGTAATGTACATCTACTAGTATTTCTGATTTGGATGCTTTTCTACTACTGCCAGTAATTAAAAAATCGAGTTGCTGTCAATCCCTGCAGAAATGGCACCAACACTTGCCGATCGAGAAAGACGCTCAAAGCAAACAATCGTCTACAACTAGGACCGGTCGACATGTAATAAGTAGACACTACCCCGACTGTATCAAAAGTGGTAAGTGCTGTAATTAGTGGTTCTCACGGTTCGAATGTGTTGCATGTTTCACCAGCCAACAGGATTACTGTAATTTTTGCCTGTAAACCTGCACTGACCCTGCAAACTGAGAGTCAGTATGGTGACCACCCTGCAATGCTTGGTTTTTACCCATCTGCAGGTTAGCCTTCTGTCAACGTTCCGTGAATCTGATTGGGCAGTACAACCTGCAACCTGCTAAGCTGCCAACCGTGAGAACCACTATTGTATGCAGCTCACGTTAACACGACACACAATGATTTACCTAAATTTACGCCTGCTAGTGAAAGGGTGAACCCGTTTAACCCTCTGTCAGGCATAAAACCATTCACTTTCACATGGACTGGGAAGCATCGACACCATTCACTAATTAATGCAAATTAACTCAAATTACTGTTAGCTCACAACCTCATAGGTGTGCAGAATTCTAGGTTAAACGGACAATAGATTTTTCCCTTCCAGTGGGTCGTGGCGTGCGCTGCGCGTCGTTCAAGCGGAATATCTGCTCTATTCTATCACATTTTTATCCGATTGATTGTAACGGATGAAGAAGATATCAGCAGAGTCAACAAATTTATTGATAGCGACGAAAAAAATGCCCTATCTGCAGCACCCCATTACAAAACTGAAATAACGGAATTTTACGAATAGTAGTCGGTCTTTTATTTACTAGTAGCCTTCCTCAAACTAATCATGTTATACAGGGGGCCTACTATTCGAAGAGGACTTCTATTGATCAATGGCATCGACATCGTCCAATGCTTATATATATATATATATATATTAATATATTTTAATTAAAAAATATAAATTAAATTATTTTTATAAAAATTAATTTATTTTATCAAAAAAAAATAATTCAGAATTTGCTGGTAATTTAGTTGATTTTTTTAAAATTTAGGATTTAATGCTATTTGTAAAGGTTTAAAAAATCCATAATTTAATACTACAAATCCCTGATGGGGTTTTAAATTAGTCCAGCTCATCTAGGTTAAACCGGGCCCTCTTCCTCCTTTTTCGTGCTCAGCACTAACCCAACTCATGCTAAAATTTCAAACTGTACATGTCACGGTTCCAAATGAACCAGCGGGGTGGGCTTGTGTGAAAACCAGCAGCTTCTGTCGTCGAATCGAGAACCACTGATGCTGTTGTTTCTCGCCTCGCCTCCCTCACCCAAGCGCACACTCTTTCAACTGACGGCGGACATGGGTTTCCACGAGATGTATACTCAACAGCTTCCGAATAATTCCAACGTTCGGTTAGACCAGACAGGTTGTCTTTAAGGACCTTGTAAATCCAAATAACACCGGCCTGAAGGTACGGCGATAAGCCCCCAGGTACCACACACACACACGCGGCACACACAATCGCTTGACCTTACCTCCATATCGGGTAAAATTAGACTTGGATTTTGTATGGCATAGTTCCCACAGTAAACTGTAAAACATGAATGTACACTTGGGTTTACTCCGTGTCCCGCAACATAATTTATCATATTACATGGTTTTACCAATAATTATTGCAATTTTTGTAGTAGAACCACCTGGTTGGTCCAAAATAAAATTCTCACATTTTGGCTGAGTAAAAAGTGTAAAACCATGCTATATGCAGCTTCGATATATGAGCTTGCAAACCAGGGCTTTCCAGGGGGCATTCAGCCCTGGAGGGAATACACGCACCGTTTCTGAATAAACCCAAGCTTTTGGTTGATGATCGAGCCACACTGGATTCACAATTGTAGATAGCTCGATCCCCGTTCTTTTATTTTTAGATAACCAGCGGAGGCAGGTTTCGGCCACTTGCCGTCACTGCGAGTACTGCTGTAATTCTCAGTGATGCAAAGCCAGTGGAGCGTTGCACAACGTGACGCGAACCGATCATTTCAACGGTTGTATTCCTCGGGTTCTCAAATAAACAGCTGTTTCGTCCGTCAAAGTGTTGTGGTCGAGATCGTAGAGTGGTAGGTTGCTTGTTTGTTGCTAATAGCGCGCCTAACCAGAACAATACCTTAAAGAACAGTAGGATTAGATCTTTTACACAATGATAGATCATTGCGCTTCATGAATTTGGAGATCCAAGCGTCGGACGCAACAACACCTTGTCGAGCGGTCCGTACAGCTCAATCCGGCGCAATTCAGTCTCGTGTGACTGTTTCTTTGGAAGTCGGTGGTCATCAAGGAAAATATATTTGAGTGCACCAAGTAGCGGTTTTCGGCCACCACTCTATAGTGGTTTTGGTGAGATTGAACATTTATTATCTCGCCCTTGTTGCGCCACCACTTCCGAAATGTTGCAGCGTCGACGCCCCATCCCTGCTTTCTAAAGTGACACGACGCACGCTTTGCCCCCCCCCCCTGCTCGCTGATGCACTTAATGGCATCTTGTTTCCTCGAAATGTCGATTGCTTGGCGCATGGTAAATTAAAAATGAGCGGCTCAAATGAAATCAAATTGCGCAGGCGTTTTCTATTTGGAACGGACTCTTATTTCTAGAACATTCGCGAATCTTTTAGGAGACCTTCTAATAGTATGGGGACCTCTATTCGTAAAAATTCGTTATTACCGACGCCGGAAAAACCCACCACGTAGCATGATGGCTGAAACCTGATCTGTATGTATAAAACCAAAGCAAAAAGTACCAAGAAAAACATAATACCTCTTCCGCGCCTGGATTGACATATGTAGATTTGAATGTACAGGAACACTCGAAGTTTTAGTGCTGATTGGCAAACAGCCTTAACTGAGTGGAAGGAGTCATGGTCGAACGGGGCGAATTTTTAAATAGTGTGGCGGTCTTCTCCGTCGTTGTCTGTATTAGTATTATAATAGCTAGATACTTTGTATACGAATAGCTTTGCTAGTTGTAAACTTAAGACCAACATCACAGGCACACGCAAGATAAAAACAACATGCACAATTGTGGTGGCAAAACTCACGGAGTATATTACAACTCTCTCAAATACTCAACTGAGCCTTCTGGCTCCAGTCCTTCACTTTGTACCCATCTAGTCTAACTCCTAAAACTTTAAGTGCCACAGGGTGAATTAGTATAATCCGCAACCCCACCTACTGATCCACAACTTACATTTCCATCCAGAGCCTCTGTGCCCTTCACCACTCCATACACCAAATGCGATATGCACCAACCTCACTTCTCTTTCGCTACAGGTCCACATTTTCTCCCCAACTCACGTTGTTGTCGGCAACCTCTTCAGCTCACACAGCCCCACTAGTCCAAGCAATTCGCTCATTCTCAAAACCACTCTCAACTCTCCCGATCTTGCCAACACCACCAAATTGTGAAAATCCTCGTCTGACCGGTCATCTCAGCTCAATATGCTTTATCATCGTCTTCCTCATTCTTGCGTCTACCACCTACACCAGACTTATCTTCATACTTGGCGCGCTTTGGTGCTGACTCTGGATCACTTGGCAGTTGATGTCCAAGATATGGGCACTCATACACGTTGTGGTCTTGCTTCCTACAGTAAAATCAGTATCCTTATCTTCTAGGACCACGCCCATACCCTCAACCACCTAAACAATGTTCACCCCTTCTCTTCCTCGTCCGTTGCCGCGTCCTCGACCACGAGCTCGACCACGTCTGCGCCCTCGCCGACCACGCCCATAGCCAACATTGCCCTTCTCATCTTCGCCCTCTTTCTTCTTACGATTAACCATTTTCGCTGGTTGGCGGCACTGGCGTCTGTCATACGCCACCTCCACCGTATGCTCTAACGGCTTATGAGCCTCGCGAGGAACGTCTTGACCACACTCTCGTACTCAGGTGAGAGCGTCCCAATCATAGTGCAGATTCATATACTTGTCTGCGGTGAAGTGAATTTTGAGAAAGGAGAGAGAAGGATGGATCGTGACCTGACTTACAATACTCGACCCAGTCATTTCCCATATAGAGTGGTTATCGGAGATCCAGCCCGACAGAAGAGGCAAGGGACTATGGATGCGAGGATCACATCTCCTAAAGGATACAACGCGGTTAGAGTATGGGATCTAGGTGACGGCAAGGTGATGAAGGCCCAAAAATGAAGGACGGATCCAGATTCAATCAACAGTTAAGACGATCAGGACCCAAGCTGAGGACGATCGGGATCTCGGATCCCGGATCCGGACATGACAATCGCGGGTGAGCTCACTAAGCATGAGCAATTGGCCCCAACATGACTTCTAAGCGCTTATAGTCAACGCATCTACGCTAGATCACCCTCGCCGTATTAGTATGGAGTATCTCACTCCGTTGTAGACATTCTTTCGCGGATAAAAAGCGCCTTCCAATTCGGTAATTATAGGGTTAATTCCAAGTAGTTTCTGATTGGCCATTGGAAGCTGGTGGCTTTCGCTAACCCATCGGAATTTTGAGGTAAATCTTGCTTTCTATACGCCCAAATTGCAGCGCTCCAAGCCCGTTTCTGCGTACACGTGTGCGCTCAACGGTAGCTAATAGTCTGATTTACCCACCCTTAATGCTGGGTGTAATAAATATCGCTAAAATTTGACTGAACTGCGACAAAATACCTAACAGCCTCCGAAATGCGGCAGGTTTGAGCGCTGCGTGCTCACGTATAACTGGTGCCTAGACAACAAAAAATATGACCGTGTGCACAATATCCGGGGCTTTACTATGGTGTGCTGTCCGTTCACCTCTGAGTCCTGTTGCGATGTTATCGGTCAAAATATGAAATCGTCATTTTGGAGTGGGCCAGAAAAGTACGTTGAGATGAAGTCAAACCCACGTTGAAGATGGTACCCGTTGGCGGGTAGGCGTAAAGGTAGTGACAGTTGGTCGTCTGATTGTTGTGAGGACAGTGACTTAGGATGGGACCATTCTAATCCATATCCAGGGTCGAATTTGCATGTTTTCCATGGAAACAGCAAGTGCTCCGCGTCTACAAAGTAGAGAGACTACATTAGCCGCGTGTCATGCTCGCAAGGTTTGGGATACGCGTCCTTGTGTTGGTTATTATTGTAGTCACCACCCTTTTGTCCTATTCTAAAAATAAATCGACCGTTATAACGAAAAAATTCTCTGTTTACCCAAAATTAATATATAAATCCCTCTTCTTACTCCCTATTTGATCGAACACACCAATCGCTGTATCTCTGTAAACATCAACCACCTGGGGTATTTAGCTGCGATCTCGCGCATATAACGATCGTTTAAGGCGTGGATTGGGCAATCGGTAGATTTATATGTAATTTGACCGGAATGCCCAGGTCGCGGACAGCATACTGAGGGGTTTAAATATAAATTGACCGTCATTGGTAATGGCAAATCGCTTAAGAGTGCTGCAATCTGAAAGGACAAAATAGCTGGCGCTCACAATCCTATCTGGCAATATTAGTGATGGATCTAGCCACCTATTGATCTACCTCTCAAGTGCAGTTCCCAGATCGACCGGTAGTAATTGAAAGGCCAACCGATACTTCGATTCTTAAATACCCAAGATTTTGATATGGGAAACGGTAAGAAAGTGTAAAGGAATACGTAAAGGCAAGCAAACCCCATCAAGGTAACCCCTCGGCCGGATCAAGATCCAAGCCGCCAGATGCAAGCTCGAGCAATCGCTTAGGATCTGGACCATATCGGTGGCAGAGCGAAGTGTTTCCGCGCTGGTTTACCCCATCCCCAACGTCTCACTAATACGTCCAATCCTTCACCGCTTGGACCTTCACGAAGTCGCTGGAGGAGCAAGGACTAGCCCTACAGTCGGGTTCATATAGTGAGCAAAATTAAGCGCACATTCACGAATCACCGAGGGACCCTCGCCGTTAGTCGGTGCCCGGGTGTTAGTGGAAGTTGGATTTGGCAATCTCACAAGATTAGGCTGATCCCGTTACACCACACGTCCACCGGATTACCCAAACGTGCGATTCAGTTTATCAATTGACGGACTTTTCCCAAATGATCACCAACGTAAGAGGTTTCTCATCTTCAGTATCTCGTCGGCGTACTTAAAGTACGTCTCCCCACAAACCTTTCGTTCCGTCCCTAAAAATGCGATATGGGTATTCTCGTGCTATACCGTCTTCATGATCTTGTCCGTCATTCAATCGAACATGATCTATGATCGTCTTTAGTCCGACCTACTTCTCATCTTCCCTGGGCTCCTCCAACTCGCCCATGTTGGTCAAGTAATTTTTGCAATACGACCACAAGTTCTTCCGTCGCAGCTTCAGCCTCACTTTTTCCATCCAAATCTCAAAGTTCTCCCCATAAAAGGGCTGATACATGGTCTTATCTTCTTTTACCGTCTTTGTGATTCTGTTCTCCGTCTTTCCGGTCAGCGCTCATAACTGCAAATCCAGTTTCGTCTCCCACGCTGTCGCCGTTGGACTCGCAACCACTTGTAAGCTGTAGACCACTAGCACAGACACACGCGAATAGGAAGAACAACATACACACAACGGGCGACACAAACCAACTTTAGGCACTGGGTATATTACAACTCTGACAACATTGT
This sequence comes from Phytophthora tentaculata, assembly GCA_033557915.1. Classification (NCBI taxonomy): domain Eukaryota; phylum Oomycota; class Peronosporomycetes; order Peronosporales; family Peronosporaceae; genus Phytophthora; species Phytophthora tentaculata. The sequence continues at coordinate 3,143,183 of JAUCEA010000009.1, forward strand.
CAGCTGAGACTTCTCACTCCAGTCTATCTCTTTGCACCCATTTAGACTCACACCTAAACCTTAAAGTGCCATAATGTGAATTAGTATTATCCGCAACACTACTTCTACATGAACCAGGATAACCTCTATGCATTGTCCTATTGATGTATTTTTGAGAGCTGAATGACATTCGTGTGTAGTACAATCGGCGGGATAAAAATGTACGCCGACATTTTTAAACAATCATAATATATATATACAAGCGAGTTGGCTGCGCCGCTGTGCGGCGCAGCCAACTCGCACCTTCAAAACTTGATACAGAACTTTTTGGCTGACGGGAATGTAGGTGGAAGAACAAGGAAGCTCAAAGCAGTACAACATACTGGATAACTTTCGTAAGTCGTGCCGCCCGAGGAATGTTTTTAAATTATTTGGTTGCTAATAATTTACTGTGAGATTTCGAATGTATTCGTGTACAAGAAACCATAGTATGATCAATTATGCAGCCCAAACTCTGTCAACTTTTGCCTCACCAGTAAACCGTATTTAAATGTTCCAAATATAAAAGTAGAAATAAGGTTGCTTTCAGTGTCCAGGTACTCATTTTGGTTTTTATTAGCTAACACTTTTTTGATCAATTTCGCGACGCTGAATCAGGGTGGTTAACCAAAACACTTCTACCCACATTTTCAGTCTCAATCATAATAGCCCTGTTGACACCGACGCAAACCCTTATCAACGTTTGAAGTGGATCTAGTGGTGATAGAGGCAAAACTGGCCAGAAGAACAGCCATTCTCATTGATTAAGTTTTGGAAGATGCTTAAAAACGGGCTTAATTTACCGTAGAGCCGCCGGTGGGCTTCTGTTGATTTGGGTAGTAACGTTAACTTACCACGATCATGGGGATTCGGGGACATCACACCATTGCTACCAGGTCCCACTTGTAGGATTGGAATAGTACCAGTGTACGGAATGCAATCGATGAAAAGTAGGCACAACCTACTTTACCGGATCAGTAATACCGACTAACGGCACAGGCAACATCTATTCCAGTAAAATAACAACGACTTATTGCGTGTTCGCCGTCACGTGAAATCATTACTGCTAGAGAGGCATAGCAATGACAACACCAACGTCGCCGAAGGCGGGATGGCTCACAGTAATCGAGGCGCATATTGAGTGCAATGAGGAGAGGGAGACTGATGGGTAAGAAGAGAGAACTGGCCCCTCACGTCCTCTTTTGCTTGGGTCTGTGCACAACCGTAAGAATAGCAATAGATTGAGTAATAAGGGTCAGTAAAGGGACTGAATAAATGAATAAGTTTACAGTTACTTTATCACTAAGTATTTCCCCTATTTGGGCGCCAACATGGGTTATTACGCGAGGTAATTAGCAAAGATCGGCAGACCATTCAATGCGTTTTGCTTGTCCTTTGGAAAGTTCTTGTACAGACGTCTACATATGTGAATTCGGCAGCGACTAATGATTTTCAAGCTTGCATGACAAAGATTCTCGGAGATTTGCAATGCGTGGACATATTTAGATGACATCCTAATCTTTAGCAAATCTGCAGAGGACCACGTCCAGCACCTGGGGACAGTGCTACGCGCGTGAAAAGAACAACGCCGCGTTGAATGGTAAAAAATGCCATAACTTCTGCAAATCGGTTCAGCCCCTGTTAATTCAACATGAGTATCGACGTCATCAAGCCCCAAGAAGAGAATGTACGGGTAATCATGCAGCTCATTGCAACAAATCCTAAGCGCGAGTTGCGACGTTTTCACGACATGGTGCACTATTATCGAGAGATGATACCAAGCTAATAAGCAATGTCAAAGTCGCTCATACGTCTAATGCCATCAAAGTGTAGTTTTGTGTGGACATCTGTGGAAATGACGCGTTTGAAAAAGCAAACAGGCATTAGCTCGAGTTGGGTTGCTGGCACCCTGATTTTTCCAAAACGTTTGACATCTGCGCTGATGCAAGTGGGAACTAACAGCTTGGTGGGCTTATTCAACAGCAGGGAAAGGGCATTGCGTGCTACTGGAGAATTCTGACACCCGCAAAACAAATTACACTACAATGGAGCTAGCGTTGCTACCAGTAGCGGGGATTTGGAGGGAGAACCGGTCAATGCTGCTAGAATTTCAAGTTGTGGTACATACCCCAATCTATCCGAAAGAGAAATCGTTGCGAGTCAAGGGTGAGAGCTATTGCTATCGGAATATCGTTTGACTTGAGAGTATGTCCGTGGCCAATCGAAGGTCGGTGCTGACGCATTTTTACGTATCGAATACAATAGCGAGGAGGGATGTAAAGAGTGTTACACACTGGAAGCCTTATTTGTTGATTGTGTGGTGTGTGGTTGTGATAGCAGTGATCCTAATTCAACGCGCAGCCCGGCACTACACAGATGAGAGTAGAAGTAACTAAACAGCGCGCCCATCCCAAAACAGTGTTCCATTGTTTGTATGGGCACTACTATCTCGGTTACACACGAACCGATTTAGCACTAATCTACAACAACACTGCCAAACCATTGGTAATTGTATTCGTGTGTATGAAGAAACGTGGACGTACGGACGCGCGACTTCGAGGCCGGACAAAAAGCTCTATTTGAAGCAACGTCAGTGACTGGCACATTTTCTTGAGCTAAGGCCATTGGCATATCTAGATGAGGCCCAGGAAGCTTTCAAGCAACACTATCATCTCACAGTTTCTAAGACGTCTGTTTGGAGAATCATCTCTGGTTACGGGTTGACTTGGAAGTGCTGGAACGGTGCGCAATTCACATCAAAGAGCGTGACATATTTCGCTGTGTGGCGGAGCTCAGTCACATTAACTGGAGTCACGACAACATTATATTTTTGGATGCATGGTGGCTCCTTGCCATTTGCTTTAGCCCCATCATGGAACTTTGCTGGCTGACAAGTATTAGACTGGTTACAAAACTCCACAATTGTTTTCTCCATGCCGGACACATAAAAAATCGGCTTCATTAATATGGAACTGGCACTTTGCACCTGGGAGCACAAAATTGGAGTGGTTGCAATCAACCAACTCAGCCCGAATCATCGTTGGAATAGCGACTCGGTGATGGAAGGTTAACAAATTGAAACCCATGATGCTCTCAATGCGATAGTCTAGATCTCTAGTTCGATTCGAGTCGTTTCATCATTTTGTTGTTTCGGCTTGATATTCTTGCTCTATCAAAACTGTTGAAATTGACAAAGCTGGGTCTGATTGTAGCGGTAGCTTACACCTGGAAGAGCAACGTCTAAGCAACAGTGTAAACGGCTGTTTCCACTGTCGTATGACACCCCATAATGTGCTAAGTGCTATCTAAATATGAGCATGTCACCTATTTGCAGCACTACGAGCTTTTCACTTTCTTTACAGGGGCGGCGATTATTCCACCCATACGTTGTTAGTGATGTACGATCTTGGAGAGCAAGTAATGCAGCGCCATGAAGCTCTGCGTCGTCTGCGCCGACAGCCTCGCTATCCAAAAAATCCCTGTGAACTTGTTGTTTTAGACCATTAGTATACCGTGGCCCCCTGGCGCGCCGCAGCGTATTATTCGACATCCCTCGTACCAATTTGACTATTATCCTGTCCGCGCAATCACGCTCCATTACAATTACATTTATTTGAATTAAAATCAACCGTGGACATGCATTGGGTACTATTACCAGTCGAGACAAGCTGTCCGAAAGCTCTACAGAGAACTGGAGGTAAGGGCTGGAGTGCCACAATCTTGAGTGTTGCTGCTTGAAGTCCATTTAATTACTGGCTATACTAATTGGTTCGCTGACTGTACAGATCAAGTTGACAAGAGTGCTCGAAACCCAGCGAGTCGAAGCCCACTTTACCTTGCAGCAGGAGCTCATGCAAATCAAGTGACAACGACGATGGGACATTTAGAAATTGAGCGACAGTATGCCTCGGCGTTTATCGATTAAGCAACGCGATGGCTGGGAGTGTTGATCCAGCCAAACAAGCAAGGACGGACCACTGCACAACACGTTAATGAAACTTGGATGTGCCACTATCCGGGACCTAAAGAGGTCAATTTTGACCGGGGAAATGATTTCAATACCGGTCAGTTTCGTGACATGCTATCCAGTTACGCAATTAAGGCCAAGTCATCTTCGCCAAGAATACAAAGAGTAATGTAATCTGTGTAACGGGCCACCTGTAGTAGTGAATAGATGTATTCGATGCTACGCAAATGCTGATCGGCGCCATGTCAACCAGTAAGAGGTTTTTGCTGTACGAGCTATCAATCCCAATCTACTCGGAACAACTCCTGATCATCTCAATTTTGGTGAAGCTTATATCGCACGAACACAACATGTACCTATTTGACGAAGAAACGATTTGATGCCATCCTTCGATCGAACGGCCAAGAGAGTGCATAACGTTTGTAACCGTTTTGCCAGGTCGGAGATCAAATGATGATTCATGTTCCGCCAAAAGATCGTAACAACAAGCACAACGAAGCTGCGAAAGAAACAGTAGCAGTACATGACACCGCAGCTGTAACCATCGACTAAGGCGTCACGCAATCAACCTTCGACATATCTTTCCTTGTAAACTGCATCCGATAAGGATGTGAGTGACACGCTGATGCTCGTTAACCATTCAACTGCCGGATCATCAGCATGTCAAGTGACCAGTTTTGAGCTACAGCACTTGTCACCTAAAACGTTTTTCATTTCTTTTCTCTTTAGCAAACCGAAATATCACCAAACTCTATATTATCGATTATATTCTATCTCTCCAACTGTTGGGCGCCCTCTGCAAGCCGCGACAAGCATTTACTATCTGAGCGCCCCTCTTGCGAGCCAAGGGCTCATCAGTTCATCCGGGCACCACTCCAAAGCCGGCATCAAATTGTTATATAGTAAGTAGGATGGGTAAGTCTCCTTGGACAACGGAGACAGGATGCGCAAACGGGGGTATGCTGTTCGAGGTTAAAAGGTTGTTGTTTGAGGGGAGTTCCAGCGTAAGCCTAGAGCGTCACTGTTGGCATTTGTCGGCATTAATGGAATGATTGACTGTCGGTACGTTTGATCGGGCGGAGTTCATTGGGTGTTGTCAACTCCAAACGCGCAGGTGCTCGATCCTACCCGAGGTCGAACTCGGTATGGATATGAGATGAAGCCACAACCCATCGTCACCCTGAAATCGTTCACTATCTGAAAAGCATCGGCACTATATCCATCTTTCTACCTGCCTACTGCCCGTTCTTTAATCCAATTCAGTTCGTATTCGGTTGCATAAAGAAATCTTTTCAGCGCAATTATGTGGGATCGGGGGATCGTGATTTACTGCCGATCGTAGTTAGGGCGTTCTGCAGATTTGAAAACTTCAACATGAGTCGAATTTTTGAGCATTGTGGCTGGATGGTGCAAGGAACTGTCAACCCTACAGGGTCACTATCATCCGAACAACGAATAGTTCCAGAGAATTGGGAGAACGGGGCTGAGGTTAATATCACAGCAGAAGATTTCTTCGGGTTTCACGGGCTAGCTTTGTTCGAACTAAACGTTATAAGAAATATTTAACTGAAAGTGCAGTGGTTTTCTTACGCGTATCATCTCAACATCAAAGTGGATCCCCTGCGCCTTGATGTAGCTCTGCTGGACAACACCACCGATTTCATGTAAGCTCACTCACCCATCCTCGCTCTAAACGATTACTGGTGTTCAAAGTCATCAATGTTCTCAATACTTTCCATAAAATTATCGATCTCACTCGGATGTGGCATGTTAATATCGTCAAGGGCGGCCTCGACTCATCGCCTTGCGTGACCGTAGGCACTGTTCGTTATCATCCAGCCGACGTCCATATGCTGCCCAGTCTACACGCAGTATGTTGACCTCCGCAATGCAACCGTTAACACATGTATGAGCCATGCGCGTTGACAGTCTAAGTCTACTTAGATGGACCTACACGCGTGAGTCACTTGCTCTCGAGAGCTTCAGGATGCGAGTAGGTAGCGGGGCGCTTATTAGGTCATCCCATGTGGAGCGATCGAGGTTACGCGTAACCTCGTTCACCCACATGCGCCACACAACAGCCTCTTCATCTTAACCCCCCCCCCACTGCTCCTGTAGACGAGCCCAACTCACGAAGTGAAGACTCCGCTGCCGCGCCAGCGCGGTCGTACTCGGTCGGACGAATCCAAGCCTTCAAGAAAGCTTGACGGTCTTGCTTTCTGCATACGCCGTTACTGTACGCATAGATGAGGAGAGTTACCGTCTTGTCGTGCATCAGATGTAGCCACGTATTCCATTCTTCTTCGGCACAGGGGGTCGACAAGGTGCTTCTTGACCGTGAACACCATAAACTTCATCCATCATCCCATGGAAGCCTCGATAGTCCGAGAGTTGTCAGCTTTCACCGCCCGTTTCTTCATGAGAGAGGTGAATTGCTCCCAGAGCTTCAACAGCATGTTCTAAAACGAAGCAACTGCAGCAACAAAGGGGTATAGCGCAGTGCCAGAGGTGTCACGTTCACTAACCGTTGCTTTCACTATCGGCTGGACAACCAGGTGGTAGAAATTTGAGGTTAAATGCGTGTAGATTTCGGTTGAAACAGGGCTTCGACGGCGCTTAAGGTATGGGGACAACCGTACGCGCTCCTGCGATGCCAGCAATGGTGACGCCATCATTGAAGAGTGACAGTTCTGTAGGAAACCCTATGGTGTTTCGTATGCTTTTTAATGAATCGAGTGATTGATCGCGCGATTGGGCTCGGGCGGTTCAATCAATCGTCCAGGGAAATTTTTGAGTAGAACCCACAATACTCCTCGATTCTAGCTACACCAAACATATGTCAGATCGGTTTTACCCAATGCAACGGGCTCACTGTAGCAGCCAGTGTCGCCTTCGGTATAATAGCGCCACCACTTACGTCTTCGTCCTGCCATGCGACTCGAAACTTTTAACTCTACACTTTGTGAATTCTAATGAAACATCTCAGGAAATCGACGCCGTAAGCTATTCACGAGCCGCGGAATCTAAGTAAATTCATTTTATAGACACCTTCCGTTCGGCCATGACAACGGGAATGTCACTTTTTTAACTTGCTGTGTGCCTCTAAGTAAGGTGTACCACCCTTCATGTTCATTTCAATACGCTTTATTTCACCGCCTAGGCGATATGTATGTGCCCGGGTAGAGTCTCTAATCGCCCTCGGTGGTGGATGGAATGATCACTACAAGACGTACTCTAACTAACTTAGTTACCGATATACTTGTAGCGGCACCGAAATTTATTTCGGAGAACACTATTCGGGATAGTATTCTATTTAGCGGGCGCTTTTTTTTGGGGGGGGGGCTGTTTTGTTATAATATACCGTAAAACTCGGCTTATATCCGACAGCAATATTCCTCATGACGCGTGTGGCAGAAACCATGTAAAATTAAACACGGGAAAATCGGGATAAAATCAGTTCGATAGCCTAAGAGCGTCTCCACCGGTGTGCCAAAAGCTATCTATTAAATTCACGATATGACTCCACCGGTTTAGCCTAAACTTCAGGCTAAATGCTGGTAAAAGGTACAAAGGTCTCCGCTCAATGTGGCGCGATTGACATTCCTATCCAATAGCGATCGTTTGAATACCATGGAATATATGACGCGTTGTACAAACAAATATTTGCGTATTTAAATTATCTGTTCCAGTTGCGCAATGCGTACAAATCGTCCCCTGTCGTCCTTATTAAACCCCAGTCAAATTTGACAAGCATTTAACTCAGGTAAGGTCAAATTAGTGATTTGACTGCTACCGGTGGAAATTCGCGATTTGACCCCCACCGGTGGAGATGCTTTAAGAAATAGCAAAAATATAAGGAAGTGGATAGAGTCACACTATAATTGTCGATAAGAAATGGAATTGGATTACGGCTGCGATAATAAAAAAACTCGAAATTTGAGCTGAAGTCAAATTTAGAAATACCCCCCCCCCCCTCCCTTCCCAGCCTTTCATTTTGAAATCGCCGCTCGAGAACGCCATAACCGCCAGCATGGAGAGCGCCGCGTCCTCTTCGTCCAATAGCGAACCCGACGACGTGCCCACGCAGGTGCACGCGCCCCCAGCCCATGACCCCTCGATTGCCGAGGCGCAGTCGCCCGAGGTTCACGTCCCTTCGATATCTTGGAAGACGTACTTCGCGCAGCTGATGAAAAAACGCGAATTCAACAACTGAGGCGCGTTCTTCGACTACCTGGCCGCGTATCAGGACGAAACGTACCAGGTCTTTCGCAAGCGGGCGTCCACGAGGACTGAAGCAAGGAACGCTGATCTCATGAGGCGTGGAAGCGTCACTCCAGCTACGATCATCCCGAAGTCATCAGAGAAATGCTATATGCGCTTGATTTGCACGCACGAGTGGTTGCTAGCAAGCCGCCCCAAGGGCAAACGAGAGAATTATTTTACGAATTCGACCCAGTGCGGAGCACAGCGGTCCGTTACAGTAGTCTGGACATGTGACTTGGGCTTTCATGTCAAAGTATCCCAGCAGGTTACTGCTCACAACCACCCCTTGGAGAGATCACGTGCGCAAATCACCCGTCTAACCGCCGTGTGGAAGATGTCGCCGTTCTGGGTTTTGTCGAGGAGTTGCAAGCTGCTGGGGAAAGAAGAAGTTGATCATGGAATACTTGAGGCGAAAGACTGGTAGGCTTGCATTAAACTACCATACTGATATTTTGATTAATGACTCTGTTTACTTCTCTGTTTGCTAGGAAAACAAGTCAAACTACGCGACGTACACAAAATGGCTGCCACGATAAAAGAGGCGTGCCGTGGATCTACAACCGTGGGGTCCAGACTGGACTGGTGCTTCAGAGAGTTCTGCTCCCACAAGGGCAACACCACTACTATCTACGTGGACGACGAGAAGCTGGCCCATACAATTACTTTCCAAACGCAGCAAATGCGTCGTTTTTCTTAAGCATTCCCGGAGGTGATGATGGTGGATGCCACCCAAAACACCAACGACGCTCGATATAAGCTGTTTAGCTTCATGATTCACGACGCCTTTGGCCATGTAAGTGACAAATTGCATTGTTAAATCTTTGTGTCATTTTGTGTCGTTTGTGACGTCTTGTATGTGCTGTGTCTTATTGTGTCTATTGGTACGGATTGTGTGGCAATTTGTGACTTTCCGGTTTATAGGGACAATATGTTGGTATTGCCATTCCGGAGTCGGTTCCAAGCGCCATTCTGCACTACATTCGTCTTAGGTACTTAATGAAAGCACTGCGCATTTAAACGCGTGGTAATTAATGAAATCAGTGCTGGAATTGAGTTGCGGAGTATGTAAAGCGTTATTTGGCAAAATGACCTTTTGCCAGATGTTCTGAATGGGTTGCACTCACACGTTTTGGTCGCTTCGCTTCGCAATTTATATCCTCATCGACTTGACACTATTTACCAACACAAACCCCGACGTGTGGTAGTTCTGCTTTCCTGTCCTTTGCGTAGTGTTGAGTATATCTACCATTCCCGTGCGTCTGAAGGCGATGTTCAAAACTGCCCGAAAATTGCTAAGTCAAGCGTACAGTCGTACGACACCGCCAGATGGAAACCTTACTAAAAACGACGTTCAAGTAACACACGCATACTCAAACAACAGTTCATGGAGAAGCCAGTGTACGTGCGACACTAAAAGAACACACAAGGCACATTTTGAATGCGCAGCCTGGTCGTCAAGGATGGGAGATGTCTAATTCCTGTGAAATTTATGAAAAATATCTTCGTAATATATTTCTACTGAGTGGCTGTTGTGCCTTTTGTGGCTTTGTCTTTCTACCACTCCATGGTTGTGCCCCGACAGTGACTTTTATACGCACTTAAGTACGAAGTCACATCTCATAGTGTGCCTCTAACATCGATCAAAATATAAAGAGCAACTACAGATGATGCAAAGGCAAATCTGCTTAGTTATTAACAGCCTTTCCTCCTCGCGGTTACATGTATTTTAATGGAGATATGTACAGCCTATAGCGGTGAATGTAAGTTAATTCGATGTATTTATGGTTTCCTATTGTTAGAGGCACATCAGCTACAGATTTAGCTGGATTGAAGGTACAGTACAGATTGTCGCGCATGTTTATGCTAGTTTCACCATCCTATACGTTATTCTGCCTTGTTTTTATTCGTTAAATAGACTGTCAGATACAAGATTGCGTCGGATACAAGTTGAGTTTTACGGTACCCTCAAAATAGGGGACTATATTCTGGGGGACTATGATATACTAGGGCATACTATTTGGCATTATACGTTACATACCGTATACGATTTTTAATTTTGAGGCTATGTCATATTAAGCGCGCGATTAGTAACCTGATAAAAATTCGGATTCTTTTATTGACCAAAACAGTCGTCGGACCAAAGAATTGGTCGCGTTTTTTTGCTGCCTTTTTAATGAGCCCTCAAATCGCAATCAGCTTAAAAAAATTCCTAGTTCTAGTATGATTTATCTTCAAAGTCCTCAAGCTGCAAAGCACTTCGGTTATAACTCAAAGTGTTTCTGTTGAGAGGCCACACTAGCCTGTGTACCATCACATTGTCAGAGAATCCGGTCGGAGCGCGCGTGGCTGAGAGCACACTCGAATCCCCTTAGTAGCGGGTGGTAGGTCGCTGTATTGGATTTTTTTATGGCGTTGAGGTGCTGAACGCCGCTGTACCTGTCGTACCATATCGCGAGCACCTCATGTCTGAGGAGACCAGAAAAAGACAGCGAGCCATTGCCCCCAGCATCCTACATTCGGCTGGTCGCGTACACATCCATACGTCTAAGCATACCAAGCTGAGCCAAAGATGCTGATGTTGCTAAGGCTAAGGGCATCTATCCTCGTGTTTACATCACAGGCACCATTAACTTCATTCCTGCTCACCAAGGGACCGGGTGAGAATAATCATCACGACGCTGACATATCGCCACAGTCGCCACAGTCGATATGTCAGCGTCGTGATGATTATTCTCACCCGGGCGGTGGTTTCAACGGCTGACGCATCTGAGGCTCACTCGGAGCCGGAGTCGATATCCACCGCAGACCAACCTTCTAGCGTCGCGACCCGTCGAGTACAGCCGCCGCGGCTTTTAAAGTACAAGCACGTCCTAGACGCGCGTATTGATTCTGACTTCAAACCGTTCGGAGGCGTCAGTAACGTCGTTTACATCTTCCCTATTTCGCCTCATTTCGCCTTCCTGTTGAGATACATTGGTCCAGTCGGACGCCTCGTTTACCTGTGGTTCTCCCGGACTTGAGATCTTGGAGGATGCCACGCATAAGAAACGAATTGCTTCGTGAGAGCCAGCAACATGTCCCCGCAATGTGAGCCACAACGACGATCCATGTAGCGCACTTAAACGTGAGCATCACCGTCAATCGCATAACGCAATAAAAACAGGATCTGAACGAATTTTTCTTTTATGACCCTGTAAATTACGCCTTAGGTACGCTGTACTGTTCCAATTCATCCACCTATGAAACCGTGAAGGCAAATGGCCCAGTTTTAGCCAATCTGAAGACAAGTTAAAAAGGCGCGTAGTGCGCCATTTCAGGGAGGCTTAAACTACCTGGGTCTGTAAAACGCTTTTTGCTAATGTCTTTCAAACCGCCAACAATTGCTGCTAGTGCGTCAATCTTCCATGTAAAGCTTCAAAATTCCCCCTCATAGCGGAAGCAATTTGAGAACCTACTGTTTCTAAAGAGTGGTCATCCAGCTGACTGCGTGTAGACATGACGGACAACAGCTCGCGACCGAACGATAAATATTCAGGAGACAAAAATAATGCAGGCTACCACAAACCATAATTAGGAAATCTGCGACGCAGTAAAACCGATTCTTGCAAGAAAACTACTCGCAAATTCTTAAGCATTTGAAGAAAAGCGCCACTAGCAATTTCTCGGTTTTTGAGTTCGCGCAGCTTGGTCTCAGCCGCTTCTACTTCAGGATACACCATTCGTTGCAGGGCCTACTTGGATCAAGCGAGCCACGACGCAGCCAATATCCGCCTCCTTTGGTTGGAATGACCGCCAGTGCTCGCATCGCCTACTTGGGCAAAGATGTCAGATAGCAACCTTCCATTCTAGCAGCGTTCCAACGCCCAAGCCTACGAATCTGTTCCTCAGTGGCTCCATATGTTTCAGGTAGCTTAGCACCAGAACATGTGTCCACACGGTCGAATCGATACCACAAGTTTCAAAAGCACGCTTGACCCTTATAAGTTGTGTGTTGTAAACGATTTCTTTTGCTCTATCTCCGCCGTTAATTAAATGAATATCGTACCATCTCTCACGACGAGACACATCTGGAAATGCTTCAAGATCAACTTGCCAGCGCCAAAAAAGGCGACAGGCTACAGCATTCAAAGGGCACATCATATCATTTTTGCAGCGAAGGCCAGCGCCATATTCAATACGCCCATGCTGATTCATTTTTCCGCGATTCTTTATAATGACAAGTGGTGTGCATTTCTGAGGTCCTTCATCAGGTAGATCTATTGATAGCATGTCCGAAAATTCGATAAAGCGTCGATTTTCATCAGGGCAAGAAGTGCATGCCCTAATAAAAAGTTCACGCAGTCGCGAAGAGCAGCTCCGGTACATTCTGATAACCAAAACTCGCTAAGTTGACACATGTCCTCCATATTGTAGTCGTCGAGAATTGTTCCAAGCGCATGGTCTTCATAATTTTTGCGTTTCAGTCCAGTCTCAGTACGTTTGAGTGTATCGAACAGGTCATGGTACGCATTGCCACGGGGATGTGGGTGACTGTTCGTCTTCAAAGTTTGCTGCAGCTTGTATAGATCGACCACAGCCTTGGCATATGCTTCTATCCTAGCCATACTGAGAGGTTTGGTGTCTCCGTTTTCGAGGTTTTGACCCTTGTTGCCCCGGGGGATGATGCATGTTTTCAAGAAGGTTATGAGTTTACCTTCACAAACTATACAACCGTCGTTGTATTTCTTCTGCTCGCACCAGGCCTTGAACTCTGCTTGCTTAGGTGCGTACTGTTTCACAGAGTTTGCCGGCCGTGCAGCTGCATGCTCGCAAACAATGTCACTAATCACGTTGTGGATCTCTTGTGCATTTTGGGCGGGTACGCGTGTGATCATCCATTGCGTCGTCCAGCGCGTGTGGCTAACGACGAGAAGTGAGAGAGGGGGCGGCCGTTGCCTGGAATATCGAAATTTAAGGGTTTTACGTATAGTACCCAACAGACCCCAGATTAAATACCGATGGTATTGCACAGTTTGTGCACTGTATACCAGCGAATTGTCCGGTCGGATCGGCGACCCCGTCGCACTCGTCTCGTAGATACTGTTCGGTAAGTATGCACTGATTTTAAAATCGTTTAATGTTATTTCTCCTGCGACAACTTAGGCAACACTGATACTGCTCAAGTAGTTGGCAACTGTATCGGCTTGTGTGGGTCCTAGTGATCCATCAAGTGCTGATCGTGCTAACGACGCAGCAGCGCGAGAATCACAGCAACACCGACTAGCACGACGACAGCTCCAACAAAGCCAACAGGAGCCTGTTCCCTGCTGTGATCCACAGCTTTCCTTCTAGTCAAGCAGTTCACCGGCACGAGAGAGCTCCACAACCACGCCAAAACGCACGATGACACCTCCGGCGAAGCACAGCAGGTGCGTAAGAATTCAGGGACCCGCAGCAGCAGCTTCATAATGCCACGGCAGCTACAAGTCGAGTAACAGCTCAATTTCGTCAGGGCAGCGATGCGAGAAGCCACAGCAATGAGCCCACGAGCTCTAACACCGCAGTGCGCACTTGGATCCGGTTGCCGCAGTGCCCGGTTGCCGTAGGATACTATATTTAAGACCAATGAGAGGCATCTGTGGATTGCTCGGGCGATTCGACCAACCAACCCAGATGTGTAAATAAAGTCGGAATTCACAATAACTTGCCGCTCAATCATAACCGCTTAGTTTATGATAAACTTTATCTGTAGTCTGGTCAATTAGAATACCTTGTGTATGACCAAATACAATAGCCTCTTAATAGAGTGCTACCAAATAGAGTAGCGTATGAGGACTGCGAGGGCGCTCTGAAATATTAGTAGATGGCATACTAATCCGCATTATACGTTGTTTGGAAGGCTGTTTACCGTCCATTTCAGTCATATTTCCGCCCGCGGCTCTTGCCAGGGGGGGTCAACTCTCATCAATTATCACTCGAGAATTCGAACCATCCTGACTGAATCTCCACTTGGCTTGGAGTTATTGTTGCTACAGTGGAGTTCAACCACCGACGTATAGTAGTTTTTGACGCAGGTGTTAGAGGCCAGGATTATTTTTCGCGTTTAAATACGAATCCTGGCCTTAATCCTGGACAAATCCTTTAAAAATCCTGTTTCGCAGAATTTACAGAAAATAAGCTGATACTTCTCTGGCCCATTTAAGAATCGACACTTCCAATACAACCTCAATATAATGTGGCCCACACTTCAATTCTGATTGGGTAAGATCCAGATTTAAAACATTTAATTGGTTACAATACTTTCGAGATAGGAAAAACTGCGTGAAAAGCACCAACATTAAACGAGCTATAAAAAAGCGCCAAGAGGCTCTTCGTTGCACACACCCATATGAACATGAAGGTAATTATCTCTAGATTATGCATTGTGCCTTCCACATATTTTGGCGGGTGGACAGTTAATTCAGGCGGAATACGATTCATAAAAAGGCGACGTACCCTTATTTAAGGCTTATTCTGCTTAAGATTGTGAAATCTTCCCTACGTCCCAGGAGCAGCGAATCAAGGGCCAATCCACAGAGATAAGCCTGGTTAAAGACGGAATGGCGGGTAGCCAACCGCCAAACGCCTCTGTTGCCTTCTTAGTCAGGCAGGATTAGCTAATTCCATCTTAAGTTAGCCCAACATCGCCGTCCTAAAACCGGCCACGCTGAGACAGCTCATAATTAACATGAAATTAGCTGAATCATAGGCCTAATTAAGGCTGAGAAGGGAATAGAATTATGCCAGAATTATGAAGGCAGAATTATTGAAAGGTACAGTACATCTAACTTTCGTTTTCTGTCGCCAAATATTGAGGCCGTTCAACAACAAAAACCTAATGGCAACTTAAATCGGGGTTACAAAAAGACTTGTAGTCCCGCTGTTTTTATAGGTTAGGGGCAACCAATCGTAAATTTTTTTTGTCTAGGACAAGCTATACCTCAAAACAAAGCCGAGGTTGCTCGCTTTCTATTGATGCTACTACTTTTGGTCATAAAACCGAAGTGTCCGATTCTTAAGTGGGCCAGAGAAGTAAGCGATTGGGTCGAATAAAATATTTCTTCGAACCAGTAGATTGCGTTAGAATACTGGTATTTTAGTTTTCTTACCAGTATTCTGTCATGAAGCGGTAGATATTTGATTCGCTGTTGGAATCGCACGTCGATCACTTGGCACCATCTGATTCGTCACAACATACCGTTCGTACCGGTACGATTTTGTCGCTCACGCAACGCCTTCTTCCATTTTGGCACGATGGGCGTCTCCTTCATGGAACTTCCTGTCAACCAGCGGGTAGCCGTAATCTCCATCCTGATCCTGTTGTTCGGACTGCTCTTCGGTCTCGCGCTGGACGCCAATGCACACATCCCCAAGCCATGGAACCGCGTATCCAGTATCATCGGTTGGATCTACTTCTTCTGCTGGAGCGTAAGCTTTTACCCGCAAGTGTTCCTCAATCGCCAGCGGCGCAGCGTCGTGGGGTTATCTCTGGACTACACGGTGCTCAATATGCTGGGCTTCACGTGCTATTCCATCTTCAACGTGGCCTTCTACTACAGCGAGAGCGTGCAAGAACAGTATATGCGGCGCCACGACGGCCACCGCAACGCTGTCGAGCTCAACGACGTCTTCTTCTCTCTACACGCGGCCGTGTTGGTGGCTGTGTCGCTCTTCCAGTGCGCCATCTATCCGCGAGGCGGACAGGAGGTCAGCAAACCCACGATTTTGTGGACAGGTGGGACTGTTGTCGCCGCTGTTGTCTTCGGCCTGGCGGTCCTGCTCACGGGGGATAACGAGGACTCGTTCATTAATACGTTGAACTTATTGTATCTGCTGAGCTACGTGAAGCTCATGACGACGCTGGTCAAGTGTCTCCCGCAGATTGCGTTGAATTATCAGCGCAAGTCGACGGTCGGGTGGACTATTTGGAACGTTCTACTGGACATTGCGGGTGGCCTGTTGTCGATTGGACAGCAGGTGCTGGATGCTGCGGCGACGAACGACTGGACGGCCATGACGGGGGATCCGGTCAAGTTCTCGCTGGGCTTTGTGAGCATTATTGTGGACGTGGTGTTTATCTTGCAGCACTACGTGTTCTACGCGAATAACAATAACTTTATGCTGCATGGAGGAGAGACCAAGCCTTTCTTGCCCAAGTAAGGTGAAGAAACAGAATAAAAAATATATGAAGTGTAGCACTGCTATTAGTATATATTTTTATTTCTTGTCAAAATAGTGTACCTGCTTGCTTTTAGAGCAAAATCTATGATAAAGAACGTGATAATTGGCCAGAGCTGACTGGACTATCGTATTAGAGGCAGTCGAGTTGTCTGAGCTTGCTGCAGAGTTGTTAATGGATCTGCTGCTTCTACAGACAGTTGCAACAAGATCGAGAATTCCCGTTTGTAGCGAAACCCACACTGGAATCCTGCAGTCCCCCAAACGCATTGTCTCGACATCTTACCATAGCGCCATGCACGCACTGCTGCTGCATATCTCCTTGAAGTGATCGGTAGTGAGTGATGAAATGATGTCGAAACTCATGTCCTTCGTGCACCCGACCAGGTTGGATTGTTCGATATCGCCTGGAACTGAGCATCGCTGCACTTAATCTCACCCAAAGCACTGATGAAGACGGCGTTGAGAATCAAAATCACCGCCAATGGAACCATCAAATGTAAAGAGACTTGGATACTTTATCTCGGATACTTTATCTGCACAGACTTGAGGTGAGGTCTCCGGAGCAAGTCGAATGCTAACACGTAAATACTGACGAGTACAAAACTTTTTGATTTTTTTACGCAAGGTCTATCCACGTTTGTTCTAGAACAACATCACGGAGAAGGCCATAGCGACGTATCCGGCGATTGTGACGGTGAATGTTGAGCTGAAGCTGGTGGAAGAAGCTTCGTCCGCTTTAACTTCGGCGTCTGTAGAGTTGTCTGTAGAGCTGCTAGATGATTCGTTGTCGCCGCAAGCTTCCGTGACGGGTTCAATAACGTCCTTCTGCATTGAAGTCCCCGTGCTGGGGATACTACAGTCGCCTAGTCCCATGGTGCGCACATCATCGTAGAGCGCCATGCAAGGTCCGCTAGCACAGAACATCTTCACTTGATCGCTGGATAGCGCAGCAAAACTGAGAATCTCCGAAAAACCCATGGCTTTTGTGCAAGCGGCAACATGTGAGTTGCTCGCCACAGAGCTAAGTTGCTCCACCGTACAGTCTTCTGCGTAAGCCGAACTGACGATGGCGAGAACGGATAACCACAGCACGATAAGCGACATATCTGGTGAATTCTTGGCGGGAGGAACGAGCCAATGGACCACGTTGGTGTGCGCTCTTGGAGGTGAACTGCAGAATGACATGAATGAACGATGTGGTGACACACTCACCCTTCCACCGGATTCGCTGACAAGACCACCCCAACATACGATCGATTTGACTGCCTCTCTGCATCTAGTTCCGCAGCAGCCATTGTATTTTAGGTAGTAACTGATGCAGTCTCTATAATACAATGGTCTTGCAGTCCGAATTTGTCCTTATCGGCGCCAGCTATAACATACGGTAATTTGACAGATGCTTCGTGTTTGTTCTTTGCTCTGTTCAAGTGTCTCGTGGGTGATTCATATTAATACCTAACCCATTCCGCGAAAACTTAAAAAATACGAATCCTTACCTCGTACTTACTGTTAAGCATTTTTCAGTTTTCGCTAATGCAAATGAGTAAAACATCTAACCGGTAATTGTTTTCCCCCTCATTATCAGATTTGATTGGCCGATGCTATGGGTTCTCTGGTTACTGCTTTGGCCTTACATCCGTTCCATGGGAGCTACCGGGCCATTCCCTTTTCTCAGAACACAGGAATGAAGGACCCATGCCGGATGAGTGTCGTGCTGTTTTATATATATATACCAGCACAACATGGGTAATCTTTAAAAGGTGTGGGTGATTATGCTGAATGGTGCTGTGGCTTTTAAAGGTGCTTGTTATATTTTGAAGGCAATGATCGGGCTGCTGTGAACAAGACTGGTTGTTTGTAGCAAAACTGAGCCCGCACCTTTTCACCATTCCGCCTCCTAAAAATTTTAGGCTAAAATTAGGCCTTTTCCGGGAAAAAGGCCTGATTAAAATAATTTAAGCAAAATTTAAAGGATTTGACTTTCAAAGTTAAATCAAGATAATAAGAGGGATTCTGCTTTAACGCACTATTCCAGACAGTTCCAGCGGCAAACGCTTTCCAGATGAACATCACACAGTACGAGAATTAATCTTGCCTCGCGCAGGTGGGGGAGCGCCTCATCTCCTTCTCGATTCTTTTACCTCAGCCATACTTACATGTTAGTAGTATGAGGAGAAAATATATAAGAATCAACCATGAAGAAAGCTTAAGACCTCGCAGCAGCCGCGAAAGCCACTGCTAAACGCACTGATGATGAAGTGGCTGTGATGTCGGCTGTGGTTAAGGAGGCCAAGCAGGACAAGGCTCATATCATACGATATATTCTCAATTTGCGCAGAGGAAGGCAAGACGATCAGTGATGAATCGACGGTCCCAGTGTCGGCTAAGATTGCGGAGACAGTGGCGAAGAGCCCAAAATCTTGGCCTCGCTTCCGCAAGTTTGTGAAGGCTGTCCTTGGTATCGCTGTAGGTGGACTTGCCGTCTACGGTGCTTACAAGCTATTGTTTGACAAGAACTCACAAACCGGTACGGCCACTACGAAAGAACTTGCGTGCGACTTCTACCACACCACCGACAAAAACTTAGTACACCTTTGTTGTGGAATGGATTCTGAGAATGGAGATAGACGGATGGGTCGTGACCGGAGTGATAATACTGGGCTCAGTCATTTCCGGGAAGAGTGACCGGCGGAACCCTGTCGAAAAAAAAGAGGCGATCTCCGATCAGGCGCCAAGAGACTACGGATGCAAACGCCAAAGGACTTCAAGCTGATACAGTGCATAATTAAGTGGCGAAGAGACGATGGGGGCCCAAGAGGACGAGTGAATCCAGATCCTAAAGGTAAGGCGATCTGGATCTCGGATCCCGGATCCCAACATCACGGTCGCAGGTGATATCAAGATCTATAATGAGAGGATGGTAATCCACGTTGAAAACGATACACGGTGATGGGCAGAAGTAAGAAGGCCATAAAGGTAGTGGGACGTGGTCGTCTGGTAGTTGTGAGGATAGTGACTTAGGATGGGACCAGACTTAAGCATACATCAGAATTGAATTTGCTTCGGAAACAACAACTTTCCCACGCCCGCGAAGAAGAGTCGCTACATTAGCTGCACGTCGTGTTCGCAAGTCTTAGCTAATGTCGGTTATTAAAATCTGGTAAAATAAAAAAAATACCGGACCTAGCCGCCTAGTGATCTACCCTCAAGTGCAGATCCCGATTCGATCGGAGTTAACTACTTGGCCGGGAGATCGTTCAATTCCCAAATACCCCAAGACTCACCTATAGGAAGCGGCAAGCAAGTGTAATGGGAGACGGTAAAGCCCCCCCCCCTTCCCCCCATCAAGGCAACCCCTCGACCGGATCCAGGTCCAGACCACCAGATCCAAGCTCGAGTAATCCCTTATGATCTGGACTATATCGGCAGCAGAGCGAAGAGTTTCCGCGCTGCTCCTCCCCATATCCAACGTCTCACCAAGGCGTTCAAGCCTTCACCACTTGCACCTTCACGAAGCCACTGGAGGGGCCAGATCCAGCACTACTGTCGGGTACGTAAGGTGAGTAAAGTTCAGCACAAAATCACGGGTCGTCGGGGGACCCCTCCGCTAGTCGGTCTCCGGGCTTAGTGGAAGTTGTATCTAGCAAACTCGCAAGATTTTGGTGGCCCGTTACACTAGACCTTCCCCACGAGAACCAATAGACCATCGAGTGTCGATATAATATCATCCAGGCTCGTAGCTCGAACGGGGCGAGGCAAACCCTTCCGATTTGAAAAGCCATAATATAATACTCTCTGATACGCCGGCGTCGCGTTTTAGTGTCGATCCACCCAAAGTACATTAGTGAGAGCTCACGATTTCCGAACTCCCCTGCATAGAAGCCGCTGAGTACAGCCGGGTGCGGCAGGAAAACTTGCAGTTCTTTATGAGCTTGGAGTCGCTACAAAATTAATTGAGCTCCTATCATCGAGTACGTATCATTTACGACGGATTGGTGGACCGTCCTCTGCAGATGTGTTGGTAGAAACTGCGCCTTACCTTCAGTTGCGTCTGGAGTCATGTCAAGTAGTTGTTGGGCGGGCTGAATTGCATCCCGCGGCTATTCTCCCTCACGACGCACCCTCCGTTGTTTGTCGCCTTATTCCCTACTACACCTCTCGTTGTCTCTTTGTCTACCGTTGAGAGAGGATTGGTCGGGTCTCTTTTACTACGTCGTCCGAGCTCCCATCACTGTCTTCGCCGGAATTTTTCTAGATCCCCGGCCCGAACACGTTTCCCTCGGGCTTGGCTTCGGACGGCATTGGAGGTCCCGACCTCTTCTCCCCGTCGCCGCTGGCTCGTCAAATATGTTATTCCCCAGTGAGAGACCGGTTGGTAAATGGCGTCCACCACTTTTGTAGATTACAAAATTCGGCCCATATCCCGCTTACACGTGGACGACTTGTATGGAGACCATTTCGAAGAGGGACAGCCGGCGGGCCTCTGGAACAGGGTTTGTCTCGGGTGTTTGGCAAACTGCCGACACGATGCGATCCGCAATCCGACCGTTTGCATGGAACAGATCATACGCTTCTTAGTTTAGTGCTCTCATCTCCGCCGGTATGACCCCCAGGATTGTCTGGCTTTCGCACAGCCATATTGCATACGTTTCCACTGCTAAGTCTGGAATATTTTCGGCGTCAAATCTCGCATCGAAACTGTCCTCCGAGCACTTTTTCTCCGGGTCGGATGACCACCTAAATCCCGTTACGAGATCATAGGTTCAGCACTCCACGCCTCCGCCTGGTGTTGAGGAATGCAGACGGGACTCCCTAAGTAAGTGCCGAACCTGCTAAGCGCTTTCTCCTTGCTAACCTCGCGCCTTAGGGTAGCCCTAGTGGGAAGTGACGTAGTGTGCTCTCCCTGCTCCTTTCAGCGTCCCGTTTGGAGGCGAAGCACATCCAGAGCTTCGTCCTCAAATTCCTCACAGCTTCCATAGGCAAAATCTGGGGTGTCCAGAGCAACCCCCCCCCCCCACACACACACACACAGACATAGAAATTGCGCGAGGTGACCATCCGAAGTTCTCAAGTGAGTGAGTGTCGAGCTGGAGCTGAGGCATTTAAACGGTTTGCTATACGTCCAGCAAATTAAACTACGAGCAAACTAACACAATGTTTTTGCTGCTGTCTTGCTCAGTGTTGGACGCGCGTCCACACGACCTAGTGCACAACACCGATGATCCGAAATAGCCGATTCCCTATCCTCCTTTGATATAGGTACTCATACAGCGCCAGCAGACACGTCCTCAATGCAGACAACAAGTGAGCTTGTATACTTCGAAGATGAAAATATGGGAGAACTTGGAAACTGAATATATACTAATTATTGTTATGTTTTGACAGTTCTGTCATTCTAATTTTCTACAGTATGAAAAAATTGTCACCTGTTGACATGCAAGAAGCTATTACAGTGCTGGCCATAAGAGCATCTCCAGTGGTATTGCAAAATACGCAAAATTGGCAAGAATTTACACTATTACACAAAAACGATCCCCACCGGTGTAGTGATAGTGACCAAAAAGTAGCCCTAAAGTCGCATAGCAAAAGTGATTGTGCAATACGGGAGAATGGTAGTGAATAGAACCGGCTATTCACTACGAGGCTCCACTATTGCGCACGTAGTGCAAACTCCATAACTGCCCTTCCAGGCGCCAACCTCGGCGGTTTCGACTTGATACTGTTTGTATGCACCTCAGCACACATGCACATGCAGTATAGAACCAGATATCAGCGCGTAGGGCCATTTTCAAGGCATCCAAAGGGAACGAGATTTCTATAGGCTATAGGCGTACAATGTTTCGGCTCATTCTCGCAGCGGTTGGCTTCTGTCGGCCCTCAATCCACCCCCAGCACGTTCAGTGTGACCTAAAATAGCAAAACACGGCAGACATGGGCAAACAGCCACCTACTTTCTCTTCAGGAGGCTGTTTTCATAGCGTTCACTACGCCAATTTTTTCATACCATTGGGGACACAGAACTATTGCACACAAAAATGTCTTATATATGCCTATTATAGCCTATTCACTTCGCACTATACCTATTGTAATTTGCACTACCGGTGGAAATGCTCTAAGGGCGCCTTGGTTTCACATTTTGGTTTGGTTAAGTTATGTTGAACCCGTATAGCTATCGGGAGACTTGTTTGTTATGCGACTCTTCAAGAGCCAATAGCAAGCTGTACTGAGGGGGGGGGGGCTGGAGAGCTAAGATGTGGCCAGTTTGTGAAGCGCAATGGCGGATACAGACACCAGCGTAACTACGGAGGCGAACGGCGCTAGCTTTGCGTCGGTAGCAGCCGACTTGAGTAGCAGGAGCGAAGACCCTTCTGGTGCACCACCTTCGCAGAATCCAGAGGCAGAACGTTGTCAGACAGAAGCACCACCTCCTCCTAAAAAACGCGGGAGGTCACCAAAAGATAAGAAAACGCCAATTACTTGGGCCAATTCTAGCATTACAGCACTGCTCGAGGTGCGATACATTGAGCTACGAGACCGCTTGGACAACTGCCGCTCAAACCAGGACGTGAAGGAGGGCATAGAAATGCTGGCAAACGGGGTGTCACGGAGAGTTGTGGAGGACGTCAAGCCTGATCAATGCAGGAATAAGGTATTACGTGTGTAAGTGTTCCTCAATCTACTCATAGTGGCTAACATGACTTGCTTCCATATATATAGCTAAAGCATTTACTTCGGTTGTGGACTGCGTACAACAATGAGCTGCATCGAACCGGGAACAGCCCCGCACCCATTCAGACACCATGCTTGGAAGTTATGCGGGATGTGTGGGGCGACAGAGATGGGATGCGATCGTCCCCATTCATCTCCACCTCTGTTGAATCGACTCAGTCGCCCAACGTGAGTTCGCGGTTTCCAGCTCTCACCACTCCTTCTCCGGTCTTCACGGCGGCTTCTAATACAGTGGTGTCGCTCGAAATCAAACATCGCCGAGGGACCCACCATCCTCACCACGACGTGGCAGCAAAAAGTCAAAAACGCAAGGAGAACACGTCGCAGTAGGAATGCATGTGCTTTCCGAGAGTATTTCTAACGTTGTTTCAGCTATTTCATTGAGCAACCAAACATCATTGGAAGAAACCGGTACTTCGAGCCAAACTATGATGCGCCTTCTCATGGAGCAGCAAGAACGTCAAACTGAAACAACATCCCAGATTCTGGAGCAGCAAACCTTTGAGCGCGGGCGATGCAGCAAATGCTCGTGCAACTTACACAAATCGGAGAGAAGTTAGCTGGTAACGGAGGACAGTAACCTGTCTCGCTTTGATTTAGCGATAGCCCTTACTCGATCAGCAGAGCCTTCGGGTTCAGCAACGATAGGATCAGCAGGCTCAACAACAAAGTCGATGACGGTTTTACCAGCTAAAGTTTCAAAGATGCTGTGCACCACCACTGTTGCGGCTATCATATCACACGCTTTCTTCACTGTTTTTTCCGCCATCACCCCCACCCACCTAAATCTTCCTTTCCATTTACCAAATGTTCTTTTAACCACCATTCTTGTGCTGGAGTGCTTGATGTTAGACATCTTCTGCTTGCGCGAGAGGTGCCCTCCCTCTTCTCGCTCCATGTAAGGTGTAATTAGCCACGGAAGAAGCGTATATCCTGAGTCGCCTAGTAAATGAGTTTCAATTGGCATCTGTGTGCAATATTGGCGGCTTGAAGGAGAAAAATTCCACATCTTCTTGTCGGACCACGAGCCAGGAAACGTATCAATGCCCTTCAACCGTAAATCCCAGTGTACAATTGCGTGCACATTGATAACATTATAGCACTTTCTACTGTAAAACCCCTTGTAATCATCGGGGCGCTGAATCGCGACAAGGGATCCGTCGACAGCTCCAGTGACCCCAGAAATACCATGCTTCTTCTTAAAATCAGCTTCCACCTTCCTCCAACCGCTCAAACTGTCTGTGAAAGTGACTATCTCGGGCAATAGACCCACCAAAAACTCGGTCATCTCTGCTACTTCCTCAAATAAGACCGACTCATTCATACCCATTGCTGCAGCGCTTGCACGATAGCTTCCCGACGAGGCGTAAAAGTATAGGACGCTTGCGACACGTTTAGAATAACTGTGCTTCCTGTCAACAATTGTCTTGAACGTGAAGTCTCTGGAGGACAAAGATGTACAAAGCTCAGGAAGGTATTTTTGCTGCATCGTAGATTCTTCGTAAACCAAGCATCGCCAGAAGAGTCTAGTAGGAGGTCTTCAAAGTCCAGGTGTGTGACAGTAAGCTTGTTTGCCTTCGGATCCTTCTTAACAGCTACAGTAGCAGCCTCAGCCGCCGCGACAGCAGCACAACACGACATAAACGCTGCCGCGTTCTCGGCCACACTCATCAGTCGGAGGATCTTGTACAAAAGAACACTTAACCAAACGGTTCCGATTTAACTACGTCGGTGACCTGATAAAATCTTACCTGTTTGGTTAAGCTGTTTTAGTATCAGAATCAAATCTAGTTATGGTCTGCTGAACTTAACCTAACCAGAGAAACGAAACAAAGACGCCCTAAGGATAGGACACCCTCTAACTTTCTCCAATCATTCGAGTTTTTCACAGAAAAAAATGTCTTTTAAAGTGTTTTTCACGCTGAATCAGCCAACCAAATTTGAGCGCGATCAGAGAAATATTGAGCGACTTTCTACAAGGGTTTCTGAGCGGGTGAGGACAAAAGGAGAGGACAAATTTTAATTCCTTAATTTAAGTAGGCAAATTATGTAGGGGTTGTGTAAAATGGTAAGATTTGTATGGAATTTGCCCTGCACACTGTGAAATCGAGGCTGTAGGCCTCGGAAAAAGAGCGAATGCGCTCTAAACTAGCAGCAAGAGCTTCTCTACATCGACGCTAGTGTCCTGGTAAACGCGGCCTTGTGCTGCTCAGTATTGAGCCTGCATGACCGCAGGAAGATGCAGGCGTCGCTGTTTGTATAGGAAATACATTCGAGAAATATATTTTTGAGGATCCCTGCCTGAGGGTAACACAATAGACGGTGTCTACATCTTATCTGCCGGCGTTAACACGAGTTGGATCGAGAAATAACGTTTTTATTGACTTGATGTGATGGGGTGACGTACGCTACTGAAGTTCATAGATGGGAGTTCGGTCGGCTTGCTATACTAGTAGCACTGCCAGAACCAACGTGGTTGAAATGCATCCCAGAATGGCCGTTGTGGCACTACTGGTACCGATACTTGAGCTGCTGCCTCCTCTGAGGTTATCGGTGGAAATAGTGCCTTCGCTGCTTGATGATGAGCTACATCTCTCTGCGAACGCGTCGATGATGTCTGTCTGGAGATAAATCTTCGTCTCTGGAAGCCTGCAGTCGCCGAGGCCTAATGCTGCAATATCCTTCATGAGCGCCGAGCAAGCAGAGCTCGCACAAATCACTTGGATCTGCTCGGTTGTGAGCTCTGAAATCGTCGAAATGCTGCTGAAACCTGCATCCGCCGAGCACCCAGATACGTGTGGACTGCTTGCGATTCCAACGAGATCCGTGGTGGCACACGCGTCGTCCGCTCTTACGCCACAGATGAGTGCCATGCTGATCGCGACAAAGGCAGAGACGGACGAAATCATGGTGAGTGGCTTTTGGGGTGGAGTTGCGTTTCACTAGGCAAATTGTACTTTGTTTGCGGGCAACGGGGACGGACAATTAAACTGAGCGAGATCTGGGATAAGATGCCCTATGCAGTTGTTATAGCCACAAGTTGAAGCTATTCCGCCTTACCTTCAACTTGATCCTCTGAATAAGACTTGCACCTCAACTGCATTGCTAATCAACATAAGCTGAAAGTGTGGATACTTGGAGGATAAGAAACGTTTAATTTATTTTGTACAACTGCACGAATAAGCCATCAGGCACTGTACTGTCAAAACACAAACCGCCACATCGAAATTTTTTGTAGTTCTCCGGGAGAATACGTGTACTAGTTGGTTGTAAAGCATGATAAAAGTGAATCTCATGAGTTATTTCAGCATGCGGGTGCTATGAATACCGACTGCACTTCATTGAAATCGACAAGATGCTACGAGTCCTACATATTTTACCTATGCCCTGATCACGATCAATTACAGTCATATAGTCTACAGCACTACCACAGTGATATCAGTGCTATCGAAGAACTCCAAAAGGCAGCCAACGGTAGAGTACGAATTGCCGAACTTGAGCCACTAGCAGAACTCCCAACGAATCCGTCACCGACACTGCTAGAGGATAGACCCGCAGACCCACTGCCACTGCAGACCCTCTCAAAAGGGTCCAGAATGTCTTTCCCGAGTGATATGTTTGTACCTTGAATGATGCAGCCGCCGAAATTCATCGACCTCATGCTGTCCATGAGCTCCATACAGTCAGAGCTATCGCAGACGGCCTTGATCTGCTCGTCAGATAGCGCCGAAATGGCTGAGAATCCGCCAAACCCCACGTCCGATGTACACCCCTCCAGGTGTGTATTACTTGCTATTGTTAGGAGCTCAGATGTAGAGCATTCCTCCGAGTTGGTGGTGGCCATGCAAGCTAGGCTGGCAACGAGAAGCCAGGATATATAGTTCATGTCGGGATTGCTTTGAAAATGGGGAGTGTGCGATGTCCTTCGTAACTTGTTGAATGAATAGAGAGTAAAGGCACAGGCACTGCTTTGGACAAGAAGTTCGACGTTCTCATATCTACACCTCATGTATCTGGGTCAGCTCATCCACCACATGCAATTTCCCATCGTATGGCTGGTCACCAGCCATACGATGGGAAATTGCCTGGTGCACCACCCCACACTGTGGATTCCCCACTGGGGTGACTTCAGTAGAAATGGTCATTGTTCACAGCTGCTCCTGATTGCAGCACGAAAGTATCCCGGATGGAGCTCAGTATAATACTGTACTGCAGTTTCAAATTAAACTGGTATCATACCGTACTGAATCCGGGGACATTTAGCTTATATTGTGCTTTGCAAATGAAATGTCGCTCCGTTTTATGGCCTAGATCGAGCATGGTCGGCGCATAAAACCAAACGTAAGAATGAGATAGGAAAGCCAGACCTGGAATTATTATATCTGTCCTCGATTTGCGTTTCAAATACGCAAAAGGGGTCGTTTTACAGGAGATCGATATCGATTTGTCGTAAATCGACCACGAGCGCTCGATTTGGCTTGTCGTAGCTAACTAAATCGATCTGTCCCTTTTTATTACCTCGACTCATAAAGCGATCTCGATTTAATATAAATCGAGCATCCATCTAAGTGAAAACGACAAAAGCTTTGCAAAGCACAATATGTACCACAGCAAATGGAGGTGGCTTGTCGGTCTTCTTTTCAAATAATTGGACAACAATGCCGAACTTACCTACCTGCATATATTTTAATTTGTTGACTTCGCCGTAGTGACATGGCTTCTAACACTGTGCAACTAAACGTACAGGCATGTATTTATTCGACTTAACCGATCGTTTTAGGTTTACACGTCCACGAAGTAAAACGAACAACGCCAGTGTCAAAAACTACATTAAATTGAGAAGAATGTACGTTCTAGACATAAAAAACTACATCAGCAGCATGGTAGCCGCCACGATGGCGGAAGCAAGACCGAAAGTCACAGTTGCTGCAGTGTTGCCAGCGCCACTGGTGGAGCTAGACCCTCCGGTAGCGTTATCACTGCTCGAAGAGCTGGTTCCTGACTCATCGCCGACGTTGGTTCCACCGTTTGAAGACGACGACGATCCCACCGCCACGGATCCCATCGACCCACTGCCGCTGCACATAGTCCCAACTTGGTCGAGGATGTCACTCTGCACAGAGACATTGGAGCCTGGAATGGTGCAGTCGCCGAGGTTCGCTGCCGCCAAGTCATCCATCAGCCCCATGCAGGAGGAGCTTTGGCAAACGGCCATGACCTGGTCCATCGTCAAAGTCGAAATTGTCGAAACGCTCACACCTGTGTTCGCTGTGCAGCCAGCGAGATTTGTGCTGCTCACAAGCGTCATCAACGATTCTGTTGAGCAATCTTCAGCACCAACGGACCCAGCGAGGGCAAGGCCGATGAGGACGAACGAAGTCAGCGAAGGCATCTTGGATAGGTCTTTGTGGGAACTGGTTGGCTCGGAGGTGAATCGATAAGTGAGAAGTGGAAATTGAGACTGAAGCTTCGTGCCCTCTCGTGTCCACGATCCAGCTAGATGTTTTCATACCGCAAAGAGAGTGAGCGTCCATGTGGCTTGAGCAAACTCTCCCTCTTGATCCCCACCTGCAGATTGCAGAGACGATGGCTGGAAAGGGGCGTGGCAAGGAACGCCGGAATAAGAGCATTTGCCCTGATCGCAGTACAGTTAGGTACATGCAGTACAGACGAGGTACGTACAAGTAATTCGGAGTAGTGTTATAATTACGTCGTACTTAAAAAAAAGTAAGTAATAATTTTTTAGAAAAAAACAATAAGAGATCATTTATCTGTTCCATAATTGCGAATGGTAGCGGCACTTGTATGCGAACCTGCAATCGGTTTACCCCTTCGTCGCTCAGTAAAAAAATGTATATAGCCGTTCCAGCTAACATCTACGAAGTACTTAGGGCATCTCCACCGCGGACCGCAAATTGCGGATAAGACAGCAAATCAAAATAATTTACAGATAGTTTGAGGATAGGTTTCTCCACCGCTGACAGCAACGTAGGATGTCAGCAAATAAATTCCCGGACCGACAGCAAATTGGCTGAATTTTTGCTGCCGCATTTGCTGATCAGCAACGTCCAGAAAAACTGGAACATAATGAATTCAAGTGTAACAACCAAATAAAACGAGACAGAGTCCGGTCGGGTGCATTCGAGGAAAAACGGCTGGTTCCACATGTTTTGCTGTTGCTATTTGCTGTTACCGCGGTGGAGTTAGCGACTTTTGCAGATAAGCAAACATGAAAACTAACAGCGTAAAAAATGGATTTGCGGATAGGAGCTGTGGAGATGCCCTTAGTACACGGAAGTCAACCTACAAAAGTGGGAATTAAAAGAATATCTTGGGAAAATTAAGCCGTCAGCATCAACGCCTGCTACATCACATACCCTTTTAAACCACTGTTAAAATAGTCAACGCCGCATCGGCTTCGGTTTTACGTGCTATACCTCATATCCTTTCAAATTCAATTTGACTCCGTCCTCATAGCAATCTTCCACACGATGTCATTCCACATTTTGCCAATCACTCGAAGACGAACGATGGCGACCAACAAGTCCGACGTTGACGTGCTAACCTCCGTGCTTTCAGCCATGATGGTGCGTCACCACGACGACAACCTGGTCACGCAGCGCCCTGCTGCCACGCTGAAGGAGATCCTCGAGAAGATCCGCTCCAACAAGGACCAGATCCGTGAGCTGGACCTCAAAGACATGGCGGCCAAGAAACGCAAGCTCCGCTCCCCTGGTGGAGACCTCGTGGGCCGTGTGTTCCAGTTAAACCGCACGGTGCTGCGTCTCTTGTTGCCTGGCCACGATATCGAAGACGTGGGCGCCAAGAGCATGGGCAACATGCTAAGAACGAACAACACTCTGCAGCACTTGGACCTAAGGGGCAACGAGATCACGGACGAAGGCGCGCGCGCTATTAGCGAAGCTCTCTACGGCCACGAGAGCCTGGAACACCTGAGTCTGTCCAGCAACAAGCTGGGAGACGAAGGCGCTAAAGCCGTAGCCCAAATGCTTCCCTACAATATCTCGATTAAATACTTAGGCCTCGCTAATAACGGGATTGGCGAGGAAGGAGGCAAAGCTCTATTAGAGGCCGTGTTACAGAACCGGTCGCTGGTTATGGTGCAGCTGGTAAAGAACGACATTCCACGAGAGATTCAGGACAAGATCCGAGCGGCGCTGGTCGTGAATAAACTCATGCAGAAGAAAGCCCAGCGCGACGAGGAGAAGGAGCAGAAGAAACACGAAGAGACGGAAAAGGAACTGACCCGGATGAGGGAGGAAGCACTCAGCAACCAGGACGAAGCAGACAGCTCCAGCGACGAGGACGACGAGTCACTGTGGATTTAAAGTGCCGTGAGGGACTGCACTAACGGCCTTTTGACCGATAATGTAGGGTGCAGAACCAATAAAAAATATCTTTTAAAAAAATGCAACGTAAAGTGACAAGATATTTTTCCGAATTGTGTGACCTTTCATTTTCTGGAAGGAAAAAAACGTAAACCTCGTGCCCGATGACGCGGGACGAGGATGGAAAGCCTTTGATGTCGCTGGAGAAGATGAAGGAGGGAATGTTTCAATCTATTCGTGACAATGGCACGGTGGAGCTCATTCGAGTGAGGTTTGGTATTGCATTCGAATGATGGTGGATGTCGCTCACACATTGTCTGGATAGGCACAACTTCGAAGGCAATTCATCGAGAAACTTCAGCAGCATCGGCGGAATGACGATCACGATGAAGAGAACAACGCTGGTCGAGCAAACAAAGATGCAATAAGCTCGACGCCTGGCGAGAAGCTGGTTCACGGTTTGGTAGCGGAATATTTGGCAACCAAAGGACTAGAAAATACACTTGCGGTATTTGTCCCTGAAATCGGAGGCTCACGAAACCAAGTGGACAGCGCCACAATCTTGGAGGTACGTTGTGCGTCAAGGGAGATATACGAAGCTTTGATACGCCTAACGATGTCTATGTAAATACAAAGATACTTCATGTGAGCTCGGACATTCAAGCCAAACTGGTCAGAAAGTTTTTTTTTCTTGTTCTGTAGTGCTTCAGCTGATAAAAAAAATTATTGTCAGAATTTGGAGAGAGCAAGTACGGGCCATTCCCTGTTGTTCATTCTTGTAAGAGAACTGGTACGTCGATTTCAGCTTGCTACGATGGACTCGGGAACGCAAACAGCGATGGATTGCTTTGACCATCGTATCGTGTTAGGTGCGTGGCCTTACCAAGTTAAGAACGTCAAATATGCTTACATACTTGTGATACGGTAACGCAGAAAACGAGTTACGACGGGTGGAGAACTCTTATCTCGCGGAACGTGCGGCTCAAAAGCTCGATCCTCAGAAATCTCTCGAAAGCCGATTGGTGCAATATCAACGCGAATACGACGAGATCTGTGAGAAGCGGCTTCAAGAGGAACTCGAACGATACAAATCTACCGAAGTCGCACTGGTACGAGCAGAAGAACGTAAGCGATTTAACCGAGAAGTGGATACTCTCCGAGCGTCTCTGTTGCAAGAAAATCGCAATAAGCAAGAACGTCTTCAAGAACACGAGCGTGAATTGGAGCTCGCTTTTGTAGCTCGACGAACGGAACTCGAGACGTCACTGTTTGAGACGCGCCAGTCGCTGTTCAAAGACATGGAGAGATTGAGAGTGAAGGAGGCGGAGCTGCAAGTGAAAATCGAAAGCGATTTCCGCCACTTTGCCAGCGAAACGCAGCGCTTTCAACTGTGGGAAGAAAGTGTACGTACACAAGAAGCAAATTTAGAGGGGATTGTCGCCCAAGCCACGAGGGAGAAAGAGCGTGCATGGAATATCGAACGACAACAAGCTCTAGCCGACATTCAAAGCAAGCGAGACGAGCTGGCTGATCGTGAAAGAACGCTTACAACGGAGATAGGGACGCTCAAGACGCTTAGAACCCAAGCTGTTAATTTACAGCAAGAAGTTGCTGCGTTGGAAGCAGCTCTATCGGTACGCTACATGTTGCTTTTTAACAGTTAACTGTTATTAACAACGATTAACAGAAATCAGGAGACGAACTACGGATAGCTCAAAGTTCTGCACTGCAGTTGGATAAAGACCGACAGCGGCTTGAATCGCGAGTGGTCGAATTGGAGACTCAACTTGCTGAGCAGAAGAAAAAAATGGTCGATATTGACACTACGAACGCTCGTCTTTTCGCGGAAAAGAATCTGGTTAACGACGAGTTATCCCGTTATAAACAGAAGAACGCTGATATCAAGGATCAGATGAAGTTAATTACTGTGGAGGTGAAGACGCTGCAACAACAGATACTTGACATGAAGCTCAACGAGGCGAATGCCATTGTCTCTGAACGCAAGAGGTTCATGAAGGTAATTGATGAAGAGCGTGAACGTTCGCAGTGGAAAGAAAACGAGTTGCTACTAAAGCTACGAGAAGCGCAGAGTCGATTGGCAGAGTCCGAGGCCCTAGCAGAGAAATACCAGAGCCAATACGAGGATGAAAAGGTTCACGTGGAATCGTTACGCCACGACGTATCGAGCTTGAACTCGCTGTTAACTCAAGCTCAAGCGACGATTAATGCTAAGCACGGCGCTCCGAGAGAGACGCTAAGTTTCAGGGCACACCGTAATGAATCGTACGATACAGGAGGAGGGACTGAACGTACATTTATGATGAAGATGATGGAAATGATGGCAAATTTGCAGCATGAACGTGGTAAGAATACTGAATATGTTCGAGTTGAGTCAGATATTCCTGTTAGTCAGAGACGTGCACCCCAACCAGCAGCATCGTCAACACCACTAGTTCACGATGAAGAACAAGAAGAGAATAAACGTCTTAAAGAAGAGCAAGAGTGTATCGAACGAGAACTAACTGAACAGCGCGAAAACGAGAAGAAAAGGCAAAGGGAAGAGGAGCTACGTAAGCAAACGCTAGATGATGAAGAAGCCAGGCTACAAGAGGAACTAGCGAGACAGCGTGCAGCAGTTCAAGAGGCTGCAGAGTTACAGCAACAACTGGCGGATCAACGCTTCATAGACGAGAAGCGACGACTAGAAGAGGAGCAGGCGTTCAGGGAGCGAAGACTTGCAGAAGAGCAAATGTTTAACGAGGAAATGGAGGCGAAACGTAGACAGCAGCAGCTTGAAGACGAACTGGCAGCCAAGCAAAGACACGAACGAGAAGCGGAGGAAGGGCGTTTGAGACAAGAGCGCAACGCACAAGAGGAAGAAAAGCGGATCCGAATGGAACACGAGAAAGCTGAAGCACTTCAAGCAGCGCTGCATAAAAAAGAAGGAGATCGTCAGCGAGAAGAAGAATTGCGTATTGTTGAAGAAGAGAGGAAGCGCAAAGAGGCTGAGGAGGCCGAGCAAGCCGAATTCGAAGCAGTAGCAGACGCTTCAAGGCAGGAGTCCAGTATTGAAGACGACGACGCGGATTCCAACCACTCTGAAGAGAAAATTGATACTGTTGTTCATGACGAAGTTGCCCCGATTGGCAACATTGAAGGAGGTACTACGAGTGATATTCATTCTGACAATGAGCAAGCGGCAGAGGAGTCAGTATCTAGTGCTGGCAGTCACGATAGCGCTCAGAGTGACGATACAGCCAGCGATATTCAAACAATTACAGAAGATGCTCCAGCCAAGACTCCTGAGGAAGAGGAACAAGAACGACAACGAGCTGCAGAGGAGGCTAAGAAGAATGAGGACGAGAATGCCATCGACGTATATCGACAACGAGTGCTTGCTCGAAAAGCTGCTGAAAAACAACGCCAACAGGAACTGGAAGCTGAAAATGAACGGAAGGCAAAAGAAGAGGAAGAACGTCAGCGAACTCGTTTCTTGGATGCAAGCGAATCGGATGAAGAACTCGAACTATCAGGTGGATCATTTGCCGAATCCAGGTACGTGTGTCAAAACTTGGATATTTTTTGGGTTTTCGAAGTGTTACTTAATAATCTTTGGAACTTACAGTGTTGCTAGCAACAGCGACTCATTTTAGTAAAGCGGTTTCTGGTTAATCGGTTGAAAGTAAAAGATGCGATCGGTTACTTTTTTGCCGTTACAACCTTTTGCCATTTGAAGCGTCGGTCAGTTTTTCATTGTTGCAACTTCCGCAAACACGATGCCACTAGGACATGACAGCCGCGCTTCTCGACGCCCCATGCCTCGGCAATTAGACATGAGCGGATGGAACGAAGATCCCTCTTCTGCAGCGAATGACAATGGTCGGGCACCGAGAGTCCCTCGGGATTCAGATGACTTCAGCTATCGCAGGATGCGTGAAGACACAAACCGTTTCGACAGCTTCAGAGAGAATGACCGCCCGCCACGACGCTCCTTTTCCAGGGAAGAACCACAGCACCCAAATGAGTCGAGGTCGTCGCGTGGTTCTGAATTCGAACTTAACAGGTTTTCAAGCGGAGGAGGAAGCACGTTACGCACCGACTTCACATCGAATGGGAGCGGTAGGTTTCGACCACAGGGTGATCGAGAGAGTCGACAGGATAATCAGCGAGACGTCGATGATATCATTCATGAATCATCTCGATGGGACGAGCCACGAACATCAGACCGTGTAAATCGTGATAGGCTTCAACGAGCTCATGCTTCAGATTCCTCGTCCTACACACGAGCTTCAGAATTGCTCAGCCCTGGCTCTTCTTATCGACATGAACGATCTGTTAACTACGCTGAGTCGATACTTTCCAATAGCAAAGCCGACTCTATCCGCGCAGCTGAGTCACCTGTATCAATTCATTCGGCAGCTAGTGTCAAGTCGTCTCGAAACGAAGGCAACGAATTTGCACGCAAAGTACCAGAAAACAGAACTTCATCGCTCACTTCAGACATTGAAAACCAAGAAGAGCAATCCCTTAGCCGTACAAATTCCGAGACATCCATTTCATCTGCTCCCCCCCATTCCGATTGCGACTCCGGGGCGCAGAGATCACGAAACCGCTACTCAAAGCCGTCGTCAGTCTTTACAGACAGATCTAGTGACAGGAGAGTTCGTCCCTCGTCGCCGTGCTCTTCAGCCTCGATTACAAGTACAGCAACCAGGAAATCTTCAGTCATGAAGAAGCATTCGAATCCTTCTCAAAAGCATGATCAATCAGCGATGAGCGACCTCCGTGAAAACCTGTACGCG
This sequence comes from Phytophthora tentaculata, assembly GCA_033557915.1. Classification (NCBI taxonomy): domain Eukaryota; phylum Oomycota; class Peronosporomycetes; order Peronosporales; family Peronosporaceae; genus Phytophthora; species Phytophthora tentaculata. Next base: position 3,178,510 of record JAUCEA010000009.1, read on the forward strand.
TTTCGTAAACAGATGCGCGAGGTATTTATTCGTGTGGAGGACATGGTGGATGTTCACCGATCTTTTTTCAAGTCAGATCCTAGTACCGGAACTCCAGTCTTCCATGAGGAACTCCAGCAAGAAGCTGAAAAACTAGCCAACGATGCGTTTGAGCAACTAGCAGATCTACGGAATCAGTTTACGCTTCTAGCGAACGATTTTCAGCGATCGAAAATACCAACATCGGATCGGTCTGTACCGAATCGAGAAAGGAGGTCTCGTGTTCCTGTTTTAGAAGCATCTTTACAGCCCTCGCACACTGCGCCGAACCTTTCATCAGATGATGAGAACAATAGCGTAAAGAGCTGCAATCATCCAGAAGATGTTGGAAGCGAGCGACTATCAGTGGCCAGCGAAAATAACGACGAGGCCCCGAACATGGAGCACTCGCCCAGCATCCGCCACTCGTCTCAGTACAGTGACGACGATATTCCAACAGTGCCGGACTCGAGTGGATCTTCGACATCTACCAAATTCTCATCGCAGCTGGAGTCTCAATGGCGAAAAAAATCGGATTTGGAATCCATCGCTATGAGCGATATCAGCGCACGCACGAAGGCTCGTGCTCTAACCATTGTGAGTGACATCAGCTCGCTCCCTGACCGATACCGTAAGAGTGAACCCGACGCGGACAGCATCTTCAAAGGTGAGCTCTTCGGTAGTGAACCCATGTTGACACTTTTGGCCACTTCAACTTGGCATCTCACATTTTTGCTGACTACCGACATATTACTAGATTTTGACAAGCGTATGGAGCAGATCCGCTGCTCGTTAAATGCTATCGCGAACGGCAAGAAGCCGATACCGCACGATAGCAACAATTCCACCGTTGCGACGCCACCGAAAAATTTCACAGTAAGTTTGAGGGTGATTTACGTTGAAGTGATCAAATGGCTACAATTGTTCTGTGCCAGCCATTGCTGCTTGAGAAAATCTAACGCAGCTCTATTGCTGGCGCTAGGTCGGAGGAGCGGGTTCGCCCATCCGTTCCATGATGGACGTGACTCGCACACGGACAAATCTGCGCGAGGCGGCGCGAATATCCAGGCGGCTGGGCGATGGAGAGGACGATAGCAGACGACAACCGGGCGGCCGCGAAGCCGAGCTGCGTCAACTGCTGCAGAAACTCAACCACATCAACACCAATAACGAGGATGAAGAGGATTAATGCACCTACACTTGCCAGCAAAGAGCCGTTGACGATAACTTGTAGATGGTGAGAATGTAGCCAAGTCGGATAGCAAAATTTCACCAGTAAAAATGAGCGTAAAATTTAGCGTAAATCCGTCGATGGGCAACGTTGAAACGTACGACGTCTTCTTCACGCCATGAAGTTCACGGTCGCCTCTGATATAACACCGAAAACCCCTCTCGACCTTCCTACTCGTCCAGCACATCGCTCCTTGCAAGGAGGACGATAGCCGTCGTTTATTGGCTGGCTATATTTTTTGGCCAAAAATGTACCTATACATGTCAGACAAAACGGTACACTGTGCCAGTTCTTTCCCTCAGACTGTCCGTTGCAGTTTGTTTGAGAGTCCGATGTGCTTGCTCTTCCGCCGCCCTCATTTGCTGACTTTCCGCGCCGCATTCACACTGTCAACAGGCGTGTAGATCGCGCTAGCAACCTGGAAGATCGATGGCACCAGCGGCTGAAGATAAAACGCAGCGATACAAGCTGGTGTTACGCGTGCACAGCGCCGAAGAGCTGCAGCATTCTTCATCACAGGGCGCCTATTGCAAGCTCTACGTGGGGGCTACAGCCATGACCGAGGGCAGCCACAAGGCACTGAGTAAAAAGGATTCAAACGACTCCTCCACCTCCAACGAGGACTTTGATGAAGCCTGGCACCTCGAGGTGCGGCGTACTCGGACCCAGCACCAGCAACCCAACGCACTGGCGCCGCCTGAGACCATTTGGGACGAAGCTTTTGAGGTGCCCATCCACCCGGGCGTCGATCTGGCGACGCAGATCTTGAGTATCCGCGTGAAGAGCCATCATCTGTTCTTCTGTCCCGTGATCGGAGCGTGCGCAGTCTCGCTGGCGAATTTATTGCCAGGGGAAAGATTGGAGCAGTGGTTTCCCTTGCAAAAGGGGAAGAAACCCGCAGGACGTATCCGACTCATGCTATTGATCGTACCAGAGGATAAGGCTGTGATGTCGTCGTTGCCCAGAAGGAAACAGCCGAACCAAGATGTCATGGCGGCAAGAGCGGCGAACCATGAGGCGGATGAGGCGATTAAGAGACTTGTGGAGAACCAATTGAGACAAGAGGCTGAGCGACGTCAACGAAGACTGGAGAGAACGTCCAGTGGCCCGCCGGTGGAGGTGAATCGACCAGCTGAGCAAGATAAAAGCCATTTAATTGGCAGGAAAATGGATGAGGTGGCGATTGGGGAACGACACAAAAGAGGAGGCAATTCGACCTGGCCTCCCCCTCCAGGTGTGTCGTCTCCCAAAGTGTTGCCACCGCTTGGGACTCCTGCTGCTTTCAGGGAAAACTATAAGGAAAACGAGCACGAGCTTCCGAGTCCTCCACGGACTGAGCAACCGGTCTCGCCAATGTCCGAGTATGAACATCGGCTAGACAGGAAACTGCGGCAAGTTCGGAAGGAGACGGCGAGACTACGCAAATTGAAGGTGCAACTTAAGAAATACATCCCGGACCTGCAAATGGACTCAGATTCAGACGACTCGTTGGAATCGGATGAGGAACCGGAAATGTTGCTGTCCGGGTCGTCATCGTCTGGCTCGGAGCGACACCACCATCGTGTATATTTCAAGGAAAACCACCCGCACAGCCACAATGAGTCCAAACAATCGGAACTAAATTCTGCAAATGACGGGAAAATGGTGGACGAAGCTACCAAAAGAGCAGACAAACATGGTTCACCGGTTATCTTCTAGCGCGCAGATCGCCACGTGTGTATTACAATTCTCTACTATCCATACAAGGATATTTTTAATCATCGATATTTTTTGTTATTATTTTGCTGTTCCGGAATTTTTTTTCGCATGCATCTTTTTGGCGAAAGCTTTTAGATAACGCGCTGTTGAAGGTGGTCGAAAATATGTCGTGGGTACTACGGTGGCGATCCTCCCGACTTTGAAGGGAGCCCGTGGTGAGCTTTTTGCATAGCACTGTTTCCTTGAGAGCATTTGTGTACGAAATATAGTCCAAGGATCATTGATCAACACATGCGCTACAGAATTTATTTTGCTGTTCGCCGAACAGTGTTCGGGATTGAAAACAAATTTGTCCAGGAATGGATTGATTTCTTTCCTGCAAGTTCTGCAGGCAAAGTTGCAACTGTCCGGTCAGCCCACACATCATGGAGGCACAATACTCGCTCAGACATTTGTGCGTTCACAATGTGAGTTGAGCTCACTGAGTTCACATCGGCCAAGGGACTGGATGAAGTTTAGTCGTCGTTTCAGAGCCAGATGGGCTGAAAGATTCTTGGGCTACACTTTGTCAGCGATCATCAGTTGATGATCGCCGCAACCGCCCTGCCTCACGATCATTACGGAATCGACCGACCACGGAGCAAGTACAGTCAGTGACCATGAGCTTCGGCCAAGATACCTTTACGCTGTTTCTTCACGTCCAGTCGGCGCAGGGTCTGTCAACGTCGGCGAACGCAGCCTTCTGCACGACGTTCGTATGGAGCAGCTCTTCCCCAGATGGTCCCACCGAGTCAACATCCAAGCCAAAGTACACGAACTTCAGCCGAATTCGCAATGACGAGCCCGTCGAGTGGAATGAGGAACAGCAACTTGATGCGACCAACCCGCTGACTGAAGTACTAACAGTCCGCGTGAAAGACTCGAGCGACGCACTCGTGGGGAGCTGCAACGTCTATTTGGCACACCTGCATCCCGGCCAGGCTCTGGACCAGTGGTTCCAGCTTCACCCCGCCGGACACATCCATTTGAAGTTGGAACTGAGACCCAACCAGCAGCCTATTCCAACGCCCGTTGCCAATTCCCCTTACTCCACCGACTACCAAGCGTTGCTCGATATCGCGATGAAGAAAAGAGCAGCAGCAGTGAACGAGTCTCCTCTTCCATCCAACATCGCCATGATGCTAGAGATCCAAAATCAGGCACAACAGAACACAGTGCTCTTGATCAACCAGCAACTCCGGCAACAACAACTAATGACGCAACACTTCATGCAACAACAGTCGCAGTACCCCCTCGCTGCCGGTTACCCTGCGTCTTACCCGCAGCAATCGAGCGGTCAGAATTTCCACGAAATGATGGGAACTGCCGCCAATATCTCCACTATCGCTGCCAACATGCAACAACTCAACGGCAACAGCACCAGCACTAGTGGTTTAGGCATTGCTGCTTCCATCGGTCTGGGCGCCCTCGGCCTCGGACCTTTCGGGGCCTTTTACGGATCGTAAGCAGGGAGAAGTGGCCATCCTCAAAAGTGTTAAGCGAAAGTCAAATAAACTGGCATGTACAGTAAATTTCGTGTAGTGCGTGTACATGTACTGCATTCTCGGCAGGTAGGCAACAACACTCTATAGCATTTCCGACTTGCAACGTCCCATCTGCCGTCCCGTTCTAAAAATGTATCCAGAATTACTCGACACCTTGATGGGTACACTTTTGCCGTAGCTCCTCGCCACTGACTTCATTTCGCAATCTTCCTTCGATCCAATGGAGCGTATCCACTCCACATCAAGCAGAGGGTTAGCTGGCTGGGGGAACCCTACGCTATCCCAGAGCGGCTTCACGCTGTTCCTCCGTGTCCATTCTGGTCGTAATGTGGCTGCGATGGGACGCGGATCGTACTGCAAACTTTACCTCGGCAACACGGAAGTGGTCGACGGATCTGCTCAAGCTGGAGCCTCGTTCACCAACCTCTTGGCGGACGACAATAATCTACCTGCGACCCACCGAGTTTTCCGCACAAAAGTGGTGTATACGGACCAGAAATCCTGTCCGGAATGGAACGAGAAGCTCGAGCTCCACGTGGTGAACCCGGCTACCGAGATCTTAACCATCCGCGTTAAGAACCAGTTGATGCTCTTCTGTCCTGCTATCGGAGCGTGTGCTATTCCTCTTTGCAATGTCAGAATAGGGGGACCGGCGGAGCAGTGGTTCCCTCTGTACAAGCAGAACAAACCCGCGGGTCATATTCGTCTTCAGTTGTTGCTACAGGAGAAAGATCCAGCAATGGTACAATCCCCTGTTGCGGTGCACGAGTCACCGATGCAAAGACTGATCCAGCAACATTGCCAACAAGAGCGAGAACGACGTCACTCACAGCAGAATGAGGACACGACAAGACGTCGACAGTTCGAAGACCAGGAGAGGATACAAATGGAGTTAAGACGACAGCGTCAAGCAGCTGAAGAGAGAGAACGGACGATGATTGAAGAGATGGCCAAGATGAAGGCATTCCACGAGCAAATGCAACGCGAGGAACAGGCCAAAGTCCAGGCTTATCTGCAGAAACAAATAGAGCACGAGGAACATTCCCATACTCAAGTGTTGGCGGAGAAGATGAGCGATATGAAGGTGGAGGAGACACCAGAAGTGACTAAGGGGTCTAATAACTTCAAGTTCGATGATGTTGCGACTGCATCAACGTCGAACTCGTCGGGATTGACACTGGAAGAACAAGTGCCTGAAGCTGTGGAGGTTACTGACGTGATGTTGGGAGAAGTGATGCACGACGCCTTGCCCTCGGACTCGTCGGACGAAGATGGAACACAGCGCAGCCAACGTATGGACAAGGGGCGGGATTCTAGACAGCAGCTGCACAGCTCGAAAGAAAGCCAAATGCACAGTCCAACACTGTTTCCAAGAGCTTCAGACACTAAGCTGAAGGAGGAAATTCCTCAAAGAAAGTTATCTTCAGCTGATTCGTCAAGTTCAGAGGAAACGTCTTCGTCCGAAGAGGAACGTCGACGTCGTCGTCGTCGCAAGGAAAAGAAAGCCAAGAGAAAAGAGCGTCGTCGAAGACGCAAGGCGAAGCGAAAAGCTCGACGAGAGGCCGATGGATACGACTCTTCTTCATCGTATTCATCTTCATCATCGTCGTCTTCTTCGTCTTCGACATCGTCGGACGAGCGTCGTAAGCGTAAGTCCAGGAAGCACAAGAAAACTAAAGAGAGAGCGCGATCGCACCGTGAAGGCAAAGCAAGCTCCTTCGCGCAAGCATCCGTTCCGTCACACTCGAACTCGTATGGGCCAGATCACTCTAACTATCCAACCAACAGATACAGTGAGCCCCCTCCGCAGTACACGAGGTCTCAATACGGAGCGGGATCCCAGTCGAACTACATCGAGTCGTTGCATCCCCAGCCTCAGCAAAAGCGGACAATGACCGAGAAGATCAGTACGGCTGCAGATGTGGCTTCAATTATCTCGGATATGGCGTCTGTGGCGACGAGCGTTCAGCAGTTAGCTGGCGGTGGTGATGCTGGAGGCGGGGGCATCCCATTTGCTATGCCTGACATGAGCCAATTTCTAGGGGGACAGGACCTCTCTGGATTAGCAGGCCAAGACTTCTCGGGTTTGGTTGGAACGGATACGACAGCGCAGTACTTTTAGTCGAACGAGAGGTGCATTCCGTTAAATAGACTCCTGTCATTGTACATGTACGGAAGATGTTAGTGCAGCGCTCGAATCAACGTTTTACCTAACTAAGAAATAGGTGATCAAACAATTACTTAAATCTTTTCTCGGACACTCTAAAGCCGCGACTAGAGAGTATTTGCCAAGCGAATCGCTCAGTACTGCCCATCGCTTCAAACGACGCACAGTACTGACTGAAGCCCACTTCGATCAATCTTGCCACCTAGTAACGCTGCGCCGCGGTGGCGTTCCCTCTGCCACTGAAGTTTAACCCAAAATCTCGTCTTTACTTGATTTCAGTATGTCAAGGGTTCAACCTGTAAAGGCAACACCATCTGAAGTTCATTTCTCAATCGTCTCGAAATATGGCGCGCGGCTCGCAAGACAGCCCTCCAAAGTCCCGCTTCCGAGCCTTCACGACGGCTCTGGGGTTCAAGCCCAGTGGCGGTATGACACGATCTTCATCCGACCAGTCATCCGCTCCGAGTATCCCACAACGACCAGTCAGCATGTCGTCGCTGCGGCCTCTCTACGGCAACTTCACGCTCTATCTCCGCGTGCATTCTGCTCGAAATCTGCCTGCCATTGCGCAAGGATCGTACTGCAAATTGTATTTGGGCGACGAACCTATTATCGGGGGCTTCGGACAGGGGAAATCCCTCGTCGGCACCGACAAGAAGCAAGGCGGCACCCACCGAACGTACCATACTAAAGTGCAGATGAGTGCCAGAAAAGATTGCCCCGAGTGGAATGAGAAGTTCCAAATGAACGTCAAGAATCCGAACGCCGAGATATTAACCATCCGCGTTAAGAACCACGTTCTGATATACAGTCCGGCAATTGGGGCGTGCGTCGTCCACTTGCGGCAACTTCAACTTGGGCAAACAATCGATGAATGGTTTCCCTTGTACAAGAACGACAAACCTTGTGGCGAGATTCGACTGCAACTCTGTATGCAGGAGAATGCTCAATTGGCCGTCCCAGAGCGTCGATACTCGCAAAGTAGCGAGGAAACGGTTCAGAGGTTGATGCAGGAGCATCGCGAGTTGGAGGAAGCGCAACGACGAGAGTTGGAGTTGCAACAAGAGGAGAGGTGGAGAAAAATGGAGGAAGACGCTGTTAAACATGCTGGACTGGAGCTGCAGATTGAACGCGAGGAGAAGTGGAGAGAGCAGTGTGCAAGGAAGTTGGAGCAGGAACAGCAACAGCAAGAGAAAGATAATCACGACTCGGACTCGGACCTGCCCGCTAGTTCTAAGAACCGAGGTAGGAAGAAAGAGGAACATTCGGATTCGGAGCTTCCATCGAGCTTCAAGTATCGTGATGTGGAAAAGGATGTTGCAACTCAGAAGTTGGAAAATCTGAAATTACAGTCAGATGAGGAGGAAAGCAACCAACGAGAAGTAAATTTCGGGATTCCAAGTGGGTACACCATTTACAGCGTTGGTTCTGGGAATACAACCGCAATTCCCTCGAGCCAACAGATATCAAGCTTCGGTACGATCCGATTGTCGGTGGAAGAACTGGATCAAGTAGCGCACAATGCTCTTCCAACTTCGGATTCTTCCGAGTCCACGTCGTCAGAGCATGAGCGTTGTCGCCGACGTCACAAAAAGCGCGGTGACAGAAGACGCAGTCATCGTACAAAATATTCCAAACGGAGGAATTACAGTAGTGAGTCTTCAGATGATAGCTCGATATCTCCACGGCGATATCGCAAGGGTTCATCTAGATCGAAGGCTCCTGAGGATGAAGGTCTAAAGAAGCGGTCAGCACCGAGCTCCGTGTCGCCTAGAAGCGGATCCAGTACCCAAAAGCAGAGCAGACAGGACGCAAACGCTCCCGTCACCTTGACATTCCCGGTAAGTCCAGCTGATAAATCTCCACCATTTTCGTCTGAAGATGACCAACATCGTCGCCGACGTCGTCGAGCTGGAAAGGCAAAGAGACGAGAGAGGGAGAGTAGACGCAGATCAAAGCGAAAACATACCAAGGCTCGAAGAAACTACGAAAGTAGTTATTCGTCTTCGTCACCATCGTCGTCGTCATCACTTTCGTCGTCTGAAGAGGAGCGTCTTCTGCGAAAGCTCGAGAAGACGAAATCGAGGAAAGCGCGGACTCGCGCTAAACTTGCGGAAAGCGGAGGATCAAGAGCTTCAACTCAATCGTCAGGTATGCAGTACCAGCACAAGCTTAGTTACGCTGAAACGCGTAACATTGATCCCATGTCTCCTTATGTGACGCAGCAATGGAGCTCAAGAGCAACTTGAAAAGAGTGGGGTGCAACGTGACGATCAACTGGGTCGGCCTCTGTATAGTGACCTGGGACAGAACGGTGATAACAGCTTCTAAGGACCCCGCTGCTTCCTTTGCGCCAAGAAAACAAACCAGGCTTACAGTAACTACGGACCGGATGGAGTGGGATTTGACGAGCTTGCTCAGTCAACAACTCCTCAATTTCTTGGACAGACCACGAAGGAGCAAACGAACGCGGAGTTAGTGCGCTCGTTTTGCTTTTAAGTGGTCTCACAAGACTATGACAGAGATAGTTTTTTTTTGTTTTAGCCTTGCAGAATAAGAAAAAAAAAATTGTTGATTCTAGGTGGTGGTATTAGTTGTAGTCAATTGTGCAGCATGTAGAAGTTTTTTTTGATGCAGCAAGTTGAAAATATTTTCCAAAGCTCTGATTGGTCCGATTGTTTTTCGCCGCGTAGCTCGAATTATTAGCTACCCTAACTTGATCGATATGTCCCTTTTATAACGTAGATTTATAAAACGACCTAGATTTATTATAAATCGAGCAGCTAAGTGAAAACGACGAAACACAATAATATAAAACTGATATTATCGGTAAAATGTCTCGCTACTGTCAAGTATTGTAGTTAAAGGTCCCTTTTAACCCTTTATCAGGTAAAATTTGACTAAGTACTGTCCTCAAATCGCTTTACTATCGGCAAACACTGTATACTGCGCGATTGTAAGTTTTTATTTCGTTTAGTCCAACAATAGTGGTAGTCAATTGTGCAGAAACAAGTAGTTTTTTTTTCGAGCCCAAGCATGGAAATATTTTATTATCCAATGACAGCATGGTTAATTGACTACCCCAAAATGTTTTTGCAGCAGCAACAAAAATAATTATCTGCGGCAAGTCTGCCTCACCGTGCGCAGCGCGAGCAATGGCCGTGGCTTGGTTAGAGAAGTATCTAAGAGTAGCAAGCCATTTCGCTCCTGTTAGTCTACGCACTTGCTGCGACGCAGTTATGTATTCAACTTTTGATGCTGCTATTTCTGCTAGTTCACGTCCTTGTTGCGGAACTGCTTCGCATCGTACATCTTCTGATGCCAGTTCCAGTCCTTGCTGCAACGCTGCTCCACGGAGTAACACCGGCAGCAGTACGGGTCGTACTGCTGCCGGTGTTACTCCAACTCCTTGCTGTGCAGCAAGACCAACTGGTACTGAGTCCACGTATTTTGCTGTGAAGCAGCTCCACGTTGTACTACTGCAGCTGCTGGTGGTGGTCCTTGTTCTCCCCAGGAGGTGCTCCACCCCATACTACGTCTGCAGCGACCCACCGGCAGTGAGGCGAATCCACAACTTGACCTTGTTCAACTGAACCCACGTCGACGATGAACAGCGTCTCCTGATCGCTCCGGTGCTGATAATGGGTCGAGTCCTCGCTGCGGACGGGCTCCAGGCCGTATTTCTGTTTTTCTTGTACGAGGTTCCTCTCCTGACGCAGCCGCATCGCTGGTGCCCTCGCCGTTGCCGTACTGCTGCTCAAACTCGTGGAGCCTGGCAAAACTGGACCGCTAATCGAACTGCCATTTGCTTCAATCGGTGTGGCTGCCCTCGCGCGCGGCCTTTTACAGCCTCCCAACAGTGAGTTCTCTCTGAGTTCTTCAATTTCTGCTTCAGAAAAAAAAAACTTAGGCCGTGTTCGACTGCTAATTGCTGGTTTGGATGTTGCATACAAAAGCCATTCTTATCCAGCTCGATTAAATATTTTGCCTATAGCTGTATTTCAAATCCAGCTCGTTTGAGGCATTGTAGCCCGAACAGATTTTGTGTGTTTCGGATAGCAATCGAGCTGCTTCAACAATCCAGCTAGGCCCAAAACAACAGGATTCGCCCCAAGTCAAATACGGACTTACTTGCTGCTACACGCCTAAAAGTACGAGTTTTGGAGACGCTCGTGGTCGATTTACGACAAATCGATCTCGATCTCCTGTAAAACGACACCTTTTGCGTTTTTGAAACGCAAATCGAGGACAGACATAACAATCCCAGGTCTGCCTTTCCCATCTCATTTTTGCGCCAAGTTTTATGTGCCGACCATGCTCGATCTAGGCCATTAAACGGAGCACATTTCATCTGCAAATCACAGTACTTCGTTTTTTTTTTACTATCCTCGATTTGCGCAAATTCCTGAGTGGCTTATTTTGGAACGTATATTCCCACCCCGGGGTGGGCATAACATGGTTACCCGGTAGTAGACGGAAGTGGCTCCACAGCGAACGGACCCATTACACTCTCTAGTACATGTTTTTCGATTGCGGGGGTCAGGGGCTGCAACCCCCAGCACATACTGATGTCAATAGATAAAGAGCTTTGTGTGTACTCCTCGGTAGTCATGTTAATCCCACCCCGGCATCCTTGAAACGATACTATAGCCCAGAATTTTTCTTGCATATCCGTGCGAAAATACCCTGTTTTGTATCCTGATTTTGTGTCCAGGTTCTACACCAAGCCACGAAGCAGGTTCGTGTAAAGATTGGTCCTATATGGTTTTGGTCAGACTGACTACCAGATTTTAGTGGCAGAATTCTACCAAGATTTTGTACTTAGTAATTTTCGTGATGTGAACCTTTAGACGTGCTTGCTCCGCTACTACAGCTTACAGCAGCGGTGAACATGCTTTTAGCCCAGGTTTAATAACAGGTTTATACCAGGCTTTCGAACAGGTTCGTGGAATAGTGGCGTTTGAATTTTCCGAGTTATATGGACTGTAACAGCACAGAGCTAATGTGGCGAGCACAATGGATGAAGTTCTGATGCTGAACATGTTGACATTCTGGAAAAAAAACTGACAGCCCAGCCGGCTAACGATTCTGGTGTAGAATCTGTTCTTCATTCTGTGAGTCTTTCTGGAGCCAGCCAGACAGCTAACGCCATGACATACTGTATAAACGAACCATGTTGCTGGGTAAAGATAATTTGTATAATCAATAACAATTGAAGAGGCGCCATAATATCACAAGAAAAAATGTCCTGAATACTCACATAACTGCCTTTATCTCAACGTGTCACCAGAGACTTAGCAACACCTAAACAGGGTTGAAACGCACTCTGGGTGACCTTGATGAGAATGGCTCACATTTATCTCCATGTCGGGCCATCCTAAGCCATCGCAACTAGGTCGCCCATAAGACACTGAGCAGAGCGATTTACCCGGCAGTCTCCATACACTGAATGGTTCCTCAACGCACCAAACCTCGCCGTTTCTCGATATGCGGCATATACACTCACTGCTTCATAGTAGGCCGCCTGATCAATCTAGGCCCATGTCGTACCGGCGATCTTCTTCCCTACTGAAAAGTTAACTGCCCAAAAATATCGTTAAGACAATAGATTACATTGCTATTATCTCTGCTGCTGTTCCGCCCGCAAATGTATTTCAACTTTACCTTCCACACCTCGAACAAATATGCCGTCGCCGACCGGAATTCCCATCGCTATGTTTTCTGTCCCCACCAAATCTGTAACAAATGTTCCGCTTCATTGTTCCATGACAACGCAAATCTGGAAATGAGGGGATATGCGAACGTAGCTCTCGAGGTCCACGTGATCAGAGAGGTTCGAGTTAGCTGAGTAGCGAAGAAAGTGTAACTCGAACTTCTCTGAAAACATAAAATACATAGATATGCTCAAATTCCCTTCATATCTTTGTATTTCATGTTTTTAGTTTACATCCTGGTCAATTACGTAGTGGCAACCTGGGCAATAGCCCGGCCAATTACCACACGGCTATGCAAAATTCTGGGCAGTAGATTTTTCCATATCCTTTTTATTATATTTGATTGTACTATCTCGATTTGCGCAAATTTTATGAGTGGCATGTAGGAATGTACAGCGTCCAAATAAGCTAGCCAATGCAAGAGAAAGTAATTCAATTGATTGTTTATACCATAGCCTGAAATCTGCAGCTGCATCAAAGGCTAGGCGAAGTGTACCATCAACTTCGTTGGTGCTCTTAACTAACCGAATCCGTTTTCGGGCACTGTCGCATTGATTTTTTATTTCTTACCGAAAGGTAGCAACTAAAAATAGTACTCTAATGTTTCTTTGTGGTGATCTATTATAAGAATGATACTTGTGTTGTGCTTTTACTTGTGATGGTCGCTGAGACCTTGCGAGCAAATTTGACTTGTATAACCCAATCTTTCTCCACCAAAATGATGTCAGAGAAACAATCTCCCATTTTATGTTCTAAGTTAATCACTTATCATTATAAATTCCCAGATAAGTGCATGAACGAGAGTCGTATCTTACTACGTATTCATGCCACTACATGTAAGACCTCTGGATAGCAGAGCTCGCAAATGGCAAATCTCGGCTTACCAGTCTATCCGATCGAATTTTGCATAACCGTTAATGTACCCGTGTCCAGTCTAATATCCGTTTCGGGCCCCCCATTCTAGTGATTATTCTTACGCATAGAAACGAGGCTGTCCCAATTTCCATGTAAATTACTATTTTTAGGGATAATGGACGGGTTTACCACACTCTACCCCCGATGTAACGTTTTTGTTTGGACTTTTAGTTTTTAACCAAAACTGAGTATACCCGAGTTCGCGTACCCGGTTGCGAGCTCTGGTGGATAGGTGTATAAATTCCTGAAAAGTAATGTCGTAAGTTCTACACCTTGACAGTCAGTATACGCTACTGCTTGTCGTAACTGAGACCGCACTGCGAAACAAACACCTTTTGCGATGAAAATAAAAGAAGATAGGGTGACAGCAAAATCAAATGGCTTCAGCAACAAAAACAAATCATTTTTGGATGCCAGCAAAACGATTTGTGGGCTCCGGCAAACAGAACTAACCAAAAGCTGTGTACGTAGCGGAACCAGGCTTAGCTTCGGAGGTATTACAAATTGTCTCATGAATTTACTATACCGGTACTATACGATTGGCGAGGAACAATTTTTCAAAGGGCTGCGTGCACAACAAGCACGTTTGCTCGATCGGTTGACTTATGTTGCATTTGAGTGGTTGGAGCGAGCGCACTCGTGCAGATTCAGCTCTACAATTGGGATCCAGAAACTGTTTTTTTTTTCAAGTTGACACCCGGCACGTCATCTATTCGCTACCTTGGCACCTGTGCTTACCTTAGTGGCGCCGAGCGCAATCCCGAAGGATGTCATGCCATTCATGAACACGCTTGGTGGAGTACGCAACGAAAGCGAAGTTTGTCAAGCACCAAGCATCAGATTTCTGTTGCTACGTTGCATACTTAAAGCATGAGATGGGCTGTAAGTTATGCAACGCCGACCACGCTATGATTGAGAAACGGCTGGAATGTATCAGCCGGATATGGGAAGCAAAGATGATACGTATGGAGGTGCGCAGTGTGTTTTTCAGTAGTAGTACTGGGAATGCACATCTGGCCCGTGTGACGTGTCTACTGTAATGAAAAAACAAAGAACAATTTAGAGGGGAGAAGAAAAGGCGCTGGACAGCGCTGCATATCGATAACAGATGAAATGCAACATTTATCACTAGAATAGATCCATGTGGTGTACGACCACGCGATATTTGGGGTAACCTTCGTCGCAAATCTGACGTTGCACCACCTCCGCTGGGATTACCATCGCGGCAGCAGGTATCAGACTGTGTAAAGAGACTTCGAAAGATAAACTTATCTCGGAATACAAGGGAAGCCAATGAAGAGACTGACAAAGGAGTATCCTGACTTTGAAGACATCGACAGTGACAAGGCATTTCTCTTTGGGTCTGTAGATGATGTTGATGGATATTCACGGATCAAGAAGAGCAATGAGGAAGACCTTTTGGTTGGGTGTGACAACGCTAAAGTTGTTGGAACAAGCAAACCAGCTTCGCGGAAGTAAACATTTTTGGCTATTTCACATTGACGAGACCTTAAGCTAAGCGACCTACGTTATCCTGCCGTATCGTGTGGATTCGCGGATTAAGGGTTTATCACCTTGCCGCAATTGTGATCGTCAGTGCTCGAGCCTTTCATAGCGTAGTCAGAGCGTACAAAAGTCTATTCCAGATCACCCTTCGGGTTGGTGCGGTCTTTGGCGATGCGGAAGACGCCAAAATTAATACACTTCGGAGCGTAGCAGCATTCAGCTACAGCCAATATTTGATGTGCTTTTCCACGCACTTAACAACGTTCACAAGAGAACAAGACATCTCGATACTGGACCAGGGGACGCTGGTTTTACAGGTATTATATATACGCATTACACGGCAAGTTACACTGAGTATTACACGGTGAAGAAAAGCGTAATTTCGGGTTGGAGGTCTGATTCCATTCACAAAGTACTTTCAAGAGCGGTGAACAGAACGCAGATATTGGAAATGACAGATTTTTCATTCTCCTTCAAAACAAATAATCCGGATGAGGTATTCAGTGCAGCTGGCGAAAAAGCATGCTCACCGCAAAAACGAGTGAGTTGTGCGCACTTTTGCGAACAATGATCAGATTAGCTGAGGATGTCGGATCCAATGTGACGTCACCGACAACACCTATTGCGACCCCAAAAGGGTGAGGTAAAGAAGGCGGCAAAATGGATACTAAAAACACAGACTGTGCTTGTAGATCGTACGACAGATGAAACAAAACTCGGAGTATGCGTATTCTGGGGGTGGATCTCGACGCCACTGCGATGAAATCTTTGCGACGCCTAGCAAGAAATGTGGTTGAAAATGAAGAAGATCCATTGGTACTTGGTTTGTTTTTAGAAAATACGAAAAAAGCAATGCGTGTCGACTGTATCGTGATAGTGTAAAATGGTCTACACGTCGTGCACATCCTGTCAATATGCCTTAAGATGGATGCTTGTGGATGCTGATGTGGTTGTGCTATTAATTTAAAGTTTGGTGTGTGCCATCATGTGGTTGTAGCGAGATCAGTTCTCGGTATCGGCTTTGGGTACGGAGATAAGCTTATAAGTAGGTGGGCACGTAAGAAACAGTGAATCCATCGTAAAGCTCCTGCAGGATGTCAGATGACGTTGCAAACGCTAGTACCAACTGATACGAATAACACACATGACTATTGGGAGGGTGCAATCTATGATAACAGTGGAGTTTGGAGAGAAACCAACCATATCGAAGATGGACAAGCCCCTTGCAGACATAACTGGGCAACATCGGCAGCGGGGAATATGATGGAATTGTCTACTTTTTGTGGTCAGCCACAAACCAATTTGCTTTTCCGATTTTGAGCAGCTTTCGATCCCAGAATAATGTACAAGCCCCGTTCCCTACATCAGCTGTTCTTGCAAAACCTTTGCCTTAATGCTGTAAGAGTCAGATCATTTTCCAATCCTTCCATCGGAGCATTTCCGATGGTTCCAATAAACCCAACTTTCGAGAATTAGGAATGGCAAAGGTTTCGTACTGAGCACCATTTATAAGTACGTTATTATCACGACCCCATATCCGCTGTATCAATTACTGCTCATGATGGAGGGTCAAACAATTTCAACTAGTACAGAGTGATAGAAACAGAAGCAACTCGCGCGCCTCTGACTTTGTTCGGGCTTCGTTTTTTGCATTTAAATGACCGGCCGCCACGAATATCGAGAGCCTTAGAAGTGGAGGCATTGTTCAATTAAGGCAGATTGTAGTACGGTAAGATGGAAGTAGCAACTAAATGTGGAGGCATATGACCAGGACAGTGGTTCGCAGCCAAACTGAAGAACGAGGACTTTATATGTGGAGCATTGTTCGCTCTGAGCCAAATGAAAGGGGCTCCATGACAGAGTGGGCCCTCCCTGCTCACTATTATACAGCTTATATGGTTTTGATGGATATCCCTTCAAGTTCAGACCAAGTTTCTGGAGGCTCAACGAATGCGATAGACTAAGTGAGATTTTGTATCCAAGACCTTGCGAAACGATGAATGTTTTGAGCGCGATATTGCCTTATAGACCAGACAGACTCGATGTTATTGTTGCCGGTTTTGTGATGAAAGCGTTTTACGATGGTGTCTTATTCAAGACGTGGCAGGTTGGTTTCGTTCCACCTGAGCCTAATCAGTAGAACGTCGTACCATCAAAGTGCTAAAGCTATCTTTTGAAGCGACGCAGCTAGGCTACTGCAGTTGTTCAAGTCTCACCATCTAATGTACCTCCCTCGGATCTATCGTGAACAGCATCATGACTGCTTGATATATAACAGCAGCGGGTTTTATTAATGTTATGCCCGCCCGGAATGGATTGAGGTTTTTGTGATTTCCTACATGGCCACACAGCTTACGACTGCTGTTAAACGGACAGCGGTTCAACTTTTATTACGTAAACTGTCTTCGGTCGTGTTTTCATGCATGTGATCTAGTTAATCTGCACACATATGCAACTTTACTCGACCAATCGAGCAAATGAACATTCGGTCGAGCGATCATGCATGCGGCCGAGAAAACCTGTATTCGGCCGAGTTATCATGCATGTGGTCGATTTAACCTGCGCAATAATGCGAGTTGATTTGACCTGTCGAGTAAACGTGTTCTCCGAGACCAGTCGTGAATGTTTTACCGGTTAGAATATGGACCCGTCCATGATTTGTTCTCTGCCTACCTCCTTTTATACGGATTTGTGCGGCGTAGAAATGAAGCACCGCCGGGGTACAGTATATAGAGGCCAACAAGACAACCGTGCTCATGCCCTGGGCGGAAAATAGAGGATGAAGTATGTCACATGCGGCGACGGTGTTAGGAGTAAAAACCGACACTTCTGGGGCGTGTAAAGCTCTATCAGAAAAAATTTCTCCTTTGCCAAAGGGCCGAGTTTGTAACTTAGAATCTATAGGAATAGCGGTGGTGGTGTCGATCGTCAAGAACAACCATACGAATATCGAGTCTTACTGTTTAACTGGAACTGTGTTGAAAGCGGTAGCCAAAACGCAGTGACAGAAATACAGAAATATTGTGGGAATTATGTATACTAAAGGAAAACACGAAAAAAATTGGGTTTGGCGCCTTCTTGATCATTATCGACCAAACGTCGCACAGTCGTAGTTGGACGCTGAGGGCCATGGCGAGCAGTTGCCCAGTTTGCTGCTGACGTGATAGGGAGTAGTCATGGACCACGCCGGTGCTAATGTTGTAGAGCCGCATGTTTTTCCCCAGATGCAGACAGAAGGGTCGGCGGAGCAGGAGGGTGCGCTGATCCGCGTGGAACAGGAGGCGGTCGGGCTGGAGGCTGTATGTGAGCAGGTTGGTGAAGCACCAGACGGAAACAGTAACTCAGCCATGTGTCGAGATTAATGCAGTGGTGGTTGGCGTGGATGAGGGCGACTTGGTGAAGGAGGGCCAACAATCCGATAATCGTGACCCGCTGACGGTGAAGTCACTTGGTATGTTTTTTTTAGACTTCCTACACACGAATCAAGATAATTTCTGAAAGGCTTTAAAAGTTTTCATTTCGAGAAAAATCCAAGTATAACTGCAATCCACTTGAAGACTGTGCCAACCAGCTCACTATTACCCCCTTGATAAAATTAGTAAGATCCTACCGAGAGATACTAATAGGCGTTGTTCTCAAAAAGTCACCTCCTTACAAGGAAAACCCAAAACCCTAGCTGAAAAGGGCATCCCACTGAAAATCGAGGGCGTAGGATATGGGCGTCCAGTTAGACAGCTGTAACTGCTGGCTGTTTATTTTAAACACCTTTCGAGACATTCGGTGGAGTATCATCACCAGGAGAAAAGGCAAAAATAAACGACGCAGTATTTAATATATAGATACTTTTGGATGTGCATCTACGCAATTTTGAATAGCGGTCACAGACTTTAATTACTGCTAGGTGAAGCTAAATTTTAAAAGTAGTATGTAAATCGGGGAGTGTTTAATGATCAATAGATCATTAGAGCAGACGCTCCGTACATCAGTTCGCAGCGTTACAAGCTAGTTAGACTACGTGATAAGTGCAAAAGCATCACAGACATCTCGAAAATTTGCCCAGGGACCCACTTTACCCATCGTCTCGTTAGCGGCAACAGTAGCGATCTCCGCGGCCGAAGCATATTCTCCAGTAAATGTCTTGAAGTAAAGCTTAACATGTCGCGGCATTTAAAATTTGCTAGATTTACTAAATAACCCACAAATGAAGCGCTTGGGTGAGTACGTGCTTTTCGCTGTTGCAGCAGTTCAAACAATCTAAAGCGCGCGCTCCCAAGCTGAGGATCTATGAAGTATGTCAAGTAGATTCCTAGCTACATAATGCGCCGCGTGACAGTGTCAGAACGGGGGATATTACAAGAGAAATAGGAGCGGCCCCTTATCTTCCAGTAAGCCGCTATACTTGATCGTGCGCGAAGTTTGTTTTAGTCGGCATTTGGAAGACCATCTAGTTTACTATCTAACGGGCTATCATGTGTACACTTCGTGCTGACATTGTTGTGTTATTTTGAGAAAGGGGAGAAAACATGGTGTTGTCGCCCGTTTGTTTTTTCTGCTGCCGTCCCGTTTTGGGTTTTGCTGTGATCCCAACTGAATTTTGTTGGCGCCCTTTTCAAGTTGTAATTGACGCCAAACTGGATATTTCAGCGGGAAATACAACTACACATTGGAGAATACGTTGCGAATATAGTTGTATTCAGTGAAAAAGGTACAGTGATTCAAGCAAACATGTATTAAGATGGTACAATAATTAGCCAATTTTGCACGTCATGCAGGTGGGACTTACTTTTCCCCACTTTCATTTTATCATCGTCGCCGTCTTCCTCGGCTTCGTGAAGCTGCAGCTCTCGAAGGGTCTCCTTCCGCGCGCCAGCCTTCTTACCGTGACGGCTGAAGAGGATTCGCTTGCCTAGTGTAGCGGGTATGTTTTGATCGCAATCGAAGTCGTCATACCAGATTCCAAAGCACGTTTTCGATAGACCTTTGTGCTGTCGGCGTATCTTGTAGCACACCCAGCGCTCGCAATAGAATATCATAGCAAGTGACTTCTTCTTGCCACCGGTGCGCAAGAGTGCGTGCGCAGACCTTGCAGGATCGCTGACGGCGCTTCTGGACGCGAGACACTGTCACCCAGTTTTCAGATTGCTCCACTACATGCGTGAGCCCTAGTTGAGGGGACTTTCTTTATTTTGCTGCTTGGTGGTGGGGTAGCAACCACAACAACGACGTCCTACTCCTTTTTTTTATTGTAGGCACATGTCTGTCACTTACCTCGATGAGGAACAACATCCTACGGCCTAGTCGGCGTGCGTCACGATCCTCCTGCCTGTGCCCTGCGAATTGTTGTCCCCGGCAGCCCTACGGCTGGGAGGCCACGAACCTCGAAAGGTTCACATCGAGATTAATCAGGAGTCAATGCGCCACATTGCCTACCGCATGCTTCTACACCACTGCCCACCGCTCGATGTCGACACTTGAAGGTGAACTTGAGTACTTCGGGGTCGTCCATGACCATGTTGGCCTGGGCGTCCGCCATCTTGTTGTACTCCCTACGAAGATGCTGCCAGGATAGCAATGTCAGTTGATCTGCAGTCCCCTGTCAATGGAAATACACCGCCCTGAGAGGATGCGTCTTGGGAGGCATCAGTTTGCTAGGTTACTGCAGAATCAGGGAACTGTCTCCAACCTCATGAATGGGGGGCCTTCCCGACTGCGACTAAACGTTGGTGACTCGTAGGAGGCCAAACGACTCAGCGAGAGTGTTGGTCATACGGTGCCACCCGTAGGCCATGCTGCTGACCTAGCGCAGATCCAAATTGGCACCGTCGACGTCTTCCCTTAGCACCGCTGCTCCGCTGCCACCCGGACCAGGGTTCCCTCGGGAACTGTCTTAAAAAAGTAGATATCCCATAGCCCTTGCAGGGATGGTTGTACTGGGCGCTTGCATGGCGTCTTCAGCACCGCTCGTTTGATCTGAATGGCCATGTCATACCAACCCTTTTTCGAGTGCTGACCAAGGTCATGGCGTAGCCTTGCTTCAGATGGGAGGACAGCGTGGACGTGTCGTACACCTTGGAAATGTCACTAAGGAGGTCCCAATGGGCCACCCTACACCTCCATACGCCCTGGATGTGCAATGTAGCCCCTAGCCTCCAACGGCTATCCGCCACGTCTGTCAGCACGGTCACAACCGATTCCACTCGAACATCGCTTGCCCTGTGGCAGCCATAGGACTCGCGCGGTGCCACTTCCGTTCTCTTGTGTCCTTGCGCCTTCGCTCTCTTGCGTATCGATCGTGTCGCAGCAGGAGCCTTGCATCGCGGGCGAGTATGCCACCAGTGACGGCGATCTATGCCGTAAACAAACAATCCGGCCCACGGTCGGGTGCGGGTAGATGACAATTGCATTGGCCTTCAGATCCCAACGGCTCGACAACCCATGCGGCGAGATGTCGAGTGCTGGGCACTTTCTCGCATCCACAGACACCCACGCCGTCCGAGGCTGACCAAACTTCAATTTCACCGTAACAGGTGTCTTCGGTAGCTCGGCGCGGATCCTAACCTCAGTACCGTAGCAACGAGCCGTCAGGATACGTGGATAGTTGGGGATTAGCAGCAACCTGTATCGTTGCAGAGACTCCATCACCCGCGGCGTCTGCTGAGCGCTTCGCCAGAGGGCGGTACATGTGACATGGCCTCTGCCGCCAAACACCCAATGCACCACGTCCCAGAGCCAAACACCAAGTTTGAGGATGGCTCCATGAAGTCCCACGCCATCACGCGACCGCGCCGCCCGTCTATCAGACCCAAATCCACAAAGACCGCATATGGTCACCATTTCACATATACAGCGCCAAATAACTCGGCATCCGCTATCTGCAAGGCCCTAAAGGTGGCGCTGGCCTGTAGTACCGTGCCACCCACCAGTAGCATTCTCCCTAACCAACTGCATACCACCACCTCGAAGCTGATAGCGACGTGAGCGAGGGCCCCCACAGTCGCCACCAATTCTACCGACGCAACAGGTCCCAACGTTTCAGCAATGACCCGCTGTCCCGTAGCCCACATCGTCGCGCGATAACGGATTGACATCCGCCCATTCAGCAACATATTTGGCCTGAAGTACACCCCAGGTGTCACACCGGGCACTCCTGTGGCCTGGACCATCAGTATGTTACCAACCACACGAGCGGTGTGTGTGCCCTGAAGTGCCCACCTGGACACACAGGACGCCGCCATTGCCGCCAACTCCACCCTGAGATCCGTAATATCCATGCCACTGCGCGTTTTTTGGTAGCGCCGCGAGATCCGATTCCAACCAAGGCTTGACTTTCAGAATCCCCAGCACGATCACACCGTACCAAACAAAATGCTTATTGTTCCTCGCCCTCCTCGTGATAGTGTCTGTGGACGGCTCGCATGTTGGCCAATGTAGGTCAACTTTGGGACGATAACTGCGCCAATCGCGGTGCGATTGGTAACAGTCAGCGCTTTCCAACATGCCATCAAAGGGGATAAATAAGTTTTTCTCAGCCACCCCCCATGGCCGCTCTGCTTGGCACTCACTGCCGACCTGGATACCAAGGTACCGGCCTAAAACCCCTATCAATAGGAGCTGGAGTGGTTCCGGTAACACTACGGAGTTACGAGACCCTGACGGGCCCAAGGTGGCAATCATTTTTTTTGTGATTCAGTAGGAGACCTAAAGCAGCCCCAAATGCGTTGGCGATTTCGAGTAGCCGAGGGACCTGTCTGAACGAAGCAAGATATGAAGCGGTGTCATCCATGTCCCCCGCCACATTAACCACGAGCTCCCCGCCTTCCGGTCCAAGGCAAATGCCGGCAGTCTTGGATGTCGATCCACCTCCTGATAGAGGGCGTCATCTAACGCCAACACATAAAGAAGGGGTGAAGTGGGGGGGGGGCTTGACGGATCCCACCTGTCCACCCAGACTCGCCTCGAGTGGCAACCATTAACAATAAACCGAGCGTTCATGTCGTCATGAAGATGTGCCACCGCCTTAATGAATAGGCCCGGGTAGCCGTGACGGAGGGCACGGAGTAAAACAAATATCGCGAGAGGGAGTTATACGCCTTCATAAAATCACGAAACAGGACCACTGCTCCAATATGATCCATGTCAGCTTCGAGTTAGCATTGAGCAGCTTGAAACAGGTGCAGGGTTTCGTGGATAGTACGGCCTGGCACGAACCCGTTTTGACTCGGTGGATCCGGTCCACGAGCGGCCGCCGAACACCATTGGTCAGAATCCTCGAGAAGAGCTTGTAATCAGCGTTAAGGCGCACATTGGGCCGAGAAGTGAGCGCGTCCCGGGGCTTTCATACTTCTTAAGAAAAAAGGCTCGAGGTAGGATTCTGGGAACACCCCCGCTGAGTATCATTTGCTGAAAAGTACAGTGCGGGTAGGGACAAGGAGATCTGCGTACTTACAATACCAGTCATTCCCCAGACCGACAGGTTCGGTCGCTTTCCCAGGCTTTCCGTCGTTGAACGCAGCTTCAACTTCCTCAAAGATGGACGAGGCCACTGCGACCTGAGCCGAAGTCGGATTACCAGCCTGGCCAATCCAGGCGGGGACCTCGTCCTGGCTGTCTGGTCGTTCCACCTCCTGCTGGAGAAAGGATGCATCCTCAGAAACATCCGCCGTGTCGCGTACACCTCTGACCGTACATCCCAATATGGAGTCGAGCTGGTCGACAGTATTGTACTGGAATTGGTTGGAGGCTCGTCGGAACATGGCTTCCGGCGTTTCTAGTTCCAGTGTGTGGAAGATCTCGTACCATTTTTCCCGCTATAACACCGGCGTCTCAGCGATCCGTGCCGCATTTTTTTGCGAAATAAAGGCATTCACTTGTGTCAGATCCGTGAACACCAAGAATATGCTGCTGTATACTTCTTAAGCTTCGTGGACGTCTGCCGTGAATATATATCTGGGCGGAGTTGGTCATGGACATCAACTCCGCCCATCCAGCATTGGCAGTCGTTTACAGCAGGCGGGTACGGCACCGTTACAGCTCCAACTCGCTTGATATTCCTCGCTACAGTGACTCTGTCATTGCCGAGCTCGTGCACAAGAAGCGCACTGGCTTTCGCTCCACCTGTTAAACGAAACCATACTGTGGACACCCAGTATGGTTTCGTGGAAATGCGGCTTGCCCCGATATGCGCTTTTTTTGATATTGTCATTATACCCACGGCGGTTGTTCATGATCGTGCCGATCACGTAGATCTGCATTCCCGGTAAGGCGATCGCGAGAAAAAAGGCGCAAAAGGCGACTGCGTGTCATGGGTTTCGTGTGTTGGGGATCAGCCCGATTTTCAAAGTACGGCCAACTACGGCTGCATCGGTCTTCCGATCAAATTAAGAGTTATTTCCGCAAGATATGCCTTACCCGCATACATTTCGAATCTACTAAAAAAAAATGGTTGCGCATAGCACTGAAGTCATAGCTTGTGACATAAAATTGGACACGATATCTGTGGCAGTACACGGTTCTTGAATCACATTCCATAAATATTTTCGACCCATAGCGATGAGGCTTATTGGGCATAAACATTCCCGTCGTTTATTGATTAGAAGTTGATACACACCTTCATCAAACAAAAAGACAGTACGTAGTGTCCACTTGGTTAAGAAGCGCTATTGAAGCTTGTCCACAACCAGTCGCAGCTTCAACAAATTGTCCCATGTATGGCCCGATTTATTGAAGTCAAAGTGCAGGCCACGATTTCTTGTCGCTTATTGCAGCCCATTTATCGACCAACGTTTCCCGCAGGAATTTCCCCATCCTCAACCGTGGACAAGTGAGCTGCAAAGCATCGCTTCGGGGGACAGAGCATGCTAGCTATTAGAAGTCGCATCACGTGCAGAATCTCGTGGGGCTCATACTCAGATTTCGCCTTCAGACACCGACAGATTTGCTTGAGCGTTTCACGACAACGGTCTGTCTGGCGCGCATAAATTGCTTGCGCGCGGCTTTTCACTTGCTTAAGGTCGTATTGGTTCGTCTCATCCGCGATCATTACATACAACGTCATTGGCATTAAATAAAAGAACATAAGCAGCGACGAATGGCTGCTGTCGTATAAACCAACGGCCGGGCGGTTCGTGTTTGTATCATGACCGGGGTATGCGTAATTGTCTTCATCGTACTGAGACGACACAGGTGTCCACTCCAAAGCACGGAGCGCTTCTTCACGATAATTGACGTCGTCCTTGTTGAACACGGCGCTGCAAAACTGAAGCGACTCAACGAAAGCTCTGTTCATGCGCATGGTGTCATCTTTGGACAAGCCAGCAATGGCTTTTGTATTCGCATCACGATCGGACCCATCGTCGTCATCGTTTTCGACATCGACATCGTCATCACTCTCGCCCCCGATAAAGCTCTCTTTCTCGCTCATGATATAAAAATGTCAGTGTGGGTAGCGGATACAGTGTCTGGTTGGGTGTCGCTCTCAGCTTCAGACTCTTCTGACAACAGCTTCAGGTTTTTTTGCAGCATTCGCAATCTCGGCATGCGACATATTAAACACCCGAGTAACTACCGACTGGAAAGGCTCCACGTCAGAGCTGCTAGATCTGGTAGGGGTACCAATAAGCTCGTACATAGTTCACTGGGACAACTCAGCGCACGTGTCGAATTGTGACCTTTTGCATTCCACCTTCAAACCCTATTGTATGGAGGTGGAAATTCTTGTACAACTCGGACGGCTAATTCACCGGTGTAAAAAGGCCTACATCAGCGCCAGCTAGATATCAGCTATTTCCATTCCAAATGCACTGGATACGTTCGTGTATAGATGGCGCGTGCTAGCAAGGACGGAAGCCAAAAAACAATAACAATCGCTTCCAACACAACATTTAGCAGAACTTCTCCTGGTTCCTTTCGCGCCTGGTCAATGTCAGTCGCAGCTTAGCTCAAGTGGGATTTTTTTGTTTTGCGAACGAAGCAATTTAGAGGTAAATTTATAGGCTAAATGCAGGCTATTGCAGTGTTTACATCATTAGAAACGTTACCGACGAATACAAGCACTTCACCAAAATATAATCTGAAGGCTTCACGGATGAAGCATAAAAGATCCGATTCGGTTGCAATAAACTAACTCTTAGCCTTAGCGTACGAGAGGTTTTGGAGCGTATTTCTCCCATTCGCTGGTGTATACACGCTAATGCTGGAGCTCGACCTTTTTTCAGATGGACACTTCGTCGAGAGTCTGTTTGGCTCTCAAATCTCAATGGGGTGCTCCCCCCCCCCCTCCCCCTCTGCAGATTTTCACTTGTCTTCTTACAAACGACGCAGTAATGCAGCTGATCGGATAAAGCAGCAAATGGAAGTGGCCCCAAAAAGTATATCACCCTAGGAATGGAAGAAAAACGAAATCGGGCTCTACAAATTACAGAACGTTTCTACCGACAAGAGTTACGTATTTCAAGACTGCGGATTGGACGATTCGCGTGAGGCACCGCGTCACGCTAAGCGCGTTGCGCTGTACATGTTCTTTCATTTACAGACAAATGCAATGCAGGCGTCTTATACCAGCTCTTCAAAGTCGGGGGCTCATACAAACCGTTGACGCTTACTTCATGAGGTATACACTGTGAAAACGTAGGCGAAGGCATTCATGGGCGTTGCTGTGCATCTTCCACTGACCCAAGATATCAAGGACGTAAAATTGACGAAACCGCCCCTGTAAGCTGCAAGGTGCGGACGACCACGTTCTAAACATACTAGAAGCAACAGGGGGGGTAGGGGGGGGGGCTGGACTTAAGTGTCTGGGTACAGGTTGCAACTAGCTCGAACACAATAGGTGCGTGTGTAAAGGTCGCGGAATCGGCTCTAAATTGGATTGATTTGAATACATTTTAGAAGTGCTTGGACAAGTTCCGTTTTTTTTAAATGAAACACATGATGTTTTGCAAGTGACAAAAACAATTATTGTATTCTAGCAATACACCACAGAGATGTGCAACAGTAAGATCATGTTCTGCTGGAAGTGAGAAAAACCACATCTTGCATTATCAATAGCTCTTTGCATGCTCATGGTTGCTCTTCCAATAACGACATTAAGCGTAGTCTGATAGTACAGTTGCTTGCTGCCGATGCACCCTCGACCAATCTGAGTCGCTTCCGTTGCCAATGATGTCGATTCCGCTTGGCAAAGGATGGCGAAAAAAAATCGATGCAGCAAGCTCTTGTCCAAACCGGAACATTATCATAATCTATTAGTGTTACCTCAATTATCGATTGGTACAAACGACCGCATCACCTACAACTTATGAAAGAATACGTTAAAAAAAACTTAAAGATATGATTTCCTCGAAAATTGAACAGGTTGATATTATCAAAACCGTGAGTGTGGTCGCTAGCTGATAGCGAGACGTTATGTGCCGCCGGCGTGTGTCTCCCGCACGTCGCAAGGGCTGGGCACCGGTGCCTGTGTGACCAGTTCAATCCGAACAATAATATTGTAACAACTCCTGTTATCCAGTCAGCAATGAACTGTACACCGCCGTAATACTGTATGAAATATGTCCATCTGGACGGTATGGCCATCCGGACAGAAATATCTGCCAATCACGGCAAGAATAAAATTGAGGTTTTTCTACTATGCCCCATTTGTTCATCCTGACAGCGCAATTTTTGTACAATTATTTAGAGACAGTTGGCGATGTGCTGCACTGAGGCACTGGTCGTCCAGCTTGGTACTGTCATTTCCGACCACACAGACCGAAGACAGCATGGACCGCGGCCGCACGTCTGCGCCAGGAAGCCGAGGCAGGCAGCCGAACAAGTACAAGCGCGAATGTGAGACCTTCGGGGAGAAGTTGGACGTAATAAAAATATATTTAAACCAAGCCATGACAGCTACTCTCGCTAAGTTTTACTGTCATCTCGCTGACACGAGCTTGGAATCTAAGAGGAGGCGCATTTTAGAGTGGCAGAAAAACCGTAAGATGATTGAAGACATGGCGTCGCCGTCTACCGGGTCTCAACTAAAGTCCGCAAGTAAAAAAGGATCTGATTCTACAATATCACGCGATAGAGAGAAGGCCCTTGTTGAATGGGTTAACTCATTATGAGAGGAAAGTGTTCCAGTCTCTCGTATGATGTTCAGAATAGAGCGAAAAGCGTTGCCGATGATGAGGGTGTAGCGAAGGGCGTGTTTGAGGGTAGTTGGGTTTTGAAGCAAAGCTTCCTTAGACGTCGTGGTATGTCGCTTAGGGCTAAGACAGGACAGGGTCAAAAAGCACCGGTTACAATGCAGCAACAAGCACTGGAATACCGGGTATAAGCCGAAAAAACACGGCTAGAACTGGGTGTGAACAAGGTATACAACCCGGTTCAAAGCGGAATTTGTTTCTAGTATTTACCAAAACAAACGATTTCGCCAAAGGATGCTAAAATGGTGTGGGCGTGGCGCGGGACAAACGATAAAGAGCGTTTACCGGCATGCATGTAGCGGATTTTGACGGGAATCAGTATCCTACATTTTTGTGATGAAAACTACGCCGTCAACCAAGCCTGCCACCGCCGCATACAATGATGCAGTTCAACACGGCTTTGGCAGTACCTTGTGGAAAGAGATTAAGCCTCTTATGGATACATTGGGCGTGAGAGCCTACGGAGAAAGCTCAGCCTAGTGGAGTTCATCATGAGTTTTGACTGAAAAAGAAAAGCAGCTTGTCCAGAGCAGAAGCCAAGCCTTCATTTTCATCAGCAATTATGTTCCGAATTCGTACAGGCTTGACGAAAACCTGAGCCAGAGAGCGGACCATATCTTTATCCTTCTCACCTAACTTGCCGCTTGGTGGGTCCGCACATATGGATATATGCCGTCCACCCTCAAAGATGTTGACGATACTGCATTGCAGACATGTTAATACCTTGGATCGCCAGCAACACTTGCGGTAATCTTCACTAGCCTTAGTGCACGTTGGAGACACGCACTTTAGAATATGGTATCGCATTTTGTGGGGGTCATCTCTCAAGCACATTGAGCACCCCAAGATGTTACTGTCGATGACTTTAAGGTGCTTCGGGATCTTAACCCTTCAACTCCGACTTTAGCTTTTTCGGCGGACAAGTGCTTATCGAGCAAGACCCACAGAAGCACGCGTGGCATCCAGCCTATCGGAACATTTCCTCACCAATTGTGAGCATCAGGAGCAGACCAAATATATAAGGAGGACACAGAGCAGAAGCTAGGCGTTTGAGGCCAAAGCATAATCACTCTCTGATGCGCACCTTGGGGGACGCAGGGCTGCCCATGATTTCATTCCGACTGGCTACTATACTGTGGTGGGTAACGTGGATATGTGCCCTTCCCCCCACAAACGCGATTGGCCTTTAGATAATGCTTCTGCAGCGATGATGACTATTATGCTTTTATGGGCAGGTCCTGCTTTTGATACACTATTCCTGGTTTTTGTGGGCGAATCACAGGTTCTATGGAATAACCTCACCTTATGTGTCTTGCATCTTGTGGATTTCCCCCATCTTTGTGGGCTGTTCATAGAGCTATCACTGTTTTTCACTTGTTCTCAGAGTGGATCTGGCAATAACAGTACGCTCCCGGAGCTTCTTGACATCATTCGAGCGACCGTCCGCGAATATGCTCTCGCTGATGTCTACATTTTCGATGAGACCGGTATATTTTACAAGCTAAGCCCAATTTCAGGTTGATCAGATACTATTAGATCTGTCAAAACGAGATATCAGCTATAGTATTCGACAGGTATCACCTATCCTACATACATTTTACTAGCCACCAAGTCGGGGGATTCAACTGGTATCAGACATAGGAATATATCGAGTTTGTCAGGTATCGGTTAGATAGTTTAGTCTGTACCGTAATTTACGGCCTCACTGCAACGCACGGCTCAAGTGCACCACTCCGTAAAAACACTATAAAAAGGCAAATATAATTTTGATTACACCACCACTGATGCCAAATCTAGATGCTGTGACAAGTTAAAACACACACGCATACAAAAGAAAATATTATGTTTCTTATTGTGAGTCGCTAGAAACACTAGCAAGAGGAGCACCACTGCTTGTCACCTCAGGAACACGAAAGTGTCCACTGCTGTCCCGGGGACCGGTTGGAGCCTGCTTTGATGAAGCCATTAGTGATCACCTTGGCGGGACTGGCGTCCCGTGCGTGAGCCACAATGCGTGACATCAGAGCCCTCTTCTCACTCGGGATTGCAGGAAACGGGTTATGGATATGGTACTGTCAGTACGCGTTGTTTCAAAGCCATAGAGGGTATATCACTAGGTTACATCAATAACAGTACTATAAAAACAATACACATACGTACGCACATGATTCTTGAATGCTTTCATGACAGAGACGTCCATCGAATGACAAATGCCCGTAACACCGGGAGGTACAGACTCCACTTATGTACAACATTCCTGTTGCAACGCATAACGCACAGAAAGCCATGTTGTGCGTCTTCAGACTGTCAAGGAGTAACAATTTGCACCCGTCAACAGAAGGCTGCCAGACCTAAACTTTAAAAAGTATTGAAAAAGAACATTAGCACCAATTCAAAACCCCGAAATTTGACAAATACGTACGCTTTCAATCCAGTCAAGCATAACTGTGGCGTCATAGTACGCATTCTTCTGTACCGTGTGCTCCACGGTCTCAGCTCCAAAGAAGGGATTGAAAACCTCTTGCGAAACTGGACCACCGGGCACACCAGAATACACGAACGAATGGGGGCAGCTTAACACCTGTAACAGTAGCTGCAAAAAGGACGGATACACGAACGCCATTGACAGCGCTTCCTAGATATTTTGTCATTAAGTTAATTCCTTCAATATTATTTCTGCAAAAGAGATGCCTACCTTGTACTATGTCGACAGTTTGAGCGCCGACGAAGTCAATCGTCGTCCGCCAATTCATGTCCACGTTGACCGCTGTTTGATCCATATTGTAGACGGAACCATATTGCTCAGGCCCAATGAGAAACGCGAAAATTCCATCTTCCTCAATTGTGCGTAGAATCGAGTGCGAGAACGCATTCGCTACAGCCTATTATATTAATAAATACATACACAAGGTGACAATTACGAAATCGATAATTGATGTATTTTACAGAAAATACCTTCATGTCAGACCGTTTCTTGCGACCTTTGTGCGTGATCCGTCTCACGGTCAAGCGATTGCGCTTCAGAAAGCGGTAGATAAACATCAGGCTAGCCGCACGCGTTCGTGAAGCGAACAAGGTAGGCTCAAACTCGGAGTGCATGAGTAGTAGGCAGTTGATAGACACACAAAGATACCTGTTCTTCTCATATCCTCAATCCACTCAAACAACCAACATACACATAACAATAACAAAATTAAAATAAAACAATTTAGCATACATACTTAGACATTTACCTCTTCTCAAGGTCGAGGTGCTGCTTATACGTATGCGCTCTCGCTCTTGAATCCGCGAAGTACAGGTTGGGCCGGGCAGCAGTGAGCTTGTCTACAGCTTTGCTTCACCGATGGATTGTAGAGCGATCCACACCCACCGCAGCAGCGACGGAGACAACCGTCGAGTTTGCCGCCTTCAGCGTCTTTAGGGCCTATACGCATAGCGATTAATATTTCCTTACGTAGTTTGCTTGAGTAGTTACCCTTAACTTCGCCTTTTTGGTGTGGTTTGAAACGATGAGGCATCTTGGGCGCGAAAAGCCGAATAACAGAAGTCATCATCGCGCGCAATTTTGTATTTGTTGGCTCTGCGCTCAAGTTGATTCCTTCGCGTAAAACGTCCGTCAATTTTATAAAGAGAGGAACTTTTTACATGTGTTGAAATGAAGCCGTAAACTACGGTATTTAGATAAATCAATAAAATTCTGAAGCCCGAAAAAAAAGGTTTTGTACCAATGCGTTGTGAGGTGTACGACGCGAGAAGACGTGTCGAAAAGCAAAACGCTGTTGCCACTTTACAAGGGAATCGTACGACGCCTTTTGTCAAACCAGATACTTTCTAGCCACTATACATGCTCCATTTGTTGGACGCAATCAAGTTCACAGTTCAAAGGATCTGAAAACAAAAAGATTAGAAACTTAAAGGGCAACATGATAATCAAAAAATATGTTTTCCTTTCGCCATCGATCCCTTTAAACTTTACCCCCATAGAGCCCACGCGTGGCCTCACCTATGAGTATTATTGAAAAGCCACCTTTTTTGTAACTTTAAATAGAATTTATAAAAATGATCTACATGACTTAAAGATTCCAGCACTTTTTTTTAGGTTAGAAACGAAGTCTACTTCATGGCGAAACTACCCGTCGCAAGCCGTGTCCAAGGGAAGACGAAGGCGACGCTAAACAAGCATGGTGTGGTCTTGGCAGTCGACGACGGCAAACGGCAACACTGGTACAGCATTGAGTGGGATGATGGAGCAGTACTACGCGTATCTGTACGTTTAATACAGCTAGAACAGCCTACCAACACTTCAACAGACACGATGGACCTAACTATCCCAACGGACGGTTCAATGGCATCGCTGTAGCGACATAGGGCAATTGTAACAAGTACAGCCAATATCTTGTCCGACTCCTCGGGGGAATCATCGTCAGGTGAGGAAGCGGAAAAAGAAGACGCGACCAGGCATCGCTTTATGGTATTTCAAGCGGCAGAAACATACTAGCTCATAATCGTACATGGGGATCCTGCTCGGACCTACTTGTCGATCCTGCCAGCTTGTAACGAAAGTGAAAAACGGTTTTTCGCTGGCCATCACGCTGCAGTTGGGAGACAAAATGTTCGCTAAGTATTTGTATCTTATCTATGTATACAAAGCACGCTTCAACATACAAACGCAAAACTAGTGCAGCGCAAGCAGCGGCCGATGCTAAAGGGTTTTTTTTTCGTTATCTTAGTGTTAGACTTGCAGGGAATAATATGTCCACGAACTTTGTATTGGTACAACGTTTTTGTATTACTCGGCACGCCTTCGTTAATATATATCGATTGCACTTTTGTTTTCCTACGGCGCTCTCTACAATTAATGACCGAACCGGCTTCCACGGATCATGAAAGCTGGTTCGGTGTTCCACGGATCATGGAAGCTGGTTCGGCCATTAATTGTAGGATTTAATTCGTGTCGGCAAGACGTTATTTCGACCTGTGAGCTGCTCTGTGTCGACGAATGCATGTCTTCGTGGCAAGGCAAGGAGAGTAAATACTCGGCATTCTGCACAAGGCTAGAAAACCAGAAGGTGCGGGTTCTGAGACGAAGGTATTGTCGATGGTGAAGCTGGAGTAGCTTTAGGCCTCGACCGGATGGAAGGTGCCGAGCGAGAGAGAGAAAGAAAGCGTACCACGCGTTGTTTGATGAGGGTACTGCAATAGAGCTTCGGCTTGCTCAAGTTTACAAAGGGAGCGGACGCACAGTCGTGGCTGATAGTGCATTCTCTTCCGTTAAACGCTTGTGGAGCTCAAAGCAATTTGCGGACTATACTTCATGGGAATGGTCAAAGACTGCGTCGCGAGAGTATCCAAAATCATATATGACGGAGTAGTTTAGTACAGAGCGTGTTCGTGGAACTTTAAAAAATGTTGCAGAGCAAAACTCCAAAAGGTACTGCGAGATATACCCTATATTGGGCGGACCGCAAGGCAAAGTGTTTGATCTCAAACCGCGGCACACTCCTCCCGGGACCCGACAGTTTCTGGCGTCATCACAAACCCATAGTAGATGGCGCTCAAGTAAAGACTTACAATACGAACGGCGTAATCAGTGTCCTCAAATGGTGGAAGTTTTCTTTTTAAAAATTTCGGTTATCGATGTGCGTGATCACCTCCGACAGGGGAGACTTGCAATGAAAACGAGCAAGGCATACACACCAGTGGCATCATTGCCTTTTTATTACTTTATTCAGGTTGGTCGTTTTGATGCGTATCACGCCTATAAGTTTCATGCAGTCGTGGCTGATTCGGCTATCGTTGATTTCAACACATTTATCTCGCAAGTACCTTATGAGCTTGTCATTAACAATTTTTGGATGTTCCGCTCAGACGAGGATCAGTGTGGGACCCGATTTTCGCCACGTCATAGCACTTCCAACGCACACTCTGAGTGCTTTTAGCACGCTTCCTCAGTACAAGCACCTCAGCGATACAATCCTGCATGCGCAATCAAGTGCAGTATTTGTGGAAATAAGGCTTCGTTTTACTTAACAGTCTGCTCCACTCTGTTGCTGAACAACTTCTTTGGCGTATGTGGACTTTAAAACCGGTCTTGACTGCCACTCACTGCGCTAGAATGCCGCATTGGGTTAGCTAGCAGCTTTAAAACAATTCTTACAATACACTTCTCTATTAGTTCAACTATTCATCTCAAGCCCACGCCTAAAAGGTTTAATTAGCAAGAAAAAATAAATTGGGCACAAGTTCGACGGCTAGAATGCTGTGTCTAACGCGAGCAGCAAACATGCGAAGTGTCATCGCAAACAGCATAGGAAAGTGTTGTTTCCGGTCGTGGACACATGCTGATGCCGCACGTTATCGCAAAACACTACCAAAACTTGTAAAATGGCAAGCGCGGCAAGCCATACATTTGTTAGCCTATTTCGAATGGCTAAAACAGATTACAGACAGAATCGCCGGCAAAGATTTGCCTGGAGTGGGGCAAGCCTTAGCCATCGTACATACCATATCTTCCGTCGATTATGGACGTATCCACCAAGAAAGAGCTCGAAGATACGATGTATAGTTACAATAGCCATGACCTGCTTGTTGAAGCCAGGGCAGGTACCCAAGCCAAAAACTGCCATCATCGTCGAGCTGCGCAGTGGTTTTTCGCAGTTCACGGCATGGCGTGGTCGGTAGATGATACAATTCTGTTGTAGTTTGGTGCAGAGAGATAACGCTCCGTTACTAGCTCCAGTATCTCAGTACCCAGAAAGTTCAAAATCGGAGTCAGTGATGATTTGGAGCGCAGACTCTCTAATCGCATCAGCATTTCGTGGAATCCGTACGCCGAAAATTCGTCCAATGCGATTGGTATGTCGTCACACGCATTCGGTTTTAAGTTTACTACGCGGTTTACCGCCTTGCAATTCTGCATCAAACTCCAATCATACCCCACTTTAGTGACAAAGTTTCAGCGACCTCTTAGGGTCGCTGAAACCTCTTAGGGTCGCTGAAACCTCTTAGGGTCGCTGAAACCTCTTAGGGTCGCTGAAACCTCTTAGGGTCGCTGAAACTTTGTCACTAAAATGGGGTATTATTGGAGTTTTCTTCTGTGGTTTCAGGTGAAAATGACATGCTTAACCCTGTAACCTGAAAAATGTCACTATATCTTTCACTCAAGTGTGTGCTGAAGAGGGCCGTTATTGGGATGCTTATATTATTCACAGGCGAGCTCGCTGCGCCTACAAAACGTGCTACAAAACTTATTTGCTAGATGAAGCCCGTTATTAGATGTAGTTCAGGAGATGTCGGTCAAATTCCTTTGTTCATTAATCCAAGTCATAATATGACGTCTAAGCACAACACGGATTACTTATGAAAAAATATTTTCCGGATTATTTGAGTAAATTTAATTCTCTTGAACCAAGTACTCGTCACCATCCAAGTAGCTTTATTTCATAAAATGCTCTAATTGGTAATAGATCTTCGTTTAAAATCGAAATCCTTTCACTACCTAAACTATCGTGGTCGGAACATGAACCCTGTGTGATCCGGACTATTTTCATTATGTGGTGCGGATGCAGGAATGTTAGTGGTATACTTCTCTGGTCCACTCCAAAATGACGATTGGGGTTTTTCAGTGATCGTACATAAATGAATAATCTAACTCTATTGGATAAAACTCAGCGGTGATTACAATTGTCGCAGAAAGCTAATTTTATGGTTTGCAATGCTAATCACTTATTCCACCTTGCTTCTAGGTCATCTATAGCTCACTAAGAACGAGCCCGCCCCAACAGGATTCTCAACCGCGCTAATAGTCAACGTATCTACGCTAGATTATCATCGTCACAATTAATATGGAGTATATCACTCCGCTGTAGACATTCTTCTGCGGATAAAATACGCCTTCCAAATCGTTATTATTAGGGTTAATTTGAAGTCGTTTCTGATTGGCCAATGGAAGCTGGTGGCTTTCGCTAACCCATCGGTATTTTGAGATAAACCTCGCTCTCTTTGCGCCCAAATTGTAGCGCTTCGAGCCCGTTTCTGCGAACGCGTGTGCGCACACCGGTAGCTAATTTTCTGATTTATCCACCCTTAAAGTTGGGTGTAATATCGCTAAAAACTGACTGAACTGCGACTAAAAACCTAACGGTCTACGAAATGCAGCCGGTTTAAACGCAGCGTGCTCCCGCTTAACTGGTGCCTAGACAACAACAAAAAATATGATCACATGCGCTGTAATCGGTGCTTTGATATGGTGTGCTTTTCCTTCACCACGGAGTCCTGGTTGCAAGTTATCGGTCAAAATGTGAAATCGTCATTTTGGAGTGGGCCAGAGAAGTACGACCAACCATAGTCGTAAGTAGTGCTGTTATGTGCATTTGTCACTCCCATATGTATCTCTATAATTTTTGAATTTACATTTGGCTAACCTATCAAAGCTACGATCCCTGAACAGCTTTCAAGTGAGTGATGTCACGACAATTTCTCGCCCTGGTCAACCCCCCCCCCCCCCACCACCACCACCACAGATATCTGGTGAGAGTTCCGACCGTAACTTCCTAACATCGAGAGCCATCTCGAGAACGCATTACGGGGCGAGAACGCATCATGGGGCGAGAACCCCGCCGGGAATGGACACTGGTACACATTGCATTATTTTAGTTGTACTGGTGCTGCTATAGTGGATCTCATCGTCGAACGTTCTGCACGCTTTACCAGCCAATAATATTTCTGTATTTTTACCAGCATACCTGCAATATATCGATATGGTGCACCCTGCAATGTTTGTTTTTACCCATCTACAGGGTAGCCTGCCGTAATCGAAATTAGAAGCGGCCGTGGGCGTGTTTCATTGTTTGTAGCAGATGCTGCCGCTGCGAACCAGGTGCAGGAGATGCATTGAGTCGAGTATTGGGTTGATTAATAGCATACAGTTTTCGTTTGGTGGGTAGCTCGAATTAGCAATTAACTATGCTACGTTTTCTACTTACTACATTTCTCTCTAACTCAGCTGAACATCCATTTTAAGAGCTTCCCCGCGCAACGCCGGCATTAATTCGATTAGGTGCAAGAGATTGTGACGTAAAATAGTATTTACTCCAATAACAATCGTACCTATTGAAAAAGTGGCGAATACTTCGCAGATTTGAGAAGCTTATTTGACAATGATTGGCTGCCTGCGATCAAAGACAGAAGAACGGTTTTTGAACACCAATCAGCTAACGTCTATATAGTTTTTTGTCTTAAGCTAAAAAAATTTGATGCGATGAGGCCATATATTTCGGGATAGAGGATTTATTATTTGGACGGTATTGTGAACTTAGGATATATACCGGATATAGGGTTGTTAATTAAGTTGCCAGTTCCGTCAACAAGCGCTGCGCATTGGTAAAAAAATATAAAAAGCCGTACCTATTTGTGAAGACTTTCAGGGAAGACGAAAACTATCACTTCGTACAAAATAATTTTGTTAAGCAGGCTAGCGCGATTGATTCGCGCTCGACTCTATCAGACGCCCTTCCAAGTTTGGAGTGGAACCCACAATACTTTCTTCGGATAACGTTACGTTACGCGGGCGAACACCTTTCTATTGCTTTGGTATTGCGCCTTACCCTAAATTTTCATCCGCCAATCTTTGAATACACCACCACGCAAATGGCTCCAGTCTTGGGTTCCGTATTGATTCTCTTAAGTACGAAAACGATCGTAGCCGGTGCAACATTGAGATATTGCATAATAACAGGGAATTTGTGTGCGAATGACTCCTTGAATAGGAGCTGTCCCCTCCAAGAGCTGGAGCCACTGACGTCAAAGAAGAGACAAAACTTACCGACGCGGCAGCCACTCAAGCCATGACGCATCCGTCTTCTTCCTGCTGTGGTCTCTTTCCAGAGTTACGAAGACATTTGGCTCGCATTTAGCAGCTCCGAGTATAGATGTGAAGAAGGACTCAGCTTCAACGTTATGGGTCGCTATGATCGGACAATTGACACGAACATTTAAGGCACCTACTCGGCGTCGTATTATCGTCTGTGATAATTTTTATGCCTGACACGGGTTGGCAAAGGAGGTATCGGCATTCTCAGATGACGAGGGCAGAATTATTGGAGCTTGAAAGGTCCCACAAATGGGCAAGTGGAATGGAATTGAAATCGCAAAGTCCGTCAAACGAGTCAAGAGCATAGAACGTGGTAGTTGAGAAATTGCCGCCGCAGAGTACCCATCAGGCTGGAGTAGAGCGCAAGCCTCTCACAAGTGAACTCAAGTCAAGCTGATAAAAGATCCACTTTGATTCCACAAATAGAAATCGCAGCTCACGCTGGGTGTTAAATGTTGTTTTGGACAAGAAACCGTTAGTGTTTTACTCTAGCGATCTTTCTGGGGCTCCATCGCAGCGTGTTCTCAGTTATTCGTCACAATAAGCGATAGACCTGTTTCATGGCTTTGCCACCATTCGTCGGGGGACTGGAGAGCAAAGTCTACATCGCAAGACACGGCAGGTTCTTGGTACTATAATTGCCAATAATAGCTTTATGAACGCGGTCAACAGAAAGCACTGGTCCGATACGATGTAAGTAACCTCGGCCGGAACGAGCATTTTTACCTGGCTATTAGATATGTCTCTAATAAATGCTTCCTCGCTCATAAAAACAATGCACCTTCGAATAGCAAACACTCAAATTGCGAGAATTCAAGAGCCGAATTGCAGAGGCATCGACCGAACCTCAGCTCCACCACACGAGATTGTAGCGTCGTATCGCCCAAGTGCGTGGGAGTATCCAGGACCATGGGGACTCTGATTTTGAGTCCGCATATGCTGACGAATACTCCACAAAGCATTCGAATTTTATCAGTCACGTACGGTTTGATCCGCTCTGGAAGCAGTCATTACTGCGTCCGAAGAACCCGCACCAGGACGTGCAAGGCTACAAAAAAACCATCACAACATTGGATAAGCCTATTCTTCCAGAAGAGTAGATGTAGTCATAACAAGGCAATCACCTATTCAACTGATTGATATCTTCTTGCTGACGCAGATCGGCATCTGGTACTTAAGCTGTTTGGCGAGGCGACCGTGCTTGTTGTAGTAGTAGATTTGGTAGAGCGCCGTGTTCAGATTGGTTTCGTGGTGGCAGCTTCCCTGTGTTAGTAGTCTAAGCCGACATGTCGCTATTCTCTCGCCAAACTGCTTCCACTCGCTAGGATCGTCGCCACAGTAGCGGCACACCTTCGAAGCCTCCCTGGCATTCATGCTCGTAAACGCTTGTTCGACCTCTCAAACTTAGTTCGACCTCTCGAACTTATAAATGCGAGTTCCGCGATTCTTGATTAGGGTTGAATAACAGGCAAAATGCTTTAGTCGGGGTAAACCGTTATATTTGGCTTCTGAAGATGAATCCAACGCTTTCATCTGAGAAAACTTCCTTCAATGTGTTTTTAGAATAGATACTTGGTCAAAAATGCAATTTTAAAGATTCGTCTGGCCATCCGTGATATTTTGTTCCACGCTCAGCCTCACTTCAACATTCATTCCGTATTCCGCACTCGTGCTAACTCGATCACTCTTGCGCCGGTTGCTCTGGTTTGCTGTGCTTATGTATTCGCCCCTCTCTCTCGCTGACTAGTGCGGACAGATCTTCAGGATGTGGCGCTCCAGCTTCTCCACCTTCGCGTTGGTTACCACCTCCTTGCACCTCTTGCATTCGGCATTTTTCGTTCCTTCAAAATTCTGCCACACAGCCAATCTTGGTCGCCCAACTCTCATTGTAGCTGCATCGATAGCCAGTTGTTAGCGTACCCACTCTTGCAAAGCTGCCCTCCGACTCTACTACAGAGATATCGGGTAAGCAAGCGCGGGGATCGGACTCCGCTCTGTCGAGCTCTGGTGATAGCGACAGCAACAGTGGGCCGGCACCCATGACTCAAGAAAGGTTCAGCATGTTCGTCGGCAATTACATTTACTCCCGTGGTTTATCATTGCGCGCGGTGGAGCGGCCAGGCCTCCAGGCGTTCGCACTGGTAGGTCGTGCAGATGGTCTCAAGGTGCCATCGTGACCGTTAGTCTCTGGTCGCCTGCTCGACGATGCCTACGACGCATGAAACCAAGGATCTCGTTGAGGATTTGATCGGTGTGCCTTACGTCGTGGTGGTGATCGATGGCTGCACGACTGCAAGTCACATGAAGATATTCAAATTCATTCTCGTGGGGCCAAACTTAAAGCCACGGGTATGGAACTTTGTCGTGGCTGAGGACAACTCACAGGCGCGTGAGTACATTGCAGTCTTACACTCGATGTGGAGGACGAAGTGGAGGCTGCGACCGGCAGAGTCGGCATTGTGACGGGTGTAATTGCAGGCAATGCAAAAGCGATGTAAGCCGCCTGGGAGATCTTGAAGACGAAACGAGGTCTCATTCGCGGTGGTTGTAGAGCTCACACCACGAACCTACTACTTCAAGATATAGGAAGTATACAACCAGTAAAGGACGTGCTGGTGCGACACGTGTGGCCACGTTTTTCGTGCTTGCAAACTTCTTTTTGCGAGATTTGACAAGGAAAGAAAAGAGATTGTTAGCCGCATGTCGGGTAACACATTCAACCAGACATTGGCGCTTCTAATGGCGACGCGATGGTACTCAGCAAATAGCTGCCTAGTTACGGTAATTAGAAACAAGGACGTGATAACGCGTGTGTTCCAAGATGGCGACTTCATGAACCAGTACAAGCCAAAGAAGAAACGCCAGTCAAAACAACCAACTCGAAAACGCAGGGGGCGGGTGAGCCTGAAAAACTGACAGAATACGAAAGAATTGCGCAGATTATTAGAGATGACAATTTCTGGACACTCGGAAAGCAAGTGACAAAATTGCTGGCCCCTATCATAAAAAAGATCAGTCTTCTCGAAGCTGACGGCTGCTCGGCTGGTATGGTTTATTGGAGCTTTGTGGATTTGCTAAAGACGCCCGTATATCTCGAGCCACCTTTCTTGGTCGACACGGCTGGCAAGATTTTGAAGTGTATTGGAGAAGGTGGAGCTTGCTCAACACAGACGCGACGGGCGGTGGCATTCTTGCTCAATCCAACGAAACCCCCGGATGTTTCGTGGATGATGATCTCGACAGGCCTCTCGAACATGTACGCAAAATTGCAGCTCGGCTCCAGTATTCGAAAGAGCAACATGACGCTGCTTATTGCGAGACTATTTTTTTAACTCAATATGGGACCAATGCAGGCCAGCGGAGGCTTAAGCTGTGAAACGGCGCCGCTGGAGTGGTGGGGGTTGAAGCGACAAAAGTTCCCGCGTGGTTTGGACTGGCCCGCAGGGTTTTTTCGATGCCAACATCTTCGCCTGCAGCTGACCGGAGTTGGAGCATGTACATATATATGCATTCCAAGCTGCGCAACCGGCTTCAGTCGGACACCGCAATGAAGCTGGTGTTTGTGTACTGCAACCGTTTGGCAAAGAATCAAAGCCCTGAGGTGATGTACGACCAGTCCGCGCCAGAAGGTTCTAGTGTCGACGGCGGAAGTGATGATGGGTAGGAAGAGGTCCGAGGCTCTGACGCTGAGCGCTGGCAGCCCGAACATAGCAGAATTGGTGACGAGGATCAAGCGCCCTCAGCATCATTTGAAATCGGCAACAGCTTCGACTTCTAAGGTTTTCAACACTGAACCCAGTAGTCTTTCTTAATCCAATACAGCATTTCTATGCTCATTAAGCGATGTTCGATACTTTTCATCTCGGTTCTACTTACCTTGCTATCATCGTTACCTAGTATACAACGCTCTCTTCTAGCTCACTTTCATGGTTGTTAATGGTTATTCGCCGCGGATGAAGCCGGTTGAATCAGATTAATCCAATGGCTTTAACCGGGTAAACTCCGGCAAAAACAACCCTTTTCTTGATGATTCTCCACAAGGTGACTTGTTGTTGCTTAATTTATTTTATTCTTAATACTCGAAGCTGATTCGACGAACTTATAGGTCTACCAAGATCAGCTAGTAGCACTTGGTAGCCAAAGGGAAAGGGTTTTTTCGTACGTTCAACTGATCCAATTTGTATGTATTATTTGCTGAAACCAGCTTTACTCCAAGCACGCAGTACTACGTGCTCGGACACCTTGATGGAGCGAGCAGCAATGTCCGTGCGCTTCTCGGCTGCTGGTTTCTTCATCAACGGCACGAGGCATTCGCGTAGTCCTGCTGGTCGATCTCAATGTGTTAATGTCCACCATTAGCGAAACAGCTCCCAGATTCTTTGTAGTCAAAGAGCTAGCCAAAAGGGTTAGCCCTAGGTTAAAGGTTCAAGGTTAAAAGGGTTAAGGGATAAGTGAAAATGTTACGCCAGTAAAATAAGTTATTTTCATATAAAATGCAAAATGAAAATATTCGCGATGAAGAAGCGAAGTACAGAAATGTACGCTGGTCTTTTCAAGTTTGTAAGTACAGAGCTGTACGCTGGTCTTTTCAAGTTTGTTATCAGTCAGATAGCTACTAGATAGTGGCTAGCAATCTATAGAATCCTAGATTCCTTGGCATTGTGTTTACTGCGCTGTTTCGGAAGATACAACGTCATGCAGCGATCGTTCTCAGGGGATGACTAGCATACGACTCTTGCTGTGTGCTCATTATAACGGCTAAATCAATGCAATTTTCGAGGGCACATCAGCTTGCATTTAGGAGGTTTATTGATCGCGTTCTTAGCTGGTAGGAATTATTCGATACATTATACCCTTGGTAAATTTCAGAGGTTCTAAAAACTTCTCAGCGCGAGTATTCGCGTTAACAAAACCTTCAGATAAAATTAATTAGTGCCAAGTATGAGAAGCGGATTGCAGCGCCGCAACTGGTGTGCTGCGCGATCCTTCGCATTGTGGCTTGGTGCTTACCTTTTCTAGGTCTACACCATTGACCACTCTGAGTTTCGCTTTGATTCGTTGCGTATAAGCAAAAGTGAAATTATCCGGTGCACATGGTCGGTATACAGGCGCAACAACAAGGCCTGTTAATAGCGACACTGGGAGCCATATTTAGTCTGAGTGATTAATTTAGATCAAAATATCCAGCTTTTTCCAATGGGACTGATAAAGGTGAGATCACCAAATGCAACAGCTTACACACTCTCCTTTGGAGCAAATTCACAATTGGTATGAGTGATACATTTAGTCACATCAAGATTTTATACTATCAGGCTAGGCACTGAAACTACCAGAAAGAAACACTTCTAGAGACACAGGCAATTTGACTATGCAGGGAAGAAGCAAATCGCTGTGACTGCTCTATTAATGTAGATGGACAGTGGCGAGTGTAGCAGTTGTACCCCACACCCTTCTGAGATAATTAAAAACTACGCGCCAAATTTAATGAATTAAACGCAAAACTTGAGAAGAGAAAACAGAGCGCTTCTCACACTCCAACACACAGCCATGAAGAGTCGCAAGATGGCTATCGCTCGACAAATCTGCGAGGTAAGCCACTGTACGAGAGGCCTTGCCGTGATATGTTTCATTTGCAGACTAGGCTATATGCTTTCACGTTAGGAAATCTGACCTCGAGAACGGCTACCTAGTGGTTTAACAACACTGTATAAGATTGTTTTTATTAGTTTCATGGTTTTCGTGGCCTACAGGTATATGACTTCGGCATTCAAAAAAGTTAAATGAAGATGTATCTGCGAAGCACCCGCGGGGCTTCGAGGAAGCTTTGCGTCCATGCAACGTTGCTTGGAAGCGGTTTGGCGGTTTCTGACGCGCTCAGGAGGTGTATGTAGTAGGTGCAGCATGCGTTGGGTTGAAATGGGTGAGGTGATTGTACACTCATGTGTGCAAGATACAGAGTAACTAGCTGGACCATAACATACCATCATCAAGAGAGAGAGTCCCGCATGCATACTACATGCAAGAAGAAATGCAACTAGAGTGCTAAGCGAAGCGCTGCGGTGGGACCAAGTGCTCAAAGTCCGACAATGTTACAACATCTCGGATAATAGCTCGAGTGTAGCATTCAAAATAAATATGATTTCCTTACAGCAGTGATGCTCAGTGCTGTAAGGAAATCATAGCAACAATTGGCCCATTTTTCGTTTTTTATCGTGACAAAATGTACATTTGAACGCGTTTTGAAAAATTGCTATTTGCTCCGTTGAATAATACAGACGGCAAATTTAGATTCCTCGGAAACTCTTACCTCATAATTAAACAAAAAAAACTTTACACGAATCGAAAAATTAAATTTCAAATGCTCAAATCTTGGTGCGAAGTTGACTTAGGATACAACAACAACGCGAATCGAAAGCCGACTAAGTGGTCTTTCAAATACTGTAGATCACTTGGAAAAGCAGTTTTGTTTTCGCTTACTATCATGTCTTTTTGTGTTGCCTCATTTATGATAGTTCAGGCGTGTATGCCCATTTCAGGCTGGTTTAGGAGATGGCGTCGAGGTGACATCAATACAAAGCGCAGTATAGATATCAAGTCTCCAAGAAATCCAGATATAGGGGAGACCGTCTTTCTATAAATCATGACTCCCACTGTAACGTGCGAGGCACCGAGACTCTACACGAGTGGATCTAGCCTATCACAGGTTTCCTGTCGGGACCTAAAATGCGGATACTATACTAGAAAAGCGCCGGTTTCAAGGGAGTTTTCCTCAGTTCCATCAACACTTCAATTGGCACGAGCTTGCGCTTGAGTAAGTCTCAGCGCTAAGGTGTTTACGTCGTTGCAATTGAGAGGGGTTGAAGTTTGACCGACACTGTAATCTAATCCTGTTCATGTACTTAACGCGAAACAGGATCTTAAAGCATGGGCACTTTGAAATTAATCTATTTAACACAGGAGCCCGAGACTCCACCATGTTCCTTCTTGTAGAAAGATCATGCATAGTCGAACGACAGCCACTAGGTGGCTGAAAATATCAGCATTGGTTTGTCAATATTAGGACAAGGTGCAAAAT
Organism: Phytophthora tentaculata; assembly: GCA_033557915.1. Taxonomy (NCBI): domain Eukaryota; phylum Oomycota; class Peronosporomycetes; order Peronosporales; family Peronosporaceae; genus Phytophthora; species Phytophthora tentaculata. The sequence continues at coordinate 3,223,430 of JAUCEA010000009.1, forward strand.
ATATTTCAGTTGATTCCAGCTTTATTTTATTCTGGTTGCCGTTGTGTTCCCCGCGGAGAAGTTCACACCTTGAGCATAACTCAACCACATGTTCTTGTACGAAGACAATTTCTTTTTTGTCAACGTTGGCGAGTATAGTCGGGCATTCTTGGTTGCATTGATCGGCAAACTAATCGTTGCCTCGCTGTAGCTGCAAGATCAGTGGGCGCTTGCAATTCACATATAAAATAGTGCCCATGTAAATAACAAATAAACACACACCTTTTCAGTATCTCGATAAAAACAGACTGTAGTATGAGATCCACAAGACTTTATATATAGGACGATGTAACAGCCCAGGGTTTTTGCATAGGCGTAACCTGGCGACCTAATGATCAGTTCGTAATATATATCGAGCTGTAATGAATCGGTAATTTACGAAATTTGGACTTTCTGTGACGACAACGTTTTATCATCTCAGCACCAAAACGATACCGATGTGTCGTTTAGTACATGGTGTATGGTAATGTGGTAATTAGTCGGACTCACGAATATTAGGAAGATGTCGTCACACAGGGATCCACTCCAGCAAAAATGCTCTGCGCAGGTGAACCAAAACAGATCGCGCATCAGCTTCAAATAATGTTCGACTATCCGTCTATCGCTGGGGATGAGCTCACGTATGCTCTGTGGGTTCGGTGACGTTTCAAAGGTATCGCAGCGAACACGGTCTCCGAGACCTTATTACCCTTTGGTGGCCAGGACCACCCGTTCCTCCGGATAGTCAGTCGGTAGTGGGCCATTGTCCCGATCCTCGTCACAATTCAGCGGGCCGAATGGTGGAACGTCATTGTTGCATAACGTTGTCATTTTCACTGTTTTACCACGCGAATAACAGGAACATTGGATGGCGAGGTCTCGCGCTGACGAAAAAACTTCAACTTTTAACTCATTAATCTTTCGCTACTGCAATAGAAGAACGCAGTTGGGTATATCTATGGCACATAGAGCTTAAGGTGACGGTCTAGCCAAACGAATAAATCGATCATTGGAGATATAGCTTTGATGTTTCGTTGGACAACTTCAAGATGATTAGACCACCCTTTATGCGAACGCCGAGTTTGCTGTCAACTCGGCGATAAATTCTACCACCAATATGGTTACGTCCGAAACCGATCTAGGTATATTCCGTTGAACCCGCTGCAGCTGCAGCTGCAGCTAGCAAGGTCAACGGCATTCCAAGAGTCGACAAGATGCGGAATTTGACGAGCAACAAGCAGCCATCCTTCTCCGATGCCGTGAGGGCTTAGCTAAGGCGCAGGAACGCATGCGTGACATCTACGATAGAAGTCGCGAGCAGTGGGAGCTTGAGACCAATGAACGGTGTATCTGAGTAAGAAGTCCCTTGATAAGAAGACACAGAACTTCCAAAATCAACCAACATCGGTCCAAAGGGGTGGGATCGTACATTTGCTACGCAATATACTCAATCACGCATACGAGACGAACGTCCAAGCCGGCTAGAAGCTTCTCCTAATTTTCAATACAGGATCGCTCAAGCCGTACACTGCGCCATCCACATTGCCGTGACCCAGGGATGTTGTTCTGGCAGCTAGTACAATTGGCCAGCTTGTGAAGAGCCTGCGCGGAAACAGAACGCAAAAGCGCCGAACGCAGTACATTATGGAGTGGCTGGGCGAGGCGAAAACCGCTTGGGTACCGGCGGGAGTTTAACGCAGGCATCAGATATGATAGCACGTATTGAAGCCAGACGAAGAAAGAGCGGCCGAAAAGCTGAAGCACAGGATCCCCACACAAGCATCGGCAGAGATCAAGATTACCTAATATGAGAGAACACATGAATTTGTGTATAAACCATCTACACTCGTTGAAATTCGTCGCCACACGTGGAGGACACCACTTCCAGATTGCCCCGTCGGCCATCGGCCGTACGAAGCTGAGATAACTTCGTTTCCACGCGTACGACGGCGTTGAATCACAGTTTTCTTTGTTTGAGCCAGCATTAAGGACTTGAAAGCATCGCCAACTCACGCCACTGAAAATTTGTTGCAGCATCACCACTGACGGTAAGTGGTTATTAAGCATCAATGCCATTGGAATCGAGAAAGACCAAGCCGGATCATTTAGAATGCGTCGGAAGTGAAGTTGAGACCATATTTGACGGTAGATTTGTTTTAAAATGGTACCCGGTATCACTGCAAGGCGCTGCAGGACCCAGGGCTGCGGGCGGACGTGGACGGGCGAAGGCGGTTCTACGATTTCTGCTCCCCTCCGTCAGCGTGTGTCCTCTTTAACCTTTCTCTCTTCAATAAACACCCAGTTAGGGAGTACTGGGTTCTAAAAGTTTGACCACAAATCCGTACGTTTTGGTAGTGCGTAAGCAATTGGTCCTACTACATCGTACAAGCCGATCATACATGCCTCCTCGATAACAGACAAGTTGGGACCGTAGCTCATGCCCAACTTGCTTCTCAGACAAACAAAAGCTACCCGCGAAAGAGCGTAACAAGCTGCGTCTGTTGGTGTAGCGCATGGCCTATTTAACCCAGTAGAAAGCCAAATAATACGTAAGCGCACATTCTTTTGTCACTGTCAGAATGACGGTCACTTCTGGATCTCGGCAACTACACAAGTTGTCCGCAAAAAATACCTGTATTCCGTTTTGCTCAATAGCTAACTGACGCAGTTTCAGCATTAAAAACGCTTTTTATAGGAATTAGCCCGGAATTAGGGGTGTGCACGTATGTATGGTGCGCACTGTACGATTTTGCTTAACCGCTAGTACGTCCGAAAAACTTGAAGATCTGCAAAGCCAATTTATTGACAGAGATTCATTTGGCTGTACACGGCTTTGAGTAAATAAATCCAAACGAATATCGACCAATAAATTGGCGTCATTGTCTAATTGCGGTCGTAGTACCAAATGAAGCTGCTATTAATACATGCATCGGATTACGAGCAATTATACGTCGAAGTATTACTTTTAAGTAATACTATTAAATACAGATCTTCACCGAAGATTCTTCAGTCGGTCGTTTGACGGGTTTAAGCATTTTCCGCCAATCAGAGCACACTAAGAAAGATTCAGTTACGTCAGCAAAAAGGTATTGTGGCCCTTGAATAGAATATTTGCGTTAACTTGATTGAAATATGGAAACCTCTAAAACGGAATACAGTCCCATCTCTTACAGTAGGTAACTGTAGGAGCTGCCAGTCGGTAGGTCTTTGAAGGCCAATATCTTCACTTGAGCAACGAGATGTGTAAACAGTAAAGGCTGCGATCATTAGAGAGGTTTCGCAAGACGAACTTGTGGGAGTTAGAGACGTTCGAGGGGCGCTACAGAGAGCGTCCACCATTTCGTTCGTCCAATCTAGAGGAAGAGCTTTCGCATCTTACAACTTGTACGCGTGGATTCATGCCACCGCTTATGAAGGAACCGCGTACCGGGTTTCGTCGGCGCGAATGCACTTTAAAGCAACTATTGACCATACTCCACCTTCCTATGACCCTCTCGTTGTTCCTTGTACATCTGCTGCGTATATGGTGTTCGTACGAGCTTATAGCAAAACTAAAGCGCTTTAATTAAGGAGGAAAGTGCTTAAATAATACTTAAGTACCCACAATAGGTTTCTACACGCTTCTTGTACTGTATTGACCTTTCCTTATGGCTGTTAGCACTAGACTGCACCAGCCTTATACGACTTTTAGCGCTGCTTTGGACATTTCACGACTACCGGTTGGTCCCCAAGTACCAACATGTAGAAGGCCCTCTAAACGTTCTAGTCGAGAACAACTTGTAGAGCATCGACTCTGTATAGGGCTAGGGTGTGTCTCGTCTCTAACTCCCACAAGTTGCTTTGCGAAACCTCTCTATTGTCAAAAGGTGATAAGACTGTAGAGGCTCCACTATAGAAACCTCGCTATCGAACGACATCAACATCATTAATTAGCTCTTTTGAAAGCCATTCAAACTATCTATCGCCGAGCCTATCAGTAGAAGTTGCCTCACTCTCGAGGAGAATACTGACACTCTATAAGCACTGCGTGAAACGATGTCTTCCGCCCTTGTGCTTGTATCTCCGCTTGGGATAGCAATCTCCACATAGATCATAGTCGAAGCAATCACTGCGAGAAGAATAACAAAACGTACTTTCATCAGATTCATCTGTAGTCAACGCTACTAGAAACTCACGAGACGTACTTGCAACGGTAATGGACGGTCTTGCATCCGGACCCAGGCTGTGCGTCTGTATCAATCTGGCGTTCGCAACGATTGCTGTAGTGTACACCAAATAGCGAGTCGTTAGACAATAAAAAGTGACAAAAGACCGTACGATCAACGTACCACACGATATCCTCCTCGATCTCTTCCTCTTCCTGCTTCTCTTCTTCGTCATCGTCGTCGTTCATACCAGCTGCTAATTTATTTTTGCACTGGCACTCTCCAAAGCAATAGACTTGCTTGCCAGTTGAGTCTTGATGCGATAATACCTGGCTGTTGAGCACGAGTGGCTTGTTCTTGGCTGCGTCAATCGCGTTCGGATCGAGATCCCAGCCAGCTTGGGCGCAAACGTAGCGGATAATATCGTCACAGTCGCCCAAGAGCGACATATCGAACTCCTCTTCGTCATCTGCATCCTTCTTCCCGCCACGTTTCCCACTGACGCGGCTCATAGTCCCACCCGTCGATAGTTTTTTCGACTTTAATTTCTTTTTCTTCAGCGCCGTCTTGTTGATCACAACTTGAGGAATGTGTGAGGGCAAATAACCTGGAATCTCCATGACCGGCGCAACTTTAAGGGACGTGCCCATAACGAGCAGCAGATCTGCCTGTAGACGGTCCTTCGTGATCATCGTGCTCACTTTATCGTCCAAGATTTCGCCAAAGAACGTGATCTCGGGCTTCAACACGCCACGACAGTTCGGCTCCGAACATGAAGGGATAATTCCGGCCTGAATCACTGGCATCAACGTGCTCGTCGGCACACGTTTCTTGCAGCGCATGCAGGCCGAGTACGCAAAACTTCCGTGGCATGGAATGCACCGCGTCACTCCTGCAGCTTCCTCCAGTCCGTCAATATTCTGCGTGTATACACGCAGCAGCTTCTTCTTGTCTTGTAGTAACTTCAAGAACCAATGTGTCGGTGACGGCTTTGGGGAATTGGCAAAGGCATTGCGCACCACTTCAAAGAATGGTGCCGGGTCGTCTCGGAAGTAGTCGATCTGGAAGAGACACTCTGGTTCCGGCAACACAACGTCCATGTTGCGTGCCATGGCATAGATTCCGTCTTTGGAACGGAAGTCTGGAATGCCGCAGGACACACTGATGCCTGCTCCTGCAATGACGACGATCTTCTTGGCTTTCTTGAGCACCTTGACAAAGTCGGCGATGGAGTCCAGCGACTTGCGAGGTAGAGCACTCAATGAGTCCACCTTGGCTTCTTGAAGACACTCGTAGCAGCTCGTGTTGCCCAGAATGGAGGTCGACTGGAAGGGCTTGCCACAAGCCTGATGGTACCTGTATCAAATTTATGGAAAGCACATTATAATAATTACGTTTAGTGCGGTTCCTACAAGTATTTGGTTGTAACAAAACAATTGATGGCCTACATCCTGGAACAGCTGTCACATTGTAGCATGGTCTTTTTGTAGGTTCTGGGCGGCCGGTGGCAGATAAAGCACTCGGCGCCTTGTTTGCGGCGCTTCTTCTTGTAGTTAGAGCCGTAGCTCTCGTCTTCCGAGTCGTCGTACTCGTCGGAATAATCGGGGATTTGTTGGCCCGAGGATAGAACGGCATAATCCACGTCCGTCCTTTTAGCCTTTCGGGTGGGCCGCTCGGATAGCGCCATCATTATCTGTTTAGGCGGTTTTTTTCGGTAAAAATGCTGGACAGGTCGGTCTGCGAAGGTAAATCTGGGAGTGAGGCCGGTACAGAGGGGGGCTATCGTCGCTTTTTTTGTGTTTAAGGTTTTTCTTTAGTTTTCTAGGAGGTTCGGTTAAGTACGATTACACCCAGATTGGCGCTAAAAAGGAGAGGCAAACGCTGCAGACCACCGATTGGGATGGGTAAGGAACTGTGAAGCGGCGGCAAAGAGTGTTGCACGATAATGAACATGGCCGCCCGAGAACGCGGCTTTATTTCTTTTTGCGCCGCGAAAAAAAAAGTTTTTGCTTTTTGAAATTCGAGTTCTCAGTGAATTAATGTGACGAGGACTAATAGCATTGAACTTTGTACATGAGTTGTTGCCAAACCATCTCTCTCCATCCATTGCCACGTGGGGGGTTCTTTACGATCGGTGCTTATTGATCGAGTTACACGGCGAGAATACTCACATGGCACTCGTACACCAACAGCCAGCGAACAAGACTCTTGGTCGTGCTTCGTTGTTACATGAAAGCATGGACTCGAGCTTGTTCGATTATTAATATCTACGCGTGATTTCAGCGATCTTGTATGCAGCGACACATGTGGTATAGTCATGTACGTACTCAACGTGTACACTCTCACAGAACAGAGATGAGTGGATCCAAGAAATTACGAAGGCACTTCCACAACTGCTGTCAAAGACATGTCGGGTGTTTGATTCAAATGGTTTCAAAAGTGATTACGAGGACATCGCTATCGATGCAAAATGCAAGTGGCTCACGCGTCTGTGTGCCATTTTTGTTAGAAAAATTAAAGAGATTTGTACTATCCAACTCCGTAATACATACAAAGTATACCCTTAGCATCCTTTGCCTAACGAGCTTGCATCACTTCGAGCGAAGCAAACCCAAGCGTATATATAGTTCTCTGAGAGCTTTTCAACACGCAGTCAACCCCAAATTTATTTTTTGTGTTGCAGAAAAATTAATTTTCAAAGTTTGATTTCTTACAAACTACAGAGTCGCCAGCTGTATTGGAGCATCTCATGGCGCGGGGTATCGATTTTGGAAGCAATATTATAATGCCACAACGCCCTCTTTTTCCAAATTTCCTTGCACTGGCTAGTTTTTTTTCTCTCGAACTGAACCTATTAATAAAGAGTTTGATCGAACGCAGCAAATATGGGCATCCAATTTACTTTTGCATGAACCTTCAGTCACGAGATCAGTCATGTGGAAAATAAAGTCAAGCAAAACTGCTGCCTGCGGTGGTCTTTATTCGAGAACACCCGATCACCCAATCATTTGCGGAGAACATGTGGGCGTGGTGTGGGTATGTCGCAGCGAGTACATCACCAGGTTGACAGGGTCCCTACCAGCATTCTACCATTGCCATAAAATAGTTGTACAGTAGCCCTGGCAGGGATACATCTATATTATGGCATTCTAGCCTGAGCTAAGTGCTATAATTCAACTCAGCTTTTTGTAAAACTTTGATAAGCAGCACATTATTGACGTACAAGGAAATACACTACAATGTAGACTTGGCCCAAGTCACTTGGGACGGATTCTACGGACAACATAATCCCTGGGATCAACGTAACGTTAGGCGTCGCTCCTATATTTCCGTTCATGTCTTTTTGTTCAAGCACAAGAACATAGAGCGAAAAGTATACATGCCGACCGCCTGGATGAAGTGAAACAGTGCCACAACGCTCATTACGAAAATAATACTAATTCCATTTGTTAGTTTTCGAACAAACAATCTTAAATTCGTTTGCAAAGGAAACACAGTTTTTCTAACGAGTATTAATAGATAAACGGAACAAAGCGTGTCAAGTCGTCAGTTGCAAGGTGTTTAAATAATACTTCATGAAGTAATCATTAAACGTGCAAAATTAAATTTCACATGTTAGACTCCATACAAGCATTATGCAATTCACAGCAATACTATACCGCTTGGAAAGGGGTATTATTTTATGAAGCACAAAAACGAGGATTACGAACGATCGGCCCATCGTTGCGTTTCATAAAAACCAACTCCTCAAGTTTCTATACAAGGAAGTTGATAAAGGTGGTGGCGTCAAATTTTTAAAATTCGAGCTAAACTCTAAGCTAGACATTGATGCATGTTTCAGACAATACCACTGATATAATATCATACATGTAGTGTTCTAATGGTTGGTCTCTCGAGAACATTGTTCAATTGGATGCGTGTGATTGCATGTGGTGTCATATCGAGCCAATGCATATTACTACGTTGCGACCTCGGCAGACCTCCGTTTATCATCGGGTTGTATGAAGATTCAAACTACCGCATATTAGGCTTAGATTCCAGTAATGTAAAAGAGAAGTTATGTTCCAATTGAGTACTACCCTCGTTTTGATTAAGAGAACACCGGTTAAAAAATAGCGGTAAGAGCACAGTAGCATATGTTTGGAAAAGCGATCCACTTGAAAAACTGGGGTGGCTTAATTCTAAACAGCTTTATGATGGGTTTGGAGCGGCAAAGCCACGGAAACAGTAAGCATTTCGCACAGTATATATGTGTGAAAAAAAATAAACGTGTAGCATACCGCACTTGGTGAATAATATCCGCACATCCTAATGAACAAGGTCAAGGATGGAGGCACCAAACAAGAACTCCTAAAACTTTATATTTCGGACAAACACCCTTAGAGGCACCAAATAGTAAACGAGGCACGAAACGAAGCACTTTTTATGACCCATTGTGCACTGTATAAATTTATGTCGAGGATGGATGTCATGTCGCGCAAATCCTGAAAGCCACTGACAGCGGCTGCAATACAATCATCGAAGTAGCGCCATGGAGCACCAACACGGCCCACCGTCTCGCGAGTTAGGCCACGCTCGACCAACGTCTAAAGCGCTTACAGTTTTAAGCACAAGCACGGGTTCATTAAATTCCGTTTCGGATGGGCTGAGAGAGGCGGCATCACCCCTCCTTTTACACCCTACCCTGTTTGGTGCCTTTATCCGGTTCCAATGAACAAAGCGCCTGCGTAACCAGCTCCAAGTTTGAGGATTCTAACTTCCTAGGGTTAGAATCTTGCTATACCGTCTAAAAAGTCAATTGTCAGGCTTTAGCACATTTCCGCCGACTGTTCATGTAAACATAGAACACATGGGCAGCGTTATATCAGTATTCGTTTAAAGCACCTATGCGGGGAAAGACGGTAGGCGAAGCTATCAGGGCTTACGAGAAAAGAAGCACACATAAAGTGGTGGAGTAGAACTAGGAGCATTCAAGTTCACCTTTGACATTTAGCGGGAATGATACATTCGTGTAACATGCAAAAGGCTTTTGGATGATATTTCTCGCCCTGAGTTCATCGGCTGTAACCGCAAACAAAAATTAAAGTTCACCTTAGACGCATTCATAATTTAAGAGAGCTAATTTGCTTGGTAGGACAACACGGTGTAATTATAAAACAGTAGTGGCCCTTGAATAACCTGAATGAGCGGATGAAACACAAAGTAGAAAATAAACTTTAATAGGGTCTATTTCCTGATGGTCAACCTTCACAGATAATATAAATATCCAAAAGGATATTACGTATTCCCGTAAATTTAAAAACGAGGGCGTATCTATTCCGAGATGAGCCAGGTATTAAAAATAAAATGATGTAGTGGAAGGAACAAACCAATTACCGAAACCACCAAGGGTAAAGTATCCGACAATTAAATCCAGATAAAAATTAACAGAGCGATTTTTGGAATTCTACCATATTTGCCATCAAACTCCCTTCATTCGCAGTAGTGTTTTTATAGCTCTGCCGCTAACATAGAGTCTCCCAAAACTTACGATATATTATTGAACTGGTAAGACGTGTTGACCATTGCGCGACATCCGCCTTCAGTAACTCTCCGTTCTGAATGATTGAATAAATTTCCGACTCGCTCTCGTTCGGCACATTTGACAGTTCGCGGCAGCATCGAGGGTTTTTTTGAGCTCCTGTTAGACATAGTATTTTATTTTGATTTTTGCACCAATTGATAGATCTTAATGAGCGCTTTCGCGCAATCATCTTGTTAGCACGAAAGGATCAATGCTGGGTGCAATGTTGTCCTAAAAGTGGGTGTACGGTGACTTCAAAATCAAAACAAGTGTTGCGAGTAGGAGAAAACTTACTCCAGTGGCAATTTAGAGCACCACAGGGCAGGAAATGGTTTCGAAGAATGTCGATTATGTAGTAGAGATCGAGTAGACATACATACTGCTGCTGGTTGTGGATATCGGTCACTTATTTCACCCGCACGCCCAGCGAACACCTTGCGGTCGCCTCCTTTCGAGTTTCCGCATGTTGTACGATGCAAGAAAAATGATGCTTTGCTTGCATCTACAATGGCTTGGGTATTAGCATGGTTTTTCTGTCTTTAATTTCGCTGCGAATTGCGGTGCGCTTCATGCCGTGTTTGGGCTACTTCTTCATATTTTCTATAAAGCAATTCGATTCTGGCAAGTGTAGATAGAGTTGGTGTGGGTCCCTCGATGGTGTCGTGGACTGTCAACACATTATATTTTCACACAGGACATAATTTTTCGGCATTTACAGAGCAAACAGCACGTTTCAGTCGTGTGTTCCGCCGGCGGTCCAGACCATTCTGCTTAATTAGTTTTCCAAGAAGCTCAAACGCAAATCTATACCAAAGTGACATGGCTAGTGGCGACGTCATGGTATCAATGCACATCACAGATTCCAGTGAGAGTGGAAGTGTGCACCCGGCGCATACATCAATGTTACGTTAGAGCCGCATTCCAGAGCAGGAGATGCTGCAGCACAAGCTCTGCGATATGAATAATCTTGTAGTAACTCTTGTTGATATACATCAAGGCATTGTAACGTGTGTTTTAAGGCGCCGGATCAAAGTATGTAGGTGCAAGGAGATGAAACCGATGAAACATATAAAATGCAAGTTCAACTACTTCATTGGCATCATACGCCTTGCCAACGCTTTCTTCACAAGCTTCCTAACCTCGACCGTCCGCCGAGAGCTCGGCGTCTTTGATTTCAATCGATTTAAAAGAGTAGCGCCCACAGCAAACCGCAGTATTGTATGCTCCAAGTTACCATCGTAACTCATTTTCAACAATCTGTTCCCTCTTATGCAGCGGCATGTATGGGCTGTGCATAGTACTCCGCAGCACACGGCGCCTATATGAGTAGGCGGTAGCATATCCACAACGTAAAATTTGGGGAATGACGGCAGTGGATCTTGAGCCTCCATATCGTTGTACTTCCTGGTGCTGCTAGTTCTCGTCAAGCGCATTGCCATATTCTTGGGCACCACTGAGCCGAACGGCTCGACAAATTGTACTTCTGGGTTTATCCATTGCTGCAACATAGGCAGCGTAAATAAAAACCCACTTTATTTGACTGATACCCAAAGTTCGACTTGATTCAGTGGAATCCTAAAACATCGCCCATTGTTTTTTTTCCTTCGTAGATTCCGCTTGTGCTACTACGTAGCTCTGAAGCATTGGATGATCTGCACGCTGGACACATCTGGATCATCAACACTTCAGATCAGTCGTGTGGACCGGAACGAGAATAACTTTGCAGCTTGAGAGGGGCAAAATCGGGATGAAAGGATTCTCGTCCGTGGTCGAGACAACATTGATTTCACAGCCGTTTGCACTGTACCCCTGCATACATCTCGGCGCCACCTCCACCACAGCATCGGTTAGGCGCTTGCTATGAGCTATGGATCAAACGAGATAGAAGAAAAATGGAGAATTGGAGCGTAAGCTCTAAGCGGACATAGCAGTCTATCCAGTCGTTATTGCTAGAGACATTGCTTAACGTTTCCGGACTACCCTAATGATACCCGCAGGTGTTGTTGTACAGTGATTAAGCTCTGCAGTTGGAGAGATTGTGGGGAAACTGCAATCGCCATTCGGTACACACCCACAATCTTCCTAACGCTCTAGTAGTAAGGCGGAAGCCGCACAGAGCCCTTGCCTAACGCGCAAAAGCTCGATTAGACTTATTTAACACGAGACCGCGCTAAGTCAAGCGTATGGCTTACCTACCTTGAAGTCGCCCGTGTAAAAATCCACGAAAATCACCAAGGTGACTTCGGTACCGGCTTCAACCAATTCATAGTTGTTCGTCGTATCTTGCTGCCTCGCAAAACCGGGTAAAGCTGTTAGCACGCTGTAAAAGCTCCCATCGAGTGAATCGGTAAAACAGATCGAGAAGCACCACCAGTACTTACAAGAACATGTAATTATTCTTGTACACTACCCGCCAAGTATATACGCACACCCACGTGTGCGGGTGTGTCTCTCAGTATTTAGAGTTGGTCGCTGCGCTTTGGATATGTTGTTTTAGATATTGTATAATAAACCCCTTACATGTGTTTACACTTGCATTTTAGCAGTTTGGAGGGGGTCTACATACAACCAGTCGTTTTTGGTCTCGCGGCCAATGTTACGCACATCTAACAGCATACACATGTTTATTCACTATGAGTGATGGTCACCACCAACAATTTTTAGATGTGGGCTTAATGCCGCGTTTCTCGACCACTTCTTGGCACCGCCGCGGCATTAAGTCGATCAGGGAGCGAATGATCTTAGGCTCTATGGTTTCCCATCCATCTTCGATAGCAGCACGTAGCTCTGCCACGCTGTTGAACTGGCAAGCGTTTACGTAGGCATGTTGAGTTAGGATAGGCCGCAGGTTATCGATTGGGCTCAGGCCCGGAGAGTGCGAGGTCCACTCCAGAACCTGCAAGCCTTCTCTTTCAAGAAGTCCACAGACACCTTGGACGTATGGATGGAAGCTCCGTCCTGCTGGTAGATGAACTCGGTGCCGTAGTGGAGATGTGCGAAGGGTAGGAGGAATTCGGAGAGAGAATAGATGTAGTCTTCATAGTTTTGACGACCCGTCAAGAATGCAATCTTGGTCTTGGTCTTGACGCTAAACACCGCGCACACGATACATGATCCTTCGTCAGCTTGGCAGCGGCGGTTCTCACGTGGCCGACGGCGGAGATGTCGCCAGTACCGTTGGAAGTTGTCAGGACCGTCGAGGTTTCACTTTTTTCTTCTGATAAAATATTTTTCTCACACACTTCTTTCCCCTCTGGATTCATTAACATTTTCCATGTCTATTCCTCTCGCGCTTCCTTGTCAGCCACAGAGAGCGGCAACGTGCTATTTATTTTTGAATAATACAGTTAGTCAACGTTAGCGAGAACACGCTGAATAGTTCTAACAGAGGGGGTTAGAGTAAGCATAGCCCTAAGCTGAGAGGCCGTGTAGCCACCATTTAAAGCTGCTCGAACCAGACGGGGAGCAGACAAAATAAGCGTTGGCCCCATCATTTTGCGTGGCTTCGCGTCGCCCTTGAGCACGCGAATTAGTGCGTCCGCGGAGCGTGAACTTCGCGAGAGATTCCTCTAATGCCAACGCTAGCTTGGCCCAGGCCTTCAGTCTTACCTCGCTCTCGCTCTGTAAGCGGTGGGCCTCGGCCCATCGTTTCCAGAATATCTTTGCGCCAGCCGTGTGATTATAGGACCATCACTCATAATGACTTAATACTTGTATACCACCAGATGTGCGTAACATTGCTCGCGTGACTTTTCATCACCCTTCCCGCGTAATCAACGTCAACCGTATTGATCATTCACATGTAAAACGCCTCAAAGGTAGCCAGACAGTCATTATGAGACTCTTCAACAAACTCCTTCCCATTCATAAATACGTTAGCACGAACAGTCGACGGGGCTGGTAATCTGAACTTGCCCGCATTGATAACGACGCTCCTTTCTTTCCCCATCGGTATATCTTGATCGGTTTCGCAAGTGGTTTTTTTATATAACCCACCAATTTTAGTGTCATTCATGAGGAGAATTAATTAATCTTCTTTTCTTCAAGCAACATCATTGGGGTGGTTGGGTTTTGATGTCTTCCCTGGCCGACACAAGCAACATTCACGTTCTTTTTATTTCATTGTCATGCGGCTATAGATTAACGAAGTTTTGGTTGGATCATTTTCTGTAGGTCCTAGAATTCCTTATTTAAACATATAGCCTCTTCGTCTAGTTTGAAAGCGAATAGCGGCACTTTTGGCTAAGCAAATCCTGGCGTCACACTGATATACATCCTCCGGGATGAAATAAGTGCAACATTGCACTTTCTACTGGGCATTACCTCTTTAAATACATGAACAGTGGCGCGACGGCAACCTGCGGCGGTGCTGATGGCGCTCTTGTCGACTTTGAAGGGTGCCTACGCTAGTATAAGCACCAGCAAGCCTGGTCCAATCCTGACGCTAGGTATAGCACGAAGCGCACAAGGCCTCGCCACGCCCTGCTATGAGCGGCTGAGAGTTTGGCTTGGTGGTGGCGGTGGTGGTGTCTATGTGTGTCGAAATGGCGAGTGTCTGGTGTTAAAGATGCTGAAAAATTGCACACAAGCGAGCTGGCGGAGAGCACTCTTTCCGCCATAACTTTGGCGTTTGAAGAGATTTTATCGCGCTCAAACCAGTGCTGGAAAGAGGAGATCAAAACGCGTCGATTCCACCAATCAGCACCTCGTAATCGACCCTCCCAGAAAAACTGCAATTGTACAAAAAGGTTTGTTGCACTTATTCCATACTAGAGGAAGTAACAGTTACATCAAGTTCTACAGTCTATTTTATGTGTAATATTGAAAATCCACTTTTTTCTTAGTGTTGAGAATAAGCGTATAGAGTTTTTTAGGCAGAATTGCACCTCTGTGAATACTCTAGATATAAAATCCAGAAACAAGTACAGTTTTAAAGTAAATCAGTTTGCCATGTATTTCCGGGGGTACTTAAATGAAACCTGGCCCTATATTTTCGGACAGAGGAAGTAACGCATTCTTCCGATTAACCTTAAAACCGAGAGGGTTTTGTTCCCACCATTTGCCTAAGACTTAGATGCTCTAACATGTATCTGCGAGTGAGGGTTACAATACAAAGCGCTATATACTTTCTTAACATGTATATTGGATAGACACGGGCTAAGCCTAACCCACGGCCACTCACTCTCCCCTCATTGTGTACGGTCCAGCTTTGGTTGTTTTGGAGTATCTCATAGATACATCTTTGTGTGTTTACTACCAGGATAGAATCGGTGCAGCGGAGTGTAGGAGCGGTGCAAACAGAGAACGTAGTCGGTACGAAGCCGGAAGCAGAAAAACAGACCCAATTGAGCAAGATATGACTATTAGCTATAGTAAAATTCAATGGAAATGGACGGATGCAATCAACTCTTAAAGCAGACAGCGTTACCTCAGTGTCTCGAGGGCCCGTTTCATCTGTGCAGAGCCTCCTGATGACGTATCATTTGGTTAGTCAGCCCCCCCCCCGTCCATCTCCTTCCTGGCGTCTTGACGCACACGCTAGGATATTGCTTTTCCACCTGCCCTTCTTCAGGGCAAGCGTGCCATTTCGCCAAACGTAAAACCGACACACACACACGACATACCTCTGTTTGACATGCAGACCCCATAGCCGTTTGCTTCGCAGTTGAAAGCTACTATACGTTCCTTTGAATTGAAATCAAATCTTGCACACTTCGTGCGCATCATTCTAACCCGGCACGGTGGTATTATCATCACTGCCAACCCTAAATTGGGTACTTCTAGGGCCGTCAGACGTTAGAGCGAGCACTTGTATTTTGCGAACAGTGGTCGCTAGGTCGGTTTGTTAGCAGCGGAGCTTGAACTTCTACCTCTATCGCTATTTTATTTTATTTCATCGAGCCCATTAAAGTTGTTTCATACAACATTAAAAAAATGGGTTGGCATGTTAGGTACATGGTATTGTGGTGTAGCGGGATCAGCAAAATCTTGCGAGTCTGCTAGATCCAACTTTCACTAGGCCCGGCCTCTGACTAACGGAGGGGGCCCCCCGGTGATCCGTGATCTTGTGCTGAACTTTGTTCACCTTGTGTACACGGTATGGCTGGATCTTGCTCCTCCAGTGACTTCGTGAAGGTCCAAATGGTGAAGGTTTGAACGTCTTAGCGAGACGTTGGGGATGGGGAGGAACAGCGCGGAAACTCTTCGCTCCTGCCGATATAGTCCAGATCCTAAGCAATTACTCGAGCTGGGGTCTGGCTGCCTGGATCTGGATCCGGCCGAGGGGTTGCCTGTATGGGGGGTGCCTTTACGGTCTTCTTTTACACTTGCTAGCCGCTGCCTATAGTGGGATTTTGGGGTAGTTGAGAATTGAAGGGTCTCCCTGCCAAGCAATAAACTCCGGTCGATCTGGGATCTGCACTTGAGGGTATTGGCTAGATTCGGTATGTATAGTACCAGATATTAACACCCAACACTAGGACGCTTATCCCTAAATTTGCTAACACGACGCGCGGCTATTGTAGTTCCTCTTCTTCGCGGGGCGTGAAGCACTTGTTTTTCCCAATGCAAATTCAGCTCTGATTTATGGTTAAGTTTGGCCCCATCCTAAGTCACTATCCTCACAACTGCCAAACGACAAGCTATCACCGCCTCGATGTCCTTCGCGCTTCTGCCCATTACCAGGTACCTTCTTCAACGTGGGCTCGTCATCATCCTATCGTAGGTCTTGAGATCGCCCTTAATCGCCATGCCGGAATCCGAGATCCAGATCGCCATCCATCCTGGTTCCAGATCGCCTTACCTTTTGGATCCGAATCCGCTCTTCCTCTTGGGCCATCGACGTCCTGTTGCTACTGATCCTGTACTGCATCTACTTGATGTCCACCGGGGAACATGACACTTGCATCCGTGGTCCTTTGGTGCCTAATCGGAGATCGCCTCTTCTGTCCCACTGGATCTCCAGTGGTCACTCTTCGAGGAAAGGACCGCGTCCAATATTGTCACCCAAGTCCTGATCCATCCTTCTTTCTCCTTTCTCAGAATCCACTTCATCCCAGCCGCCTCCTGCGTGAAACTGTTGCCGCACAACAGCATCGCTCCACGCACTCATTCCGCAATTTCTTCGTCCCAAAGCACACTGACACCTTTCTAGTGGTGCTGCCTTCCAGTCTTCCGACTCCCAGTGCGCTTCGCTGCTATGTCGGACCTCTGCCCTGTGTCGGGCTTCGGGACGCGCCAGCTTCACGATCGCCATCGTCGTCCAGGTTGCCCTCCCCGGCCTCTGCTTCCGAACGCATGTCGACGGACATGATCTTGCGGCCACCGCTCGGTCAACACCGGCAATGTCAACCTCAGGATCCGTTCCTTCGCATCCCCATCGTCTATCACTACCAGCGTTTACACCTCCACGTCAGCAGGCTCCCGCGACCTCTAGATCTGCTCAGCCGACTACGTCCCCAGCCGACACCTTTCCAAGCACCTTGCGTCGCACGATCCGAGAACTATCAGTCCGGGTAGCTCGACTCACAGCTGCACTGCGAACTGCACAGGCGGATCGCGACACTGCGGTGACCACGCAGCGCCGATCGATCATCACTATCATCCGACAGGTGCGAGACATCTTACAATTTGAGCGCAGAGGTCGATCGGACTGCCGAGATCCACGACTTACAGAGCGAACTGGTACATCTCCGATATTCCTTGCTGGGCGCCGTCCAGACTCCCGATCCCAATTTCCAAGATCGAATGGACTTACTTATATCTTCCTCACGGCCTTTTGATCCAGCGTCTTCGAGATCGGGGGGAGGGGGTACCGCAGTCGACAACTCCGGATCCCGCCCCTGCGTCGCCATCCGGCTCCTCTGAGCGTCCTCGGAGCACATCTCCGCCCCCAGGATCTTCCTCTTCTCGTCCCAACAAGCGGATATCTCGCCCCCTCTCCTTCGACGACAACGAAGATCCCGATTTCAACATGGGTGAGGACGGCGAGATTGAGCCAGTAATCCTCCCTCGACACCCCGCCCTGATTCGCCGCCCAGGTTCTTGCGCAAACCCAAGCCGGCATCTTCCACGGCTCCAGACGCGAGTACACCTGGCACTCCTACCGGAAAAGGTAAGAGTCGAGCCACCACCCGGAACGCCGAAGAGGAGGAGGGCGGCGAAGAGTCGGCCGAGACGGCCAACTTTGTGCAGGAGGGGCAGACGCTGCAGACACTATCTCAATCCAGATCCGATGAGCGCCGGCGGCAGCATGCCACTCCATGCCGTAATCAGACTGCATCCGGATCTAGGCAGAACGATCCAGGTGATCCGGACAACTAAGGTGACCCGGATCCTGCTCCTATCGATCTCACAGCAGGATTTCCACGGTCTCCGAATCGCTTCCGTCTCGGTAGCATCGGCGGAGCTGGCGGCGCGAGTAGTGCTTCACCGGGCTGCCCCATGACTTCTATAGCGTCACTGGTTGATGTCACAATCGCAAATCTCACTGTGGATCTGCTGTTTCCGGCGTTGCCGTTCCGTCCGTAGTGGATATTTCCCGTCCGCGCCAACAATCCCCGTTCCGCGGTCAACGAGTACCTCGAAGGTCTTGTCACTGAGGCCCATGTCAAAGCTCTGTTGGACGAGACGCCTTGGGACATTTTGGAGGGGGTGGATCTGTGCATCAGCTTCGAGATCGAAACCGACGTGCGGCTCGGAGTCGTGATCAGCCGGTATCAAGGCTACGAGATTAGTGAGCTGATGACGTATTGGGAATCCACACACTCATTTCCGATAACTAAGGCCATGTGCAAGCGAGATCCGTGGCTAGAAGAGCACCGTAAGAAATGCAGCAATCGCCGATCACACACCGGCAGCAAAGGGAAAGGAATCCTACGCCTCTTCATCACGGCGATGCGAGAGGGCTGGTGCGATCTGGATCTGCTAATGGACCCATTCTTCATGCCTTTTCCGAAGAAGACAGATGATGTCGTCTGGTATCCATGGGATCGAAGCTCGCCGTGCCAACTTAGCAGATCCTCAGCTTCACCGTCGTGAGCCTGCCAATCTGACGGTGGCTCTGCGTGACTGTGATGCTGCCGATCCGTTGCGCAACCACTTCCGGGACTCGCCTGGAGATCACCGTGCACGCCGGATCACGCGTCTGGGCGACAAATGCTTCGGTGTTCGTGCGGCCAACACACATTGATGCTCTCATGTTTTGCGCGATCGTTGTAGTCACAAGTGTCTTCTTAATTCACGGATCTACGTCCTTCATGTAGATCCTTCAACTCATCTCCACCAACTCACCCACTCCTGAACTAGCGGATCGCAGTCCACTACTCTTCGTGGGACTGCATCACGTTAAACCGATTCCGGGCGAAGGCGAAGGCTCCCGCGAAGGCGAAGGGCGCGAAGACGGTGAAGGGCAAGCAACCGGCGAAGGCGAAGGGCAAGCAGCACGCGGTGGCGAAGGAGACGAGCTGTGGAGTAGAGACTCGGGTTGACGCCGTGGCAGTGTCTGGCGAGGCCATTCCCGAAGCCGTTCACCACATGGTACGTGATCTCGTCACCTCCGCCACCTCCGTACAGTGGCGTGAGAATTTTGGCACGAGCGACGAAGAAGATGAAGAACAAGATGAGGAGCCAATATTATCTCCAACATGTGAAGACGGTAAGATCCGAGATCCAACATGACATCCAACATCGATGCCAACCCTGATTGTGCTGTTATGAATCAGCAACCAATTCTCCAACATCGGACCCAATGTCCACTCCAGCTTTGGCTACGCCTCCAACATCAGATCCAGCATCCGGTGCTGACGGCGAGGAAGATCCAACATCTGCTCCAACTCTTTCTGGCCAAACCACTCCGATTCGCCGTCCAGTATTTCCAAACCTGTCTGGAGTGTAGGAAACCGAAAACGGACGCACACTGCAAACGGAGACGATGATGATGACGATGAGAGCGTGGGCGACAGTGAAGACTCCGATGAAACAACGAACGTGGGGAATGACGACCCATGCTTAGTTGGTGAAGGTCGGGCGGATGTAGCCACTGTTCTTGACTCCGAAAGCGAAGAAAGCTCAAGCGAGCTTGGAGATGTTGATGCTTTTCATGACGACGACGACAAAGATGTCTGGGAGTTGGAGTTTTCGTCTGATGAAGAAGGAAAAGACGATGCGACCGAGGAGCTACCAGGCAGTGATTTTCTAAATGTTGCCACAAATAAAACAATGATGAAGGATATTTATACGTTACAGTGAATCTCTACTCTCTGGCTGATAGTTATTATGACATATAGGCGGCAACACGCGCAGAAGATAGAACAACAACTTCTCCGACTGCCCCGCTAGCTCGTGACACAACTGCCGATCAAGGCGGGCACTGCATTGTGCAATGCCCCGACTACACGGGCTCCAAGAAGAGGAGGAAACGCGTGGCACGCTCGTGCAAGGTGTGTGCCGTCTTCAGAGTCAAACCAAGGAAGTTTACCAAGTACTATTGTCCTGGCTGCTCTCATGGATGATATGCGGTAAGTACAATTATTACATTATCAACTTACCTTGGCTGACAGTGCGTTTCCAAGCAAACATCTCTGCAACGTCGCGCGTCCCGACAACGCCAAGTCGTGCTGGCACATCTGGCACGAGGACTGGAACAACGGGCGCCACATTCCCGAGAGTGTACTGGAAGGGCGGCGGGTGCAGGATCGCCGCCCCGCCAAGAAGCGCTCGCGCGCTAGCCGCCGTGTCGATATGGAAGATGGCCAAGGACAGGAAGAGGACAACAGTGTCACTGGTGCGGACGCGATTTAGGAAGGTACGGGCGATAGGCGGTACATGCACGAGCAATCAAGGTTGAGTGATGGATAGCCACCAGGTTTCCTAGTTCTTACCCATGACTCTTCAAAATGAAATGATTCTGCTGTTTTTCGATTGGCTACCTTGCATGTGTTCGGATACACTTGCACAAAAACGTGTGCATCTCAGTAAAAAGGCCATCTGCTACGCTGGATCCTCCATCAAACACGAGCGGCCCTATCACAACACAGCCAACATAAAAGGCAATATGCTGGAGGCGGATGGATTCTGCCTGACACGCAGCCCTTCCCAAAACCCTCCCACCAACTGTCTCGTACTTAGAAGTGATATATACAAACGTCTATATTAATTATGTTGGTGGGTCCAACACTTTGAAAAAAAATTACCCCTGATTTTTCGGCCGGGACTTGAAGGGTTAAAACTTAAAGGGCCCCCGACACTGGCCCGACAATCCACCGAGTAACGCAGCTTTCTGTGTGTCGATAGAATTTCGGCTTGCGTTGGCGCCTCCAAAAAAAACAAAAACACAAGCGGAGTACTCCCTATCCCTCCTAGTTTGCGTAATAACAGCCAATCAACGTGCTTGTAATATTAGAACTAACTTGTGAGGATCTGAAGTGCGTACTTCCGTGAGTACAAACGAGACAGCGACAAACAAAATGATCCTATGCCACCATTTTTTTCCGAGGAAAAAAAATGGCTCCAAATTCTGGCCTCCAAAAATCGCACTTAATTGTTTTTTTTCACAACTGGCAATTTCAAAAATCTCTACTTAAGTACATTTCAATCAGGTTATCATTGTGTGATTTCGAAGAAGCCAAGAGCCGATGAGTAGCAACACTACAAGCGCGGCGTCCAATGCTGGGTGTACAGCCGACACGAGCATCACTACCGGGGTCAGTGCGACTCCTTAGACCGGGAGCAGCAGGAGACTTCTCAGCACGCTACGCAGCGCACTAAGTGAAGGCCCAGCAGTCGCGTCCAAAGAAAGTGAGTGGGAGTCAGTATCGGAAAGCTCGAACTGGGCCTCTGGAGACGATTCAGATGCAGCCACGGCCGGTGAGACTGCCGCAACTGAGTCCAGCTCCGACGAAGTGAACGGAAGAATCATTTCGATTGATGAGGACATCCGCGAACGTGTTACGGCCTAAATCAATGCCAACACTTGTGAGCAACGCTGCCTAGAAGGGAAGGCACTAGAGGTACAAGATTTCTTGTGCTCCATTGCACAAATTACCCCTCCCGAGCGCAAACAGAGCATGTTGACTGCGTTGGCGCTACTCATGAAGACAGGCACCGCAGTGGGTCGTATCGGGACTGGCTCGCGGCTAAGTTTTTCGTGGTACCTACCTCTCGTCGGGCGAGTTTGCCGTGCGTCTTAGTGTGCTTTCTATAGATTCTCGGGGGGGGGGGGGGTCTCGCCGTTGTTGCATGGTAAATTACATATAATAGGCACTCCTCAAACCTATCCAAAAACCTATGATATTAATGAGGCCAGTAGCTCAGTCCCAAAAGTAGTGCAAGGATTTCTCAAATGAAGCCGAGACCAGCTTCCATCGCTTCGTTTTACGGTGAGCTGTCACCTGATTGTCGTTGCAGCGCGCAGATCGCGAGTCTAGCGGGTAACGGCGACTAGTCAAAATCGGCTTTATATGAATTCGTATTGGGCGGGTGGTCCGAAACTGTTCGTGGTCCGGAACTGGTCGCGCACGGATAGGTTCATTAGTCGTTTGACGCTGTCTCAAATGTACTTCAGTAAGACCAGATAGGTGAAAAAGAAATTTTCCCCCTTAACAGATCCGGACAGCATCGGGGGGGGGGGGATCATTTGACCCACTTAAACCCGGAAATTTTAGGTGATTATTGCACCAATCGATTGATCTCGATGAGTTCTTTTACCCAACCACCTTGTTAGTTTGAATGGAGCAAAAAACTAGGTGGACTACAGTCCCCAAAGTAGGTGCGACGGAGGACCCCATACAAAAATCAAGTCAAATGCCCAGCAAATCCACGAATTCGGCATGAGCAAGACGAAATGCTGCCAGCGTAGATTTAGTGCGCCACAGTGTAGTTCATGGCGTGTAAATGTGTAGGTGTGGTAGTACGAGCTAAGTTGATAATTTGATGCGGTTGGCTGCGGGTCTCGGCGTCAGCTACCGCCCCCATGGCCGCGCGAAGAGCTCGCGGTCACCTTCTGCCAAGTTTCCGCATTGTGCGAGATGCAATAATGATGATTTGCTGGTCACTAGTTAACAACAGGAAATTTGCAAGTTTTGCTGTTGCGCCGCGAGTTTTAGTGCGCATGTTGCTATGTTGGGCCTACTTCTTCATATTAAATATGAAGAAGTCCGCTCGTACTTAACCGAAACTAATTTACACCATCGCGGGGGGGGGGGGGGAGGGGGGGGGTGCAGCTGTATTATACATGCTGCATAATGCAACTGCACTTCATCAGTACATGCTTGTACTTCCTCTGTCCAGAAATATAGGGCCAGGTCGCACTTAAGTACGTCCGGAAATATAAGGCTACCTGATATACTTAAAAAATGTATTTGTTCGATTAGGTGCGTGTGGACGAGACGAAAAATCGTACTTACGTCAAAAATAATCGTACCTGTCGAGGAAGTGGTGAATTCATGCAGTTATTTTTCGCCTTTGAGCCGCTGATTGATAATAACTGGATGCATACGACAAAAAGACGGTTACAAGGTTTCTGATCACCAATCAGCTAGCGCTAATTTAAAATTTTTGGTCTTAAGTTTGAATCTTTGACTTGAAGTGGCCCTATTTTCCGGACAGAGGAAGTATAATACAACTGCACTTCATCAGCCCCCCCCCACCCCCCGCGATGGTGCCCCCTACTTTACGGTAAACTAGTGTTCGGTTAAGTACGAGCGGAGACGGTCTGAACCATGGGTTTTTTCAAACGAAGATTCATGATACTTCGTCTCCAACTGCAGCCCTTCACCCACAATGCTGCCATGCATCCGCGCCTACACTTCACTACGTCCAAGGAATTCTCCTCCGTTTCTCCGTCCTGCAGCAACAACTTCACGAAAGGCGTCAAGGTCTCCCCCGACGGTCTCTGCCTGCTCACCAACAGCGACGACCACATCCTGCGTCTCTTTGAAGTGAATAATACGACCGATAGCACCAGCATATTACAGGCCAAAGAGGGCGGTACAGTATACGACTATGAGTGGTACCCCTTCATGTCGTCGGCCGACCCAAACTCGTGCATCTTCGTAAGCACCAGTCGAGACCAACCCGTGCATCTGTGGGACGCCTACACAGGCGAACTCCGAGCTTCCTATCGAGCTTTTGACCATATGGACGAGCTGGCCAGCGCTCATAGTCTGGCCTTCAATTCCACAGGCACCAAGCTCTTCGCCGGCTTCGATCGGATGATCCGATTCTTCGATCTTTCGCAGCCCAGTAGGGACTTCAGAGCGAGGCCACTGAGCAAGACCCGACGCTCACGTAAAGGTCAACGAGGACTGATCAGTACACTGCATTTTAATCCCGACCACTCCAAAATTTACGCTGCTGGGTCGTATGCGGGCACTACGTGTGTGTACACAGAAGATGAAGGAGAGGAGCTACTGGCACTGCGAGACCATGACGGTCGCGGGATCTCTCAAGTGAGATTTTCTCCGTGCGGCAGGTTCCTGTTTACGGCTGCTCGACGTGATGCACGTATTCATTGCTGGGATATCCGTGCTACAAATGAGATTCTCCATACATTTAACCGTGTGGCCGACACGAACCTGCGCGTGGAATTTGACCTGCACTGTGGTGGCAGATATTTAGCTACGGGGAGTCGATCAGGTCGCGTGATGTTGTATGACGTGCTGACTGGTGCTCTTCTGGACGAAAGCATTTGTTTGCCTGACTGCGCCAATGGAGTATCGTTCTTCCCGGACTCGACTAGAGCTATGCTGGCGGTTTCCAGTGGTCAGAGGCATTATGAGTTACCTGAAGACATGCAGGACGGTGACGAGATGGCCAACGGAATCGACGTGGACATGAAGACAACAGGGAGCTCACAGGAGCGCAACGTGCTGCAGGTGTATGACTTCCCTATGCCTCAAGCTCAAGAAGTTAAGGACGTCTCATCTGAAGCTCCTGTACAAGCATAGCATGCTCGTTATGACGCAAACGTGCTGGTTACGCAGAGCTACCAACAAGATCAATAGATTTGCAGGGAGGTTCAGGGGGGTTGATACTTACGTCGAGCGACTCCTTGTTTAATACTTGTACGGCTCCAGTATCTAGCGTGTGCGACTCATTCCTACAAAGCTTTTATCTTCCCTGCGTTCTCTTCCCTTGTCTTGTAGTCTTCTATCGTTATCGCGTCTAGGTTGAGGGGCGGAGGGCTCCAATCGGCCTCTCCATCCCGTAGCACTCGGCTGTGGGGCCCCACATTCTTCCTCCTTCTGCGCTGCCTCCCTCTCTTCCTTAAGTCTCTGCTCCTGCCTCCTCTTTTGTACCTGTTCGAATATTTTCTGCTGCTTTTTCTCGATCTTCTGCATCTTTTTAGCAGTTTTCTTAGCTTTCTTCTCCTCTCGCTTCCTCTTCTTTTTCTCCTTGTGCGTCTCCTCAGGAGCTGCAAACACGTCCACACCCTCGTGCAGATCAAAGTTTGAAGCGAGCTCTTTGCCTTCGTATGCGTGACCCGGCAGGCCGCGCTGCTTCCTCTCTCCCTCGTCCTCCGAGTCGCTGTCCTCCTGAAGCTCTTTGGGCAGTTTGTACTTCAGCACATGGTCTACACGCAGCACGCGGTCCAACAGCTTAAAGCCGTTCAGATTATCCACCGCCAGGATGGTGCTTCGTTGGTCCTCAAACTTGATGAAGGCGAAACCTTTGGACTTGCCAGTCTTGCCATCACGCACCAGGTGGATGTCTTCAATCTCGCCGAATTGGCTCAACACGCACAGCACATCGCCCTCCGACAGCTCGAACGGCAGGCCACCGACGAAGATCCATGCAGACTCACTGTACTTCTGATGCCACGAGCCGAATAGAGGCACATTCAGCTCCAGCTCGCGCTCGTTTAGCCGCTGAATCTCGGCCACCACGTTCATTATTGTCGACAATGGTAATATTTAAAAATAACATTTCGACGTTATTGTTAATGTTAATTGTTAATGTTATGCTAAAAATATAATTAAAAATAGAAAAAAATACTCGAAGATGGAGCTTGAGGAGAAGGAGGATGTTGCGAAGCCGTGTGGCTTAAGTCCTGGAGCTGCACCTGCTGATTTAGATGAATATGTGCATCGTCGAGACAATGAACTATTCCCTGACAATGCGGTAGTGCCTGAATCCGCTCAGGAGACGCAGCAAACAACGACGAAGATAGTGTTCCTCACTGTGAACGACGTTTACGAGCTTTTTCCAGACGTCAACGGTGTCGGTGGAATGGCAGAACTTGCTACTATGTTAAAGACGATTAAGAAGAGAATCGCACGTGATACACACGTGATCATCACCCTGAACGGTGATTTTTTATGGCGCTCGGAGTTGGATCGCAAAGACAAAGGGTGCGTCTCGAGCTTTAATAAACACCTTCAGGAGGCTAACCCTCTGTTGCCGCCGTGTTCTTGCAGAGCTTTTATGGTGGACATACTGAACAATGTCGGTATTGAGTATGTGGTGGTAGGAAACCACGAATTCGACTTCGGAGCGGAACATTTGCGCGACCTGCTCGCTGGCGCTAAGTTCACCTGCTTCGGATCGAACGTCCGATCAAGTAGCAATGGAGAATTGTATCCCAGTCTGATAGATACACATATTATCCCTCTGAGCAATGGACTTCGACTTGGAATGTTTGGTGTAGTGACGACTGTCACTGGGGAGGACCCGTTTGCTGGTCCTAGCGTCGTCTTCGATGACGAGCGGCCGCATGCGCAGCGATGTGTTGAGCACCTTAAGGCTCAAGGGGCAATTGCTATCGTGGCACTCACACATTTCAAGGTAGCTGATGATGTACGGCTTGCGATGCAGGTGCCGGGTATTAACCTCATTCTGGGAGGCCATGACCACTTCCCAGTGACGTGTGCTGCCGGCGTCGACACGCTAATCCACAAGTCAGGAATGGACGCGCTATGGCTGGGGGCTGTGGAGATGACTTTGACCACTCGGACGGCCTCACGTGGTCTCCTAAACGAAGTCACAGATGTTCAAGTGGGTTTTCAATGGCAAATGCTGCTGAACCGCGGATATCACGCAGATCCAGCATGCCTGGCAATCGTAAACAAGTATATAAGTGATGTAGAGCAGGAAGAGCTGGCACAGGGAAAGCTTGAACCGCTTGGAACGGCTCTAACAGCGTTGGATGGACGACGTGTCACGTGCCGCACACAGCAAAGCAACATGGGAAACCTCGTGGCAGATGCACTGCGAGAAGGACTGGGTGCAGACATCGGGTTAGTGAATGCGGGGTACATTAAAGGAGACAAGCTGAATGATTCTGGACTTGTTATCACTCGGAAATGGCTGGAGAAGTATTTACCACTGATGAAACCTACTGTGGCCGTCGAATTATCTTTGCGAGAGCTGAAGAACGCACTTACCTACTGGTTACGTCGATATCCTGCTATGAGCTCATCGCAGCCTCAGTTTTCCGGTATTCGTATAGTCTACGATGTCACACAAGCTACACAACCAGTAATTTCGTCGATTTGGTTGTGCAGGGAGAAATATGAAGCTGGCGGGGATGGTATAGCAGATACGAGAGGTGAATACGGTGAAGAACAAGAGGCGGCAGAGATGGATCGCTTGGTTACCGTCGCAATGCCTCTGGTTAGAAGCCTGGACGGCTGGCATTTTTTCGATAGTGCACGTCAACTGCGATCGGGGCCTCTGGTGCGAGATCTGGTGGAGAAGTTTGTTAGGCAACGGGGTCAGGTCGACTATCCTCCGAAAGAAGGCCGGCTACGTGTCATCGAACCAGTCTCTCCACAACTGGGAGCTCCTAAAGCATCGGCGCTGTGACTTTAGTCACCACGAACGCGTCATAGAAGCTCATGAATAAGGCAAAACTGGCGCAGCATTATTTCTATCCTTGATCCGTGCCTGCATCAAAGGCACTCACTATCAATGCGCTTCCCGAGCTGTTACCATAACACCTGTGCCTGGTAACCTTTGCTTGTATAGCTTTATCACTCTGGAAGCAAAACTGTATCAGGGCGCTGTTTATCATGCCGACGCCTTCCCCAGCCTATCCGCGAGCATCTTTACGAAGCGGTGATCCTTGCCATGGGTGATCTGCAAGATACGCTGTGCGTCGGCCAGATAGTCCGATGCCTTTTGCTGGCTATCTTCAGCTCCTGTTGCTGTCTGTGCCTGTTGGCCGTACAGATCGCCCAGGGTAAACAAATGAAGCCCCGTCATCGGATGATTGGCGTTGTAGACACGTCGATAGAACTCGAGCATGCGCTCTCCGTATCCAATGGCCTCCTCCACACTTCCACGTTCCATTTCGGCACTAAACAGCGTCGCTAGCGTCTGCAACCTGGCAATACTGTCGTGATGGAGAATAGTACTCTGTCGTTCCGCCAGCTTCTGCAGTGCATCGATACATTGTTGTTGCTGTACAGCAAGGTCTGTCTCGCTGGCCACAATGCTCGTGGCATCGCTGACTTCCTTGAGTGCCTGTTCCACCTCTTGTTGGCGCTCTTCTGTCCACTGATCTTGTGGAACGCCGTCGATATCAGCATCAAGGAAAGCGTCCAAACTTCCAGGCTCCTGAAGAGGTTGCGAGCAACGCGGACACCCGCAAGTGAAATGATACTTTCGTTGTAGACGTTGTTGTCTCTCGCGGCGTGGCAACGCTACGTCGACTGTAGTAGGCGCAATAAACTAAGTTAGTTAGTCTTAAAACAAAGCCATAAGTTTCTATCTAACCCACCGTAAGTCTGCGTGATTTCTTCGCCAGACTTGATGGGCCTCATCGCTCGGAACTCCATGTCAAGCGTCTTAGGAACAAACCTGAGCAATTCAACGTCAGCTCTGTTCACCCACCAGCTATCACTTCAGCAAACGTACGTGACAGCGCAGTTCGGGTCGCAGCTGTGATTAATCATTGCACCGAGTGGAAAGCAGCCTGCGCCCAGCTCCAACAGCAGCTCGTCGCAAATGGAGAAGTTGTTATTGCGAAAGCGACTCAGCATGCGCACCATCTCGTCCATCGAGAACGACTCTGCAGCAGCAACACTAACGTTAAGCATAGTCACAGTAACCACTCGTTTTCCTCTGTTCCCTCACCATCCACCAAGTTAATTTTCTGTGCCAGCGCCGCCAGCAGAAGGAGTTCCTGGTCGTCCATGTCCTCCTCATACCACACGAGCTCGGAAGGCTGCAGTCCTTCGCCACCTTCACGTCTCAAGACGCGCCCAAGCAGCAGCACGTCTGACACCTGATCGCTCCGCAGTCCAAGCAGCGCCAGTTGTGCCAGACTCTTGCATTCCTTGCGATGGTCTGGCACCCAGTCGGCTTGCTGACATGCCTTGGAACCTACACATCAACCAGTCATAAGAAAATATACGACAAAGAAGCGCATGGAAAAATCTGTCGCTGTCGTACAGTAGAAGGCTGTGTTGCAACAGCCGCAACGGCTGAGCCGAACACCCGTGGCAAAGCACTTGTGGCAGTGAGAGCCCCAGAGCTCGGGCAGCAGCACGGAGGCACTAGCGGAGGCACGAAGAGCCAGATCTCCAGTGTCCATGTCATTCTGCGTCTCGACGCGTCGGCCGCGGTCCCCGGACACGTCCTCGGACGCGTCTACAGCGCGGTCGCTAATGATGCGCATCTTTGTGACCATGGTGCCGTTTAGAAATTGTAAACTAGAAATGGATACCTTTACGTCGATTTTGATCTCTTCAAATCTAGTTGTTTGCTCAAATTTGATAGGTCTAATTTGTTTTTTCATTTTCAGAAGCAGAATTCAGAAATCGGATCGGCGACTCGCCGTCAAGTCGCTACATGTCGGAGCTCCGTTCGAGGGCAGCGGCACATCATGCGCCGAGCGAGAGCTGACGTGCGCCGAGCGCTACCGACAGCAGCGGAATTCCAGCAGTCTTTCTTCGCCGGACATAGTGGATGATTGTTTCCAGAGGTGCTGCAGGACTACAGTGCCGCCAGAATTAGAAGCACGGACATACGAACTGACTCATTCAAGACTCTTGAATCAAGAGCATCGTAAACGCCAAGGGAGACTTCTGGTGCTCGTGGGTATTCTCAGGGTGGGTCGTGGCTTCTTTATGGAGAAATGTTGCGCTGGGAAGTCGGAGACACGATGGCATTCCTGTTGCGCGCGCCTTACAATCTCTGTTGCTAAACGCGTGGGCGTGCTATCAATGTTTTCAAAACGTTAGGGGTACTGTACCCCGCAATCACGACGACGAAAGAATGACATGGAATAAGGCCAGCGTTGCCAATTTGTCGTATGGATTATTTTCTGAAGAAGGACAATGCACGGCTGGGTGACTTGCATAGAACCAAGCGCTTTGTCGAAAAGGCGAGTTCACGGACTGTTGCCGCTTCACATGTCAATCCGATGACAAATACGTGATCACATGGATCCCAGAAACTGTGGTGGTGACAAAGCGGATTGTACCAGTCACTGCAAAATGCGACTCACTACTGCCAAGCTTTGTTCTCAGCGTATAGCGGATTATTTTGGAGTCGTTCGCGTCACGATCGGTCACTCCCATGCCCGTGGCTTTCATTTACTACCGTTCACCGAGAGAAAAATACAGCTTCCCCAAAACCGCTCAAGTAGCCCCTACCTGAAGCTCAAACTCCAAGTCCAGTTTTTGTTCGCGAGATGATTGCTTTGGCACACGCACTTCCTGCTTAAACTATCTACGCTCTACAAGACGCCGCCGAAACTGATCTTCTACGTGTGCCTCCTTCGGAGCAGGTTATTGTTCGGCTTAAATCCACGCCCACAGTCCGACGAGCGCCAATCCATCTCCAAATTGGGACCTCCATTATCCTCTTAGGCCACGGCAACTGCACCGGCTCATCGAACTGCTTCCTTTGCCAGGCGAGACGATCAAGATGTGAATAACTCGTCGATGTCGTCCCATTATTGTTGACGCACTTTACATTTTATGTACAACACACTAAAATGTGCGCCACACGAAATGCTTCTTCCTTATTTGGCAATTCTCTGGCGGAAGCCTCGTCCGCCCTCACAACAGTCGGCTCCTTGCGCTGTCGGCCTGTGACCTGCAGCGGGCATTTTCTACTGAAACCCGGAAAACTATCATCTGCGCAACTCCATATCCGTCCCAGGCGACTCCGGCGTCCCGTTCTTCTTTCTGGCCGCCGCAAGACAGAGGTAAGAAACCCGTAATTTACCGAGGGGGGTGTTCCCGCCCTTGCGATTCCGGGATCCCCAAACGTCCAGAGTATGTGGAAACACGATGCCTTGGCTAGATGAGCTCAGGAAAGCTGTATTGGCAGCTTTCCCGGTTCATTTTACACGTTTGGAAGTGTCTCTTCCGGCCAGGTCAAAATATTTTACCCTTGAATTGGTAATTTATATTTTGGATCTGCCGAGGATGGAGCAACCGGTCTCGAGAATATATGCTGCCAAGGAGATGGAGAAACTAACTTATGTCTTTGTGTTTGAATTTGTCGCGCTAGAGCCGAAGCCT
Source organism: Phytophthora tentaculata (assembly GCA_033557915.1). Lineage (NCBI taxonomy): Eukaryota > Oomycota > Peronosporomycetes > Peronosporales > Peronosporaceae > Phytophthora > Phytophthora tentaculata. Next base: position 3,254,629 of record JAUCEA010000009.1, read on the forward strand.
CCAAGGCTAAGTCTTTTGTTCGCGGCTCAAGGCTTGGAACCCCCTCCAGTGGACCCAAACAATAGACGCAGAACACTTCGGCTACAGAGAGCAGGCTCTCAAGACAATTTGAGTTGCTGATGTCCGTCCCGCAGCAATCTATGCCCCCTGTTTCTCAGTATGCACCCAAGCCGGCAGTAGCTGACCCCACTCCCACCACTACGACGACACCTGCAACCAACGTACGTTTTGCATCATTAACATGCTCCTGATTGCGTGGAAATGCGATCTTCTAACGTAATTTATGTGTGTACAGGCCATGAGTACGAGTACTTCAGCTGCCCCAGTGTCACAGGCAGCGACTACTACGAGTGCGAGTGCCGTGACTGCAACAACTACAAACATCACTGCCACTACGCCTACCCCCGTCACCACGACAACCCCAGGGGGAGGGGGAGCCACTCCAGCAGCTACTGTCGGAACAGCGACGGATTGGAGAGATAAAGATGCTGATAGAGGCGCACGGCAGCAAATTGCAAGGATCATGTGAGTATTTCCTGGATTTTATGGTGGTTTCGAGCTGGAATTTGACTTAACTGAACGCTCTAACATGTTTACAGCTTGACGTTGATAATGAAGAGTGCGAACCGGCCGACTTCTGCGAATTATAATCCACGAGAGATCGCAAGGAGACTGGAGCACACGCTGTACATGGGAGCGCCGTCGAAGCAGGAGTACAGCAATGTGCAGACGTTGAAGGCGCGACTGCAGCAGGCGTTGGATAATTCGAGGAGGAGGCAGATGCAGCAACAGCAGGCGAGACTACAGCAACAGCAACAGCTTCAAGCGTCGGGGGCAACGACGGATGCAGCTCAGCAAGCTCAAGCTCAAGCTCAGCTTCTGCAGCAGCGGCAACTCGCACTCCTTCAGCGACAGCAACAGCAGCAAATGGCTGCGGCGCTGCACAACCAACGGACCAATTTCCAGGCTGTTCCGTTTCCTGGGGCGTCGACAGCAATGAGTCAGCCGCTGCAGATGCCAGTGAATATGTCGCAAATGCCAGTGAATACCCCTGGATCTATCGCAGCGGTCAGTACAGCCCCAGCCACGACGGCTGCATCGACTGCTAATGGAGCTGCGGCAGCAGGCAGCTCAATTCTCGACGAGTTGGAACGCGAGGCCGACGAAATGGCCAACGGAGTCAGTGATCAGCCATTGTCCATGCCGGTAGCGGAGCTCCAAGCTGCGACGACGCCCACGGGAACATCCAACCCCAGTGCTGCCAATTTTGTGAACGTCACGCCCCCAACTGCTTCCCCAACGGGGACAGGACCATTCAACGCGGTTCCGTTGAGTATGCCGCCTGACATCGGTGCTACAGCGTCGTCTGGAGGGCTGGTGCAGCCTACGCCCTCGATGATCAGCGCTGCTTCAACGGCTGCGACTGGAGCAAATATGTACCACGGAATGAACCTGACAGGGCCGCAGATCCAGCAGATTCAACAGATCCAGCAGATGCAGCAGCTCAGACGCATGCAGCAGCTTCAGCAGCTCCAACAGCAGCAGCTAAACGGGAAAGTCAGCGCTGCTCAACTGCCGACTGGTGCAACTGCGCCTACCAGCGGCGTTCCGACGACTCCGACGCCTGCGAACGGGAATGGCGTGACGCCAGGCATGATCCCGATGAACGACGTGTCTATTGCTCAGAAACGAGAGGAACTTAAGCGGCGTTTGATTCAACTGAAGCACGCGCGGACGTGTACGACTGGAGAGTGCGCGATTGACTACTGCAGCCGCACCAAGGCATTGCTGTCCCACGTGTCCCGGTGTGCGAACGCCCAGTGTACGACGCTGGGCTGCAAGTCGACTCGGCAGCTGTTATCGCATTTCCGCAAGTGCCGCAATCTCCAGTGTGACGTGTGCAGCGCGATTCGACCTCCGATGAACGAGAACGAGCAGCAATTGGTGCTTCGACGACAGCAGGAGCGGCTCTGTATGCTACGCCATGCCAGTACGTGTGCAGCGCAGCAGTGTATCCTCCCGTATTGCGCCGGTATGAAAGTTCTGTGGAAGCACATCTGCGAATGCCACCAGCGTCAGTGCCGAACGGACCACTGCATCTCGTCACGCTACGTGTTGTCGCACTTCAAGCAGTGCAACAAGATGATCTGTGAGGTGTGCGGTCCTGTGCGCAAGGCCATCAAGGTGGTGGACTCGTGTCGAGGGAATCCCACGCAGCTCCAGTTAGCAGCTAGCCAATGTCCGGAAGGTGTGCGTGGGCTGATCAAGATTATGAACACGACTACTGCATCTGCTACGCAGTCAGCTGGCAGTGACGCGCAGAAAGGCGTGAAGACCGAAGGAGCTGCGGCGGTTGGTACTCCGTCCAGTGGTGCGGCTAAGTCGACTAACTCGAAGGAGCCGAGTCTGCTAGAGGAGATGAAGAAGAAACCTCTGAAGCTTCAAACGGAGAAGGAGAAGAAGCTGCGGCGCAAGGAACAGGCGAAGGTCGCGAAGGCTCGTGCTCAGGCAAAGGCAGCAGCAGCGGCCGCTGCGGCGCTGACAGGACCAGTTACTGCAGTGACAGGAGCAGCTCAGCCCGTCATGCACAACGGTCTGGTCGTCCGTGGCACTCAGGCGGAGCTGCGTGGTGACCACGTTTCGCATCAAGATATTTCGTTCCTCGACTCGATGTCCGAGGGCCAACTGGATGAACACATTCGCTCGCTCCGGTTCAACTTCTGCGGACATATAACCATCACGGAGCTGAAGAACCGCCTGATGCCGCTGCTGCAGAAGCTGATGGACAGCGAGTACGGCTGGACGTTCAATAACCCTGTGGATCCTGTGCAGTGGAACATCCCCGACTACTTCGATATCATCAAGTGTCCGATGGACCTCGGTACGATCAAGAAGCGCCTGGAAGCCGAACACTACAACAGCGTGGAAGCGTTTGCCGGCGACGTGCGGCTGGTGTTCGAGAACTGCATCGCGTACAACAGCAGCACCAACAAGTTCAACATCGCCGCGAAGCAGCTGCTTGCCTCGTTTAACAAGGCGTTGGCGTCGATGAAGAACCAGCTGGAGAAGCAGCTTTTCAAGCGCTGTGAGCAGCGACGCGAGGAGATGTGTCAGCTGTGTGGAGGAGACTCGTTCAAGTTCGCGCCCTGTATGCTCTTCTGCAGTGGCCCGTGTGCTGGTCGCATCCGCAGACACACGCACTACTACAGTGATCCTCGTGGAGAGCACCACTGGTGCTCGAGTTGCTATAAGCAGATGAAGGATGGCCCGATCGACCTGTCGCTCTTGCCGCAGCTGTCCAGTGCAGCCACTGAGGTGGCTCCTCCTCCTGGAGCGATCCCATTCGACGGCGTGTTGAAGAAATCGTCACTGGTGAAGCGCAAGAACAGCGAGGTGGCCGAAGAACCGTGGGTGGAGTGCGACTCGTGCAAGTTGTGGTATCACCAGATCTGTGCGCTGTTCAATGAGCGCAACCACGCCATTTCTGGCGAGCAGGAGCCGTTCGTGTGTCCGATTTGCGTCAAGAAGCAGCGCATTGCCGGCGTCAAGCCGTCGATGGACAACGGGCTGAAGGCCAAGCGCCTTCCGATCACACGGATGGCTAAGTTGATCGAGACGCGTGTGATGGAGGCTATTGAACAGGCAAACAAGGACGAGGCTGTGCGTATGGGCAACATGGGCAATTCAGACAGCATCGGCTTCTCGAACGGCGTCAAGGAGTCCAGATCTGACACGCAGTATGGGATTACGATCCGCGAGGTGCTCAGTATCGATAAACAAGTCCAGGTTAAACCCAGGATGGGCAAGTTATTGGCGGCCAAGTACGAGAAGGCAAAGAAGGGCGAAAGCGGAGGCCAGACGAAGTCACTGAAAAGACCGCGAGCGACTTCTGCGGCGGACAAGAAAGCAGCGGCGTCTACGTCTTTGTCCTTGCAGCTGACGTATCGCTCGCGCTGTATCTGCGTCTTCCAAGAACTGGATGGTGTGGATGTCCTCATCTTCACGCTGTACGTACAAGAGTATGGTCCTGACGCTCTGGCCCCGAACGCTGGACGAGTGTACGTGTCGTATCTGGACTCTGTGAATTACTTCCAGCCCAAGAAGCTACGCACGTTGATGCACCAGCAGGTGATGCTTGGCTTCCTCGAGGACTGCAAGAACCGCGGCTTCCATACGTGCCACATCTGGTCCTGTCCGCCGCTGAAAGGCGACGACTACATTTTCTTCTGCAAGCCAGAGAACCAGAAGATACCCAAGTCCGCGCGACTACGCGGATGGTACCAGAAGCTGCTGCAACAAGCCAAACACGACGGACTGGTGGTCAGCATCTCGAATCTGTACGCTGAGTACTACATGAAGAAGAAGGCAGCGCACGAACTGCCCTACTTCGAAGGAGATTATTGGCCTCGACTAGCTGAAGATCTGATCAAGCAGCTGGAAGATAAAGACCACGGTAACCGAGCTAAAACTGGTGCCTCTGACGGTGCGACTGGGAGTTCTAGTGGCGCGAATACACCTGCGAATGGCTCCAAGACGCCGATCTCGCGCTCTCCGTCGCCTGGGGAGAGCAGCAATGAAAATGGCGCGGCTGATAGCACGGACGTCAAGGCTGTGTCGTCGAAGAAAGGAGCGATGACGCCGAGTACGAAGAGCAAGAGCAAGCGCAGCAAGAAGAGCACCGCCACGGAGCCGTCGGTGACGCGCAGCAGTGCGTCGAAGGCGCGTTCAAAGAAGAGCGAGAAGGCGGCGCGGTCCACCGGCAGCTCGAAGAATGTGATTAACAACGACCCGCTCATGCAGAAGCTGAAAGGCATCCTGGAGCCTCAGAAGGAGGATTTCTTCGTCGTGGACTTGTACCCGAAGTGCCACAAGTGCGCCGTGCCTATCGTACAGGAAGGATACTGGGAGCTCAAGACGATCCCTCCCCCTGCTTGTGTTAATAACCTGCTGGAGGCTGCGAAGAAGTCCCGGTCGTCGTCGTCCAGCTCGCGCAACTCGCCACCGCGTCACTATCATTATTTCTACTGCAAGGCGTGCTACGAGACCAACAAGACGCAGCTGCTGCATCGTGTGGAGGTGTCCGGGAACTGTGCCAAGCGAGCCAAGGAGCTGAGTGAGCGCATTCTGCCGCTCAACGAGAAGGCAGCGGCGGCTGAGCTGGCGGAGCTGGATCTGCAGGAGATTAAGTTCGAGGCGGCCCTGAAGTTTGTCGACCCGAATGAAGATGTGGAAGACGAGACGCAGGTCAAGCAGGAAGACACAGAGACGGAAAAGAAGGAAGACGGCGTGAAGAAGGAAGAGCCGGAGAACAAGACGAAGGAGAACGGTAGTGACGCTGAAGCGGGCGGAAATGCTGACGGCAAGAGTGATGACGCGTCTGCTGCTTCAGAGAAACCATCGACTTCTTCTGTAGCCAAGGAGAACAAAGAGAAGAGTGATGGGAAAGTGACTGAGCAGGAAGAGACGAAGACAGAGACCAGCGTTGTGCAGAAGAAGGTGAAGCGAGTGATTGGCGACGATCTGGACGACGTGATCATGCCGTGCGAGATCTTCGACACGCGCGAGGCCTTCTTGCTATATTGCCAGAACAACCACTGCCAGTTCGACCAGATCCGACGTGCCAAGCACTCGTCCATGATGGTGCTGTACCACTTGTTCAACCAGGGCACCACTGGCTTCACGTTCAGCTGCTCCAACTGCAAGACCACGTTGCTCAGTGGCAACCGCTGGAACTGCTCCATCTGTCCCGTGTTCAACCTCTGCGACGCGTGTCACGCCAAGACGAAGCACGAGCATCAGCTGCACTTGTTCAAGGTGGTGCCGATCCCGAGACCAGGCAACGAGGTGTCCAACGAGACTGTAAGCACCAAGGTCAAAGGCGTCGTATCCAAGGCAGGAGGCGCAGGTCGTGGCATCAAGCGCGAAGCTGGCAGCTCGGATCTCAAGCGCGCGAAGCATGCGAAGGAGACTGGCAAGAAGTCTGCTGGCTCGCGTAAGCGTAAGCTGCCGCAGGGTTCTCCCGTCGCGACGCCGACAGCTGCAGCGGCCAAGTCTGAGGCGCCGACGCCCGCAGCGGACGGCGCGGCCTCAACGCCGGCTACCGCTGCATCTGCTTCATCTCCGACGGCCAATGGCTCCAATGGCAACGCAACGGATGGCGAGGCGGCCAAGAAGCGACGGATCCACAACATCGACCCGCAGCTCTTGCTTCAGCTGGAACACGCGAGCAGTTGTACGGTACCCAATTGCACGTTCTTCAACTGCAACCGCATGCAAGCGATGCTCAAGCACGGCGCGATATGCGAGCAGCGACTGGCTGGCCCGTGCGTCTTGTGCAAGCGGATCATCGGTCTCCTCTCGGCTCATGCTCGACAATGTACCAAGGACTACGCGACGTGCAAAGTTCCTCGCTGTGCTGACATTCGACGCCACTTCCTTGCGCAGGTTCAAGCTCGACAGCAGCAGCTCCAGCGTGCACAACAGGCCAATAACGGCGCTGCTGGTACGGATGGTGCAGCTGCTGTGACTTCTGTAGCTACGGAGGAGAAGGATGCTGCGGCCTAGAGAACAAGTGGTGTGATGTGTGTCGTGGACTAAGTACTTGTTGAAAACCTGCATGAAAACGAAGGACGGCTGGAGGAGGTAGGTAGGTATAGAACAGTTTAGGATAGGTTTTAAGTGTGGCGCCGTAGTAGGCGTCACTCATTTTTTGCTAAGGAATACGTGTGTTTTGTTCAGTCGCGCGTGGTGTTGGGATGGTGAGAGTCATCTCGGAGCCCAACGCGGTGGGTGGAGTGAAGACCAGCCGTTTCTTGTCGCTGCAGTTTGACCAAAACGCGGCTGGAACGAGTGAGTAACCCACGCTGGTAGTGTTCGGGTCTAAGAGATGGACGGATTCGTATACTGCGGCTACGAAGGCGGCACTCGAGCGAGCTGTGACTTCAGCGACCCCTAGAGAGCCCAAAGCGATGTGGAAGTCATCGTCAACCTTCGTATCCTCGGTATTGTTATTGCTTCGTGAAGAATTTGATGAGTTGGTATCTTCAAGCTTGAGACCCAGAGAGAAGATCTGTAACTTGTGATATTAGTATCGGGTTTGAGAAACGAGTAGTGAGATGGTCATCATACCTCCAGCATCCGCTTTAGTAGCCGTGGAATGAGCGGTGGAAGCTCCTTCAGCGCGTCGATTACTGCGTCACGATCTACTGGTTGCTGTCGTGGTGACCGAGGTGACATTTTCGTTCGAGATGTAGATAACAAGGTTTGCCATGAAATGGGAGATGTTGACGCAATTTGAATCGTCAACTCCCGCAGTGCTGCTGACAGAGCCTCGCTTCTGACGTCGTGGCGAAGTCGGCGGATTGCAAACTACAAGAACGGTAAGTTAGCGAACGGACTATTATAATACTTCCAAGTAAATATATTTTTTCGAGAAAGTGAACTTACTCGATCGTGAATATGCGGCATTTCGCTCACGACTCGCTCCTCGAAAGGCACAATCTGCAGTCCATTCGCTCCAATTGCTACAACGTGCAGAGCTCCTTCGTGACGTAGCAGTAACTCGCAGCTTTTTATCAGGGAAGTAAGTCCCTGTACTGTATCGCGAGTGATACTGAGTTTAAGTGAACTCACCTGGTCCACGCTAGATAAGATGAGCAAAATGCGTCAGCCTCAATGAACCGAATATCCACTCAAATTGTCACGTACGCGGCAAAGATGTTACTCGTTGTGTCGGGAACTGGCCACGCTGCATGCGCTGTATATCTCGAGCTACGACGAATTCCACGCCTACGCGTAACGCTGAGTCCGCGAGCTTTTCGCGGGCCAGCAACAGATCGCCATCTTCACACAGTGCTAAAACCTGTTTGATATCGATTTGTGGTGTGGATGGTGACGAGGAAAAAGAGCCGATTGAGCTCCACGTGCTGCCCATGGTGCTAAACGTGCAACTCGAAAATAAAAACAGAACGCTCATCTCTATTACTGCACAGCATCAGAAATACAGTAAGTGTCCGTGACTCATGAGTCAGGAAACCAGCGCAACGTCAGAAATGTGTCAAGGGCGCACGGACACGGACCAAGCGGTACCGATTCGTGAAGTCGATGGTATCACTCAGCCTGGTGCTACAAGTAGCATACAACATGTATGCGTGTCAATGTGCTGCCGTACGATCTACGGAGGACATTCATCGGCGATAGCCTTCGAATTGGTTCATCTTTTTGCAACTGCCGACACAGCTGATCCGGAAATTGAAAGATGGACGCACTTCTTCGTGAGCCCGACAGGAATTATTAATCGTGCGGGTTTGCGCAAGATTGTCACAATAGTGGTCTGGACAATCCGGAGAAATCATACTCCGCCACACTGGACTCGCCTAGCAAAGTCTCAGCAATGGTATCTGGTATTGTGCCTCGAACTTCGGCAGTCTTCAGCCGCACGCACTGTGTGACGCAGGCCGTTGTTCACGATACTAAATACATGTATCGTGACAAGGTAAATGTGTTCATGTCCATTACACGACGCCGAGCTTCAGCGATTCCGGCGACTACGCGGCGAAGGATCTATCAGTCGATCAGTCCACCGCCTGCACCAGTGTTGCCAGTCGACGTCCACATGATTGGTGCCCCGCACATGCCGCTTAGTGTTCATTCGTGTGATTGGTCTGGAGCACCACGCCCCGCATCACAACATCAGCGCTGTCAAGTTTTCCCTGCAAAGCCGATCGTTGCGACGCCAATTGTCGACCATTACACCGCGCTTTTGCGTTGGGTTTCCCGATCACGTCGGCGATATATGACCGCGATGGCCTGTCTTGACGTGACTCCATCCTCCTTTTATGTCGCTCACGTTGTCGAAGCGCACTCTGTGACGGTTCACCTCTACGATCGAGTCGTGATTGGCGCGAGGCATGCGTTTTGCTGCCAAGTTGCTCGAAAACCGTGTGCCAACTCGCATTAAGGGACCCCGACCACTTCTTCCGCTGGTTGCCTCCATCGTTGGCTGGCTGCGGGGTGGTCAGCGCATTCCTTGATGCCACTGGATGGGCTAACGCTACTGCTAAAGCGATACTCGATTAGCTTTTCGGAGACCATTTCCAAATTGACCTCGTCCGACACAGCACCACCAAAACGGCAAGTGGAGAGGAGACATGGCCATGTCTGAACACGCTTCATTCCTGTCGACGCAGCGGCTGAGCAAGAAGCTGCAAGGTGACGATGACTATCTCGAGGCCAAGTCGCCCAACCCGATGGCTAAGTTCGAAGAAGGCGCACTACGTGAGGGTCCACCCCCGGACATGAAGAGCAAAACCTACCACGGCTTCCTGTTTCAATACGTTGGTGCTGGTGTAATCTACAGCATCTTGTACAGCTTGACGTACCCCTTCTTAAACAATTATCTTCGCATGTCCGGTGTGGCTACTGCATCGGCCACTGTGTTAATCGCGCTCCCGTGGTCGCTTAAGACGTTCTTCGGTATCATCACAGACTGCTACCCGATCTTCGGCTACCGTCGTCGTCCGTACATGGTCATCGGATGGATCGTGTGTGGTATCTGCTCCTTCGTTATGGCTGTTCTACCGGAAGGAGATCCGTACTACCCGGACAACGCGTGGGCGTCTCTGTCGGAATCGGAGCTCACAGCGGATCAAATCGCCCAAATCAACTACGACGCCCCAGATAACGGCACCAAGTTTATTCTGCTCATGGTAGTCGCCAATTTGGGCATGGTGTTGTCCTTCACGGCTTGCGGAGGTACATTGGTAGAACTCTCGCAACGTGAGGGCGAGAAACGTCGTGGTGACTTGCAAACGATGATCTGGGTGGCTCGTCAAGCCGGTGGCGTCGTCGCTTCGGCTCTTGTGGGCTTCGGTCTCAATTCCGAAGAATACGGTGGCACGTTTGCCGGTTCGATCCGTGTGGGAGGTCTGATGGGCGTTTGCACAGTCACGTCGTTTCTTACGGCCATTGTGGCTTGGTTCTGCATTGAGGAGGAGCGAGTGGAACGCCGCTCGATGAGTGTTGAGGTCGCCAAGCTGTTCGATTTGATCCAGTACCGCGTCGTGTACCAGGTTCTTGCGTATCAATTCTTCGGCAACATGTTCTCCTACGTAAGCGTGACCGCTGCGACTCCGTTGCAGAGCGTTTGGCTCACCATTACCCCCGTGAACAGCAACATTGCCACAATTATATCTACCTTCATTTCTATGGCATCGCTGCTGGCGGTACGCCAGTGGGGGCTCAACTGGAACTGGCGCTGGATGATTGTGATCGCGCAGATCTCGGTTGTAATCGTGGATTGTTTCCCGACCTTTTTGACGATCTGGGACGTCGTCCGTAGCCAGTGGTTCTGGCTGGGTGTGCCACTTTTAGAGCAGGTGCCGTACAACATCGGCTTCATCGTGTCAACCTACTGTATGGTCGAGGTCATGGAGGAGGGCAACGAAGCTGCGTTCTACGGCCTCGTTGTAGCCATTTCCAGTCTGGCATCGCCGTTTGCCACGGTTATCACCAAGAACATCGACGCCAACTTTGACATTTCCACGGCGGATCTTCAGCGTGACGACACCAGAGTGCGCGAACAGGTCACGTACGCGTACCTGTGCTCGTACGCGTGCAAGGTCTTCTCGACGGTGTTTGTGCTGCTCATTCCGCGTCAAAAATCCGAGACGCAGGAGATGCGTCGCAACGGCGGCAAGAGCAAACTGGTGGGTGTCATCGCGGTGATCATAATCGCCTTCACGTACATGTGGACCATCATGACCAATGCCATGTCCATTTTCCCCAGTACTTCGTGCCTGAAGATTGCAGGTGGCGACGGCTGCTAGAAATACTTACACAGTTTCATCAATGTTTGTGAACTCGATCTCCATTCATGTCAGTACACGTTTTCCAACCAACTCATTTGCTAACTTCAGACCTTGAGCACGGACAGCAAATGCATCATAATGACTACATGAGTCATCTCAGTATATTAATACAGCACCGCGCTTCGTGATCTTGAGAGCGTACGTTCTTACCAGCTTTGCCAACGCTACATTATTTTACAGGTCTTGTTGCGCAAATGCAGCGGATATTCTTGTTGGCAATTGCGCTGCGCAATTTGCGCATCGAGTGTTCTGATAATATCGAGCGATGGTAAACTTTGAGACACCGCGGTGCTGAGAGATTTTTCAGACAAAAAAGATTTGTGAAGAGAGAAGTTCACTCTCCTCCTTTTACTGTGAAGGTTGCTGGCAAACTTTGTTCTTATGGTAATATTGTGCTGTGCTGGTGCTGCGGCTGTGCACTGAATCAAGCGATTCAATTGCAAATGGGTACTTATCTGCGTAGGACACCAACAACAATGGAGCTCTCGTTGCGAGCAAACATCGACTAGCAAAACCCGTTAGACACTGCACCTGGAGTGGATTCTCAACGTACCGTGCTGTCCTCTTTACAACAGACATTATCCAATAATCTTCGCATCCCATTGGCCCACTACCCCTTTCCTTACAAGTTCCGCTTGTCATCTTAGGTACAAACTTGGAAATCAGTTGGCGGCTGATTTGCCGATTTGCTTTTCCCCCACCCGACGTCTCCTGGCCGTTGGCAGTTCATTCACCCATTTGTCGTCCAAGCGCCTTCACCTCTCAATAGAAGCCCCCTAGTATCCGCCAAAAGATCTCTGGGCATACATGGCATACCGAGCCGATGGAGGTGCACGCGCGCCCGTGCGGCGGCAAGCCGAGAGCAACTACCTGGACGTAGACCGCGAGCAGGCTCTGCGTCGCCTCGAGAGTTTCCACGCGTCCGCGCGTGGCCCATTCGAGCTGTTGCAGACCAAATTCGGCTTCCAGCGCAGTAGTGTGGCCAATCAGAAGGAAAATCTGGGCTGCTGGATCACCAATTACCAGATGCGCGTGCGCGCCGAGGCCCCACAGGGCTCTGCTGAGAGCGTCGACTTCGTGACTCGTTCGGCGCTCACACGCGTGCACAAAAAGTTTTTCCGCAACTATGTGGCATGGTGCAAATTTTTGCGAACGGCACCGCGGTGCTCGGACCCCGAGAAGGAAAACACGTCACGAATGGAGAAAGAGCTGGCGCTGTTCCTATTACTATGGGGCGAGGCCGGCAACCTGCGCTTCATGCCCGAGTGCATCTGCTTCCTGTACCACAACATGGCTGCAAAACTCGAGTTTTTGGATACTTTGCCAGACGTGGACGAGGGATTTTATCTAATCGAAATTGTGCGGCCAGTGTACAATGTAATTGCGCAAATGCGTCTGGCAACTGCGCCAAAAGGCCAGCGACCTTTCGACCACCAAGATACCACAAACTACGATGACGTCAACGAGTTTTTCTGGACCAATTTGTGTCTGGAAAGTGACGAAATGAACGTGGCAAAAATGCTCCAAGTGCAAGACCACAAGACATTTAAAGAAAAACGCAGCGTGTTCAACCCCGTCCTGGCCTTCTTCCGCGTCTGGTACTTTTTAGTCGTGGTATTCCACACTATGGTGGTCATTACCTACGTGTCCTACATGGCCGAGGGCGACGACGACGGCGGACTTGGATTTTTCTTCCGCGTCTTTTCCAGCGACCAGACCAAAATCCGCGCACACGCTTTCTATACGATTTTCTGCACGGTATCTGGCCTATTAGCCATGAAGGTGGTGATGCAGATCTGGCTGTTCGGACTGCGTCTGTACAAGGATATCTGGATGGCGGTAGGTGTGTTCTGCCGTTTATTCTGGCACGCGCTGTTCTTCGCGTTGTTCATGGTAATAAACTTCTCTCCAGACGAGTCAGCGCTATTCGGATCCATGAGCAGCATGTTGCCAGGCGGAGGCGAGGCCGGAACGTACTTATCTATGGGACTGGTGTACATTGTGATCTACTGTATCCCAGTGCTAACCGCAGCGACGATCCGCGCGTTTTTTCCCAATGTCATTTGGGGTATCCGCATGATTAATGCACTGGACGGCACCAGTCGACAGTACGTGGGACGCAACACAGCGCAGCCGTGGGCCAACTACACACAGTACAGTATGTCGTGGTACATTATCTTTTTCTGCAAGTTCCTGTTCGCTCTGCAGTTCATGATCCGGCCCCTGATGGCGCCGTCAATCGAGATCTACGATCTCGTCGTGGACGACGACGGCGTCTTCCAATCAGGACACAACATCATGTTCATCCTGGCCTTGTGGGCTCCGATCTTCGTCGTGTACATGTACGACACGCAGATCTGGTTCATCCTGTACCAGTCGCTCGTCGGCTTGATCATGGGCAAGCGCATGCACATTGGCCACTACGTTGGCTTGGCTCAACTGAAGGTCGGGATGGCAGCAGCTCCCAAGCTATTCGACGACAAGGTGGTGTCGCTACGCACTAAAAAGCCGAGCCCCGAAGCCGTCACGCCTGTTCCTGGAGGCGGCGAAGGCGAGCTGCGTCACCGCGACGTTGTGCGTCTTCGCTTTGCGATTATCTGGAATCAAGTGGTGGATAATTTCCGCTTGAACGACCTGCTAGATGACCGCGAGACGGTCATTCTGCAGTACCGTATCTTGAACAAAGGTGAGCGTATCCAGGAGCCGATTTTCCTATTGGCTGGTAAGTTATCCAAGGCGATTGAGGTGGCAGCCAAGTCGCGGTCGAACAAGTGGGATATTGCGACGTTGGTCAAGAACATCGCGACTGCGGATGCGTTGGAAGGTATGAAGAACGGTATGGAGCTTGTACGCGACATCTTCTACTTGTTGCTTGGCGAGGAGGAGGAGAAGGGAGCGCTGAGTGTGTTGGAGTACATCTACTCGTCTCCTGACGTCGTGAGCCTGCTGGATCTCACGTACTTGCCGCAGCTTTCCGACAATATGGTGGAGCTTCTCGCTGTGATCTTGGATATGCCAGAGGACATCGCGTCGATCGATAACTTGGCCACTGCGCCCGAGGAATTACGCATGGAGCTGCACGTGCAAGTCGCGCAAGTGGTGGATCGTCTGCGTGCCATCGCGTTAACTTTGGAGCTGATGCTGAACGACGACGCCGTCGCGCGTAAGCTCCACAATTGCCGTTTCTTACAGACCACAGCCGACCTGGAGTTCCAGACACAGCAGCTCATTTATCTGTACCAGGCGGACGCTATGGCGGAGACGGGGTTGATCGCTGTACACCCGCGTGAAGGACCTGCTACCCCACAGCCGCGTTTTAACCCAGACGACTTTATCTCCAGCTGCACACGGCTCTTCTTTCTGCTTCGCCTGGACGTTGCGAGTTCGCTCCCTCGCTGCGAAGACGCTAAGCGTCGTATGGGCTTCTTCCTGCACTCGTTGTCGATGGAAATGCCTCGCGTCGACTCGATGGAAGCCATGCCGTCGTTCTCCGTCATGACGCCGTATTACTCGGAGACTGTGCTGTTCACTTTGGATGAATTAAACAACCCGGTGCACTCGAACCCGCTGTTCGCGGAGCTGGAGAAGAAGCAGAAGGCTAAAGGGTGGACGGAGCTGACGATCATGAAGTACCTCATCACGTTCCACGCTGAAGAGTGGAGCAACTTTCTCGAACGTATGGGCGCTAGTTCGCTCGAAGAAGCGCTGGATATCAACGCCCAAGAAGTGCGTCTGTGGGCGTCGATGCGCGGTCAGACGCTGGCGCGTACAGTGCACGGTATGATGCTGTACGAAGACGCCATCCGTCTTCTGCGCTGGCTGGAAGTATACTCGCTTCGGGACATGAGTATCCAAGAGAAACTGGACGAGATGAATCGCATTTCAGCGCTTAAGTTCTCGTACATCACCGGCTGTCAGATTTACTCCAAGCAGGTTGCAAACGGCGACCCTCGTGCAGCAGATATCGACTATTTGATGAAGAAATTTCCGAGTTGGCGTGTGAGCTTCGTGGATTCCATCACGGAAAAGGACGGAGACACGGAGATCAACCGCTTCGACTGTGTATTGGTGAAATCCGAGGGCGGCGAGATCGTCGAAGTGTATCGTTATGAACTGCCTGGTAACCCCATCTTAGGTGAGGGAAAACCCGAGAACCAGAACGTGGCGCTGCCTTTCACACGTGGAGAATATCTGCAGACGATCGATATGAACCAGGAGCATTACCTCGAGGAATGTCTGAAGATGCCTAACTTCTTAGCCACTGCTACACTCACCGAGGAGGTGACAGTCATCGGCATGAAGGAGCACGTGTTCACAGGCCGTGCGTCGTCTCTGGCGCGCTTTATGACGCTCCAGGAACTGGTCTTCGTGACGCTAACGCAACGTGTACTGGCCAAGCCGCTGCGCTCGCGTATGCACTACGGCCATCCGGATGTGTTCGAGAAATCGTTCGTTGTGACGAGCGGAGGCGTGTCCAAGGCGAGTAAAGGGATCAACCTGTCGGAAGATGTCTTCAGTGGCTACAACGTCACTCTGCGAGGTGGTTTAGTGACTCACGTCGAGTTCATGCAGTGCGGCAAAGGGCGAGACGTGACGCTGAGTCAGATCAACGCGTTCGAAGCCAAACTATCCAACGGATGTGCCGAGAGCTGCTTGAGTCGTGAGGGTCATCGCTTGACCAACTCGTTGGATTTCTCTCGACTGAACTCCATGTTCTACGGCCACTTCGGCTTCTACATCTGCAACGCGCTCACCGTCTTCTGCGTCTACGTGTACGCGTACTGTAAGCTGTACGTGGCCACCCATTCCGAAGTGGAAGTGACGGCGATCATGACGACGGGCAGTCTCAACTCACTGGCGAATGTCATGACGACGCAGTATCTGCTCCAGTTCGGTATGTTGACTACGTTGCCGTTATTCGCGACTTTGTTCGTGGAGTTCGGCTTCAAACAAGCGTCGCTCAAGGTGATCGAGTTGATCTCGACGCTGGGGATTGTATTCTACGTGTTTTTAACCGGTACCAAGGCGCATTTCTACGACGTGGCGTTGATCCGTGGCGGCTCCAAGTATCGCGGCACGGGTCGTGGGTTCTCGATCACGCGCGACCCGATGGTCAATTTCTTTAAAGAGTACGGCGTCTCGCACTTCCGCAAGGCTGTCGAGTTGATCGGCGTGATGATTCTGTTCGGTATCTACGGCTCATTCGACATTGGCTCGGACGCGTTGGAGGAATACTGCGCTACTGCAGACTTCGACTGCGATAAAGATCCCGACCAGATCCCGGCGAACATCACGTCGCTGGCAGCGTTCAGCGAGAAGTCCCAGAGTTACGGCATCGCGTCGTTCGCTGTGCTGTTCCTGGGCGCGTGTTGGTTGATGGCTCCGTTCGTGTTCAACACGGACGGCCTGGTGCTGCAGAAATCCAAGCTGGATATTGCTAACTGGTTCGCGTGGATGATGCGGTCGCACCACAAGGACGACGGCAATGAGGACGAGACCGGCAAGAACGCAAGCAGCGCGGCGTTCCTGCACCCGAAAGACGGCTGGGACGACTGGTGGAAGTCCGACGTCGACTTGATGCTGCCTCTGGGCCCCATGGGTCGATTCACGTACTGTATCCGAGAGCTGCGTCATCCATTGGCCATGTACTACGTCTTCATGACGGAATTTGATCTCGCATGGTTCGCTCTACTGTTTGGAGCCATGGGAGCCACGTGGGTGTTGCTGTGGTTCGGGAATCGAGTGCACCATTGTGTATCCAAGCACCGTAAGCTCAACTCGCTCCCTATCCAAGGCATCTTGTACATGGTGTGCGTGATTGGAGGAATTCTACTGATCCCGTTGATCCTTGGAGCTATGGGCGGGTGGTCTGTGCACAAGTGCTTTACGTTTTCCATCGCCATGTTTCTGGGTTTTAATTCGATCGTGCAGTACGCTCTGGCATTCAACGGTGTGTTTGGATTGGAGGTGGCGATGTGGAGTCCCATGATGGCGCTGGGGTTCTTGATGGACATGATTGTGGGGCTCTTCTTGGTGATCCCGCTGTTCCTCTTGTCGCTGTTGCCGTTCATGCGGATCCTCCAGACCCGTGCGATGTACAACGGCGGATTCTCGCGTGCCTTGAGCTCTGGTTCGGAGGTGGCGGCGTCGCTGGTGATCCTGCTGGGCGTGATGGGAGGATTCATCCACGGCTTCATTACGTCGTTCGTGTACACGCTGGGATACGTGAACGACGCGAGCGAGAACTTTATGAACCGGTCGTTCTACTACTTCGTGACCACCAAGCTGCCAAACAAGGGATCCGAGATGCTGAGCTACATGGAGAACGGCTACTTGAAGATGACGTGTGCCACGATGAGCATCGTCGTCGTGCTGCTGTCGCTCCTGATCGGGCGCGTGCTGGGGCGACGTATCAACATGGCGATCGGCGGCAGTTTGATCTTCGTTTCGCTTGGACTCAACTTCATCCCAAGCACGGCGATCATCATCGTTTCGTGCGGGTTAGCAGCGATGGGTGCGGCGATGATGGCGATGAATTACTTGCTGTGGAGCTACGAGATCTGCACGAAAGGCTGGCGTGGCAAGAGCGTGACGGTCTTCTTGATGGGCTCGATGATCGGCTGGTTCGTGCACTCGCTGCTGATGGCTAACACGAACGCCACGACCATCTCGGAGGACTGGGACAACAAGCCTACCAATATGTGGCGCTTCCAGCCGTTGTTCGTGCAGCCGGCGCTGATCCTCGCGTTCTTCGGGGTCTTGTGGTTTGTGCCGGAAAGCCCCGTGTGGCTGCTTGCGCACAAGCAGGACGAGCCGGCGCGCGCCGTGCTTATCCGTCTGCGTCGTCGGCAGAACGTGACGCCCGAGATGGACCTGATCAAGGCCGAGCTGGTCCAGAAGACTAGACAGAACCACCTCATGTTCCGCATGTCCATCGTGTTCGCGCTCCAGGCGGTCTTCGGTCTCATTATGTCCCAGACGCTGCTGATCCGACGCACGCTCCAGGTGAACGCGGACGACAGTGGCAATGCCAACAACTACTGGGAAGTGTATTTCGCTTTGTGCTGTGCCACGGGCTTCGCGTTCGGCAGCTTCTTGGTGGACAATGTGCGTCGCAAGACGATCTTGAAGGAGTTCTTGCCGTTCGTGGCGTTGATGGCCTTCACGTGCGGCGTCATTGGCGCCGTGTCGAGTGCGGACGGCGGACTGGTGCAGGCGCTGCTGTGCTTGCTGTACATCTCGGCCGGTTTGAGTCTCATGAGCGTGGCGTGGCTGTCTGCGCTCGAGATGTTCCCGGCGTCGCGTCGCCCGCTCTACTGGACCCTGTCGCTGTGCGTCTTCTACCTGGTGCAGGTCCTCGTGTTCTTCCTGAACCCGTCCTTCGCGCTGGCGCACTTCATCCTGTGTATCTGCTGCATCGTGCTCACGGCCGTGCTATTCCTGTTCTGCGCCAGTACGAAACTGGGCGCGATCCAGACCAAGGCCGAGAAGAAATACCAGCGATCTATGCGTGAGTCGGCGCCCGAGATGGTACAGGACGTTGATGTGCACGAAGACCAGGTGGACGACCTACACAAGCAGCAGACGCGCATCGCGCAGACGTCGGCTATGAACCGGTCCGCCGGCGTCGCCGGTGCCGGCGCGTCGGCTGGTCAAGTCAACTTTGGCATTTCGGGAGCCAGTCGCGGCTTTGGATACAGCGGCCCGCCGGCTAGCAGCGCGGCCTCGCACGCGCGGAACAACGCGACGCAGTTCGGATTCAGCGGCGTTAATGTGGACGAGAACGACGAGTCCGTTCGTCAGACGACATCCGAAGCGAGAGATCACTTCAGCTTCCACCGTCTCGAGAGTGGCGAGGAACCGCGCAACCCACGGATGCTTCATTATGGACTGAGCACGGGACTGAGCAGCGCCAACGAGAGCTCCCAGGCTTCGTCCACGGACTTGTCCGCCACGGCGGCGGAGCAGCGCAGACTGGCGAAGCAATTGTCGTCCAGTTTCGACTTCGAAGCTGAGTTTGAGGAAGAGCATATTGAAGATTTGCGCCAAGGACAAGTGAGCTACCCGCGCGGCCAACCACGCTCTGTTTCGTTCTTGCAGTCGCAGCGGTACCCGGACGCCGACGTGCACGCGGAGACCCAGTCCGTTCGGCTGTAGAGGAACGAGGGTATCCAGCCAGATATAAGCGAGTAGTTGCACAACTGCAGTTATGAAATCGCAAAATGCATTTTTGATTTTATTTAGTTGGTCTGTTGTTGCTGTCAGTAAAAAATGGAAAGCACTTCTATTTTATCTGATAATTTATCCCGAGTCGCACACATCGGAGCGAAGACTCTTCGCGAAGAGTAACCTGCTGCCATCGAAGAATTCCTGCGATGAGCTCCAATAATTGCCTCAATAATTGAGCTCTGATCGCGACCGGCCTCGCGCTGCGCGACCAGCAAGCCAAATCTTTCACCATGGAACGATCAGAGATGTGGATAGGACAAGGAACAGTCAGTGACATCGAAGTCTTGCGCCAAGAGTCTTGGCCCAAGACCCCAAGCCTTGAGCCAAGGCTGTCTGACTCAACCTTTGCGCGTCCAAGTCACCGCGCTGTCCAACGGCCCAAGCACAAGCGTAGTGCTCAGCTCGACACAAGATGGTTGCAACCAAGGAGCGACAAAACTGGTGTGGATTTTTCCACAGTCTGTCGTCATCGTTTCCATACAAATTGCCGTTTTCTCCATGCAAGTTGCACAAAGCAAAAGCTGCAGCTTCACCCATTTGTGACTTTGTGGGCAAGTTCCTGCACTCTTTTCCACACGTTTGAGCCCAACTGGGGTTCACAACACCGCAACAGCTGGAGGCATGATGTCGCGATACCCAAACACAGTGTTCGGCAAACAGTAAAAACCCGCCCAGGTCTTCCGCACCCCAGCTGCCGCCAGAGTTCGCAGCCATAGTCGTTTTAGGATAAGACAGGCGCTCCGCCTCTTTCGTTTCGAGTGGTAGTTTCTCATTTGCCGCGTTGGCCCCTCCGCCGTTGCCTTCATTTCTTAGCAGATAGCAACAGGATAAAACACCATGAGTGTGTGCAGATCAACGCTCTTGGCACTGAGTGTGGTGCTATCGCTCTTTGGAACCAGCACAGCCCACTGGGAGGCATTAGCCGCCAGCTCCACTGCGGAGTGTTGCAACACGTGCATCGGCAAGACGTCGGACGCCGTCTACAGCTACGACCCCGTGGTGTTTTCCCAGTGCACTAACGTGACCGGCGGCGTGTGTTGCTTCGACTGTGGCAGTTTGGGCGACCCGTCGTATGGCGACACAATCTCGTACGGAGACGACGGGGTCACGGCTGTCGTCAAGGCGGGGACGTACATTTCCTTTACGTGGAGTGGCGTTGAAAACGTCACGTACATTTCACTCAAGACGGGGCAAAAGAAGACAGTCACGCCTACAGTTTCCGACTCTGCAGCAACCGTCAAGTCGGACACTTTTCTCATTTGCGCCAAGTCGGCAGGCACCATTTACTTCCGAGGATGGGGCAGCGACACTTGCCGCGAGGCGTCTCCGGAACACTCTGTCACAGTCGAGGCCAGCGACTCAAGCACCAACACTTGCAACGCCGACGATGTGATAGTCCCCACGGCGTCCCCTACCGACTCGGGTTCCGTTGCCAATGACGACACCGTCGACAGTTGCAACGCCCAGCGAGCGAGTGTCCAGGTGGTCGACGGCACACGGACGTGCGTCTGTGTTTCAGACTGGGCGAATCCGCCTGAGTGTGACCAGTGGCCCGTGTGGAAATGGCTTGTCACTATTGGAGGTGGTGTTGCCGCCTTGTTTTCCATTATCATTTCCGTACGTGCGTTCCTGGCTAGCCGTAAGAAGAAACAAGAGGCGGAATATCGTGAGAATATGGCCCCGGGGGCCAAGAGCGACGTCGAGACGCTGCAGGTGACGCCAGACCACGGGTATAATGGAAACACCCAAGCCCCCTACAAATACGACCCGGAGGGTGACCGCAACCCCGGAGGCACGCGGAAGGCCGACGACCGCGAGTTTACGTTGTGAGATATTTGTTACCATACAAAATAACGTTAGAGCGATGCCTCGAGCGAAAACTAGTTAGCTTCCCCACCTTCTCACCTTGGACGTGGCTCCTGCTCGGCTGGCATTGGTGTGATGTCGACGAGGTGGAAAGGATACTGCTGCGTAGTGGCCGTGATAAGACAGCAGAGAGCCAGCCGAGGTGATCGTATGTGCAATATACCCCCGTTCCTTTTGACAGCGCCGAGCTCTTGTTGCGATTGACAAAATGGCGGTACTGCTGTTGCCAGATTGGAACAATTGACAATGGAAATGTCTCCGAGTCCGAATAGGTGTCGTCCAACAGTGAGATCACTTCGACCATCACTACTGTACACAGTAGAAAAATGCAAAGTTGTACGGTACATGTAGAGTTTTAACGTTTGATAGCTTCGGCAACTTGGATAACATGAACGGTGAGTGGCTTGAGACTCAAGACTGTCGCTATTTTGTGATAAAGCTGTACAGATGTAAGCAAATCTTCGAAACTCGGCAAGCTCTGACCAAGCTTTTCACTTGTTGCTGCAAGATGGATAGAGATGGAAAAGATCGCTCTTGAAAAAACGGTTTTCCAGACGAAGCAACACCTGAACTTTGCCCAGGCACGAATTGAACGAACAGGCTATTGCGATAGTCACCACCTTCGTATGTACCGGTCACTATCGTCGTCACGACACACCTGCCGCCTCTTTTATCCGGCGTAGTTTCGCATTCGTGCATTCGTGCACTACCCACTGCTGCGCTCAGCGCCCGCCATTCGCTTCACTTCGCAGTAAAAAGCCTCTTGAGCACAATGGCCCCGCACCGATCGATCATGTTGGCGCTGTATCTGGTCGTGTCGGCCTTGACACTGGACGTCACCAAAGCCAACTGGGAGGCGTTCGCTGCCAGCTCCACCTCGGAATGCTGCAGTACCTGTATCGGCAAGACGGCAAGTGCAGCGTACTCGTACGACCCCGTTATCTTTTCTCAATGCTCGAACGTGACCGGCGGCGTGTGCTGCTTCGACTGCGGTAGTCTGGGCGATCCGACGTACGGAGACACGGTCTCATACGCTTCCGACGGCGTGACGGCCGTCGTCAAGGCCGGCACGTACATTTCCTTCACATGGAGCGACATAGCTAACGTCACGTACATTTCCCTCAAGACCGGACAGAAGAAGACGGTGACGCCTACAGTTTCAGACGCAACAGCGACCAAGAAGTCCAATACATTCCTTATTTGTGCCAAGAGTGCAGGGACCATTTACTTCCGAGGATGGGGCACTGATACCTGTCGCGAGGCGTCTCAGGAACACTCAGTGACGGTGGAGGCGAGTAACTCGAGCACTAGCACGTGCGACGCCACGGACGCGAGTATATTAGGGGACACGGAGGCTTCAGCTTCCAGTGCCAAAGGCTCAAGCTCCAGCTCGCTACCAGCGGACGATACCGTAGACAACTGTAACGCCCAGCGAGCGAGTATCCAGGTTGTTGACGGTACGCAGACTTGTGTCTGCGTCTCGGACTGGACGAACCCGCCCGAGTGCGATCAGTGGCCTGTATGGAAATGGCTTGTGACTGTCGGTGGTGGTGTGGCTGCCTTGTTCTCGATCATTATTTCAGTACGCGCGCTACTTGCGAGTCTCAAGAAGAAGAAGCAGGATGAAGAATACCAGAACAATATGGGTAGGATCACCCCGAAGAGCGATGTCGCGACACTCGAGGTGACGCCCAACAGTGGCTATCACGGTAACGCGATGCTGGTTCCGACCGCGTACGACCCACAGATAGACCGCACGTCTGGAGCTCCTCGAAAACCGGTCGACAACGAATTCACACTCTGAGGAAACCAGAGCTCTATCAATACCAATAAAGTTTTAAGCGTGGCCAGATCTACCCAAGCGAACTCGGATTGACTCGCTCCATCATTTACACGTGTAGTGTTCGCGTAACTTGCTTACTGAATAGTGACTGGAAAGCTTATGAACAGGCCGAACACCAGTACCTATGTGCCATAATCGACGAGACCTTTTTTTTTATTATGTCGAGTTGTGTTTTGCTTTGAAACTATTGTAAAATATTATCTGAAGTATTCGATAGCGCCCGCAAGTTATTGTTTTTGCTGTTACTGCAAAATGTCGGACTGACGACATTTTGTGTGGATTGAAACAATTTGGCAGTGCAATTGGCAATAGAGAGCCCAACGATGTCCTGATCTAGATGCCATGAGTCAGCTCTTATCTGTAAACTCATCCGAATCATAGTGCGTCGAAGCTCGAAGTGCCTTTAATTTAAATTTTAAATGCCGGTACTTAAAATGTTATGTCAAAAAAGCTCGCAAGAGATAATTACATTTACTTGCTCGAGGTTCGGAATCAGGCTTATTATCAACAAACTGAATCATGAAGGTGATGAGTACGTGAAGGCCATGTGCTGACGACAAGCACCTCACATGCTTTCGTACTTTGCAATTCAAACAATCGACTAAATCGCAAATTGTGGCAGATGTACAAAAAGCAAATCAGATATTCGAGCTTGAAGCGATGCATTCGTTGTTGTCCAAGAAGCTCCAATTCGGAGAAATACCGTTTGCTTCCTAACGACAGCTTTACAACACACGCATCACTTGCCAAAGCTTCTGGAAAGGCAGTCGATAGTCAGCCATCATCCAAACAGCAGACCGCATCGTCGTTTCGAGACGACACCCTCGCCTCTTTATATCCTGTTGTAGTGGTTTTGTATTCGTGAAACTCGTACACACAACTGCAGCGTATGTAACTGCGCCCGTGCGTCATTTCTCTACTTGCAACGCAAGAAGCAGAATGAACCACCGGTCGGTGGTATTGACGCTCGTTCTTGTCGTCTCGGTGTTTGTACTCGATGTGATTCAAGCCAATTTGGCTGCCAGTTCCTCCGCTGAATGCTGCAACACTTGCATCGGCAAAACCTCATCCGTTCCCTACAGCTACGACCCCGTTGTCTTCAATGACTGCACCAAGGTAACAGGAGGTGTCTGTTGCTTCGACTGCGGTAGTCTGGGCGATCCAACCTATGGTGACAGCATATCATACGGAGACGACGGCGTGACGGCCGTCGTGAAAGCTGGATCCTACATTTCGTTCACTTGGAGTGGCGTGGCGAACGTAACGTACGTGTCACTCAAGACCGGCCAGAAGAAGACTGTGACGCCCACAAACTCGGATACATCAGCTGAAAAGAAATCCGACACGTTCTTGATCTGTGCGAATGCTGCAGGCACCATCTATTTTCGAGGCTGGGGCAGTGACGCCTGTCGCGAGGCGTCTCCGGAGCACGCAGTGACTGTGACGGCCGGGGATTCTAGCGACAATACGTGCAATGCGAACGACGTTCAGGTACCTACTTCGGCTCCGAGTGCTAGTTCGAGTTCCGGTTCTAGCTCGGTGGAGGCTGACGAGACTGTGGCCAGCTGCAACGACCAGCGAGCGAGTGTACAAGTTGTTGATGGTGTGCGGACTTGTGTGTGCGTGTCGGACTGGACGAATCCTCCGGAATGCGACCGGTGGCCGGTGTGGAAGTGGCTCGTGACGATCGGCGGTGCTCTTGCTACAGTGTTTTCCATCGCTCTCTCGGTGCGCGCATTCGTTCAAAGCAAGAAGAAGAAACAAGAAGAGGAGGAGAACTATCAGACGAACCTGACCACGAAGAAGCATGAAGAGGACTATAAAGAAAACCTGGCCCCGATGGGGACCAAAAGCGATGTAGGACCATTGGATTTGACACCCGAAAGCGGATATCACGGCGCTGCTATGACTCCGTCCAAGGAGGTGCAGCGGACACCTGGAGGTACGCGAAAACCGGATGAGCGCTTGTTCTCGCTTTGAGAAGGAGAACTTTTGAAGAGTTAAATAAATTTATTGTGCCGCTTGGATTCCGTGCAACTCGAATGAACTAGGATAGCTCGTTTTCTTATGTGTGTACCCAATCACAAGATTTTTTTATATATTTGAAAATGTAATACTTGTACAGTAAGGATGCTGTGGAAATGAATTACCAGTCACACAGTTGGTTACCCAAGATTCGTGACGAATCGTCCTTTGCGTAAAGTGGTTTTAAGGAGTTGTCAACGCGTGAATCAGTGGTCTGCTACTAGCGCAATCGAGAAGAGGGATACCACGAAATGTACATCTACAAAATGGGATCTTGTTCAAAACAAATTGGCTACACTGTTCACGTCGTCTTAGAACAGGATGACGGCAAAGACACTCCCAATGGTCACCATAATCGTTGCACCAGGCAGAACCATTCGCACCGCTGAGTTAGAGTTTGATCCCGATGCTGAAGATGTCGACGAGTCCGATCGCAGCGACGAAGCGGTGGACCCGCCAGTAGATGAGTCACCAACATCCACCGACGACGTTCCCGAAGCCGAGCTATCCAGCGAAGACGCCGTGGACGACGAATTGTCCGTCACGGATGAAGACGAGGCATCAGCAGCATTGGTCGGCGAACTTGTACTGGTGTTGGAGTTTGAGCCACCAACAACGTTCGCGGTCCCCATGGCATTACCACCGGCATTCGCAGTCGATCCAGTAGCGCCGTTCGTGGTCGATCCCGACGTGGTAGCACCCGCCGCAGCTGTCCCTGACGTATTGTCAGTCGTAGGCGCCCCCGATGCGTTAGCAGTGGTTGACCCGGTTGCGGTTGCAGTGCTCGATGTGGCACCCGTTGAAGTTGTTCCTGATGCGTTCGTCGTGGGTGACCCGGGCGGATTGCTCGTGGTTGAGCCAGTTACAGCTGTACCCGAAGTGGTGGTGGAAGACGAAGGCGACCCGGTGGAAGTAGTTGAGCCGGGGCAAACCATCGCTTCACCACTGCACATCTGGCCGCTAGAGCAGCCACTCAACGTATACTGGCAGCTCGTCGAGCACAGTTGAGCAGTGGCCGAGGTGTCCGTGGTGCACGAGCATTTCTGGCCACATTCGGACATGCTGTTGCTATCACCGACACGGTTGCACAGGGTGTTGCAGTCTTCGGACGTTGACGCACCGCCGTTGGCAGTGCAAACGCGACGAGCGCAATTACCTTGCGTGGACTGGAGGGAGCGCCCAGTTGAACCCTCTGCAGGAATCGTCGCCAGCAACAGCAGACTCGCAATGACGGGGACGGCGCGAACCATGGTGACGAAAGAGAAGTAGATTGGTGACGGTCTTGGCCCTGAGAGGGAAGGTGGGTGTCAACTCCAGTAGGAATTTGAAAGTGAGAGAACTCCTGAAGATCAGAAGTTCTCTCACTTCAGGACCTGAAGCATTTGAGCTGAGCAGCAGTGAGGCAGAGCGACGAGAGAGAAAGCAAACGGCTGGATCTCGTTGGGCGTTCCTTGAAATCTTGTCCCCGTTGTGAGCACAGATGATATCCTATGCCTCATGGCTCAAGAGGCGAAAAAAATACCGGACATGCGACTACCAAATACGACCAGATGAGCGAGTTGACTGTGAATAGTCGATATTTTGTAGCCAATCATAATACTTTTCCGTAAGTAACTAATGCCCGGGAACTCAGCAAAAAGAATACGGCTATAGATAATTGGTATTTAAGCTTCTATCTAGTGTTGCGTGCAAACACGATTTTTAGAATAAGACCCAATACAGCGTAGACCACATAAACCACGTTGAGCTCGGAATTCTCACCTCATTTGAAGACTGCTGCCAACGGTAGCATGCAGCTTGAAGAGCGTCTAAGTCGTGACGGCTACGTGCTGTTGCGGGGTGCTTTGACCGTAATATATGGGCCAAGAAGCCGTCGGGCATACAAAGCAAGACGAAGACGTAACCACATTTTGTGGATGCTGATGTCATAGATCCCTATCGCTTCCAGGCTCCACTTCTTGAAGCAGTTGTCGCGTGATTGAGACACGAGCTACATCCAATCTACTCGCGTAACGACCATGGAATGTATCGGAACCGACGTCGTTGAGAGCTATCGAAGATTGGATCGATGTACGACGTCGCCGTTTTTAATGGAGAATCAAAGGATTCAAACGACTAGTTACAAGGCCGTCGTTAAAGCGGTGGTAGCAAGCTGGGCTGACTTTATCTGCTGGGGTTATGTTTACGGCTACCAATACACGTGCTTTCGGTTTGCCAACTTTTGCTTTTTGATGTCGGTTTTTGACGAAAAAAAATCATACATATCTGTTTTGTTGTTAAAAACTAGCAATTCCAATTTGAGCTTTGGACCCCCATAGCTTTTGATGTTCGTTTTTGACGGGAAAATGCACATGTCTGTTTTTTTTGTGGAAAAAAATTAGCAATTCCCACTTTTAGCATTGAATCCACATTGCTATTCGATGTTTGTTTTTGACGAAAAAACGTACATGTCTGTTTTTGCAGAAAACTAGCACTTCCATCGACGTTGTAAATATGAACCGCATCATTACGCGCCGAAGTGAATGCTACATCAGCTCCGATAGATCCGTTAGCAAGGTTTAAATATGATGACACATTTTTGCTGCACTAGACTGCTGCACCAATCGTTATCTCAAGCACAATTGGCGTGTCTTCGGGTTTACCGTCACGGATGGTCCCGAGTGCTTTTCCTTGTGTACTGGTCAGACGATATCTAAGCCTAGACAAACTCCCCGTAAATCGATGCAAAACCACATCTGCTTTCTTGCAAAACGCTCGCAGCGCCGGCGTGTTAAAATTACCAACTAGAAGTACATGAATTCCACCTAACAGTTTCATTGGGTTACCAAGTAATTCTCCCGGAGACGAATCAATTTCGCCAAGAACACTTACGTCACACGTCAATATCTCATCAACAATAACCAATTCAATTTTGCAAAGCGCTCTTGCTGCTCTTGCGTCGGTGCCCATTGTCGCTTGCTATTAACGTACCATCCAAATAAAGTGTGAATGGGATCGTCTTCGTCGGAGTCATCGTCTTCTTCGCTGCTCTGAATCCCAAGGTCGGCAAGATTGAGCTCATCTTCTTCATTGAGGCTCGCTTCATAACGGCGGTATCTAGCTTTCACTATTATAGTTGAGGTAGGCAAAAGAAGCAAACTTGGTGAGTAGGAGATGATTATCTCGTGCAATCAAAATCTCTTCCTTCGGTTATTCAGACTAGTGATGGACATGGAGATGTGTTCAGTGCGCTCAGTGGTATAACAGTATTGAAGCTTGCAGCAAGAACGAACCATCAAAGTCCCAATACCCGACGCGAGACAGCAAAAGGCGGGTAAATGTTTTTAGTGGCCCACCGAGCTCACTTTTTGATTGTCCACAAGAAGTATGAAGCTCGCTGATGTTCTTCGATCGAGTGCAAACATGTAAAACCTCGACCAATCTTCTAGAAGCCTCCTGACATCGTCGAAATGCTCCGCAAAGCCACCAACGAAAGGATGACGAATTCCACCTCTACACCATCAAATCCCGCATAAATTTCACCTTGCATCAGCCTTGACATGTCATCGCGCTCAGAGAAGAGTTTGCCAGTGGCTGGAATATCTGGATGGGAGATGAAGCAGTGACTACGTTGGCGCTGGAGCTTAAACAAGAGATGCCATCAATGATCTTTGACAAGAAGGCAGTCGTGTGTTTTCGACTTTTGGTGTGGACGAAGAAGAAACACGATCCAGACGCCCGAAGCATCACTGAAATCCCCGACGGAGCGTAGGTGTACGTTGAGCGCGTGACGGATTTAAGCTTGTTCTAAAACAAACTGGCTGAAGGAAATACGAACCGCATCGAGATGGTCACGAAAGTCGATGATCCTGACACCTATGTCAAGAGCCCGTTTCCCCATCAGTGCCTGAGAGCCAAAGTACAGAAGGCAACCAAACCGATCACAAGCTTTTTTTTTGCCGAAACTGCGGGAGAAATATAAAGCTGTTGTGGCGGTTCGAGACGACGCGGGGGATCGAGTGGGCGAGGAGCGTCTTCTTTCCGAACAACCGAAGAAGACCAGAGTTCACGTACCGGCACGGACCGGTAATAACTTAGACACACTGAAAACTGACCAAAGCTGCTGCTTATAAGCACGTTCACGGACTGCATCAGCACCGAACCGACAGCTGCCCGCCGTGGATCTGTACGGCGAGTTTTAGTAGTCGGCAGCCCGCAGTGTGGGGAAACCGTGTATAGAGTTACTGAGTACTACAGTGTTGTGGTTAGTCCTCGATAGTGGCGATCGCTGTTTCAATGTCTGCCTTAGTGGCGCTGTCGTATGGTTGTTACTCTAGTGTTACTCCACTGTCATGTTGCGCGAATGTCGTTCTTCACCGAATGGGTCAACATTCACCCAATGTGACATAAGGTTTTAGAATTTTTATTAAGTATTCAGTCAGTTTAGTATGTAATTCAAATATAAACAAGCTAGCATGAAATTACAAAAGTACTCAAACATGCGTTTATACAGACGAACCCACCTAAGACTCTGGATGTAAATATCCAGAGAACGTATTCTTCCGATAAAGTACCGGTAATAGTGCTAGTATACCCTATACTAGCACGATAATACCGGTACTTTATAACCCTTTGAAACCGAGATGGACCTTACACGATACCAACGTTTTCCTAACGTATATGATCTACGTTAAGAATCGCTATAGTAGTTTTTTGTATGAACTCCTACAAATGTCAACTCAATATGGCGTAGGCTATGTACCTTTTCCCTCCAACAGATACCACAACGTGAAAAAATCGAACGTGGGAAGGGTCAGTATAAAGGATACGGGCAACGGGCTCTGTATCGCAGATAGGATTCTACAGGTGCCTGGCCGACACCACGCATTCTTTCTCACTTTCATAATCCCGTGATACCAGAAACAAGCCGCGCCGCTGATTCAAAATGGCCTATCCAACGAGGTGGTGTGAACTTAAGAAAGACGGGTAGACAGCAAGCACCCGACTGGCCTGTCCGATCCTTACACTTACCTGTAGCCCGGGAAAACCAAGAAGGATTTCCGCGGCGTTGATTACTTCGTGGGGGAGAACGAGCTGATGCTTTGCCTGGACAAGATTGATCTCGGTAGGGACGACGTCGTGATTATATTTACATTATCAACCTAATGGTTTGTCGTATATAGACGAGATTCGGGGGAAGGCGAAGATGGGGAAAACGCGCAAGCTATTTCCAAGCCGCTGGAGAGCAGGGAATCGATCACCCCCCCCCCCCCCCCCCCCCCCGTCGTAGGAGGTATGCTTTGTATAGCGTAGGTTTACGAAGTGATCTAGCGGGTTTGGTACAAAATGTGTGTAGCTTCGGCACCTGTTGAGATCGCAGAGCAGGTGGAATCGCCCGACCGCGCCGCCGCTGTCTCCTATTACATGGATAGTTCAAGGCCGAGGACGATGTCGATTGAGCGCGCAGGGCACGTAGCTGTGTGCGACAGTGGAGGCGCTGACTCGGACAGCGATTCGAGCCCAAGTCCAAGAAAGTCGACTGCGGAAGCTTAAGGTTTCCTCATTTTGCTTTGTATGGACCATGATTACAGTATGCTAATTTTGCATTATACATGTTTACTGCTGCACCGTCAGACGACAGTGCAGATCAGTCAGCCGCGCGCTGCAATGCTGATGCCGCCTTGAAGACAACGCCACCGGCCGAGATAGCTAATGAGGACCCTGTGGTTCGTTCGCCCACCCAGAATTGCAACTGCGAGGGGGGATTACGAGAAGGGATCTCAGAGCGTGCCGACAGCATGGATCGCACTAAGGAAGGATACGCCCGCAAGTTGGCACATCTCTGGCATGACCCGTTCCGCGTGATCGAGAAGATCGACGAATATGCTGTGAAGATTGAAACGTCAGGCACGGGTCATCACCTATTCCCGGTGGTGCATAATTCTAAGCTAAAGTTGGTCAAAGTTTTCCTGATCGACCAAGATTGCGGTTGACTGGGCAGAAATCGATCGGCTGGGTTTAGATGAGAGTTGTTACCAGAGGATAGCTGGATCCAGGATCTGGATGACGATGAGTACGAAGTCGAGCGGATCTCGAACATGCGAACCGGGAAGAAGACGCGATATGGTCGGGTCCACCGAGAATTCCTAGTGCACTGGCAAGGGTATGATGGACCTACTTGGGTGGATGAAGCAGATCTCAATTGTGGTGCCTTGTTGTATGAGTTCTTGCGGGATCACGCGGTACTTTCTTGCCAGCTCCAACCAGAGCCGACAGCTTTCCCTTCGCGAGGGCGACTCTGATCTTGATCGACGGCGGGCGCGGCTGGGGTACCTCGTCAGTTTGGCGTAGACGTCGCTTACGCCGACGCAAATTGTCGATCTTGCGCTTGTCCTCTGGCGCGAGTTTGTGCGCTGTGGCCTTGCCAGCTGGAACAACCATCATTGCCCTTGCCTCAAAATTTCTACATGACGAAGGGGGACGCGCAGGAGCCACCCATCAAATTTTCGTACCGTATTTATCGCATTTCTTTGTTTTCCTTTTCCAGAAAATACCCCTACACCTGTGCATTGACTTTTTTTTCGGACTTGGACCGCTTGAAAAATACTTAAGTCCAGTATGCTCCAAAATCAAATACTTAAACCAAGTCAAAAGAAGATTAGGTTGGTGGGTCCAACTTGCGTATAGCCGCGGGGGTTAGGTTTTCATGAGCTATACTCTGATTATGTTGGTTGGTCCAACATGGTGGACTTGAAGGGTTAAGAGTGAAATACGCATCTACCTCAACCATCGTTCGTGATAGATTATGCATATATAGTAGTGTAAGGTCCAGAGACTTTTCTGGAGTTAGATAGCGCGGTAGGCAAATTGGTGAGTGCAATAATTCAATTATTGGTGATAATATGGGACTATCATTTAATAATATTGCAATAATTATTGTCGCCATGGTCGACAACGTCGTGTACCCAGACCTCTTAATGATCCGACTGAGAGCAAACAGGCAAGATAATTGTTCTTTATGTTATATCAAACGTGTTGATGGGGCCCAACACAACTGGATGTAGATTTTCATGACAGTGATCAATCATTTCTGACTGCACTGACCCTAGCTGTGTTTGTTGTGCCGTATCTACTAAAAAAAATCAAATACAACGGAAATTTTAAGCACAACCGCGGTAATCTACATGAATACCAGAACGTTTTCAAGCGTTTAGCGTTTGACTGGACTCTTTTTAGATGAGAACAGGGTCAACGAAAGTGTACTTCCAGAAGTACAGATAGGGTGGGTAGAAGATATTAAAACTGATACATAACATTTCGCCATATCGTGTGGTCCATGCCCACAGATATCACCGATAGCACCGATAGCACTGATAGCACTGATAGCACTGATAGCAACTTTATAAGGAGATTTTCCTGGTAGTGCTACGAGTACCGTAGTCGTACGTATAGGTATTAATTCGAGATTATGTGCACACACTAATAGTAGGTATCGATTTCAAGACAAATTTCAAATGAATAGGTCTTATTTTCCTACCATTTGTATAATCTTCACAGGTTTCACTTCGCGGGAAAGGTTTCGCATGGGTATAAACTGATATAGAGACTTGGTGCTCGAAACAAAAGAGAACGCACTTTCTTCCAGGACTTCTCGACGTAAATAGTGGGATTTTATTCATAGTTCCTTCTTCGCGCCGAGCGTAAGTCTTGTGCTGTGGTGCTGAGGTCTGATGCCTTTGAAGCGGGCACTATGCGCATATAGCACTAATCGAACAATGTGTTGCAATGATATAGAAGTGGCTGTTGTGGCTGCATCGCGCTGCGCACTACCCAAGCGTTGAGTACATGGACTAGAACCACCACAACACTAGTTCTGTGCGTGCACGGCCTTTGGATGTGCAGCGGTTGCTGATACTTAATGTTGTTGTTACTAATTGTGTACTATACTTGGAGAAGAGGACGACATAGTGCAGCAGTGGAGGATAAGGGCCGATCGTTAATTTTTGCTATAATTGTCTTGTGTAGTTAACGCAGGTCTATCTACATGTATGTATTGTTGTGATACTGTAGGTGTGTAGTTGTGGCGATATGGTCATCATGCAAGCAAGAAGGTGAACTTTTACGCATTTGGTGGCCTACAGGACGGACAGTTTAACGTTCTTTTTTCAACGTTTGATAGTTTGTGTACAGGTAAAGCGCTAGGTATGCATTAATGCATGCGTTTACGTTGATTATAGGTGGAGCAAAGAGCAACAGCAGCTGACCAGCTCCCTCAAAGCCACGGTTGCGGAGTATGCGCCAAAGTAATAACGTGAGATGTGTGCATGCGCAGCTGCATATAGATAGAGTGAGGAGAAATCGCGACAGTGCTGTCACAGCCGGCTGCAAAGTATGACCTGAAGTAGATGGAAACTGTACACTAAACGCGGTTACACGTGAAAATGACCGCTGTGATCGTACTACCAATCTAAGATAATACTACTTGTTTAAAATATATTAGTTGACAAAACGTAGAAGTCCAAAGCCTAATATCCATCTGCGGACTGCACTACCAGCGACCACCAAGACTAGTTAGTTGTATAGATCCAGGTAGACACAAAGGTCTCGTACTTGTCCGAGTACTTTGTCGTACAGCTTATTCTGACCAACCTAACGAGGTCGGCGACGAATTTCCGTACAGGCATTTACCATTTTAATTTAAATATCGTAGAGATTCTCCACATGGTACTCACTTGCACAAAATTGGTACATGTGAGTACCATGTGAGAATCAATATCTTGCCCTTTGCATGCACCGTTCCCGTTTCATCGACCGTTCCCGTTGCAATTATCTTAGTTTATGTATTGAAATTCGTTACCGTACCCGTTGCTCCGTTTACTAGTGCTATGTGACTTGTTAGCGAGAAGTGTTACAAGAAGATAAAAAGAATTTGTATTGTGCATATTGTTTATCACGTGGTTTTGCAAGCAGGCGGCTAGTAGCGCCAACTTTCTTCCAGTTTGTTCACATATCCTCGAATTTTTGTACAGACATAAAAACACCTGATATTGATGTTGTCGATGTCTGTCTCCGTCGTGCAGATGCGGTTTCGGTCGCGTGTAAATTGCCGAAAACCTCTCGTAGCCATTCCGCCGCGCTGTGATCGCCATTTTTGATGATGAATCGGCGTTTCTCCTCCCTTGTACTTTGTGCATCTATACATGTACACCAACATAAACACAAACAGGTGGTACTTTTCGCTAGTCAGAAGCATGATTCCAAGTGTTACCAGTAACAGTAACAAACGCTTACAGTTGGGAATGCGATCGCTGACGAAATTGTCAACGCGCTGTTCAGTTTTGCAGCAGGCATCCAGTACATCCAACTTCATTTCCATCGTGGCATTTCTTCCTCGTAAAAAAATCATATTTTTCTTGAAGTTTATCCGTGTACTGTAGCTGATCACTTAATCTCGCATTGATTTCGGAGCAAGCCTGACTTGAATTCCGTGCATCTCCTCTTGCGGTTGCATTTTTCATCTCTAAATCGATGTTTCGGTCAAGCTGCGAATTCACTTTGCTGTTGATTTCTTGAAGCATTTTAGTCTGGGAATCTCTTTGTTTGTGTTCCTTCTCGCCCAATTCAGCTTCTTTCTCGCGCAGCCTCGCTTCCATCATGTTTACACTTGTCTTCTTTATCGTCCAACCTTGCAGTCCAGCCGGTAAATCTTGGGGGTTTGCGTTTCCTTTGTCTGGCAAAGTGGAGACTCCTGGATACGCTGACCACTCAAGCGTTCCATCTCAGCCCTCATCTTTATC
Organism: Phytophthora tentaculata; assembly: GCA_033557915.1. Taxonomy (NCBI): domain Eukaryota; phylum Oomycota; class Peronosporomycetes; order Peronosporales; family Peronosporaceae; genus Phytophthora; species Phytophthora tentaculata. The sequence goes on from JAUCEA010000009.1 coordinate 3,289,236, forward strand.
ATTTCAACTTGATGCTGAGATTCTCTTCTGGCGAGCTCTCGCTCAAAGTCCTCCTTGGAAGTTTCGCGACCGCCGTTCAGTTCACGTCGCTCCGACAAGGCCATTCTCATCGTCGATACGACGTACCCTTCCTGTCTTTGGAGTTGTTCTGGGTCACCCAAAAACGTTGAAAAGTTCTTGGTTTCCGATGTTCTTGTGCAGTCCACTGGGATTTTGTCTTTGTTAAAACTTGTTGTACTTGCAAGAGACAATGCTTGAACTGGTTGTTCCACTTCCTTTACTACGTTTTAACCTGTTGCTGATTAGTGCGTCAGAAACTTGTTCGGGCTCGTAAGGCTGTCAAGCTTGTGGTGTTTGATTGTGACGCTCATGAATTATGGTTCTTATATTGCAGGTATTTGCACGACGAACACAAAGATAAAAGAGACTAGCGTTTAACAGCGCAGGATGGAGAGTAGAGACAAACACGATTGATACACCCCGATATGACAACTCACATGACTGCGGTGTCCTTGTGTGCATGTATGCACACTTTCTTTCTCAAAACAAGATACGAAAATCGAAACGTCTATGTCTACTAGTGCTAGCTACCGATTTTACCATTAGCCTACCACAGACTCTATCCTTCACCAAACAGGATGTTCCGTGGTTCCGATTACAGTTTTGTCAGTGAATCCCCTCGGTATTCCGACGACAGGCGACAGATATAATCTTACCTGTGTAAAGTTGCTGATAGACTGATGGTCGTAGATATCTTCTTTCACCATTGCTGAGTAAAGATATGTTTTGAAAAAGTGGCTGCATTTTGGCAGCACACCAGCTTTGACCAGGGATGAGTCGCGGTCATTCAGCAGTTCGTTACCTCGTCGTTCAGTCATTACCCCAGAAGCAAGCAGCGCAAGTCGCCGCGCGTGATGTGTTGGTTGTACTTCTTTCGCACAACTTCGTCCATTGGTCCAGTGCCTAAAGCGACGTCACTTAAGGTCTTCTGCTCGAGAGATATTGGTGTGATGTCAGGCAAGCGTTCCTGGCGTTGTCCCAGACTACGCTTGGGCGGTAAGTAGCTCAATTTGTTTTAAAAAATAAAATGGACCTAGCGCTTTAGTCATCCGAGCCTTCTTCGTGGATATCACTTGTTGGACCGCCTTGAACGAGGTTTCAGCACTCTTGATTTGTTGTCGATCGTTGCTTCGAGTCAATTAACGCGCATTTTCTCCAACATCCCTTACACCTCGGTCATAAACTGCTGCATCTCAGATCGTAAAACACGCATATCACTCATCATGTCGATCGTCTCCGCCTTGATAGATGCCACCTCCTTCTCGATTGCCTCCAACCGCGTCGCGTTACCGACCCTCCGCTCTCGTGGTGGCTTAGTAGATATTTAATCTTCACCGAACAGCTTTTTTGCTTCGCCAAGTGCTGGTAGGACTATTGTTGACTCGTATCGCTTAAGGAAGCGATACACCCACGATATCGAGACCTTCTCAGTTTCTTTAGTACTCTGAATAACCAAGTTTGCTTCCACCCACAGATCATCTGGAACTACCGGGAGTCTTTCCGTCTCCTTGTTTTTACTACATTGAGTAGTCTTTCCTCCAGTTTTGGGTATGTCACCCGACTAACGCGCTTGGCGTGAAGACGAGCTCTGGCAACTTGGTCGGGCGAGTTAATGATGCTTCCAAACGAAGACTGTGATATACTTCCGTATGATGCGCAGATGCTGTCGCAAAAGACCTTCTTGTTTGTTGCATGCGGTAACTCCCTGTACCTTCGCCGAATGTCGTTCTTCTGATCAATGCTCAGGTTTTTGCGGGATGCCATTGTTGTACCGAAGAGGACGTTAAACGATGAATGTGAAGAAATTAATGCTGCTGAATGGCGTACTATTTGGAAGCAAGTTCGATTTCGAAAAGAAATACGATTGCACGACCTGGTTTGATCGGTTGATACAGGATGATAGAATTTTGGTGGTAAGTACTTCTTTTTGCCTCACTTTAAAGTGAAGCAAGTGTTCTGGCGAAGTTTGATTGATTATGAGGTCATTTCTTCACTTTTAGTTCCGTATCAAGAGCTAGAAGAAATAGCGACTTATTTTAATATTAGCTACTCTTAACGGAAATGCATTGAACGTTGATTTGTTACGCATATCGCGCAGCTTTTTCTTGCTGCTCGCTATCGGCCCGTTTGTGCTCTTCTCTTCCTCTGCTCCGGAGGTAGAATATATGGGTTTTCCTCCCAACGAGCCCGCGATTTCGCGTTACGTACTAAACACTGCCACGCACGACCTCTAGTTTCCTCGTCCTCCATCGCCTCTATTGCCTCCATTGCCGAATATTCTTGATCGGCGTTTTGGAGATGTTGGCGGTCTGCCTTGATGGGTTATCGCTCTGCCTTGATCCGATCTTGCTCTGCCATTACCCTTTGCTCAACCCGGCCATGTTGACTAGCGTATATTCGTCACGTAGTCGGGTTACACTCAGGGCAGCAGCCACGGCGTCCGCAGCCTCATTGACAGCGCCAAATATTTCGTCTTTTTGGCCGGTCAGAAGCTCCAGCATCGTGTACTAAACACGTGGAGATCTATCTTGTGGGCGCACGGGTTTATATTCCGTACGCCAACGCTGGGGAATACCAGAGTTACCACACGTGGCAATAACATCCTGTTCGGCGAATCTTAGGTTGTAGTTGAACAGCCATTCAACATTGGCTCTGGGGAAGCTAAAAAGCAAAACTCCACTTTGAGGTGTCGAAAAAGTCGTCCGGATAATCATTTGCAGCAAACACCTCCGAGTATTTTCTAGCCCTATCTTGGACACCCAAAGTCGTGTGTCCAGTCTTTAATAACCAGACGTTCTCATATTTAGCTGGGTCACCTTTGAATCTTAAACACTTGCCCGTCCTGGAGAATTCTAGCGCTCCACTTTCTCTGGTTGTGGGACCCCAAGTCGAGTAGCCATAAACACAATGGATCTTGTAGTACCGCCCAGTCACGTAAACTTCAGGCCCATTCTTTCCAAGCGAGGTTGGTCCGAAGTAAGACGATCTTATCACTGCACATTTCACGGATCGCTTGTATCGCAAACTTGCGAAGGTGCTTATTCATTGATACCGTATCACGCGACGCCGCTTTACCTTGATCTCGAACGTACTGTGCAATTGGGTCATTAACGCGCAGTGAAGAACCCGACACGGATATCTCACTCGCCGGAACATCGCCTGCAGCTGATGCTCTGATGTCGTCGTTATTTCAGACGTACTCAAATCGATCACTCCACAGTCTTTTCCACCGTCAATTCGATCGCGCTCAACACTGTCACCCAAGAGAAGGTCTATGACGTCTCCTTGTGCTTCCATCTTGTAAGCCCCTAGGAGAGAGGTCTGGAGCGCGAATTCGTGTAGGGGTGTCTGGACTAGAGCGAGAAGCTCTTGTGCAATATCCAAATACCCCTCCAACACTCTGGTAACTGTACCATCGGCCATCTTTCCGTTCCACGGAAAGAAGGGAAATACCAGAGATTCGTCAATTGGCTAGATCAAAATGAAACCCAATAATTGCCTGATGACAAAGTCGACAGGGATTCTGTTTTATCGGATCTGCGAGCGGTTTCTACATTTATCCGCGGTAGCCAGTTATTCAAGACACCATAATAGTTTCAGTCTAGCGCTGACTTTCTCACGCAATGTGGTAATAATGCAAAACTCGTGAGGCTTTTGAAAGGTTTCTTAGAATTCAACCTTTTTGGATGAGTTGAACATTACTTTGCCTCTCCGTTGACGAATTCGTGCCCTGTCATCATCAAGAACAGCCATGCGTTTTGGCCTTCTAAAAAAGATTGTGCGAAGCGTGCTGGCTCAGATCACTTTTATTCGAGAGGGGGGCATCAATGCTACCTTTACGTCTAGCTAAGCTAGCTTAAATCTTGGTTCCGTGGGTTCGGTACTTGTGCGAACAGTATGTGTTTTGTCTGAACGTCTGTCCGCACAACGCGCAATCTCTGTATCCAGCGTCTTCTTGTTTTCGCTTCGCGCTGTTCTTCTCATAGTTAGGATTTCGGACGCACCTGCTGCGGTGCGTGCGAATGCTGGCGCTCTTCTGCATCCTATCACCACAGTGCTGGTAAACGAAGTGCTTAGCGAGGGTGTTCTGGACCTTCTCGGGTGCCTGGAGTGCGTTCTTGTAACACAGGTAGCAGTGTACCTGGGGGTTGAGATTCTCGAAGGCCATATGAGATCGCCTCAAAATAAAACGCAGTGGCTCACAGCGATGTCCACCACGATCGACTTGGTTTCGTCCCTCGCTTTGAAGCAGCCTGGATAGACTCGCACGTTGGTTCCTTCTTCAAGCGCAATTAGAGCGCTGGCGGGGGCTCCATCGGGCTTCTTGATGAGGACTCGAGCGAGGTCTTCATCAGGGAAGTTCGTATGAGGCTCCTGTTCGGTGTCTCTAGGTGTCGATCGAAGGATGTTGAAGACGGTCGGAACCTATGCTGGGTGGATCATGTCGATAGCAGCTTTTAAAGCGTTCCAGAGGTCGATCATTGCCACTGATAACCCTTTCGTGCTGCTGGAGGTGTTGAGTCGTAGCTGGCAACGGAAGGGATCATCAGTGCCACCAACACGGTTGAAGATGGGCTCGAATTCCCCTGCGCGCTGCTTGACCTCCTCTAGGATGCTCGGAATAGTTTTCTCATGTAACAGCCACACGGCCACGGCCACGAAGCCGTACGGCAGTAGCGGCCCCGTCGGCTTAGGTGACGCCATCATCGAAGAAGTTGGTCTGATAATGACTGGGGTTTTATTTGAAACTTGCAACGGGCACTATTTTCTATACTAAAATCAAGATACTTGCAACGGGCAGCGGGAACGGTGGATGCAACGGGAACGGTCGATGCAGCGGAAACGGCCTACGGATTGTTACTTTACTTAAAAGAAGAGAAGCGAACATAAGAAAAACACGATAAGATTGTGAGAACTTGGAATTTGACTTGATTTTTAATACTAGTACTACTACGTAGCTCATTCAATAAAAAGTGAGGTTTGGAAATTCGGTTGTATAACGTTAATATGATAATAATAACAAACTAATAGTGTAAACTCTCGGGGCTTCTTCCCACGCTTTTTAAGAGGCACATACTAGGCGTTGCGCGTCTTGCTGCGCTTGGGCGTCGACGCGGTGGCTCGTCGTCCTCGCTGTCACTGAAGGAGTCAGAGTCGCTGGAGCTGATGGCACCTGGACGCGCAGGAAAGCCAGTTGCTGGCGCTCAGTCATAACGCGCGGATCCACGAATCTTCTGGCGCTTATTGGCGAGCATCTTCGCCAGTAGAGCAGAGAGACCGGCGCGGCGGGGGTCAGACACAGCGACCGAGGCAGCAGGACGATCAGCGATGTCGCTCGGTGAACTCCAGCGCTACTAATGCTGTACCGCTGCCTAATGTGGTCTTACTGCTGTGCGTGCAAGTATCGAAGTGATCGTTTCGGAATCAATCACGGATATTCACGTGCGTTTTGGTCCAATGTATTAGCCACGAGGTTTTTTAATTCCATCTCAAGTTTGAGGTGGAGCTGAAAAACTTCAGTAATACATGACCAAATGTTTGAGGCGTCCCACTTGTAAACTACACAGGTGTGAGCAGGAGGGGAATGGCGAAGACAAAGCTAGTAGCGAAAAAAACGACCGCGGGGTCGGCGCCACGACTCTTGCCCGCAGAAAAGGCGAAGCACTGCGTGGGTTCGTACAAGAAGGTAGCCGAGCAGGCTGCCAAGCAGACCCGAAAGGTTTACAGTGTGACCAAGCCCAAGAGTGTTCGAGCTCGTGTGCAGCGTGCGATCAAGACGTACTCGAAGCCAGTGACCAATCTGGTGGTCGGTATGGCTGGTAGTGGCAAAACACGCTTATATAGCGCCTGAAAGCGTATGGAGTGGACTCTGGACTGCGCAGCTACATTATCAACTCGGACTCTGCGGAGCGAAAGACTACCTAGACGGCCGACTTAGACATCCGCAATCTCGAGTACGCCCAAGTTGAGCACTTATTGCTACTGCTGATAAAAGAGTACTGACTTGAGTTGTGGTGCCGACAGTCACGCTACTGTGGACATACCCGGCGAGATCGAGGCGTTCACGTGGTCGGCGTCGGGCCAGCTCGTCACTGATTCGATGACCACTACCGTCATCGTGTATGTCGTGGACACGCCGCGCTCAGTCAGCCCCACCACGTTCATGCCCATCATGCTGAACGCATGCAGTATCCTGTATACGTTGGAGTTCCCATTTGTAGTTGTTTTCAACAAGATCGACATGAGACGCCACTTTTCGCCACCGAGTGGATGGCGGACATCGAGGCTTTTTAGGCAGTGCTGGACCAGGTACCGGACAGCAGCTACATGGGCAGCCTCTCGCGCTCTCTGAATCCTGGGCTGGAAGAGTTTTACAGAACCAGCCCATCCGTCAGCGTATCGGCCGCCACACGCGAAAAAACGGGGGGGGGGGGGGGGGGGCTGTTCAGCACATTTGAGCGGCGTGCTGTACCGCGCACGTTGTGGCGACAGAAAAGCGCGTCTTGGTGAGAGATGGCGTTTATGTGTTCGAAATTCATTCATGTAACACGTCAGCATACATGTCATTCTCACCCGATAGATGAGCATTCTTATCGTGCCTACGCTGAAAACCGTCGTGTCAATGACCCCGCCATTGTCAACATGGTTCGCGAGTTTGCGGAAGCACGCTCAAAGTGCAAGCATATACATCGCTATGCTACCAAGCTCTCAGGCTCTACTTCATTGTTGCTTAATTGTTATTATTCTATTATTCTAAATTCTTGATACTAACAGGGAATAATGTAAATTTGAGAGATGTAAGAAACATGATCCAGAACATAAAGTGTGAAGTGAAGAATTTGACGAACGGATGCCGCGGTTAAGCGCTTCCTGTGTCTTCGTACAAGCTACATCCTGTGGCTGTTGCAACAGCGAGACGATCTGTCACAGCAGGCTTTTTGTCATGCGTTTCAACAGCAACTTGGTCAGCCGAAAGAAAAACGCCGACTGAACGCCCGACCGAAGCATATAAAATTGTATGTCGCAAGAACTCTGGTACACCTCAAAACTTTTTACATAGACTATCTCCTGAACGCTCAATAGCATCTCGTCTTGCTCGGAGCTGGTTAAGTCATACCAACCTTCGAACAAATTAAATAAAAAAATTAAAAAAGGTGGTCACCTATGTGGCCAGCGTTTCCATCTTACCTCTAATAATTTTGAACCACTTTAGCTCGTGGAAGCGACAAAGGAGCACTTGTGTATTTGGAAACAACTTTTACAATACACTAACCTTAGTCAAGTCCTTGTCTACCTACATGTATACAAAATTCAAAGAAAGTGACGTTAGCATAGTATAACACAGATGCAGCTCTGAATGCGTACCATAATTACTTCCACATTTCGACAAGACGGATTATACTCCTGGAATACCGATAGTGCAAGTTCCATGTTGTGGCTGGTTTCTTGATCAACCAGCGCATGTCGCGCGATTTATCCTTTGCCAAACGCCTCCGTCATCTAGAAAGATACTAATTTAAAGTGGAGTACAAGCGTGGTAGTGTTCCTCATCTTGGTAATCGTACCAACAGCAGAATTGAATCCGCGTGGGGAAAGCTCAAGCCTGGCCTTAATACCGAGCCACCACTGAACGAATGCATCGAGACTACCTCGCACTCCAAATGTTGAAAGAAAGCGAGTTCCGACAAGAAACAAATGCAAGTTTGCTGGCCAACTGTTATTATTGGTGGTGGTAATCGTATCCATTTTTATTATTGCAGATGATAAATGGTAGAGTTGTTAACTTTGAATACGATAAAGAGATGGCATCCGTATTGAGAGCAAGTACACGGTATGCGGCGGATATGCTTTTCCCGTACTATATGTACGCTACAAAAGTAAGAAAATACATAATTCGATATGGATTTTTCAAATTCGATACCGATCTCAGTCAACTACTTGATATATTGCAACGCACAGTCTAGCCTTTGATGTTATGTTGTGCATTTTCAGTCATCAACAATCATGAGCTACAAAGAACTGGGTCCATCCTTGTTTCATGTGAGTAACGATGTTTCTCAAGTCTTCGAGCACACCCTGGATACACGAAGCTGGACAGTACGTGCTCGTTCGCCAGGACTATGTTACTGATTTGTCAGCATGTCATTTACTTGTAGGACAAGTTGCACCACACCTGAGTCAACGACACATCTTAGGTGGACGTTGCAGGACAACAGGAGTCGCGCCATCATGCTCGGGTAATCATGTGTTCTTCAACTGCAGCCTGGCTGAGCAAAAGAACGTGAAGCACGATGCCAAGACAGCGCTCGCCATTAGCAGCGCCGGCTGAGCGAAGTTCCGTATCTACGATTCTGTCGATAGTACTTTCGCTCCATTCCATGAAATTCTTTTCACTTGTCTTCGCAATCCTCTCCATATCGCTCACTAGACAACCACGTTTTTCTGGGTAGTGGCTTCCTCGTCGGACCGAACGGCAATTCTCAATTGTCGACTTCATAAATCCCACGAATGTCGTCCAATGCGAAATTGGAACGCAGCGAACTTCCACTTTCCTCGAATCTTAGGGGTCTTTGCATGCATTTACAAGATTAACGCTGACAGTACGACTGCCATTATTGACGACAATACGACTGAAGTACGGTATTTGTGCAGAAATGACAGATAACACTTCTGCACTTAAAATTCGCTCTGCGACGTTTTGATTCCTAGAGCTGGTGTCGGTTGAGTAGCGTGATGGAAGATGCAGACGGTTGCACCAATCATATCTAAACAGCGTCACAGCTACTTATCAAGCCGCCGCACCACATGTTAAGAGGAATCCATAACGTACTGACATCCTCGTGCATGAAGTAAGCGGATGGGATGCCATTTTCTCTCCTCGTGTGGCAACTGCTGTCCAACAGCATGCTTTGGTCAAAGATGAATGGGGAGGCCGGTCCATCGGAGGTATTGTTACGGATAAAGCTGGCCTGTGGGGCAGTGCCCTAATAATTCGGAGTCTTCGGTCGCCCGAGATTGCATTTGTGATATGTTTTGTCCACGGCCTGCACAACATGGTGAAGGCTGTGCTGAAGCCGGGCTACGCAAAGGTCACAAAAGTGGTCTCTGATGCTGTGAATACGCTCAACAGTTCTTCTGCAAAGTGGTTGGTCGAGGCTCAGATTTGAACGACAGATACCTACGGATATGACCTTAACCTAGAGCAGATTTGCCAAGTACGCTGGAATAGTATGCACGGGTGCTTCGCGCCCTCATGGCGTGTCCGTGGCGGTTTAGAGATATTGGAACTCAAGTTTGGAGGTGATGACGATTTTCCAAGCACAGTACATGATTCTGGAAAAAGGACATGTTGGGAGGCACTAGATGACGCTGATGAAGTCGTTTATCCATTGGCATTTGCATCACTCAAGTTGCAGCGCGACGAGAATAGGATGGCAGACGTCGTTGTTTGCTACCTAGATATTTTCACTGGATTTGCGGCCCGTCTGTAAGGCAGGCAGGATCTGGCTAGTGAAGTGAAGAAACGATGGCGTCAATGCAAGCAGCCGTTCATGCTTTTGGCTCTCTTCTTGCACCCTGTCCACAAGAAAGCCGGCAAAAATAATTTTGGATGAATCTCATTTAACTGCAACCAGCTCAATTTGTCGTGTTGGTATCTATTACTTTCGACGCTTTAGGGTTGGTGGTGATACTTCAGGATTGCATGAAGACTTGCATTCGTGGATTAATGGTGAAGATGAAACTGTGCTCTCGTTTGCTGACGTCAGCTTTATTTACACGTACTGGATCTCAAGTGTTCCGAAACGCCAGGAAGTAAGCTGTCGGTGGTAGTGTTTGTAGTGGTATGTATCGCAATAATCGCCGCGACGTGCGGACGATACTTCAGTGAATTAGCACTAGCTCATACTGCAAAGAGAAACCGAATCTCACCAGAGAAGTCACGCAAGATGGCAATAGTTCGAAAAGCGTGTACGAGGGTATGATTGCATGAACGGCACAAAGTCGGGTAAGCGGAAGCGACTCACCGATTCTGCCGAACGCAATCAGCTTCGAGAGAGCGTGACAGACTCCAACGCAATGAAGCCGACGACAACGATTCAGGTGAGGAGGTGGTTGTTGGTCCTGATCACGCATTTAAATACTGGAATGAAGTGCTTTGCGAGCTCGAGGACAACGACGACTCATCCGTTGCACTTGCAAATGATGATGCAGAAAGTTGGTTAGGTGATCAAAGCATCACTAGCTGAGGGCGAGAAGCGTTCTACTTCGCAGTTATCACCATAAGACGTCAATCTTTTGAACCAATTCCAGAAGGAGATCGAACGCCCTTTCCAGAGTTCGATGATATGCAATTTCCGCAGGAGAAGAAGGTCTCAGATTTGCGAGGATAGAAAGTTACTTTGGAAGAGCTTGTAAGAATATCGAGGCCGTCATCGGTTCGACTAGGTAGTACCGTTGTATTTCGCGTTGCATGAGCTTCTCAACTAACACCATTGTATGTGTTTCTGATTTGGACATTATGGCACTTTGCAAGCCCATCGCCAATCCGCCGTTGGCGATAGAATAACCTGTACGCGCTTTCGCAGCTTGCATCGAGTACTAGCTGCAAACTAAGTACTAAATAAAACTCTGACATATACAATTATTAGGTCCTTGCAGAGCGTAAGGTGTTGCGTCGAGATCCATTGCGCGCTGTACTGGTTGTGGACCGTGGTGTGTCTGGAGCTCTACGGTAGCACTTTAATGAGGGAATGAGCAAGAGTAGTAATTCGCACTGAAGACCAGCGGACCTTATCTTCCAATGCTTCTCTTGCAGTACATTAGTTTCACGACGAATATGTACAGGGACGTGCCGAATATCATCATATGCGACGCTGTAATAGTGCTGCCCTCACGGATCGTCGTGCTCGTCCAGATTCTTCATGTACAGAATACTGCCCTAGTACGTGCTTTATCTTGTAGTGTTCGAACTTGTTACGCGGGTTGTGCTGGCGGTCCGTGTGTTTTCGGGCGCTGTCAAAGTGCCGTTCAGTCTCCACACTTTCATCAACACGGGCATTAAGCCGCCACAGCCTTGGATCCCAACGTCTCGTAACCAAAAGCCAATCGGCAGGCTGACAATAGCGGAAATGCGGAGTATCGCTGTGAAGAATCCGGCCCACGACGTCCTCACGTAGCCGCTGGTCCAGTTGCAAGCGCTTGGGCAGCCTTGCGTTATTTGCCAGTCATGAACATGCCAGTAGTGATGGCCTTTGTGAGCTTGTCGTAGTGATGAATCCGTAACTCATTGTATAATCTGCTGTGTGGCCAATATCCATCCTGGTCTTGTTGGAGAGACCCTCACCCGTGCTCTGGCAGAGAAGTGAAGCCGATGTCTAAACTGCCGCTGATGAGTCGGAGTTTGCTACATATTGGGAATCTGCTCGTTGCTCATGTGCGTGAATAACTTGAGCAGAGCGACCATGCACTAATCTTGGAAGCTGTTGTCTCCGGTTGAGCGTGATCCAGAGTGTGTGCCTCATGAGACTGGATCGCAAGCACAAAAAAGAAAGCTATGTCTTACATCGATAATACATAAAACCAAAAAACCTTAGTAACCTGGTGGCGACAAAAAAACAGGCACATCGGTCATCATGGATTTGCAACCACTGGTCTTATTAACACTGTCTGTCGCGTCTCAGCTCCTGTCCCGTGACTCCCGGACGGATTGCCACGCCACGACGTCACCAGGCTGATATCGGCCAACCGTCGTGAGTTCCCAGCACTACTGCAACTTGGCCCAATGATGTCCATCGAAACTCGTACCAACTGTGACATCATGTTTGACAGGATTGGGTACGCCACTTGCCACTCAGTGCTTGTGTATCAATATCAGGCGCCAAACGCCCTACCACAGCCACCGATTCAGAAGCCGCACCACACTCGCCGTCGGCATCTCCATCACCGCCGCCAACGACGTGAGGAGATGTCTTCTTTTGTTCCTTCTTCGTCGTGGTCCTTACTGCAGCTTGCCTCCTCTTTCGCTTGAGATTAGCCGGAGCTTGCTGATGCAGTTCCGAACCATTTTTCGCCTCCACGGCTACACGCTCGCGCACCCTCCTCTTTTTCAGCCAAGCGCCTCGCAGCGGACGCTCCATCGCCTTTGCCTCCTCTGCCTTCTTGTCTTCCCTGGCGATAGTGGTCTGCTGGCGCTTGGAAATCTTCTTATTGCCTGCTGTCTTGCCAGGCGCAGATGCTGGGGCCTTTACAGCTTTATTCTTTAGAGTATCCTTCTCAGCACGCCGCACTGCCATGCGCTCCTTAGCCGCAGCAATGTACACAGCCGACTTGCCAGTAGGTGGCTAAGACGGGAGCGACGCGGGAATGGAAGTTGGTATCGTTTGAGAACTTCCGGCTGAGCCAAACTTGGCTCGCCGTCTCCGAAACCAGCATCGTCGTCCCATTCACAGCTCAGAAACGCGCGGCTCTCCCTGATAAGTTGGTGTCTGTCAGCCACACTTCGTCCTTTAAGTCGCGCATGGAATGCCTCCGCCTCACGGCGTGTTTCGCGGCGTGCTGACATTGGTTGCTTGGTTGTTCTCTTTTATTCAAATGAAGCCACGAAACAATTCGTACTTAGCAAGAATCCAGTATTTTCCGATGAGGCTGTTTTCGTAATTTCAGCACAGTTTTTGTGAAAATATTTTCGCCTATACCTGTGTTTTTAATAAAACAAAGACAACGTGACCTTTTCCACAACATGTCGTCAAATACAATATGTGCGTGGGGGGGCTAAGTCCGATGACATTATGGCCTGGATGGGCATCATCTTCATCACTTTTGAGCTGGTGTTATGTGGGTCAGAATCAACTATCAATTCCACGTCGCGGGCGGTGGGGTCATGATGGGTTTTACTCGCACGATGAAATTACGCTCAGATGTCGCACTAGAACAACTTTTGCGTTTCGCGAGCAGCGTCATCGTACATGATAAGGCCGCACATGTGAAATTTAAAATGCAGGTTACGCAGACATACATCGCATCAGAAAGAATTTGCCATGACGCAATCAAATGACAGCGACCAGGTCAGGCACGCTAGTCGCGCCGATGATATGAAAGTAGGTCTAGCCCACACGACGGAACCAGCCATGTAGCCTCCCACAGGAAAACCGGCAGCATCGTCGCAGTAATTTGGGAACTGCTTCTGAAAAGCTGACACGAACGAAATGTAGAGCTAGCTCACATAACAGGTCGTAGTCGGTGGAGCGTCATCACCGGCGTCTTTAACGGCCTGATTTATGGCAAACACATCAAAGTAAGATATGAGTTAGGAGTGCGCTGATAGGAATAATGTCATTCATTCCGGTCGTCTCTTGGTCGAGGATACCGACCATCGTGATAATAAGAAAGTGGGATGACCTTGAAGAACGATGGTATCGTCCTGTGGTGGTGATATCCTGTCATGGTTGATACGCCTCATTACGCAAAGTAAACTAGACAACAAATCGGATGTTAACTAAATCCGTCGCTCATGTTCTCGTAGCTTTCACCTTATAAATATGTCGCCAGTTGTTGGTGGAGATGCTCTGGAGGCATATGTGCTCTGTGCGGCTGCAATGATGGATTCAAACTTTTGCATACATTATGTGTTTGTCCTATCTAAGCCTCTTGCAGCCTATCCACCTCGTCCTATCACCAGGCCCCTTTAATGGTTGGGATTCCCACATGTCTATCTATATAGCTAATGGTGGTATGAAAGGTGGTATAAGATGTGGGGCAGTGTGGAAAAAACAACGCATAATGAATATAGTATATATGTATTAAAATGTTTGCTACCAATTGAAACATCATCTTCAGACTGAAATCAGCGAGACCGTGCATAGCTTTTTAGCTGTTTTTTAGCGCGTAGAATGCCCCTAATGAAAAGGCTGTCGTTGAATGCCAGAATCCATAGCATTTCCCAATCAATAATACAAAAAACTGGCTCAACTGTTGCTGTCATTGGACCCGAACACAATTTTTTGCAGTACCTTGTACTTTACTTTCCGTCAACGAGCTTACATCCGCCAGAGAAGTCCAGTTTTTTTGCATCCGTGCAGCAGTCAGGGAACCCGAAAGCGCATACTTGAATCAAAAAGTCGATGTGAGTTGAGCAAATTAATAATCAAATTATTCGCATTATTACGGCCCATTCTCGAGCGTACCTCGTCCACCGCACTTAGGTCCCACAGTCGCGATTGTAGTGTAGAGACGTTACCATCGCGACCCTGGCTGGAGACATCCGTTTCCGTAGATCAGACAGCATCAACTTAGCGAGAAAAAATAGCGCTCATAGTCGTTAGACGTCGGCGTGATGTTGCGACGCCAACGTAGTGCGGGCGCTTCATGGCGTGCGCTTCTTGAACGCCGCTTTCGCAATAGAACACTCCTCGGCGGCTCTAGATGACGACCGCTCAAGTTCAGGCGACCTAAATTCAGAGCAGGCTAACTTTTCAGCGGCGCTTAGCGCCTCCCCACGCTGTAACTTGACCAGCTCTTGCTCTAAATTTGCGTTGTTTACAGTAGTTGCCGTTGTGGACAGCCGATACTTCAGGGCTGGGTACTTCTTAATAACCTGGTCAAAAAGACAGGTAACGGCCTCAAAAACTGCTAGATCTTGGAGAAGCGCCTTGCCGCACTCGTGCTCCGCACGCCGTAGCAGGGGAGGCTGCAATTCCTGCCCCACGAGGAGATCATGGCCCAGCTGAATAATGGCCAGCTGGAGTGAGGCGTAGCGCTCTGCAATCTCGTACGTGCTCGACCATCTGGTGCCGCAGCTCAGCAGAGGTGGCTGATGGGAGACGCGACGGAAAATATCTCTACCCTTGACCTTACGTAACTTAGACATCATGGCATGGACTTTAGTTATCAACTCGTCTTCGTTCTTGTGGAAGTCCTTGACCGCCAGGCTGAAGCGGTGGCTTGCGCACCCGATTAGCGGTGTAGCACACTTCTTTCGGCCAATGCACTGGCTCACGAAGCAGTTATTGCCTACCATAAACTTCACTGCGCTCCAGGGCTTATTAGCGTGTCAGCGATCAGTCGTACTGGCTCTGTGCGCTAAGATCTCCCACAGTCTCTACGGGCGAGAACGGTAACAGCAAGAAGCGGCGGGATGAACACTCTAAGTCATCGTAGTACTTGCTTGCCGTGCTGCTACTGGTATTACCAGTATTGCCGGTGGCATTGTCAAATCCCGCAAAAATCGCTACATAGTGACAGTTGTTGCTTGCCCAGCCGTCCAAAACGAGGCCATATGATTCGGGTAGCTCACTTCTTGCGACACGGTTCTCTATCACTTCGACCAGCAATACTATAAAATGCAGAAGCGTGCCCCCTTAGTAGGTAGGAGATCAACTGAAAGGAACGTATTCCTTCCCGCTGAGTAGAACTGGGCTTAAGGGGGAAACCGCGAAGGTGTCAACCCCCTTCTCGTAAGCAGAGAACTTCCACTATACATGTCCCGTATACACAACGCTGGACAAACTCACACCGTCACAGACGTACACTTGCAGTATAGTCTTAAACAGCAGTGGAGGCAGGAACACGACCTTCGCCGCACCCCACTTCATGATCTGGTCACTGTTGTACTGTTACTGCTTGTACTCCATCGTCACTCATTTTTTAGTTCAGTCTCGCTATCATGAGTTATAGGCTTTACGCTCAAGAGCTTTCTGATCTTCTTGAACTGCGTAGGGCCGAGAGGCTTCGCGAAGATATCTGCCAACATGTCCTCAAACGGGGAGTACTTGAATGCAAGCTCTTGACGCTCAGCGTAGTCACGATTCTCGTGATACTTGGGTCAATGCTTTTCACTTTGTAATGTCCAGTCTTTACTGGGACAACCGCACTAGCAGCTTGGTTGTAATATATAGAATTGTTCTCTAGTGGCGCAGGCCAGGCTCTTTGTACTGATTGTGGGCCCACATTATCATATCGGAGCACTCTGATGCAGTCATAAATTTAGAGCAGCATGTATCATCCGTCATCAGGTGCTGCTTGTGACTCAAGTTTGCATACATATTTGGAGCACAAATCCAGTTACTGAACGACGAATGTCTTTTTCATCCACGTCTGCATACGCCACAATTTGCATATGCTCTTTTGACGGTCTTCACGCATCCACGTACGCAGTAAACTGCAAGTCCGGCTTGGCAGATCTTGACCACACGAGACAATTGCTGGTAGTTCCTCGCAAATAGCGTATTACTCTCTTTGCTAGAACGTGGTGCTCATGAGTAAAACAATACATGAATTTGCCCAATGTTCTCACGGCACTTGCAATATCTGGGCGTGTACACTGCACCAGATACTGCAAAGATCCAACCAATTGTCAGTAATCCACACCTGAATGTTCGTTCACGCATACTGGTTCTATATCGGGATTTCGGGTACTGGGAAGTCGCCTATAGCCTGTGGAGTAGGTACAGGCTTACACTTGTCCATCTTGAACCTCTGCAACACCATCTCACAGTAGTTCTTCTGTGAAATTGTAAGTATGTGGCCGCTCGTATGTAATTTCCATCCCCAACAAGTGTTTCACGTTGCCCAGATCCTTAGTTTTGAGCTTGCGTTGCGACTCCGCGAACATCATCTCAATGTCAGATTCAGTTCCAACAATTAAGAGGTCGTCAACGTAGACAGTAACGAGGATCTTGTTTGCTCCCACTGCTCTTGCATACACGCCCGCGTTCATCTTGGTGCGCTTGAAGCTGCAATTCCGCAAGTACTTGTCAAGCATGTGGTACCATATATGTGGCGCCTGCTCCAGACCATACAGGTTTTGTCGCATCTTGCAAACACGACCAGTGCTGTTACCGAACAAATCAGGTTGCTCCATGTAGATGTCAGCGTCGCTAATTGGACCATTCAGAAATGCCGTAACAAAGTCCACCTGTCGCCAAAATAGGCCGAGATACAGAGCAAACAGTAATACAAACCTGGCGGATTCTGCTTTTGCAACAGGAGCGTATGTTTCCCAGAAGTTAACACCAAATTCTTGTTGACGCCATTTCACTGGGTTCCTTGCTCGATATCTTACCACTTTGTCCTAAGCGTTTCGCTTCCGGACAAAAAACCATTTGCATTTCTGACCCTTCACTCCACGCGGTCTAACCATCAAGTGGCTGCGTATGAGCTCTTTATACTAAGTACCAAGAGCCTCAACCTACGCTTCGCATCAGGAGTAGACAACGCATCGGCTACATCCACTGGTTCCAGAAGCTCATTCACTACTTGGATGACTAGGCTTGCTGGGATATCCACCAGGTAGTCTCGTAGTCGCAGATTCGGTCTCCGTATGCAAGTGGAACTTCTAAAGGATGCACCAGGACCATCGATTTTCATCTTCTCCATTCCCCACTCTCACGGAGCGGGAAATGTTCTCCATTTGATCGCCAATTGCAATAATAGCATCTTCGTCCGAATCACTCCAGCTTAAATCCGAGTCATCACGATTGATTTCACTGTGAACTAGTGGGTCATCCAAAAACTCAGAGTCCTGCTGTTAGGCAGGTCTCTATTGTATTCAAAAGGTGCAGAACATGTGCTGTTAGGCGCCTTCTGAACCACCTTCTCCATCAGTACATCGATGGTATACTCCCGGAATATATACTCGCAGACCGCCCGCACGCGACGACCGAGCGTTAGCCTCGACTGATCTCGTCGAATTAGCGCTCAACACATCACTAGCAGTAGTACCAACCAACGCGGGCCCATTCGCAGCGATTGGAGCATCAACTACGGTCTTCATTTGAAGATCATCATAACCGCGAGGGCTACAATGCCGTTTGGCATGATGCATATCAAAATCTCCCCTTCCGAGAGTAGTACCGGGCTTGGCGACATCAAATTGTCCAGTTTAGCAAACAGAATGCACGATGGAAGCCGATAATTTCCCCGTGAGTAGCGGTTGAGTAAGAGGTTCTCCACATAACCGTTTTCCACCATCTAATCTTCTGTATACTACACAGCTCTCATTTCCTCAATGTTGCCAGTCTTCAAATCTAGTAACCGATTGCTTATCTTTTCCAATTTATTTTGTCGCAAGACTTTCTGCGTGAAAGCGTACACAAGACAACCCCATGTCCGCAGAGATAACATGTCTGGGCGCTCACAAAAGCGCCAAGCGTAAGGAGTCTCACCCGCCAGTGCGCTGGTTGGACTGACGTTTAGTATCTACAGCAGCAGCAAATGCAAGCCCCCCCCCCCCCCCAATACCAGATTAACCATTTCCACCATGGCCAACATACTTCTTACACGAGACAACACTAGTCCATTCATGTGCTCGACCAGTCCGTTCTCCTCAGGACTGTAAGCATTTGTCATTATTAGCGTAATTCCCCCTGAGAAACGATTTGAAGTTGTTGTTCACAAGCTCGCGGCCTTGATCGGGCCCAACATTCCGGCTCCGACAGCGATCCGTCATCTCCACCGGAATAATGAGACCAAGCTGGCGAACTTTTGCCACCTGGATCATTTGTTGGCGCAGGGGTGGAAGCAGCTCCAGTATCATAAACCAAGCCTGCATGATCGGTAGGTGGTGGAACATCTTCGTCATCGACCGTATCACCTGTAGGGAAGTCGAGCGAGGATTCACCTCCACTTGAGGCACCTCCAGCTTCCTCCCGACCATGATTACCACCATCATCAACCTCATGGGGATGCTTGAAGGTGTAGCCGGTGGAACTGGAGGGGTGCTCGAAAGCTGTACGCGTGCCTGAACCCTCGGCGGAAGTGAACTGTTCATCGTGCGATAGGGAGACGTCACACCCGGAGGTTTTCGAGCTGAGTCAGGGAGTGTGCTGTCCGAATCATCGTCATCCGATCCAAACAGGAGATGATACTCCGACTCTTCCCTTCCGTTCTCCGGCTCAGGGAGAGGCACATCCTTCCCAGCCGATGAAGTGTCAGTAGCGGGTGGTGGTGGAGAACCTTTGAACGTAGAGGAAGACGCTGGGACTGACGAAGGAGGTGGTGATGACACAGGGGATGAGCGTTTACGAGATACAGACCGCGAACGAGACCTCGGACAACCTCGAGGAGGCTTCGTGGACGATAGAGAACGAGAACGCGTCCGTGAACGAGGACTCGTTCGGCGTGGACTCTTGCGAGACGATGAAAGAGCCGACGGCATAGACAGTGAACGAGTCCTCTGGTGCTTGGTTTTCTTCGAAGCCTTGGGCGTGATTAATGACCTGCGACCAGATTTTGGATCTGAAGAATTGGGAATCGGGTCGACTCCAGGACCTGCCGCGAACATGGCCTTTTCCGTCGGGATTGGAGCCTTATTCTCGGGATCGGAGTCGTCATCAAATCGTCGTCCGAACCTTTATCCCCTGGTCGGAGACGCTTGTGGACTTTCCGTGAGCAACTTGGTGAGCGGCTTTGGCCAAGGCAGCTGGAAGAGCCTGTGGGTCAGATAAAGCCGCGGCCTCGGTTTCAATACGCTGAAGAGCACAGAAGGTCTTCTGGTCAAAGCTCAAATCACCAAGATCCAGCTCGCCGGCAGTGATACCTGAAGTGTAGCATCACAAACGAACGTTAGCAAGTGAGCCCTCGGCAGTGGTTTCAGTAGTTAACGAAGTACCTTGCACGGCCAGGACCAACACATCAGGATCCGTTCCAGCGAGACTCACGTGGCTTCAGAAAGAACGGTTGACCCGGAGGAGATGCGAGTTTCGCTTCTGAAGCTCTTCAAGAAAAGTCTCGACATGGGCGTCGGCGAGTTTGCACTTCGATGCTCAAACTAGGATGGCGTGAAGTTTGCGTGTTTGCTCACTGTTGGCGGCGATCGCGGCCTTGAACGTCTCGCGCTTCAGTTCCATATGTTTCTCCAGATTATTGATGGCTGGGTCTCTCTCGTTGGAGCTTCGTTCCTGCAACACAACTACAACATGACGACAACTCTTATCGCAACAAGTCGCTATTGACACCACAAGGAGCGCCACAACACGCAACATAAGCATGTGATGTGAAGGGTCACCCGTAATATATTCTAAATAAATGACGTCAACTACAAAAGCTACATGAATTTTTATCATTGCATTTGGTCGGCGAAGGTCAGATTCACAAAAAGTCACCAATACATTCACTGTGCGCACCAGTACGACGGACGGCCCGATGGCGCTTGCTTCAGGCCCCGCGCCGGGCCTTTGAGTTTCCGCATTGGCCTCCACCGCCTCGTCGCTCACAATTCGATTGTACACAGCGCAAATTTGCACAAGTAATGGTTCAATTAAGGCTATAAGATGCTGAATTAATGTAAAAGAACCCGCAACGAGCAGCACAGTTTCTGACTGAGTAGGAGGAAGAACCGAAGCTTTAAGCAAACCAAGTCCTCTCGATGGCTGTGATACTGCACCAACCATTGTTTGAAGAACATTGCCTCAATGTTGCCGACAAGCATTAATATAACCGAGCAGAGGTATCTACTAGGACGATACGATGAATAAACACACATTTCAATTTAATATTTACTTCAAAATAGTTGCAAGTAATTCTACATCCGTTGCTTCCACTGACCGGGACAGCTTATTAGATGTGGGTGTTATCTCTGGCTGCATCAGGATCATCCACAAAATTCGCAGGCGCATAACAGCAACATCGTCATGTGTAATAACGGCCCTGGGCATTGGAAAGTATCTTTCAGGACGAAGTAGGCCTGTGCGATATATAACACACCGCAAGACGTTCCATCAAGTTGCTTCGGGGCGTCGATCCACCCTCTGTTGGATTTTCAGTCGTTGGCATTGTTTTTGCATGCCACTCACTTATTAATGCCACCACCGTTGTTTCGTAAATGTCCCCAATGGTTTCTTGATATGCTGCGCAACACAACGACACATAGAAGTAAGGAGTCAAAGTCGGCACGTCCGACTTGTACGACATGTTCACGACGATGATTCCCCAGTGACAGTTGTCCTTTAAGTGGACGGGTAGCACAACATACTGGAAGCTCGAAATTCGGGTGTCGGGTGGGTTTGGGCATCCCATCAATGGTGCGGATGAATCTACTGCATAACAGTCACCACGTGTGCTGCAAATGCAACGAATGAAAAAAGGCAACGATCGTGTCATTAAGCATCCGATCTCGTGCCAGCGCTCCAACCAACAGCTCCATTTTTACTGCCCCCACACCGCAAAGCAACCGAAAAAGAGGCTCGAGACACGACTCCTTAAGAATCTTGACAGCATCACCTCCAAGCTCCTTGTGCTTTGTACTTGCTGTTGTAGGAAGCAAATCACCAGAGTCGATTTCTTCACCGTTGAGCTCACGGGTTGCCTTTATTTCTCCCACTTATTGACGTTGTAGAAAATCTTCATTCTATAGACAGCCTCGCTAGACACACAGAACATGACAAAATAGTGGTAAGTATTTGCACCACATCGAGCATCATAATACAAGCAACATCGGTGCAACACTGGCATCACCAGCAACATTGGAAGCAGCACTAGCAGCGTTGCATGCAACACAGCTCAACTGACCCTGTAAACTTCGGGGTATCTCCCGATATGAAAGCAACGATCTCCGCTGCAGAACCTTCACGATGGTTAAAGGCGGATTGGTTGGGTTCAGATCAATGGCGCTTCATCTCTCGTCCTCCACGACAGCGTCCAACTTTGTCACCAAATGTTGTGGAATTACAAAGTTGTAGTCATAGTCCTCGGCATGGATGTACTCGGAGCGGCAGCGTGCAGTGCTGGCACTCATGAAGGCATCATCCATCACCAGCGGGTAGTTCGAGAGTAGCTCGCTAACGTGATACACGTCCTTGGTATTGCGCGCCCACTCCAACAACCGGGCTAGCGATGGCACAAGCTTTCCTGGGAGCGTAACAACCGCCAGTCGTTGTTTTTTATAGCCCCCTTGAGCTGCGTTGTTTCATTTTCTTTTGTCGGTTGTGCCGGGGTTTTGGTTACGGGAAGCGTAGCACCTCCACTCGGGTATGTTTTCGCACAACAGGCTCTGTCTTCACTGGGCCCGATTCAATCTGTAGGCCTCCGGTGTGGGCCAAGGTTGCGACACTGGTGGATTTACTGTAACCTGTATTGCACGTCGGACTAGCAGGCGATTTTAGCACGCACACATCGGATACTTCCTTAGTGTATAGAGAAAGCCTTCTTATGCTCAAATACACGCGGTGGTGCTAACCCAGCTGTGCCTGGTTCCTCTTTCTCGTGTCGTTCCAATACACGAACCATGTCCAAAGTATTAATGAAGTCTGCGGGAGATATGTCGGACGAGGTCTCATAGTCCTTTTCATCCTCAACGCAATCACTCTTTCCGCTGTCGCTTGAAGCCATTGCTCCATACAATTGAAAGCCACTCCACTCTTTTAACTGCTGTCGAACTAATTCCATCCATGCCTTCAGTGCCGCGAAAAAAACTTGACTAGAAAGCCCTGATAAATGCTCCACCACTGGCTTAAACACAGCTTTCGCATAGCAATACTTCTCTTGCTGAAGATAAAACCACGACATTGGCACTCACGCGACGGTTCATCTGCACGTAGATTACGCGGCGTCTCGGGTTTCTTGGTGATTTTACGCTAGACGCTTGTGTTGCGTCTTGTGGTGCGTCCTGTGTTGCTTCTAGTGTTGCGCCAAAGGACAATGTTGCGTCTTGTGTTGCTCCAACCTCATCGCTTGCGTTTACAGACTGCGTCAAGCCATCGTGCGGAATCACTGCGCCAGCGTCTTTCATAGTGGCCTGTGCATTTCAACGTGATGCGACCCCCACTTGGAATTCCGCATACAATGTGTCCGTCGCCACCTTATCTCAGCGCGGAGGAATACTCGATACTGGCAGAATTTCGAACTTATTTGCGCGCTCAGCAATGTACATCAAATGCTGGCATGGCAGTCTGTACGGGCAGTTAAATAGACACGAACAAGTCCACTCGGAATCGTTTCGCTGATACGACTGGCCACGTAGACGCACTTCCCATTCGCCTACATCGAAGCCCTTCACGCAGTCGGTTTCCGCTGCCGAGACCATGAAATAATCCCATTAACAACGAACTTTCGCCAGTATTCCGTCACTCAGTCGTTTTACTACAAGCGTCAAAAAAATCAGGGGCGCAATCAGGGTTCCGTGAAATGGCTGAATGTTTTCGAACTGCGCTCATCTGTTGTCGAACGATTGTTGACTGGTGAGCAAGCAACCCATTAATAATCGAGTCAAGACGCGGTTTCTTCCCTAAATTCAGTTTGAGTCGTGAGTCGTGATCACGAATAACTTCTCCGCGTAAAGATTGAGCAGACCCATGCGTACGACACATCCGTTTGAAGCTGTGCTTCATGCTTCCCGGAAGTTGCGCTGCTCCTGCACGGCTAGAGCATTATTATGATTTAGCACGACAAGCCTAAGATGCACAGATTAAAGTAACTATTGTGCTTAAATCTGGTCTCAGAGCTCCTCGCCCAGAAGCACAAGACGTTCTTAGCCACGTAGCATTGCAACGTCTCGTCGAAGTCGTCCCAACCATCGAATATCTTCTTGGGCAACTCCTCCACAAAGTTTCGAACATTTGCGCGCGCCGTCTTTATCTTTTGGTGGGCTTCCCATGTTTTTGGTTCGACGGACCGGCTTACGATTGACCTGGCGCGGCGCTATCGTTAAGCCGGTGATGGCCCGCTGCTAGCCCTATGTGCCACCTTGGTAGGTCGGTTGAAATTTGTATCGGAACTTCCAATTGACACCCCGGTCATTTTCCTCTTCGGCGAAGCTGCCGTAGTAGACACAACACACGCAGCAACATAACCAGCAACATAAACGCATTCACACTTGCACCAGCAGCAACACAAATACCCAATGTATTACTTGAACTGGCAGTCGCACCGTCGGGATTCACCGCGGCGTTATCCTTCTCGGCATCCTTCGCAGCACCAGCTGCATTACCTCCGGAGCTTTGCATCTTCGGTGGAGCTGCAATAGTAGACGCAACACAAGCAGCAACGTAAGCAACAATACTGTCGGCAAAAATAGTAACAGCATAACTATTCGAATCCTTACCCAAGCTGGCGGTCTCGTTGTGCTCACTCAGCGTGGCCACATCCTTCTCATCACCTTCTCGCCGTTTCCATCCATCCCCCCCAGTAGCGTTGGGCATAGATGCTGCGCCATCCTTCGCAGCTTCGATGTTGGTGCCCACAGTAGCAATGTCGTCCACCTAACCCTCATTTGTCGCAGCAGCATCGTCCACACCTGTTTCCACGTCAGCAGCGTCGTCCGAGTCAGCGTCGTCGTTTTTTGCGCCGCCGTAATTATGCTCAGGCTCGTAGTCCTAGTCTCCGTCATCGTCCTGGGCGATACCTTGGGCGGCGAAAACGTAGCCGACGTGTTTTCGCGCGCGCATGGAGGTGCGGCGCTCTACGTACAATAGATTAGCAAGATCAACACTTAATTGGAGCTAACACTGAGTGTAAAATCCCCGTATGCGCATACCTTCCGCGCTTTGCACAAGTGTGCTGACGCGCGTCTTCTCCTTCGTCGCCGCCGCCTGCTTCTTCTCCTTCGTCGCCGCCGCCTGCTTCTTCGTCGGCGTCGCCCGCTTCTTCGCTCGTGCGGTAGCCTGAGCGCGCGGCGTCTTACTCGGGACTTTCTTCGGTGGCATTATTGGCTGTTCTCGTCTCGCTGGTTTCGTGAAACGGGGGAGGGAATCGTACTTATGATTTTCTTAAAGATCGTGCGAAGTTTTAAGTTTCACCATGAAATATTGCATCAAGAAATGCGTGAATAAACTACCAAGCACCACAATGGCGTCTTGTGTTGTTCTAAGCCCAATGCCGTCGTGTTGTGCTTGTGTTGCTGGAACGACTTCACTCTCGTTGCCTTCGGCACGCAGTAAGCGCAAGTCCTCGGTATGCGTTGTCGTTGACTCCTTGGTCTTGGCAACGAGCCCAGCGAGGCGGATATTCGTGGTCTTTAATTGCTTGCTCTCTGCCTCTAGAGTCGTCACGCTGGAGACCGAAACCTTCAGAAGCTGCTCCGCGGATTCGCGAGCAAGCATATCCGGTACGACAGCACACCGGGCAGCTTCTGCATCGACCCTAACTGCATGAAGCTGCGTCTCTAGCTCAGCGACTTGGCGGCGAAGATCCGGTAATGCCTTAGATAGAGGACGGACAGCACCCCGAACTTCGTCGAAGCTCACCGCGGCATCAAGACAGCGCTGAGTAGCGATGTCGGTGTGCAGGGGTGGCGAGATGCCCAGTTGGACTTGGTGACGAGCGAGTGCAGTAAAGTATGGCACTATTGACGTCAGCATCTGGTCCACCAACGCTTCGGAATTTTCGTCTAGAATGGCGCGCAACAAAGCCTCGGTGACCGGTGGAGAATCATTGACTGGTGACGGCGGTGCCGGAGGCGGGTCCACCGTAGGATCAACCACAGTAGGTGATGGAGGACCGACCTCCGAAGGCTCGGGCGACGGTGGAGCTGGAGGCATCGGAGTTGCTGAATCTGGCGACGTCGATGGCTCGATTTGTGGAGGCTGCGGTGCGTCTGAGCGGTCGGTGTCTCCCTGACCAGAAGAATAAGGGCGGATACGGGATGATGAGTGCAGGAACGAGGATTGGTGATAAAGATCGGACAACTTATCCCCAGCCGCTCATGCTCCCTATGGTGTCGCGGCATTAAAGCTTTGAACGCCCTGTCAATGACACGGTCCAAGGTTCCTTTCGCCATGGCGGTACCTGGGCTGGAATTTGAAGAATGAAGCAGTGTCACAAGGGGCACCAGTGTCGTGGCTTCTATTGCGACAGGGAACAGTTATGGTGTAGAATTTCCGCGGGAATCGCCGAGGACCATCCAACCGGGTGGACGAGACCAAGTTCAAGAAGTTCAAGCTGCGAACGCATAATCATGTGACAGAAGGTGACCTTGATGCGCAAGAGACTCGGGGGGGGGGGGGGGGACTACCGAGCCATCGTTGGTGCTCCATTATGTCCAAGATGTTGCTCAAGTCAGGTGGTCGCTATAGGTGAGCCGGATTCGCATTCTGCGGACAAGAACTGACGGGTCACGGTACGAAGCCTTGGTGGCGATTGGGAGCGACTCGTGCGAAGTCACGGTACCCGTTTGCGCACTCGGTGACGGTCCAAGGAGCATCGCAGGCACTCGAAGAGTCGCAAGACATGCGAAGTGGTACATAACGGATCGTAATTCACTTGATATTGTATACTTGATTAGGATTGCATATTAGGACATGGGCCGAAAGGGCATCACAAATACAGAGCAGAATTTCCACTCAAGCACAAAGAGCGAGGTCCGGCTTCAAGGTAAGCGTCCGGTCAAGCTTGTTTGAGTGTGTTATGCCTGTCGGTGAACTCGAAGCTCTGTAGCGAGGGTTCATCCGGCAAAGCCAAGAGACTGTGTGTGTATTGGCCGATTATATATCGGAAGGTTTACGTGACGACTATATCTTGCCTATTTGCACGGCTAGGAGTGCTTGTGTTGCCTCCTATTTATTCTTCCAACCGAGTGTTGAACACTCGGTGCCCTTGAAAAAGGCTTACCCGTGCCTGGTACCCTTCCGCTGTTGGGACCACGAGGATACGTAACACCTGCTAGATTCGTGCTAGTAGCGTTTCTCATTTTCACTGGTTGGCCTATATATGTATCCAGTCTGTTCCGGTGCAAGAGTAGAACTGAGGTTTTCAGGTCCGCCCGAACGACCGTTTGCCGTTCTGGTAGACGTATTTTGTGTGTGGGAGCTTCCTAACTACACTAGTAGCTAGAGTTCACGTGGGATTTTCAACACAACAGAAGTGCTCCGACACCAGCGTGAACTTTACACGCACAAACAAGCTCGTGGGTATTACGTTCACACGCACCAGCACCAAAGATTACCACTTACATCAGCTAGCGAGAGTCGCACGCGCGAGAGAAACTTTGCAGAGTGGAAATGAGCTCATTGAACCAATTGGACAGATATCGAACGTCAAAAATGTTTGACCAATTACATTCATTTGGCTACAGTACTCACTGCAATTAGTATCACAGATACTAACGTTAATTGATGTAAGGTGTTTTCCAATTTCCTCACAATAATTAATGTGAGTTTCGCTTTTTTTTCAACTGACCCTAATTTACGTTTGGTAAACTTAGCGTCTCTTAGACTAATTATAGTCCACCACCACATCGGTTATTCAGTCCCTGCACTTTCAGCATCACTTTCTTAACTTCCACTTGCAGTACTATCTATCCCGACCACGAGCCGTCCTTTCGTACTGCCATCCACCACCCTCGATAAGGGCAATTTTACCAAATTATCAGACCACGGGTATTAGTGTCATGAAATTAGAGTGATACTAATTTCCATACGACACTAATTGCGGTGTCTACTGTAGCTAATAGCTCTGTCACAGAAGCGGGGTGCTCTTAGTATTTACTTTTCGGGATTCGAGGGCAAAACTAATCCTCGAACCTGGAATTTTTCACTTTTTCCAATTCAGGGTTAAATTCACCAGTGAATCGCCACGATTCACGATGGCCTCATCGAGCACTTCAACTTCCGCTTTCTATGCGACCGAGCACGATGTGGACATGACACTACAAGAAGCGATCAAGGCCTCGAAGGATGACGCGGACGAGGCGCTGGTGCTTCTCAGTACTGACCAGCCAACGCGCGAACTCGTCACCTCCAATAGCAGCCCACAGAGCGTCCCGCCAGCTAACAGCCCCGCTAATCGACCAGCCACCGCAGCAGGTAGCAAAGCCAAAGCCGGCGGACCCAGTAATGTATCGGCCGTGTATCGCTGGTACGAGGTGGAGGAAACTTTCAGTGCTAAGAAGCGCGAGGAATCGTCCATTGCCAAGTGCAAATTGTGTCGACAGCAGGGAAAACTAGAACGCAAGACATGCGTGAGGTTCAGCAAGAGCGTGACGTCCAATCTATGGCGTCATTTAAAGGAGAACCACCCAGACGTATACGAGAAGCATAGAGGCGAGAAGAAGAGCGTGCAAATGCATCGAGTCGTGGGCGTCAAGAAGCGAGGAAGGAAGAAGAAGGTGGTAGCGGCCACTCCACCCACCACTGTTGATATCGAACACGACGTAGATGTTTCTAACAAGTTACAGAGTCCCAGAGATAACAACGGACAGTCCGCTGTGCGTCCTGCATCCAAGAAGCTGAAAAGGGGAGACCACGACGGTCTGATGTTCGCTCATTATCCAATGGGTACCTTGCATCAAGTTCCAAGTCGACAGGCCATTCCAGCTACCGCCAGTGCAGTGTTGCCTGGAAATTTCAATCCAGAGAAGGTGCGTGAGGCGATGGGATACCTGTGTCTGTACGAAATGCTCCCGTTCGAGTTGTGTTCGAGTCATGCGTTCCGAAATCTGATGGTGGAGTGTTCTGGTGGTGCTGGGGGCTACGTGGATGACTCCAATAGCTTCGCACTATTCGCCAAAGAGATCGCGTTGGGATACACCAAGAAAATGGCAGCAGAGGTCAAAGTACGAACGGTGATGCAGATGAAGATGACCGATTTCTCGCACCTGATGTTGTCTGAGTGGCGCTCGTCTGATTATTTGGGTGGGAATGACACTGTGATGACGTCTACAGGTTATGTCGCGCCCCGTAGTGACAACGACGTGACTTTTCTCGCGCTCTTCGCAGTGGGACTAGACCAGGAGTTTAACCCGTTCCGTAGATGTTTACACGTCCTGTCGATTGGCAGCTATCGTGCTGGACAGGGCAATTCCATCGTCGCAAAGCTCGCTGGTGATAAACAGCTGAAGAAGGCGATGGAACGCGTCGTTCCCTGCAGATATATGCCTGAAATTCTTGCCGTGGAGCCTCCCTCCAGTGAATATCAACCTTTCTGCGATGATCACAAGTTACAGTTTCTGGAGAGTGTTCCGACAGTGCTGCAGAACATCATGATCGCTACTATTAACGGGGTTCACATCTCCGGCAGCTACAGTTTAGGCAGCGAGGTGTTGACGGACGCAGGCACCACGGGGTCTGCAGGCTATCGGAACCGTAGGCTGGATAAAGGCGAATACATTGAGAGCTCTTCTGCATTAACCACCGACGCCTTTTATGGCGTCTCAGTGGAGATCGCCTCCAGTATTCTCGAGGAGCTACCGACGAGTCTCACGGGACACACGTATCGCGATCTCATTAACAAGGTGATGTATCTACTCGCTCACTTCAAGCAGTCTCCAAGGTCGCGAGCTGTGATACGAAGACTAGCACTGGAGCATTGCAGTATGAGTGCAGATTCTTATGAACGTCTATTCATTGACCGTCTTCGAGACATGGCGATATCGTTGGGAGAAATCCATTCCGTTCTATCTCTTGTTGAAGACATGATGCCAGCTTTGAAGCAGTATTTCTCGGTGCACAAGGACAGCGACTCCGACTTCTCCAAGCTGATCCAGCTATCCTGTTTATCTCGGTACGAGTGGTCTCGGGTTCGCTATCTCACGGTCATACTGAAACCTTTCGCGGAGGCTACAACCAAGCTCGACAGAGAACAGTACGTCGTTTCTTCGCTGATCGTGCCGTCAGTTTTCACACTGATTGAGAAGCTACGAGGCTCACACCCATTGGGGATTGGACTCACTGGCGAGTCCTCTAGCACTGGTCTTGCTGAGAAGAACGATGGCGAAGTGATCGAAGATCTTCCTGAAGATATCGAGGCGCTGAGAGATCTGGCGTTCGTGAACTTGTCAAGTTGTTTTGGGCATCTGTTCTCGTTTCCAGACGCTTCTTGGGGTGTGGAGAAGCGTCAATCCTTCAACCTATTGTGGTCCGCTACGATATTGGATCCTCGCACACGGTCGTTCATCATCAAGGGGTCTCTATCCCAACAGGAGTTCTGGGATATCGTCAAGACGGAGGCAGCAAACATCGCTGGCACCAAGATGAAGGACAAGGAGAACGGCAACGGCGCAATCGCTTTGGACGAAGACAGCGGGCACTTGGACGGGAACGATGTGGGCAAGAGCACAGACTTGTGGGACGATCTCCAAGCCAACTTGGCGTCGTGTGCACAAGAAGAAATGCTGCTGAGCTCGGCAAAGTCTACGCTAGAGATCACCAAGTCCAGTAACTTGCTGGAAGTGGAGGTGTCGTTCTTCCAAGAAGAAGGACGGATCGCGTTGCGTGCCAACCCATTGGAGTGGTGGCAGAACATGCGCATGAAGTATCCGTTCCTAGCGCGGTTGGCTCGCTACGTGCTGTCGATTCCGTGCAACGTCAAGGTGCAGGACAACCCCGTGCTATGCGATGGAGGCCTTGTCAAGCGAGGGCCATCTCAAATGAGTATGCCGGACCTGTGCGAGCTCTTCACGGCGTCGATGAACCTCCGCACGGAGAAGAACTCGCACTTTGAGGCTGCAAGCAAGCAGATGTGGTCGACGGTATGAGGCACTTACATCGTTAGCTATATATTAGCATTTTTGTCGTCTTTTTGCCGCCATCTTGGCACGCAGACGTTCTTTTTGAGCCAGCAGCAACTGCTTCTTAGCGGCTAACGGGTTAGTCAGGTTACTCTTAGTTTCTTGAGTTTGTGAGGTCGAGATCGAGGCCTCGCGTTGTGAGTTAGAGGGTGCGTCGGCAGGGACTGAGGGTGTAGGAGGGTGTGGCGGCAAAGGAGGTGGCAGTGGTGGTGACGGTGACTGGTACGTAGCCGGTGGTGCACATTGAGCAGCTGGAATAATCATCGGGCGACTGGGTGCTGGTTGTCGCGTGGGACGCGAAGGTTTAGCTGCTTTGACGGTGTTCCTAAACGCTTGCTTCGTCTTGGAGCGAGGTCCCTCCTGCCAGACGCCGCCGAAGTTCGGCAGCCAGTCCGGGCCGTAGTCGAATTTCGCTTGGAGCTCCGAGAAGATGTCTTTCCTCTTCGTGGTCTTACTATTGTTCTCTTTTGCCAGTAATGTTGGTGGCAGAGCCGCTTGTTTCCTGCGGTTGCACTGCTTGTACTCCTCTTCAGTCTGCACCATCCAGGGCGGTACAGCCGCGGTGTGCACATTCCTCAAACTAGTGCCCCAAGTCACCGATCGAATGGAGCTGAGATCTTCGCCCTGCGCGAGCTCGGTCACTCGATGGACGAAAGGAGCGTTCTCTACCCCAGTCTGCTGCACGTCTGGGTGGTCAGCCTGCTCTTCCTTTACAAGGTGGTCTATCGCCCAAGGTATCCATTCAGTCTTCCGCAGCTTGACAATCCCGCCGCCCCACACGCGCTTGCCCTCATGGCGACCGAGGGGGTTCTGCAGCACTCCATCTGAAGAAGCGAGTGTCTTGCAGCGCCTCGTTCCAGTCACCAGCGGTCCAAAAAGAGTCTTCTGTTGTTCTTGAGTCGCCACTTCGTCAGCTGGTGTCTCCTCCACAGCTCTCCGTCTCTTACTTTCCACCTCTTCCAAGCGCGAGGCAACCGACGACAAGAAGGCCTCGACTCGCTGGCTCGCGACCTGGTCCACCGGCTCCGCATCTTCCTTCGGCTTTTTCTTCTCTTCATCGTCTTCTTCTGTCGCGGTCAGTGCTGCCTCAAGCTGCTCCAAGCAAGGCACGACCCGTGAGACCCAGCCCAATGCTCACTCGACGATAGCAGCATACCTCTCGACGCTGGACAGCGTTCAGCCAGAGCTGTGGCCTCGTCTTGCGGTCTGCATCACAGCGGTGATGGCGGCAGAACGCCTCCACCTGATCCCGATGCGATTCACCGCCAAAATGTGCCGGTGCATCGGCAGTAACCAATGCGGCGTCACAGAAGACGCAGCGCAACCATTGTGACGAATTTGTCGCGTTGCGGAGCGCCTCGAGCCGGGTCACTTGGTGTAGAAGAAACTGCTGCGCCGCTCGCTGGTGGCTGCGGGAGAAGACATGCTTGCGCCACTTGCCGGAGCTCGAGAGGCGACACACGACGCAGTACGGCGCCACGACAGCGTCGTCCTTCATCACCGTACGATGCCACGGTGAATCAACTAATCAATTTGGACGGGATTGTGTAACGATGATGTGGAACGCGACTAGCATGACAGCATACGTTCGACAGCTGAAACGACTGGAAAAGATAGTGACATTTGATTCGGTACTGTCCACAACATGGTCTGTGTTGCACTCTCTTGGTGTGAAGATGCACCATTAGCCTTGAGACTGGCGGTCAGTGAGCAGCCAAAGCACCTCCGCCCCGAGATGCCGAAAGGCGAACGTAGCGCCTTTATCAACGGTGGTTGCATAATATTGGCCGTTGCGGTGTCTGCACTGGAGGCGTTACCTGTCCCTGCAAGACACATCATCGCAACTCGAGTTTGGCCTAAAAACGCGACTACATGTACTCCGCGCGGCTCTATCTGAGCTCGAGCATCGCCTCCACACTTTATGCGAGCCTGTCGGCTGGTAATAACAGCCACAATGAACCTGTACGCAGCGAGAGTATCCAGTGGTTTCGTTCGATCAACAAGGCTTCAACGCCTTGTCGTGGCACCAAAATGCTTGGCCAAATGCCTTGGCATCAAAGTTTTGAAGAGCTGTTGGGCACTCGCGATTGCGATCCAGGGTTGGCAGCGCTGACAGCGTCGCCATCAACACACACAGGCATCCTGGCGAGGCAAGGACGTCATGCTGCATGACGCTACATGTATTAATAGCGTTGCTAGCCTGTCCATTGTCTTTGGCTATGCAAGCAGCCAGACAGGGAATTGGTATCAAAAACCACCGGCTGTTTCGAGCAGTCAATACAGAAATCGCCTCAAAAAGCGCGAGTGGACTCTTCTTCCAATCTTGAAGGAGTATTGATTAACAGAGGCAAATCTGAGTCAAACTGCCTCAGCGATTAAACAATTCTGCAACAAATATACGAAAATGAGGTAACTTATCGACGTTTGTATCTGAACTATCTCTTCCTTTCAGTATGCCTTTTTTAATCGCAGTTCATCTTGCATCGACTATGACTATGGCGAAAGCGCCAGAGAGCGGAACTACTGTACGCAGACGGGCCGTTCCCAAGAAAATGACACAACGCCAAAGCCAGACCTGCTCCACGAGGGAGAAGAGCTCAATAGCTCAACAACGTCGGCTCGCTGCAGTCCGCGGCCGACACTCGCCTGGCCGAGTACTGCCCCCTGCCCGCTCCCATTGTGGGGTCCTCCAATTCCTCGGCGATGGACGTCGCATACGAGCGGCCGGCGTCCACTTCGTCATACTTCGCCCGTCCTCCGCCGCCCAGTCGCCTGTTGCTCCGCGTTTATTCGGCCGAATGCTTGCGGCATGTGTCCAGCCACGGCACGTACTGCAAGATCTACGTAGGAAGCACCGAGATGGTGCGCGGTAGTGGCGCCTTTGCGCGTCGCTCGCAGAAGCTGACGTCGTCTGGGTCCACGCACAGTCTCGGCGGGTTGCTGCACAGCAGCCGTGGCAACCGAACGCATCCCCCGACCACGCCGTTGCCTCCTACGTCGTCGTCGGAAGGGGATCTTAGCGGCTCCAGTAGTAAGATGCGAGTGCTCAAGACGCAGGTGCAGAAGGGCAAGCGACCCGATCCCGTTTGGAACGAGAAATTCGATATCCCCGTGCTAGACCCAAACGGAGACGTACTGAGCATCCGCGTCAAGTCCGCAAGACTCATGTCGTCCCCCTCTATTGGGGCATGCTCCATCCCGCTCAAATACTTAACGATGCAAGGCTCTACGACCACCGACCGATGGGTCGATCTGAAAATGGGGAAAAAGGATGCAGGACGGATCAGATTGCAGTTGAGACTTGTTGATCCCTCCCGACAGCGGAACCAGCAGAACAGTGACACTCACTTGAGCCTCCCTGCAGAGGAAACGCCGGAGCAGATCGCTGCCCGGAATAAAACTTCGCGTCGTGACCACAAGTACCACAGATCGGCGCGGCATTTCGACGGACGGCCGGTTACGTCTTCCGTCCTGGGTAGCAGCAGTGGCAGTAACAAGTCATCAAGTGATAAGGACGACGATCAGAAGAAGCGCGTTCCTTCAACCCCCACGACGCTACGGGACAACAGTGCTAGTGCTACCTCGAACGAGTCCATCGACGAATCGGAACCTGCCAGTGATGTGTCGGTCTCTCCGATTCCCTCTCCACTACCGAAGAAGGCGTCGAAAGAAGACGACCCAGAATCGACTTCAGCAGCCAACAAACAACCCCGCGAGTCATTCGACAGCTTTGCTGAGACGCCAGAGACGTCGATGCCAGTAGCTGCAGGTGCGAAGGATTTGGACGCGTCGTACGCGCAACGTGGCACCATGAGGAGATCAGAGCTTGGTAAGTGATATCCGCGACGATTCGTATCTATGTAGAGGAGACTAATGAGTCGATTGTGAATGCAGAACGCTCGAAGATGAAGATGGCCGAGATCTCGCGGACGTCGAGGATACCACGGTCATCTAGATCGTCAAGCTCTGAGATTTCTCTTGGAGGTGACGACTACGACGATGATGATCTGGACGAGTATGATAACAGTTCTGCAGCAACCAAGCGCTGGACGGGGAATCACACGAAACTGAGTGTGCTGTCGAGTCTGGACCCTCGTGAGAGCTCTCGAATGGACTTTGACGATGAAATTGACTACGAACGAGACACTTTGGACAAGAGGAAAACATCGGTGAATAACGGATCTTCTTCTATCGCGTTGTCGAGCACAGCAACCAGTACACTCGACCCACGCGGCAGCTCACGGTTCAGCTTCAGCGACAGTGACAGTGAGGACGAGGAAGATGAAGAGGTTAAATCAGAGAAGGCACGTGAGCAGCAGAGACAGCAGTGGAAGATTGAGCAGCGAAAGATGCAACTTGCTCGCATTAAGGAGGTTTCTCAGTCCATGTCGGATGATGACGATAGTGATGAGGACTCGGAGGACGACGATGGATACGACGAGGAGCAGGAGCGGGAGTCAACTCGGATCCAGTTCACGCCGGCGCTTGCGAATCTATTGGGTCGTGAGAGCATGAACGTATTATTTGAAGACGAAGAAGAAGAGGAGGAAGAAGAGAATCCCGAGCCTTTCAAGATGAGCGAGGAGTTCGTGCCCATTCTCGAAGCGTCCTCTCCGTTGTCTGTCGATTCCGTGGACTGCGCGTTTCGCCGGTCAAGTTTTGATTGAGGCCTTCCTCAAGCTTATTTACTAGCACAATACCCTTCGAGAGTGCGGAACTGAACCTGCCGCTGCAGTGCAGCTTACTTTGATCTCTACCCTGTCGAAGTCCGGTGCGTCAATTTTGATGTATGTGTGTCGCTTGGCGGACGATGGTGAGCTTGAGAGAAGCATGTGCACTGCTTGCCACCTTATTATTGCGTAGTAACAGCCACCCCCCAGCCATAGCGAGCAACTCGAGTTCTAGCACGAGCTTGGGGTGCAAATTGCCAGTCATAGTGCGGTCCGAATAATATTATGATGACCTTTCCAACAATCTTTAACAATCTCATCGTTCAGCAGTCGCGCCGCTAAGTTCACTGGTACTTCGAAGTATTTTGTATAACGACGGTGGAGATGTCGACGGAAGAGCAGGCTGCCACATGTATTCAGGCGAGATTTCGAGGCTTTCGATGGCGGAAGCTGCAGCGTAGACGCGTCGTAAGAAGCTTTTGATCAACTGCACCGTAATGCTGGCTGGTAAGCTCACCGAACTTGCGCCTGGCTAGAGCGCCGTAACTAAGCTTCAGGCGCTGCAAAGGGGGCGATTCACACGGCGTGAGTTCGCTGAACTGCGAGATTTTTCAAGAGAGCAGGTAATATCAAGCCTCGACATATTTCACATTTGCGATGTCTAACAGTTATGCTTGGAACATGTCGGGATGATCTCGTAGGATAGCTTCCACCAAGCAACAAGGCGCCGGCAAATTCGTATATGGCGAAACGAACAAGAGCTGTATTTCTTGCAACATACCAATGCAGCAGACCTCGAGAGAGTGCGTGCTTTCCAGCAGCAACACTCGGCCAGATTGATTCAGCGATGTTGGCGTGCGGTGAACAACTCAACGACCGCGTCGAAAGGAGACAATGAAGAGGTTCTCGTTCCGAGTGATCGTGTCTACACTTTCGACCCGTTCGGATTGCGGACAGATCACAGAAATCAATGGAGTCACGACAACGAGAGCTCTGAACCTTCGCCGCTTTCACCTTTACTTTTTATCAACGAAAAAGAGCTCCGTGCATCTGCTTCGGCCCGAAAGCTCCCGGCTGCAATTGCTGATGATGAGGCATTCGCGTCAAGGCGGAGGGTAGTTCAGGAAAGGTAAGCTCAAAACTTTCTTGACACTTTATTCTGCCATTCTCCCGACTTTTCTTAAACTATGATCAGGATCAGACGTAAGGCAGCACAGGAAAAACTTCAATCCGACTCGGCAAGAAAAGCATCAATAAAATCTGGCACAAAAGAGGGTTCAAATCCATTGGTGAACCGAAGGCGCGAACTGTATGAACAAGTGGTAGCGATGAAGTATGCTACAGCACAACGAGTACAGCAGTACGAGCGTGGATCACGCGTGTCACGACAAGATCGAGAACTGTTGTCTGCTCAGCTGGTAAAAAGTTGCGAAAACCGAATAAAGCACCTTCAAGCCGAGTCATTAGAACACATGATGCCTTCGCAGGTGGATACCCAATTAGTCCACGATGAAGCTGAGATTATGGAAATGTGGGATCCGGCACGACGCACTCGTGCTTGGAATCACCATCGTCGTGCTGTATGTTCTGTGCTGGACAAACGTCATTGGTGGCAAACCCAACTCGCCGGCGAGCAGCGTGACATTCGACAGGTAGTGGTCCCGAAGAGTCCGTGGGAAGACGAGAACATGATCTGGCAATGGCCTCGCAGTGAAAATAGCAACCAGAACGATCACGATCGAGCCTGCTCGACCACTCCATGGTCATCGATGGAGATTCATCGCTTCTTAGTTGGAGACAAGAACATGGACAACCAGGCGTTCGGTCCTGTCGATGACGATGAAGCATCCGAATGGTGGCGAGCGCATTGTACACAGTCCCACTTGGCCATCAATGGAGCATTGTTGATAGAGAAGCCATATAGTGCTGAGTTCAGCAACAATATCACGAGCGAAGGTGACGTTTTCCCGGTTTGTACCTCTGAAGTGGTGGCCAATCGTGACTTATACAAGCTACAACAGCGAGCTAAACGCGTTGCTCGGACGAAGAGTCTTGAACAGGATGTCGAACAGCGAATCAAGAGTTTGGTCACTCGAGTCGAGCGAAAAGTCCATGAGATGGAAGTACAAGTCGAAGCCAACACGAAGTTGGTACTGGAGATCGAGCAACGGAAGGTGGAGCGTCGGGCTCGGATTACACGCGAGCAACAGTCTGCGATGACAATTCAACGCTATGCTCGTGGAATGCAAGGACGGAAACATGCACGTGAGGTGCGCGCCGAGTTCTTCGTAATGGTGCGTGGGCGTGCCATTCGTCGCGGTAGATGTGAGGAGTGTGGTGACCAACGAGCAGTACTGGAATGTCGGCAGTGCGAGGAAAGCCAACACTTCTGTCCAATCTGCTGGGTGCACGTCCACTCAACAAGAAGACGCAAGACTCATGTGGCGATACCAATGACAACGGTCGTCGCCCCGATATCGATGCAAGAGGCTGGAAGTGCGAAGGTCCCGAACTTGAAAGAGCCAAGCAAGACGAAGATAGTAAATGACGACCTGAACTCTGGTCCAAAACTGCGAGCACTTCCATCGCCACCAAAGCAAAGTACAACGCGGTATGCCGATCCTACTGAAATATTGAAGAAGCCCGCAGCTGATACAAAACTGCACTCCTCCACGCAGGATAATATTCGAACCACAACACCATCGGGAGCTGCCAGCACACGGAAAAACACAACACCGGAACTATCCGAGGCATGCGAGCTGGCACGTCGTGTGAGAGCAGAAGTACAGGAGACAGCTTCGATTGCAGAAAACGTTGAACTCGTTTCTGCACAGATCGTATCTGGTGACATCATGTTAAGCGACGAGAACTGTGGAAACGACGAAATTGACCTCTCAAGTGTTGAGGGTGATGGTGCCGTTGTGACTGGAGCTGACAATGATCTATATGAACCGAAAGAATCTGTTGAGACACCAACACTACCCGTTACAACATCAGTAAATGAACAAGCTCCTGGAGTTGAAAGGGTGAGTTCATTGCCCGAGCCAATTTCTGTGCCACCGAGAAGTTCCAACGACCATGACCTACAGTCCGGTGCTCCAACATCAACCAAAATCGATACAACCACCACGCAATCACTCGAATTTGAAGCAGGTTCTAATCCAGAGCTGAGCGCAAACACTGTTGAGGGCATTACTAGCGAGTTGGCAAACGCGGTCGAAGCTGCTGCAAAGACCGAAGTTGCATCGGAAGAAGTGAACAGAGACGCAGATAACTCGATTGGCTCCGGTACTGAAGGGGCCGCGGTAGTATCTGCAGATTTTCCGATATCAAATGATTTACCAGTGGGAACTGGGTCGGGTGAACAAGACAGCAACCACATACCAACTGAAAAGACTTCGCATCCCAGCTGAAGGATGCTGCGAACGCCAAACTATCACGAGACCTGCAAACAATCAAAAATCAGAAGAACAGTTCTAGATTGACAAGGCGAGGAATGGCTGGGCTGGTCAGCTGCTAAATATCTACGTTAGCCATCGATCACCCTTGCTGCTTGTCCTCCTGGGCAGCACTATTGCGTCTAACCTTTTGGTAGCCACCTTCCCAGCGCGCCTCCCTTCGTCCAATGCTAACCGTCGTAGAGCAATTAAGCAGAAGCCTCCTTCTCTTTGGCGGCCATGGCAGCCTTCTCGGCATCTTTCTCTGCTAGCACCTTCTTGAAGCGGTTCACCTGCGAGGAAAAGGCCTGGTTGCACTTATCCGTGAAGGGCATACGCATGTCGTAAGCATCCTCTCCATCGGCGTAGTAACCCTTCTCAATGTCGTACACTCTGCAGCAGCAGCAACAATGAATACCCTACTTCACAAAAATATCCCTTTTGAGCCTCATCGGAGCTGTACGTACTGGTACTTAAGCGTCTTGCGGTACAGGTGGATGGCCGCCACGTTGCCCTCACGGACGTGCAGCGACACGTACTCCGCTCGAAAGCTCTCCACCATGGCACGCTCTGCAGAACAGCAACAGCACAATAACTAGTGAGAAGAAGTCCTCTAAATCGAGGCATAGTGCAGCGACGTACGGGCAGCCAACATCAGCTTCGTAGCGAGGCCGCATTTGCGGTGCGTACGCAGCACCGCTAGAGATGTGATGTGGCCGTGGGGCACGGACGCCTCCTCCTCCCTACAGCATAACGCAGAAAGTTCTGTTAGTCTCGACTGTAGAATAAAGCCTGCCGTTGTATTCCTTACATCTTGGCCAGGACGTAGCCTACAATCTTGCCGCCGCGCTCCTCGGCGACGTAGAGAAGCTGGGGCCACGTCATGATGTGGTAGTAGTAGTACTTCATCTGGTAGTTTTCCGGCAAACACCAGAGGTTGGAGTTCTGCACCTGCAACAGGTCATCCGCCTGCAGTGAATATAACAATTGAGGGGATCAGCACACACGTTCGAGTTTACGTATAATTCCACAGCGCATAGCACAAGCTACAGCACTCCAATTTGGAGATCCAGAGACCCACATGAGCTAGATGCAGGGTCGCTTTCTGCATCTACTAATACGCAACACAGCTCACGCACCGTAGCGTTCCGGATCGACACCATGATGCCCTAGCGTTTCTTGGTCAATCAGATCGCGCTTTGGATTGTGGATGGCGGCGAAGGGTGCATTTTCAGTGCGGATTTCCCTCTTAAGTACGATTTCGGGCCTACTCCCCGTTTGCTACAAACTTCAAGTTAAAACATGCACTCTTTCAATTCCGCACTGGGTGTTGTTGCGCGCCCTGCAAGTGGCGCTTTAGTATTCAATTTGCCCTCTGCTCCGCAAGTCCAAGCCAGTCGCTGCCCAAGACCTCCCTGCCAGCGCGAAGCTCCAGCCTCCCAGCTCCCCCTTCGGTGACGCAATACAAGGACACAGAGCAGCATGAGCGAGGCGGCGGACGATGCTATGAAGCTGCGGCTCAAGCTTAAGCTGCCGCGCTCCATGTCCGTGTCTTCTGTGGCTGAGGAGGCGCAGAAGAAGCTGCTGATTGGAGCGCGGGGCGGGGCCGCCGTCAAGGAGCTGCTGAGCACAGCGCCCAATATTGAGGTGGCTATTCGGGACTTCCAGGCGGCCCACGGGGTCTCGGAGGCGCATTCGCAGTTATTCATGCGCAAGAAAGAGAGCATGAGGCAGGAGAAACCCACTACCTTCGAGCCGGTAGTGCAGCTTCTGGATCTGCTGCAAGTGCCGCGTTCCAACATATACCAATCGCTTCTGGAGCAGATGAAGAAGGAGATGTTGCTGCGTATTGCAGATTTACCGCAGAGCGAGCTTCCGCGTGTGCTGGAGCAGACCTTCCCGTACATTGAGTTTCGAGAACTGCGAGCCATCCCGATTGCCGTGCTGTCTAGACAAGAAGACACACCGGAGCTCTATCTACGGGAATTGACGGAGAACCGACGGATTCTTGCGGAATTGCCTGTGCATGTGAGGAGGAAGATCTTGCACGTGGACAAGAGAGAGCTGCAGCTCCTCGTGGAGGAGTGCACGCGCGAGTATGTGACTGAACAGCTGGAATGGTATCTTAATCACCCGACATCGGGATCCGCGACAACACATCGGTCATTGTCGAGGAGAAACAGCAACAGTAGCATGCGCACTAATAACCAGAACAGGAAGCGCAGCTTGGATGAATCCGCAGGTGGTAGTTTGTGGAACGTCTCGAGTCATGTTCCGTCTTCGGTTGGTGCTGCTGGCTCGTCGGCGTCAACGTCTGGATTTAGCGGAGAGCGACGCCCGTCGTACGCTCCAGACGAACGCCGACGTGATAATCCGGCGCTTATAAAGTTAGTGGAGATGTTGGGCGACTCAGAGTCACTATACTTATCGACCTTGGACATCTGGCGTAGTTACGTGGTGGCTGCAAATATTCCTGGTAGCGCCACGAACAATCACCCAAAAGAATATGTGGACTACGTAGCGCTTCTTGGAGCTATGCGCAGTGATCTCGCCAACCTTCAGCGCGACAAAACAACTCCACTACTGCGAGCTGATCCACTCCACAAGTTCATTTGGTTTTTGGATCGTGCACTGAAGAACCAGACACTAGAAAGCGCCCAGCTTCATGAACTGTTAGGATTTATTGGGCGACTACGTACATCTGACTTGCCGCCCAACAAGAAGTTCCGAAAGAAAAATGGTGCTGAAGAGGAAGAGGAGAGCTTTGAAGTGGTATTAGGTCCACCGCCTGTGGATGAGCTACTCGCTGTGCTTGACAAGATCGCGAAGATCGATGCCCGCTTGATTTTTGCTGAACCAGTACCTGATGATGTGCCAAAGTATCGAGAGATTATTAAGGACCCCATGGACCTGTCAACGATGCGGAGGAAAGCCAAACGTGGCAAGTACAAAACCCTGGACGCATTTGTGGCCGACTTTAACCTTATGATCCGCAACTGTATGACCTTCAACCCGGACACGACTATTTTCTACAAGGAAGGAAAGCGTATTGGCAAGCGAGGAAACGAGCTGATAGAGCGAAATGCCACAGCTCTACGTGGCGAGCCTCAGCGAATCCGCACGAAGAAACGTCGCAAAACCGGAAGCGGCCCCACCAGTGAGGCTCTTAGCATGCTCACAAGTACCGGTGTTGTGACGATCAAGGACTTTGGCGATGTTGATCAATCTGGAATGATTCAGGAAGGCATGTGCGATGAGCTGCTGGCGGATGTGGCACTCGTTTTATCGGATCCACTTGTAAAACAGCTCATCTGTGACGCTCTCATGAAGAACCTGGTGGTGTGCTGGCAGAAAAAAGAGCTGCCTACGGACAATCTGATATGCCGTGCGCTTGTACAGCTTCTTCAGATTGGCAATCCGTCTAGTGTGCGTCGCATGATTCGAAAGCAGGACTTTGTGCTGCGTGCGCCGCAAGTAGTAACTATGCGTGTCGTGCTGCCGCTACTGCTGCGTACGATGGTGGGGTTCCGTGTGTATTACGCATTCCCTACTGCGGTACAGCGTGATTTGAAGACGAAAGCGAAAGAAGATGTCCTGAGTTCAATGTTGTGGGACAACATGCTGCGCGCAAGCTCAGCGATTCGCGCCATGGCCAAGTCGTTTGCCGTGCAATGCCTGGTAGACCA
This sequence comes from Phytophthora tentaculata, assembly GCA_033557915.1. Lineage (NCBI taxonomy): Eukaryota > Oomycota > Peronosporomycetes > Peronosporales > Peronosporaceae > Phytophthora > Phytophthora tentaculata. Next base: position 3,331,522 of record JAUCEA010000009.1, read on the forward strand.
CCAGATTGATGCAGGGTCGCAACTACTGCACCACTTGCTTTCGGCAGAGGAGGAATCGCTTCTGCGTGATCGTGTTTTGCTCCATGCAGTCGCTGAAGTCGTGCTGGAACAGGTGAAAGTGGCTGCCGCAAGCACTAGCAGCAGTAACGGTAATGATGGCGGGTCGAATTTTGCTGAAAATGGCGAGGTGACGATGACACTGAGTGAGCAGTTGCAAGTCCTACCAGTATGGAAGCAGATCTTCGACAGTTTTTTTGTGGATGTTCTTGGAAAGCGTATCCAAACAGCCAAGGAATCGACGGGGTCTGTTGTGCATTTTGTGGAGGAAGAGCAAGACGCTGCTGTCTCAAGCGAGACATCATCGAAAAAGCGCAAACGACAACACGTGGTTACAAGTTTCCCGACTCCAGTCTTCCACGAGAAAACATTGTTGCTGCTGTCGTCGCTATTCGCCATGGTAGAAAAGGGAGGATCTGCAGCTGGAGGAAACGCGATGATCACTTCATATCTCAAGAGAACATTGGGCGTCATACGCACCAGCTGCTCGTCGCTGGAGGAATTCGAAGCACTGTGGAGTAGCCCTGTATTTTCTGGATGTCGGCAACTTTATGAGCCAATCTTGGCAAAGTGTCCGACCGTCCAAAAAGAGTTGTTCGCTGTCTTACCGTCGGATGTTAAGACTGAAGTCGTCAGTGTGCAAAAGAAAACGACCGATCCAGCGGTTGTTGATGTCAAGACGCAAGATGGCGCTTCAGATGTGAAACTAGATGATATTACCGCAGATGAAAAATCAACGGATGTGTCGGAAGGTGCTGTCGATGAAGCGAACACGAACTCCGGTGATTCTGTTGGCGATGTAGACCTTGCAGCGGGTGTTGAAGCAAACGGGACTGATAGCAAGGCTATAGAAACTAGCTTTGTCAAAGCAGATAATGCCAAGGGGTCTACAGAAGCTGATGAGAGCACAAAGACCGACATGGCGGATGACAAGTTGGATGTAAATGAAGATGCTTCTGCTATCGATAATGGCGAGGAGGGAAGTAATAGTGGCGTTGTCGAAAGTGTGGAGACAGACGCCGAATCTGTGGCTACCGCTGTGGAGACTAGCACGGATGTGAAAATGGAAGATGCTGAGGAGGAGCTGAAGTCTTCTACGGTGAAAGACAAATCTGGTGGTACTGGCTCAGACGCCCCTGGTGGTAGTTCTTCTGATGCTCTTGCGGTGCCAGCAGCAGCGGCTGAGGCCAGCAGCGAATCTGTACAGCATGAAGTTGTTCCAGAACCAACCGTGGAGGATCAAAAGGATCCGAAAGAGATCACACAAGCAGTTGTAGAAGAGGAAAAGGAGGCAGCCGAGACCCAATAGGGTGCTAGGCATAATAGTAAGCATCCATTTTGTTCTAATTCCAGCCCCTTCGATGAAGCACACCCCAATCACATCAATTGACGACGTGAGCTTGGACGTACAGTACACTGTCTGAAACTCACTGCAGAAAAATCGATCGGATTTATGATGTTAACAGTGTACGACTGCACTACTGTTGTCAATATCGCCCTGGGGAAGGTGACATTACATGTAATGTACTAAAATGGTTGATCCTGGAGGTAGCGTCATCCCATTGGTATTACGCAAGGACTGATACTACTTGCACAAGGTGTATTAATCTAGGTAACTGGATACGTGGGAGCTTTGAACTCGGCCAACTGCTTCGGCCAGCTCCTCAACTACACCATTGGTGCTGCAATCGTCAACACCTCCCTCGATTATAAGCTATAAGCTTACTTCGATGTATTAACTGTGGTGGTTTTGAGTACTTCGACGTAGTACTGTACTTGAAATACTGGTACATGTAGGGTCATACCCGTGTAAATAGTAGTAGTAGCGCTACACAATCGTGTTATTTGAAGCCGAATCAGGTGGTGCTTAAGTAAAGCTACTCCTTGTTCAAAATCGCGAATCAGATGAAGGTGAACTTAAAAGAGAGAGAAGACAGAAGTTGACTATTTTTCTAGAAAATGCTGGAAAGGAGGCTCAGTTCTAAACATAACAAAGAAGCTGAACATGCTAGGGTACCCCGGCGCGGCGTTTGACGTTGTCCTGCACGAACCTGGGTCTATGATGGTGGTGGCCGACAAAACAACGTAAGCCTTTGAAGAACTAATAACATCATGTTGACAACTAACTGAATCTATATTTATTTTTCCACAGTATTGTTCTGTGCGCAACACCACGTATTTTTCTACAGCTCTGTATGGGCTATTAACATGAATGCTTCTCGAAGGCTAGGCAGATGCTGCAGCTGCAAAACAGGCGCAGGAGATGCTTTTGAAAGTCTAGGCTTATCCTGAAAGTACTCAATTTATTTGGTTTTGATCGTACAGCTTCGAATTCCAGCCCGACCATCGGTAAGTTGTGCTGTGCTGGCATGTCGACTAAGCGCTGCAATAGCTCTGTTAATGACAACAAAAACAGCATTTCACCAAGAAGCACCACAACGTTTTCTTGCAGTGGAAATATTTAACAAATTTTCGACTTGTGCTATTAGTAGCATATTTAGCAAATTCCAGTGTTGCTGGCGGCACCGAAAGGGCTATCTCAGCCTACGCGAAGCCCTAGTTTTAAGCTCACGGTTTTGCAGCGTGGTACGAGTATTAAAAGTACAATTACAGGTACCGCAGCCTCGTCCGTAAAGAGGAAAAGTAAAAGATATTTATTGTCACCAACTTACAAACATACTACATCAAGCGGCGCCAAATTGTACGCAACGACTATGCGTTTCTTGCCACCTACAAGCTGTACATTTTGATCTTCAAGAAGATGGCGGAGACGAAGAAACCCAGAGCGGACATGACACCACCCAGGAACACAGGTAGCTTGTAGCCGAGGGAGGTGTTGACGATTGCAGCACCAATGGCGTAGTTGAGGAGCTGGCCGAAGCAGTTGGCCGAGTTCAAAGCTCCCACGTACATACCAATCTCCACATCCTCGCCCATCACGTGGATGATAACAGGCACAATGCACGAGAACCAGATCGAAGAGGTCATGCCCGTGATGGCAACAACGAACACGTCGAAGGCCTTGTTGTCGACCCAAGCCATAATAAGTAGGAACATCTGCGGGATGGTCGAGATCGTGAGCACCCACTTGAGACCAAACTTGCTCACTAGGAACGGGATGCACCAAGAGTAGGCGTAGCCGACAATATTGTACAGAAGGTCAGCAGTTCCACCAGCAAGACTGACACCGTCGTTGTAGGCGATTTGCTCATCTGAGCAGGGTTCACAGCTATCGGCGTTGGCGGCCGAACCGCCGTACACTTCAAGCCCGAAGAACTGTCCCTTGTTACCGTTGTAGGCCGTGTAGCCGTACTGGACGAAGAAGAAGCCGATACCGTACACCACCAGAACAGCGGGCAGGGTCTTGATGCTGAGGTACACTGAGTAGAATGCGCCCTTAACCTGGACCCAAGCAGACGATTTGTCCACCTTGCTGGGGTTGAGCGGGGTCTCGTGCGCGAAGACGCAGGCAACGACCACACAGACGATCATGATGACAGAAAGCGTGCCCATAAACCAGTGCATCGTCTTGTAGGCAGCACCGAAGATGTCGATGTACACAGCAATGACAATGGATCCGAGCGTCGACCAGGCCTGTCCGAGAGCAGCACCGGTAGTTTGACGATCACCGGCAAAGTCGGCAACCAGAAGCATGGCCGGGGTTTGAACGACGTTGACAGTGATGTCCATCCAAGCGTAGAAGATGATAGTGAACACGGACGTCCACTTGCGGTCCATGTCGCCGTCAGAGCCGTCGCCGTGGTCACCAAAAGCTTCACCGATTTCGCGAGTGTAGCCCATTGCAATCCAGCAGATCACACTGAGGACACCGGCAACAATGAGGTAAGGACGACGACGTCCAAGTCGAGACGTGGTGCGGTCACTCAAGACACCGATGCTGGGGCCGACGATGACTCCGACAATAGGGCCAATGAACTGGGTGAGTTGGACAGAAGAGTTCGACAGCATCGTCGACAGGTACGGGCCTAGAGCAGCCCACTGTGCCGACCAGGCCATTTGAATAGCCATACGCGGCATCGACACCGCGAGCAGCAACCAGATCGACGGGTGCGGCAACGGCTCCTCGTTGCCACGGCCGGCTACGGAGCCAGGTTTCGGTGACGCATGGAGCTCGTAGCCGGAGGTGCCTGCTTCAATGTCCTTCATGGTGTTGTGGCCGTCGAAAGCTTGGACGATCAGGAGACGTTGTTGTTTGCTGCGGAAAGCAAATTGAAGAATGAATAGTGTAGGCCAGCAGCTTCAGACGCGTCGGCGGTGTTGAAGGACGACACGAGACTTGCAAAAGCCAGGCTGAGGTGTGCATAACGCTCAGAATGAGCAAGAGGGGAGACAGAGGTGACTTTTATCCTTCATCGAAGTTGTTTCAGTATTTGGTCCTAAAACGCGTAGATTTATGTGCAACGTCGAATAGGTGCTTGACAGATGGCGTCGGCGGTGCCGGTGGACGAGTGTATCGACGCAGCGGACAAATATGCAAGTGGTTAATGCAAATTTGCGCGTTCCCAATAGCCGAGTTGGTGTTGCTGCAAATTTCAACTTCCACTTGACCACCATATCGCTTCTCTATCTTCTTCAGTTTTGCAGGGAAGAGCTGAGCAGGGCTCGCATTTCTGAACCAGCTGGCAAAACGCTGCTTGGGTTCCGTCGCCAACGCTCAGTTTCCCCCCAGTCAATTCAACCACGCTTGAAGACTCAATTTTGCCATGTGCCTTTCAATTTAGCCCAAATCCTGTGCATGTAACTCGGCAATCATATTTGAGTGGAGGTGCTTTCATTACTTCAAGTTGAAGTTTTTGGTCTCGCAAGCAATTCGACATGCACCGGCGGCGATCGGCCGCCCAATTGACCCGAACATGTTCGTGCTCACTGAATACTTCGAAGTACTGATTGTAAGATTGGACGCGAGTACATGTACACATGTAATGTGGACGCACCATACCGAGACGGCTTCCAACATATCGAAAGTCTCTCGCTCATACGAAGGAGACTCGCGCCGCATACTGCTTACAAGCGCTGATTGTACGCACGTACCTACGAAAGCCGAATGACTCAATCCCGGTACCAATGCGCTGCTGATTTATTGCTGATTAAACATTGACACTCCAATTCGTACCAGTTATGAGCAAGCTTTTGGAGAATCAGCGTCGTGTCATTATTATAATTATTACTGTTGTTGTTGTTATTTTTGATTTTACTACCCTAGCTAGCGCCATCCTACATGTATGATCCGCCCGTAAAGTCCACACGCTGAAGACCATCGAGGATTTTGTGATGTGTCCCCTTTCAGTAAGCCACTACTGTAGACACTTCAGCAGCAAGCATAGCTTGTAAAAAAACTTCTTGATTTTGAAGGTGAGTTGAGATGCTTCGTTTGTCAAAGGTTTTCTTGCAGGAAAGATTTCTCCAGATCAACCAAATCCCAGGTTGCCCTAAAATCATGGTAATTGCACCAGAATGACAACATACAAGACGATCAAATGGGTTTCCTCACGACAGGCACAGCGGCTAACCCACCCAACTCCTTACCGTATTCGAATATCGGGCATCATCCACCAGAGGGTTGTCTTCTTTCGCACTACGCCCCACGTTACTTATCGGGTAGCACCCATACATAATACTTTCTTAAAAGTATCTTAAAAATTATCTTTTTATATAAAAATAACCCTTTATGCGGTGCGGTCGACAGGGGTATAAACCGTGCGTTTATTCACCAGCTTCAAGGACACGGTAGTCTCCGACGGAGAGTGTGTATTAATACGGAGAGTCTCCTTACACGCAGAGCGCGTCGGCGTACGGCAATACATGTACTGTATTATAGCACTGTACATATATAATTACAGCTTACCACACGGTACGAAGCAATGCTTCGGAAGCATTTCCCTAAAAATAATAAAACCTTAACGACTAAAACAGCAAACAGTGGAGCGCAGCAACAAGTCTACAGTAAGACATCCACAATGAACTTTCTCAAGCTCAAAATAATGGGGGGGGGGGGGGGTAGTACCGTGAACGACCCTTTTCAGAATCCAAGTCAATACGAGTTTTGGATCTTGAAAAAGGTCAGCAGTTTAGGATTTGAACGCATTTAAATGACTGCGGGAATCGTTCCAGACTACAAGTACCTTGCAGTAAAATAATAAAATCCACATTTTCCTGCAGATTTCCATGATTTTTTTAAAAGCGATCTTCGGGATGTATTCCCAGACTCAGACACCGACGGAGAAACCAGGGCCTAATGGTGTGCAAGACGGCTGTTGACTTTTTCAGAATGATATTGTCAATTCCGTCCAAATTTTTGCCGTTTGGAGCGGTCGCTCACATACAAAGTTCAAGTCGTTTGAGAACCGCTCCAGCGATTGCACAGCTGTCACTTGACACATGGATGGAACGCAGGTATGCATCGTTGGCCTGTAAGCAAGCAAACACAGTGATTTATAATGCTAAGTTTTCTTTTATTTTACACTCAGGTTTCTACAAAGTACAAAAAATTGAAGTGCGAATACCGCCGAGGCAAACCGACACTGGCAATAAAGGTCGCGAGGACGGCTCGAAATTGTGGGGCATCTTAAACAGTTTTTTGCTGGCCGTCCGGGTATCGCTGGTGTAGTACTGGCCGATGCTGAGGAGGAGGAGGAATACACTGATGATGATGTCGCCTTCAACCCATCAGGTGGTTAGTCAAAGGCCACGACTCCCATGACACACCTTGCCGACGCAATGAAGGTAGGCATGACAGCAATTGCAGCACCAATGGGCTCCGACGCCAAGCTGGTGGTCGCCTTGCAGAGATGAAGAACGCTCAACTTGCAACTCAACAGTTGTATGCAAAGCAGCTCGCGCTACTCGAGCTCAATATAGATGTGCGCGTGTTATTTTAGAAATGACAACTGCTGCATATCTATTGAAGTAAAGAGTTATAATTTATAGAGGTAATCCATGATATCACACTGCTTGGCAATCCCTTGATCGTGACTTAAATCGTCTTCATCTGCAAGAGAAGAGAGCTGACCAGGAGGTGCTGGATCCGGGCCATCTCCGACGACACAATATGTATCTTTCAGCTATATCATCAAGTTGTGCTGTACCATGCAACTCACTATTACTTGTGTTGCATTTTGTGGACTCTTCATCTGCATTTTCGTCAGGAGAGCTCTAAACCGATTCTTTAGAATGCCAAATGCACGCTCCACAGTGAATCGAGTCTGAGAAAGCTTGTAGTTGTAGCGTTTCTTCTTAGGGCTATGTGCCGCAGCAGCCTCATCAACAGGAGTAAGTAGATGAAGAAATATCTTGTATCCAGTATCATCGACGAGATGTATTCCCGGAGGAATAGCTGATTTGTTGCTAAGTCCAGACACATTCCAAAGATCTTGGTCGTTTATAGATATTGGTCGTATAGAAAAAGATCGGAATGCAGTTTGATGGTCAACGACTGCTTACATATTTAACTGCGGGATAGTTTTTCCGACAGTACCATCCTTCATGATCTGCAGGTCTACAGATTCGGATCAGCGAACCGTCAATGGCCCCGATAACATCAGGAAATCCGGCGATGCCCTCAAACTCCAGGCTAACACGCTTGATCTCTGCATGAGTAGAAGGCAGAGTAAATTTTTTGTTTTGCCATCTTAGTACCGATAGCACTTGATGAATATAGCCCACAGCACTTGCCTTCGACACCCCCAAGAATTTTCGCCGCGTTGCCCATGGAGCCAAGTATACCATCGTTACGGCAACTCGCTTCGTCAGGTTGGGCTTGGCATTGTGATGTATTTTGCCAATCCAATGGCGCTTGACTAACGTGACAATGACAATAAATGTCCGTCTATCACACCGCATCTTCTTATGAATTCAATTTGTTCTTCGACTTGCCAGAGCTTTGTCAAACACATTCGGCGCAAAACTGTACACATTTTCACGAGTAGACTCACCGCATCGACAACGACCACTGGAGAGGGAAGCATAGGTCGCCCACATACACTGCACGACGCACAAAAGAGCGACCTTGGACTTGGCAATCATGGCTACATTGTTAGTTATAAAGCCTAAATGGAGTGCGAGATGAAGGCTGATCAGTGCTGGTATAGCCGTTCTAACTTCAGAACACCTTTGCCGGGCGTTCTGGGGTTAGTATTGAGAACGGCAAAAAATGTTAAAGTCGTTCCGAGAGGACATTCTATTTTAGACAATCAGCACAAGCGATTTTTCAGAACGAATTCAGAATTTCTACTTCGACCAGGCCCTAAAGGTACAGCAGATGATTTCATTTATGTCCGAACTCGTACTTAGATGCTAAGGGGATGATGACTTGAAAACTGTGTTGGACGGTACGCTGTGCAGCCACGATCGGCAATATTGGCCAGACAGAATTCAGACATTTTAACCGATGCCTGCGCATTAACACGGCGAATGTCTGTGACGAAGACTCATATCACCAAAGTACTTGTCTATCACGAGAGAACTGCGAACCGACGTCCGGGTACCCCAACCCGGATTGAGGTATCCATAGTATTTTCTGCTGCAAGCAAGCCTTCTGTAAAATGTATTATTATAATAACATGTAAGATAATTTGTGATAAATAAAACGACCGGGAACCTCGATTTGTAAGCGAGCATAAGTGATAATGGCTTGCCTCAACAATTAGTGGAATGCTTTGGAAACTCTCCGGACTGCACTTGAGCACTTATTTGAGTACCATACTGGTACTGCGGTTTAGCTCAAGAGAGCTATCTCAGCCTACGTAATGTCCTAGTTTGAATCACTTCCACAAAAATTTATAAACAAACTCGTTTTTTTTTATCAAACGAATTCGGACAGTAATTTACGGTACAGTACCGTTCTGAAAAAATAGAAGTGTACATGTCTTGGACATCAGTTTAGCCATCCTGCTAATTGCTCTACGCGATGCATCTTCCACAAGCCAGCGATCTAGTATTACAACGATGTAGTAACACGCATTGCATTCGGCGTCATAAGTCCTCGCTCTGCCGTTTGGGCCATCTTCTTCGCAGTGGTCAGCTGAGCTACTCTATTTCTGCAGCACCGTGATAGTTCATCGAAACGTAGACGTTTCGATGGCGGTGCAAAATGCATGTGCTTCGAACGCCACCGACACGATGGATTCAGATGTATATAACAAAACTTCGCGTTTCTCCATATTGCAATATACGTTTGTTCCTAGTGTCGCATTGCATTGATACACGTAACTCGTGTACTCTTTTTGGACGATCAATACTTTTTTTACATTAAGTGTCACGGGCTATCATACAGTCCGTGACTCGTCACGGCTCCATTGGTGGAGCCGTGACCAATCAGCACTCGGTCTAGATAGTTGGCTGCGACGGCTCGAGGTTCCGAGTCCGTCACTTCCCAGAGTTTAATCTACCACCTGCTTCCTACTGCTAGTACGTCCGTAACGGCCTAAGCCCCGTTAAATATGGTAGCATTTTGTAATCCATCCAACGTCCGCGATGAACGACACGTCAATGAACGACGCATTCAAAATGACCAGCACGTCGCTGGAGCTCTCCAGCTTCCCTCATCTCCCATCAATCGGGTGGGAGGCGCTACATCGCCTCGCCGCCGCGTCCGGCGAGGCCGTCATCCGGACATTACTCACGGCCGGGTCGGAAGCCCAACAACGCCTGGCTGCCCAGGAGTTCATGGCGCGTGAACTCGCAGAAGTGTCGACTCCCACGCCGACCAAGAACAAGACTGACATCGCCAAACTCGATGTCTCGACATACAGTGGTGAAGGCGACGGCCGCCTCCACCTCAATCGTTGGTTCTGCGAAGTGGACGTCGCGATCGAAGCTCGGCAACTGTCTACCGAGCTCGCACGCACGCGCTTTCTGCTTTCTAACCTGGCGGGAAATCGAAAGAATGGGCGCTCGGCAAACTTGTCGCCGATGCTTCCTGCTTCCCTACCATGGCTTAAATGAAGGCTGACTTGCGGCTCGCGTTTGAGCCTCCCCACCACGCGCGTGTCCAACGCTCGTCTTTCCTCTCGCTCACGCAGGGACGCATGTCCATGCTCGAGTACATCCAGTGCGTACGACATCTCACCTCGTGTATCACGACGTCCCCTGTCGACATGGCAACTCAAGTCCATGTCTTCATCTCGGGCATGAGCGCTGGGTACCAGCGCTTCTACTTGACACTGAAGCCCCCGTCCACGCTAGAAGAGGCCTTCGCTGTCGCCATGCGCGAAGATTACAGTGTGACGGCGTCGCAAGCGTTCGACGTCTCTCGGGCCCCGTCGCCTGAACAGGAGCCGGAACCGATGGAGAGTGATACCATGCAGCAGTACTGCGTTTGCCGAGGGACAACATCATCCGCCCCACGGCCACGATCGTCCACGCGCGGATCGCGTCCGCTGCAATGTTTCCGCTGCCAGAAGCCTGGCCATCGCGCGGCGGTGTGCCGCGCGCCAGCGCCTGTAGTGGCGAATGTCTCGACCGAGACCGACATCGCCGTAGCTGGCCAAGCAAAACCCGGCGACAACCGGTAGGTGCGGGGCGCCCTACTGGCCGTACAGGGAGTGAGGGTTCTCTGGTGGCAGAACCTCCTCCTAGCCCTCCAGTGCTCTGGGCACAGCTATTTGCCACCACCTCCTGCAGCGACTCGAGACTGATCGTGCTCAGTCTCCATGTCGACGGCGCAGCGCGCCCCGTCCGCGCGCTGCTTAGTTCAAGAGCGACGTACAACTTTGTTCGTGCCGACAGTTTGTCGGTCTTACCGGCGGACACGCGCGTACGTGAAGGCCCGGGCCACCTGATTGTGAAGTACGCTGACGGCAAGCCGCGGCAGCCGCCGCGGCGCTCTGTCTCCTTCTCGTACGAGTTCGACGGGTTCCAGGGATCGGACGACTTTCTAATGATCGAGCTGAGCTGTTTCTTCGACTGCGTCTTTGGCATTCCATGGCTCGCTCGTCACCAGCCCAACATCGACTGGTTGACCCGAACTGTCCGCCCGCGCGACATCGACGTGAACGCTGTGTTGATGTTCCTGAGCGGAACGCCCAACCATTGGCCACATGTTGCAGTCATGGACCCCGAGTCCTGAGCTGGAGCCTCAGGACACCTTGGACGTGGTCGAGCATGGGCTCCCACTTCTCGACGAGCAGTGGCTCTCAAGAGACGATGTGGTTGAGCGTGGCCTCCCACCGGCGGTTGAGCATGAGTTCCCGCATGTGGTCGAGCGGGAGCTCCCCGAAGATGACGATGTATCCGTGGTTGAGCGTGGCCTCCCACTAGCGGTCTTGAACGAGCTCCCGCGTGTGGTCGAGCGGGAGCTCCCAGAAGACGTTGATGCGGTTGAGACGAAGATCCCGCATCGGGCCAACATGATCGAGCGTGAATTCTCATCGTCCGCCGCGGAGGGCGCTCCGCGACCGATCCGCCGCCGTGGTCGACGCACTCCGCGTCGACCTCGTACACCGTCCGAGTGTTCATTGACGACTGCGACGGAAGTGATCTCCACCTTGATAGGCGATGGCGACGATTCCGTTGCATGGGAGCGAGAAGTCGAGGTCGCATGTCCTCCGTGTGACGCCGCGTCCATCACACAGCTTCCTGGCCTCTCGTGGAAACACTTCCTCCGTGACGCTAAACGCGGAGAGATCGTGCAACTCTGCATGGTTGTCCCCGAATCCACTGACTCAGTGGCGACGGTCATGGCGGACGCTGAAGCTTCATCGTCCGACGCGCGAACTCGCCCGAAGCAAGCCGAACCAAAAACAGGTTGTGAAGTTGGTACGCAGCACCATCGTTGCCGGCTCTTGAGGCATCCGGCAACCCCGTCGCCCCGCTCGTCCGTGAGTTCCTCGAGATCTCCCCGGATACGGTCCCCGCCGTACTTCCCCCTGATCGTGGGGTTTGGCATGAGATCGACCTCACGCCCGGTGCCTAGTACTGTGTCACGCTACAATGGCCACTTCCGCGAGTCCAGACGGAAGCCATCGATGCTTCCTTCGAGAGCCGCCGCCAAGCCGGGCACGTCCATCAAAGCGTATCCCCACACTCCAGTCCGACATTCTGTGTGAAGAAGGCCACGGGTGGGCGCCTTCAACAAGCTCAATGATGCCACGACCCCGGCGAAAACTCCAATCCCGCGTAAGGACATGGTGTTGGACACCCTGTCTGGTAGTACCCAGGACAGCGCAATCGACTTAATGGACGGCTTCTATCAAATCTTGATGAGCGAAGTCGACGTGCCACTGACGGTCGTCAGTACGCACAGTGGAATGCTGTGGGAATGGCTTGTGATACCGCAGGGGTTGAAGAACGCCCCTGCCACCTTTAATAGGATGGTCTCCAACCTCCTTCGGCCCTTCCGACACTTCGCGCCGAGCTACTTCGACGAAATCTTTGTCCACAGTCGTGCCGACGGCGGCAGGACAGACGTCGATGTTCATCTCCAACACCTGCGTCAGGTGTTCCAAGTCATGCGGGACAACAAGCAGTACGCCAACCTGAAGAGGTGCATCTTCTGCGCTCTCGAAATCCCAGTACTCGGGAGCTATGTCAGCAAGGAAGGCGTCCGTGCTGACCCGAAGAAGATTGCGGCCATTTGCGCCTGGCCCCCACCTCAGGACCAGAAGCAACTCCGACAGTGGCTTGAACTTGCAACGTACCTCCACAGCTACTCGAAGAACTTCGCTTCGATGGTGCGTCCGTTGTCGCAACTGCTCAAGGCTGACGCTACGTGGTCGTGGCGTCCGGACCACCAGGCATCATTTGAGTGGTGAAAACCAGCCTATCCACCTCGCCCGTCTTAATGCTTCCGGATCATTCGAAACCCTTCCACGTGGTCTGCGACGCAAGCGACTTTGCCATTGGCTGCGTGCTCATGCAGCTCAACGACGATGGACGCGAACGCGTGGTGAGCTACCAGTCGCGTCAACTTAATGCCGGTGGAGCGCAATTATTCCGTCCACGATAAAGAGCTCTTGGCCATGCGCTACGCACTCATCAAATTCCGTGTGTACCTCTTGGGCGAGCAGACGTTTGCCATTTACACTGACCATGCGTCGCAGCGGACGGCAACGAAGAGCCCGCATCTGTCCCAGCGCATGGCGCGCTGGCTGTCGCTATTCTCGGAGTATTACTTCGTCGTTCACTACAAGCCCGGCAAGTCCAATATTCTTGCAAACGCACTCTTGCGCCGCCCCGACTTTTGATCCCTGCGTCCACTCAAGTAGCCACGCCGTTGGCGACGAAATCGATGACGGGGACTGCGCACTTTGCATCGCGGAAGGCGTCACTGCGCTCGAGGTTACGGTGTCCAGCCCACTTCGGGACGCGATCGCCACCGCGTATGAATACGACCCCGCTTGCTCCGAGATGATCCGGTTTTTTAAGGCACCGTCCGACTCAGGGGGCGCCGCTTGTCAGCACGCAGCCGGTCTCGTGTTGACCAATACGCCCTGGAGGGCGACTTGCTAACTTTCCGAGTCGACCAACAGGATACCCCTCGCATCGTCGTCCCTCTGGACGACGATCTGCGCGCTCAGCTCATCCACCAGTTTCACGATACACCAAGCGCCGGTCACCTCGGTCACGAGCAGACCTACGCGGCGACGTCTCGCGACTTCTACTGGCCTCATATGTACAAGTGGGTGCGGAAATGGATCCGGTCCTGTGAAGCGTGCCAGCGCGTGAAGCCTACGACATCGCGGCAAGCTCCGCTACGTCCTTTGCCAGTCCCCGATGACGCCTGATCCTCCGTCAGCATGGACTTCGTTTTCGGACTTCCTCGTGACGCCCAGGGTCGCACAGGTGTCCTGGTTTTTGTGGATCGGTTTAGCAAGATGGTTCACCTGACACATGTGGCCACGTCGATCACCGCGGCCCAGTCAGCGTCGATCTTCATTGACGTGGTGTATCGCCACCATGGTCTGCCTCGGTCCATCGCATCCGACCGCGACCCCCCCCGTGTTACGCTGCATTCTGGTCCAAACTGTTCAAGGCTTTGGGTAATCGGTTGCTCATGTCTACGGCATCGCACCCCGAGACTAACGGGCAAACCGAGCCCGTCAACCGCGTTCTTGAGGATACTTTGCGCAGTTACGCCACGTCGGACAAGTCCTGGAGCACGTTCCTCCCCATGGTCGAATTCGCGATCAATAACGCCGTCCGCGTGTCGACAGGTATGACTCTGTTCTTCGTCAACTTTGGTCGTCACCATCGCGTCCCAGCTCTCCTCGGTATGGAGAGCTCCGAATCCCCCGCCCACAGCGACCTTCCTGTGGCTCCATCAGGCTCCGACGTCGCAGACACAACGTCTGTGACCAGAGATCGACACACCGCTCCCTCTGGCCAGCTCCTAAACGCAGTCGAGACCCGCCGTTCTGCGCATACGGCGCTAGGCGGTGTACGTACCCGCTCCGAGTCACGCGCGCAACATGAATCTTCCCCAGATTTGGCGACGTGGACTTCGCGGACTCTGATCAACCACGGTCAGGGTCGGGGCACTGAATCCGAGGTGCTTCCTCCAGCGTCTCCGTTGCCGAACTGCAGCCCGCTCCCAGCGCCACGGTCTTAGGACGCCGCGGCCATCACCGACTTCGTACTACAGCGACAGTCTTTTGTTCGCTTTGTGTGCAACGCCATTGCGTCTGCTGTTGATCGCCAAAAGGAGAACGCCGACCGTCGCGGCCGCAGGAACACCGACGTTTTTGCTGTGGGTGACCGTGTTTTGTTATCAACTGATGACATTCAACCCGGTTCTGTAACCAATTTAGGCGCGAACAAGCTCGCGCCGCGGTATATTGGTCCAATTATGGTCATCAAGACGTTGGGTGATGCGTATACGCCACGGATTACTACAGCGCTACGTCTACATCCTACCTTCTACGTAGGCCGCCTCCGCCGCTATTATCCTGCCCCAATCCCTAGTAACGCGGCCGCTTCGACGACCGCGCCCCTTCCGACTCTTGCCACTCCCACCGCGCACGAAGCGCAGCGTTCTCCGCTCACAGGGTCTGGAAGTCTCGCGCCATCGTATCCATCTGGCGAGCCAGGTCTCCCAGCCGGGGGGACGAGTTTGTCGGCGCGGGACGCGGCTTCATCCGCGTCCATCTTCCCGAATCAACCTGCGTTTCAACGCAACGGCCCAGCGCCTCTTGTTGATAGCTCAAGTAACCTTCGCCATATTGTGGAGGAAATGCGAGACCACGACGATCTCCGTGCCCGCTCATCTCATTCCAGGCTTACGGGTCGCGGTGGTACTCGCCGCGACGGAGTCGTTCCAAACCATCGCCAGTAACTTGTCCGTTGGCTCGGTCCAATGACCAATAGCTAGGAGCCTCGCTCGACGCAGCTGCAGGACGTTCCTGACGCGGTGGCGGCGTACGAGCAGGCTCGTGCCCCAGTCTCGGCCTTGCGCTGCGACTAGCCTGGTCCAGGGCATGGCAGTACAGACCAACCCAACGTCGCTCTTCACGAGACAGTGGATGACTTTCGAGCACGGCGTTTCACTCCGTTACGATGGGTCGCGGGCATCCATACCCGCGACAACTTCCACAACCTTCATCGAAATGAACGCGACAACTTGCACGATCAGCGTCCCACGACAAGCGACAGACCCGCTCCGCCAGCAGCCCCAGTGAGTATCGCTCATACGCGATCTCCCGTGTCTCAATCAGGCGCTGAAACTCAGAGCCGCCGTCCGTATTCCAGCACTGCACGAACGCTGTCCACAACTCGTCCAGCGACCGATCCGCCACGGCGTGCATCACCGTGACAGGCTTGCTGCGCGTGGCGCGGAAGCGCTCGAACCACTCGCACATCTCGTCGTCCAGCGGATCTTCAAAGCCGCTGCAGTCGTACAGGCGCCACCGTCGCAGTGTTCCCCGGTATCCTGCTTCCCGATGCGTGCTCGGCGCAGGCGTCTCCGCTGCGCCCCCGCCGTCAGTCTCCCTCGCCATCGTGTTGCTTCGTCAGTGTAAGTCTCCAACTGCCGCGTCCCAGTACCTTGCTTTTCTCCAGTTTGTCTTAGATTGAGCTTTACATGTGTAGTTTCAATCTTGAGTAGGGGGTGGTGTCACGGGCTATCATACAGTCCGTGACTCGTCACGGTTCCATTGGTGGAGCTGTGACCAATCAGCACTCAGTCTTGATAGTTGGCTGTGACGGCTCGAGGTTCCGAGTCCGTCACTTCCCAGAGTTTAATCTACCACCTGCTTCCTACTGCTAGTGTACGTCCGTAACGGCCTAAGCCCCGTTACATTATGTTGCTAAAACCAAAAATGATGTTGACAACAAAAATTCATTTGTGGTTATTGTGGATATGCTTGCTCAGGCGAGTCGTTAGAAGAGTTCGCGATAATTTAGCGAGTAGTCTGGATTTCTGGAGAATTTTTAGTAGAGATTGCTGCTTTTTTCCCCGATGCAAATTGCATTGCAATCGTATTGCTATAGTTGCACCCAACTCGACTTTTTTGAAGTGTGCCAGTACTACATGGCTATTTACAAAAACTTTGAGGTGCGGCGCAATATAGGATACATACCCACTATTAACTAGCTACAGTGTTAATACTTCCTCCAGATCTTAATAATTGCAATTTGTACTTTCACATTACTCTGAAAACTAATGTCAAAGTGGTGCATACTTCCCTGGTTCCATTTTAACGTATGGTCTTTTCCCTGTAGGAATCAATACCATATGTCAGCAACCACTATCACTATTAAACACTGTTGTAGACCAACTTCGTCATTTCTCAAGCTTTAGGAGCGTATGAACCTTTAAAAACAGTGAATGTCCATGAGGTTTTGCTATGTTATTTTCTGCGCTATATCAAACGTGGAATCGAAATTAGGTCGAGATTAGAACGGTCAAATCGCAAATCGATCCTTCCGCTCTGATTTTGAAACAGGTGTTTTGCTCATTCTTTAATATGCTGCGTTATTGTTCGCGCTTTTTCCAAAGCATTCTGCATCGAATGCCACAATCCGCAGCGCAATTGACGGCCTAGAAAAAAGATTATCATTCGGGATAGTTTTCCGTTGCATTTAATTGCGGCCGGAGATCATCGTTTCCTTTCGGCTGCGCGAACAAGAACCGTAGCCGAAGTGTTCGTCCTCTAAGTGCTCTATGCTGTATTTCTTCCTAAAAGTACTCTTCACTGGAGACTCTCCAGTGCCGCAGACAGGAAGTGGCTTCCATAATCGAGTTGGGGACTGTCGGAAAAAAGTTGAAGATGAAGCAACTTGATTGTTTAACAGTCGACGAAACTTTCAGATCCATGCCCAGCTCCATCGAGTTGATGGGGCTCATGGTTTAGATTTTCTGATTCAGGGGCATGTTACATACAGTACATGCTCTTCCTGAATCAGAAGAGGATGATATGTCGAAGTTGCATCTTTCTTCAGTCTGAAAAACGTTACCGTTAATGCTGAGAAGAGTGCTGGCGACAAGACAAGGTCATTAACTCTTTTAACTCTTTAACTCTTGACAGAGTCTCAAGAATGGGCGATGTTAGGGATAAAACCCAATCGACAGTTCATTCCATCAACAAGACAAGGTCCTTGTAAAAAAGTTTCGGTGTCACAGTCCTTGTCACCGTTAAATATACATGTACATGTAAAGGTACCACAGCTGGCTACTACATGTATGCGTAGCGGTTTCAACTTTTACGGGAAAATGATTCGATCAGTGTAAATTTCGGTTTTGATATATATGGTGACGCCGTTCACACCGATCTAGTAAAAATATCGAAACGGAAGAAAGCCTAAACAAGTCCGAATATGCCCTATTTTTCCGTCTTGTCAGCAGCGAGCGCTGTGAACCGCGTTGTTTTAGAGGGTACTCATATTAGAGACACTATTTCTAGGACAAATAGGACATTTTAGGACTCGTTTAGGATGCGATTCCATAAAAAAGCAATACCAAGTTGTATTTTGCCGGTGAATAAACACCTAAACTGGTGTGCTTTAGAATTATTTCCCGTGTAATATGCCTGAGCAGGAGGCGTACGTGATACAGGCAACTTGCGCTTGCTAAAGCCAACTATTCTATGCAATCTCAGCTGACGCTGTATTACAGTCACGTCAGCTGAAGCTTGACCCCCCTTACACAGCAGAGCGGAGATTTATCTGTAGACGACGTCGATCTGATGGCCTGAATATGCTGGAGGAGCCAACAACACCGAGGATACCTGTGATGCGACACGCTCCATTACTCTATAAGCAAGTCAGTCGAATACTTTGATATATTCACACGCCGAGCTCGCTAGTGCAAGGTCGCAAGCGAAATGTAGAAAGATTTAATTGCTGTTAGCCAACTGATTTGGTCACACAAAACTACCAATTCAGCATTTAATGCCAGATTCTACCGATCGAGTCATTTTCCCATTCAGTTATCGTGTATATATATGTACCCTGTAAAAGCACTGCAGCATACTATACAGCTCTCAATTCCTCTAGTCGCACTGGCCACTTGGCGCGCAACTGTTGCCGTCGATAATATTAAGGGCCGGCTCAGATTTCTGAAGCGAACATTTTTCGTGCAGTATAACTTGCGTAATATTAACGCGAGTTGCGAGGCTTATGTCTTTAGTGGATGCAAAAATTTTTGAACCACTCCACAGGTGGTGGAGGAGTCCAGTAATTTGGTGGTGAAAGATCCGTCGATTGAGTTTTATTTCTAGCTCCACAACACGTTAGTGGCTTTCTATTATAGATCTCCACAGTACTGTACAGTACTACAGACTGCACTGTACTGTCTGTATAGACTCTGTAGGGGCCCTATTAGGGCCGCCTTACATGTACTAAGGCGCGATCTCACTCAAAACATCACACCATCAAGGGATGTTCACAATTGCGTTAGCTTTGATGAGGCCGCATAGAGCAAAAAAGCACGGCGCGGCACCGCATCGCCGCGGTGATGATCATCATGAGATCGCGTGGGGGCAGCTTCAAGTTAGACTGCAAGGTGCAATGTGTGTGCTGCGTACACTCAACAAAGATTGCACAACTGCGCAACGCCGAAACTTAACCGTCTGTCAGCAAACAGTCCCACTGTTGGTTAATCGCTTCGCCTCCTTGTGATAGCTCTGGGTGCGAAAGACTCTGTTCTTACAGGCTGTAAATTACCGGTACAGCCCATCGGCACTGGCCCACGATTTGCTCTACACAGAAGCAAATTAATTTTTGTCAGATCAGAAACAAAAAATAAAAATGTACTACTAGTAATTTCTAGTTTCTCATGAATTGACATGTGAGACTCCAAAGTTTTTTAAAACTGCAGCACTCCAGAAATTAAAGGATCGCACGGTGTTGGGTCTCATTTCCATGGATACAAGCCAACACGGGATGTCAAACAGAGGCTTAGATGCTTCAAAATGACCAGAGGGCTGTCCCCAGGACAGGTCTTCAAGGATTTGAGCTCACTTCCCAAGCTTATTTACATGTATACAATTTAGTTTTCTAACGGGGTAGACTCACGTTCGATCCTAAAAACGGACCCCGCGGTATGCACTAAAATCCAAGCGACTTATTGCTCCAACGGGAGAGTTAAGGTCGAAGTTCAACTGAAGCTGGGCAGAACTTGCCGCCTTGTGTTTTTATGAAGCTCCTTTCCTACATCTCTAGTCGCCCTTGGCCGATTTGCCGATCGTTTAAAGCGCTTTCTGATCGATCTCATTCCTCAACTTGCTTCCTCCGAAGCACCACTCCGCTCCTTCTCACCGATTGTCTGTTGGGCTCGTAAAACTCCAAACCATGAAGGACGTTGAAGCTGGAACTCCGGGCTATGAGCTCCATGCGTCGCCCAAGCCTGGGTCGATCGCCGGCGACGAACCACCGCAATCACACCCGCCGATCTGGCTGCTTCTTGCTGTGTCGATGCCGCGTATGGCTATCAACATGGCCTGGTCGGCGCAGTGGGCCGCTTTGGGTCCCTATCTATCGACAATGCTGTCCAATTCCGCTGTGCAAGCCACGCAGTTCATCGGCCCGATCGTTGGTGTCATTGTCGGTCCCAGTATTGGTGTCTTCAGTGACCGCACCACCTCTCGATTCGGACGCCGTCGTCCCTATCTTGTTGTCGCTGGTCTTCTAAGTATCATCTGCTGGATTGCCATGGGCTACACGCGCGAGATTGGTGACGCACTTGGTGACCACGGCAGCGGTGGCGATGAAGATATGGACCGCAAGTGGACGTCCGTCTTCACTATTTTCTTCTACGCTTGGATGGACATCACCGTCAACATCGTGCAGACCCCGGCCATGCTTCTGGTTGCCGACTTTGCCGGTGACCGCCAGACTACTGGTGCTGCTCTTGGACAGGCCTGGTCGACCCTGGGATCTATCGTTGTGGCCGTCTACATCCGCTCTTTCGGTGCTGCCTATCTGTCCATGCACTGGTTCATGGGCACGCTTTCTGTCATCATGTTCGTCTGCGTGGCAGTCGCGACCACTTTCGCCCATGAAACTCCGCTTGACCCCAGCAAGGTGGAGCAGGTGTCTGCTTGGACTCAAGTTAAGGGTGCTTTTTACTCTGTGTGGCTTGGTGTTAAGACTCTACCCAAGGTGCTGGTTGCGTACGCTATTGGTTTCTTCTTTGTGCAGTACGGCTACACGGCCTACAACGGCAACAAGGGGCAGTTCTTTGGCCTTGAAGTGTACGGCGGAACAGCAAATAACGCTGACAGCTGCGACCCCTGCTCGGATGAACAGAACGCCTACAATGACGGTGTCAGCCTTGCTGGCGGTGACGCCGATCTGGCCTACAACATTGTCGGCTACGTCTTCTCGTGGACTCTGCCCTTCCTGGTGAGCAAGTTCGGCCTCAAGTGGGTGATCACAGCGTCCACTGTGCCGCAAATGCTCCTGCTCGCCATGGCGTGGGTCACCAACAAGGGCTTCGACGTCTTCGTCGTCGCCATCTGCGGTATGACTTCTGCAGTTTGGTTCTCTTTCATCGTGCCAGTCATTATCCACGTGATGGGCGACGATGTGGAGATTGGAATGTACGTGGGAGCTTTGAACTCGGCCAACTGCTTCGGCCAGCTGCTCAACTTTGCCATCGGCACGGCCATTGTGGACACCTCACTCGGCTACAAGCTGCCGGTGTTCATCGGTGGAATTATGACCACGTTGGGCTTCCTGACGGCTGCCATCTTCATGAAGATCAAGATGTACAGCTTGTAAGACGTCGACGTATTGTTCTATTGTATGCGTAGTTTTTACCCTTGTCTTTGAAGTTCATCCCTAAGCGATAAACGAAATTGGGTTGCATTTAAGCTGGATCACGTCTTCGTACATGCGATGATAACCTCCCCACCGGAAAGGATTCACACTTGAGTCTACCTAATAATATGGGCCTCAAGATTTAGGCTTTTGTGACTACCGGAGTGGGAGTCCCACGAAAAAATAGCTTGGACCTCCAACTTGATTTATTCGGCTAGCTTCAACCATATTCTCACAATAGGCGAGAATAAATACGGTTGCAGGCGCAACTTGCCGCTGCTGGCAGCCGGGGGCAGCAATGCTGCCCCCATCCGAAGTCGTTACATGTACAGCATCTTTATTTCAACACGACGAAATACGGTTAAAGGTGCTTTAAGCACCATAAGGTGTTGTATTAAACAAACGTAATTTCCCGTAAAAGAAACGTTTTTTTCTGTCCAGTTGCAATTGTGCAGCAACAAGTAGATTTTTTTTCGAGCCCAAACGCGGAAATATATTTTATCCAATGACAGCGTGGTTAATTGACTACCCCAAAATGTTTTTGCAGCAGCAACAAAGATTTTTTCTGCGGGAAGTCTGCCTCACCGTGCCCAGCGCGAGCAATGGCCGTGGCTTGGTGAGAGAAGTATCTAAGGGCAGCAAGCCATTTCGCTCCTGTTAGTCTACGCACTTGCTGCGACGCAGTTATGTATTCAACTTATGTTGCTGCTATTTCTGCTAGTTCACGTCCTTGTTGCGGAACTGCTTCGCATCGTACATCTTCTGCTGCCAGTCCCAGTCCGTGCTGCAACGCAGCTCCATCTTGTACTGCTGCCGGTGTTACTCCAACTCCTTGCTGTGCAGCAACTCCAACTGGCATTGAGTCCACGTAGTTGCTGTGAAGCAGCTCCACGTCTGCAGCGACCCATCGGCAGTGAGGCGAATCCACGACTTGGCCTTGTTCAACTGAACCCACGTCGACGATGAGCAGCGTTTCCTGATCGCTCCGGTACTGATAATGGGTCGCGTCCTCGCTGTGGAGTAGCTCCAGCTCGTATTTCTGTTTTTCTTGTACGAGGTTCTTCTCCTGACGCAGCCGTGTCGCTGGTGCCCTCGCCGTTGCCGTACTGCTGCTCAAACTCGTGGAGCCTGGCAGAACTGGACCGCTAGTCGACCGGTCATGTGCTTTAATCGATGTGGCTGCCCTCGCGCGTGGCCTTTTACAGCCTCCCAACAGTAAGTTCTATCTGCGGTCTTCTTCAGAAAAAAAAACTTACTTGTTGCTGCAAGCCTAAAAGCACGAGTTTTGGTGCAGGTCGGCGAAAAAAAATCGGACCAATCAGAGCTTTGGAAAATATTTTCAACTTGCTGCAACAAAAAAAAAACTTCTACTTGCTGCACAATTGACTACCACTAATCCTTTATTAGGGGTAGTCAATTGCTTGGCAGACAATTTTCAGACAATTTTGCGGTGTTAGCCCTCCCAATTGGTCATTGGCGGCTCGATGCGAGCGTAGGCGGGCAGCAAGTCGACAGCGTCCGAAGGAGCATGGCATCATGACGTCACCTATGGCGTAGGCGTAGCTGGTGGCGGCGGAGGGCTCCCGCTCCAAGCTCGAGTGATCAAAAACCGCGAGCTGTGTGTTGGTTGTCTTTTCGGACATCAATTGGAGTTTATTGCTTACCATCACATGCTGTTATGTGTACGTGTGCTTAGCAGAGCGAAGGAGATGTATACAAGGCTGCAGCCACCAACATCGGTGCAGGAAGACGTCTTGCTACTCGCTTCGCTACCCCTGCACGCTGCGCTGTCGCGACTAAGCCGTACTTGCATGGAGGACGGCCATCAGCTCATTGCTAGTCCTTGTGGGAGGTTGGGTTATGTGTTATCGGTGCTTTGCTCAAGACGATACGAGTCGCACAACGAAACTGACCCATTTGGGCCTCGTGGTGGTTGGACAGACACTAATATTTATCAATTAAGTAAGGACCCAAGTTTGATGCGTCGCTAGTGTAGCTTTCAGTTTTCCTAGAGAAGCTTGCAGCGGATTTTTTCGCGTCACGCTCGACATGAAACCGACGTTTGTACCAGGACTGTACCATCGCCGATTTTGACCAATAATTTGGCGTTTGACTAAGCGAGATTCGCAGGAGATTCAGCTATTCGGCGTAGCTATTATTCTATTGATCGCCCTCGTATTTTCAGCAATTGCCGTGGCGCTACAGCAATCAGTTATGTGGAGGGCGTGAGTCCTCTACACCATTGAGTGCGGGGAATTACCAATGTAATGCTATAGGCAATTGCTAATGAAGCTTGCGGATCTTGTCAATAATTCGCCTTGGAATTTTTGAAACATCCACGGATTGAAAACATATCTCGTCTTTTAATATTTCTGGAGTGTATCGGCATTATATTTGAAGTGAATACTGTCGAAGGCTGCGTTTGTGAGGAGCAATGAGCCGATAGGTCCATATTCTATTATCGTAGCCTAAACAGCAACAGAAATAACAGAAACCGCTGCCAATATGTGTCTGTATAACTAAGTAATATACTGCAGTCGTATTTCCTTTCTTCATCTTCATTCCAGCATACTTCAAACCAGCTATCCCAGTCTCCGCATCAGCCCTAGTTAGCATATCGGTATGGGTGAGTATTTTGAGGACAGGAAGCCAACTTCGATTCGGAGAAAATCGTTTTTGCTGCAGCTCTGGCAATGAAGTTGATCATGTTATTAAAGGAGAAGTTTGTTATAGAGAAGCGATGTGCAATGTACGAGCAGAATACTATCGGTAGTGTATTGGCACTGGCAATTTGGCAGTAGCAACAGCTTTTTGCAATGTCAGCTCGTCTTCCCCAACTTCTCGCAGAACTAACGTTAGATTAAGAGGCCGTCTGTACAACCTAATTAAAGGTGCTGGAACCCATTAAAGGTGCTTGATCAGATCAGTAATCAAATTAGAGGTGCTGTAACTCGTTAAAGGCGCCTTGTGGCGTTATTAAAGGTGGAGTACCCCATCGCGAGTCGCGACGAGTCGCCGACAAGTTGTCCGCAACTTAAAGTTCGTCTACAGTAACCCCCCCCCCCCCCCCCCCCCCCCGCTATAAGCTCCGAAAGTTGGCGATTGTCCTACAGTACTTTTGTAGAAAATGACAAGGTGTACATATACATGTACCTGTATTTTGACCCGGACCTTCATGTTGCATAATGTAATGTAATTATTTACGTTATTGCATAGCCTTAACTCCTAATGCAGCACATAAACTGTACGTATAAGCTGGACTTGTTTGGTCCAGCTTTTTTGCAGTTCGTGAAAACTCATTTTGCTTGTACCGGTATCGTGAGTTCTAGTCTAAATTTCCAAACCGGCCGATTGAACCGCTCCGGAGTTTTGCTCTGAGTTTCGCTCGGAGACATAATATTCGAAGTATTCCCAACTTAAGTACGATTCTATGTGGCAAATGGCAACTGTACAATCGCTGGAGCGGATATCAAATTACTTGGACTTTGTAAGTGAGCTACTCGACCGACCGCTCCAAACGGCAAACTTCGACGGATTAGACAATACTTCGTATCTAATGCAATGCAAAAACAAGACTCCAATTTTTTGGTCGTACCATAGATGACAAAAACAACACACACGACAAAAGACGGCATTTTCGGTCTTTTTATTCGACACGTTGTGCGCACATTCAAACAAATTGTGGCATTTTTACAGGGATTGGTGACACTTTTTTAATTTTTTTTTGAAAATCCCATGATTTCGGTCTTTTTGCACATTTTTCGTACATTTGTTCGAAAATGACAAAATATGGCATTTATCCGCCAACTACATGACAAACCAACATATTTTGAAAACATATAAGTGGAGAGGATGGCAACATTTTGAAGGCGGATTCTGTGTGTGGTATTTTGTCATCTACGGCTCTAAATAGTTCCACCCTAAAAACGCCAATAACATCCACGACAATCATTCCCCGAAATTCGTCGGACAAAGAGTCCAGTATTTGGGTTATCGCCGGATACAAAGCCCGACGTTTTCTGAAATCCAAGCTTTGATGTTCTGTGAGGACGCGTGGTATTGAAAGCAATTCGCAGTTCTCACAGAAAGCGGCAGACAAGTTCCCTCCGGCAATGGAGGGCTACGATTGGGGGAAAGTTAAGGAGATACTTCGCGGCATCCGTGAAGACGCCATCACCGCACTTTCGCGCGCGACCTACCGGAACTCGTAATGCCGCTTTATTGCCTAGGCTGTCCAGAACAAGCCCAGTCTTGTGGTGGCACCTTTTGCTGAGCGTCTCGGGGAAACATCGGACCGCTCCGTCCAACAGCTCCGCATCAGCGTGAAAGAGGTGCTAACGCCGGATTCCAACGTCACCCCAGTTGAGTTCGACACGCTAGATGCTGAAGACTTCGTCGCGTGGCTCGTAACGCTGGCACGGAAGGACGGCATGGGTCTCAGTTATTCTGCTCTCAACACACATAGGAAGGTAGGGCCGGGCCGGGGGGGGGGGGGGGGGGGGGGTCAATCTATTTTGTGACTATGGATATCCAATGTCCAAGGGGGGGGGGGTTCAATCTATTCCGTGACTATGGATATACAATGTCCAAGATGTTAGAAGCGGGGCTGACAACTTACTTCAACGGCCTCAAGTACACACTGACCAAAAACGCATCCGACGGAACAGCCGGTATCAAGACTGGCAAAGACCTTTCGCATGTTTAATCTCTACTCCTTTTGTGAAAGATGATGCATGCATTTCGAAGTTAAGAGATGTTAGTTTTCGCGCGTACATGGCTATCTAATGTGCCGGTCGTCGAACGCATTTGGGACCCGGCACGCTCACATGGAGTGGCGAGAAGATCCGCTGCAGATCTACTTTTTTCACATGAAGAACGACTAAGGTGGAGATCGACCGCGTGACCCCCAGCATATATATGTCGATCCACTTCAGCCTGGCGCTTGCCATATTGAGGCTTTAGGGCTTTATTTAGCATCGACCACGTTTGACGAGTGTGATATGATTTTTCCTGGAAGTAATCAGTATGAGAGGGTTCGGAAATCCCGATTGCGCTTGCAAGCCAAAGATGATGTTGCTGCTGAGCTGAAGCGGCAAGGCATCGTGCCTACAGAGCTTGGAACCCATTCGATGCGGAAAGGATCCGCAACGTTCTGTTCGTCGGCCTCCACATCGTGTTTATCGATTACGGCGGTGCATTTGCGGGCGAACGAAGAGCTATTCTAGGATCTCTCGATGCTGCTGCACGGAGGTGATGGTAGCGCCGAAGCGCGTATTCGCTTAACTGGAGTATCTCCACGTGTTTCCATTCTGTGTGAGATGAAAGCTCAAACAAAGTTTGGTGGATGCTCTGTCAAAGATAGAGGTTACCAGAATTGATACTGTCAGAGATAATTTAACTGAGTTTGAGATTCGAGCAATCGGCGCCGGCCCTGTAACGTATGATAGGCTCCACCAGTCTAATAAGGAATGTCTACAAGGCTGTGACGTTGCTGACCTCATCCAGAACCTGAGCACGCCTCAGGAACAAGCCTCTGACAGTGGTAATGAAGACTTAGAGCGTAATCTGGTTCATTTCTGGGGAGGCGAGTTTCGGCGAGCGCCGGCTGACTTTGACATTCCTGGTTACTCTGTGCGTCAAATGTGGACTCTATGGAGATGCGGAAATAAAGCGATAAAATACACCACCGCTTCGGCAACCGAAAGCTTCAAAAGCGTTTGAGTGCGATATTTACTGACCAAGATTGAGGACAAAGCTACTTCCTAAATCTGCTCCGTCTCGGTCTATCAATCGAGGAGATGGCTCAGATTTTTTCAGTGCGCGGGTTGCGTTGCTGTTGACGCAAATTACCGATCACTCGCGAAACTGTCGACGCGGACAGCTAAGCTGGGCGACCATAATATAAACTACTTCGAAAGAAGCAAAAATGACGTAGCCATAGTGCAGCACTGTACGGAATATATGGATCTGGAGTTCTCCATTGTCACTTCGTGTGCGCAAGCGCTTGAATTCGTACATGTATCACGGCATCTGCACCGACGTGTAAATGTACCGTACGGTTCGTCAGATTTAATACCATATGATTATGCCCGCCAGATGTCCGACAAAATCCGTCTACAACATCATTCTCTTCTCTGCTCTCCAACGCCGCTGTGTTTCTCGTCAGAGATGCTCGTCTCAGTCCAGAAGCCGCAAGCGCCAACGGCACCGAAGCGACCACCGAGCAATACGTGCAGCCCTCCAGTGGCCCAGGATGCCTGGCTTCGCTACTCTGTTCGGATCCGGTGACGATCAGTCGCTCATTACGTTGACTGGATTGGATCATAGAGCCTTTCGCTATGTGTTACGTCTCCACGAGCCATTCTACAACGCCTGCACTCCCTACGGTCCGTCTGGCACTGCCATCGGTCGAGTTCGTGACCACTCTCACGGACGCCCACGCCTGCTAGATGCTACACAGTAGTATTAGCATGGACTCGAACCCGTGGTGGAGAATTGGCGCTGTGTATCATATTTGGAGGCCCCGCGAGCGTGTGTTCGCTTTTTTTTCGCATTGGGATGAGTACTCTTAATTGACTAGTTTCTACAGATCCCCATGCTGCTATCGAAATGCTTAGTTTACTGCAATTCGAGCGTATCAGCGTGCAAATCACCGCGGACATTATCGATGATACGACGTAATTGCAGTTGTAGATGGTCTGAAGCTTTACCTGCAGCACAGCGGGGCTGTGCAATTCAAACCATTTTCTACAACGCGTTAAAACACGACCACACCGTAGGCAACGACGTGCTCGTGTTTGCACCAGACGGAACTGTTATTTCATGTGCACTTAAAACACCTGGATCACTACACGACTATCAAATATCAGAATGGGGAGGAATCTATCAAAACCTAAGTGCGGTCTACGAATTAAGCGGCGGGCGGTGTGTTGTCGACTCGGCATTCGGTGCAGGCGATTGATTCCCTGTTTCTTATTAAGTCAACCCAGGACTACTTAGGTTCAGCATCAACAGCTGCAGGTGTGGAATTTTTGCGCCTAGCGACATCAGCGCGTCAGGCAGCAGAGTGGGGAACGCGAGCCTTCCCAAGCTTATTTCCTAGGCTAAAAAGACCGTCTCAAATATGAAAAGCGCGACGAACGGCGCTTAATTTTGGATGTGTGCGTCCTACTTTTCAATCTTCGAACAATACTAGTAGGTATTAATCAGTTGCTTTCTGTTTACACAAGCCACTTTGGCGCAAGATGAAGAAGCACTAATATAGACTGTTTCTATCATAAGTAAGTACTCAGCCTCGAGCGAACAAACATTAATGTACGCCTGCTAGCTACTGTCCAGACTAGACCGTGCCGCGTTAGTTATTCCAATCACGGCAGTTGCGATCAACTCAAACAAACGATTGCTTTTTTCTCTCAATCATCCAATCATGTGTACACGTCGATCCTCTTCGCGCCAGCATTGCTGCCGCTTTTGATCAGCTTCATGCTGGCGTTGCTCTTGCAACACCATAACGCGTGTCAGGGATAAAAGATAATCGCTTGCATTACCATCTGTACGCGGCGTTGGCGGAGAAGCTACAGTGGGCGACCAGCAAGACCAGTGTCGTTACGAGAGTCGGTTTCTGCACTATCCTCTACAGAATCCTCGCCCTCAAAATCATCGGCCTCTGTCGCGCTCGTCCTTCAATACCAGTACTTGCTCATGCATTCCCTGTGCTTGAGCCTCAGATGATGCTACAGATCTCGCACTCAGAGCAGGGGGTAGATAGTTAGCTGGTTGTTCTTCATGGGATTCTAACAGTAATCCGACGCGCGTCTGCAAAGTAGTCGACGGCGGCAGAGGCGGTGTGAGCTGCGTGAGCGGTACGCGTAGGCTGTTGGACGTTGGAAGATGCTGCGGTCGGGAGCTAGAGGTTTCGCGGCAAGGTACCACTGTCTTTTAGAGCGCCATTTTCGAAATGACTGGAATCCTAACTCTTTTGCTTGGGATGCGTATCTCTGCAGCATAGTACACCGTACAGTTTTTCCTCCATGGGACAAATTGGTTCCAATAACGCACCCCCTCACGACTATTTCATGTTTAATCAAGTACGGCCAAAAAGGGATTCGAGTTTTCAGGAACCGCCCACTGTCTACTTCGAAGTACTATTTACTCTGTGCGCCAGCTTGAAATGGGATATCGTTACTGTTTTTTTCCTTGGCCGAAAATAGCAGGGAAGGCGGCTTCAAAGCAGAACCACATAGAGGTGGCGTTCACAAACGTTTGAGATTATAGGAAAGGGCACGACTTGAATGAACTTACCGTTAGGAACTAGTTACCGCCTTTAAAGTAGTTCTTGGTTTCAGACAGATTCGGTGTGATCCAGTATTACCGATACAATAGGTTCACGCGTTTTCTTGCCAATTTTACTGGACCCAAATATGGAAATCCAACCCTTGGGCTCACAGTTTTAAATTCTTGGTCGTTATCCTGATGCTCCTCTAGTAGTCTATTGGTCAAAAAAGCCAATTCGGCGGCAATGCACTCTTCATCAAAAGCCGCATCGAAATAGAACACAAGATTTAAATGTGCTCATGGCATATAAGTAATATTTGCATTGATCTCCGTCGTCTATACTTCTAACTAAGATTTGTAGGTAAACAGTAAGAGATTATGTATTGATCCGCCAGATTTTTGCAATCATTACACTGTACTTGTGTCGAGGATGTGTGTTTCACAGGGGTTTTCCGTCAACTGGAGGGCCTACACATCCAACCAGAACCCCACGTAGGAATTGAGCTTGACTGTCATCCCTTTTACGATGTACTTTGCCTTTGGAGAAGTTTCCTTCACGTAACCCTCTACTACCGGACAACGACACATCTCCGGACTTTCCGTCCACAGAATAGCATACGACCAGAAGTGTCGGTGGCCTGCATCGTATTTAGTGACGAACTGCGCCCCCTTGGGCAAGTACCGCGTACATGATTGCTGGCACAAATCATTTAAATTAAATTATGGGTGTTTTAAAAAATCAAGAATCAGACGCGCACTTAGCTAAAGTAGTGCAAAGCTGAGATTGGCTGCTGAGAGATGCACGAGATGCATTGAAGCTGGAAGCTGAAAAGATTTGCGATATCTTTACCTTATCCATATAAAAATAAAGAAGAAAACTAATATATAAATCAGCCATACTTTGTGCGTACTGTACCCCTTCCAACTAAAGCCGCTTAGCTTTTGGCTCTTAACTACTGCTAGCAACAGCCAATAGTTGATCGCGGAAGATAACCTGTTGACGTTACAGCGATGGTTCTTGCTGAAAAGTCGCGGCTCTGTGTCCTTTCACAGGTAAGACTTCGAGCCCAAATATTATCAAAATTCAGTTCCTGATTCTTACGGGTTCTGAGTAGTTATCAGAACCACAGTTCTGGTTCGGTTCTTTTTAGGCGTGGGAAAGGATAAAACCTATGTAGCTAAATAGACTACACTAGCGCTCTCTCAACGGTTGGGCATGGTTAGTTGAAGTATAAAGTGTATTTTATTACTAATACTTTAACTGATTTACGGTTATAATTTCGGAATTATAACATAGTTCTAGTAAATCAAAGGTATGTATCAATGCTCTCGTCTGTTTTAGGGGGTTTCACAGTGGCAGATCATTGATGATTGGACGAATGCGCTGTCTGCTCAGGGTTTCCAGATAGCTTTGAAACGACCCAACGATTGGCCCCCTACCACGCCGAAAAAAATCAGTGAGCCCAAGGCAGGAGAAGGAAAGACGCGTACGACCCGAGCAACACTAAGCCGTATCGTTAAGAATACACCAGTGCCAGTGCGCGCGGCCGAGCAGCACCGTTAACAACCGGAAGCACGCACGCGCGCTTGCGATTGTTGTCGGCTTTTAGTAGTTTCCTACCCAATAAACGCGCTGTTCATGCGCGACTGCGACTAGAGCATCAGGTGCGCGCTTATTTGAATGGCCTGGATCACGCATCGACGGTATCGTATGTGCTGAGCCACCAATTTCAATGTGCCTGGAGGTATTTTTCTCTCGCGGTGAGTACTTGGTTGGAGACAATATCACGGCGAATGCGTGTTCCATATAAGAAGCCACACACCCTCCGATACTACAATGGGATGTTCAACATCACATTAGCTTCAGCTTCTCAGCCTGCCACAATGACTCACTAGGTGGTCCGCCTACGCTCGCTCGTCCATGTTTCGGGCCCAGTTAGCGTAGCAGCCCTTACCATAGGCATCGGTAATCGTCCTTCTGAAGTAGATCACGCCAACGCGACACGTGGCACACAACGCTCAGGACCAAAACACATTTGTCAAAAGCCATTGCACTGCAATCAAAAAGACCCCCACCAATCGTCACGATGTCCTCTTCTTCCACGAATAGGCGTCGGGGTCAGGATGACCACACTAGTTCAGCCCAAGCACACACCTTCGAGGAAGTACATGATAGCACGCCGTAGAACACGGCAAAGACACAATCGTCCAACCAGCATGCACGATGAACAAGCATGATCTCAAATCCTTTTGGGCGCCACTTTGGACCCTGGTCAGTACTTCGCGGCGATCGCCTTAGCCAAAACCACCGAACCATGTAAAACGACGCGTCATAGCGCCCATGTACTTGTGTATATAAACCGCCATAGCCGAGAAAATGCTCCTTCTTGCAGCATGCGCCACCGTAGGAGTACCCAAAACAGCATCGTACGACTTCATTCACATAGACGTACACTGTTGAATCTTGGACAACATGACCTCGTCCGTAGCTTCGAAAACGAGTAATACACAGTTTCATCATCTAAGCCAACTTGTAGATGAAGTTGCCGCCCGACGGGGGCAGCCGAAGCACCTGAGGAGCGATTCAGTGGCTGTCCATAAACGAATGCTACACGCCACAAAGACCAATTTCCACGGTGGATCTGTTACTAAATCCACCCCACCGGCGATCGCCAACGAGTCTACATTCCAACTTCACCGCACCCTTCCAAAGAGTACTCCATCGCCACTTAATAGATTACAAGATAGCCAACCGAATCCGTCCTCACCCATCGGAGTCGGTTGATGCTACTCCCACAGAGCAGACAGAGTATGAATTGGGGGCCCGTTAAGGACTCACCGTACCTCAAGGCACATCGCCATGTCACTCCGGGACTACAACCAGCCCCAGACGTTACATCAGAAGCAATGTCAGCGCTGAGCACGTTAGTTCTAGCCTGGCCGACCAATAAGAGGTAGCGATCTTCTATGCCATTCGGCAACGTGCACCCGAGGACAAAAACACCATGGCAAAGTCGCCGAAGAAACCCGCGGAAATTGGGTTTGAGGAGGGCTTGCTCCGTGATCGGCCCGCGGAAAAGACCAATGAGATGATCCGGCCCCGCGCTGCACCCAGATCGAGTTTTGGAGTCGCAAGCGCGCCATTTACTCCTCTAATGCCAGCTCGAAGGGACTCGCGATGCACGACCGGGAGGCCCTGTTTCTCCTGACAAAAGCTCGTGCCACTTTGGAGGAGGCCGTGCTCCTCCAGCCACCACCGGACCCGATTAAGGTTGGCCAGGTCCGAGGCCACTGAACCTTCAAGCCAGCAGCAGCAACAGCTCCCGACCGTCCGACCTAGAGC
The DNA here is from genome assembly GCA_033557915.1 of Phytophthora tentaculata. NCBI lineage: Eukaryota > Oomycota > Peronosporomycetes > Peronosporales > Peronosporaceae > Phytophthora > Phytophthora tentaculata. The sequence continues at coordinate 3,364,409 of JAUCEA010000009.1, forward strand.
GAGCGGGAGCTGAGACAAACGATCCAGATCGTGTATTTCCACAACGCAACCTCAGACCAAGAAAAGCAACGGACGCTCTTGAATTACCCTCCCTTCCAACAGGGACTGACCTCTTCCTGTATTCGCGGCTTTCTTGCGATTTGACAGAGCAAGAAAACTCACGTGATTAATGCAGCACTGCTTTGTTTTGGATCGCCTTGCGCCGGCGATGCAAGCCACCTGCGACCTTACAAGATCTCAGGCGACGTCTACATAAAGAGAGGCTACCCTACGAGTGGCATTGCATGGTCAAGAATGCACCACTACATCACTTTTGATTGTCTAAAGCCGCCAGAGCACGCCTCGTGGATGTGCACTTGGCTGCATTGAACGGATAAAACGTCCTTAATACTATGGATTTGGGACAACATCAATATCTGGGTCGTGATTAACGATTTTACTAACGCTTCTATTTGCCCATTATTAGTGTTGCATTTTGCAATCTTCTAGAACGCTTTAAGCAGTTCTATTTAATTCTAACATATCACCGACAGGGTGGGAGACCGAGGAATCTTCAGAATCACCACCAGGTTCTGGGCTTGTTGCTTGTCGGATCTATGCAGATAGCATCGTTGTGCAAGGAGTTTGGAGCCACGCTCTTAACGCTGACTCGGATACTCAATCGGTCGGAGCAAGCTTTTTCCGAAGCTATTGAAGGATACAGTCCTGCTCGAATAGTATGGCCTACGTACGAGCGACATATAACTTTAGCCGAGCTTGTTGCTCTGTGTACTTCAGATCTCCAGTGCTTCTGGGGATCCCTCGATTGTAAGAGCTGCAAGGCAAGTTGCGAATCTGATGGCAATTACTTAAAAATTATTTTTTTTATAACACAGGTTCAAGAGCCTTCTAACCGCAATGTCCAGATCGCCTATTAAAACGGGTAGCTACATCAGGTCTTCATCACCGGAACATTGTGCATCGCCACAGACGTACTCGTCGTCTGAGTGAAGGACAATTGCCTCGGCAGTTGGAACGAAACAGACACGAGTTTGGGGTCCCGCAGAATACTTCTTGACACCACTCTTTATCCAGACCCACGCTACGGGTTTGTAGTTGACAGTGGGTTCTTCTGTTCTGAGAAAATGATGGGGTGAATACTAGCGCCTCTCAAAGACGGTTAGTTACCTCGTCGAATTCCGTCTGTGCGTGAGGTCGTGAGCGCTGTTTCGGCTGAAATTAAGTTTGTGCGTCAGAGTGAAGATTGGGGGATGGGAGCAGTAACGAAGGTAGCGAGTCATAATCTCTTTCTATCCAGCCCCGTGCTCGTAGAGAGTTTTATTCTACGGCCACAAACTCCCACGTGTTTCTCCCATTAGGCTTGCACTTGCCTACAACCGTGCATAAGAGCACCTGCTCCTGTGCCTGTTGTGTTAATCGGTACGTCGTCCTCTCTGCAAATATAAGCTATTTAAAGGACACTTGTCTTTCAGAACCAGTGCGGAAGGGTCTTGTCATATGTTTCCTCCTCTCCGCCCTTCTTGTAAGCCTAGGGCATTACCACCGTCAAGCACAAAGGGAAAGCACGAATTTGTTGAAAAAGTAGGAGCCGACGCAGAAGTCCCAGCCCGGCTGGTATTCAGGGAAGATCACTACATTACAGTCGCAGAGCTCGGAGAGCCGAAACCATGGAAGAGATTGGTGGTGGAGCTCGTGAAGATGACAAAGCCATTGATGTCACTGGCCCCTCTATGTCACTTTCTGGCGATAATATCGAGTCTACTTGAGAGGAGTGGGGCCAGACAAGCCCGGATCTGTGGCTGTAGATTGGCTTGACGATCGTCTCGAGTATGGACCCGTAGCCTTCGCGGTAGCCTTTGCTTGCACGAAGGTGGCTAACGGAGACACATTTATGTCTGCCCCTTCGTGGGCAAGTGGGTGTGTGAACACACGGCTCGATCTCAACATGGGGAAGATCGGAGATTGCTGTGTGCAGAAGGATCCAGAATGCTAGCTGGCAGCACTCGGTTCTCACTCGCAAAAGGAGGCCAAGCGTTGCAGCGTCGTGATGCAATCTTCCGAGTTGGACACGGCTCATCCATTAAAGAACTCGCGCAATCTTAGAACCGTTTCAGTACTTGAGATGCACCCGGAGGTGGGTTATAGGTAGGTGAACGCCAGCGGCTTGAAGTTGTTTAGAGAACTGTAGTTCTGGAGCTAGCCGTGGTAACGGAGTTAATCGAGGGTTACGAAGCGTTTCTCCAAAAATAGGCTCCTTGGAGATAAAGCGACCCCACGTAACTCCACTGGAGTTAAGTATTGGAGCATTTTAAAATGTCCACGCGGAAATCTATTTACGGCTGATCCGGATTTTTACTCAGATATTCCGTACTCCAACTCCAGACACTACAGCTCTCTTTTATTGCACTCGAGTTATTGCCTTCAATAAACAACTACGACCCAAAGGCTTCACTATAAATTACTAGGATATTGAGATATGTAATAAGCTTGCAAAACTACACGGTGAGGATCGGAGTGTTCCAACGACGTATCGGATCGAGCAGCGCAAAGGACATCTGGAAGTGAAGCCTCGGGGACAAAGCAGCGCGCAAGTTCGCGCTAACGCCGGCGGAAGTGCGTTTCACAAATTTAAATTTCTAATTAAGGGTGCCGTTTGAAACCATAACGAAGACAAGTCAATTTTTTATGCTCCCTCCACTTGACTTGTCCACGTCATTGGTGTGTGGTGTAAATATTAACCATGTGACTATCAAAGAACACACCAAAATAACGAGCGCGTTCTAGCGCATCTTGCCCGCAGGATACAGCTAATGCTAGATCCGTGGTGGTTTCTACAATGTCAAAAATAACTCGCTCTCATACAAAACTCAAGCGTCGCATAGTACACCCGGATTACAAAAGTTATTAGGGTTATCTTCCATTTTTAAAAGCTAGGTTTTATTTTCTAAAAACAATAAGGACACGCTGGAAATCCCTTCCGCACAAGTGGCGGTGCTCTTATCCAGTTGAGCTAGGCGCCCAAAGCCCACTTTCAAATCTGGTGAAATGATTATATTTATTGTTATTTAGGATTCTCGCAGCTTGTAATTGCAATCTTAGCAGTTGTTCTTTTTCCGACCGTTCGTGGCTAGTTATCAAGTGATAAGATGCACCAACAAGATAGACAAAGGAGTCGCACACGTATTTTCTGCTTAACAAATCAGCTTTCCGAAGTTTTGCCTTACCGATGGGAGGGCGCTTATAGCTGTTGTTGCCATGGTCTTGAATGATGCGCTCCATAACCTTCTGCATAGTCACGAAGTGTCTTCAAGTGTAGTCTCTATTAGGTGTCGGAATGTTTCCATAGTGTATTCGATAAGCTCGTCGATGTTGCTTGGGCTCTCTTCGTATTGCAGCGCTTCGATTGAGCAGATGTAACCCAGATAAGGTATGTTGAGGTCCGGACAATTGGGCGGCTACACTTCAATCTTGATATTCCATCCTCCCTGTTTGCATGCAGCGCGGATGACCGGGTCGTTAAGCTTGACGTGGCAGCTAGCTCTATCGTGCTGGGTGATTAGGTTTTTTCCTCGTGGCATAGATGGGCACTTTGCTATGTTCGCCGGGATGGCATTGTCGATTAGCAATGATCGCTGCTCCATCAGGAGGAGTCTTCCATGGTGCCATGTAAATCGTCCTGTGCGCCTCGGTCATGTAGAATCGCTTTTTGTCGATGAATATGCGATTGCTGAGATCATGAAACGCGTTTTTGGCAGTATTCACAAAGGACAAACAACATTCCAACCTATGCAGCAGCACACCTTATAAGCATGTGGTTTTAATGGAACGTTAGACACAGGTATTTGATCATACCAAATAGCCTTGTTAGAATCAGTGAGATGCGACTTGATTGAGCTTGAATGGCAAACAATGTCGCCCGCAGCAAGTGTGCGGTAGACGGAGGCAAGGGAAACTTGTATGGCTGATCGCATTGTCCGTCGCTTTAGCCATAGCAACGCACTCAACTGCTTTGGTATGTCGGTCAGGCGCTTCTTCCTACCGCACTTTCCCTGTCGCTTGGCCTCGAATGTTGGGAGTCCGCTGTCGCTTCGCCGATGCTTTACCGTCTCTTGTCAAACGCGGGTTTGAGCTGCCGCTGCAGCCATAGCGCTCCACAGCCTGTAGCATATAACGACGCTGTGGCGTAACGCTGATAGATTGTTCAAGAAGAAATGCAGCAATGCCTAGGTTTGTTTCGGGACTCAAGCCTTTGTTGGGTTTACGTTGACTTGTTGCCAATTTGAACTGACACCTGCCTTGATGGCCATGGTGCTAAATCTGTATTCTACCCGCACTAAAGCTTCAATCTACCCGCACTAATTCTTCAAACACAAACAACATTTGGTTGTACACAAATATAGCATGCTATGATTGGAGGTTTCGAAACAAAGTTACCTTTTTATGCGATTATTTTTAGAGGTCAGACAATTTGAAACAGAGCAAATCGCGACACTTTAACTCCTGTACGCAGCAATTCTTCTTATTGCCCGAGCTTGGCGCGGGGCCATGGAGGCCAACCTAGCTTTGACAAGAAGTAAGTACAGCAATGAAGATACATTGGTATGTTAAAACGAATCAATTGAATTAAATTGCTACATCTACGTCGAAGTAGCTAGCAACTACATAATCGTAGAGAGCTGAGAAAGGAGAGACTTCCTGGCTTGGTTGGTCTTGTTGCCATTAAAGCCATCTGTGGCAAACGCTTCAATCTGCGACAGATTTGAACTTGGCTTGTGCTGCTTGATATGCTTGGCGACCTTGTAGAGGTAGTGCAGCATGTATATGCCGCAACCGACCACGTTAGTCTGGCGGGGCTTGGAGACGTAAAGGCCTGTGACAACTCGAAGCCTTCGTGACAAATCTGGTGCGAGAGCATACCCTTTTTCCAGCCGGCACTATACACTTTTAGGAGAGCGATAGACACAATTTGACACGACCGAACATCTATGCCTCGAATTGACCGCTGGCATACACTTTTCTGGTGACTAACAAACACTTAGAGAAAGTACGTGTGATTTCACCTCTTTTATGTACAGCCGTACTTTCCGCACACAACATGCAAAAAATGGGCGAAACGCTTATAATTACCGGACTTGGTCAAGTAATTGTGAGCAGCCCGATCACAATTACCGGACAATAGTTCAGCGCTACCGGTGAACATTATAACGCGAATCTCCGAATCGATAGGAAAGGTATTGCATTTAGATGTAAGAGGTTTTCCGGACTAAAACCTTTTTGCTGTTGCGAAAGAACAGATAGGAAGGGTATAAAAATACTGAGATCGCTAGAACTGGAACTTGCCTCCACATCTTCGTCGGGCGATAATTTTGCGATCCTCCCTCCGCCTAAAGCATCAGCTACTCTCCTACCCGACTACCACCCGAACTTCTGTAAGAGATCCCCCCCCCCCCCCAAACTGGCCTGGGCTAAGCATGCCGTGTCGAGCCCGACTTCGTGAAGTATCGGTGGGATCAGCTTTCGGCTCAAGCATTTTCCAGTTAGAACGAGATGGTGCATCATTTGTCCAGGCGGTCACGAAATGGCCGAGCGCCACCTGCAATCCAACAGTCATAATTGCGCCATAATGGGGGGTTAGTTTTAACAAGGCCAACCAAGCCAGGAAGTCTCTCTTTTCTCAGCTCTCTAAGACTATGTAGTTGCTAGCTACTTCGACGTAGATGTAGCAGTTTAATTCAATTGATTCATATTAACATACCAATGTATCTTCATCGCTGTACTTCTTGTCAGAGCTAGGTTTCATGTACCCGCGCCAAGCTCGGGCAATAAGAAGAATTGGTGCGTACAGGAGTCAAAGACAATGATTGGCTGTGTAGCAGCGTGCTCGGCGTCGTGCAAACGCGCACGGGCCCTTCTATGTGTGGAAGTGTATGCTGGCGTCTATTCTGTGGTGTCTACTGATGCCGAATCTCATTCTATCGTGGGCTTTCACCCCTTCGTGACCATGCGCAGTATCGCAAACCACCCGTTCGTCACACAAAGTTGTACTCCTTATCGTGTCCATCTTGTACTGAGCCGATATGGTAACGTATCTTTGTGTCAAACTATTGTGAACTGGGACAGCTGTGAACATTTACCTGTGTCAAACTGTTGTGAACCGGAGTAACTGTGCACAATTGCCTGACTGTGCCAAACTATCGTGAATCGGGGTAGCTGTGCACAATTACCTGACAGTGTCCATCTATTGTGAACCAGTGCACCAGCAGCAAACTGCAGGTAGCTCAGGCTAGTTCATCGAATGATTTAGATATAACTGCAGGACAAACACCGTCAGAATATATGCTTCAGTACTGCTACACCTGCTGGAAGGTCTACCATTTCAGCAGTAGATATCTGGCGTGAATCATTGAATTAGTATAGGTACTGAACATCTAATGGAGAATACTAGACGTGGTCTTCCACATTGATGCCTCAGCGGGAGGATGACCTTAGGTGGAGGGTTGACGTCAGGAAGAATAGCGTAAATATCGCTCTGGTAATTGACAGACAATTGCACCACCCACCATCCCCACGCAGCCACTAAACCATTGCTGGTCGGGAAGCATTAAACCCGGTTGAGACCATATCGTCTCATCTTTAGTGTACCGGTGGGCTGGTAAACATCCTAGCAGGGTGGGTTGAGTTCGCCGTAGATTTGTGAAAATTCCTTGATCAGCACAGGCTACGGTTAATCTCCTTCCCTCCTATTTGGCGACCGGTAAAGCTGATATGGCAACCATTGACACACGAGGTACGCTGAGCTCGAGCGCAGCGCGCTTGCGAATTACTTAGTATGTATGCACATGACAGAAACTTTTGCGGTACCAGAATGTACACAAGTGAGATTCAATGTGCACAACCCATACATCTCGTGGTATACTAAAGTGGTGGGCTCGACGGAGTTAAATGATCACCACTACATACACGCGTACCCCGGGAGACGCGGAGTTGCATAGATAGTTACGCGACGTGCTGAGACTAGTGTAGGTTCATTAGACGTCGTAATTATATCAGTAGCTACAGACGTTGGGAAGCACCTCAGAAGTACCCGGAAATTGTCGATATGATATCACCTCCTTCCACATGCCATGCGTCGGGCGTGTCGACTGATCCTTGCGTTGATAACCGCACCTGGTTTGTTGGTTGCATATTCCCCAGGCGAGTCGTAAAATCTATCGCCGCCAAGAACGACTAGTTATCCAGTGCGTGTAAAAGTAGGTAGAAAGAGTTTCAACTCTCCTATTCAACAAACATTATTTCAAAATGCGATTCCTAGATAGTGTGTGCTCAGCGTGTATTGTATATCAAGAGCCCCGCGATACACCATAGATCTAAGGGATTCGGTAATTGCTGGATCTACCTGCGCATAGGCAGCAAGCATATTAGATAAATAAAATGATTTTCTCGAAGCCGCTGAGTTCAAAAAGCTTGGGCCTTCTCCGCGTCTCCCATCACAGCATCGACACGAAGTTCAAGTCCCAGGAGCTCAAAAAAATTATACTCAACCGCTTATAGCTGTGTGGTTCTCACACGCTTAGCAAGCTTACAATAAACATCCGTGCTAGATGGAAGAACGTTTCACCGATCAGTAAAGCAGCAGGTAACGACGCCATATCTCAGGTCTCACAGTTTAATAATTGCTTCCGCGTAATAAATATAGCACCAGGAAGGTTTGAATGCGTGTCAGACACGTGAAACCGAATATGGATGGCTGACCATCCTCCCTATTATTATGAACGGAAATCCCATATCGTCCAGCGAATTTCCAACCACATACACCGCCTCCGGACCAATGTCGTCCATGATTGCTTTCGAAGTCACGTGCTGAGGTGTCCGAAATAAAACGTATTTGGACCCGTTCAGCATTCGGATGCATACTTCGCATGAGCCGGAGCGCATCTAGGAAGCCATATATTCATCGGGAATGAAATCTTCATCCTCGCACCAAGTTGCTCTAGATTAAGCGCGGTTGTACCGCGCTTCCATTCACGTGCAGAATGCAGTTACGTATTTCAGGAATTACAGATGGGTGAGACCCTAGTACATGCTTCTCGGTGCTTGTAAAAACAAATCACGTCGGCAAGTCTTCACAATGGAGAACCTTCCGTAGCACTTCACACTTCCTTCGTACCCCCCCCCCCATTGTGGCGCAATTATGACTCTTGGATTGCAGGTGGCGCTCGGCCATTTCGTGACCGCCTGGACAAATGATGCACCATCTCGTTCTAACTGGAAAATGCTTGAGCCGAAAGCTGATCCCACCGATACTTCACGAAGTCGGGCTCGACACGGCATGCTTAGCCCAGGCCAGTTTGGGGGGGGGGATCTCGTACAGAAGTTCGGGTGGTAGTCGGGTAGGAGAGTAGCTGATGCTTTAGGCGGAGGGAGGATCGCAAAATTATCGCCCGACGAAGATGTGGAGGCAAGTTCCAGTTCTAGCGATCTCAGTATTTTTATACCCTTCCTATCTGTTCTTTCGCAACAGCAAAAAGGTTTTAGTCCGGAAAACCTCTTACATCTAAATGCAATACCTTTCCTATCGATTCGGAGATTCGCGTTATAATGTTCACCGGTAGCGCTGAACTATTGTCCGGTAATTGTGATCGGGCTGCTCACAATTACTTGACCAAGTCCGGTAATTATAAGCGTTTCGCCCATTTTTTGCATGTTGTGTGCGGAAAGTACGGCTGTACATAAAAGAGGTGAAATCACACGTACTTTCTCTAAGTGTTTGTTAGTCACCAGAAAAGTGTATGCCAGCGGTCAATTCGAGGCATAGATGTTCGGTCGTGTCAAATTGTGTTTATCGCTCTCCTAAAAGTGTATAGTGCCGGCTGGAAAAAGGGTATGATCTCGCTCCAGACTCTCACCACTATCATGCCGGACGAAAAGACCGAAGTGCAAGTTGAAGGAAGATAGGCAGCGTCTTAGGCTGCTACTTCCTCCGGATCTTAAAAAGTGCAAGAATCGCCTTTCCACTCGGTCATTAATTACAAGAACTGATACTCTATTTTGTATAAGGTTTCCGTGGAATAAATATATGAAGAATCTGCTTGATAATATACATGAATAACAACTCCTTTATGAAGAACTACAACAGCATGCCAAAAAAGCTTCCTGTCGTATTCGAGCGGCAGAGGAAGCTTTCCATCCTTTCGAAGTGCGAGTGGTGAATTAGCGAGGCGTCCGAGCGACTGGTGACAGCTGAACGAGGTGTTACACTATCAAGAGGAAGTGGTGATTGAACGCGCTGTTAAGCTAGCGACAGGGAGAGGGCAGTGCAAACGAAGATGACGCGGATTATTTATACCTGGCAGAAGCTGGGTGAGTTCAATTCTCAGCACTCTGTCTCTGAGTTTAAAGCCGTGGAGTTTTGTTGCTCACGAGTGGTGCACACTGACCCAGCCTGCCAGTGCAAACTGTGTGAGGTGAGCGACCACGTTATGACGGAGAAGAGGTTACGTTGTGTGAGTCGTACTTGTAAGATCAATGGAAAGTGCAAGTATATGTGGAAAATTTGGAACTGTGAAACGACGAAGCAGTGGCATATGTATTACAACGAAATTGAACAAATTCGCGATGAAAGTGTTCAGTGCCAGGGCCCACACAGAGCTGTCATCACCGCCAAGATGAAAAAAAAATTCTACAGCAAGACGAGTGCTCAATCCCCCCTATGCTAATATAGTAACCTGCGACGTGCGTCGGATATCATAGAGCCAACGAGAGGATTTCCAACTTTAGCTCAAGTCTCTAACTGTGCCAAGTAAGTGCGCATTCTTCAGGGAACAAAGAACTCTGTAAAAGCTGTCAGAAAAATAGTTCAAAACAACACATTCGACCCAACTGGGACGCTTACGAGGGCTTTTTGCTTTGGACATCGAGAGAATTCAAGCGGGCATGTTGTTGTGGGGACAGGAACGGACGCTGATTCATTTGTGGTTGGCGTGTCTAGCCGCGCTCTGGTAGAGGCTAGTATCGACTACGCATCTGGGGGTCTTTTTACTCTGTTTCACGCTGACGCTACATTCAAGTTAAGTGATCTCGGTTATCCTGTAATCACTTGCGGATTTTCATATGCTTCTCGATCAAACCAGTAGCCGGCGAACAGCTAAGGAATACGCCATGTGTCTGGAGCGTTTGTTCGACTGGTGAAACAAGTGAGTCCAACCGCTACGCTCTGTATCGATGCAGTAATGGGAGATGCAGAAGACGCGCAGGTTAATGGATTCCAACAGGTGAGCGAGTTTGGTGCTGCTACCTATTTGATGTGCTTCTTTCACGTGCTATACAATGTGCGCAAGCGAACAAGACATTTAGCACCAGAGCATCGAAAGGCTGCAATGAATGGCATCGTCCAACTACACTATACCGACAGCATGACAGCATATTACACGGAGAAAGAGAAAGTTTTGGAGAGTTGGCGTAAAATCCCCGAACTGCAAGTATTTGTTAAGTACTTCACTGAGCAGTGGTTGGACAGCCGTTATTGGCGGTGGCAGGTATTGCATACCCCCGTTGGATATACCACAACTAACAACCCGTGTGAAACCTTCAACGCAATCCTGAAGAAGCACACCGGTCGACGCAGGTACCACATGCAACGCCTACTACGTGTTAGGTTCACAGTGATTAGCGACGTTCCAAAACGGTCACCCCAGTCAGAGACGGACATCCAATGTCCCTCTATCCTGGTTTCGAAGGCGGCGTCGTCAATGATTGCTACGGGTCGTTTAGTCGTGTTTGCCACGGACGATCCGACTTTGTGTCGTGTAAAGCAGATATCGAAAACGGATGAGCAGAGAGCGCAAGAAGCCGAAGAATTGGAGGAGCTCTGTACTGCTATCGATCAGCCTTTTCGTGTCTCTACCGAGGAAGCGATAGCTGATGACCGAGACACACTCCTTGAAGAAGGACTTATGGTGCGAGAGCAGCGGGCCAGTGCCGCGCAGCTGTACAAAAATGTCGTTTCGTGGTCGGTACGGTTTGCTCACATCACAGCCATGCCTGAAAACGGATGGATCGTGGATATCGAAAAGTGCATCTGCGGCTGCAAGTTCTACAATAAATTCAAGAGCTGTTGCCACATATTAGCCGGGCGCAAAGCAAGACGACTTGGGCGACCTGGGGCCGATGACCACACAGAAAAACTGTTCAACCGCCAACTCCGGAAGAAGGTGAAACCGGCCGCGAAAAAACAGCGCACAAACCCACCGATTCCCTCTACCGAAGGCGCTATTTCTCTTTCTACAAACCGAGAAGGTCGCACTCCACATGCTTCAAGCGCACTTGATGTACAGTTCATACTTTGCCTCGACATAGAGCGCGCTGATGAGAGTAACACCTTTTCTTACCGTTTCGTTGTCGCCTTCATAACAGTGTCACCAAAGAAAAATTTGTCACTGTTGCCATTATTAGTACTTGATACTAGCTAATTTGCAACTCCGTCCTACTCTTTCTAGGCGCTGCTGTCTTCACTGTCGTCCTCGCTCTCGTCCTCGCTCTCCTCGTCGCTGTTGCCCTCGCTGTCGCTACTTTCCTCGCTGTCATTGCAGGATTCTCCATCTTCACCCGTATGAGCCTCCACAACCGCTCGTTGTTCTCCGTGTTTTTTGTGGTGGCGCTTGATGTGGTTCGTCAGAGAGTTGGGTATATCGTATGTGAGCTTGCATGGCGGGTAAGGGCACTTCAGCAGTCCTCGCGCCGAACACTTGCGCCGGTGTTCCGCCAATCGCTTGCGTGTCGACTTCGTAGCCAGACACTTATCACATCGAAAAGACTGAAACACAACAGCTTCAGTTGCATTCTTCTCTTGTTTGATACCCTCAACTTGCATGTAGCAATGTAGATGAATATTAGGAACTTGATACTTGTCTCCAGCATGAGCAAGATCACCTCGAAAAAACAGGATCGCACCACGCTCCAATGTCAGTGCTTTGCGCTTCTCCCGATCGGCTTACCCCCCCCCCCCCCCCAAACAACCCGGGTACACGTGTAGCCGAGTGCCATCCATAAGTGCCACAATCACAAAACCCTGGACCAGCCTATGCTTTTGCAGTGCGTGAGCAGTTTCAAAAGTCGGAAAGTCTCGGTGAACTGCCTGGTCTTTTCCTCCAGGAAGAGACTTGAGTGCATTCCACGAGCGAACGTTAACTTCCCGATGAGGGTGCGCACCTCCAATTGCTGAGGATATGATTTCATGTATTTTTGACATCGCGCCACCGCTAACAGGAGCTGGAGCTTGTTGGCAGCAGCGATCCAGTTTCTTTGAATACACTTTACGGAAAATGGGCTTAAAATCGAGATCTTTTACCTCATCCAATGCATCTCTACATAATTCAGCACTTATCTCAATCCCCACCGTCACGAAGCCAGTATTCCAAAACGTAGCGATGTCTTTTTTCACAAAACCAACCATAGTAAACTTGATCTGTCAAACCTTGTCAAATTACACACAGTCTTAGTCAACTCTAGGCTTCAGACGACTCTCCGCAAATTCCGAATCCGTCCTTAAGCGCTTGGTCACGCCCTTGACAGTTTGGTACCGCTGCTGCCGGCGAGAGAAGCCCTCGTCCGCCGTAGAGCGAGGCCGCTGAAGGCTGGGGTAGGTGGGGCGTCAGCCGAGGACTGATAGATGCGGGCGGGGCCGAGTGCGGAGCCTCTGGGACTTGAGCAGCACGCGTTAAGATGCAGAATGAGAGCCACTACTGTGCATGTTTTTGCCTACAATCCAGTTACATCATTTCAGTTGCGCTATGACGTCAGTAAAATGCGCAGTATTGCGATTTGCACGAACTGTGCATTTCCACTCTATAGATCTGTGCGTTTCACTTATTTACCTGTGCATTTCCTCTTACCTCGATCTGGATCCGGAGATGACGGATCGGGGAAGAAGTTGTAACCATTTGGACGGGAGGCGACGAGCTAACTAGGACCCAAGTGGAAGATCGCAAGGGCCGAGATCTGGATATCGTGAGACCCGAGATTCGAGTGAGTAAGATGGATATCTGGGTAATATAAGCCCGGGACCCGAAACCAAGATCCAGAAATATTCCTGCTCGGGGGTATTCCTTATTGGGGGTGGATCCATGATTGGCTACGATATGATGATTGCGCCACGGATCTGGGGAAATCAGGTGCGGATACAGCTGGGGAGATGGACCAAGGAGAGAATGGACAAGTAGCCAGGCTGGCAAACAATTTGACGAGTAAAGGACAGAGGAGATAGAGATCCAGGCAGGTATAGGTTTAACCGTTAAATCAGAGACGAATTTGCATTGTACTTCACAAAGTCTTCCTGCTCCCAAGAAACCGGATTACTTTGGCCGTACGGGTTAATAGAACGTTGGATATAGTAGATCTAGCGTTGGTCGTGATACCTGGATAATATTTTGGCCAGATCATACCACCTAGTGAACTTATCCTACAAGTGCAGATCTAAGGTTGACCAGATTTACTACTTTGCTGGGTATACCTGTCGCTTCTCAATTCTCAAGACCCCGCTATAGGAGGCGGCAAGTACGACGAAAAGGAACTTGAATCAAGGAAACACACCCGCAAGGCAACCCTACGGTCGAGATCCCAAAATCAAGACCGCCAGATCATACAAGCTCGAAGGACTCGCTTGTGATCTGGACCCTACATCGGACGTAGAGTGAAGATCTTCCACTACTACTCCACCAAATCCCCACGTCTTGCCAAGACATTCAAGCTTCTACCCCTTGAACACCTCTGCAGTTACCAGAGGAGCAAGATCCCGCCCTACCGACGGGTACTCAAGTTCGGCAGATCACGGATCATCGGGAGACCCCCTCCGTTAGTCGGTGTCTGGCTACTGGTAGGAAGTCGGATCCAGTGATCTCACAGATTTTGCTGATCCCGCTACACCACAACTACATGCACGCAGTCTTAAAATTCATCATCAAACATCGGCCAGAAACGCTCTTGGAGCATCGTCACTAAAGACGGGCACGTTCAACGTCAAAAAGTTTCAGCCTCGCGAGCCAAGATCCTCTCGACGCTGCCGAGTCTGCAATTGCAAAACACACCACAGTCGAAGTAAAAGAGCTGCGTGTATGGGAATGTTAACCATGCCCTTAATACATCTATTTGCATCATCTAATTGCATCATCTAACATCGTGGTCATTGCGCGACGCTGTCAAAATTATGTAGCCATGTCTAGACCTCTGAGTCCGTATATATTCGGGGTCGCGGGCGTCCGAAAAATTATCATTTTTGTATCAGACGGGGTCAGACATGCCCCGGGAGATACCCCCTCGGTACAGCGTATCTTAATTCAGTATGTGAGAAGATTGGATGCGCAGTAATGAGCAAAACCCGGACTTAAATGCATAAATAGTGCTACTCTGTGATAAATAGGACAGCTTGTGACATATTTATTCCGCATTTGACCGCCAATACTGCACCCAAGATTAAATTGGGCATATCAAAACAATCGCCCGCTACAATTCGGTCCATTCTGCTTCAAAATTGAGCCAGGGGGAGTCGAACATTACGCGCTCAATCATCGTAATGGAACATCATTTTTGAGACGGAGTGGTACATGTTTGATACCGGTAGTGGTTTCATAATGATTATTATACTTCATTTTCTAATATTTCTGGTAGAATTAGTACTATTAATAATGGACTGGTCAAAGGATGCAACATGTATCTCTAGATCGCTCTTGTTATAAAAAGCGGCACTACAGCAAACATATCGGTCTCATTGACAACACAGGAAAAGCAAGTAATTACTCGACTAACGGTACCGTAGTGCTCTCGGCCTGTGTACTTGCTCCGGGGTAGACACTGGCTTCGCCCCGGATTGGCCCTCCACTGAACATAGTACAGGGCTCGATCCGTCATGTTTACTGTTTTACGAACAGTAAGCCTTTCCTACCTGGGGTGATCTGCGGACTAGTCTAGCTTAGCCATAGTATTACAACATCTTTAGACTGCCCTTCGCGCTGGGAAAAGGCAACTGACGATCACGGCATTTGTACCCGTATCGAAGCGAGTGAATGGTCGTCAATCGTTTCACGACCACTGCAGCCGCAGCCGAGTCCTCTTTGCCACTCTGCATTTCCTCTGCTGTACTCAACGCCCCCAATTCGATATAGCATGCAAACGCTACGGTTAATCGTTTTAATTGCGTTCGTCTCAAGCTGCGCTGCTGCTTTGACCAACTCTAATTCCTACCCGACCGGCTTTACAGCGATCAATCTTGACGCTGATCATCGGTATCGCGAGTTTGCTGCAGATCAAAGGCAAACCAAGCGGTCCCTTCGCCAGTATGAAGATGAAGAAAGAGGTGTCCGTGATACGATGGACGATGTCGTATCGAAGTTGACCAAATTGGCTGGGAGCGCAGTAAAGGTCCCGAGCAAATGGGCCTCTTCGATCACGCAGAAAGCGAAAGATTTTGCAAAGCGCCGGTCCTTAGTGAGCACGTTATCCGACATGTACAAAGTTGCAGACAAATTGAGCTTGTCGACGCTGAAGCAGTTGGGCAAGATCGAGGAGATGAGGAAGGTCGATATCAAAAACGGTATCAAGGGTTCTAAGAAGACCCCAAATGGCATGCGAAAAAAAATTGAACCCTTCGATGGTATAAAAATGGCCCCACAAAAGTTTCTGGAGTCCCACGTGGGACGCCCACAGCAACGTTTTGGCAAGGACGGTAGTCGGAGGTTGTCAGCCGGCGTTATTATGTGGACAACCGATCAAGGAGAACGCCAAATCCTTTTGATTTCGAGCTCGAATCCAGAAAAAAAGTGATTTTCTGCTGCCTAAAGGAGGCTGGGACTACGGTGAGAAATTAAAAAGGCGGCGCTGCGTGAGGTTATGGAAGAAGGAGGGGTACGTCACCCTTTGGGCTCAGTTTTGTTTTGGACACGGTGAATCATAACTAACTCGTTGCTTGGTAGGTCGATGCTCGACTTGCGTACGATCTGGGTAAGATCAAGGTCGCAGTTACATGGCTCAGATCGAATCGGCCTACGACTAAAGTCTCTATCTTAGCAGCAGCATAGAAGAAAGCCCAACACACCTACACATCAGGTTAGCATTGCAGCCCCAACTTCCTCCACAATAACGACAAAGCTTCAAGTTGCCGACGAGTCGTCGGTAACGGCATTTGCGGTAAGCTGAGTGGCCAATCAGTGTGTGCGAGCGACTGTGGAGCCTGGGAAGGGCGCAAAGGACAAGAGCTTAAGCTGGCCAAGGTCCAACGACCTTCCGGCGACAAGTTGCGATAGTTCAAGCTCCGACGATGATAGTTTTCAGAGCCCAAAGGCGATAAATACAAATACTTCGGGTACCTGATGAGAAGCAACACCATCTATGACGATTGGTCCGAGAGCATTCGTCATCGATTGTGGGTACGTATGGTAACGACGTTTTTTAGATATTATAGTTACTGATATTTTTTGTGCGATTCTTGTTGTTTTCGCCAGGTTTCGTACGACGATGCACTTGAATTGCTTGCTGAACGCCCCCAGATGGCCAAACTGGTGAAGCGAGTAAAGTACGTCGAAAACAAAATCGCATCTAAAGAAATGCCTGAGCTCAGCCCTAACCTTGCTAACGTGAAGCTTGACTTGAGCTAACCGGTCAGCTACAGTCGAATGTGACCGACAAAAATTAAATAGCTCACCCTTTTTTCTGGTATGATTCATGTACTACGTAGTATTATTGTTGTCTTCTACCAAAATCCTGTCTTTTTATGATCTTTACACGCTAATACTGGGAGGACAGCTTTAGCTGGCTTTACCACCTAACCAATCTTATTGCATGGGACCCCCCCCAGACTTTTTAAAGTCTACTTAAGTACTAGTATTATTTATGTAAATCTGGTGACTCGTGGTATTCGTAAAGTCGCCTGAAGAATCGAATTCGCTATTTGTAGAAATCGCTACTGATTCTCTGTTATTTTTTTTAAAGAAAGAAGTATTCGAAGTAATATTCTGGCTTTACAGTTCGACAGCGTTGGTCACTCAACTTCCATGCACAAGTAACTATCCAATTTTCGCTTATGAATGAGTTGTTCTTGGCGCTGATAGCCGGCCCATTGGAAGCAATGAGGTTGCAGTGACTTACTTAAAAAACGGTTAGCCTTTTCACGCTGTCCTTTTCACGCTTTTCTCCTGACAGTAACGAATGAAAGCGTAGATGTACTTAAAATTTTACTGGGAATACCTTTAGGTATGGACTGCCCTCACCGGATTAATTCCACGGTACTAACTCGCTTTTTGTTATCTCGCTCAACATTCGGCTTACATTTTGTTGTAGGCTGATTGTTGACCCAATGTTGAACTGTCAAACTTTCTGGTTGAAAGGTATCTATTCGATACATTCGCATAACAACGGCTCTGCCGCTTCTCCCCATTCATTTGGCGATGAAACCGATCGTATCGAAGCAGCAGCAAACTAGGCCGGGAGTTAGCCTACACGAGTATGGGTCAAGCCTGGAGAAAAATCAGCATGATGAAAGGTGGCGTTCTATTTTGTTTTAGATAACTTTTTCTATAGAAACCTCGACGTGAGACCACGTCTTGCGTCATCGATGTGTATATAGAAGACCCGCGGGGATCTGCGGCTCTGTTTGTCTGATGTAGTCCCTTACGAGAGCCGGTGTTGATTGGTTCAGGTCATAGATCGCGTTGGTGTGTCTTGTAGCAAAAAACTTGGCGACAGGAGCCGTGTTCTTCCAAATAACTGCAAAAACCTGGTTGGGTGATTGCTGTAATTTCTCCACTGCATCATCTTTCATCTCTTGATTTTCACCCTCTAGTCGTCTTTTGAGAGAGTAAATATCTGTAGACATGGATATTAAACGGAAATTTAGCAGATAACAGTAGGAAAAATCAAAGTATTAATTAAATAACGGAACCCATTTTTACTCTAATGGTGTGTGCCGCCAAAAGGCTGCGGCAGAACAGTCCCACTCTCCGCGGACCTGGAACACTAATAAACAATGGGAAATGCTACGTGAATAAACACTGGTATCCATATTCCCAGCTAAGTCGAAGACGATCTAGTAAATCACTGTCCTATCAGGCCAAACATCACCTCTAGCTCTCAACTGTAAAATAAAAAAAAATACAGAGCTACCTTTCCCGAAAGGATTACCCTTTTACGATTATTATAGACAACTATGTTTAACTATTCCAAATTTAAATACTCGCTTCTTCAAGTTTCTTAACCCTTTAAGTGTTCCGGACGGCATCGACCTATTTCGTTGCTGGTCAGTGCTCCCACGTAGCACTCGCGCATGTGACCGAGTTGTGGCCGCTTTGATGTCGGACCAAGAGCACCCCGCCCCACTCTAAGCCAAAGATCATGGTCCGACTTTTCTCGACTGTTGCCCTTAAGCACGCGTCATCCTTACAGTGTCATCTTCGCGGCCCCACGAATTCACGAGCCCGCCGCTTCCTGGTCCTCACACTTCAATTTGCATCCCGATGCCAATTCCCGATACGCGAACATCTGTGGATATGAACGATGGCTGGACCCCTCTAACCATGAATATGACCCTGAAGTACACACAACTTAGTTGTGGGGTAACTGCAACTCCGCCTTTGGACAGGAATCGCAGAGCCTCTCACCAACTCGCTGTGGCTCGAAGTCAAATGGATGTGCTGCGGATTCTTAAGGAGGAAGGTCTGGATGTTGTCGATGCACGAAATACTAAAACGTACGCGATGGCTTTGGTTCTGGCAGCAGAAAGAGGCCACACAAACAATGTTCGCTGTCTGCTGGATCGAGGGATTAATGTCGATGCCCAAAACTCAGAAAGGAGCACGGCACTGCATGTGGCCTCTGCTGCCGGACGGTTGGAAGTCGTTAAGCTGCTGCTGAATGCTGGAGCTGCAGTGAATCGGATTGACGCCAACTACTGGACACCGTTGATCCTGGCAATTCGAGAGGGACATACGGATGTTGCGCAGGCTTTAGTGGGTCAACGTGTATCACTGGACATGCGGAATAATAAGAGCGAGACGGCTTTAAGTATTGCAGTGCAATGTGGTCGAGTGGCGGTCGCTCGGTTGCTTTTAAGTGCCGGTGCCAAGGTCGATACGATGGATAATAAAGGTATGACTCCATTGATGTTTGCATCGAGGAACGGACAACTCGCGTTAGTGGAGGTTCTGGTCACAAGAGGAGCGAGTCTTGAATTGTTCTGCGAGTCTGGTCACACAGCACTGCATCTCGCCGCTGGGAACGGGCGACTGGAAGTTGTACGGGAGCTTCTGAGTGCTGGGGCAGACCTAATGGCTCGTGATCAAGTCACGGGGTTGACACCACTCATGTACGCAGCAGCTCAGGGTCACGCTTATATTGTGGAAGATCTGTTGCCTTTGTCGTTCCAGCGCGAGGTGGACGCTGTAGAGATCAAGAGTAAAGAAGGATGTACGGCCCTGTATTTGGCTGCATCAAGACAACACAAAGCTGTGTGTGAGTTGCTACTGGATGTAGGCAGAGCTGCTGTGGATGCTGCAGAATGGAGAGGATATACTCCGCTTATGGCGGCTGCTAAGAGAGGCTTTGCGGACATCGTCCAGGTGTTGCTCAGTCGTGGAGCCACCGTCGAAGCCGTCAATAGAGATGGCAATCGAGCGTTAGAAATCGCAGCCCGAGGCGGGCGAGCTGCAGTTGTCCGCCTGTTATTGGAGGATGGAACCTTTGTCGATGCACCAAATCGGACGCGTGGGTACACTGCATTGTCCACTGCTGCTCTACGCGGCCACATTGAAGTTATATATCTGCTCTTGAGTCATGGAGCGAATGTCGAAGCTCAGAGTTGCATCGGAGACACACCACTTCTTCTCGCCGCGACACGAGGAAGACTCGAAGTCGTGCGTGTGTTGCTTACCAATGGTGCTTCACCGAGCACAAAGAATGTGATGGGGGAGACTCCATTATCGCGAGCTGTGGCTGGGGGATACGTGGAGGTTGCAGCGGTACTACGTATTGCCGCAGGCACTCGAAGTCGAGGAGCTCTCACCCCAGCTCGAACTCGACAAGTCTCCAGCTTTGGATAGAGCCTATTCATACGTAGTTCCGCAAAGTTGATTTTATGTGTGTGTTTTTTTGGCAAGTACGGTAAAAACAATCCACTACCATGATATATGAGAGTTTTCGCGCCAAAATATTATTGGCAAATCAAAATTCCAAATATTAATACAACTTGTATTATAATAAAACTAAACAAGTATTGCTGATGGAGGAGGACAGCTGGGACTTCCTGGTGCCCTGGTGTCATCAGGTCTCCCACCGTCTGCGGTATGCGAAGGGGGCACTAGAGGATGTGCCAGGTCAACGTTATCGTGGGATTGAAGTGGAACTACCAAGTTTCCAGCCTTGGAGCGACGATGAAGAGGAGGCTGTGGACGATGAAAAATCTCCCTGCCAAGATCTACGAGAGGCATTGGGGCTGTTAGCAGCGGTAGCGCACGTCGACAACGAAGCGTACAAGAAACTACTAGTGGGGCACGGGAAACTGTCAGTGGATAAACAAGAAGAGCTGTTTGAGGGGGAGTTTATGCCTCGATATCAGTTGGCACTGATCGATAACGGAGTCGACAGCGATGAAGAACTCTTGAAAGGCATTATGGAATTTTGTGGAACAGAGCAATATTCTGCAAAAAGTGCAGAATATAAGAGAACTCTAGTTAAAATTGCAGCTAGGAGCGGTAAGAAGCTACGTGCTGGGTCGACGGAGATTGAGATACCGGTTACTGTGCAGTTGGGACCCTGGCTTGCGCCCAGTAGTCAAGAGATGATTGTGTATCTTCGAAAGGTACAGGAGACAATCCGAACGATTCGGACGCAGTGGCGTCAGTATTCTGATAACGAGCACCCTCGACTGAGTGTAGTGTTCGTGCTGGAATCCATCATGGTAGATCTACGAGACATCAACATCAGCGGTGAATTGGCAGAACTGGTAGAAAGTCTTGCTCGCGATGGTATTCGGATGTCTGGACTGGCGTTGAGACATGAACTTGGATACGAGTTTACGTCGAATGGGAATTTAGAGAAAGCTCGGGAAAGTGTTGGGAAGCTGATGTTTGGTTTGTTTGGAGGCATGAAGAAGACCACAGCACTTGAAACTTGTTTTGATCTTGAGGCGACTAGTATGACTGGGCCTCTTGCAGCAGAGTATGGACACAGCAACCAGCTCACTCTTGGTCCGGTACATTTTGACTGCGAAGCCATGCAGAACTGGGTCCTTGAACGGATGTGCTCGGCTGTCGCGGTGAGCCAGACAACGAAGCATCTTTCTCTAGGTTTGGAGTTGAACGATGGAGACAGTGATGACGATGATGACGGCGACTGGGCGCTTTGTTGTTGGAGGTGGCAGTGGATTATCTTTGCCTGTTTCTCGGAGAAAGCTCGGCTTCATTCTCGGCTTGATAGTCTCACGCTTCGCAATGCCGTGATTACTAACGAGACTGTGGAAGCTATGGCTGCAGTACTGGCATCAGATGCACCAGAAGAAGGTCTGCTCGGTTATCCAGGTAATTCAAATGATGCATCAATGGACATTAGTATCAAAGCAGGCTCAACGATAAAGTTGTTGTCTATGGCTCCGGATGAAGATATCAATACGAGACATTCGTTCAAGTTGGAAAATGAAATCTCGGGAGTCAGATTGCTAGCTAAAGTCAACGAAATTGGCATGGTAAATGTTTTAGTTCCTGGATTCGGGAGATGTCGCGTGCAGTGCATAAGCCTAATCTATCGAGAGCTCACGCTTCAGCCCAACGGACTCGCCGGTGTTACGTCTCTTTCGATGAAGTTTGGTGAAGATCCCGATCCAGAAGTCTTGCAAGGCTTGCTGTTACTTGTTGGTGCCTCGCTCACACATTTGACACTCGAGTTTGAGAGCTTCAATACAAGTGAGTTAGAAGGCATCGTTGCGAGTTGTCCGAATCTGATCGAGCTAGCTGTATGTACCCACACCATTGAGATGCGCTATTGCCTCCGCGACAGCAACTACCGGGACTTGATCCTAGACTCCTCATCCCATCTATCCTTTACCTGGAATATCATCGGGATCGCTGAGGCTCTTTGTGACTCCGAAAACCCACTTGCGAAATGTGCTCGACGTATGCGAGTTCGGATGGATCAGAGTGCGTTCTATCGCCCGTACGATGAGTGCTATGCTGCTCTATTGAAGATGCTGGAGATGAATCGCACACTGGAGTATCTGGACATTGTTGCCCAACGTCCTGATTTGAAGCACTATAACTACTTCAAGGCGCACCAGTTTGAAGCTCTCCCTGCGACGCAGTCCCCCCTTTCGATGAAATGTAAGGCTGCGTTCCTGAGTGTCTTGGGCACGAGACGCAGTGAAAAGCGTGATACCAAAAAGAGGAGGCAATTACCGCTGCCTGTGCTTGACCAGCACGTGCTTGCTGGCATCTTCGAATACGCGGCAGCACATGTAACTCGCCGAGTTTACTTCCGAGAACGCGAATTCTTCGAGACTGGACGCTTCTTCGTACCAATTTGACTCACTTTACTCAATGGGAAGACGCGTTTACGTGCAGCATCACGCCCTAAGTGATTGCCCACCTCCGTCAATGATGTGCATGAGACAAATACCGGTAAAACTGTTGTTTCGAACTAATATGGACGCGCATTGTTGCTAAAGCGCTCGATCCCAAGATAAGATCATCAAAGGAAACTACTACATGTATACAGAAGAATACATGTACTGCGCAGTACCATTTACAACTTGAGCACGAGAAAAACAGCGTTGCCTCTGCAAATTTGCTTTAGTATTTCAGTTTCTCTATCAAGTAAAAAGATTCCGCAATTGGTAGATACGATACTTCTTCTAACGTTACCTTGAAAGGATTCACAAGTGATACATTGATGCGATAACTTGGTCCGTCGTGCAATTGTCTCCGGCGTAATCCTGGTGGCATTTCAAAAGTTACTGGTGTTATTTTAAAAATGCATGTACTTGTACTGTTTGAGTTCTCAGATCGATTCCATCTCGCTCAAGAAGATGAGCAATGCTCTCGTTCTGTATTACTTCGAAGTAAAGTACCAGCGTAAGCCAGACAAACCATTCAAAGCCCTAGGGAATAGCCACAACTGACTCCACATGCGTACGATAACTTGCCGATTGGTTCCAGGTCCAAGCCATTCTGCTTTTTGCCATTTACATCCCAAGAACCGCCGAGACTTTCCAACAGATCATGAAGGTTGTTTCCTCGCTTGCTGCTGCCTCAATCGCACTTGGAGTTGTCGCTGCCGACAGCGCTGTTGAATGCCAGTTTATCGTCGGTCAAGGCGAGGCCCCTGTTGCCACGAAGGCCTACACAGCCGGAGTTCGACTTACTCCTAAAGGCACCAACTTCTGCGCCGGTGTCCTCATCACGCCCACCCACGTGCTTACCACGGCGCACTGCACCGCCCTGCAGGAAGCCAGATTCGTGTCCGTGGGCTCACACTCCAACAGCGGCATGGCGGATGGCGAGCAGATCGAGGTCGACCATGCTGAGAACCACACGCACTACAACTTTAGTACCGGCTCGTACGACTTCGCCTTGCTGACGCTCCTGAAGCCCAGTAACATCACCCCAATCATTCTTCCTAAGGCGGACGACTCCGACATCACCCCGGGCATGCAGGCAAATGCCGTAAGCTGGGACATGACCCATCAGTTCCAGGATATCGTCATGGAGCTGTGGGGTAACCAAGAATGCGAGGCGGCTGTCAGTGTGGACAACTCATCCGTGTGTGCTGCTACCAAGGACGCGTGCGTTGGTGGCATGGGCGGTCCGTTGGTTAAAGATAATGGCCAGGGCAACGTGGACGATGTCCTTATTGGTCTGGTGAACCGGGAGTCTAACTGCGATGCCAACGGAGCTCCTACCGTGTTTTCGCGTGTGTCGACTGCTATTGAATGGATCAAGTCTGTCACCGGAGTCCACTAAGCCCGTTATCGAATCGTTTGTTTGTCATGGAATCTGCGCATGGTTGCTTAGCGTATTCCAACAACACATTGAATATAACAAGCTCCTTCAGCGTTCAAAAATTGAGATAGCAGGGATATTTTTTAGAATAGTAGTAGAGCACATTCATCTTACAAATTCTTTTTTACCTCAAAACGTCAAGCGCCCTGTTGCCGTGGTCGTCTCCAATTCTAGAGAAATATGCTGAGCTGTCTGATTGCAATAGGGCCCAGTCATGCTAGCCGCAACCTCCTTTTCTGTTGCAGACATGCCTCCAAACAACCAAACAAAAACTTTCTACCTAAAACAGTTTATCGAGCTAATCCTAGATTCCTATTGGTCTACTCAAGTACATGTTTTAGTTTTAATAAGAATTGATTTCTTAGCAGTGATAAGAAGCACTTTATGAGTTTCATTAGGCCTAGCGCATTGCTCTTTTGTAAAAAAAAATATTTGCTCCTTTTTTAATTTTTTCCAAATGATTCTCTTATTAGTAATAAAGCACTACAAATCGCTATTTAGAGGAAACTTTGATGTCATTTTTATAAATGACGGCGGTTATATTTTCTGACGACCGGTATAAAATCAAAATGTCGTCGTCCTCGTCCACAGACGTGGTGCTAAAAAACCCTCCGTGTTTCCGCACTGGTTTCATGTGGGGCATCGCGGTGGCCAGCGTCATCGGTGCGCACCGTTTCCGTACCTCCAGAGGCATCCGCACGTCCTGTGACTGGGCCATTAGCGCGTTCGGACTCGTTGGTGGTGTCAACTGGTAAACCTGTAAAAGTTTCACGTAACGTCGAAGAACTTTAAACTTACAGAACAAATTGTTTGCTACAGGTTCTTCTGCACTGCGACATACCGTATTCGAGCCCGCCAAACTCGCGAGTTCATGGAGGTCATGAACAATCCGGACCGCAAGGCCGAGGCCCAACAGTTCCTGCGCTCTCGGGTGGAGACTCGACCATCAGACCAAGAGCAGCAGTAGAACGCCGATACTATAGTACATCAATAGAAAGACGGAGGAGGGTACTTGCTGCGAGTTTTTAATATTTTCGTGTCAGCCGTCCGCTACAATCAGTTAAATATTGGCTTGTGTGGTCGTTGCTGGCCGTGCGTGACTACCCCCTAATCGATGATACTCTTGTCTCTTCGCTCGTGGCAAAGAGTGAAGCGAAAACAGCCGAGTGATCTCTACTGAATAACGCAATTTTCCTTGTTACGTCGACCAGCCAGCGTCTTCTCCCGGTCCATCACCATTTTTTGTGTAAGAGTGGCTGCACATAGTGTAATGGTTAGAGTGATACTCTAATCGGCCTGAACAGCAACAGAATACACTTACGGTTGACGCTGATCATGTAAGCATCACGCGCAATAGTTTCAAGCGCGCCGTTTGTGTTTTCTGACGTCTTTGCACTCGTCTCTGCAAAAAAATTAAACCAAATTAGACAACATCCCTCGAAAAATTTCAAAAAAAATCATCAACCTACCAATAAATCGACAGCCATACTGGCTTGCCGCTGCTTGACCTTCCTCCAACGTCACTACACGGTTTGGTAGATCGATCTTGTTTCCTACCAGCAGCATAGCAGGCATCTGCGTCGGAGCCGAGTACTGTCGAATATTGTTCATCCAGTAGCCAACATCTGCACCACACATGTTACGATCAGTATAAATCACTTCACAAAGTCAAGTCTATCCAGTCACGTACTGTCGAAGCTGCGTCTATCGCTGACGTCGTACACGAGGACAATGCCATTTGCACCCTTGTAATATGCTGCAAAATGTAGAAAACGACCACAAGTTAGAAATTTCAACCAACATACACGCTCGTAACTTCAACGTCAAACGTACTAGCAGTGATGCGATGGAAACGTTCTTGGCCTGCGGTATCCCATATCTGGAGAGTGATGGCTTCGTCCGCAACGTTAATATGTCGGAGTTTGAAATCCACACTAGAAAAAGGTTAAATCAAAAGGTTAAATGCGTCAGTCGGGATAATACACATAGCAGCAGCATTACGTACCCAGCGGTTGCCAGCATCGACTCGGAGAATTCGTCACCCGAAAATACGCGCATCAAACTGGTTTTACCGACGCCTGTATCGGTAAAAGCATAGTCAGTATCCCACACAAACTCCACATTTCCATGTCGACAATTAACGTACCGCTATCTCCAAGCAGCAATAACTTGAGTTTATGCCTCTTCTTCGATACCACGGGAACTGCATCTGCTGCAACCTCATTCGTCCGCTTCTCGGCTCCTGTCGTTCTCTGCCCGGCATTTCTTGCCGCCTCCAGCTTGGCTCCCTCTTCCGAGTTCCCCAGCAACCTCGACGTGCTCTTGAACATTTTGTTCCGAAACAATGAGGCCCTTACACTGAGCGATCTCCTGGCTGTGAGCTTCTCGGCCTTAAGCTTATGGTCCTCCTCCTCCTCCATCTTCTTCTCCTCCAGCTGCTCCTCCGTGAGCTGCTCGTCACCGTATCCTGACGGAGGCATGGGACTATTGTCCACGGACAGCTGCAGTCCTTCGGAAAGCGCGTCCAATGCAGCGGCGGATAGCGCGCCTGTGGGCTGGACGACCTCCACCTTCTTAACTCCGACGATTTTACTATCATCCTGCAGCTTCGACACGTCCACAGGGGCCGATCCGGCCAGGTAGATCTTAGACAGCGATGCGGCTCGCTTAGCCATGCTCTCGGCATCCTCTTCTGTGTCTGTATCGGCTCTCGCGAGGTTTCTGGGTGGCTCCAGGGCCGAGAACGAGCAACTACGTCTCCTGGCTCGAGCGGCGTCGTCCTCGCTCTCTCCGGCCTCTCTAGAGCTAAAGCAACCCGCTCTGGAGCGTCTGTCGGTGTCCTCGGCGGTATCTGAGGCCGGTGGATCGTCGGGAAGCGCCGTGCCGCGTCTCCTGCGGTCACTTCCCTGGGTTTCGTCCTCGTCGTCTGCGAGGATGGAGCGACTGCGCGTGCGGCCGCGGCCCTGTACTGCCAGCTCCATCTCGCGCTCCCAGGCCAGCTGCGCCTCGGCCTCGGCCTGCTCCGCCGCCGTCTGCATGGCGGTGACTGTACTCATCCTAAAGAGTTGGGGGGTATACTGCCTTCACGCTCCTGAAGGGTAAGAATTGGCTTGTGGCTTCTTCCAAAGAGGGGGAGACAAGCTGGCCGATCAGGATCAAAAAGAGTGAGTATCGCTGGAGACAGAGTATGAGTAAATGCACTGTTTAATGCGGGACGGAAAAGTTTTTCTACCAATTAGAGATCAGAAACTGTTAGATAGCATTTATGTGGGGGTTGATAGGCACCGTGTGTAATGGTCGAAACGGGCCACCGTTGGTAACCGAAAAGGGCAACACGGCACATGTCCAACGACTCCAAAAGGAGCAACAAGCTTGTCAAGCCAAGCGAGTTGCCAGCAACCGAATCATAATGCGTGATTTATATCTATGCCATGGAGATGACGAACATCATTCAGTTGACTTTCATCGGGTAGGAAGTGCAATTTGTTATAATATCAATGGCCGGCAGTTGCCGACGTAAACAGCAACTGAAAAATCCTTTCCCGCCCCTGGCACATCGACGGCGATGGCTTTGAGCCCACGCATCACATCCTTGTCCGGAAGTGAAAAACTTTCACTTTTTCGAGATCTTTTCGCGCCGGACGACGTGTCAAATATCCACGTCTTCAACTCTTGTCTTGTAGAGCGTCGCTCAACGCCACGACCGACGTGGCAAGCCTTGGCACGAGGAGACTCGACTTGAGTGTCGTTCAACGACTCGTTTGTGCCTTGTTGCACTGAGTCAGTGTGCCACTGACCGACAGTTGACGCCCTTGCAACAACTTGATGGTTTGGAGGTCCACGAGGCAGTAACGGCGTTTCGTTTTCTCAAGGTGGGACCATTACAGCGGTTGTGTAATTTACAGCCTGTAAATGTACTGTACTACAGTACCTAGTATTGAAGTATTAATATACATGAACAGTCTGTATCCGATAGAAAATGGAGTGATAATACAGTGTCACTGATACTACACTCTATGAGCGGCGCTCATAGAGTGTAAATCAGTTTGATATCTAACGTTTTATTGTGCGTTTTCCCCTTATCGTTCAAGGAGAAGTCAACTCAATGGTATCCGGTGGTTGCACCTCGGCCCCGACGCCCCGGAAGTGTCCCTCGTGAAGCCTGAAGTATCGAGCCAGCAGAGCGAGTTAGATTGAGAACAAAAGGGAAACGAGTCATGGTAGAAGAAGGGTAATCCACAGAGGTCGTCGTATAGGGTGAGAACGCAACTTCGACGCAGACCCATGAGATCGTGGAAAGTCTATTATAGCGTCAACATCAGCACCACCAGTGATCCACCACACTGTGTGGTCGTGCGCACGATCTACCTAGGATTGGACAATTTGCTTCGTCGCATATCATGCGCGACTTTTAATTGAGTCAGGTGGTATATGGATACAGTATTCGGAATCCAAGAGGCAATGACATTCCTTCCGTCTCGATGGTTATACAGAACTTCTATCTGAAACAGGAAATTGAGTCGTTGTTGGGCAACGCTCGATTGCTGAGACTCGATCATGTGGTCCTTTTAAGACAGCAAAGGCTGAAGCTTAGACTGACTGTAGCCCAGGTCTCAGTGGTGGTGGGTTTTATAACAACTTCTTGATTCTGCTTCAGCGGCTTCAATCCTGGCTCTACGACGTTATCCCGACGAAGTACAACCATGCGGGCCTCACCGCCGCCATCTTCGGAGACTGCGGCGATAGTATAGTGGATGTCTTCAACTCTATCTCAACGAAGCAATATTTCTCCAGATCTGGTACTCCTAAATTATGCGCTTCTACTTATATAATAGTAGCGCTGCGCTACGTAAATTTACGGAAGCGATAAAACGGGTACAATCTCACGTTTACAAACTTATGGACTCCTTTCGACTCAACAATGTCGTGACCAGAATATTGGACAGCACGCACGCTTTTGGGGCAACTCAAATTGGCAGGTAATAGTGTTCAGTCTCCAAAATATTGTGCTCTCGGAAGTAAACCCTGCGAGACACATGTGGTGCAGCAAACTCGAAGATGCACTCAAGCACGTGCTGGTTCAGTACAGGCAGCAGCGAGTGCTTCCTGCTTCTGTTACCAACGAGTTCCCTGTATCCGCCCCCCAGAACGCTCAAAACTGCAGCTTTGCAATCGATAGCCAGAGATCCCATGGGGAGAGCTTCGAAGTGGTGCACCTTGAAGCTGTTAAAGTGCACCATGTGAGGAGGCTGGGCAACAACGTCCAGATACTCCAGTGTGTGATTCATCTCCAGCATCTTCAATAGAGCAGCATAGCACTCATCATACAAAAGATATACAGCCCTCTGATCCAACCGAACCCGCATACGTCGAGCACATTTGGCAAGTGGATTCTCATTGTCACAAAGTGCCTCAGCGATCTCTATGATGTCTGAGGAGAAAGATAGATGCGATGACGAGTTAAGCACCAAGCTCCGATAGTTGCTGTCGCGGTGGCAGAAGCGCATTTCGATGGTGTGAGTACATACAGCTAGCTCGACCAGACTCGGACAACTTGCTACGATGCCTTCTAACTCGCTCGTATTGAAGCTCTCAAACTCGAGTGTTAAATGTGTGAGCGAGGCACCAACAAGTAACAGCAAGCCTCGCAAGACTTCAGGGTCGGGATCGTCACAGAACTTGATCGTAAGTAACGTGACACCATTGGGCTGAAGCGTGAGCTCTCGATAGAGTAGGCTTTCGCGCTGCACTTGACATCTCCCGAATCCAGGAACTAAAACATTTACCATGCCAATTTCGTTGACTTTAGCTAGCAGTCTCACTCCCGAAAATCTCCTTTCCAACTTGAACGCATGGGTCGTATTGATATCTTCATCCGGAGCCATAGACAACAACTTTATCGTTGAGCGTGCCTTGATACAAATGTCCATCGATGCATCATTTGAATAACTTGGATAGCCGAGCAGACCTTCTTCTGGTGCATCTGATGCCAGTACTGCAGCCATAGCTTCCACAGCCTCGTTAGTAATCACGGCATTGCGAAGCGTGAGACTTTCAAGCCGAGAATGAAGCCGAGCTTTCTCCGAGAAACAGGCAAAGCTAATCCACTGCCACCTCCAACGACAAAGCGCCCAGTCGCCGTTATCACGGTCTCCATCGTTCAATTCCATTCGTAGAAAGAGATGCTTCGTTGTCTGACTCACCGCGACAGCCGAGCACATCCGTTCAAGGACCCAGTTCTGCATGGCTTCGCAGTCAAAATGTACCGGACCAAGAGTGAGCTGGTTGCTGTGTCCATACTCTGCTGCAAGAGGCCCAGTCATACTAGTCGCCTCAAGATCAAAACAAGTTTCAAGTGCTGTGGTCTTCTTCATGCCTCCAAACAAACCAAACATCAGCTTCCCAACACTTTCCCGAGCTTTCTCTAAAAAACTCTTTTTCGACGTAGACTCGTGTAAAAGAGTCTGCCTTAACATCAGCCCAGATACCCGAATACCATCGCGAGCAAGACTTACTACCAGTTCTGCCAATTCACCGCTGATGTTGATGTCTCGTAGATCTACTATGATGGATTCCAGCACGAACACTACACTCAGTCGAGGATGCTCATTATCAAAATACTGATGCCACTGCGTCCGAATCGTTCGGATTGTCTCCTGTACCTTTCGAAGACACGCAATTATCTCTTGACTACTGTCCATGAACCAGGGTCCCAACAGCACAGTCACCGGAATCTCAATCTTCGTCGATCCGGCACGCAACTTCTTACTGCTCCTAGCTGCAATTTTAAGCAGAGCTTTC
Organism: Phytophthora tentaculata; assembly: GCA_033557915.1. Classification (NCBI taxonomy): domain Eukaryota; phylum Oomycota; class Peronosporomycetes; order Peronosporales; family Peronosporaceae; genus Phytophthora; species Phytophthora tentaculata. The sequence goes on from JAUCEA010000009.1 coordinate 3,395,236, forward strand.
TAATATTCTGCACTTTAAGCAGAGCTTTCTAATATTCTGCACTTTGAGCAGAACATTGCTCTGTTCCACATAATTCCATAACGCCTTTCAAAAATTCTTCATCGCTGTCGACACCGTTATCACTCAGTGCCACCTGAAATCGAGCCATGAACTCCCCCTCGAATGGCTCCTCTTGTTCATCCACTGTCAGTTTGCCATGATCCACTAGTAATTTCTTGTACGCTACGTTGTCGACGCGCGCTACTGCTGCTAACAGCCCCAATGCCTCTCGTAGGTTTTGGCAGGGAGAATGTCCGTCGTCCACAACATCCTCCTCAACGTCGCTCCAAGGATGAAAAATTGGTAGTTCCACTTCAATCCCACGATAACGTCCCTGCCGCATCCTCTAGTGCTCCCTTTGCATACCGCAAACGGTGGGAGACTTGATAACACCAGGGGAGTAGGAAGTCCCAGTTGTCCTGTTTCAATCCAAGCTCCATCGGCTTTTGATGTGCAAAATGAAGCGAAAACTGTTAAATATAATTTTATAGGAATTCCACAAATCGTTACTCAAAGTCTTTTTATCCAAAAAAAATCTTTTTGTGTAGCCACATCAAATCAAAAATTCAAACTTAAGACCAAAAAATTAAGTTAGCGCTAGCTGATTGGTGATCAGAAACCTTGTAACCGTCTTTTTGTCGTAGGCATCCAATTATTATCAATCAGCAGCTTAAAGGCGAAAAATAACTGCATGAATTCGCCACTTCCTCCATAAGTACGATTATTTCTGACGTAAGTACGATTTTTCGTCTCTATGTACATTTTTCATGAACAGGTGGCCTAATATTTCCGGACAGAGGAAGTATTGTGCCTTTCGCCTTTTATGGCGGGTGGACTGCTAATTCAGGTGGAATTAGTTCCATAAAAAGGCGATGTGCAATGATTTACTGTTAATAATAATCTGCCTAACATTGTGAGGCCTTTACCTACATTCCCCGAGCAGCATTCATGAGCCAATCCACGGAGATAAGCCTGGTCAAAGACGGAGTGGCGGGTAGCCACCCGCCATAAGCCCCTGTTTATCTCTTATTCGAGCTGGATTAGCTAATTCCGTCTTAAGGCAGCCCCACCATCGCCGTCATAAAACCGGCCACACTGAGACAGCCCAGAATTAAGATGGAATTAGATAACCCAAAGGCCTAATTAAGGCTGGTAACGGAATATAACTATGCCAGAACTATCACGGCAGAATTATTGAAAGGCACAATAGTTGTTTGTATTTGTATTGGTTTACGTTATCGCGTAGCCATAGCAGCTATTATTATTTATCTGCTGCATTATACAGCAAATGGGACTAGAAGGGTTATACAGCAGAAAAATTATTGCAGTTTTTAATATGCAGCGAACAACGAAACTCCAGATTTTCTCGCATATTACCTTTGTGCAAGGCATTTTCAAATCGAAATGGGTGCCGCTTTACATCCAGTTCGGGATAGGGGGGGGGGGGGGCTTCTTCTGGTGGAATGGAGGTTCTTGCCACTTTATCAATCCTGGCTATTGAACAAAACCCTGATTTCTCACTTCGACCCTTCATGGAAAAACCGATCAAGCAACTCTAGAGAGAGCTTTGCAAGCAAGGCTGGGCATTCAAGCCTCCAACCGGCTTAAGCAATAATCATCGCTACGTCCGTCCTGGCAGCACAACGCGAGGGGAAAATGGTATTGACTTCTTTACGGGCAAATATTCTATCGTCCCTTGCCTTTGTCAGTGCAGCGCTAACATTTGAGTTCGAATAGGTGAGAAGGCGTTGATGGTGTTTGCTAGAGATAATGGGTGGCTCAATACGGAGTCATGGTCGGGGCCCTGCCGATGAAACTCAGTGGTGTTGTTGAAGACTCCTACGCGACGGCACCTGCTGAACGTAGTACAAGTAAATCCACGACGAGTATGGCTGCATTTCCCGCCCAAGCAAAGACGCTACTGGCGGAGGTGACTGTGAGCCCAGCCCAAACGATTCCGGCGAGTGTGTCGGTGTGTGTGCCGGCGAGTGTCTCGGCCAATGTGACGGTGGATGCAACACAAGTGACGAGTGTCACGGCCAGTGTGATGCCGAATACAGCACAAGTGACGGATGTCCCGGCGAATGTGGCGGTGGATACAACACAAGTGACGAGTGTCCCGGCGAGTGTGACTCCGGATACAGCCTAAGTGGCAAGTGTCCCGGCAGTTGACGAAGTGAGTTCAATACGTGTGATTTAGACTGATTCATTTCAGCTGTGGCTAAGTGTGTATGGACACAAGAACCTGAAAGCGACGACTCCAACCTTTGCAGCACAGAGTCAGAACTTGACGAGTTAGATGACGCTGACAGTGATAAGTACATTTCGGAAGAGGTGAATATCGAAGTGGGGTTGTCGAGTAATCCTGATGATGATCTCAGCGATAGCGAATTTTTCGAAGATGTTGCCGGTGAAGACTGGTCTCCTCGCGAAGACGTTACTATAGACCCAGAGTTTCTCAGCGACGTCGAGTTGAAGGCTATTGCGGCTGATTGGGTTGTGTATGGTCAAGATCACAGTGGAGAGCTTCAGGTAGACGGAGCAACGGATATGTACAGTGGGCGATGGGGCCCTACAGCCTCTGCTCGCGCATACGCCGAGTCTTCTCTTGCTATGTTCTACTATTGGCTACCCAAGGTGATGTGGACTCATATTGCTGAGGAGTCCAACCGATACCGCGAGTCTACGGTCGATACGGTCGCTCTCCAACAGCTCAGCAGAAATGGCAAGTCACACATCCAAACAGTCGAGTGCAATCGTTAGATGATATCAAAGAGACGTTGCGCAAGCCAAAAGGATTTCAACCTCATGAGCTTGTATATTCTATTGGACTGTTCATCGCTCGAGTTCTTGCCCTCACCGTCGTCCACTTGGAGAACACTGGTCGACCTCGGAGTGCGGTGCTATTCCACGTGGCACGTTCGACAAATATTTGAGTCGCATGCGCTTTGAGGATATCACGCGCTACCTACACTGCAACGATAACGCAAACGATCGTCGAAAGAAGGACAAAACTCAGAAGTTGCGTCCAGTTCTCCAGGTCATTGAGAAACCCTTTAGGAACGGGTATCGCATGGGACCAACTATATCATTTGATGAAGGCATGATTGGAAGCAGACACCAATATAACTCCATGCGGAAAGACAAACCAACCAAGTGGGGAACCGAGTTCTACCTGGTGTGCTAGCGTACTGCTCTCGGTGAGTTTCTCTGCTCCTTCTGATACAGTATAACCGTTTACTGTTTTCTAACGCTATGCTAATGCCTTCTGATACAGTATAACCGTTTACTGTTTTATAACGCTATGCAAATGCTATATAATACAGCATCGAGATCGGTAATGGGAAAGAAACTACCCAAGCTGCAATATCAAAAGCAGCCGTCCGTAGCCTGACCAAGGCGCTGCGGGGACAGCCCGGCAAGCGACTGGTTGTTACAGAAAACTACTACGCCTGCGTAAAGCTACCGAACGGCTAATGAAAATGGGATTTTACGCAGTTGGGACAGCACGCATCAACCGAAAAGGAAGGAGACAGTTCATCCAATTTCCACCCAAAAAAGAACGACCGAGAGTCCGCGACGGCAGTGACGAGGTCAATTCTCACCTACATCACGGTCTGAGGATGCGTCAGCGCCTTGACGCCGCGCACTTGCGGACGGGGCGGCCGATCTTAGATCAGCAGCCCTATGACGAAGGCGCGGTGGAACGGAGGAGGCAAAGCTCATCTAACAAGAGGCGAGTTTCGATGCATACGCGGTAGGACTGCGTCCAGTGGCGGGCTTTCAGGAGCAGTTCCCGCCACCACGTTTCCGTCCCCTGTCCCGTTGGCGTATTCACAAACGAGTATATATGGACATTCTTGACGCACACGGTCACAATGACCTGCCGCCTGCAACCAATCTCAAGTGCAAAGCGTGTTGGGCAGCAAACGTCAAGGCCTACGGGCTCTGGTGTGAGGCCGCAGCGGACAGAGGAAAAGTAGCACGATTGGCATCGGTCTCCATTGACCTTGCGAACTTGTTGGAGGAGACGGATAAAGACGACTCCTCGGTCAGGAACATCTGCTTGACGCTGCCATACGCGGAGCTGGCGGCCAAACCAGTGCTCATTGAGGTGCTTAGCCACTGGGGGAGCCGAGGGGCAGCGAGGAGCCAACGAAGCCCCCGGCTTGCATCGTGGAGGATAACATAAGTCCGGAGGAGGTCCGGGATTTCTGTGCGCGTTGGATGGAGGAGGCTGACACCTTGCCATTGGCCCGCCGTAGATAGCTCCTCGCGGATGAGGAGCGGTGGCGTCAGCTTCAAACCAGGTTGACACGTTCGTACTCGAGGGCGCAATCGCAAGAAAGCACGGATGGAGTCTGGGGGCTCCTTCATGTGTCGCAAGAATTTGGGGAGATCGGCCATGGGTCGAATTCTAAACAGCTCGGTGGCCCAATGGAATGACGGTGAGCAATTGATGCCGGCGCTTGGAGGGAGGGAGGGAGGGAGGGAGGGGGGGAGGGGGGCGCGAATGGGAGGTGGGGTGCACCGTCAAGATACCGACGGACCTGACCTGGTTGAGCGAACGAATGCAGCCATCTGCTCGCCGCTCTCCCACTCCATCATTATGGGCACTTGGTGCAACGCCGCCCCCGGCGCACATACCCTGTGGCGTCGAGGGGGGGGGTATCTGTTGACGGAAGCTTGGACCGAGCGGAGTTTGACGCTGCTTCAGGCGGCGGAACGAAATACGGCAAATGACGCTTGAAGACTTTTTACACACCACTTACAGGATCGGAGAGAGAGAACCATTTTTGTAGCGATTTTCGGGCGACACGGAAGCAGACCCTGGAGAGTCTGCGGCGGAAGGAACAGGGGAGATCCTAACGTGCGATGAGGTCAGGTCGAGCAAAACAAGTGGGACTAGAAGATCAAACAACGTGTCAACCAATATTTCAGTATTGTCGTGGGCCCCTCTGTAAGGGTGCCGTGGCGCTGGATTGAACTGCCTGATAGTATTGCTTGCCAATCGGCTAGGAACCCTGCGAAACACCGCACGTGTGCGTCATCCGGCCCGGCAAGTAATATGAGTAATCACTTTGCGCTTGTGGGTCGATGATTTGGCTTGCTGCCAATCGGTAACTGCGCGCCGTTGTCTAGCAGCAGGGGTTAGCCCTGTCATCAGAGTGAGCACCGCAAGCCCATCGGTGATGGATCCCACCGATGCATAGGCCAGCCTCCTGATCTACGAGTTTGGTCTGCTGGTTGCGCAGTCGTCAGAGGCGCTGTTTAAATCTTCGTTGCTGGCTCCGGCGCCTCGATCACATCTCCGGGAGGGATTGCAACTATCGCGTCCTTAAGCTCGTCTCGCCGGGCCGCCAGGTCGTTCGCACTGACGCCCCGTTGTGAGAGATGCGTTCTTGGAAAGTAGCCAGCAGGGTCGTTGACTGCCAAAACCGCCTCCTCGGCATAGATCGGCACGGGGAAAACCTGGGCTGGCTTCTTGATGTTGATCGGGTCTACTGGGCTCTCAATAGGAAGTTTTGCAGCCAGGCAGTCAGCCTGTTAGAGATGTTCCTGTAGCGTGATGTCCTATGTTGCAGTGATGATTGCGCCAAAATTACTGGTGCTGACAGCAATAGCACGCGAGCACCGCTTTTCGCGGAAGAAGCTATAGTTCATTTGTCAATCAAAGCCTGTTGTGCAACAACACATGAGCAAGGTTTTCTCCGGCAGGAGCTCGAGGTACGCGTGTATTACACTTGCTCTACTACTTCCTGCAACTTGCGCTTTTTACTGAATCTAATCTTCTTCCTCATGTCTGGCGGGATAATAATTCCGTTCTTCCACGTTGCGTGCCAAATCTGGTGGCATGTGTCAGTACTAATGTCTTCGCGGCGGTCTTTGTTTCAGAGGGCCACGCGACCGCCAAAGGTAAGTGTGCATTCAGCACAGTAGTATGACGTTTCGAAGCTTCGGTGCTGTTTGTCCGAGTAGGCCGAGCACACCTTGCAGAGATACTGACGTGCTTTCTTTCCTTTGTATGTGTCCGTGGTTCTCGATAGCATATGAGGTAGCCCGTTGGCTAAAGTCGACAACAAATTCTCCGCCTGCATGTTCCCCTTGAAATCCACTTTTTGCTGCGCCAGGAACTCTACGTGAAGGCGAGCCATAAATTCAGCATGAGTTGGCACCTTTTTTTCCTTTTCCTTCATCGCTAATTTGTGCACGATGAAACAATTGACGAGTGCCATGTCAACGATCCCAAAGAACAAGTTTTTGTAGTAGGAGCGGTGACGCAGTGCCTTTTGGATGGAATAGTGATGTAGCCGCAACTGGTCGCGCTCGTCTACTCCCCCATGCCGTTGTTGTAGGTGCGCACCAGCTCCGGGCACGTGACATCCAGCCGCACTCCATCCTCCTTGCGCTTCCTCTGAACAATTGTCGTTTTTGGTACTGCATCCGGTTGCAAGGAAATTGACGACCCGAGAGTCCATCCATGAAGCGGCAACCATTCTAGGAATACGGGGATTTTGTGCCACATGGTAGTCCCCGCGCTCAATTTTTTTGCGCACCCATGACTTCCCCATTCACCCAAACTTTGAAGCTGACACGAAGCTAAAAAGGCTCTCCCCGTGGTGTGACAGTAACGCCCGATCTCGGGGACTGGCACCTGTACAATCAGTCATACTACTGTACTACATCTGCCACATAAACCGGGTCACCTTCATTCTGCCAGCGTTTGAAAAGCTCTCCATGTTCAACCTGGTGTGGTTGTTGCCCTCGCTGGAAACGATCCGAGGTAACCCTCTTCATCACTAGCCCGGGGTGCGCAGCTCGACTCATCAGCGATCTCTCCAGTCATTAGAGATATTTCGCAGTAGGGATTCCTTTCCCGTTCCCAGTAATTTCACCTAATCGCTGACATACAATAGGTAAACGGAGTGCCAGTGACGAATTAAGGCTATGCAATCGGTGGTTTTGAGGAACCCGTTCCTTACAACAAAATCAGCGCTCTCGACCCAAACACTAAGCATGCTCTCCAAGCGGCGCAACTTTTAAGCGGAAGAAGATCTCGCTCTTCTGCGTCAAGTTTTGAGCAAGCGCCCTTTCTTACAAGAGCGAGGCAAGACGATGGCTGCGTGGGGTGAACTTGCCGCTCAGCTGGTCGGCGGCGACAACTTTTCTCGAGACAAGCTGAGCTGCAATAAAGCACAGGCATTGACAAGTTGGTGCAGCAAAAGCGCGAGCAAAACGCACTTGCGTTTGCCGCATCGGGCGCAGACGAGGAGGAAACGGAGAAGGGCATACTGCTCGATGAGCTAATTGCTCTGATCGATGATCACGTGCAAGCTTTATCCGCTGATAAGGAAGCTGCAAAACGTAAGCGGGAGGCCGACGACGTTGCACTGACAGCCCGTCGGCTTGCTATGGAGAGCATGCAGAACGAACGTGAAACGTCGAAGAAAGTAAAGAAGGAGGGTGACATGAGAGAGTTTTTGCAAGAATTAAAGGAGATGAAGATGGAGGAGATGAGAGAAGACCGAGAGGCCCGGTTCGCTGAAAAATCTCGCGAACGCGAAGAAGACAAAGAGTTTTTCCTTCAGCTTGCTGAGATATTTGGAAGACACTTCAAGAAAAAGAAGGACTTTCTATATCGAATTGGTTTAGATACAGGAGATCTAGATATTCTGCTAAAGTCGGTGGCTTTAAATCGAAGAACTTCTGATTTGGTTTCTTCGTTGTAGAAACAAAGACAGTGTGTATGCAGCCTGCACACCGGAGCTACCTTACCAATTGCACTCTGGCGCAACTTTAGCTTCTTCTTGTAATCAATGAAAGACCAGTGCGTTTTGAGGTGCGCAAACTTCCACTCTACGGTGCCTCTCACTGCGCTCATGGCGGCGTTAAACGCCTTTTCACCTTCTGTCAATACGGTCTTTTTGAAGCCCGACACGATGAGCCGCTGAACCCCGTAAGCGGGGTCGCCATTTAGTACGTAGCCCTTGATTCATGGAAGTAGATGAGCCGTTGGACTCGCTCATAAAACCAACCATAACATTCAACAACTCGCGTAAGTGTCCATTGATTCTATAATACTTACTCTCAATAAGTAGTCAACATTTGTATATCTATACGACGTACCCAAATGAGTGCAAAGTCGATTTATGGCTGCCTCGGAGCGCCCGAATTTGACCAGCGTATCGTAGTTCCATCGGAGATAACTTGTTCGATATGGGAAAACGCAGAGCGCCTCAGTTCGATGAAGCTTGTCGCGATGTGCGGTGATTACATACTCAGGGAGAGCAAAGAGCTCAACAAGCTGCATGATCCCTGCCTTGTCGAATCTTATGTCTTTAATGCAGTTAGCGTCGGCCCTATCGCGAAGTACAAAATGTATGCCTGGGCTGGTGGGGCTCGACGTGTGCTTGAAGCACAGGCAGAGCCGCTCCTACGCTGGCAGAGTTGCTCAGCGCAGCCAGCATTAGAGTCTCCATCGCGAGCAGCAAAACTGAAGTGTACGCTGTCCAGGAAAACTATATCCGAATAGACAGGGTCATTATTGGGTTGCCTGTCAAAAAATTCCTTGTCATTTCCGCACATCACACACGGGTTTGTGGGAGCGGGAAATGCAACGTGCAAAAACTCTCTATTATCGCTTCCGTTCATACCTTTCGAATATAGAGGCTGGCCACTGGTCAAGCTTTAAAAAATATTTAAGAAAGTGGTATGGCTACAATATGGCTACAAAGACACGTGTCGTTAATCTTTACATCCGTGCCGTTTGGGACGGCGTAAGCTGTCCAGTTTGGTCATTCCGGCGACGTACGTGGGCAGCAAGCTGACATCAGGTAGGGTATACCATACAGTAGACGAAAGGAGAAGGCGGCCACGATCACCGCTACATTGAATGCTATTATTACCTAGAAAAACGGGCCATTTTTACGACCATCGGCATGGAATCTTAGAACATTGGATACGCCGTCAAATACGTTTTCTGTTGGAAGTTCCGTGATTGTAAGTTTAGATGTTTGGATGGACCACCCCCTATTTTAGGAACGCTCGTACCAGTACACATGATATTTATTGTTGCCAAGTGGAAAGAAAAGATATGGTATTATAAATACTACCCCTTCCAAAACCGCTTGGCTAAGAAGGCGCCTAGTTACGAGCGTGCCAGCTGGCAGAAAAAGTACTGTGCTGACCAGCTTTAGGTTGCGCAGGTTCATAAGCAGCAACAGCAGGGGTCCACACTTAGTCTACACTCTGCCGCGACACGCACCCAGGCCGCGGTCAAATCTCACTCAGCAGCTGGGCTTCAGCAGTAGTGGTCCGCACTTAAGACTAACGGTCACGGACTTCACGCTCTAGCAGCGTCGAGTGCCGGGATGAATGAAGAATGATACCGGTGCGCCACTGAAGCGCGACGTTTACGCGTTTTGAAATACATTGTGTCATGTCACTGTTCAGCAAATGGCGTACCTATCGGTTAATTTACCATTTTGTTATATTATCTATTTCTTCAGTGTAAATGTCGTTTTCTCTAAGACCCCCCCCCGCGCGCGCTCCTCGAGTACGAGAATTCGTTGGCTCGGACCACCCTAGTCACGGAGCCATGTGTGCGAGTGTTGGTCACCTCTACGCCACCCGTTACAACAACGTGGAGTTCAAGATCATTTCTACAATTATCATATCGTGGAGGTTTATTTAGCGGTTGGTCCTGGGGTGCCTCCACGTGTCACCAGCTTTATATCTTAATACTTCAATAGCCCTTCCCGATCTACCTTCTAAAGCTCAAGTTTTCTCCGTTATACTCTTTTGCTCAGCTGTTCCTCCCGCTTTATCTTCTTGCGCAAGGACCGACCAATATGGCTCGACAGCTTATAAGCCTCACGTTAGGGAGAGTTGGTGATGACTTCCGGTGCCTCAATGGCTCCGACGTTACCGTCTGAACCGTCCACGCCCGCACTGCTCTCGACGGCCATTGTCAGCTAGGCTTTAACGACCAAGATGGCTTAAATGGCGGCCCCGACTCATCACGTCATACCCCACCGAACAGCTCGCCCCGCACTACTCCTCGCACCGGCCAAAAACAAGCTCGAGCACGCTCCGAGCGGCCTCAATATGCTCTGCTCGCAGCTTGAGTTCATATATTTCCCGATCGTCACTCCATACATTGCATATTTTCACCTCGTTGAGCGACACATCTCTGCTTGGTCAGTAAGAGTTACAACACCACAGAAAAAGGGCAAAAGGGGTCCCTAACCTCCGCTAAATGTACATTTTAAAGACGGAACCAAGCTTCCCTGGCGATCACTGGTGTTAACGTGTGCACGGCTTCCGTCACGAAAGTCAAACTACATAGACGCCATATCCTCATGCCCCAAAACGCAACTGATCGATAAGCAATTTCATTAGACACAGGGCGTACCCAGCATCACACCTTGAATTTTCGTCCTCTCGGTTACTCGACATGCCCCGATTATTGGCCTACAAGGAAATCTGTACGCTTCTCACATCGATCGGCTAATACGCCGATACGCGCCTTAGCGCAGATCCGTTGGTCGAATTGTGTACCCAAACTCGCCAGGTCATTACGGGTTTGAGAAAGTATGACAGATAAAGCATATGTATTGTACGACTAGAAGCCCTAAGTCTGCTGATTGTTCTTGAGCTATCCAGAACTAGGTAACGAACAGCCGGACGCTAAAACGGTTCACCTTAGAAATATTCAGCTAACAAATAGCCCAATGATATTTTTCAGCAAGGAGGCAGATCTGACTTCGAGTGCAGAGTGACCAGATGACCCATGGCATTAAGACTCTAGTTGAAAATCTTAACAACGCCTCGATATGTCGTTAGCCATTGCGTGCTCGTTAAAGTTGCACTAAGTAAATCATGCTGCGCTACTGGCATGCCGGTGCCCTGTTGTTCGTCTCAACGTCCAAACATGTCGCCACTACCGTAAAATACGGTCGGCGTGAGACAAACGGGCGGAATTCAACACGGAATTTCAATATTGGTGACCACCCCTCCTCTCATTTGTTTTTAGCTAAGCTTCCGATTGTGTATAAAAATGCGTTTGTACGTTTATTTTTATTTTTAGTATTAGCTGCCTTGTATTGAAGTAACTGTTCCGTCAGGAGGATCTAGTGCAAAAGTATGAATTTTACCTTGCTCATCCCGTGGGCCATAGTGAAACAGATAAGCACGTCGGAACCCGCTAATGATAGCCTCAGGATCGGCGAGGTCCCACCCCTTCGCAACAATTAGTGACAGAATGCCGCGGTGCTCTTTTGGAGTTTTTGGGAACGGATGAGCTACATGGTAGTTAACAAAAAGCTCTCTCCGATACATTTATGATCTTAGTGTTAATAGCGCGTTAAATAACATGCACATAGCAATACGTACTCAATAGTTGACTTGATGGAGTTGCATTGCACTGACCTCCATGGGCTGGTTTACGGTGATACCAGGAGTAATGTGTATGGTATTGCTTCTTCAAGTCATCCTTAATGTCTTGAATTTGAAGGACTTTAAGGCTGTTCAACATTAGCGTTTGGGTCCATCTACCCGTGAAGCCCATACCTCGTAACAGGAAAATGAAATTAAAGTCAATAAATAAAACGAAAATAAAAACTTATGATTACCTCATCGATCTATGCCATCATACTGGATCTGTCCACGCTTTTCATTGGACGGCATGTACACATTCCGGTGAGCCGAACGTCTTCGCGTTCACCTCAGCCCATACCTTCCCACCCGGGTTACCGCTGAAAATAATGTACGGAGGGTACTTAATCCCACCCGCTGAAGCGCACAAGAAAACCGTACAGCGGGAACCGTTTACGTAGATCCCTTGAACTATATCGACGTTGCGTGTTCCCACGTAGCCAACAGTCAGCTTTTCCGCGCTATCAATACAAACGCCTGTTTGGTCAATATTCGCGTATTTGTCAGAATCCGAATAGCGGAAGCCAGAACACCATCTACTTCGTCAGCAACATGAGCAGCTCGAGCGAAGGCGGCAGCTACATCCTGAGAATAGTATTGTTTAGTAAAAAAAAAAGACACAATTGGAAAAGTAAAATTGTTATTTGGAGACCCTCCCTCCGTTCAGTCCCGCGTGGGTGATGCGACAAATTGTGAGGTCGTTACGCTATAAAAAGCGTGTTACCCATTGCCGCAATGCTCCAAAGCACCTTGCACGAGCAAAAGGTGGGTCAACCTTTGCAGTCATAAGCATGATGCATTTGACTGTCCCGCAAGGTACGCCGCATCTCCCTAGTCCAGTTATACAGTCATAACTTCAGTTAGCAATAATCCAGATATATAATCCAAAAAAATAATCGCACCTTTTCTCTAGTGCTGGAAATCGGATGTCCTTCTTTTTCTGCGACACTGATTCAGCGTAGCACTCGTTCGGCTTTCGAGCCTTTGTCTCCTCTAGCGCGGGGCGTCCTTTTTTCCAGCGATAGATTGAAGATCGGTGGGCCTTGATCGCTGTATCAGCCTCAGCGGCAGACATGGTATCCGTAGCGCAGGCGCCTTTATTAGTGTAACATTACTGAGTTAGCAATTGAAACAGGTGGGGATTGAATATTATGTGGTACCTGATACTTGATACGATTCTTGTTTATGGGCTTGGGCATTTTTGATCTTGTGGGTGGCGCGCGCGAAACTGTAAATGAGAAGGGGCGGCACGGCTATGCTGTACTATATAGTTTTTTGTTGTTGCATTAATGATAAGTGAGGAGGGGCGGCTAAAACCTCATATGTTTTTCCTTTTGTTTTTACTAGTGATTCGAGCAAATAATGTTGTCTCACTCAGGTCGTATTTTGCGGTAGAGTGAAAACGGCCAAGAAGTAGACTATTGTATTACTAATCTAGATGGGGGAGGGGTATCCTAATTGTTGGAGGACTGAGAAAACCTTACCGCGCGCCCTTTTTTTCGTTAACCGGAAGAGCTATGTCACCAAGGTACTTAATCGCTTCTCCATCCAATCGAGCTACACTATGAGCGCATAATTTACAAAAGCGAAAACCCATCGGTTGATCCAAATCGCTAATGACAAGCAAGTCTAATAACGGGGCGGTGGTAGTTACATAAACCTAAGGGCATGCATGAGACCTGATCCTGCATACTTCGTACGTAAGGTCAGTCAATATCTGGGAAAACAGGAACGCCTCGTTTGAATGCCACAAGGGTGGTATGAACTATCTTGTTGAAGAGGTTCTGGCATTACTCCTGGTAGAACGGAAAATTCTGGGTTCCTACAGTCCGATAAGTTCATGGGGCATTGCTATGAGAACTAGGCAACTACAGCTTGCAAAGCGTATCGGAAATGCAAGTCAACTACATTGATGATTACCAAAGCTGCATGGCACACAACAATATAGCGTACTTTATCGCACAACAAGCACCCATAATGAATTTATCATATCAATCGCAGCATAAGTGTGTAGTGCAAGCACCTCCACTAACAGCTGTTTGTAGTCAGCATGTGAGAGGCGGAGAAACGATAAGTGCATCATAACCATCGTGATAACATGGACGATTGGTTATGGTATATTCGAGGATTTAAAACTCACCATAAAAATCTATACACAGGCTTGAATAGCATATGATGGCGGGCGAGTAACGGGCACACGTACGCCAGATGGTCACCCATGCAAGATGTTCACATTTGCTTCTCCCTCAAACTTGATCATACTTCAGCGTCTTCCTTTGTACCTTCCACGACAAAATGTAGCGTATCCAAACGACCCAGCAGTGCTATAAGCGGACATAGACAAAACAACGGGTACCTAGACGTTTCATAGAACAAATGGTCCACGGAGCCCATCAGGCACCAAGTTGTTCGTGAGTAAGGCTAGGGTCCTGGCAGCACTAAGCTTAGGTAATAAACAAAGAAATGTTTCTCCGAGCAATAGTGACGGAGGTCCATGTCGTTGCACCGAAGTCCTTACTAAAAACGCAACCAAGAAAGACCTCGGGACAACCACCGGTGTAGCTGCCACGTGGAAAATGGAGTTCGCTCTCTAACAGCGTAGAGGCCGGGATGAATAAAGAATGATACGGGCGCGCCACTGGAGCGCATCATTTACCCTTTCGTTATTTTGCTTAATTCTTCAGTGCAAATATTCTTTTCTCTAAAAACAATCCTTCTACTTCTAATATGTAATCATTAACAAAATTAGTTTCCGTAGTACATAATCCAGCACACTCAAACAACCCACAAATATAACCAGCATTGATATTTTCAACCGTATTCCTGGTTTTCAACTTTGACTTGCTACTTTTATATTTTGTGTGTGGGGGGGCAAAATGTTGATCTGCTGTAAACTAATGAAACACGAATAATTGCTACATGTATACCAGTAGCATTCTGGTTGCTAATGAATATATCAGCGTAGTCTCAACTGTGAAGTTTTGTCAGCTGCTCGTTCCTCATCAGTCTGGCACCTCATGACTGTGAAGTGTGTGGAAATTTGAAGAATATGGGGTGGATTAGAATTGACCAATCCGCTATAAGGGGCTTATTGCAAGTACGCAACACTATACGAGTAGCTATACAGAGACGACAACTAGCAGAAGCCTATCGGGCCCGTGGATGGGGGGGCATATCTCGAGAAGAGGAGCATGACTGAGCTGTCCAAGCACAAGACGCATGCGTCAGACGGCGGTTTTACACCTGCGACCTGGAAATCATGATCGTCATGCTGCACCCTGCGTGGGCAGTTAGCTCGTCAGCAATGTTTCAAAATCAACATTGATGTATCTAGAGGACACAATATGGTAAGGAAAAGGATGACAATAATGTCCCACGAGCTCATAAGAAAACAAGATGAAACACTAATGTTACTACATTCGCGAGACAAAACAATTTTTATTCACGATGCTGCCGTCGGGTGATTTCTGCCTTATCGAGAACTTCATTTACCTCAGCCAAACTTTCTTTCAGCGCCGTAACTTGCATTATCGCTTGGCTTCATATTATTTACTCCGCGTTTGGGCCGTAGACACAATTGGAACAGCTTGTACCCTTTGAGTCTGTATTTATTAAGCGCTGCCCCAGTCTGGCTTGGTCAACTTGGGCAAGCAGCATGTCGATGATAATTCGACCTTGAAGCTCCTATTCTATTCAGCATAGACATCCCCTCGTCTATCGAAATCCCGGGCCATTGCACGAGGATAACCTAGGATGGTTGCCCTCGCGGGTCGCTCAAGTTGCTTTGCCAGAATTGATGTAACACATGAGGCAGTGTTGTTTCCGCAGGACACAGCACGAGATCCCTATTTCAATCGGCGGCTGGTAAATATCCATCTCGCCCGCGTTAATGTTGTAAAGCTGAAAGTCGTCCTTTAGGTTGACTTCGTCATTTAGCCACTGCTCCAATCATGGTTTGTCGAATCTCTGGCGAACTGACTCCATGATTTGGATAGTGAATCCAAGCTAGACCGATTGGTTGGACAATATTTGCCCTTCTTGTGAGCGTTGGAGAAGCTCTCCTGGAAAACAATTCAACTAGGTACTGTTCCCGCCCGATTTATGACTGGTCGAACAAGAACATGATGCAAATCGGAGCGGGCAAAGAGTGCGCTACAGCTACTTGTTTTCCTGTGTCCTGTCATCCAAGTCTGATCATCATCCAGCCATGCACAAGCGGTACAATGAGTTTAGCCTCTAAACTTGGACTACCACCGAGGGCAACCTCAGGAACATCTGCCACGCCTGCCCCACCGGGCATTCAACTACCAGGCGAGACATCTCCAAGCCTCGGTGCTCCGCTTAAGGCAGACGTGTCATAATGTCCGCGCAACCTCGCCGTTCAACTCGCTGTGCTCCTGCTCTTCATCTTTGTTGCTTTTTGGTGACTCCGCAATCCGCTCGGTTCTGGGCAGGTTTTAGAGTGAATACCTGATGTCGCAATGCATGTTGCTGGAGAAGCGACCACCACCTTAGACGGGGTAGGGAGCTCAGATCAGCGACGTAGGAGAAAAGAAGCAGTTTTCTTGGTTCTTGATTTTTATACACCGTTTGGATGGGCGACGAAGAAGAAAATACATATTTCTCTATTCTTGACCTTGGTATGCTGTTTGGATGGGCGACGTATTGTGGCGGCGAACTATCTTCCCGAAATACTGCGTCGCGAATAAGCAAGTGTCTGACGCTGGCACCGCAGCCATCTCGAACCGACTCGATGCGATACTGAAAGCTTTTGATCCGTTGCGGGAGAAGGATGGTTCACTAGAGCCTCGATCCGATGAGGATCATGGCGCACACCCTTGCCAGATACCACGCGCCCACACCACAGCGATTCCTTGAGATATTTAACTAAAGACCCTTGTCGATGCGAATACCTAGCGCTCGACACTGCCCTCGGATTATTACCGAGTAAACCTCGTGACATTGCACCGCCATCGCAAACTGGAAAAATCCCTTGAAGAAATACAGTGAGAGATAACGCGACGAGCCGCGCCAACGACCGAACCCACCTCGAGGATACATGATCGACCCGACTCGTGCGTTTGTCAACTTCACATCGACGGTCATTCGATAATTGCCAACGCCAGGCTTGCACACAATATGACCATCGGCTGGGTTGCGGTAACATAGCCCCGCTTCTTCATGTGGTCCTCTAAGAATTTCCTATGTTCCAGTGGGTACCGCACCTTACGGAAATAGCTCCAGGCTTCTGTGTGACCTCCATTGGTGGAATGTCCACCGATGGATCTCTGCAGCTTGAATGTGTCTTTTTGCTCGATGGCAAAACATGCTTCAAATTGAAGACCCATCTCTCGGAGTGCTTTAACATTTCGGGCCCGAAGGAAGCGACGGATCTGTACGAGAATTATACTGGTAGGAAATTAATTAAACCGGTTATAGCACGACAACTCAATCGACTATCAGCTCGGTGGAAATCCCATACGTGGTTATTGACACTATCGAGGCAAACATCATGCCCGATAGTCTCTGCGATTATACCTGAGCGGCTGAAGGTGCTGGAGGGACGCAGTGTGTGGTTGGCTACTTGAGGCTACCGAATGGAGCTGCTGTGTCGGTAATTTGCAATAGGCGTGTGGTAGCTAAAGCTAAGGTAAAGTTGGATAAGAATACGTCGGAGGTGTTCCACATATTCACGCGAGGTTTCTAGCTTTCTAGCTTCATCCAGATGTCAAACAACACCTGCATCACTACGTTCAGCTGTGGATCTCTATCGTCTTCGCACTGACAAAAACACGCCCATTCCTCTTCTTTGAGCAATTTTTTTATTCCTCGCTTGTCAACAGAAACATCTCAGTTGAGCCGGAAAACGCCAGAACGCTGCCCCGATCGTCCACCACTCGGCTCGGTAGTTTGCGAGAAGGTTCTGTTGATAGACTTCGCTTGCGTCGAAACCCCAATGTGCACTTCAAATGGCGTAATTCATCCATCTCTGTTCGCAGCCACTTCAAAAACTCCTGAACACTCGACCTGATAGGCTTGTAACAGCTCCGATCCATCGGACCCTTCACTACCGCCTTGAAGGCAGCCGGACGGATCCCATCGATCAAATCGCCCACCAACTTCTTAAGTTCCAGCCACACAATATCCTCCATGTTCAGCTTGTTGGGGATTGTGTAGAATTCTGCCGTCGACGTGAAATCTGTGGCTCGGTATCTTTTAGGTCCGTATCCATTCGCAGTTCCTTAACAGCAATCTCCATTTCTTATAAGCAGTGAAATGAGATTCGTGGGCAGTCAAGAAATACGCTTTCCACCTGGTTTCAGACACATCTGTCTTAAGATTTAAGTATACAGATTCGAATTTGCTTGGTACAAGTACTTAAAGGCATCACGAAGAATCTTGCCTGTGTACCGTATCTTGTAGACCATGTAACCATTCATGACGTTCCTTTTCTCCCTTTGAGTTGCCTCTGTAAAAAAGGAGGTACAGACAGGTTGGTTCCTGCCACAACGACAATCGATGGAGCCTCCGTCGGCTTGCTTTCAGACTCACTCGAGTCATTCTGTGCAAACAAGCCCCTCCTAGCAGCACATTGTGGCTTCACTGCCTCAACCAGGCTCTCTAACTGTTTTCCTTGGAGCACCACGGCTTCTTCTGCTGCCTTAAAAGCAGGTACTGGTCATCAATCAGGGGTCGGAAAATACCAGTATATTATATTGGCGAGTTAAGCAGCGAGGAATAATTACTGCAGTATGAAGCGCTCCAGCAGTAATACCTGCAAGTATTGCAATTTTTCTTCGTCTAAGACTGCCGCATCAGACTCCACTACCATTCGCACCGACGAGTGACGCCTCACCCCGCATGTTGCATTGACCTGCAACAAACTGATGAGTTCGAAGTGCCCGGGGAGGAGGCGTGAGCGCGCCGGAGTAAGAATTAACTTACATTGGGGAAAAAGACGCTCATACCTATTGCTTGTTGGGGGGGCATTTTTCAGCAGGGCGGCGTACTGAAAACATGGGCGCTTGGACAGGCGCTTACTCTCACCAGCACGGAGAACACCAACAGCGAAATCATTTTCTGCTGTCTTCCTTCTTTTTTGTTGAAAGCTCCGCCTCCGCACGAAAGGCACGCACCTCTTCCACTTCAGCAGCAGTGAGGGGTGTGTCGTTGATTATTTTGACAATCGCACTTTCGAAGGTCGGTGAGTGCTCAATCCTCGCGGCCGGGTTTAGGTATTCACTAGTGCTCGGGTACTTTTCGATCACTGAGTCGAAAAACACGCGGACATCAGCTAGCGTGCGGTGCTCAGCCTGAAGAGCCACCGTCACACTTTGCAACACTTTTAGATCAGCAAACAGCTCTTCATAGATTCAATGTGGTCGTCTGCAGTGGGTCCATCCGTCAAAGGAGAGATAGACAGCAGCTCTGTGTGGACCACACCATCTACCTCGTAAACGACGTAAATACCCAGGAACCGAAGGGCCCACTTGACCATCCATAAAGAGTGACACCAAAACTGCTGCCCATATCGCGCTCAATCCGGACACCTATACGAGTGGCAACCCACTTCACGTACTTGAGCAGCGTCTTCGACGAAACGGACCCTAGGCGCGCCAGCTCGCGTGTCAGCGGGTCATCAACCTCAGCGAGAGCGTGGTTGCGCATCACCACCCAGGTACAGCTGGCGTGCGTGAGCCCCTAGGAAACCAAAGTTCTCTAGCGAACTGGATACTATGACTCGGTAGTCGTCGTTGGTAGCTTGGTAGCCAGGATGCTTGTCTCGAAGATGACCAAGCAGGATGAAGTAGCCAGTGTTGGCATTTTGACGACGCTTAGTTCCACAGATTTTACACTTGAACTTGTCGTCCCCAACGGAGGCGAAGAAGAAGGGCGAGATGAGGTGACTGGCGGAGGCCATGGCGTTAAGCGGTGGTGGTGTGTAGAACGGTGTTGAAATGTGCGTTGCAAGAACGTAAATGAGAGCTAGAACTGCTCGGAAGCACCGTGTCACAACTGCTATCTTATCCGCTCGTTATCATGGGTTCATTAGACGGCTAGACATGCAAATGGGCTCCAATGAACCTACATGGGCAAGCAATCCGCCTGTGACCCTCAGTGAAGTTATTACTGGTACAATTTTATATTTATTGTAAAAATTGACATAAGAAAATCAATAATTGTATTGCAGTCCGTAAATTCTTATTGACATATATTATTCTGTTCCTATCCGCCATCGATATAACGTCTGTGCTCGTCCATCTGACAGCGCATTTATTCCTGCCGCTCGGCCAAATGTATTTGCTGGTCGTGTTGCCAAAGCAATCTGGCCGTTAGCGTCGCGAGAACTCATGTCGGTGATGCACTTCTCCATACTGCTCAGCGGTCGTTTGCTGGACAGCGGCAGAGTGTTGGGTCAGTGCATCAACTTGTCGTCTTGGTTCTGCGTCCTGCCCTCCTTGTTACGCGGATATATGCGTTTTTCGCGTCTCCTCTAACACTGGAATGGGGTAGAGGTGGCGGGTACACCGAAACGAGCATTTACAGAGCGGTTTGTCGCACCATGGACTCGTCTCTCTCCATGCTGCTGGGCGCTCGCCTTTGTGCGACTTCTCACCCTAAACAGTTCTTTGACCGGTGTCGCAGCAGTTAATCCAGTGCAGAAATGAAATGTATTTAACGGTTCGTCTTTTCTCTTTCCCAATTACTTCCGTTAGCTGTTATGCAAAATCTAAAACCACTGCTAGTTGGTTTCCCGGAGCATGAGCTACTTGGCTGCAACCCCTGCGGCTACAGCACCTTTGTAGCCATCTGCCATAACAGCGCCGGATCGGTGTCGGTACGCGAATTCCAGCAAAGCTAAAACCCGTAGTAAGAGAATCGAGCTTAGCGATACCATTCCCGCACTGTGCTTACCCACACTGCAAGTGACGCCGTCGTCGAGGAGAGCGGGTAGCAGTTTTAGCCGCATTTGACGTTGGGGGCCTTTTCGCTTGGATACAGCCGAAGGGACACTTGATCGCACTCGCTTCCATGAAGTATTTGCTAAAAGCACTGCTCCCTATTTGAATTCGCGGCCACTACCAAGGTAAGGCTCTTATTTGGTATATAAAAAATAGTTTGTTCATTTTAATTGCTATGTTTTTATTTGCTAGATCGGTCGTGGTCTGGGTCAATGCAAAGACAGATGTAGAAGGAGATGGAACAGCTCGTACATTTCAGAGGATCCCTTTTGTTTTTCTTGCCGCCATACTCACCGCAGTTAAGCCCCATTAAAGTTGGTTTTTTTTTTCTTTTTAGGTGATATATTACACGGCATGCGCACCTAGACTTTCGCTTTGACGCTAGAAGGACGCTTGATGTGGCTATGTCTCAGTGCGCTCGGAACAGCGACCCCGTAGGAGTAAATCTGTATTGCCATTGTAGCCGCGATCTTAGCCAGCCCAACTACAATGCTTTTTAAGCTAACGGTGTTAAGGTTGACAGACACTGATAACAAAAGCACCAAAAACAAATTTATTGATCGTTGTGGTCAACGTCCTCAATTTTCTCACTGGGTGCAGCAAACTCTAGAGGTTCGCGAAATGGTGGACGTAATGCGTACGATGTAAGCCTTATTACGCTTTGAAGGTCGCCAAGGTACAGCTCCAACGGGATTGACACGACACCTAACCGTACCGTACTCGGGCTCACTATCTGCTGCTCTAGCATCGATCCGTCGCTGCTGATCTTCAGTATGGCGCACCTGTGAGAAGGTTGCACTCGACGGAGCACCGTTCGCTAGCCAGGCTCGCCACCCGTTACGCTCGAAACGCAGGTTCAAGCTTGTTGTCATTCCTATTATGTTTCAAATTATTCTGAATTTGCGTTGCCGCTAATGCCATACGCGCCTGTGTCCCACGTCGTAGCGAGGTCATTTGTCCAGCCCGGCTCACATAGATGTAAAACTCGAGGGGGTCTGATTTGTAAAGCATATGAGTTACATCACCGAATACAGCAGAAAATATCGTTTAAAAGAAGGTTCAACACGGTAGAAGCGCACACTGGTTCGAATTTGGTGCCCGCGCACTATCTGATTATGTCGATTGTTTCATATTTGATTCTTGTAATGGGTCGTCTGGTCGGGGTTGCTTCGGCGGACCTGCGTCTGTCAATATTGATCATATGGTAGCGCGGAAGTGTGCCTTGGATAGATGAGCGCGAGACCTATTGGCTAGTACCCTCGACTACGCAAAAAACACGAATTTTGATTGGTAAAAATGAGTTCTCCTACTCGATACTTTCGCAATCTGCTGTCTGGCAAACATCAATAATAAAGTATCAAAGTCAGAGTCCATTACCATAAAAAGCAAAACGTTTAATAAAACAATTAAAAAAAAAGCTTTCGTACCCGACACGGCGTCGAGACGCCAGCTGCCAAAGCCTGCATAGCTGTTGGCGAGGCGGACCCTCCTCAACGGCTAATTCTTCATATTGTGCTTGCGTATCGTTATTGGTCGGCTTCAATACGAAAGAAGAATCCGTGCTCAGCTCCACGTCAGTTTTCTGGAGGACAATTATTTCTACTTTACACGCGAAAGACTTAACAGCGTTCATCGCCGACAAGTTGCATAGGAGTAAGAGCGCCA
Organism: Phytophthora tentaculata; assembly: GCA_033557915.1. Lineage (NCBI taxonomy): Eukaryota > Oomycota > Peronosporomycetes > Peronosporales > Peronosporaceae > Phytophthora > Phytophthora tentaculata. Next base: position 3,417,339 of record JAUCEA010000009.1, read on the forward strand.
TGACTTGTGCGCTGTTATACTTCAGTTTACATCCACTTGGTAATAATATCAAAAGTAAGTAGTGACTTAAGCTCACTATTTATATTAAACATCCACTATCTTTTTAAGTATCCACTTTTACGATCAGTTTGAATTCGCATATTGAACAACTAGAAATTAAATATTTGCGTGGCTGTTGAAATGCGGTAGGATGCAGAGGGGTATCGATAAGGCAATGGGTACAAGTGAACCCAAGAACAAACTAGATGAGGCAACGCAGAACACTTTCGGTTTTAACGCATAAGTGCGCGTTTGGAGTTATTATGCCTACGGTGTAATCGCTCGATCTCAGGCGACAAGTGTGTCGATCAGTATGGCTGTTGGCGCTAAGCAACCCGGTCCAAATTTCACAAAAGGTTTTTGCTTTACTGATCAAATAGACTTGCTTCAACGCGTAGAATCGATTGGTGCTATCCGTTTACAGTGATTCAGCGCGGGACACGTTCAAAGTGCGACCTTTTAACTGACAATAAAACATTGTGTACATTACATAAGTTTGAGCATCAGATGAATCCTAGCGATGCCGTCGTCCTCGCAACACGCTACTCCTAGCACAGTGGCGATTTGCTCCTTTACGGCTTCGTCAACCTCGACGTTGTCGTCATCCTCCTCGGCCCCAACAGTTCGGCGATGCCAGCAGAAGCGCTGGTATCGCCGTCTTCTCCTATTGCAGTTTGCTCCTCGTGCTCCATGGGGCCGGGGCGGGGGTGACGGGCACACGAAAAAACAATCGTGAAAGTTATAAACCGTTTCTCTCGAAACTTTGTTTAAGTTCAATTTTCGGCCGTGTCCCCCTACAAACGGCTGTATCTCCACTGTAATAATATTAGAATGGACGATTTTGTTTTGCGTGGTCTTAGAAATAGATGACATGATCGTGTCGACTGGGTACAGGATATATGACAGGCTCATGAAGACGGGGTACAGAGCTGTCAACTGCTTTGACGCAGATTTTAACCGTGAAGATCGGCGAGCCCTCATTTTAATCTGAACCACAAGACGGCTTGACACTTTGGAACGTTCCAAATTAGCAGACCTCAGCAAACCGAGCCCCGCCAACCATGAGTCGTACCAAGGACAAGGGTGACAAGGAGAGGGAAATCGAAGAAGAAGTCTTCACAAAGCAAATGCTCAAGTTCATCGATGGAGGGCCCAAGGACCTCCTGGACTGGGTTTACCACTTCAAGCAGCTTGCGGAACTCAGCCACTGGAATGCTTAGGATAAGATCCTGAACGGGTCCATCCCACTTGAAGGCGACTTGTTGAGTCGTTTCAGGGTGCGCATTTTACCGACGAATACGAGCGTATGGACGAAGTGTTCGATCATGCTCTTAACAAGATCTATATCGTCGTACTGCCCGTAGATTTCAGCGAACAGTTGGCGAAATGCAGCGGTCGTGTTATCATATCCTCTCCGAACAACAATTGCGCTGGAGACGCACGGAGCACAGAGCGGTAGTTAGCGCGAATTGCGTACGCCGTGTAACCGAGAGCAACTTCCAGTTGATCATGCAGATCAGGACGAGCGCGTGCCTATAATTTCCAAATGAACGCGCTCGCAGATAGCGTTTGCCTGCGAAATTTTCACAGTAATTCTTCTACTCTTGGTAGCCATTGACGCGAGCATTACTTGAATTTATCACTGGTGAATTCAGTACCGAAATTATGTGACTTCGGGCGAGGACATCGACATTGCCACACACGTTCGAAGCAACTCGCAATAGCACTTAAAGTTTCTCCTTCTTGCACGATGGCTTCCAAGCATCGAAACTATTGCTTGATGGCGGTTTGACAATAGAGGTCATCGAAAATCGGTTCCAGGAGGTCGACATGGACAACGTCAAATGGGCGATCCATGTTCGATGAAATGATAGGTGCGAGATGATCGTAGTACTGCTTGCCGCCAAAAAGCTTATGGTTGTGCATGCTTTCACAAATTTTGTGACATCACCCTTCCTATACCCGGCCACCAAAAACGTCGACCGTGTATTTGCATCACTACTGGGAATGGTGGTGACGGATGCATTGGCGTATCGCTACTATGAGCAGACAGAAAACCTGTCTGGTGAAATCGATGACTTTCCGACCTTTACATCGAGACTAGCATATCAGCTTATTTTCAATGACTTCTACCCTCAACAGCGGGGGCGTAGAACTGCTGAAGACGTCAGTGAGAGTGAAGATGACGAGTGACTAGTACACGAGCTATATGCACTAAAGAACTGCCCCCAGTACAAAGCAAAAGGTGTCAAACAAGCCCAGCGTCGCTGCAAGATGTGCCATCAACGGTCCGCATACTACTGTGCGGCGTGCTCCAACCCAGCGGCTGACATATTTGTAGAATTGTGCACGTTCGAGACGAAGAGGAATTGCTACGCACGTCATCTTGCTGCGCTTAGTGCTGCTTAAAACGGGCTTCTTCACTAGACTTTAGTATAAACAAGCAAATATATGTGTACTTCGGCGAGTACATAGTACTGTACTTCAGCGAGTACAGAGAGGATGGGGAGAAAAGATTAAACAATCAGTCTTGTAATGGCAACCACAACTTTTAAGGGCATCTTTACCGGCAGTGCGTAAAAGTAAATATAAAGTGCTCAAAATCGAGCTGAATACCTAACCTCTGTGTGAAAGCAGGGGCTGCTGTACCCGTGGTAGGCGCGAACATGTGTGTAAAACTAGAAGCTCGCATGACAATAATGATGGAAAGCAGTCCCTCATCCTCTTCTGTGCGGCGAAGAAGGCAACATTGATGTACACAGGTGATGCATGTGATGCAGGTGAGAGTAGTTGAGCGTGTGTAAGTGTCCATTGCTGCGGAGGTAGCCGGCGTTGCCAAGGGGGCTAGCGCAACGCCACCAATAGCATCTCCAGTCGGGCGGGGGACAGCTGTAAAATTTATTGTGCTTTGCACGCATTGTGGCTAAACGAAGCCATAACTCGTTGTTTTAGCAAATTGTGAAGATTAACTCAACGTTGATTTACCTGCTGTTCTCTTCGAGTTAGTGGCTACTCGAAGAATTAAGGCTGTGTTGTTACTATTTTCGTTGAGTGGCTGGAGTAAATACGACAAACCAACGTCCAGAAAACTAACTCTATCTTAGTATATAATAATCTCATAGGGCATTCTATAAATGCTATTGTGTTGGCATACGTCAACGACATTGACCTAACGCGTTCATCGAAGTGTGCGTCGAGGAGCGTCGTGTTTCTTCAATTACAAAATATCTCTGGATAATCTTTGAATCACTGACGAACGTTTGTATATCTATTCCGAGCAGTGCGCTATGATCTCGTGCTACTAGAATCTAACTAGGTGACAAGATTAGGAATCGCAGCAATGTCAACGCCTACTACGAAGGGACTTCTATAATACTTCCTGTTTAGCTTATTTTAACGTTGAGTTAAATTAATGTTCTCTTCAGGATTAAGATCATGGATTTGTCGTTGAATTAGAGGCGTAAAGCATATGCCAAAATTAGTGCAAGGCACAATACAGTACTCACTGGTTTACTCAAAGCCCCCTTCGTGGCCAAACTTGGTCAAATCGGCGGTCTGCGTAATATTTTCAGCAAATCTAACGCAACTTACTCAGACCGGTGCAGTTGCAAAAAACTAACGGCCGTAGGCCGCGTTCGACATCGCTCCCAAATAGCTATTTCAACGAGGTTTTTATCTGATTTTGAGGTTTTGAGGTTTTATACCTACGTCCTCAAATGCCTCGAAATGCCTGGTTTCCAAATTGCAGGTAGACTTGTTTTTCACGAAGCAGCTATTTTCGATTGAGCTGCTAAAATTAGGCAGATTTAATTAATTGAAATAGCTATTTTTAGCGAAATCACGTTTTCAACTCGAACACGGCCTTAGGCCGTGTAAATTTATAGCTAAATATCTGAGTAAATTGGGTTTTACACACAACTGGAGGAGATGCCCTAACTACATGTATGTAACAAAAAATTATATTTCGTGCTATGATAGTCAAATTTGTACCCTGATTATGAAATTGAAAATCCGTTTAGGTAAGAAAAAAAGTGATGAACAAAAATTGGAACCTTCTGTCTGTTTTGTAGGGCAATCCCAATCCCAATGTCTAGCTGCATACACCATGCATTATATGCTACATGTATGCATGCTCACGCCTGTTATGAGCGTCACCTCAGGTGACAACTGTGATCAAACCTTGATCTCTACAACACCACCACGCCATGGTAGACAATTGTAGCGACGACGCGATTGACTCAAAAGCACTCTTTCAATTGCACATGTACACGCTGAGGGGCTATGCTTGCCTTGGCGCACATCTGGTGTTATCATAGCGTGATGGCCCGATGAGTCGGCGCTCATTTTCGCGGTATCGATCGCGCCCCAATGCAGGCGAATTCCTCACGCAGCATCCCTTATTCATTTGAGCACGATTTTGGTTAGCGATCGAAGAGTAACGAGTGTACAGCTAGACACAAACTCGGCCCTCGGTACTGTAGGCTCATGTAAGGACAGCTTCCATTTGAATCTCAAGGAATACATGCACCTCCCACCGGAAGCACAGCGAGGACGTCGTCGCGCTCTTTATTGCGCTGCACAAAAAGTGTGTTGTATAGCAGAACATGAGGCAGCACCGTAACGGATGATCGCCCGTACTGCAGTCCTGCAGGCCTACAAGCGCACTTGCAGGCAAGTTGCCACTTGAAGTGGTGACTTGGCATTTTCAGAAATTTAGAAAACGAAACAAATCGTAAGTAATCCTCATGTCGCCTACACCTTGAAGGTGCAGTCCATGCACTGAAGCGCATCAAACACAGATGCGGCCAAAATGCCTGTCTGCTTTCCTCATCAAACAGGTTCAGCCTCTGTAAGGCTTTCACTAAGTGTGTCTTCAGGCAGCGAGCGACAGGCACTCGTTCACACTGGCGAACGACTCGTTCAGAACGAGGAATACGCGTTGGATACGGATACGTAGCGGCGACTAAGCACAACTTTCCGTTACACATACTACTCTAACAGCACCGGGATCAGTCACCTTTTCTGATTCGCCTTTCTGCCTCAAAGACTGGTTGAAAAGCGAGCGTATCCACATTGCGATTGGTGCAAAGTTGCTCGCACGCCAGCTGTTTGAGGACGGCTTCGGAAGAGATTTCCGAAATTTCCTCCCACATACAAAACACCAGTCAACCTCATTACCACAATGCGACGACGAATCCCGCCCTCTCCCTTTTGCCAAATGCTGGGCGCTTGCAGCGTGTGCGCCATTCCCTCTTTTCCTTGCAAAGAGACCTTCTCCCCTCTCTCCTCCAGCTCAGGTGTAGACAAGAATGCAGTCGGCGGCGTACATTGCGGCCATCGCGGCCATGTTTGCGGCTGTCAAGGCCGAGTCCGGCTCGGGCCAGCCTGGTTACTGCAAGGACGACAAGTCGTGCGAGGACAACTACGTGTGCATCAGTGTGCAGACCACGCGCTCGGGCATCGAGGACGTCAAGCAGTGCCTGCCGTACCAGCAGGAGGGCGATGTGTGCTCCGGCACTTTCCCCGGCCTGTGCCCGTCCTTTTCCACGTGGAAGACGGCCTTCCAGTCCATTAGCAGCGTCTGTGCCTACCAGCTGCCCTCCGGCACGGACCAGTGCCTGAACGGCTCTTTCTCGGGCTCGGACACCTCCGGCTACGTGTCGTGCATGGACATCACCGAGGGCTCTGGCTCCACCGCTGAGAGTGTGGGTGTGATCTACGGCTGCGTCGACTTCGACGGCACCAACCTCCTGTTCGAGGAGGACTCGGACAACTGGGACCTGTCGGAACAGATGAACTACACGGGCGTCATCAACGAAGGCTGCGTGAACCCGAACAACGCCGACGACTCGGATGTCGTGTGCTCGGGCCGCGGAACGTGCTCCCCTGAATCGTCTGGCTCCATGCAGTACTACTGCGAGTGCAATGTTGGCTACAATGGCACGTATTGCCAGAAGGTCGAGTCTAACAAGTGCACGCTCGAGTCTCAGTGCCAGGCTGGTACGTGCAACCTCACCACTCAGGAGTGCGAGTGTGACGAAGGTACCACCGGTGACCAGTGCGCGTACTGCGATCCCTCGTCGTCTAAGGCTTGCAACGGCCACGGCACGTGCGTTGCTGCTACCAGCTCGTCCGCGGGCTCCTCGACTACCTCTGGCTCTACCACTGGTACCGGTTCTACTGCCGACGCCGGCACGGTTGATGCTGCTGGCTCGGACAGCTCGGCCGCTCGCTTCCTGATGGAGACTGTGGGCATGGCTTCGTCCTCTGGCAGTGGCAACGTGTGCGAGTGCGAAGATGGCTACGCTGGTGACCAGTGCACACGTAAGGTGGACTCGAGCTCTAGTGGTGCCGGTAAGAAGAAGAAGAGCAGCGGCTCGTCGTCCTCTAGCGACGCCACCTCGGTGGCCACTTCGATCGCCCTTGTGGCATCTGCGTTCGTGGTTGCTCTCCTCAACTAGATGACGACCACTGCAGAAAGGTGCTAGCGTCATTGCGAGTTGAGTGTGTGTTTTTTTGAGACCGAGAAACGCTCATCATTTCTCACGAATGCATTTTTGCCTTTCCTTATAAACTTTTTCACTGCCCACATGTGCCTTTTGCTTCTTTCATTCTTGTTGGTTCTGTAGTTGATGGCGCTACAAAATCCCATGAATATAAATCTCGTAATCTTCGTCGATAGGATTCGCATTGCGAACGGCACGTTCAGAATCTGATGGCGCGGCGGTACATGTACTATGCTCACAACCTGATCGGCTTGTCGCTTAGTTGAGGCCCTGCGTCTGGTGGTCGAAGTGCGCAAGTGAAGGCAAGGATGACAACAGCAACAAGTTTTCTAGGTTCTGTCCTAGATTTTTGGTTACCATCATCGTCTTGATCGCTGGTGGGTCATCAACATACGCTGCGCAAGTGTAATTCGGCCAAGTGGCTACATGTACACTATAGTATAATACGCCTCTGCCTTTCAGCTGGATATCGATCGGTCTCAAATCAGGCTTTGAACTTGGCTTCAGTAAGATTCGGTTTTTACGGGTTTGTGTGCATCACGCAGAATCATTCTCTACCAGAATGTGCTAGAGGCAAGTCACATTCGAACACACACTCGACTATTTAGCTACCGCGAGAAGGTCGTCATGAGCCGCAGCCGGTCGTCCATAAGCCACCGCTCGTCTATCAGCAGCAGCGTAGCAGGGGCGCCCACGGCGTTGCGCAATGACGCCATCCTGTACCTAACGATTCTGTCGGGACGTGACCTCAAGAGGGTGCAAACCCTGGGCGAGCAGGACCCCTACTGCAGTGTGTACCTGACAACCGGAGGGAAAGAGCAGGAGAAGGCAGCGTTCAAGACGGACACTCACGATAATGGAGGTTGATTTTTGCACCAGAGTGATGGATGTTGTAGATGGAGTGATGGTACTAATACTGGCAATTGCGCAATTGTCAGGAACGCAGCCGATGTGGAACGCCAAGGGCCACATTTTGATCCCCGACATCTCGTCGGACGTTGTGCGCTTTCGTATTAAAAACAACAACTGGGGAAAGAAGTGAGTGGTGCAATGTGCCAATGCAAAGAATAAATACTCACGATTTTGTTTGGTGTAGTACGGTGATCGGAGAGATCGCACTGGCGATGCGAGACTTGTCCCGTGGACGATCTATGGAGAAGGAGTTCGCGTTGACCCCCACGGGTTATCTGAAGGTGCTGATGTATCTGTCACTGGGTCATGGTGCGTTTGATGAGCATCATTTCGTTGTAAACATGTTATCGGATAAAGACTGACATTGTTAAATTAGAAAACCCGACATCGCAGCCTCGCGTGAAGTTTGGAGAATACCCTCAGCATTTCATTCCCGGGAAGACAAAACTGTACCTGGGTCTCATTTCGGGTAGCAAGCTGCGCGATATCCAGTCGTTCGGCACACAAGACCCATTCTGCGAGGTGTACCTTGGTCGCGACCGCATGCCTGTGGCAAAGGACCTGGTTTATAAGACGAAAACCCATGACAATGGAGGTAAAGTTATGGTGGTAGCATATTATGGATTAACGAACCTGTTGCTAACTGGTTATTTGTGGGTCCGCAGGGAAGAACCCGCGCTGGATCGAGGGTATCACTGTTGGCGTGAGGTGCATAGAGCACGACTTCCTGGTGGTTCGAGTCATGAACGACAACACGGTGAAGGAGTAAGTGCTGACACTTTGATGTTATTGTTGCAGTGTCTGACCTGTGTTTACGAATGTGCAGTACGCTTATCGGGGAGCTGTGCCTGAAGATAGAGATGCTGATCGGTCGCAATTTCGAGGACAAGAGTTACCCCATTGAAGCGGACGACACGATCGTGGGGCAGGTGCGACTCCAGCTCGCGCTGTTTAACGACGAGATTATGGACGAGGACGAGATCCGCGACTGCGACGTGGACGGATGTTCGTGTGCTTCAACACACCCTGTCCGTGCTACGAAGGTCGGCGATGTGCTCATTAATGGCATTTCTCCTGAAGGTGTGCAGTATCTAGAGGCAGGGACCGCCGTGCACACGGGCTGCGTGCTGGCTGGCGACTACGTGGTGGACAAGGACGTGTACGAAGGTGACGGCTGGGAAGGAGAAGAACTCGATACCCGCCGACTGGAGCAACTTGACAGTGACGAGTGGGAAGGCGACGAATTGTAGTGACGGCTGCAGTAGAATAATGGGCAACTGAACCTACACTTTTAGGTGGAAATGGCTACAATTGATGTCGTTTCGTTGTAGGTACACTCCTTTACTTCCGATCGACTTTTACAGGGGATTAATATTGTAGGAAGAGCTGGAAGGGGCGGCCCAGTTTTCCAACGGAGCGAGCCAAGCAGAAGCTAGGGAGGGAAGCACTGAAACTATGCGCGCGTGTGGACCCAGCAAGTCGCTGCTTGTGGCGTTGGCAGCGACCGTGCTGTCAGCCTCTGGGATCGACGGCTTCTCGCTGCCTGGCGTGCAGATGACGACGTACACCAAGGGCGAGACGCTGCCTATCTTCGTCAACAGCCTGAAGTCGGCCGAGACGCTGCTGCCCATGGACTACTACAAGTTGCCTTTTTGCCAAGTAACTATATCTAGGCTTTTATAATTCTAGGTATTAGGCATTTATAGGTCACTAATCGCGTTCTTATTACGCCTAGCCGGAGAAAATCGAGTACAAGTCGGAGAACCTGGGCGAATACCTGACGGCAAACCGCATCCAGAACTCTCCGTACGAGATCAAGTTCCTGGAGGGACAGGAGTGTACTGTGCTATGTAAGCAGGAGTACGAGGAGAAGGATGTCAAGGTGTGGGAGAACAAGATCAAGGACTCGTACCGCGTCAACTGGATCCTGGACAACCTCCCAGCCACCTCCGTGTCCTCCGAAGGAGGTATGACGGTGGGTTTCCCTCTGGGAAGCTTCAATCCCGAAGTGGAAGTGGTGCCGCAACTCAACAACCACGTCAAGATTCTCGTTGGCTACAACAATAACCCGCTAGGCACAGCCGAGTCGTCGGAAGATGAGGGACGCATTGTGGACTTCAAGGTCATCCCGTACAGCTTCGAGTACGCGGCCAGAGGCTACGATGAGACCAACAACCGTATGGATTCCTGTGAACACTCGAGCGACCTCAAGCGCCCGCTGTATGTACGCAAGAACAAGGACGGCAAGATGCCTGTGTACTGGACGTACAGTATCGAGTGGGTACAGGACAACGAACACGACTGGCGTACTCGATGGGACGTCTACTTTGACGCTGGCTCGGGTGGCGATGAGGTCCACTGGTTCTCGATTATCAATGCTCTTGTGATCGTGCTGTTCCTCAGTGGGATGGTAGGAATGATCCTCATGCGCAGTCTCCACCGCGATATCAGTCGCTACAACCGCGTACCGACCGAAGAAGAGCGCGCTGAAGAGCGGGAAGAGTCTGGATGGAAGCTCGTGCATGCCGATGTGTTCCGTCCGCCGTCGAAGAACCCGATGCTGTTCTGTGTGATGATAGGAACGGGTTGCCAGCTACTGGGCATGGCGTTCGTGACGCTGTTCTTCGCTGCTGTGGGCGTTCTGGCGCCGTCGAACCGTGGCAAACTGGTGATCGCTTTGCTCGTGTGCTTCGTTCTATTGGGTATGCTGGCCGGCTACACGTCGGCTCGCACCTACAAGATGTTCAAGGGCAAACGCTGGCAGATGTGCACGGTGCTCACGGCTGTGCTGTTCCCTGGAATCATGTTCTCGCTCTTCTTCTTCCTGAACCTGTTCGTGTGGGGCGCTGGATCGGATGCTGCGGTGCCGTTCGGCTCGATTCTGCTGGTCTTTTTCCTCTGGACGGGCATCTCAGTGCCGCTTGTGTTTGCAGGCGCGTACTTTGGCTTCAGGTAACGCGTGTGTTTGGTGATTGTTAACAAGAGTTGCTAACGATGTTATATATCTTGTTGCAGGACTGCTCCACTTACGTTCCCAGTAGCGACGAGTAACATCCCGCGTCCTGTTCCCCCTCAGCCATGGTACATGACTCACTTGTCGGCGGCGGCAGTGGGCGGCGTGTTGCCGTTCGGCGCCATCTTCGTGGAGCTTTTCTTCGTGCTATCAGCGCTGTGGACGGACAAGTACTACTACGTGTTCGGGTTCCTGCTGCTGGCCTTCCTGATCCTTATTAACACGTGTGCTGAGATCACTATCGTGCTCACCTATTTCCAACTTTGCGCGGAAGACTACAACTGGTACGTTGGTGAACAGCTTTGTGGTTATACCTAGTCTTGCCAGTAGCTAAGCTTTTGGTTTGTGTACAGGTGGTGGCGGTCGTTCTTTGTGTCGGGCGCCTGCGGAGGCTACGTGTTCCTGTACTCGACGTACTACTACTGGACGCGTCTGGACGTGGCGAACTTCATCGGCGCTATGCTTTATTTCGGCTATATGGCGGTCATCTCGGGCGCGCTGGCGCTGCTGACGGGCGCTGTGGGAGTCGGTGCCTCGCTGTGGTTCACGCGCAAGATCTATGCGTCCATCAAGGTCGACTAGAGCAACTGGACAAGAGAATAAGGTAGCGTATGCGAGCGAAGTGCTCGTCTGTAGGAACGCCTGGAATCACTGCACCCTTCGTCCTAAGGTCGACAAAATGACGCGTGGGGAGGAAAGCGGTGTACCATACGATACGAATACACTTTTCCTTCTTAGTGTTCGCGACGCAGCAAGCAAGAAGACGACGTCGTTGTCTTGCACCAAAGTTGCTTTGAGTGAAGAGTTGTTGCCCATCGCGATGTCGTCGCATCGCAGAGATTTTTGGGCTCATTTTGTGTTTTCCCTGATTTTTTTGCGATCTTCTTCAATTTGAGGTGGCATCAAGTTGAAAATGGTTGAGAATCAGCAACACCTTCCCTTTCCGTCGGGATCAGCTTTGCTTTGGTGGGATTCTGCGGTCGGAGCCGCGCGATTATCGAGTGGTGCTGGTGCTGTGCTGGTCGGAGCCATGTGGGAGCCAAGTTGAAGGGACAAACGGGTCGGCGGTAGAGACAAGATGCAGTCGAGGGCGCTGATGGTCTCGACATGATGGATACTGTACAATTTGTCTGTCATGCTACCCTGCCAAAGATACGCGTGGTGGTGGTGGCTGCTTGTTTTTCTGCAGTCGGACCGTCCTGAGATGGTCTTCGGGAAGGCATGTATTCTTATTCAGGGGTCAATCTAGCTAGTTTGAGAGGTGCGAACGACGATCGCAGGCGTCGGTCGCGCGCAAGTTTGTATTTATCGGTCGAGCAGTACTGTAGGAAAGTGAGCTTCATTGTGCATTTCGTGAATTCTCCTTAAGTGATTTTCATACTGGTAGTGTCGAGGCAGCTGGAGCTGGCTGCGTTACGGGTATTACTTGAAACTTTCAAGTTGAAAGTCCTTTGTAATTGTTGAATGAATAAGCAGCATGGCTTCACGTGGACTCCACATTGTACAGTACTCCACATTTTGGTGGCTGGCCTACCTAGTTTTGCGGTAGTACATGTAGGCTGATCTGTGAATCAGGACAAAACTAGTCTAGCTGATCGCTAGCAAAAGTGCGTTCACAAGCTTTGTTTTCGGCCAACACTCAAACGCTTCGCTAACATGCTAACATATATTCTTATACGAAGGCTTATCACTGCTTGGAGTATTATTTGCTCGTTATCAATAAACCTCGAAAATTGCCGTTGGTTGTGCCGGGCTTTACTGACTTCAATCATTAGCGACAACTCAGACCACTACTCCAAGCGAAAACCTTGCTCCCACCACCACGCCACTAACTCGCCACGAAGCCCTATCACATCCCCTCTCCTCCGTCTCTGCAAGTCGCACGTGCAGACTACCTCTTTTCCGTCCAGAATGACTCACTTGTGGTGCTTCCATCGCCTGAACCCATGTTCACAATCACTCCATGTTCTTATCCAAAACACCGTCCTGTCACTAACCTCAGGTTTTCCTGTTGTCTATTTCCGAGGTTTAATTAGCCATCCCATACGGCGTGCGGTCGGGTCTCGAGTGGCCCCCACACGCAGATCGGCTAACTGATAGCGCAGTGGGCGCTCATCACAGACTCGAAGCCATGCAGCGACGCGGCGGGGGCACCCGCAAGGAGCGGCTTCTGCGCGCAAAAATGAAGAAGAAGATGCAGGACTCGGACACGTCGCCCAGTGGCAACACGTTCGAGGACATTCTGCACATGTCGGACTTGTCGGAGCAGTCGCTGCTGGAGAACCTGCGCAAACGCTACGAGCACGAGCTCATCTACACGTACGTGGGTCCCATCCTCATCGCCATCAACCCGTACAAGCAATTGGACGTCTACAGTGAGCGCCACATGACGGAATACTACGGGAAGGCCATGGGGGCACTACCCCCGCACGTCTTCGCATTGGCCGACCACGCCTACACGCAACTCATCCAGGGCGGTGCACTAGATCCAGCCAATCAGAGCATCATTATCAGTGGAGAGAGCGGCTCAGGCAAGACGGAGACCACCAAGATCATCATGCAGTACCTAGCTCGAGCCACAAGCTACCGAAAAGGTCCTGAAGGTGAAGGCCCGCCTCCTGCACCTCTGGAAGGAATGTCAGGGGCGCTGGGGAAGCTCGAGGAGCGCGTGTTGGAGAGTAATCCATTGCTCGAGTCGTTTGGCAATGCCAAAACATTGCGCAATGACAATTCCAGTCGCTTTGGCAAATTTATTGAGATTCAATTCAACCACCATGGCAAAATTGTGGGTGCTCAGATTCTCAATTTCCTACTGGAAAAGACACGCATTGTGTCCCAAAGTCTCGGCGAGCGGAACTACCACATTTTCTACCAATTACTCGCGGGCGCGGACAATGCGCTAAGGGAAAGATTGCAGTTGCAAACGCCGCATGATTACGAATATTTGCGGAAGAGTGAATGTTTTAACATTCACTCTTGCGACGACGCTAAGGAGTTTGCCACGACCAAGCGGTGCATGGAAACGATCGGCATCACCGACGACAGACAGGAAATGGTCTTCGAACTGCTTGCCGCCGTGTTGCAGCTTGGCAACTTGCAGTTTGCCATGGAAAACGATACCTGTGTGACTGTAGGGGGCAATTCCGCCAATGGGATGAAACTAGTGGCAAATTTGCTTAAAGTGAGCGAAGACGCGCTGTCCAAGGCGCTGCTCACTCGCCAGCTCTACGTTGGAGGCAAAGTTATCGTGCAGCAGCAGAACTCGGAGCAAGTACGCGACAAACGCGACGCTCTGGCCAAGGGAATCTACTCGTCACTGTTCCTATGGCTCGTCTCGAAGCTAAACCGCACGATCTCACGCACGCAGGACAAGTGGGGCTTCATCGGAGTGCTGGATATCTACGGCTTTGAGAAGTTCGAGTGGAACACGTTCGAGCAGCTGTGTATCAACTACGCCAATGAAAAGCTCCAACGACACTTTAACCAACATATGCTGGAGGTGGAGCAGAATGACTACGCTAAAGAAGGGATCGACTGGAAGCACATCGACTTCGAAGACAACCAAGAGTGTCTGGATCTCATCGAGAGCAAGGTGAACGGTATACCCGGTATCTTCATTTCATTGGACGATAACTGGAGACTAAAGGGGGAAGAAGCCAACAAGAAGTTCGTGTCGAACCTGCACAACTCGTTCGGCCGCACGTCGAGCGGACATTCGAGTGGGAAGAACAAGTTCTACGTGCACCCCAAGATGGACGCAGATTTGCACTTCGGTATCAAACACTACGCCGGCGAAGTAATTTATGACGCGAGTGGGTTTAATGACAAGAACAACGAGACGTTGAACGACGACATGAAGGAGCTGATTCGTCAGTCCGAGAGCGACTGGCTGCGTGGCATCTTCGACCTCAACGTGCAGTCGATTGAGGCCATCCCTGGCAACAAACCGCAGCAGCACTCGATCTCTCGACGTCCCAATGAGATGAAGAAAGGAGCGCAGGGCAATAAATCGCGCAACATCCGGGAAGTCTCGGTCAGTGCGCAGTTCCGGTATCAGCTGCATGAACTGATGCACAAGATCTCGTTGGCGAACCCTCGCTATGTGCGGTGTATCAAGCCGAACGAGTTGAAGCGTCCAAGTGAGCTCAACGACACGGACTGTGCGCGGCAGCTCAAGTACTCTGGCATGATGGAGGCGATCCAGATCCGTCAGCGCGGCTTCGCTATGCGTGAAGACCACGACGTGTTCTTCTACGACTACCAGTCGCTTGCCCCTGATGCGGAGAACATCAAGGAGTTAGTGGAGGAGATCTCGTCGATGCTTGGAGCCGGCAAGGAAGAGTGGCAATTGGGTAAAACCAAGGTGTTTTTGAAGCGCGCGATGGCGTTTAAACTGCGGAAACTCGAGATGCTGCGGTGCAAATCCGCTGCACGCGCCATCCAGAAGTGGGTACGCAACATGGCGAGAGCGGAAGCGGTAGTGAAGATCCAGACGAAAGCTCGACAGTTTGTGGCCAAGAGACGATTGCAGCGTCTGCGTCGTAGCGCGTACCGTGTCATGTATATACTACGCATGCGTGTGGCGATGAGCAAGTACCGTCGCATGCGAGACGAGTACCGTATGCAGAACGACAAGGCGGTGGTGGTGCAGAAGATCGCGCGCGGGTATCTGGTACGCAAGCGTGACCTACTGCACCCGTTTGGAGACCTGGGACCCAAGGAGTTGGACGTTAAGATTGCGGAGCTGGAGAAGGCGATCGAGGACGCCGCAGTGAGCAAGCAGTTCGAGTTGTGCGCTAATCTGCAGCTTGAGCTCGAGAAGATCGTTGAGGCTCGCAAGAAGGTCCGCACGGCCAAGGAGATCGATGCGGAGATCAAGAAACTGAACGAGGATATGGAGGCAGCGGCGCTGTCGAAGCAGTTTGGGCTGTGTGCGGAGCTCCAGAAGCAGCTGGAAGCGCTCCAAGAAGCGCGTAAACATGTCAAGGAAGACCTGAACGAGCTGGAGCCAGAGGAGCTGGACGAACGTATCCGTGCGATGGAAGCGACGATCGCGGAGGCCATGGCTGCTCGAGATTTCGGGAAATGTGGCGATCTGCAGGTGAGTTTGGACGCGCTGGTGTCAGCGCGTAAGAAGAAGCAGACGCCGGCAGAACTGGACGCGGAGATCGAGACGCTGAACGAGGAACTGGACAATCTGATGAAGAAGAAGCAGTTTGACAAGTGTGCGCAGCTGCAGAAGGACATTGACGTGTTGAAGAAGAAGCGCGCCAAGTTCCCGGCTGCTCCGAAGCCTCCGACGCCTCCACCGTCTCCGAAGCCAGAGCCACCGGCAGAGCCAACGCCGCCGCCTTCTCCTAAGAACGAGACGCCTCCACCCGAAGAACCGAAGCCTCAGCCAGCTACGCCTGCTCCACCATCGAACATGGACCGCAGCGGTATCCTCCCTACACGTGAGACTACTGCGGCTGCACCAAATTCGTCTCCTGCTGCCTTACCCGGCGATAAACGACCAGTTCCAGAGCCTCAAGCGCCGACGCCAGCTCCAGCTCCGGTTCCGCACGTGTCTCCGGTTGCAGTGACTCCAGCTTCACCGTTTGAAGAACATCCGGCTACGTCTGCCCCAGTAAACGACTATGTTTCCGCTCAGGAGACCCCTACGGCTCCTACTCCGATGCCTAGACGTCCTCCTGCGATCTACAATGGTCCTTCTCCGAGTGTCCGACGCGGGGAATCCAACACGATGACGCCGGTCATGCCTATCAAGCAGCCGACCTTCGAGCGCCGCGCGCGTTCCGGTTCCAACAGCTCGGCCACTTCAGGCCACTCGTTCGCTCGCTCGCACTCGTCCATGATGTCGACGTCGTCCAAAACGAAAAAATCGTCCAATGCCGATCCGTCGCGTACAGTTGCGCGCCTGCGTCCGGCCAAGGCGATCACGGTGAACCAGGAGGCGACGGTACTGGAGGCTGCGCGTCTGATGAAGTCCCACCGCTCGGCTGCTGTGCTGGTGACCAACTGGGAGGGCGCGTTGACTGGCATTTTCTCGGACACGGACGCTGCTCAGCGTGTGATATCCAAGGGCATGGACCCCGCTAGAGTTACGATCGGGTCGGTGATGACTCCGAACCCCAGCTGTGTCAGTCTGGAGGACAGCGCAGTGGATGCGATGGATATTATGCTGAGCGGCAAGTTCCGTCACCTGCCCGTGGTGAGCTCGCACAGCGGCAACATCGTGGGCGTGTTGAACGTGGCCAAGTGTCTGCACGACGCTATTCGACGCGTGGAGAACATGTCGACGTCTCTGCAGCAAGAACTTGGCGCTAGTAGCAACAACGCGATGCTGCGTGGGATGCTGGAGAAGATGCTGTCTCCGTCTTTGCTGGATGTGGTGTCCAAGCCTAGCGAGGTGATGCCGCCGCTCGTGTACGGCAACATGACGGTGTTTGAGGCCACGACGTACATGGCGGAGACCAGACGACCTGCTCTTGTGGTCTCGTCCAACCCGGAAGCTCCCGATCTCATCGGAATCTTCACACCCAAGGACGTGCTGCTGCGTGTGGTAGCGGAAGACCTGGACGTCAACACGACGCCCGTTAGCGATGTCATGACGCCGAATCCAGAGTCGGCGGCGCCCGAGACGTCTGTGCTGGACGCGTTCCACATCATGCACGACGGCAAGTTCCTGAATCTGCCAGTGGTAGCGCCGGATTCCGGCGAGATTCTGGGCGTGGCGGACGTGCTGTCCATCAGCTTGGCGTCGTTCGGCGAGTCCAGAGACATTGGCAAGTTCTTCAATGCTGCGTTCGACTACCACGACGACGAGACCAACTCGATCGTGTCGGGCAGATCGACGTCCAATTTGTCGGTCGCGAGCAAGGCGCGTCAGCAGAAAGACCGCGATAAAGGCGTGAACGTTCGTCCCGTGTCGAGTCTGCGTCCGCTGCCGGCCATCACGATCGATGAGGTCGCGTCTGTGTTTGAAGCTTCGTTGCTGATGAAGCAGAAGCGCACGGACGCCCTGCTTGTAGTGGACGAAGCCGGCGGCTTGAACGGCATCCTCACAGACACGGACATTTGTCGGCGCGTGCTGGCGCTCAACTTGAACCCCGAGGAAGTGCCCGTATGCAACGTCATGACGCGAGACATCAAGTACGTGTCCCCGAACGACAGCGCCATTGACGCGCTGCTGTCGATGCAGGAGGGCCACTTCCGTCATCTCCCGGTGGTCGACGGCGGCAGTATCGCCGGTGTTTTAAACATTGGCAAGTGCATCTACGACGTGTCCAAGCGGCTCGAACACGCCATGCAGTCGACGGATCAACTCAAGGCGTCGCTGGAGAAGAGCGGCAAGTCCTCGACGCTCCAACAGCTGCTGGCTCCGATGCTGGAGAAGCTGTCGACGCCTACTTTGGGGTCGATTATTGAGAGTGAGGCTCAAAACGGCTCCACGCCGGCTCCGCGCCTTCCCAAGTCATCGCTTGTTAGCGATGTGGCCAAGGCCATGGCGTCCACCAAGAAGGCGGCGCTGATCGTGGACGATATCAACTTTGACAAGCTGGTGGGCGTCTTCTCTCCGAACGAACTGGTGCTCAACGTGATCGCCAAGGGCCTCAAGGCCTCGGCTACGTACGTGGAAGAAGTGATGCTCAATGACCCGGAGATCGCCACGCCGTCCACATCCGTGCTGGACGGTCTGCACATCATGCACGACTCGCGTATCCTGAACCTGCCGGTGCTCAAGGACGACTCGAACGAGCTGGTCGGGATGGTTGACGTACTGGATCTTAGCTACGGCACCATTGACGCGATATACGGCGAGAACCGTGAGCAGATGCAGGAGTTCTGGAACACGACGCTGCAGCTGGATCAACCGTCGTTGCCGTCCGAGGCTGGCGACCGGGAACGGACCACGTTGTTGTCGCGAGCGGAGCGTGAGGAGAAGAGTCGGACAGTGGCGAAACTGCGACCGACGAAGGTGTTGACGGTAGTGGAGACCACGACAGTTGCGGAACTCTCGCGGATTATGGGGCGCAACAAGATGGACTGCGTCTTGGTGGTCTCGGAGGAGGGAATGCTCACCGGTATCATCACAGACACGGACCTAACGCGCCGTGTGGTGTCGGAGAACCGGCCGCTGGACTCGACACTGGTGGGCGACGTGATGACTCGCAATCCAGTGTTTGTGTCGATGGACGACCCCGCGATTGACGCGCTTATCTGCATGCTGGAAGGCAAGTTCCGTCACCTGCCGGTAGTCGAACGCAATGGACCTGTGGTGGGCATTTTGAACATTGCCAAGTGCTTGTACGACGCTATCCGGAAGATGGAGAAGTCGGAGCAATCGTCTGCTGCTCTGCGTCACACGCTGGAGAAGGAGATGAAGAGCCGTGTGAACGGTGGAGCACGTGCCGGCGGCGTCTCGCAACTGCTTGGCTCTATGGTGAACAAGATATTCTCGCCGGATATCAAGACGGTGATCGAGGAGGAAGGCGTGGAGCCTCCGCGTGTACAGCGGTTCACGTCGGTGTTTGAAGTATCCAAGCAAATGGCCGCCACGAAGAAAGGAGCGCTCGTAGTGAACAACCGCGGCCAGTTCTGCGGTATTTTTACGCCTAAGGTGATGCTGGAGAAGGTGCTGGCTCGCGGTCTGCCGGTGCATACGACGCCCGTGTGCGAAGTGATGCTGGAGAAGGACGTGACTATCAACGCAGCGACGTCAGTGATCGACGCCATGCACACGATGCACGACCACAAGACGCTGTACTTGGCGGTGATGCAGACCGAGACGAGCAAGCAGCCTATCGGTCTGATCGACGTGCTGTCGTTGAGCTATGGATCGTTTGCCAAGGGCAAGCCGAGCGAGTGGAAGTCGTTCTGGAACGCGTCCTTGGAGGCCACAGACGATGACGATGTGTCGTCGCATCACAGCTTCCGAAGCGGATTCTCGCACAACCTTGCGCCGAGCAGCAGTGGATTGAGTCAAAAGGGGCGTCAGGCCGCCTTGGCGACTGGAAATGTGCGTCCCGTGTCCAAGTTGCGACCGTCGAAGGCGATCACGATCTCGGAGACGTTCTCAGTCGCCGACGCTGCCAAGGAGATGAGCACCACACAGACAGATGCCGCGCTGGTTATCGGACGGGATGGCGGACTGCTTGGTATTCTGACGGATACAGACGTGACACGACGCGTGGTGGCACTGGGTAACGATCCGTCCTACGTGAGTGTGTTGGACGCGATGACCCCCGACCCCAAGTTTGTGGATGAACGTGATAGCGCCATGGACGCCATGTTTATGATGCTGGAGGGTAAGTTCCGTCACCTGCCGGTTGTGGACGAGACTGGAATGGTGGCTGGTATGCTGCGGATTCAGAAGTGCCTGTACGACGCGATCACGCGCATCGAGAAGGTGCAGCAGTCGTCGAGTGGCTCTCTTCGACAGCGTCTGGAGAAGCAGCTTCAGGCCACGGGGATTGGCACGGGACAAGGAGCGTTGAAGCAACTGGTGGCTCCGATGGTGGAGAAACTCCTGTCGCCTACGGTGGACCAGATCTTGGAGGACGAGACGCTGCCGCCGCTGGTGAGCGAACACGATACAGTGATGGAAGTGGCGCGTCAGATGGCGGCGTCTCGCAAGGCTGCGCTGATTGTGGAAGACCCGAACGGAGACAACAGCTCGTCGGTGAGTGGCGGACACCGCTCATCCGTCAGTGGAGGTGGCTACGATATCGGGACCTCGGCGCTTACTAGAAAAGTGCTGGGTGTGTTCACGCCCAAGGATCTGCTGCTACGTGTGACTGGCGCCGGCCTGGACGCCGCCGAGACGACCGTCGGCCAGGTCATGACGCCTGATCCGGAGACGGCGCCGCCCAGTACGAAGCTGGTGGACGCGCTGCACATTATGTACGAGCACAACTTCCTGCACTTGCCGGTTGTTAACGACGAGACGGCTACGATTGTAGGCATGCTGGACGTGCTGTCGCTGTGCTACGGAACCTTTGCGAGTGGGGCGGCGGCTGTGGACGAAGACTCGGACTGGCGCGCGTTCTGGGACGTGTCGCTGGCGCTCGGCCATGACGAAGACGACTTCAGTGAGCTGGCGAGTGTCACGGGCTCGCGTGTGTCTCGCCGTCGACCGGGCAAGTACACGGAGAGCCACCACTCGTCCATGATGGACCACATTCCTGAGCCTGAGGGCGCTATGCGTCCTGTATCCATGCTGCGACCACAAGAAGTTACCCGTATCAACGAGTTTATCACTGTAGCGGAGGCAGCGAAGCGCATGCGACAAGCACGCGTCGAAGCTGTTGTGGTGACGACGGAAGAAGGAGAACTTCGAGGCATCCTGACGGACACGGACATTACGCGTCGTGTGCTGGCTGAAGAGATTGACCCGGAGAGCTGCTCCGTGGCGTCCGTGATGACGACCAAGCCCATGTGCGTGTACATGGAGGACCAGGCTATCGAGGCGATCACTAAGATGCTCGAGGGCCGCTTCAAGCACTTGCCGGTGCTGGGCTCGGACGGCACGCCGCAAGGGATGCTGGACATCTCCAAGTGTCTGTATGACGCCATCACGTGTCTGAAGAAGGTGCAGCAGTCCACGGAGGCAGCGGCGTCCGAGTTCTCGCGTGATCTTGGTACCGGTTCGAATCTGCAGCGTCTGCTAGGCCCCATGATGGAGAAGATGGTGCGTCCTACGGTCGGAGACGCGCTGGATGGAGAAATCATGCCTCCTGTGGTGAATATTCACACGACGGCGGCACGCGCAGCTAAGCTGATGGCGAACACGAAGAAGGCGGCGATCGTTTTGGGCGACGAGCAGGAGCTGTGCGGTATGGTAACGACCAAGGATCTGCTGCGCAAGCTGGTGGCCAAGGGCTTGTACGCCGAGACGACTACAGTCGAGGAAGTGATGACGATGGACCCAGATCTCATGGGACCGGATATGAGCATCGTGGACGGCTTACGCGCGCTGCATGACGCCGGTCAACTGTTCATGCCGGTGCTGGCCGACGACGGCGAGATCCTCGGCATGGCCGACGTCATCTGTCTAAGCTACGGCCAGTTCCAGACGACGTCCGGTGGCACTTCAAACGGCGACTGGAGACAGTTCTGGCAGACGGCAATGAACCTCCAAGAGGAGGTGGCTGGCGGCGCGTACGGCGGCGTGAACGACGATGCGAGATCGGTAGGAACCATCGAGGAGTTTGAGCGCGACGAGTACAACGGCGGCGGTAGTGTATCCACCCCGACGGCGAGTGCGGTGGGTCTCAACGGTGCCGGACGGTACTCGAACTCGTTGGGTGCGTACGCTGAACTAGGCGAGAGTGTGTCGGTGGTGAGTGGAGCGAATACAGCCACGACGAGCGTGTTGATGCAGAAGAGCATGGACGACAACACGTTCGTCTTCAAGGTGAGCGACGGCGCGCAGGGTCATTTCCACCGCATCATGTGCCGGTTCAACTCGATGGGTCCGTTGCTTGAGCAGATCCGGTTCAAGATGGGCGTAGACGACAACGAGGCGTTGCGACTCAAGTACGAGGACGACGAAGGCGACCTGGCGCTGCTGACGTCCGATGAGAGTCTCGTGGAGGCGGTTCACATGGCCCAGCGCGCCGGGTGGAAGCGTTTGGTGCTGGTTGTAGACGTGGTCAAGCGTCCGCAGCACGACGGCAACGGCAGCGTCGTGTCCATGGCCAGTTCCGCTGCTAGTGCGACGCCTAGTGCGGCACCCAGCGGCTCGAACGCAGTCGGTCCCAAGCCTCGCAATCGACTGCTCACTAAGGTGGACGAGATGTCGTCGTCCGAGAGCAGCAGCGACGAGAGCAGCGACGAAGAAATCGTGCGGAAGAAGAGCAAAAAGTCGCGACGCAGACGTGAACGCGACCACGGATTCTCGCTCAATAACCAGGCGAAGCTTATTGCCGGTGGCGCTGCGACGTTGGTGGTGGGTCTAGGTGCAATGGCACTCATGCTGATGCGACGGAAGTAGGGAGTAGATTGTAGGATGATAGAGGGAGTGGAGGGCTCCATTTCCTCGTCTTGTGATTGAATAAAAGCAACTCGAATGCGTATAGAAGAAGAACGGCACAATTATTTGTTGTCTTTTATCAAACTTTTGCTTGCAAATTTGCGTCTAACTACATTGAAAATTTTAGTGTTAAATGGATGAAAGGTCGAGTTGGAGTTTCTTTTCGCCTGGTTCTTGTGTGTTGCCATTGGCAACAATAAGTTTGGGATCTCCTTCGCCAGGTTCACTGCATTCATCGTCTGTGGGTGTGCCTAAACTAGGCAATTTGCCATCGCCGTTCAAACTGCCGGTGGGGGATTGTGCGGCTTGTGCCACGATGAAACTTTCGTCGCGAACATCCTTTTTGAGGAAATTGTCCTGAATCCAGAATTGTAGCGCGTTCATCAAACACGGACACGCGATCATGACAATTGCCAGCTCCGCGTCTGGATAGTCCTCTAAAGGTTTGAAAAGCAACACAGCGAAAGATCCCAACGGCTTTTGGAACGCCACGATGAGCAGCGCAATGAGAAATTTACACGTGAAAATGACAAGGATCCACGAAATCACTTGCAGTATCCATGTTCGCACACGGACGGGAGTGCCATAGTCACCTGGAGTTTTCAACGAAGACCAACTGAAACGAAGAGCCAAAAGCACCACCGCTGATAGCAGTACGTAGTTGAGGAAAATGCCCAGCGTTGTATCCAAAGTGAAATTGACAAAGTACAGTGCACACTGCAACAACAAAAAAAAACGCAAAAAATGTCAATAATTTGTGCTTTCGCCTCGCATACCGGTATTTACCTGGTCAACTGATTCTTCGTCAGACCCGAGTTCCTCTTGATAAGAGTAGAGCACAATGGCAATGAGCAGGTTTGCTACATGTGCAAATGTTGCACCGACCATCTGCTTGGCGGCATCGAACGCCCATATCTACAAGTTTTGCCAAAAAGCAACAGAGAACTTTAGACACAATTTGCAACTTTTTGCCAATTCAGCCGTTACGAAGTTTACCGTCAGCGGACGTCGAGGCACTTCACGTAGTCGCTTGATCGCCAGCACTGAGATGGCAATGAATCCGAGCAGCACCTGCAACAGCACAGCAAAGTCGCCACTCAGAAGTTCGCACTCCTTCTTGCCGCCATCCTCGCTGCCTTGCCACGCGCTCATGCTGCCGCTGCCGTCTTTCTCGAGCCGAATTGGAGATGCCATTTGATGGCGAAGTGGGATGTGCTGGACCCTGATTATTGGCTAAAAATAGAAATGTCTACCACCGTTTTATTGCCATAATCAGAAAAATGACTCACAGCGAAAATGATCTTCTACATACACAATCCTATCACACGGGTTGCCCGCCAGCCGAGTTGACCGTTGAGCGCTTCTGTCGAAGCTGTTCCAACTCACTCTGCAAATGTCGAACAAACGACAAAATGTGTAGGTGCCTTTTGCAGACGCCCGCATCCGTGCTGGATAACTCGATGAGGTAATGTACGTCGTCCATCATTCGTGCAGGAGCTCCTCCTGGCAGGAGGGAGCTACCGGCACCACGCAGATTCCCCACCACAAGTAGTAATGAGCATCATATTCTACCTAGGTACATGACACTAGGGCTACACAAGCAACTCATAGTACATGTAATGCATTAATGTCCACTCACACAGCGGGCAGACTAAAGCACGTGCCGTGTCCTGGGCATAATTGCTACTGTCCACGCCGCGAGCTCAAGCCACTGTATCATCAGCTAAAGGGTTAACTAAGCTTGCACCAAATGAAGTACATGAGCCTACTATTATAGGTACCCAAATTGAAATGTGAAAAAGTGTCCGTACTTCAGACGACCTTCAAGCGACATTTTTTTATTCAAGCAACATCCGTAAAAGGTGCTTTTAAAAAACACGTAGATTTTAACCAATCCGATGACCACATTGCACTGAGTGGCCGCAACAAAGATTTGGCTCGCCACCACAAGCGTATCGTACCGGGGGAGTTGGATTGTTCCCCTCTCGTCGTCTCTTGTGTTTACAAGCCCCTTCCTGCCACCATGTCGATGGTCTTTGACGAGTACGGTCGCCCCTTCATCATCCTGCGCGACCAGGAGCAGAGGGAGCGCATTAAGGGCGTGGAGGCCATCAAGAGCAACATCCTGGCGGCTCGTACCGTGTCGAGTCTGCTACGCACGTCACTAGGCCCACGCGGCATGGACAAAATGATGGTCAGCCAGGACGGCGACGTCACCATCTCCAACGACGGCGCCACTATCTTGGAACAGATGCAGGTCGAGCACCGCGTGGCTCACCTGCTCGTGGAGCTCAGCAAGTCGCAGGACGACGAGATCGGCGACGGCACCACCGGCGTCGTCGTGTTGGCTGGCGCATTACTAGAGCAGGCGGAGAAGCTTTTAGCGCACGGATTGCACCCCATGCGCATCGCCGACGGCTTCGAGGAGGCCTGCGAGATCGCCTGCAAGCATCTAGAAGCCATCGGCGACGTGATCCACTTCTCGAAGGAGGACTCGACCCCACTCGTGGAGACCGCCATGACCACTTTGTCCTCTAAGATCGTAAACAAATACAAGCGCCAGATGGCGCAGATCGCAGTGGACGCCGTCATGAAAGTGGCCAACTTCGAGACGCGCGACGTCAACTTTGACCTGATCAAGATGGAGGGCAAATCCGGCGGCACGTTGGGCGACACGGCGCTGATCAACGGAATTGTCATCGACAAGGACTTTTCCCACCCGCAGATGCCCAAGGAGGTCAAGGACGCCAAGATGTGCATCCTCACGTGTCCGTTCGAGCCGCCGAAGCCCAAGACCAAGCACAAACTGGACATCACGAGCGTGGAGGCGTACGAGAAGCTCTACAAACAGGAACAGGAGTACTTTACCACGATGATCAAACAGGTCAAGGACAGCGGCGCCAACCTGGTTATCTGCCAATGGGGATTCGACGACGAGGCCAACCACCTGTTGCTACAGAACCAGCTCCCGGCTGTGCGTTGGGTCGGCGGCGTGGAGCTTGAGCTCATCGCTATTGCTACAGGTGGACGCATCGTGCCGCGGTTCTCGGAGCTTACCCCGGAGAAGCTCGGCCATGCCGGTACCGTGCGTGAAGTGGCGTTCGGCACCACAAAGGAGCGGATGCTGGTGATCGAGGACTGCGCCAGCTCGGATGCCATCACGGTACTGGTGCGTGGAGGCAACAAAATGATCGTGGAGGAAGCCAAGCGCTCGCTGCATGACGCCATGTGCGTCACGCGCAATCTGATCAAGAACAACCGCATCGTGTACGGCGGCGGCGCTGCTGAAATTGCGTGTGGGATTGCCGTGCGTGAGCATGCCGACAACACGACGGGCATCGAGCAGTACGCTATTCGTGGCTTCGCTGATGCCTTGGAGGACGTCCCCATGGCTCTGGCTGAGAACAGCGGACTGAGTCCCATCGATTCGCTTTCGGCGGTGCGCGCGCAGCAGATTGCGGAGAAGAACCCGCGACTTGGAATTGACTGCAACTCGACCGGCACGAACGACATGAAGGAGCAGCAGGTGTTCGAGACGCTTATCGGCAAGCAGCAACAACTGCAACTAGCCACGCAGGTCGTGCGAATGATCCTCAAGATCGATGATGTCATTATTGAAGGCTCATACGCGTAGGTAGGAGCATGATTTGCATATTGCACTAAACGCAAAAAAAAACATTATCCACCTTTTCCTCCTGTATTTTACGTCTTGCATTGTAGTGAAAACGTCAGCAATAATTGCTCCCTCTCCTCAATAATTGTCGAAATAAACAATTTTAACAATTGTTTTTCAAAAATGTTTCTCGACAATTATTGGCGAGACATTGTCATCAGCAAACAATAATTGCTTTCTCTACAACATTGCTAAGAAATTATCAGTAATGTTCTCGTGACAATTATTGTCGAGACATTGCCATCTTTTTATATGTACAAGCCAACTAATGGATATATTGTTCACCGCACTACCGTAAATCACGGCGAAGATGCAACATCGTCAAAAGTAGAAATCAAGTCAAAAACGTAAAAAGGATTTGAGGATGTAAGAAGTCTAGTGTAGCCATGACATTAATTGTTTCTAGTTTACTAGCATAGAAAGGCAACAATATTTACGATATGTTGCATCTTCGACGTGCGTTGCATCTTCGCCGTAATTTACGGTACTTCTTCAACCGTGATCCTTCTCGTAAACAAATCATTGCACCCGTTACTGGTCGATGTTTGGTCCATAGATCGCGTTTCGCGTCGCATTGGGTCGAAATATGACTGCAGGATCTCGAAGTCCTGACTCATCGAGCCACCGAGGAAACACCCCACGCCTGTAGTCGAGTACACCTTGATCTCATTAGCTCCGAGAGTGGTCGAGCCACTTTCACTACTCGACGTTTCTAGTGTCGTGCGACTCTCGCCCACAGCCGTCACGCTGAGCAACACGCCGTCTTCGTCCTCGTCCTCCTCGTGCACCAGCAAGCCATTCAAAGTGTCGCTGTACACCTCTCCTTCCAGCAATCTGGTCAGCTGCGCGCGCTCTCGTCGAAGCTGCTCCAATTCACTCTGCAGATCCGAGTTCTGCTCCACTTGAGACTGCAATTGTTGGTGTGCGGCACTCAACTGATCCTGCAGTTCACGTTGTGTGACCTGCAACTCCTTGGCCCATGCGTCCTAATTAGGCAACAAAATAACAAGTAATTCCAGTGTGAGATTGACTCAATCTTTAGTAAAAATACCCAGCATAACACAAGAGTTAGGCAAGCGAAATGGGACCTTGTATACCCGTGAGTCATTCGATTCCAGCGAGCGCAGATAAAACGACGACCAGATAGCCAACGAGCTTGTATGCCACTTGCACTGCAGTACCGTTGGAGACTTGGTCTTCGATCCTTCGCCACTTAGAGGCACCATAAAGAAGGGATTCCGGAAATCCACAGCTTGAGGATGCGCCTCCAGCAACGTCCACGCGCTTGTGCATCGGATAACCGTCTTGGATCCCTGTCAACATAAAGACGGATTAGCATTGAGAGTTCTTTACAGAAAAGCTAACTCACCATTCGAGCCTCTTCGCAATCGTGGAGGAAGGTCCCACTTCGCTTGCTGTAGACTTCATCAAGCAGAGCGATGAGGTAGCGTTCGCTGAACTCAAAAGAGCACGGGAACTGGCGCATGAGTTGCCACACGGCGTCCACGAACTGCATGAATACAGGCGACGTGCTGTCGACTTCCCAGTACGCAGCTTGAGTGTCTGTATGCCCCGAGCGTGCACGGAATTGATGTCCAAAGGCGCACCACTCTTGTTCGATCAAGACCTAAATACAAAGTGTCACTTAGAGACTGTAACATTCCTCACTAAAAGAGATGAGCTGGTACTCACCTGAAACCCCTTGATCGTACGGTAAAATGGGTCAGCGCACAGCTTCACCAATGCCGTGATCTGAGCGGTACGGTCCCAACCATCCGAGCAATGGACCACTAAGCTGGTACCTTCAACGAGCTTAGTCACACAGACGGAGCATGACACGAGAACCGAACGCATGTGCTCTAGCCATCGAGTGCTCTGTGCAATAACGTTTATGTTAGCTAAACCTTAGAGTAATACAATAAAAAATTACGCACCTCGAGACACGATAACCAGTTTGGTCGTTCATTGCCGCGGATTTCGTTTTTGATGAGATCGAAGAGTTTGCGGATAGAATCTCGCATGGAATGGATATTCTCGATACCCATAAACATGATATTGGTATCCTTGTAATAGTCCAGCCTGTAAATAAAAAAAACATTCTGGTTAATAAATAAAACACACTAGCTCCTCAATAACAACACACGTACACTTCAAAGCCTCCACCCAACGCAATATTCCCATACGCGCTGGTTTGGCTTCTGCAGTCGATGAACAGCAGTTTCCCTTTGCACTCTCGTCGTAGTGCGACCATGTACGCCTCATCTGACGTGCATCTTTTCCTCCGCAGTCCAACAAGCGGCTGTGCACATCTCGCCACCACCGCATCATTCTTGTGCCTATAAGTCACCGCTGGCACACGCCCACGAGCTCGGAAGAAACTGATCTTCCGCAACTCGCCGTCAGACACCGACGCAGGGACCACAAACGAGCTGGGATAGGTCGGAGACATCTTGTAGTTATTGTTCACGTGTGTGATGCGGAATCCTCCGATCTGAGCGCCACTTTTAGGCGCCTTGAAACCCAGTCGAGTGAACTCGGCCTGCGGGTCGTACGCTGCCCACCCGGAAGTGTCAGGCTGGCGAGCGAAGACATAAGCTGTCGGCTGGAGTTTGCCCATTAGTATCTGGCTGATTTTCACGTACGCTTCTCCCGATACAGCCTCTCCAGGAAAATTAAACTTTACCAATTCGAAGTTTTTGCACGAAACTTCCAATTGACTCATGGGTCCCAATTTCCCATTCACTCGAAATTCTGCCAACTCTGCGATGTTGTGCAAGTGAACTTCAACCAGCTCTTCTTCATGATGCTGATAAAAAATCAAGAGTGTTGGTAATTGAAAAAATATCTACAGAGTGATTGTCAATAAAAAAACTCACATGAAAAGAACGAAAAAGCAATCGGTAGCTGGTGAGGAACAGCGTTCCATGCATCACATCGTCGGCTTCATCTTTTGCCACTTTTTTCTTGTCTCTCCCCAACGTCGACTGGTCACACAGTGCGTGCACCTTGAAATGCACCGTCTCGCCCATATAAAGGGCTCCAGCCGGACTCTCCATCACTAGATACATACTGTCCGACACAAAAGAAGTCTGCACAAAGTGGCAGCATTTTTTTAGCATAACAATTTATTTTGCCAACCGAAAATGATATTTCTTACGGCGTGGTCAAGCTCTTGTCGCTCCACCTCTGTCCACGAATCGTCCTCGACGCATCGGCGACTATTGAAGGGCACAGCACCTTCGCTCCGCCTCAAGTCGGTACGTACGGCACCGCCGAACATCCGATCCATTTCTTTGGTTGGCCGGCCTCCTTTCCCTTTAGACACCGGCACGGCGTTTCGTTTGCGGCAGTTTTCTGTTGTGGGTTGTTGATTTCTGATAAGGTCCTATCCTAATAAGTACGAATTTGCTGAACTTTTCGATTGGCTGAGAACCACTTCAACTTGGCAAAAGTGTGTTTTTCATTCTACTGTGAGAAATATGCGTCGCCCATGGCTGCCAACGTGGATGCCAGTTCTTCCGGTGCGTCGGGGCTCATCCCGGCACTCGTGAACTCGTACAAAGTGCGCTTGTCACTCTTTGCCGCACGTTGCGCCAAGGTTGACAAGTATTTGCCAGTCCGACTTGATAACGCCAATTGAGAAATCCCATCAACAGATGAGCTCGACAGCGTCTGTAGGCGATAGTTTTCAGGTAGTTTTAGTGGAGACGTGTCGGACCAGCGCAACGCGACGTCGCGGGGAGATACCGGGAAAGAATCGATGGCGGAACGCAGTGAACTGTTGCTAAAAGATCCGCGGAGGTGTAGACGGCGGTGGAACGTCTTGCTTTGCTCTTCGCCGACACCACGGGTGGCTGTTTGCTGGATTGCAGGAAGCAAAGAGTAATTTTGGAACGGGTCATCTATCGTGCTGTTGCGACCAACTTCATTGGTGACGCTTTCGCTAATGCGCTGCAGCAACAGCGTCGGATCCGAAGAGTACGGGAATAACGCACTCAGCTCGGCGACCTTCATGCTGGGTTGGAGTCCCTCCAGAATTCCGTACGCCCGTTGTCCTTGGTGTACCGATAGCGCGAGCTCCAACGCAGTGGCGACAACAGCAGCAACATCACCGCAGCTCGACCGGTTTAATTCAAGCTGTGGAAACCTCGTGCTTGGCAGTGAATTTGAAGACATCGCCACAGGCACCAGCAAGTGCGACACCTCAGACAGCAGCGCCATGGACGACGCCACGTTGATTCGCTTCCTTGCCTCAACTTTCGTGCGATCTCGAGCGTTCGACGCAGCTCGAAACACTGCGTCTTCGTCGTCCGTAGCCATCGGGTAACTCCAGTCGTTGCCAACTACCATGACCACTGCACCGGGACACTCCTCGGCAACATACGTCATCATCTCATGAGCCAGACCTCCCCATGAAGAGTCCATGTCCACAAGACCTTGCACCAGTCTCAACTGATCACACGTCTCCAACACAGTTCGCACCCGGTCTTCAGCATTTTCCAACGTCGTGTTGCCAATGTTTCCTCCATTAGAAACGGCGTGACCGTCATAGAAATTGTGCAACGGCATGTGTGGACGGAATTCATCCACCTCCACCAGGTTGTGCTCATTGAGTCGACCCCAGCTCCACAGTCCATCGTTACTTGATCCACTCACTGGTTCCGCCTCCGATTGGTCGTACACTTGCACATTGCCACCCCTACACGATGTTGCCAAATTGTGTTTTAGTATGCGTTTTAGTAGAAAATACATGTACCCATTTGCCAATTAGTTGGCAGTTGCTCTTTTCGTTCGTACCATGTCGTGGGGTCTTCCTGTTGCTTGTTCGTGGCTCGGATCTGCCTCCTGACGCGACTTTTGGCCTCGAAGGCTAGCACATGTGGCATCTTGGCAACTCCATTGGCTTGTTGCAACGCCAGCCACTGCGTGCCGATCGTCGTCGCGGCCGTGCCGAACTGGATACGTAGTGTCTCCTCCATCACCAGACCCAATGCAAAAAATAAATGTAGTGTAAACCACACGATGAAAACTAAAAACTCATTTTTGCGAAAAGTCTCTGGCCGACACTACGCCTGCGCTTTCGGAAAGCGGCTTTCCGAGACATCTAAATGAGATCAAACCAGCGAGAAGACGCCACTATTGCGTGATGTCGTCGTTCGTCAAGAGTTCAGCTATACGAACAGCGCAAGGGGTGACGAATTTTTGCGGAAAAGAAGGCGCGAGTATCATGATGGACAGTGTGTTGGTTTCGGTGTAACACGGGCGTAGATAGGTGCATCCCCGAACATATCGAATGGTAATGTATTGGCAACATGGGGTCTCTTTTGCTAAGAACTCCGAGACTAGCCGAAGCTGCGAGCGCACAATGAGGCATTCGGAGATGGAGCGCAGCCTTTTGTAGCGTTATCGGATAACTTTTCCCCAAACGCTCTGAAATGTGAACCCTGCACTAATAGTTTGGGGTGGGGCATGTGCAACGAGTTAATCCAGTCGTCACGTCGCCACTTGAGGACAGGCGGGGGGTCACAATGACCCTTTGGTGTTTTCTGGTTTCCATCGTCGAAGAGATTTCCACGCTTCATGCGTCCATGGATCCGCTACTGGACGGCGCTCTTGCCTTGCCGCCCGAACATTTTTTTCATCTTGATCAATTCCTCATTCTCCAATTTGCCACATCAACTCAATTTCTTGAGTACCGCAGTCTTTCCATCTCTCACTTCTAGACACCATGGTCCGCGTTCTCAAGCCTTTCAGCGCCGTCATCGCGACCGTGCTTTCTCTCGGCCTCGCTGCCGCCGACACTGCCACCGTGTCGGTGCTCGGTGATGCCACCTACACGATCCCGTCGTCCCGTGGAGCAGTCTGCCAGGGTGACGGTGCCTACCCCAGTGGGACGGCGTGTCCTCTCAAGGGTGACGTTGCCAGCGACAACTGCAGTGAAGGAATCCCGTCATACACGTACGGCCAGTGTGTTGCCCCCAAGGACGCGCAGTGCGTCATTGTGTCCGGCACCACGTGGGGCTGTGCCTACCCGGACGGTGAAGGTTCGGTTGATACCGAGGCGCCATGTGCGAGTGCTTCCGGTGAGGTTGAGACGCCCACCTACGAGTCCGCTCCTTCGGCTTCTGGTTACGGTGATGCTGAAGTGACTTACCCCGTTGAGGAGACGTACCCCAAGGACGACGAGGTGACGTTCCCGTACGAAAGCCACTACCCGGCGTCCACGCCGTGCCCTACGGAGGGTCATGAAGACGGTTACCCAACGGAGGCCACCCCGTATCCGACCCAGGCTCCTACCGGTAGCTACAATGCCGGAGAGGGTGCCTACCCGACCGAGGCCACCCCGTACTCTACTCAGCCTCCAAGCTACAACGCTGGAGAGAGCGGATACCCGACGAAGGACACGCCATGCCCACGTCTTCCTTACAACTACGATACCGAAGAGGGTGCCTATCCGACGGATGCTCCGACTCAGGACTACCCAACGAAGGACACCGTGTACCCGACCCAGCCTCCTAGCTACAACGCTGGCGAGAGCGGCTATCCGACGAAGGACACGCCATGCCCGACTCTGATCTACAACTACAATGCTGGAAAGGGCGAGTACCCGACTAACCCTCCCAGCTACAACACCGGAGGCAATGGTGACTACCACCAGGGCGGAGACTACCCCAAGGGCGACTACCCCAAGGGAGACTACCCTACAAACGGCTACCACCAGGGCGGCGACTACCCTAAGGGAGACTACCCTACAAACGACTACCACCAGGGCGGCGACTACCCTAAGGGCAATTACCCCAAGGGCGATTACCCCAAGGGCGACTACCCCAAGGGTGACTACCCCAAGGGTGACTACCCCAAGGGAGACTACCCTACAAACGACTACCACCAGGGCGGCGACTACCCCAAGGGCGACTATCACGCGGGCAGCAAGCAGCACTATGAGAACGGCGACTCTTACGATTCGGTCGACACTCCTTGCTCCTCATCAAAAGATGGCCACCACGACAGCTACCTCAACGGTGAGAAACCAACCTACCAGCACACTGATGGCCGCCACCACTACACTGATAAGCCGAGCTACGAGCACACCGACGACCACCAGTACACCGAGAAACCAAGTTACGAGCACACCGATGACCACCACTACACTGACAAGCCAAGCTACGAATACACCGATGGCCACCAGTATACTAACAAGCCGAGATACGAGCACGACGACTCAATCGACACCCCGTGCTCTTCGTCCAAGGATAACGGAGGTTACCACCACGGAAGCACGCCGGGCTATGAGGGTAGCCACAAGTACGACGGCTCGAACAAGTACGACCACCACGACGACAAGCCCAGCTACGAGCACAGTGACGACAGCTACGCTCACGGCGACAAGCCCACGTACGAAGGTCACCACAGTGGCTATGAGGCTGTAGATGATAGCCACGACTACGAGGGAAGCTACGCGCACGGGAGCAAGCCGAGCTACGAGCACACCGGTGCCAGTGGCTCGGTCGACGCTCCTTGCTCGTCAAAGGGCTACGAAGGCCACAGCCAAGTGGATGACGACAGCAAGGACAAGTACCCATCAAAGTACCTTCGCGGCAGCAGCAACGGCAACTCGGAGGATGCGTCGGGAGACTACCAAAAGCCTGGAAGCGAAGGATACTCTTCAGTAGACGGGGAGGACAGCAAGGCCGGTAGTGGATACCCTACGCAAGACCCGTACCAGGGCAGCTACAGCAGCCCGGGATCGGCGGTTGAGGGCAGCCACGACGAGTACCAGGGAAGCTACAGCAGCTCCGGATCGGCGGTTGAGGGCAGCCACGACGAGTACCAGGGCAGCTACAGCAGCTCCGGATCGGCGGTTGAGGGCAGCCACGACGAGTACCAGGGCAGCTACAGCAGCTCCGGATCGGCGGTCGAGGGCAGCACTGGCTACGAGCACACTGAGGCTCCCACTACGGAGAGCCCTGGATACGGCAACACTGAAGCGCCCGACTCAACCGCTGCTCCTGAGGACACGACTGCACCTGCCCACACGGCCGCACCTGAGGACACTGCTGCTTCGGAGGACACTCTTGCCCCGGAGGAGACGACGGCACCTGCGTACACGTCCGCCCCAGAGACAACTGCCCCTGTGGACACCACCGCCCCCGAGGAGGAGACGACGGCGCCTGCGTACACGTCCGCCCCAGACACGACGGCCCCTGACACGACGGCCCCTGTGGATACAATCGCCCCTGAAGATGATACGACTGCACCTGTGGATACCACCGCCCCCGAGGAGGAGACGACGGCGCCTGCGTACACGTCCGCCCCAGACACGACGGCCCCTGTGGATACAATCGCCCCTGAAGATGATACGACTGCACCTGTGGACACCACCGCCCCCGAGGAGGAGACATCTGCACCTGAAGAGGACACGGCCGCCCCTGAAGAGGACACGGCCGCCCCTGAAGAGGACACGATCGCCCCTGAAGAGGACACGACCGCTCCTGAAGAGGACACGACTGCTCCTGCATACACGTCCGCCCCGACCCCTGCTCCTGCATACGCGTCCGCTCCGGCAGACACAGTTCTGGAGGGCACTGAGGACTCGCCCGAGATCCTGGCCGTCCAGAATGACGCCTCCACTTATCCCCCAATGGATATCGTCTTCTAAGTTGATGGGCGTTCAAGGCTACGGAGAGATTGGACAAACCTTTTTTTTGCATGCAAATATTTTGAATGTCTGGAGTCTCGACGGTTCAGCTGAAATCTGGTGGCAGGACGGAAGCAGTCGTCGGACTCCTGTGTACGTGCTTGGAACGTCTGCTGGCAACTTTCAGAGATACTACTGTAGATAGATGATAGTACTCAAACGTAGCTAGCAGGTAGACAAGCTTTTTCATAAATGTTGTCCAAAATGAATAACCATTTTTTCTTAATCACTTTTTTTAGTTTTGCCAAATATCAAATAACATGCATTCATGCGGATCAGCATTCACTCTCCTCTTAGTATCCGGCAACGTAGCGGTATCCTTTCCAGTCTCGAGGTGCTTCAAAGTTGTTTGCCTTGAGCACCCCCATCAAGTATTTGCAAGGTCCGTCCTGGGGTCGAATCTGCTGAGCGTGCGTTAGATAGTGTCGTGCCTTTGGCCAGTCTCCGCCTAGATACGCTTCCACTGCGCTGCCAGCTGCTTCAAGGAAAGCTGGTTCAAGACCTTCACGGATTTCCAGATACTCTGGATCGTTCTCAAAGTCAACAGGTGCTTGAAGTCCCGTTGCTGGGTCGATTTTAGGAGTGCCAAAACCGATTTTCATGACGGTCACATCGAACGTGTAGACCGTGAGAGGAGTGTCGACACCTCGGATACTTATGCGGTCCATTTTACGCAAGAAACGCCGAGCTGCAGGCGAGATCAGCGCTGCGAGCCAATGGGAAATGTTGATTGGAGTCATGAATATCTTGGATCCAGCCTCCAATCGATCGGCCATCTCGACATGAGGAGAAATATACGTAGCGTCAATTTTGAATCGTGAACCGATGGCACCTTCCACTGCCCACCCCACGTGCATTCCGAAGCCCATTTTGATGCGGAATGCTGGTCCGAAGCGCTTGACCACGGCATCTTTTGTCAGATATTCGGTCAACGGTCCATCCGTGTTGGCATTATCCAAGTCGATCATGCACTTGATAAACGCAGTAAGAGCACTATCCGCCATCTCTGTAGGTGTGACACGACGTAGCTTTGTGCCTGCACCGGCGTTCGGAGGGCACGTAATCGACTGGTTTACCTGGATACGGTCTTCCTCGGTCGGCGTATCCGTGAACCGCGAGAAGCACGCCAACTCCCCGTCACAGATTTTCCACGACAACAAGAAGGCATCACCGACGTTCTTGTTCGCCATGCCATAGTAGTGGTGAGTGCCGGTATGCATGATATCGCCCAGTTTGTTCACATACACCATGACTTCTTCTTGCAGACATTCCGTGGTATCTGTGAACTGACGGATATCGCAGAAGCCGTAGATGGCGGTGATCTTTTTACCAGGTAACATTGGATCCAGATCCCCCGAGCCCATGTTTTTACCAATGATATCTGCACCAGCAGCACCGAAACCTACTTGCATCAATCGACCGACTTTTGACAATGTGAGCTCTAGTAACGCAGTCTCGAAGCCTTCCTCCTTTGCATTTTTACGGATCTGAGCATCGTCACCGGATGTTTGAACACTTGCGAGTGGGTTGTCTGCAAGCTTCTTAACCACGTCCATCATACGCTCAATGGGGTCAAGAACGAGGATGCGCGCAGTCCGGATGAAGGACGTCGACGCAGCAACCAGCACGATGATGATGAAGAACGTCTTGAGGATGTTGTACGCGGCCGAAGAGGAGCTCGACGACGCTGTGTCGAAGATGGCAATACTCACACAGGCACTGGAAGTATCGGCGGAATCGACCACGATAAAGTCTTTGTTGAAACAGCCATAGGTTTTAACGATATTCACCTCGACGTCTCGGTATTTATCGGTCACGTCAGAGTAGGTGGCGAGTAAGTTAGACGCCGACCAGTTATTGGACGGGTTCACGGTTAAATTGTGTTGAGAACCGGGAGAATCCTGGAAGCGTAAAGCTGCAATATCTGCCATGAGGACAGCGGAGGTGACGTTGGTCATTTGAATGTAGATCAGCATTCCAGCGTCTCGCACGTAGCCAAAGAGGAGACGCTCGTACTCCGTGGAGTTGGCAACGCTCCCCTTCGTCATACCCGAAGATACCAGCATGTGAATGATGCGTAGACCGTAGTCTTGGTAGCGATACTCGACTTGAGTATAACCGCCATCAAACACCGGCAAAAGCATGATGAGGAAGAGTACCAGAATCACCACACGCTGCACCGTCACTTCGCCCATTTTACTACCAACTTTGCTCTCTTGTAGCTGTTCCGTGGGCTCTTTCGAACTGTTTTTCCACTTCAGAATCTTGACCACTCGAAAGAGCCGAACAGCGCGCACGACGCGCACAATTCGTCCTGCTTTACTGCCAGCCTTGGTAGCTTTGCTGGCCTTGATAGCAGACGAGCTGGTGTTAGTGCCGATGATCTGGTTCCAGATCCACCCGATATCTGGCAAAACCGAGAACGTGGCGATGAGGTCCAGCAAGAAGTAGAAGCTCAGGATGTAGCCCGGTTTGGCGTAGCACGAGGCGATGAACTCGAACGAAAACAGCACGAGGCAAATGGTGGCCAGTGTGAAGAACCCGTTGTCTGCTGACTGCGAGAAGAGCGACAGTCGAATGTCGTCTCCGAATAATGCATACACCGTTACAACGAGCATCATCACGGTGAACCACTTAGAGTCCAGTAAACCCAATACAGCTCGTTTACGGGCCTCACTCTGCGCCGCCTGGGCTGGCGTTTGAGCCTTGAGGAACGGGAACCTGCGCGCTGGACCATTCACGGAATTCGATGAAGGCACTTTCTTGCTGATCCCGACGTTTGTCGGAATCTTGGCCGTCAGGGTGGCATCAGAGTTCGGATTTTTCAGTGTCACCTCCGGAGACACGCGGTGGTGGCCACTCCCAGCGCCTCCGATCATGATTCGGCTCGCTTCAACGTTAGGAAAGACGCTTTGCGTTCGCTATCTTACCAACTCAAGCCACTGCTGGTAGTATGGTAGTCGTTTTTTTCTCGCGCAACGTCTTGCCAATCTAATATTAGCAAACCACCAGCAGCAACAAGACGAGGAAGCAATCTCCTACGTCATCCTACATATATTCTAAGAAACACTAGATAGTAGTTGGAATAAGGATTATCTGCACAAAAATCCGGATTAGCCAAAACTATCCGTGCCCGACGTATTTCATGTCACGCTTCAAAAATGTCTTCAGATTTATAAGAAGGACTATAATTAATTCAATATAAATGACAATGTAACATACACCATATTCGTACTCCAAAAAAAGGATTTTTGTAGGACCAGGTTCATTTAGCATTATCTAGAGTCGTACTTTGAGATACCCAATGAGCGTAGGATCAAATTAAAGCTTATAAAGTCTATTTTTATGTGGAGAAGCTACAAGTCTATAGGATCATAGGATCAGGAGATATGGCCAGATACTTTATCGGTCACTTTTTACATTTTGACTTGGATTTGTATTGAAGAGGAGTGACACGAAATATGTCCTGACCGGGAATATGACCGGCACGGATACATGATTTTCGTGTGGATATTTTGTGATGTCTTTCATTATTGAAAGACTTCCAAATACCCCAGCGGAGTTACTAGCTCGAAGGAGTCTGTTTTTGGAGCAACTTCGTAATAGCTCCGTACAAATGACCCTCGGATAACTACAGTTCTCAAATATTTTGGGCGCGTTAGAGGTCTCTAGATTTGCCCACAAAGCGAGAATTGTGGGTTTTCGGCAGCCTAACTGCGAAAAACATGTGCTGAAACCCACCAGGTAGGTTGGCGAAATCCCACAATTGTCGAGGGCTTTTACAGCTGGTGGGGCACATTTACAGTTCGGCATATGTCACAAAATGGAGTATGTGCCATGCTATTCGTTAGTGCTAGCAATCTCGTGGGCATCTACATACACACTTTAAGAAACCAGCGAGGTTCCATATATCATCCTAGCCTCGCTCTATATTTTTCGGGCTATATATGCATAAATTTATGCATCCAAGTGACCGATACGGCCTTCCACCTTTGTATTTCAAGGTAGCTAAATTAAGAGAGAGGAAACAGTAAAACCATCCAACAATTTCGATCCCACTAAACTACTGCTGCAAACCCACAAGGTCTAACATCTGGAAGACACCCCTAAGTAACCCTAGGTAAACTGTGTAGGTTCCTCTAAAGACCTCTATTATCTCGCAGACCCGGTAGTCTACATTCTTAGTTTATACATGCATTACTCATATTAATAATTACTGACGGAAAAATACGCTGTATTTTTCCGCAATGAACAGTACTTACTGTACGTACCGTAAACCTTGGTTACCGTAAACCGTGGACTAACGTTTAAGTATTTTTTATAAGCGGTGCATCGAAAGATACTTTGTTACATGTATCTGCGATGCGACATCCCTTAGCGAGTTGAAAAACGTGATTTCGCTAAAACTAGCTATTTCAGTTAATCTGCCTAATTTTAGCAGCTCAATCGAAAATAGCTGCTTCGTGCTAAAAAGCAATTTGGAAACCAGGCATTTCGAGGCATTTGAGGTTTTAAAACGTAGGTATTAAACCTCAAAACCTCAAGAATCAGATAAAAACCTCGCTGAAATAGCTATTTGGGAGCGAAGTCGAACACGGCCTTAATTGCGAGACTCGTTACTATTTTTTTATTAAATACTACTGGCCCTTAGATGCCCAACGGCTTGAACATTTCACCTCCGAGATCTTGTTTTCTTTTTTAATCGTCAAAGATTCTATTTGCCAGGCTCAGCTAACTTCCCATGTAAATGAGCTTTTGATAAAGAGTTAGCCGTTGCAGCAGGGCTGGTTTGCCCCCCGGAGGTAGGACCCGGATCGACTTCCCTATGCTCGAAGTCCACGGGATAGCTTTGCAATTACTTCGAAGTACAATCTTGGACTTTCCTTCGCGCTGGGACAGGGCAGCTGGCTTACGACCCTCGTAAAATAAATGTAGTCACGTGGCGACGGCATTCGCGTCGAAGCGAGTGATTGATCGTCAATCATTTCACGGTGATCAGTACTACCCAAGACGATTCATCTTTCTCACTCCACATTTTGCCCTCCTGTACCAGATACTCAACGTGTCAAGTCAGTTTAGCATGCAAACGCTACAGTTGATCGTTTTCATTGCGTTCGTTTCAAGCTGCGCTGCTGCTACGACCTACTCTAACTCCGACCCGACCGACACTGAGACGATCAATCTCGACGCTAATCATCGGTCTCGTGAGTTTGCTGCCGATCAAAAGCAAACCAAAACTGTCCCTTCGCCTATATTAAGGTGAAGAAAGAGGTGTCCGTGATACGGTGGACGATGTCGTATCGAAGTTGGCCAAATTGGCTGGGAGCGCAGTAAAGGTCCCGAGCAAATGGGCCTCTTCAATCACGCAGAAAGCGAAAGCTTTTGCAAAGCGCCGGTCCCTAGTGAGCAAGTTATCCGACCAGTATAAAGTTGCAGACAAATTGAGCCTTTCGACGCTGAAGCAGTTGAACAGGATCGAGGAGATGAGGAAGATCGATATCAAAAACGGCATCAAGGGTAATAAGAAGACCCCAAATGGCATGCGAAGAAGAATTGAACCCTTCGATGGTATGAAAACGCCCCCCCCCCAAAAAAGTTTCTGGAGTCCCACGTGGGTCGCGAACAGCAACGTTTTGGCAAGGATGGTAGTAGGTGGCTGTCAGCCGCCGTGGTTACTCGGACAAACGATTAAGGCGAACGCCAAATCCTTTTGATTTCGAGCTCCAATCCGGCTAAAAGCGACTTTTTGCTGCCTAAAGGAGGCTGGGACTACGGCGAAAAGATTAAAAAGGCAGCATTGCGAGGTCGTCGAAGAAGGAGGAGTACGTCCTTCTTGCTCAGTTTTCTTGGACACTGGCTAACTCCTTATCCTGCAGGTCGATGCTCAACTTGCACATGGTCCGGGTAAGGTCAAATTTTCGGAACCTAATGGCAACGCCGATAAATACACCTACTTCGCGTACCTGATGAGAAGCAGCAATGTCTACGACGATTGGTCCGAGAGCAGTCGTTATCGATTGTGGGTGCGTATGGTGACGGATTTCTATCGACCATCGTCAATAATTTATTTGAGCGATTCTTATTAATTTTGCCAGGTTTCCTACGACGACGCGATTAAAATACCTGCCGGGCGCCCCCACATGGCCGACTTGGTGAATAGAGCGAAGATTGTTGATAACAAAGTCGTATCCGGAAAACTGCCCGAGCTCAACCCTGGTCTTGCCAAAGTTAAACTTGACATGAACTAGACAGCTCAGGAAGACATTGCATAAAAAACGCAAATAGCCTCAATGCTATGTTACATTTACTCCAACACTCTAACGTTTGGCAAGAACCGGCGGTTAATTAGAGGCGATGCTTGGTCTGGTTTAAATTCCGGGGGAAATCTCAAAATACGTCCGTGTAATTGAAATATTGTCAAAACGGATACGTTACTTAACGTTACTTACGACCCGAGCGAAAATACTGGTCTGCTCGTGCACAGTGATAGTTCTCGATTCAAAACGTATTTAAGGCTAATAGGCGCCATCACTACAGTTTATGTTTAGCATACAAGCGCTTCATTTAGCGCTCCTTTATTGAGCCTTTCTGCTTAGGAAAGAAACAACAGTCGTTTTCAGCGATATGTGACGCATTGGAAGACATGAAGAGCATTCTTACACTTCTGCAGGCAAACTATACCCAGTAGTTCACACTCAAGATGTCATCAAGTTTCATAAGGGAAAACTCGGTGGTAGGTCTTGCTTGGAAGTTGAGTGTATATGTCGACCAACGCGGTGGAGCCAAAATATTACGTCGAAGTATAATCATCAACGATTTCAACAAAATAGAAAAAATCGATTCTGCAGGCGACTTTACGAGACCACGAGTCACCAGACTTACAAAATAATTGTGTTGGGATAGCCAAAATCGGTGGGCTGTGGACTCAGGCGACATTCGCGAATTAAAGTTCGGGGGTCCCACCGGCCGTTGCAATAAGATTGGTTAGGCTGGTCAGCCAGCTAAAGCTGTCCTCCCAGTATAACGTTTATTACATGAGCAAGCAAATTTAGTTTATGCCA
This sequence comes from Phytophthora tentaculata, assembly GCA_033557915.1. NCBI lineage: Eukaryota > Oomycota > Peronosporomycetes > Peronosporales > Peronosporaceae > Phytophthora > Phytophthora tentaculata. Next base: position 3,459,275 of record JAUCEA010000009.1, read on the forward strand.
AACTAATTATGAACATATCATGTCAGACTGAGCGGATTTCCAGCAACATATACTGACATTGCAAATTTGGAGACGTACTAATTTTAAAGTTATCCGCCTCCTATATTTTGTAAGTTTTTTTTGGGAATCTGGCGAAGGTGCTACCAGCCCACAGTCTCTAGTTAGTTGTACGGTGCTGAACTAGTTAATCCTAGGTAAACGCGGGAAATGATGCGATTATATTTAGAAGCCTCAATGTGTTTCTTGCTCAGTTTCACTCCATGCTTTTGTCTACTCAAATTCCAGCTTTAAGAATATCTACGGTTCTAAGTTGAAACTAAGTCCTTTCTTCAGACCACAGAAAACAAAACCTAATCTACAAGTAAATGTACTTCTATAAATTTGTGGGAATGTTTTACATGTAAGCGACTTTACAGTAAGTTTTTCTTTTCAGCATTCAGGACCACTTGTGGATATTTTGTGCTGCTGTTTAATAAATATACTAAGCAATATTATCCCCAACTCGAAGCACACGTCCCTAAATTCGACGCTAAATAGTAAAATTCTAGTTCCGTAGTACGAGTTCATGACTAATTTCGTTATATTGATAGCAGTAGATAAGGCCATATATCCTGTAAGACCTGCTTTGAGGCCTTAATGTGAATTGTCTAAGCAAACACAACTTACAGGTAAAAAACTGTTAACTAAGACGCAAAAAATAAAAAAAACTTTAACAAGGACTAAGTTTAACCTTCACAGCATCTCCTGCGCGTGCTGCGCAGCCGCAGTATCTGCTTTCATATCTGCAAGAACTGCTTTTTACAATATCCATTTTTCAACCGTGAACGGATCGTGAAATGTATTTGTTAGGTAAGTGCTCACAGATACAAATGCATCGAAACAAAGGCCAGTTCACTGATGCTTTGAGCTGTAGCCGTAATGAATTCGTATTGCTGAAAATCTATGCGGCGATTAGTTAGTTACCAATAGGTGTGAATATAGATCGAAAGCATACTTCGAAGCGCGACCAACGTCCATGTAGTCCACTGATCAAATGAATTCCTTCATTTACGCTGTTCACTAAATTTCTAAAGTGAGGCCATTTCGTAAGTCAATAAATCAACTTCTGTCTTCTCTCTACTTCAGCTTTAGAAATTGATAACCTGGTGGAGACGTCCTGTCTCCAACGAAAAATATATCCACATTTACATGATTTCTAAGAAAACATGCGATTTTTGAGATCCATAAAACGTTTCACCTGAACAAAGTATGAATTGAATTGGTGTACATTACCCAACAGCTATCGTCGAATTAATCCTCTTGGGCTGCTAAGCGCTTCTATTAACACAAAGCACTACCAGGAAGATAATTTGCTTAAGTTATGTTCTTTTTACCAGGGCAAATAATCACCATGACAACGCAGAAAAAATGGTGCATTGAATAAAATGATATGGATACCAGGGCGGAGCCAATGGGCATTATTTTTATGAGTAACTCAGGTAATCATGTTCTGGACTAGATCGTCTGCGACTTGCCTTTGGAATACAATTTTTTTTTCTCTTTGTGGGACGGCGTTACCGCAACACAAGTACGACAACACGATAGCAAGGTGAGCAACATAACCATAGTTAAGAAACAACATAAGGCACTCCAAAATCTTATAAAAACGTCGACCTTCATAAGAACATACCCCAACCCTATGTTGAGGACGGGTGTCATGGCCATTCAAAATGATGAAGTCGTCAGGCAGTCTATCACCCAGCCTGAAGCCAAACCAGCACTTCCCTTCGATTTAACCCTGTAAAGCCGAACGGGACTTTACAAAGCTTGGTCAAGGGCTGAATTTTGCCCGCTCAAAACACTGCCTTCAACCCCTGGCATTGATTCGGCTTGGTCCAGGAAACTTGAATATACCCCCTCCTAATTCTTCATGTCTCACTGTGTTGCGGTAACGACTCCGCTCTTTGTGCTATGTACGATGTACAAGAAAGTGTCCAAACTTGCACGCAACAGCTTCGGCCGTGATTATTCTTGAGGTAGATAGTATACGATCAGCATTGCATTTGATGGTGCAGATATATATATTGTGGGTAGATAGTGCTAACCCCGGCCTGGTTCACCGTTCCACGATCCCTACGAGCAGTGCCCCCCCGCGATGCCACGGTACGGGATAATCTAGGGAGCGCCCGTTGGGGAGCGCTGGTGCAGAAAAGAAACTCAATTTCTAATACAAAAGACGGTAGTGAGCGGGTGTGAGGAGCGTAGCCGAAGCAAACCCGAGCGGGGTGCCCACGAAGCAGGGCCGCTCGGTAGTTGCGTAGGCGGGCCCAGCGACGAGCTCCCCAGCGAACGGACCAATTGCACTCTCCAGCACATTTTTTTTTCTAATGCGGCCAGAATACCTTTTTTAGCCACTTTTCTACACCGGCGCTCCCCAACGGGCGCTCCCTAGACTCTCCCCCACGGTACCTCAAGCGACCACACCAAAGACAAGTTGCTTAGTCCTGTAAATCTGTGGATCGAAAGCGCCCAGGGATCTATTAACACCGAGTTAATGGACACCTTTACTACTACTACTACTACTACTACTACTACTACTACTACTACTACTACTACTACTACTACTACTACTACTACTACTACTACTACTACTACTATGTATAGTGTGGGCGCTGACGGAACGAGAGAGATGGACTGGTATTGTGCCCGACATTGAACATTGGGCCAAGAATTTTAGCTCATAGTAGAATGGGCATAACTACATCAATATGATGCCGTTTGATCTGATCAAAGGCTCTATGTGCTGCTTAGCAAATGATCGAATAAGTAGAACGCTTCATGTAGCTGGAAGTAACCTGTATAAGCTGCGATATGAAGTTGTAAAAATGTGTACACCTCAGGAGAGAAGGACGTGAATGCGCACGTCCTTGGATTTTTTAAAGCCCTTAAGAGAATGTATTTAAATAAGGGTATCACGAGTTGTATTCTCGTTGATGGATGCGTACGTGGTGGTTTTAGCTTCGTAGATAGCTTGGTTACCGAGTTAATAGGGAATCCCTGCTCCAAAATCGAGGTCGTTTGTGCTTGGTTGAAGGTAAGCTTTTAATGTTCGGTCGAAAACGGTACACCCTCCTACATATGTATGTGAGGCTAGACCAATCAGAATCGTTCCTTTTGTGCGTCTATTTTCCGAATCTGGAAGGGTTTTGAGGGGCTATTTTCAAACGTTTGTAGCTCCAGAACGGCTTGGAATTGGCTAAGAAGGACCTCAAAATCAAAATCTAAACGCGCGATTGCACCCTATATCTAAATGTCGATATAGGTTTTCCTAAATGTAGTACCACTATTACCCTCTTACATTCTGGCCCATTCTTCAATGTCGCAATAGTGCATCATGATACGACAGTAAAGGTTTTTTCTTAGAAAAAACGTCTACTGTACATGAATAAACACTATTTTGTGTAAAGTAACAATTATTTAATATTGTACCATCATGTATTTTAACATCAACTGCCTAACTTATCCATACCGAAAACAGCCGAGTTTTGTGACAGGACCAGAAGTAACGTTTGTCAATATAACTCGATAGTACATATATTTTAAGCATAAGAAAATCCGTTGCATGAGATTCAAAGTGGTGGCTCTAATTCGCTCTGTAGGACAAGCTATAGTCAATCCAATGTTGGTGCTGGCGTGGTCACGGGTGCTGTTGGCTTCACCTTTTTCAAGAGCGTAGGTACTTTGTACCTTCGATCGAAACAAATGGAAGGAAGTTTATCGCACCTCCTTCAGATTTAAATTGAATGTGCAAAACTGTCTCTTATGTCTCTATAAATCAATGGCAAACCTAACAATTATTGCTAGAGGTGAAGAGCCAGTACATTCACATTGAGTCAGGGCAAAATGCACCTGGCGGAACATCACTTCGTAATGAAGCGCACGCTCTCAATCTTAAACACCGCGAATACCAACTTTGTTGATTTTTAGGCGGGAGGGGCGTATGAGCCCTTGAATGGAAGCTAAAGGCTCAGGAAGCTTCGCTATGCTATTTTCTACGCGAGATTTACCTGGTGTCGAAATTATGCTGAGCTAAGTATGGTCGAGCATCGCCATCCATAGGCTACCGCTCTGACTTTGAAACAGGTGTTTCATTCATTTTTGCTCATAACTTTGTCATTTATTCATGTTATTTCAATGATTAAAGAACCGGGGCCAATAGGAGAGCATTCTGCATCGAATGCTACAATCTGCAGTCCAATCGCTGATCTAGAAGAAAAGTTAGAGTATCAGATCAAATTTATCTTGCACTTTTTTCCAGCCGGAGGAAGTATACAGTGCACATCATACCAGCACGACGAACACCAATAGGGAGCGGTTGACGAGTGTCATACCGTGGCACTCTGTATTACAATGCAACGACCTTGGGAGGTTCAAGTTCCCCTGCTGGTTTTCTTCAGCAAGATGCTTTTTCTGTCAGCGTATATGAAGCAGGAAACTGCACGTCTGCTATTGTGCTTATATATAGAGCTAGCTCAAGAAGATATTTTTTTTCGTTCCTTAATAGTGGCTACGGCTCAATTAAAGCTCGAAGCCAAACTAACTAAAAATGGAGATCTGACGCATACCTCAGGCAACGGTATGCCCTTAGATCTTTAACTAACACAAGATGTAGGCACCCTTCACTCACTTCATTTCTCTAACACAATAATATGCATTCTTAATGCTCCCTAGCAATGCAAGCACTTATTCTTGGTTTTAGTATGGAAGCTGCCACAAAAAGGGGGTACGGTTAAGTCAGTCAGTCAGTGTTAATACAGGTTGGTACAATATATCGCGCTGTCAAAACCTGTGAGAAATCTGGGCACGAAAGGGAGCAAAATGCCCCCTTTGGCTGAAGTTCAACCTACTTTTGGAACTGGCCAATCACGCTTTTCAGCCTTCTCTATATTTTACCTGGTGTTGCAAACATCACTGAAATATATGCACATAAGTACGATATGTGGTGAACACAGGTGTACATTATGCAGATAAGTATGAGATTGCGTCAGCAAGATCGCAAAAATAACCACACACATCACTGTATTCCACCTATGTCCGACTTTTGCCCCATTAACAACGATTGGACCTCACGTTTTATACATAGTGAAACAATGATTAGCGCAACACTGCTGCCACTCCTTGTCTTTACTCGTCACGCGCACCAGTTTCACTTTCGACGACGATAAGCAGCTTGTCCAGCTCGCCCGGACTTACATCGATGAGGGCTCGCGAATCTCATGGCACGACGTCGCTCACCGTATGCAATCTACAGAAGACACAACAGCTGCGCTTCGACAGAGACTTCAGTCGCTGTTTCGAACATGAGGCAGGGGCATCAAGCATTTTCCCGCGAGTTTCTTCACCGACATACGGCGTCCACGTGGACGTCCTCCTGCCGTGACGCACCAGCTTCGGGTCCTCGCTGCGAGATCAATAACTCCAGCGGGGCATCCGCAGCTGCTGCACATAGAGCACACCCAACCGAAACAGCAGCATCTACGTTACGCCCTTCGTCTCCACAGACAGTGCCAAGTTCTCCTCCACCTTTTGTGCAGTTTGGTAGATTGCTGCAGACTGCGTCAAGTGCTGTTGAGGCCCGGGGCAGCCTTACGAGCTTCAGCTCGTCTGCTCAAGCTGCGACGAACGATGGCGACGATCCAAGAAGCGTCCTTCCTACGCCACTGCAAGTCTCACCCGTGTCTGTGTGGACTGGTGCTGTTCCGGACACCGGAGAAGACAGCGAGAACGATAACCAGCCCTGCGAAAGTTTGGAAGCTGACGTGTCTACTTCTACTACGCCTCCGTCGCCACCACCTACGCCTCCAATGCCGCCACAACATGCGGAAAAGCGGTGGCAGCAATTTTTGCGGCGGTTCCACGCGCAGCGATCACGCATAGCGGTAGTGCACCTCACCTGAATGTGGGCGAAGTGCTGCTTGAGGGGGTCACATCAATGCTGCAAGAAATTGGAGGAACGGATGAACATGATATATATATGGCTATTGGCGCAGGACTAGGCAACGTTGTTGCTCACTTCGTGCTCGCCACCAAAGTCTCGAAGGCTATTGGAGTTGAGGTGCGCCAGGACGTCAGAAGCTTCGGAAATGCAGAGATTCTGAAAAGCCCTTGCCACCGACGGGTTGGAGCCCGGGCTAAATTCGTCAGGATGGATATTACCGGTATCCATTTCGCGTGCATTTCTCCATACGACCTTGCTACGGTAGTGTTTTTGAACAACATTTTGTTTGAGCCTGCTGCAGTCGAGTACGTGAAACGCGAGCTCAGCACGATGGCTTACTTGCGGATCTTCGTCTGCACCGTCTTTTTTTGCCCAAGACATCGCTCTCCTTGCTTCTCATTGATTTGCTCCTCGTTTGAGCTATACAAAGAGATTGGTGTCGCATAAAGCTGGAAAGCTGAGATTCAACAAGCGTACTTCTACCGCTCAAAACTACTTTAGTTCAGTAAAAAATCGATAATGAAAGCTAAATAAATACGCACTTAAAAATGGAGTGATGATCATGTTTATCTTCTAACAAGTAACTTTTATACTAAAATCAAGATGCATACATATTTCATACTTGAAATGACGATCCCGTAGTATTATTTTCATAATGTAAACAAGAAATGCGCACTTCAAATTAAAGTGACGGTTAAAAAAATACTTCAACATGACGAATCTTCAATGACTGTATTCATACTTAAATATTCGCTCAAGGCGCGCTACTTTCAAAAGCAAATGTACAATTTGTTGACTACAAATTGATCGAGCCGACAACGCTCTGCCGAGTCCCCCTCCTTGATCAACGCCAGTCTTGCCGATGGGGCACGCTTTAGCTTGTACAGCTCCGAAGTGGGTCGTACCTTACCTTTGGTTGATTGCGTGGGAGGTAGAAAAGATGATACTTCTCCCAGCACGTCTACGCAGTTTGTAGACACATGAAGGGCTTGGTAGCTATAAATACGTGTTGGCACAGACAGAGACTGTGCTGCACGCAATAGTCCGTAACCTCCATGACGTACCTGTCCACCCACCTGCAGACGACACACTGTCGTCGCTTCCTGTTTGACTCTGGCCATAGTTGCTTTGATGCAACTGCAGAGCACTGCTTCGGCAGACTACCAACGTGCCCGCCGCCACCACGCCCACCCGCAAACCACACCGCGCTTGACGGCGACATCTCTTCCGCCACTCCGGTGGATACGTCCAAAGCACCCACGCTGCTGAAAAACATTTTGCGCTCGCTAGGCGCTTCTTTCCATTTCCCAGACAGCACCTCTGAACTGATCTGGACGATGTAATCGCGATGGCAAATCACGGGAATCCGTGAAACCTAGTGCTAATATTCGCGTGAAGTACTCATTTGCACGCGCGACACCAATTAGTGCGAGCCCCAGGTTCTTATACCATTACTTGAAGGAATGGCCATCAGCCAAAGAGAATCGTCCGCGAACCTGGTCATGTCGATCTACTTCCTGCATATGTGTGTTGTACTCCTTGATGCATTTTGGTGCGCTGAAGCCTGCTGCTCGGAGCGGACTTGGCGAGTCATACATGTTAACGTTGATGTGTTAGCATTAGACACTACCGTTACAATTGAGCTGTCGTACCACGACGCCGCAACGGTGTTTCGATCAGCAGAAACGCCTTGGAGAGACGTCCCACGAGGACAGTCTTTCTTCTCCAGCAATACGTGCCTCGGAAAAATGAGCACTATATTTCCTCACTGCCCCTCTCCCGTACTGGCCTGTTAGTCGCATAGCATCGAGTAGTTGTATGGAGGTGTAATAGTTGTCTGAGTTGACAATGCGGCCAGTTCCATATATGGGCCGAACTGCCTCCAATATACACTGGCGAATTGCAGACGACACGGCTAACTCGTCGAGGGTAACGAGAGGCGACATTACCGAAGATTCTGTGTTCAGGATCCTGCGGGCTTCGCCTGAGGATGGCATCCCACGCGAAGACGCACCTCAATCGGACCTGCTCGTTGCTGCAAATCAAGCAGTGTTTGTCCAGTGGTGCAAGCTTTACCGGTCTCTACTCGATATCCCCGGCACTCGTCGGAGAACGAACGCGAGAAGTATCAGTGGTTGGCTCCTCACAATACGTCTGCCCTTCACCACCTATTCGCCTTTCTTCCTTACCCAGATATTGAAGCTAAACAATAGACGGTGGCCGACTTAGTGCAGTGGGGCACCGTCGAACGGCGGAACGAGCAAGAGGTTGCGATACTACGCCTTGCAATGGATGAGTCCGTCAAGCAGGATGGCGTACTGGCGTGAATGGTATGATGCTATCACCAAGGGCTCAGCGGAAACTAAAGCCACATTGACGGATGATGCTCCACGATGGAGGCGTCTTCGCCAAATGATCGGACCTGAGTACTGCAGAGACAACAGTACAGGATTGGGCAAACACGGCTGGGCGCTTCATCACGCACTCCCTTACGTAATCAGCACATGATCAACAACGCCGATGGGCCCCCACGGATCGAGATCCGCATGGTACCAGATATTCCCTTTTGTACGAGAGCTCTGTCATGGTATCCTAGACCACAGCGACTGGAATGCTGCGATGCACGCTCCATCCGGGCAGACGTGGGTGGATCGACACGGCTCAGAAGTGGTCGATTCATCTACACAATCTCACGACTAAGGGCCCGATGGTGCCAACTCGGCCTGAGCCGACTCAGGTACCGCGGCATGCAACACCGCGCGAGTCGGGACAACCGACTTTGTCTCAACGGAGTCTCAATGACTCTGACTCATCTATATCGCAGAAGGATCGGGCAAAGATAGTCAGGCGTGATTTTGATCAGCAACGGCGCCTTCAGGCACGGAGACGCAAACAACGAGAGCGGGAGCTAGCCCGCGTTGACGGTCAGAGGGGCGGAAACTACACCGCAAATGACCGGAGTTTCGGTGTGCTATCTCAGAATGTGCGTGGATACGGGCCACCGCTGCTTCGCATACCGCATGGAACAGTTTTTTGGGTGAAGACACGGGAAATGGGCAGACCGACGTCGGCTTGTTGCAAGAAACCCATGTCGGTGAGGCACATATCTCGCAAGCGGAGCGCGAGTATGCCCAGCGTTGGGGATTTCGAGTCGGGGCTGGGTGTCCAGCCCTATCCTTCTGAGGAGCATCAGACGGGAGCGCCGGTGGCGCGGGAATATTCGTGAACCCGCATGGGGCGTTTTTCAATGTATTTCCGTTATGGCGAGAGCGATGGTCTTCTCGGATGGTGGCGATCACTGGTACAATTGAGGGACAAATGTTTGCGTTGGTTAATTTGTATGCACCGACGGATGTCAAGACGCGCGAGCTCTTCTTTCAGGATCTGTGCACACTGCCTCGGCCATCTGACATTCCCATTCTGATCGGCAGTGACTTTAATTGCACTCTGGAGCGGCTTCTGGATCGGGCATACCAACAAACACCAAGTGAACACGAGTCTGCAGCTCTGAGGGCATGGATGCGTGCATGGGGAATGGACTACGGCCTCAGATCGATGATACCCCCTCCCCCCCACGGACGAAGAGAGGGTTCACGCTTTCAGACAGCTCAACCACACATATCACTATACAGTAGGTGGACGACACAAACATAGTCGCCTCGATAGATGGTACGGTGACCTGGAGGGCCTCAGATGGATCGCCGGTGTCGAGGTAGTCCCAGTTCCTTTAAGCGATTATAACGGAGTGCGGTTACACTGGAGATCTCCACTTCACCCGATTCGCGTCAAGAAACCTCACAGGGTCTACCCAGTACCGGCCTACGCAAAAACGCTCGTAGATGCTGCAGTACATGGTGCTTTACACAGGTTTCGGGATTGGTTGGAGGGGGGCTCACCTTCCGCGGAAGAAGCAGCTCAAGAGTGGGACAGACTCAAGCAACGTATAGCGCTGAGCTGCAAACACGCCAAACAAACAGCGTGACGTCGGAGAACAAATACCTACCGACAGAAGCGGAGAAGATTGTTTAAGCAGTTGGAAGGGGCATTTTCGGAGGAACAAGGTCAGGCATCCTTGGTCAAGCAGTAACTGCCCAACTGGACGACCTGAAACCCGGGCCGCTTCTGTAGCGCGTGCAACGGATACGACGTCAACTCGAGGAGCTTCAAATTGACCGAGCAGCTTATATAACGTCTCATCGTTTCTGCGAGCATGCCTGGGCCAAGAATCGCTCTACTACGTACTTTTATCGCCGTGTGTCAACGCAATTCGCAGACAACACCGTACCGGAGATCCTACCAGCAACTAATATGCTCCAACGCTCAAGCCGGGAAAAGGCAGACACGTTTGCGGACGCGTGGGTGCCTATCTTCTACGAGGAGCGCGATGGTAAGGATATCTCGTTGTCAGGGTGTACCCTGTTCTTGGGAGCCACTGGCGTAGCCATCCAGTCCATAAGCTTCCTGCAGGGTTCTCTCTTGGCGCGCGATGATTGCCTCCATTTTGCCTTCGCCGTCATAGCCAACTGGATCGAGCATTGGTAGACCCAAGCGGGCGTGTACAACGTCACGATGTTCTCTCATCAGTAGCCGTTTAATGAGGAAAGCGTTCACGTCAGGGGCGTCGGCAAGTCGGTTGACCGAGGCGAGAGCTACTTCGTCGCCCGGTTGGAGTAGATTGATGGTCTCCTTCCACGTGTACGTATACGTCACAAGTTTGGCAAAATTGAGATCCCCCTTTGCCCTCCACCGCACAAACAGTTCACCGTGTGCTACTCCTGAGAAGTAACACTGGTGATGCCGGAGAATCATGAAGTAAGGCAATACATGTAAGTTCCAGCATGCCTCAAGATAATCACTCGTTTTCCTGTCAGTGAGCGCATCATAGTAACCGGTCTCGTGATCGCCCCCATTTTCCACCCGGTAGTCTTTGTAAGTGTAACACTGGATATGCGCGCCCCAAGCTCTGGTCACCTCGAGACCTATAAGAGGCTCCTTCAGGTACAGTGCCATCACCCGAAGCTCATGAGGGCCGGCCCAAAATCTCCGTGGAACGTGGACGTCGGTGGCTCGCCCCCTCTCCTGAGCATAATGAGAGTAAAGCGCGATCGTTGTCGCTTCCGCGGATTCGTAAATAGGATGATTCGGGTACATTCGATGGTATTCCGCGACCGGGTCTACTACCCCCAACTCCACGTCGTTTCGGAGGTTGGCCATTATGAACGAGTAGATCGCCCGCTTTGTTGGCGAGGCCAGCTTCGTATCAGTCCCCGTGTTCTTCAGCGTTGGTGAAGGTTGGTTCGACATCGATGCATATAAGACAAGGAAGGCACATTGACCGTTGGCCACCACTGAGACCTCCGTCCCACCAAAACTGGCAAGCCAATGGTTGGCTTGGATCGGTAAATCCTTGTCACCTTCAGCATCACCGACACGGGTCCGTCCGATGGTGAAGTTCTCCTGGGAGTCCGGTGTGTCTGGTATGATGTCATCCTTGTTGTTCTCAGAGGTCTTGGAGCCAGTCGATTCCGTAAGAGGCGACGTAAGCCGCCATCGTAGTTTGCACCAAAGACAAATTTCCCGTTGGTGGCACCGAAGGAGGCCCTGCTGCTGCACTAGCCAGTGCAGCAGGACGAGTTGGCGTTAATCGCAGTGATTCACCAGTCGGGTAGATGCCTGGCTCTCCCAGTGATGCCTCCGTCGTCTCCAGTGCGTCCTGCATGTCAACATCGTTCAGCTCAACATGCTCGCCCTCATCTGATTCTACCTCATGTGGAGCCTCCTTCATTTCCGCATCGTCCGGTCTAATAATCGCGTGGTCCCGCACTTCTTCTTCGCTATCTTCCATTTCATCCTTCGATTTGCCGTCGGCTAACACTTCATACCGACCCAGGTCTTCAGCTCGCGGAGCATGGTCGGGTCTAGAGGTCTGCGCCAGCTCACTGACTGACTTGGCCTCAGCCTTCTCCTCAGCTGAGTCATAATGGGTGGCCACCCCTGCGTGGATCCCGTGTTGCAACTGTACCGCGGTGGTCGAAGGTAGTACGTGCTTACCAGTGAGGGTCTTCTTGGCTCGTCCAGAAAGTTTCGTACTGTACCCCGCCGCATCGGTCTTTTCCAGAGTTGCTCCGCGAGCAGTGCTGCGGGTTGTGGCTACAAAGGAGGTAGCGCCCGACTCCACTCTTTCTGCCCGTACTTCCATTCCCGCCGCACTAATTGCATCGCGGAGTTCCGTGGACTCCACTGCGTCCAACGCCTTCTGCAGCTCCGAAAGCAGAGCCACGAGCTCAACTATGTCGTTGACAACATACGTGGAGCGGTGAGGGCACGAATATGGGACCTCGCCAAATACCACCCTTCTTCCTGCTTTTTGAAGTGCCTCTAATTTTTCCACAGTAACCTTGGAACGAGCGGTACCGTGCCTTGGGCTGTAGCACCTAATGCATGGCATCCGTAAATTGGTCTGGTATTGATGAAGATCAAATTGGGTGCCATGAACATCAAGCCGTGTTACTCCTACCAGGGCTGCGGGGCAGTGCTCATGGGCAAAGTGGACAATATGATAGCGATTGTCATAGATCTTGGTCCTCGTAGAGCGGGGGTACTCCATGTCAAGTACTTCAGCTCAAGCAAAATGCGCGAGCGCACGCGCTTACGCTGCTAACCCAAGTGTGCCACCCCCATAGACCTTCAACGCGTACATCTGTTCCAACTGATCCGCCGAGTACAGGCGATTATCCCCCTCGTCCACCCGTCTGGTAGTATCGCGAAGGGTGATGACGGCCCGCTGGAATCGCAACAATTCGTTTTCCCACAAGGTAGCCACCCGTTTCGAATAAACGGCTAGTCGGAAGGAATGGGAACCGTTGTCAATAAAACGTTTCACGTCACGTTTTAGGCATCTCATCATATCCTGGCCAAGTTCTGCATCCGTGCCTACTCTGTAGAGCTCCTTGATCAACTTCGCGTGTGGAATGTTGGGGTTATCCTTGAGATAAATCTGCGGTGGATGGTTGACCGTAAGTGTCACGTTCAAGTGCGATTCATGGATGTCTTCCACCATCGCTCAATGTAATGGAGACATCGTGGCCTTGATGAAATTGGGTGGGCATGGTAGTTCCAGGCCCCCACGAATGTACGCTAACATGACTTGAGTCTCCACCGTCGTCATCTCCCGAGTGGTGCCGCCCTGGGCAACGTCAACAGCCACAAGAGCGATGTGCTCTCTTCAACCGTCCAGGTTGGGGTTGTAACGGTTGGCCAGTCCGTCGTGCTCATAAGCCGTTGTTGCAGGTCACGCTTTAGCTGCTGCGGATATCCAATCCCAGTAGCAATCTTCGAATGAAGAACTTGTTCAGCAGTAATAGTCCTCTTCGTGCTTAACGCTGCCACTGAGTCACCGTGCCACGAGGTCTACTTCCCCAATGTGTCGAGAAGAGCCAGTTCTCGTGGTTGGCCTTAAGCCGCTTGGTGAACCCCCGTCTTAGAAGTCTTGTCGCCTGTGTTGTGGCGAGTGCGCATGGGATGGTTCAGCGCTCGGAGGGGCCGAAGTCGCTGCCCCCCCCCCCCCCCCCCGCCTCAACTCATGCCCGGTGTTGATTGGTTGGTCGCCTTGCATGTCCACCGATGAAATGAGGTCGTGCGTGCCGATACTTTAATCAAGTGTAGCTCACTATCTAGTGTATACTCCGACAGGCAGCCCAGAATAGACTGGTTCCTGCCGCGGGATTTTGGAGAGTGAACACTTGAAATTAGTTTCTGTCTGTATTTTGTGAGCAAGAAGCTTCATCAAAACTAAGGAATATTAGCACTGCTGAGATTTACGGGCTTAATTGTTAAATGAGTAGTGTCTAGTACTGTGCAGGAGTTGTCTGCATTGCTGAATCAGTTGTCCTGGGGCGCAATATAGCGCATTTGATGGCACGCTGGAATGAAAGTATCCTGCAACTTCATGTTCTTAGCTTGGCAATAAGAACGTTTCATTAATCGAATTTAGAGTCGTTTACACGAGGAAACACTCAGGGTTGTCTACGTCTGTATGGTAAACATTCGGAGTCTTATTTACGCTTGGGAGCTATTTCTGTCTATATCATGCGAGCAAGTAGGCTCGCCAAAATTTAAGGCAATACTGACAATGGCGAGGACAACTTTGAAAAAGCTTTAAATTAAAAAAAAAGTTTTTTCAATATTGGATAATGTTGACATAAGTTATGCAAGATGAACACGATGAACAAGCTCAGCTGATTTTAGCCATTTCACCAAACTACCCTAAAATTACCATGCCAAACTACAAAAACTTTATACTGTCATTCTTCTCCGAATTTGGCGGGTGTTGCCCCAAACATTTCTCTGAATATTTATATCCAAAAATTTGAGGGGCACTCGAAAACTGTCAAGGATACTGCTAAAACGGCATTTTGTGGTCATATGGGTAACTAAGCAAAACTTAACTTTACGTATTTATATTTGAAAATGACGCATAACCTAATAAAAGGAAACACTGTATCGTGAAAACTGTGAATGTTGACCGAGTTGGTCTAGAATAACATTCAAGCGACCTTACGTGAATGTTGATCCAGCCTAAATTCAAGTAACCTAGACGGCGTCGTGCGAATGTTTCATTCGCCTCTCCTGCGGTCCGCTGATGATGCTTATTGGCGACGCATAGCCGACCACTGAAGATGGTCTACAATCGCATAAAGGAACCAACCTTCAGGTAGTTGAGCTTCACTGGTATACCACGGGCTTACGGCGTCTTGGCGATTGCTGGTATGGTAGATTCAACAAGTAGCCGGATCAGTTTACCTCTTGGAGCCATTGACAAAACAACTCCTAGAACATCTCATTCTAAGTAAAAGCGCTTTGCGAGAGAGTAGCCGACTACAGAGCGTTAAGAAGCCCAGTTGTCGGTTCAGTACCTTGAATTCAATATACTTGTTAAACCCTCCGTTACCAACGTCGTAAGTTACGACGTAGCCGAAAGCTTCAATAAAACGAACGCATACTTTAATCAAGTTTATTCTGAGCGAGTGGAAATATAGGCTGGAAGAGGTCAAATTGTCGCATACACAAAAGAGGCAGGTTTAGGGGTCGCGGGAATCGGCATCATTGATGAGTGGCGAGGGCAGCCGTGATGAGTGGTGGGCGATCGAGCTCATTCAGAGATTCACCCGGAATCCAGCAAGTGGATTGATGCCAAGAATTCGATCCAGCTCGCGGACGAAACAAGCAGCAGAGCCCGCACCGTACAATTCGGCCATCTCTGGCGACAGTTTTAAGCGGCAGGATGGGGTCGAAGAAGCCGCTGACGAGACTCTCGAACGACTGGAGGTACTTCGCGCCACGCGGTGACCAGAGCGAGCTCGAGGAAGGCACAAACTGGTTCACAGATAACATAATTTTCTATTTTTTAATAGAAACGCGACCTGACTGTCGTTCTGAAGGGGAAGATGCCGTCGTTTGCTTTGCGATCAAGCCTGGGCTGATTAACCTGCGCGACCCAATCGAGGACGGCGTCGAAAGGGGCATTTGCGGGGTCACTACTGAGCAGCCAATTGGAGACTCACGGCAAGGGAAAGATGCCGGTGAACAACGAGGTGAAGATGCCTGTGAACACCGAGGTGAAGATGGTGATGAAGGCGAAGATGACGGTCAAAGTATGGACGAACCTCACCTGCTCGACAATCGCTCCGGTGAGTAACAGGAACGGATCGTCGGCGAGCAACAAGAGTTTGCTATCAGTGCCGTTGTTTCTGCGTCACAAACCGATTGTTCAGCGACGTCGTCGGCGCCTGCTTTGATTGATATCTTTGAGCCGAGTGGCCATGGCGACGATCTATCCCAGAGTGCAGCGAGGCGTGGGTTTGACCAGTCACCTATCGTGGACGAGCCGGACCATGACATCGTCATCAGTGCATTCCCACGTCTTCTTTCGGAAGCTGAGTCCGATGCACATGTCGGAGTAACTGAAGAAGGGAGGTGTGAGGAGGATGATCCACCCAACACAGCAAAGTCAGGTCGCCAGACAAATGGAGACGACGTGAATGTTTTGAAAGAGGGCGAGGTCGCCGGTGCTTACGAGCATTTGGATTCCAGTGGGAGTGACGACGAAGATGAGCTTGAAGATGAAATGATCGTGGCCCTTGAATATCCTGATGATGCAGAGATGTCGGACGATGAGGTGGCCATTATGGATGAAGCTTTTATTGAATCTCTTGGTGGCTCGCTAGACATAAATCACATTGACATGGAGGCACTGCGGAATACGGCGTGGGGCTCACCGTTTTCGGCACTTGAGTCAGATCCTGCCAACTACCCACACCTTCCACAAGATGTGGCCGCGCCCATCACGAAGCTGAGAGAGGTTGCAGACTCGCCACTCTCTTTGTTTTGGTATTTCATGCCAAAGGCGCTGTGGGTGCAGATCACGTCCGAGATGAACCAGTACCGGAGGCAGAATATTGAAGCGCACGCCTCCCGAATGCGAGCGACCCAAGTACTCTTGCAAAGACCATCCGCGCCAGGAATTCTGGCGCAATTACGCCAACGCTTGCGCGCTGAGAAGGCATACGACTCCTCCGAAATTATGCAAGTGATGGGCTGCTGATTGCTCACATATTGTGTCCGCACAACAGGCGGTTCTCGAATCACTGGTCAATGACGGATGATTGAGCAATACCGGCAGGAATCTTTGGGAACCGGTGCACATATATACTTCGCGACTTACATTTTGTGGACAACAGAGCTTCTCGTGCTCGCGATCGGGTGTAGAAGCTACGGCCCGTGGTGGATGTGTTAGTAGAGCGATGCCGCTCGGGGTGGTCGCTCCCTACCGTTTCTTCTTTGATGAAGGAGTTTTGCTATTCTCGTCGCGAAAGAGTACCACACGCATGTTCATGCCTGACAAGCCTCGTCGATATGGAGCCAAGATGTTAATGGTCTGCAACTCGAGGACTGCGTACTGTCACCGGTATGTATTTCTTGTTAGTTTTATGTCGTAACTTACGACATTTGTGTTGAATCATCAGATCTCTAATGTCATCACTTGCTTTGTAGCTTTGAGGTGTATGTTGGAGCAAGAGAGACAGATGCTGATACGAGAGTTGATAGCAACACGGGTGCGGCAGCAGCCGTCCGAAATATAAAAATTTTGCTTGGAGAGAACTCGCATATCTTTCGAATGATTGTGATTGATCGTTTCTACTCCAGCTACTTGCAATGACTATCTACGTTATCGGAACTATTGTGGCTAACGGTATCGGTTTTGATGCTCAAGTGGTGGAGAAGCGCAAAAGCCGGCCGAAACGGATCCCGCAAGGTAGCTTTACGTTTACACGTTGTGCTGCGGTCCCCACCGTAGTTGCGTGCCATTGATGGGACTGCAAACCCGTACACTATTTTAGCTACGGGTGTCTCAATGGCTGAAGACCGACTAAATAGCAATGTCCGGCAGGTGGGCCCAATTTTGGTTACATGCCCGAAGCTGGTGTCCGATTACCAGCGGTAGATGGGGGGAGTTGATGTGCACGATCGACTCCGCCTCCAATCCTACTCCGTCCAGACGTCGTTTCGTTTCTGCAAGTATAATTAGTCTGTTCCCCGGGTTCGTGGGTATAGTTAGTTTCTGTTCCTCGGGTTCGTGGATATTGCTTTGGTGAACGCGTTTATTACGCACAAGGAGGCATGCAGAATCAGAGGGGTGACGCCCATGCCGCTGGGGGACTGGATGAATTTGCTCCCCCAAACAACTGCTGCAACTGAAGCCCGACTGCAAGGACTGTTTGCACGGCGAAGCAAAGTGCTTTTTGCGCCCTAAATCTCGGCACGAATACAATGGAGTTGCAAAGACCTGTTTCCATATTTGGCACGAGGATCTGGAGGGGGAGGAGGGGGGGGGGGGGGTGACGCGATTTCTGAATCACTCGGTAAACGCATTGTGCAGAGGCGTCCTGGGAAGGTAGGAAGACGCAAGAAGACACGGCGCGAAATCCTTCAGCACGGCGGTGCTGCAAACCTCGAGAAAGATGACTAGGTCGTCCGTGCATGCGTTTTGGATAGTGCTTGAATGATACCCTGTGACAAGATAAATGATGCCTGCGTTTCAGTTGATTCCCTACCATAAGTCCTCCATTCTGTTATTTTTTGTAGTAGTCAAATCTTTACGATCATTCATCTGTCGACTTAGCACCACATGCTGCAGTCTCTGTACTACTGAGCGTCGTAGCTTACGACATAGCGTTCCCTTGTAGGAATCATACGTCGTATGTGATATGACGTTGCTAGCTAAACCCTCCCAGAAATTATACCCCAAATACAGTGTATCCTCTTGTGGAAAGGACAGCTCAATCCAAACGCAAGCATGTATCTGTCGTCGTAAGATACGACGAAAAGTTAGTGGTTCAGAGGTCGAATTTCCGATAACAGAGGGGTTAATACTACCGTCGATTCGCCTTGCATTTGCATCAACGCCGTTACGCACAAGACCCTCGGCAAGCGAGAGGTTCTTCAGAAGTTTCTCTTCCTCGTCATCGCCAGTTTCGGCGAGCCACTAGCCTCGTCGGCGGGGCTCCTAGAGCGCTCAGACGACTTGGGGTCGTGACTACTGTGACCACTATCGACTGAATGCGCGCTGTCGTTGTCGTGCTCGCTAGGCACAGAAGTGTGCCCACCCACGGTGCTCTCAGACACGTTGTGGTGGCTCCTGGTCTTGGCCTCGTCCTCCGTTTCCGGAGTGGGCTCACGGTATGTGTAGCGCGGGCTCGGACGGTCGTCGGAAGGTACAGAGAGCGACCGACCGCGGCGTAGGCTTGCGCGCTTGCTCGTCGCCGCACCGCCAGACGTATCAACCGCCTCGGAATCCTCCTTAGAAGTCTCCTGGAGTGCAGAGCCTTTGTCGCGAGGCTTCGTGCTCTTGGGGTGCACCTTTACGGCAGCAGCCTTTGTGTGGGCTTTCGCACTGCTTTCACAGTGCCATGGGGCATGCTGAAGGCCTAAATGGAGACTAAGAAGAAGAGCGCGTGCGCTGCTCGGGGTTCCAACTGTAAAGTAAGCCATTCTCGCAGCTAGTTGGGGTACGGCCCAGCTGTACAAGTTGTATTAAGGGTGACTGGCCACTCTTCAGAATGCCTGGTACATGGTACCAGGGACTCTAGAAGCCATCCATTGGATAACTACATAGCTTCACTATATGTGACTTATACTTTGTATTGAAACCCCAAGCTAAGCCTACCTATAAATATACTCTGTCTAAAACTTATATTTAACTGGTTACTTCGCTCCCTTCGACAGGGGGCCTGTGAGCTGCCGTTCCCTATGGGTTTTTATACTCTCGAATGCCAGCTTCCTCAAGCGCAAGGTGCTGTGTGGCGTCCCGTCACGTCAGTGGAAGCTGCTGAGTCGTCAGCCGCATGCCTCCTCGATGTCCATACTATCTGTGTCGTCGTGGCCGCCCGAGACTCTTCATCGTTGTCACTCTCCATTGTAGTTCGGACCAGGAGGAAAGAAATGCAATACCAACAAAAATTCCCCTCTTCCGTCAGGACGATCCGGTATCTCGAATCCATATACCGGATCGTCCTGACGAAAGAGATTATAGATTCTGGATCTGGATAAGCATTGGATTGCAACTCGATCCGGCTCAATCGCAGTCGTTTCTACTAAATCGACTCAAATCGATATGAATTACCTCTCTATTTTAATGTTATTATGATTAGAGTAGAAAACTTACTATGGCAGGTCTATCGCAGAGCCAGCGGGCGGCTCTGTCAGTCGGATTCTGATCGAATTTGAATCGGTTTGGAGTCGGTGCGATCGTTTGTGCAACAATCGATTTGGACTCGTGCATATCCGATCAAGTCCATCGAATCGATTTAATTTATAACATTTTTATATCCGAGTTTAAATTTTCCTTCAAAAAATGCTCGCTTCCTACATCAGTTTTTTTATTTACCAGTACGGAAAAGACCTGGCTGATACTGTAAGTAAGGTACCGCCATTTGATAACAGTATTGTATATGACACATCCCTGTAAAATTTGTGGACTTTGTGTTTATTTTGCTGGTGTTTAAAACCTGAGAATGCTGGCAACATGTGCTCCGCTGGCTGTTGGCATCGGTTAGTTCACGTCGAGCTTGACGTTAGCAAGTTTAGGGCTGACCTCAAGCATTTCTTTGGATGCGATTTTGTCGTCGATGTACTTTGCTCTCTACCAAGTTGACCATCTGGGGGCGCCCAGTAAGCAATTTAAGCGCATCGTCGTACGAAACCTGGCAAAAACCAACAAGAATCACACAGCTAGATTATCAGTAACTCTCTATAGAACGACGTCACTTTAAGTACCCATAATCGAAAACGAATTCTCTCGGACCAATCGTCATAGACGGTGTTGCTTCTCATCAGGTACCCGAAGTATTTGTACCTATCACAGTTGGGCTCTGAGAACTTAATCTTACCCAGATCGTACGCAAGTTGAGCATTGACCTACCAAGTAAAGAGATCGTTATGACTCATAGTGTCCAAACTGAGCAAAACGGAACACGTACCCCTCCTTCTTCCATAACCTCACGCAGCGCCGCCATTTTAATTTTCTCACCGTCGTCCCAGCCTCCTTTAGGCAGCAGAAAATCACCTTTCGCTGGATTCGAGCTCGAAATCAAAAGGATCTGGCGTTCGCCTTGATCGGTTGTACGCGTAACCACACCGGCTGACAACCATCGTGTGCCGTCCATTGCGGGGATATTATTCAAGCGGGCATTTTTGCCATACCCTTGTACTGTGCGCCCCACATGGGACCCCAGGAACTTTTTAGGAGCCGTTTTCATACCATCGAAAGGTACAAATTTTCATCGCATGCCATTTGGGGTCTTCTTAGTACCCTTGATACCGTTTTTGATAGCGACCTTCCTCAGTTTCTCGATCGCATCCAGCTGCTTCAGTGTCGAGAAGCTTAATTTGTCATCAACTTTGTACTTCTCGGATAGTTTGCTCACTAGTGACGGGCGCATCGTGAACTCTTCAAACTCATTCACATTTTTCATGATTAAAGCATCCAATATGCTTGGGTATTCTTAACCTTTGCCACCAAGTCGTCCACTTTCGATACCAGCTCGTCCACTTTTTCTAGGGAGCCTCTCTCTTCGTCTTCGAAACCAGCCACATGGTTGGGTTCATGCCAATGAAGTGATAGCTGTAATTGCTTGTGATCAACAGCTAACATGCGAGAATGAAGATCAGCATCGGAGTTGATAATAGCAACACTGGCCGGCCCAAAATTAGTAGAGGCCGAGGCACTAGCACTGCTTGCCGCGAATGCAATGAAAGCGAATAACTGTAGCATTTGCATGCTGCGGATTGATTTGTTAGGAGAGTAAGGTGCGGAGTGGGGGGAGGGCTCTAAGTTAGTAGTACATGGTCACCTTGCAATCCCTAACGTCCATAACTTGTGATTACTTTTATTGTATTATGCCCGTAAAGTTTACGATGAACTGTATCCATTCTTTACAACGTACCGTATAACACGGATCCAATGGTACACACGGATTGAGTGCGACAGAGCGTAAAAATTTAGATCTTTGGGATGTGTAACTAGAAAAAAGCGACGCGGTACAGGTTTCACCCCTCCTACTAAAGGTATCCGTTTATTGTTGTTCTTTACTTTCCTCTAGAACCGGTGCTTCTTCAGCTACAATATCCGGCATTCGGCAGCGATCACCTTTATCTCGAGGACCAGTAGGTAATATTCCGCTCTTTGCAAAACCCTTGCGAATCGTCGTGGCCGAGATTGAGGCCCACCCTTCCGCTACAAAGCGTGAAACGAGTAGACGCTTTTCCTGTGGGGTCTTGGGGAAATCATGGTCGGTGTGGTAGGCTAAGTAGCTATTCCTGCGTTTTAAAATCATAACATCATTAGAACAAAATATCACAATAAATAAATGTGAAATCTTACCGCACGTAGTCCTTGAATGGCCTCATCACAGCAACGTCCATGGATTGTGCCAGTCCTGTTATCCCCGGCGGGACAAACTCTACCTGTGTGCAACAGTCTTCTTCGAGCATTTCACGTACAGAGTCCATCTTGTACACTTTCAAACTGTCCAGCAAGAGCAACCTACAGCCATTTACTGAAGGCTTCCAGATCTAGCACCACAAAGTAAAAATAAATTATAAAAACATAATTATAATATATCAAAATGCAAAATTGTACGGCCTCGTTGCAATAAGCTTTCTTTTGAACAGTATGCTCACGGGCGGAATGTCCAAAAGGTGGGTTCCAAACGTCCTGTGATACCGGGCCGCCAGGAACGCCTGCCAAAACTACAAGCGGAGCCAGCTTTACTCCCGTGGCCGATGCAGCCAGAAACACAGAGTAGCGAAACCCGTTCACCTCGCTGCCTACATTAGCATCGTTAGTAAAGTCACATATAAAAAATAAGTAAACCGTACCTTGTACGACGTCCACTGTTTGAGCTCCAACGAAGTCGATTGTTGTGTTGCCATTCATGTCGATGTAGATGGCGGTTTGATCCATTTTAAACACAGAGTCATAATTTGACGGGCCCACGTTGTACGAAAGCGATCCACACTCTTCGATAGAGTATTGGATGGAGTGACTAAATTTTAAAGCAATAAGCTAAAACAAAAATTAGAAATGGCAGCAAGATAGCCTTTTATTTTACATTATCTCCATATCAGATCTCATTTTGCGGCCTTTATGCGTAATTCGTCGAATAGAAAGCCTGTTACGCTTAAGAAAGCGCCGCAAAAATTCGATATTTGCACGTCGTGACCGACCCGCAAAGAGCTCGCCATCAAACTGAGCATGCATCAGAAGCAGACATTGCATCGAAACACACAGAGAACGATTCTTGCGCATTTCTGTAATCCAACACAGTAGTCTAAAGTATTCACATTAAGAAACTTTTGGTTAACATTAAGGATATAACGCAAAAAGCAAGATAAACTTTACCTTTGCTCGAGATCCGGGTGTTTAATGTAGAGATTTTGACGGCTTTTTGCAGAGACGTAATACTTGTTCGGGGAGGCACGGACAAGGGCGTCTTGCTGTCGCTTCCACCGATACATGGTGGTTCGATGCACGACTAGATCGGCCGCCACAGCAACGACTGAACTAGCCTCTGCGAGGCGCGAGAGCCCACGCACCTTGGTTTTATTTTTGTTCTTTGGCCGCCGTTTCATTTGTACGAATAACGGGGGTGGGGGTCATTTTGGCGCGAAGCAGAAATTGTTGGCGCGCAGTGAGGGCGAGTTTTTACGGGTGTAAGAAGTGCACACCCATTTATGCAATTAATACTAGAATGGGACATTATACCGATGTAGCATTGGATCCGTGTTATACGGTAATCGTACAGTATATTGCATACTTAAGTAAGTTCTTTAGGTCACTATTTTCTAAACTTAAGTTATTTTTAAACGTAGTTCAAACTGAATTAATGATGGCTATCACCTTTGGCGAGGGAGAGTACCGACTTCCCTCGTTAAGGGCAAGGTCTTGTTAGGGAGATGCACGATAAATACTACGCTTCGCTTAAATAGAATGATGCTAAAGTAAAGTTGAAATGTCGTTTTTGGCCGGCTCGCAAGATTTATATCAAAAGCGAACCAAAACTCGTTGTAAGCTGACAAGTAAAAAACGTCGGTTGGAATAGTAAAATATGCTATTCTGTTTTGGTCTCGTAAGGTGAAGTGCAATACAGGACTGGTGAACAGTGCGATATGTTTGGAGGGGTTAAGTAACTGCCAAGCTCGACTTTCTCTAATAAGTATTGTGGGCTCTACTAGAAAAATTCCAGTCCGACTAATCGTACACAGAGTCGCTTAAACACTAAGCAGCGTATGCAAAATCGGTCGCTCGCTCGCTTCATCAGCCCAGCCTAATCGCATGGGCGTTGGCAATCCGAAAATGCACTGAGTGTTGCTCACACTTCAGCCGTTCGTCCTCGCCCAACGTCATTCATTCATCGTCATTTTTCTAATTATTTTAGTTGCATATACTAAAAGCTTGTCTTGGGTATCGGTATTTTTCTACAGTATTAGCCAAATACTTTAAAAGATTTCTTTTCTCCCCACCGGTAGGATATGTAGGATGGCAAGTATACCGGTAGGCTCAACTTAAAAAATAGATTTTGAAGCCTACAGACCCGCCCTGGCAATTCTAAA
Source organism: Phytophthora tentaculata (assembly GCA_033557915.1). NCBI lineage: Eukaryota > Oomycota > Peronosporomycetes > Peronosporales > Peronosporaceae > Phytophthora > Phytophthora tentaculata. Next base: position 3,483,423 of record JAUCEA010000009.1, read on the forward strand.
TACATATAGAGAAAGAGGAAATATGAAAGAGTACGGAAACTAATTCTCGAGCTCGTTACTCCTGTCGTCTCTACAAAATGTCACGGTCAAGTTGACCGAGTAAGCAAAACCAACTTGACATTTTGAAGGCTTCAAAACGATATTTGATACAATAAGTATATCAGGTCTAAGATAAATCGATTAAGAGTTATAGGGGCCTGAATGTAGCTTGTTTGAGATAGTATTAGCGTCATTATGGCTGTTTGAATTTTGCCAAATTCGACGTGTGCTCAGCAAAACTTCCGCAAAGACTTATTGGGCCTGTTTTTGACATTCATATGGCGCTATGTACAAAATCCAGTATCAAATCTAATCTATGCAAGCCTACTAGTAGGCTTGTACCCATGCTACTGGTAGACTTTCAACGTGGGGAGAAAAGATTAAGTACTTACTTTCCTAACAAATATACTGGTACCCCAGACAAACTTTTAAAACTATTAGGACAAAGTCGTGCTTCGCCCGAAGAAGCTCTGAAATTTACAAGAATCTATGCACTTACTACGTAGTGTAAGCTCCGAAGGTAGGGACTGTGCATCTCCTACGGCTGCGAGGGTATTTCGGTTGCCCGTAACCGTCCGTGATTATACCCGAAGCTTGCCCGGACAGTTACGGCTAACTGTTTGCGACCTCTGGTACATAGCAAGTAGCCTTAGCACAGATCTCCGCATCTTTATTTAATGTCAGCTACATTAGCCAATATGCTCCCTATTTGATAATTAGTGCTAATCTTCCAGTTCTATTTTTTATCAACAATTGGACCCCGACGACAGTGAAGCGAACTACCTGGCTAATTGTCATCAGAGCGGTCCAATAATTTTGTTGATTGTAAACGCTTAGAGTATTGTACAAAAAAATGTATAAGTTTTCTTGCTTGGTCGTGCCGGATTTCATCGTGGAGAGTAGAAAGCTTGATGTAATGTTTATTTGAACAAATATTATGTGCCGGGCAACACGGGCAACATTCAGGTAGTTTATCACTTTCATTCAGATACTAAATGCAAGAAGATCCCATCACTTGAATTTTGTAAGTAAACTTTTCTATTTGCCGACCAGTATCTTTTTTTTTACAGGGCTTTAAAATTCCGCGATGTAGCACCTCAAGTCCCCACCTACATGAAAGGCCAGGCCGTGCGCGAGCGCCCGGATGAGCTCTGAAATTAAATTATTTTATTGTTACCTGCGTGTGGTAAGCTCGGCAAATTCCGATAACTGTAACAATTATTTGCACTAACTTACTCGATTTTTTTTGTTTAGCCCCTTCCCCTCCAATTCGGCGATAGGTGAAGAATGGAGCAACGAACTTCCTAAAATTCGCCAACGCTGATCCTGCATTCTTGCACACTAGAATTTGTACGATTTTAGGTCGCAAGCTTTAGCAACTGCGTGCCAGTGCAGTCAGCAAGCAGGGACAAGTCCTTGCTAGACTGTAAGGACTCCATGTCCCCCACCTGAGGGCTTTCTTGGAGAATGTCTTGATGATTATGGAGGTCGTTTCTGTTGGTGGTAATATGAGGAATGCTGTTGCGCTACCAGAAGAAGATTTGGACAAATTGCTCGCTGTCCACAGTATGTTCGTCCATTATGTACCTTCCCTGATATAACTCGTTGCTGACGTTCTTGTTCTCATAGCCAGCGGTAGACTTCTTCAACGCGTTCAGCATCGTGTACGGCACGATCCTCGAGTTTTATACTTGCGAATTCTGCCCAGAGATGCGAGCTGGCCCAAAGTTCGAGCATTGTGGAAGGACAACAAAGAATACAAAACCCCAGCCAAACTCGCGGCACCTGAGTACATCGCCATGCTCATGACGTGGGTGGAAGAGTTGTTAAGCGACGAGACGCACTTCCCAACACGTGAAGGAGTTCCGTATTGCCGCGGCTTCCACAAGAACATTTTCCGTCGTCTCCTCCGAGTCTACGCACACGTTTACTATTCGCACTTCGGCAAGACCGTCAGCATCGGCGCTGAAGCACACCTCAACTCGTGTTTTAAACGCTTCATGGCCTTCGTCATGCAGTTCGACCTCGTGGATAAACGCGAACAAGAGCCACTCAACGACTTGATCAAGAAACTTTTCAATTAGCTCTTTCTATCCACTTACCAGGAAGCCAAAACTCTTTCTTGTCTGCCTCACTTTAAATGCAACTACCAACTTATCCCTCAACATAAATAACGCACTGCATGACTCACTAACAAAGCCCTTGGCAGCCGCTAAAGGCTCAATAAGTCTACTGGTGCTTGTGTCTGCTCGCTATTCTGTTTCTTTTGGACGAATTCCGTGTGTGTTGCAGGGTTAAGCGGATCAAACCCTTCATATCCAATGTTTTTTTAATGTCGAGCCAAGCGTAGGCAGTGACCCACAGCCAACATTAGCCTACGTGATTGATTTTACGTTTATATCACTGATTGGAGTGAGGTTTATTAGAGCCACATAGTATCGAGATCTCAATTGTCTACAAATTGAAGTTGTGCTATGAGAGGGATCAGACCAATTACAACAGTTTTTATTACATGTACAAGCGAGCTCGCACCTACAAAACTCCTATAAAACCTATTGGATGAAGGTGCAAGATATACCAATTAACGGGAAGCAAGCTTTTTAAAGCAGTGCGTGTTAACTTACATTCGTACATTAACCACAGAGGTAATGCCGTTTTCTACTGCAGCATTAACCCACCACGGGGGCGAGGGTGAAGGGGAGGGATTCTCCGCAAAATGAGGATGCAGCTTGACGTGGTTCTTTAGGATCCACTCCAGCGACTTGCCCATGTAAAGCCATCTATTCGCCAGCTTTTTGCTACAGTTCCCATGCTGCAATCAACAATTCTGTCTGCGAAGATGGCCGATTAAGTCTTTCGTAAATTTTACGAAATCCCCGCCACCAACAATGGTAAATGCTGCTTTCATAACAAGATCCATTTGATGTGCGGCACACCAGACGCATAGTACTGGATGAGTAGCCTTTTGTCCGAGCAAGGTGACAACCCCAGCATGCCGGCCAGTCATGGTGTTCTCACCGTCGGAAGCAATTCCAATCAACTCCTCTCTCCATCGGTCACAGAGAACATCAAGAGTAGCTGCAATGAGATTGAATTGCACTTTTGCGGTGTGGCGTTCAAAGACAGGAATAAGAACTAAGTGTAAATTCACTAGAGCACCGTCGACCGCAAGCCGGAGACGCTGATCCATGAACGAATGCTCGTTGTATGTAGAGATATCACTTGCGAATGAAAACGTACACATGTTTGAATTGGAAATGAGCTCACCGATCCGCTGAAAAGAAATAGTCACGAGATATCTTGCGTACGTACTTGCTAAAACGTCGGCCATCCCTTGTAGTTGATGATGTCCAGTTACCTGGTAGTGTTGCTGGATAACTGCAGCAACTTGACAGAACGACAACCCGACACTCAAGTATTTAACAGCGAGATTAAATCGTCAGGGCCTTTTAATTTGTAGACTGTACAATCCAGAATCAGCATCCAGAATGCTCGTAGTGCGACTGCTACTGAAGCGTCTTCGTCTTCCGCGTTGAAAAACATTTTCCCGGTCAAGTCATTTACAATAGCTTCAGGGATCTCAAAGTTTAAGGTTGCAGACTCGACTTCGAAGTGGGAAGGTAGCTCATTGTTATGAGAAGTCTGACCGGAAAAGTAGGTTGCTTTCTCGTCGTCGCTCAGTGCTTGATATTCTGCCCACTTTACGCCATGAACCGTTGTGCTGTGATCTATGTAGTTTTGAGACCGATACGGGGGCGTGTAAAACTTTTGATTCTGCGTTCGCCTTCTCTTGCCGTTTCCCGACTCTTCTCTTCCAAAAAAATTGCAGAACTGACAGCGAACGAGCACACTGCGGCACCAGTGTCTCTCATCATGATCTTCAGACCATATTGAAGCGCGTGGGCAGGCTGGAACGGTGCCTTCCGTGCGGGAGGTTTACTGGAGACGCTCGGCTTCAGCCTTCGCATCTTTTGTACGTTGGTAGTTCGATAATGAAAGGTCGCTTAAAACCGGCACTTCGAAAAAGCTTATTTCCGGCACATTGCCGGAAATTTTTGCAAAGCGCCGGTTTTTAAGAGGTCTGCCCAAAAGCCTTGTCCTTCCTCTAGCGAAAAAGCTGTCTTATCCACGTCCACATTAATTGTTCTGGTCTTAGAAATCTCTCCGATTTTAACGTGAACGCGGACCGGCGTCGGCATAGTGCACTTGACTCTTCGAATGCCGGTATCAAAGTGGGCATTCTTTGAGTCTGTCGAATAAACCGAGCACAGCACCACAAATAGATTTGGAAAATAAAGTGTAAATAGGGGTTGGTTGGAGTTATTCTGGGACTTGCACTCACAACCGATTTGCTCGGGTTGCTAAATCTAAGTATAAATCGATCGATTAAGCAATCGAATTAGGCGAAACAACTGGTTATTACAATACATGTAGTGACAAATATGGACGACGTTACCGCAACACAAGTACGACAACACGATAGCAAAATGAGCAGCATAACCAGCATCATCGAGAAGAAATTGATGCATGTAACCAAGTGTCAAATGCATCATTTGAGCCTTTTCATAAAAACGCAACGTGTTTGGTATATCTATTTAAAGTTATTCAATTGGTGATGCCTAGCGACATGGGCTGCTCGTCTAGACGTCTTTGGCGATGGTTATCAGCTACGAGAACCTCTTTCTAGACTTTCGCGACCTCGCGGTGCCGTCCCGGGCGGCCTCTCGCAAAGAATCTCTGCGCCATGGCTGCCGAGTTGTCGGTGGGTTCGAACGCCATCACGGTAGGCACAAAGATACGCTTGTGTGCGTAAAACGTCAATGATGCAAGTATTTCTTCCTTATGCGTTGCATCAATTTCTTCTCGTTGATGCATTTATTAACGGCGCTGATGCACATTCAAGGCGAATCCATGGTAACAGAAAATGCGTCGAGAGCATAAGTATTCAACTGACGGCGTGACCTCAATCCGGCAATGCTCATAACTGTCCAAATATCATGGCGAAGCACGGCATTAGTTTAGCTACTTTCCATTTCACAACAAGCAGCTTGCAGGTAATAACGACAGGTTTGCTTAGACGTTGAAATGACAAAAAAAATAAATACGGTTAGTAGAAAAATCTAGTAAGCCCTTAATTAGCATCGATAAGAACGAAAGTAGCACGGAACAACGCATCAACCAAGCGCGTCCTGTTCGTACTATGGAATCGCCAAAAGAAGCACTGTGTGAGTGTTTCCAGAGTTCTATCATGCTATATTTGGTCAGAAATTGTGGTCCAAATCAAATTTCGAATTAGAAAAACGAAAATGTACCACAATTAGAGCGCGATAGAGTGGTGCACAGTGAGCAGATAGCACGTAATTATCCATTGAAACCCGTCCAGATCAGGCTTTTACAGAAATCCAAGCCAAAGATATGACCCTTTCGCAGCAAATGAAGGAGATAAAATCATTAGTGATTACAGTGCGCAGTCGTTTGTGCATTCAACCGCGCATCGAGACTTCAATCTCACACGGCATATATGACACAGTAACGGACAAGTTTTGGCTCAAGGAACACGACCTGGTCAATTATGTGCAAGACCAGGGAAGTTTTGTGAGAAACTACCTTGATTCTCTAACGCAGCCTGAGAGGCAATCGACACTGCAACGGCTTGGCGAATTCGTGGTGTACGGTTTTGAAGGAATGGAGCTTGTACAAGCAGAGAGAGCTAGTAGCAAGAAACCAGCCCAGGAAGTGGCACCGCCGGTAATGTCATCAGAGCTGGCATCCGTCAACCCAATGGATTTGAGTAAGGGCATTTTAAAACCTCGTCGTCCTCAGCTGGCAAATTTTGGGCGCTTTCACAAATTGAAGCAGCAGAGCGCGAGAATCATGAGTTATTCCTTGCGAACATGGTTGATGATTCAATGAGGTCGATGCTTGATGAGGAAGACCACGAAACGAGTTTCACTACTGGCTGAGACGCTGCTCACCCAAAAAAGTTTTCGCATCTTCGTCAATTTTGCTGTGGTTTAGCAATTGCATTTGCTAACACGGCATCGGTCGAGTCCGATTTTTCCGTGCTGAAGTGGGAAATGAACGACCGTCGCATCGCATTTACGTTGCTGGCGTTAGAGGGTATATTCCAGGCATAACAGCTCGACCAACCTAACAAACTACACAACGCTAAGTAACTTAGCTAGCTTTATATCGGCAAAGTGCCGGAATTAAGATTCTAAGGGTGCCGGTATTAAGCTAATATAGCACAATCCGGCATATGCCGGTTTTAAAGAGGTCTGTTTTAGGGTGTTCATCACTGAAGTATAGGCCAGAGTAACGGACGCCCTGCGGCGATAAAAGGCGAAGACTGTCGACACAAACATCTACACTAACCCTGGCCAGGCATCACGCCAGCGCGACTTCGTTTCGCTATCAGAGCGGAACTTGATGACAGTGATGACAGCTGCGCATGCTAACCACTAACGACGCTCACAAAGCGCAGGTCCTTTGTTGTTGAAGTGCTCGCGCTTGCCGCGAAGTAAAGTAGAAACCTCATCGGAACGCGACGCTCAACCGCTCCTCGCATCCAGAAAGCTGCACAGGCGATTGGCGCGTTCCTAACAGAGCGCCCAAGTGTTGAAGTAGGAGAGATTGCTCGTACTTATTGGTCTGTGCCAGATGCACGCCAGCCTGAAGGCACCAAGCTAGCCGTTCCTGATACAGCTACGTTTGCCCAAGCCCAGGACATCGATGCTATGCGCGAGGCCGAAGGCGTTGAAGTAGAGCCTATCTATCGAACGATGGGAGTACGCAATATTGGTCCACCGAGCTCCCAATGATGGACAATGCTGTTGAGCTCCGAGGTATTATAGGGCTACTAAACCACAATCTACTTGCAAGTGGCGTGTTCAACACATTCGTCGCATATCATCTCCAGAGCCAGATCAAGACGTATCAGACGCCGAACACGCAAGCGATTAGACACCACAGGTCCTTCAACTTCTAATAAAAAAGTTTGCATTTCGAGAGAAAAAAACTCGCTCCGCTCGCTAAATCGAAACCTTAGCTATTAAAACTATAGTTGTCATTATCGGGGAGAGATGCCCTTTACTACTGGTTTGTGCTACTAGAATTCAGAAGGGGTCATACCTCGATAGGGGAAGATTCCAACCTAAACTAAGTAGAGTATACTCGACACGGGGCTGTTAGGATAACCTTCACGCCGTCTTCTAGCCCACATCCTTGTAGTTTACGTCACCTTCAGCCCGCGACTTCTCTTATGCACGTCTTAAAACAAAACTGATTCTATCTGCGCTAGCATGCTTCCTTCATTGCTATTCTGCTACCGCAGCTACTCATTGATTTCCGCCCTAAGCATCGTGAAGTGCGCTACCCAGTGTTCACGTATCCTGAACTGGAGAAATAGCACCCTGGTCGTGCCCTGCTGCAATAACCTGCACGATCGTATGGTAAGCTAAATGTCTGTCATACCCGGCGGAGTGACGCTAGTTATGCATCTTTGAACGCCTGTACTGCGACCGCCTACGTTTCAACACCTGCCGGCTAATACTCGCGGTCTTAAAGGCAGTGTCCGCTATTAATTGTTTCGCTGCTCCTAGACAGGGATGGGAGAGGGGCTCAGGCGCCCTCGTTGCCGATGATTATTAGGTTACTATGAGGATAGTAAAGAGTTTACTGCAACTATAGTAAAAGTAGCTCTGGCAAATCCGTCTTAATAGTAGCCAACTAAATGTCGTCGTCAAAATAATAGCAGTACTATGGGGAAAACCGTGTTACTGACAATTCTCTGAATTTTATATCCAGAGTATTTACAGAGGTGCGATTCTGCTTAAAAAATACTCTATATGCTGATTCTCGACACTAAGAAATATGCCGATTTTCAATATTACACACAAACTAAACTGTATAACTTGATGTAACTGTAATATCAGAGTGACACCAGGAGTTTTTAGCCAAAAGTGCTGCTACTCACTTTCAAGCTAGATGAAGAGGCTACATATGTAAGTAAGGAATTTAAGGATCTATAGAAAATGGACCAGGCGAAACTCTTATAATATATAGCCGCGTGACAATGAGAAATAGAACGTGAATGCTGCTCGTGTCGGCTGGGGAAGACATCAAAGCCCAATCAGCTAAACGATGTTGCTTGAAGGAAAGACGGTTAACTAAAGGTCCTCATGAACGACACTAAAATAGGTGGGTTATGATAGAAAGCCACTTGCAAACTACGTGCTGCTTTCGTTTATGCTTGCTGAAGCCTATTGCTAACACAACCGGCGTAATCGCAATTAGAGGCGACCGTCCGCGTGTTTCATTGTTAGTAGCAGATGCTGTGGTGCGTTGATGCGAGTATTGGGTTACCGGTAATTAAAAGCATACAGTTTTCGTTTGGCGAATAGGTCGAATTAGCAATTAACTATGCTGCGCTTTCTACTTACTACATTCTTCTCTAACTCAGTTCAACGTTCTTTGCACTGCAAAATCCAGAGCTTCCCCGTGCAAGGGACGGCATTAGTCATGATAACAACAAGGGGCAGAGCACCATTGAAACCTGGTAATACCAGTGGTAACTAGTACTGGACAAATATGGTAGAACTTCGGATACCACAACTAGACGAGCCACAGAGCATTTTGGTACTATCTATCCAACCTGGTAGCTCAGCCTAAGTTTTGGGATTGTAATAATGGTAGATATTTGAGAGGTTTCGCAAAAAAACCTGTGGGGGTTAACAACAGGACACACCCGAAATTTAAACATAGACAGTCAGCTACCAGTTGTTCTGGAATCATCTAGAACGTGTAGAAGGCTGTGTTCACGTTGGAACTTGGGGACCACGGATATGCGCTGTGCAAAATTTATTCACATGAAGGCACCAAGCGATATGCGAGAGACACAGCAGTTCAATTCGCCGGGAGACGCGCCGCCAGTAAAGCGGCGTAAAGCCATGGTCCATTTTACAGATGAGCTCGACTTTCAGCTCGTCCAGGAAACTCAAGCACGAAATTCGTATGGTGAGGACTACGGCAAAAAGACGCTAGCATGGGCCGATGTTGCTGCTGCTTTGGCACTGGGTGTGGACGGGCGTCGCTGCCGCGAGCGTTGTAATCAACTGCTCGACGCGTACGAGGCCAAACAAAAAGCCAGCGAAAAGAAGAGTGGCCCCAGCGAAGAGAACAGCCCGAAGGACGAGTGCTTGGTCGACCTCTTGGAGATGCGTGAGATGGAGACGCTAATGAAGAGCAATAAAAAGCAGCAAAGGGACCAACAACACCAAGAAGACCAGCGAGTAATAGCAATGCGAGACGCGGCCATGAACGGGATGAAGAGTGGCGGATCAAAAGGAGCTTCACAGTAGCAACAACTTTTTGCTTATCTCGAGCGCCGCGACTCCGTAGCCCAAGAACTGAATGAACGGAGGGCATCGAACGAGGAATAACGCCTCGCGTTAGAGGAACGCCGGTTGGAGGTACAAGAAGTGAGAATGGAGTTGGAACGGAACGAAAGACTCGCATTTATTGACATGCTTAAGGTATTCATCAGCAAGACTAGCTCACACAGTTCAGACTGAGGTATTCGTCAATAGTAGGAAGCCTAACTGAGAAGAACTTGCTAATTTGGTTTGGATTCGAGCAATCCCGAAAATTGGTGAGTCGGACACCGACCAAATAGTGTTTTCCGACTGGCGAAAGAATAAGGTTTTGGCTTAACCTCATATTCAAAAATGGCCAAAACCGAATGATACCACCAAAGCCCCATTCCACCGCAACTCGAACCTTACTCATCTCCGCATTAAATGCCATCTGATCTTGGGTAAGCTTGGACCCCTTGAAGCCGACATGTAGCGTAGGTTTAAGTGGGTAAGCTGGGCCTCCATAAATGCAATACGGACTTCCACTTTCATCATCCACCACTCCAGGAAGTCTTCCAAGTAGTTTGCTCTGTCGTAAGAGCTACAAATCGTGGTGGCGACCAAGGCAAGGCCAAAAATAGTCTACAAAAATACCGTCAGGCGCCATGACACTTTGATACGTCAGTGCATGCTTCCGTTAATGACCGTTCTAGACCTGCTTTTGGCTCATTGTAGGACGAGCAATAGCTCTCGCATTACCGTCAATGAATCTAATACATTTTTGCTCCGGTGACCCTCGCGATTGTAGCGCGACAGCGTATGATTTTAATTTTTCCGTAGTGAGAATGCCCGACTCAATAGAAAGAAGCTTTTTGTACTTGTCGTACATCAACCGCAGCATAAAGTTGAAAATCATCCACAATAAAGGGGCCGAACGCCCAAAAAGACCACTCAAATCTCGATAACGACCCGGATACGCCATTCGACACAATAGAATACAAAGTCCTTCAAAGCCGGAGAAAGTAGATCTATTAGGAAGTTGATAGTTGTCGTCCAGTTCAAGCGACGCATTGAGTCGCAGTAGGTCTCGCTTTGAAAAGCGAAAGTAGAATCGCGTCTCGTAGTCGTTCTGAGCGTAAATGTTGAGCCGTTCACCATACGTAATACTTCGGGGGACTTGAGTTGCGGTTAACTTAAGATAAGAAAGCAGTAAAACTGCTTCCTCATCACTAAGAATGCCGAGAACAAGAAGCTTTTGGACGTAACTTGAGGTCAGCTTTGGAAATGAGGCACAATTACAAGTTGCAGCAGCGAAAGCTCCTTCTAGAACCTAAGCGAACAAAGTCATGGACTTTTTCTTTGCCGGTTCTCGAATGTCTCTAGCTCCCACAAGCTCGAATTGCGAAACCTCTCTAATAGATTGGTGGATTTCAAAACTTGTATTATGGCAACTGTGATATGGTAGAGCAAGAACGTGCACTATAGTAGAATCGATCTTGTACATGTAATTTGGTAACCTACGCCATTCCAGCGTTTTATTTTATATTTACTGTTATTGTGCTTTTCAATACTTGTGTCGTTTTCTCTTAGCTTCATCTTCGATTTAAAAAATTAAATGAGGTCGTATTAAAAATCGAGAACCATAAAAAGACACTCGATCCAGATACTGTAGGGTGGCTGATAAATCGGGCTGCGATGAGCTAAATCGTCCGCTCAGAACGATATCCCGATAAATCAACATCGATATCCTGTAAATCGACCCTTTTTGCGGGCTGAAAACGCAACTCAATGACACATAAATTAATATTCATGTCTGCCTTTCCCCATCTCAGTTTTAAGCCTGGTTTTATCCGCCGAACATGCTCGAGCTAAGCCATAAAACGGAACGACATTTCATCTGCAAAACCCAAAAGTAAACAGATCCGCAACGTGGTAGATTGCCAGGTTCGCCAGGACACTGTGATTGGTTGAAATTCAAATTCGAGGTCAGTAGCGATAAATGTCCACGGAATCGAGGTCAGTAGCGATAAATATTCCTTTTCAGTACGTCTTTCAAAACTGCCCAAAGGATAAAGTTGACCTATAAATAGTTATTGAGGAAGTAATTTTGTCTAGGAGTGTAAAACGTGATTTTTCTGAATTGTTTTGTGTTATCGATACTGACGTTTTGTGATGAGATGCAGAAACCGATTTTATGCTCGGGGCTTTTTGGGTTTGTAACCGGGCTCGCTGTTGAAACAGATAGTGGTGGTAGCAGCAGTGAAGCAGACGGATCTTTGAATGAAGAAGGTGATAAGTGATGTTTGTTAGCTTGTCTAATAACAATCGTGTACTAACGATGCGTTTGCCGTTGACGTACAGGCGCCCCGTGTGTCGTACAAGTACCCAATGGACTAAGTACGGCTGTGTGTGGGTCCAGTAAGCGATATCGCGAGGTAGAGTCGTCAGCGAATAGTAAGCGGCCATGTCGGAATAAGGTATCCCGTGGGTCTACTACGGCGACTCACAACAACAAACGACCAATAGCTGACTTCAAAAACGCGTCGCAACAACTAAGGAGAGAATGTTTGGAGTGCTAAACCGCCACCTAGCCGAAGCCTCGATACCCGGTTCAGATATGTCAAGCCCAATGGTGATTCAGGAGGTGTAGCAGGCCGTGGTTTCTTGCTTGGTGAAGAAGCTGTTCTACAATACGTCGCCGAGAGTGCTGAAGATCAGCCTTCTCTAAGCTCAGGTGTAATACGCTACAATATTGTTCTGAGACTATAATATGGAGATTTGATATTTCTTGTAATGTGCGTGCAGATGAATCAAATTCTGCGGCGCAGGACCTGGCGGGGTTTCCCAGAAGCCCCGTACAGCAAGATGCCGGGCCCTCTGCCCAGAGTGTTGATGGTGGCAGCAATGCAACACTCGGTAACGAAAGTGAATCGAGATGCGTTATGTCGTTCTTTCGGACAAGCAAATGACTTATGTTGTGTAATATTCGGTAGGTGGAGTGACACCCGGACGAGATGGCGATCCTAAAGACCGAAATATGAGCCGTCGAGGCAGAGGCCGTTGATGAGGACGTGGTCGCGTGGCTGGCCGTCATCGTTGAGGACGTTTGAATGCAAGGCAAATGACAGAGGCCGCAGACGAAATTATTGGACTGGGTAGGTTGATGGATGGCGGGAATGGCGTTGAATCTGGCCTTGGTGGCAGGTCTAGTGCTGCCTGCAGAACGCTGGACACGGATTTGGAATTGACTGTGCCACTTGTGATGGAGCAGTCTGAGCTCGCCAGTACTCACCATAATGAAGCCAGCATTCGCGGTGGTGTTAGCGCTAGGTCCTTTAGCAGCACTGGAAGTGCTGGTGTGCGTCAAGCAGGGTCGAGCATTTTTGCGCTCAACGACACGAGCAGCAACTTTGCCACTGCAACAGAAACGTACACGGAGACGTTGTGACACCTGTTCGAACGCCACCGACGCTGCTGCATGACGTTTGCATCGACCGTGAGGGCCTTCACGCTGGAGAGGAAACGTGGGTGAAAGGAAATGTGTATAAGGCCATTGGGACAGCGTATATTATTGGATGCGTGTGTCGACGTCCAGTGAAGGGCAGATTTGCATCCCTGTCCCAGGTTCGATGGCTTGACTCTCAGTTCCAGAGCGCCGTCGAGCACATAAGCGTTGGTCTAATTCAGCGTGGTATCGAGAATTACCGAGAGCTGATGCAGCTAAAGAACAGAACGGCCTGGAAGGGAGTGATGGAACCGGGCGAAATTGAGTCAATTGATATTGATGACGCGTCAGATTTGGAAGATGCGGTGGTTGCCGAGGAGTGTGATTTTCAGCAAGAGCAGCCGACGACTCTGGAAGAAGTTGAAGCAATTAGAAACCTTCGCTTTGATCCTGAGGGTCAAATAGAGGCTCCAACAGACCTACTCTAACATGCAGATGGTATGTATCTGCGTCCAGAGTTCCAGCACCTCTTTGCACACTCCGCAAACTCGGCTTTCTTGGCGTATCTCCCGGTGTACTTCTGGCGCCAAGTGTTGAACTGGACGAACGAGTATACAGTTGTCAACGACGTACGAACTGTGCGTCCGTTCACGTTACAGAAGCTCATGGCTTTTCTCGGGATACTATTCTTTATGGCGTTGAACGATAAAGGCGAATTCTCAAACTACTGGGGGCCGCAACCGGAAGACATAATTTTTGACGGCAGTACCACCGCTTTGGATGGCATTATGAGTCTCAATCGATTCAAGATCCTGCGCAGATGCTTGAGCTTCAACGCAAGTCCTTCGACCCTTCATGTTGATGCAGCAGCTCGCATCCGTCCCTTGCTCAATGTGCTGAAGGTGACTGGTGACAAGTTTGTTTCTGTTGGCCGTGATGTAGCTCTCGATGAGGCAAGTGTAGCATGCCGCTCGAGACAAGGGAGGCATCGTGTTGTCTTCAACCCGATGAAACCGACTGGGAAATATCATTCTCGGCTATACGTCGTGTGCTGTTCGTCGACTTGGATTGCACTCAACTTTCGATTGCACTGCAACAGAAGCAGTATCGCACATCGGCTCGATGGTGTCGTCAGTCAGCAGGAGGCCAATGGGTTTCAACAAGAGCTAAGCCCGCTCTCGACTATCCGGCAGGTTGTACTGTAAGTTGCTCGACCGCTCTTTGGAAGTCATCGTGTGGTAAACATGGATAATTACTACACCTCTGTGCAGCTTTTGCAAGCGCTGCGACTCAAAGGGCTTCACGCACGGGGGACAATTCGCTGCAACAGCAAGCATTTTCCACGGCATACATTACCTAACAAGGAGCACGACAACTGCGCTCGCGGTGACCTTCGACAGGCAGTGTCAGTTCGGCACAATATGCTCGCTGTCTCCTGGTGTGACGGGAGCATAGTAAACATGGTGTCAAATGCTGATCCCTCGACTGTTACTTCTGTCACCCGTATGGTTACCAATGAGCGTGCTAAATTCTCGGCACCTTCTTGCGTCGGTGAGTATAACAGAAACATGCAAGGTGTGGACAGACTGGATCAGATAAGAGGGCGATTTTCAATTGCAGACGGCCACTCTTTCAAGTGATGGCATAAAAACTTGCCCTAGCGTTGATTGACGTAGCCAGGTCCAACGCCTACTTCACGCGTAGACTTGTGCAGCGCGGTAGAAGCGCACGCGATCCTCACCGCACGTTCATGACGGAGCTGGAGGGGGAGCTGATCAGTGGAAAATGGACTAATGCTCCAAGTGAAGGACGGATGCCTTACGGAGTCACAGGCAGCGATGATTTAAATGAGTGCACTGTTGTGCCACAGACGACTGCAGTTAGATCAGACCGGAGCGAGTTTAGCCCTCATGTGAAGTGCGTCTCCGTGTCTTCCAATCAAAACCACGCAAGAAACAATCGTAGGAAGCGACGCTGTATCGTGTGCAGATGGGAAGGCCGTTATCCAACCGATGTTACAATCTACTGCTTGACCCACGACGTATGCCTCTGTCGCGGAGTTCACGCTGAAGCTGCCTTGCCATGGATGTGCCAGGAGATCACGTGGACTTGCTGGGACAAGTACCACGGGTACTACTTGGCGAAGAAGTTATTCTCTAGCGAAGGGAACATCAATCGAGTTTCAGAGCTCGTCAAACTTCACCTGGACATGTCAGCAATCACTACGGCTACTGCTACTGCGGAGCCTCCAGTCATTGACCAGCATGATCCGCCCCTTCCTCAGCACATTGTGTAAGAGATGCACCAGTGGGCCTGATCGCTGTCAACTGCCGTGATGGTTCATAGTGGGGAATGTCCTGAGAGACATATGAAAAGACAATTCAGAGTAAAATGAATCCTGTCAGATGAATCTCCTACAAGTCCTTACGATTTTTCTGGTGTAAATGAAAATGAGTTGGGTGGGTGATTTACAGCTACATACTACGCTCCGTTTCTGTTTGAACGTCCACTGAGCACAAAACAGCTCCGTGCAGCTTGATCGATGTCTCGGGCAAACCAAGCAACTTACCGCTACAACCCGGGCACGCTTCATTTTACAGAGTTCTTGCACAATGGCCAGGTTTCTTCCTCAAACAAATAATTGATGGCAAAGACTATACTAGCCTCTCGGGTTCGTGGGTTTGATGTCAACGCCGCGGCACGAACATCTCCCGCTACCATAATAACATTGGTAAGGTGAGTAAAATCTGGTACATGGTTCAGGATGCAACAGCGACCAAGGTGGTACAACTCATCGGGCAATTCAATACCCACGCATGAGCCAACGGCAGTTGTCAGCACAAACTGAGTCACTACGTTGCCGATTTCAAGCTCCAATATCAACAAATACGTCGTCGCTGCTAATTGGTCCCATAGCATTAATCATTTTTGCAATTCCAGCCGGGAGCACCTCGCCAGCGTTACCGTGAATATGACCGGGCTGCTGTCGTATTTCGTTGGCACCAATGTCTCCAAATATCCGACTTACTGCCTCAATAACTTCCGGTAGTTGTAGCAATATACTTGAAGGCTGCGATTTCGGTCTCACAGCCAGCACTGATCGCGAAACCGTAGTTCTTAGTATTGACGCTGGATTCACTTGGGCACCTGGTGGTGCAGGTAGACTAGACTGTGAAACTTGCATACGAGAAGGCTGCGTAGATTGTATACTTGGCCTCGAGCGTGATGCCAGGATGCCACCCTGGAGGGGACCACTAAAGAAGCACGGTGGGAAGGTGCGTAGCATCTTGTCGTATGTGCGCTTCAGACTTGCGAGTCGCGCTCGTAGCGATACCGCAGAGCGCTTACACTTTGTCATCCGACGCGCCACGTAGCTCCATGTGATACAGAGGCCCTCCTCTTCAAACTTTAACGCGATCTGAACGAGAAGTTTGTCCTCCCATTCCTGGAATGTTGTCTGCATCAAGGCGATAAATGGAGGTATTTGTCCTCGATTTTGTATGTGCGAGACGATGTACACAAACATATTGATTTTTGTAAAGAAGTATTGGTTGGCTGATCAGCCTTCGTAATATATTTCCGAAATTAAACCATATCGACACATTGACCTAATCCTTGTTCACTCTGATTGGTAGAATCAAAAGTAGGTGGGTTTTGGCGCATAAAACATTCTGAATATCTTTAAGGGCGCATGAAGCGCCCTTAGAAAGGGTGTGTTTCTACCACGTTTTGCAAAAAGCTCAAAAGGACGCGCTTTTCTGCCACGAAAGGGTTTAAAAAAAGATCTATAAACATAAGTAGATAAGTAAACAGGTTTATAATCAGCTGGTAGGTGTGGACGGCAACCAAACTTGATATGTTCTCCGAGTGACTGGTTAGTAAGTTTCTGATTTTGCATCCATAATGAAAACTATTATAAAAAACTTACATTTGTAAGTAAATGGGTTGTGTTGCTTCCTGACCATCTTTCCCTGCGTTTCCGCGAGCTTGGACGGAAGGAATACGAGGAAGCTGTATACACTGAATTGCACACTAAATCGACGGATGGAAACATTTATGGTTCGGATACATGTACGACTTGCGGTTTTCTATCAGTTATTGACTTACACTACCAGCCCAATCCTTCTAGTACATTACTCCATTACTTTTATATCTACTAAAACGGTACTGTCAATGCCGTATAATTAAGTGGTAGCACCAGGTATTTCTATTAGTCCGCTACTGCAGCACAGATAAAGTTTGTAGTGCCGTGTTTGAGCTGAAACATATCACTAGCACAATATATACTCCGTCCTGTATGCCCTTGGAGCTTTAATGCATATCCTGCGCCTGCTTCACAGCCGCACCATCTGTTTATAAAATGCCATCTAGATCTACCCACTTACAACCCTATTGTAACTCTTATAAGTTACAATAGGGTCGCGAATTAACAGTGAGATTAACCCCACGTAGCTCTCTAAAAAGGATTTACATCGAGTATTGCCAGCTACGGAAGGCTTAATGAATGTCTCGAAGTGCCTCGTTATTTATTGTTTTTGATTGCGGCTGACTACACTGCCCCCTCGGGAAATTCATGAGCTTACTGAATACATGTTCAGAATATAGCTCTTTCATTTCATTTTATAGCGGTCAGAGCGGTGTGTCCGCTAAACCCACCGTGACGATATTTTATGAGTAAACCGGTCGATTAAGCCTCCATGTTGTTGGCCTAACGCGGCAGATCGCCGTGGCCTCGCTAGGGAACTGTGGGCGTTCTTTACAATTTCATACTATTAATATTCATAAATTTGATAGCTGTCACTTCTAACTTTGCACGATCAAGGCGTAGTTGAGATACTGCTATCTACCGCAGGTCTTCCTTATTGTGGTAGCGGGGTGGGACCTATAGAAAGCACCAGCCACCATCGGGACGGCAGCGGATTTGAGCAATGATGTTGCGCGAGTGGAGTTCAATCACAAACTTAAATAAAAAAGAGTTTTATTCGGAGCTCACTATTGCGCATCAAGACAAAAGTGATATTACCGTACTTAGCTGAGGTGGACGGTTCGAACAACACGCATGCAATTTATAAGTTTATCAGGGTTTTCTTAAATCGCATATGGTCTATTTTTGAAACACTTAAGTTCTCTGAAATTTATTTCAGAGATAAGGGGGGATCCGGTTGGTGTTTCAATTTCCGTAAGCTAATAACTCGGATATTTATTTCCGAGAAAACCCATAAGTTTATTATGAGGAGTACACAAATACAGTGAGACAGTACCATGATGACCATGGCCATCTATACCTGTATTGAATTAGTAAACTATACAAATGTTACCTGTGTCGTCGCCCTCGCGCTTAAGTACGCCTATTTTAATGTGAAATGTTGCACGAACAGTTCGTGGGAACTGATACCTGTCTGAATGGCAGGTAATTAGTTTTTTCAGGTCCGTAAGTGTCATTTTCTTCTTGACCCTGGCGCCGGTAAGATCTTAAGATCTTACATACGCCCGTGTAGGCGAGAACACTTCCGATGTCAGAAGTTAGCAGGCGGTACGCGCCGTTTGAGTAGTCCACACTGGGGCACTCAGGTTTTCGATGAAGGTCTTTCTAAATATATCAACCTGGAGATGATCTTCAGCCTTACCACTTTTGAGGCCTTTGCTCTTGCCCAACTTGCTTCTCAGACAAAACAAAAGCCACTACGCTAAAGAGCGTAAAAGCTACGCAATTTGGTGTACCGTATGGCTATTTAACCCCGTAAATAATACTGGGATAATAGCAGTTCGCCGAAGGTGGCTATGGCCCAGCCCACCACGGATTAATTTTGCTTCGGAAACTGAAGCCGGTTACTGAAGCCGGTTACTGAAGCCGCTACTGAAGCCGGTTACTGAAGCCGCTACTGAAGCCGGTTACTGATGTCGTTAAACTGAAGTCGAGAAGCATTTTGTGGAGCATTACTCGTGGCAGTATGAAAGGTTTGACGCAAGGTAACTATCGACCTGTAGACTGGCGATGTAGATTGAACGACTTGACGAGCAGGAGGTGACTGCCTACCGGTTGATTGAAAAGCGTGAAGGCAAGAAGCGTGGGGTGGTCGTGGGGTGGTCTTGTGTGTTTAGTGGCTCTAGGATGGGCGAGGCACGGCTTGAGGGTGGATCAAGTAGTGCGAGCGATCGAGAAAGAAGAAACGCGCACGGCGTGCTCAGCAGAGGTCAAACGGTGAGAGTGATGGAGCCATTAGAGATAGACGAAACGCACAGCAACTCGCGGTGACGTCGAAGCCGGTAGCTGGGGCCGGTTACTAGAGCCTCTTTTAAAGGATTTGACAACGAATCTGACGCCAGTAACTACTGAGCCTGTATTAATTGATTTTAATATTGTTTGCGGTAAAGAAGGACTACATCCGGTCCGAAAAGAATGTGCACTTAAATATAGTGCTGTAGACATGATTTTGATTGATGTTTTTGATTTGGTGAAAATAATTATACATCTAGTTTGGCCCATAGGAACACTTTATATACTTCAAATTTAACACACCACGCTGAAGTGCACATTCATTTTGGACCGGAGATAGTATCCATGAATCTTTAGATGTTTCACTCGAGACAAGTTTGCGGCCTTCCAACCCTGCCGGGACTGTTAGAAACGAGTGTACCTAAGCAGTAGCAACGGAAGATTACATCTGCTGTAATAGGGCCGCACTGCAGATGCCTTCGTAAAGCTAGTAGGTTTTGTTGAGATGTCTAGCTTGTAGGTATTGGAAATCGTTGGGTATAAAAGCCCCTCACTGAAAACGAATGAGTATGTTAAGGCCCTTGTACAGGTGGGGAACGCGCTCTAAAAAAATAAGTGTTGTACAATCAGCGATTGGCTAGATTTTTCGAGGTTAGGTATTTGCGTTCTGTCCTTAGAGCAAAAAGAGGTCATACGCGAACCAAACTGTTTGCATTGTCTATGCACGACGCACTCACTTGATTTTATTTTGGAAGGTAAGAATGACATGTACATTAAGTGACTTCTATTAGCGCGTGCCATACGCGTTTCAACCCCCGCCGGGGCCTCGTCAGTGGCGTTCCTAATTGCGAAGTGAACGAGTCGTACGGTGGCTTCGTTCCTAGTTCTATGACCTTCTAGAACATCCTAACATAGCCTAGTTCGGCCTATTCTTGTGTTCATCTTGTACACAACTCTGGAGTGGATTCGTCCACTTCCAACATTTTAGCCAACCACATTGCGTAAAGTGCTATTAAAAATAGCACAGAACGCATTCCCCACCTGAACAAGGGCCGAAATGGCATTGCTTCTTCGGGCGAATCAGCTTCAGAGAATAAAAAAAAAGCTATCCCAGCCTACGCCTAGCCGTCGTTAATAAAACCTAGATGCACAGACATTTGCCACTGTAAGAATAATTGGCGCTAGTCGTTCGCAAAAAAAATAGCGTTAAAGAACGCATTTTTAGGGGCGGACATATGTAACATGTACCAGTACTTGTATACGGCTACTGCAGTAAAACGAAAGTGATTCAGCAATGCAGATGCAGCGGCTGCGAAGCACGCGCAGGAGATGCATCACTACATGAAATTTCAGCCTTCACAGCGTCAATAGATTTTGTCTACCTTAGAAACGAGCTTGGGAGAATACACAGGTCGAGAGCCATTAATATCTGACTTCAAGCTGAGTTGGTGTTACCAACAGTAGCTGCATATTTTCCGTTTCATATTGTACGCTCAACTAATAATTCCATGCTCGGCTCGTTGGTTGAACGCCGCAAATCTGTTATGCTTGAGTACTAATCCAGTAAAGTACAATCAGCACCGTATTATAGTCGGTGTGAATGGGAAAGACTCTCTGAATAGGGCCAGATTAGCAAATTTGGTAATACATTTAAAACAAAAAACTGTAGCCGCGATGTTAGCAAGGTATTAAGTTGGAACGGCAGCGGGAAAGATACTAGACTGGTTAATACTGTAGCTGAAAAGATACATTTATGGAAGTCTATCTCACTTAAGTTTTCAGATATAATGGGAAAAGAAGTTAATAAAAATATATGTCTTGATGATTGTATCGGATCATTTTGTCATCATTTCGTACGTGCATTTCGGCATGTTCAGTATGAGAAACATATTTTAAATGTTTATTCAGTATAAAATAGCGGCTAAAAACGATCCAGCATATATTTGCTTATACAGCCTATGTATGACTACAGAAGTGAACTACACGCAGACTATGCTCCGCCTTCAAGTAATTTCAATCAATTTGTGAGCACAGGTATGCTGTTAGGCACCGAAAATCTGGCCGACTAAGGTCTTTTCAAGGTATTAATAGTTTAGCAGCTATGCAAATATAGCAAAAGCGTTTCTGCCGAGTCAGTCCAGGCTGAAGGCGCTGCTCATGTGTCCTTCTGACCGAATAAGGTATTTTCAGTGTACATGTACCCTAAGATGTTGCTGCTGTCAGTGATTCACAGCTTTGAAAAGAAACTAAAATAGTACCATCACAAATATTCGTCAGACGATATTTTAACGCTTGACCTAGCTAGGGGCAATTTTTTAAATGTCAAAACGAGGCAGTTATTGGTAAAACCAGCCCGCAGTTGCATGTAGAATGTATCAAATCTTTGACGACTCAAGTGGCTAACTCAGACCAGCAATCCGGAAATTCAGTGTCTGTCGCCATTTTGTGTCGGCCAACAGAGCCGACGGCTTCTACAAAGAATGAAGTTCCTGAAATGCTGGTGCTTTGTATGTCAATATTGTTATCTTCATGGCAGTCCTAGATTTAACATGTAAAACATTCAAAAAGTAGGTTTGTTTTACCAGATTGCACTAGTTCTAAAATTTAGATTTTGATGCAGCGTATTCGATTTTTTACAGTTTCAAAATCTCATAAAAGAAAAAATAAAAATTAAAATTAAGTACCCGATACTGGCAATGTTTTTACCAAGGTGCGCCCAATATGTGTAGTAGGTACCTAGGAGCACCCTGTTTTACTAAGTTACAGTGCTTCGGCCAGCCAAGCACAGGTCTTACGACCTGTGACGGTAATAAATTTCAGAGCTTCTTCGGGCGAAGCACGACTTTGTTTGTATTGGACCTTTTTGTTTTTATAATGTTTTGAGCTATTAAATTACCAGGTTTTAATTCATGAAAAATCATACCCCAACCTGATCCTTCCTTAGCTCTGAAATAAATTTCAGAGAACACATCTCGGAATAAATTCCCTCTGTTATTCCCACCCCCACGGGGGTGGGAATTAAAGCGATTTGCGGGATGTATCCCCAGACCCAGACACCGACGGAGAAATCAGGTCCTTAATAATTAATAAATAGTTTAAATACTATTAATACCTGCGGGGATTGCTCCAATCTGAAAGAGGACCTTTCAGATTTAAAAGTCTGAGTTTTTCTGTATAAAATTACCATGCATTTTTTCCTAAATGTCTAGATTGGGCGAAAAAAATGGGGGGCATTTAGGGGCTAGATACGCCCCTGACTGCCTCGAGATTAATATCTAATCTCAGATACAGCGCCTTGCCGAGTCGAGGCTTAGAGGCTATAAGTTTGCGGACGAGTGCAAACTCGCTGGTGTCCTGCCTTTACTCCAATTTAACCGGACTATACTCTCTGTACACGTATAAAAGTCGATGCTATGTGCCCTCAGTCGGGCAAAATATCGAGTGCCTTCAGATTTCAAGTCAAACGAGTTTTGGAGTGGCACTCGTTAGGAGCGACCCTCAGGGCAAAAAGGTTACCGTAGCAGTCTAGGATTTGAACGCATTGGCTCGAATGTAGGACAATGGTAAAGATTCGTAGTGGGACAGTAAAAATACTAAAAAAAACTTACTGCAATTTACACTGTTGAATGGATAATTACCCTGAAGATTACTGGCACTATTATACAGTAACGGGCCCTCCTTCCCTGATAGAAGGAATCCATCTGCTTTGAGCTGTTGACACCAAGGTGGGACCAAGCGTCTCCAGTGCTTTATAACCACAGCATGCTACACGGGTCTCCGGTCGTGTCGCCATTCGCGACTCGCCAAGAAGAAAAAAAACGATGCGTTTCCTAGGGATTCCATTTTACTTGAAGTATTACCAAAAGATACGCATTGCGAGGATTTCTAACACGTTGCGGCGACAGCGCAGAGGCACCCAATCACCTACCAATTGACCTAAGGCTCTGCTAAGCGGCCTGCTTGAGGGCGAGCAGCAAGTTGCTGCCAGCAACATCCAATCTACATGTACCGTGTCCGCCATTAATAAGAAATCCATCGACTACGTTTTTTGTGACTGGTACAGTATGATCAATCGTTCCCCAGCTTGTTCTACTGTAACGCCATTGGGCCCAAATCTCAGGGACGCATCTTGCACCTAAATCACTGTGGCGACTGCACCCAAACAAGTTTTGTGACAACGCAAGTTTACGAAATCGGAGGCGGCGACAGTGCATGACATGGACTCCATGTACGAGACTGCGAGTCGAGCGCGGCTTCCTTTCTCTCTCCCAGCGGTTTGAAGCTTTTGCTGCAAGCGGTGATGAGTTGGCATCGATCAGCGAAACCCTATACAAGTGTCCCAGACTGCAGGCACACGAAAGAAAGCAACTACATGTATTAATAGTCTGCTGTTATAAGGGTTACATGTAATATCATGGCATTGCTTACCGGTTACCGGCACTCGCTGCACCAACTCATAATCTCACTGCAGTCACTACCATAGCGTGGCAAATTGCAATATAATTTGCAACAACTTGCAAGAGTTAAGGTCTCAAGGGGTTAAGTTGCCGCTGATGCTCGTGCTTTCCCTAGTATTAATGGGCCCCTACAGCGTTTTCGCCATGTTGCCCTCCCAACCGATTTGAATGTAGGGCACCTTTAATCCCCTACCCCAACTTCGTTTGCCGCCTCTTTACCCTCACCTCAGTACATGTATCGCCGACATTGAATTTCAATGGCAACAATTGAAAAGCATCGGCAAAAGCAATGGCAATGCTCGAGCACATTATACTGTATATGTATATGGTAGCCAAAATACACACATCTGCCTGTCACCAATGGGACTGCATGCAGGAGCTGCTCCTGGAGCAGGCCAAGGCGACCAACACACACTGCCACCACCTGTACACCCGCAGTGCCATCTTCGCTGAGCGATGATCGCTCGCGGTCATCGGTGGCTGTAACACACCTATCGGCGTCTCTGACCGTCCCCTCTCTACAGCTCGGACAGACAGCCCACCCTTGACTGCACCACTCTGGGTTAAATAAGCTACAATCTCCCGCCCACTCTGCAATCTGCCAACTCGCGCGCAAGTCGCTCGAGATGCTTCCGCCCCCGTCAACGCAGCACAGCTCGATGCTCTGCATCATATGCGGCCAAGACGTGGACCCGCGCTCGCCCGCCTTCCTCATCGAATGCCACTTTTGCGGCCGCTGGCTGCACGGTCCCTGCGCTCAAATGAACGAGCAGGACGCGCTGCTCGTCGCCAAGTTTGCCTGCGTCGAGTGCCAGCAACACGGCCACGAAGGCGTCAAATACCGTACGCCAATGACCAGCTATAATTTCCAGTTATTGCCTGCTGTATTTCCGTTAACAATTATTCTGCATGATCAAATTCAGAGCCCCTCAATAA
The DNA here is from genome assembly GCA_033557915.1 of Phytophthora tentaculata. Classification (NCBI taxonomy): domain Eukaryota; phylum Oomycota; class Peronosporomycetes; order Peronosporales; family Peronosporaceae; genus Phytophthora; species Phytophthora tentaculata. The sequence continues at coordinate 3,507,870 of JAUCEA010000009.1, forward strand.
TGGCGCATTCGACGGCAACGCCGTGTCATTCTCGCCACTACCTGTGCATTTAGGCGGCTACGCTGCTTCTTCGACTCCCCTACAGCTCCGACATAAGAAAAACTCGCCAGGTTTCCGACGCTTGCTAGGTGCAGCCATTTACGCTCGATCTGGAGTACACTTGGTCCCGTATCAAGACGTCCAACCTTCTTTTCTGCAACGAAACGCTCTAGAGGAGCCTGTGCTCGTTGCAGACAATAGCCACCGCGCTGCCTGCCTAGACGAACCCTTCCCGGTGCTCGACGCAGCTTCCATTACCGACTTATTGACAAGCAACCGAGTGGTGCGAACCACTAACGTAACCACTCAGACGAGGCAAGAGTTGACTGCACCAGCATGGCAAACCCAAACGACAAACTCCAACCAACAGGACAAAGAGAACTTTAATCAACTGGCAAATGCCGAGTTTCAGTTGCAACAAACTCCCATGCAACTGAAAGTTGCACCTCCTGTTGCCGTAACTCAAGCGGATTGGGTCAACTTGGTAATTTCGAACAACGACGACAACTCGAGCGTAAACGCAGTGAATACCAACGTGTTTGGTGCTTTCCTCGAGTCGAACGCGTATCTGGATTTCTCTATAGCTCCTGGTGGCCAGTGCACGTGGCTGTCGGTCTCTTCAGGTGAGTTGTGGGTGTATTTAATCCCCCCAACTGCAGCCAACTTCGACGCGTACCGAGAGTGGAAAAATGATCCAAACTTTGTCACTGCGTTTCTGGCTGAACGCGTGGACAAGTGCATCAAGTGTGTGGTGAGTACAGGAAGCACGTTGCTAGTCCCCGCTGGTTGGATGTTTGCACGCTTCGCTGGCGGAGTGCAGAGCTGCTCGCTGTTTTTCGGTTTCTTTGCGTGCACATCAGCAATGGAGACACAACTAGGAGTTGTGTTGCTTGAGTTGCAACACGATGCACTGGCTCAATATTGGAGCGAGACGACGTGTGGTTGGCTCGCTGTGGACGCCAACGTGCAGCTGTGGACGGCCGTGTGTTACTACGTTCGTCAACTTTTGATGGTCAGTAATGGGATGAACGCCCAAGTGAGCGACTTGGATCGACGTGCGTTGCAGCGAGCGTTGCCTCGTCTAAGAGAGTGGAGTGCATTACCTGCATCACTCAAGTCCGTGAGCGGCATTTCGTGGACTCCCAGCTCTCAGCGCGAAGCTCAAGCAATTGTCGGTCGTCTGGAACAGGCCCTTGCTGCCACTTGTCTACCGACGCGCAGTCTGGACGACTTGCAACCGACTTCTGGCATGGGAAATGACAGCAAACTGCCCCCAATTTCGCCACATGAGGCGAGTTACATCTACTCCGCCGCATCCGTTCCTGACATGGTTAATGGATCTCCATGGGGTTCAGCTAGCACCGGATTTGACAGTAACAACACGAGCAACTTCAGCTCGTCCGCGCCATTGGGAACAGTCTGGTCAAACTTTGATCCGGCCCAGCATCAGCCACAGGATCATCTAGTGATATCAACGCAGAACCAGCCGTACCCCAGCAACGATCCAAGTTTCCAGCAGCACTCACCAACCCAGAACTTGCAAAGCTACGGCGGTGCAGAGTACGGATACATGGCTGGAATGAGAGGCAATGAAGGATACATGGAGGCAGGATCTGGTCTAGAAGGCCTCAATTCTCTTGGTGTTTCGGCGCCATTAATTGCGTCTATGACAGCCTCTGTGTTCCAACAGCCTCGTGTGGACAGCAACGGCAACTACGTCGACATGCTGATGCGTCATCGAGCGTCATGTCATCGATGCGGCAACCTGCGCAAGAAGAACGTGCGATGTCCCGTATGTCCTCACATTTTCTGTGCCAAATGCGCCGAGAAGATGATCGAGGAGCACGGAGACCGAATCTTTGAGAGCGGCTGCCCTGTGTGCAAGGAATTGTGCTGCTGCGGCAAGAACCGAACGACTCGCTGCACGCGCAAGTTCCACTGCTACAAAAAGTGTCCGTCGACTAAACGCTCTGCGTCCGGATCGAGTTAGTGTGCTGTGTTGCCTATGTGTTTGTATTTATTCGTGCTAATCCATGACAACCGCCATCTATTGCGCTCGTCCGCTGCGCTTGACATGAGGTCGGAGAGCTGCGAGGGAGATCAGCAAAGCTTCCTCTGATCGAATGGTACGACTGCCTTGCTCAGGACAAGTGTTGACCCATATGTCGAAGAGCGTGTTCGAGTCTTCGCCGCTCACTGGGACCTTCTCGTCAGCGTCTACGCACTCCTCGATACCGGCAACGCCACCGAACACGATAAGTGCGTGACGGAACTTGGGGAGTGAGAAGTCGGCGTCATCGACACACACGTTGCCACGCTCGGATGTCCCCACTTTGAGGTCGTAGCCGCCAGGGAACGGACAGTCCGTCCAGACGTTGCTCAGTGAAGACGCGAATCGAGTCGTGTAGCCCCAGTACACTCCAAGTTGCTCGCGAGGCTCCGCAGAAGAGACCAGCTTTCCCACCACTAAAAAGACACAGCGTTGTTAGCTTCGAGAGTATTGAAATTGTCCAACATGCAGCACTTACTCTTCTTCTTAAAGTCCTTGGATGCTTCGTCAATCTTGACGGTGACGCGGATACCAGGCTGGATACGCTTGTCCACCACAACTTCGCGCTGGAAACCCACGTACACGTGCGAGCCTTCTTTATCCTTCAACGGTCTATCCGTCACCACACCTTCACGGTACACGCTCCACTCCTGCGCACGTAAGTGGTGAGGGCAATCCAGGGGGTTCAACAGTCCAGCACAGCTGAGATCCGAGTGCATCGGGAACAGTGCACGTCGCAAGTACTGCGGAGTCTCAAGGTACTGCAGAATCCGAGCCATGAAGACGTGACAGTCGTGCGCACGCTTCTTGGGGGCTCCTGTGCCCACATTATTGCCCAATTGATCGTCGAATACGACGATCTCGTCCACTTGGAAGATCACAGCGGCACGGGCTACTTGGCCGGCTAAATAGGTTTTGAGCTCCTTGGTTTGCGCATTGTCAAGGATAGAACCGGGGATGGCCATACTCAAAGTGTAGGCACGTCCCTTGGCTACTCTCTCGTTGTCTAATTGATCCTGTTGCTGCTGCTTCTTGGCCGCCTCCCGGGCTGCTTTCTCCTCAGCTTTGCGCTTCTTACGGGCCTCGCGCTTAAGTCTCTGGGCCTCTTCCGCGTCGGTGGAGTCATCCGATGGGCGTTTCTTGCCCGTAATATCAGTCGTGGCATCGGCGTCAATTGAAGCTTCAGCTGAAGGTTTCTTGGCCCTCTTTACTTTTCGCACGGGCTTGGCAGCAACCACAGCCGCGTGGTGCAGCGTCGCAAGCTCATCGTCGCTGGACTCGCTGCTGATCATGACGCTTTAATGGCTCAATGCGAATGGAGACTAGCCACTAGGTGTTTTTGACCAATGGGATCGATTGAGATTCACATTCAGAGGATGCAATAAGATTGAAACAAAGAGGTTATTACAGATTAAAGTCCTTACCGATACCGGACAAACTCGATATATTCCTATATCTGATACCAATTGAATCCACCGACTTGGTGGTTATTAAAATGTATGTAGAAATGCTGATACCGGATTTTACATATTTTTGCAACATCGAATAAAACAGTTTCAAGTATAATTGTAAAAACTAAAATAGTCGTAAATACTCATCACCTTGCACTGATTTTCCCGCCAGAAGTACTGGTGGCGGGCAGCACCTCTAGCGGGCTTGATCGTTTAGATGTCCATTTTCTCGAAATCGCTTATCCATTCGGCGCATCACTCACCGCAGCACCAAAAATCGCATCGAAATGGAGGTAATATTGTATGAGCGCTCAATTATTGTTTGATAGTTCTAATATTTAATTGTTTTACGTATTTTGTTTTAGAAAATTGCTGACGAGTTTTCTAAAACAGTTCAATACAGTTTAGAGGAATCAAGTGTGGTATCCCACATTGCTGGCTCTGCTTAGTTTGCCTCTGTCTTCAACATGGATCAAACGGCGGTATACATCGACATGAACCCCAACACGACGATCGACTTCGTAGGTGCCAAACATGTCGACGTCGTCCAAGGTAAAAACATTTCCTGTTTTTTTACTTTATTTATTTTAACATGATCTAATATTTATTTACTTTTGTGAAGGAATGACGGAAAATGCTTTTAGAGATTCTATTTTTCTCAGTGCGTCCGCCATCGGTGAGAAGCTGCCACCGATGATTATCTTCGCCGGGGTCGTTGGAGCTACCGTTGAGGAGGAAGTGCAACAAAATCCGTTGCATCGCCACCAAGCTATTCTGACCGTTCAGAAAAAGCTTATTGTGACGCATCGCGCATGCCCTATTGGATTGACGAGGTGAGTTGCAAATTTTTTTCTTCTGCTGCTTCAGCTATAATGAGTTATAGTAATTTTTGTAATCTAGGTCTGGAAGCCCACCGTATCTGGCACTCGGTTTCTTCTTTTAGACAGCCTAAAAACCCACAAAAATGGACTCTGTGAGACAGAAGTTAGAAGAAGAGTGCAGTACCGAAGTCGAGTTCATCCCCCCTGGAATCACGGGCGTGGCGCAACCCATGGACGTTTCTGTTATGCGAGTGTTCAAGAAGCGATGCCGTGAGCTTAATGTAGCTCACCACATCGACAACGATTTCTCCCCCGACCCAGCCGCCCGCTGCGATCTCATCACCCGCATCGTTGTTCAAGCTTGGGGTGAAGTTCCCGCTAAAACCATTCAGAGGGGTTTTATTAGGTATTATTCCTTTTGGGCGCCGGGAGAGCAATGGTCGTTTTGGAGTAGCTAAACCTGCTCAATAAATTTGTTCCTTTTCTTTTTTTCTGCTGTTTGCCGATATTTTACTAGAAACGTTTTGTATTTACAAGATGGAAGTTGGTTGGAAGAAGGGGTGAAAAGTTAATGAACTCGTCGTCTCTTAAACTTTTTACGCGTGGTTGCATGAAATATAGTTGTTTCAAGAAATATGTTAAGTCCGGTATCTGTCGAATACTACAGCTGATACCTCGTTTTGTCAGATCTAATAGTATCTAATCAACCTGAAATTGAGCTTGTAAAATATACCGATATCATAAAAAAATGTAGACATCAGCGAAGCCATATTCGCGGAAGGTCGCTCGAATAATGTCAAGAAGCTCTGGGAGCGCGCTGTTATTGACATATCCACTCTCAACGTGTGTACGGGAGCTCTTGAAGCCATGCCGGTTTTGAAATGATTGTAGCTAGCCATTTGAAAAGTACATCTGAGACTCTTGACCAACTCCCATTTTCGTGAGGATCCGAACCCCTTTGCCTTGGTCATACTTCCTCTAGCATGGCACTACAACGCTGGCACTGAAGTACCCACTTTGCTAAAGCCTCATCCAGCTGGAAACTGGAGCGGCCGTGAACGCCGGATCGATAGATCTTCATCGCATATGTTAAGGAAGCGCCCACTTTCCTTTAAAATCACCGAAATAGTTGCTTGTGCAGGACGCTTGACCAAAGCGAACTGCTGCTGCGCTTTATCAGCCAGTTGATTTTGTGTCAGAGTCCGGAGCTATAGATATTATACAAAGGAGATGTCCGTTACATAACGGACGCCGTTACGTCGTGTAACAGTCCACTCTACTTTCAAACCTGATTTACTGCTATACTTGATATAAGGTGTTATACTCCGGTGCTATCAGGTATGTCAGGTTAATCTGTACGGATATCAGTTCAGTAAAACAAAGCAAAAGAACCATCCTTGTAGCAAATCGCAAAATAAAGTGGAAAAGGCTTGATTTGAAAAAGGTTTCAGATCTCAGCCATAGACCCCAATCAGCTCCTGATTTCCTTACGGTTGACGAACGAGATGAACGCAGCATCAGACGACAAGTTCTCCGACAGCGAAAGCAGCGACGAGGAGGTGCGCCCCTTTCCTTCCTCCCTCCTAACAATGGATCCAGCCCTGCTAGATGATGATGTTTCACGTTGCTGTGGATACAGGAATTTATTGTACTGATGCTCAACTATGCCGGAGTTTGGCGTAGAAATCAGCATGTATACTACAGTATACTGGTTCACTGGTTGCTCTGATCAGCAGAATGGGTGTCTACAGTGTTTAGTGCCTTTGACACGTAGTGTCAGTGTCTAGCGTCCTTGGCGGCAGTATACTGGTCCACTGGTTGCTCTGATCAGGACTTATTGTCCGGCTCACCGCCGAACATTGCGCATGCCGTTCGCTGCCTGGGCAAGTATTGCCTTAAGCAGCATTATTACTAAGAGGTTCGGCGAGCCCTACGCTATCTTATGCAAACACGGGTTTTTTATCTGCGTTGCGCATTGACGTTGTTCCCGATGACAGGGTTGCGGTTACAGTGTTCACCGTCAGCGACTTCGCCAACGATTCGGACGATGCCAATCCGTCCCGGTGTATATTATGTTTCTGGGTGGAAATGCCATTTTGTATGGGTCACGCAAGCGAGGTTATCAAGCGCAGAAGCAGAATTTATTGCAATAAACGAAGGGGTCAACGACGTCCTGTGGATTGTCGGGCTACTTGAGAAGCTCCGATGGCCTACGGCCACGTCGCTGCTACGTGGCGAAAAGCAAGCAGCCTTGTACCCTGGCGGAGAAACTTGCAAGCATCAAGCAACAAAGCACATCAACAACAAGTACCAACTCATTCGACATTTAGTTGAAGACGGCCGATACGAAGTAACTGGTGTGTGTTCGCAAACAATGCCACCTAGGTTATGTTTTCGAGAACGGCTGCGTTTGGGTCAAAACGACACCGACGGTTTCCAGGGTGGCTTCGGCTCTGGCCGACCGGTCCAGGGCTCAACTATTCTAGCTACTCTCCGTGGAATCAAGCACTGCTTCACGGCAGATAACCACATATTTTCCCATTCGATAACCCGCAGGTTCTCAAGGTGGCTCCCGAGTCGACCCCCCCCCCACCCCACCCCACCCCCGCGCCAGCGCATGACCCCGGTGTCCATTCGGCTCCTGGAGGCGTGTTTGCTCATCGCAGACCCTGCAGTACAGGCGCTTGAGGGGGGGGTCTTTGCTTGGCGTTCTTCTTTTGCTAAGGAGGCTCGAGATCGCGTCTATCTCCAGAGGACCCTTCAAGTGGTTTACGCTACGTTCTCAGGACGTTGCTGTACTCGACGCTCACGGTGTCGTAACCAACAGGTTAATGCACGCAGACGCTGTGCGTACACAGCTTCGTGACTCCAAACGAATCAGAACGGCCTAGTCACGGTCAGAACGGTGGAGCCATCCAGCCACAAGTTTACCTGTCCGGTACTCGAAGCAATGCTGCTCTTACGGGCGCCTGGTAATCTCGCCGAGGATATCCCCACAGCCGTTTCCTGTCCAAGGAAGGTACTCCTGCGTGCGTGTCTACATCCGATGTCTCCCAACGTGATCAAGAAGGCGGCAGCGAGCATAGGTGATGACACGAGCTCGCCCAGATCTCATTCGCTCCAAGCGGGACATGTATCGTGCCGGAACCGACTCCACGACCATCCAGTTCCACGACCGCTGGATGTCCGATGCGTTCAAGACGTATACTCGATTATTAAGTGAATCAATTTCGGAGCTGGCTGCGAAAATGACCCAAGACACAAGGTGTGATTCGACGTATCGCTGGTGAACGCTGACCACATGGCCAACAACTAGGAGCACCGCTCTCCTTACCCCCTGGTCTAGTCGAGCTTTGGTCATTGCAGTTAAGCGTTCATTAAAGAAGTTGAAGCTACCGTACCTTAAGGTGAGGAAAGGAGGATATGCGCTCCTTCTCTTGGGCTCTTCCCTCTTGCCAGCATGTATGTGTACAGTGCCTACGGTAATTAACCACACTCACATTGATTTATGAGAGGGTAGGAAAACCTGGATAAAAATATATTTTTTGGGTTTTGAACGGGCGGCCTAGAGTCAAATTTTAACCAAATGCTAGCTTTCCACATGCTCTTCAGATCATCTCACTGGATGACATTGGACTGTGGTGTCGGACCTGGTCAGTGATATGTAGGCTTGTGAGCCACAGTGAAATAACCGCGACGAGAAGTCCAAGCCTGTCATCTTTTTCAGGAAGCGGTACACTTGGACAACGGGAATCCAGCAACGGAGTTCACTCGGAAATACGCAAATAGATGATTGTCAGATCGCGCGTATTTACCGTCGGTGTCGCCTGGGACCAGCCAGAAGTAAGAGAGGGAACCTTATTAGCGAAGCGAATATCAGAAGCCGAGAGCCAGCGTCAGCGCGACTGTTGTCGACTTAGAATAGGTGAAGCGGAGATGAAAAACCGTTTCCCGCCAGCCGAGAGGGCGGATGATCATCTGTGTTCGAATTTTGCGAGAGGTTAGCTTGTTTTGCCAGGTCGCTGCTGAAGTGTTATCAACACGGAAGTAGAGTAGACGTGAGGTGGCCGAGACATGGTCGCCTTACGAGATGGCCACCTTTAACCCCATCTGTCAACAGCGAAGGCGCGTGAAAGGAGCTCACGGGAGCTGATGTCGAATCAAGTATCGCCAGCCGGCTTGAACTCAGACGCAAGGCGCAATTCCTCTGTATTGAGCTGGCACGTAAGTGCCACCCTCGATTAGACATCCAAGGCACAGAGACTGACGCCGGAGGCGGCCATTTCCACGGTTATATCAGGGGATGGCGTATCTCGGAAATTTTCCATGGAGACGCCGTTCAGGCGTGGAGAGTTCAGGATACGCCGCCACCACCTGAGGTGAGCCTTCATATCATCTGTGACCGTGACAGATTGAAATCGGCGAAGCTGGGACGTGCGTATGTGAAGCCTCTGGAGAAATGGCCGGCCGAATGGATGCGCGTTGACACATGACGAAGGCTTCCGATAAGGGAGCGGTACGACCGCAGAGAGACGGGGCGTGGGATGCTGAAGCCACGAGCCCGCGTGCCTTTTCAATTTTGGACTCCATCATAGAAAACGGCATAAACACGCAGTTTAATTCCAGTCCGAGGACCAACAGACCTAGAAGACCACCTCATAAATTTGTCTTCATTGGTAGCGGCAGCTTCTATGATTGCCGTCATGGCGCAACGAGCGCTAAATATCGTGTAGCTACTTCCGACGTTAGCGGCGACGGTAACATGGCCACCCACCCATTGGTGTTTGAAAACCATGCGGTATTCGCTGGGTTGGTGTGAGGACCGTACTATTGTCCCACCCCATCCACCCCCACACGTGTGAGTTTGGGGAGGACCGTATCGGTGGGGATGGCCTCTGAAACGCGTAGAATCTCCTTGACAATGGCGTCGCAGTGAGCATACTCCGGTTTCAAGATTGTATCCAGTCCGTTTGGTCGCTCAATGAGGTACCTTCAGGGTAGGAGAGGTCGTGTATGGTCCGACCCATCAGTACCGGATCGCCGTCCGAGTTGTCGATCACACCGTTCGGGCTAATCACCACCTCTGGCCACAGATCTAGTACATGTATATCCTTGTCAAGAACCAAGCAGTGCCACGCTTGCTTCGCAAGTATACTCTTTCGAAGCACGCTCGGTCGTTCGTGAGCTAAACCATGATTAGCAGGGCGAGCGGTTTGCTCAAGTGAGCCGCGAATACGGACGCGCAAGCCTTCTGCAGCGGTTTCCTGGAGGCGCTCGAGCTTCGGGTCGCAATCGCCAGAGGACTCATAAATTTGTTCGGGCGGTAATCGGCTGCAGTTTGGCCGCGAACAAGCTTGACGAACGCCGGGAGCGATGGACGCTTTTGGCGAATAAAGTCCGTTAAAACCTTCTGAAGAGGCCAGTTGAGCAGATATGCAGCCCCACCGCTGGTTACCCGAGTATGCGGATAGCCCGAACTTGGTAGGCACAGGCCCATCTTGCTCAAGGCCACCGACAATGTGGCAGCCCGCGTCGCTTCAACCAAACAGCTGTGCTCCCTCGTGTTTTCCTTCATATTAGCCGCCGAGACAACCGGTCGCAGGTTCGGACGGCTCGTGTGAGCAAAGTTCGTACGTAAACCAGCGTAAGACCTACGATGAGCCTTATACAATCTTGCGGGTGCCGAAAAGCCCGGCAGTAACGCCGGGGGCTGTATAGTCAACTGTGGTTGTATGAACAGTTGGGCTTGTATGACCGCCAAGGGCGGTTTGGCCGGACGAGGCTGTATAGCCGTCGATTTATCTGCATACGCTGGAACTGGGCTGATTCATCCACTGTAACCACTTGAGGATGTACATTGGGCCGTGTTTGCGTCTTCGTTCGTCCGGGCGATTTTATGCTCGATGCCATCTCATCAGCTGCATTTGACTAATTAATTTCGGCTCTTTCCGAAAGGGGCTCGAGCTACCGTCCTCTCGACGCCATCAACGGTGTTGGTTGTCGAAGCTCTGGCCTTAAGTCTTGTAAGCTCACTCCTGCACACGTTTCGGTACGCCTTCCTGTCAATTGTGAGCGCGGCGAGGGTTGCCGCTGCGGTCCCAAGACCTCCTGAACACGGAAGTCCGGCGTAGTTGCGTAGACACGGCTCATGACCCCGTCGATTTAGTAGAAACATGCGGCGGATTTCATCGGGCACTGCCTGGCTCCGATTTTGATCGTTCCGGGAGGTATTGACCGCGATCGTGCATCTGACGCGGCCCCGTTTGGGTCAACGTGCTCACATGGGCCAGTGTTCACTCGGCAGATTGGTAGGCGATAGTCCGGATAGCCTCGCAGTAGCTATTCCACCACTGAGGCTGTCCGGTTGTAGGTATCCAAGTGCGTTGCCCAATACTTTGTTCGCGTGCAGCAACGTCATTTGAGTATGTAGTGGTGAGTGGCTTGGATCCGCCAATTTGTTTTTGGAAACCAAGGCTCGAAGCTGAGACGTAATCTTACGCACGTGGTCAAACCAAAATTCATAGCCGAAGGACGTGAGACCCTGGATCCCGTCGAGGATGTCTTCGTAAGTTTTTCAATTTGCATCTGCCGAAGGAAGTGTGCAGACGAGCTGAAGACGCTACAATAGTTGGAGCTGCTCGATCCAGCTACCAAATTACCCAGCTCCGACACTACCCAATAGTGCAGGAGCGTCAGGCCACGTGAGCCCAAACGACCACTAAATAATGCCTTCACCACGGCTGGAGTCTAAGGAAACTTCGCTTCTCTAACCCAAAGGACTAAGTCATAGCAGAAAGGGTATTACCTTCGTGCACCAGAAAATTCTTGAACATCCTGCCGCCCGCGAGGAGGTGTGCTTGCGGCGGGTTGTATTTGCCTTTCGCTTTCTTAGCCCTCGGGGAAGCTTGGGCAGGAACGGTAACACAGAGCCTGTGGAGACAGCCCGCCCTTTGAATCGGGGGTACTACCCATACCGACTAACACTTGCCCAAGTAGGGCAGCTTGGGACTCCAGAAGGCATAGCAGGCGTGCGTCCTCGCCTCGCAGTGCTGCCACCGTCGGCGGTTCATCCTCCGGGCCGGACGCGGCGGGTCTACACCCGGTAGTCTTGCTCTGCCGACGGGTGGCGCAACTGGATCATATGCACTCATAAAGGCCTCCAAGTTGAAGCCACCGGGACGACGACGCGGTGCTGGAGGCCACCAATGTTGGGGTAGTAACTACTATCGGCACGACTGGTGTGCCGGTAGTTATGGCATGATCGGCCAGAGTGTTTGAGTGAGACGGCGGCAAACTCGACAAGCCTTGTGTGGCCAGTAGCCGTGACTGTATTGATGTCCTTGTCGACGGCTGGGCGGTCAGCACCGGAACAGTCAATTGGATGGGATGGGCGCCTTGTTTTCGAGGTTCGAGTCAGCCGGGGGGGATGTGTCCCCGTTCCCCTTGGCTCCGCGCTTCGCATGGCCTTGCAGGCCGCTCTAGTAGCGACAGCGACCGGATGAGACATCTTGGTCGCTCGTTTGCTGGGACGAGCGGAGGCGGGTCCTACGTCACCCGAGCAGACGATGCGGTCCACGGTTCATCTGTCCTTGTATTGTCAACAACGACGTCCTGAGTCATTTCGCTGCTTGAGGGCGTTTTGCCGAGTCTGACAATTTTCGGAGTCCAATCCAGTAAATAAAACTAGCCATTTTTGTTTTTTAAAATAATTCTAGAGAAATGCTTCAAAGCAAATGAAAAATACAAAAAGACTTTGAAAAAGAATCGCCGCTGTATTGATGAAATTTTAGCACAGGTCGATGAGGTCGTTAAAATCGCCCTTGACCAGGGCTTAGGCCGACGCTAGTGCGGATAGAGGCTCAAGCGTACGTGGTCACTACCTTCTCCCGACATGAGGCCACCAGCTCGCACCAACTTCGACTTCAATAGTACACGCCCGAAGCGAGCGGGGAGCGCTGGCTGCTGAGGTGCTGCTCGAGTTGTTGGCAGACATGTTGGAGAAGGAGGCCCCCTGCTTGATGGAGTGTCTTTCATTTGTGTCGAGCATTCGTAAGACGAGGGAGTTACGGAATAATCAGTCGATCTAATTGGATGAAAATATTTGGCTTATAGCAGAGAGATAACATGGACACCAAGGTGTCACCAACTAACATCAATGAGTTGATGAGTTTTGATGCCGCTTGCCTCCCGTAATAACGCAGTAGCTGACAGTATGCAGTGTGAGCCCTCCAAGCACTATTTAGATCTATGTTGACAGAAAGTACTACGTACTATATTATGGGCTGACTGTGCGAAGGTTGTAAGGCACACTCTGCATAAAGCTGAAATAACAACCAATATATACTGTACATTTCAGCTTGTAGGCGTAGTTTGGTCAGTGGAGGACTCTTTATCTTTTCCGACCAGCATGAATAACTGTTCCATCCTGGTTACAGTAAAAACTAACCTGAATGACGCTATCAGGTGATGTAGCCTTCTGAAGTCTTTTAGAGCGATAAGGCGCATATCTAAACCACTAAATATATCATAAAGGGCATCAGGAGGCTACACAATATCAGAACGTACGATGTCGCCTTCTGTACGTGGTTGTGCTACTTCATCCGCCTATCATTTGTCCCAACTAATTGTCTGAAGCTTCCTTTTTTCTTATTAGCTTGCAATCTCCTTGTATACAGCAGCTTTAAAATAGTAAGCGACATAATCGACAGCTTCTAATATGTACTCAGTTGATACATGATAATGTATGAAGGTAAGTAAATACTGCTTGTATCCAACTCTGCCAACCGCTAATTAGGTGGAATTCCAGTCGGTATCATCGGTGGGATAGTCCATGTATCATGCACTAATTTTCCAATCAATTTCAACCGCGAATGCGACCAAATACACGAGTGGATGATTTTGCTGTTAGTTCTTACTACATGTAGCGTGATAGCTTTCCATTTGAGTTTGTGGTGTGCAAAGTGGCAACTTCGCCTTGATTCCTTTGCAAATATGGTTAACCTTCTTCGTAGATGACACGTGCTACACATAGATAAACGCCAGTATAATTGAGAAATACACGCTTAGATTTTTGCTGCGGGGCGAGGGAAGCGGTGACTGTCGCCTTGGTTACCGCTATGGTTTCCTTCGCGATGCCGACTTTTCCCCAATAGGATGCGACTTTTCGGCGTAAGACCGCCGTGTTACAGATGTTTGTCACATCTCATTTTGTGCCAGACCATACTGAAATCAAGATATTTTCCTTCTTGTCAAAACTTTTTTTTGAGAAAAAAGGACATCCGTCTTACGCTGGCTCACAAAAGGGCAGTTTGGTCTTACTAAAGTAGTTGAATCAGTCTTTTGAGAAAGTTTTCGAGTGAGAGATGACTGGAGAGCGAAAGTTCTGGCCGCTTTGCACAAATTGGGTGGAAAACGAAATTTCACTCGCACGCCTTACAGGCTTTGCGAGTGAAACTCACCTTTCCACAATCTTTAGGGGTCAAACGAACAAATACAATTAATGAGAGCTTATGCAATGACCACCAGCTCGATCCGACAAGGGACGAGGAGAGACGGGTATTTCTGGGCTGCTTGCTGCTTGTTCTTCCAAATACGAAGCGAGAGAGCCCGCCCCGTGTGGCCAGTAGAAAGCGGGGAAGAGTGTTTATCGGTAAGGTTGCGGTATACCGGTACTGAAAACTAGTGTGGAAAACACAATTCCCTTGCTTCGCTATGGAATACACCTTGTTGGTGAGACCACTATCACACACCATGAGGGCCTCCTAGTTTACTTGGCCTTCATGTTGTTGTGAATCGGCTCCGGTTGCCACCGTTGATGCATCGGAGACCTTCACATACTGAGACATTGAGGTAGTTTCCCCATAAGTACGGGACGTGCCCGTGGGAAGTTGCAGAGTAGGAGAAAGGTGTTGAAGTAGTTGAGTGGCTGGTAGCACTGCTGCCACCAGCCTTGGATGAGCAAGAGCTCAGTCTCGAATTGGAAAACAAGGATAAACAGCTTCCAGAGCAAGAGCTGAGCTAATAAGAAGTCGGTGTTTTCTATTTACACGGCTGTCTACTGCTAGTGCGTTGGATCGTAACACATGTATCCCAAGCTGAACTTCCGTTCATGTTTTCTTAGCCATTACGTGTCCTTGCCAAAGGCCTGGGTCCCGCCGCCCAATATAAGTGAAGCTATGCTTTAACACGTTCGTGTGAGCATGGTCCCACACTCGACGCGGGGCCAGTCTGAGCCCTCAGGTCGGATCGACGTTCGCCTGGGCCTAAACCGTTTGGCGATCTTTTTTTCGAGGGATGCAACCTATAAGAGAGGTTAGTGCTGTATATATTTAAGTAACTTGATTTTTGTATTGGGAGGTTTAACCCATTTTGGAGAACAGCACAATATAATAAAACCACATTATGTGGTTTTTGTTTTTTTACATTAAAATGTTAAAACAGGCGCAAACGGCACCTCTGCATAATCAGATCCGGGTTTTACGAACTCTGACTATGCCCACATTTGTGGAGAATATCTTACATTTGAAGAGAACTACCTAACCGCATTTTGATTGACACTGGAAGTTCACAAGGGAGGTTCTCGGACCAGCATGGGTAATGCGGCTACCAAGGCGCGCGAGGCGCACGCACAGGCCAAGAGCAAGCCGAAGAATAACCGCAGCGTACAGCAACAGAAGCTCAAGTCCGCCAAGGCTACAGGCGTGTTGGCGCTGCCCGACAGCAAGTTAAAAAAAATGCCGCAGGAACTACTGGAACTGACGACGCTGCGTACGCTGGACCTTACGGGCAACAAGCTGAACGACCTGTCGCCACAGCTGAGCAATCTTAAGGCGCTCAAGACGCTCAAGCTATCCTCTAACGTTTTGGAGGCACTACCGGATCTGTCGAAGCTGGAGGCGCTCACTACGGTACGCGACGTCCAATTGACCATTTACGTGTGCATATCACCGCGTATAATTTTGACGTAATGTGTATGCGTTTTTAATATGGTGAAGTTGGTTCTGGACGGCAATCTCCTTGAGGACATTCTCAATGCGCTACCACCGAACCTGACCAAGCTCTCACTCAAGGGCAATAAGCTTCGTTTCGTACCTCGTAGTGTGTTGGAGCTTGCACAACTGCAGGAGCTAGACTTGTCAGACAATTTCTTAGAGACATTGCCCTCGAACTTGGGCGAGATGCAGGAATTACAGGAGCTCAATGTAGACGGCAATAAGCTGACGGAACTACCAGCTTCTCTGGGGAGATGTGGCAAGCTGAAGGTGCTGTCGGCACGTCGGAATACTCTGGTCGGGCGGTCGGCTGGTGCAACGGTACAATCCATTGCTGCTGAGCTGCTGGGAGAAGGCTCGTCCGTCCAAGTGATGAACCTAGAAGGCAACCCCATGACTAAGGAAGATCTACAACAGATGGACGGCTTCGACGCGTTCCTCACTCGACGTACAAAGCTGAAGAACAAGGAGATCCACGGTGGTCTGAAATCAGATCTGAGTCTCTGCGGACTCGAATAGACGGGCATTTGGTAGTGTAAATAACGCTGAATATGTTGATTTCTTCTTGTATTATTGAGTGTCTTACTACTACAGTATTATTTACTTGGTAATGACGCTTGTGCAACCGAACGGGGTGGTTTCTTGTTGATTCGAATGGAAATCTGAGGCGACAATACCGTTTTCCTTGGCGACTTCAATGCCGCAACAATAGGTTTTATCTTACGCTCGGTCTTTGCTTTATCGCCTTCTGTTGATACAGCAGTGATCGCAGCCTTTAAATCCACTTCAGCAGTGCTCCATTCTTGCTTCAAGGCTGCTAAAATTGAGTCCTCATCTTTATTTTCTAGTGTAGAACCACGAATTCGGTGAGCTGCTAGTCCTCGAACAATCTCCCCGAGGTTTTGAGTGACGAGATCTACCAATGCTGCGTCGATATCAGTTGAGGACTGCAAGCAAATGCTCCCCACACTTTTGTCTGGATGATTCGAGATGTCGTTCAGATAAGCGCCGCCATCAAAATGTGCCGCAATTCTCCATTCCTTTTCGTGCTCAAGTTGCTGATCGCGTCGGTGCAACTTTGCGTACACTATCGACAAGTTCCGATGAGCTCGTGCGCGACCCAGACGACAGTCAAGCATTTTAGACGAGCATAAGTGGAGATCACGATGGTGACAGCTCAATGCGTGACCAAAATTCAGCTGAGCCAGCGCCAAATTGCCCAGATTGGCGTACACGCGAGCTTCGAGCTCTCGATCTTTCTCTTCCAGTGCAATTTGCAGCGCTTCTTGTTGGTGTGAAAGCGCTGGGCCGTAAGCGTGTGAGTCTAAGAACAGCAAGCCCAGGTCTTTCACTGCTCGAGCCTGAAGTCGAGCGTCTTTAGCTCGCTGAGCCAACTCTAGTGCGCGCCGTTGTGCTGCAAATGCGTGCTTGATACATATCCTTGCAGCTTTACTGGTTGGTGTAGTCGAGGCGACGACAAGTTCACGAAACGCTACTCCACGGTGGTGGTGCAGCAACGATAGTAAGGCTAGACTTGATCGAGAGGGAGATTTAGAGAGCTCAATAGATTTCAGCGCTGCTGTGAAGTGCTGAATAGCAGCGACCATGACTGGTGGGTTACCATAAAGTAAGAACGATCCCAGCGTGATATGTCTCGCCAAGACGCGGAGTCTTCCTGCAGCGGCTGCACTAGCAGCCCGTGCTGCTGCTTCCAACTCGGTTAAGAAGAAATTCGTATCTTCATCATCATATGCGCCATCATCGAGCTCCATTCCAGGCAGAACTGCTTCAACAGAATTAATGACGGCGATTTGAGCAGCTCGACGATTCGAGTCACTAGAGAGCAGAGTTCCGGTCAAGCGGCTACTGATGAGTGGTGTTGAGCACCGTGTAGATGCCGAGGTACCATCGAGTGATTGGTGTCCACGTAACGACGAAGGTGCAGTGGAGATCCGTGCCAGAGTTTTAGCAGATCCCTGACGGTGTAATTCTTTTCGCGCGTAACGGGAGCAAGGACGGGTATTCATCACGAAATCTTGGAGAGACTCGCCATCCAACGAACTGGATAATCTAGCTGTTGTGGTTTCCAGCAATGAACGCGCACCCGCTGGGAATGGGAAGGCGTGGAATCGAGGTGATACTCGTACGTTGTTCGCACCGATATCATCTTCCAATGCTGGGGAGGTCAGACTTAGTTCCCCACGAAGTGCCACTTGTCTGGACGGAGGTCGGGCCATTGCCTCCAAGAATGTCGGCATCAACGTCGTCACTTCTTGCTGGTTGGAAATTGGTTTGGGTACGATTGGAGGAATTGCTCGTCTGCAATGGTCAGATATGTCAGTTTGCCGAACTGGTATCTCGTCTCTATCGTGCACGCGTTGATTCTGCTGCAACAAGCCATTGCGCGACGGTGGGCGACTGGTAATTCCACATCCTTCTCGCCTACCACCGGAGCCTTCTCGTTGTTTGCGCGGCACTGCCATCGTGCTTTTCTCCTGTACGTGATGTTTATACTGCTCGGCGTGGAAATTTGGATACATGTTTTTGACATCCATGCGCAGAGGTCTTCGTTCGCTGGTGGCCATGACTGCAGAAATGATGCACTGACGGGTGACAAACAAGGCCCAAGTGCGTTGCTTAAGCTGCGGTGCGTGCAGTTTTGGCATCGTATTTATAGGTTTCTAAATGGGATCGGAAATGTAGGGGGAAATGCGAAGTTAGAAATTGTGTCCATGCTCGTTAGCGGTAGAGGTGGAGCCACCTCAATCGCCACCTGTGGCTAGCGATGCTTCCAGCCGAGATGCTCTTTCTTGGCGAACACCAGTGAATATGTAGTTTCAGTTGACATCTTTTGTTTCACTTTACTTCTTCTGAAGTAGAGTAGTTCTTCATTCACTTTATGCAAAAACTATGGGTAACGCTGTCCATGGCAAACCCAGCGCCAAAAGTCCAATGTTGCCGACACTTATGAACTCTGCTCCGAGACTTCTAACACAAATCTCAGGTCGGCACTTGCCTTCGTACCCTCGTCGATCCATCACTATTACAAACGTCACTTACTTACTAGTCATCTTCCGTTCAACGCGAAGTAGCGCCGTTGCACTCATGCGGCCTTCTTGAAGTGATCGGCCGAGTCGAATATCTTCCGCTCGGCCAGTTTGTGTTGCAGCACCACATTGCGTGCAGCGGCAGCGCCCGAAGGCGCCGCACTCTTGTCCAATCCGTAGCGATCGAGCGCCGCCTGTGGCGTGCTATTACTCTCCATTGGCTTGGCTCCTCCTGCTCCTTTTAGTCCAGCATATCGCGCTGCTCGAGCCGCCAATGCGGCCTGGGCAGCATTAGCCACTACAGTTTTGGCCGGCGAGGCCACACGTCCACTAGGGTCTTCGGACAGCTTAATGTGCTTCACCTGGTGGTTAATAGACGCCTGCGAAGCACCCAGCGCGCCATATCGCGTGGTTGCCTCGCCAGGGACAGCAGGACTAGCAGCGACGTCAGCAGGCACGTCTGTGGGCTGGCCCTGCTGCTCCATGGCATAATCTGCCGAGTCGAAGCGCTTACGTTCCTTCAATTTGCGTCGAATCAGCACGTGCGCCGCCGACATCTTGCCATAGTCGGTCCCTCCGGCCTGTTGTGTCTTCTCCGCCATGGCCGGGTCCTCTTCCTGCTTCTTCTCTAGCAGATCCCGTCGACTGGGCTTCTTCCTGCTGTCGAGCGCTCCGTACTTGCCGGCACGACTCGGACTCATACTGGCGAACTGACGTCGGCTGGCGTTCACTGCGGTGGACGCACAGGGAGAGCTGACGGCCTCCTCCTGCTTGGGTTCGGCTTCACTTACGTCCTCCATGGGCGTGTCCTCCATGTGCTCCGCTGTGTGTCGAGCTCTGGCCATCTGATAATCCGCCGAGTCGAACGCCTGCTTGCTCTGCAACTTACGCTGGATCAGGATGTTGCGGCCCTGCTCGGCGCCTCCTGGAGGTTCGTACTGCGTCGTGGGCGTGTTGCGCTGTACGTTGCGCTTGGGCTTGGGGCCCTCGCTCTGCATGGCGTTAAAGAAGGCCGACTGACCGATCTGTGCCGGCGACTGGATCTGATTCGGTGAAGGTTGAACTGGCATCTGATTCTTTGGTGGAGCTTGAACTGGCGTCTGATTCGGTTGCGATTGATTCTGGTACCGATTCGCTGCGCGCGCCGCCGCCTTCTTCATGGCATCGTCAGCCGAGTCGTAACGCTTGCGCTCTTGTAGCTTCTGGCGAAGAAGCACGTTGCGCGCGGACAGCGCACCGCCGTCCTCAGGGGCACCACGGGCATTGGAAGGCGGGACCTGTGCTCCGATCTGCAGGTCCATGGCGTTCCAGGCCACTCGATTGCTACCGTTGAGCCGCGCCATACCTCGCGCAGAAGACATCATTGAGTTATCCTGCGCCTGGTATTGACGATAGTCCATCGTAGAGGCCGTCGGTTGCGGGGACGTGTGCGCACTAGAGCTCCAAGACCGAAATGACCACTTTGGGATCCTGTTGCGGTGTGGGAGATCCAGCGAAAACTCGAGTTTTCGGGAAAGTGTCCTAATTTTTAAACAGACTTGAGTTGAGTATGGGATGTGTGAAACGGCCCGCTATTCTTCGGATTTCTGCGGCATATTTTTCCTTCCGCACCTCTTCGAGGCAAGTCTAATTTTGGTTGGCGGTGACGACACCCGCCGGCTAAGAACAACTAGTAACCGGGAGAACTTGAAATGACACTCACGTCGTACGCTTCTCCGCCCAACGCACACCGCGCTGATGGTAAGCGGCACCAGCCTTCTACCTCGATGAAAGGGAGCCAGCGCGTGTCGCGTCGTGGCGCTTGCTCATCCAGCAAGCAAAGTGATGGAGCCTGCACAGTACACGCAAGCTTACTCCACTCGAGAAGCTTCTGCCACAAACGACGAGCGCACAGTGGACTCGAAAGCAGACTGGACAGGGTGTCGTCTTGATATTATTCTGGGCCACCCAGAATCTGGCTGCCTTCCCCACTGCCAATGCTAAGATACATGTAGCAGTGCTGGCTGCAGTTGAGCAGCAGCATGCCGCACACGGCAAGCCCCGAGCCGACACCGACACGCAGGCGAGTGATGATTTGGGCCTGGGGCAGCCTTCGCGGAACAAGCCCGCACTGCAACAAATCAGTCTTGTAACTAGACTCTTGACTGGCTAAGATCACTTGCTTCAACCTCACATTCCGTGACAAAGATCTCGAAAGGTCGCAAATGGTACAGTGTGCCGTCGACCAGCATCGACTCCTTGCTCGTGGTTATGTTTCTCTCCTTCGAAAGCGGTAGAGGCAGCCAGTTTCTACGATATATTGATTCTGGTCGTATGCAGGTCACCCACGACGTCGGCGCTCGTCTCACTTTTTCAATCCCAGAAGGACGTCCGCTCTAGTCATTTCTAGAAGGCCACTGCACCGTCATCGGTTCTCCCCTTTGTGACCGAGATCGAAGAAGTACCCATTCCAAATCTCAACATTTCAACCACCAAGCAAACAAAAAGCACCAGAAAGCAATTTCACGCTTTTTCTAAATTATTTAAAGCTACGATAGATAGCAGCTGGCAACAACAGCGAGGAGGGAGCAAACGCCCGCGCCTCCCAACGTCTGTGCTACCCGAAGCTCCCTTTCAAAGCGGTGACTAAGTGGGGGGACGCGACGCTTACTTGGACATCATCATCTTGACGAACTCCTCGTAGTTGATCTGTCCATCGCCGTCAATGTCGGCCTCGCGGATCATCTCGTCGACCTCCTCGTCGGTGAGCTTCTCGCCCAGGTTGGTCATGATGTGACGCAGCTCGGCAGCCGAGATAAATCCATTGCCGTCCTTGTCGAACACCTTGAAGGCCTCCAGAATCTCCTCCTCGGAGTCCGTGTCCTTCATTTTGCGGGCCATCATGGTCAGGAACTCCGGGAAGTCGATCGTGCCGTTGCCGTCAGCGTCGACCTCGTTGATCATGTCCTGCAGCTCAGCCTCCGTGGGGTTCTGGCCCAGAGAGCGCATGACCGTGCCGAGCTCCTTGGTGGTGATGGTTCCATCGCCGTCCTTGTCGAACAGGGAGAACGCCTCCTTGAACTCGGCAATCTGCTCTTCGGTCAGCTGGTCAGCCATTTTGCGCTTGTGGTTTCACTTGAGGTTGTCGAGGGAAATCCAAGAATGATCGCTGCCAAAATGAGACCAGCGCCAAACCTGGCTGCCTTTTGCCCTGATTTGTACGACCGATAAAAAGTGGACGTACCAAGGCTCCAAGCGGCGCACTGTGATTTGTGAATATTCAAACCAGTGCCTTGTTATTGGTTGAAACGTTTCTGTCCGCACCAAACGAATCATTTTATTCCGCTCACTTACAGTTTGTAAGAGAATGGACGACCGAAGAGTGTACGACCATCTGTGGGTAGGATAGAAAGGTGCGTACATATGAACTGTTTATGACAATAAATGTATTGTACACAACTCGACTAAACGATCGAATTTCGATTCGAAAGGGTGGATTGTGGACAGAAACGGCGCTGTCAACATCGCGACAGAAACTGCTCAAAACACAAGAAAGATAGTACACGAGAATTATGATAGGCTGGGATAGCAAAGAGCAGGTTTATATTTTTTTTAATAAGTAGAACAAAGTCGTCCGAAGAAGTGCTAGTCACAGGAGATGCATCGGTGGTCCTGATCTACTACAGGAAATTCCAACCTTATAGCAAAAAGCAGGTTTATATTTTTTTTAATAAGTAGAACAAAGTCGTCCGAAGAAGTGCTAGTCAGAGCTTAAGTGCTAGTCAGAGCTTAGAACAAAGTCGTCCGAAGAAGTGCTAGTCAGAGCTTAAGTGCTAGTCAGAGCTTCTTTGGACGACTTTGTTCTACTTATTAAAAAAAAATATAAACCTGCTCTTTGCTATAAGGTTGGAATTTCCTGTAGCAGATCAGGACCACCGATGCATCTCCTGTGCCTGCTTCGCAGACGCAGCATCTGCTATGTACAGGCTGCTCTTTGAACTGCTCTGGAATATTAATTACCGGTTCTTACTTACGCAAAGACAAACAGCGAGAGAAGTAATGTATAATCATGTTCCTATCACAGGAGTTCAGAGTAAGTCTACCTAACTGATATTTGATTCTTTGAGCTCATACAGAGGTAAGGAGGGAAGCAGGTTTTTTGTGAATTCTTAAATTCCTGAAACGATTTTGAGAGGAATTTAAGAATTCACAAAAACTCACCTCGAATCGCACCCCTCCTTACCTCTGAAATAAATTTCAGAGAATACCTTTGTCGATCAACAAAACTTGCAGAAGAGGAATTCCAGTTCTGGCACAAGCGAACCAGAACAAGGGCCGGTATGTCTGCTAGAAAAGCTATGGCGAAATTGGAAGGCAAGAGCTACTTCGTCTGTATGCCACGTGTGACTGTCTGTCAGACCGCTCTCCCTTCTGCCAGGCCAAGAAGCCCCCGTCCAGACTTTTACAGGTAGATCCAGAGCCCGTCCGACTGTAAACTCTGGCTAACTCTTTTTAAGCAGACAGAGACATCGAAATCGCTCAGCACAACCAATCACTGTGTTTGCTCTCAGTAGCGGTGGAACAAGCTGTCGTCTCGCCACCAGCCGCTTCCCGCTGAAGCCGTAACATGGACTGCTCCCCCGGCATGTTAACGCCGGGATCGTTTTAGACCATTGATAGTTGTGAGGTGCACACCGTGGAAAAATACTGTTTTAATGCTCACAAATTGCAACGTCTTCAGCCATTAAAGCCAAGAAGAAAGGCTGATTGGAGTGACTCTAAACGTTTAAAGAGTGGTAGAACCTCAGCTGGAACGAACCGCAACAACCCGAAGCATGAAACGCCAAATTCTAGGTTCTCGATTGCAAGTGTATTTTCATCCGAAGCTGGTATGACGGTTTTTCATCTTCACTTGAAAAACCTCTAAAACCAAAGAACCAGTTTGGTAAGTTCAGGTTTTACAGGTTCGTTCTGGCTCGGCCCCCAATAATGACGCGCAGTGGTTTTGCTGAAAGGTCGCGAAACGGGCTTCGAACGAACATGTTCGGACGTTTCACACATGCTCCCGACTCTCAGCACGGTCTCAAATGAACCATTTTAACCTTGAGAACCAGGTTCTCGAGGTTTTACCGGCTCGCGATAAATCAGGGGAACCTTAGTTCTCTTCATCTTCGTTCCAGCTGAGGATAGAACCAACCGACGGCTGATTGGAGTGTCGCGAAAAGACTGAAAGAGATATAAAGAATAGATTGATTAATGGATATGTGTACCTAAAGGCACCATTGTAATGTTCCACAAAATGCTAGTAGCCTCAGTAACCGGCTTCAGTAACTGGCTTCAGCTACCGGCTTCAGTTACCGAAGCCAACTTAATCCGTGGTGGCCACAGCCACCTTCGGCGTACTGCTATCCCAGCATGAATTTAATTAAAATAAATCAAAAATCGGACAAGATCTGGACGAGTACACACGACCAGGTACTGCAACGCTCCCACCAGCTCTCTGAACGGATACACGGGATTGTTGATCTTAGTCAGATCAGTTTCGATGGGTGGTAGTTGCTCGTTTTGCATCAACGGTGATCCGACTGCATGTGCCGCGCACATGCCAAAGCGTTCCAGCACTCGATCAATATAGGCAGTTTATGAGACACAAAGTATCTCGCCGGGCACATCGGTTATTTCCATTGAGAGAAAATGTTTCACTCTTCCGAAGTTCTTGAGAGCAAACTTGCTACTCAACTCGGCAATCACCTCCTCAATGGCCGGTACCTTGCCAATGATCAACAGATCGTCCCCATACACAGTGATGTACACAATCTGGTCGTTCTTCGCTCTCTTGTACAACCCAACGTCAAAATCACATTGGGTGAAGCCTATTTCGATGAGATAGTCGTGTAGTGTCTGGTACCACTAGCGTACAGCTTGTTTTAGTCCGTATGGTCCTTTTAACAGCTCACAGACACGATCACTTCCATCGTGAACGTATTCTGGTTGCTCCATATAAATCTGGGAACCAACCAGCTTACCGATCAAAAACGCCGTGACAAAATCGACGTGATAGCAGTCGAGATTGAGCAGGAATGCCACTAGGAGAAGCAATCGTACAGTTTTAATACGTACAAAAGGAGAGTACGTCTCCAGATAATCAACATCGTACTTCTGACGAAACCTCTCACAGCCAATGTCGCCTTTAATCGGTCAATCTTTCCTTTCTCGTCGCGCTTTGCACGTAAAACCCAAGTGGACGTAAGGATGTTACACGATCCTTTTGGTCTGTCCACTAATTTCCACGTGCCATTAATTTTGTGGGCTTTTATCTCCAGCTTCATGGCATCCATCCAATTCGCACCGAGTGGGGAAGATAGTGCCGCTGCCACTGACGGAGGATTATCGGTGAGTTGATCTAGAGTCTCCATCGCAGCCATTATGAAATCACGCAGACGTCTATTCATCTCACGTTTACGTTGCGATCGACGCAGACCACGCGTACGTTTTGCACTCCGACGTGGCTTGCTGGCTGTTGCCTCCGCAATTGACTCAAGCTCAGTACGCAACTCATCAGCAGACGGCATCTGTTCATGTTCGAGGACGTCATTTCCTTTAGACTCTTCGTCACTCGCCATATCCACAGCTCCACCCATGTTCACTCTTTCAGTGTCGATACCGTTCGCCGTTGCCACTCCCATCAAATTAGCCGCCTCGCCATTTTGGACTGGTTGCGGATGGGCGTTTCCTGAACTCGGCTTTATACTCGAGCTGGCAACTTCGGCCACGGCATCACGTACCATAGCTGCTGCATTAACTCGCGTTGCCGTATTAGCCACGTACTCCACCGGTAACGGGATAAATGGTACTTGTGGATAGTAGTGTTGCCTGCCTTTCAACAGTGCGTTTAGATAGGTACGCTCGACGGTCACATCCTCACGGAACTTAACATCACGTGCCTCGACCATTTTTCCTGCACGCAGATGCAGCAATCGATAACCATGGCCAGTCCTCGGAAACCCCAGAAACAATGCTGGCTCAGCCTTTGCTGACAGCTTGTTCTTTCGCACCTCTTTAGGGACATAAATGTACCCTACATAACCACAAACTTTCAGCGGAGAGCCATCTGGCTTCACACCTGACAGCTTTTCAATCGGTGTCTTGCCACTTAACGCTTTAGTCGGGCTGAGATTATCGACCTCCACCACATAACGCAGCACTTCAGGCCACAGTACCATTGGCAAGTTTGCCGTGTGCATCACAGCACGCATCTTGTTCACGAGCACACCGTTCATCTTCTCTACCAAGCAGTTTTCTTGCGGTGTGTAGGGATGGAGGGGAATGAACACAATTCCGTTCTTCTCTAGGAAGGCTTTCAGCTCCGTATTCACATACTCGCCTCCACCATCACTCGTGAACTTCTTAATCCGCTTGCCCTGAGCGAGAAGCTCTGCTATTAATCACTGCGTATTACCCGCTGCCTCACTCTTATGCTTCAAGGGGAAGCACCACTTGTATCTCGAGCCCTCGTCGTGCACCAGCTGAAAATACCGTACAACACCAATACCAGGTACGTACTTGCCCATATCGCACACGTCGGACGTCAAACGCTCATAGTTTTCGGTTGTCCATTTCCCCGTGGCATCTCCGTACGACATGCGTCTTTGTTTGGCTGACATGCAGCTCAAACACTTCAGTTTGGCCTTCAGCTGATCAGATGGGAGACTCATACCCTTCACGACATTGTTCTTTGCCATGAATTTTAATGCGGCTTCGTTCAAATGCCCCAGCCTTTCATGCCATAGCATTAGTGGGGTCGCATCCGCGCTCACACTAGCCATTACAACAGAATTTGTGTCTTCAGAGCTTCCGTTGTTAATCCAGTAATGAGTGCCATGACAAATGAGCTCCAGTCGTTTACCGCAGCGAGTCAAGAACATCTTCCTCGGCAACTCTTCTGGTGGATTTGTAGTTAGTACCCAGTCCTCGTTTTGCAACACACCAGGCTAAGTAAGTTCACTGGACCAGTGGGTGAGAACTCCACTTTATCCAGCATTACTGTCATCTCACTCTGGTTCAGAACATCCACGGCATGAACCACCACAGATCCACACAATATACCATGAGTCACTCCACCATCCCATACTCGAAAAGATGCTGTTGACTTCTGGAGACGAGTGAACAAATCTCGCTCCGTGCAGACATGCGATGTTGTGCCAGAATCCAACACCCAGTCACCCTTCGGACCGCGTCTGCAAGTTTTCACAGCCATTCCGATGAACCCACCATCCGAACTGCTGCTGCTACTGCTGGTATCATCATTTCGATCCGCCTCAGCCTGAGCAACAAATATCATGTAGCCCATCACACCAGTGGCCGGCATGTTGTTTTGTTCAGATCCACCATTTCCATCATTACTTTTCTTCTTATCTCTCCTTTGCGTTTTGCCCGTGTTTGCTTGGGCTTTGTGCTGCTTGCTTTTATAATGCCAGCAATCCTTTCGGATATGGCCAGCTTTCTTGCAGTGATAACAGCGAACAGCACGTTTCCGCACTGCACCGGCATTTTGCACATCGCCACGGGGGCCTGGTACAGGACCAGGACCACCGCCTTGCCCTGGGCCACGACTTGGCGGATGCTACCCCATCTGCATGTTCATCAGCGTGCCTCCGCACTCGCGCCACTATTAACAGCGGTGTCAGCAGCCATCTTGTCCATTTTATCTCTGGACAACAACACATTCTTCACTTGCTGCAAGGTAGGTGGATGGCCTTGCCGATAAGATAAGTCAAACTGAGTAACAATCTCGCGGTGCACCGCGCACACTCCCATCAGCAGTAGCTGAGACATAAATGTGTCATCAATCACAAAACTAGGACCCATATGCTGCAGTCGCTGACGAAGAGAGTTCATCTCTTGAATGTAGTCTGCCATTCTTTGGCCAGGTGTGTACGAATGCGTGAACATCTCTCTCTGCAAGTGAACCGCATAGGAGAAGTCACGTTGGGTCTTCTCAGCGACTAATGCATCCCACATTTCTTTCGCTGTACTGAAGATGCACACCTTTTGCGCGTCTGCTCCCCTGACTCCACGAATTATCGTCTCCATCGCCAGCCGGTTACGATCATCGAAATGTCGTTGCAACGCTGGATCGGTAGGATGACACAGTTCGTCACCAGTGACCACTTCCCACGAATCCCTGTGTTCCAAATACAACTTCAGTCGCATTTGATATACTTCCAGGGTATCATTAAATTTCGGTGGTTCGCTACTGCCAAGTGGCCCGGCTCTTTGTATTGCTGGTGGCTGTGCACCAAGTTGCCTCAGCGCCGCTCCAGCCTGCCCCGCAACAAGTGCAGGTTGCAAGGAGGCCACAGCAGGTTGCCCTGCTGGCACTCCAAGTTGTTGGCCTTGTGTCATAGCCATACTTGTAGTCATTGTGGTCGTAGTTCCCGCCACACTTGAAGTTATCATCGCCGTTGACGTAGGTTCACTCATCTTGCTGCAGTCCACGAACCAGGTTTTGGGCTCAGTACCTAACAGGCGCTGCTACCAGAGGTGCAAGCGCCAAGTGAAGCTTGCTGTGCCGTGCATGTGGCTTCGCAGACGTGAAGCGAAGCAAGTGAGCTAAAGGCAGAAGAAACTGGAATGTTTCATTTTTAGTAAGGTCTTCTCTCATTCTCGCGTACTCTTCCACACGCAACGTGTCGTACACGAGGAGGAAAACTTTGCCATACGAAACGTAAGTATTAGCCAGCAAAACCCCCTTTGATCAGCACGCGTCCCAGATACGGCGCGAGGATCGTCTTGTCTCCCTTGTCGTTGTGCATGCCAGCTGAGTGACTACCGCACACTAGCGCTCGCAGCTTGTTGCTGCTCTCTTTCTCTTAAAAAGTAGTGCAGGTGCACCCTGCTACATCTTAATAGCGGTGTACCTACGTTAAAGCAAGACATGCCGCTTTGCACTGGTACAGTGTGAAGCAATAGGGTGTTTAAGAGACACCTTGTATTTGCACTTTGCAGTGTATTTTGCAGTTTGCGGTCGCTGTGCGAACTGAACCGCCATTATGGCACTACGTTGGCGATTTTGTAGCTACAAAATCCGATGAGATTGTAGCCGCGGAGGCTGACTCCCAACAAAATAAGAATCATTTTGTAGCTGCAACTTGTCGCAGGGGGCAGCGAACTTTACGCATTGATGTGTATCTACACAAACCCCTTTAAGTAAATATAATCCTTTTAATACCGATTGGTAGGTTCGTTTTACAAAATGCAAACTATACTGCATTCTACAGATGCAAAGTGTTCTTAAACTCCCTAATACCGGTCCAGGAAATTATTACAGTAATTTTTACCCTTCCTCATGTGTTTTGTTCCTCCTGAAACGTTTTCAACCAATCACCAACGCAAAATCGGATTTATTGGTCGAAAAGCCGTTCACCAGTGTACCGATATTCTGGTTCCCTGTAACAGCTCCAACGGTGGGAACATCCATCGGCAACCTCCACGTCACTAGCAGCGCTCGCAATCTCCGCATCTGTTGAACCCACCGCGCTCTAGCAAATTCGAGCACGTGCTCAAGACGATGGACTACGTGGATGCTGCGCGTCGCGCTCCGTGGGTCGTTGTGTACTTGGCAGCAGGCGTTGGCGTGCTTGTAAACCTGCTGGGCGAAGCTTATTCCAATGCCCTCGACGTGTGCGAGATGTACCCGCACTTTTCGTTCCAGGAGACGCTGCGTGAAGAGCTGAGCTTGCACCACACGCGACTGCCACTGGTGCGCGTGCACGTACCCACGCTGCATCTTTTAGGTGCGTACCTGGTCGCCTACGCCGCCAAGCACTGGGGACTGCTGGACCGGAGCTGGCCGCTGCTGCTTGACCTGCTCTCAGGTCGCTGGCTGTACCACCAATTCTTCGAGGTTCTACCGACATAGTAAGTTGAGTATGGAGCTGAGTTTTGACCGTGTTATTGCCTTACTGACGTTGTTTTTCTGGTTATTAGCCTACCGTTCGTCTTCTCGGAGCCAGACGTACCCGAGTTACTGTCAGAAGATGAGGCTCGAGAACTGGATGACGAGGATGACGAATACTTAGACGATGTTCCGCCGTCTCCACCAGTGGATAACGACGCATGCAACGAAGCACTGGCCAAGCTGGTGCAGGTGAAGATGCAGCACGCCAACCGAACGATTGCTCGGCCCGACAACTGGCTCGTGTTCGACCCCGTGCAGGAGAAACTCGTGCTACAGAAGAACGCTACACATACGAACGGCAATGCTCTCAACGGACTCAGCAATGGCCACAAAGTATCACTTTCGCGTGCACAGGAACCAATAGGAGACAGCCAGACCCCAATGTCTGCTCTAGATGCAGTAGCAAAGCCGGAGAACCAGCCACAAAAGGTCGTGACAGGGACTAGGACACGATTATAGATCCCTCTCCTCCCTCCAGTTATTTGTGCGAGTTGGACGACATGCCACACCAGCATAAAGTAAGTAAATAAGTCGCTCTTTCGCTTCTCTTTTATGTCGTTTCTATCCCTCGGAATCGTACACAGTTTCCTCTTCTAGCGTCACCTTCGCGATCTGACGCCACAGTCTGACTGAACCGCCCATTGCGAAGCTAATGATGCGCTTTAGAGTCTTCGGAGGCAGCTTCCCATCGCTCGAGCGTTGGTCGCCACTGCCGAGCTGGCAACCGAGCTGAATCGCGCGGAGAACCGCTCGAGGAGGCATGTGTCCACCACAGGCAGCAGTCCAACTACGAAGCGCTGGAACGAGACACTGCAGACTCGCTAGCGACAGGGACAGCAGCTGATTCTTCTTGCACCAAGTGACACGTCCACGCGACGAGATGAAGACCAAGTACTCAGCGTCCCACACCGTCATACTCGCAGCTTGAGTCATGCAGGCGTACCGTAAGTGTTCCAGACAACCGTCGAAGCCTTGATTGCCAGGTGCAGGGAAGAGTTTGCTGCAGACTTTCGAGTTCAAAACTTCTTGGGGGTAAAACGCTCGCAGCTCATTCATCACGACTTCGTTGTGTCCACAGACTTTACCGAACGCCCCACCCCACTCGTCAGTGTCTACAGGCTCCTTATTAGGCGTCCATTTGCTCAAGAAGGTCGAGGTCTTGTCGTTATTACGAGCTGCACAGAATTTCTTACGGACCTTAAGAGATGTGGAATCTTTCGAGGCGCCATGACGCACAGCTCCTTCCCATTGACCGCCGTGTGCTCGGCCCTCTGCAAAGTCCATCCATCGAGTCTGAGCGGAAGTGCGTTCATCGGTCATGGCTGTACCCACAGCAGCATTCACAGTGACAAGACCCAGCACTTCCAGCTTCTCTCTGCGGTGCTGACTATCAGTCTCCTGGTCTCTAGTGCTTGGAACGGTGTTGTTCAATTTGGCACCGGGTAGTTTACGCGTAAGCACCACGTAGAGCTTCTCCGTTAACGCCTGCAGTCTCTGTTCATCCGGAGTCATTGCACGTTTCTTCTTCTTCTTATCGTCCTCTTCATCGTCCAGATCCGCTCCTTTAGCTAGCTTCCGTGCCCACTTTTCATCATCCTGAGCTCCTGTCTTAACAACACGTTGCGAAATATCCACAATGTGTCGCGCCAGCTTTAGTCGCGCTTGCAATTGCTGCAGACACTGCGTCGTCAGCTCCGGTTTAAATGTGCTCGAACTCTCCAGCTCTTGTCCAGCAGATGCCACGTGGTGGACATGAGCGAATTTCGCTCTTGCCACGTCAGTTGTAGCACTATTCACGGCTCCAACAAGCGCTATATCCACCTTAGTGTTCGCTGTACTTGGTAGTAATTGCTCCGTCGTCACCAGCACTATTGCATGTGCTGGTGACGCTACAGACATCGGCGTTTTGAGTCGCTGCACCGTTTCGTTCCTCTGTCCCGCTGTCATCTTGCGGTGCAGCGCCACCGCTTGCAGTCCGAGATGCTTCAGCATAGCTGCTAGTTGAGAGGGAGACGTCTCGTCCTGATTGGGCAGTGCCACTACGCAGGGGCGCGTGGTGTTGCGGGACAACAAGACCCAATAGAGACCAGCTAATACGTCAGTGTCTTTCTTAACTCGAAGCACCGTGCAGGATGCACCGCCTCCCTCCTCGGGCGTCAACTTGGCCGCACTGGACACTGCCACATTGCTGACGATTGTTTTGTCATCTTGCGTCTTCTTCTGCTTCTTATGCGATCTCTTAAGTCCATCCGAGGCATCCTTGGTCGCCTTACGCTTCTTGGGCTGATTCTGCTGCTTCTTTTTGCCGTTTTGCCGCGGTTTCGACGCCCCACGACCTGAAGATTGCAGCATGGACGGGTTTACGACCACCAGCGCGTCTGTTTTGGACGCTGCAGGCCGCTTCACGTCCGATCCGCGACCTCGATGCTTCCCCATGCTCAAGCTTGTCAATGGCTCCGACGTCAGCTATTTTTCACTTGCACTCAGTATGCCAAGTCGGCATCAACATGTTGATGCGCAGAAACTTCTTGTGGCTACACCAGAATTGTGTGCACCACGTAATTCATCAGGTGCGTCAGCCTCTGGTCGTCATTCGTCCAAGTGGCCGCCAAACGTCACGAGCCTTTACCACCGGTATCAGACAGCTGCGATGGCGACTGAGTGGACCCCTTCGTCGTGGCGCCAATTCCCTGCCAAGCAGCAAGCTCCGTATCCGGATGAGAAGGCGCTCAAGCGAGCCCATGACAAGTGTAAGTTCCATTATGAATGGTATACCAAAAATGTGTCAAATGTGTCAATGCTCACCATTAATCCCTCTCTACCATTGTACAATGCTATAGTGAAGACGCTGCCTGGACTTGTGTCTGTACGCGAAATTGAGGACTTGAAGTCGCAGCTGGCGGAAGTGGCAGCCGGCAAGCGCTTCTTGCTGCAGGGCGGAGACTGTGCCGAGAGGTTCCAGGACTGCCAGCCGGAGTTGATCGAGAAGAAGCTCAAGATCATGATCCAGATGAGTCTCGTGTTGGTCTGGGGTGCGCGTATGCCCACCGTGCGTGTGGCTCGTATGGCTGGGCAGTTTGCCAAGCCCAGATCCAGCGACACGGAGATGCTGGATGGAGAGAAGGTGACGAGCTTCAGGGGCGAAAATATTAATGGATACGAGAAGGATCAACGTATCCCGGACCCGAATCGACTTCTGGAGGGATATTTCCACAGCGCAGCCACGTTGAACTACGGACGTGTGCTGGTGAGCTCGGGCATTGCGGATATCCACGACGCCGGCAAGTGGGATCTGGACTTTGTGCAGACCTCGTCGCGACGTGAAGAGTACCAGCACATGGTGAACGAGATCACGGACAGTCTCCACTTTGTGCACATGTGTGGTGTTGGTGCTGACTCGCCGCATCTCAAGACGGTGGATCTCTTTGTGTCTCACGAAGGTCTGGAGCTCGGATATGAAGAGACTATGACCCGTAAGGTGGAAGGTAAATACTACAACGTGGGAACGGATTTCCTGTGGATCGGCGACCGTACTCGTCAGCTGGACCACGCTCATATTGAGTACTTCCGGGGTATTGAGAACCCTATCGGTATTAAGGTTGGGCCCAGTATGACTGTGGATGATCTGGTACCATTGATCCGTAAGCTGTGGAAAGACCCGGAAGCCAACCCGGGTAAGATCACTCTAATCACGCGTTACGGTTGCGATAAGGTGTCGGATCTACTCCCTAAACACATCGCGGCTGTAAAAGCGGCAGGTCTTAAGGTGATCTGGTCGTGTGACCCGTGCCACGGCAACACTATTGTGGCTGAGAATGGCTACAAGACCAGACCGTTCGACCGCATCTTCGGCGAGTTGGAGCAGACACTGGAGATCCACCGTGAGGCTGGATCGGCACTTGGTGGCGTCCATTTCGAGCTTACAGGTGAGAATGTTACCGAGTGTATTGGCGGCCCACAGGGGATCGACGAAGGCGACCTACCACTACGCTACACGAGCTACTGTGACCCTCGGCTAAACTACTCGCAGAGCATGGAAGTTGCCTTCCTACTGGCCAAAAATCTGTCCGTTGCACACGACTTGGCACCGCTGAACGAGAAATCCAAGCACCGTAAGCGCTCGATGGAGATCGCGGACCCGTCCAAACGTCTTCGTGCTGAGAAGTAAGAGTAGACAGGCCTTAAACAAGGAATAGATGGGCACAGAATGTGTAAGTTTTGACATGCATCGCTATATTTTACGTTGATTTAGACTAGGATTCTTAGGCTAGATCAGTCTCACGAATCTCATTAACGCCAGCCAGTTCAACCTCAGCAGGATCGACAGCGTTCTTAGTACTCAGAGACTTGGATTCGGCCTCTTCCCCGCCGTTGCGTTGCTTGCGCTTCCGTAAATTTTCGAGCGTCGTGGCGGATGGAGCGTACAGGTAGCACAAAGTGTACACGTACACGTTGAATATTGCCTGCAGTGATGTCCATGCTCCACCGCTTGAAGGTGTAGGCGAGAGCTCTCCACTGGCCAGTCCAGCGAACACTACGATCACCATTAAGACACTTAAGACGATCAGGTAGCGGTACCGCACTCGACGTGCTCGAATCTCACGGATGCTCAGCATGATGAGGACAAAGTACCACACGATAAAGACGGCACTAAACAGTCCACAAAGCGCTTTGAGAGATGCAAAGTGGCTGTTCTCCGCAAGGGGGTCCCACGTGACGTCGTTGTTGCGGTTGTACTTGATGTAGCCATAGTAAATCGCCATGATCAGCCAGAAAAATGCCACGAAAAGTACCTTAGGACCGAAGAATTTCACGTTCGACACGCCGTTCTCCATCCCTTGAAGACGTAAATTGTCGATAACGACCAACCAGAAGAGTAGCAGCATCTGGAAGAAGGTCACTTGGAAGCTGACGCTGAGAATCCGAGCTGCATTGCTGCCGTACGTGGCCTCGGTGAAGTAGAAGGGGTCGTTGAAAAGAATCAGCGACAGCGCAAGAGCCATGACGAAGCCTTGCTCTACATTCTGCTCACGTGACGACAATTTGCTGACGCTGTAGATGTACCAGCCTGCGACGAATGCAGACTCGAATAGGAAGAAAAACTTCACTCCAATGAGCCAAGTGGTGAACGATTCGGTGCCCCACGTCTTGCGGAATTGGACATTAGAACCGTTCAACGCCAAACTCTCTGTAGAGTTGAATAGAACGTCCACTTGGTAGTCGTTGAAGTCGATATCTCCAAATCGTAGGAAATAGGCCGGTTCACATGAAGTCGCGCCTTCTTCGCACTGGACAGTGATGGTCTTTTGAACGGCGTTGGTGATGATATTAGCGTACGTTTGATTGCCGCTGCTCTCGTTAAGGTAGAACCCTTTAACGTGTGGAGTCATCGTGACGTCAAAAGACCGAGTTGTCTTCTTTAGGTTGGGGAACGAAGCTTCGAGGTAGAAGTAGCGGTTAAGTTGCTTGAATCCGTTGAGTCCCAACGAGTAGTGCACAACGTGAAGGCTCTGCTCGTTGCTGGCGAACGGGCGATTCGTTCGGTTCGTGCAGGAGTCAAACATGCACGTTAAGACAGACCTCTGCTCGCTGGATGGGAGGCTGAGAACCTCGTCGATAGCAGAGACTGTGCCGTTAGTATCGGTGTCGTTAGCGCTGGTTGTACTGTTGAGGCTGAGGCAGTCCTTGTACAGGTTGATGGAGAAGTCTGACGTGCAGCGTGTCGGACTGCTCGTCCAGTCGGAGTTGGCTACTGCGGGTGAACCACCGAAGCCGATCAGTACAAAGAGAGCGAGAAACGTGACGGCGATGCCCGAGACCAACAGAAGCTTCAACATTGAAATGACGTCGATCCTCATGAAGCTGCCATCTTCGCGTTTCTCGGCACTCTTGGCCTTCATTTCGATCGAGCAGCCTTTTTGGTTGTTCGATTACGTTGAGAAATCGAAAATGGCATGGAATTTTGCTTTAGTGGTCATGCGATGGTACTTGCAGTGTTTTTATGCTGAGCCTTCCACCTAAATTCACCGCTCTATCCGTTTTCCTGAAACTCCTGCACCGGTGGTCGATAAACTGCAACGGCCAGCAGTACGCTATAACACTTGATTAACAGTATAGAGGCCATCGTTTAAGGGTATCAAGTCAATTTCGTGCTCCAAACGGACAGTTTTACTGATGAAAGAATGAAAGATTGGTATCAACACAATACAATACGTCCTTGACCCATTTTACTAAGCTCTCGAGCTAGAGCGACGAGCTGGCGTGTAAGTCTTAGTGCATTTACGGTTTGTGCTGTTTCTTTAGAGTTTTTTCGTGTTGAATTCGACTTATTGTACAGCCATTTTTTTTAGGGGGGGGGGGGTAATTAACACAATCTTCATTTCGAATAGCCCGAGCTTCCCGGGAGTTGGCGGCTTCAACAAAAATTGCTAGTTCTGTCTCATTGGCGGGTGGTAAATCGCTGCCGTACAGAGCAAAAAGCTCAGCTGATGAGAACCCGTTGAAGAACTCGGACGCCTTCTCAGTGCACGACGCACAAAAGGCCAATCGATTGCTACAGGTAGAGCAGCCTTGGAGAATATGGACAAACTCCGCTTCTGTCGATGCAAAGTGGCTCATAGCAGGGGAGAGCTTTCTTATCAACCGCTCGAGTTCCCTCTTGTCTGTATTTTGTCAACGTCAGAGCTACTTCACGCCTATGAATTGCTATAGATAAAGATAAAACATTACCTCGAATCACGGTCTCGTTTGTCCTGTCCTGCTCGAGCAGTAAGAGCTCATCATGGCTATCAAATGCCGAGCGTGGAAGATAGTGACGGCGCTTTGATTCACAGATGATCCGAAGCTCTCGGTCACACTGATCTTTTAGCTGCAGGGCCCGATCCAACTTCATCTTTGGAGCTGCAGCTATAACAGCAAATTATCTTACTCTCAAGCTAACAAAGGCCCAATTAGTAAAGCTTACGCTCTTTACCGTTGTCTGCACCTAGAGGCTGAAGCTTAGGTTACCTCAGCTTGATAATTTCAATCCGGTTTACCTTCTTACCCCAGGCCAAGCGTGCGTCGACTTGTCAGACCCCTGCAGATTTAGTCAATGAGGGAAAGCTTTCGCTTTGGCGGGTTAATATGCACCTGTCGCGCGCGTTGGGACTATTTAGAGGCAGTCCTTGTGAAAGAGTCTTATACTGGAAAACAAGCAGATCTATCAAGCACAGATACGATAAGGACACGAAGTCATTCTGCTTGCTATTTTTGTCGAAGGAACATTGATCGAGCAGAACACAATAGAGACACGATACCACTCTCTAGGAGAGTTCCGGGCCTTGAGCTGTGTAATTCCTTAAACTAATCAGTAGTGATTGCAACTTCACTATGTGGTTTCATGATTCACCAGGGGAGAAAAGGTCAAGGCACATCACTAGGGCTTCGGATAGCTTTTAGTTCCGCCAGCAGCACTACTGCTAACTGTAATAATAGCGCAAGCTGAAAAAAAGGATTTGTTAATATTTTCACTGCAATAAAATTTTGTGGTGCTTCTTGGTGAAATGCTGTTTTTGTTTTCATTCAGTATGATATCAAAACACAACTATTGTATTAATAACACTTAGTCAACATGCAATTACAGCAGGTTCAAAACCAAAGAAATACAGTATTTTCAAGATAAGCGTAGACCCTCAAAAGCACCATCTGCCAATCAATAGGACGATTCACTTTATAGCCTTGTAGACGCATTTATGTTAGTAGCCACACAGAGTTACAGAAAAATCTATTATGTTGGGCACTGAACAATGCTGTGGAAAAATAAATTTAGTTTCAGTTAGTTGACAACATGATGCTATTAAAGGATTACGTTGTTTTGTCGGGCCACCACCATCATAGACGACCGAGGTACCCTTGCATGTTCTGCCTAATTGTTATGTCTAGAAGTGAGCCTCCTTATCAGAAGGTAGTCAACTTCTGTCTTCTCTCTCTCTTAAGTTTACTTTCATCTGATTCGCGATTTTGAGCAACGAGTAGCTTTATTACTTAAACTTCACCTGATTCGGCTTCTGCTTTGCTGTTATCTCAGAAATATCCTCAACCTATTTATTTAGTACATACACTGATAATATGACAAAAATATTTTCCCAAGTACCAGTGGTATTAATGTAAATATGCGTCAACATCGACTATCGCGGGTGTTTATGACGTTATAGCACTGTGGTTTGCTCTCTGCTTCATACGTGTAAAAATAGAAACCAGTGAGTCACTACCAATATGTCTAACGTCGATAACATTTTGAGATGAAACCGCAAAAGATTAGCAAGAACAGTTAATTTCGGCTTTTGCTCAGGGATCATATCAAAGCTTTGGCGACAATGAATTTAATACAAACTGGCTTGTTCCTCGCTACAATCAGGGTTGCGCGAAAAACAAGTTGTCTAACAATTATTCCAATTAAAACACACGAAATTATTGTTTGCGGAGACCACCAATCACGATCAAATAAAGGTTTATTTTCTGAAAATACTGGCATCTAGCGTGCTTCTATACATGTACCACTCTTGGTGTTACCCGCAGCTACGGTTCGACACAGCCAACAGATACCCTCGAATTGGCCCAACCAATTATGAACAAGGCTCGGAAAAAATAATTGTAATAAAACTAGGGCTTCGCGAAGGCTGGGATAGGTGGTTCCGAATGTCATAAAAGAAAAAAGAAAACATTGTTTTAAAAGCAATTTGCTATTATAAATATTTGTTACGCTGTGGAATCCGGACGATTGCCGCTTGGATGCGAATGTCATTGGTCTTAAGCCAACGCCACTTGGCGCAATTCCTGCTCCTGCTTCACAGCCGCAGCATCTGCGAGTGTAGAATTTCTGCATCCAGCCCAAATTGTATGAAAAATTCTTGACCATCTCAGATTTCAATCGTGGTGACCATTACAGCTAGGTTTTTGGGCAGGCAGGGGCGAGAGCAAACGTTGCAAATTCGGAAATGGTTCGAGATATTGAAAAGGTTGTTAGATGTACCGAATCAATCTATCGATATTTTTTCTTGTTAACCCTCATACATTTTCGGCCTTTTCTTGGGCTCATTCAATCAATTGTCGCTTTCTTTCTTGTCATCACCGGTTATTGTTACCTGTCATTACCGATTCGTGCACGACATACAGCGAATTCATCCTGGTTGGGCTGTGATATCCAGCACTTCGTCGCTTCCTATCCCAGAATAACTATAGAATTGTATTGACGGCATAACGAATTATTGAAGCTCAACGCTCCCCGCAAAATATGATATTGTACCAATAATAACTATACTGGAGTTTTACCAATCTTTTTAAAGTAAAATGCTCTTCGGAGAGCTAAATTCGCAGTCAGCTACTGAAAATCGCAAGTTATTAGTAGCAAATCGCGTAAAATCTTTTCGTCAATACTTAAAAATAAATTTAATTTTTAGTATTGGTTTTTCCATGTACGGAATAACGGATTATTTTTTCCTGAAATCCCAGTACAATTTTATACTTTACCCCCGAGCCCTGATTATGAACCCATGCTATATACACGACATGATGCGGAGCATTTGCCTAACAGTAAAAATACACTGCGTCGTTGTTTGGATTGGCCATGCACGATGAGTATGTCTCCCTCGGATCGAAGATTAAAGCGGGGGCAGGATCTAAACATCAGGCAATTGATGATTTTCCTCACCCGCAGTATCACCAGTATACACCCGCAAAATAATACACGACATTTCACTACTTAAGTAGGTGAACCGGGAGGGATCTATCGCAACGATTGGGGTAACGAGACCAATAACAACAGGTGGACGTCAAAATTGTGCTTCGCGAAGGCTGAGATAGTTGTGTCTCTCCAAAAGTGTGAACAATTAATCAGAATTCTTACGCCGTCCCACATCTTGAACAAGGTCGCGCGTCGAGCGGGTGAGCTCTGAAATTTACGCTGTCGCGGCTACATTGGTTGTTAGAATGACTCGAACATACCGGTATTGTTTTCTTTAGTTATACAAGGGTTCTATAGGAAAAAAAACATTCACACACACTCGAGCCGATGAAGTCCACATAATGATAATCAGTAAAATCCATCGAAATGCTTGCCCCCATCCTCGAACACGATTCGATTGCGGATTGGATTTATTAATAGCTGCTGGAGTGTCTCTGAGAGGATAAAAGTGATACAGCGAAAAAATGAATTTGTAGTTACGTCCCCCCACGCTGCCCATGATATTGCATACTTTCTCCACGCCCGCCACCACGAGGGTTGCTGCTGAGCGACGCCTAGACAGCGGGTTCGACGGCGTGCTCCCTAAAACTCGAGTAAAATGTGGAAGCTCCCCAGCGGCTGCTCACGTCCTCATGGAGCCTCCTCCGCTGACCACTCATGATTCATCAGGCCTTTTGCCTCTTCGGCCGGAGCATGGGCACGGGGTTTTGTCCCCCAGTGCTCGGGAATAGGGACAGCTGGGAGGGAGCCGCATCTGCACCCAGGCTCCGGCAAGCCCAGGCTGCTCCCGACCTGTCATGTACATGTAGGCGAGGAAAACCCCCGTCACTGTGGCGGCGCACGCACCCCACTCAGAAGCCCCACACTCTACGGCCAAGACACGTGCACTTGATGCTGTCCCTCGCGCCCCCGTGGTCTTTATCCACGACCCAGCCACCCTATCGGATGCACTCCGCCTCGTAGCTGCCCGCACTGCTGTCCGTCTACCCACTATTAAACCACAACACCCAGCCTACCTCGTCGTATGACTGGCGCAGTACCCGCGTCACTTCGCACAACCTCGTTGTATTAGTCTTGGCTTGTTACACAAAAGTAGCAAACCGCAGCTGAGGGTCGAGCCTGCCAGATCGCAGCTGGTTACCCTCCTGCTGTCGCCTTGTTCCTCACTTGGACCTCTCCCCCCGCCGCACTCATCACCTTCGTCGCCACTTGCTGGCCGCGCGCTGCCGCCCTTGGTTTCGCCTCGCCTCCTTGCATACTTACCTCGTCAGTCCCGCCGTGTCACGCCCCGGCGCGATCTTCTCGTGCCTCCCGCTTGTGGTTGTAGCCCACCGGCTCGCCAGTGTCACCGAGTCCCACAACTTGCACCGTCCACCGTCGCGTGGCCCACCTTACTCGGCCGCCAGATCGACGACAACCGGTTCCTGATCTTCTTGCACGTGTCCGTCAGCCCTGTGATGGGGCGGCTGCCTACACGCCATCCCCGGCGACAAGAACGCCCTCGATCTTCCCGGCATCGTCGAGCTCCGTAAACTCCGCGTGTGAAAGCCACCGCCGGCCTGTCGATCTCCCCGGCTGTGACGAATACTCGACTTCGTGCTCCACTTCGTACCTGCCAGCTCTGTTCCGCCTGCGCCGTCGGGATCGCTCCCGAATGTAGCCTGCTGTTTCCACTTGGAGGAGAGTCGGCATCGGCTCCGGCCTCCGCGGCCGCCCTCTTCCTTGCACCATCTCGACCACGGCCCCCGTCACGGGCTCCGTGGCTTCACCTTGATCTCCGCTTTGCTGTGCTCCTGCACCTCGCTCGCCTCTGTTTTCTCGTCATACGCCTCGACTTCGTGACGCTCTACGGTCTCCGGCATCCGCACCTCGGTGTATCCCATCAGTATTGTCTGGGCCCACCGCTGCTGTTCCGGCCGTCGATGTCCCGCCACGTCCGGCTCTCCTCCGGCTTCTTGTTCGTCTGGGGTTCGACCGGCCTCTGGTCGCCGTCGTTTCTGGGGTCGGTCTCGCTCTGCATCCCCCTCGGTTCCTCTTCCTCGGACACCCCGCTGCTCTCGTGGCTATTTCGACTATGGCGCTGCTTGCTCGTCCAGCAGCCGTCCCAATGCTTGCCGACGTTACCTCTGCCGACGAAACGCCTATCGTCGTGGGTGGCAGCGTCCCGCCCAAATGCCGTCAATACCCTCACCGGAGCCCTAGACAACGCGTCTGCCGCCACGTTGCCAGCCCCCGGTCTGTACACGATCTTGAAATCCAGCTCCTGTTGTTGCAGTGCCCACCGGTAGAGTTTGCCGGTGAGCTCCTTTAAAGCCATCAGCCACTTCAGGGCCGCGTGTTCTGTCACCAGCCGGAACTTGCGCCCATAAAAGTACGGCCTGAACGGCTTGATCGCCCAGATCACCGCCGCGCACTCCAACTCCGTAATACCGTACCTTGCCACCGTTGGCGAGTTATCCCTGGACGTGTACGCCACAGGCTGCTCACCATCACCCTGGTCCTGAATTAGCGCCGCCCTCAGGCCAGTCTGCGAAGCGTCTGTCACCAGCGTGAACGGACGCGTGAAGTCCGGGTAAACCAGGACCAGCCGCTCCGTCAACGCCGTCTTCAACTCCTCGAACGTCACCTATTGGTCCTCGTCCCAGTGCCAGTCCGCGCCCGCCCTGAGTAGCTTCGTCAATGGGTCCGCCTTGGCCACGAACCTTGGGGAAAACCGCCGGTAATAGCCGGCCATGTGCATGAACCGTTTCACCGCCTTCTCCTCCGTCAACACCGGGAACCTCACCACACGGTCAACCAGGCTGATCATCCGACGCACACCGTCCGCGCTTAGCTCGTTCCCCAAGCACTCCAGCCTTTCTTTCGCATACGAGCGCTTGCTTGCCTTCAACGACAGTCCCGCTTCAGACAGTCGCTCCAACATAACCGCCAGCTCCACCACGTGCCTCGCCATCTTCGTAAATACGATCACGTCGTCCAAATAGACTAGACAGGTCTGCCACATCAGGCCTCGTAACACCGCCTCCACCATTCTTTGAAACGTTCCAGGCGCGTTCGCCAGCCCGAAGGGCATCCGGACGAACTGCCCTTGCGCGTCACAAATTCTGTCTTGTCCGTGTCCTTCCTGACTACCGGCACCTGCCCGTAGCCCGCGTGCAGGTCGAGGCTGCAAGCGGTCTAACGTATCGTCGATGCGTGGGAGTGGGTACACGTCCCGCTTCGTAATTGCATTCAGTTGTCTGTAGTCGGTGCAGAACCGCACCGACCCGTCCTACTTCCGCATCAGCACCACGGGGAACCCCCACGCCCCGCAGCTCTCCTCGATCACTTCGTTCTTCAGCATGTTGTCCACGTTCGTATCGATCAGCTCCTGTTCGGACGGTGCATGCCGCCTCGGCCTTACCTTGATCGGGGCCTCGTTGCCCGTGTGAATCTCAAGCTCAACCCCTAGCGTCGTCATGGGAGGGCAACCCTCCCTCGGCTCCAACAGCATAAGGTAGTGTCGTAGGAGCCGCAACATGAGCTCCCTGTCGTCACGGCTCATGTCACCAACACCCAGGTCTTCTTCGTTGTCCAGCGTCTCTTTCTTGATACTGAGGTCGGCTAGCCACTATCGGACCTTCTCGTTGGCCAACTCACCGGTCACATCGAGCACCTGCATGACACCGCTCGTCGGCGCCCAGGCCCCAACACTTGTTTCACCAGCAATTTCGTCGTCCTCCCCACAATGGTCATCACTGGCACAACCACCTTGCCGTCGCGCACCGAGAGTCGGAGCTAGCAACCGGTGCGGCTCTACGCGATGGGCGGGTATGAACAGACCCGTAGTGCCCTCCGACGCTGCCACTGCCAGCTCCAGCCTCCTACTCGTGCTTGTCACGACCTTGGTGGCCTTTACCATCCTTATCCTCACTGTCCGTCCGTCGTCGCCCTGCCGGTCCGACG
The DNA here is from genome assembly GCA_033557915.1 of Phytophthora tentaculata. NCBI lineage: Eukaryota > Oomycota > Peronosporomycetes > Peronosporales > Peronosporaceae > Phytophthora > Phytophthora tentaculata. Next base: position 3,550,877 of record JAUCEA010000009.1, read on the forward strand.
TATACCGGAACGGTACGATCTTCTTGTCGTCTCCCTCGTACCATTTCATCTCGCACGGCGTGAAGTCGATCATCACACCGCGACGCATCATCCAGTCTTCGCCGAGCAGAAACTCGTCGGCCGTACCCTCCACGGCCAACGCATCCACCGTCATTTCTTGCCCGTAAGCCGTCTGAAACCTAGGGCGTCGTACTCCGAGTACCCATGCCACGGCGCCCGTGAACCCTTCCACGTAGTCGACCATTCAGGAGCCCCCCAGCGGCTGCTCATGTCCTCATGGAGCCTCCTCCGCTGACCACTCATGATTCATCAGGCCTTTTGCCTCTTCGGCCGGAGCATGGGCACGGGGTTTTGTCCCCCAGTGCTCGGGAATAGGGACAGCTGGGAGGGAGCCGCATCTGCACCCAGGCTCCGGCAAGCCCAGGCTGCTCCCGACCTGTCATGTACATGTAGGCGAGGAAAACCCCCGTCACTGTGGCGGCGCACGCACCCCACTCAGAAGCCCCATACTCTACGGCCAAGACACGTGCACTTGATGCTGTCCCTCGCGCCCCCGTGGTCTTTATCCACGGCCCAGCCACCCTATCGGATGCACTCCGCCTCGTAGCTGCCCGCACTGCTGTCCGTCTACCCACTATTAAACCACAACACCCAGCCTACCTCGTCGTATGACTGGCGCAGTACCCGCGTCACTTCGCACAACCTCGTTGTATTAGTCTTGGCTTGTTACACAAAAGTAGCAAACCGCAGCTGAGGGTCGAGCCTGCCAGATCGCAGCTGGTTACCCTCCTGCTGTCGCCTTGTTCCTCACTTGGACCTCTCCCCCCGCCGCACTCATCACCTTCGTCGCCACTTGCTGGCCGCGCGCTGCCGCCCTTGGTTTCGCCTCGCCTCCTTGCATACTTACCTCGTCAGTCCCGCCGTGTCACGCCCCGGCGCGATCTTCTCGTGCCTCCCGCTTGTGGTTGTAGCCCACCGGCTCACCAGTGTCACCGAGTCCCACAACTTGCACCGTCCACCGTCGCGTGGCCCACCTTACTCGGCCGCCAGATCGACGACAACCGGTTCCTGATCTTCTTGCACGTGTCCGTCAGCCCTGTGACGGGGTGGCCGCTTAGAAATTGTTTATAAATGGCTATTTGTGTCACTCGGTGGATACAACGACTAGGGCAATGCGTAATACCACACAATGAGTGTTAGTATTATTATACTTGGCTTGTCCACCGAGTTACAGTGCAAAACGCATATCACGAGAAAGCCGATACAACTGTACCGAGGCGCTTCATTTTTAAAGGTACGTAAGTATGATCAAAGCGGAAGAAGGATAAACAAATTAGTTACGCCACTTGATCAAATGAGAAACAGATTTTGGCACGCATTTAGCAGACGTTTAGTCACACTACTAAGCTCGGTCATGTCGTTTCATGCGTTGACATTGGCTTTCATGACCCGCACCACCGCTACTACCGCCTTACGCTTCCTCCTGCCAAATGCCTGCCATGGTTTGCTTCCCACGTGATCACGTGATCTGTTTCTTACCTAAAATAAATATTACCCAGGTTTAGCTAGTTATTTATAACGTTGTTGCGTTTATTTTCAAATATAGTATTGATCATACCAGAATATTTTACTGATCGAGCCATCGGAATTCGTGTCGTTTCAGCGCAATTCGATGTTTAAAGAGAATGAGGATATATCATCAACCACCAGTTAACTGCCTTTATAATGAGCTGGCAGTAATGCAGCCGAGATGAGTTATACACTATTCCCTCCGAAAAATCGATCTCCACACCATCTTACAGTCCCCTCTGTTTGCTATTGTTACTCTGCATTACATGTACCCGTCCGCTGGATGTACCGAAGTTTGGATCGGTTGGCCCGAGCAAGCAGCTCCAGTGTTAGATGTATCTTTATCGCCATTCACCTTTCCTTCACCTTGTCGGCGGCACACAAAGTGTCCCTCAGCGTCAGCTTGCCGCCCAGGGTGCTCTGGGTGATAGTCACGTGTGAATGCACCAATGTTGCACGAAACTGGGTGACCGCTCGTTTCGCAACCTTAATTTTCGTGAAGAAGGCAATTTTCAACGAATGTTGAGCGAGCACAGTGCAAGCAGTGTGTGCCTGGGTGATTCAAATTTCGGTAGATATGCACTTGCAGTGAAAATTGCTGGTGAAAGTATAAAGTCTACAACTTGAAGATAAGTTATTGCGACAGTCAGACCTTGGAGCGACATTTTCGTGGGTGATTCGCATTTCTGAAGGGTTATTAGATATTACAGGTATTTTCGAGTTTGCTTAATTTTCTTGATTTCTTGAATTTAGAGTTACATGCTTTATGAGCGGAAAATCGGATCCTTGATATACTCTGAAATAATTTTCAGAGAACAGAATAGCCAATACCGTTGCATATATGATAATTGGTTATTAAACTAAACAGGGATTAGGCGCAGCTTGCGCAGGAAGCCGCTCGAATCGAAGCCTCGCTGGAGGGAGGGAGTAGTCTTGGATTTCTTGCCTAAATTTCAAGCCCTCTCCAACATCAAATCTCTCGTCTCCCTACTTTTCTGTGATAGTCTTACCCACAAAGCAGTTCAAGAGGTAAAATCGAGTAAAGTAGCGTGGCTTCACAGTTGTGGATATGAAGTGTGCGTACCGGACGTGTTCATTCTCGCAAATAAATCAGGGAAACTCAATATGGCTCGGTGGTTTCGGGCACATGGATGTAGATTGAATTCCTTAAAAACTGTAACCTGCGCTGCAGATGCCAGTGCATTAGGTGGCTTCTTGACAACTGGCCTCGACTGGACATCGATACAGTCAGCGAAGTTACCAAGCGTGGATTCCACGTGGCTTAGCTTCGTGACTTTGTGAGATCGACCGTGCACATCGTTATACGTACGCACTTGCATTAAAGCACTGCAAAGTGTTTCAGAGACCGCGAATAGCGACTACTGATGTGAGATATTGCATAGTTCAACTTTCGAAGACAATTCATCCCTCCAGGCAGTACGTAAAGCCATTGGTAGCATCCCAGTCGAAGCTTTCCGGAAGTTAGAGGCAAAAATTGTCAAGGATCATACCCGACATTGGTGCTTGTAAATAGTGGTGATTACGGTTAAGCATCATATGAATTTACAAATTTGTTCCCTGCGTACAACATTTAAGGCTGTGCGCAGGGATAGTTTCCACTCATGACTTAAGTGTGAAAACGCCTACTAACATTGTGATTTGAATCATTTGAAGTTGCTCTACTTCCTTTCACTACGCACTGCTGAAACAACGTAATTTGTCATCACGTTTTTTTCATGTATCACACAAGGAAAGGAGGTCGCGACAAAATGACTTTTACCATGTTGTCAGGGTTTGAGAGCGAGGAGTTGATAAGTCTAACGCGAGCGTGAATTGCAATGACGTCGGTCCCCCTAGCTGATCAAAGTAACGGGTTGCTCCGGGAGCAAGTTCGGCCTGGATATGCCGAAACAATGCCTCGACCGGTTCGACGTTGGGTGGTTAACGATTTTCAAAGACAATGGCAATCCATGCGCCCAAGTATGGTAGCCTTCGTCACAATTTGCAGCCAGAAGTACAATAGCACATATAATGAATCGCTTTGTCTGGGATTCGAGTGGGCGATCAAGACCTTCCGTGCAGCTACACATAGAGAGTTTGAGTACGCGACGGCGATATTGCTTGCGAATCCCTTGGCTCGCAGAGGGGCGTTCAGAATGGTAAAAGTAGGCCGTGACTTGCAGAGGGTACTTGGAGAGATAAAGTAGAAGTGATATTATTTTTTTTCTTTTTGTTTGCTAAAGAGAAATAGAAAGTGAGAAAAGTTTGGCGACAAGTGCTATTGCTCAAAACTGGCCATTGTGATATGCTAACGATCCGGCAGTTCCAAAGTTAACGAACATCAGCTTGTCGCTCCCCTCCCTTCCGGATGCAGTTAGCAAGGAAATATTCAGCGGATGTTGATCCGCTGTTGCGTGATACCTTGATCGATGGTCGCAGTTGCGGTGTCGTGTACTGCTGTAACGTCAAATGGTCCTTTTTTCGCAACTTCGTTGTGATTGTTCTTGTTTTTTTTTTTGCGGAACACGGATAATCACATGGTCTCCGACTTGGTAAAAGTGTTGCAGACGCTTTGCATTCAATTGGTCATTTACTCGAAGGATGGCATCAAATCGCCTCTTCGTCAAATATTTCCAGTTGGTTTCGTGCAGTGTTCATGTGCTTAGATCATGGCCAAAACTAAAATGAGCAGGAGCTCTAATTGCTTCATCGATAATCGTCAAGGCATACTGTCGCTCGGATCAATCGTATTCACATGTACCACATCAAATCTCACGTTGAGCCCCAGGTACTCAAGTGCTTTGCGCAAGATGATGTATTTCTTGCCATTCAACGTGACGTTGTACTCTTTCCAGCGCGCGAACACTGTACACAGTCGCTTGAAGTTGACCCTTTGCAGTTTTGCTGAAGCTTGGGATGTCATCTAGATAGATGACCACAAAGTCCAAACCTCCGAGAATCTCGGTCATGCAAGCTTGATATTCATCAGACGCTGCCGATATTCCTGTAGGCAGACGTTTGTACTGGACGGATGAAGATTCATGGGCACTGTGTCTGGTTATCAGGAGCCAACTTCCTCCGTGCCTTCGGCTTTGGAAAGCAACGTGGTGATGGAGGAGCCCCAGCTTGTCCTTTCGGACAGAAGAAGCGCAGACGACGGACTGTGGAAGGAGATGTTGGCAGATCTTTCCAGGAAGGCGCCAAAAGATCTGGTGACTCAAGGGTCCTACCCAAGGGCTCCCAGACTCACTAAGTATGACTCCAAGAAGCATGTGGACGCGAGAAGCAAGTTCCTCGGACACGTATGGGTCGCCAAACCCGATCAATGACTAAGGCTGCAACAACCTCGGCACGCCGGGCACCACGCCTCTGTCGCCGCTAACTCGTAGCCGGTAGCAGCGATCACGACGCCTTAAGCACCGCCGAGTGACCCACGTCCGGCCAACCCTCCCTGGGTAGCGCTGGTAATCACGGTGGTCGAAGTGCTTGCGAACTCCCTCGGCGGCATCTTACTAAGGGCGGCACACTACGGCCACGCGAGCTGGTCCTACCTGAGACTCGTGTGGATAATCGCGGTTGGTGACTTGCAAGAACGCGGGGGGCTCAGGCTTCGGGGGCTGTGTAGTTGATTCCAAGGTTTCTCCAAGCTTCTATCGCGACAGCTGCCCGACGCCGTCCTGAAATACGATCCCAAAATCGTTGCCCAGCAGACTGGTGGCTCACAGGCCGCCACGCGGTCAAGATCCTCTTGTGTCGTACAGCTCACATTGATGCAAAACCTATTTAATATACTGGCTGGCCCTCAGGTAGCCGTGCCAACTGCGTGTTTTACATTTAGTTATTCGTATAGTTTAGTGCACCTTACTACATGTCTCTCTGTTGGACTCCCGAAGAATATCCACCAGAGAACTACTTGAGTGGACAACGGCTTCAAGACCGGATCGAGCTGTCATTTTACTTCCGGATCTACTCCGTAGCCACCAATACACTTGGCACAACCTTTCCAGTGGGCCTCCACCCGCACATCTTGGTGTTAAGTTCCAGGGACGTACTACACCTACTTAAGTGCTCTCAAATCATGTCTTACCGGGGAGGTTTGTAACGTAGAACCGAAATTAGCTTTCGTTTTAGACTTTTAAACTGAGGCGACAGCAATGGTATTCCACTCCGACCTGTTAAATGTGCTTTAAATTAATGACAGCGATCGAGGGGGGGGGGGTTAGTAATACTATACGTACGAGTTTCCTATCCAATATACTTCCTCCGTCCGAAAATATAAGCGGGATGGGCGGGCAAAATTAATTTTAAAAACAGAAAACCTGAAAACGAGCAACTGATTGGTCTAAAGTACCGTTTTAAACGACCAGGACAAGCATCTAATTTAATAATATTAAAAAAATGCAGAATATATTGTATTTGTAGAAGTTGTATTTTTATTAATAATTATTATTCAATTCTATTAGTATTCCTTATTAAATTTATAATTTAATACGGTGAATTTTTGGTCGGCTACCTGGTCGCGAAGATATCGTAATGCAAAGTTCGTGGCGAAGATGTTAAATTTGAAAGACTTTCACCGGGATGTCAATTTTTTACGAAATGCAATAAAAATCTGTAGAGATGTAGCGCTTATTCTCTATTGAACGGTGCCACGTAGAACGCTTAAATACCCCTAGGTTCTGGTTTGCAGCGGCGGACAACAACAATAGCATTTGTATGGGGCGTACTTATTCGAAATACGACGGTACTATCAAATGACTTGAATTTGTATGCATACGGTTTAAACAGATGTCCCGCTTATATTTCCGGACGGAGGAAGTACATACTAATTTAATACTAACTTAGTATCTTGAAGTATCGAAGTAAGTCTAAACAGACGAGTTGCCAATCCAGCAATGCTGGACCAGCACGCACTTTTTTCGTGGTACATGTGCCAAAATACGGAGAAGTTCTACTGATACCGGAAGACGGTATTCCAAATTATGGTATTCCTAAGTGTGTTTCTCAGCATTTTTGTAGCACTGATCCGTGTTACGGACCCCCCCCCCCTTGGTATAACCTGGTATTACCAGGGAGGAGGTGGAGTGCAATTGGTTACTCTTAAAACTGCTAGTTTGATAGTTGTGTGTCCTGGCCACCTCTGGAGCCAGGGAACATTGGGACTGAATTTTAGCTAGAACAAGACTTCAGGTTTCCGATGAGCCCGACCATGTTATAAATCCAGACGTTTCGTTGAGACTTCATGGTGAGGCACTTTTTTTATTTAGGATTTCCAAGATTTGAGGCCCATCCCGCCTTGTTTGTAAAATACGAATGTTTTTTTTAGATGAGGTTTGTTTTTGCGGTATCAGTACGGATAGCATCAGCCATTCACGGCGATACCAGTGCAACCGTTTACAGCGTCCCGTAAACTTAGCTGACGTACCATAATCCATCCTCGTAGAAGCTAACGCAGATTTCACTAATCACGATCAGTTTGGAAATCGCTGCCAGCAAGGCCCCAAGAAAGATTCAACACGAAAGACTGATGCACTTCTACTGTTTCGCGTTTCTTGTCGCGGCTGCCCTCCTCGCCACTATCGCCTCCGGCCAGATCAAGAGTACGGAGATCGCCTCCCACGACAGGTGAACTTTTTTTGGGTCGTATTCGGACATGACCTGGATTTAGGTCGGGCTTTCCTTTAGCGATAATTGCACCATTATCGAGCTTTCTGTTGACATATAAACCAATGCAGAAGTCGAAAAAGCCCCTCGGACGTCTCCTTTGAGCTAGACAAGTACTGGAATGACGAAACTGACAGCTAGTTGAGCGGTAAATCGAAAAATGACAACAGTTTTGCAAATCAATTATAATTACCCTCATAAGTGTCGATAACGTGCTCACAGGAGGGTTCTGAAGCATTCTATTTGAAGGGTATATGCCTCTAACACTCTGCTGACCCATGTCTACTTAACACTCGCAAATGCGTCGAGTATCGGGCCGAGAATGCGTTGTCTGAATTTAGACTTAAATAAACTATCAGACCTAAATCCAGGTCAGGTCTGAATACGACCCAAGAAAAAATCTTCCCCCACGACACCTCTGCTACCTCGAGGAACGACACCCCCATCAAGCGTTCCCTACGCATCAGCGACACTGCGCGTAATGATGATGAGGAGCGAGCTATCAGTATCAAGGTGCCCGAAGAGACTGTCGGCTTATAACGCGTTCCTTGTGTTCGCAGGTAAGCACCCCGACTGGGTCAAGAAGAAGTACCCTCAGTTTTACGACGGATACCGGAAGTTCTATAACAACAGAATGGTTGAGGGAGGTAAGTATGCTTTGGTGTTGGGATAGGCGTTGGCTAATTCATGTGGAGTCATGCACTGTTATCCGACGTTTTTATTACGAGTTCGTGTTACAGTCGATCGTAACGCAGCTTACCATTGCCTTTCCTCCACATGCACCGAGCTGATACTATTACCTGTAGTCGGCGACAGCGAATTTCGACTGAATGTCGTTTCCGAGCAGCTTAGGCTTGGTTGACCACCTTCATGTGCGACGTGCACCAGCACCTATTTGTTCATGTTTAAACTTGCTTCTCTGTTGTTGCCGAAATGTGATGGAAACTGTTGGTGTGCCAAGTATTGTTGAAGCAGAACAGGAGGAATAGGACTCGAGCCTATCCTCTGTCTTTATACACTATGTGAACTAATACTGCATATCATTATCGGAGATCTCTAGTGCGAAGCTCCAATATTGCTTCAGTATCAATAGGATTATAAGGATGATCAGACTGTGAATCAGGCAACCCCCGGATGCTGTGGTGTTTGTTTCGAAACAAAGTCAAGCTGCGGACGCAGAAGCTTAAGAATTTAGCCAGCTCCATGTCAGACATGGGCATGCCCATGATGTGGGATATAGTCTCACAGATCAAGATTGTAAGCGATACTTTCACTGTAGGATAAGAAAGCATTTTCCCAATGTATGCGTGTTGTTGAGCTACTAAACAATTTACCATCGAATCAATTCATCAGCCGGAATAATATTGCCCAATAGTATGCGACTTTGAATATTCCAAAATTTTCCGATCGGACATGTCCTCCTTGTTGATCGTGTGCATGTAGTGCTCGCTCACGATACTGCACAAGAAGACGGCGATGCGCAAGAAAATAACATACTTGCTTCCCCGAGTATTATTGTGTGTATTTTTTGTACTTTATAATGGATTACTTTTTCCCTAAATTTTCAGTTCAGTTTTGTATTTTATTTTCCGAGCCCTGAGCTAGCAGTAAGTAAAGATGTTTTTTAGGTTAAGTAATAAGTGACTGAGTCATACTTATCCCCCCCTCGCGTAGTTTAGTAAGCTAGCCAGACCACTTTAACGTACCTCCAACTCTTGGCTCCTAAATGGTGTGTCGAACATTAAAAACGATACCCTGAAGTTGCTATGTAACGGCTACGTACGCAGGCTGTCAATAGCCACAATGCGGCTGCTCCCGCTGGTGGTTGTGATCCTACTGCTGGGATGGGACACGGCAAGCGCGGCCTGTGCTCGTGGTGTGTACAATAGCAAGATCTGCTCGGGACACGGGACCTGCAACACACGTAATTTGTGCGAGTGCGACGCAAGACACTTTGGGTTTGACTGTTCGCAGAGTGAGTGAGCACCTACGAATAATGTAATTGGAGTTATTGTAATTAGGCTTTACCGGTTGTGGCAGAGCGCTGTCCGCTGGGGCCTGCATGGGTAGTTCCAGCACGAGCGACGGACGACGCCCACTACCTCGTCGAGTGCTCCAACAAGGGACTGTGCGACCACGAAGAAGGGAAATGCACATGTGAAGAAGGCTTCATAGGCTCAGCCTGCCAACGCAGTACGCACCTCGAACATTTATACACCAAGTGACTCGCTGACGCTGTTCTTGTCCCCGATATCGCTAGTGGAATGTGCCAACGACTGCAATGACGTTGGGCAATGTATGTCGCTCAAAGATTTGTCGGCAATGTATGCGGTGGGCACAGAGCCTTTGTACGATACCGCGTGGGATGCAGAAATGATATACGGGTGCAGGTGCAGCAAAGGTTACCATGGCTACGACTGCTCACTGAGTACGAATCTTTATACTGTGAAATAATGACTAGGTTGAGCTCAAGTGTTTCTTTGATTTTTTAGAATCATGCCCACGTGGAGATGACCCGATGACGCCAGGACAAAAGAACGAGGTGCAAATTGTGCAGTGTACTGGGACCGGAGGATCGTTTTTCTTGTTTTTTAAAGGAGAAAGCGCGAAAATACCGTTCGACGCGACACTGGAGGTCTTCGAAAAGATTCTCACTACGATTAAGACATTTCCTGTCGTTAAAGTCACATTCGGTGGTACAGTAACAAGGGTTTGCGGTAGTACAATAGCAAATCCTATCATGATCGAGTTCGTTCAGGACTTCGGACCGTAAGTTAAATACCGTGGATGCTCAAGTACTGTATAATGGTAGCTGATCCTGTTTAATGTGTGAGTTAGCCAAGCTCCGATTAAAGTATTAGGGACGCTCAAGGGTGTTGTTTATCTTACGGGTGGCAGCGTCTTTGCGACGTCTGCGGGTGGCATTCTAGGTGGAAGAACATCTGTCCAAGGCACCAAAGAGTGGGAATTCTGTAGTAACCGCGGAGATTGTAATTTCGGTTGGTATTAAATTCTGATTGCTATGCCTGGCTAACCTCCTGGGGACGATGAATACTCAAACGTGTTTTGCCGATTCCCTGTAACAATAGAAACGGGTCAATGCCGATGTTTTACCAACCCCATGCCAGGCTACCGGTCCAGCGACGGGTATGGAAATCCAGGAAACCGCGGCGATTGTGGGTGCGCCAATGATAAAAACCTGTACGGCGGGCCGATTTCGGCCTGTGTGGGAGAACTTGCATGCAGCGGGCACGGCTTTTGCACCGGTTCACCGGCTTACAAGTGCATTTGCGAGAAAGGATGGACGACTGGAGATTGCTCGTCGCGTACGGAATATGTAAAGTACGGAGTAGGTACCTACGACTAATATTGTGTTGAGCAGGGAAATGCCCGTCAGGGCCATCATGGTTCACCACTTCGTCAGCAAGCAACACGGTGCACAACCAATGGTCGGAGTGTTCTGATGCAGGTATTTGCGATCGCACCACTGGCCAGTGCTCGTGCTACGCTCCGTTCGAAGGTGCCGCGTGCGAGTACAGTAAGTATGGTAATTTTAGCAGTGACGGAGGGCACAATGTAAAGTTCACATTTTGCACTGTTTTAGTGAAGTGTCCGGGGGATCCTGTTTGTAGTGGTCACGGACAGTGCATGACCATTCGTCAGCTATCGCTAGAAGCAGATGCGGACTCGTTGTCGCTGGTGTTTGACTACGGCACGGATCCAAACAACATCCAAACATTCGACCATGACAATATCTTGGGCTGCAAATGCGACCCAGGTTACGAAGGTTACGACTGTAGCAAGAGTGAGTTATCAATGCGTTTTGCTGTACACGTCACCACTAGTAACCTTTGCGCGTAGGATCCTGCTTAAAAGGCGACGATCCCGTCACAACTAACCAAGCCGACGAGGTGCAGCTGCTCCAATGCACTGCGACGGGAGGCGTTTTTCGTCTTCAGTATCGCTTATCCATCTCGGCCGACATTCCATTTGATGCCACGCTCGATGATCTTCGAGATACTCTCATGGGCTCCTTTGGTTTCGAAGATCCTGTCGTGGAATACTCTTCCGGAACGAACGCGTGTTCAGCTCCTGGATCACCAGACAACATTATCACAGTTACGTTCCCAATTGACCACGGTGACATCCCACCGCTAAGAGCTGTCACAACGGATCTTACCGCTTCGAGTGGAACAACGAGCTTTGTCACCGCTGACAATGGAGCTGCGATTGGTGGCGTCATCAGTCAAAAAGGCACCAAAGAGAACGCTGTCTGCTCCAACAGAGGCCACTGCGATTACAATCAAGGCATCTGCTCGTGTTCAATTGGATATGGCACAAGCGATGGCCGGGGAAACCATGGTAACCGTGAAGACTGCGGGCGTATTATGCCGAAGGTAAAATATGTGGCTCAGGATTTGTCCACACAGTAAAACCCTGCCATTGTTATCTCACAATTGATCTCCAATATCTTGATAAACTCCATCCAATTCGAATTGATGACACACCAGAGCAATACAATAGAGATATATGCGCTTTTGCGGTCAGTAGTAGCATTCTAAAAAATGTTTCTTGAGCAGACTAATATCGATGTGGGAGAGAAAAGATGAAGTAACTACTCGATTTTTATAAGAAAGTTTTAACGTGTAATTTATTTCAGGTATTGTTTTTACTGAGGTAGCAGCATTACTGCGGCGCAGCCCAAATCATATTATCGGAATTCTGTGAAGGTAAGGAGCTGGGGCTTAGGGAGCTCGAAGTGCGAAAAACGTCAGGAGGGTAAAAAAAAAGCGATCATTAAAATAGAAAAAGTTTTAAATTTCGTAATTAGTTTTTAAATTTAAACGATAGATGAGCGTGAAGAGTGTGACCTGTCGGCTTAAGCTTCCTCACAATTACTGTACCATTTGTAGCGCATATTTTCGATACCCATACAATCAATATTGATATTGCACAATTACAATTCTTTTTTGCATTCCCTGCTTCCCGAGGGGTCGCGAGGGCTTCGAACCTACTTTTGGCGCAGATAATACGATTTCTTTTGACGGTGACTCCCGCTTCTTGACGGCATGCTTGCAACAATCAATTCCTTCTTCTCATAATAATTCCTCATGTACAGAACACATACGCAGGTCGGCGACACTACATGTACTGTGTGTAGTCTTCCTCGTTATCCTCAAAATTTCAGAATGCCTGCAACATAATAGACCTCAAAATTGACGTTTCAGCAATTTGATATGGATTTAAGTGTCGTCAATTGTCGTAGTAAGTGGCCTCAAATTGTTACTCTGACCATTTTACTTATTTTGATATTCTAAGAACCTTTTTCGCACCCCAAGCTCCCTAAGCTCGAGCTCCTTATATTTTTCCTGTGAAAGCAGTACTGGTGTGCTACTGGGACAGCCCAAACAGATTATTTCGTAGAAGCCGGTAGCTGAAGTTGGTAACCCGAAACCGGTAGATAAACTTGAGCCTACTCTTTCATTCCAATAAATTATTTGAAAACGAGCTCTATGCCCTCCGCCCGGAGAAGGCTATTATAACTTCAGTTACGGGCAAGGACTCGGTAAAATGATGTGTGTTACGCTATCTAGGCTCCCCGCTCCTTCTAATAGGAGATCAAATGCCAATAATTTTGCCTTAAACGGATTTGATTGTAGTTTACACCTCCATGAACGCGAGAGCGAATTAAGATCATGTAGAAAACGGAGGACCTTCACGTCAGAGGTCGGAAAATACAATACTATATTGGATTGGTGTCATCATTTTGCCGTAATAAAGTTTTTAATATGAGGTCCAGCAATAATAAAAATTGCCGCAATTACAATATATTGATGCAGTATTTAACTTCGTCTAGCCCTACCGTGTAGTCTTGCTCCAGCGGTGATCCCAGTGGGTATGTTGGCCCTGTAGTCGACTGGCCAAACCACCCCAAGCCCCTCATGGCTAAAAGTCGATATCATGTTCTGTGGGAGGTCTGATGCTGGCTGCCAGGTCCATTCGAGGTACCCTGCGGCAGGGTACCTCGAATGGACCAGCGTTGTGACAATACTAGTTGAAGAATTGATTGTTTGTCATTTTTCGCAACAATACGTATTGTACAATACTAGCATTGTAGGGGTTACTTTACCAATTACTACGGTTGGCTTTGAGGAAGACCAGAAGTTCCAATGTCGCGGGCTTCATAAGCTTCAAATGAGCTTCGATATCGAGAAGCGCCGCTCATAAATATTGGATGTTGTAGGCACAAAGGTGGTGTCGATATGTGCATCTTCGGTCCGATCCGAGGGTGCTTAAGAATCATAGGCTTCGAGGTGAGTGCTACGGACTATAAAAATAATAGTGCTTTGTGGGCGCTCTGCTCGCTAGCGTGCAAAGCGCCCTCATACTCTACAGGCCAGCTAACTGAAGGTGCGACGGCAGCCAACCGTGGGCAACTACAATAAAAAATACTCAATACAATCTCAGGATTGTATTGATGGATACAATACCGCGATATAGTGATTTCAACATAATATTGCACAACGCAGGTAGGGTCCCTGCCCAAGGTACTAAATAGAATTCCTGCTCATCTGGATTGGTCTTCTTAGCGTATATTCTATCGGCAACAAACGTGTCGGGACCGTCTTCGAAGTCGGAAGTGTCATCTTCGGAGTCGGTGTAGTCCTCAAAAGTCTCAACAGCAAGAGGACAGCACAGGGCAACTCGGTTGCTTCCTGTTCCAACTCCCGCAAAGTCTGGACGTGCACGTTGGTCTTGGTTTGCCGCTTGGATTTGGCCAGCGCTTCGATCTGGGTGTTCCGCTTGGACTTGCGAGGCATTTGGGGAAAAGGGAACTGTTCTCTTCGTTTTAAGAGATACCCTGTCGTTCTTATTCTAAGGACGAGGGGTGACATTTGAATAATATTTTTGACTCTTGTATTAGACATCTGACCCGAAAATCTATTCCCATAAATTAGGCTCTGTTTCGTTTGATCTTATAAAAAAAAAATTGGAGCTGTATTAAAAATCATCCCATATTTATTGTTCTTTAATGTGGGATTGGGCAAGACATACTGTTGCACATGATCGATGGAGGTTTGTAAAATGCTTCTTCTCCGTCAATATTTAAGCTGTAAGAAAAGTACAAAACGTGATGTGTAGCTGACGTATTGCCCCGCATAGTTACGATTTAATTTATAAATGCGAATCATTCTGTTTACCACTATCTTTGGAAGAGTATAATCCACATACAACAATAGGTGTATATTTGAGATTTAACTGATCTTACACATTCTATTTACTCGTTTTGCTCCTTAGTAACAGCAGCTACGGTAGTGACGTCCCACATGTGGCGATTAACGCGAAGAAATACTAGCTGTTCGAAGTTGGCCGGATCCATAGAGCGTCGCAGCGGTGTCAGGACTAGCTTGCACTGCGAAAACAACCGCTCGACAATGTTGGAGGTTGGTGGTATCATCTTGACTAGAGGCATATACTGCGTCATAGTTGGCGTGGGTCTGCGCTTTTTGCCGCCGCTTCGAAGCAGCTGTGATGCGTAGTCTTCTTCTCTCTCTTTACGCTTCTTTGAAGCCGTTTGAGCCATCTCAAAACGCTTCATTCCCAAGGCTTCTGTTGATGGCAGTAAAGCCCCATTGATCACCTTCACAACGGCTGTCTCGAATACCGGTCGCTGCACAATCTTAGCAGTCGCCTTCAGGTGTTCTCCCATGACTGGATATTTGGCGATAAGGACGTCAAACATGACTCGTATCTCAGCCATGTCTGTGTCATCACGCTGCAAACGCAGGCAGTTGCTTTCAAACTTCTTCATATGCTCGAACAGATCGAGATTTTTCCGGTGCTACGCGCCTGTTGGGATAAGTTCTTCCACGGCTTCCACCTCTTGATTTCAAATCGGATTCTGATATATCTCTGTATCATAGTAAACGTGGATGACCAGCGAGTCACGTTTCTCTTCACAGGAAGGGGCTCCGTGTGCTTCTGTAGCTCGGCAAAGTTGTTTTCTTGGCGCAACTCCACCATAAGGTCGTTAACTTCGGACAGTAAGGACTCATGGGGAGCCAAGAACTTGTTCACTGCGAGGTTGAGGCGGTGACTTGCGCACCCAACAAGCGGGACTTCCCACTTTTTCGCAACAGACTGATTGGTGCTGTAGTTGTCGCTCACCAGAAACCAACCACCTTCAACGTCTTGTTATAAACATCCAGGATGTTTTCAAACAGCTTGACATGCCCATCTGCTGTCTGCGATCCGTCTGCCAGAGGGGATAAACCCAGGAGAGGAACGCGGAGCTCTCCGTCAGCTTCGTAAACAGCGAAAAGAGCGACACAGTGCACGCCGGCATGTGACCAACCATCGAATATCATACCAAAGAGCGTACCCAGTTCCTTATCAAGCTTGTGGCCGACCTTAATCGCGAGACCTTCAAGACACTTCTTCACCGCTTTAATGATACTCTCTCGAACAAAGCCTGATAGCCCGTATGCTTCCCCTCCAGATGCGCCTTGAGGTTGGAGTATCCTGTATCTCCAGTTTGCTTCCGCTGGCTGCCGCAAATATTGCAGCGGAAGAGCCCCTGGCCAAGTGACGTGTAGAAGTAGGCAACGATTTCCTTGTTGAGAACCATCGTTGTCAAAGTCAGAGAAGATTGAGTTGTGTCGTGTCTTTAAAACTGGTTTTCGGGAGGAGTGGCTTGAGGATGCACTCGTAGCCACCGGTTTAATATCGACACGATTGTGGTGTGATAGACCCCAAAATGATGTCATCGGATCTGTTTGTTGGCACCAAAATGCCATAGCAAGAAGATTACGCCAGGTTCAACCTGAGGAACTTTTGCCATATTTATTGCCAATTATTGGTCCAATATCATATTGTATTGCAACCGACAAGTCCCAATAATAAAAATTGATATTGGAAAACCCAATTATTTATTGATTACATGCTTCTCCTCATATTTGCTTAGCAATGTTTTATTAAAAGTAAAGTGACTTTACTGACTTTACTAAAGTCGTGCTTTGTGCTTTGAACTTTACAGTAGTAAAATCTGCGAGGTCGCGAGTTGACAAAAAAGAAGAACACTCTCAGCTGTAAATTTATTACAGACAACGACGGTGAAATCCGCCTGGTGTCTGAACGCTGATCTTCATATAAAAATAAAAATATTACGCGCCCCGGGTCGTGATTGGTTGAACGTTGCAGTTTCAGTTCAAAGTCCGAACACAAAGTACAAAAATAATTCCTAAACGAACAGAATAGGTACTAGAATCAACAGATCCTGAGTTGAATGTACAGAAACGCCGGAATACGGGATACGGATTGGTTGAAACTGCTTTCTTTAGTGGAAAACCATGTTCGGACCCAGGCGTGTTTTTCAAAAGTATGGTTGATTTGAAATCAATGATTTCACCGTCGTTGTCTGTTCGTTCAAAACGAGGAGGTTTGGCCTTATAAAAGGGTAGGACGTCGTTAAAACGCACGTGTTAAAGGTTTCATACTCGACTTTTTTTTTTCAAATAGCCCGATAGTCGAACAGCAAAGAGTACCCTGTGTCGCCAGTTCAAAAATGGGACTTCCAGTGCCAAAGCATATCCTGTGCCTGCTTCGTAGCCGCCGCATCTGCCGTTTCGATGCTACTCTTTGAAACATGACATTTTAGCTAGATTTCAATATGATTTTACAAAACTTGCATGCCGGATTGTGGATAGCAGCCCAATTTTTGGACGAAACCCAAGAAAGACTGCAAGATAGTATCCCGTATTATACTGGGAATACCTTTAGGTATGTACAGCTCTCACCGGATTAATTCCACGGTACTGCGTAACTCGCTTTTTGTTATCTCGCTCAACATTAGGCTTACATTTTGTTGTAAGCTGATTGTTGACCCAATGTTGAACAGTCAGGTTGAAAGGTATTATTGTCAATTCCAGTCAAATTTGCCGTTTGGAGCGGTCGGTCGAGTCGCCGTGTTCGACTTCGCTACCAATACCTTTTTCAGCGAGGTTTTATCTGATTTTGAGGTTTTGAGGTTTTATACCTACGTTTTAGAAAAACCTCAAATGCCTCGAAATACCTGGTTACCAAATTGCTGGTAGATTTGTTTTCCACGAAGCAGCTATTTTCGATTGAGCTGCTAAAATTAGGCAGATTAATTGAAATAGCTATTTTTAGCGAAATCGCGTTTTTCAACTCGAGCACGGCCTAAGTAATTTGAGAACCGCTCCAGTTGTCACTTGTCACATGGAATCGTACTTAAGCTGGGAATACTTTGCGAAACTCTGGAGCAGTTCAATCGGCTGGTTTGGAAATTTAGAGTAGAACTCACAATAGAAAACCCGCGAGGGTCTGTGGCGCTGTTCTGTCTGATGTAGTCCCTTACGTGAGTTGGTGTTGATTGGTTCAGGTCATGTATCGTCTTTTAGCCAAAAACTTGGCGACAGGAGCCGTGACTTTGTCGGCTTCTTAAAAAAAAGCAAACACCTGCTTAAATGAGTGCTGTAATTTATCCAGCACTGCATCATCTTTCATCTCTTGATTTTTATCCTCTAGTCGTCTTTTCAGAAAGTAAATATCCGAAGTCATGGAAAAACAGAAATCTAGCAGATAGCAGTAGAATTTTTTAATTTTAACAACGTAACCCAGTTTTACTCTAATTGCGTTTCAGCAACGTTTTTTTTCGCTCGCATATGTTTCAATCTATTAAAATAGGTTGATTCTTTTTTAAAATTCGACATTTGAAACATTTAAAATGTCCAAAATGTATATTTCCATCTGTTATGCCTTTTTTTAAGCAATGCTGTCTAAATAGAATAGAATCTCGCATGTCTGTTAAACTACACACAGACTCCGATTTAAGCGTTCACTATCGCCGCTGACGGAGCAGCGAGGATGAACCAGCCGGCTGAAGAGGTTACTACACAGCAGTTGATTGGGGAACCATCCGCCAAGGATGCCACTACACTGTGCCGACAACGTCACCCACAACACGATGTAATCCACGTAGTACGCCTTCAGTAGTCTTGCGAGAGACTAGCTCGCCAAACGCCCTCCAACGTACGCACATCGTCGCTACTTGTGTTGGGGGTCGGGGTGGGGTGGGGGGAGGGCGCCGAATGATTAAAAAAATGTTCTTTCGATATAAAAGATGTTTAAAACTACATGTAAAACGTTTATTTTAAATGGTATTTGATCTTCTACTTATTGGAATTCTTCTCACTAATTTTGACTTCATTTCTGATTTTCATAGTCGCATACTTCTAGTAAGATACCCTATGCTAGAAAGGAACCCAATGGGGCATTATTATACTGGGAATTCCTCAGAATGATGGCTGGACAGCCCCCAACGGATTAATGTCACGTGAGCGTAACCTCAGTCAACATTCGTACTACATTCAGCGCGTTCAGTACAGTGGATCAGTACAGTGAGTCAGAATAGTAAGAGAGTACAGAAAGTAAGTACAGTAAGTCAGTACATTGTCCCAGTACATTACATGTATACCAGTGCAGTGAGTGAGGTAGGATACCGACGGTGGTCATTCGCGATAAAGAGTTCCGTCTGCAGCGAACACGCTCAAGGACAGGGATATGATGATGAGCTTGCAATATGTTGATATTGTGACCACACACAGACGGAGTCCAGTCATGTGTGTACAGCTCCCGAGCAAGCGCAAGATTTCCAGTCGTCATGTATGCAGCTCCAAACAGTCACAGGATTTCCATCGTAACTGGAAGGAAATCCTGTGATTGCTCCATCGTAGCTGGAAGGAAATCCGTGGTTGTTAGAGCTGCATACATGACTGCATTTTTACAGTGAATCAGTACCGTTAGCCATTTCCAATAAGTCAGTACGCTAAGTCAGTGATATCATTTCAGTACAGTATACAAGAACAGGTGAGTATCAGTTTGACAGTTCATCCAACTACGAGCAAGCGCAAGATTTATACCTACTGTGCCAGCCTCACAATCATGGAATTTGACCCCGCTCAGCTCTTCATAACGGCATATATAAACTGCCTTTGGATCTTAGCTACTGCGTGCAAGTCTGGCCAATTTATTGTACATCGTATTTAGCACAAAGACAATAAAAAACTGGTACAGAGTGTTCCCAGCGTAAGTCGCAGACGATCTGGTTTAATTTGCATGATGCTAGTTTGCAGTCTTTCTTAAGTCTTATATTACTACACTTTCCCAGCCACGCGTATCCTAAGTAGCTAGTATACTAGTGAATGCGGGATACGTAACTAAGAGGGTATATTAATCGGAAAATGCTTGACTTAATTTAGTATTGTACATGGTATACATGGTATTATAGACAATATAAAGGGTATATATTGGAGGGGGTACTTTTTTTCGGAAGAATACGTTATTGATATGCCCGTGGAAAAATGCTTACGTAGCGTAAACCAGAGCTGACGGATACGGTGCGTAAGCATTTTTTATAGACGGCTAGAAAAGGTGCATCGAAAGATAATTTGTATCTGCGATGCGACATCACTAATTGCGAAAATCGTTTCTATTCTGGCCAACGCTTGAACACTTCACCTCCGAAATCTTGGTTGCATTTTTCATCGTCAAAGATTCTATTTGCCAGGCTTTAACCAACTTCCTATGTAAATGAGCATTTTTACAAAGAGTTAACCTTTCCAGAAGGGCTGGTTTGTTCCCGGAGGTAGGAGCCGGATCGACTTCTCCATGCTTGAAATCGACGGGATAGCTTTGCAATTAAAATGTTGGACTTTCCATCGCGCTGGGACAGTGCAACTGGCTTACGGCCCTTGTAAAATAAGTAGTCGCGAGGCGACGGCATTCGCATCGAAGCGAGTGATTGATCGTCAATCGTTTCACGGTGACCTGTACCACCCCAGCAGATTCATCATTCTCACTCCACATTTTGCCCTCTTGTACCAGCGTCAAGTCGAGTTAGCATGCAAACGCTACAGCTAATCGTTTTCGTTGCGTTCGTTTCAAGCTGCGCTGCTGCCACGAACTACTCAAGCTCCGACCCAACCAGCATTCAGACGGTCAATGCCGATGCTAATCATCGGTGTCGTGTGCTAGCTGCAGATAAAAGCAAACCAAGCGATATCTTCGACGACATGAAGATGAAGAGAGAGGTGTCCTTGATACGGTGGACGATGTCGTATGGAAGCTGACCAAATTGACGGGGAGCGCAGTAAAGGTACCGAGCAAATTGGCCTCTTCGATCACGGAGAAAGCGGATGAGATTGCAATGCGCCCGTCCCTAGTGAGCAAGTTATCCGACCGGTATAAAGTTGCTGACAAATTGAGTTTTACGACGCTGAAGCAGTTGGACAAGATCGAGGAGATGAGGAAGATCGATATCAACAACGGTATCAAGGGTAATAAGAGGATCCCAGGTGGCATGCGAAGAAAAATCGAACCTTTCGACGGTATGAAAACGGTCCCTAAAAAGTCTCTGGAGTCCCATGCGGGGCGCACAGTACAACGGTATGGCAAGAATGCCCGCTTGAACGACATCCCTTTAAAGGACCGCACACGATGGCTGTCAGCCGGTATGGTTACGTGGAAAACCGATCAAGGCGAACGCCAGATCCTTTTGATTTCGAGCTCGAATCCAGCGAAAGGTGATTTTCTGCTGCCTAAAGGAGGATGGGACTACGGTGAGAAAATTAAAAAGGCGGTGCTGCGTGAGGTTATGGAAGAAGGAGGGGTACGTCTTCCTTTTTGCTCACTTTTGGACACTCTGAATCATTACGATCTCTTTACTTGGTAGGTCAATGCCCAACTTGCGTACGATCTGGGTAAGATTAAGTTCTCAGAGCCGAATGATGATAAATTCAAAATACTTGGGTACCTGATGAGAAGCAATACCGTCTATGGCGATTGGTCCGAGAGCATTCGGTATCCATTATGGGTACGTATGGTGACGTCGTTCTATAGAGAGTTACTGATAACCTAATTGTGCGATTCTTGTGCTATTCGCCAGGTTTCCTACGACGATGCGCTTGAATTGCTTGCTGGACGCCCCCAGATGGTCAAGTTGGTAAAGAGAGCAAAGTACATCGACGACAAAATCGCATCCAAAGAAATGCTTGATGTCAGCCCTAAACTTGCTAACGTCAAGCTCGACATGAACTAACCGATGCCAACAGCGAGCCAAAGCATGCGTTGCCAGCTCACAGCATTTTAAACACCTGCAAAATAGAAAAATAGTCTTTAAAAATCACTGGAATGTTTCAAAAACATATGCATTCAATACTGTTTTCAAACGGTGGTACCAGTACCGTACATTTAGTACTAGCTACCTAAAATTAGGCCTTTTTGGGGAAGGGCTAATTTACATAGTTTAAATTTTCCTGGTAGTGCTTCGTAGAAGCGCTTAGCAGCCCAACAAGGATTAATGCGACGATAGCAGTTGTGTAATGCCCACCAAATCACTACATACTTTGTTCAAGTGAAACGTTTTATAAATCTCAAAAATCGCTTGTTATCTTAGAATTCATGTAAATATGGAGATATTTTTCGGTGGAGACAGAACGTCTCCACCAGGTTATCAGTTTTAAAGGTGATGTAGAGAGAAGACAGAGATTGACAAGATATAGCTTCATTTTAGAGATTTCCATGGAGTGAACAGCGTGGGTGAAGGAGTTCATCTCAAGAGTGGCAGATATGATATTGCGGCAAGCAGCGATGCGTTCGCCTGACCACTAACTCAACTATGCTAAGATGGGTGGGTGGGTAAGGAGCTTCGCATCGACGAATATGTCGTTGTGACAAGCGAACTACATGTACGTTGGTCGCGCTTCGAGGTACGCTTTCGATCTATATCCATACCTACTTCATGGAAAACTAACTAATCGCGCAGCGATTGTTTTTCCTGCCATACGAATCTGTTACGGCTATAGCTCAGTACATAAGTGAGTTGTGCTCTGTTTCAATGCGTTTGCATCTGTGACCTCTTAACTAACAAAATGATCCGTTCACAAGGTTGGAAAATGGACATTTAAAAAGCAGTTTCTTGCAGATATAAAGCAGGTACTGCGGCTGCGAAGCAGCCGCAGGAGACGCTTTGAAGGTTAGATTTAGCCCTTTAAAAAAAATTCATCTTAGCTTATAATGCTTCACCTCAATTACCTGTAAGTTGTGTTTGCTGTCAATGCGTTACTCCTTCTAGACTACTCACATCAAGGCGCCAAAGAGGCCTTAACTTACAAGATAAATGGTCTGTTCTACTGCTATCAATACAACGAAGTTAGTCGTGAGCTCACGTACTACGGAACTAGAACTCTGGCTTGTATTTTCGCCCGAAACGTAAAACATTTGAAGTTTATTTATTATTAGTCACGTTGCCTGTTTAGTGAAGGTGCTACCAGCCCACATTCTCTAGTCAAATTTGCATAATTTAAGGATTGACCCTTCATAGTTAAATAAAAATAAGCAGAGCAGGTCTGCTTAACATCGCAAAAGCTACCCAGATAAACTACAAACAATATGAAAAGTCTCATACTGCGCGAGTGACGCCTCCTCTCGGTGAATATTTTGCCTCAGAAGTAAGAGGATAAGATGTAAAAGAATAAACGCTCAAGACACTAATCTAACGGAAACCCGTCCCTTGAATAGCTTATTGCAGCACGTGATGGAGTTTAGGATGAATGCATGAATACCCGAGCGGTCTGCAATTATTTGTGTAGCTGACATAATATAATGTGTGCATGTGAGCTCGATATCGCACGAAGAGGGGAGATAGATGATAAGGCTATCGTGCGCAGCGATAGTCTATTATTACCGTAACACGTCCTTTAACAAGTCACAGGACGGTGATGTTCACATGCGCCGGCCCGTATGTCCAAGGTATGGCATTAACCAAGAGGACACCGGTCAAAATTCTCTGTAATGAAGTGGGAATCGAGCATATAGAACGGGTTTCGCACCCGCTTAATAGGTCTTCCACTCGAGGGGGTATCCCAGACAGCACAGTTTAAATATGCTTTGTGATCAATAAGGCAAGTAGAACACAAAGTAAAAGGTCATAACTGATACAAAAAAAATCGAAATGTCCACCATTTAGCTCATTTTATTTATATTCGTCAGATACTTAATTTTAGGAGGCCAGCAGTTAAGGCAACCAGATTCTAGCCTAACCAAAAACAAAACAGTCTACACAAGTGGACTCACACCGCAAAAGATCAGATTCGAACCGCAGATGCTACAGTTGCGAAGCAGGCGCAGGAGCAACAGGAAGCACTACCAGCCCAATCCCTCTCGTTCTTTGTGCTGTTCGAAGCTTGAAGGTGTCGATTTTGGTAATTGTCAGAGCTACTTCCGGCAAAGCGCGCCTTTGTGTGAGAAAAAGTAAACTTTTAAAGCTTACTTTAAAACCTTACTAAAATATTAAAATAAAACATGCTACTCAAATTTCAGAGCTTCTTCGTGCACAGGACGACCTTGTCAAAGTAATTTAGCTCATTCGTCGACCTAAGGTCAGGCCTCCTAAAATTAGGCCTTTTCGGGAAAAGGGCCTAATTTAAATAATTTAACATTTCAACCGGCCAATCCAATTTTGACTAGAACTCACAATATAAGTCTCATGAGACTTATGCTTGCCTCGCGCAGTATGAGACTTTGCATATTGTTTGTAGTAACAGCATTTAGAGCTGCCCCGCACCATGACGACGCTAGTGTAGAAGTACGAGGAAACGAAGAAGACACTTGAGCAGTAGGAGTCCGATTGGAAAGTAGTTCATTATCTTGCAAGGTTACACTTGCCATCACGTGCTCAACTATACATAGTACGGGGAGAAAAGCAAAAAACCCTTTGGCCTGTTACCACCCGTTAGATAGCTTGACAGATCGATGTCGACGTGCTCAACCGACAGGAAGAGCTTCGCAAGGAACTTGCGTTCGTATTTATTGGATCTTCCACGGGAAATCCCCATACTTCAAGTATGTAGTTTGTCTGGATAGCATTTATGGCGCCCCAGTCGCTGGAAGTGTCTGGAATAGTGAACTAGGGCTTCGCGAGGCTGGGATAGGATACAGCAAGCGCCGAGTAGCACATTTTAGGGCTGAAAAACGAGTACAGTACATTACAGTATTACACCCCGTTTTCGCGGGGGGGGGGGGGGGGGGGGCATATAGCCTCTCTACCACTTGAAATATACTTGGGCTTCGCGAAGGTGGTTTCGAATGTCGTAAAAGAAAAAAAATGTTTTTTAAAACACTTTAAAAAAGCAATTTGTTCTTAAAAATATTTGTTACGCTGTGGATTCCGGACAATTGCCCTTTTTAAAGACAAGAGGATTATCTTGGATGCAAATTTCATTGGTCTTAAGCCAACGCCACTTGGCGCAATTCCTGCTCCTGCTTCACAACCGCAGCATCAACGAGTGTAGAATTTTTGCATTCAACCCAAATCGTATGCAAAATTATTGACCATCTCAGATTTCAATCGTGGTGACCATTACAGCTGGCGAGAGCAAACGTTATAAATTCGGAAATGATCCGAGATATTAAAAAGGTTGTTAGATGTACCGAGTCAATCAATCGATATTTGTTTCTTGTTAACCCTCATATATTTTCGACCCTTTCTTGGGTTCATTCAATCAATTGTCACCTTCTTTCTTGTCATTACTGGTTATTGTTACCTGTCGTTACCGGTTCGTGCACGACAGACAGCGAATTAATCCTGGTTGGGCTGTGATATCCAGCACTTCGTCTCTTCCTATCCCAGAATTAAAACAGACCCCCCTGTTTAACTAAGAGAGGTATATCCTTAGATTATGCCTTTAGGTTCAATCTCCAGAGAGCCGAATCTCCGCCAATCGCACAAGCCCTTTGGAGATCGTAAAGCCCCTGGACCTTACGATAAATAGCTATTGGCTAAAAACGGAAAGTGCTTTGCAATTCACAGTCTACAGCCGAAATTACATTATGTACGTTACACTAGGGCTTCGCGAGGCTGGGATAGGTTAACGTTAACACCTTGGCGTACTGGGAGCCACATTTATTTGGCTCCAAGAAAACGAACACGACACTCAGCTTTGAACTTGCCCGTCCATACACGCGGAGGTCGTGTTCGGGGCGCGAGCACTGGCAGATCGCCCTCGGAGATCTTGCCACCAGCAGAAACGATATTTACAAATAACGATACGCTGCTGGTACGTGCAGTACCATCCATATACATGCACGCATGGAAATGATTCATCGAGACGATCCGCGTGATTATATGCCGCTTCGTAAAATTGCATCTCTCAGTTTCGACATTGATCACTCGAGAGAATTTCCGCTGTCGTTTAGGACTACCGCAGTTAATCGACGCAGCGTTGGCTAATCTTCTCGAAAGCATGGAGTCCAATTTGGTGGGACAATTCTGATAACAAATAAAATTTGAAAGTAAAAAAAAATCTAGAAAGCTCTAGTTATTTTGGAGATTTGTGTCACCGTTTTTGTTTTGGCGACGTGCTCGCCACAAAATTTGCAAACCCGCGTAGTTATTGAGCTTGCGCACGAATCTGTATAGCTCTTTAATCAAGCAAAGTAAACGTATTTGGGCTTGCTGGTTCGATATCGGCACTACCAGCCCTCTTTTTTAAAGATATTTTCAATCTCTCGGATAGAAAAAGTGCTTGTATCGATGTACTAGTAACGACAATCCCCCCGGTCATGTAAGTCACGGCCTGAACGAACCTGCGACGTGTAGAACTCGGTAATCCGGTTTATCAGATTCGAACGTTTCAAGTACCAGTTTAAGATTCGGTATATCGGTTTACCTGGTTCTATGGTCACTTTTGTAATAAAGAGTGAACCAGTGGATGCCTTCCAAAACCTACATAAGACAGTTTAACCCTGTTAATCACTTTTCGCATGTCTGTAGCAGCATTAAACAATTCCTTTGGAAACATACCTCCAAAACCTACATAAAACGTTTACTCTGGTTCAAGAAATTTCGCCCCATTTAAATATTAATACTAACAATAGGTATACGGTTTCGTATATGGCACTTTCAAATAGGACAATACTGTGAAAAACTTTCAAAAATTAGGAATTGGTACTAGCGCTCTAGTCAGTTTCACCCCCTTTGTAGCAACAAGGTATTGGCGGTACTTCAACCACCGCAATGGCGTTACGGAGATGTTGTTGGTCCTCGCATCCATTTAGCAGTTTTCACTCCGATGCCGGACACGCGGGCAGTATGGTTCATGGCAATAATGTGCTTGCGGTCAGGGGGCGTCGATCAGTGCAAAAATTTTAAGATTCAACGGCGCATACAAGATGAACTCATGCGTTCGAGCATGCGAGATTGGTGCGCATCCAGCACTATTTGACAGTGTCGTGTCTGTCGGACCCTTCTGTAGCCCCGTGGGTGTATATCTGTTTGTACGGAAGCGACGAAAATTTCCTCACCATGACGTCACTGTGTCGGTATGTAATACTTGTATTTTTCACATGAACATAAGCAAACGTCTAAAACTAACTGTCACAGTGTAAACGTAGGCGATCCTTTTGTCAATTATTAGACCGGTTCGTTCTGTTTTACGATATTCCACGAAACCGACCCAGAGGCGGCCGCCCGCGTAAACTGCAGCAGCACCACCAGGTGCTTGGGCTGCTTATGGCGTTTTATGTGGGGGCGATGGGACTGAAGTCTCTGTGTTCTAATTTTGGAGTGCCACATTCAACGCTGAGTAGAGTGTTAAATGAGGCTGAGGAGGCAATGAAGTACGCTCTTGTCGGGTTCTCTCCGGCAAGAATCGTGTGGCCAACTCTGGCTCGGCAAAAAGCACTGGCACGCCTTACAGCAGCTCGTGAACCACTACTTCAGTTCACCTGGGGGTTTATAGATGGCAATAATTACAGGGTAAGTGAAACATTGAATTATTTAGAACTACTAAATTGTCTTGTTTTCTTTTTTAAATTTAGGTTCAAGAGCCCCCAAGAGGAGAACTTCAGAATGCCCACTACATCGGGTGGTTACATGGCGTATTTGTCACTGGTACACTCTGTTTTATTTGCGACGGCCTTATTGTTTGGAGTAAGCATAATTGTCCCGGAAGCTGGAACGACTCAGACACAAGTCTCCAGTTCCGGGAGAAATTGCTCGATCTTGTATTAAATCCTGATGATCGCTACGGGGTTATCGCGGATAGAGCGTTCCCATGCGGTGCTGACATGGTGGGACGGATCATGACTCAATCCTGAACTACCGAGAAAAACCAAGCGTGACATTCAACATGAATTGGAAGGCATGAAACCTATTCTACCGCACGAGCTATGTAGGTTTATGGGTTTGCTAGTGGCGAGGGCAATATCTCCGAATCGAGAGAAACTTTCAAACCACTGGAAGACTACAGCCGAAGGGGCAATTTATCGCGGTTGCTTTGGATCCGTGCTGGCGTGATCGTTTCATGGAGATATCACGCAATCTACACTTCAACTCCAACCGGGACCCACGATCACAAACTGACAGAGCCTGGAAGCCCGAAAGCTGGTGGAGGCTCTTTAAAGAGCGTTTGCACGTGGATATGTGGCGCCTTCGCATTTGGCGTTTGGCGAATCTGTTCTGCCATCACGCTCTTCGTTCAACAAGATTCGCGTTTATAAGAAGGACAAGCCCCACAAGTGGGGCACAAAGCTATTCATGCTTTGCAGCGCAGTCACGGCGTACTGCATACGGTAATGGTTTGTTTTTGGCTGTTGACTAAGCTTATGTTGTATTATGCAGTTTATGATTTTTAATTCTTGTTTTCAATGCTGCATATATACAGTTTTGAAATATATTGTGGAAAGAAGCAGCACTCCAGTGACGCCCACAAGCCGGACATGAAGTCTGGGCCAGCTGCGGTTGTGAGGAATCTTCTAGAAGCGTTTGGGTCTGAAGTCCGGCAGCAGGGAATGCGACTCGTGGTTATAGACCGATTCTACACGTCGGTCGCGTTGGCCATTCAGCTGTTGCTGATGGGCTTCTATTGCGTGGGTACGATCATGACCAACAGGCTGGGTTATTGCAAAAAGGTTGTGGAGAAGAAAAAAAACGCGGCCTGCTGACATCGAGCGCGGCTCATTCAAATTTAGCAAGTCGAAGCGTGTGCCCAATATGACTGCGATCAGCTGGTGAGACTCCCATCCTGTTCATTTTCTTTGGACTGGTGGAAGTTTGGAGATGGATCTCGTTGGGCGCCAAGACGGAGCAACCCAAGTGGAAGGGCCGTGTCCCCGGGTCATAAAGGACTATCACGCCTTTATGGGAGGCGTGGACGTCCACGACCAGCTGCGTCTGCAGCGATACTCCATCCAGCGTGCACTGAGATTAAAAAAATACTACAAGGGGCTCGCACTTGGTTTGATTGACCTAGCTATTGTCAACAGTTATATCGTGCACAAAGCCTTCCACAAGACAAAGAGTCGCGACCTCTGTCACATGTGAAGTTTATGAAAAACATGCATTTACAGTTATGTCAACTCAATGCTACAGACATGTACGAAGGAAACACATTTGGTGGTGAGGAACCTGTTCCGACCCCAGCCTATGAGCCTATTGCAATCCATGGCAACCCGGTAGCTGCCCACACCACCCAGCAAGTGAACGAGTGGCGTAACGAAGACACCCAGGCGAAGCGTAGCCTGCGAGCTTGCAAAGTCTGTTCGGCTGTGCACAACGGCACTCAGCGAACCGCCACCACGTCGTTCTTCTGCGGTCACTGCAACTCTGCGGGCCCCATCTATTTGTGCATGAAAGCTCGCCGCAAAGTCCGTGGAGTTGCAATGACGTGCTGGGATATCTGGCACAAAGGCATGGTCGAATGGAGCGATGATCCCGGTGGAGAATGCAAAGGGCATTTGAGTGCGCCGCAAGCCAAGTGCTGATCCGGGCACTCAGTCGTCACCTCGTTCTCCCAGTACGCCGGTCTTGAAGAAGAGACGCACGATAACCACGTAGGCACTAAGCTGCATATAAGCTGAATATATTCATGATTGCAATGATTACTTGCTGTACCCTCAAGACTCGAGTAATACAGCACATCTTAAGCTGCATCATTCGCACGTCTAGTATCACAACCATTCTGAAGATAGACGTGTCCTTACCGGCTGTATTCTACGGCTGTGGCATCACTTGTGTTTCGTATTGCACATAGCATCCCCTGAAACGGTTCCGTTGATTGCGTTAGATGTAGGGATGACACAACAACTTCGTCTATAGAAGTTTGTATGGGTAGTTTTGAATTTGGAAATTTTGAAAATGAGGGGTTCGTGGGGATTCGTTTCTGTCCACATCATCGGGAAACGTGTCCTGTCACTCTCCATACTATGCTGAATAATGCAGCTCGTAGTCTTTTATCTGCGTCTCAATATGCAGTTGATATGCAGTTTTAGCACATTTTTGTCAAAGACCTGCCTCTTCACGGGGTATGCCCTATCCCGTCATTTACAAACGTCAAGTATAATTATGCTGAATACTGCATATTAAAAATCTTTTCGGCCTCCGGTCTGGAGGGGTTAAACTAGCTGAGCAGCTCGAGGTCGAGTTGCTAATGGGCTGACCTCTCAGGAACGGTAAACCGTACCATTGACGACGTCCCCACATTGGTTATTATAGTTCACTTCGTTCTATTAAAGGTAGTGTACTTCGTTCTCTTTTATTATCTAAAAAAATAGCTAAGACACGATAAAGATTTACTACGTTACAGTCTTCTACATTTATTTGTATTAACTCTAGACAAACTGTTTTTTATTGTTGTTTTTACTGATCGTATAAATATTTTCATTTGTTTTACTCATCATAAAATTAGAGTTGCAGTCAATCCTCGAGCATCGGAACGGTGCATTTTCTCCTACTTTACCACTTGGGCCTCTTATTAGTGGGCGTTATGTGGAATCACTATCCGGAACTTCAGTAGACACTCAGCAAGAAGTTTAGGTTGATCTTGAACTAGTTGAGAACCTTGACATGGCCGCCACGTTCTCAGGCTTCTGGCCACCCCGGCGACACACCCAGCGGTGGTCGAGATGGATCATGGACGACCCCCTAGAGCTGGCCTCTCCACGGCGCTGAGGCAGGGCATGGAGCCCACCGATCCGGAGTTGCAGGCAACTGACGCGGCACGTTGCTGAATTTCTTGGGCCACAGATGCAGGTACGGGTTGTCCACCCACACCCGCGAGTGCGCTGTGTGGTGTGTCTCTGGCTCGACCCGAGGCATTGGCAGAATAACCGGAAGCAGTTGAGGGCGGCATTGCACACTAAGGCGGATCGGCGAGGCAGGCCAATTTAGCTCGGCGACGCAGAAAATGGGCTGGAGCAAGCTCGGACGCTGCGGCCGGACTAGAACAGCTCAACTGGAAGCGACTTCGTCGCTTCGTGGGGGTGGGGCCATGGATCGAGCAGCTTCTTTATCGGCTCAAGACCAGCGCTCTCTCTGTCTATGACCCAACGTCAGGCGTACCTAGATGTCCACATGCCGCCTGTCACGCAGCCGTGGGCGTGGATCTATTCCACATATTCTAGACCTGTCCGGCGGCGGTGCACCTACGGCGAGTCTTTCTCCGCCCATAGACACGGGCTGGGCTGACGGGCGTGGACTTACTCGAAGACTTTTTCAGTCTTGCGCTCCTAGGGGTGCCTGGCGGGATCTGGATGATACTAGAACTGGACCTTCGGGTCCCGACAGGCCCACTCTTAGACCTATATGGCCCGGTCATTACGGCCTCTGCAGAAGGATGCTGGAGCGCCGGGGTAGCACTGTACTTCCATGGTGTTTGGCGCTGGAGGGTGGCCCACTTTGACCACCTGAACAACATCACAGAGGCTCATCATTAAGCGGTCCTTGGGGCTAGGCTCCGGCAAGGATACATTGCTGTTGAAGTCCATCTGAGGCGATATCACAACACTGCCGCCTACGCCATGGCAGCCAAGGTGCTGCGGAAAGTACTGAGCCCGAAGTGGGCTCTCCCTACCGGTATCCGCGCCACCGGACGCGATCGGTACCTGCTATTTTTCGATGGCGGCTCCCGCGGAAACCCTGGGCCGGGAGGCAGTGGGGCGGTGGTGGTGTGCATCGGGGAAGACGTTACGTCTGCATCTATTTGCTGGGTAGCTAGTATGTCATTGGCGTCTCGCCGCATCACCAACAATATGGCGGAGCAACTGGAATTGCTACACGGGCTGCGTGCGTGTCGGATATGGCTGAACACCCCTCCATGTCGTAGGGGACAGCCACCTGGTTGCTCATCAACAGCGTCGACGCTGTCCTCCCCGAGCCAAGCACCTCGTGGGAACATTCTGGCAGAGCCGCCAGCTTGCGGGCCAGCTGCCGGTATCTACCTGGAATCATCACTACAGGACTCACAATAAGATGGAGGATTACCTTGCTAATCTCGCAATGGATACGCGCAAGAGCACACAGACGCTCTTTGACCCAGGGTGTGTGACGGATGTGCGATGGACTCCTTAACTAGGTCTTGCTGAGAACGACGTAGGCCACTGGCTTCGTCAACACATGGATAAGGACCTTTTCGAGGTCCGGGGCGTTCAAACTTTAATTATGGGGGTCCCAACGCCTTACTTCACTAATCTGAGGTCAGGCAGGATGGACGGTTGAGAGACGCCCGTCGCCAAGGTCATAGGAGGTCGTTAGTAGCTAATTGTTAAAAGACAACCATGTTCCAAAAAAAAGAAAATTGGGTTCGACTTCAGACTTAATCGTACCCCGTTGTGATCTGCTTTCACGGCCGGGTGTACCAGTTCAGCGACCACGACCCAGTTACACAGGGACGTAGTACATACCAGTGATCTAATCGAGATGACACCTCTCCATGACCATCCACCTGATATGTATACGTGTGTGTGTCCTGGTAATGGCGACATAAATCTTTTTCGGCAGGTCACTCCCCTTGCTCGCCTCCGCGACCGGGTCGATCATACCGGCTGTATCGATAAGTGCTCTCAGAGCCGGAGAGTCGTGTGTGTTCGTCGCAATATTATAACTGCGATCTGCAACGGAGTCCAACGTGCAGTTGTAGTCTCCACCCATCGCGACCAATCGGTCTGTGGGGAGATCTAGTTCCAGTAAGTCCCGAAAGAAATCTCTCTCGACTGGCCCGTTGGTGCGGAGCGTATACATTACAGCGAATCACCAGCTTGCCATACCGATTTCCTTCTATCGCCATGAAATGAGGACTCCAAAAAATTCCTGGAAGCACGGTTTCGCATCTTTAAAACCCCTATACGGAACAGGTATCTGACAGCGTCCTTGCAACCACGGTGCTTTTGCAACTCGACTTAAAGTTTGTAGCGATGATTAGCACCGCGTCTGTTTGCAACCCTGACTGTATTTTTGTATTGGCCTGGGTTCCAAAAGTGGCCGCCAGCTGCTACCATTTCTGCTACCATAGTTGCAAACGCCACCGTACCGCTTAGCACGGTGCTGACAAAAATCGCGGTCAATACGTTGCATTCAGTCAATCAGCGATCGGGAAATCGCAGAAATACAACCTCGGTTGCAAATGGCCGGTAATGTATTGGTAATGTATGTACCATATTAAATTACTTTGGGCAATTACAATGAGATTTCGCATTATTCTCCGGCTAATATATCGCTGTGACGCAGCAAAGGTAGCCTCGGAAGTATCGCCTCTCTCGGCCACTACACACGTGCTTCATTTGCTGTCGTATTTCGGTATAAGACGTCTTTAGTGGAATGCCATTCACAATTGTCACGGTAATTCTACATTTCTGAGCACCCAGCGACATATCGGTCCAGATGAAGCAACCTTACTTGAAATTAAGAAATAATCCACACATATATCAACGGAATACATGGTTTATATAACTGTAAATCGTCGAAATATTAAATGGATATTAACATGTAGGCAGTTTACTTGAAGAAATAAATATATCTGAGTATGCGATGCCGTACTAGGAACTATTGATCATGTCGATATTGTATTATGTATTATTGAATTATTGGACTTTCCGTATACAGAGTATTTATTTTTTCGGGTGTCCCCACATGATACTATTAATATCCATAATGGAGGGCCAACAAAAACTTCAGGAGCTCGTGACCATACCACGAACGACTCTTTTTCTCTTTTCGAAATTTAGCTACAGGCAAATGCTGCTCAAATTATATAACGTAAACCCCAAATAAACTGTATTGTATCGGTTGAGCGCTCGCCTCAGCAAAATACGGTTAAATTATTAATGGTAACCATCACACTTCAATTTCGCGATATAGGAAAACTCATTATTTGCATTTATGGGAATACTACATTCCTTGCCCCGAATAGGTTGTCCTTTTGCCGGCAAATGCGATCGGCTCTAAATCAACCCGAGGACATCTCCGATCACCCTCATGCCTTACCACGAAAAAACAAGGAACGCTTAGAGCATCTCCAGTCGGGCGTGCAATTGCTATTTGAGGGAATATATTACCGAATAGAGCGTTTCGAATAGCACATGTTTGCCCAGTCGGTGTTATAATGTTATCCGAACTCATAAACTACGCCCCCGATGGGCTATTCTGCTCGCGAACAGCCCACCTGTTCTATCGGTAGCAGCGGGACTTTCCAGCTTCTATACACACAGTAATAGCACAGGAAATATTCTCACGACTGGATTGCTCCTGCTGTATTCGTATTGCTTTTTTTTGTGGCCAATTCGTGCCGTTCGGTATTAGCAACAGAATAGCGCTTGCGACTGGAGATGCTCTTACTGGACAATCGCGCTGCCTTTTATATCATTATCTACTGATTATTACCCTTCTGTGACTTTATGATCAACAAGCCCGTGGTTGTGGAAAGCAAAGCTAACAGGAATAGTGTCCCTCTGAACTTTATGTCCCTCAATATTGACTTACCCTAGCCTCTGCCTGTAAATATTGATCGGCCTCGGGCGGATGAAAACCATAATAATTAATGCGACAGTCATCTTCTGATATGAAACTAACGTGATAGTTTACGAATTATATGCACTTTCTACTACTATTATTTACTTTATTGAAGAAGTGCCATTTATGGACAGCAGCTCGAATTAATAACTTCAGTATGTTCATACCACATGTCTTTTTCAGCGAGCTGGTTTTGATATACTTGGTGAGTCCGACTCCGAGTCGGAGTTGGGCGACCTGGGCGTACATAATACATTCTAGCATATGGCTGTCGTCACATTGGTATTTTGAGAGAGTGGTAAACAAGCAACCATTTGCAAGTTATGAGTTTTTTTAAACTAGAGATAAAACAATATTTGCGCTATCGGGTAGTGGCACATGCTCTAATACCAAACTCGTGCCTTCGCTGAAAATAACTCGTTTTTATTTTACGTACATCGGAATGTGTAAAACCGATGCTGGTTAGTACACCGTTCGGAATTCAGCTGCTGCCAACAGCGCAGCAAAACAAAAATGAAATCATTTCAGCCAACATTACTACAGGTAGATACATTTTAACATGCTAAGGCCTGAACGGCGAGAAAAACTCGTTTTTGCGGTCAGTGTATTTTTGTGGGCGCTCCACTCAGGATATCGTTGATTAACTTTAGCGCGTCAGTCGTGTCACGCATGCATATCCCCGTAATACCCACCGCCACAATAAGTGACACATGCAATACAATGTGAAAATAAGAAATCGGTCATTTTAGTTGGCCCAACGTAATTTGTTTCACTTACGTTATCACATTGTTGTTTGGACACCGACCATCCATCGGTTTTCGACCGATTCGTACGTGAACCATTTTCGTTTTGTTTAAATACATATTTTTTCCTGATCAAGAAGCTTACGTTTGATAGTGGATCAGAATAGTCGCTAAAATGCCCAATTTAGAGTCAGTTTGTTTTAGAAATACCACTTTTGATAGTAAGTATTAGACGTTATAGGTATTCCTGAAAAGAAATAATCAAACGCCTGTCGTTCGCAGGCTAACCAAAGTCCCATCTTAAAGTGCTCTCCTGCCCTTCCGCTGAACTCCAGGCGAAAGCAATAGGTCGTAAGTTTGTACTATTTGACTTCACCATTGAGCTATATATTTGAGTCCGCCTAGCTGTTGTTCTGGATCCAAAATGCCGTCATTCCGCGATTTTCTCTCTTGCGCCCGAGTCCCAAACAAGCATTTACTTGTGGGCGGAATTTACCGGACGATTATCGAATTTTACCGGAAAGGGTTACATTTGAGGGTACGAATAAGTTATTACAGTGATTACATGAGCCATAGCTCCTGGCAAGAGCAATTGGTTCTATATCGCCCGGTGTGGCATGACAAGGCAAGGCGGTAGTAGATAGAATGCTTGTGACGGCGATATACCTGGCACAGTCACCTGATTGATGCCACGCAGATATTTATTTATCGTCTTCGGGGCAGTTGACCTCTGTAGTCACGTCTCAAGCACCCTTTAGCTTACTCTAGCTCTGCTGCGCCTTCAAGCGCCGCACGGACACGCTTAAACATTGTTACATGTATGACTCGGATGGTTTTCAAAGTAATTAACTTCTGGTCGTAATATAACGCTGGGTAGCCTACCAGTGGCTAGTACAGACTGTATATTTCATGGTGCAGATTAATCCTTAGCGTCGAATGCTAGTGGACGCCTAAAAATGAGGAGTACTTAGTACGTGGATCACAAAGGTGTTTATAGGTGAATGTGATTCAATCGAAGCAGTTGGTTCAGCCAGTTCTTCACTTCTAAAAGTTGCGAAGTCAAGAACTAGCTGAACCAACCGCAAATAGATCGGGAAATATCACCAAGACAGAGGCGTAGCGGTGACTAGGTAGGTTCAAATGCGGCTTTCTTCTTTTTTTAATCCACCGCATTCATATAAAAGAACTCATACTCGCTCGCAATTCCTCGTTACAACTCTTGCATCGACTGAGGAAGTCGCCGCTTTTAAATGTACCCAAAGGAGCTCAGAGTTTAGTTTTACCGTTTTTCGGAAGAGCCCGGAAGAGGTCAAATACAGGTCAGGTCAAAATAGGTCAATGCGTTACAATCGCCATATGTACCAATGACGAAACACGCAAGCTATGATGGTTCACTAAAAATACACAAGATCAACAGCTCGAGGTATTTATTAATCCTCTCCGAAGGTTTTCGTTTCGATACACTGTATTTCTTTCAGTCCGAGGCGAATTCACTCGGCCTCCGTCATGAAGCCACACGGCCTCCAGTCTCCCAGACCCACCCGGTTATCCTGCTTTATCGTCGGCAGAACGCGACTACAGCACAATTATGCCGAAAAGTTCAAGTGTTGCATTGTGCACGCGTGCGGCGCGACAATTGCAATATCTGCCATTACAGTAGAGTCCAGTGTGTAGTGGGTCAGATTCCCGAGCAATATATATTCCATGCAACGTGGCATCATTGAGTGGCATAATTATGCCAAGCAACCTCGCCACATTACGGCATAATTAAGTCAGTCACACACACTTATGGTCCATCAGGCGGCATAATTATGCCAAACACATAGATATCCCCCATTGTCCTGTTAGCTATACCGGGAAACGTACACATCTAGATGTGCATCAAAGCTGAAGCATAATTATGCCGAGAAATACGCTTCCCACAGAACAACAACTCATTTTTAAAAAAATTCAAGTATAGCGTTTAATAAAAGCGGCATAATTGTGCTGGAAATCAATATTTGTACTCCGGAGTACGAGATCTATCTAGAGAAGGGCAGCATCATCAGCATCAAGCAACGCCAAATTGCACAGCAGAATTGTAAGATCATAACACTAATCCATCGATTTATTGCGCGGCGACCCGCAATTTGCGGGTCGTCAAATATATTAAAAAAATATTTATTGACTTTGAAACCAGGTTGAGACCATTCTCCACAAGAAAAATTGGTTACAAGAGACCGCGTTCGCATCCTGCGAATCAGTGAGCATGTCAGGCGAAATATGTGATTTGTGTGTGCGAGTTCAATTCCGGGGTTACAATACTTCGAACACTATTGTAAGATCTCAATCTGCCAATCTGCTTGACCTAAATAGGAGATGAGTACATAAGTTGAATAGAACGACAAGTGATAAAAATATAGAATAGAAAACCTGATTTACATCGGAGCTAAGGCGGATCTGCGTTGTGAATTTATAGTGTTCGGTCCCGATTCGAATTCAGTGCGCACAACGGCATAAGCTATACATCGTAGAACCCCAAAATCCCCAAAATTACCCAAACGTACTGTACGATTCGTACATCGACCCTTGCACAGTGTTCACTTTGATGGTGATTCGGTCTTGGGTGGACGTTGAAGATACAAATTAGAACTAGGAGCCAGCGATAATGATTTAGACGACACCCTCAATTCTTATGTCAGCGAAAATTCTTAAAAAATTGTTGGTATACTTCCATTCACCCCAGATAATAGCTCACTATTTGCACTCGACTCAACGGGAGCTATCAACGCAATACACTCGACTAAAGTGTGTGTGTGGGGGGGCAGAACCTGCGCCAGATGCGGCAATGGCCTTGTCATCTGATGGCACTTCAGAAACAACATAGCAAGGTGTTTCTGTTCGACTAGAGGAGTGCGCAGGACAAAGAGGAATACGAGTACAACGAGCATCATCCACCAGTGTATTAATAGGAGGTGTGGTAACACTTATCCAGTGCAGCATGGCTTCACTATCACGTTGTCTGTTATCCAAAAAGAGTATACTACTACTAACGAGAAAAAGGCGGCTTAAGCAATGCCCTCAAGCTTCAGCGGCCTGGCTCAGGCCTTGGACCATCCAAAAACAGAAGGAGCGCTATCGCATTGCTTCCACTTCAGTTCTTGGTGAGGTACAATGATGGGGACTGAGAATCCGTGGACGAAGCAACGTATCCGTTGTTCAAATTCACGGTTAAGATATGTTATTCACGACTTCGTGCCTATGCCAGTAGTTGCCACAACGTCATGGGGCGGATTAGAAAAGGTAGCTCGGAATAATGTTGAAGAGAAATTGAATCTCAATTGTCAGCATCCTGTGCTGCTAATTTATCTGCAATAAATTCTTAAGCCTGCTGATAGGCTTGGTGCCCAGAATATAAAAAAGTCAACGCTGGGTTCAGAGCTCTCACAACGGTTAACTCGCTTTTTAAAGCTCGTGACGTGCCTCAAGCCAGCATAATCTCGTACTTTTTACAATGTGTAGGGTTTGCTTGCGACAGTAATGATGTTCATGATGTAAATGTGTCAAGCAAATCATATGGCATTCAAAACAGACCTTTTGACCACCTTTGACCTGACCTGTTCTTGACCTGAAATAAACGCAACCAAGGTAGCTGTGCTCAAATATCAAGACTTGGGATGGGAGTCGCTTGTGAAAATGGGTCGTCCATTGTGGCAGAGCACGTGTACGGAGCTAGTTCGAATGCATGGACTCTTACCAAGACCGCGAGACTACGTAGTCAACCTTGCAGCACATAAATTGTTAGTGGGACTCCCCATCAGATCAAAGTACTACACGGAAGATACTATGTTTGGTGTAGCATCCATGCTCTGTAGATTAGACGTGCGTCCGCGTTCAACATCACCGTTGGCTACTCAATCCATCGGAAACTTCATGGCAGTTCTGGCTTATGTAAATTACGAGAAGGAGGGACTGGTATGCAGCTACGCGTCGGACCCGATACTTACGCTAGGAGCGATTAAAGTTTGGTATGGACTCGCCAATGCATTAGAGGCGTTTATCCTGCCTCAGTTCGAGAAGCTGGTGTTGAACGAAGCGCTGGACACTGGTCGTAATGAAGAGGTGGTCGTTCGTATTGTGCTGCTTCTCGCTATAGACAAGAGTGTGCTGGGTGATAAAGACATCACAGCATGTTCTCTCACAGGTCAGTTTGTTCCTGTACCTGTTTTCTTGGAAGCTTCACAGATGGAAGTGAAAGTTTCACGAATGCTTTCTACAAACGAGGATGACTTAAAACAGTTTCGGAATTGGCAATCGGATTGGGATGGATGGTAAGTGGGGTTCACACATTTTATACAACTCAGGCTGGCGCCTAACGAGGATACGTTATGGTTTTTGGTGGGCGTTGACCCGCGGGTATCTTCCCTCGGGATCAGAGATCTGGCGCTGATCTACTGATTCCGATCTTTCGTGGGGGTTCTGAGGATGGAGTGGAACAGAAGGTGTCACTGATACTGATCAAAGTGCAAGACTGGCCTGTCGGCGGTTGTGGCTTTCCGAAATCTGCCTCCATGAAATTATCTCCTTCCAGTGTATTTAGAGACCGCGAGAATCCATTGAGCGAGAAGGCTGTCCCTGCCGTGATCCGCATCTGTATTAATATTACAGCAGAAAAAGGCAAGAGAAATCGTTTTGTTTACGCATCGCCTTTGAATGATGATGAAAAGAAGATTGGCACGGAATTTGCTGCAGGTGAGGCGACAAAGTATGGTTTTACGTTGTGTTATCGCTCCGTGGGCAAAAAGGCATTCCCGTTTCTAGAAAATGGCGTGGCTAACAGACTGGTTAGTCTAACGAAAGCTGTGTGGGATCCTATGGCCCTTGTTGAAGGCGACTTGCGGTGTCGTAGAGAATTGGAACATAAGAATGGTAACCAGCCATATCAGGCAAGACCGTCACAAACAATGACAGCAAGCAAGCTCAAGACTATTTCGAGTCGAGCTCTAATGAGCCCGCCAGGATGTAGGAAACGAGCTAGCAAGGGACAAACCCAAAGCAATTTAACGAGAGCAACGTTCAAGAGTGAAAGTAATCACGAGCGGGGGGACAAAAAGGGGGAAAGTGAGAAACACGAGGACACGCGGGGAGACGAGGAGGGATCTCGTCTCGTCGTTAAAGATCGTACGCGTTCGCAGAAACGAAGCCGCGAGTCAACACGTAATTCTACCAAACACCGATGCATGTAGCTTAAAAGATATCCTTACGGGGTGGCTGCATATGAGCGGTAGTGCTTTGTCTAAAGGTTTTCTTAATAACTAGTTTGTGTGGAAACCAGCGGCACCTCAGCTCCAACCGAACTTTGGAGAGAATACATGAGATCAGGCAATTGTCTATCCGGGGATTCGACTAAAAATGCCTCTTCCGATCTTACTATTTTGTTTGCTCTTTTTGAGCAAGTCATTGCAATAGATCTGAGCATGTAGACATGTGTTTGTTACTCAGCGTTCGCATGCTCTGTGCTTTATTAAAGCGGGGCGCCAAACGGATCAAACCCTACAATTGGGAACTTAAAGTCACCTCGAAAGTTAAAAGTAACTCGCATTTGGGGTTTCTTGCTCGACGAGTACATCGACACCACAGGAACCACTCGATATGCTGGGTTTGTCACAGCAATTCCAAAGCTGCTAGGAATATCTGAAGCATCAGACACCAATAATCCTACGGCTCCACCATTGTTTGCCGTACGACGCAGGGGTAAAGTGAGGTCTCCGTTCAGATAAAAGCGCAGTTGAGGCACAGCCACGTCCTGGTCAATCGTACAGCCGATAACATCTCCAGCACGGAAGCTGGGCACCCCAGACTTGGAAACGCCATTTGCGTGGAGCATTCCCATGTCGAGACCGCCGTCCGACTGCCACGTCACTCCGAAACTTCGTCCATCGTCACTAGGCGAAATTCCAGGCACCATCGACCTCGAATCCACTTCAACGTGGTCTTTTGATTCCAAAGATGAAAGCTGTTTCTTTGAGCTATGTGTACGAGGGACTTCCCATCCTAAGAGCAAACTTTCACCATCTCCTCCGAAAACGCCGATAGTCACCTCGAACATCCATTTGCCAGACTCTCCTTGTCTTCTTTCCTTCGTAGCATGCACGGTACAATACCGATGCGATGCCTCTAGTTGCAACACGCAGTCTTCAGCCGCAAAGCTCACGTACTGTTCAATGTCAGTACTGTCCATTTTCACACTCGAGAATTCACGTCTACGAGCAAATTCCTGCGACAGAATCTCAGGAAAATCTTCCAGCGCAGAAGCAAATCGATCGAACTCTTCGTCCAGAATAATTGCGTCTTCATCCAACGGATCTGCTGTATCATCGTGTAGGTTGACGCCGCTATTGTTCGTGAATCTCTTCGCCAACGTGTAGCGTCTAGCAGCTCGAAGACGATCATTAGTGAGACCAGCCAAGAACCTCCCAAACTCAATTTTTCTAGTGTGAAGCTCACGAGAGACAAGGTATTGATGGAGAAAATTCGCTCCGTAGCTTGCCACCTCAAGTAAATCTTTAGTCGTCGACTCTTTGAGGATCGCTAGCACTGTGGTCTCTGCGATCATCTTACTGGTAAGCTCCCGTCGAAGCACAAACTGCGGGAGTTTGTCCTGCTCACTGATGTACTTCACTAATGCTCGACGCAATGAATCCGCATCGATATCTTCCGCGAGAATAAGCAGACGAAGAAGATATTCACTAGACCCGAAGATTCTCTCCACCTGCAGTGAAGTTTTCATGATCATACGCTCCAGTCCGTGCCAGCCACTACTGTCACATTTCTTCTGCAACGCCATCACATCGCGTTGCATAGTCTTGACTTTCTCGTTTAAAACAGACTTCTGCTCTTCATATTTCGCGTAAACTTTGGCTCGCTCGTGGTTGAGAAGTGCCGCATGCATTTGACGAATTTGTTGGAGGTCTGCCTCGAGGTTTTTCTCCAGTTGAGTCTTTATAATCTCGAATTCTTGTACCTGCATATGTTCGAGCTTCTCTGCTTGTTTCACTCGCAGCGTCTCGAAAATGGCTCGAAGTTGGAGCGAGAGCTGCTGTTTGATGCGGTTCACTTCCACTTGTTGCTGTCTCTGTAGCGCCAGACGTTCGACAACTGTAGGATCCTTGGCAAACAACATAAGTCGATCAAAAATTGTCTGTTCGAAGTGGTTGAACACAGCGCAGGAATCGTAACGAGGTACAGTGTCTGTGATCAGTAGTTTTTCGTTCAGAGTCTGGGCGGCATACAGAGTGAATGCCTGGTTCGGTGCCGTTGTTTCTCCCTCCACTTGACGGCGGAACAAGTCATCGATCCCTTTGCAGCAACGACGAAGTTCTGCTTTAGAAACGGAGCGCGTGTACTTAGGAAAGTTTCTACCTGACACCTCGACTGTCAATTTGTCGGATGCTTCGTGCTGGTATTTATCCAGATCGTACATCATTTGAAAGAGTTGAGTCTCGCATGAGGTGTGCGAGCTTTCCAGTAATGACTGGTACTCGGGTAGAATACCAGACCCCGAATTGGAGGATTCTTTTGGAATAGTCAAAGATTTTAGGTATAGAATGAACAAGGCTCGAAATTCTGGGGTCTGGAGTTTCTGAAGTCGCGCTTCGAGCTCTTGGGAGTCTCGTTGTACACCAAACTCTCGCTGGAACGCAGACGAGAGACCAGAGACGTCGACTTTAGGATGAAAGCAACGGAGTTTAACAAGCAGAAGATCTTCCTCCACTGTAACGAAGTCCCCTGCGTCAAATAACTCTTCCACGTCACTATCGCTGTCATCACTCACCGAGTCGTAGACGATGTCGGTGGGTGGGAAGGAAGAAATCGGTGGGGCGAGAGAAGCTTTCGACTGAGTCATTGCACCAGATAGAAGAGAGAACGAGTATTAATACTACTTTAGTTTAAAGTAGTGTTGAATCCGTTGATGGTGACGTTGGGTCGTTTCTTGATCGAGAATACTCGCTATTTTGAGCAGCTCTGATTATATCATTGCACTGTACCACCCACGAGGTGCTCACAAACGTAGACAAGTATTGAGGCTCGATGAACCAAGAAGATGTGGAGGTGTTCTCCAAGGAGACCTTTTTGACGTCGGTCAAAAGGATCTCCGACTCCGCTTCAGGCAACAGGAATGCGCCGAATCCAAGTACAGACGAAACTCCAGCGTACGAAAAATACCGATAAATTCTCATGAATCTCTTCACTAACTTTGTATTTTACTTTTTTTAATTAGTATGGCAATCGTTCGACAGAAGCATGCACAGCTGCATGACGTCGTTGGGTCTTTATCGGAGAAGATCAGTTCCGTTCTAGCTCGACAGGAGCGAGACTTCTTAGCGGCATATCGAGCTCACATGTACAACGTGCAGAAGGAGCTTCACGAAATGCGCGAGAAAATTCACCGTAACGAGACGGTGGAGAACAAGTCTGAGAAGATTAAAAAGATCGAAGACGAGCGCGATTGGTACCGGAAAGAGGCGCTCCGTCTCGATGCGTTCACGACCACAATGACCAAAGATCTCAAGTACATGAAGGAGAATCTGGAATCTATTGAAGAAGACCGGAATTGGCTCGAGAAGCAGCTTAAAGCGTGCAAGAAACAAAACAAACTACTTCGTGCTGAGCTCGACGTGCGGCTCGCAGTACCTGGCAACAATTCCAGTCCAGGGATGTTCCCGTCTTTCGATAGATCAGGATCCAAGATACTGAGGCATCGAGGCTCCCAAGATCTCCTAACTACCGCCCCAATAGGACCACATGGTTTGCCTCAACTGAACTTCGATGTATCTTCTCCAAACCAAGAACGAGAAGAGAAACTCAAGAAACAAATTCGCACCTTAAAGCGTGAACTCCAGCACAAATCCAACGAGTTGATCTCGATCAAGAGACAGCAACGTCTACTGAAACATGATGGAGATTCTGGCCAATCTCTTCTTGAAAAGTTCTTCTTACAATGTGTAGACTCGGTGAAAGAAGAAGTGAGTCGACGACGGGACTGCAGACCAAGCTCAGGTAAAGGACGTCGCTCAACGGAGAAAGCTCGACAGCCCAATTTTAATGTCGAGCTGGACGATTTCACCTCTAGCGACCGCGTACGATTGATCGAGCGCTTGTTAGCACATGACGAAGTGTTAACGTTCCTGTACAACCACTTGTTCCCGTCCGAGAAACCCGCAGTGAACACGGACGCTCTAGAATTGCGCTGGACCTCGCAGCCATCCGGACGGGAGCTTCCAAAACGAGATGAATCCTTGCCGACACTGCACTCTTCAGTCAGCCTACCAGATACCACGAGCTTGTTCTCAAACTTGGATGGTAGCAGCAACAAATCCATTAAAGACGGAGAATCTGAATCAGTCCAAAGTGACCCCATCGACACGACATCCGTCTCTGCAGTGCGTGGCTCGTTACCGCTCGACTTTTTCACCAAAGAATACCTGAAATCAGTGTAAGTTTTGACGCGTTTTTCCGTTGTCAAAAAAGCAGGTTTTAACACAATTTTTCCCCTCCAGAAAACCTGCATTCGAATAGATTAGTACAAATGCACCATCCTGTAGTAATGGGCTTTTTGCTTTCTATGTACCAACGTTAGTTCTGTCCGTTTAAAACCACCTGAGCAAACGTGCTGTCCTCACGAGCAGCCAGTTCGTTGTAAGTGCCTTGTTCCACAACGCGTCCATCAGAAATGACAGCGATAC
The DNA here is from genome assembly GCA_033557915.1 of Phytophthora tentaculata. NCBI lineage: Eukaryota > Oomycota > Peronosporomycetes > Peronosporales > Peronosporaceae > Phytophthora > Phytophthora tentaculata. The sequence goes on from JAUCEA010000009.1 coordinate 3,595,441, forward strand.
GGTCGGCGCTCTTAATGGTAGATAGGCGATGAGCCACCAAGATAACCGTGCGTCCTTGCTTAGCTCGATCCACGGCGTCCTGTACGAGTCGCTCGCTTTCCGGGTCAAGAGCGGACGTGGCTTCATCCAGAATCAGGATCTTCGGACGCTTCACAAGAGCTCGAGCGATGGCCACACGCTGCTTCTGGCCGCCTGAAAGAGCTTGGCCACGCTCGCCAACGATCGTGTCGTAGCCATCCGGGAACGACATGATGAAGTCGTGCGCGTTGGCCACTTGAGCTGCACGAATAACGTCGTCCAACGTCGCATCTTGTCCGTCGCAGCAGCCGTACGAAATGTTATCCCGAATAGAACACGCAAACAGCGGCGGCTCTTGCGGAACAGCGCCCATGAGTCCACGCAGCTCCGCCGGGTTTAACGTCGAGATATCCGCTCCATCCAGCGTAATCTTCCCGCCACAACTAGGTCCGTCCAACTCGTAGAAACGCGCCAGCAGCGACGTTACCGAAGACTTCCCGCAGCCACTTGGACCCACAAGCGCCAGTGTTTCGTTAGGTAAAACCTCCAAATTAAGGCCCCGAAAGATCGTCGAGTCTGGACGTGTAGGGTATGCGAACGCCACGTCCTGGAACTGAATATGGCCCGTGAATGGAACAGGAAGAGAAGTCCAGCCTCCTTCAGGAACTCGGACCTTTGGCTGGCGGTTCAGCAGCTCAAAAACTCGTGAAGACGCGCCGATTCCTTTCATCAGCTCAGCGTAAAAGGAGGATAAGCCCGCGAAGGAGAAGCCCACGTATAGTGTATACAGCAGGAACGACGTGAGGTCTCCACTGGTCAGCAGTCCATCCGCTACCATTTGTCCGCCGTATCCCAGTACACCTAACATACTCATTTTCACACCGAAATCCACTCCTCCAAAGAATGTGGCACTAGCCAATGAACGTTTACGAGCCAACACCAGCACTTCGTCCACTTTTCCTCGATGCGTCTCCACCTCCTGCGGCTCCTTGGCGAACCAACGCACCACGCGGATATTGCTGAGCTTTTCTTCAGCCACTTCGGTGGCTTTACTCAGCTGGGTCTGCACTTTGGTCGTGAGGTTCTTAACATAACGACCATAACTCACTGCGCCAATTGCGATTGGCGGCACCACTGATAACATAACCATCGCCAGTTTGGGGCAGGTTATAAAGATCATGGTGATACTGCCCAGAGCTTGGCCTGTGCTGCGTAGTCCGCCTGCTACATTGTCACTTAGGACTTTACCGATCAACGTCGTGTCTGCGCTCAGTCTGTTAAGCAGTTCTCCGGTCCTGGATGAGTCAAAGAAGCCTAATTCCTGCTTCAGTATGGACGCGTATGTGTCTTGTCGTAGTCTGTTGGTGATCCGCTCTCCGATCATGTTGCTAGTGTCCACGCGGATGATGTTGGCGATAGACCCAGCAGCGAAGAGACCGCCCAGAAGCGTTACGACGGTGGGTAGAGGCATAGCAGCAGCGGATCCAGCGGACACTACGTCGATTACTTTGCCCATTCCGTAGGGTACACACATGGTGATGAAGGTAGAGACGCCTAGAGCCGTGATAGAGATGGCTAGAGGCTTCTTTTCGGGCTTGTAGAGTGATAGAAGCCGCTTGATCTCGCCCAACTTGGCTGGAGCAGCGGCATTCTGCTCTTTGTCGTCTTTAGAATTCGATAGAGAGTAGAAGAGCAGCTGGGAGCCCCTCGAAGGTGAGAAATATAAACTCGAGCGCGGATGGACTCGCGCTCGAGAGAGAGACAACGTTGTGCCTTGGATGCTGCGAGAGAGGGAACGTAGAGAAAGTGAGAGGAGGATAAGTGGAGCGATAGAGGGAACAGGGGACTACCGACCGAGGAAGACGCCGCAGCATAACGGCACCCCAGACACGACGTCCGCACGCTAGACCAATGGCACTCTTCGTTTTTGTGACATTTAAATTTGTTTTTAATTTGAAAACAAATTAAAATAAAGAATGATGGAATCATCGTTTTCAATAATTGCATGTCACAAAAAAGTTTTCAAATTAAAAACAAATTTAAAAAAAGAATGATGGTTTTTAAACATGGCATTGGTTTCTAATTTAGTTCGGATAGCGACAACTCGGCAATGAAGAACCCAGGGAGCGATGCATGTTTGGCACAGGTATTATACATGTATTAGTATTATGATGTCTCTAGTTCTTAGCCTCGCTTGCGCTAGTAATGTGGAAATTAATTTTTGACCGCTACGTGGCAGCAGGGAGAGCCGAGCCAGCTAGACCCGGCGGTGATGGCTGCATTTGTGAACGATCATGTTTTCTCTCTACTAAAGGAGAGCAAAGTGCTGGGCGAAGAGCTGAAACAAATAGCGACTGTGGGTATGCCACTGACGAGCAGCTTTCGCGACGCGAGAAAGATCCAAGCGCGCTGTACCCGCCTTTCGGGTATAATTCAGGGAGGTATTTGGTGGGCATACAACATGCCTGACGAAAGGAGCGAGCTAGTGCAAAGTGTCGCGAACGCAACAGCGGAAGCGTTTGCTGATCGTTTCGGGGTTAAAGAGAAGGAGCAGCATCTAACGTTCACAGATGACGATACCAGACGACTCGAGGTCATGTTTACAAAGACCGCGTACGTTGGTGATGCCAGCACTGAGTTCAAGAATTACGTGCAGAAGTGCTGCGAGATGTACTGCGAAGAACCGACATTGTTCATGGCACCGTGTGTGTCGGTGGTACAGAGCTCCGGCTTCGGGAAGAGCCGAATGATATTGGAACTTGCACGAATGTCAAAAGACGAAGTATCCACGATGAAAGTTTTGTATACGTGTGATCGCCCACACGAGTCAGCAGGCTACCCGAAGGCAACGAAGCAGCTTCGAAAGTGGCTGTTTCATAACAAGTCATCAGTGGTACAGCTTGCTGAACGCTTAAGGACGATGTACGACTGCGCCATTACGCACTGAGAGATGATCCAAATCGAATGGATCCAACTGTTTACAGATACGACGACTGATGAGTCTACGGTGACGAAGTTTAAGCGGACAGTATCGTCTGAAGAGGAAGTTAAGGATACGAATGGGAAAGTCGTGGTGGTGGTAATAGACGAGGCAAGGAGTCTGCTCGAAGGCGGAGTGAATCACTTGCAGATGCTGCAAAAAGCTCTCGTTCGTGCAAACGAAGAAATAGGTGCACAAACAGGAGGTATTTTCGGGGTCCTGGTAGATACGAGTCCTAGTATATCACCTCCAACGTCAATGTATGGTGACAAGGAATTTATATCGTTCCCCCCTTTTGTACTGGGCCACACGATGGATATATTGTGGCAACAGGACTGTCGAGGAAGAGTTGAGGGCAGCAAAAGCTTAAGTCTCGACATAGTCGCACACAAAGCTGCTGTGCTTGGCGATGAGGACTTGGCATGCGACACGTTATTCAAAATGGGTCGTCCACTGTGGCACAGCAGTGTTACTAAACTAGTGTAAAAGCACGGACTGGACTCGCCATCGCGCACTGAAGTTGTCCCCTCCTGAGCCGAGGAGCTACAATCAAGATACCATGTTCGGGGTGGCGTCAATGCTCTGTCGACTGGGTGTGCGTCCGCGTGCGACGTCCCCATTGGCGTCTAGGGCCGTCGCAAACTTCATGGCGACTCTGACGCACGTGAATTTCGAACAGGATGGATTACTATGCAGCTACGCATCGGAGCCAATCCTCGCTGTAGGAGCGATGCAAGTGTGGTATGAACTCGACGATGCGCTACAAAAGTTTATCTTGCCTGAGTTTAGTAAGTTGGTGTGGAACGAATCCCTACAGATAGACCCCGATGGGATTGGGGAGGTAAGAAGTGTAATTAGTCTGGTCCAGACTAATTGGGAATCGGGTTTTCGAGACGCGCGAACACAATTAGTCTGGACTCGGAGCATCCAGACTAATTGCGCACCCATACTATTTGCGAACTGATACAATTATCAAGATAATTCATCAATGGGTCAAGTTCAGGACCATTTTTTGAGCACTTCAGCAAAAAAATAGGTAAATAATATTTATTTACAATTATGACTTTCTCCGATTGTGCTCGCTATGAATTCCTTGCCACTCTCAAAGTTCTCGCGGTATCGGTAATAATATCTCGGAGAGGTGTTAAAGCGAACCATCGCCCATTCAAACCCTTCGATAGCACGAACTGTATCATAGCATTCCGATGGAGCACAAATTCCTTCTTGTCAATTCACAGAAGCGCGAATCCACCGAGATGTATTCGTTCCTTTGGAAACAACTCCCTGTTCATCCTCATGAGCTCCAGCAAACGGTGATTCTACTCAAGGGTCATCGAAGGAGCCACGCGCAATCTGCAAGAGTAGTTCACGGCATAACTTTACGCCAGTACTGCGGAGTATACAAAATTCGCCATCCAAGTAACTGTAGGAGCCGTCACGCACAGCCGTGACAACGAACTCGTCGGGCTCGCGCTGATGCTCTTGGTCGTCGTCAAACTCGGCGGGCTCACGTTGGTGCTGTCGGTTGTCGGATTCACTTATGCCCATGTCCCCTTGTTCCTCTTCCAAGACAACCACAGAAAACGTGGTTACGGTTGCCACGCACGTCACAAGCATGCGAAACGTTAGACGCGTCGCCACCACAACCACCGCAGGTGCTCATAGTCCTGTGTGTTCTTGTGGATTCTTGTCTTCTGGTTGCATGAGCAGAAGCCAGTACCAATTATGGGTCTTAATTAAAGTTCAATCCATACTAATAGCCTGGATTGGGGATTTTTTTCTCCTGTCTGGATTGGGAATCCAGACTAATTAGAAGGCTAGACTAATTACACTTCTTACTGTAGTCGCTCGTATTGCGCTGATTCTCGCAATGGACAGGTGTGTGCTGGGCGACGATAACGTCACGGCACGTAGATTCATAGGCCACTTTGTTCCTGTTTCTACCTTCTTGAAGATGCTGGGGGTTGCCGAGATGGAAGTCAAGATTCCTGGAATGAAACCGGCTACTGCGGATGTGGAGCAATCATTTCAAATTTGGATGTCAAAGTGGGATGAATGGCAAATGGGCTTCACTCATTTCGTGCAGCTGAGGTTAGAGCCAAACGAGAGCACGTTGTGGTATTTGCTGGGACGTCGAGCCGCGGGGATTTTCTCTTGCGACCATAGAAATGGAGCCGATCTGTTGATCCCAATCTTTCATAGGAAATCGACCGAAGAGCAGGAGAGGGTCTCGATGGTGTTGATAAGAGTGCAAGACTGGCATGTAAAAGATAGAGGCTTCCAAACGTGTGCGACGGAGGAACTGAGTCCTTCGTTTGTTTCGAGGCTGGGCCAGAAAGAGTGAGAACACAGTCTCGAACCCGTTGAATGAGAATGCTGTCAGCGACGTGGTCCGCATTTATATGAATATGCAAGAAGAAGAAAGCTATCGCTTCATTTACGCAACACCTTCGGAAGATAAGAAGATGGACAACAGTGGACAAACTGGAGCTCCATCAGGTCAATTCGATACTTGCGAGATCGGAACACAGCCGTTAAATCATGAGTTTACACTGTGCTATGGCTCTGTGAGTAGGAAGGCATTCCCATTCCTACACAAGGACGTGGTTGCCAGTTTGAGGTATCTAGAGAAGTCTGTGGGGGATCTTATGGGTCTCGTCGATGGCAGCTTGAAGCATCGGAGCGACATGGAGGAGCGTGGCCATACTATCTCCAAGGCAAAAATGTCAAAACTGATGACTGATGCAAAAATCAAGAGAATCGCTTGTCGCGTTTTTGCGTATTTTCCAGGTGCAAGCCCAGCTAAAACAACGGAACAAGGTCCAATGCTGAAAAAGAGGAAGGCAGAGTCGGATGATTGCGTACTTTCCACTAAGGCGGAGATGAAGGGGCTTGATTAACTTGTTGGTTCATTTAGGAGCTTCCAGGAGCACTTGTAAGCTAAAAAGCGTTGTGGCTTATGGAGTCCAATTCTTTTTGAATTGAATTGTTCGCACGAGTTACACAAAAAAACTGGAGCTCTCATGAAATTTTATTATGGTTTGAAGCTTCTAACTATTTTGACGCTTGCAAACCAAACTGCGTAAGCGTGCAGGTGAAAGCTGCGAGGGTCCACCAACAAGTTCGACGGTTGGAAGTTTCGTCAACGTGCTCGTTATTGTGTGGGCATACCACTGGTTGTTCGTTGCATACGTATGCCCTATCCTACGGTTGCAGACTTGGTTGACATGACAGTTGGAAGCTGCAGAATTTGTCGTGGCAGTTGGAAGATATCTGGTCTTCTGAGAGTTCGCGGAAAAGCGACTGCAGAGAGAAAACACTGGACGAGAGCTCATTCCTCAATTTTCCACCGAGTGGTGAAGTGGTCCAAGAGAACAAGGGGCTTTTATTGCATGCACGATGTTTTTCTCAAGAGGTCGATCGAGTAGTAATACTTAGAACATTACGCCGGCAGTTTTTTTCCTTACCGTAATTTACCACCAAGAACATTCCTGGAACCTTGTTTCGGACCAGCTGCTATTTTGACGAGACCACCTCTCCATCACCTGAGAGTGAAAGCAACGTCTTTTGGATCTTAGGGTAGTTTTAGAACCGCTCAACCAACAACATTCAAGCTAGACATTGATAAATGCAATAGAAAAATTACGCCGGCATATTTTTACCGCAAGGAATAGTTCAGAGCAGCACGAAGCATGGCGTCTCACCATTGGTTGGAAGTCTATGTGACACGCCTTCATTTCCGCTTAAATAGGTCCAGAAATTCTCTCCCTTTTCTCTCATTCGAGAATCTGCCGCCTCGAGAAAAGATGGTGACGCTCTTCTGTGCGGTCGTTGGTAAAGCAGGAAGCGCATTCTCCATAGACATCGACACGAACAAGTCGGTGGACCACTTGAAGGACGTGATCAAGGCGAAGAAGATGTACCAGTTTCCTGCGGACGAGCTGCAGCTCTTCCTGGCGAAGAAGGACGGCGCGTGGCTGCTGGAGACGAGTGATGTTGCAAAGAAGCTGGAACGTGGAGAGACGGAGCCTGAGGTGAAGAAGATGGTCGCTGAAAACAAGATGATGTCATCGTGGACAATTCAAGAAGTGTTGGATGATTTCAAGATGACTGGAGAGCTCGCTCCAAGCTCCAAGCAAGTTCACGTGCTGGTGGTGGTTCCGAAGCAAGGGACCTCGGCTCCAGTTGCCTCCCAAGACGGTGTTTTCGATCACTGCAGTAACCCGTTCTTCTTACAATTCCCGACAGTTGACCAAGGTGGTGATTGGCTCGAGTTTTCGTCGTTGCTGCCGCTAACGAGACGTCAGGCGCTCTACATTCGCTCTTCGTACCAAGTGATCGCCGACCAAGCGCTGTTGAATCCAGATGTGGACATGGTCAAGTATGCTGTCGTCACGGGCACGCCTGGGGTTGGAAAGTCGGTGTTCGTCTACTATGTCATGTGGAGATTGATCAAGGAGAAGAAGCGCGTGCTGCTTTTTGACAACAATGGGCTCTTTTACTTCGATGGATCGACGATGCTGAACTGTCTGGCGTTGCCAAGCAAGTTTAATGTAGAGTTTTGGTCGCCTGATCTGTGGTGCCTTGTGGATTCGATGGACCCAACAAGTATCCCTGGGCTTCCCTACCGGCTATGCTCAGTTCTTCTCGCAAGCACCCCGCGACGAGACTGCATCGGTGAGTTCAAGAAGCAGCCTCCTACTCCCGATGTTTTCTACATGCCACTGTGGTCGAAAGAAGAACTGGCGACAATTGCTCCCATGTATCCACATGCAGCAGCTGTGTGGGAGAATCGATTTGATTGCTTGGGTGGTGTACCTCGCCTGGTGTTGCAAGACATTGGAATAAACCCACAAGCTTTGCTGATGTCCGCATGCAGCAGTTGTTCACTCGATGATTGCATTGTGTTGGTGTCTATATACTCTGAGATCAACTCGAAGACCAAGATCGTTCAGACTTTGATTCACATCCACAGCCAAGAACCGTATCGAAAGTACGAAGTCGTCTATGCATCAGATTTGGCGATGCAGTTGATTGTTCGAACAAAGTGGCAATTTGACCGCGCGAAGTTGCAAAGCCTTCTCGGTTCGTCAGATGGAAACCCGCTAGCACAATCACTGTGTGGATACATCTTTGAGTTTTATTCTATGGATCGGCTGGAGCAGGGTGGGACTTTCGTGTATCGAGAGCTGTCGTCTGGAAAGAGGAAACGCACTCCAGCTGATGGTACAATCGACATTCCACGGTCATCGCAGCCTCGGCAAGTAGCGGAGCGGGTGGAAGTCGGTCAACATGCAAATCAGCTGTACGTACCTCGGACATCGAACTATACTGCTATTGATGCGTGGATGCCGCAGTTCGGTGGATTCCAGATGACTGTGGGAAAAACGCATGGCAACATCAAGGGCGGGGCGGCAGATGATTTAGCGAAACTGGGTCCGAATGGTAATCGACTCTTCTTTTTGCTTCCGCCACTCTACTACAAAACGTTCACCAAGAAGACACCTCAAACCATCGATCAGTTTGCAATCCTTGTTCCGTATCCCAAACCGGTGTAATCCGCTTCATTGACATCAGCTTCTTTCGTGGCCTACCAAGATATTACTTATTGATCAATTCGTCATCGGTAGTGCATCGCGCACAATTATATTTTGATCCTGATAAATATAAAGCTAGTAATATAGTTAGATGGCGTACTCACCTGAACAATACGAACATTACAAAGAGCGAATTAAAGCCGCTCAAAAGCGGTACTATCTGAAAACAAGGGAAACCCGACTGGCTAAGCAGCGAGAATATGATGAAAAGAATCGCGCGGAAATCCGTGCCCGAAAGAAGAAGAATTATCTAAGTAAAACCGAACTTAACTAATTAATTAATTTTTTTCTCAGATATAAAGTCAGCCCTACGATATAAAGTCAGCCCTACGATATAAAGTCGATCCTGATACAAGGTCCGATAATTATAAAGTCGATTCTCACAAGATTAATTTAGACGAAGATATATAGGCAATATGTTTGCATACGAACTCGCAGGATTAAAGAGATTAAATATCCAAGCTGTCAAATGGGGTAGCAGCTATCGGGTTAAGGTTCGTGGTAGAACTGGCAAGATGGTGTATGCTAGCAACATTTCACGTTCAGTCAGCAAAATATTGGTGGCTAAGCAATACAATGTTTCAGTTGAAACCCTTGAGAAGCATATGTCGCCTGACTATAAGGCTGATCCCAAGTACCGTTTTTACACAGGTAATCACATGGAATCACACCTATATGAGGGTATCGAGGCTACTGATTTCTACGATAAGCTCGAGAACGTTCTTTCGACCCAGGCAAGTGCTTTTAAGGTAAATATTGCTCTTGGGTACGAACTTGTGAGCAAGACTGATCCTGATGACACTCGCTACTTCTACCCGAATCTCGCTAACACTTATGTATTCAATAAGCCCGTCGCAATCAATAGCAAGGCGGATATTCGAAAGAAGGTGATTTCGGAAATTCGGTCTATGGAGTTGGCTGACAAGCTGAACTACCCCAGCTCCGGATATAAGCTTAAGACGATCACTGCATTCAAGATTTTTGTCTATCGTCGCGACCATGCTCTTGGGGATAGCGATGCTGTTATTCCTAAGGTTATCCGCGAAAACAAGCATGTAATCAACTTCCCTAAGACCAACAACAAGTGTGTCTTCCACTGCATCGCCTGGCACACCTTCCAGAGCGCCAAGAAGGATCCTCGCAGTATCCAGGCTCAGGTGAAGGATGCATTCAAGCGCTACTGCTCTTTTAAGGGGATTAAGTATACGTTGAGCCTATTTAGGAGCTTCAAGCCTATTGACCTACTACAGCTCGATGAGGTTGAGGACTGCTTCCAACTCGATATTAACGTATATAGCATGGATGTAGCTACCGGAAATGCTGAAAACATTCGTTGGTCGGACAAGGGTATGAAGCTATGGATATTCTATCACACGAGAATCATGCTCTCTACATCAAGAATATCGATATGCTTCAGTCTAAGTATCAGTGTCCTAAGTGTGAAATGATTTTTGTGAGCGGTGAAAGACTTAAAAATCACAAGAAAAATCAGTGCGAGCTTGTGAATATTTAGAGCTTCCCCGCTGAGCCAACTATCTACAAGCCAGCTCCTAACGTCATTCGATCACTGCTTACAAAGTATTCCATTAAGGATGCTAACCAGTACATCGATCACTTCATCGTTTATGACTTTGAGGCAATCCTTAAGCCTACCGCGACTCAACACGGGGAGAATACTGTCTTCACGAACGAGCACATTCCGGTGTCTGTATCCGTAGCTGATAGCTTAACCGAGGAGGTGCGCTGTTTTGTAAATGACGATCCAAAGATGTTACTAACAGATATGTTCAAATACATTGGTGATGTATCAGTGAAAATACAACAGTACAATGTCAAAAATATAAGTCGCTTCTACAAAAAACCATCAATGCTCACGGCCTGACAGGTATGGAAATTCCAGGTGTAAATCTTGGTAGGACCTACAAGATGTCTGATGTGGAGAGGTGGATTAAGGAAGGGAAGTATGATAACTTCTTCCACTTCCATAACACACTTGGCTTTGGTAAGCAGAGGTCCGACTACGGACGACTTAAACAGCAGATTGATCAGGTACCAGTTTTCGGCTTCAATTCTGGCCGATACGATATCAACTTGATTAAGAGCGACTTATTTGCCATCATTGGTACTGACAACATCAAATCTGTCATCAAGAACCCCAGCTACATGTGCATTGCTACATCGAACATGAAAATGCTCGATATTAGCTACTATGTACCGGCTGGTACCAGCTACGATAAGTATCTTACGACATATCTCGGCGGCTGCAAATGTGATGGCAAAATTAGATGTGTCTGTGGTCTTGGCAAGGGTCTCTTCCCGTATGAGTACATCACCGCGTTCAATGTACTCAACCAGACTACTATCCAGCCTAAGTCAGCTTTTGACAGCAAGCTCCGTGGAACAAGCATCACCGATGATGACTACGAGCGAGTGAAGTTCGTGTGGGGGTACTATGAGATGAAATTCATCAAGGACCTACTGGTCTGGTACAACAATCTCGATGTAGTTCCATTCATCAATGCTATCAAAGCCCAGCGCGAGCTATTCATGCGTTTCGATCTGGATATGTTCGCGGATGGAGAGTCGCTACCTGGACTTAGTGAGAAGGTTATGTATCAGACCTGCTTCAACAATCTCCAATATCCGGATAAGGCACCTGCTAACGCATTCCAATTTCCACCCCAGCGTATGGGTGGCTACAAGAGTCAGGATGCGAAGGCAAAGCGGGAATTTGGTATGACACTTGCTCACTAGGATACATTGCTGCAAAAGCAAAAGTATCTGTGTGGTTTATGCTACTGTCAGCTGACCGCCGATACCGCTTCAGCAGACCGTATCAACAATAAGCTTGGGCACATCGATGGCAATATATTGGTTAGCTGTATCAAGTGCAACACCGCCCGTAAGGACATGTCGCTCAAGGGATTTCGCTATAGGAAGTTGCTTGAGTTCAACTCGGACAGATTGGTGTATAGCATTGATAAGGAGGAAAAGGACATCTACGCTAAGATGAAGGCCAACATTGCTGGAGGACCATCTATTATCTTTCATCGCTACGCTAAGCGCAATGAGGCGAAGATTCGCGGAGGTAAGCTCTGTAAGAAAATTATCGGATACGATGCCAACGCTCTATACCTATGGGCACTTGGTAATGAGATGCCATGCGGACGATTGACTACGATCGAGGCGTATGACGGCATTGTCGAGGACATCGTTGCTGATAAGATTTTCGGCTTCCTCGAGTGTGATATTCGCACACCAGATCACTTCAAATACTACTTCTCAGAGATGACCCCCATCTTCAAGAACACGCTAATCGATTGTGCTGATGAGAGTGTCATTGGTCAGCACATGTACAAGTACAACGAGGCACGTAAGCAAAGCCGAGCAAAACCAGCTCGTAAGCTGATAGGTAGCTACTTTGGCGAAAAGATTCTTATATACACACCATTGCTCAAGTGGTATCTCTCTCATGGCTTGGAGATCACCAAGACTTACAGCTTCATCAAAACGAACTCCCACAAGGCTTTTGCTCCATTTATGGAGGCTGTATCAAATGCCCGACGAGAGGGTGATGTTGATAAGTCGATGGCGATGATTGCTGAGATGATGAAACTTGTAGGCAACAGTGCTTTTCGGTCGATCTGGAATGGATATGAGCAAGCACAAAGAGGTCAAATATGAGTCGAACGACAAAGCTATTAAGAGCAAGATCGAACACTTTACGTTCCACGGGTTGGAGGAGCTTAATGATTCTTGTGAGGTTACGATGAAAAAGCGTCGTCTCAACAACAAGAACCTGATCCATTTATCGATTGCTATCTATCAGCTCGCTAAGCTACACGTGCTTCAGTTTTACTATGACTGCATCGACTTTTACTTCGATCGTTCAGACTTTCAATATCAGGAGATGGACACGGATAGTGGCTATATCGCGTTCAGCTGCGAGAACCCATTCAAAGAATGCATCAAGCCTGAACTACGTGAGCACTTCGACGAGCATAAGCATGAGTGATTACCACGAGACTGCAACGCTGAGGTAGCCAAGCTCGACCGCCGCACGCCTGGTCTATTCAAGGAAGAGTGGCGAGGTGATGCAATGGTCTCATTATCCTCTAAGAACTACATCTGCTATCTACCGGACGAAGAGCACAAGGTCAAAGTCAGTGCTAAGGGTGTACAGCAGGGGCGTGGTCGCAATGTTGATGTACTTAACCCAGACGGTTTTGAGACAGTTGTACGGGACCGTATCACACTTCGGGGTACTAACAAGGGTTTCAGACTATCGAAAGAAACCAAATCGATCATTACCTATACTCAAACCAAAACAGCGCTCAATTACTACTATGATAAGCGCCAGGTAATATCGGATGTTATTTCAACGATTCCGCTGAATGTCTAAGGGTATATATCGAGCTGATGCCTATTTTTTTCCTTCTAAATATAGGATCATGTCTTCTCAAGAACTACTAAAAAAACTCTACTAGGATCCCAAAACCGGTTTTATCGGCACTCAAGCTCTGTATCAGAAGGCAAAGGAGTTAGATCCTAAGATTATTATCAAAATCGTAAAGGAGTGGTATGCGAACCAGTCCGATATTCAGCGATTTCAGGATCAAAAAAAGCGCTTTGATGGCTTCAAAATAGCTTCATACAACCCCAATTCGTGGCAAATGGATCTTGCGTTTTGGGAGAAACGACCAATTTTGACTGCTATCAATGTCAACTCAAGGTTGGGGTACGCAAAGCTTTTATCAAACAAGACGGCAGCAACTGTGTTAGCAGCGCTTAAAGCATTTGTTCTCCTTCACACAGTTGATATCCTGACAGCCGATAATGGAAGTGAGTTCATGAATTCACAGGCTCAAGAATTCTTCCAAAGTAAGAACATTGAGCACTACAACAATGAGCCTGGTGATCATGGAACCATGGGCAAAATCGAACGATTCAACAGGACATTAAAGCAGAGACAAACTAAAATGTCTCCCAAGACGATTACGCAGAAGCTTATCAGCGATGTTATTGAAACCTATAATAGCACGTTCCATCGCTCTATTAAAATGACCCCAAACGGGGCTAAAGGTAAAGTCATCGGATCAGAGCTGGAACACAACCAAGGCGAAGCAGAGAGAGTTGAGAATGAGTTCGAAGTCGGAGCAAATGTACGATATCGACTTAAGAAGCAGACGTTTGATAAAGAAGCTGCTCGATGGAGCAAAGCCGTCTATACAATCGTTGGAATTGATGGATACCGAGTCCAAATCCGCTCAAAAACTGGTCATACCCTCTACAAGGCACCAAATGATCTTAAAATGGTTAAATCAGAGACTACGGATGATACTATTAATCGAGGCGATATTCTTGAGGCGGAGAAGATCTTAGATCACAAAAAGATGCGAACCGGAAAGTTCAAATATCTGGTGAGATGGCTGGGTAATGAACCTGACTCATGGGAGCCACAAGATAATCTGCGGCTGGTTAACAAAAACAGGAGATCAACTCTTGAAAGGAACGTTCCAAGACGGAACGGCACGTTCCAAGACAAGTGGTTCCACGGTGACCAAGTGGGCCACATGAAGCGAACTGTCCCGATGGGAACGGTGGCAACAAGGACGATGCAGAGTTTGCAGTGTGTGAGGAACGCTCGACCGGGTGGCTGATCCACAAAGGTGCGACGTCGCACATGAGCTCTCACGTTTAGGACTTGGTCGAGTACAAGGACCTGGACACTGGCATCGACATGACGATCGGAGATGGCAAGAAGCTGCGCGTCGAACGAACGGGAACGATTCAGTGGACAGGTCTGGATGGACGACGCATGTGCATGGTCGACGTAATGTACATTCCGGGGCTTGACAGACTGCTGCTGTCAGTGAGGAATCCCGCGAAACGGGGTTTGCGCGTGGAGCTCCAGCGTTTCTCATGTGTGACCTGGATCACCTGATGCGCAATAGTCTCAGGCAAGACAGTTGGCAAGGCGTTCCTGCTGGACTGTCAGCAGGAGGAAGCACGATTCGTAGGGAGCGAGTGGGAGCTTTGCCACACTCGCATGGGACACCCCCAACAAGGACGCGCGGGCCCAAACACAGCGTTCCACGACCGATATCCCGCCGGTGAAGAATGGGAACGGGTCTTTGTGCGGTGGATGCATGAAGGGGAAACAGACGGTGACAGCGTTCCCGTCGAGGTCGATGACGAAGACGACTCGTGCGTTGGAACAGTTCCACACGGATGTCATGGGGCCTATGAGAACGCCTTTGAAGGTTGGTGCCAAGTACGTGCTGACGTTCCTTGATGACTACTCGATGTATGTCGTGGCGTACTTCATGAAGAACAAAAGCGAGGTAGTCACCAAGTTGAAAGAGCTCAAAGCGCTCTACGAAAATCAATGGGGGGAACGCTCAAAATGTTTGCGTTCCGATAATGGAACGGAGTTCATGAACAAGACGGTCGATGATATTTGCCAACGGAACGGCATCGTGCACCAGCGTACCATTCCTTACTGCCTTCAGCAAAACGGAGCGGTGGGATGCATGAACTGGACTATCATGGAGAAGGCGCGTAGTATGCTGCACTACAAGTCCATGTCGACAGATGGGTGGGCGGAAGCGGTAAGTACTGCGGTGTACCTCAGCAACCGTTCCACAAACACGGCGAACTCTGATGTCACGCCATACGAGTTGGCGTTCCAAGTGAAACCTCGGATGGATCACTTGCGTGTGTTCAGATAGCAAGGGTCCGCTCACGTTGACGACGTTAAGAGAACGAAGCTTGAGCCGAAGAGTTTAAGTTGCATGTTCCTCAGGTACGCCGAGAACGTTAAAGGATATCGTGTTTACGACTCGGTCGCGTCCAAGGTCAAGGTGTCGCGTTCCGTGAAGCTGGACGGCGTGAAATTGAAGGTATTTACGACACGCCGTTTTCCAGCACCCACATCGGTTGTCCAGGTGGCGAAGAACGGTGATGAAGCTGTCGTTCCCACTGAAGTGGAACACCTAGTCTTTTTGGACGAGCGGGTGGAAGAGGTGGAGGAACCTGTCCAGGGCGTTGAAATGGACGAGGTGGAACCAAAGCAGAGTGGGACGCTTCAAGCGCTGCCGCCTCCTGAGGAACCGAGGATAACAGGGTTTGAATTAGCAACGTACCACTCGCCGCCGCAGGCGTTCCAGGAGGAGCGTCTGGTGTTCCATCCTGAAACGTAGCGCTCGAGAAGATCGCGGGAACCTGTGTTCCTACTTGAGGCGGCCCGAACAACGATGCAGAGTCCAAGCCGAACGGAAGTGACAGCCAGCCAACACCGAAGCGTGCCAGGATCGACGAAGACGGTTTGGTCGCTGAAGCAGTGTTGGCGTATGCTGCCAGTATCGATGGCGTTCAAGATACGCCTAACACCTTAAAAAAGCCGTCGCTAGTGCTGAAGCAGCGGAATGGCGTCACGCGAAAAAAGGAGGAGTTGCCGTCTCATGCTCGGAACAGATCGTGGAATCTCGTTTAACGTGGAACGCCGGGACGTCCGATTGGATGTCGCTGGGTGTTCGCCAAGAAGCGTGACGAGAATGGACGAGTCATCCGGTACAATGCACGCTTGGTAGCGAAGGGGTTCAAGCAGAAGTTTGGAATAGACTTCTTTGAAACATACTCTCCGGTTGCAAACATGAATTCGATTCGGGGGTGCTTGAGGTATGCGTGACATACGACTACATTATGGAGCAACTCGACGCCGACACAGCGTTCCAGAACAATGTCCTAGTTGACGTGGTCTACATAGACGTTCCGCTTGGACTAGAGAACGCCGAAGGTATGATGTGCAAGCTGGAGAAGGTCACCTACGGTTTGAAGCAAGCTGTGAGGGCGTGGAACAAGACAATTCATCGCGTGTTCATTCGGAAAGGCTTCAAGCGCTGTGGTGCCGACCAATGTGTCTACGTCAAGGGTTCCCGGAACGGCTTCGTGTACGTGTGCTTGTACGTGGACAACATGATCATTGCGGCGATGACACGAGAGGAGATCCATGAGAACACGGACGCACTGAAGAACGCCTTCAAGGTGAAGGAACTTGGCGAGGCAAGTTCATCCGGGGTATGGAGATCAATCACGTCAAGTCAGCTGGGACGCTGATGATCAAGCAGACTCGGTACATCGACTACGTTGTGGAACGCTTCAATCAGCAGAACGCTAAGGTTGTGAAGAACCCGTGCGCTTCAAACGTGAAGTTCACGAAGGATAAGTCGCCAACGACGGAGTTGGAACGTTCCGAGATGCACTCGAAGTCGTACAGTTCCTTGGTCGGGTGTCTGATGTAAATTACAACCAGAGATTGCTATTAGAATGTTGTTTTAGCCAAACTAATGTAGCAGCACCCTATTAGCACATTCAGAACTAATACTACCTTAATAGACTCAAGTCAGGATTATGAACTAATATATAATTATTACTATATTAGTGTACTATTAATAGTGTCGACCACTAAAATCTTGCGACCATCTAAATGGTCTGATGCTGAAGTGTCGCCTTGCCATCGGTGTCAGCCTCCATGTCTGCTTCAGCAAGACTTTCATCTCCATGCGGCTGCTATCCGTGCGAGTGCGCCGATTACTCGTCACTATCCCGCAAGTAGAGTAGACGCGTTCTTGAAACGCATTCGAAAGTGCCCTCCCCAACCAAATACGGGCTAGCGCCGCAAAAGATGGGAAACGTGAGCTACCAGCTTTATGAAACCACCGAAGAAGGTCGACGTGCTCGCAGACAGCCTCGACCCTCCAACAAACCACGCCGTTATGGCGAACCAGCAGTAGCGGGATGAAGTCGTCGACGGACTTCGTCTCGTCGTTTGAGTGGCTCGCGAGACTCGAGTTCACTCTTCCACAGCGGAGATGTCTCAGGCTTCCACTTGTACACGCAGTCAGCACAGCAAAAGCGCTCAGACAACATACCCCCGTAGTACAGGTCGCTACTTCACAAATGGTGGACGCCGAAGCCGCAAACCACGCACGGGTCGGTTGCTGTGAGCTCAGGGCACGAGCACTCGGAATTTCCGCATCTCATGAACTTGGGGTGGGTGACTTGAGCTGCTGGAAACTTGAAGAATAAGGTACGTGGTGACGCAGTTGTCAAGCTTCCTCGAGGACCCAGAGCGTGAACATTGGAAGGCGGCAATTCGAGTTCTGCGATACCTGAAGACTACGCGTGAGCACGGTATTGTGTACCCTGGTCGTTCCGGGGACGTCGCGTCTCAAGCTTATACCGACGCGAACTCGGGTTCCAACATCGATGACAGGCGTTCCGTGTCCGGTGTCATGGTCATGATTGGGAACGTTCCGGTGGTGTTCAAGTCAAAGCTCCAGAGGACGGTTGCACTCAGCTCGGCGGAAGCAAAGTACATGGCTTTGAGCCTGTGCACGGAAGAGGTGATGTGGACACGTACGATTCTAAAGGACATGGGTCAACAGCAAGTGGGAGCGACGCAGATATGGGAGGACACCAAGGTGGCAAGGAACGCCAGCTACCACGCCAGGACCAAGCACGTTGAAATCCGGCGCCACTTCACTCGTGAGAACGTAGAACACGGAACGGTCAAGGGGACTACGTAGACACGACGTTCCAACTGGCCGATATGCTATCGAAGGCGCTTGGAACGAAGACCCTGGCGTTCCAGCGCGATACGACCGGCATCAAGGACAAGATCATCGTGCATTAGCGATGAGTGGGAGTGTTGCAGGTACATCGGCTCAGCATGGTTCGGCGTAACCGTCGGAGCGTGTAACGGTTGCCGAACCGTTCCACTATCGGCTGATCATCTGGTTCTGGAACGCCATTGGGTTATCACCTGTTGGAACGCTGTGATTGGATGAAGGCACATGACGATGGTGATTAAGCCACAGTTAAGAGAAGACAACAAGAGGGACAACAGAGAGATAGTGTTTAGAGAGACATGTTGGACAGCTCTGATTAACACTAATTTACTCACTTCGGCATTTGCCTCTTACTCAACAAGCCCCAAACCAATTAATGTAGACCACCACTTTTTGTCATTGCACACTATTACTTCGGTATACCACACAGGGTCAACATTCACGTGGATAATTCAAAAGCAATGCCGGTATAAATGATTAGAGGTATTTAAAACTCCGTGCATAGTACTCTCAGATCTTGTAGAGTCATATATGATTATCAAACCATCTTTCCATTTAATTTGAGGTGTGCTTTTTAAATGATATAAGGATATCAATTTTACAAATGCGCTTCTAGTAGAGCAGCAAAGTTATTGATGTAGAGAGGGTACCATACAACTATAGTATCATTCACAAAGTATGCGAGGAAAGCCGGATGCTTGGTAGACTCTGAAACTTATTTCAGAGAATAATTCCGGTACAGTAACGGTGGCAGGATGTAATACATCTACCCAGTACGTAAAAACAAAAGGGCGGCGAGCTGCCATTCGAAACACAAAAATCAAGAAGACTAAGCAACAAAGACCTCGGTAAATATATATCGCTCAACCTCGTCTGGGTGTTATGGTCAGCTGTATCGGTTTCACTTATTTATAGAATTTAACAGAACGAGAGCTACGCGTAGGCTGGGATAGCACTAGAGAAGGTGTAGTGTCACGGTATACAGCTATAGGGAGGACTCGCCATTCTCGCGGACGGCATTCAGAAGGTCTGCTCGCTGCAGACTCAGCCAAGGGCCTCCTACAAGCCAAATAGAGACTGTCGTCGGCGTTCCAAGTCTGAAGAGAACGCTCATTGGTGGGTTGCGGTGGGACTCCGAGTTGGACCGCCACTCGCGAGGGATTTGAGGAGAGGTAATGATCTACGCGCTCAGTTAAGGGCTTTAGCTAAAAGCTCAGTCGTCATTTTCCTTAATTACCGTAAAAATGTAAAAGTAGTAGTTGTATTCTTGAGCACTTCTCTAATTCTTGAGCACTTCTCTAATTCTTAAGCACTTCTCTAAAAGTGCTCAAGAATACAACTACTACTTTTACATTTTTATGGTAATTTCCTAAGTTCCTACGTCGTCCTGCAAGATACACGACCCCGACAAAGGAGGAAGACCGCGACAATTCGGTGGCGAAGCAGGATATCTTCTCGCCGAAGAATCGTAGGAACGTAAGTACGGAGTGAGCTGCCCTTGGTGAAGGAACGCCTGGGCGAAGGAAAAAGGAAGCTAGAACGCCACGAGTACCCACGGTTGGACCGGTGGGGGAAACGGCGGTGAGACAAGTGACGGAGGATGGTCATCCCCGTTACTTCCCGAGTCGCTATTTCGAGCCGAGGCTCAAGGAGATGACGATGACGCGAGCGCGACCAGCATCGTAAGTAGTGACACGCAAGGAGGGACTTCCGCGAGGGGAGGCCGAGGTGTGTCAGAAGGAGGCGGAACGCCCCGCTAAGCGAACTCCGAAGACAGGAGCGACGAGACGCGATCAAGCCGAGCCATAGACGAAGAGGCGCTCAACCTGGGGACCCTGATACTTCAGATAATGAAGGGAGTCGCCTCCGAACCGAGAATGGGTGGGCTGTCTTCTGGAGCACCTAGCGCAACGACCAGGGAAGAGTGAAGGGTCGACCCTTCCAAGGCGACAGCGTTGGGATCCCTCGGGAAGTGGTGTTCTCTTTTGACCCGTCGCGTCCCTCGTTGACGCCTCCGAGAAGCACAAAGAGCGACGTGGTGACAGGCACGCCTAAGGACGCTACTCCCAGGCCTCGAACGCGAGAGGGTCGAACCACACCGGGAACGGCTACGCATCGTCCGGAACGCCCTGGAAGTCGTTCGTCAACGCTTGCCCGATCCGCGGTCACGCCAGCGAGATCAGCGTCAACGCCTGCTCGATCAGATACGACTCCGGCAAGGGCCGCATTGACGCCGGCCAAGTCCGTGTCGACCCCTGCCCGATCGGCCCCAGCATCCGTCCGGTCTGGAACGCCGTCCGATGACTCGAGGTTGGAAGCACTGATGACTTCATTTCTCGAACGAGCTGTCCAGAAGCGCGAGTCCAATGCTAGAACATCTCGTTCGCGAGTGACGGAACGTGAGTCGCGCCGCCCGCCGAGTTCGTCTAAACCCGCGCGCGTGGAATTGGAACGCCCTGTGAATGCTCTCGAGACTGAGCACCCAAGACCCCCTATCCCTAGGGTGCCGACGCCGACCCAGACGTCGATGTCTGTTGGAGTGCCTTTAGGACCCGTTTCAGCGTATGGAGGTGTGCCTCCCAATGTGGCTCGCCCGTACGGGAACGGCGGAGTGAGTGGAACACCTAGAACCGGAGCTCTCTATTCTCAGTATTAGTCAATGGCCAAGCCTATGACAGGGTGGGGTGGAGCCGGAACACTACCTGCCTGGTCCTCGGGCCCTGCTACGTCGACCCCAGCGTATCCTGGGTCTTATTCGGCCGCCCTCCCGACTATCGGAATGCTCCTAGCCCCTAGTGGGACCTCCCCAAGGTACTCGGGAAGCCCTAGGCTTGGAGGGAACGCCGATGCGCGATTTGGATACCGAAACGAAGGCTTTCCTGAGCGTGGAGGTTACTCTCTACAAGCCGTTCCAAACGTCGGTATCCCGACCGAGTTACGGAACGCCGTGAAGGTGATCGTTCCATTCTACTCTGACACGGCTACTAGTGAGAGGGCCGCCGCTTTCTGGTGTTCCTTTGAACGGTGTACCCATGGAATGGACAGCCAGATAGGTTTGACCGCGTTCGAGCAGTGCCTCAAGTGCAAAGTGGGTCAGGAGTGGTGGTACAACTCGAGGATCGACAGTTTCGAGACTTTGCGAGTGAAGTTTCACAATCGCTTCATTTGCCAGACTCCAGCCCAGCTGTGGAACCGCGTCAAAAACGCCAAGAGGAACCGAGGCGATTCGGCAGAAGAGTGGGGTGACCGAATCTCGACGATGTGCGAAGCCCTCAACTACTACGAGCCGCGTATGAGGTACGAGTTCTTCTTGGATGATCTGCGTAACAAGCAGATGAAGGCCGTGTTAAACGGTAACATGGTAGCGACGATCCGGAGGCCTGCAACTAGCTGATCTACACGAATCTACACTTGCCTGTCGAGGAAGAGGACGAGTTTGCAGATAAAGGGACACCAGCAACCCACTCGGGTAACGTAGCTTCGACCCAGTCACAAATGCTGCAACAGCTGCAGCAAATGAACCAGAATATGCAAAAGCAACTGCAGGGCGCCGGAACGCAACAAGGCTACGTGGGTGCCGTGGCTCCGCCTGCTCTTCCCGCTCAGGGCGTTCCATCTCAAGTTGGGAACGCCCCCTCGGCTCGGAACACTTCGCCAGCTGGGAATCCTCCGACCAATTTAGGGCCATTGCGGATCAGGCTCGGTCCTGACACCCGTACAACGGAAGGCGAGGTGGTTTGTGGCCGCTGCGGACGCGCGGGGTGCAGTCGCGAAACCTTCCCGCGAGGACAAGGACGATGCAATCGGTGCAATGAGTTGGGACACTACTCCATGGAGTGCAACTAGCCGAGACCCCAAGTGCCCTACCGGAACGGGGAACCGCCGACGAATGGAGTGTCTTCTTTGCGGTGACAAGAATCATGCGGTCTCGAAGTGTCCTAGCCTGAGCCAATTGCGTAGTATGGTGAAGAACGTGGGTGCAGGGAACGTCGTCGCGCCATCCGGAACGCCCCAGCCAGGGTAGGAGGAAGGGGAAGGAAGTGTCGCTCCTTCCTCTTGCCTAATTGGCGACACGGAGAGAGATGAGGGTCTACCGAGCAAAAGAGCGGCTGGTGGACCCGAGAGGGCTCTCGTGATGGGTGTAACGGATGTGAGAGACGGTCGAGGCAGGAACGCCTCGAGAGAGAAGTCGGAAACTGTGGTACTGGGAATGAATGACACGAGCAACCCAACGGAACGGGTTGGCCCCAAACTGGGAACGAATGACGAGATCGGCCCAACGGAACGGGTTGTCCCCAAACTGAGAACAAGCAAGAGGAGCGACTCGACGGAACGGGTTAGCTCCGCATCGGGAGCAGATGAAGAGAGTGGCCTGACGGAACGGGCCCGCTCACAACAAGACTGGGGAACAAAGGGCTTCGAGAGGAGCCCGGACGAGAAGAAGTGAGCGCGGGAAAAGCAAAGGAACGCTTGGTCGTGAAACTGGAACAGAGAGATGGAACGGCGGGACGTTCCGAACAAGTACAGGACGACGAGACTGGAGTCATGGAATGCTCTAGCGTGACGTCCGAGATCAAAGGATATGCTCTAGAAATGACGGCTGAAGACGCCGCGGGTGCAAGAGGGAGTCAAGTTTCGGTGGTAGTAGGAGTGGTTAGTGCGTCTACCACTCAGGAGACCGAACGTGCTAAGGAGATGGATCCTACAGGACGCTACGACCGTCCGTTCACCGACGCAGAGTTGGATATGCTCGAGCTCGGTGGAGATCACGGAGCAAGGGATGAACCCGAGGAGTACGAGAAGGAACTTGAGGAGCGACTGTACCCTGTGGAGGAGCAGGAAGTACTGCTACGTGCTAAACGGAACGCAGAGGGGCAAGGAACGCCGACTCTCGTGGAGATGTGCGGCACTGGGGATCTCGGAGGAAGTGCTGGAACGCACTAAGGAAGTCTTATCAGGAGAACTGAGAGCGCCTGAATACTGGCTGAATTGGTACGACCAAAAGCTAGAAGCATCGGCGGGGGCGAAGCGAGCGAATCGAGACTTCGGAGAGGTCGGCGGATCCACGGAACGGCTGCCGCCTGAAGTCAACTCGGTCTCGAGAAGGATTGACGAGAAGCGCGCGGACTCGGAAAGGACGGCCGAAGAGGCTGAAGAACGCGAGTTCGTGCAGATTGTGTGTGTTGGACTCAATAGCCCGGCCACTCCGAATGCGGGGGCACCTGGAAAGGAAGTGGGGACGCTTCCGTTTAGGTGGCGTTCCAAGGTTCGGAGCCGGGTGTACGAACTCCTGCAACAAGAGTGGAACGCCAAGAAGGAGCGCATACCTGAGCGTCCGGAGAGCTCCGAAAGAGCCGATACTGTAGAAGAGGTTCCCCCGTTGCGTGATAAGGCGGACGAGGGCTCTTTAGACGAGGAGGCTCTGCGTGAGTACCTGCTCAACTGTGGTGGAGCGCTAGACGAGGCGTTCCTAAATCGGGTGGTAAATTGGGCCTTGCGCTACTTTAAGACCGAAGCCCCGACCATTCGCGTCAAGTTGTTTGACAGAAGGATGAGAAACCCCGAAATAGTGGGACCAGTCGCCGCGACCGTTGAGGCAAACCTACGGAAAAAGGTGACGTTCCGTTCACCAATCAACGAAAAGGAGCTCAAAATAGCCGAAGAGGCCCCGAAATCTACTCCCTGGATGCAAGGAGGACGCCTAAGGCGCGAAGGAAGCTTGGACTGCGCGAAGTTGACAGCGAGGGAGCCTCGAATGACGGCTGGGGCTTCGTCCCGGCAGGCAAGCGTGTCATCTGCAGCGTTGGCGGAATGCAGGCGCTGCCTGATGGCTTCATAGACTGCTTCCCGTCCAAGACACGGGTGCAGTCGCCAGCCTCGTCGGCAAACAAGTGCTGAAACGACTCGGACGAGCGTCCGAACCCCTCAGACCTTATGCGGGGAGCTTGGACAGTGTATCAGGACATGAGGTTCGGGTGCGTGGAGTCGTTGATCTACCCGTTACACTTGGAACGCTCGAGAGAACGCTTCCCTTCGTGGTACTCCACCATTTATTCGTGGACGCTATTCTGGGAACGGACTCGCTGGAGGCGTTCCGCGCGGTTATCGACCTGGAAGAGCGGACAATGAAGCTGAAGGGGACCGGAGATGTGATTCCCCTGGGAGAAACGAGAGTGGAAGAGATGTACGCTGCTACAGTGTCGTCGCTGGTGCGTTTGGAACCTGGACGTCAAGCTCTGGTGAGGTCGAGGGTGCGTGGAACGGTAAAAGATCAGTCTGTGGTGTTAGTGGAAGGCGTTCCTGGGGCGGATGACTCCCTGAGAGTCGCAAGAACTATGTACGGTGACGGACGGAACAGTGTTGGTTGAAGTCTGTAACGCCTCAGCTGAAGAAGTTGAGGTCAGACCCGGGGCGTACGTTGCAGCCGTGACCATAGTCCCCAAGTCGGCGCTCGCAACTCGCGTTTCAAAGCACGAAGGGGCGCCTAAGAACATCAGTGTCGTGCTGGGTACTGCTAATGAAGGCAAGAAGGTTGGTGCTGGAACGGCTGAGGAGGAGGTGGCTGCCGCCATGGCAAACGACGGCGAGGACGACTTCGAAGTGGATTTCGAAGACTCGTCGATGGGCGCCGAACAGAGGAGACCCTTCGCGGAAATGCTGAAGGGACTACAGGACTTGCTTGTCGAAACCTCGAAGAAGCCCGGACGGACGGAACTCCTCAAGTTCAGCATCGACACTGGAACGTAGGCACCAATCAAACAACCGCCGTATCGCGTATCAAAGGCCGAAGGAGATGTCATGGAGTCGGAGATACAAGAGTACCTAGATCTCGGTCTCATCCGACCGTCGACGAGCCCGTGGGCTAGTCCTGTCTTGATGATCCGGAAACCAGACGGAGGCATTCGATTCTGCATTGACTATAGGAAGCTGAACGCCGTCACTGTAAAGGACAGTTATCCGATGCCTCTAATCAATGACATCCTGGACGTTATCGGGAACGCCAAGCTGTTATTTACGATGGATATTGCCTCCGGAT
Source organism: Phytophthora tentaculata (assembly GCA_033557915.1). NCBI lineage: Eukaryota > Oomycota > Peronosporomycetes > Peronosporales > Peronosporaceae > Phytophthora > Phytophthora tentaculata. Next base: position 3,620,704 of record JAUCEA010000009.1, read on the forward strand.
ATTGGAACGTTCCGATCGACCCAGACAGCGTGAAGAAAACAGCTTTTACGAGCAAGTTTGGCCTCTACGAGTGGTTGGTCATGCCGTTCGGTCTGTGCAACGCCGTTCCGGCTTTCGAACGCCTGATGGAGAACGTTCTCGTCGATCTCAAGTGGAGGACTTGCCTGATATACTTGGGTGACTGTGTCGTCTTTAGTGACGACTTTCCGACTCACCTGATTCGCGTGCGCCATTTCTTAGAACACTTCGGGATTCAAGTTGAAGATGAAGAAGTGTCACTGGGGGCGTGACCAAGTAGCGTTCCTAGGTCATATTGTCACTCCTACCGGCATCATGCCGAGCCCTGAAAAGGCGAAGGCTGTGATGAATATCGAGAGACCTCATGATCTGCACACTGTAAGGGCGTTCTTAGGGCTTACCAGCTACTTTAGGTGTTACATACCCGGATTTGCGGCTATCGCTGCTCCTTTGGAACGCTTGAAGCAGAACGACGTGCCGTTCCAGTGGTCCGATGACTGTGAGGTGGCGTTCCGCCAGCTACAGAGAGCGCTGGTGAAGCCGCCAAAACTGGTGTATCCTGACTTCAAGAAACGCTTTAAGCTGTACGTGGACTTGTCTCATCTGGCGGTGGGGGCGTGCCTCATGCAGGAGGTCGACAAGCGTGACAGGGCCGTTGCGTACGCTAGCAAGATACTAGTAGGCTCTCAACGGAACTGGATCTATAAGTCGAGCGGAACGACCGAGATTGAGTGCTGGGGAATTGTCTGCACAACACGCAAGTTTCGGTGTTACCTCAATCATGCTGAGTTTGACCTATACACCGACCACCAGGCGCTCACGTGGATTTTCGGTGAGACTACGAGAACGACAAACGCCAAGTTGGCTCGATGGGCGATGGAGTTGTCGCAGCTGCGATTCAAGATTTACCATAAACCGGGAACGTCGATGGGCCACGCTGACGGCTTGTCACGGCTGTATCACTGGATGGAATGGCAAACCGTTGGCGCCCTTCGAATGGCTGACCTACTACACGAGGATGACGGTGACTCCGATGCTGGGAGCGGATAGACAACACCGAGCGAGACGCCCGAGCCAGATGAAATGGCTGTCGAGAATACTGGACCACTGAGTTGGAACGCCTCCCGCGTTCCCATCTCAGTCGGGGAGACGCCTACCCCAGGCGTTCCTGGTGTAGTTCCCGAGGACCGTAGACCAATCGAGGGCGCGCCCGTGGAACTGGGGCCTCTCACGCAGGACGAGCAAGAGGAAGACTTGCAAGGACGGGTTCCCCGAGCTGATCCGTCTCCGGTCGATGCCTTTGGGCTGGATTGCGACAAGTTCGTAGAAGAACAGGGACGAGAGCCCTGGATGCGTGCCTTGAGGGCGTTCCTGGAAGACGGAGCTGTAGCGCTCGACCCACAGCGGAGGGTGAGCGTGCTGAAGATGTCACCTCACTATTTGATTAAAAACGGAGTCCTTATGCGGCTCGTTCACCTAGGGGCGCGGGCTGGGCCGGCTAGAATGATAAGTGTTCCAGACGTGCCGTTGCCATTCATCGAAACGGTTCTACACTACTGTCATGCTGGCATTTTCTCGGCACACCTGGGCAAGACGAAGACGGCTGACAAAGTAAGGCGACACGCGTTCTGGCACGGATGGCGGAAGGACGTGGTTGAATACGTGCGTAAGTGTGCCATATGCAGTGGAGGCAAGGGTCATAGACCATGGAGAGCGGGTTTAATGCAACGGATGCCGGTCCAGGACTTGACTGGGCCGTTCTCTCTACTCGTGGTGGATGCGGTCGGACCGTTGGTCGTCACCCCGAGGGGAAACAAGTATATTCTGGTGTTTGTGGACTACTTTACGCGGTGGGCCGAGGCATTCGCCGTCGCGTCTCTAGATACCATTATTTTGTGAACACGATGATTGAGGGAGTGATCTGCCGGCATGGCGTTCCGGAACGTTTGCTGAGCGATCGCGGCTCGAACTTCACGTCGAATCTGCCTAGGTCGCGTAGAACACTTCAACGGAACACTAATGGGCATGCAACGGATTTTCGGGAACGACACGCAGACCGACTGGGACGTGTACCTACCTAGGGTTCTGTTTGCCTATAGAACGGCTTACCACGAGGGACTCGGCGACACGCCGTTCTTCAACTTGTACGGACGAGACCCTGTACTTCCCATCGACTTGGCATTCCTGAACATAGGCAAGGACTGGAAGAGCAACGAGGTCACAGTGTACCGTAGGGAATTATATCACTCTGCGAAACTCTCTCGTCGTCTCGTGGAACGACAGCTGCTCAAGGCTCAAGACAGGCACGAGCAACACCTCGATCAGCAGGTGAAAGTGTCGTCTGCCGAAGGCGATGCTGTCTGGGCGTACCAGTTCTTCCGAGCGAGAGTCGGAGAACGCAAAACGAAGAAGCTGGCGCTCTCATGGCACGGCCCGTACCGGGTTGTCGGCCAAGTCGGGGAGAACGCCTACAAAATCGCGATTCCTGTCCATCCAAACAAGGTGGTCACGGTGAACGTGAACAGCTTGAAGCGCTTCCGCGGTCGCTGGAGTCGACCGTTCGCTGATGAGAAACCAGGCGATGCTGACGAGAACGCTGCTGAGGAGAGAACGGGTCCGTTGCAAGAGGAGGTCCTGCCTCCGACAAGCTTTGTGGAACGCCTGACTATAGGTGGCGAGGAGACAGCGTTCTCAGGAGTGTCGTCGCCCATAGTGGATGTACTGGCCAAGAGAGTCGAGAAACGTGAAGTCCAGTACCTGGTGCTCACTGCCACGTACGAGACATTCTGGTTAGCTCGAGCGGCCCTGGCACCCGAATTTGGAGCGCTAATACGCGCGTTCGAAGATGTAGACCGCAAGAAGCGAGGTCTGCCGGAACTACGTCGGAACGCCAGATTGGTGGAAGCTAATGCTGACGTTGACGACGCGGAGATCTTGTTCTAGCTCGCGTGCTGCCCGGTTAGAACGGGTGTGGCCAGGGACTACACTCAAAGGAAAGTGCGTGTGAGGAGATTTTCGGGTCTCGCGACGCAGAATTATGTGTTTACTTTTTGCATTTTTGAATTGATTTAAAGTTGGTTCTCTCGGAACGTGGAGAATTTGAATTTCGGGAACGGCTCTGGAACTTCGCTGGTGGAATGATGGAATTTGAGTTTCGGAACGGCACAGGGGTCTTAAGGATGGAACGGTGGGGGTCGAACGTGGAACGGCCTGAAGCGTTGAGTTGAGCCGGGTGGAATCCTCACTGTAAGCGCCTATAAGTGGTGCTCCCGGGCGCTTTGCCCCTTGGGTGACACGAGATCTGAAGCTCAAAAGAAAAGAGGAGGTGAGAAGGGAACGGTGGATGCGGGCGTGAAACATCAAATGGAGAACGCTACTATTGAATCTTAGAGCGAACGGAGAACGGGTCGGAATGCGCAAATTGGAACGCCTCTGAGCTACTTGCTGGCAACCTTCTTGTCATCGTTCTCCTCCTCTTCTTCTTCTTCCTCTTCAGCTTCTTCACCCGCAGAGGCTTCTTCTTCCTCTTCCCCCTCTTCTTCTTCTTCTTCTTCTTCGTCGGAGGCTTCCTTATCTTCACCAGATTTTTTGGGACCCTGCCTCGTCGTCGGCGGCGGCCTTCCCCTCATCTTCCTCGATGTTCTCCCCTTTAAGGTCAGACCAGTTTTCTCGCGCGTTCGGCACGAGTAGGACCAGGAGTGCACGGGATCTTATACGTGCCCTCCGTCATCTTAGCCATGATCACGACCTGAAGCAGCTTGATATTGTTGTTATTCATGAGGGATTTCCACGGCTCGTCTTTCCGATCCCCGACCCAGGTGTCCTTGGGCTGGGTGCTGGACATGAGGTCCTTCCGAGCGCGCGCCAACGCCGTAAGCGAGAGACGATTCTTCGCGGGAGCCTTCGAGATAAGTGCCTCGGTCGACTCAAAGAACGCACGCTTGTTCGGGTATCAATACGTGTCAATACTGTCGGGATCTAAGGCGTTCTCGAGCGTGGCGTCATACAGAGCCCGATCCCTCTTCTTCAAGGAGACCAAGTCGTTAGCAACAGGACCATCGTTCTTACGAGCGTCTCGAGAGAATCGACCGGGTGGACCTCCTAGCCAAAACAGTTCAGGGTGTTCATCAAGCCGTTCCAGGAAGCCATACAGACCCCATGTCTCGATACACGTACTGGCGAAGACCAAACGAGCTTGAACGGCTCGCATTTTCAGCTTTCTACGGTTAGGCTGAGCCGTTCCAGCCTCGAGCGGGGCGTGGAACGCCCACTCCCAGAACGCACGCCGGTTAGTCATCCAAAATCGCCAGTGTGCACGGAAGACATGCTGGAATTTTGCGGGATCGTAGAATAGAGGGCGGCCAGTCCAGGTGTAAGCCATGCGCCAGGCTTCTTGCCTGCGTCTCCGGCTTTGGCCAGGACTGCGGCGATGGCCTTGCGAACGGATGCTGGGGCCTTCTCGCTCACTTCGAGCAGCGCACCGAAGTGGTCGGACGGGAGACGTGTGAGCTTCTTCTTCCCCGACGTGCGCGGTTTCTTGGAGGGGCTCTTTGGCGAGACACTCTCGGTGTTGGCCTTGCGCTTGGGTCGAACGGGCGTCTGAGTGACCTTCTTGGACGAAGACTTCGCAGGAGCAGCCGTTGGCAGGGCCACCACAGTGCCGTGGAGCGACGCCTGCGCATCTCCGTCGATGACCCCGCGAACGAACTGGTCTAGGTCTCGAGACCTGAAGATAAAGGGCACGGCCGATACGCCGGCGCAGGTCCGCCCAAAACTCTTCCTGAATGGTCTTGGCGTCGTCGCCGGGGGTTCCATGCTCTTCCTGGTAGAGAGCCTCCTCCAGGAACTTGCGGACCTTCTTCCTCTCCGCCGAAGTGAAGCGAGAAGACATGATGAACGGACGAGATGGAGTTGTGCTGCCTACAGAGGGGATGGCGAAGTGAGAGACTTTGAGTGCTGGTTCCCAGTTTGATGGCTGCTGGCGGGATACGTCCGAGTGGCGTCCCTGGGAAGTGGCGTTGAAGTTGGAACGGTTTGATGGGAGCTGACCCAACGGTAACGGGCGTCGGCTCGGGATTCCTAACGGTCGCCCCGTTGGGGAATGAGGGCTGACACTTACAGATCTGTGAAGGCGATGGAGAGCAAGACGACGTGGCCAGAAACGATGGCCTCGTTATTGGCGGCCGAGACAGCCAGCGAGCTTAAACTGGTTGGCAGTGCGGCTGCCGGTATCGTCGTGTGGGTGGTGACAACGCCCCTGAGGAACGTGTCGTGGGCGTTTATGGATGGACTAGTGGATAACGGGAGGGCGGCTTACTTCTTTTTCTATACGTGCGGAGAGAGATATGTGGAGGCTGCTCGGAGTGCTCACGCCCTCGCGCTACCTTTGCCCGAGTACGCTTGCGCTCTGTTGACTCTGGCACTCCTACTACCTATGGCCGTACTGCGGGATTATGAAGCGCGTTTTTGAATTGTGGGACGTCTCTGTTTGAAGTGGTGCGACGCGTTCCATCACTTCTGTTGCTTGTTCTTGCCCGACGCGGTGCGATTGGGTGGGACGACAGTCTGTCGGTATGCGCAGGCTACGAAAGAAGCTATTGTGGCCGTTGTAGATCGAACGGGTGATGTTATAATGGGAACTTACCTGCAAGTGGCGCTGGTGCCGTCTATCCTGATCTACGTGCCTCGCTTGGCTTATGAGGGTGTCGAGGGAGTGCTACGCGGCTGGATGGGGATTGCCTTGGTTGCGTTAGTGGTGGACGTCTACTTAGAGTTCTCGCCAGGGTGTTGCTACTGGAGCGCCTCGTTATTGCTGGTAGGCTGCTATAGTCATCTGTTGCGCCATTACTGGATGCCTCGCGCTAGTATTGCTAGAAAACCTAGTGCGATGATCAAGCGAGGATGGGAAGGACTGGCCGGACGCATAGGACGCCGTGAAGAGAGAGAACGCACGAGCGTGGAGCATTTGCGTGGGGTGAAGAAGGCTGGAACGTCTCTCAATGGCGAGATGCGCATTCTGTTAGAGATGGAACGCTTGCGGAAGGCGTGTCGAATGCTACTGCTGAAGATACCGTGAGACCCGTGTCGGACGGAGCGGCTAGGCGAGGACACCGAGATGCAGTCGGGGAGAATTGTCACGGTATACAGCTATAGGGAGGACTCGCCATTCTCGCGGACGGCATTCAGAAGGTCTGCTCGCTGCAGACTCAGCCAAGGGCCACCTACAAGCCAGATAGAGAGAGACTGTCGTCGGCGTTCCAAGTCTGAAGAGGAACGCTCATTGGTGGATTGCGGTGGGACTCCGAGTTGGACCGCCACTCGCGAGGGATTTGAGGAGAGGTAATGATCTACGCGCTCAGTTAAGGGCTTTAGCTAAAAACTCAGTCGTCATTTTCCTTCTTTTAGAGAAGTGCTCAAGAATACAACTACTACTTTTACATTTTTACGGTATTTTCCTAAGTTCCTACGTCGGCCTGCAAGAAACACGACCCCGACAAAGGAGGAAGACCGCGACAGTAGCAATCAATAATGTCCCGGCAAAGTTCGAATGCTGCAAGCCCGACACATTTTAAAGAGATGGATATATTGCAGAAAAGTATTCATACCAAAATCGCACGATCTAGGTTTGGGGTCCTAGTATTGATAGTCTGAGATCGAATATGTCCACGAAAACGTAAGCGCTGGTCGCCGACGAAAGGCACCAAAATAATTGGCTGAAATTGTGGTTGTGAGTTCAAAGCTCAAATCGAGGGAGAACAGAATGCCTGCTAGACGCTTACAAGGCGCTGAAGAAGCGACTACTGATGGCTTGATTGAGGGGGCTCCGCGAGAACCTGTAGCGGCAGATGCTGATGCCGCTGCAATACGCAGCGCGTGCATTGCCACCAAGACCAGAAAGAAGTACATCGGCAATATCAATGGAATCAAAAAGTGGATCCATGAAGAACTTTCTAAAGAGGACCACAACACTGCGAGATTTTTTTACTCGAACGACGGCCTTAATCTTGCTGAGTTCACCCCCACGTTCTTCGAGAAGTTTTTGGTGTATAAAAGGAGTCGAGCCAAGTCAGTCACTCTGAGTGAATATCGCAGCTCAATAAAAGACCTCTACCGCCAAAAACGCATTACCCTCCCTGTCGAATATGGAGATGATATGAAACAGTTTTTTTTTTTCTGGAATCAAGCATCTTGAGGCGGACCGATTCCAATCCAGCTCTGCAAAAACCTCAGGCAAGTAGCCATTGACTTTTTCTCTCTACAAGGAATTGTGCCGATCTACCCTTTGCCGAAATGACAGTGGTTTCTCGCACCTCTTTTTGACGACTCAGTGGAATCTGATGTGTAGATCAGTATCCGTTCAGACTCTACAGATGCACCATTTGGTTGAAAAAGATGACAGTGTTGGAACTTTATTTTTCAAGACAAAAACAAATCAAGATGGCTCTGGACCGCATGACCCGCGTCATTTAAATGCAAATGCATTTACTTCGTCTACGTGCTGGGTGACTGCACTTGGGGTTTATCTGGCGTGCAACCCTCGCATGCAGCCAGGTCCACTATATCCCGGCTCGGATCCAAAAGTTAGGTTTGGCAAGGCCCTGAGTAGTCTTCTCGTCAAGAATGGAGCTGGTAAAATTTATGGTACACACTCGTTAAGGAAAGGTGTAGCTACTTTCGCATGCGGTGGGAGTACTGGTGGACCCTCCATAGTAAGTGTCTGCCTACGGTGTGGTTGGTCCCTCGGCGATGTCCAGACAGATACTTTCGGTACGAAGCGGCTGGAGACCAATATTTAAGTCGCATTGTTGCAGGTTTACCAGTAAATGACTCAAAGTTTGCAGCACTTCCGCCTCACTTTCGCGATAACTCGGATGGTATGATCCAATCAACTGTGGAGAAGATGTTTCCTGGCCTCGCGCTCGAAAAAATATTAGCAATAATTTGCGACGATGTCTGGCATCGTTAGTACACCACGCCAAATTCCTGATCGACAATTTGCCAAGTAGTCATCCGCTACTGTCAACAAAATTTATTTGCCAACCCGGATCTACTTCGCGATCTTACTTTAAAGTTGGAAAATGGAGAATCGTCTTGGATGGAGCCGACAGGGATACCCCCGTATATTGATATCTTAAAAAAGCTTGATAAACAACAAAAATCGATTGACGCTCTTCCCGACATGTTAGAGCGGAGAATGGAGAAAGTGCTAGAAGAAAAAGGGGTTGCAGCTGGCAATATAACTAGAGATCTACTTCGGATGGAGATAAAGCACTTCTTGTAGAAGTGGGGCTTCAGCAGCGTACTCAAATAGCAGCAACAGACCCACAACCAAATGTATTGCCCCAATATTTTACCTGGGGTGGTAAATTTCACAAGGTTCCAAAAGATTTTGATCTTCCTAGTTTTGATCCGCTTGGCGCATGGAGACTGTGGTGGTTCGGTGATGCTAGAAGGGAGTACCCTCCATTTAAGGGAATTACCTCGGACGATCTGGACACACTCAAGAAAAAGGAAACTATGTCGGAATGGTCGATGATGATGAGGCATGTAATTGCGGGTATTGAAGCAATAACGAACACACCAACGCCAGCTATACGCGATGAAGCCCACGCAATCGATCTGTTCAAAATCGGGTTGGAACTTTGAGATTGAAGCCCAGTCAGCGTAAGCGCAGAGGAACCCAAATCAAACTCACCACTGTGTTACGACTAGTCCGCGAAGCGGACTCTACGCGCGCGAGAGTACTCCCCTTTAAGCGGCGAAAACGCCAAAGAACATTAGAGACAGCTGCCCTATCTTCCAGTTCTCCTCTGCATGGTGAAGAAGTCCATTCACCAGCGCCGCCAGGCCCTTCTTCAGCGCCCCCAGACCCTTCAGCAGTGCATCCAACTTCCCGCTCGTTATCTCCAGCTATGCAGCGTCCAGCACCTAGCCCAACCGGACCTGTTCCACACACTGATAGAAGCCAAAAAATGTCATAATAGCGTAGCACTTAGATGGATAGTAAGTTGGTGGAACTACCTCTGCTCTGTGGAGCGCCCCTGATGCCCACGCAGTCATTCTATCCCTTCTGCCAATTTATCAGTGACTCGATGCTATTTTAGCCAATAAGAGACTGCTTTCGTTTCGTAAGTTTTCCAAAGTCAAGTCATTCCCATCACTGCTACACATAGTTACTAATTGATTCGCCTCTACCACGGACCGCCATGTTAAGGCGGCCATTCATTGGCTTCGCTGACAATAGTACCAAGTAAATGTAAACTCCAGAGCTGGAAGCAAGAATTAATATTTACACCTGTAGCCAATTCATTCAATTTAGAGGTGGATAACGCCACTTTTGGCTAAAATATTCTTGGCGTCACTCTGATATAACAGTTACATCAAGTATTGTGCTTTGCAAAGCTTTTGTCGTATTCACTTAGCTGGATGCTCGGTTTATAATAAATCGAGGTCGTTTTATAAATCGATATTATAAAAAGGGACAGATCGATCAAGTTAAGTTAGCTAATAAATCGAGCTACGACAAGCCAAATCGAGCGCTCGTGGTCGATTTACGACAAATCGATCTCGATCTCCTGTAAAACGACCCCTTTTGCGTTTTTGAAACGCAAATCGATGACATATTTAATAATTCCAGGTCTGCCTTTCCCATCTCATTTTTACGCCTGGTTTTATGTGCCGATCATGCTCGATCTAGGCCATAAAACGGAGCGACATTTCATCTGCAAAGCACAATACATGTACATGTAATACAGTTAAGTTGTGTGATTTAGAAAATCACTTTCTTTTTAGTATTTTGCATAACATTATAGAGTTTTCTAGCCCTGCAGCAACTCTGGATATAAACATTCAGAGAATTAAGCCATTTCCCGTATTACTATGGTGTAAACTAGATATGTTCAAAAGGCAAACCTGATACAAAATTTTGAGGACAGCAAGTGTATATAAATTGTAGTCTATGACTTACAAATTGGCCGTGGAAAATTGTAATTGACTGAGCAACCAGCAGCCTTGTAATTATTGTATGTGTTCTCGACACAATTAGGGGCGGCCTTATTATCGAGGATTTTGTAAGGTCCATCGAGGACAGCTGATGCTTTGTCGAGGATTTGTAACAATTCGGATGTTCATCAAGTACACATGTAAGCCTCCGCATTATTAGAGTATTAATTATTTTAATAATTGTAGGACAAAATACTTGAGTACTCTATATAGCACAAGAAGACTGACGTACTTGTGGTTTAGGTAATACATAGCAGTAGGTTGTCAACTTCATAGGCTTGCAGAGAAAGAAATCTGACATAAGTAGACAAGCGTGCCAACGAGTGCTGTAGCGGTTTTTCAAGATATATACTTCGAAGTAGCATTTTGATAGTTCGCGCTTTATTGTATAAATACGTGCTGCTTTACAGTATACGTCTAGGTGCTTCCTCATCGATCCTCAATACCCCCACAAACAATTCGGATCAGGATTCGATCGAAGAGATACTATAAACCCAGAATACAGATAATAGTTCAAATCTCTTTGAAGCAGCTAGTGGTGAGCTGCCTCAACGTAAAGAGAGAAAATGGGAAATCCCCAAAGTGTTGGGAAATCGATGAGGCGGCTATATGTCGAAGTGAGTAGCTCATGATGCACTTAATTTTAAGTTCAAAGGAATAACCGAGCTTAACGAGGATACGTTGGTATAGACTCATACCCCTGAACTAATTAGTCGAAACGTTACCTGCCAAGTGAAGTTACTTCTAACGCTTCGTATACCGGTAAGAATTTACTGAGCATCAATCCGCGGCATATGTCACGGTTTCTCAGAGACTGGTATAACTCTACAATGCCTTCGGATGAGTCGCCAGTAGAATCAAGGGCGGTGTAGCTTGAATCCCCAAAGCAACCAGACGGAATGTCGTGTGGTGTACTGTTTATTGCGCAGGCGTATGCAGTGCTAAGAGCCAGCTGCAGCTATCCCAGATCTGCAGTCGCACGGGACGATGTTGCTGTCATGAGTTTCAGAATGCTATGGATGATTCTCTCGCAGCCTGATGTAACAATTCGATCCAAAAAAACTTGACCAAGCATCACATGCTACAGGCAAAGCCTTCCTTGTAACACTTATCAAGTAAAATAAAGCTGATTGATTTTGAATCGCGAAGAATATATTAACGTGCTCCAATCTGAGCTATGGCTGACCGGCTATTGTTTGGCAAGCATTATATTGCAACATTCCTCCAACACCAAACCGTATGACAGCACGTAGCATCCGTCCAAAATGGCGGCCCCAACTGCGACAGCTAGGCGTGTTGTATCACATTTCTCTTCGGCGAGCATTGCGGCGAGCTCATCGGGATCTTGTAGTAGCTTCTCCGAGTGCTTGGTCAACATCTGCAACTTCTCCTCCATGCGCTCAATTTGCCGCAGTTTAGAGTGCACTAGCTCCTAGCACAACCATGAGTTGTGAGATCGAGAGTAGCGATGACGTGTGGCGGGAGGGGCGAAGGCGCTGCGGGCGTTAGACATTCGCTGGTGGTGTTGGTGCCAGCGGCTGTCTCTGTGTTGTCTTGGCTCATGTATCTCTCAATGCTCTTTGTTCCGATTCAATCGTTGCAGATGTGCCTTCACCTACTACAAATTTTGTGAAAGCAGCATCGTAAATTCATGGGCTCTGAGATATATCACGAATATATTACGGTCAACCATTTTAGTGTTGTTTCTTGTGGCACGCGTTGTGGCGCTGCAAGCCCATTGTGATGCTGTAATAGCTATCGTGACGTTGTAGTTGTGTTGTAGGAACGCCGTCCGTACTGCTCCTTGGCCAACTGGTGTCATTGTTGGCCGCTTGACATCCCCTCGCCCAGCGCCACTGCCTCAGACCCTTCGAACAGGTCGGGGTGCCTCTAGGGTTACTTCGCGTTGTGGCCACGTCTCTCCCCTGGAGATGACGATTCGCGAAGTGGCAGTGAAGGTTCTGATGATGACGATGTGGACCGAGACCAAAGCTCCTCAGGACAGCGCGGAGTAGTGCCAGCGAGCACACATGTTGCTGCCACAGGTGGCGCTGCGTTGTCTCTGCGAGTTTCCATCAAGAACATTACCGTGAATAAATTCGGTGGGGGAGAAAATAGACGGCATAGATGCTGGGGTGCAGCGCTCCGGGAACAAGTTCTCACCCCAAGTGCGCGCTGCTGAACTCTACGTAGGTTCACGAGCATGGCCCGATGAAGTAAAAATCACAATACTTGGTGACTTTCTCACTGGCATGGCGGAGGCATGATATGATGACATGGGTGCCCAGTTACAGGTGTTAATGTTCGAGCAAATTGGCACGGAGCTGATTAAACACTTCCGCACATCTACGACTAATCCGCAAAACACGACCCAGATGTGTACGAGCCGCAAGAAAGCGTCTTACACATTTCAACTGTTCGCCAACAGACTGCGGGGATGGTTGGCCTAATCAAAGAAGGACATACTGCAGAGCACAACGCACGATAGGCGCTACAGAGCGTTTGTGCACACGCGTATCCGGCAAAGTAAGTAACGCTTGAGATCATGGTAAACATCGGACCGGTGAACCCACCGCTCCCCAGCATCAGTGTGACTGGCGTTCCACCAGAGCCAGTGCAATCGCGCCAACAGGCGGTACATCACGGGGCGATCGCTGAGGTGTTTTCTGCATGTGCTGAAGTTTCCCCGCTGATAGTAGTGCCACCGGCGTTTGGAGGATAGGCGGTGACGACTGCTTGGTCTGCATCTGGGCAGAAGCAGCGGGGCCTTCGTGTATGGTGTATGGTGGTTACCGTTGAGTTCTTGCATCCTTTCCTGGGTTTTATCCGCCTGACCCAGCGGTTGCTGGCTTTCTTTAGCAGCCGTTGATCTCTCTCCAGACGCTGCACTACCTGGTGTAACACAGGAGCCTGGTGGATTTCTTGCACACTCAGCAATAGCTGAGGACCTTCTTTCACCCTTTTCGTCGGTGTAGCTGCCCCCTTCGACTCAGTTTGCTTCGTTTTCGCCGTGCACTTGGCATGCTGTAAACAAGACTCTTAATCTGTTGGATCTATGGAGTCGGAGGACGAAGGTAGAGTGCTAATCGAAAAGAAAGTTACAATTAGGGACTAGTTTACTGCAGTGCTCTCTAGTGACCGACTTGGCTTTGGTAGTGTCCAACGTTGTCTCTTTACTGCTGCCTTGTTGAACATGACCATATCTGCGTCGCACCAACCTGTGCTTGACCCATATCCTTGAGCATCACACGTGTCCACAGCCCTCCCCCCCCCCCGGCGAGCTGTCCGAATTCTTGTCCCCTGATTCGGAGCTCCCGTTGGAACTCGGCACTCCGTGGATGCAGCAGCCTTCGCCTGCCCAATGCGCCTGCCCCAGTTGCCGCTTTGTCGTCGCTGGATGCGCGAGGACTTCAACAACCTGTTCTGATAGTCGAGCGGTCCGATCCAAGTCGGCGTCGGTCTCGTCCCGTACGCTAAGAAGTTGAACAATCTTGTCTTGCGCTTTGGCGTACATTCTGGAGACTAGGGTCATGTCTTGAAATGCTCGATCCAGATCGTGACCTGGAAGGAGACCTGAGGGTCAGGATGGTTGAGATTGACACTGATGGGTGAGGAATACTTACGCAAGGTGATAATCTTGTCGCGGGCAAAATTGCGATAAGCTCCGGCCTTAGTTGCTCCGGCTTGAGCGTTATCACGTTCAGTCATGGTAGAGTCGCCGTCAGCTTCAGCCTTGGTGAGGATGTTGTTGACTTGGTCCAAGGACGCGTTAACACGACGCAGCTCCCCCTCTGAATGTGTCGATGTCGTGTTGGACCGATCTCTGGCGCCTCGAATGGAATATCCATCTCCAGTGGTGGAACGGGCGGTGGCAAGATCACTCTCAGCTCCCTGCATGACCGCCCGAACGCGCGTGACTCTGTTATCGGAGTCAGAAAGACCGGGGCGAAGGTCGTCAATCTCGCGTTCCTGGCGGAAGATCTAGGTACGCAGTAGATTGATCTCGGACCGGCTAGTTAGAGTTTGCTCTCAAGTTGCAGAGCACGAGCGTCAGCCTCGTCCGCTTGCGGTTGGGCCAAGCCAAGCGGCGATCCATATCACGGAGACCCGCGTGTTGCTGGTCGAGTTGGCTGCAGAGGTCGAGGACGGTGTGGGCAGATGTTCTGGGCGTAGCCTCCAGGGCAGCATGCTGAAGCTTCTCGATCTCCCCGTGTAGACAAGTGAGCTCCATCTCTGGGTCAAGTCGGGGGCGTTCCAGGTCGTGTTGGTCGCGCCGCACTCGAGTTAACGCCTCGTCCTGACGGCCGCGATCACGTTGGAGCGTCTCATAACTCCGTGTAACACGACGAAATTTGCCCTCCAAAAAGTGAACCCGGCGATCTGTCGGATTCCGTAGCCGCGGAGACGATAGTGATTGGTGCGTTCGGTCGGTGCCGGGAGAAGGAGACGCGCCACCATCGAAGCCACCGGGATGGCACAGCCTATGCGTCTAGGAGTAAGAAACGGAGTGAAAACAACGAGGGCTTGTGATCTCAACGCGGGAGGCATTATTATATATTAATGATAGAGAGCGACCGACCTTCCTACAGCCCCGTGTTGTTGTTCTTTTCTTTGCTTCAACCTGGACGGCGGGGAAAAGGAACACTCAGGCTTTCCTTCGTGAGCGACTTTGGGCGCGGTACACAACACCAGAATCGACCTCATGAGCGCACACCAGTCAGCGTTGAATTCAAAATTATAACGAATCACACGCCGTTACGTCGTTACCACTTCTGGTTACTAAGAGCATCTTCACCGGTTGGACTTATTTTCAGGTCATTACGAGTCGCTTATGACCTCGGATTCTAGGATAAACCTGGGGGAGGAGGGTCGCTCCCACCGGGAGAAACTTAGCGGAGCCTTTATTAAATTGTAAACCATATAGACGCTCGCCATCACTCTGCTTTCGGCTCCTAATCTGTCCGTGCACTCGATCACCTTTGGCAGCTAAGTTTCTAGACAACCTGCTACCGGTCAGCGTCAACCTTCGTTGTTTTCAGCAAGGTTAGCTGTTGATGTTGTTTTCTTCCGCCCTTGTTACCGCAATGTCCACCGACAGTCCAGCACGACCAGTCTGGATGCATGGTATACTGACAATCCATTCACGCCATAAGTTGATGATGCGAGTTTTTATTTTGGCCGACGATACGCAGTTGTGAAATCAAGTCAAAACGATTGAAATTCGAGTCTTAATACATGTAAAACCGCAGCACCAAACTATAGATTTCCGTGACGTTTTACATGTTAACTTTTAAAACCACAAATGGGTCCTATTACCGGGACTAATAAAACTCTTCCGATTCCTACACACACTATTACAAGGGCAGCAAATGATGGGGCTGGCGCATCCGAAACAAATTACCCTTTCAGGGCAAGAAATCATAATGCCATCAATATTGCACTGATTTCAACGTGAAACATCTCGATAGAAAGCGCTGGGTTCGTAGTAGCTTCTAAACCAGCGAGAGAGATTGTGTGCCTCTCAGACCGAAACTAGCACGGTCCAGCGTAGGATCCAGCTCATTACCGGGGGTAAAATCCTAGTAGCTGGCGCCTACAGTCATTTCGCCGAGGAAGAGACAGCAGGTCGACATAGGGTTCGCGAAGCGCGCCGAAGTACAATGGAAAGCTAGTATTTTGTAATGAACTCCAATTTTTTGGCGTGGTGGAGGCTTACAACCTCGATTAATTCATCGCTTTCGTCAAGGTTCGAATGCCATTTTCGTTCTGCTAGGGTTATACTATAAAGTAGTTATTGCCACTATACTTTAAGTGGCAATAAACTAATATCCTATAAATAGATATTTCGATGGGAGATAAATAAAGCTTAAACGTGGATAATTGGGTTTACAACCTCTTTAACTGTATACAAACCTTTTTATGAGTGTATTGCCCATTTTCTAGTTTATACCTGTTCCAACACAAATCCAGCACTTTCCATGCCCTGTGCTAGCAAAATTTGTTACTTTTTTGCATGGAAAGTGCTGGATATTTGTGTGCTAACAAACAACAAACACATACCCAGCACTTTCCATGCCCCGTGCAAGCAAAATTTGTTAGTGCTGGATATGTGTTGGAACAGGCATAAACTAGAAAAAGATCAATACAAACATTAAATGTTTCCCTGTTTTAAAGGCCTTTTTGTGAAGCTTGTAGCGTCAAAACTAACACCAACGGGTAGTGAAAAGGGGCAAAATTGAACAGTTTTGGGACATTATCGGTGTAGTAATAGGAATAAAAAGTAATCATATCCAAAATGGGCGGTTTCACCACTTATCTAAATGTCGTGTCTAGTTTTCTTAAAATTGAACCCACCATGCAACCCTGATTACTAGCCCCTTCATTTTCGGCCGCTACAATTTTTATAGATAAGTTGAAACTTCCTTTGAGATCTAGTAGGTCTGACCTACCGCTCTTAAGTCTCAGAGTGTGCTATTTCAAGGTTTCCGAGAATGGCGATCTGCTCAACGTTGAGGTCAACTTGCATTGCCCACTAAGTGGATTTCATGGCGCTCAATGATCATGGCACAGCCACGTCGCCTCCGGAGCGCATCTTGTCTCTAATTGGTCTCGACAAATCGTCGATAACAGAAGACTTGCGAGTCCTGCTAAGTAGTCGCTTCCGACCGCCGCAACAAGCTCAACTAGTAGAGATCCTGATCGCAATGCAGACCACACCTGCACTTTCCAACGTGGCTTCGTGGTTCTCACACCAATTCGACCCCACCGACGACGTGGAGCATTATCTACAAGATCTCATCCGCATGCACCACTATATCGCAGCCCACGATCGTCAACGCCCACTCCGCAGCAGGCATCTAGATAGTCTCGAGTCTGCTAGTGACGGAGCAGTAACAAGACAGCTTTTGCACTTTTACGCCTCGTTCGCAGACAGCAGAGACCGCAATCTCCTCACCAAAATCTACCAGACACTTGGACTATCGCGAGCCATCACGTACTCCGTCGTGGCCAAGACGATGCCCTTCAAGGTCCAGAAAGATTTCCTCGACTTATTCGCCGACGACCTACCGGAACTTCGTGAGTGGATTAATTGGCTGGATGAACTAGAGCGAACACCAGTCGCTAGTGAGGGCGACGTTGAGGTCTACAGACCAGGCTACCAAAGCGCCGTAAACTTTGTGAGTAGAGCGACTAAAGAGCACTGCATGCTCACATGGCTTGGGCTTCTACGACCACTGGATACAGTGAAGAGACTTGCTCTTATTGACGCTATCCACAAACTTCTCGCAGCGTCCAATAACAGTGGCGTCTTGTCCACAACAACCAGCACGTTAAAGAAACTGGGTCGGTTCTACGAAACCACTGGCATCTCAGCCGCTAAGCTACTGGATCTGGACGTCACCGTGCGTCATGAGCTCTCTCTACTACTAGAAGAGTTCCCAATCATCATCCTCATCACTCTTTTCACCAAATTTAACAACGAGAAGATGATCCACCTAATAGTCAAACGTGGGCTGCCCTTCTTCCCAAAAAACGACTTGTTGAAAATGCTGGATGCTCTTGCTCCTGCCGAGGTTAACGCCATCGAAGTATTTGTGACCACTTTGTTCACTTTTGGCTGGAAGAAAGTTGACTTTCTACTGCTTTTTCTGACTTTTTCGCCTCAAAGCCAACTCCGATTTCTTGATCTCATGGTTACAACGTCGACTTCTTCATTAAACACAGATACGTCATGCCTTGAAGAAGATCCCGACGACGCCTTCGCGATTCAAGCTCTTCTAACAGGAAACAATTTTCTATTGAAATTTTTTCTATACGCTGGTTTGAAATGTCCAGATCTGGTGATTCAAAAACTGGCAACTTTACCTACTGAAATGGTCCACCAATTGATGTATGGCATTGCTGTTTACTGTGCCGAAGACTTGGTGGTATTGGGTCGAGGTCTAGAGGCGGCAGAGCTGCCGTGTTTGCATCCGTTTTTACGTTTATTCCACGCCATTCCACTCGATTGGAGAGAAGTTTTAGTCAAGCTGGTCGAAGAGATGCCCGGCGAGGAAGCGCAGTCACTTCACAATACTGTACTTCACTTGCAAGCCACCTGTGAAGACAAAGTCACGACTGTTCTTCAAATGCTTGGAGCTCTCGATAAGAAAGACAAGACGATACTTTGTCGAGATATCCTCAACCATCATGAAGCTCAGCTTGAAGGTACGTCTCCGTCCATCGAAATCCACGCCAAAGTTCTGCTGTACCTCTGCGAATGCGACCTCGCACGTCGCAAAGTCCTTCGTCTTCTACGTATCATCCCATTCGTCAAGTACGATAGTCTGCTTTACTTCCTGCGCACTCAACGGATGCCTGAGCAAGTCGCGTTAACGCGTCTTATGCTGAGTATGCCGAGTGATGCAAACTGTCGATTACTAGCCAAGATGTCTGCATGGCCATTAGAAGCGTTCGATGCGTTCTTCGAGCTCTTGTTGATGCTGGCCAAAGTAGAGTACAGAATGTTCGCCAAGTTGATGGGGTCGCAGTACGTTACTGCAGAGCAGCTACAGGGTTTCATCGCCGTGGCCGTGGACATGATGAACCAGGCTTCTAGTCGAGAACTCGTCATCTTTGCTGCTGCGCTGCCAGTTCAAGTTCGAGACCTCTTCTTTGAGATGATAGCTGATCGTCCGGAGAAGGGAGTTTTGCTCCGTATCATCAGCTATTCCACTCGAGTTCCACCAGAACTCATGCACATCCTGGTTGCGATATTCCATCGAATGTCGTGGGAGATTCGCTCGTCTTTCATCGAGCAGCTTCGAGCGTTGGAAGGCGTTAACGACGTCGAGAACCTGGCAGAAGTAGCGTCCAATCTCCGTGATAACGAGGCGTTAAGGCTTCTGGTTGTGTTGCTAAACCCGCTTCAAATCCACATTCGTGTGAGTCTTGTAGCGCTCTTCCTACAGCTCATCGTCCGTGAACGCGCCCTCCTTCTTGCTAGGCTTGTGGAGATGCCAAAGAGCGCTGTGGGGTCTTTCTGTAGGGCGATCTGTAGCTTGACTTGTGAGCCCGTGAGCGCTTCTTTCTGTCGCATGATTGGCCTGGTTGATGCGAAGTATCACACGTCACTGCTTCGCTTACTAACGAGCGAGCGTCTGTGGTTCTTTCTGCGTCTAATGGCCGAGCATTGCGACGTTGAAACGAGTCTGGAACAGTCCACGGAGCTGCTGAATCAAGTGGCAAAGATCGTGTGCTTGTTCCCTTTGGACGATCATTTATTGCTCTTAAAAGATGTGATCCGAGAAGCACTGGGCGACGCCATGCCACTGACTGATATCGTTGCTGTGCTTGCACTATTCCCCGAGGTATCGAGGCTTCTTGACTTCCTCCGATACGTCCTCGGGTTCGCAAAGTGTGCGCGTACCAGCTTGATCTTTCGCGTGCTTTCAAAGTACCAACAACCAGCTTTTATCTTTGAAATGTGCTGCATTCTCGACTTGGACGACGCGGTATTTGCCTTGAAGCGACTGGATCGAATGTGGCAACGACGGCATGAAGAACTGGACAAAGCGATGGCGTCTCTATCCCGACTGTAAGTCCTATGCTTTAACTCTTCAGTTGCATGATGTACCTAACAGTATCTTGTGTGTAGATTTGCTGGCGGTAGTGTTCAAGTTAAAGACGATTTCTGTGACCTCATCGTGGGGTTTAAAGGCCTTTCAGCCGCCGTTGACGAGGAGAAAGCCAATAGATCTACTGACCGTGTAGTCACACCACGGATTATAAAGAGCGTTCCACATACTGAAGCCACAAGTGACGAAAACGGAGACGAACCGGATCGTCCTCTTAGGTTGCCCAGTACGACGCCTCCATCGCATCAACCTGTCGCACTTAATTGCCACCTACAACGAACACGACCTGGCCAAGCGTTCCCTCGAAAGCGAACCGATCGAAAAGCATGGTGGCAAGACCTGGATGACACGTCATGCCTTTTTCTTCCTAGTGATCGACAGAGCGAAGCTTCACCGGAACGTCATGAGCATCAAGAATCTCCACAAAAAACTCTCCCTTCCGTCTTCATTCTAACCGAACAACCTCACTCTGTTCGCCTAAGCCAAGACACTAAATCACTCGATCCAGAAGACACAACCATCTCACTGGAAATACTCCCACAGATCGAGGCACCTCCAGTAATTACCAGGCAGCCCCACGCTAACCAACACAGCGATACCTGCCTCAATCGATCCGAATCTGCACCAACTACGCTGTCGTACGAGAACGATTCTCAATGGAGCAAGCAGAAGCGATCTCGTGGTGTTGCTGCAGCTCTCAATAGTCCTCTGGACTTCCACGTTGGTCGAGACAAAGGCGCCGATTTCCTCAAAAGGCAACGCGAACATGTATTCCACGGGAAAGGGGCATCACGCATCCGACACGCCAAGACACCGGCTGCTCAGGATCACGTTGTGGAGGCTCGAGTGTGTCGAGCTTTGGGCAAGCGGGTACCGCCGACCCAGCAGACAATCTTGTCGCCGCTTTCTCGACCTGATCCACAGACGGTAGAAAGCGCCGTTAACATGATAGCAAAGGCTGCTCAGCTTCGCGAATTCAGCCCACAAGGATAAGTCTCTGAAGCCCCAATACGAAACCAGACACCAGCAAACCATTGATGGAGGAATCGAAAACCCGTTTCCCAACAACTCCCATTTTCAATTTAGTTCAGAGCCTTTGTAATACATGTAGTACTATTAATAACGCTACCGCATAACCTTAGTTAAGAAATTCTCTTTGTTAAGGCATACACCATAATCCAGCCAATCAGAGGCCACAAATGGAGCCAATCAAGCACTGACTTTTTATAACGCTCCCACAAGTTATCTTAATGTTTGAATGGGTACCCTTTTACGTAGTTTTCGCCCGCATCTTTACACTGCAGATCAGGTGTATTGCATAACTAAGGTTATTCGGTACTGTATCAACAAGCACTGACGTCAGTGCTTTCTACATCTATTGTTCAAATCGTTTGTTTTTGACATCTCTCAGTGCTTTTCACTGACTTACCCATCGCAATCAGTTTGGGCAATTTGCCCTAATCCTTCACACATCTCAGTGTTTCTCACTGAATTATGGTAATTCCTCGGTCACCATCGAAGATGATAATAATAATAATGTTGAACGTGTTACGCGTTACCAAGTAGTCAACCTACACGTTTTTCAACTCCTTATCCTAGGCTAGAATAAGTGCGTATCTGTTGGACGCCGAGGCTTCTGTAGATGAAACTTGATCTTCACCTACAAGGAGGCGGTCGATTGCGAGCCTTGGGTTTCGCATCCGTGTACATCTGGGCGACCGGCCAAGTCAGACATGTGTATCATGTACTGCATAATTATGTAAAAGTATTTTAAGTGTCCACTCTGGCTAGCACCGGTACCAAAATAATAATCGGATTTCATTTTTATTATTGAGACATACTGTAGTATTGCTTCCGTAAAAGTCGGCCCCAGTGCGACAAACGGTTCCAGTGCGACGTATCCAAAAATTTTGGTGACACATCGTTCAGAACAGATCTCTAAAACAGGATCCCCGGTCTGTGCGGGACGGGTGGCATCGAAAAGGCTCATTACTAAAACCTTAATGAGGTTTTAAAACTGACTTAATTTTGACCAAAAATTGGTGTCGCACTGGAGCCGACTTTTACGGTAATCTTGTCATACAGTACAGAGTCGTTACTGCACCTTTAGTCGGATGGGAGGGGAATATCACTGCTGCCGCCTCAAATTTTTAAGTCCAAAACGGGAGCTGGTTTCGGCTCTATGTTTCCTGGAAGGATGCGCATATCTAAAAACCTTGTACTGCCTAACTGGTAGGCGTATACAAGAGCTATCTGTAGCACTACGTACCGTGGGAGGAGGTTGCTTGGTGACTTCACGAGAGCCCCGTTACCTCGGGGCATCACTGGCAAACCACGATTTGAAAGCTTTTAGGTGGGGAGATCATCCCTCCTCATGTGGTCCACACCTGAGAAGACCTAGCCCTTTTTTCAAGAAAAAGGGCACATAAAGGTGCTCTATAATATGACAGAGACTATTTGTACAATCAAAAGAGCCGGTTCGTTTTGAGATTATACCCAAATGGGGGAAAATTGTACAATCTGACACAAAATCAACCACAATTCAAATTGTACCAAAATTGTATTTTGTACAAACTTACACAATATATCATCGACTATGTGCCTCCCAAAGTCAGCTGTAAGGTGTAGAGCGTATGTACTATCTTGGCCTGGTACCGACAAGGAGCGTTATGTGGAAATCAGAGGCGTTAATTTAGGTGGTTTACACTGTTGTTGATGAATGCAAACCATACATGTATTACAGCCTCGTTATGGGTTACAGCTTACGAAGTTTTGATTGTATGAATAGTCAGTTTCCTATAATATGACTACCGGTAAATCAACAAGCTATAGGTGCTGTAAGCGTCGTGTTGTCGTTTTAAAGGTGCAGTAACGCGAGTCCGCACAGTACCTCGCATGTCGCCATGACCATACCACACATGGTAATACATGTATACATGTATTAAATGTACTATATATATATATGTCATGTGTTGGCTAATATAAAAATGCATTTTCCCTAAGATTTTCTTGAGATTTGACAGTGGCGCCCGCTTACACCAATGCTATGTATGCACTCACTCCGCAATTCGCCCAACCGGCCCTCAGTGATTTATCCCCAGCTATTGATATGAGGCGTCCCTACTCGTTCGCACTTCTACTTGTTGCTGTTCTCCTGGCGAACGTTGAACGAGCCTCCTCCTTCGATCTGACCTCCGACGAATATCCACCGGGAATCCGTTCCTTCGCCAGCAACCAGAACAATTTCGCTCCTATGAGGCTATTAAGGCGTTCTGACAACAACGAAGAGAGAGCCATCGGGGGTACCATGATCGCGGAGCTGGCATTCAAGCTAAAAGGTGGTGCATCCAAGCTCACCGATAAAATGGTCAACTTGAAGAAATATGAGGATGATGCGGCGAGAGCCATGAAACTGCTCGACATTGACGACTCCTTGACAAGCAAGAATATTAACAATTTGGTCCAGCAAGTAATAAAGTTCAACTCAAAGAGTTTCATAAAGGTCTCGCTGATTGGGACACTGACGGCCAAATACGGGGATGGCGCTGTGGCGGCGGCACTCATAAATGCCGAAAGGAGTGCAACATCCCCGTCAATTGCAGCACAATTTCGAAAATTGCGGGTTGAGCAGCTGAAGAGGTGGAAGAATAACGGCGAATCGACTTCTGCAGTTTCCACGCTTCTGAGATTTCACCTCGGCAGGGATCTCGGTCAGGTTCTGATCAAGTACGCCGCGCTCGTCAAAGAATCCGATCGGGCCTTACTGAAGGCTTTAATTAAGGGAGTTGGTGGTGAAGAGAAGTTGGGGGATGTTTTATATGCTGCAAGGCAAGATTCCGCTATGATCGAGAAGATCACTAAATTGGAGAATACTCTAATCAGAAAGTGGACGAGAGAAGGTCAACTGCCGGCGAACATTCATCAACGGCTAGGGTTTTACGAGAACGTGGATGATGCTTTTACCGCCGATAACTTGAACAGGTTCATGAAGTACGTGGACGACTTTAACGTGAACGATCCCAACAACGAAAAGCCAGTGATTGAGCTCTACACGAATGCTTTTGGCAACGTTGCTGTAGCAAGCAAACTGGAATCGGCCTTAAAAGACCCATCCACAAGAACTGCCGCGGAGAAATTACAGGTTCAGCTTTGGATCAAGAACCAAGCGTCTTTTGACGATGTGCTCGCGACGCTGAAGATCGACATTAAGGAACGCGCGGAAATTGTTAATCAGAAGGTGGACTTGTTGGAACAGCTCGTTGCGGTGAAGGGTGCAGATTCAATGTTGATTGAGAAATTGACTGCGACAGTTGGTGGTAACAGAGTGCTTGCCACGATTTTGGAGAGAGCGAAGGCTACAACGTTGCAAAAGAAACAGTTTGCCGTGTGGATGAATAATGGTGTCACGCCGGAAAACTTTCTGACCGTGATATACAAGAAGAAGGCTTACGCGGCCACGAAGGAACAGAAAGAGATTGCAGCCAAATTCACGACATATTACAATGTCCTGCGAAGCAGTAATTGAGCAAGGTGCTCTAGGCGAGGACGTTCATGTAACTGAGCAAGTTCCTAGCTTTACTGGTTCCTAAAAAATAAAATGGGTAATGTTGTTGCAACACTTCTTTTGGTCATAGCTGACCCCTGCATTGCCTGATATTGTGCTGGTCGCTGGTCACAATAATGGTGCTTTTGATAGAATCATTATACAGAAATATCACTCAACAGTCCTCTAAACTTCCACGTTGGTCATAAAGGCGCCGATTTCCTCCAAAGGCAACGCCAACGTGTATTCCATCAGAAAGGGGCATCACGCATCCGACACGCCCGGACGCAGGCTGCTCAGGATCACGTTGTGGAGGCTCGAGTGTGTCGAGCTTTGGGCAAGCGGGTACCGCCGACCCAGCAGACAATCTTGTCGCCGCTTTCTCGACCTGATCCACAGACAATAGAAAACGTCGTGAACATGCTAGCGAAGGCTGCTCAGCTTCGCAAATCCAGCCGACAGGGATTCGTCTCTGAAGCTCCAATACGAAACCAGACACCAGCAAAGCATCACATGCGTATGCTCCTAACCAACCCAATTACTCTAGCGAATCCGAGCATCAAACCGGAGACGCAACCTAACTGCGAGCCTGTTGCTCCGTGGTAATTCGAGTATCAATGTTCGTCCACGTATAATGCAGTGGCAAACGGAGCTGCGTGATCCGCGTTCCATCCCTTGTATTCCTACTGGTCGAAATGATGGCGTGGAACTGGCAAACGTCATGCAGCAGCATCCGGAAGAAGCTGTCACGCATCGCCAGTGTAAGTGTACTCGTCGAGACCGCCCACTTGCGAAAGTGAGGCTGCTCAACACATGGCTCAAGATCCTGTTCGAACACGGCGATTTGCGCTCGACAAGCCTCCGTTTTACGCTGTGCAAAGAGCACCACAATCTCTTCGAGACAGAAGAGGAAGCGGCGGTGAAGGAAGCGCTCCAAATTGCGCGTGACACAGCCCGCTGTGGCAGCGAAAACATCACTGGGTTTCTTCTTCTTGGCTCTCCTCTTTCGAGTTGACGGAGCAGCTTCGCTTTGCTTCCGCTGCGCCTCTTGCTCCTTATTGAGCGTCTCGAATAAATTCTCTATTGTATTTGAGTCGCACTGGCGTAGTAGCAGAGAAGGTTTAAGCTGCCGTTCTCGCTCTAGAGCTGCGTCGGATACTGGTCTCTCTCCAGGCGCGTGTAAGTCGTCACAAGCCTTGCTGTTCATGAACACACGCGCTTCTCCCACCGACCGCATCATCGCTACTAGTGGCTCTCTCTCGGGGATTTTAGACCGTAACGCCGAAGAATTCAAGTCGCTGTCACCTGAGAACGCAGCGTCGTAAAGAGCAGTACAGATAACGTTAATCAGTACGTTGCTGGGTCGGTTTGCTGACGTCGAAGTGGTAACGACGGCACTGTGGAAGCCCACAAAGGCACGCAGAGTATTCGCAAGTCCGTGCTCTTCCTGAATTCGTCGAGCAGCTTCATCCTCGCATTTTCCCTCAATTTCGTGAATAAATTCCCCAATTCCGAGAGAAATTGCACATTTTGCAAGGTTCGCCACTGAAAGAATATGTTGCCTCTGTCTTGTAAGCCTCGCTGGAGTCACCATCTCTGGCTGCTTGTTGAGCTGTAGTGATACGTGTGGTAATGCTAGCGATAGACTTATTCTCTCGGACAGCACTGCCATACCGTAAATCTTGAACATTTCAAAAATCTCTCTCGATGTCCGTAGAATATGCTCGTCATCCAGCTGCACCATGGCTAGTCGTACACTCTCCTCCTTAATAGTACTGATCCCGACGGAAAAGCTATGATGCGGAGTAGTGCTATCCTTACTCTCCACCTCTTTATCTTTATACGCGCCCACCGATGACCTCTCCTCCTCTTTAACCTCTTCAAACACCTCGACTCCTTTAGTGACGATAAGCTCCCCAGTAGTTTCGTCCAATTGTTCCTCCGGTAAACACGTGAACGGGTTGAACGCCACACTTAGCGGGCCTTTGGCCGCCATCATCGTTTCCCCTTTCTCCTTAGCTGCCTGACTTCTCTCTGTAAAGTGACAGTGAAGCATCGAGGCCAGTACCGTGTCCAGGTGAGCTCGATAGCCGTCAGAGTCATCCTTGCGCTGGTGCAACTTAAGCACCAACTCGCCAACCACTGCTTCGACCACATCGGCTCGTTGCTTCAACTTAACGCTCTTCCAGCCTGCGTCTTCCTGTAGGTTACGACGCTGTACTGCTGCGTACCCCATGGCATCGTACACCTGCGCTAAGTTGCGGTTCGTCACCACTGCCAGTCTTAAGTTGCGAAATACGCGCGCACTCAATGGAGCCTGGTAAAATTGGGACAGCAGACAGCGGCCCACCAACTCGCCAATGACAGAGTCTCCCAGCCACTCGAACACGTCGGCGAGAGCGGCGCTGGACGAGGCGCTTTGCAGCGCGTGGAAATGCGCCACTGCGGCCGCCGACGTGGACGCTGATGCATCTTCGTTATGGTGCTTGGCCTTTTTCAACCGTGCGTGCACGTCGCTCTCCGAGAACGAGCGGCGCCGCGTGTGCCCACTTCGATGTTTCTTGGGCATACCGATTTCTAACAGTTCAGTTGTATTCTGAATATTGCAAAATTTCCGCTGAATAGTAAATTTCCTTAATGTATTATACTAGAAAAGATAATTAGTAGTAGTAGTAGTAGAGAAAGGAGAAGTAGAAGTAGTAATATTTTTGACAGAGTAGTAGTTGGCTCTCACTACATTATTATTTATCCACAGCGCGGAAAATCACCAGAAGTTGGTACCATGGCGTCCTGGGTAGCGCTGAACGTGGCTGGCGGCGACGACCGGGCCAATCTCGCGGACCAGCGCGCCACAGAGGAGGCCCAAGACGCCGACAATGCCGCTGTATACGAACGAGCGCTGCGCTGTCAGCAGCAGCGGCAGACAGCGGAGGCCAAGGCACTGTATCTACAGATTCTAAGCGGCCAGGTGCACGTAAGTCCTCGTCTCGAGTACCTCTGCAACAAGAACGTTGCCACAATGGAACAAGAAGCGCAATCCTTCGAGCGAGCGCTTGAGTACTTCGCTACCGCGCTGGCGCTAGACGCCACAGACGTCGTGGTCTGGTACCAGATGGCCACAACTGCCTTGGAAACGGGCAAGCTGTGGCTCGCGCGGAGGACGTTAGAGGAGGGACTTAAGGTAGACGCCACATACTGGCCTCTAGTCGAGACACTGGCCCAAGTTTTGAGCCAAATTGGGGACGAGGAAGAGTACCAAAGAGTAGCCCAATACCTGCGTCAGAATGACCCGCAGTGTGCTACTGTGAAGGCTCTATACGGCCAAAAGAAGCGAGCGAGGCCTCCAACGACACGAGACTTAAAACTGCTAAAGCGAGCGAAGATAAAACTTCAAAATTTGAAGGAAATTGCGGACGATGGAGTGAAGAAGAGGAGACTGCTACAACAAGAGATGAATAACGAGCTGAAGACGAGGATGCAGCCTAGGTGCTACGAGCTTCAACAGCCGTCGTGGACGGCGTTGGGGAAATTACTACTGGAAGCTTTCGAGGAGAATAACAGGAGTGAACATGCAGATGTGGTGCGGACGGCGGTGGAGATAACGGTGGCATTTGATGAGCAGGAAGTGGAGAAGGATGTGGAATCAGAGGACAAGGAAGAGAAGGTTGATCCAGACAAGCAGTCAACGCAGGATACTTCTCCTCCAGTAAAGCGTGCGAAACATAGAGAGACTGCCAAGATCACTATTGCAGTGGAGAGCTCTCAATTGACAGGAATATCTGATACCGACACTCAAGACAGCAGTATGTACTTAAGTGATTTGTTGGAGTTTCAACCCAGAAGAAAGTCCCGCCGGCACGAGGAACGACTACGAGAAGAGCATGCGGCTGCAGTAAAAAAAGCCCGCGAACAGGATCTAGCGTACCAACTAGGAGCTTTCCTTCCAGACTCTATGGACAAGCAAGACCGGGAGTCTCCGCCTGGCTCAGTATTGATCGAATGGCCGCCGCCGCTGAACGTTCAACTCGTTGATACTGAGTTCGTTATCTCAGATACTGGCAAGGACACAGTCTCAAAGACCGCGTCGTTCGTACTGTACTGTCCTACAGAAGAAGGACTTGCCAGTAATACTGAAATGCAGTCTTCACAGACATCTTCACGGGAACACTCAGCGTCAACGGTATCACCGCGTGTCCAGTGTGTGAGTGGGAGACAGATATCGTCTTTTATTAATGGCAATGACGCTGGAAATGCTTCGCCTCGTGGAGTTATGGACTGGATACGTCACTTTCTGAATCAATGTGGTACATGGTCTTATATGAAGCTTGGGAGTGACGAAGATCTGACTCAAGTGTGTACGTGGCTGGAAAAGGCTCTAAATGGAGAGCTAGATGTCGCTAGAGTGACAAGACCGACCCAGTCTTCTGTAATTACCGTTGCAGAGCACTCTCTTATCCAAGGCAGTCGCTTCGAAGGGAATGGATTAACACTCAGCGCTCAGCTTTTCCTATTGGAACTTCACTTTGACAGAATTATGCAGCAACCTGTCGCTAGAAACAGACGACGTAAGATGAGAAAACTGGTGGAAGCTCAGTTATATCAAGCGCAGAAGCTGCTGTTTGAGTTCGGCTGGTTAGAGGACTCAGAGGACACAACTAGCTGCCCTACTGGACGCGAGTTTCTGCGGCTGCTCTGGCTTATAGCACGAATGTACGATCGGTGCGGGGACCCCCAAATGGCCCAGCAGTACTTTATCAAATGCAGAGAGAAACTACTTGAACTCAACGAAGACGACAGTGCTGTCGCTCTCCGTGTTGAGATGCCCAATCTAAAAGCTGAAAACGAGATCAGCTTGGCGATATTGGACGAGAAAATCTCGGGATTGCGCTTCTCGGACGTGTGTTCCGAGGCTCGACGCTCGTTCGACGCTGGAGATCACGATCGTGTCGTCTCTGTTCTGTTGGATCACTTCTTCCCTTCTCATCAATCTCCCCGTATGACGGACTTTCTGCACGAATTCGAGACTGACGGCGACGATCTCCCGCGTGGTGATGAGAGCAGAAAGCTCTTCGAATTGCTGCTGGAGTCCATTGGTCAAAGTGCCAAGTTCTCGGACGAAGACGCGGTGCTGTTCTTGCTGACTTGTCTGTACTATGTGATCGAGTATGTGGATGGATTGGAGGTCATGACAGAGCCCAGCTCGACCGATGACTCAATAGATGAAGCGTGTATGAACGCTCTCGCTGCAATGGACTTCTTACTAACGCAACTGACCAAGAACAACTGTGAACGGATAGCCTCTCGTGACCATAGTCTGCTCCTGCGTGGACTGTGTGTGAGGTGTCTGAAGCCATCGATTTTGCTGCGATTCGATTCTCCTAACGACATCCTGACGATGATACGAGCTGTACTGGATATGGAGACCTCGGAGACCCAGCGAAGGATCGGAGTGGATGCTATGGCTCGCTTACTGTACGTTATCCGGTCGCTGTCGCGTGAAGAGTTCCGGGATCTGCTCACACTAGTGCCTCATCCTGTAAAGAGGAAACAACCACGTCGTGATCGCATCCGGCTGGTTCTCGTGGAGTTACTGCGCTTCTTAAACAGATCCTTCCGTGACGATAAGGAGCTCGCGTTGTCATTCCCTCTATCGAAACGATCTGCTCTGATGACGTTGTGCTGTACGTTGATGAAAGAAGAGGAAGAGACGATGACACGCAGCGATGCCAAGACCCCCAAGCATCTCTTTGGCAATGGAGCCATCTTGTTCGTGCTTCTGTTTGAGAGTTTCTACCAACCAGATGTAGTGACGTTGCCCACTCAACTGGTCGAATTGATCCATCTTCTTCACGAACGACTAGGACAACACGGTATCTGCAGCTTGACATACTTCTCGGAGGCTTCAGGAGATGCATGTAAGAGCTCGTGCTTCCTCGAAACGTGCACAGTACTGTTGAGCCAGTTCGTACGGCAGAAGTCTGATGAAGACAGTGCTGAAGAGGACGAACAAGAAGCTCAAGATCAGTTCCAAAGCGAACTCTGTCAGTGCTATCGTTGTCTGTACGATGTGCAGATCTTACCAGGCTGTGAAGACCACAAGACGGGGACCACGTTCACGTCACTGCAGAGCGCAGAGCGAGCAGTTAAACACGAGGATGCGCTGCGGTTGGCTCGCTTTGCTGTGCCGATTTTATTGGCCACAAAACCCAAGAATAATGGACAGAAGAAAGAGCGACTCAAGCTGCTCTACGCTGTGCGGGATGCGCTCTCTGACTCGAGTTTCGCTGCTCTATCGGTACGTCCAGCTACAGTCTCGCCGCTCTTAGAGACGTACTTAACTCCACGAGGCTTACTGCAAGGGGACACTTCTCCTCCGTTCCCACTCGACACCAGCAGCATACCAATTACGTCATCAGATGAAACCTGTTTGGGGCATTTGTGGTACTTGATGGGGGCGAATTTCATCCTCGCACGCGTCAAACGACGAGGAAATCTGGCAGAGTTGACGGAGATGGAGCAGTATGTACGTGAACGCGTGGAGTTCTTGAGGAAAGACGTGCTGTACTATCATCCGGATCGAATTGACTCGTGGATTCGTTTGGGGAAGACCATGAAGGAATTGTATCATGCCGCCACGGATGCGTTCGCGGCTGTACTTGGACGGAAGCTCAGGATCCAAGCATTCCAGTGGTACGCAACCACGTTCCTCGCTGACTCGATTGGAAATACTCCAGGACAAAATGATGGCGACGTATTTTCGTTCCAGAACGTGGTTTTGGGCTGGGATTTGTTCAAGAGAATTAGAGAATCGCAAGTTAAAGACAGTGACGGACACAAAACTAGCAGCAAAGGCCCGAAAGATCCAAAGGAAGAGCCTAAAGAGAGGGCTATCCAGGATCAAACGCCTGAAAACCAGACCCACATTGAAGAGTTCGCTACGATTTATATCACGCAAGTGATCGAGTTCGCTCGACGGTGTTTCGAGATGGCTGCACGACTGGCTGAAGAGGCTGAGGAGAAGCACAGAGAGAAGCTGAGTGGTGAAGAAGAGAAGGTCGAGGACTTTGACGAAGCGCTGGATGATCTCCAGAACCAGATCATTGAATGCAACGAAGAGAGCGGCTTGTTGCTGTATAATGTGCTGCAGGAGTTGTCGCTGATGAAGGAGATGAACCTGGCGCTGTTCCCTCGTGACGTGTACTCACGTTTAGTCACCAAGACGTTGGCTTATTTCCGACGAGGTTTGGCGATCTGTGAGTCCAACGAGGACGCCCATGAAGATCACTTTCGTCTGCTGTATATGATGGGCAAGACGTTGAAGAAGAAGCGATGGTGTGAGCTTCATCTAGACGATCAGGAAGATGCAGAGGCGCTGGCTACTGCTACAGAAATGGCTGATTGCTTTTTTAAAGCGGAAGCTGCTCGAGAACAAGGAGACAGAGAACACGCTCTCGTTCACGCCTTTTATTCGCTTCAAGCGCTGCGGATAGACCTCACAATCAGCGAGGCTCCCTCAACGTCGGCGTTGCGATTAGTGTGTAGCCATTTCTACGAAGAAGACGAGGACGAAGACGAAAATGATACAGATGACGACAAGAACAGCCAGGAGACCACTGCGTCAACTGTCTCTGATACTGTGAACACCAATTCAAAGACTAAAGAGCCCAGCGATACCAGGAAGGAGCAGGTGCTTACGCTGCTGTCGGAGGCTGAACGTGATGACGCTGTGCGTGAGTTCAACGTCACTCTTGCACGCGGCTGGCTCGCTCTGAATATCATCGACGCTCTGGAGTCCATTCCAGACGAAGATCGATACTTCCATCCGTCGAGGTATGTGCTAGCGCGTATCGTGTACTGGCTGTCGACATTCTACTCAGCTCTTGAGCAAAGCGGGTACAAGAGCGACAGTATTAACGCACTGCTCGATGCTATTCAAGCTCGTCGCAGCGAAGACAAAGTAGTGGGTCCTTCCGACGCAGCAGCCAGAGCGTTGAAGGAGATGGCTCCCATCTTCGACAAGAGACGACCACAGGTTGTAGCGATCTGGTTTTCCGAGTATATTCCGTCAGCCAAGAAGTTCGAGGAGCTGAATCAACGTCAAGTCAAGTACGACTACTACCGACTCAAGTACTGGCGATTCTACATCGCTTTACTTCGAGAAAACGCGGCGTATGGACGGCTGAAAGAGGTGGGGTCCTGGGTACTGGCCTGCAAGGAAGAGCACGATGTGATTGATATCATGCTCGGAATAGTGCTGGAAGCACGAGGTAACTTATTGCGTACGCGGCTCCAAGAGTTCATAGACGCAACGGAGAGAGCTGCGATCACGAATACGATGACGCAGACGCAGTTACCGGAGATTCGACCAGTGGACTCGCTACTGAAGCAGCTAGCCAAGACGTATACGTACTATCTGGAAGTGCTGAATGCTCAGCCACGTCTCAAGCACGTGATGGACAAGTGCGCCTTGTTGTTAGAGAACGCCGAACTCCCGATGGTGGCGGTGTTCTTCATGGGAGCAGTCAAGTATCCGTCCGAGATGTCGTTACTGGAGAAGGACGCGATGATTCTGGAGCGAGAGTTCAACGCCAACGTCACGGTTATCATGAATGCTCTACGTCGAGACGAACTGCCTCCTCGTATCTATGACGCACAAGGCAGAGAAGCGTGGAAAGCGTATCTAGACGCGGCACGGTCGTTCTGCGAAGACAAGTGGCCAGAACGCTCAGGCAAAGGCAAACCTGCCAAGAAACACGCGCGTCCTAAGGCTACTCCAGTTAATGCTGAGCAAGTCTGTCAGTCCCCAGCAGTGCAAATTCAAGTCAGTCAACCGGATAGGGACAAGTTATGACGCCTAGATTGCTAATAGAATGAACGTGTCATCGCCATATTCGTTGCCTCTTTGTAGCGAAAGGTTTGCTTGGCTCGCATACCTCACTTCGTGATCTGCCAGCTACTGCAGCCCACCATGCCGCTTACGTTCGCTCAAGCACAGCGCAACTCGCGCAGTTTGTATCGCCGTGTCCTTCGTGAGAGCCGCCAACTAGAACCCGACACGCGTGAGTTCTACCGTCGATTTGCGAGATCAGTTCAGGTAACACGAGAGTTTTTTGTATGTACAGTAAAACCCACACTTGCTGACGATCTTTTGTGGTGCGTTTGATGATTCTATTTGCAGGGCTTTCCGAGCCACGCGGACGACAAGGACCCGATAGCCATTCAGGACCACATTCGCCGCGTGGAGCAGGACATTCATTGCATACTGATGGATCATCGACTGCGCGAGTCGCAGAAGTACATATAATTGTGAAATATCATTAGTGCGTTTACGCACTTTCCTCACACGTCGCATACAAATTCTTTGAAATATTGAATCAGAGTGATGGTCTGACATGATTTTCATCCAATCGTTTATCCCCAAATTGGCGCCAGATTCAAAGTGAAAGGCTGCCGCCAAAAGCCGCGAAGCTTTAGCGATGGGCGTGACGGGCCTGCTGCCGGTGCTCAAGAGCGTCACGGACCAGGTCCACGTGTCCAAGTACGTAGGCAAGACCGTGGGCGTGGACGCTTCCGACTGGCTGTACAAAGGCGCGTATAGCTGCCCCGTGGATCTCGTGCTGGGGAGACCGACAGACGCGTGCGGAACGAATTAACCTCGCTTTTAGTGTTTCCACCCTGGAATTAGTGCTAAAAAGTGCAACTGCCCTTGTACCAGATACCTGAACTACAGCATCCAGCATATTAAGCTACTCCAAGAGTACAACATCACGCCCATTTTGGTATTTGATGGAGCTCCTCTACCATCTAAAGCGCAGGAGAACGCTGCTCGTGGAAGGTCAGACAGATAAACCATCAGCTAAAAGTTAGTTTCACGTAGCTAAAATGTAGCCGGTTTATTATCGCTGTAGATCTCGCCGAGACTGGAAACTCAAAGCCAACAAGCTGCTACAGGAGAAGCAAGAGGATCAAGACCCTCGCGCGGTCTTCGCAGCGTGCACAAGGGCCGTATCGGTGACCAATGACATGGTCATGAGACTCATCGCCGTGTTGCGACGGATGGACATCACATTCTACGTCGCGCCGTACGAGGCGGACGCTCAGTTGGCGTTTCTATCGAGACAGAAAATCGTGGACGTGGTCATCTCACAGGACTCGGACTGCGTGCCGTATGGGATCAAGACGGTGCTGTTCAAGTTGAGTCCGGACGGCTGGGGCAGCGAACTTAAGAGGAGAAGTCTGGGCGCCAACGAAGAGCTCTCGTTCGTCGGGTGGACCGAAGAAATGGTGCGTGGTTTTTTTTGCTGTATTGCTGAGGCTTGCAGGGTAAATGATATTGAGTCATGGTGGACGTTGATTGGCGCAGTTTATTCAGCTCTGTGTGCTGGCTGGATGCGACTACTGTCCGTCCGTCAGTGGCGTCGGCATTATTACAGCCTACAAACTCGTGAGCACGTACAAGACGCCGACGGAGGTAAGACAGGAACATCTTGCAGTATTTGAGGCCACACCGCTGACAAATTGACCGGTACTTCTGTAGGTATTGACAGCATTACAGCAGCAAAAAGGGTCGTCAGTGTCTGAAGATTACCCAGAGCAATTCTACTCGGCGATTCTCACATATCGCCACCAACTCGTGTTTGATCCCCGTGATGCAGTACGTCTTCATTCGTTTTAAAGGTGTATTTTGTGATAATTTTCTAATGCTTTGTTTGCTTAACTCTTAACAGAAACTGAAAATGCTGAGTCCACTGGACATTTCCAAAGACATTCTGCCTTTGGTAGATAAGGGTCTTCACTTCCTCGGCAACGTGGAGCTTCGAGACGACGTTGTTGCGTCCATTGCAGCGGGTGAAATTCATCCAATAACGCACGAGAGTTACGTGTGGAAAGACACAGCTGCGGCCGTGCTTCTCGATGAACAGCAGCCAAATTCCAAGCCAAAGACAAGCAGAACGCGGTCCTCCACGTCATCTGAAAGCAGCGGCATGGCTCTGCCCCGTCGACAAGATGATCAAAGCACCAACACTGCACTGGACTCGTCCCAAGAAGATCCGGTAACCACACGCACTGCGATTTCACGTCTTCGCTACGAGAAGCCTCGTCCGTCGTCGCGATCGTCCTGGACGCACCTCGACAGCGTCTTGGGCTCGTCCGATCACATCGTTAACTTCCGAAGCCCCAAGGTAAGTGAGAATTTCAAGCCGCTCGCTGCATTACACGATCGTCCCAGCTCCAACATCAACGCACAAGACCTGAAGGAGTTCGAGAATCGTCCAGTACGCGACCACATCAAGCGCGTCCGAAACCCAGCGAACCGAAGACGAGACGGCAAAGGCAGCGGCTTTGAAGGGGAAGTTCTATGCAAGGTCGACCAAGGACGCACATCCGGTCTAGGACTCGGCACTGACGTCCCAGCAGGTGACGACGCTGACCGCCTGACAGACGAAGAGAACGTTCCTCCTCTAGCCAAGCGGCCGAAAGTATTCGGCTGTCCCTCGTCGTCTTCGTCGCTGTCCTCGAGAGTATCAGAAGCCGGCAGTCAATCGCAGCTTACTCGGCCGACTCCGTTCGGCTGCCGGCCGTCCAGCCCTACGACCAGCGTCCAGTTCAACTGGAAACTGCCACCTCGACACTCTCAACGTAGTATACAACCAGCTAGAGCTTCTCAGTACTCGTTTGCTATGTCGGCAGAGGAGAAATGGGACCGCATTTTAGGCGACGAAATTCAAGAGACCGACTACCAGGTAGGTGACCAAGCGTCTAGCTCCGATCAATGAAGACCCTAGCTAGTCACTCAACACCATAGAAAAATGGAGAGTAAAAGTCCTTACGGAATAAGTCCTGAGCTACAATGCCAGGCCTTCAGTGGCCGGTCGAGCCTCGTCGTCTTTGCCGCCTCGTGCCGCTTGCAACGCGAAGAGCCGTCGTCTCCGAATCGCGTCCTCGTCTGCGTTGCTGAAGCTCGGAGATGCCGAGATGCCTACCCGTCCGACCCCCATGACTGCTACCGGGACAGGTACGAAGCCGGTAGGTCTGCGATTGTCCACGGGAATAGGCACAGGCGCCACCAATGCCGCGCGGGTGGGCGCCTCTCGCGTCACGAAGCTCGTTTCTTCCATTGACTCTTCTAGCGCTCGCATCCAGAGCGAATTGCCGCCGTCGGAGGCGTGTGGGGCGCCGCCATCGACGCCTCCTCGACGTCCGAAGCGGCCACGCTGGTAGTCTCGTAACGGAGGCATCTTCTCTAGGAATCGTAGGTTAGCAGAGACCACCGCACGCTTACGACGCGGCGGGTCGTCGTGCTGGGTGTCCACGAGTCCCGCTTGGCGGAAATACACGTCGTCACAACTCACGTGCTTGGCACTGGGCGACGTCTGAGGACGCGCGCGCTTGGTGGATCGAGCTCGAAGCGCCATGTCTGGACAAGTGGATGGGGTCGGGTGGGTCTTAGTCGGGTGGTTCGAGGAAGCACTTGAACGACTGAGTTGT
Source organism: Phytophthora tentaculata (assembly GCA_033557915.1). Taxonomy (NCBI): domain Eukaryota; phylum Oomycota; class Peronosporomycetes; order Peronosporales; family Peronosporaceae; genus Phytophthora; species Phytophthora tentaculata. Next base: position 3,657,373 of record JAUCEA010000009.1, read on the forward strand.
GCTCTGCTCTGCGGCTTGAGAGGCGCTTTTGGTCGATCGTTTCACGCAAAGAGACGCGATGTGTATTTGATTCCAGGTGAAACTTGAGCTGGTCGCCGTATGGGTCTGGATTGTTTCTGCGTGCTCTTGCTCGATTTGACTTTTTTGCAGGAGGTTGGCAGAGGCTCCACCAAAAAAGCTGGCGACGGTTGCAGTCTGGAAATATAAAGCGTTGGGGCTGTTAGTTTCCTCCTTTGTTGACCATTAAAATGTGGCCGACACCTTCGCACGTGCGTTGAGGAGCGCACTGCACGCACTCGCTGCCATTACGTCCTGATCACCGTTGCCCATTTCCAATTCGGAGTCCAAGCTCGAGATACAAGAGTCCGACTCCACTGCCCAGCTGTGGATCGTCCGATTGAGTGATCTGCCAATGGAACTTCATTCATGGAAGGCTGTATCCATTGGATGCACACCTACCGCTTCGGAATCCACAGTAGCCACGCGCATCGCGAAGCAATTCCGTCTATTACTATGATAAAGCTTCACCTTAAGTTTATTGCCGTTTGCCTGACAGGCAGCATACCTGGCAACTAACGTATCACGGAGATCCAATTGAAACTGCATCGACATGCATTTACATTTTTGGATGGACTATGATACTGTAGACCGCCTTCTGTCGCTATTACCACCGAGTGAGGTCTGCGTTGAGATCAAGACCGCCAACTTGCCCGTAAACTGCCAAAGAGCTCCAATGGCAGGCTAAATTAAATCAATAAACGGACCTTTTCGATTTAAATATATTGAAATCAATTTACTGCTACCTTTCTTGCACAATTTTATCTTTTAACTTAAAAATTCTGCCAGCCACCAATTTTGCATTAAGATTGTTTTGAACTTCTCATTTTTTTAAAATAGTAAGGACACCAAACGGGTAAATGCGCTCTGACAAACTTTTGCTGCACCGCAAAAGTTAAAACTAACCGAGTATATCCTCTTTCATTTTCCTACCATGCAGCCATTGCCTTCTCAATCTACGCTTCAGTAATTTGAATGAACAATATTGGCTTCTCCCAAGTGCAATACCGCACCCGACGGACCTGTTCAGGTATTGGCGTGTTTTTATAATACTCCATCATGCAGCAAATTTCAGCTTGCTTGACAACACTTTTTCAAATTTGTGGCATGCATTCAGACCTTTATGACAGCGATACTGTAAGACCCCTGGTCAGCAAGGTGTGTTTAAAAAGTTAACTAATAATGGAAAAAGTACTACAGGCAGTACTAACGTTTCAGTAGGTATGTTCATATCTTCACAGACATTTACAGATATATTAATACCTTCTTCCAGATTTAAATCAAGCTAATATTAATAACGTTTAATTTAAAAGAAAAAACTTTAGGTTAAATTTGCGGTACGCATGAGGCATGAGTACTTTAATTCTTTTCAGAATATTCAAACAAAGCTAGGAAACTACATTCCATACGTGTTACTTGAAGTAGATCTAACGTTAGCAAATACTTAGCCGATTCACCATGGTGCTTTTCTTTTTGAATTGGTTCTGTTTTAATACGACTGTAATTTTATAAAAAATGGTAGGAGCAGATTGTATTTTAACTTAGAAGTTTTAAGTCACTCTCCAGACTTTTATCAGTACCATTCTCGACATTTTGTTTTTTATCCCTAAAACATGACTTTTTATCTGATAAAACCAATCATAAAACCCAATCGACAGTTTTCACTGAAACGAGAATCTTTTCTTCGTCAGGCGTCGCGAATCGTGCTTTCACAAAGTGGCTTCAAGTTGGACCTCGAAATTCGAGTCGAATGGATCTCGAAGATTTATCATTGGCCTTTCTCTTCAGACATGGCGTCAATGCGCGACTCGTCTGGAGTCCGGGACGAAGGGTGTCTACACAAGATGCGATGCGGCGCTCTACGGGTTGCCTCCGTTCGTCGTCGCCGACGTGTCATTCGCGATTTTAGACCATCGGAATCTCACCACCAAGTCTGACAAGTAACTCGCCATGAAATCCGTCTCAGAGCTCTTCGGTGACAGGAGTGACGTCGCCATCACCGCTGCCACTGCAGTGGCCGTGAGTCTGGGGCTGTCATTGCTACTGCACAGCACCAAGAAGACCAAGACCGAAGCTCGGAGAGTGCCTCCTATGCATAAGTCAACACTGCCTATTCTCAAGAGCTTACTCGATATTGGTGGTACCGTCGACACGTTCCACGACTGGCTGTACGAACAATCCGCTGAGTTCGACAATCGCCCGTGGATGTATCACATCCCTGGACGTCCAGAGACCATCGTACTCTCCTCTCCCGACACAATCGAAGATGCCATGTCCTCTCAAGGCCACATCTTCCTACGTGGTCCCGTGGGGCAGTACACAAGCTACGATATCTTTGGCAAAGGAATGATCATCGCTGACGGAGACCAGTGGTACTACCACCGCAAGACAGCGAGTCACATGTTCTCTATGCAGATGATGAAAGATGCCATGGAATCTTCTGTACACGAGAAACTAGGCGTCTTCCTGGACGTGTTAGACATCTACCACAAGCGTGGTAAGCCATTCAGTCTCAAGGAGGAGCTTCTCCACTTCACTATGGACGTGATTTCCAAGATCGGCTTCGGAGTGGAACTCAACACGCTCAAGGACAGTCCAGACCGGGAAACGGACCACGAATTCCTCGAAGCGTTCGACAGCGCCGGTGTGGGCTTTGCTGTCCGAGTTCAAACCCCCATCTGGGTCTGGAGGATCAAGAGATTCCTAAATATCGGTTGGGAGAGGGTCTTCCAGAACGACATTGCGACTATGCACAACTTTATCAATAAAGTCATCATGGAGTCGATGCAGAAGAAGGCAGAGCTCGCTGCCAAGGGCGAAAAGATGGTAGCCACAGACTTAATCTCGCTCTTCATGGAGAGCAACTTGAGAGAGTCCGAAGACATGCACATCGAGGACGACGACGTGACTATTATGCGCGATATGGTCATGACCTTCATCTTCGCTGGCAAGGACACGACGGCGCACAGCATGAGCTGGTTTATCGTCATGATGAACCGCTACCCGGACGTGTTGCGTAAGATCCGCGAAGAGATGAAGGAGAAGCTTCCAGGACTCTTTAACGGGGAGATTACAGTACCTACCCAAGAGCAAGTCCGTAACCTCGTGTACCTGGAAGCTGTGATCAAGGAGAACATGCGTCTCACGCCTTCTACGGGATTTATCGCACGCGAGTGCATGCAAGATACGACGCTGGTGGACGGTACGTTCATCAAGAAAGGTCAGACAATTATGGTCTCGTCCTACTGCAATGGACGCAACAAGAAGTCGTGGGGGGAGGACGCACTGGAGTTCAAGCCTGAGCGCATGATCAACCCGGAGACAGGTAAACCGCGTGTGTTTTCGCCCTTCAAGTTCAGCGCCTTTGGCTCTGGCCAGCACGTGTGCATTGGCCAGAGGTTTGCTATGATGCAACTTAAGATGACGCTGGCGACGCTTTGCAGCAAGTACGACATCAAGACGGTGGAGGACCCGTGGGACATCACGTACGAGTTTTCCATCGGTATCCCAGTTAAGGGCTCACTGGAAGTGGAAGTCACGCCTCTGGCTTCGACACCTGTAACTTCTGCATAGATTTTACTACGTGGTATTCCAGTTAATTCTTTGGAATGTGAAAGGTAAATCTTAAGAATGGCTAGTCCTATAGAGCGCATTTTTAACGATGGTCCGTGAAGTAAGGATAAATTATGAAACCGTTGCTTCTAAGCTGCTCTTACATGTAAATTGGATCAAAAACTACAAGATTGGGACAAACTGCGAGAGCGCATGAAAAATCAGCAATGATTTCATTATGGAGATTAAACGATCGTAAGACGAAAAATGAAATTAAAACAGGTGATTCAAACGGCTCGTGATTTTCAATTGCACTTTCAGCAAAGGAGGTAGTAAGCCTTATCTTATCGGAACTGAAGAGCAATCCGCATTTAACTTTGCAGTCACAAATGGTCGTGAAATGTACTTTAGAGAACTTTAGTTGCTGGAATATCGCAAGCTTGGAATAGCAAATATCTGGATAAAATATGAATAAATGACGGATAGATTACCGATCGATATTCCAATACTTTATTCCAGTGGAATAACGCGGCCCTTGGAATATATTTCTGGACAAAGGAAATTCTTACTCCAAAGATTAGTTATTCTAGAAACTAAAGCTCTAAAACGTCCTCAGGATCAGGGACGGTAAAAGACAGATATCCATAAAATGGTTCTTAGACTGAAATTTAGACAATTTCCAGACAAATGATCGTGTGCGAGTATCATAAAAATTGAAAAACATTTTCCATCGGGGACTCAACTTTTCGCTGCTCTTTGTGAGTGCTGAACTCTGTATCTGCGGTATTATTGTGAGTTCTAGCCTAAATTTCCAAACCGGCCGATTGAACCGCTCCGGAGTTTCGCTCCGAGACTCGCTCGGCGGTATAATATTTGTAGTATTCCCGATATGATTACATGTGGCAAGTGACAGCTGTGCCGCAGAGTACAATCGACGACGTCCTTATTACACCGAAAAGATAACATAAATGCCATACTGTACAGTACTACCAGCAGTCAAATCATTTGTTTATCAACCACCACTTGTCGTGTCCATTATAATTTAACAGCTTTAACCACCGCATATCATACCACCCCCACCGCAAACCCAAGCCTCAGCACTTAAGCTAATCAGGTACAACTATAAATGCCTTTATCTACCAATTAAAATGTGCAGTTGCCTCCCATTGTTGCTGGAGACCCATTCGCAAATTTGCTCCACCAAACCACCGCAACGTGTCCTCGCCTCCCCACGCCCCACTCGCTACGATGCCTGCAAGAATTGCCTGGAGAATGATTGCTCCTACCATGCCAACCGGTGATACCGAGGTGTTGCTTGAGTCTCTCAAGGCCTGCAAGGTGACCAAGAGTCACCTGGTTTCGTGCCGCTGTTTTGTAGCCATGCTACGCCGCACGCAATGTGATTTCGGCTCCTCGCCTGCGACTGTAAGGCGTACGCGCGCGTAGTGCCATACGCTCCTTGTCCATAGAGAGGAAAAACGCTGAGCTGACAGCGCCTCAACCTCGCCAGAGTGGAAGAAACAGGGGCTCATGTCACGCCAGCTCCGTCGCCCCAGCAACCGCGGCTTACCGCGGCCATGGAAGAGGTTGCTCGCGAATGGGCGGCGCAAGGCTTAAAGCCGTCTCGGATCCGCACCGGCTTTTTTCGCTGCTTTAACCTAGACGAGACGTCTCTGCCTTCCCTTTCAAAGGTGCAGCGCTTCGTTTACAACTACGAGGCCAACCACCTGAGCAACAACGACGTTCTATTGGCGCTAAGGACCAAAATTCTCGAATTCGCCTAAACAAGAGGAGAACAAGAGAGTGATGCGCTCATGTTTGCCGGACAGAGCGATCATGCTGGCCGTCCAACTATCGGAAACAGCAGCGACGATAAACCTTTCATCATCGGCGTCACCACAAAGAAGCTACTACAGCGGGCTGACCGAGCCCGACTTCGTTTGTTTTCCATCTCGACACAACCTTCAAGTTGTGCCAAGTTGTGTACCCTGTGCTTGTGGCGACAAAATGCGTGTTTTTCACGTGGTTGCCATGGTTCTGATGTCACAGCAACCACAGCCTCAGTTCGCTGCTGCACTCTCTGCGATACGTAGTGTGCACATTCAATTGATGGGCAAGCCGCTTGCAGTGTGCTACGTGATGGCAGACGCCGACAAGGCTCAGCGAAATGCGGTTGACGAGGTATTTGGTGTTGACCGCAACATCGTGCACTTAATGTGCTTTTTCCATGTTGCAAAGAAGGTGCACGAGAAGGCTAGAGGACTCGATGCAAATTTATTTGCTATGGCTCATCGTGGCGTGCATGATATCCTCTTCACGGCGAGCGCAAGCGAGTATGAAAAGAAGATGAGCAGTGTGATGCTGAATTGGGCGGTATGGCCCGAGCTGGCGTCGTTCACCTCCTACTTTCGAAAGACTTGGTTGGCGGGAAAGTTCTGGCGGTGGCAAATGTTCCACACACCCTCTGGGTTTGCCACCACCGCCAACCCCGTCGAACAGTACAATGCCGCAATCAAGCGGGGCGTCACGGCCCACCGCAAAGTGAAAATGGGTTTACTGCTTGATCGTTTGCTCGAGTGGGGTCGGCACGAAAGTGTCCGAGTGGTGCCTTTCGCTACAGTAACTGTAGCTGACGCACGTCTCCAGCGCCGTGCACGTGAAATGGAGCGGAAAGGGTCCCTCAGCGGATGTGTGCACAACAGACTCAGCGTAGCCTTCATGCTGGGCGAAGTATCCCAAGAACTGCTCAATCCAGATCTTCGTCGGGTCCGCTCCGTACCAGCAAGTCGGCTCTTCGACGATGATGTACGTCGGAAGAACGAGGACCCCCCAGCCTCCGCGCAGCTTGGGGTGAATACAGCCAGAATGGAAGTCGAGGGAATGGGGTGGCCTGTTAACGTCCGCCATCTATCGTGCTCGTGCCGGTTCTTCCTGAAGTCCCCAGCCTGCTTCCATGTTCTGTTTGCTTTGAACCTTTTTTTTCGCGGTCACATCGATCTCTTTGGTCGAGAGCGGCTCGTTTACCGCGGCGCAAACAAGAAGCGACGCCGCCAAGGTCCAGGGCGCCCCGCATCAAATGGGCATGCGCTTGATATTAACTAGTGCGCGCTGCACATCATTAACAGTGATAACAAACGTTAGTATCTTTCACACGCTTAGTGCCTTTGATTAAACATATATTGCATAGCTTACCGAGTATGCTGTCAACAAGCGGCGACAATGCCTTCGAGCACTACCGCCTCTGCTGCGCTAAGCAGCATCGTGCACTACGATGAGACTGTGGTTCAGCTCAGCGGCCCGACAAAAAAGGTATCACTATGGCACCCTTTCTTTGCAAGGTAATCATGGTCACTGATCAGCGCAGCACAGCCAATTGCAGCTGCCACAATCATCCCGAGCTCACACGGCCACCCGCCAACGCATCCTGTGCTGAAGGCGCACGTTATTTCCATCATACTACGGCTGTTCCGCGCGATATTGGCTAGGACAGTCTGCCTGCCGCCCTTTCGGGTCTAGATTCATCAAAACGCCGTCGACAGAGAGAGAGATGGCGCGTTCGTGAGCGTGAGGCACCGAGGCACAGGAGCGAGGTAGCTATCGCGCCGCGCGCGGGGTCCTGGAGGCCGCACGATCACCGCGAAAAGGACTGAGACGCACCAGCCGCCGTGTGGGGCCGGTTTTCACAGTAACATGGTGTACACACAAATTACGTGTGTCGTCTGACTGCCAGACTGGCAGGCAGCTGTCAGCATTTGGCGCAGTTTATGTTTGAGTGCTGCAGTCGCGATTCTGAGTGGAAGTTATGAAATGTATGTGTGTTTTCCGTGTTTACTCAGTATAATCGCTCGAGTGGTTCTCAAATTACTTGGACTTTGTATGTGAGCGACTCCACCGACCGATCCAAACGGCAAATTTGGACGGAATTGACAATACCACTAGCATGGAGGCATGCTGACCTTTCGCTCTGCCTGTTCACTTTAAGTTTTTGCCAAAAGTCGGTGTATGATGAGTAAATGTACTGTCAGCTTCTAGGTTGGTACTCACTTAGAGCAACTCCAACGGTAGTGCAAATACGCAAAAATGACCAGAATTACGCAACTACAAAAAAATCGATCTCCAACGGTGTAGTGATAGGGATCAAAAATAGCCCTAAAGTAGCACTGCAAAAGTGATTGTGCACTACGGAGAGTCGTAGTGAATAGAGCGCCTCTATTCACTACGAGACTTTCGTAGTGCACACGTAGTGCAACCACCAAAAAAAAATTGGCCTCGTAGGCCGCTCCCTTCACGATCCGATCCCAAAATGGCTTTATATAGCCTTAGCACACATGTACATGCAGTATACCACCCCACGTAAGCGCTCAGGCGCTTCTATAGGCTGTACCAGTGATGCCATTTTTCTATAGGCTATAGTCATATTATCTCTGCGGTTCAACCCGCGCAGTGCTGCTGCAATGGGTACTCAATGAGTGCCCACCTCCTCAGGGAGCCCTATATAATGTAGAAAATGGCATTCATCGGTAAAAACACTCGTTGCTGCTTTGTAGGGGACTGCTTTTGCAGCGTGCACTACGCCACTTTTCCCGTACCGCTGGGAAAGCAGAGCTATTACACGTGTAATTGTACTATTTATGCATATGACAGCCTACCATTCAGGTATTCACTTTGTCCTATCACTTTTGTATTTTGCACTACCGTTGGAGATGCTCTTATGCCGTATTTGTACACCTCCGTCCGAAAATACACACTCTTTTGTTATTAAATGAAGATAAAAGGAAATTAAGGCAAAAGAAGCAGATTTTAAACAGCAGCTTATTTTACTTCAGCTTTCGAGCTTCGATGGACTTGCTCTTCTTGGAGTTGTGCAGCAGCAACGACAGTCCCAGACTCACGGTCACCGCAGCGGCGGTGGTGACGGCAAGATCGTTCTTGTCGCCGAAAAGCTCCGAGACGGATTTCATGGCGAGTTACTTGGCCGTCTTTGGTGCCTTGAATTCCGACGGGCTGGATACGCAACGACTTGAAAACTGAAGTGAGACGGTAGCAGAGGGAACGCGTTTGATCAGTGTTGGTAAAGCCCTGGGTTTCGGCCAGCTGTAAAAAGGCCAGGCCGGTCGAAAAGGCAAAAGCCTTGGCAGACGGCCATAATAGGTAAAACAGGCCAACTCTAATTAGAGCGATTTTATCTAAATAGTATCGAATTAGATAATTGCTATATGTTTAGATCTGTCTATAGCAGCTAGATCATCACGGCGTCTTCTTCCACTTCCAGCGACTCGCTGACTGCTGTTTAAAGGCGACCCACTGCCTGCTGCTTCCGGGTGACTTACTGTCTGCTGCTTTCAGGCGACTGCCTGCTTGCTACTTCCAGGCGACTCACGGCCTGCTGTTTCCAGGCGACTGGCTGTCTGCTGCTTCCAGGCGGCTTAGTGATTGCTGCGTCCGGGCGACTGGCTGCCTTGCTGCTTCAAAGCGACTTACTGCCTGCTGCTTCCAGGCGACTCATGGCCTGCTGTTTCCAGGCGACTCACTGCCGTCCATGGGCTCGAAGGTGCTGGTCGCCCACTCTTCGCCGACCTTGTCCACGATCTCGTTCACATCGACTGTTGCGAGCACGCCACTCTTCTCTACGGCGCGAGCGTAGCCCTGGCTGTCGTCCAAGTCCACGCACCACTTGTACATGCCCACAAACAGCGACTCGTTGAACGTGTTCATGACAGCGTCCACGCTACCGCGGAGGCAGCCGCCCCATTGCTTCTTGGCCTCCTATGGTGCGTTTATCATGGCTGTAAATCGTGTGCTGTGAGTGTTCAAGGTATGATGCAACAGCAGTGACATCGCGCTCAAGTTCGTGACAATGACCGGTTTCTACAACACGGACAGCTCGCTCATGCCACAGTAGAAGAACTTGGATGCGCTCGAGCTACTGTTTTTGATCATCTCAGCGACTTCTTGGTGGTGCTCATGGGCCTGCCGCGCTCGTATAACAAGGAATTTCAGGAAGACAAGACGGCGCTGTTCGACGCCGCGGACACCATCCAGGACTGCCTCCAGATCGTCACGGGTGTGGTGCTGTCCACCATGACCCCACACGGCAACTAAATGCGCAGCCTCCAGGTCGTGGAGATGCTGTCCACCGACGTGACCAAGTACCTGGTCCACAAGGGTGTTTCTTTCCGTGAGACCCACCACGTGGTCGGCGCAGCCGTGCGTCTGGACGAGGACAAGAACAAGACCCTGAGCGCGCTCACGTTCGAGGAGCTGTTCATGCTGCACCCCATGTTCGGGAAGGACGTATTGGAAGTCTGAAAGTTCGACGTCAGTGTCTAGCGCAAGACATCACGGGGGACCAGCAAGAGTGACTTGTAAAAGCAGATCGCCGACATCAAGACGAGGGCTTGCCGCGGTCAGGCAGACGTGGCCCCTCACTCCGGCCGTGACTTTATCGTGCGCTGTCCCTTGATGAAGGACCTGTTGCATCTGTTCCGTAGTCACACAATAACACCCCAGATTGAACAAACTGTGTGTTGGGTTGCTCCTTTTAACCGTCAAATATGCAGCTATACTTCTGGTTATGATGTACCAAGCACTGTTCATCCAAACAACTCAGCCAGCGCTGCCTTTTGACCGCGAAATCCCTGAAGTACTAAGCCTTCTTGCGGAAAGTTCCGATCATTATGAGCAGGAAAGGCATGATTGAGTGCCTCCGGAATTTCTTCAAATTCATTGCTATCCTCGTCGTCAGAATACCCGCCGCTCGATTCCCTTGTCGTGCTCCCATCGATGCTCGTTGCACTGGTATCAGCGGCTGTGTAGGCGGCAACGATTTTTCATCATCGTCAAATACCTCCTCTAGATACTCACTCCACATCGATAGCGTCGGATCACCTTCAACGTTGTCGCCTGGGTCGTCATCATCGCTATCCTGGTCTTCATCCACCTCTCCACGCTGTGGAGATGGAGTGAATGAGCCAGAGCTGCTTGCCACGCCACTTATTATTTGTCTTTCTCTTGGAGATATTAGTAGTTTCTTTCTTGGATCACAAGCCTCTTCTTTCAGCTCACGCTGACGGACATGCTTCGCAATGATCTGATAATCGAGAGCCTTGCTCGGGTCTAAGCGATTGCGCTTAGCTGTGTGGATAGCTCCGAGTTCACTGAAAAGCCGCTCGCATGTTGCCGTGTTCACAGCGATCGATAGAATACGCATGGCAAGCTTTGGCAGAACACACTTGGGGCGTTGCGTTGCAACACTCTCCCAGAATTCCCATGGAGACCCAGCAAATTCACTAGACTTTGTTCGAGTGAACCGCCCCTTCATCCAGGCTAGCATGTCGCATCTTAGCTGGCCAATCTTTTCTGTACGAAATAGCCGGCGGTAGTAATATACAGCAGCCTTGCCCATAGCTCCAATTCCAGACACACCAGTATCAGGCATTTTCTCTCGCAGCTTCAGCATATTGTGGGTGAAGTGCAAAACCCAACATGAATAATGGCTGCTCACACTGAGCCCACCGATCCTCGACGCAATTAACGAGTTCGCTATTGCGAACAAGATGCTCCTGAAATCCTCTACAGATGTCCCGAAACGACATGACGACGTCTCCAAGAGAATTCTCGTCACGCTGTAGTCGGTAGGACGCATAGGCCAGCGGTGCGATGACAGCTTCAGCCTCTTTAAGCTCGTCCCAAAACAGAGGATCATCGAAGCAGCGTAGATGCACAGGAAAATCGGTGTAACCCTTGTATCGACTGTAGAACATTTGTAGAGCTGTTTGCATGCGTAATAGAGACGCGAAGCATCCTTGCATCGAGTTCCATCTCGTTTCGCAAAGGCTTCGCAGTCCTAGCGCTTTCCCCTGACGTTTCTTCATCATTTTTCGCGCACGGGGTAGCCATTTGCTCGATGATGTATTCAAAATCTTCACTGCTGTTGCCGCTCGGGAGGCAACGCCCTTAAAGGACGATCGCAACACTGCTTTTACGTGGTTGCTAATGTCATGAGCGAAGCAGAACAAAAATACAAGGTGAGGCCAGCGAATTGCTACAATTCGCCGAGCGCGTGCACACTGACCAGCATTGTCGGTGATGATTGCTCCAATGCGCCAATTCTCCTGATGCACTTTCTCCAGTACTTGCTCCAGTTGCTTAGCAATGGCTACTCCGCGGTGTTCGTCACCAGCCGGCAGTAGTGCAAATGTGAGCAACACTCCAAATTAAGCCAACTGACAGCCCAGCAAATGGTCTTTACTGATATACTGCCACACGTCGGAAAGTAAGTTTACCCAACCCTCAGTTGTTTCCATCATAGACTTGAGAGCTTCGGTGTCCATTAGCTTGCAGCGGCGAGCATGTTCTTGTCGAATACGCTTTCCTAACGTACGGTGATTGGGCATAATGTCCGACACTCCAGGGCACAACAGCTCGAACAGCCGCCGTACAGATGCTTTCTCAATAAAGCGATCCGCAAGGCAGTTGTCAGCATCGACTTCAATAATAGAGCACTCTATTTGTTTGACTTCGCTGTTTGAAAATTTTCTTTTTTGTTTCTTCAGTTTTTTGGCAGACGGTGGCTATTTGGGGTTTGGGGACGCGCGTTTATCGAGTGCCAGTGAGCGTCGAGCGCGAGGTCGCACTGGCAGTCGTACAATTGGGCGTGCAGGAAGCGCGCTAGTACGCTGAGATCTTGTAGTAGCAGACTGTACACTTAGGTCGGGTGTTACCTCGAAGGACAACGCAGGACTTGCCTCTCGTGCCGCTACCGGTGACGACTCCACTGACGGCAGGGATGGTGACCGAAGTGGGTGCTGCGCAGCTTGATAGTGCTCGCATGGGGCAAGGTGGTTGGCGTAGTTCCGAGATCGACCGATAATTACCTTCGGTGGAGATCCGGATAGCTCGTTATTGTACGCTGACCTACAAAATCAGCACTCTCGAAAGTCGTAGCCTCCAGCAGCTTTACCTAGCTCTGGGAGGGGATTAAAATGTCTTGCTTCCTGGCCCGGAGGCCGTCCTGCCGCCATTGTAGGCTTCTTTCCCTTTAGCGAGTAGTGTGAGAATAAATCCGGCCAAATCTGGCCCGACCCGGCCATGGCCGTATGGCCGAAATCCCCTGGCAGAACCACGTTTCGGCCTTTGGTTGGCCAAAATAAACGTCCCTCGTGCCAACACTGGTTTGATAGCGGAGCCCTCCAATTCTGGACCCAGATGCTGCCGACGTCAGACATGGAGAAAAGAGCCACGAGTGGCGTAAATTGGCCACCAATGCAATTCCCACCGCCCGTTCTGCTAATCTTTGTTCTTGTGACAAGAATCTTGTCGAAGCGAGATTGACGTTGAAGAATTACATATGCATACTTCAGTACGACCAATTTTGCTTAAAATAAATATTAAAATTAAGTACAACGCACTGAAGGAATGTTCATGTTGTACTGTACAACTTGTACTTGTACAGTGACCAATAATTATTAAAATACATGGAATACTACTTGTACATTTCTAAAAAAACAACTATTTACAGTGGTGGGTCAAATAATAAAATAAAGAATTTACACAGTATGGTGTTCTTGTTTTCTTGGTGTCGATCCATCTACAGCAGATAGCCTCGCAATTTTTTTTTTCTACGGATTAAAAGTTGAGTCCCCCGATTAAAAATATTTTCCTAAATTGAGTCTTCTTTTAAACTTTCCAAAAAATATATTTTATCAGGATTTTTTTTCGAAATAAATACCCGCCAAATTGATTGACTTCGACTTTCGTCTTGAGGCCTGAAGAGTAGGCAGCAAAACGCAGCTACTGTATACCTGTCAGATGATCAGAAACATTAATGCCCGAGCTCGAGCCCTCTGAGAAAGACAGAGCATCTATTGACTAACATGGAAAAGAATAATTTGCTCCAACAGCGGTGACTTCGAAGATTTTCATCTTAATTAAATATATATCCATCCGAACATAATTTATTGCGGCGGACGAAACAATACCATTTTATTTAGGCAGGTGTTGGAGGCCAGGATTATTGTTCGCATTTAAATACGAATCCTGGCCTTAATCCTGGATAAATCCTGTAAAAATCCTGTTTTGAAGAAATTTATAGGATAAAATTTCGTAAGTACGAAATCCTGATCTTCGGCTTCTGCCGCAGAGAGGCTGAGAGAACGAGACCTGTACTACCTGCAGCCTTCCTCAAGGTAGATCAACAATAATGGAAGCTTGAGGTTTGATGGCTCGTTTTGGCGTTGAAAATGCAGCGAGTTTAAGCAATTTCGTTCACATAAAAAAGACATTTGAAAATAATCCTGGCCTCCAACAGTTCCCATTATTTTTTATTATTATTATCTGTATCAGAAACAAAATGATCAATTATGCCATTTTCCCCTAATTACATAATGAATTTACAGTAAGGCACCACATTCAAATTATTGGTATTTCTAAAATATTGCTTCTGAAAAAGCTAAATTCGGTGCCTCCGAAATCAATGATATTATTATAAGAAGATAAATAGCTGGAGGCCCTGAAAACTACTTCTATTTTATTATTTGACCCACCACTGTAAATAGTTGTTTCTTTAGAAATGTACAAGTAGTATTCCATGTATTTTAATAATTATTGGTCACTGTACATGTACAAGTTGTACAGTACATCATGAACATTCCTTCAGTGCGTTGTACTTAATTTTAATATTTATTTTAAGCAAAATTGGTCGTACTGAAGTATGCATATGTAATTCTTCAACGTCAATCTCGCTTCGACAAGATTCTTGTCACAAGAACAAAGATTAGCAGAACGGGCGGTGGGAATTGCATTGGTGGCCAATTTACGCCACTCGTGGCTCTTTTCTCCATGTCTGACGTCGGCAGCATCTGGGTCCAGAATTGGAGGGCTCCGCTATCAAACGCGTTCCCTCTGCTACCGTCTCACTTCAGCTTTTCAGGTCGTTGCGTATCCAGCCCGTCGGAATTCAAGGCACCAAAGACGGCCAAGTAACTCGCCATGAAATCCGTCTCGGAGCTTTTCGGCGACAAGAACGATCTTGCCGTCACCACCGCCGCTGCGGTGGCCGTGAGTCTGGGACTGTCGTTGCTGCTGCACAACTCCAAGAAGAGCAAGTCCATCGAAGCTCGAAAGCTGCCACCCGTGCCCAAAACCACTCTCCCTATTCTCAAAAACATTCTGGACGCCGGTGGCAATGCCGAACGCTTCCACGACTGGCTGAACGAACAATCCACCGAGTTCGATAATCGACCGTGGATGTTCGCAATTCCTGGCCGTCCAGACAATATCGTGCTGTCCTCGCCAGAAATGTTCGAGGACGTACTTAAAACCCAAGACGACGTGTTCCTACGAGGTCCCACGGGTCAGTACATCAGCTACGACCTGTTTGGCAACGGTATGGTCATCACCGACGGAGATCTGTGGTTTTACCACCGAAAGACAGCGAGCCACCTCTTCTCCATGCAGATGGTGAAGGACGTGATGGAAGCTACAGTCCGTGAGAAACTTCAAGTGTTTTTGGATGTTTTAAACATTTACTCGAAGCGTAACCAGCAGTTCAGTATGAAACAGGAGCTGAGTCACTTCACCATGGACGTCATCGCCAAGATCGCGTTTGCTATTGAGTTGGACACGCTTAAGAACAATCCTGATAGAGACGAAGACCATGAGTTCTTGCAAGCATTTAACAAGGCCTGTGTGGCATTTGGTGTGCGTATCCAGTCGCCGATGTGGCTCTGGAGACTCAAGCGATACCTCAACATTGGCTGGGAGAAGGTCTTCAGCGAGAACAATACTATTATCCAGAACTTCATCAACGATGTGATCGTCAAGTCGATGAACAAAAAGGCCGAGCTGGCAGCTAAAGGCGAGAAAATGGTGGCGAGGGATCTGATTACTCTCTTCATGGAAAGCAATCTCCGACAGACGGAGGATATCCACATCGAGGACGACGACGCTACCATTATGCGCGATATGGTAATGTCCTTCGCCTTTGCTGGCAAGGACTCGACAGCTGATAACATGTGCTGGTTTATCGTCAACATGAACCGCTACCCGGACGAACTGCGTAAGATCCGCGAGGAGATGAAGCAGAAGCTGCCAGGTCTATTGACGGGGGAGATTCAGGTCCCCACGCAGGACCAGATCCGCGATTTGGTGTATCTGGAGGCTGTGATTAAGGAGAACATGCGTCTCCACCCGTCCACAGCTTTTATCGTGCGTGAGGCCATGCATGATGCAACTCTCGTTGACGGAACGTTCGTTCGGAAGGGTCAGACGTTGATGGTCTCGTCCTACTGCAACGCACGCAACAAACGAACGTGGGGCGAAGACTGTCTGGAATTCAAGCCTGAGCGTATGATTGATCCTGATACGGGGAAGCTACGTGTGCTGTCTCCATATGTCTTTAGCGGATTCGGATCGGGTCAGCATGTGTGCATCGGTCAGAAGTTCGCTATGATGGAGATCAAGATGACGCTTGCTACTCTGTTGAGCAAGTTTGACATCAAGACGGTGGAGGATCCGTGGAAACTCACGTACGAATTCTCCCTCACCACCCCGGTTAAAGGCGGTCTCGATGTGGGAGTCACGCCACTGGCCCCCTTGACCCCTGCTGCCTCAGCCTAAATACTCCTATGATTCGGTAGGGGGACGAATTATGAACTGAAATAAAAAAGTTTGCTTAGATTTGCTAAAGTTCTCACTCATCAATTGTAAAAAAATCAACGAGAGGAGGCTTGTCAAGAAGAAATGATAACAAGAAATGAGTCTGAGAGCTCATCGAAACTTAAAAAAAACAATACCGGTACTTCGAAGTACATAAACTGAAACTCCCTGTTTTACTGACTTTTTTTAAACTAAAAAAACTTCCAAAGGTAAGGAACCATGGTGTATGTGTATCTAAGCTTTACGCTCCACTCTTCAATCGAGGAAAGCTTTTATACTTACATTTTACTTTACAGTTTCATCTAATAAAATACACTTCACGGCATGAAACACTAAACTATTATCCTGTCATTTGTAGCTGCTTCAACTCGCAGCATCTGGATGACTAACAAACCACGAAAGCCGTACGGTATTCACATGTACTCACGGATGGCCGCAGCAATCTTGTGTAGTCCCCGAGAAGAGGCGTATTGTGCCAGCATGAGATCATCTGTGACCTTTATCATAGGCTTAGCGTGGTGAAAGAGCAGAATTCTCGCCACCTTATCATCGTCATCGTCGTTCGAGATGACGGAGATCAATAGCGGCGTCTGATGCCGGTCGTTTATAGCGTTTATCGACGCACCAGCCTTCAGCAACATATAGCAGATAGTAAACCCATCGGGGACATTGGGGCTAGCAGCATAGTGTAGCGGGTGGTTGCCTCGGTTGTCAGCCTGGTACAGTAGTTCAGGCTCCGTTTCGAGGATCTTCTTGATCGCCTGCTTGTCACCCTTCCGAACAGCATTGTGAAGGTTCGACCGTCCATACTTGTTGCTCTTTCTGGGAGACATAGGCTGCTTGTCTTTAGTCGTAGGAGACGTAGCACGAGTCTCAGTCGCGGGTTTGCTGGGAGTGTGAAGTGACAGACACTTGGCAGACTGCGAACGACCGCGTCTCGACAAAGTTGTAGGCATGTGTCGATCGGTAGCCTCCGCTTCAGGAGGTGCAGAGTGCGATCGCTCAATCCTCGCGTCTTTAGAACGAGTAGAGACGACAACGCCCTCAACTTCTGCAATGGGGGACTCCTTTTCCTTACTCATAGTGGCGGTCTCGGAGATCGTCACGAGGTGAGGAGAATACTTCATTCGGCGAGGCATAGTTGATTCGACTTTAAGTCTGCACACGTGTGTACAGGGTAAAATACTACCGAGGGCAGTGCCAAGTCGCTTGTTGAGCTGCAAGCGTCAAAAGCGCAAATGCTTGAGCCTTTGACCAGCACATCGTTCGCCTCAAGTGGCCTGTGTAAGCTACAGAAACAACACGTCCGCCATGTGTCGTTGCGAATCCGTCCGATACCATTCCAGAGGCATCGGACACCACGAAATACTGCTTGACTACCAGCCCGTGTGTGCATCTGTGGCGACGCATATGCCACATTGGTGTCGGCTGTTTCCGGGACTCTCGGCGTCCTGCCGTCTGGCTGGCCCGTCGACGTCGCACCAAAGCTACGAAAATTATCAAGTTGTCGATAGACAGCGAAAGATCGATGGCCACGAGCGCCTCTATTGTGTCTGTCTTGAGTCAAGACTTGACACCACTGAGCGACAATTTTCTTGAATTGTGTCCAATATATGGTGAATGTACTCGGTAAAATGCGGGTTAAAGTATGTGCATTAGTCCGCGTTAATAACCTTGAGTAATGCGTTCAAGAGTGGATGAATTTCTTATGTCTGCGGCTGATGCACTCGCCCGCTGGCATTTCCTCGGCTGGCAAACATGTCAATTTCCTACTGTTGTAGGCCACCAGGATCTATCCGGAGACGGAGTCCGTCGTCATGCGTCGATGAGCGCGACGCTGCGATGTAGGAAATTTGGAACACGATTGCTGTACGTACAGCCGCTCAAGACTGTTCCACCTCTGGGCCGTACCGTAGTCACTGATGTGGTGCCTCTCCGAGAGGCCCTCTCGTGTGCACGGTGTCGAGCTTGAATTCACAGCATTGTGCTCACCCTATCCTATAGCCTTGCGTTCATCCAAGACAGTGTTAAGTGATCGTAAGCAATGGAAACTGGTCAGTACTCCAGTTTAAGTCCGAACGTTTTAACAAAAAACTACTTCAACTTTGTTAAAATAACGCCCGCCTCAACAGATACTTTTTGTGTTTATCATTTTATTGTTCGTCGACCTGCACTTCTCATCTACTTCCAAGTACAAAACACGCGGCGTCTAGAGCATCCAAGAGTCTCAGCAAGAGGCACGCCGCGACCGATTTTGCCGTCGAAAAACTCACTTCTCCGCTTCCGCCTTGACTACCCCCTTGATCTGATGCTCGTGCAAGTGGAGATGCAGTTGCACTTGGTTAATGAGCTCAGTGAACGTCGAGCACTCGAACGTCAAGAAGAAGAAGGTCAGGACGTACTCAGTCGCACTGATCATACCAAAAACCAACACAGCGACCCAGGACCACCTGGACACCACGATTGACATCATGTGGGTCACAAACACAGCCAAGGCGGCCACAAAAAACGCTACAGCGCGCCACAGTCGAACGTGGCGTGCTGCGATGGCCTCATTGCGCCCGATAAAGAGCATTTCTTGCACCTCCTGGAGGCACGCGGCGTCCGCGCCCGCTTTGTCCACGTCACTCGGCTCCAGCCCGTTCTCGTCGCAGTGTGCGCACGTCGTGGTCGGGCAAGAGCGTTCCGCTGCATCTACGTCATCCGTGGACACGACCGCGTATCCCTCTTGCTGCTCGCACACATGTGGACGAGGTTCGCTGAAGATAAACTCCGCTTTAACGCCAAAATGGTCCGATAAGGGCGTTTTCTCGCCTCTCGCGTCGGTGAAAAAGCCCTTAAAGATGCTGCTATCCACCAAATGCCAATCCGACTCGCCTTTAGGGCGTTTATCGATCTTGTACATGACGTAATCCATACGCATAGGGTGCTCTCCGTGCGAGTATTTGTTATCTGGGGACGCGAACGTCAGTCCGTCCTCATCGTTCGTGTCTGTGTACGCGTCTCGTAGACTTAATAATTGCTTGGGAACTTTAAGTTCCAGACAATCCGGAGACGAGTTAAAGTCTCCGCAGACGATCGTCAGGTCGTTTCTATTGGTGGCAGAGATGAACTGGGTCAGTTCGTAGCTCTGACCCGTTCGGTGTCCTCGATAGAAATCGCCTGGTCCGGGTTTGCCGCCGATGTTGTAGTTGGCTAGCAAGTGTGTCACGTACACGTCGATCTGTCCGGCGGGCGTTTCTACTCGTAGTAAGCCCACGCCTTTGTTGGCCACGAAGTCGGACTCGTGGAGGGCGTACGGACGTCCACTGAGACTGAACGAGTGATACAACGCACTAGAGATGGGGAATTTTGACAGTACCAATAGTCCTGTACCGAATGAGTCGGCTCCCATTGGAAACGGGAAGCCTACGGCCGGATTGAAGTAGTGGTAGTAGTGGAAGCCGCTCTTTTGGGCTTTAGAAATGACCAGGTTCCGCTCGCGAATGTGCCAGATTTCTTGCAGGACAACAAGTTCAAAATCGCTGGAGATGGCGCTGGCGATCTCGGCCGCACGCTCCGTGCATTTCGGGGCAACTGGGAGACCTGAAGCAGCAGACAAGTGCATGTGGTAAGTTTATCCACGTTTCTATCATTTTTTTCTAAGTGGGAAACTTGTACGTACCCCAGGCGTTGAGACTCAGCACGCGGAGCTTGACGTGCTGCTTGTCCTGCTCGGTCCACAGCGGCCACTCGGCTCGAGACGGCGCCGGTGTAGCCACCGGGTCAAGGTTGAACACCTCTAGCAACACACGCTGACGAATCCGCTCTACGACGTGCTCCTCCATTTCTACCGAGATTTAGAAACGACTGACGCGGCGATTGCGACTTGGTAAGTGAAGTGTGTGACCTGAGAATATTTGGAGAGCTTGGATTGGCAAATGACGTGGCCGATCGTCGGAAGAACGGCAATCGTAATCTTGTGTGCGGTTGTGGTATCCCCTTCGTACGTCGACATATCACACTAGATTTTCGTCGTTTGCTGTCGAAGTAAGACTTACATGCACAGCTTCGCCTATGTATTGACATTCGAGCATCGGTTAGAAATACAGCATCGTGCGACGCAGGATATTGTACGAATCGTTTTACGATGCAGGATAGGGCGTTTACGGTCCGTAATGAGTGCGTGCGGGGCTCGGATCGCGTGAAATGATTCTTGGATATTGTCATCGACTTGTGACTCGTATTGGTGCATGTGCCATTGAGCAAGTACGACATGCAAGTACAGTGAAAAGAGCTCATGCATTACATGGAGTGACAAGAGCTCCATTGGTTTACATGTAAACGAATCGACCTTTAATATGGTTATCCTCAGCAGCCCATTTTACAAGTCGGGGCAGGACCATGCTTCAATTGTGCTTGAGCTGTGTACAGCGCATGCAGTGTGCTTTAACTTCAGGACTCTACAGTTTTAATAGACGCTTTCTGACCCACTCCGATGTATTAACAAGATATGCTTGCCCTGATACTGACAGCGCGAGTGGGCTTATCATTTCTCGCTCGAGTTTGTAAGGGGAAAAAAAATAACAGGGTTACGGACCGTAACTTACGGTAGATGTGTAGCAGGGTAGTGAAATTAACCCCTTTAAAATGTTTGATAAATATAAGCCCAAATTATTTCAATGTATTAGACAATTTTCTACTAAGGATTTCCATGCGCGCATGAGGAATTGTCTTTCGTTTTTTTTTCCTTAGACTTTGCTACGAGTAGGACAAACGGAAGGATATAATGCGTCTATCTTGCTTTCACAAATGTTATCCTAGAGTGCGGTACGCCATAGTGAAATCAGTCTATTTCTGTTTGTCCGACCGCTTATCCTAGCAAAAGTATCACTGGGGTTAAAGAGCGGCAAATCAAAGCGTAAAGGACTAATACGATTGAGTACGGTATGTGCAAAGTAAACTTCTTGCTCATAATAACAGCGACGACAACCTGCTATAGCGCTAACCTCGATTATTACATGTTGACTACAAAATTATTTGGGAAAAAATCAGAAAGCGCAAAATAATACATGTAACTAAGTTTTTCTTGATTTTTAAAATTAATGTAAAACATGTTTAAAATAATAATTGTATTTTAAAGCAATAATTGTTTTACAATAATTATTGTTAAACATTAATGTAAACTTGGCTATTTTCAGCCATTTTCTTGAAATCGCATTCGTGCCTTTAATCCAAGCAAACGAGTTGTCAGCACCCGAAATCTGATATCACACAGCCATTTGCATAACGCATGTAGCAACTCGTCATGACTCATGAGCAAGACGCAACACAAGTGTGCTGGGCTTGACCTAATACAGTACAGCTTCACAGTAGCGCGGCTTCAACGCCCATCTCACCATGGAGCTCGCAGCTCGGTGGCAGAGACTCACCGAGTTTGGCAGGCTTTGGTACAGGAAGATGTCCAGCACTGACCATGAAATTGACCTTCATGCATCTCGGTGGTTTTGCATAATGCGGCGTTGTTTTTGTGTTGCCTCAAAACCCTTGAGCAGATTAACATGCAACTCGCCGTCCAGCACAGCATCTCGTGGCCATTTTTTCCTTCGGCGGAAACCGACGGCAAATAACTCCGGTACAGCCTATTACACTTCACTTTTCCTGGACGAGATACAGGCCCACTTCGACCACTAACGATGCCATTTCCCGGGTAAATTCAGAGGGCTCTTTATCAGTAGCGCTCTGACCGACAACTTCTCATTTATATGTCGAGAGTCTAAGACCTCCAACTCATCCGCTTACGAATTGCTATCGTTGCTGTAGTAAGCTTACAAGTTGTTGTTTTTTTGCACTCAGGGCGGTACGTGTTTTGAAACAAATTAGGGAGAGCTCCGTATTACGCGAAATACCCGTGCATCACTGTCCCTTTTTTCATGCACAGAGTCAACAACCTGTGCCTCGTCTGGAGGAGGGAAGTCTCCGCAGCCTGCGGAGTCTGCTCGGGCATGAACCTCCAAAACCTCGACTGTCGGTCAGACCTGCCTCCTTCTCCAATCGGTAGAGCCATTCGCGCTTTTTAGAACTGACCAGCTCATCGGAACTCCAGGCACCAGCATGAAATCCGTCTCGGAGCTTTTCGGCGACAAGAACGACGTGGCTTTTACCGCCGCTGCTGCAGTTGCCGTGAGTCTGGGACTGACGTTGCTACTGCACAACTCGAAGAAGAGCAAAACAGAAGCTCGAAAGCTGCCGCCCATGCCTAAGACCACTCTCCCCATTCTCAGGAACATCCTGGACGTCGGTGGCCATGCCGAACGCTTCCACGACTGGCTGAACGAACAGTCCATCGAGTTTGACAACCGGCCCTGGATGTTCTCGATCCCTGGCCGCCCAGCGACCATTGTGCTATCCTCGCCCGAAATGTTCGAGGACGTGCTATTGACTCAAGACGACGTCTTCCTTCGTGGCCCTGTGGGTCAGTACATCAGCTACGACATCTTTGGAAACGGGATGGTCATCTCCGACGGTGATCCGTGGTACTACCACCGTAAGACAGCCAGTCACTTGTTCTCCATGCAGATGATGCGAGACGTCATGGAAGCCACTGTATGCGAGAAGCTAAGCGTCTTCTTGGGCGTCTTGGACATCTACGCGAAGCGTGGTCAGCCGTTTAGTATCAAGGAAGAGTTGAGCCACTTCACAATGGATGCGATCGCCAAAATTGGCTTTGGCATCGAGATGGATACACTCAAAAACAGTCCGGACCGTGAAGAGGACCACGAGTTCCTTAAGGCTTTCAACGAGGGATCCGTGGCTTTCGGCGTGCGTATTCAGTCGCCACTGTGGCTCTGGGAACTCAAAAAATACCTCAACATCGGGTGGGAGAAGATCCTCATGGACAACACTAAGATCATGCACGACTTCATCAGTAAAGTGATCTTGGACTCGATGAACAAGAAGGCGGAACTGGCTGCTAAGGGCGAAACGATGGAAGCCAGAGATCTCATCACGCTCTTCATGGAGAAGAGACTGAAGCAAACCGAAGACATGCACATCGAAGATGATGACGCGACTATTATGCGAGACATGGTCATGACCTTCGTCTTTGCTGGGAAGGACTCGACGGCGCACAGTATGGGCTGGTTCATCGTCAATATGAACCGTTATCCCGAAGTGTTGCGCAAGATCCGCGAAGAGATGAAGGAAAAGCTGCCAGGTTTGCTCACTGGGGAGATTAAGGTCCCTACCCAGGAACAGATCCACGATCTTGTATACTTGGAGGCTGTTGTGAAGGAAAACATCCGTCTCCATCCGTCCACGGGTTTTATCGTGCGTGAAGCCATGCAGGACACGACTCTGGTCGACGGAACTTTTGTTCAGAAGGGGCAAACAGTCATGGCGTCATCCTACTGCAACGCTCGCAACAAGAAGACGTGGGGTGAGGATACTCTTGAATTCAAGCCCGAGCGGATGATCGACCCGGAGACGGGCAAGCTGCGCGTGTTTTCGCCGCATGTGTTCAGCGGCTTTGGCTCGGGCCAGCACGTGTGTATCGGTCAGAAATTTGCCCTGATGGAGATCAAATTGGCCATGGCTACGCTCTTCAGTAAGTTCGACATCAAGACGGTCGAGGACCCATGGAAGCTCACGTATGAATTCTCGCTCACTATCCCGGTCAAGGGGCCTCTGGAAGTTGAAGTCACGCCTCTGACTCCGTTGATGCCTGCGGCTTCGTCTTAAGCAATTTGGGTTGCTTTTTTTTAAAGAAAAGGAAAACTAATTCTGAGAGCAGCAGATGCAATGATTCGTGACGTGGGAAGTTTATTCATAGCGACTTTTTTTAAAGTGTTGTTGGTACACCGTGCACCAATTGAGAGTAGCCACAAGCAGAGTCCACTCTACTGCTGGCACGTGTAAATGATTTTTGTCGATTTCGTTAACGATTAATTCTAAAAATCTGACAGCTTCACCCTTTCGTTTTCTCTATTTAAGTGTAAATCTCGCTTTTATCCTGGTAGTGCTTCGTAGAAGCGCTTAGCGGCCCAACGAGGATTAATTCGATGCCTGTTGTGTACACACACCAATTCAAGTCATACTTTGTTCAAGTGAAACGTTTTATAAATCTCAAAAATCGCATGTTTTCTAAGAAACCATGTAAAAAAAATGTGGAGATATTTTTCGCTGAAGACAGAACGTCTCCACCAGGTTATTAATTTCTAGAGCTGAAGTAGAGAGAAGACAGAAGTTGACTTAGCGACTCAAGCAATGGCTTCAATTTAGAATTTTCCATGGAGAGTGAACAGCGTAGATGAAGGAATTTATCTCAAGGGTGGCATGATATCACGACAAGCAGCGATGTGTTTGACGCCTCACGGACTTAATTATGCAAAGATGGGTTGGGCGGGAGAGCGACGCATCGACGAATATATCGTTTTGATCAGCTGGCTACATGTACGTTGGTCGCGCTTGGAGGTATGCATTCGATCTATATCCACACCTATTCTTTTTCCAAACTAACTAAACGCGCATTGATTTATTCCGCAGCAATATGAATTCATTTCGACTACATCAGTGAGTTGGCCTTTGTTTCGAATCGTTTGTATCTGTGAGCGCTTACCTAAAATATAATTTTCAGGATCCATTTACAGGTTGAAAAATGGATATTGTAAAAGCAGTTTCTTGCAGATACGAAAGCAGATACTGCGGCTGCGCAGCAGGCGCAGGAGGTGCTTTGAAGGTTAGACTTACTCCTTTTAAAGTTGTTTTTGCTTCTTAGCTAACAAATTTTACCTGATTCCATGGATGAGTTGTGTTTGCTTTCAATACGATACTCCTACTAGACAGTTCACGCCAAGGACTCAAAATATAACGAAAGTAGTCATGAACTCACGCACTACGGAATTCGAACTCCGCTTGTATTTTACTATTTAACGTCGAATTTAGGGACTTGTGCTTCGAGCCCTTGTAAATAATTGCTTAGTAATTTTATTAAACAGCACCACAAAATATTCACAAGTGGTCCTGGTCCAGGATGCCATCCAGGACTCCTGGATGCTGAAATGAAAAACATCTGAAGTTATCCTCCTCAGAAAGTTTTTTTTGGGAATCTAGCGAAGGTGCTACCAGCCCACATTCTCTCGCTTTTTATTTTAAGCTAATAACGATAGGTCCTTAACCCCAACAAATTTGGTCCTAAAATAAGGACCAAATAAGATGCATGCTCGTCGAATTCCGGTCCTTAAAGCCCCGATTATAAGGACAAAAATCGAGTACGGCAAGCGCAATTGCCACTGCCAGATATGACAACTGAGACACCTGACGCCATTTTGTATGGAAACGAATTTTAACTTTGTTTCACTATTGAATTCAAGGATTTTTGTCCTTAACTTTAGGACAAATCACCTTCTTGGTAGTCATTCCAGACACCTTGCGAAAAAGCAGCTCCCGCTGCAACGCCTAAGTTTAACGGAGTGGTGCGGACACGTTTGTAGAGAGCTAATACAGAGCTACATTTTGAAATGCATCCATATGGTTTATTAAAATTGAGACCAAACAAGTCCCTCAAGTTTTGGTCCTCTTTTTTGTCCTTAATTTTTTCTTGTTGGGGTTAAGAAAGAAATTGAACATAAGGACTCGGGCAAACAATTCGTTAAAATTTTTAACTCCAGCACAGGATCTTCACACTAACAAGAGTATATCGTAAATGCTTTTAGTGTTTTACTGACTTCGGGTCTTTTATCCTGTTGCCAGATTTGCGATTTCTTAAGCTCAGAAGAAAATATCCTTCTTCTGCATGTCATCCACGTCAGGCCAGGCAACAATCGCGTATCGCCGGTACGTCGTCTCTTTCGTGGTCCTTCGTTGCCCATGTAGCCGTGCATGTACTGCTTCCGTAGGGCTTCTCACACAACCCGCCAAGCCTCGATCATGTCCGACGACAGGAAAGAGCTTTTCAATCAAGATCCAGATCTACGTGAAGATTTCAAGAATCACGAGTGGCCATTCAGTGGCAAATGTGACCTCGATGACGTCCCAGCTCCAACCGGGGAAGCTTGCCTCAAAATCAGCAGCATTTTGGGGAAGCCAGCGAACACTTGGGCGATTTCTCCTTTGGGAGCCAGGCGGACTCTTTACCACCGATCCCTGGACTATTCGTCGAAGGCGTGGGGACGAGAGAGCCCAAAGGCTCATCGAGAAGTGTGAAAAGTCTCCGTTTGGCCACAAAATGGCCACTAAGACGGACGAAAATGTCCGCAAGAGTTGGCAACTTGCACCGGAGCTCGTGCAGTTTAAAACTCCTCAGTGGATCTCCGGTATCAACAAGATGGCCCTGATCATTGCAGATCGATTAGGGTACGAGGATATCCCGTTGCAGTGTGTGCTCTACAAGTTGTTAGTGTATGGAGAAGGAGGCCATTTCGTGAAACACCAAAATACTGAGAAGGAGGACGGTATGACCGCCACTTTTAATAGTGCAGCCTCCCAGTTTACATGAAGGTGGAGATCTCGTGATGTATCGAGATGGAGAAGAGAAGCACCGCCACGATTTCGGCAAGGCAGCCGGTACATCGACGTACCTAACTCACTATGCGGTTCATTATGCCGATGCTGAGCATGCAGTGGAGAAGGTGACAATGGGTTATCGTCTCGCCTTGGTGTACTCGGTTTACTTGCCTCCTACGAAGCGTCATCTTGAAAGGAATCCGAACAACCCCATGAGCGGTGCTTTAGCAGCAGCTACCAAGACTATGAAGCCGGGAGATGATACTTTTGCATTGCTGTTGTCCCATGAGTACACTAAGCAGAGTATTAAGAATCTCGGTTCGAATGCCCTCAATGGAGTCGATCGCGCGAGATTTCTTGCGTTAGAGGAAGCGAACGCTTCGTTACCTGCGGATGAAAAGCTGAATTTTTACATCATAGAACTTTTTCATGAAGTAGGACTTCGCAGAGCGTGTGCGAATATATGAAGGGTTAGGCTAATTAGATACAATGAGATCAGATATTTTTGTATGGAGCTACGTAAAGAAGAATCATATTTAGGGTAAGGTTTTAGTCTTTTATGGCCGACCCAGACCACGAGTGGATACATTTCGCACCAGCCGCATCCGCTACTTGCGCACAAGCAGAAAAATATGACCTTCATTATCCAAACGACCGCGAAGTGCTCTGCTCTACTGGTGCGACGACCTGAAGGCGCATGTGCGACACAATACCAGTTTAGTCTGTGTAATTTATTGAGTCAGATTTGGTGTGACGTAATTTATTATTTTTATTTTACTATTTAGAATGGATGCTCCTAGAGAGTATGCCTGTGAAACCTGCCTTCACGACTTTGGGCGCCCCGACAACCTGCGTCGACACCTGCGACGGTCTTGCCAGGGTCTCCCGGACCAACCCTGCGAGCTCTGTGAGAGCTGCTGCCAGTGGATTCAAGGCAACCGACATCATCTTGCGCGTCACCAGAGGTAATCACGGTGCCGTTCACCTGTGGACCGCGCTGAGCATCTCGTCCGCGTGTCACAAGTTCGAAGGGAGAGGGACGCCGCATGGCACCGCAGTAGGCGTAATCCCGGAGATGGCAGCGTTCAAGACGGCCCGGCGGCAAGCTGCATCGAGCAGCTACTCCAAGAGAGTGATGGTGACGATGACGGCCTAGATTACGCAATACCACTGGGCCACATAATCATGGAGGCTGACGAGGGTGAGAGCGTAAGCACAGATACAGGTGTCGAAGGAACCGTAAACAGGGATATAAGTGTGGATGGGACCGAAATCACGGAGGCAGCTGTCAGTGACGATGACGCGACTGGTGAAAACCTTTTAGCCTTAGCTGATTTCGATTGGAACGAAATCGACGCCATACCTGTCCTTGAAGCCAAAGAGGAAACACCTCCTGTAGAAATCGCTCAAGGAACGTCTCCAGAAGACCGCGTGGCGAACGCTAATCGTCCCCGAGACGACGTGACAGATTGTCCCATATGTTTATACCGTCTCGATAGGGATGACGACACTAGTGGTGCCGTGTGGGTGTGTGGTAAAAACAGCTGCTGGCAGCCGTACCACCGTCGCTGCATCCTGGACAGCCTTCAACATGACCCGAGATGTGGTAATTGTCGTACGCCAGGCGAGGTTGAGGTGGAAGATGATGAAGCAGTGGTCGTCAGGCACGTTCCTGCACTAGCGACGTGTCTCGTGTGTAAAGAGGCAATCCAAGGGATAGTGCTTGAAGGGTCGCGGTGTGACCACAAATTGGACTACGATTGTCTAGTCGCGTACAACAGACAGTACCAGGGCCGGACCAGACACGCTGATCTAGTCTGCCTGGCCTGCAAATTTCCGTTCCCCGTGGCCCTCCTTGTTGACAGCGATGAGGATGAAGAAGAAGCCCGCCAAGTCTACGATGGCAACGACTATGCATTTGAGTATGAAGGAAATGAAGATGAGCAAGAGGAGGGACGAGACGCCGCGGGAAGCGACATCAGCAGTGAGTCAAGCGATTCGGACGAGGATTACCACCCAGATGATGATTAAAGTGCTTACATACAACGATTGCATGATGTGCATAACTTCGTAAACAATACATTTGCAATACACATGTTTATTCAAATCGTTTTATACTTAGTAATAATGTAAGTGCAATTGAGGACGACAGTACAGTTGAAGACGACAGTACAATTGAGGACGACAATACCATCTATACCCATTGCACTGTGTGACCTTCCGGTTGATGGGTTGAAAATCCAACAGAGGGGCTGTACATTAGAGGACGACATGCATCCAGAGAAGGGACAGTACAATAGAGGACGACACGTACAATTGAGGACGACAAGTACAATAGAGGACGACAAGTACAACAGGAAACAATATCTACTGTCGCCGTTGCCGTCGAATAGCTGTTAGTATCTTGTTTACAGTCAGCTCCCCCGTGACAAGCTCTGTAAGCTCCTTCTCGAACATGTCCTGGTCGCTGTTGTATTTGTCGCGAATAAATTCTGCGATTATCTTCATCCGCGATAGTCGTGATCGGTGCAGTTTTCGCTCGTGACGAAGCATATCAATACCAGCGCGATACTGGTGACATGCTGGGTTGGCTTTCCAATACTGGTTAACATAGTCTCGCCACGATTTAGCATCAGGAAGCTCGGATGTCAGACTCGTCGTGTCGCCCATGTCGTTGGATGCCGCTACTGACGCCACAGTAGTCCGATCGCCACACGTTCCTTGATTTGTTGATGCTTGACTGTCAGAAATGCTTTTCACCATATCGCGCAGTCTTTCTAGCATGACTTTTGCTCATCGACAGCACCTGACGATACCTCTGACGTACTGTACTCACCACTTGGGCTCGTTGGTTGCTGAACTTGATCGAAATCTTCAATCTCAGCTTGAGAGCAACCGTAATCGATGTCTCTGATGCTCTCTAGCGACGAACTTGTGCAGGATATAGCATCGGGCGCCAACGAATCTCCTAATTGGTTTTCTTCCCGATCAAGCACGTCGACCAGGAGATATCTCGTTACGGTTTCCGTTTTTTCACTCGGAGCCCAACCCGCCCACTACTTCACAAGCTTTAGCGACCAACGAACCTTCTCGGGGGCAAACATAAATCTGTACTGAGCTCCGCCCCGACGAAAGCAATGCGAAGTAAACCAAATCTCATCACCGAGTAGATTTCGACTGATCCCAGCAACCTCAGCGACAATGTTCAATACCTGCGTAAAGTTGCTGTCCGACATTGCTGTTCCCCATTTTACGGCAATGTTTGCGAAGGAAATACCCCCTAACTCGATGCTAGTTCCACACCGTCGTCTTTTTGAGGTACCGCGCGGAATTTTCGCCAGCGATGGGAAGGCGTAGTCATGTCATTCCACTTGTGTTGTAGTTTTGTACGCGCGAACGTGAACCACCTTTCGACATGTGTCAATGCCTCAGCTGCCTGTTCTTCTTTCGGAAGATGGTGAAGAGAATAGGTCCGACTTGCGAGTGGGTCATGGTCCGTTTTTCGGTCGCGGATGAAAAAACATCCGAATTGAATCTCTTTGCCGTTCTTGCGCGACTTACGCTTAAGTCCGAGCTGGATATCGCCTTTCTTCATGAGGAGAACTTCATTGATACGACACATGCCGTAAACACAGAGCGAACAGACGGCTGATAACCATACCCGCATTGTCTCGTTGAACATCGCGTCAGCGTCTAAGAAGGCAACCATCTTCGTCAACATTGCTAGGGACATTGGCGACGCACGCTTGGGGGTCCTTTCACGTTTCCTTGCTTTGCTGAGGCCAGCAAGAATCTGAGTGATGGTGGCCGAACAGGCTGGATTTCCTCTCGGTACAAGGGTTCCGTCGGAAGCCTTCTCTACGATCCATCGGTCGTGAGGGTGACCTCCTGCAAGCATCTCCCGCTTCGCGTAGTGCCAGCTTAGCGCGGCGCGCAGCTTCTCGGCAGGCGAATGACTAGAGTTGGAAGTTGCGAGCTGGTTGATGTATGCCGCAACAACACCTGGAAGCTCAACAAAGCGATTCTTCAGCGGGTCGGGGTAGCCTTCCTTCTCGCAAAAGGCTTTGAGGCGCTTAAGACTGCCGTTATAGTCTGTCCGCGTCCGGCTCTCTAGTCGCTGGTCCGCAAACCTGACTGCGGTGATGGCTGCGCTGTATAGCCTACTTGTTGTAGGTAGGTCCATGGGTTCTCCTATATCACCTGAGAGCTTTGAGAGAGAAAGCTGAAGCGAAGCCCAGTTTGTTGCGGTTATCTCCACAACGATAGAGCTGTCGTCCTCAGTTGTACTTGTCGTCCTCACTTGTACTCATAGTGTCGTCCTCGCTTGTACTGGTAGGGTGTATCAAATTTTGGGACACTTGTACGCTTGTTTGTGCCAACACTTTTGCTTCGTCCGTGCAAGCACGATGAATATAATTTGGCAATACAGTACTGTAACCTTGTGCCAATACTTGTTTGGACCATTTCGCTTTTCAACCAATCAGATTGTGTCGCACGTCATTTATTTTCAGCGCACGGGTGGGAGAAGTGTATTTCTATGGCAGCTATGGTAATATTGGAGATTGGGAAGAGGAAAGGACAAACGTGCTGAGAAGACGACGTGGTATGATACCGATGGGACGAGTTATGGTACTGGTGCTAGCCAGGTGAAGTTTAACTTTCTCAATCCAGTCGGGGAGACTCTTTCACAAATGTGGCAGCAGCCCTACGGAAGTAGCTACATACACGGCTACATGGGCAACGAAGGACCCACGAAAGAGACGACGTACGAGCGATACGCGATTGTTGCCTGGCCCGAAGTGGATGACAAGGAGAAGAGGAAGATTGTCTTTTGAGCTTAAAGGAACCACTAGTATCTTAAAAGTTGCGTTCGTTCAAACCAACAGGAATCGATCTAACGTTAGTTGCATTTATTGAAAGGATCCCCATGCAAAATCATTTTCAGGAGCTGGCATCGACTCTGATTTTTTAGCTTCAGTAGCTGGAGGCGCACCAAAGACACCCCACTGGTCAGCGTTCTTGGGAGGTGTTGTTGAAGCCGAGGCTGTGCCCAGCTCTCCCACCGTCAGCGCACCTTTCGACAGGGCAAACGCAGGGTTCTTCGACCCCAACCCGCCTGCGAATCCTGTACCTCTCGACTGAATGATACTCCCAGCGGCTGATCCGCTGGACTTCACAGCCACAAGACGTCCAACGACATCCGCTTTCTTCGCCATCAATTGCGCAGTCTGATGCTGCAGCGCCATCAGTTCCTGCGTCAAGATACCTGTGAGCTTCAGTGGATCTTCACGGCTGTTACCCTGTGCCACCTCCGACGCGACACTCCTCATCTGTGCATCAATCTGCATGCTCTGAATCTCCTGCTTAGCTGCATTCACATGCTTCTGCAATAAGTTCCTCAAGTCATCCAGCGAATCCAGAGACCTCGCCGAACTAGGAACGGGGAATCCCAGACCGTCCACCTGGTCAGCAATACGCTCCACACACGCGTGCAAGCTCTGCAGCGCTCTCGCCTCTGACTGATCCACTCTCGACAGTACGTCCGCTTCTTGTTGTTTGGTACGAATCTCCGTATTCACAAGCTCAGTCAGGGACTTAGTGTCCACTAATGGCGTCCCGGAGGTCACCGACGACGTGGTACTGAACGAAATAGGCGGATTAGTAGCCCCCATTAACCCCATCGAAGGAGGAGGCACCAACGGCGTGCCACTGGACGCTTTGGATGTGTCCGAGTGCTCCTCGGGGCTCGGGAAGTCGAAGCTCTGCTGCCTCTCGGGCGTAAGGTCTAGCGTCGGGAACAAATAAGCAGGGAACTTGGGTGGGATCTTGACTAGGTTACGCTTAGTCATGCACACGATGAAATGCATACCCATGACGAACTCGGTCTCATTCATGTGATTGTGGTCCCGGAGCAGCTGCAGCTCCTTCAGACGAGCAAAAAGCTCTTGCACCTGCTCTTCACTGAGACTGGACTTGCGGAAGAACTCGAGCGCGGCGTCTCGGGAGATCAAGGGGCCCTTACCGCCGCTCAGTTTGGCGAAGAAAGCGCGGTACCGATTGCCCTCAAGTTCGATCATTGTGTAGAGCTGCGTGTCCAGCTGGATGTCGTCCGGTGGAGGGGAAGGGAAGGACGCAAACGACATGATTTGGGTATGTAGACGTGGAGGAGAAACTCGGGGAGAAGATGTAGGCGTGTACGAGCGGGTGCAGGCTCTGGGGGGCGCAGGAAGAGCGGCGCAAGAAACGTCGAGGAGTGCGCGATCAAATTCCAGAGCTTTTGCTAGATTATGTGGACACACCTAAAAAAAGTACATAAAGAAAACCAAAAAAGCACATTTTTGAAATTCAAGCTGATTAGAAATGCATAATTTTTCTTGCCCATTTCTAATTCAAATTTTAAAACATTTCTAACCAAAATTGAAGTTTGCTTTTTTGCAAAAAAACGCCATTTCGTTCATTTTCACAGCGTTTCACTATGCTGCGCGAAAAATCGTTTTTGAAGTACTTTTTACGTGATGTAGCCCACACAACTAAGGCGCCAAAAAAGACGAAGGATAAATGACGAGTAAGAAGCGGCGAACGCAGCAACGGGAGGCACGAAACGAAGGAGTGAAGACTATTGGATTCCAGGTCCGATCGGCCACAAGCGCGGCTGGTACAGGATCGACCAACCACCTGCTGCAGTACTCGACCCGCTCGTGCTGGCGAAGCTATGTGAGCCCAAAAGAAACGATAGTGTTGGCTTTGTACGTGGCGACAAGAGCTGAGATTTTGCAACGGGATGGAAGTCCTAACGGTTATTCGGTGGCAATATTGGTTAGAGAGACGAAGACGCTACTGTCGGAGATTCGGATGCTGAATAAGGTATGCAACGGGGCGCTGGAATGATTCTTCTGAGATCGCAAAGATGCTGAATGTCATATGATAGAATGCGTGTGCTGTAAGCGTGAGCGTGGCCGTGGAGAACCGACCGAGATCTTATATTCCTGGTACGTCTTGATCATTTGGTGCTGTGATTATTGTACTAGTCTTGCTGACTCTTGGTGGCGGTAGTGAAGCGAGTGGGGAATTTGCCACACAATCGGGAGGTGTCCGTGAGATTACCATTCTTCCCCTGCAATTATGTCCGGTATGTTTAAGCTGTTATTTGTGTAAGGTGAGCGAGGTGTGCTGATGAAATGTTGCGTTAGTAGACTTCAGTTTGAACGAGAGGCGCTGTCTTCGATCGCTGTTTATGCGTAAGAAATCTTTTCCGTACCGCGATGGTAAATGCGACGTTGCTGATATCATCGTATTGGAATGAACAGAATTCAGCCCCTGGGCGTTCCCAGCGATGACATTGAGGCCGAGTGCGGTCCCTCTCTTTGCACAGTGTTAAGCCACACGACCGAGGTAGGTGACGTTGTGCTCAAGGCACTTATCTCGCTTCCTCTGACGTAGACATTTGTTTTTGTTCGTAGAATCTTTTATTCGGGTCTTCATTACGCGCTAGTCAGCCTTTCATGGACTGCCTCAGTGATTATCGCTCCGGGTTGGTGATTCATTTTCATGCTTGCACTATCATTATGTTCGATTACGCTAACAGAGTGTGCTCTGCCAGCTCCCCCGAGTGGATGATGAAGCAACGCGAATATCTGTTGGACGAAAGGATCGCACGATTAGAAGCAGCACTATTTAGCTGACGGTTTTTTAGTTTAAAAACTAAAACGAGCTATGTAACGAGGTGTGGCTAAGATTTTAGTGGCTGTCCCCTCATCCAGATTCACCTAAGGATATCGTGAAGCTATCTCGATTTTTTACCATATTTTTTTATTACTGTATCACGATTCGGTGCAATTGAGGTCTAGTTTTGTGGAGTACAGTAACTAATTTTCTGCGTGTTGTAAATTACCACGGGTGAAATAAAAAATCTAGTGTGTTTGTTAGTAGGTGGAATAAGAAACACTTTACCCTTTGATATTATAATAGCTTCTTATATCATCTAACACACATAAAAAATCTTTTTTCAAACTCGATCACCTTCTAAATCGCACGATGACAAAGTTCATTTCTTTTCTTCTTCTTTTCTTCATCGGTCGTTCGTTTTGCGTCGTCATCATTGTTGTGTGTAAAACTCCTCCACCGGAACACTAGTCTCATCCTCACTCTAGACTTTGCATCGAAGGGCCATGGGCTTCCGACCAATGTTTTTGCTCGATGCGGGCGAGGTGAAGGAGCAGATCCCTCTTAAAGTACTCTTCGCCGTTCACAGCTACTGCTACTCTCTGGTCGCGTATCTACCGGTGCGTCGAAATATACCAACCGCCATGGCTTAATCTCTCAGAACTAATTTCTCATGTGCATCAACTTAGATCCTCTGTACGATCATCGGACCTCCGCTGTGGAGAGCAGTTGCAGATTCTCTGCATCGTCACAAACCAGTGCTTGTGCTGTGTCAAATAACGTCGCTGTTGCTCATTTTCGCGATCCAATTCGTGAGCACATTCCCGCTCATGTGCGCGACCGTGTTTGCTGCCTACTTCCAAATGGTTCCTACGCTCGCATTGCTGGATCTCGCCGCTATGAAGCTCACGGGTCGGCATGGAGGTGACTTCGGCAAACAACGGTTGTATGGAGCTTTCGGTTACGGCGTTGGTGGCTACATATCTGGAATGATGGCGTCCGTGGTTGGAATCGAGTGGTGCTTCACCATGATGCTCGGTGTGTCGTGTGTTTCGTTGCTGCTACTGCTCTGGTATATTCCAGCCGGATACGGAGATGAACACGACCAACTGCCGCAAAAGGGACTTCTTCGAAGTAGTGTCAAACATATTCTGCGTCGTCCGGATGTACTTGTGCTCTTCATTGTCGCTCTCGTGACTGGCATCAGCGGGGGCGTCATAGACACATTTTTGTTTATATTTGTTTATGATCTGTCGGACGACGAGCTACTATTGTCAGCGTTTTAGTTGCTGTGCAAACGCTGTCCGAAATCCCCTTATTCTTCGTGTCCAGCGTCATGATTGGGCGGTTTGGCACTGCTGGTTGTCTTGTTATCGTCATTGCTGCTTTCTTCACTCGCGACATTGTATACGCCTACATGGAAGAACCATGGTACATCGTGCCACTCGAAATGCTTCATGGTGTTACTAATGGAGGCTATTGGTGTCGTTAACAACCTACATCTATGACGCAGCTCCGAAAGGCGCAGCCGGAACGATGATCGGTTTGCTTTCTGCATTCATGCGAGGGATTGGGGCTGGACGATTTGGAAGATCGGTGCTTACGGTCTTGTTCCCGCCTCGCTTCTTCTCACTTTCATATTTGCGTGGTTGGCTCATCGGCAAGCTTCGACTGAGGTGGAACTGGAAAAGCATCTTGTGGATGAGATCGACTCCTCCTCTGAGATGAACAAAGTTTCGCCAATTCAATGAGTCTGTAGTAGAAGCGAGGACTTCTTAAAAAGAAATTAAGCTCTTAATACGCATATAATGCACTCACATAATACTAAAAACACCATGCGAGGACACATGTACATGTAATATGATGTACACGTCTTTGCTTCACTCTGTGCCACTGTATTTTAATATAAAAATAGTCATTGTGAAAAATATTATCGGAGTCCAGCGTTTATGCACATTTTGGAGTCATTGATGATTACAAAGTGTGCATAACGCTGGACTCCGATAATAGATGGAACTTGTTACCCGGTGCTTCACTGGCAGTCTGCACACTCTCGCTCAACTAGTTGCAGATGATAACTATACTTGCGGCAGATTCTGGTCACCATACTTTCGGAAGATGTATTAATACATTTTAAAATTAAGGCATAATATTTCCTTTAGTAGTAAAATCGAGCGGGCACTAGGTTTCACACGAGATTAGGCAGGATCTGCAGCTATTTTAATATATTAAAATATCAGCCGTTTAGGTCACGAAGTTTACCCCGGCAGGTCCAAGAGCAGAAAATTTACCGGAGCCCCAAGTGTTCCAGGCGGAGCGGAGCCGTTCATCGCAGATAGGAAGGCGGCGACATCAAGAAAATATTGCGCGAGGTGCGGGTGTGATCGGTCCCTATGGTCCCAACTCCTACCAGAGTCATATAAATTCCTCTGTGTGAATTGGACCTGTTTGCCACGTCAAGGACGCACCGTTCTGGGGATAATAGATAATACTACGTAGTAAGGAATGCTGAGCTTGACGAGCTGTTTTCCATTGCAAAATCTTCTACACGAAAATCTGACTACGTCTAGCGTTGCACAAGAAACAACTTCGAAGTAGAGATTTTTCCCCCTTTTCATCAGCAATAATGTTAACAGCACAAAGCGTTTTTTTTGTTTACCACGGCTCCTCCAGTGAGCCGAACGGATACTCGCCGGTGCTCAGTGTGAACGTGGCGCACAGCGGGTTGGCCGTCGCGTTTTCGTTGTACACGTCACAGTCCGTTTCCGGCTTGATGGCAACCACGTAGTCACAGTCCTCCGCTACCTTCTTGAGCCCGTGGCCGATTTGAGGGTAGTACACGCTCCAATCGTCTGCGGTCAGGATAAAGTTCACTCTGACCAGGCTCCAAACTGATCTTCGAGAACTTCTTGAGCTGCTTCATCTCTGGCACGTTCAACGAGCGATACGGTTAGGCCAGGAACAACATCACGGTCTCCTTACCCGCCATTTTACCCGAGTTCGTCACATCCACCGACACATCCACCACCTCGCTCGAAGACTGGACGACACTGCAATTCAAACGAACCTCCGAGTACAGGAAGTTGGTGTAACTCAGGCCCGTGCCGAAGTCCCATTGGTTATCACAGTAGAATGCACCGCCCTCCAAACTATCCTGACACGTCGCCGTCACGGGGTGGTTGTACGTCATCTCCACGTTTGCCGGACGCTTTGGGTACGTGATCGGCATTCGTCCACTCGGGTGCACCTTGCCATAAAGAATTTCCGCCATGGCTTGACCACCAAGTTCACAAGGCAGCAGACCGTTGACCACCGCGTGCACGTGCTGCGGGATCTCACCGAGCAGACGCGGACGTCCTTCGAACAGCACAACGATCACTTTCGTGCCGGTAGAGGCCAACTCCTTAAATGTAGTCAACTTGGCCGGCAGGAAGCGCCAGGTCATCGATATCTCCAGACTTCTCTGCGTACGGGCCTCGCCTATCACAGCGATCGTGTATTCTGCCTTGCTAGCCATATCTTTGGCCACCGACTGATCAGACTCCGAGTACGAGCCGTTCTGGTTTAGAGCATTGAAGAAGCTGACGCTGTTGTTTTCAGCGGTCCGCTCGATATCCGATTTCACCGTGATGCCGTGCGTTATGTACTCGTCTTTGTCAGAGTAGCCCTGCCAGGAAGTGGTCCACCCGCCACATTGGTGACCGAGGCTATCGGCGCTGAAACCCGTGAGAAAAACTGACGCGTCTTCACCAAGAGGAAGGGTGCTGCCGTTTTTTTTTTGTTCTGTAGCAACACAATGGATTCGCGGGCAAGCCCAAGAGCGACTGCTACGTCCTTGTCATTGCCTAGCAATGCCTTGTACTGCTCGCCCGGCATGGGCGTATCATACAACCCCATTTTCAACTTCATCTTCACCACGCGGCGAGCAGAAGCCTTCAGTCGTTGCAGATATTGCGGACTCTGGGCCAGTAGCGCCTTCGTGTCGCTAACAAAGCTGATGTCGTCTGGTACCATGCTCATGTCCAGTGACGTGCGCGTCAATGACAAACGCACAGCCTCGGCGTAGGTTCGGGCGGTACGGTGGAAATCTGTCTATTGCTCGATCTCGGCGTAGTCTGACACCATCATGCCGTCGTTGCCCAGATCATCACGCAGCAGGGCGTTCATGAGTTTGCCATTCGCGATGGTTAAGATGCCGTTGGTCGAAATGTAGTTTTCCATGGCACTGATTGCTCCAGCATCAGCCGCAGCTTTGAATGGATGCAAGAAGTAGTTCAGCAGGTTGTAGTCTGATAACTTCGCCGCATCCTTGTCGTGTCCTGAAGGAGTCTTCGTGTATGCGATCTAGTGCTTCATGCATGCAGCAGTGTTGTTGTTGCTCTGCAGGCCGCGGATGATAGCATCGCCGAGAACCGAGTTCAAGTAAGGGTCCTCACCGAACGTCTCAAACGTGCGTGCCCACAGCGGGTTCCGCAAAATTCCGAGAATGGGACCAAAGACCCAAGGCATTCCGGCAGCTTCCGAATCACGACCAGTGATGCGGCCCATTGCATACACCAGGTCGGGGTTGAAGGATGTGCCACCGTTAATCTGCTGCCCGAACAGTACAGCACCATTGACCCAGTTAGCACC
Source organism: Phytophthora tentaculata (assembly GCA_033557915.1). NCBI lineage: Eukaryota > Oomycota > Peronosporomycetes > Peronosporales > Peronosporaceae > Phytophthora > Phytophthora tentaculata. The sequence goes on from JAUCEA010000009.1 coordinate 3,696,415, forward strand.
GTGGACCGAGTCGACGCCGTACACGATCGGGTTGCCACCGTTCTCCTCCATCGAAATCTCTTGGATTTTAGTGATACGTTCGCGCCACTCGTCCACCGTCCACATGTACGTGCAGTTTTGAGGACTGAGGTTGAAAGGGCTTGACATATACGCCCCAACGCGCAGTTTTCCATACTCACGAACCTTGTCTTCGTCGACCTGGAGGTCGTCCGTAAGACCCATGTTAATGTGGAGTTGAGTAATCTGTCCGATGATGTCCTCCTCGGTGAACGTGGCCATGATGGCATCAGCGCGCTCATCCCACTCGTCTGCCGAGACGACGGGAGTACCAGAGTGAGCCACAAAGCACAGCGCGGTGCCGACTACGGCGGTGAACCACGACTTGAGTATTACGTTTTACGATTCTTACGCGGGTGATGCTTGTTCTTGGTAAGACGCAAATTGAATAATGAGCTGGTCCTGCTGCAGCGGGAATGATGCTTGGGGTCAAGTTTCGCCAGGAAATACATGCACTGCATGGTTCGTGGTGTAGTAACGTAGCATGGCATGCTTTATCAAGTTTAACATGCCAAGAGGTTGCTTTGCTAGATTGCTCAAGGCTGGTACTTACTCCAGAATCGCATCATAAAACGGCATCATCTTTACAAATGATTATTTATGGTTAGCTCATCCATGACGCGTGCGGGCAAGATTCTCTTGAATTGACTGGCTGCATGAATTTCAAAAGGAGCATCTGTAGCTAACTCCCGATATTCTACCGCTGGTAAAGTAAGGCTAGCGGGTCGAACGAAAGATAAAACAAATAGTTCGACCGCAGCGACCGGTTGGTATTCGGTAAGTGTAAGTCCATTTTTAACATTTATGTACTGTATGCACTGGTATGCATGCATGAATTTCTTTTCGTTTCTTAGTTAGGTGGATTGGCTGGGCTATCTAATAACTAGAAATGGCCACGTCGTCCCGAATTTTATTTTTCCTCACTCAATTGTGTTTTAGCGTGGTAATTCGTAGTGAGCTTCAATACTATTGCGAGTCCTTTGTCGACTACACGCACACGTATTCGTACTGCACGGCTTCATCAACATATCGCGCAACTAGAAGATCGATGAAAGTGATTGTCCTGGTCCGCGGGAAAAAACAATTGAAATCTGGACTGTGTGGGACTTAATCAAATACTGAAATGGATATAAGCATATTGATTACTCTGCACGTACCGAAGAGAAATTTGTCAGTGGTTACGGCATCCAACTATTGCCGCGTTTGAAACATTCTAGCTAGAAACCCACAAGGCAGGCTGCAACTCGCAGCACCTAAGTTCCATCTACAATTCTCCTCACCTCCGACAGTGCCGAACCAGCAAAGCGTCACCGCTAACACAAACCTCGACTCAGACAAGAGCAGATCGATAAAATGGGAACGACCATAAAATTTCATTGCGGATATGAAGATAGAAGATTGGGAAATGCTTTACAGAGCTGCATAAAGGCAAGGACTCAATTCATACTATTTTCACAATTCCTATTATTAAATAATAGTTAGCACTATATTCGTGGCAAATGCGGGATTTAAGAAGCCGGCGAATTGATGTCACTTTTTTATTGGCCAGTGCTACAGTCCAGGTATCGAGTCCATGTATTTTTCATGTATTCGTTCCAGTTATTGTCCATGTCCGTAAAATATTTTAAATTGCTAAACAAATATTATGGGTGCATGAAGAGAAATAGCTGGCACACCTCCCTCAATGCTGTTGAGTGTCATCACCTGCTTGGTCAATCTGCTGACGTCGTCGACAGTGCCATCGAGTGGCGAATCAAGTTGATGTTGCTGTCGGGCGTGAAAGCAGGAGGTCGACACGCAGCGCGTCGATCGCCGATCCAGGACCCTGGTTGGTGCTGCTGCCGTCGATGGCGGCGTCGTCGTCCAGCAGGCATCGCCAGTGTAGCCGGACTCGACAGCGAATGTCAAGTTTACGCTTTGTTTACATTTCGTTTGCCCAGGTGCGCGCAGGGAGCGTCGTGGGCTGCATAGGAGCTCAGCAGAGAGAATGTCGTTAGTCTAGCTCATTTCATTGTCACTAATCAATTTGCTTTGCAAGTAACACCCCGGGTCTCGCGACAAATGCATGCTGGAAAGAGGATCATTGCAAGCAACATTGTCTTCATTGAAATTAATGGAAGCAAAGTAGCTATTATCTGTATCACTAAACGGTATCAATGACAACTTTTCTTCTTCACGGAGCGGCAACTCCCTATCCATGCTGATGCCATTCTGCCAACGCTTTGCCTAGATTCTGGTGACGCCATCGCGTTGGGGCACCCTAAACGATCACTGTGGCCACTTGCAAGTGCTTGTTGCTCTTGCACTACTTGTTAACGCTGACTAGCCCACTGTACCGCGAACAAATATGTTACACATGACTCCTCGGCTGTATAGGCGCTCGTCCTGCCGTAGAGCACTGTTCGGCGCGCCAATGCTGGTATTCGAGGTAGGCGATAGATGCCGCTATGTAGGAGCTTGAACCAGGCTGCTATGTGCCATTGTGCTCCGCGTACGTGTAGGCGCTTCTCCGGGCGTACTCGTCCTGCCGCGCTCCGCTATTTTAATAACAAAAAAAAAATAACGGACTGGTTTTATATTAATAGATTACGAACGGCTGGTTATATATTATATATCACAAACCTGGACATTAACTGGACCGATACCTGGACATTAGATGAACTTGATAACTGGACTGTAGTACTTCCGAAAATATTGTGAATTCTGGTCAAACTTGTGCTATAACAACAAATCAGTACACTCTCTTAATTGGATAAAATCATTATCCCTTACTCTTAGAACATCATTATGTCCTAGAAACTTCGTGAGTACCACCTCAATACGCGTCTGGTACTTTATATTGTATGCGGCTTTGGAGGTCGGCGAGATTGTCTGCAGGTTGTGCCTGTTACACATACATGAAATAAATTGACTTTCGGGTTTTGCAAAATGACATTTTAAAAATATTTGGGTGCTTGCATTGGTCAGGAAAGATGATGTGGGGTTTAGACCACATCATAAATCCTACGGTTTTACATGAACGTGTACCGCACTAAGCGTATTAATTGTGGCACGCCGATTCTATCCTAAGCTATCATACTCGTACATCAAGCGAGCACTGCCCACTATGTCTTTCTCGGTCTCTCATTTCAGGTACTTATCAAGCTTGTCGAAGCAAGACCGCTATTCTGGGAGCAGAAATCTCGACTAGTAATGCGCTCCTCTATTCCTGCGCCGACGAATCATTGGCGCCAATTTAGCACAAGATTTGATTACATCGAATTGACGCTTACTCAAATAGCAGAGATCTCCTACTTCAGACCGCAACTTCTTTAGGTTGTTGTGGGTGTGATCTGTTCCTGCAATTTTTGGATGAACAATACCATTTATATCATTTTTGTGTATCGTGAGTTTCTGTCTATATCACTTTTAAAAACCTAATTTAGGTTATCGCTTTGAAGGACTGTAGGAGATCTCGAATATGGTAGCGCTTGAATCATTCAATCGCTACTGTAATATGATCCGGAGACTACTCTCATATCCAGTCATGAAAGGACAGAAAAACGAAGCAGGTTTATTTATGCGCACAAGTATCAGCACATAGCGAGTGCACCAAATTGTTAAAGCATCACAGGTTTGTGAGTGCTCCAATAATATCCATTGTGCGCGTGGATGCAGTTCAATCAAATATAAGTACAGATATACCCGTCATAGCTGAAGGGGTATATCTGGCCAGATATTATCTGGTAGCTAGAACTGCATCCACGCGCACAGCGAGTACTGCGGCAATTTTTAAATACTTGTAGTGGGCGTGGAGCGTTCCAGCTATATTTGTCAAGCTTCACTACCTCGTCGTCTCCTGGACTACCTTAACGGACTTAGGTAGGTGAGATGGCGTTGGTTGGACCGTTAGATGTGAGGAATGAGGAGTTTGGGTTTTGCGCTGAAGGGATCGAGGCGATCTACCCTCAAGCAATAGAGAACCAAGAATTAAGCAGCAACTATCGTAATATATGGCGTGCTTTGGGAGTTCCAGCTCCCATGTTGATGTTCTTTGTGTTCTCCCCGACCTACTACAATACTACAGTGTAATAATACTATACTGTGTCGCAGTAGCACTCAGAGACCTAAAAGGGGGGGGGGGATAGCGTAAATAGAGGCAGAAGTCGATTTTAAATTAAAGCTATTAGAGATCAGCTTCTTCTATGCACCCCATTATATTTTTTAAAATTCAGGATACTTTTTGGGGGGGTCTAAAAAAATGCCACCAGCCGTTATATCAGAGTCCGATTTAAAATAAACGGGTAGAGCAAATAATAGGATGTGTCTGATATAGCTAAATCTGACCCTATTTAAAAGTGATATTCCGGTACAGGAGCTCTACCCTATTGCCAAGTTATTGAGGGGTACCGGTTCCTAACTGGTATGTACCCATGAACCGGTTAACCGGTACCGGTCCAACACGATCCCGCGATGATTACGGCACGTTGATTACGCCACTAATGATTAGACAAGTAGGATGATTGGACGAGTACAGAGTGTTGGTGATTGGACGTACCAAAGAATGACCTAGGTAGTGAGGACAGTGTAAGCTTTGATAAATCAATCACTTCAGAATCTTCATCCTTTCCCTTAAGTGGACCTCGCTCCGGTCCTCTTCTCCGAGTGGTGACTCTTCCTTTCCCTCTGCTCAAACTCTACGTTGCCCAAGATCCGTGACCTTTATCAGGTTATGAGCCCAAGCACCATGTCCACTGCGCAAGGCGTTTCAACCAAGGTCTCCATCGACAAGTTCAACGGCGACAACTACGCGACATGGAATCGTTACATGCGTGGCGTGTTCCTGACCAAGTCAGTGTGGCATGTCGTGAACCGAGAGACGACCCCAAGCTTCACGGACTCTCGCGCCAGGGATGAGTACGTCAAGTCGAGCAACATAGCGTTCGGATTGATGCTTCTCCACATGGACGCGGACTACCATTAAGTCGACAACTGCGATGGAGCGTGGACCGCGTGGGCGCGCTTGAAGGTGCTGTACGGTGGATTGCAGAAGGCTGGTCGCATTCACCTCAAGCGACAGCTCTTCAGCATGGAGAAGTCTGAATGCGCAAATGTATTGCATCATTGCAATGATGTTCTCAACATCAGCGCCAAGCTTAGCAGCATCGGTGCAAAGATGGAGGACGAGGACGTGGCGGTCTGCTTGTTGCACAGTCTCCCCAAGAGCTACGAGAACGTTGTGCTGAGCTTGGAAATGAGTACTGCTGAACTGAAGACGTAAGACGTTGTGATGGTGCTCACGAACGAGCATATCAACGGCAAGGCGAAAAGACTTCTGCGGTGAAAACTGAAGACGCGGTAAGGCGTCCAGTACCGAGAGAGAGTCTCGTCAGTGTACCTACTGCGGAAAATTGGGACACGTGATCGAGAAGTACTGGACCTAGCAGAAGGATGAGAATCGAGGAGGTCGACGCGGCGGCAATGGTCGTGGACGCAGGGCCAACAATGTTCAGTGGCGAAACGACAACTACGACTACGGCTACGATCATGTGGCGTTTGCGGTTTCGTTGGAATGTGGGATTTCGATGGGCAAGAGCATATCCGGGATGTGGGCTGTCGACAGCGGTGCGACGCATCATATCTGCAACGACAAGGATAAGTTCGTCAAGCTGAACGAACGAGATGAGAGCGAGCTGAAGGTTGCTGATGGCACCAACGTTGCTATCAAGGGTGTGGCAACTATCGTCGAACGAGTGATTCTACCCAACGAGCGCGAGATCGAGATCAACAACGCGCTGTACGTACCGAAGATGAAGAAGAACCTGCTATCGGTGCCGCAGATCAACAAGAGCGGTAAGTTCCAAGTGGTGTTCGACGGTGCAACCATGCACGTTGCGCGCAAGGATTCGAAGCAAGTGGTGGCTACAGCAGACCTCGTGGACGGGCTCTACTGACGTACACCAGTGTGCTCGGTAAATGCGGTGACTTTGAAGTCGAGCGTTGGCCTGCATGCGCGCATGGGTCACGCTCCTATCGACGTGTTACGCAAGATGGTCAGCAAAGGTATGATAAAGACGCCAATGATCCTCTGACATCAAGTGAATTAAGTGTCTTCCGCGGGTGTCAGCAAGGGAAAATGGTCCAGAAACCGTTTCCTAGCAGCCACGACATACGCCGCTACGACACGTTCGAGTTGCTTAACTTCGACATCTGCGGTCCCATGGAAGAAGAGTCGTTGGGCGGGAGCAAGTATCTGCTACTCATCGCTGACGAAGCCAGCGAATGCATGAAGAGTTTCTGTCTACGTGCCATGTCGGGCGCTGAAGAATGCCTCAAGAGCTATATCACCAAGGTGCAGACGCAATTCGGCAAGCGGGTCAAGTTTGTGCGTCATGACGGAGCTCGCGAGTTTGCGACTAACTCGCTGAAAGCGTTTACGAAGATCAAGGCATCGAACAGCAGACCACTGTTCCGTACGCGCACCAGACAGACGGCACTGCAGAACGCGCCATCCGGACTATCGTAACGATTGGACGCAGCATGCTACACCATGCATAGTTGGAGCAGTGTTTTTGGGGCGAAACGGCAATGGCTGCCATTTACGTCAAGAACAGCCCTCCATCACCCAAGATGGAGAACAAGACTCCGTACGAGATCGTGTACAAGTCCAAGCCAAGTGTGAAGCACATGCGCGTGTTCGGGTGTCGGGCGTACGTCCTAACTCCGAGGGAAAAAAAGACTCAAGTGGGGTCCCAAGGCTGGCGCTGGGTTGTTCATAGGCTATGAAGGAGTATCGAAGGCGTATCGAGTTTATGACATCGAGGTGGGGCAGGTGGTGATCAGTCGCGATGTCAACTTCGACGAATCCAACTTTTGGTTTTCGACGGCTAGTTCAAGCGACGACGACGAAGATTCCGACCTCGACTTCGACTCTCTCGGAATCAACGATTCCGAAGCTGCGGGCCCAACCGAATTCAAGCAGACGGGGAAACGCAAGTCCCGCACAAGTGGCGCTCACGACATGACTACGAGATCACGCGCTGCACAACAGACTGCTGGTTTGGAAGACGTTAGCGCCCCGGAAACCTCGTTTGAGCGTCAAGCAAAGCGGCGACCAGATGTGCGAGATGACGCTGGTGCGGCTGATGAAGAAGAAAAAGATGCCTATGGTGAAGAAAAATAACGATGGAACTCCTCCTGTATTTTGGCGAGCAAGCGCCAACGCAGTGGAGGCTGGAGATTTGGCTGAGCGTTCCAGGAAGCGGTGAATGGACCTGATCAAGTGCATTGGCGCAAAGCCATCCGTGCGGAACTCAACTCGATGCGACTTCGCGGTGTGTTTCGAGCTGCCAAGTTACCGAACGGTCAACGGGCTATCGGTATCAAGTGGGTATTCAAGATCAAGCGCAAGGCAGATGGATCGATCGAGAAGTACAAGGCACGGCTCGTGGCAAAAGGCTTTAAGCAGAAGTACGGCATTAGCTACACAGAGACGTTCTCGCCCGTGGTGAAGTACGTGACGCTGCGCATGATCATTGCTTTCGTCGTGTACTTGGGCTGGCCTCTGGACCAACTTGACGTGGTAACAGCATTCCTGTACGGCATAATGAAGGAAATGGTATACTGCATGGTACCAGAAGGCGTCGAGCTTGATGGTGACTTCGACTTCCTGGAGCTGGTGAAGGCGATTTACGGTCTCAAACAGGCATCGCGCGTGTGGAACGAGAACTTCGACGAGTACGTGTGCTCTATCGGCTTCCAAGTATCGGCATATGACCCGTGTCTCTACATCAAGATTGTGGACGGTCATTGCGTGCATCTGCTGGTCTACGTGGACGACGTGTTGGTGACTGGTAGTTCAGCGGACCTGATTGCAAGCACCAAGAGCGATCTCAAGAAGCGCTTCGAGATGACCGACAGTGGCAAGTGTGCGTTTGTACTGGGAATTGAGATGGTGTATAACGCAGAAGGCAGTGTAACGATGTGCCAGCGCAGACATGTGGATGATATTCTCAAGCGTTTTGGCATGGATGAGTGCAAGGCGGTGGTGAGTCCAGCGGATTTGAGTCTTCGACTAGTCCCAAGCAACGCGCCGACCAAGATGAACGCTCCGTACCGTGAGGAGGTGGGTGCAATCATGCATTTGATGACCGCAACTCGACCGGACATTGCTTTTGCCGTAGGCTATGTTTCTCGTTTCATGGAGAACCCTCAAGTGGAGCACTGGACTGCGGTGAAGTGCATTTTTCGCTATCTACAAGGAGCCATATGGCATCTGCTTCAAGCCTGGTGACAAGATTGACTTCCGCGGATACTCAGACGCAGACTGGGCTGGTGACCCCTCCGATCGCAAGTCAACTTCGGGCTACGCGTTCCTTCTGATGAGCGCACCGGTGAGTTGGGGGAGCAAGAAGCAGTCAAGTGTGTCGTTGTCAACTAGCGAAGCGGAGTACATCGCGCTGAGTTTGGCTATCCAAGAAGCCAAGTGAATGCACCGCCTACTTTGCGAGATTTTGGCGGCTGCGGGCGAATCGGGACCAGAGCTCAAGATATTCGAAGACAACCAGTCGTGCATCAAGATGACCAAGAACCCAGTGAACCATGGTCGCGCCAAGCACATCGACATCAAGTATCATCATATTCGTGATGAGATCAAGCGCGGTGAAGCCACGCTGGAGTACTGCGAGACCTCTGAGATGTTGGCGGACATCATGACGAAGACACTTCCGGGACCACGTCACAAGGACCTTACAAAAGGCTTTGGTCGGTTGATGGCAAAATGCAAAGTGATTGATTTAGGGCCTTAGTTCGCAAACTCCTTGCTACATCTAAGCCTACTGGATATTCTACTGGAGACACTCTACTGGATTCTTTACTGGATACTGAGTTATTTTAGCCAATCATTGACTGCCACGTGGATGCCCATCTTGTACCCACAATCTTGTACCCACGTGTCCCGTAATCCCCGTAGCGTAATCAGCGTCCCGTCATCAGTGTCCCATCATCAGTGTCCCGTAAACACAGGAATGATTGCGCTCCCACTGAGTGAAGGTCATACCGGTATCTTACCGGTTGCCGCAGCTGGTCGAGGCGTCTTCTCAAAAACACTCCCACTCGACTTGACAGCTGTTGCGTCTTGGATCCCCAACTTGCTCCGAAGAACTTCGAACTGCACGGCAGTGATCGCCTTCGTCATGATGTCGGCCAGCATGTCGGTAGTCGAAACATACTGTAGCACACTTGACCGTCTTCCACCTTCTCGCGCACGAAGTGGTAGCGAATGTCGATGTGCTTGGTGCGCTTGTGGAATTCGGGATTCTTGGCCAACGCGATGGAGCCTTGGTTGTCCTCGTAGATCTTGACAGGATCGTCGCTCTTCATCTCGCCGAGTTCACACAGAAACACCTTAAGCCACACTGCCTCTTGCGTAGCCTCCGATAGCGCCATGTACTCTGCTTCCGTAGATGATAGTGCCACCGTCCGCTGCTTCTTGCTTCTCCAGCTGGGGCATCCGCCGTTCATCATGAACGCGTAGCCGCTTGTACTCCGTCGAGACTCGATGTCACCAGCCCAGTCTGCGTCCGAGTAACCACACACGCCGAAACCGTCTCCACGTGAGAACTCGAGTCCGTGCGTTGGTGTCGCCTGCAGATACCGCAGCACACGCTTGAGAGCTTGCCAGTGCGTCGGACACGGATCAGCCGCAAACTGGCTCAGAACCCCTACTGCCGCAGCGAGGTCCGGACGTGTCGCGACCATCAGGTACATGATGCCGCCGACGGCGCTCCGGTATGGCACGTTCTTCATGATGTCTTCGTGCTTGCAGCCACCCTCGCACATGTTCTTGGTCAGCTTGAGTCCGGGGTCCTGCGGCGTCTTTACAGGCTTGCTGTCTTGCATGCCGAACTTGGTCAGGATGGACTTGAGGAACTTGGTCTGCCGCACCACCACTGTCCTGGAGTCGCGGTCGTTCTTGATCTCCATCCTGAGGAAATACTCGAACTCGCCGAGATCCGTCATCTCGAAGCGTTCACTCAGCGCGCGCTTGGTCGAGTCCAGCAAGTCGTCGTTGCTGCTTGCCAGGATCAGGTCGTCCACGTACAGCACCACGAAGATCATCTCTTGATCATTCCTCTTGATGTAGACGCAGTGGTCGGACTCGCGCTTCTTGAACCCCATCTTCAGCATGAATACGTCTATGGTCTGGTTCCACATGCGCGGCGACTGCTTCAGTCCATACAGCGAACGCTTGAGTTTGCATACGTGGTCCGGATGGTTTTCTTCGACGTACCCGTCCGGTTGCGCCATGTAGATGTCTTCGTCGAGAACGCCGTTCAGGAAAGCTGTCTTGACGTCCATTTGGTGCAGCTTGAGACCATACTTGGCAGCCATGCTCAGCACTACCCGAATCGACGTGAACTTGGCCACTGGTGCGGAGGTCTCATCGTAGTCGATGCCATACTTCTGCGAGAACCCCTTGGCCACCAGTCACGCCTTGAACCGCTCGATCTCTCCAGCTTGGTTTTCCTTGGCTCGAAAAACCCACCTGCAGCCGATCGCCTTGCGTCCCTTCGGCAATGGTACGACATGCCATGTGTCGTTCTTGCGAAGTGACTCAACTTCCGAGTCGCAGGCCTCCTTCCACTTGACTGCGTCGCTGGATTCCATCGCCGACTTGAACGTGGTCGGCATTTCTCCCACTGAATCCACGACGTAGGCAGCTTCGAAGTCTTGACTTTCTTGAGCTGCAGCAGACATCTCGTCCAGAGTCTGGTGTCGACTCTGCGACGCATACCGCTTGGCACTTGGAACCTCCACAGCTTCCTCCAGTGGCTGCGTCCGCGGATGTCGCTTGCTGCCGGGCTCGAAGTCTTCGTCCCGCGCAGCTTCTTCGTCTTCTTCGTTGTCGTCATCCGACTGCGACGAATCTTGATCCGTCACCTCTTCATCTTGAAGTTCCACAACAACTTCTTGATCGTAACTGTGTCTCCCACCGTCGAAGACGTCTTCCATGAACTGTGCGTCGCGGCTCACCAACACGCGGCCGCTCTCCAGTTCTTCAAACCGATACGCTTTCTCATGCTCCGAGTACCCCAGGAACCGACAACGCACCGACCGAAGCATCAAACTTGGTACGCTCTCCTTCGGCACGTGCACGTACGCATGGCAACCTAACACTTTCAGGTTCGCCAGCAGCGGCTTCTCCCCGGTCCAGACTTGGTGTGGCGACTTGTCGTGGCTGATGGCACGCGTCGGACACCGGTTGCGAAGGAACGTAGCTGTCATCACCGCTTCACCCCAATACGACTTGGACAACCCGGCGTGCTCCAGCATGCAGGGCGCTCACTCCACCAACGTCCTGTTCATCCGTTCTGCCACTCCGTTCAGCTGAGGCGTGTACGGCGGTGTGAGCTTCTGCACGATCCCGCGGTCGCTGCAGAACTTGGCCATCGCACCGGAAGTGTACTCGCCACCGTTGTCGCTCCGGAGTGTCTTCACGCGCTTGCCGGTCTGAGTTTCAGCAAACGCCACAAACTCAGCGAACTTGGCGGCACCTCCGACTTGTTCCGCAGCAGATGCACGACGCAGAAGTGCGACTTGTCGTCGATGAACGTGACGAAGTAGCGCTTGCTGCTAAACGTTGACGTCTGCATCGGACCGCACACATCGCTGTGAACGACCTCCAGCACTTGCTTCGCACGGTTCGGAGACGACGTAGCTCACTCGCGTTTGCTTGCCGAGTGAGCATCCGTCGCACAGCTCCCACTGCTTCACCGACGCCATGTCAACGCCAATTCCGTATGCCCTTCTTGACGATGGCATCTAGGCCGCCATGGCCAATGTGACCAAGTCGAAGATGCCAGAGGTACGACGTGGTGTCCCCTTTGCGATCCTTCGAAATTGCCACATTGGCCTCGTCAGGCACCACCGGTGTCATGCACAGCTTGAACAGTCCCTTGCCAGCTCGCGCACCCAGCTTCCACTTGAGGTCCTTGGTCTCCGCGAAGCATGCGTCGCGCTCGAAGATCACCGGCCCGACGTCCTTGGTGAAGCGTCCGACGGAGAACAAGTTGCGCGACAACTTGGGGATGTGCCACACGTTCGTGAGTACACCTTTCTTGGTCCCGCGCGGAGTCTTCATCGATATCACAATGTCGCCACTGCCAATCGCCTCCACCACACCGTCGTCCGCAAGATGCACATCCACCGGGTCGAAAGTCTTGTAGCTCTTCATGAACTTCTTGGAGCACGTCATGTGCTGCGTCGCACCCGAGTCGATTAGCGAAACGTCATTCGACTTGGTGTTGCTCCCACCACCAAACGAGAAAAGATAGTCGCCGGCATCCTCGTCCTCACGCGCCACATTCGCACGCTGCGACCGCTGCCGGTTGTTATTGTCTTGAATCCGCGAGGGACACTCCGCGATCCAATGTCCTTGTTTGCCGCAGTTGTGACACGCCCCGGTCTTCTTCACAGGTCGGTCCCTGCGCTTGTTGTCTCTCGTCATGAACGCTTGACCTTGACCGTGCGCGGCTCCGTCGACGCCGCCACCTTGTTCCTTGCGCTTCATGTCTTCATGCAAGAGCCGAGACGTCACGAGTTCCCACGACAGCGAGTCGGCTCTCGACTCCAACGCCGTTATCAGGAACTGGTACGACTCGCTCAGACTTTCCAGAAGCGTGATCACCAAGTCGTCCTCGCTGACCGGAGCGCGCACTGCGTCGAGCTGCTCCGCCAGCGTCTTGAGTTTGTTAATGTGCCCCAGCACATCATCACCTTCGCCCATCATCGTCGTGAAGAAACGTCGACGAAGAAAGAGCTTGTTGGCCAAACTCTTCTTCTCGAAGTGTCCTTCCAGTCTTGACCATGCATCATGCGCGTCCTTGGCCGAGCGAACCAACGGCAGCTGCGAATCCTCCATCGCGAGACAGATGATCGCCAGCGCCTTTCGCGACTTCCTCTTGAACGTCGCTTGATCCGCCGTGGTCATGCAGTGCTCCAGCTTCACTTCCCCACTCGTCACTTCCCACAGTTCGCGCTCCTCGAGCACCATCTGCATCTTGAACTTCCATGTGTGGAAGTTGGTTCCGTCGAACTTGTTGATGCGGGCGGTCGTGGTCGGGGTGGCGACCATAGCGAAGGCGTAGTCAGGGTCTTGGTCAGGGAAGACGGGGCTTGGGCTCATAACCAAAAGGCTTTGGTCGGTTGATGGCAAAATGCAAAGTGATTGATTTAGGGCCTTAGTTCGCAAACTCCTTGCTACATCTAAGCCTACTGGATATTCTACTGGAGACACTCTACTGGATTCTTACTGGATACTGAGTTACTTTAGCCAATCAGTGACTGCCACGTGGATGCCCATCTTGTACCCACAATCTTGTACCCACGTGTCCCGTAATCCCCGTAGCGTAATCAGCGTCCCGTCATCAGTGTCCCATCATCAGTGTCCCGTAAACACAGGAATGATTGCGCTCCCACTGAGTGAAGGTCATACCGGTATCTTACCGGTTGCCGCAGCTGGTCGAGGCGTCTTCTCAACAACACTTACCACGGCGCTCGGAGTCAACGCGTGTTCGCATTGAGGGGGCGTATTGAGAGGTACCGGTTCCTAACTGGTATGTACCCATGAACCGGTTAACCGGTACCGGTCCAACACGATCCCGCGATGATTACGGCACGTTGATTACGCCACTAATGATTAGACAAGTAGGATGATTGGACGAGTACAGAGTGTTGATGATTGGACGTACCAAATGATTGGATGACCTAGGTAGTGAGGACAGTGTAAGCTCCGATAAATCAATCACTTCAGAATCTTCCTCCTTTCCCTTAAGTGGTCCTCGCTCCGGTCCTCTTCTCCGAGTGGTGACTCTTCCTTTCCCTCTGTTCAAGCTTTACGTTGCCCAAGATCCGTGACCTTTATCACAAGTAGAACGTCATCTCGGTCATCTCGGTCATCTCGGTCACGTTTGGTAGCTAGTTTTTCATGCTTATTGTAATTCAACAAGGCAATATATCGATTTTAGACGTTAAGTCGAATAACATGACTTGAAGTAACTATGAAATGTTTGCTAAACGGTGGTGATTTCGGTTGCGATTTCAAGAAAACAATTTAATGCGGATGCGGAATTTAGAGATCATTGATCTCAGAGCAAGTAAGTCTCCTGTACAGTCAGCACAATCCTCAACGCTTGGCATGTGTGCTGTTCGGCCTTCATACGCGACACTTGACCATGGTTGAGAAATCGCAAGTGAAATAACAAGTTAGAATCAACTTGCTTCTCCTTCAATCAGTAGGTAAACTAACAATTTTGGTCCGGCTGACTGAAATCGTAGCAAATACGCAAGATGAAACTTGATACGCGCATTTGAGTCAGGTGCCCACATAGAATCTTCTTATAGCAACTCTTGTTTTAGTATTTTCAAAAGTAATTCACCTGAAATATCGCAAGATCTTATGCTAAGCGAACATCTCGAAGGACCTATGTAAAGCCGGCATGACTATCCAGAGTTCTGCCATGTCCACAAAGATCGTCACGGGCTTTGGTCATGAGGTTTGTGGTTGCCCAATAGAACAAAAAATTCAGTATTAGTGTGAAGTAGAACTAGGGCTGTTAAAAAACAATTTAATAATCGAACAATCAAATGGGATTTTAAAATGCTACTGTTATTTTTTTAGCGTTTTAGCTTTACCAATTGTTTTTGAATTAAATATGAGTTTGAGAGGCGAGTATAAAGCGCGTTTTATAAACTCATTGATTATCCTTTCGCCGCGATTTGACGCTCTTTAACACAGTTGGGTGACCAGTGCGCCTAAAAACAATTAGCTTTAATACATTCAAAAAATGATTATTAATTTTGTTAAAGACTGGGCTGATATTAATTCAAACATTTTAGTCTTCACTGGCCTGGATATGTGTTCGAGTGGGCTGAACTACAACCACCCGCAGAGAAGTTTATGTTATAGCCGCAGTTGACACACTGTATAAACCGCTTCTTTAAAAGCTCAGAATAAATTTAGGGGTCAAAGTTCGCGTACACGAAATAAATCATTTGCATCGCAGCAAAACAAATGATACTGTGCCTCTTGTAGCTTTTACGTCTAACATGAATCAGTACGTCGTACGTGCAGAGGGAAGATTTCGATGCACAGCTGTGTAATTTCGGCAACATGTACTACATGTAGCTCTCAATCGTACGTCCAGAGGGTAAAAATTCCCCAACTTTTAATGCTTTTTTGCCGTGGGAGGGGGCATTTATGCCTTTCAAATATTTGATGAGTGCTAAACTCGCTCTAATACTAAAAATATGACCAACTGGTCATAAGTAATGCCGCTTTGATTGTTGCCTCACCGCGGAATGTCCGTGTGTCTGTTATGTCTCCAAATCCGGACATTTGGTTGGATAAAGAAATCACTTAATGCATTACATTATTAAGACAATTCTGACTAAGGACTCGATTAGTAGAAAATTTTAGAAAGCAGCTCGGCGGCTGGCGGCTACGCCGCAATGCAGCGCAGCGAACTCGTTCGTGTTTTAATAACCAGGCTATAACTCATCGAAGAATTTGAAGTACAGCCGTCGTATAGAATGGGGGGAATCTTTACAGGTTGCTTAATCGAAAGCGTTGAGTGCAGTTTTATGGATTTTAGCGGTCTGCATTTCTCATTTTGACCTTGAAGTGGCGTACCGTGCATGGAGCAATTGCATGTTATTCACGCAGTATAATAATGCGGAAATTCAAGCACCCAATGCAGAATGGTTCGAGTCATCAAAGGTTTGTGAGTGCTTAAGCAATGGTCCTTGAACGCGTGGTTGCAGTTCAATCTCTGCAAGAATATTACAAATCTCTACATTTTTGCTCATTTTTATGGCCTATCAGTGGGTAGATAAAAGTAAATAAATGTACGGGTACTTGTTTGAATTTACCTTTTGGTAATATACTACAGTGTTGAATGTTGTTATTATTAACCTTAGTAATGAAAATAGTACTTAGTATTGATTATCTTTTCCTGAGTACAGGTATCTTGTTAAAATCAAACAAATGCAGTACTAGCCGGGGAAACCGAGGGCACGGAAGCTCGATTGAATTGTGTGGTTATTGGCATTTGTGGTCTCTAAAGTAGTTATACTAGTAGTTGGCACTGCCAACTTGGCAGACACGTTTCTATATACGACGTACTTCTCTGGCCCACTCCAAAATGACGATTGGGGGTTTTCAGTGATCGTACATAAATGAATAATTTAACTTTATTGGATAAAACTCAACGGTGATTACAATTGTCGCAGAAAGCTAATTTTATGGCATGCAATGCTAATCACTTATTCCACCTTGCTTCTAGGTGATCTATAGCTCACTAAGAACGAGCCCTTGGCCCCAACAGGATTCTTAAATGCACTAATAGTCAACGTATCTACGCTAGATCTTTGGCGTCATAATTAATATGGAGTATATCACTCCGCTGTAGACATTCTTAATATTAGGGTTGATTTGAAGTCGTTTCTGATTGGCCAATGGAAGCTGGTGGCTTTCGCTAACCCATTGGTATTTTGAGATAAACCTCGCTCTCATTGCACCCAAATTGTAGCGCTTCCAGCCCGTTTCTGCGTACGCGTGTGCGCACACCGGTAGCTAATTGTCTGATTTACCCACCCTTAAAGTTGGGTGTAATATCGCTAAAAATTGACTGAACTGCGACAAAAACCTAACGGTCTACGAAATACAACCGGTTTTAAACGCAGCGTGCTCCCGCTTAACTGGTGCCTAGACAACAACAAAAATATGTTCACGTGCGCTATCCGGGGCTTTGATATGGTGTGCTTTCGTTCACCGCCGCCTGGTTGCAAAGTTATCGGTCAAAATGTGTAAACGTCATTTTGGAGTGGGCCAGAGAAGTACACCCTTACAGGCAATAACTTCTTATAGTAAATTACTCTATTAAATTAAAACAATGGCCAAACATGGCTGTCGAAATATGACGTGGTGCTAGCGTCACGTCATGTTTAATGACATTATAACATAATACTGTGATTCTGAATTTCTGTTTACAGATAAACCTCCCTTAGCTAATACAGCCCGTAGAACAACTTTTGATCAAGTATAGCAAGTTGATCACGTTAAGGCGGTTGATGTGGTGCATTCATGATATTTAGAGAAGTTCGAGCAAAATACTTCAAATATGGAAATTTATAGCAATATCTGACGGTACGCCAGACTTGTCCAAGGGCCTCTACTGTGACCCCTTTAGAGGCTAATTTCCGATGAAAACCGCTTAGAATGGGCGGGCAAGTGATTTCATACCGGTTTGTACCCTTATTCTCACCAAAACCTGTGATTTTGACCTCATTTGACTGTTTTTTCTATCATCACATTGTATCGAGTTTCAAGTTAGACAGTATTATCAAGGCAGTGTACAAAAAGCAAGTCTACCAGTCCGGTGGAATCAAAACCTATCAGCTACTACAGGATATCACGATATACGAGCTCATCTTAGACAGGTTCATCTGTATCAACTGAACACACATCCAAGTTGATTCAAAAAGACAATCTTTAAGCTGCATGTAGACCCGCACATGTACTGTACTTCACCAGTCGAATCTGATCTATTTGTCGATGTACTGCACTTCCGTGCACTCCAGCAAAGCGAAGTCATCACAAATGAATAAAAAAGGAAAACGTGGCTTTGAGGTTTGTTGAACTTGGCAAACAAATTCTGAAACATTAATTTATACCGCCTGCTCGGATACCGGTGCATGTCATCTCACAGTACCATTCTCGGCGACGTATTCACTTATCAACTTGTCTTCCGGACCCAAGAACGCCAGCTCGCATGCTTAAGTCGTGGTTCACCGCCGTTGTGTGCACGGCATTGTGCTGCGTGGCTCACTCTCCCGTAGTCTTGGCAGATGAGTGGGATGAACGCGCTGATGTCATCATGGCCACGTTCACGGTGGAGGACATCATCGGACAGATTACTCAACTCCACATTAACATGGTTCTTACGGACGACCTCCAGGTCGACGAAGACAAGGTTCGTGAGTATGGAAAACTGCGCGTTGGGGCGTATATGTCAAGCCCTTTCAACCTCAGTCCTCAAAACTGCACGTACATGTGGACGGTGGACGAGTGGCGCGAACGTATCACTAAAATCCAAGAGATTTCGATGGAGGAGAACGGTGGCAACCCGATCGTGTACGGCGTCGACTCGGTCCACGGTGCTAACTGGGTCAATGGTGCTGTACTGTTCGGGCAGCAGATTAACGGTGGCACATCCTTCAACCCCGACCTGGTGTATGCAATGGGCCGCATCACTGGTCGTGATTCGGAAGCTGCCGGAATGCCTTGGGTCTTTGGTCCCATTCTCGGAATTTTGCGGAACCCGCTGTGGGCACGCACGTTTGAGACGTTCGGTGAGGACCCTTACTTGAACTCGGTTCTCGGCGATGCTATCATCCGCGGCCTGCAGAGCAACAACAACACTGCTGCATGCATGAAGCACTAGATCGCATACACGAAGACTCCTTCAGGACACGACAAGGATGCGGCGAAGTTATCAGACTACAACCTGCTGAACTACTTCTTGCATCCATTCAAAGCTGCGGCTGATGCTGGAGCAATCAGTGCCATGGAAAACTACATTTCGACCAACGGCATCTTAACCATCGCGAATGGCAAACTCATGAACGCCCTGCTGCGTGATGATCTGGGCAACGACGGCATGATGGTGTCAGACTACGCCGAGATCGAGCAATAGACAGATTTCCACCGTACCGCCCGAACCTACGCCGAGGCTGTGCGTTTGTCATTGACGCGCACGTCACTGGACATGAGCATGGTACCAGACGACATCAGCTTTGTTAGCGACACGAAGGCGCTACTGGCCCAGAGTCCGCAATATCTGCAACGACTGAAGGCTTCTGCTCGCCGCGTGGTGAAGATGAAGTTGAAAATGGGGTTGTATGATACGCCCATGCCGGGCGAGCAGTACAAGGCATTGCTAGGCAATGACAAGGACGTAGCAGTCGCTCTTGGGCTTGCCCGCGAATCCATTGTGTTGCTACAGAACAAAAAAAAAACGGCAGCACCCTTCCTCTTGGTGAAGACGCGTCAGTTTTTCTCACGGGTTTCAGCGCCGATAGCCTCGGTCACCAATGTGGCGGGTGGACCACTTCCTGGCAGGGCTACTCTGACAAAGACGAGTACATAACGCACGGCATCACGGTGAAATCGGATATCGAGCGGACCGCTGAAAACAACAGCGTCAGCTTCTTCAATGCTCTAAACCAGAACGGCTCGTACTCGGAGTCTGATCAGTCGGTGGCCAAAGATATGGCTAGCAAGGCAGAATACACGATCGCTGTGATAGGCGAGGCCCGTACGCAGAGAAGTCTGGAGATATCGATGACCTGGCGCTTCCTGCCGGCCAAGTTGACTACATTTAAGGAGTTGGCCTCTACCGGCACGAAAGTGATCGTTGTGCTGTTCGAAGGACGTCCGCGTCTGCTCGGTGAGATCCCGCAGCACGTGCACGCGGTGGTCAACGGTCTGCTGCCTTGTGAACTTGGTGGTCAAGCCATGGCGGAAATTCTTTATGGCAAGGTGCACCCGAGTGGACGAATGCCGATCACGTACCCAAAGCGTCCGGCAAACGTGGAGATGACGTACAACCACCCCGTGACGGCGACGTGTCAGGATAGTTTGGAGGGCGGTGCATTCTACTGTGATAACCAATGGGACTTCGGCACGGGCCTGAGTTACACCAACTTCCTGTACTCGGAGGTTCGTTTGAATTGCAGTGTCGTCCAGTCTTCGAGCGAGGTGGTGGATGTGTCGGTGGATGTGACGAACTCGGGTAAAATGGCGGGTAAGGAGACCGTGATGTTGTTCCTGGCCTAACCGTATCGCTCGTTGAACGTGCCAGAGATGAAGCAGCTCAAGAAGTTCTCGAAGATCAGTTTGGAGCCTGGTCAGAGTGAACTTTATCCTGACCGCAGACGATTGGAGCGTGTACTACCCTCAAATCGGCCACGGGCTCAAGAAGGTAGCGGAGGACTGTGACTACGTGGTTGCCATCAAGCCGGAAACGAACTGTGACGTGTACAACAAAAACGCGACGGCCAACCCATTCTGCGCCACCTTCACTCTAAGAACCGGAGAACCTCCGTTCGGCTCGTTCGAGGAGCCGTGGTAAGATGCCGACAACAAAGAAATTTACTGTTTGGGAGAGTGGGGGGGAGAGAAAAACATGGATGCTACGTTTTGAAATCGATCTTCTATGGTTTTTTTTTTCAAATCCTGCTTCGGGTGCGATTTTTCAACTATTAATAGCCACTTTTTAACTTTAAGCTAGTCACTTTCGAAAATAATGTTTCAACTAGTTACTTATTGTGTTTCCACTGTAGTTACAAGTGACTAGCCGAGACGCGAAAAGTAACTATTTTATAATTAATAAAAGGTAAAAAAAATGAAACTCAACTAGATACTCCAAAGTGACTACCAAAAACGCAAAAAAGTAACTAACTTCAGCACGAAAATACATATTAACTATATACTTTCCTGGGGTTTCGTCCGAGTGCTCCGCATACGGTACTCAAACCGCAGGTGGCATTCTCACCTGCCTCAGCCTTCTATGCACACGGCTCCAAAACCACAGGTAGTGCTCCCTTCTGGCTCCGCCTCGGTTTAAGCCAGCGTGCGTAGCACGCGGCTCGTAAACCGCAGGTAGCGTTCCAGCTTACCATTAAAGTACCTGCGCAGTAAACTACACCCGCCCCCTAAACCAAACCTTAGACCGTCAGTATAACCTAGACCCCCTCTACCTACCTGTCAAGCACCTCGCTGCGCTCCGGCGGGCGTGGCAAATTTCCGGTTAAGTACGATTTTAAAGTGACTACCGAACAAAGCCGTGCGTCTGCACGGAACAGCTCTGGATTTTAAGCAACGAAGGCTATTAGCCGCTCACGTAGCGCTGGATTTATTTTCCCACATACCAGCCACAAGATAGTCCTGAAACCCTAAAAATGTACGAAAAACTTTTTATTTACTCTATTTCGGCATTTTCACGTCTAGGTCAGCCCAGCTATCTTGATGCTCTCTCTTCCTTCACATAGCTTTCGCAAGCCATTTATCAAGAACCCGTGAACGCACAGTAAGCCTCGAGCTCTTTTTTTTTGTAGTATTGACGCTGATATTACTGCACGAATAGCACGAAAACAAACTTAGCAGTATCGGGAAGCAAGCAGAGCTCATATATATCATTCTTACTGTTTGGGCGTTAACGCATTTATCTGATTATCAGCCGACTGGATGGGTTCATGTCAACAACATAAATACGATTGGAGTTTCTGTCACTTCTAGTATGCCAGCAAAACCTACCATGTTCGTTTTGGTTGCCATTAGAATCTGCTCAACCTTTTACCTTTTTAGGTGCTAGACTGCGGATGACGTACTAGCCCATTCCTTATGTACAAATAGCCAGTTGTTATCTTTTTCACGAGTCCTTTGTAACGATTTTTTTTTACTTACACGGTGCCTTGTTCCAAAAAATGATTTATTGATACAAAGCTTGCTATAACATTTAACTAAGCAGTGAGCTGCAAAGGAGATACTTTTTACTGAAGAGGAATTAGTACTCCAACAAAGGGGGTTGAGGATATGGGGCTAACTAGGTCTTCGCGTCCTTAGCCTACGCGAAGCTCTAGTTAACCCAACGGTCTTATCTCCAGAATTTTTGTAGTTTTGCGCTGGAGTCACTGTACAATGTATCCTCAACCCTCTTTGTTTAGATAACAAATGCTCTTTAGTAAGAAGTCTTTACCACTTTGCTAAACATTTTCACTGCAAGAAAACTTTGTCGTGCTTCTTGGTGAAATCCTGTTTTTGTTTTTATTCAGTATGATATAAAAACACAGCTGTTGCAGCACTCAGTCGATACGTCAGCGCAGCACAACTTCCCGATGTTCGGGCTGGAATTCGAAACTGTAAGATCGAAACCAAAGATATAAAGAATTTGCAGGATAAGCGTAGACCGTCAAAAGCATCTCCTGCGCTTGCTTCGCAGCCGTAGCATCTGCCAATCAATAGGACGATTCATTTTATAGCCTAGTAGACGCATTCGTGTTAGTAGTCCACACAGAGTTACTGAAAAATACGTGATGTTGCGCACTAAACAGTATTGTGGAAAATATGTTTTGTTTCAGTTAGTTGACAAAATGATATTAGTTCTTCAAAGGCTTAATTTCTTTTGGTCGGGCCACCACCATCATAGACCCAGGTTCGTGCAGGTCAAAGACGACCGGGGTACCCTTGCATGTTCTGCTTCTTAAAGTGGCCTCCGTTTCAGCTTTTTCTTGAAAAGTAGTCAACCTCTGTCTTCTCTCTCTTTAAAGTTCACTTTTACCTGATTCGCGATTTGAACAACGAGTAGCTTGACTTAAGTTTCACCTGATTCAGCTTCATTTAACATGATTTGGGTTGCACCGCAGCTTTGCTGCTATCTCAGAACTAGGGTTTCGCGATGGCTGGGATAGGTGGTTTCGAATGTCGTAAAAGGAAAAAGAATAAATTGTTTGAAAAGCAGTTTGTTATTATAAATATTTGCTACGCCGTGGAATCCGGACAATTGCCGCTTTATAAAGCCAAGATGATTAGATTTTGGATGCGAATTTCATTGGTCTTAAGCCAACGCCACTTGGCGCATTTCCTGCGCCTGCTTCGCAGTCGTAGCATCTGCGAGTGATGAATTTCTGCATCCAACCCAAATCGTATGAAAATTCTTGACCATCTCAGATTTTAATCGTGGTGACCACTACAACTAGGTTTTTGGGCAGACAGGGGCGAGAGCAAACGCTGTAAATTCGGAAATGGTTCGAGATATTGAAAAGGTTGATAGATATACCGAATCAATCAATCGATACTTTTCTGGGAAAGCAGTGCAGTGTGCTACTGGGACAGCCCAAAACAGATTAATTCGGATGAAGCCGGTAACTGAAGCCGGTAACCGAAACCGGTACACTTATGAATCAATTGACTTGAGAAAACGTAAGAGGACGCAGCATCGTATAGAAAACAAACAAGCAGGATGCACACTAGACATGGGCAAATAAGGGAATGTCTGTCGCTATCTACGTTCACTACACGTTCAAACGATAATTGGTCAGAAGCTATGTTTTTAATACCTGCATTTAGCTTTCAGCACGATGCGTACCCTGTACGACAGATTTTCCGCTGGTACAACTCTGTCAGAGCAAAAGCATTCTACTAACCATACGGCAATTGCAAATTTCGAACGATTAGTATGATGCTGTTGTGTGAAAGCTATCTTGCTCCTCATTTCGAAAGCATCGATAGAATTGATACTGGTGGCTAGTGTTGTGCTGCACCACGTCATTTACAGGCTTGGAAATATCAGCCAATGGGCGACTCCTGTTATCGTAGGCGGAGACCTCCGACGATGTCTCGGAAAAACTTGATGGAAAGTCCATCTATAGTGAAGCTGAATCAAATAGCGGTATGTAATCTAAGCTCAGAGGAGACTGCTGAGTCTGTGAAACGATGCCGTTAGGTTCCCGTTACGCCTAATGCGCGTCTGGAAAAAAAATGTCAAAAAATGCCTAAAAAATGTTGTAAACAGTATCTATAAAGCAGATACTGCGGCTGCGAAGCAGCCACAGTAGATGCGTAAGTGCTCAAATGCTGTAAGTGTAATATCAACAAAAGAATTAGGGTGCATTGGTTTGCTTGTCTTTGCCAGCCTGTTCATGTTTCCTTGACAAATTTATAAAAAGTAAGTTTTGCATCATTACAGTAGCAAAATAATCTGAGGTAGCAAGTCCAAAAAATGGGACTTCTTGTGCCAAAGCATATCCTGCGCCTGCTTCGCAGCTGCAGCATCTGCCGTGTCGAAGCTACTCTGTGAATATGACTTTTAATCATTTTTCAAACCTTTGGTACTTTTATATACCTGATATAGTTTTAAAGATGGTGCGCAAGCGATCCAATTGAAAAATCAACCCGATGACAACTGTTAAGGAATACAGACAATCCCCTCGTTAGTAATCTCTAGCTTTGGAATACACCCCCGATACGAATAAATATCCGGCTCCTCAGCGGCATACAAACTCAAGTCAATTTTCCCTCCTACCCCTCAATTGTAAAAAGTAATACAAGTTTAGGCAATTATTATATTTTGGATGCTTAGCTATGAGAATTTTCTAATTGTACAGGACACCCGAAGGAATTCAGTAAATAGTACACTGTTAGGAGTCCCAGATCGAAATACGTAATATATATTCAGTCGGCGATGTCTTGGCTTGTTTGACCGTATTTCACACCGTCGCATGCAGCCACCATGTATCACCTTACGAATTGGTTCGTTGTTACCTGAGCTGTCAGGGAGTCATACTGGTGGATTGGAAAAGTTATGTTTTTTTGTTTTTGGGTGTTACTGGATGTTGTATAAGAATACCAGCGAGAAGGTATTCAGTGTATCATATTATTCAAATGCTGTATAAATATATCATGCATTTAATATGGGTGATAATAATATACATTATGGTATTTTACAGTATCTCTTACGGCTAATGTATTAGGCTTTCCCAGCCTACGCGTAGCCCTAGTTTCTTGTCAACCCTCATACATTTTCGGCCTTTACTTAGGTCCTTCATTCAATTGTCACTTTCTTTCTTGTCATTACTGGATTTGTTACCTGTCATTACCGGTTCGTGCACGACAGACAGCGCTCTCGAATTAATCCTGGTTGGGCTGTGATATCCAGCACTTCGTTGTTTCCTATCCCAGAATAAAGCCCCGTTGTATCTATCAGGATACCTAGTGCGCTCGAATAAAGCGAGGTAAAATAATCGCAAAGAGCCTTTGTAACTATCAAGAAACACTTACGGCAGTGCTCCATTTTTCAGATCGATTTGACATCTCCCAGTGTTTCACTGCCTTTTGATATTTGCTAGGTTGGCAAAAAGGGTAAACGACGAATTACGGCCCGAGAGTGATAGTTCATCGTACTCTCACCGCGCCGCACTTGCGGCCCGAGAACACTTAGTATGCGTGCGTTGTGCGTGCTTCAGCCACAACAGGCGTCTACCGGTAGCCTAGATGGGCCAAATGTACCTGCATGTCTGCCAAAGAAAGATAAGATCCAAAATGTTGCTTTGATGATCGAGGGCTATAGGCATGTATCTGAAGGGGAGATAATATACATAATGTTGCTAGAGTTCATAGATAAACAATGTGTTCCAGGTAAAAATATCAAATTAGAGTATATGGTATCAAAAAGGTTTTTTCTCGTTGTCCGTTGCGGATGGGTCAACATTCATAGATAGTATTTAATAATCCGAATACGAGACAAGCGTCGCAATTTTTCTACCGCGCTGCAATCGGTTACGAAAGGGTATATAATTTCAGCATATTCTGGCCACTATTGCGATCACTGGATGGACACTGGATATAAAATCCAGAGAACATGAAAAAGTGATAAGTTAAAATTCATGTTGGCCCTACCGTATAATTTCATTTAAGTGCGACAGAAGTGACTACTTGGGACACATCAAGTAACTAGCTGGAACAGAAGGTCACTAGTTAAAAATTAAAAAGTGACTAGTCGAAAACGAATACCCTGCGGTGACACAGTCGCATGTAGTACTGTTTTGTCTATCATTTCGATGATAGTAGTGCATGAGCAATTTGTTGGGTTTTCAGTAGTATTTTGTCATGAAATGCACACAGGGCATTGGAAATACAATCTTTTTACACCGCGCCTTCGGCCGGAGAAAGGCCTAAAAAATTTAGATTTGTTGATGGTTCGCTACAAATTGATAAGGTAAATGTAGACTTTTGTTGGGCAAAAGCGTCATACCCAGCATCACGGAAGACAATTGGTTCTTCCACATTATCCTAGTAATGGATACATAAACGATAAAATAAGAACACTCTTTCGTTGATTTTATTGACCTTTCTTTAATCAGAACGAACAAGCACTAAAAAAAATCCGTTCTTTCGCCCGAATCAGCTCTGGATTTTGCGCCACAGTGTTTTAGTTGGGTAAACGGGGTTTATAAAGAGATACTTTATGTAGGGCTATCTTTCAACAAACAGGTACTGTAGCTTGTATTCCATTTGTAATAACGGGAGAAACTACCTATTTTAATATTCGAATCATTGTAGAAACTACCATACATTAATGGTAGTTTCTCCCATTATTCCGGATGCTATAAAAAGCGAACAAAAACGAGCCATTCCAAACATTTTATAATGAAATCTGGAAATCATATTTGTAGTATACGAGAGATAAAAAATGCACTAAAACTAAGATAGGAACGGATGCCAAATGATTAAGTACGTCAAAAGTTTATATTTTGCATCAATGCATCTCCTGAGGCTGCTTCGCAGCCGTAGCATCTGCGTGTGTCGCTACCAGAGGTCGCAAACGCAAATTTCCGGTTAAGTCAGAAAGCCCTATCTGATCAAGTTTCGCTTCTCTTTGACATGATCCAAGAACGCGTTCTCATAACGGAAGAACCATTCCAGCCTGGCCGTCACCGTCTCTACGCAAGGTGGGCTCCGCCCTCCGTGTCTAGAAAGATCATAAACTTGTTAGCCCTTTTGTTGCCCATACATTTTCTATCTAGTTTTTCGAATAATTTATTCAAGGTAAAATTGTAAAACGCTGCATTATGCATCGTTTTACGACCTGTTTCCGGCTAGAGATTGTGTTCAGACTCACTCTGTATACATTAGCATCGTCGGGCATAAAACGTGGCATTATGCTTCGTTTTATTAAATAATGCGGTGTCTTTTCAGTGGTCAAAATATGGCTAGCCAATGAACCGAGCTGGGCTCCCTGAAAATATCGCGGATATTCTCAGTGCTCCCCTAGTCAAACCTGTCATGCGCGACAAAACCAGACTTTCCACAGACGGGACAAGCTCCGAGGTTTGGCGCTGGTTGGTGTGCTGTCGGTGATGCTTTTGGTGGACTTCAGCTCGCTACATTTAGTGTTACTCTGTTTGAAAGTGCAGTGTAGCCCGGATGTTGTGCCTTTGCGAGGGCGCCCGTGTGTGATCAGAGGTGAGTAATCTGACAAGTTTCAATTGGTATGTTTGTTTGTGCACGCGTGACCTAATCGTCATGCTGCTGGTTCGAGTCCACACGCGGCTACTGTTTGCGCAGGGCGGCTACCGTGTTTTGAGGTTGGTGTGAACGAAGCCGGTTGTGTTTGGACGATGCGAAGCTATCTACGTGCAATGTTGTATCTTCTGATTAGGACTTTTGTAGGTATGATAACGCGTGGATTGACAATTGTGGGCATCGGTCTTAAAAGATAGCAAGGCTGAGGTTGACGTAACGGTGCGTTCTTTGTGGTTTCACTCCAGCTGTGTCCGGTGCATGTCCACTTCGCCTTACCACAACATGCGATGATCAATAAGGGGATGTGTTTCAAGTTTTCCTGGGGTCTCGGACGAATTGTTCGACAGCAAGTCATTTGTAAACTCACCAAGCCCAGTTCAGATAATGCGGGCGAAAAGGTCGCGATCGACCAAGCCTACTCGGTCTTCCACTCGCCAGAAAGCAAAGCGTAACTTGGGGTTCGATGAGATGAAAGAGAGAGAAGACGCAACCAGATCCATGAGTGACCAGGAATACGAGATAGAACGGATATTGGATGAGCAAGACGGACGATTCCTTGCGAAGTGGGCTGGTTACGATTTTGATGAAGATAGCGGAGAACCTGAGGACAATATTCCGACTGATGCAATAGAGGTTTTCAGAAGCAAAAAGCGACAGCGGCGTCAAGCTGCGCCTAGCGAAGGAGAGTCTGTGCTTGAGACTGCTACTCAGCCCGCTGATCACACCTCTAACGACGAGTTTGTGGCTGAAGAGGACGGTGAAGCGAACGACTCCCAAAGTGTTGAGATAGGTAGTCACGTGTGCTTACACCCCGACCGCGAGCCATGGATGAGTACTGCACTGTATAGCGATGCTGAAGCCATGTATTTGATTGGAGCGATCTCACGGCAGCGCCGTGTTAGGGGTGGAGGTGTCGATTTCGAGGTTCGGTGGACTTCAACCCGCTACCAGACGTAGAATCAAGTTCACTACGTAACTAAGGAGAACGCGTTAGAAGGTGCAGTGAACCGCTCGTGCTATCGGTGTAGATGTTGGAACAAACGCATGTGAAGTATTGTGTCGGCCTTATCACGAGGCGCAAGCGATCGATGAGATCTGGGATGATTTTATGGAACTTGATGAGGAGAACGCTCGTTTTGAAAGTAAGGAACAGATACCCGAAGACCAAGTAGAGGTGGAAAAGATTGCGGTGATTGCGGTGATAGGGTTTCAGGCAAGGGCTTCGTTGAATTCTCCAGCCGACCTGTTTGCTCGTGAAGATGGTTCAACAGACACTAGGATTCTGTCGAAGTACACTCAATTTTCAAACACTCTGCAGCATCAAGTTTTTTTTTGCATACTTCCCGCTCTCCTTCTGCAAAAAAAAGTCGTAGAGAATACCGACGCGTATGCGAGTCCTCTCTAGCAACCGAGAGTAACTTTGGAAGAGATGATGCGATTTCTCGGGATACTTTTCTATATAACGTTGGTTGATAAGGGTAAATACTCTAGCTACTGGGGCTAGACAGCCTGTTAAACGCTGGTACGCTTGGCCTGGAGACTGTAACGACCTTGAAACGCTTCCAGCACATCCGAAAGAGCTTGTGCTCCCACCACAATGTCAACTCAACCGATTTGCCTCGCGATCAGCCGCTCGTTGGGACCTCTCTTGAATATTCTGAAAGTGAGGGCGTCGAAGTTTGTCGAAGTTGGTCGAAATTGCGCATTGGACGACACAAGTATAGCATGCAGATCTCGATATGCGAGGCATTTAATTGTGTTCAATGCCTCGAAGCCAACGGAGAAGTACCATTTTAAAATCTACATGTGCTTGTTGCTTTAGGACGTGGCTCGCACTGAACTTCAGACTCCATTGCTCCAGTCTCGGCTAAGCGGTGTAGCAGAACAAGATGATGTTGCCCGCTTGGAGGCTGTGACGGCATACTCGCCAGAAGTTCGAAAGCACGTGATCGAGGCCACGCGACCTCTCCATGGATCTATGCGAGATATTAACACGATAACTTATATACATCCTGTCAGGTGCTCGAGAGCCTAAGAATGTTTACGCACGAATCCGTACAAAAAACAAGGTAGTTTAATAAAGCATGCTGCATCGTTTTACTATAGGAGATTACCGGCTTTCATAAAACGATGCATGATGCATCGTTTTACCAGACTTTGGAAGCAAAAGGGTTAAGAAGCTAATGGACGCCAACGAGTACAATGACGAAGCGTTTAAACGACGCTTCAGAACGCTACATATCGAGGTCTGACGTGCCACCAAATCCGGTTCAGGTGTGGACTATGGAGATACAATCAAGCAAGTGCTCCACTTCTTCAATTCGGCTACTCACCAGCTGGAGTGCTCCGGCTACGGCGCGTTGCTTACCGTTTTAATGCGGTTACATTCCCTACATGCGCACGGCAGTGCTAAAGGGTTTCTCGCTTCCTTACAGGCTCCAAAAAATAATTTAATGCAATGTGTATCTTTTTTTACCGGCTGGTAAGCACGAGCGGCGGCCACCACTACCTCTGCCACGAGAGCGAGGTTGAAAAACACGAGCACCTCCGTGGACATGCCAACTACAAAGACATCTTGAGTCATTGTTGCGCTGAAACTGATTGTACGACTAGCTTAAGATTTTGTAATTGAGGAGGGAAGCCCCGGCTCTGCTCTCACCACAGTTCAAGGGACAAAGTTATCGTGATGTCGCGCATCTTGGTCGAGGATGGACATAGGTAGAGGTGACGTTGGGCGGAAGGGGGGGGGGGCAACGTGGACAGCCGTTGCGTTGCGCACGTCACAAATTGGTTGACAACATTGACGTCCTTACCACTCAAGGCAAAAAATGCGTAGTCGTGAATCAAAGTAACGTCACGCTACACCACTCTTACTGCTTCACCTGCTACTGCCATATGAATCCAGATACAGACAGTGCCGCCTACGTGACAAACCGTTGATGGACAGCCTGGGAGACTTCCAGCAACGATGTTTAATCGTAAAACCGTAAGGTGCTGTATAAAAAATGACGAGGTAACTCGATGCAATCACTGCAATCGGCAATTACGTGAACATCACTTCAGGCTGGTGACTAAAGTATTACAAGACAAAATAGAAACTTGTATGAACAAAACAGTAACTATTTTTTAACAAATTTTAATAAAGAAATTTTTATGTTTATTATCAATAATTGACTAAAATTCATATTGTATTGGAATTGAATCGGCCCGATAATAGGTATTTGTTTTGCTAAAGCCTACATTACAATGTAATATTTTCCGACCGCTGGCCATTGTGCATTTCGCTAAACCACATGCAAAATTAAATTCAGGAATATATACACTAAAGTCAGGTGTAAATCCGGTTGCTGCCGTAATATTTGATTTGGGTCTTATCATAGCGCTCATTGAAATAGCCACATAGCGCGTATATTTCCATGCTGTGGTATATCACACCAGAAACAATGTCAGCGATATAAAACACTTGATAGTATGACCCTTACGTAACGGGGTTACACGGTGTGGCACGCACATGGGTAGGAGAGTCAGCAGACTCGCATTACAGGATTCGTAGGGTTAACGGGACATAGGCTGAAAGCCACACGATATGCACGTTATTAGGTGTAACAATGTTAGATAGTTAAACATATACAGCGGCTTGGCTGCAATAAATATAAGTAAAAACACTTCGGTTTAAAAGCAAAGAGTTTATAATATCTAGATTTCAATAATATTTTTTTCGTACAAATAAAACAATTATTATTGTCTTTTTTCTTTTTTTTTGTACAAAAGGCAGAGGGCGGGGTTCAAAATGAGCAAAACTTAAAGAGATATACCGCTTGTGATTGGCCGAATCTCTTGAGAAGAAAAGAGCATTATATCGTTTTAAGTAATCACCAACAAGAGGTCTTTTAACACTGCCTGCCTGACTTAACCGTTCCACTTTTTGTTACAGTTCCCATACTAATTTCAAGAATAAGAGTTCACATTGCTTTATTGTGTTAGAGGACGGTGCCCTAAATCTAGTCTTAATTCAAGATCTAAGGGCATTTCCGTTGCCTGAGGTATGCCTCAGATCTCATTTATAGTCAGTTTGGCTTCGAGTATTAATTGAGTTGTAGCCACATGTGCCACAGCTAAATCAATCTATAAAGTTGGAACGCGATATCGCCCAAATACTACGCTGTCTGAAATCGCGATATTTACGGATATGCCATTTCGGGTGAAATTGCAATCGGACCCCCGATATTCTAATATTTTGGTGGATCCAAGTGGGGCTTTAACTAGGATCGAAGACTTTGACACCCGTATCCCCAGTCGCCTTGTCCGGCGCAGTCGCTGTATGAGATACCGCGCGCTTTCTCTTTCAATGTTAGAGACTCATTTTTGCCTCGGAAATCTCGAATTCCTATCATAATTGAATTGGATATTATTTTCTTATTAAAAACTTTCCCCCACAACGACTTATTTTCCGGTCATTATCGTCGAGGGAACGTTTAGAGGCCTTTTGGAACCATTGCTTTGCTTTTCGCGTAAGAAAACAAATTGGGTTGAGATACATATCCTTATATTATATATTTTTCGTTTTATATTCAACATATTTCTACCGTTTTCGTATATAGTGCTTAATCAAACCATTTTTACACACAAGCGAGCCAACTTGCACCTTCAAAACATGGTACAGAACCTAATTTGCTGATGTGAACGTTAGTGCCAGAAAAAGTAAGCTCAAAGCAGTACAACATACTGATTTACGTTCGTAAAATTAAACAACATGGCCTGGACGGCTCTACTGTACATCAAATGACGTAGTGCCATATTTTCACACTGTGCTCTATTGTATCGCGTTTCAATACTATAGAATGCTCAAATTGTGGTACATCATATGAATTTTGCGCCCAAAAAGAGCATGGCATGACTCTCGATACAGCCGCATCATACCTCTTCTTGCGGGTGTAGTGACGGTAAATTCTAAGGGGGCGCCTGTGGCTAATGTGTCATTCCGTCTAACTTTTTTTAAGAATAGTAGACAGTATAATAAGATATTTTCTACATCCAATAAGAAGTCCGGATTTGCGTAATATGACAACATTCATTTTATATATTATGATTAAATAACGCAGCGGGCAACGCATCCCAACTGAAATACAATAATTTACATGTATTTTTCCCTGCTACACTATAGTACTCGAAGTGGTTTTATATTTAGGTATTACTTAGCTCACTTTGGAGAGCTACGCGTAGGCTGGGATAGCCTGTTTTCTTAGTCTCTGAAACGAAGTCTGCTTCACCCGGAGATGCTTTATAATTTACCATAATTTAAAGGTTTAATCGTATTCACTAAGGTGCGGTTTTACCCAACGATTTCCTATACCATTAAGCTAGACATCTCAGCAATATTTGCACCGTTTCCAGTCCAAACTGGGACAACCACCAGCCTAATGGGACACGTCGCACGGCTCTATCCGTGAAAAACAATTTTGGGTAGGTAATTTTCGTGTAAAATTGAAGAGACCCCAGATCAGATGAAATTTGCTTTAGAGCAGGTGGGATATCCTCACGAAAACAATTTGCATTTGGACAGAAACGAATGCGCTTGGTATTCGTGCTCATGGCTTCATAACTCGACGAAATCGCCCTTAACTTCCGCCATAGTGGCCATTAAGTATAAAAGCGCCTCATTTGATATATTAGAATATTGGCAACATTGACTACCGCTATGGTCCGGAGCGCGTTTTGGCACTCTCTTCACCTTCCGTTTCAAGCCAAAGTTTGTGATGACCCGTCAAATGCATATGCTTGAAGTTAGTCAGTTTCACTTGCTCCGGAGCAAACCCAACTTGGTGTCGAGCTGAGCTCCCCAGCTCTCGTCCGTCTCAGATAGGTCTGGCGGCTCTCCAGTTTTGGACTGGAAATGAGGAAGTACCTCATCTCAGTGGAAATGCACTTAGTGCTGGTTGCATCTGCTCCGAAATATTTTGTACTTAGTAAGTACATGTTATGTTCGCAGTATTTATAGTCTCGTTTGTACTAAACGTAAAGCCGACTTGATGGCTGGTTTTGGGCTTGAAGTATCAAATATTTGGTCGCAAAACTTTGGTGGCGTGCCATCAATAGGTATTTGAGACTTTCGTCAAAAATTCTAAGACAAGTTCTTGGAAATAACGTTAAGAGGAAAGCACAGGGAAGTTAGCAAGATACAAAAAATATTAACAATGCTCACTTTTACTTTTAGTTCTTTGGTGGCAATACACTACATCAGAATGGCTGTCGAGCTCCGGGTGAAAGTAGGAAGACCCCGTCAACAGAAACCGGAAGGTGTTGGAAATGCGCAAAGGTGTTTGCGCGCCCTGTCAACCTGCGCCGTCATCTTCAGAATAAGTTCAAATGCGGCAAAATGTCGCTTAAAGCGCACAAGGAGAATTGAAAGGCGGTGAGTCGACTATCTAGCCGCATGTACTACTTGAATTCAAAGTTGGTGCGAGCTGGTGGCGTCGTGTCGGATGAAGGTGGTTACCACCCATGGTTGGAGCCTTCATCCGTACTAGCAGCGTCGGCTAAAGCCCCGGTCAAGGTCGATTATAACGGCCTCATCGACCTGTGCTAACATTTCGTCAATGCAGCGATGATTCGTTTCAAAGTTTTCCATTTACGTTGAGACATGTCTCTAGAATAAATTAAAAGGCTCAGAAAATGGCTAGTTTTAATTATTGGATTTGACTCCGAAATCTATCAGACTCGCCAACCTACGTCGTAATGGGGTGTCCAGATGTGTTGAGAACTGTATTGACTAGGACACATTTGTGTCCAATACTAATTGAATCGCACCAAAAGCTATGATAAGTATCTGGATTATGTCAGAATATCGTGGGTAACATTTATTTAATGAAAAAAATGGATATTGGGTGTAGATCCTGCATATTACCATATCCAATTCTCTTACTTGTGGCCACCTTTTGCATTTTCCTCTTGTTCTTTGGTCTTTTACAAGGTTTCCGCCCGCGTTTTCTTTTTTGTTGGGCCTCTTCAAACGTGCGGCATTTCAATCGATGCGTTCTGGGTAAGTGGCACACTGGTGGGCCAAGTCTTGAAGGGAAAGTTGTAGATCATGTTGAAGTGTGACGCAGACATAGGAATAGTATTGCCGAGACTGGAGAGTGGAGATCCGTCCGCGATCGCTGCCCTTACTGCGTGAACACAAGGAAATTCTGTGTCTAGCCAAAATCCACAGGTACATTCATTTGCTGGTAAATCAACTTGCCGCCATGGATGAACGTAGCCTGGTGTTTTCGTAGATCCCAAACAGCGTACGGAGTACGAGCCTTTCATGCAAGGGATCGCCTCACAAGTTTCGCAGCAACTGTATGATCTGATAGATTTTTCTTCAGTTTTGGAACCAACCTTGAGGCATATCCATCTTTGAGCCATTTCGCAGCGCTTTGTATATGCGTGAACATTTAGCGACCCGACGAAAGTAAATAGCAATCGCGTCCAGGCGTTTCGCAGACTGGCCTTCGTTTCCAATCCACTGGTCGCATGCTCTGACAGAATTGAAGTCAGCTCGCCGTACGTGGGTAGTTTGAAAGACTCCAGAAATTCGTACTTTACCCAGTTGCCAGCCTATTTTCTAGCTGAAAGAGCTTCTAGATGTTCCACCGCCTTGGGCTTCATTGTTAAAGTTCTGCGTTGAACATAGCAAAAAAACTGTTCACAGTGACTCCGTGCAAATTTGCAAATAAGTCCTCGCTCCTCTGCCGTTAACCCTTTAGGACCGGGAAAGTAGAAGGCCAAAAATGTGACTCAAATATATCCGCCAATTGGCTAAAAAACAACCGGATCAGCTGTCGTCAACAGTTGCACAGGGCCTTGCAGGCCCTCCCCAGGCCTTCTAGTCACCCAATCCCGTCTTACTTCAACCAGCACCAAGGGTGGGCGACGTCCATGCTCGCGAATCTTTTACTATCACATTCAACTATGGAGTCCTCACATCAGAATCTTCCCGAGTGCCACAAAGAGCCAATACTCATCATGGATATCGAGTTACTGTTGTCGGGCAAGACCCCTGTGAGGGGGGAGCAGCATGCTGATATTCAAGCGCTGATGAGAGTGAGGACGACATCGAAGCTGGTGGCGACGTGGACGGCTTGGCTGGTTCGGCTGCTGCCGAGGCTTCAGTTGGGAAAGCGTGCCTGAGAGAGAGAGCTTGAAAACGATGGAGGCATCATACTCCTCAAAGAAGCGAGAACAAGACGAGCGTACCAAACAAAAGGAATGCTTGGACTGTTCGCTCTCTTTTCTAGCTGCAAAGCTCGCAGGACCCTGCTTCAATGGCTCAATCCGCGCCTTGAAGAAAATGGTCTCCCTTAAATCTCTCTACATGAGCTCAACGCGTACGTCGGACTCGAAATTGCAACAAGGCTCTACCCGTTGAACCGACTTCGAGTCTACTGGACTTCCAACAAGCTGTATGGCCATCCACTGACTCACTCCACAATGCAGATAGATCTCTTTCTCGGTGTCCGGGCTGTACTGACACTACACCCTATTGACACAGTTCCGGAGGAAGTGAAGATTCGGGACCCATTATGGCACTGTAGAAGCATTCTCAAGAATATTTTAAAGAAGTGCGTTAGCTACGCGGTACCGAAAGGTGTGTCAGCCTGAGATAAAAACTCGATTCGGACGAAGTGACGATCGGCTGCACGGACGTTCATCCCATCAAAACCAGAAAATTATGCAGTACGCTTCTACGCCCTAGTAGATTGGAAGACCCTTTACGTTCATGGACTCTTCGATAACGGCAGCGGTAACACTACGACCGCCGACACTTAGAGAGATACACTGCTGTTTTTCCGGAGATATGGAGGCTGATGAGTGCCGTGTGTGACAACCACGGCTTAGATTCAAAGAGTGCGACCGCTCTTTGGGTGGCAATGTTGGCTTGCCAGAACGAACTAACTCCGTCTCCCAGTCGCAAACGCGTTGTAGTAATGGACTCGTACTATACACGACATGCGTTTGCAAAGCATGTGCTTCACATGACTGGGAGAAACACGAATCATTGGAACTTGTCGGTTGAATTATGTGGATAAGAGGTCGAAACCCGCTGTGGAAGAGGCGATTAGAGGTTTGGATAGTACTGAGCATGACGACTGGAAGCTCGTTGCGGCCATGGATACGACGGACAATGTCAACGAGGCTGAAAAGGCGCACAACCAGAGTCAAAAGCACTTGAAAAGGGCTGTAAGAGCAGGCGGACAATGTAAAGGAGGCTGAAAAGGCGCAGAAATTGAGTCAAAAGCACTTGAAAAGGGCCCAAAGAAGTGCCTCCGCTGCTGCGATCACCACACACAGGCTGTATCATCTTTCGTGACAAAACAATTGTTCTACTCTACACGAACGGCCTGGCCATGACCCCCCCCCCCCCTCCCCCGAGGATGTACTAGATGGCAGTACGCCTGAAGCCCAAACGTGTTGCCGTGGTATAAGCATGGTGCAGACATGGGCAGGAACGGAAGTTTTCCGACGATCTGATGTTGATGTTCCAGCTCTTGTCGGTGCATACAATAAGTTTATGAACGCAGTCGAAAGATTTAATCAGCTTCGCAGTACTAACCCGACTCGGCGCCGTCCCAAGCGCTTGCCAATGAGCATTTTCACGTGGTTACTAGATGCAGCCATCCATAACGCTCTCACATTATACCAAGCAATGTCCGGAGACAATGGGGCAACCGAGTCGCTGCACTCGGCGAAGGAGGATATTGTGTCCGCGCTGGTATCCGCCCAGGCCCAGTGACAACACATCCAAGAGCTAAGACAGTGAGCCACTCACTCAGAGCCTATCCAAGACATCATTGTCAGTGACTCGTCTCAGCACATGCTTATTCGCAGCCGAGGAAACTGCTTTGTTTGCTGTGCTCAATACGAAGCGACAAGAACCGAGCGAAGTACGCGCTGTAGACGCGGGTATCACGTTGAGTGCTTTATGGCAGTTCACTAGAAGCATATGATGACAGAAAACAGAGCAGTTATGGGCGCGCTCGAAGCGGTTATTCTCACTACCAGCGGAATGCCGCTAACGAAAACCAGACACAGGAAAAACACAAGCATCATCATGCCAAACGAAATCGAGTTGGCACGCCTAGTTCAAAGCGACCCACAGCCTAGCTCAAACAAGCGTCGTCGTCTTAGTCCAGCAGTGTAGTAGATAAGTGTCAATGTATTCATGTTCATAACAAATATACGTTCAATCGTGTTACCTTGCTCTAATCTCTCGCATCACACACTCGGGGACCTAAACGACGTGCGTCCACACCAAGCTACCAAACTTGAGGTACACATCAAGGTGGTAGACAGCCTTCCGAATCTTCTTCATCTAACTTGCGTTGACGCTGCTGTTGAGTTTGCCACCCTGAGTAACAAGAGTGTCCTGCAGAGCGTCCCAGTCGCACGGTGTTCCTTCACACAAGCCACATACATCACCGCTGCTGCTCTCGCTGTCGCTGTCGCTGATGCCACTGTCACTCTGGTCGCTCATTCTTTAAATGCCATCCCCTCCGAAGCATCACTGTGCTGTCGCCACGTGGATAACTGCTGATCTCTGATTTTACGATTTTCTTGAGTCACATCAAATTATTGGCTTAATTGGAAGGTCCCGAGAGGGACATTTAAACTTTCCCAGGTCCTAAAGGGTTTTCAGGAGATCCGTTTCGGCGTGATATTGCTCATTATATGGCGCAAACAAAAGCGAAGGCCAGCATCAGGAAATACTTCACGAACAGCGGCAATTGCACCCTTCTGTTGATCGGAGATGATGGTGTTCTATGAGATCGCCTAAGGCTTCCTTGATAACGCACAGGAACCAGCTCCAATTGTCGTAGTCTTTCTTCGGTGCTAAACAAAACCCAAACGGGATAATATTCATGTCGTAACTCTTTGCTGTGGCCACCAGAAAACCTCCGTATTGGTTCATCGTACCTTTCAAATGGGCCCCGTCATACCCAAACAACGGGCGTGCGCTCGGTGCCACATGTGCTCCAACACTAGGAACAAAGCAGCCCTTCGAAACACACCACCCTCGTATTTTTCGAGACGCCAATGCGAGCCTGGGTTCATTATAGCCACTAGACCCAAATAAGACTCTAGCTTCTGGTAACTTTCCAACCGGTCACTGCGAAGTTTATCATCGATGTGCCCTTTGATCCGTGATACAACTGTGCGACTCACATTGGCACCCTTGCTTTTAAACCTCTTGCTGCTAATTTACATTAGGATTTTGTATACAGCATTTTAATACTAAATATGTAAAAACATGCGTACATGCTTGGTTTTACCCCGCCTGCCGCTCTACACCCGGGCGGTTTGTAGGGTTTTGGAGTGCGACACTAAAACGTAAAACATGCGTGGTTGCTTGGTTTTACTCTATTTCCCGCTAGATATCTGATTGGTTACTAATAAATATAAATCTATAAATCTATCGAGTGTGTTGGCCAAGCGAAAAGTTGAACGAAATTTCACAATTCGACTTCATGTAATTACGCAGTGCGAGCTGACACTTTTTACCAGAAGCCGTCCATTTGCGAAATTATTGCTCAACACGCACAACAGCCCTCCTTAAGTAAGTAGCTGAGTTACGTACCGTGGAATTGAGTGTATTTCTACAGACGAACACTTGCTATGTGGGTTGGTTATGGTGTGGTAAACGTGTAGGAGCTGGTGCGAGTGTGGTGGGTACGGTGCCAGGGGCCTTGTACACAACCGACGTACTGTTGGACGGTTAGTGCTGCGCTTGCTCACGGAGTCGGCCCGGCTTCGAGTCTGACGTTCCGGTGTGGGTGAGTGGCGTCGTGTGTAGTGACAGTAGCTAATACCAACAGTGTGTATCGGTTGCGCTTACAGTATGAAGTGAAGAGTGTAGGCTGTTCCATGTGCAATATAGCGCCTGGTTATAGTATAGCGAGCCTGACATTGACGTTACGTAAGAGTGATATGATGCGCGTTCAGGTCGACGTGGATGACTACATGGTTTTTTTTTATGGCACATAGCTTCTTAGAATTGCTTACATTCATGTATTCTAACCTCTCTGCTTGTTTCTAGACCATCCGGGGCAAACTACCTTCGTCTTGTATGTGTTTGTAGAGATACCTAGACTAAGTAATTTACCCCAACAAGAGGTTTGAACCTACCTTAAAGAGGCTCAAAATCTATTGGGACGTGAGGAGTGGCACGCTCCCGAACAAAGCGTATACTCGAAGAAGCGTTCTCTTTGGTCAATGAAGGTTGCAGCGGCACTCGGTCGTCTACATCAAGGCGACAAGCCCATCAACGTCAGAAAGAATCTCGCGTCGATGCGGCAAACACTCAAACAAATACATCACGACGTGCTTCCATGCGCTTAGCAGCAAACAAGCGCAAGGAAGAAAGTAATACTCCAGTCAACAACGATAATGAATGTAGAAGATATTATCGAGGAGAGGAACGGTGTGTTCTTTGTGAAGTGGTCGGGCTTTGCTTCAGATGGAAACACTTGGGAGCCCGAAGAGAATCTGTACCCCGAAACGGTAGAGCATTTTTGCTGCCGTCGAGGCTCTGGTACGTCACCAAGATCGGACTCTCCCCAAGAAATTGACTCGGATGGTTTTCAGCCGGATAAAAATAATGCTGTGTGCGCTGACGCAGATCTTGTGAAGCACATGCGTGCTTCTCGCGGGAACAAGAACCATGGATGACTCATGGCGATTACCGAGCGGTGGGATCTATGTATTTAACAGGCATTATTGCCCGTATTTTAAAACCGAAGAGCAATTAGAAAGAGACCAACGCTAATGACACTCAGTATGAGTTTCGGTGGAGTACGACTGCATTTCAATTAAGGCGTCATATCCACCGCACTTCCCGCGCCAAGGTACTCGAGGGAATTGAAATGTTAAACCGTTTGAATGGAAATGAACTGAGAAGCGAAGCATGGGAT
The DNA here is from genome assembly GCA_033557915.1 of Phytophthora tentaculata. Taxonomy (NCBI): domain Eukaryota; phylum Oomycota; class Peronosporomycetes; order Peronosporales; family Peronosporaceae; genus Phytophthora; species Phytophthora tentaculata. Next base: position 3,736,543 of record JAUCEA010000009.1, read on the forward strand.
GTCTTATGCGGGCCTTATTATGAAGAATCAGACGAAGGCAACTTGTGGGATGACTTTGAGGAAATAGACGAAACTTGTGCAAGATATGACTGCCATGCGAGTATTCCAGAAGATGCCATGGAAGTTGAACGGGTGGCGAGTATGGCGTTCCAACCATTAGGCGTCGTTGATAGCCCTGACGACCTATACACGCACGACAACGGAACAACTTCACCGTGTGTAAGATCTATGTTCATGGCGATTTTTCGCCACTCTGCATCGTGAAGTTTTCTGGCATATTTGCCACTTGCGTTCTGGAAAAACGTTGTAGGCAACATGAATGCATACAATGCTCCTTTAAAACGACCACGAGTGACACTTGACGAGATGATGGCATTCATTGGAATTCTATTCTACACGGCACTCATTGACAAGAATGAGTATGCAAATTTCTGGGGAGGTGCAAGTTGAGGACACCATATTTGACGCCGATAGTGTGCGGCTGGATCAGGTGGTGAGGTTGAAGCGCTTCGAGTTCATCCGCCAAAACCTCTGCTTTCGTCATCAGGTTTCGCTTTCTGACCTCAAACAAGACCCCTTATGAACATGTTGAAAGTTCGCGTACCGAAGTTGCTGCTTTGGGAAGAAATGTCGCTGTGGTTGAGTCAAGTGTTGCGTTCAGATCGAGGTTCGCTCGGCATCTCATTGTCTCTAACGCTACTAAACCCACTGGGAAGTACCATTTCAAGATATATATGTGCTGTTGTTCCGAGTCCTGGCTAATGGCTAACTTCAGATTGCATTGTTCGAGTGATATGAGCGAGCGTCTTCAAGGTGTCGAATCTGGTCCAGAAGCACACGCTCTTGAGGTAGTTACAAAGCTTGCTGATGAGGTGCGCAAATGCGTCGTGGAAGTAACCCGACCGATTCACTTCTCGGACCAAATTGTAAATACTGACAACTACTACACGTCATGTCAGCAACTGGAAATGCTACTGATATTTGGGATTTGTGGACGAGGGAAGATCCGTAAAAACAGCAAGCATTTTCTCGCTGCGGGATGATTTCAAAAATGATGACTTACCCCGCGACTCGATGACGCAGGCAGTTAGCAAATTCAAGCAAAACTGTGGCCACGTCGTCGGGTGACGGCTCAGTGGTGAACATAGTATCGAATGCGGATGCCTCATCAGCACTACAGTCCACCGACTTGTAGGAAAGGAAAAGCGACCCTTTGCAGCTCCAAGATGTGCGATCAAGTACAGCAAAGCAATGCAGGGAGTAGATACAATTGACCAGTTGCGAGCACGTTTTCTATCGCGGACGGTCGCTCTTTTCGAAAGTGGCACAAGAAACTTGCTCTCGTTTTCATCGACCTTGCACGCTGCAATGTGTTTATAACACACAAGTTAGTACGCGGGTGTTTGAGTAAGCGAAACCCTCATAGGGCGTATATGGTTGAGTTTATTGGAGAACTACCATCAGGGGCCTGGCATAACACTCTCACGGATTCTCGTGGGATGCACATGAATCCGATTGAACCTGGTCTTGATATGCTACGGACACCATCATCGAGTGCTGAGCCCGTTTCCGAAACATCGAGACGGTTAGAAGCACAACACACTCACTGTATTCCACGACACTCACGAATTCAATTTCCTTGTTCACGAGCGAAACGAGGATGTGTTATCTGCTGGTTCAAGGGTTGGTATTCTACAGAGGTGACAAACTGGTGCTCAGCTCATTTGGTTTCGCTCTGTAGTTTGACACATCCTACTCAGCCTACTAAACCCTTTGTGTGTCAAGTGTCCGAGTGGTCATGCTATGAGACGTTTCACTACTATAACTTTCCGGTGGGGGTTATTTAACGCAAATGTGAGAATCCGGCGGACATTTAAGCTGTACCTGGACAGAAAGGCTTCGGAGGATCAAGCCATCAGATCTACATTTATACTATCAGAGGCCTCGACGGTTTATATGTAGCTTCACGCACAGACATGTACATGATACAAGGTTACTTCACGGCAGTATAAAGTAATAAACCATGTGTGCCTTAACATTACGGATAGGCCAGCGGGTTCAACATAGTGCTCTTTCATCAGGTGGATATACTGTATTCGTGTAGATCTTCTGCGATGGCGCTACAATAAACCAGCTGTCAACGTTCGTCAAGATAAAATGTTTCAAGTGTCTATTTGGCAGGAATCTGAATTGAGTTCTTGAACTTCCAAATAATACAAATGGCGCGCTGGCAAGAATCACGGCGCCTTGAACAAACCTTCCGCACTAGAAGTGCACGCTTGACTGCTGGGAACATGCACAAGAATTGCTCGATTTCATGGTGTGTCGATACTTGGAAAAGCACGCTATTCACCAATACCACTGTACATAAAGCTAATGCACAGGTTGGCGTCGAGTTAACTGTAGCTGTGTCGCCTCAAAACACCGACACTTTCAGTAATTCTGGGTTATCTTCCGAGTGACTGTAGATCGCGTTGTGGGTGGTCACAACAAGCTCTGGGTGGATTTCGATCCCGACACACGCTTTTACCGTAGACTCTATAGAAACTGGAACTAGGACATTCCTAACGCCACAGCCGATGTCACCAAATGTATCATCAGCAGACAAATTCAATACTGCTAGAAGTTTTGATACCGGCGGGCGCAATCTCGCCAGTATTTAAATAGCTCTTTCCCACTGCTTGAAGAACATCACGATGTGATACGGATTGTAACCCAAGGTCAGTTATTCGGTGCGCCTCGTATGTATTTCGTGGCGCTGGATGCTCCCTGTAGTTAGCCGATCTGACGCTTAGTAGTGAGCCGACTCTAGCTGGCGAGGAAGAGCGTCGTTGGAAATATCTTTTGGAAAACGGTCGAGCTGCTTACCATGCGTCTCTTTTAGCGATTTTAGACGTTCACGTAAGGCATATCTCGTCTTGGTTTTGAACATCTTGCATACTGCGATGCTGTCGCACTTGATCTTCTGACCTCGTTGGATGTAGGGTCGTACTAAGCCAACTAAGGTCGCGTCTTGGATGTCTGTGAAGTCCGACATGGTTGTTGAAGAGGTTTCAGAGAGTGATTACTTTTAACACAAATACACTCTAAATGGGGTAATTGTATAAATGTCATTCGATAGTGCAACGAAGACTAGTGCACTGCAGGGTGCCGATTTGACTCCTGCTGCGCGTGTCTGCGAAGAGCATTGCCCAGATTTTCGATCCGAGTAATTCCGATCGCTGCTGTGACGTTGGTTTCCGTTGGCTCCTCGTGTAGTTATGCACATAATCTCGATTGCTATTGGTTGATTAAACATATACCCGGGGTTAACTTTTTTCAAAAGCAGATAGATCGTCAGTGCCGTAAATACCTTGCCCTGGTTTACAATAATCGGAACAAAAAAGCTTTGTTAAACACAGCAAGACTCTTGTTTTGGCGGCAATAGGGTTAAGCAAAGTAATGATAGCTGCACCCGCCATCGTCTCAGTTGAGTTTTTATTCGATGGGAGCATCCCTCCCCGACTAGCGCCGTGGTGTCTCTCAGTTGTTGCGTCATGTTCCGTAGCAACGGTGTCGCAACGAATGCTGTTCCTTCTGCGCATGGAGCTTAAGTGAAGCCGACAGACATGAGATTATTGTGACTAAAGTTTGATGAACCAATTTTCCAGGAGCCATTATCTCCAGAAACATTGATGAAAAATGGGTGCTGGAGCCTCGAAAATGGCGTCGTCGGAAGATTGTTTTTGGGGTCGTATGCAGACATGACCTGGATTTAGGTCGGATAGTTTATTTAAGTCTAAACTCAGACCACGCAATCTCGACCTATTCGATGCATTTGCAAGTGTTAAGTAGACATGGGCCAGCGGAGTGCCAGAGCCTCTGACAGAGGTGCATATACCCTTCATGTAGAATGCTTCAGACCCCCCTGTGAGCACCTTATCGACACTTAGAAGGGAAATTATGATTAATGCATAAACCTGTTGTCATTTTTCAATTTACCGCTCAACGAGCTGTCAGTTTAGTCATTGCAGTACTTGTTTAGCTCAAAGGAGTCCTACGAGGGGCTTTTTCAACTGCTCATTGGTTTATATGTCAACAGACAGCTCGAAAATGGTGCAATTACCGCTTAAAGCAAGTCCGACCTAAATCCAGGTCATGTCTGCATACGATCCCAAAAAAAGCTAACCAGTGTCGTCGCGTCGAAGAATTGTTGACCGTGAAGCTTCTTGCAGCAGTACTTGGCCTTACCACTGTTGTTGGGCTTTGGGTTGTTGCATTTCACGAATACCTTAAAACCGCACCTCACCGCGTACTGTTTACAACGTAGCTGTGCCGCCAGTTGTGAGCCAAACGTGTCGTTCACTACATTATTGCGATTGTCGTAGGCACCGCCATAGTTTGGGCTGCTGCGATCGGAATCTTAAATTGAACACCACCTCGAAGTAGATCCATGGCTTTCGCAAGTTCATGATAAGTTACGAAGGGGGAGTTTCCGAAGGTGTGGTTCGCGGCTTTATTACCGCTGTATGCCATCAGTAATTGGTAGCTTGTAAAAAATTGAATAATGGCACCACGAAAGTTGAGGGGAGAAGCCAAGTCAATTCTTAACTTTAAATAACTGTTGAGCTTGCCTGGTAACCGCTCGGAACGTGCTTATAATTATGTGTTCATACTGCCAAAATAGGTAAGCGAACTTTGTGAATGCGGTACTTAGTCGCTGAACTTAGATCTGTTATATAGCCGGATGCTAATCTAAGTGCTTTTGCAGGTAGATTAGGTAATTTCTCGACTAGAAATAGTGTAAGGTAAATCATGTAGTAGCCTCAGTCAGGTGATCACATTAAATTTGCTGTATCTCAACAACCAAGCATCCGATTGACAAATGACAGGCACAGTCACCGTCGGCGTACTATCCCAGAAAAATACTGTAGTAATTTACATGTATTGTTCCCTGCTGCACGATAGTACTCGAAGTGATTTAACATTTAAGTATCACTTTAGGCTAACAACGGCACCACTTATTAGTAAGCTCCCAACAATGAAACTTATTATTACGAAGCTAGTCTTCTTCTCGAAGTCAACTCTGCGATACGGTATCAAAGTCACTGGATTTGCGAAACCTTACTCAACTCAGACGTGGAATCGGCCTCATCTACGAGTTGCTTTTCCAAATCTACTGTTCTCGAGTCCTGTCGACGAGCCAACCACGCAAAGACGCCAATAAGAAGAAGCGAAGCCGGAACAAGACCGTAAGCACCAGTCTTCCAAATTGTCCGTGCGCCGTTCTCATCGTAAATGTAGCCGCCAACCAGAGACGCAATGCCAGCTCCAATTCCACACATGAATGCTGATAGCAAGCCGAAAATCGTTCCTGCCGCACCTTTCGGGGCAGCTTTGTAGACGTAGGTGGTTACCGACGCCACGAGCAAACCGAACGTACTACCGTGAAGCATCTCGAGCGGCACGAGGTACCATGGTTGCTCGATGTACGTGTATACCATGTCTCGAATGAAGAATGCGATAATGACGATAACAAGACAGCCAGCAGTGGTGAAGCGCTCGATCAAAACGCTGGACATGAAGAATAGCGGGATCTCGGACAACGTTTGCACGGCGACAAGCACGCTGACAATCGTCGCTCCGTCGTTCAACAGATCATAGCACATGAGGAAAAGCAAAGAGTCAATAAAGCCACCACTGATGCCTGCCACGAGAGCGACGATGAAGAGCACGAGCACGTCCGGACGACGCAGAATGTGCGCTACACTACTTCGAAGAAGGCCCTTTTGTGGAGGTTGGTCGCTTTCATCGCCATATCCGGCTGGGATATACTTGATCAGTAGCACCAACGAAATACAGGAGACACCGAGCATCATCGTGAAGCACCGCTCGGTCCCGATCACGGACGCCAGCATTCCACATATGAAGCCACCAACTCCGTAGCCAAAGGCACCATACACGCGCTGCTTCCCGAAGTCGCCGCCATGGCGACCCGTCATCGCTGCGAGATCCAGTAATGCGAGAGTTGGGACCATTTGGCAATAGGCAGCGAAGACTATGACGCACATGAGCGGGAACGAATTAACGAATTGGATGGCGAAGATGAAAAGTGCCGACGTGATATGGCAGAACACGTGCTCTTGTTTGTGGCGATGCAGCACGTCGGCAATTGCCCCCCACATTGAAGGCCCAATGATAGTGCAGATACATGGAATGGCGAGCAGGATACCGATTTCGCTCTTAGTGAAGTCAGACTCTTCGAAGAAAATCTATGTAAAAAATAACTTTAGTGTTGGGGCATCCCAAAATGGAGCTTCAATGTACCGGTAGGTAGGCGACCAACGAATAGCAGTAGTTGTGGACAACGAAGAGCATTTTGAGAGGGACCAGTTCCTTTGCTTCGCCCGCGTCGAGCAAGAACATCGGACGACAACCCATGTTGATGCCTTTGGCACCCGTTGCTGGTAATTTCAAAGTGCGGTACGCATGACCTGAGCCGCGTTCATCGTCATATGTTAATATACAGTTTAGCATTTTCGAACAAATGTGTCGCCTGCATGTGCCGCATAGAGCTTGTGTGTTTCCACGCAAGCAATGATCTCACTTTTCCGTAATTTCGCTCTAAATAAGCTACTAGACACCCCTTCCGCTAAAAAGAACGAGGAGTAGCCAAAACGCTTGATATAGAAAGCATCGACAAAAATAAATCGACAAATGCTCATCCTCGGGTAAACTCGGTCAACCGACCCATTGAGTCGATTACCCCTACCCGACCGATAATCACTCGGGCAAACTTTCGGTTAACCATACCCATCCGTGGTCACGGTTAGACCTTACCCGATCGGGTACGGTTAACTCATCACTGATGAGTAACCACTGTTGATGCTTTGCAGCAGTTTTCATGTTAGACTGCTCTTCTTCTTCGCCGGCTATTGCATGTAAACGGTGTTACAGCCTGTAACTTACAGGTACCCGCAACACTCGGCTACGAATCACTATCACCAAAGACAACAAAAATATAACGTCTGTCATTTTACGAGCACACAGTTCGGTGATGTACACGCCTTCCAAGTCCAACGTAGGATCCGTGACGGCTTGCCAGTGTTCATAATTCAACAGCTCGAGCTGCTGAAGTTTAGCCTGTACACTTCGAAATGCTTGCTACACCATGTTCATCCACAAAGCCCTAGAGAACAGTACACTACATGTACTGGTTCAGAATCTGAATCAGATGCGGCCTCAAGAATTTGAAATAGATACTTCGAAACTTCAACATCAAGTTCATCCACAAATCAAAACTCTCGTCCTCCTAAGTGTACTGTACTCTGCTGTAGAGCAATTGTATTTCACAATGTTATATTTTTCAAAAATGGTAACGTACATGGTACAGTACTACCGATTTAACGAGAGAGTGATACTGAAGTACAGTATACTGTATTCTTACACCCTCAATATAGCGAGAGAGTGATAATGACCTACAGTATTCTGTATTCTTACTGTAATTGTATTGGCACTGTACTAACAGCAAGTTGCCATAGTCGAGTTGCTGGTTGCAGAGAGCTCCGCTCTTTGCAGCAAAAAAGAACAGAGAACTCCCCATTGTGCAGCAACGAGTTGCAAATGCAAATTAAGATTGGAAGAACTCCACGTTATGCGTAAAGGGTGAAACTAAGGAGGGCCATTCTCGGGAGGGCCATTTCACAAAAAGGCCAGGCACTACCATGTCTTAGTTTTTTTGGAAAAAAAAATATATGAATAATGCTGCTTGCGCGAGGAAGTGTCGATACTAAATGACAAATAGAAGAAGTTGCGGTGCATACACGAGTGGTTTATTACCGAAGCGTAGCTGTGAAATGATATTAAAATCGCTGGCTGAACAAAGAGCATTAGGATCTAGGTAGGGGCGTACGACTGCGTAATTCGCGCTAAGTGCACCCCCACGTCAACTTACTCCGTGAGCCCCAGTAAGGCTCACCTATTGTAGATAGTGAAGATCGAACTGCATACCCCCCAGCTTGCTCTAGTTCTGACGAAGGAAAGTTTTATAGTACGCGAGCGTGGATATAGTAGCATCGACAACTCTACAAGCGTGGATAAAATCTCATCAAACCGGTTTACAGGTGTGGAGTCTTAGTTCTCCAAATAAAGTGTTGACTAATTGATGTACAGTGCTGGCGGTGCTTCAAAGTCGGCCCAGGACCGAAATCGACTGCACATGTAGTGGGTGAATAGGCAAGTTCATAGTGTTGGTACTCTCAAAGTACTCTCAAAGTACTCTCAAAGTACAATTTCAACAATTGCTATAAAATATGAAAATATTATATTATTTAATTATGATTTAAATTACTGGTGGGGAGGTAATTAACGATTTTTATGTTTAGTCCTTTAGAACAATTTGAAATCGACTGCACATGTAGTGGGTGAATAGGTAAGTTCATAGTGTTGGTACTCTCAAAGTACTCTCAAAGTACCAACACTATGAACTTATGGTCACCGCTCCGCAGATACCCGTGAGGGTGAGAATTGTTGACGCATCTACGATTTCCTCGCCGACAAAGACACGATAGGCGACCCCGTACCCTCCGACTATCATGGTCTGAATCACCACCAGCATACACGCCACCACGCTCGTGTTCTGTGTGGATTCCACTTCTCCGTCCTGGTAGATCGTGATCAGTGCGACACCGATGAAAGAGGTCACGACACCACAGAACTTCTTTAAGCTCGCTTTCTCGTGGAGGAAGCACATGAAAAATATATACACGAAGAACGGGGCCGTGTTGCTGATGGACGTGCCAGCCGCGACGCTGACCATTCCCAACGCTGAGAACCACATGTAGTCGGCAATAATGTAGACCGAGTTAAGCATTACGGCCATTTTCAGGAGCTTGCGAAGCGGACGCAACGAGTGACGCTCCAGGACAGCAACGAAACCCCAGTCATTGGCTCGCACACCGGAATTCTGGTCACGGACTCAATGATACAGGTACATCCCGGGAAGTAGCAACACCTAAGCACAGCGACGATATTGTGTTAGAAACATCTTCAATCGTTAATATTGTAGCTGTATTGTTACCGTGATTGCATGGTCGAAAGAAGTGATGAAGAACGGTTTCGTGAAATGGGTGGATGCCTGAGAACGAGTGCAGGGTTAGTTGTGTATGTTGTAGATGGAAAGATACATTCGTTTATTAGCTCACCTGAAGTGCCTGCGCCGTCTCTGCTTGTGTCACGGAAACCCACACCAACGCTGAAGACGCAATAGAAACCTTGTAAGATATCTGTGGTTATCCAGACAAGTAAAGTTTGGAACGTACTAAAGATTGAGGCCAAACCCAGCCGATGAAGAAAGATGCGACGTCGTTGGTCCCCACCGCTGCCATGCACTGGTTTAAGGAGTGGGTCGTATTCGTTGTCCCCAATAGTCAGCGTCATTTTTTCTCGATAGATTTATTTGGGGTGGGCTGGGATCGATCGTTTAGCAAGGAAGTTGTAGAGTGAAGGTGTTAGTTAGCGCAATGATCTCTTGCCGAACCAGATTTGTGGCAAATATGTGGTGCACCTCAAAACGTCATATTACAGCATTAAAGATGGCGTGGTGATGCCCGCCTAGTAAAATACGGAATACACATGCAGTACTTTCACAGAAAAGATGCGAACCTCGCCAACTTCTCCGAGAGAAGTAAGATTAAATGAGTACGAAAGTCTAGCTTCTCCTCAAAATGTTGTTGGAACTGTGGATGACCCAACTAGGGTCCGTGACAGTTTTGCTTTATGGAGGAGTATAAAATATAAATACATGTCAAGATCCCTTTGTCGCCTTGCATTTGTAATTGGATATCTACAATATTTAATGTCGCGGCAAGAATACTGCCCATGGGCAGTGTCACTCGTAGTAAGACCAATGTACGTTTGTTAAATATGCTTACCCACTAGTGCTGTTTAGACTAAAACGCATTCTCAAAACTGAGTACAAATAGGAGCTAAAAACAAAACTCGACTTTACTCTCACTGTAGAACGTATTTTCACGACAGTACTGTGGAATAGCCACATGTGCCACGAGGAGATTGGTGCTCCGTTGGGACTTTGGTGCTTATTTGTGCATATATTCTCAACGGCGCTTGCTATGCATTTACTCGTTTCAAATTTTATTTTGACAAGAATGTATGTGAAAGTACTTACAGATTTTGCTTTGAGAGTACCAACACTATGAACAGGACCGAAATCGACTGCACATGTAGTGGGTGAATAGGCAAGTTCATAGTGTTGGTACTTTGAGAGTACTTTGAGAGTACCAACACTATGAACTTGCCTATTCACCCACTACATGTGCAGTAGGCATCCCGGTGTGGATTGTCGGAAGTCTGCTGTTCGCCGTGTGCCCATGGGAATCTATGCGTGAGCCTCTGGGATTGCCCGGAACAGAATGGGGCCTCTTTCTACTGGTTGCGGCTGCAGCTTTGGCTGGTGCCTGCACTTTACTGCAATCGCTTGCGCTGTGCTGGACGACTCCGCTTATCACGAGTGTGGGGGCTATGATGGCCATCCCGCTGTCTTTGATATGGGACGTTACCATCAACGGCCGAGTGTTCCCGTGGCAGTGCATCCTCGGATCGGGCCTCGTCATGGCAGGCTTCGGAATGCTGGAACTCAGCGCGGCATAGCAACAGACGAAGATTGAGCTGGGCAAGTAACATTTTGAAGCGCAAAATATTTGCGCTACATTTCGGCGGATTAGAATGGTTTTTGCAAGCATGTTACTTCAGTACATCTCTAAAACTGCTTTTTGAGTTCCCTTTTGTTTTTTTGCCTTCATCCTTCAAAGTGAAGTTGCCAATGGTGATGTCCAACTCTGATACCACTAGTTCGTATTTGTTTTATTGTTGCATTTTTCTACTACAGCTAGAGGGCTCTATTATTATTCTACATGTACTAGTATTAATAGTACTAGAATAGTAGTATACCTAAACAATTAAATCGTGCTCTCACTTGAGGAAGTGCATTGTTTTGTTTTCATTAAAACAACGTGCTCCTACTATGTCTACACGCAGTTTCAACAATTTGTGACTAACGCCAAAACGAGTAAATGGTCGTCACTTTTTTAAAAAAGCGAGATAATCTCACGATAAACATGTAGTTGCTCAAACGTTGCCGATGTCTTTGCGCCTCTGGCAATCCCGTTTCGTTCATAGCTACTGGAGTCCCTCGTACATATGTTTGATCTCGGCCTGGAAGCGAGTCTTGAGCTGCGGGCGCTTGAGCTTGAAAGTAGGCGTGATGAGCCCATCCTCCATCGAGAACGGGTCCGAGTGGAAATAAACCTTCTTAACGAACTCGAATCCACGGAGCTGCGCCTCCTTCCCGATCGTCGTCATATCTTCCAGCACCTCTTTCTGGAACGCCGCGTTGTGAACCAGTTGTGTCACTGCAGCATGTTCCCCAGACAAGCCCTTCGCGAGTCCCCAGGCCTCTGCAGTCTCGGGATCAGGCACCACAACTGCCACTAGACAGCTCTGCAGCGAGTCGCCATACACGAAGATTTGTGCCACGTACTTGCTCTTGAGATACACTCCCTCGATCTTCTCGGCCGCGACGTACTCGCCTTGCGAGAGCTTGAAGATGTTCTTCTTGCGATCAATAATACTCAGCGTGCCGTCAGCGTTCCAGCATCCGATATCCCCCGTATGGAACCAGCCATTCTCATCGATCACCTCGGCTGTCTTGTCCGCTTGCTTGTAGTACCCAGCAAACACCACAGGACCCTTGGCCAGGATCTCACCACGTGGACGAGGCTTGTCCTTGCTGGTGTAGCCCATTTCAGGAACGTCTTCTAGACACACCTGCATACGGACAAGTGGCGGACCCACGTGCGGGCCCAACGGCATGTCACCCGAGGCGAGACACAGACCAGCTGCTGTCTCACTGAGTCCGTACCCCTCGACCACGTCACAACTGAAGACAATCTTCATAAACTCCTTCACGTCAGCACTCAACGGAGCAGAACCAGACAAAATGCACCGAACGCGACCACCCAGGACCTGGCGGATCTTAGCAAAGATCAGTGCGTCCCAAAGAGCGTGAGTCTTGTAGCCAGCACTTATGCCTGCTCGCTTGCTGGCATATGCTTGATCGAACAGGAGTTTCTTCAATCCTCCAGCTGCAGCGACTCCTTGCGTGATCTTGTCGTACACTCGATTGAACAGTCTGGGGACTGACACAAACAACGTCGGAGCCAGCTCCGCCAGGTCCTCCATTAAGAAGAGCACGTCGCCCTGGTAAAACCCAGCAGCCGCGCTGTTCTGCAGGATGGATCCGATCACCGCTCGCTCGAAGACATGCGGTAGAGGCAAGTACGACAAGTGCACGTCTGTCGAGTCCACTCGCAGTCTCTCTCCTGCCAGAGTACTGATGATAGTAAAGTTCCTGTGCAGCAAGATCACACCTTTGGGGTCTCCCGTAGTGCCTGAAGTGTAGCACAACGTCGAGATATCCGTCGGGAGTGGAGGATCGGCTGGGAGAGGCTCAGCGCGGCCGATCAGCTCAAGATCACTCAGGCTCTTGAGCTCGATGTTCTTGGAGGCAGCTAAGTGACGCTGCTCCTCCGTGACCGGTTCGAATTGAATGACTGTCTGCAGCTTTGGACAGGCGTCTCTGCAGTCCATAACGACGTGGAACTGGTCCATGCCACAAAATAACACTCTTAACTCGGTGTGGTTGGCAATGTAGGGCACCGCATCGGGTCCAAGCGTGTCGTACAGCGGCACCAGCACGTAGGCCATGCGGTCGCAGGCGTGGGCCACCAGACACCACTCGATTTGATTCTTGGCGAAGATACCAACATTCTCTTGGCGTTTCACACCACATGCACGCGTCAGTCCCGACGCCAGGTTGTCCATACGGGTCTTCACCTCGGCGTACGTGAGCCACTGGAAGGCGCCGACCTTCCCCGTGGCCAGGTCCACCACGCGGCGGCCGTAGCACGGACGAGAGCCGCCCTCGCGGCTCCAGCCGCGTAAGAAGTTGTGGTACAGCGTCTGTTGCGCCTCGTCGACTGGGACCGTGTTAGGCACTTCGTACGTAGGGCCGTGCATGGCGTCGCCCGTGTTCGGCACGGCCGTGGTGTAGCGCAGACCCTTGTACGACTCAAAGTCGATCTGACTCATAGGCACAGCGGTGCTATTGGCGGACCCCATATTGAAACGAAGAGAAAGAGCAGGAGTAAGTGTGCAGACGAACGAGAATGCGGGATGGCTAAGAAGACTGTTTAGCAAGATTTTTTTGCCCGCAAAGTTGAAGGCGACGCCAATTTGACGTCAACGCGCCGTTTCTGCTCCGAACCGACGTGTCGTATGCTGAGTTTGATAGCAACTTAGTTTTCGGGCTTTATTATAATATTAATATCGAAGAGAATGAATTATACTTTCACCACAAAAGATCAGATTCGAATCGCGGCTGCGTCGGATCAGGAAGCTGGTATTTGAAGGTTTAAATTTCAGAGCTTCTTCGGGCCGACTTTGTTTGCAGAGTATATGTCCAATCGTTTATAACGTGCCCGAGAACGTACGGCGGCCTCGCCGGGGCGAGAGCAGACGCTGCCAGGGCAGCAACGGCCTACGTCGACGGGCGCGGAAGAAGGCCATCCATCGTCTTGAAGAAAACCCTGATCTACTCGACGGCGATCAAGGGGTCAAGCACCGTCAGAGATCATGCAAAGTTTGTGCGCTCTGCAAATCGAAACCAAGGAAGTTCACAAAATACTTCTGTCCCGAGTGCTCCACGGGGAATCGACGGTGCGTTTTTTTTCATGGTATTACCGTATGCGTACGATTATTATACTAACATCTATTATGTTGGCAGCAAGTACATGTGTAATGTATCTCGCGACGGCCGCGAGAAATCCTGTTTCAACGTGTGGCATGGCGACTGGAATAATGGCCTCGATATTCCACGCAACCTGCTCGATAAACACATGTTGCGGGACAGTCCGCCGCCTTCGCGCGAAAGCAGCGGGTGCAGTGGACGACAGTGAAAGCGGCGGCGAAGGTAGCGCCAGTGGCGCAGGCCGGGGAGGCTACTCGAGTGGGGTTACAGGTGCGGCAAGAGGAGCTAAAGATGGCGGAGAGAACGAAGAGGGTGGCGCGTCGCTAGTGACGCTGTAGGTGAAGCGAATAGCGCGGTGCGGCCAGGAAGAAGGGTCTGGAGTTTGGCTGGAAGGCAATGTAGGCTACATGAGTGAGCGTTCTTTTCATCCGTTCGTTAGGCTGTAATCAATTGAAAGTGGTTTGCAATCAGTTGAAAGTGGTCTGCAATCAATTGAAACGAAACATGACTTGCCTCCTATTGGTCTAACAAAAAGCAGCAATCAGTGCTGGACGCATGTAATGGTTCAAAAATGAGACGTAACAGTAAAATGTACAGCTTATAAGTTGGCAAAGCCAACTTACGGAGTTCAGTAGTCGCAGGGAGTCCAACATAAGAGCCTTTAATGTTGGATGTGTCTATATTTTACTCACCAGCACAGTCTCGTCCCCTCCCCCAACCTCCCCCTCAAAATTCGTACCTAAAAGATGTTCACTACAAATTCCTACATGTCCAGATATGGGACAGGGTCAAAAACTACCTTCTTATTTAAGGCTGGGAAAAGAGGAGTTAAGTGCAATATTTCCTTCGCCCTTTCCTTTCACAAAAGCACGCTACGGCCCAGATTTAGGCCTTGAACGCTGTTCAATATTACTCCCTGGGTGTTTGGTACGCTGACGCTTTGGTTGGTAACTGGAGAAATAGACCGGCCCTCGCAAAACATTCCATCTTTTCTCCAAGCGCACGTTTATGTCAGTGAAAGTGCGCAACCGTCAAATTGAGAAGCTCGCGAAGTCGGCGGACATGCATTACGGACACGCATGAAGCGCGTGGTGAGGAAGAACGGCAGCACCGCAAGGTTCGAGACACTAATTGCTCTGCAAGAGTCAACGCTCACGTCGCGAGGACCGAGAGCGGGAATTGGGTCTTAAGAGTTCGAGCCACTGGTGAGCACAACCATAAGCTGGATATGCACACGTAGAATAGCTATCCAGAGAACAGGAGTGAACGACCCAGTGCTGAAACGTGACGTGGCGGTACTGCACAAAGCAGGTGCCAGCGCAAAAAGGATTATTCGGTACCTTCGTCAACAAACAGGTACCAACAAATTATTCTGTTACTTTATGTGAGTTTTCGGTATCCATTAGCAGTTGGGGTTTTGGCTTGTGAAACAGGGAAGCTGACAGTTCTCCGCGATGTTCACAACATGGTGCACGAGATCGAGACGGCTCATAAAGCAGGACTTTCCGACGCGGAGAGGGTGTTAGCTGTTATGCGCTCAGAATGGCGGTAACTCTGGGGATGTTCTTGTCGACAGTGACACCGATGTGGCTCGCGTCGTGACATTCCAGACGGCACGTATGAAGCGCCTCTTTGCAGCGTTCCCGGAGGTACTAATGATTGACTCGACCCACGGGACCAAATCGAATCGATACAAGCTTTTTATCTTCGTTGTACACGATGTCTTTGGCAAGGTATGTGCATGTTCACATTCTGGTTTACCCATTCATCTCAATAGTATTCTCTTTCCTTAATGCTTCGTGCGTAATCCTCTGTCATATCCATCTTGAACTGGTTCCAGAGATCTTTGGCATTAGCTGGCATCAAGTATACCAACATGATCCCGAAGAGCTGGCGTAGCTGGTACGGCATGTTGACCTCGGCGGCTTCGCGTAAACAGTGTATCCACTCGTCGTCATTTTCCAGATACCCAAGAGCCAACGCGGCTTGCTGATATGTTGGGTGCTCCGTTCCATCAACCGTTCGAAGGTCCGCAAACGACTTAGGCGAGCGTCTGTTACACAGGAGAAGTCGCAAGCAAAACCTTTCCGGGTCTTGCGGTGATACGTGTACGATGCGTCCCAGTGAAGCGACGTACTTCTTGTACGGTTCCCACGTCTTGTGCTGCGTCCACTTGTATTTCCGCGGTACGTCCTTGTACAGTACAGTAGATTGGCCGTTGCTTCAGGGTTACGCGCACATAGCTTGAAAAACTCCATCAGCATTGTTCTGTCCCCTCGATTGATCAAGTTGTGAAGCTGGGGGGGGGGGGGGGTCGTCGCTTGATCGCGGTAAGCAACCATGCTCATTCCTTCCAAGTGGATAGGTAGCGTCACCACAGAATGTGTTGATCCTTGAGTTGGATCCCGGAATAGTCGCGTGCAAGCTTCTATCGGAGAAGTATACCTCCCGAGAAGATACTGAAGAATTTCGTTAGCCTGAATCTCTTCTCCCTCAATCGTGATTGTCGTCATGTCCGAACCCTTGTAGACGTACTTATAGATGTACTTGATGGCCTTGTTCGTAGCACAAACCTCGACGTTTGTATGGCAGTTGTACTTCTGCGACAGGAACGGGTTGTAGGGGACCACCCATTGATTAATGGTCGCATTGTCCCATACTTTCCTTTGTGGCACAGAATTCCATCCGGACGTCGACCACGCTTGTATTTGGGATATTTGTCGGGAGTCATCACCGTTTCGTCCACCAGCGGCTTTGGAAACTTCTTGGAACACCGACCGTTCTTCATGCAGGGGCAGTCCAGGTTTTGTTGACCACAGGGCCCGTGTAGCATATTGGACATCACCGTTTCATACAATTCGGGGTGCTTCTCTTTATCCGGGAGTTCCGCGGACACCAGCTTGTCGACGTCCTACGCTGTAACGGGCTTGTCCTCCGGCTTCAGGATGAGCAGTATATGGACGTGAGGGAGGCCGCGCTTCTGGTATTCCACTACATGGACCCGGGCGGCCTGAATTCTCAGTAATCCTTCATCGATATCCTTGTTCAGAGCTTTCAGCTTCTGCATGAACACGCGAGCCACAATGTCCGGTCGATCGGACGCCTTCTCGCCAGGTCGTAGATTTTCCTTGATCTCAGGCCAGTTGGGGCTGCATGTCATTGTGATAAACAGGTTAGGGGCTCCTGATTCACGGACAATAGCCATGGCATCCAAGAAGCGTTGGTACATGTACCGGGAACCACCGGTAAACTTTGGAGGAATGATAATCTTGCGCCCGAGCTCTCCTGCGTCTGGTTCGGTCGATTCCTGCTCCGTGTTGTTGCCTCGCCGAGTCCTGCGCAACTCCGCTTCGTGGCTGGGATTCAGTGATAAATTCCCAGGCCACTCTGAGGCCAGTGTACGCGCCTGGCGATGGCTGTACTCTTCTTGAAGGGCGACTTGGATCGCCTCTTCGAGGGTGCTTGACTGCACCCGGAGCAGCTGAGTGCGCGCAGAGCCCACTCGAAGGCCGTCACCGTGACGTCGGCGGCCATTCTGTGGATTTCGACGGATTCTACTACGTAACGCGTCCTTGAGTCCCTGGAGTGTCTCCAACCGATACTGAAGCTGGTTCTTCTTGATGAAGCGCTGGCGTTCCTGTTCGCATTTGGCCCATTGATCATCGCAGTATTGCTGAGTCAGTCGCCCGCCGCGCAGAATGAGCGAATTACTGCTAGTCCGATCGTAAAGTAGATAAACCTCATACTCCCGAAGCGACATAGTCAGTGGGTCACCGTGGCGATCGACAGGATTCCCAACGTATGGATATCGCACGCCCACCCATTCTCTCCGTACGGCAAGAGAAGAGGATACTGTAGCGGGTCGTACGTAACGCTTGTCCCGAAGATGCGTTCCAAACCGCCTCCTGTCGTGTGTAGGATAATATCCCTATGCTCAGCTGCGTTTGTACTGATCACAACAGCCGCCACTTTTGATGCAGCTGGGGTGTTATGAGTACCCGGGTTCGCGTTCCATATAACGTGCAAACGGAGCCTGAAGTGCTCTCCTTCTGGGAGAAAATTTCTCAAGGCTAACGATGGGTCATGTTCAACGACAACTTCACCTGCCGCGCGTCGCCGCTCGTGGTCCCTGATGGCAGCTGAATCTGCTTCCCAACCACGCTGTACCAATAGATTACGCGCGTTGATAAACTCGCGTGTGTATGGGTTGTGCACCACCATCACTCTATCAATAGTTTAAAGGACGGCACGATCAAGCCCATGCGTCATATTCATACGACTTCTCACACGGGCGTCCATGTCTGGGTCGTTGAAATACACTTGGGCATACATTGAGCGTCCGAAAGGAGGAGGTAGTAACGATCCCATGCGGTGGCACACTGATCCCTGAATACGGAAGTTGTAGACACCGTTTCTTGTAACGCGTTCGTCAACATGGAGTTGTCGAGACCGAGAGCTCCCATGGAAGGAAACGCGAAGACGTTGTTGTAGGCTCGAATTGACCTCTTGAAGGTCGGGTTCTCGAAAAGCGTTAGTAGCGCATCCGGGGCTTCCCGTGATGATGGAACGAACACCAGTCCGTTACGACAGCAGCACCCAGCTGTCTCATCTGGAAACTTCCAAGCGTTGCAAAACCGACAAACCGCTCGCTGTCCCGATTTTCGTCCGTGTAACGCGTGAAGTAGTGACGACCACCGATAACTATGGAAGGATCAAAATCTTCGTGATATGAGAGGCCCTTCTTGTACTGCCGAGAACGCCTGCGGAACCGCTCTTCTTCTTTTTGCTGCTCGCGCTGATCTTCCATCACGGCATCCCTTCGATCTCTATGGGCTGCTGTATTTCGCTCGCGCTCTGCTTCCCGCTGTTCATCCGACATTTCTCCTCTGTGCTCTCTTCGTGCTACAGTATTGTGGCTGCGCTCGGCTTGGCGCTGCTCATCGGTCATGCGTCCTCTGCGACCTTCGTGTGCTGCCACATCACGAATACTAGCATCTTGATGTTCTGTGTCTGTACTTGTGGCTCTATGATTGGCTTGCGCGTTTCGAAGGTATTCTTGATGAGCTCCGAGGTCTTCTGGTGACATTCTACCGCGTCTTACTCTTGCTCGTTCGGCGTCTTGCCCGCGGTCTCGTGTAACCTGGGATTCGCATCTGTTTGCTCTACACATTCGTTTTCTCTCTGCATCCTTTGCTCGAGCCCGTTCTTTTTGTGGACTCGTCATAGCAGCCCGCCTGGCTCGGGCTCTTTCTGCTTCACGCGCACGTTTAGCCGCAGCCCTATCTTCAGCTGCAGTCCATGGCACTCCAATCTGGAAGCCATGGGTATTGTCGACAGGTTGTTCGCGACGCATCTCCTCTTCGAATCGACGTTGATGCTCAGTGGGGTCATCTTCTTCAGTCTTCTCCTCGCGTTCCACAGTTAATCCAGGTACACACAGCTGTTCGGATTCGATTGCTGCTGGGGCTTCAACTATTTCGAGCTGCTCCATTTCTTGGATTGCCTTGCGATACCGCGCCTCCGCTTCACGAAGCATTTTTTTGGAGTTGTCTTTCCTTACGCGATTCTTGTTGCGTTGGCGACGCGTTCTCAAGCCGGGCTCGCTGTACACGCTCATCCAGCTCCTCGCGGGTAATTCTGTCCATACAACACAGTCATCGGGTTATTCAGTCTCAAACCCCTCTGCGAGTTAGTCTAACCTTTTTCTTTTCCTTGGATTCCTTGCCATGTCTTCGTATCTTGAACAGGAGTGTAGACTGATATAGAGAGAACAAAATTGTATTGACGGTTACACTCGAAAGGCTAAGTGCACTGGGAACCAATTCTACAACTATTTCATAAATGTAAGCACCAAACCATGAACACAATCGCTTAAGCAACGGTGTACACGGATCGAACCCCAAACTCTCCTTTTGTAGTACTTATTCAGAGGTCCTCTGTGAATACAACACACCACTGTCATTCCCATCCCGGTCCCTCGGATTACAAACAACTTTGGGGTATCGTCACTCCAGTCGGCATGTTGGTCTAGTCAGCTTTTGCTATGGCCCTCCCCTTGGCCGACGTCTTACAGCCCTCAGCTCACGCTCCGCGGGTCCAAATTACCTTGCACCGCTGACGACCAAGCAGCTGTACATGGTAACCCAGACGCCGTTTCGCGCTGTTGCCTCTTGAGTACGTCAAAACTGTTGCCTCAGCCCTGTTGAGCGGTTGCCCAGGTCTGTTCGATACCGTCCAACCCTTCAGTGAATGTCAGTAGCACGCGCAGGATGTCCGAGGACAACCCAGCCCCTCACGGGACTCACACATTTCCGTAAAATGCTCTAAAACTGTCCATTCTGATGCTATGTAAATGTACAGGCGCGGGGGTCCTCACACATGCTCTTAAAATGTCTATTTTGTCTTAATCTCTTGCTCTTGAGCTGTCCTCGCACTTGGTCCTTGGTCTTGGGCTCCTTGCTCTTATTAGACCGACTGCTGCATTCCTTTTTGTCCCGCCAGAAGTGCTCTCCCAAAGTTTGTTTTGGAAAATGGGAGCTCACACTTTAAGAGCACTTCTGTATTGCGGGACTTTACGATTCTTCCGCATGTGGCTGCTACTTCGGTTTGGCCAATTGGCAGCACGCGTCACTCGCTTTTGGAGCGTGGACACTCGCGGTGGGTCTAGGACCCCTAGGCGCGTGCATGGTGGTAGACGCTCCCAGTCACACCCACCCCAACCTAATTGCTATCGCTACCCACTGAGTCATACCACTTTGGAGTCTCGGGGCAAGCCTCAGACTGTATCCTGAGAGGTCTCTCTTGAGTATATAGTAGATCAAGGAGCCCCCATGCCCGTACAAACATGCAGCTACAGCTAATACTGCCCTACGGCTATTCTATAGCCAGCGCACCTTGTCCTTGCCGCGCCGTCGCCCAGAAATCCAAGTTTGTGTTTTGAATGAAAACTGAGTCGAAAAAAAACTGTCCAATCAGGGCGCGAGTTAAAAGTGTGGCGTTTTTGGCTATAATTGTAGTTTTTGGCATAGTGAGGTCGAGTCAGAAAGATAGGCGCAATCGAAAGGATGGGAAGAACTGTATCAGAAAGGCGTAGTGTAGCTATGCGAAACGGAAGACTAATGCTGGGCGACATGAAAACGACGGACGGATTGACAGACGGACGGACAGACGGACAGGTTACAAGTTTAGGAGAGTGAGAATACGCTACATCTGGCCAATCAACAACCGAGAAATCGCAGAAATACAACCTCGGGTGCAAATGGCCGGTACCCGTGCAAGGCACGGCATTAGTACATGTACCAAAACTTTATATGTACAATAAAATTCAGTAAATCTGAGGCACAAAAAAGGCGTATTTGATGGCACGCAGTAACAAAAGTACTCCGGACAATGTAAGTTGGACCTGCTATTGATAGGACACATTAGGAGGTACAACACGAGGATAATGAGCCGTGCTGAGTGAGTGAATCTTTCATTTTAGCCTGAATACAGCCTAGAAGTCGTCGACACTCGGTTAGCTGCAGCCGCGGCAGCAAGTGCAGCAATATGGAGCGTTTCGTAATCATTGTTGCGTTATAATCGATACATGATGTATCGAAAAGATTGTAGCATAAAAGACAAGAGGTTTTGGACATCGCGGCGGGAGCGTCCTCACAGCCGCAAGTGCACCAATATCGTGCGCGCAGTAGTTAGCGTGGACACGCTGCTGTGTTTTCGTCAACTGTATGGACAGCGACCGGCTCACACTTCACGGCGAGACAAGTAACGCACACGCCGCCCCCTCAGCGCACCACTCCGACCCTGCTGCAATCTAATCCACACCAGGACAATCAACGCTCACGTCGACACCGTTGCGCTCCACTTCGATTCCTTGCATCTAATAGGCTGTAACAAAGCAATCGCGCACGTCGACACCACAGAGATCCACTCCTATCACTATGTAGTCTTATCCACTGCGAGACAGCCAACCCAATGTGCTGACACCACTGCACCAAGCTAGTACTGCTGACGGGGGAGCGCAATAAGGGAATGGCTCGTCGTTCCATGCTGTTTTGAAAGGGTGTTTGATGTGACAGGGGATTGGTATCCTACGGTCGTCTGACTCGTACTACTCTTTCCAATGGGAATTGCATTAGAAGCAGCGGCCACTTTGCTATGATAGCCGTCCTGACGCCGACATAGCTCTCTTTACGTTAGTGATAGTCGTCCTGCAAAATGAAGCGTAACCGCGTATTTTGACATTGATATCGTAAGACCGAACACTAGTAATTCTAGAAGAGTAAAAATACTAATATCTTGTTCCGGAAAACTTTTGTCTCAATTTGCCATCCATGATTGCCTCAGATTTGTAGAAATGTATTGTTAAATGCATGTAATGTATGATTCTGTTCTGCCGATTCTGTGCAAGCATCTTCTGTCTTATCTGCATTAAGACATGATAAAGTACAAGGGTACATGTATATTGCACAGTACTTGTAGAAGCTATAACATTAATAAGACGGATGGTTTCGCACGATCGTAAACAATGTGAGATTATCCTTTTTAAAAAGAGATTCTACTTGTTTAAAAGCAGAATCTCACATTGTTAACGATCGTGCAATTCTCGATAGTACTGTACTGTACTGTACTGTAGCAGTCGAGACTCATGGATTTTAAATTTTAAAGTATTAATAAATCTCACATCGTATTATGATCGTGCGATTGTGGATACATAGAGGACCCTCTATCAACCAGTGGCTACCAGTGGCTACCAGTGGCACTGGTAGAGCGTCCCTCTACCCCGGGTAGGGTACATGTACACCATTTCCCAATCAAGTTGTTAACTATACCATCCGTGGGTTAGCTAATTAAAGGGTGCGTACGAGCACAGCTTTTTTAACTTTAGGCTACTGTACCTGGCGATTTGCATGAAAGAGGCGCTTTTCCCAAATTTGCAAAATCGCCTGATCGTTATCCCGCCAATGTGTAAAACTGACAGGAGGCATGCCCACCTACGATCTCGTATACATTGATGGTGGCTCCTAGGTTGGCAAATACTTCGAAGTAAGCAGTTGTGGAGGCCTAACTTCGCTGAACATAGCTCTATGATGTGAAGCTAGCGTCTCCAACAAGTGAGGATGTTTTTGGGAGCGTTATGTTGAGTTCGTGCTGACCAGGCATCAACCATCAATGTATGCGAGATCGGGATAACGAACAGGCGATTTTTGCAAGTTTGGGAAAAGCGCCTCTTTCATGCAAATCGCCAGTTACAGTAGCCTAAAATTAAAAATGCTGTGCTCGTACTGTACGAGAACACCATTTTACGAGTCGTACACACCCTTTAATTAGCTAACCCACGGACGGGCCATTTGCACTGATGGGATAGTTGGCAACTTGATTGGGAAATAGTGTACAGTACCCGGTATAATACTTGAAGTATTAAACATGTATCCACAATCGCACGATCATAAGACGATGTGAGATTTGACTGGTCCAGTGGTAGAGTGTAACTGTACCAGTAGACTCTCGTTACAGCACATTTAATAACAACAACACGACATATCTTACAGCACATTTAAACTGTTGTTAGAGCACATTTATCCCAAGACGAGGGTTAGGGATCCTTGGGTGTTAACCACATGAGGAGGGACGACCTCTCCACCTAAGCGCTTTCGAAATCGAACTCTGGCAGGGAGGCCCTGAGGGAACGGGGCTCTCGTGAAGTCACCAAACAACCCCCCTAACTGTGTTTAGTGCGAAGGATAGCTCTTGTATGTGCCTACCAGTTAGGCAGTACAAGTTATTTGGATGTGCGCATGTTTCCTAGTAACGTAGATCCGAAACCAGCTTCCTGTTTGGACTTTAAAAAACTGAGGCGAAAGCATTGATATTCCCCTCCCACTTGTTAAATGTGTTTTAATGACAGCGGTACCAGTATGGCCTAGTGATATAGACGTGTTACCATTACAAAAGGACGAGTGTAAGCCGGACTATCGATACTGTGTTCAAAAAAGCATTGCAGTTTTCAAAATTGAAAAGAGGATTTGCTGAAGATTGGAAATTCCAATTAGCTTAAAGCCTACATGATTCCAAATTGGAATAGTACATATGCACTGTAGATCTCAGTCTCCGACTCTTAGTAATTCTAGTTGAGTCTTGATGTGTCAAGTACAGTGGCCATCCGTATTCGACGCCCTACATCATTCCAGAAACCAGAATCTTTAAAGTTTTGGGAGAACAAAGCAAAAAATTAAAAATAAAACACAGCAGGTTACTACAGACAATCCACTTTGTAGTGATACCGTCGGGAAGCCACTATTTATCACTATCCGGAGGAATCACTATCTAGAGCTGTACCATTACAAGGGTACCATTGCTCTTATGGATACACTGCTGTTCAAGTATTGGTGTTGACACCGCGGTTCAGGTCACTGGTAACTTCTAGCGCGGTTAACGCTCAAGTGCAAGTGATTTCCACAAAACAGAACAATGGCCACTCAGAAATCTCGCTCTTCCTTGCAGGATGCCCTCACCTGCAAAGTCGTCCACCCGTTGCAGGCCGAGATGGGTCACAAAGACCTGCAAGGCCGATGGCCACGCTCTTTCCTCATGCTGACGCGATCAATGTGCCATGTTGCGTAATGAGCGGTCTTCATACTCTGCAGAGCGCGTTTCGGGCGGAATTGTGCCGCATGCAGGGCCGAAAGAAGCACAAGTCGTTGCTGGTCTTATTCGGACATAGTTCACCAATCGAATATTTTCAATAGTTAAGAACCTTCAGTAGTGATAATCATCGATTTTGTATCACTAAGTACAATCTAGAGGTTACATGTAATTTTGACTTAGGCTCGTAAGCTGATGGTCAGCACGAGACCTCTTCAACCTCCTTAACCAGAGGGTATCACTATTTGGGATATCACTCCGAAGAGGATTGTCTGTAAATGCTGTTTGCGGCAATTGCAATCAGTATAACCAGGCCTCTTGAGAGTAGGTAGTGGGTCAAGTAAAGTACAGAATACCTATTTCTATTTTTTCAAAATGACTACTCACTGACCCTTCAAAAATATGTCCTTTGGAGTGCACCAACAGAGCGACTCTGCCGAAGCGGCGCTAGACTACTTGCAACTGAGCTGTCGTGCAGCTAGGAAGCCTGAAATGCTATCGCTCTTAATAAGTACCATGTCACAGATGATAGATCCAGACCATCGTTTGCAGTCGGGACCCCAGAAGCTCGTACACTGTCTGCTTTCCACCATGCCGTGATGCCCGACTCAAACGTGCGATCTCGTCAGATTAACCACTTGCGCGTACTCTATTCTCCAATTCGATATCATTGCTGTTGTTGCCAAGGTACGCTGACCAGACCATGGCCAAGTCAAACTATGATTGTGAACTTAAAAATATAATGAGCACAGGTAAAAAGGTCGTGGAGATCCGAATTTGGGAAATGCCACGCATCTTTGCGAATAGTGACCAGGTTTTAGCCTTACAGCTCACTGAAAACCCTAAACAACAATGTCAATGTTGGTATCTACCACCTGGCCCGGGCGCTGCGATGAAGCCTATGCTTTATGCCAATGTGATCAGGTTGAACGTGTTGTATTTTTTTATCTTTACGAGATACCGTACTCTTACGCGTCTGTACGTGTAGATACAAATCATGCACTAGAAGCCACCATCTAAACTAGGCTTTAGCCCAATGCAGCCGTCTCCGACGGAGGCTTGTATAGCTAGCTGAGGTGTATCAAACCATGTTTGATAAGCACTGGGTTTGAACTCGTAAAACTTCGTAATCTCTCGCAATGCAACAGGGCATGAATTTGGAGGAATCCTGCAATTTGTATAATGCTAAGAAGGCATTGCTCTTTACCCTTATATGTATCTTCTCGTAGTTTATTGTGTACGTTACGAGTTCAATGTGTCGGACGCTCACTAATACGTGTGGCGAACTATAATAGGTCGTTTAAAAATACATGCTCTAAACGATAGAAACGAGTGTAAATGCGTTATTGTGATATCTGATTGACTAAAGGTAAGACTTATCATACAGTATCCCCCGGCTTTCCTCGTCAAACTACGCGAAACCAGCGTCGGAAACTATTTGAGCGGTGTCAGATGGCCAGCCTCTATCATCTTACTGATGGTTTATCATGGTAAAATCGCTGTTGGTCAATAGAAACAAAACTGCTGGTAGCTGATGTTCGCCTAGGACCCACACTGAAGCGAAGTGGTCAAATTTTTTTAGCAATCATCAGGGATTTGAATTTTTGACTTGGTAATTGTAAGGAACCTGAATGCCTAATTTGAATCTGAGCCGAGTTCGATACAATTCTCATTTTGATACCTACTTGAGGGTCCCTCAAAATACCTACCTAGGCTTGAAAGAGGCAGGTAGGTACACCAAGACTCCAGGCTGGAGGCCCGTCGATCAAGTCCGCCTATTAAAAGGGTTAATAGAATTACTACTTGGGCACTTGAAGTTGTACATGTACAAGGAGTGCGGGGATACAGTTGTGCACCTCGTTTTCGGCAACGGTATAAACTACGTACTTCGAAGTAATGGTCTGGGATAATATGTTGCGATTTGACACATTTTGAATCTGTAATTGCCCTTGAGACATTACTGTATTAAATCTGGGTTTATATATGGTCCATCCTGCCGAAAACGAGGTGCACGACTGTACAACCAACCTCCGGGGAATCTGCGCTAGCAGATTGTGAAAGCGTGCGGTTGTCGCAATCAGTGTACAGTACACCCTACTGTGACACAGAATTCCAGAAGCAAGGCGGCCGTCATAAATCACTTCTCTTTTAACTTTCGCTCCCGGAGTCCAAGTTTCTACAGTGCTTTGGTGACAACAGAGCGATGCGCTTCCCATACATCATACTGCTGGCTGCTGTCATAACCATCATTGGTGTCGACGCCTCTAGAAGCACAGGCTTAAGGATGATTCAGTCCGAGTCAGTCGTTGATGCGGAAAAGGACGTTCCTGCTAATAGAATTCTGAGGTCTCCTGCAACAGCTCTCGAAAACGACGAAGAAGAACGAGCGTGGTACAGTGGCTTTACAAATCCCATCAAGTCCAAATTCTCGTCGAAGGCCACGACAAACGTCGTAGCGAAGGCAGATCTCGACCATACCGGAGACGACGTGCTCAATCGTTTGATTCGCAAGAATCCATCTGTGAATGTCGCTTTTACGAATCTAAACTTGAAAATGGGTGATGACCTCATCACCCAGACGAAGTTCAAACCGTTGTTCAACTACATAGACCACCTCAATCAAAAACCAACAGGGGGAACATCAGTGGTCGAATTCCTCAAGAGCCAGTCGCAGTCAGACGAGCAAATTGTGAAGATGTTTATAAAAGCAAGCAAGAGTAACCATAAGGACGTGAAGGCAATGGGTGAGAGTATTATGCTCGATCTGATAAGACAGTGGTTGAATCTCACACCCATGAAACCGGTACATGAGGTGGACAAGATATCCAAGCCATTGGGGAAGATATACAAAAGTTTCTTCGACAAAGTAAAAGTGCGACCGCGGACTGAGTAGCTGAAGCCGACAATATAATTCAGCCGAACCGCAATGGTTTGGCTTAGTGAGCCAAGCTACTCCTTAACATAAGCGTAGACACTGAAGTTTGTGCGGACACAATTATAACGAAGAGCCATGATCCTCCCCACGGAAAATAACGCATTTATGTGGCTTTACACAATATCGGTTAAATTGGATAGCCTTTCTAAACCGTATTACTACTAGTACTACAGTAGTATTAGTTTGAACAGGATTGCGCATTTTAATGATTTTCCCGCCCGAACTGGTCACTTCCCTAGACCCAGCGCAAGTCCTGCAGCTCGACGAAGGAAGCAAGAGAGCAGCACTTCAGCACACAGGGCAGGATGCAAAGCGTGTTCTGAAGTGAAGAGAGAGGGGAGGGACTACTGACCCAAGGTGCGTTTGACGTGTTGCGTGTGCTGGGCGTTTTGAGTGAAAACAAACTAGGCATACCCGATCCTGTGTGCTCTGTGGAAGCAAGTTGGTTGTTCTTAGGTTGTGCTTGTATGTAAAGCATATTAGAGTGAGGAGGCCTGCTCTGATGAGGGGAGTGATTGCTAGTTCACCGAAGCTCGTAAGCTTATCGAAGATGCGCCTGGCCAAAATCGAACCCGTTGGTGGATTGCAAGCTGACTGACTGCTGCCCAATCCAAGGATGGTCTCCTCAACGATGTTTGGCTACTCTACATCTCAATTGAGCTTTGCTAGGCTGTATGTGAGCTTGAGACGCCGCCAACATCGCACAAACGAGAGAGTACAGCGTAGCCTGAGCTGATTTGGCGTAGCATGTACGCCTGCAGGCTACAGCAATTCATTTTCCACTGACTTGCTCATGTGAATTGCATGAAGCAACTTGCTTCAGTATCTTTTCGCTCCAACCTTCCTTACTAGTGCCAATAGCTTATTCATGTGCAGTAGGCAAAGAGAGAAACCTTTGCACATCTTACTACCTCCGCACGTGCATTTGAAAAAAATTGCGCATTGCACCGCCTCGTTTTTTTCCGGTTATTATCTTCCTCTTGGCAATTTTGAGAAACTTTCGATTCTGGCTTCTTTCTACTTGAATTTTTGTAATAGTAGTAGTACAATGGGAGAAATAAAACAAAACAAGAAAGATAATGCACTGGCGTACTTGTTCCGCCCGCTTACAGTAGACATGGATCAAGATCGGATATCGGCGCTTAGGAGGTGGACGTAGAGGTGCCGCCAGTAATGTTGCTCGAGCGCGCTCATAAGCTTGATCGTCGCATGGCAGCGTTATCGGGAGAGTGCCGGCACGGATCAACTTGTCCTTGCGTAGATCCTAAGGACACTGCGCGTAGAAGTAGTGGTATCCGTTCGATGTCAGTAGCACTCGGTCTGCGCAAAACTTTAGGCGGGCATCCTTGTGCTGGGGTGTAAGTAGTGGGCGCGTTCAATGCAGAGCGCGTCAGAGATATCCTTCTTTCGGTGGCTGGATGAGATGCGCACTGGTGTTTGTAGCTGCATGCAGCGCTCTGTAGCTACCACGTCCCACGACAGGCGCGCTTGCCAAGCGCTGCCAGAGCTCCGCGCGATCCACTTTTCGTGACCACGACGACTCCACTTCACACGCAGCGACACGTTCTCCCTTATTTGCTCATGCCTTTCTTCCACACGCGTGCCACGACGTTCCGACCTAGCTGGTACTCTTTTGCGAACTGCGTGATATTCCAATGGGTGAGTCGGCCCCGGGTGCTGTTGAGGAGCAACACCTCCCAGAGTGCTTGACTTGCTCATCCGGTATCTGCTTATGAGCGCGAGGGCTCAAGTTTCAAACTGGTCGGGAAATTGAGCGGGAAATGTGAGTTTTTTAGGTTTTATTGATTTCATCTGGGTGCAACATCTATGGCGCGATATGCATTTTCGGGATGAATGGTATGTAAATAACCGAGCGGAGGTAGTATAAGGTAAATGGCGCTTGCCAATTAAGGGCCAGACTATTATAGCCAGTAGAACACGCTAATTCTATAAGAATGTATTTTGATTTGCCGCATACAAGGTATCATATAAGAGACAGGTCGACACTCCATAGTGAAATCAAGCGGCCCTTAATTGGCAGGACTGAATCAAATAATTTGATACGTTTTTTTAAAAAAATACCTTTTTTTATCGCGTCCTCTGTGCGTCTATCAATTGGCGTAAAACATCGGATTAGCCAGGGAAATAGACGAAATCGTCAGTTTTGATTTGTGCCCATACCGCCTTCTACACCATTTCCAGTCCAAACTGGGACAGCCGCCAGTCCAATGGGACACGTCGCACAGCTATATCCGGAAAATCAATTTTGGGTAGGTCATTTTCATGTTAATTTGGGGAGCCCCGAACCAAATGAAATTTGCTTTAGAGCAAGTGGGATTTCTTCACGAAAAACATATGCATCAGGACAGTAACGTACGGGCTTGGTATCCGTGCTCATAGCTCTATAACTCGACGAAATCGTCCATAGCTTTCGCCATACTTCTCTGGCCCACTCCAAAATGACGATTGGGGTTTTTCAGTGATCGTACATAAATGAATAATTTACCTTTATTGGATAAAACTCAACGGTGATTACAATTGTCGCAGAAAGCTAACTTTATGGCTTGCAATGCTAATCACTTATTCCACCTTGCTTCTAGGTCATCGATCTCTCACTAAGAACGAGCCCTTGGCCTCAACAGGACTCTTAAACGCGCTAATAGTCAACATATCTACGCTAGATCTTTGGCGTCATAATTAATATGGAGTATATCACTCCGCTGTAGACATTCTTAATATTAGGGTTAATTTGAAGTCGTTTCTGATTTGCCAATGGAAGCTGGTGGCTTTCGCTAATTCATCGGTATTTTGAGATAAACCTCGCTCTCTTTGCGCCCGAATTGTAGCGCTTTCAGCCCGTTTCTGCGTACGCGTGTGCGCACACCCGTAGCTAATTGTCTGATTTACCCACCCTTAAAGTTGGGTGTAATATCGCTAAAAATTGACTGAACTGCGACAAAAAACCTAACGGTCTACGAAATGCAGCCGGTTTAAACGCAGCGTGCTACCGCTTAACTGGTGTCTAGACAAAAAATATATTTATTCACGTGCGCTATATCCGGGGCTTTGATAGGGTGTGCTTTTCGTTCACCGCCGAGTCCTGGTCAAAATGTTATTGGTCAAAATGTGTAATCGTCATTTTGGAGTGGACCAGAGAAGTAGTGGCTATTCAGGTGTAAAACGTGTCTCATTTGATAGATAAGGATGTTGGCAACATTCTAGATGCAATAACCGCCGCTGTGGGCGACGATATGGTGTGCCCGAGGCGCGTTTTGCCACTCTCTTCATCTTTGTTTTTTTCAAGCTGACGATTTTGATAAACCCTCAAATACATATGCTTGATGGTAGTCAGTCTCACTTGCTCCGGAGCAAATCCCACTTAATCTGGAGCTAAGCGCCCCGATTTTTGTCCGTCCCAGATAGGTCTTGCGGCTGTTCCAGTTTGGACTGGAAATGGTGTAGTTTTAGTTACTTCCTCCGGATTTAAAAACGTGCAAGAATGTCTCTCCAAGCTTCTATAAATCAATGGGAAAGCTGACATTTATTGCTAGAGGTGAAAAGCCGGTACATTCACATAGAGTCAGGGCAAAATGCACCTAGCGGAACATGACTTAGTAATGAAGCACACGCTCTCAATCTTAAACACCGCGCGTACCAACTTCGTTGGTTCTTAAGCGCTAGGGACGTGTGAGCCCTTGAAAGAAAGCTAAAGCCTCAGGAAGTTTCGCTATGTTATTTTCTGCGCGAGATTTTACCTGGTGTCGGATTTATGCTGAGTTAAGTAAGGTCGTGCATCGCCACCCAGAGACCACCGCTTTGACTTTGAAACAGGTGTTTTGCTCATTTTTGCTCATAACTTGGTAATTTTTCATGTTTTTTCGATGATTAAAGAACTGAGGCCAATCGGAGAGCATTCTGCATCGAATACAACAATCTGCAGTCCAATAGCTGGTCTATAAAAAAGTTATAGTAGCGGTCAGATTTATCTTGCACTTTTTCCCCGCCGGAGGAAGTACATGTAGATCGAACGATACATGCTAAACAAAGGAAGCCTACACTGTACTTTTGACGGCCCATTTACCTTATCGTAGAAAGGAACGAGGCGGAGCTCTCGAATTTTTTTTTTGGTAATGTGCGTTATTTTCCGTGCGGAGGTAGTGTTGTGAAATCCGGTTGTATTTAGGATGCAGGCGTGGTTGATCAAGTCGCCAGCTCAATCAACAAACGTTGCTCATTGGTAAAAAAAGAAAACTAACCCATTTGATCTTGGCGTGAAGACTGACATCAAAGCCAAAAACTATCATACCGCACAAAAAATCTATTTAGCAGGCTCACGCGATTGATTCGCGCTCGACTCGATCAGTCGCGTACAGACAACGACGCATAAATTCGACACCGCTGAATGGCAAGCTTACGACGCGGTGCGGCGTCTAGTTCATTTTTCTTTATTAGGGATGCATTCTAGTTTGCCACTCTGACAACGCATCCACCACCTGTTTGTGTACGCAAGTCGGCTTGGTTGGAACGCTGTAAGTTAGCGGCCTAGTTGAAGACAAATTTACTGTGGGCGCATAATTAGTATGGGTTTACCTATGAAAATCGAAATGCAGAAATAGTGTGGGCTATACTACTTACGCACCCACACTATATACACTTTTTGCTGTAGAAAGTACAGCTGGGAAAGCTCAACCGAGCGTTAGAAAGTGGTAAATTGAACGAAAATACTACTTTCAACATGGACGAAGCACATTTTGCCATCAATATGGATAAGGCCCACTGCGATACGTCACACTCGGTACATTTATCAGGAACGTTCTGGATAGAATAGCTGCGGTTCTGGACATTCATTATCGAAGCGACCGCCTAAGTCGCCTCTTCTTTTCAAGACTAGCGTCATTTCATCGCCACCACTAACAACATCATAAGAACGCACCCCCTTGTCATTAAAACCAAGCGTAAAGGCTGGATGGACCAGCGGTTTTTAGAGCGTGGCTTCGTGGTAATACGTTCAATCAGCGAGACCATCGTGAATTCGTATATATTGACAATGCAAGCGTCATAAAGAGGAGAATTTCTGCTGATTGGGCTAAAACAATCTCCCAGACTTGGTTGACCAATCACAATGGTTAAGGATTAGTTTATACATATATCATGCGTTCGGTTTGACGCAGATCACAAGTAGTGGTTATCACGGTTGGAAAGTAAGTGAGTAACGCTGACCAATCAAAACAATTCTGCCCCCCCCTCCCCAACCGTGAGTACCCCACTACAACTAACCAGTCGCCAGTCATTATTGTCGAATCGAGCAGCAATGACACGCAGTGAACGTGCTGTCACTTTGGAATGGGTTGAGGCTGCTTTGCTCATTGATGAACTGGAAGGCGAGGAGGTGGGGAAGAAGAAGCAATAATCTATCAGGCAATTACCAGCAACCGATATCTGGCACACGGGCCCGTAGAGAAGGCGGGAAATGGGATGCAGACCGAGTAAACAGGCTGGATGATTTGCGTGGGCAGCGAGACCTTAGGATGCATCGAACCACGTTTGCATTCCTCCTAGAACGGCTACAGACACACGCACCGCGAGTAAGCAAGAACAGGCACCAGCGCAGCTCCAACTGGAAGTTTTCTTGTACTCGCTTCAGCCACTAACAGTTCATCAAGTCGCTCAGCATTTTGGTGTCGCCGAAGGTACAAAGAAAAAAAATAATTTATAACTATCGAAAGCTAACGACTAAATTAATTTTATTTGGCTAGGTTCCGTGTACAAGTATTATAATCGGTCTATAGAGGTCATTTTGAGTCTTGAAGAAGAATTTCTGTCATGGCCTTCTTTTGAAAAAAAAAGCCAGCGTGCAGGCTTGCTTCGAGGATGCGTCAGGGTTTTCCTTTCTGCGTAGGTAGCGTCGACGGGATGACGTTTATGCTATTATACGCCCCAGAACAAACGCAGAGTGCTACATCTCACGAAAATCCGACTACTGCATCGGAGCACAAGATTTTTGCGATCACCATCGCCGCATTACATTTTATCAGGTGTAATACTTGACCGTTTTAATATTTAGCCAAATGCTTCGTGAAAATAGTTAATATTGATGTTGCAGGTTGTGTGCACGGCTCACGGCACAACAAGAGAGCGATGAGTCTGACTCGTATTGCTGCGAAACCCGGTACCTTTTTCAAACCCGGCGAGTATGTACTGGGGGACAACGCATATTCATGCAGCTCCCCGTTTATTGTGACGCCCTACACGATGCCTGCAAGCTTGCTTAAGAGAAACCGAACGTTCAATTAGCTGTTAGCTAAGCAGTGCATCGTAGTGGAGCATGCAATAGGTATGCTGAAGGCACGATTCCCTATTTTAAGCTGTCTTAGAGACAAGATTTCGAGTGAGGCCACCTTGCATCTCGTATGCAAAAGGATTGTTTGCTGTTTTGTGCTGCACGACGTGTGCATCACGTTGGCTGACGATGCGTTTGAAGTTGAAACGCCTGGTGCAGAGCCAGAAGACGAAGATTGCGACCAAGAATGGAAGGAATACAGCAGCGAAGACTAGTAGTGTTGGTGCGAAATGGTTTTTCATAATACGAATAAGTAAAAAAAACTTCAATCATGAGTAACATGCGTCTTATTCGTAATTTTGTAGTTTATATTACAAACGCTTGGCCAGTTCTAACTCTAGCTCTTTATGCTGTAGGGCAATTTGCTGAGTCAGCAATTGAAATTGCTGGTCCATCTTCTTCTCTTTAAGCCGAAGTTCTTCCTTGTACAGAGCGAAATGCTCTGTTTCCAGATCTCTCTCTCTCCCGGAGGTCCATGTCGGCCTTGTGCCTCTAGGCGTTTTCCTTCTCACGATCCTCGCGAAGTTGATCTAGCATTCTTGCGACGGGCGAGGGGCTGCGTATAATAACATGTGTCGCCCTACTCTATAGCCCGTTTTAGCTACACCCACAGAGGAATGGTCGGCTTGGTCTGTACCGCAGGAGCTGTACTACCGGCAAGGTTGAACTCCGTACGACCTGGTTTCAATATCACAGGGGGTACGATGTTGTGCTGAGAACCAAAAATGTCGTCTATTTCGGAGAAGTACTTGCAGTTTTTCTCCAGGACTCTGTTATCATAAAATTAAAGCCCACAACGTTAGAGAATAAAATACGAGAAGATAAATTGTAACTACGCAAAGTAAAAATTAAGCATGATACCCTTGATAGTAGTTGGATCGCTTTCCTTCACACCAAATCCGTCGACTCAGCTTCGCTTTGTACTCCTTGTACGAGCTCTCAAGCTCGATGCACTTGGACTTCACCTGCGTGGATGTCTTGGTCTCGAGAGCAGTGCTAGCACTTGCGTAAAACTTCGTTTTCACGCCTGTCGTGTAATCCTTAAATTGCGTGCCGATTAAGCCTACCAGGGTGTACTACTCTGCCTCCAACCATCGTTGGTTGCCCATATCGGAAATGCGACTGTGATACTTGCTGGTTTGAACTGGTTCACAGCAGCTCGCAAGAGCACCATCCGTTGTGCTTTCGTGTTTCTACCAATAAGAACAAACCTTCTATTCTAGCAAGAACCAATCAATGTAAGACAAATCTGTCCTTTCAAACCTGCTTCGTTTTGGAAGAGAGTATTGGAGCGACTCGAATGGTTTGATTTGATTAAGTCCTGGTAAATTTTGCTTTCTTACTTTCCAACCGTGATAACCACTAGTAGTAGTATCTTGAAATGGCAAAACTAGCATAAATGATGTTAAGCAACGCCGAGCGACGTGTCATGATGTCAGCAGCATAAAACGAAGAGCAACGGTCAGTAGCTAGTAGCATAGTTACACCTCGCCATCTGTCATTTTCTTCAGTCTGAGTGCTGCGATGTGGGCCATCATACTTATTAAAAACTGGAATTGACGGCTTTCCCGCAGCCTGTCGGGTTGTTGACAACAACCTGGGCGGAAGCTGTTGGGGGCGTTCTTGCTTTCGTTCTTGAGCGACTTTTGGCGCAGTACACACTCCCCAATTTACCTCAGCGGCACAAATTCAGCCCGTGGTCACCTGGTCATCGTAGGATCAAATTTATAACCAATCACACGCCGTAACTTCAATGTTACCACTTCTGGTTACGAAGTATTGACCAACTTCAAACTCGTTGCCAAAGTTGGTACAGCTAGTACTAATCCAAGCAAAAACACAGATTAGCTGTAGTCAATTTGAGTTACTTTTTTTCTTTTCAAACGCGTTCGGCATTATATTTTTGCGATAGTGATGTTACGGGAGTAGGTGAACGTGTAAATACTGACGGATTGTTTGCAACCAAAATTCTGATAGGTTAATATTTGAGATTAGTCGCACATAAACGGTGTCCAAATTGAAGTCACCGCCCAATCACAATCCAAGATACCAAAATGACCAGCCAACAAGGTTGCACCATTCACGTAACTTTAACTGCAACACGCTCCGGCGGTAGCCAGGGAAGTAGGCAGCGAAGTGCAACCACAACATGTAATATCTAATAGCCCATTCAAGGAAAGTGCAATTCACCCACGAAAATGTCGCTCCAAGGTCGGACTGTCGCAATAACTAATCTTCAAGTTGTAGACTCTAGAGATATCGATACTTTCACCAGCAATATTCACTGCAATCGTGCATTTCTAGCGAGATCTGAATCGCCCAGGCACACACCTTTTATTAGAACTTTCGCAAAAAAAGTCTTATAAAACGACAAGAATAGGAATTCGGCAATTTTTTTAGGACGTTCCCCCCTAAATTTAGAGTTTTCTGAGCGGAAACTCTGATCCTTGATATACTCTGAAATAAATTTCAGAGCAACGCTGGTGCTTCCCGAATGAGTGGGTGCTGCTCGTGGCTGCGATTTTATCCGCAGGTCAGGCGCTACTGTTACTATGGCTGAAGCGATACGAACAGTTATTGACCATGACAGAAGGAGCCTCGCGTCACGGATGTAGTCAAGGGTGACGACGTCTGTGCCGGCTGCTTCATGGGGAAGGTGAGGGCCGATGATTTCCCTTGACACCCGGACAATCTCGCCAAGAGTGCCGGGGTGCTGGACTTGGTGGATACGGACGTGATGGGACCGATGCAGACCAAGCCGCCTGGTGGTTGCACGTATGTGGTGACGTTTATCTACGATTACTCACGTCACGTCACTGTATACTTCATGAAGGTGAAGTCGGATGTGCTGTCGAAATTCAAGATCTACACGGCAGCAAGGGAGAACACAACGGGCACGAAGATCAAGCGTCTGCGTTCGGATAACGGCGGTGAGTGCACGGGTCGACGGTTCAAAGGACTACGTCAACCGCAGCGGCATCAAGCATGAGAAGGCGGTGCTGTTTACGCCTCAGCAGAACGAGCTGGCTGAGCGCATGAACCGGAGCCTCGTGGAGATTGCTCGATGCATGCTTTATTACGAGAGCATCGAAAAGAAGGGGGGGGGCGAAGCTGTTAACACAGCCGCGTGGATCATCAATCGGATCCCCAATTCAGTCACTGTCATGACGCCGTTCGAAATTGTATACCACACCAAGTCACAGCTCAAGAACAAGAGGGTGTTTGGTGCACTCGGTTGCGCGCACATCCATGACGAGAAGCGTCGTAAGCTCGATGCGAAGGTATTCAAATGCCACTTCATGGGCTACGAAGATGGCGTCAAGGGATACCGTGTTCAGAACGTTGAGACCGGGAGGTTGCAAATCGTACGCACCGTGAAGTTCGTCGAGACGGCAAGGACAGGGCATCTTGTGACACATCATGATGAGGAAGATGACTCAGAACGTGCTACTTTGCCAGCACTGAACGGTTCACAATCTGGGAGCGAAAGACATATTGTTGCTGTTGATGTTAAAGCTGGTGACGTGACCCCACTTCAACGCGATGTGAGCGTAAACAACTCGATCGTGCCGTATGGATCAACCCATCCCATAATTACGCGGGCAGGCACACGTCACATTGACGAAACGACGAATTCTGAAGGGGCAAGGAAGAAGTGAGGTCGGAACGAAGCGCCAGAGGATGACTCAAGAAAATCCGAAGGCTAGTGACCAGCTGCTCGCAATCTACGATGGTGGGCAAGCAATGGCGGCTACCACCGAGATAACTAACTCTTATGCCGGGGCGACATCCGGCGTGGATAGT
Organism: Phytophthora tentaculata; assembly: GCA_033557915.1. NCBI lineage: Eukaryota > Oomycota > Peronosporomycetes > Peronosporales > Peronosporaceae > Phytophthora > Phytophthora tentaculata. Next base: position 3,774,067 of record JAUCEA010000009.1, read on the forward strand.
GACAAGTGGAAGAAGGCACTAGCGAGTGAGCTGAAGTCACTCACTGCAAACAAAACCTGGAAGCTGGTGCCCAGATCAGCACACCAGCGGTTAATCGGCAGTCGTTGAGTATTCGCGTTGAAGCGTGACGAGAAGGAGCACGTTATTCGACACAAGGCTAGTCTCGTTAGCGAAGGAGTTGTCGCAACAACATGGCACTGACTACGAAGAGACGTACGTGCCGGTGGTTTACCTGAATTCGATCCGTGCCAACCTAGCAAATTGCGCTGCTGACGGATTTGAGATTGAGCGGTTTGACGTCGACACAGCATTTCTGTAAGGTAAGCTGAAGGAGGCGATCCTCTTTGGCTGAGGCTGAAGGTGAGGATGACGTCGTGTGTCAGTTGCTTCAGAGTCTCCATGGACTCAAGAAAACGTCTCGTGTGTGGAATGAGACCATCGCCAGCCACCTCAAGAACATGGGTTTCAAGGCAGCTGACGCCGACCCGTGTGTATACACGAGAGGTGGAGGTGACGACGAGTGTATACTGTGTCTCTACGTCGACGACATGCTCATTGCTGCGAAGGCCAATATTATCATCGCTTCAGTGAAGGCTGTCATCGCAGAGAATTTCAAGATCAAGGACCTCGGACGTGCACGCTTCATTCTCGGAATCAAGATCGGCTACGACATGGAGTGCAAGACTCTACGCATTAACCAGCACGTGTATACATAGTCTATTATCAAGAAGTTCGGGCAGGCAGACGCTAAACCGTGCCTCACTCCACTGGAAGCTGGAGTTCATCTGACCAAAGCTGACCAACCTCAAACCGAAGACGACATGGCCAAGATGAGCTCCAAGCCGTACCTTTCGCTCGTGGGGAGCCTGATGTACCTGGCATGTGGTGCACGGCCCGACATATCAATTGCCGTTGCTCAGCTGAGCCGCTACCTGGAGAATCCGGGCCAGAAGCACTGGGATGGTGGTATCAGGGTGGTGCGCTTCCTGTTGAAGACCAAGGACGTTGTCATCACGAGTGACGGATGCCAAGGAACGGAACTCGTCGCTTACTCGGATTCGGAACGGGCCGGCAACCGTGACGACAGACGCTAAGTTAGCGGCCTATTGCTTATAATTTGTGGTGCTTCTGTGGTGTGTTCTCAGAAGACCATCGCGTTGAGTTCGACCGAGACCATTTTATTCGCGAGAAGGTTGCGAGTGGTGAAGTTGAGCTGGAGTACGTGGACACCAAGAACCAGCTTGCTGATTACCTCACGAAGGGCTTATCGACCAAGACGCTGCGCTACATGATGGATCGCAGCAACGTCGGAACCAAGCTCGAGACATCGAATTGAGTGGGGGTGTTGTGGTTGCACTTCACTGTCTACTTCGCTGGCTACCAACCGTCAGGCACACGGCATAAAGGTGGCTGGAGCGTGTTGCAGTTGAAGTTACGTGAACGGTGCAACCTTATTTGCTGACAATTTGGTATCCTGGTTTGTGATTGGGTGGTGACTTCCATCTGGACTATCATGGGATCGGCAACGTGAAGACAATTGTGATATGTGGCGTTCCCGTTGCATACACCGTTCCCGTTGCATTTAATGGTGGTTGTATACAGCGTTTCCGATGCGTACACCGTTCCCGTTGCAAATAGCAGGATCCGTTTGATTAGTATACATTTTCTAGTGCTCTACAGGAGGGATATTAGAAGCCATGCATGTTAGAGGTAGGAAAATGCTAGCACCTAACTCAATCAATCTCACTTTCAAATTTCCATTCGTCGACACACATCGACTACAAGCCTCGTTCGCATCGTCCTCAACTCTCAATCTTACAGGTATTTTCGAGCTTGATTGAGCTTTTTAGACTCGTCCCCCCCTGCTCTCCCAAATAAATATATGTCGGGCCACCCTTACATTTTGGTCCTGGCTCCACCCCTGGCAGCAACGTACTAGAGAATGTGGGCTGGTAGCACATTCGCCCTTTTTTGGATAAGAAATTTACTGGGAGGACAACTTTAGAACACCCTAACCAATCTCATACAGCGGTTGGTGCCCCCCCCCCCCCGATTACAACAACAACAAAATCGGTATTCCAGCGTAAGTCGAAGACGACGGTACTGCGTATTCAGGGGTTTGGTACAGTACAGTACATCAGTACAATACATCAGTACAGTGCATCACTAGAGTAAGTCAGTACAGTGAACAATACATGAGCAAATTTTAATTGAATTGAAAACATTCGTTTTTTTGTCGGCTAAAGTGTCGGCATCGCCCACAGAAGCGCTGCCGGACACGGAGACACTAGCGGGGGAGCAATCGCAGGATTTTCAGCCAATACGTGCAGAACCGAGAAAGCGCATCAGAACCTTAGCGAATGTTGTTGTGCTTGGTGCGAGATTGATAGCCAGTGCTCTTCACCAATGCCATAGCACCTTGGCTGTCCTTGTAGATCACAGTTCCTCCATCTTGTTGCGAACCAATCTCCTTGAGCAGAAGTCGCATCCACACGACCTTCTTCATGCAGACACTGAGCGCCATGTAGCCTCGGGTACCGGCTTCATATTAATTAATTAATTAATCTTAATAAATTAAAATGATTGTCTGTCCGTCTGTCTCTCTCTCTTTCGTGTTGCGCTTTTCCGCACCTTTGATTGGCTGGAAAAATTAACTTAAATCAGTGTTTTTTGAGACATGAAACCGGTACGTAGGGGTGTTCTGAGATATAAGATTTGCTATTCTTTAGCGGATTTTTATTCCTAGCTAAGGGTATTCTTATGGCGGGGTGCCACAACCTTCTGTACATGAAACTGGTACATGTAGCTAGGAGGACGTGATGGACATGGCCACTAATCAAGGTGGATGGTAAACGATATTTCTATAAATTTCATCGATAAGACGGGGTGTGGAAAACATGTGTAAATCGTGATTCTGACGATCTATGCTGGTAGCAGGTGATGAGGGCGCCGCCATCAGGGCAGTGTAGAGAGAAAGAGAGTTGTGAGGTGAATGGAAGGCCACCTTCAGCGAGTAGTAATGTCCTTGCTTGACTTGATCGGACTGCATTTTACAACAGAGGCATTTCTAAAGCTAAAGTAGTACATTTTATGGCTTAATTTTTTTTACATATTACAGGAGAGGGGAAATACCACTTACTTAAGGGTCTAATTTGAATTATGTCTGCGAGACATCGAATGCCAATGTTGACTACGGAATAGTTTGTCCTGCCACGTAAGAAAGCTGCATTGGGATGGTGCGAGTTGGCTGCGCCGCTTTTGCGGCGCAGTGAGCTCGCTTGTACTTTCAAAACAAATCTGTGCTGAGCCACAGACAACTGCTATCCCAGTATAAATTTCCCGTTTTTGATGCAAGTCCACTGTCGTACATGCATGCGTACATGTACGCTTCAAAGGGTTGCGAGATTAATTCCTCGCTTTTGATATCAGTCCCGGTTTGGCGCTACTATTAGATATAGCCTTTTTTTTACTTTTACATTCCGCCACCGCTACCTATGGTTGTCCGCGCTGCTTACGATGATCACTTCGCAATGCGCGCCGTTTGGCTCAAGTGGTTCAAGGCATTCCTTCAGCCCCTCTTCGTAGGATCTCTGGCCTTGGAAACGAAGACCCCCCAGTGTGGGGCCAAGACAAGAGATGGGGTGCACTTGTGCGGCCAGCATGTAAGCGATGAAGTGCTAGTCGGCTATCACCAAGATTACTATATCGCCGCTGCATGTGGGCCTGGTGACCCTCGCGTGTACTCAAGACTGTAACACCAAGGCGCGACGGATTGGCGACCGATCGTGCTCATGATTGCGAAACCAAGACTCAACGTTAAGACGTATCGGGCCTGATGAGCCCGAGAAGATTCTGCCCAACCTCTCCATTACGAAGCAAAGCCGAAGTCTTCACGCCTTCACGAATTCGTACACCAAAACGTACCGGGCCTGATGAGACCGCATATTTCAGCCCCAGCCTCATCATCACGAGACCAAGACTGAAATCTACGTTTCTGTCCAAACACCAAACCAAAGAGGAATTGGAGACCCTCTTTGCTTGTGTTGCATGCATCGCTGCCAAAATAGTTGCAGATTAAAATCTAGTTCGAAACGGATGACTTCCTTGTGTAGCCATTAAAACGGATGACTTTGGCTGTATTTCAAATGTCAAGGATGAATCGGTAGTGTGGTTTAAAACATGTTTATACCGACTGTACATGTAGTACACGGATATGTTGAGTGCATGTAGTGCACTGCTCCCAGCTCTACATATAGACTAGATATTGGCTTAGCTCCAGTGACCAGTTGTCTGCCAACGAAAGGGTGCATGGATGAGCCGCTTCATGTGTGGGTAGAGCCTACATGTACTCTCTTAACACACGTAGGAAGCAATGCTGCTGTAGAAGTATCGCATTTCGAGTTCATCCTCGCGCTACAGAACTTCAAGCGTTGCATTACAATACAAGTGTCATGATGGGTACATGCAGCGAGGATTCCGAATTTCTCTGAGCTTGGAGCAGCACGCTGGGGTATTATATCAGCCAGCGCAGTAACGATGCTTAAAAACCATCCCTACAACGTTTCTAATACATAGTATTTTGTGTCAAACACTTGGGTTGGGGCAGTATAACATTCATGGCGACGGGTAGTATGACTGTAGCTTAAAACGCCGCCTTTAAGGGCGTGGTCGCACCCACTAGGCTTCTGCCCAATGGCCCGTCCCGATATTTTACGATTGTAACCATGTGTACACTAGGAGTTCATCCTTTTGACGGTCCACAAGGGTAGTCATCCGTTTTTGCAACTTACTAGGTTGTCACCTCTTTTCCAATAGGTTTTAATCTTTTTTTTCCTGCCATAATATGGCCCCGATGACAAGTTATGCATGCATAATTTTGCATCACGATGAAAACTATAAATAGATTTTGGAGCCCTTCCTTAATGACTTGTGTAAATAATCATCGACGCCTGTACAAATAGCCACCGTTCCATTTTCAGTGCATATATACATCAGAGCGCCAACTGAGGCGAGCGGCTGCGAGGCGGGCCCAGCGTCGAGCTCGCCAGCGTGCCGAGCACTGCACTCTCCAGTACATTCTATCTCCATATTGCGAGCGCAGCGAACCGTGGGGGCGCCGAAGGGGCGCCAAGCGCGGCTGGTCACTTCTGCTCTGGGTGCTGAGTGACGTGGTAGGTCATCCCATAATGAAGTCAAGTTAAATGATTTGTTTTGACTCCCGGGATTGTTTGAGTGCTCCCAGGCGGTTACCCTCTTTGCTCATGAATCTTTCTCCCAAAAACGTAAACAGGTGTCATAGAAAGTGTTGGCCTCGATGTGAGGCCAAGATAGGCCGAACAACTTTGAGGCATTCAAACGGCCACTGTAGCGGGGCGGGCAAATACGTGGTCACCGAAACAAGAGTTACTGCGCTTTGCTGTTGCGGGTCTGGTGTAAGCAACACACACTCTGAACAAGCGTGACTTGAGGGCATCAGCGAATAACCGCTGTAACGCGTCTTGGACACACAAGCACGAGCGTGGAAGAAAAAGACCTAGTCGGGGGGGGGGGGCAGATCGCCCGAACAAGACCTCAGAGAGGGTCTACTGTAACGGGTCTGGTGCACTCACCACTACGATGCCGGAGGAAAAGACCGAAGTGCAAGTTGAAGGAAGGCATAATTTAGTCTTTAGGCTGCTAAATGGGTTCTATATTACTTATAAAAAATATAACGCCGAAGTTCATCATCACATGTACTTCAAGTAATTACGGTGCCCCCTTTTTTTGCTGGGTGGCCCTTACATGTACATGCGCAACTCCCAGAAATGATTTCTGAAAATTAATATGGCGTGCTAAATGATGAGAAATCCAGATTTTGGGATTTCCCGATTTGCCACACTTGGTAATTGTATGCACCGTCATATTCCCTACCATAACTGATAACACATACTTTTTTGCTACGATTTTCTTGCTTACATAGCCTCAAAGTGCGATGTTATCGGTTCCTGTTTGCGCAGTACAGGGGCTTCTTGTTGTTGTATTCGAACATGTTGTAACAGGTCTACGGTCGCCAGCTTGCCGGAAGGAAGTACACCTGCCAACCCTCTCTCTCGTCCAACTCAACCAACTCGTCCAACCAGTCAGTAGTGCTGCACACGCACACCACTCGTCGCTGAGCCCGTTCCCACTCTACTCGCTGCCACTTGCCCACTCCATGGCAAATATCGGAATGAACGATTGCTCCGACCGTCCCACTGCACTCGCCGCCCTCTCAGAGCACTGGATCGCCCTCGGTGGGTTCACCTTCTCCGCCCCTTCACGGCGCCTCCCCAGATAAAGATCTCGAATGTGTGGTGCACATCGCTCCACACGGTTCTGTCGGTCTTGGGCGGTTACTGTAGCCTGCCGTTCATCAGATCTCCGCCGTTCTTCCACGCCACCACAACTTCAGTCTTGAATGCCGTACTGTTCTTCAACCACACGCGACTCCTCGCCACTACCGCGCATGCTCCGTTCAGGATGTGGTTGTGACACCACCCTGTTACAATATTATTTCTCAACAGACCTCTAGTATCGTAGCAACACTATATTCGTCAGATTATGACATCAACTGGCAAAATGCAACTTTCGCTGCAGCTACAAACTTCGCCTCCATTGAGATCCGCGAAAAGCAAGCCGCGCCCCCCCCCTCCAAAGCAGAGTTTTGTGGTTTGCAGATGATTGAATTTTGCACTTGGAGTGACCAATTTGATCACGGCGTCATCGGAATACATGTACGTAAAGCGCACCTCGTTTTTGCGGGTTACTTTGACAATATCGACGATAGAAATTGATCTCAAAAGTTGCAGTACCTTAACAGCATTTTCTCTACAGATCATGCATCGACGGCCGAGCTATAAGTTGATAGGCTCGTCGTCGCGACTCACGCAAATATTCACATAACTTCTGCAGCTCGCAATTATTTCCTCCGTGACTTCCTTTCATGCCACTGTAGGCCACTTCATCGCGGTCAAAACGTCTACCTTAAAACATTCCTTTTTGCTGCTAATCAGCCCTAGTGAGATTGATTACGCGTAGCGTTCGTCATACTCCGTATGGCAGGCTGTTTTGAGGGGTAAATGGCGCTGAACCTCTCAATGCTCCCCTTGTGTGAACCACATACGTTTCTAAAAAAGTGATAAATTTCCACTATTGATAATGGATCGTCTAAACTGCGTCGCCCGTGATAGTCATTTCTGGGAGTATCATCTGTACTGTACCTCTAAAATTACCTGTACAGTATTATATTGGATTTGCGAATAGATCAGCTGTAAGCCTACAACTCCTTGCCTACCAATGGATGCCTTCTAAAACTGACCTAAAGCATGTTTATCAACCCAAACCCTAGTCATCAAACCTGTCACTACGTTTTGTTTGATGAGACCAAAACGTGGTCTTATCAAAAACTCGTTTAGTGAGCTTTTATCACGCACCCCTTTCTAACAACCCATTAAATAACCTGGATTCCAGTATGTACTGAAACAGCACCCTTAACTTTAGATTTCTTTTATTGAAGTGCGCGATCTTCAAACGGGGGGAAACGCGCGGTTAGTGGACTCGTTGGAAGATTCGACTACCCCTGCGTGCGCAAAACACCAGTGCCCACACTCACGCGTCGCAATTTGGTGCGTCAAACCCTTTTAACGCGACGTATGTAAGGGCCGTTCGGGCAGAGTACTTGTGACGGGATCACACAGCACCTGTGACGGGGTCACACAACACCTTGCACTAGAGGAAGCTGGCTTCCAAGAGTATACAAACTCTAAGTGAACGGCAGCTCACAGGTCCCATATCAAAAGGAACGAAGTAACCAGTTAAAGGTAAGTTTCAGACTCAATGTATTTATAGTTAAGCTTGAGTTTAATACAAACAATAAGTCACCTATAGTGAAGCTATGTAGTTATCCAATAGTTGACTTCTAGAGCCCCTGGTACCGTGTACCAGTCCTTCCAAAGAGTGACCAGTCACTCTTTTATGTAATTTGGGTACACAGGACTGTACCCCGTTACATCCTCCCCCACTTCGGTTTGGTTTACCGACCAATCAGAATGAGGGAGAGGGAGTCACAAATTCTTATTCTCCCAAGTCGAAATCGACAAGCTGCGAGAACGGGGCGGTGGCTCACTTCACAGTTAGAGCCTCGAGCAGCACAAGCGCTCTTCTTCTCGGTCTCCACTTCGACCTACAGCATGCCCCGTGGCACTGCGAAGAGCGGTGCGAAAGCACACGCCAAGGCCACCGCTGATAAGGCGAAAGCCAAGAGCGCTAAGCCTCGCGGCAAAGACTCTGCACTCAAGGAGGCTACTAAGGTGATTTCCGACGCGATCGATACGCCTGGCGACGTCGCTGCCAGCAAAGGCGCGAGCTCGCGCCGCAGTCGCTCGCATTCGGTGCCTCCTGACACCCGTCCGAACCCGCGCTTCACACACCGTGAGCACAGTCCGGGTACTGAGGACGAGGCTAAGGCCAGGAGCCCCCACAGCGTATCTGCGAGCTCCGAGGGAGGGCACACTCCAGTGCCCAGCGAGCACGACGACGACAGCGTACACTCGCGCGCTAGTGATCACGAGGGACACGATTCCGAGGCGCCTGAGCGCTCTAAGAGCCCCGCCGACGAGGCTAAGGGCTCGCCCAAAGCTGGCGATGACGAGGAAGAGAAACCTCGGAAGAACCTCTCGCTTGCCGAAGGTCTTGAGCGTGCTCAGGCTGCTAAAGCCGCAGCCGAGGAGGCCAAGTACTCCAAGAAGCGCATGGCTTCGAAATCCCCACTTCGCGAGGAGAAGGAAATGGTTGTTTGTACAAGGATTTCTTCGCATCATCGGATGAAGAAAAGGAGGGTGTTGTTGACGAGCCCCGGGAGACCACGAACGACCTCGACCGGCAGCAGGAGATCTTCCAAGCTGCCCACCGAACGCATGGGGGTTCGGTGGTGGCACCGTCATCCAGGGAGCTGCCATCCACCCGAGAGGTTATTGACCTCCCGAGGAGAGCTTTGGGGCTGACCTCTTCTTGGAGAAGCTCACTCCTCCTCGTGGGCTTATTGGTGGCCACAATTCTAAGGGCGCTTACGAATGTGCCCGGGTCCAGAAGGAACAGTTGTTCGTTGACAACGTGGAGGCTGCTCGGTGCGTGCTTCTCGCGCAGCACCAGATCCTTCTGAAGGACTTCACGACTTGTCGTAAGAAGCCCGAGAACCGGGGTGGTCTCTACCCTGTATGGGGCTACCCCTGGGTTCTTCCCGAGAACTGTCCGAGCTGGAGCTCATGCGAGGACAAGTTCTGGGCATGGATTGAGACTCTCAAGTACTCGCCCAAGGAGTTACGGGAACTCCGAGAAGATCAGCTGCTGTCCAAGATCCTGGACCAGCGCGATCTTCATTCGGTTTGTCCCCATTGTCAGCAGGTGACAGCTACTAAGGGACATTCAGAAGCGAGCGGCTTCCAGCGCTCATGATGAGCGCGGGTACGGAGTGTCATCAACGTCCGTACCCCGTTCAGGCAAGAAGCCCCGGACTACTTACGAAGCTGCCGCCGCTTCTGTTCCCACATCGCGACAGCCTTCGGGCAGTCTGCCTGGAGCCGTTCAATCGGCCCCCACGAGTTCTTGGAGTTGGCATATCCACTTCACATCACAAGAAGCTAGCGCTTACCGCGAAGTCGTCGTTCCTGGAGGACCCGCTCCACATGGTAGTGGACCTCTCAGTTCCGGTCTAGGAGGGGCGGAGGCGCCCTCGTGCGAGTACGAGTATGAGGCGCCTCCGGGGTGTTCTTCTCGCCCAGGTGCTCCACCTGCGGGTCCATCACAGGGCCCCGAAGTTGACCGTCTTCGTCAACACGTCCTCGTGCTTGAGATCGCACTTGGCCTTCGGGCTGGCGGTGATGCTGCTGCCCAGGCCGGGAACCGAGGGGTTCTTGCTCGGCTTGAGGAGCGCCTGGACCGGTTAGAACGGGAGGTAGCGGGCCTTCACGCGCGGGTCGACCGCCGGACCCTCTCGCCCGATCTGGAGGAGGCCTTCCGCTTGATCCTACGTGTTGAGTACGCACAACAGCGTCCGGAGCCACCGCTGGCGCACTCCCAGTCGTATGCGTATGGTGCATACCCGGCGTACTCGGCGTAGCCCCTGAAGTCCGTTCGTATGGGGCCCCTCCGGCGTACGATCTCGATCTCAGCCTTGCTGTCCAGCGCGAGCCTCGGGCACACGCTCCTGCGCGCCCGTCGACGTCTAAGGCCGCTCCTCGCTTCGAGGACTGGACCAAGGTGGGTCTGCGAGTCAGCAACCCCCTGCGGATCGTGGTACCCCTTAAGACGTCCAACGTCCAACGTAGAACGTCGGGTGCGTCGTCATTGACTTTGGTAGGTCGATGGTGTACGACGCACTGTGTCTGGTCAGGACCGCGAACGGTCCGATGAAGCGGTGCTTCAACTTGTTACTGCCGACAGAGCTGGCAGTGTCTTACGGTAGGTTTCTAGTGTCTATTAAACTAAATTCACACACTTTGAATACATTTAAGTTTTCTCTTCAATGTTTGTCAGAGTTCTCCTTCTGTCTGTCCAGGGCCGCTGCCATCGCATCGCGGACCCTGCTGATCACAATCAGCTTGGTGTCCACAAAGGACTCAACTTGTTTCCGCAGAGAAACCGGTCTCACATCTGAAACCTGGGAGGAAAGGGCTTTCTGAGCCTCTCCCCCACTTAAAGTAGAGAACGTGGCGTCTCCTCGAAGAGTGAGAGGCACTCTGAGGTGGCGAAAGTCGTTCCAGTAGAACGGCGTGAACCCAGTGGACGCGTGCACAGCGTTGTTGAGCGCAAACGCAACAACTGGGAGCTGTGCCGACCACGTACGTGGGGCTCCAGCGCATACGCTGCGCAGAGTGTCCTCGAGAAGTCGATTGACGCGCTCCGTCTGGCCGTCCGTCTGCGGGTGGTCGGCAGTGGACATCTGCAGGCGAGTTCCGAGCAAAGGGAACAGCGTCTTCCAGAACGCAGCGGTGAACCGCGGGTCTCGGTCAGAGACAATGGTCTCGGGCAGACCGTGATAGCGGAACACCTATCGACGAGCAGCCGTGCGGTCTGTTCGCCTGTGCCGTGACGGACACTGGAGCAAGATGGACCATCTTGCTCAGCCGACGCACGAACACTACAACCCCGGTGTTGCCGTGATCATCGGCGGGAAGCCCAAAGATGAAGTCAAGGCTCATCGACTTCTAACAGTCAGCTGGTACGGGCAGGCTCAGTAAAGGAGCCGAAAAAGCGTGCCTTGCGGGTTTCACCTGCTGACATGCTTCGCATGTCTTCACATACCTGGAGACCCACGTGTACATGTGGGTCCACCAGAAGATCTGAGGGACCGACAGAAAGGTCCTCTCACGGTCCAAGTGACCACTGGAGGGTGCATCGTGCGCTTCCGCGAGGATGTCGAACTTCAGATCCTCGTCGTTGGGGACGGCCACCCGTGAAGGGTCACTAGGCTCCACCCGGTAAGAGAGGAGGCCATCCTCCAACTCATATCGGTGAAGCCGGGAACGCTGCCGCGGCGAAAGCCAGGCGGACTTTGCGTCCGTTCCTGCTGCCAAGAACCTGACGATAGGCGCGATAGCCTCATCGTCCCGATACGCCACGCGTATCCGATCATAAAGATCCGTTGTCACCCGCGTCATGTGGGCCAACTCGTAGTCCGGACGCCGAGACAGGGCGTCAGCAAGCACGTTGAGCTTGACCGACTTGTATTCGACGCGGAACGTGTATTTCGCGAAGATAGACAGCCACCGCGCCATCGGCTGGGAGAGATGAGGCGGATTAGTCACCGTCCGCAAGGGTGCGTAGTCTGTGTAGATCACAAAGGGCCTTGAGCCCAGAAGATATACCTGAAACTTCACGAGGGCATACTTCATTGCCAGGAGCTCCTTGTCGTGGACAGGGTAGTTCCGCTCGGCGGCCTTGAGCTGCCTGGACTGGAACGAGATGACTCGTTCGTGTCCGGCAGCATCGCTCTGCAGCAATGCACAACCGATTGCGTAGTCGGAGGCATCGCAGCCGACGCTGACCGGCTTCGTCTTGTCCGGCAGAGCCAGGGGCGCCTCTTGAAGGCTAGCCTTGACGCTATCAAATGCGTCCTGGTGCTGCTGCTCCCAGCGCCATTCAACGTCCTTCTTCAGGAGGTCCGACAAGGGTTTCGCGAGACACGCATAACCTGCGCTGACTTGTGGAAGTAGTTGGCCAAGCCTAACCACTTCCGGAGATCCTTTGCGATCGGGGCGGCGGCCAGGCTGCAATGGCTTTGACCTTATCTGGGTCGGCCCGAACGCCCACGTTGCTGACGAAGCAACCGAGAACCTTGATCTCTGGTGACGCGAAGACGCACTAGTCGATGTTGGCGACAAGCTTGTTCGCTCTCATCACGTCCAACACTCGACGGAGGTGCTCCAGATGCGCCTCCATGGCCGTCTTGCCTCGCGCGGCACGGCAATGGACGAAGATATCGTCGAAGTACGTCTGTACGAAGGCACGCAGCGGCCTGAAAAACTGCGTAACCAAGCGATTAAATGTCGCTGGGGCGTTTGACAAGCCCTGCGGCATGACGAGCCACTCCCAAAGCATGAAGCTTGGAGTTCTCACCGCGGTGAGCGGGATGTCGTTCTCGCGCATCAGAATCTGGTAGTATCCGTCTACCAAATCCAGCGCACTGTACAGTATGCACCCGGCCATGTTGTTCAACAACACATCCTTTGGTGGGATTGGTGCCTGGGCCGGCACCGTCGCGTTGTTCAGCTTGTTATAAGCGTGAACCAGACGCCACTTCTTGTTCGATTTTCGAACGCAGAAAGTCGGCGTCGAGTGTGGGTATTTCGACTCCCGCACCATGCCTTCCTTTGTCTTTGCAGCGAAGAAGGTATCGATTACCTTGCACTGTTCGCGAGGGAGAGGCCACTGCCTCATGACACAGTACTTTGTGCCAGGCATGAGATTAATCTCGTGCCGTACTCCACGATCTGGTGGGAGTTGGGTCGGTGGGTTCCTCGTTACCACGTCCGCATACTCCATCGCCAAAGGATCCACCGGACCCTTGGGGTTCTCAAGAATCTCAGAACCCAAGCGCGATTGACGCTGCTAACTCAACTCCTCGAGGACGTCTTCGTCCAAAACAGAGGAGTTCAACTCTTCCTGAGTGGTCTCTTGTTTGATGAGTACCATCTCGGCAATCTCTCCAGCCTTGAGGTTAGCCAGGATAGACTCTACCGTCATCCTCGACGTTCAGTAGCTGTGCAACCTCTGGCGATTGCTCCAAGTGAACACCAGATGCATTGACGCGTAAACCGGTCTCGCCATCGAAGATGTGAAAACACACTTCCACCGACGGTGTCAAAGGAGCCCGGGCCCTAAACTCCGAGTCGTCATGCACAACTCCAGTCTGAACATGGTTCAGAGTTGAACTGCGGCGGCGGCGGCGTCGTCAACGGCGACCGTGATTTAGAACTGCGTTACCCACGTCTGGGGATGTCGTGGTGCTGACATCTGAGGCACTCGAGGCCTCGTGTAGAGCTATGTTACCCACACAGGAAGCGCGTCCCATGTCTTCCTCTTCAGTTAAAGTCTAGGCGACCGCCTGTGGACCTATGTTACCCCCTTGGCCGACGCCTGTCTGCGTCGCCACCTTCGAAGCTTCCTCGGAGTCATCATATACGTCGACGACCTCCAGGCATCCGCCGGATGCTTCGGTACTTTGGCGGCCGTTGCGGGCGCCCCAGGTCCTGACAGAGGTGGGAACATGACTCACCAATGCTCTGTCGGTCACGGCAGGGCGGCTGGCACCAATGGCCTTGCCTCGCCAGTCGATCCACGGCTCGTGTTTCTCGAGCCAGGGCATTCCCAGGATCAAATCGTTGGTATCCATGTCGAGAACAGTAAACTGTTCTGGGCTGTCGAAGTCTTCAAAACTGGACCGCCAGATCCATCTGGATGTTGGGAACAGTGACCCTGTTCCCGTCGGCCAGTCGCACTGACACGGCCCCGTTGCCCTTGCTTTCTCTCAAAGCGTCGGCCAACATGTTGCTGTTACGAGCAACTGTCCGGCGGCGTGCGAAATACTTCGACGCCCCATAATCGATCAAGATTCTAAAGGGATGATTGTATCCCCGTACACGTCCGTGTACTAAAAGCAGCCTATCGCTGCCCTTCACCGATTCGAGAGTACGAAGACTTTCAGGGGCTAAGTCCTCGTGGTACGCACCACCTGCGTACCGCATACGAAGACTTAGATCTTCCCCAGTAGGGCGCACACCCCTACTGGTTTCCGGCGTTTCCCTGGCCTCGGGGTGGCTTCAGCCAGGGACCCTTGAGAACAGGCTTGGGGTTGAACCGCCTGTGGTGTCTCTCCGCAGGGCAGTCTCGCTTGAATTGGCCTAGCTTGCCACAGCCGAAACAGCGAATGTCTTGCTGTTCAGCGGAATCAAGCTCCATGAGAACTGGTCCAGTGTGATTCGCCCGGTTGGGATTTGATGCCGAATTTCATGGCCACGCTGAGACCGGCGTCCGCGCCTGGCGATGACTGTACTCTTCTTGAAGGGCCACTTGAAAAGGAAGGGGGGGGGGCTTCGAGGGTGCTTGACTGCACCCGGAACAGCTGAGTGCGCGCCGGGCCCACTCGACGGCCGCCCATGAACACCGTCACCTTGATGTGTTCATTGAGTGGGTTGCCCACTGGGGATGCCGTGAGCTCCCGCATCTCTTGGATGTACTCGTGCAGCTCGCGCTTCTGTTGTTTGCATGAGAGGAAACGCGAGCGCTGGCGATACTCGTAGTTTGCCGGGAGGAACGCAAAAGGATGTGAAGTATCCAGGCGAAGTCGCCTCCCGCGGGTACGCTTAGTTCTTGGCACGACCGCTACGGGTTGGGGAGCGCGAAAGCAACGCGGAGTTACTCGGTTGAGATCAGAGCCGCGTCCATCGCGAGCTTTACCTCTCGAACCCAGAAGTGAAGGTTCTCACCTTCCTTCCCTTCGTACGGGTTCACCTTCAGCCGCAATGGCTTCGGGTGAGGCGGCTTCCCTTCAGCCGCCGGCGCCTACAGGTTTCCCCGCACGTGCGCGATGAGCCCTTGCTCATCAGTGTCAAACGCATTGGCACGTTCGACCTACTCAGCCAGGCTCTGCACGGCTTCCATCCCGAAGCTGCCTGCCATCTTCCGAACAGACTCGAACTGCGAGTCGTTCAGGTGAGGAAAGATGTTCCGGTCCATGATAACAGAACCTCAGGGGTTCAGGTCGTCTACCCGCATGGCGTGAATTGGCTACAAGTGCTACCAACTGTGACGGGGTCACACAGCACCTGTTACGGGGTCACACAGCACCTTGCACTAGAGGTAGCTGGCTTCCAAGAGTATACAAACTCTAAGTGAACGGCAGCTCACAGGTCCCTTATCAAAAGGAACGAAGTAACCAGTTAAAGGTAAGTTTCAGACTCAATGTATTTATAGGTAAGCTTAAGCTTGAGTTTAATACAAACAATAAGTCACCTATAGTGAAGCTATGTAGTTATCCAATTGTTGACTCCTAGAGCCCCTGGTACCGTGTACCAGTCCTTCCGAAAAGTGACCAGTCACTCTTTTATGTAATTTGGGTACACAGGACTGTACCCCGTTACAGTACTTATCTATATCGCTTTTCAATGCATGCTTACTGCTCAGAAGATTACGTCTCCAAGATGTTATCGCTGGCCGAGTCGTGGCTTCGACTCATCGGAAAACGGGTTAAAGAGACTCATCACCATCCATCCTGTCGCGCCTGCACTCCGGTAGTCGCACGCCGGATTCAGAATGTAAGCCCAGCTCACGACGTCAGCCCAGCTCACGACGTCAGCCCAGCCCGTGCACGGAGAGACAGAGGTCGGATGTGTGCGGCAACACAGAGCCGTACATGTCCGAGAGTACCCGCCAACTGGTGAGCCCCACACCACATTCTCCTTCAGAACTGATGTCTGCTTGGTGTTTGTCGCCTGACTCTTGAAGACTACACGCCGCCAAGGGCAAGACCGTGTCTTCGCCTGGATCTACGCGATCTACGGGGACTGGGAACGCTCTGCGGACGCCCAAAAATCCGCGCTATCGTCTCCAGATGACATCGACAACCATTCTCTCGATAGATAAGCAAATGGATACTAGTAGTAAGTGATTTTGACAATACGCATTCATAAGCGAACTTACCGAGTCAAGCTTGTCGTGGTTAGGAAGTTTTTGTCAGTACCTCGTAGCCAAGTGCCCATCTAGAACGCCATCTCGGTCTTCTTGATGCAATCTAGAGTGATGTAGTACCGCAAACGGACCATGCGATCGCATTCATAGCGCCGGACCTACAGAACGCAGACGCAGACGGACGTTCTTTAGGTTCGCGGCCGCGTCTCTAGCGGTGCGAGACATAATGCACCAAAGCAACACAATGTTATCGCCAGACTTCGGCGATGACGGGACCGCTGTTATTAACAGAGAGAAAGATCGCAAAATCCCTCAGGCGGAAGATGGTCTCACAAATTCCGTAAATATAGACTCTATTTTCAGTAAATTGTCTTGCTGTTAATTGTCGTCTTCTTCAAGTCATAGCAAATATATATATTAATATGTGATACGGACATTTAGACTAGGACATCGTTTAATCGTTGATGAGGTTTTGGTAGGTGGATGTTAGACCGTCCATTTGGGGGAATTTTGTCGCAAAAGTGAGAAGCACAAATCAGTCATTAAAAGTTTTCGATAAAAATGAGTTAGAACAGTTTTGGAGGGCACCCAATGGTATTTGGTTTGAGAAAAATATAGGAAGTGCCTACGTTCACCAAAAAATGCAACATAGAAAGTACTGAAATTGATCGGTAGTCCTACCCTCGGTATGGCCGGCTTTTCTGCATTTCATATATATTTTTAAAAATTTAACTGTCTGGTCGCCTTTCATTCCATCCCCCCTTTTCAAAAACCGACAACGCGCCAGGCGATCTGGCCCTGCCGTCGCTCGTTCTGTTCCTGACGCCTCACGTTCATTTCTGCTGCCCCGCGCTGTGCGTCCACTTCCCCTCACTTTGTTTCTGCTGCCAGTCACCGTGCACGCACTTACTGCTGGTCCCAGAGATGAGTTCGCGGAAAACGTCACGCCCCCATCCGCTCGCCCTAACCAAAAATGCGCTCAAGATAAAAATAATCAGCTGGCGTCTGGGTCAAGCGAGATGATGCGGGTGTCAGAACGTGTCAAGGTCAAGGTTCCCGCCTTCAGTGGCGATTTTGCATCATGAGAGGAGCCGGAGTCTGTGTTTGACTCTTTGTATTTGAACGATTTAATCCTTTGTTTTTAGTTTATATCTGACAACCGCCTCTGCGTATTGAGTTAGATGCCAGGAAGAGACGTACCAGATTTACAGGCTTTGTACAAGCAACTCCATTCAAAACTTGCATAGAGGGCGACGAGCGGGGCAAGCTGGGATGGAGCCGGTGCTGTACGATGAACGCCTGGAGTTCTACTCCAAGACTTTTATTTGTACACACGGATGGCAGTGTAATCCCCAGGGAATTGGCAGCCGGAAGAACCACACGTTCTGGGTTGTCCTGTGTCGGCACGACTGAATACCCTGCTATCCATGGAAAACGAAGGCGTTTACACGGTCGAGACGAGTAAGCAAACGGCTGTTTACCACCACACCGGCGGCCTTGACGATACCGGCAGTACGCTGCGTCTCGCAAGATTTCATTGCGTTGGTAAGACAGTGTGGCAAGGCTTGTTATAGTTTATTTTTGCTTTAATTAACATTGGGTAAACTGCTTGTATCAAGTCCACCTACAAAAGAAACTCCATCAAGTACTACTTCAGCTGGAGCTGGCGAGAAAATTGGTGAAGTTGGTGAAGCTGTTTTTGGAGCTGGTAAATTTGGTGACCATTTGGGTGATGCCGGTGAAGCTGGTGAAACTGTAGGTGGAGTTGATACAAACCGTTTACTTACATTTTCGACAGCATTACGGCAGGAGACATCACCAAACAGTAGTGTATTGATATATTAGAGTAAGGAGAACGTAGCTATGACTTTGGCCACTCGCACGAATGAATATCAAACGCGTGTCCTTAGCGAACTTTAATATTTTCTGTTGTTTGACATGCAGTGCAGCGACACGATGATTTTCAAAGGTGTGCAAATGGTGTGGACGACCTAATAATATAATGTTTTCTCTAAATACCGGCTATTAGTACTACCGGCACCTCATCTACCCCAAACCTATCGCTCGATCGTAAAATCATCCAAATTTAAGTTGCATTTTTTGGTGACAGTAGGGAGAGCCAATAAGATCTACAAAGTATTACAGTATATGCACATGAATGTAATACATGTAGAGCTCTTAATTAGTTGCCCATATGCTACATATTTCATGTTTATGCGAAGTTACTCCAATAAATACAAAACCATGAAACCTAGACAACTGTGTCTACAGCTTAGCGACATCGTTTTTATCTCGAACTGAACAATTGATTCTCTTATGACTGGATGCATAATGGAAAAATTGAGCGATACTGAAGAATCAGGTTCGTTGGATAAACCTTAACTTCCTGTATTTTCGAAATAACACCTGTAAAAGAAATCTCATGGGTATGATAAAGACGAGCTGTATTATTGCAAATGTACCCCTTTTTATTTTTAGTACGTTTATTGTTATATTTTTCTCCCTTCTCTACTGCCAACCTAAAACACCAAATCGACCACGGCATTTGCACCAAACAGCAAATCCGTCGACGGATACATGTGAGGAGGGAAGCTGTGACGCCGTGTCATTGGTGCCTTTAAAGTAAGGCGCCTCTCTTCTATTGGCGGTTTGGAGATCGTTCCGTACGAACAATATATCGTTCTCATCTGGTTAACTAAATCGAACATTCGAAAAGTATGGATTGTGAAAAGTAGAAGCCCACTTCTATACTCGAGGGAGACAAAACTATTTGAGAGCATTCCATAGTATCCATAGAACTATGGCTGTGACATGAGTCATGCCACAGCCCCTTCTTCCACGCACTCTTGAATTGTGTACGGAATGTACCATTTTGGTGAGACAGCACAGCAAAAGTCAATCTTCGTTTTATCTTGTTCTAGTCCAAGTGAAGTCTTTCAGCAACCGCACCGGTATTTGACTAGCCGAGCGCCGCCGCTTTGCGGCGTGGGACGCATGCATGTTACTTACCGTGTTGCCCCTCCGTTCCGCTCGCCAAGAGTTCGCATGTTAGGTTTGTAAATTGTGGTTGGGAAGGACCCTCCGGCCCCGCAAGATCGTACCAGGTGTCGGCTTGGGCCGCCTCGCATCGCTCGGCAGCAAAATTGATTTTTAGCCAATCGGGACTGCCCTCACTCCGTTCGGCAGCCAATGAGAATGCCCACAAATCTGACCGTTTCGTGACGGACGGACAGACTAACTACAGTTGATGTTTAAGACTCAGCGTGCCGCCGCCGCTTCGCGGTGGAGGAGGCATCGTTTTTTTTGGAGAACAGGTGTCTACAGAACAGAGTACTATGTGTTATCGCGCACATCGTGCTAATTGTGTGCTTTGAGGTCTCGTGTAAGGATGTAGATCCAAGTGTGTCGTGGGTTTAATTGCTCTACCGTGGCTCCGCGCGTCTCAATGATGTCGTGGTCTCACGGTGCGGCTCCGTCGTTCGTGACTACGCGTTATACCATACTATCGTGCTCCGTGGCTCAATGGATACTTGCACTCACGTCGTGTCGTGACCACTTCCGTGGTCCATAGTCAGAATTCGTTTAGTGCCTCTCAAGGTTGCGCGTTCTTCCGTAGTTTCCTGTCGTTGATATCGCGCTACGTGGCTCGATAATTTTCTGCCCATGTTCCACCGTGGCCACGTGTACCCCCGTGGTGCTGTACCTCCATGTCATCCATGGCCCATGGCCTCTTACCTTAGTCCATACCGTGGTTTCGCGTTATCCCGTGGTTTCGAGTCCTTCCATGGCATCGTGTTTTTCCATGGTTTCGTGTCATTCCGTGGCGTCGTGGAGTTCCGTGGCCTTTCGTGCGTCGTGTCCCTTCGTGCTACGTGTGATTCCGTGGTTCCGCGTCCCTCTGTGTTTGGCATATGTCCTATGGTACCTCTTCCACGCGCTTTAACGTATCTTACAAACAGCGGTAATTGATTCGCACGTTCCTAAATTTGAACCCATGCGTGCAAGAAAAATATCAATTATGACCAAGGGGAATATGTTTATTATAGCAAATCAAAACTTCCATTGATTACGGGGACACGTGTTGTGCTGGCGAGACCGACAGTGGTGGTGGGGCCAATCTTGTCAGTGGATAAGTTTTGGAATAATTTAATTACTAACGCCCAGTAAATTAATTACATCTTTTTTATTTAAAAAAGTGATAAAATAAATATCCACTGCTAATGCTTTTACTAAAACTAAAAGCTAACAATTATTAAGTCCTACTAATATTTTTATCTACTTTTAAGTATTAATATCTTTAAGAAAGGTATGACACAAAATAATAATAATAACTACTAAAATAATATGTTCGCTAAGTATGTCGAACCAAGCTCGCATGGTCGTTAAAGCCCATCGATGTAAATAGCACGTGATGTGCCCGAGTGCAAGTTTCGGAGTGGCCATGTGAGCCGTGTACTTCTATTACAATAGGTCTGCAGTGCAATGTGCAGACTTTGCACAGTGCTAAACTGCCGCAATGCCATCTATTTAGGGATTGCAAAGAGACGGTTAACGCGCCCGATTTACAGTACATATGCCAGGTTTTCAGTAGCGTAATGTAATATTCTAAACGTCGGCCAGTCGTTTTCATCCAATCACCTTGTTTCGAGGTCATTACAGAAATTTTTGATTTCGTCCAATCGAAGCGCGAGATACGGTCTGCTCGTGCAACAGATCCAGTCAGTCTCTCAGGTTGCAATTTACAGCCAATCAGGGCCCCCTTCGCTGCGCTCGGCAGCCAGTAGTATGCGAGGATTAGCGTGAGTTTTATTAACCCTAGCCGCAGATGGACCGACTGACAGACACCGTACTCCACGAGAGAGGTGAACTAGCGCTCTGCGCGCCCGCTCCGCGGGCGCTAGGGCATGATTGGTTGTTGTAGTTTGGGCTGACCGCCTCCGCTGCGCTGCGGCCGGTTAGAAAAAGCTTACCCAAAGCGATGATACATGTATTTTATGAATATCGTGCCCTACCACTTTCGTTCTAGAAATCCTTTACACACAATATCCTTAGTATTCACATTTTCTGC
The DNA here is from genome assembly GCA_033557915.1 of Phytophthora tentaculata. NCBI lineage: Eukaryota > Oomycota > Peronosporomycetes > Peronosporales > Peronosporaceae > Phytophthora > Phytophthora tentaculata. The sequence goes on from JAUCEA010000009.1 coordinate 3,795,338, forward strand.
CTCATTGGCCGCCTTTTGACCTACTGTAATCTTGGTCGATTTCTTGATGTCACTCTTGACAACACCACATAGAGCTGTGTGTACGTTACAACTGGATGTTCCAGCTAGATACCCGCGTGATAAATTTAGCGCCGATGACTTTTGGTGATCGTCATATTAATATGACAATAAATCATTGCGAAGAGGTAGTCTTCATCGTCGCCACCAGGGTTAAAATAATCTGCAAGATGAACATCATCTTACCCTGGATGGTTTTGTCTTCAAAAACAGATAGCACTTTGCTCCCGCGATGACACTACTCTGAAGCACGCTTCGTTGCAAAGTCATTATATGCTGTTCAGAAGACACGTTATTATCACTGGTGCTCCAACTCAACATAAATCGGTAAGAAGATCCCAGATAGGCGCCGCGAGAGTAAAGACACCTACAAAAGCACACTGGTGGTCCACCATGCCATCGGTTTAATTGAACTATAGGTACTACTTCGTGTCACCGTGAGTCTTTCGCTACCATTTCGCTGATTGCGACGGCCTGCTAGAGCAAGTTTCGATTAATTCCTCATGTGTAGTGTCTTTTAGGACCGCAAGTATATTTGCCGGTTGTTACCATAGGCACCAGTATATTCCTTCCAAATGGCTCGCTTAGTTCTTCGTGATACCACTGAAGGGTTTGTCCTCCGCTTGCAAGCAAGTTCTTGATGATCGGTGACTCGTCTCAATGAATCAGATTTACAGAGTGGCGTTTACTGGTTCAGTTCTGTATGGTGTACATACGGAACCACATGACTGTAGGTAGACTGTCAGGTCATAATGATATTTTACATAAAAAATAGTAGCTCATGTACTTTGGTGAAGTACTTTCGCTGCATACTTATCTGCTCACCGTGCTATTTGATGTGTCCGTACATAGCTCATCTCTAAAGGCCGTCATTAAGTGTATACGCCACGCGCTGGTGATAACCAAAACGTACGCATCGGGTCACTGTCACTTTCTCGGTACGTTTGCATCGTCGTGCTTACATACTGTGGTTACGCTGCTGATGTAGTAATCTGTATAGCGCATCGCTAACGGTGCACAGGTCGTACCTGTAGTGATTCACATGCAAGCTGACCGCGCGTTTGTTAGCAGAGTCAAAGAGATGCGGGTTCGCCATATAGTCATACGTGACTCAACCGCGCTCTTACCTTGATCATTATGGACAGGCCCACTAAAGTACAGTACTGCGTAGGGTCTGAAAGTGCATACAAACACATCAACTTGGCGCGCCCACCTGTATGGTCTGCACTACCGCACACGTGCTCGTATCTATGTATACCACTTGTAATTCGTCGCATAGTATCAATGACTGCCCACTCAGTACTGTAGTATCTATATTCGAGCGCACATTAGTGGGATACACGCTGAGATCGTTTATTGTATATATAGCGTAGTGTTGTCTGTGTCCAAGTGAGCGAGTGCATGTCCCGAGTATTGTGACGCATATGCAGATAGTGCAAGACGCTATTCGCTAATTATTAGATGAAACGCGCTGCGCTCAATACTACTTAACTCGTGGGACTTACCCATGTAGTCTAAACCTTGATCAGGCTGACGTCGCCCCAAGCGACTTGGAGTCCAGGACCCGGGCTTCTCCAACGCGGTCGGTGGAAGAGTGCTATGACATCATTGGTGTCGAGACCGGTGTACCCGTCAAGGCATCCGGCGTCCACTTGGGCCCGGTGTCAGAGATGTTAACGACATAGGATTTCTCGGTCAATCTAAAGGCTGGAGAGATTGCCGATATGTTAATCATCAAAGAAGAAGCCACTCAGGAAAAATTGAACTCCTACTCTGTTCTGGCCAAGGGAGTCCTAGAGGAGTTGAGTAACCAGCACCAATCGCGATTTTGGTTCTGGGATCCGGTGCTGCTCGAGAAGTACGCCCACGTTGTCGGCGAACAACTTCTACCTCTGGGCCAGGGCACATTCGTAAGCGCCCTTAGAAGTGTGGCCACCAGTAAGTCCACTAGGAGAAGCGAGTCTCTCTTGGAAGAGACCGGCCCCAGAGCTCTCCTCGGAAGGACGATACCCTGTCGGGTGGATGGCAGCTCCCTGCCTGACGGATGCCGTCTTGGGACCCCTAAGCATTTACTGCTCGGCAGCTTGAAAGTGCCCCTGGTCCTGGCCCCGGTCGAGGTCGTTCGAGATCTCCGGAGCGCTTTGAGAGCACCCTCTTCCTCTTCATTGGAAGAAACGAAGATATCGTGGTAGGATCCACTATTCTTCTTCTCTTCACGGAGCGGAGACTTCGAAGCCAGCGGTCTCAAGTTTAAGTGGGAGAGGCTAAGACATACGTATCCTCCCTGGTATTAAGCAAAGCCCAAGTTCCATACGGAACGGAGTGACCGATGCGGTCTGCGACGCGCGTCGGAAGCCTACGTGTCACTGCGGCAATGCCGGCGCACACAAACTCCTGTACGGTGTGTGTGTGGGTCTGCCACGCCAGCAGATCCCAACATCGAAGGTCGTCGCGCCGTATGGGCTACGACAGGGGGGATGCCGAATGGCACATACCAAGGTGGGTAACAGAGTCCCATAATCAAGGCAGGTAACATAGTTCCGCACCGAGCCAATGGATCCAAGTGGTGAGGTTAATGTGACATCGTTCGTACAACTCGCGCTTTCGTTTCAGCAACGTCGGGTCCCGCGACTCGGCGTATGCTAGAATCTGCCAGTCCCGGTACCGTTGCGAAGTCGGCAAGACATAACCGTCTCCGCGCAGGAAGTCTCCGTGTGGAACCTACACGGTATACTCTCGACACGAGGCCCACTTGTCCGTGATATTAGTCAGCCGAACCTTCGCTGGCTCACCTCGACGGTTCATCAATAGCGTCAGAATCAAGGTAGCCGTGCGCCGTACCCATAGCTGGTGCGTGTCCGACGACGGGCGACACCTCTCAAGGCAGAACTCCTCACTTTCGTGCGCAGCTATTTCCATAGCATCAGTCGTACGTCCCGCTACATCTTGTCGACCGACTGGATTCGCTTCCATTCGCTTCGACTTCAGTAGCGGCAGCATGATCTCCCCTGGGAGCATCGGCGTCGAACGATACAAGTCGAGGCGAACCCTCTCACCAGACGTGGGTAAATTGTTCCACGTCAAGTCACGCAGAGTCAAACTGCTAACACACAGGCTGGATGCCTTCGGTCGACGCGGACGGCCATACTGGCGAAGTGCATGAGGCAGGTAGCCGTCGTGCTTTTCAGTGGCTATCGCAAACCACGGGAGACTCAGTGATCTCACTTTTAAGTGAAATAGTGGCTCATAGAGATAAGACCAATTTTCTAACGAAGACAAGTGTCGATGGATATCGACTACAATCTGCCGGACTAAGAGGTCCGATGGCTCTAACCAAGTCAAGACGCACAAAACACTCTGGTCAAAACGGTAGAGGAAATATGAAAATGTTGCAGTTAGGGACCTAGTTCCAATCGATGACATTGTTCGCGTGGTGGTGGACACCACGGACGCTAGACGCCTTCACTACGCTGAAAGGCATCATCCGTGGTTACAGGCCCAACCACAACAGGAGGCTAGCTTGGGCCTGGTGCATCGCTGCTCAGGTCCCTCCGTCATGATGACCACTCGCTCAGTCGTATGACCGCTTTCGTGTACATAGTATACAGGGCAATAAGTGTATGGGGCCGTGACCCTGTATACAACCATGTCCATGACGGCCTGTCGATGGCCTGTCTAGCAGGGCGAACAGAAATCTCGCCCGCGCGCAAGGCTGTTGCAGAACGTGACGTACGCAACGCGGCAGGTATAATGGGCCGTGGAGCCACGACCCAAGTGTTGTGCACGAGTGCACACACAATTGACCAGGTATCGGTCGAGGCAACGCACGCAGTCACAGCTGGTACCGCGCCGAGTATACCACCGTGCTGATGGCTGCTTGTCCCACCATGGATTACTACCGCATATGTACTTGGTACACCAACGCCGCAGTGGCATTCTGCTGGAATGCGCCCCATTATGGCTTAGTACCATCGAGGTACACGGTGTCACTTGCAGATACCAACGTCGATTGGGCATAGTGGTATGGTGACAGTATCCCCCACCACGATTGAGAACCGCAAACATACATGGTGTCGATGTGAGACACCAACGCGTCATTGGTATGACGATAAAAACGTGGGGCGTATCATGAAAGAAGTTACACCCGCAAGGATGACCCCTTGTATGAGCCGAAGGCATGGCCCGAGGCGAGCTTAGAGATCCCTTCGCTGTTGGCAGGTGTTGCCCTGATCGGTGTTGTCCATTGCGGGGGACACCGAGCTCCGGACGCGTTCGCGAGGACTGTCGTGTCCTCGACTGCGAACGGTGGGTGAATGCCACACGTTCGGAGGCTATTGCACCTCGTGTCAAGACACTGTGCGCGCTCTAGTGCAGGATCAAAGGCAGCTTTGAGTGTTAGCTTTGTGCCCAACACCGTTGTGATAGTGGGGATGAAGGCCTATTGTGCTTTGAGAGCACAAGTCACTGTGGGCGTGACTGAGAGCCGCGCCAGCCTCGTGGCAGCTCGGTGTGAGAATCTCACCTTTAAGTGTTTTAATTTTCTCACTTCTGATTGGAGAATCACGTGATTCTCAGTTAAGTAAAAGAGGATGTAACGGGGTACAGCCCAAGTGTACCCCAGTTACTTCAAGCGTGACTTGTCACTCTTTCAGGTACAAGGTTCTTGGTACCAGAGGCCAGCTGAGCCAACCTTTGGATATCTGCATAGCTTCACTATAAGTGAATTCTAGTTTGTATGAGAAGTTACGCTATGCTTACCTATACATACCTCAACCTTTCTAATAAAAAAATAATGAGGCCGGGAACACGTGAACTGACGTTCACCTGGGTGAATACCCCATACGCCCTTCCTCTATGCAAGGTGCTGTGTTATACCAGCACCATTTTAGAACACAATCATGTTACGCGAGCGAAGTGCATACAACAACAGCTTTAGCAAATAACTTAACCCTTCCCGAAAAGATGTGATTTCCTCGAACTCCGAGATTCACTTACCCCTATCGTTACCATAAAGTACATTATCCTGGTCTAAACTTCACAGGTATCACTCAACAGAAAAAGTTCCGCGTGGATATAATGTGAGAGAATCTTGGTGTACCAGGCAAGAAAGAGCGCAGTGTGGTGTAGCGGGATCAGCCAAATTCTGATTGAGGCCGAACGTCACTCACATGCTGCGCCCAGCCACCGACTAGCGGGGGGGAGGGGTCTCCCGATGATCCGTGATCAGCTGAACTTGGTCTCACCTTGTGCACCCATCGGTGGGCTGGATCTGCTCTCGCAGGGATCCGACGGGGTTCGATCAATAAAGTGTCGACCGTCCTGGCGGGACGCGGAATACGTGGAGCAGCGCGGAGGTTCTTAGCTTTGTGGTCAAGCCTAATAGGGTCCGATTTGTATCGATCGGCCTTGATCTAGGGACGTTTGCCTAAACTGAGGATCGAAGCCCCTTCATAATCGTGTTCATGTCTCTCCTTTCCTTTCCGGGCTGATTGCCGCGTCCAATATCGGGGCCTAAATTCTTGAGAATCGTTCTTATCTCCAGCCAAGCACCAATGCCCAGATAATCCAGAACTGTCACAATTTTAGTAGGTAAAACTAGGGAAGGTAAATCTGGCTTTTATATTAACTCAGAGCTTACGCAACGACGCTAGTCTCCTTCTACCTAAGTTTAGTTTCAACACTTAGTCGATCACTCTCCTGGAGACCTTGATCAACGTCTCCCCTACTTCTATCTCGACATCGGTCGGGATCCGTCGTGGCCCGATCGTGGCCATCCACTTCTGATCCTTGCCTCAGGGCGTCTGACCTTCACTTGTACCCCGATCCCTATTCACCGGTGATCTGAGTGTCAGGATCGCTCACGTTGAAAGTCTTGGGACATGGCCGATCACACCCTGATCGTCGATGGATGTTTATTGTCTCCCAACGCACGAGCTTCGCTCTGGCATTCCTGGTCTCTGTTCTACTATGCTTCATGACTCGGATCGGCATGGTCCGACCCTGTCTATCGTAGCTCGTACATTGTATCTTGGCCCGATCGCTGCTCTAGACTTTTGATAGCGGCTCTTCCACCTTCGATCCTTTTTCCTGAGCGCCTGATCTTACCTTCCGACGTCGGGGCTTAGCTCGTGCTTGATCATTGCTGTTTGGTCTCGCTCCACTGTGTTCAACCTCTTCAGCAGCTGTCTTCGCTTCACCACAGCAGTTTCTTCGTTTTCGAACCGAACGGAAGTTTCTGTGCTGCTAATGTTTTGGTGCTGCGATCAGATGATCTAGAATGCGGGGGGGGGGGGGGGGTATTTTACACTTGAAGTATCCGCTTCGTAGCGTAGGCGCCACTAGAGAAGATTACACTGAAGATGCACTAGTAGCAAGCAATAGAGGGACGGCACTTACCGTAAACACGGTAAGTGCGGGGCAAAAGACCACGGCAGGATGGCAGTACTGATGTGGGGCTTGCTCTTGTCTTGGGGGCGCTTAACCGCAAATTGAGTTGTGAGTAAGAGACGGCACGCCGCCCCACGCAAGCCAGTACGCCGCACCGCAAGTTCTATGTTATAGATAAACCAAAATAAATAAAATAAAGCATACATCACGAAAATCAGTGACGTTCGTGGGCTGCCCAACGGCGCGGTCGCTCTTGACCAGCAATCACAGATTGCATAGTAAACTTGGTATGTCTTCAAGCAGCTGCACATGGCACGTCGGACAAGCACGCAGCCGCAGCGTGCACTTTTTCAGGCGTGGTATAGGTTTCAGGATAGGCTGGACAGAGACTATTCATAAAAAAAGAGCCAGAACACTTATAGTTTGTGCAAGATTTGTGGAATTCTGTACAGAAGACCACAAAATAATACAAACTCGATTGTACATAAGTATATAATCTCAAAACTGAACTGGCTTGAGGTCGGACGGTATGCAAATAATTTGTATACAACAGAGATTTTATATTGAATTTGTATAGCATGGGACCAGGCTGAAAGATTAGCTTATCGGTACTAACACATACTGGTGTGTGATTGCCCCGTGTAGCGAAGCGAACAATGACACATCGGGGCGTATCAAACTGGACCAGCGACGTTGGAGGGTCCTGCCTTCCGCGAAGTAGCTCCATTCGTAGCAATCTGACAGTATATGACGTGTATGCGCTACCACATGTATCTGTGGTGAAGTGCCATCGGAAGTACTGGATTGAAACCATCACACACGGCAGCGGTACGTGCCTCTCATAGAGCAATCTTTAAAAATGATATCAAGGTAAAGTAAGCTGAAATGAACCAAAGCATAAAACGTTTGGCACGCACGGTTCAGGATACGGCGATCCCGACCTACATGGTGCAAAGGAGTGGAGATTTGGTGTCACCTGCCGCAAGTCTGACGCCAGAGGATGAAGATAAAGAATAGACGACCGCGATCGGGCTGCGACCGACCTCATGGCTAACTGAAGGTCTCAATATGTCAGCCAAGGCGCATGGAAGAGGGATCAATACACAAGAAGTCAAGATTTACGGCTGGAGGCAAGATCAGAGCAAGATCGTGCGGAAGATCAAGCCGATCGAACTCGCAGGGCAAGGCCGAAGAAGTCGAGATCATGGCCTCACAATCGAGACCGGCGGTAAGGAGTTGAGATCTGGGCGGGATCGGAGGGTCCCTGATCAAGTTGAAGATCGGCGATCAAGAGGGAGAAGATCGTCGATCTTTACTGAGATCGCCCATCTGGATCGAGATCATCATCCCTGACAAAATCGCAACCGAGATCAAGATCGCCGATCAAGACGAAGATCATCAACCAGTGTCTAGATCGCCGATCAAGGGTCGTGGTTGAAGATCGCTCAGGATCGAATCAAAGAGGAAAGCCAGGATCACGATCTAGACTTGGAAGAGAAACCTCGACATCCTCCCCAGGTCCCTTCGGGGACCGCCGCAGATCGCGATGCCAATCGTGGTCTGCATGACTCCAGAGGGAAACCTTCGTAGTCTAAAGCTTCTACTTCGGAAGCACCCATGCTGGCAATCAAGAAGAAAAATGCGAAGTCCAGCAAGTAAAAGCTGAAAGTACCCGAACCCGACCTTGAGGAACAGGGATCGGGCAAGATCACGGATTGGAACGTAAAAGCACTGGAATGAGCTTACTATCGGAAGTCCGTGCTTGATTTGTTGGGCTACCATCCGATCTTGAGGTTGATGCAGATCAAGCCGATCGGAACCCTGAACGGAGCAGTGAATAGACCCCTTGCGACCGTGGACAAGCTAGCTGCGATCAAGAACATGTTTGAACTACAGGAAGTAGCAGGATAAGTCGCAGGAGTGTTCGATGCTGACGATCTCTTCGAAGCAGATGTTAGCGAGATCAGATCGGCGGCGTTGGAACTGTACCGACGACTTAGACTCTTAACGGAGATTAGCCACTGACGTCGGATCTTCCCGTGTCGCTACGAGGCAGCGTCGCTGACCCGCACACTGGATCATCATTTTACGACTCAGCTACCTCGGCGCAGGGCTCGGACAGCTCGCCGACCCCCCACCGCATGTCGCTAGGACCGTCAGGGGCGAAGCTACTGAGATCCCGAATGAAGGAGCCCGAGTCGACATCGATCGCACGACTCACCCCAGAGATCAAACAGATCAAGGCAAGCACGCCTCACGGCAGGACCGACCGGCCGAGAACTTAACATCGTATTTCCAGGCGACAATGGACCGTTTCCTGAGCGAACAGAAGGCGATCGCAACCGCGAACAGAAGGCAAAGGCTTACAACAAGCCAGATCGACGTTGGTACTCAAGATGTCGACATGGAACCAGTCGGATCACTGGTAAACGAAGCAAACCCGGCCGAATACGACCCCGATGATCTCGACTTCCCACTCGATCACCAGCCAGGCAGGTGTCTGAAAGCTCTTGAGCAGATCGTTCCACTTGTTTAGCGTAGATCGGCCAAAGCCGTCTGTACCAGTTCTTGGCCGGTCCCGACATAGACCTGCAAATGTTAGACACTTTTTTTCATCTGAGGCCTGATCTCGTAAGAACGCCGACTTAACCTTGCTAAACCATTATCGAGCTCGAACTTCGCCCGTCTATTTTCCCGTGAATTCTTTGTGATCTGATATAGCTGAGATCCGAAGTATCTGGATCACGGCGGACTCCGATCTCCTAAAGTCTCCACTGTGGCCTGGGGATATCGGTGGCCTGGTAATATTATCACGCTTGCAAGCGATCGGACGAATCCCCGTTAGAGTATATCTATCGTATGAACGTGGCCGCACTACGTGCTAAGTTGAAGGTCAAGGATGGATATCACAAGGCTCGACAGGATCATGTGAATCATTTCATCGAGACCTTAGGAGATCATGAACTAGCCAATTAACTGATACTGCTCCGGATCTCTCCGCTGACGATCTCGAAAAAATACTCCGGGCTCGTGATCGAGCCAAGACCAGGCAGAAGCGATTGGCATTCGGCTCTAAGTATCGCCAGAACGTTCCGTCAGCGGCGGCGCCAGCATCCAAGAGAGCTATTCAAAATGTGCAAGTGCCCTGCGAGACTTCGGATCCCGAGCCTTGAGAGGGATCTAATGGCTCGGATGGGGAAGGAGACATACGACGCGTATATCTGGCTTCGGTCGAGGGAGATCGGACCCCGCGAGTGGCGATACCGGACGATCCGAGCGCAGATCGCAGGAATCTGCCGCGCCGACCCGCGCGAACGCTGATCGGGAGGCATCGGGATCGAGAAATCATGGCTTCCGTGATAGGTCGCTCGGTTGGCCCCGATGTTCACACTGCGGATCAAGGAAGCACAGCGATCTGGAATGTTGGAAGAATCTGACCTGTCAGAAGTGCGGCCGTCGCGGACACCCGTCCAATCACTACCTGTTCGTCTGTCGTGGCAGCGGAGAAGTACATAAAATCGGCAAATGCCCGATGGAAGGGTTCTCCAACCTCATCCATCAGTGGTACGATCCGGCGAAACACGAGGCTTAATTGCCAGAATCAGCGAAGAAGATGTTAAACTAGGACGCTCGTCGGGTTGGAAACAGGTACGAGCCGAGCGTTCTACGTTCTGCATATATGCATTTGTGGAGAAGTCGGTGGATTCAGTCTAGTACTAGATCAAACCGGTCGGATAATACACGTGGTCTATACCGACCTACTGCCTCTGCTCCCCCGATCTCAAGTCTGCGCGAGGACAAATATCAGAGATCGCAGGTGAAGATGCCAGTAGATCGCTTGCCAGGTAAAGTTCGAGAATTCTGGAAGCATTACGCCCCCGGAAAAAGGTTTCGCCAAGCTAAGGTGACGTGGAAGATCAATAACGATATGGCGACCCTGCTACCTGATAGCCGTTCAGAAGTCTCAATGCTAGATACCTACTTTGCTCGTAAGGTGGGAGGTGGGCGAAAGTCAGAGGCAAGAATAAGTCGGCATCGGGGGAAGTGTGTACGTCACAGAAAGACGTACAAAGACCAAGATCACGTTGGAAGGATCGTTGGTGTCCTCTTTCAGCATATGGGACGGGGATCTGGCAGGCCAAAAGGCGATCTTAGGGATGGACTTCATGATACCCGCGTGTATCAGGCTGGACTTATTTGAAGGAAAGGTGTCCTTGCCCAATGAGATCAAGATCCAACTGCATGGACGCAGGCCGCTGTACAGCGACAACGCCCAAACCGTGTGATTGGAGAGATCGACCTGATCGATCCGGGAGAAGCGATTGAGTTGCCGGTCAGGCTGCGATCGAGGGTAACTAGAGAGAAGTTGAGGCTGACGCGGGGAGAAAAGTGGGTCCCCTCGCTAGTCCAGGGACCAGGGGCGTTATAATTCGTGAAGATCACCAACATCGGGGATCGTGTGTTGAACTTATGTCCTGCTACCATAGTCGGAATGTAATAATCGGCTGATCTATATGAATTGAAAGAGGTAGACTGTGATGTAGGAATTCACGTAGAAATGTCGCTGTACGCACAGCGAGCATCCGCACACAACAATACACTGCCCACAAGGGTTTGCAAAAGTTGGGGCGCACCTGAAGGAACCAAGTTCGACCCAGCACCCTGAGCCGGCGCTTCCCTCGCTCACTATTTGCGTCGCTAGACTTAATACACCAACGTAGCAGGCTCGAGCTTCGCCTGTATGCTTAACTTCTCTCTCTCTCTCTCTCTCTCTCTCTCTCTCTCTCTCTCTCTCTCTCTCTCTCTCTCTCTCTCTCTCTCTCTCTCTCTCTTTCTCTCTCGCTCTCTCTCTCTAATACCCTGTGGCACCAACAGCGGAAGGTTGCCTAGGGGCGCCGCGCCGAAGGCAATAATCCGCCTTGCGAAGGCTTTGAGGCGTTGGGTGTTCGACGATGGAGCGCGCCGATTGGCTGAGAGCTCGATATTACTTTTACCGCGATCGAGTGACACTAGTGACATTTGAACCTCCGTGATGAAGCTGAGGGCCCGGTGAGATCTCAGCAGGCCAGCGTCACGCCACGAACCATCGCCAGTGCTGCTTGGAGATTACTCGTGGTCAGATAGATCAGTGGACATACACGGCGATTGTTCTGGGGCACAGGGACGACAGCTAACGTGATGGAGATTATTGCAAATGGTGTCCAATACTTAAACGGGCCAAATTATCGATGAACCTTCGCTAACCATTTAGGGGTGCCCTGATTGTCAAGCGGTTCGTAACGCTGTCGAGAGAGGATTCGAAGCGCAAGTCAAGGCTATTTTTTTTCGAATTTTGCGATGTCCGGCGATAGTGTGATATCAGGCATAGACCGAAGAGAACTAGCCACGCGAGATGAGCCGTTTTAAAAACGAACCTTCGCAGCTGGTACCAATAGCTTCTCGACACACATAGGAAGGAAATGGTTGATCTGGCGATGCTCCCAGGTCAATATTGAGCGAGCTATCGCCCGATGTCACCAGGTGACCAAAACAAGGTGCACCATCGCCGGCTTTACGGACTGACAGATCTCCTAAGAAACGCATTTCCGCTGCGCCACCACTGCCCCCATCGCAATACGAGCATCAAGACAGATGAGTGTCGCGACGCTTCACGCGCCTAGAGAAGTGTGGGCCGCGTCCAACTCCATGATCTCGACAGTATCTCCGCCTACCACGTAGTACTCGCCCGCTACGTCGGCGTATGCTAACATGCACCACACGTTGCCATAACCTTCGCCTCACATAGGACCACTTTCGAAAGTCGTCTCAAGACACTCCGAGCCTACCGGCGACACTCCTGTACCCATTATCAGCAATTGCGAGCACCTCCAATGACTGGCACGTTTTGAACGGTTCTTCTAGCTCCGATCCGAGCTTCACCGAGGGTTTTGAAGCATCGCCAAAGGGTGCCCCAGCCATGAATGGGTCTGATTACCATTGTGTACGCACCAGCGAACCTTCTATCACTTGATAATCAATGCAAACGTGCAATAGTTTAGTGCAGTAGGTGTTTTCGTCTGTTCCGTCGGCTGCACCGCCACCACGTACAGGTCCCTGTTAAGACTCGTTTCCCCCAGGGTCGAGAATTAGCCGTGGGCTCATCGCCAGACAATATCCGCTACCAAGCCGCCTCGACTTGATCAGTGGCAACTTCACCTCCTCTGCGTTCTGCACATTGAGCGCTGAGAAGTCCAGCTCCGTCAGTGATGCTTCGTTCGGGTCTGGCAAGAACGCAAGCTCGTGGGCGTAGTCGTCCAGTCCCGCCTGAGCTGAAGAGAGTTCATACACGGTGGCGTCACCGGAAGCGTCCTCACCTTCGGCCGCCGTCAACACGTACGCCGACAGCACATAAGTTTCGTCAAGCTCAGCGACGGCTGCATCCTGGGCTCGATCAGAGTTCGGTAGCAACGGCGCTTTCGATCGGTTGCGGGGGTCTTCGTCTCCCTCCTGCGAGGGTACACGATGTTGAACCTGACCGGTTCCCGGCGAACCTTTGCTGCGACTTATTAAGCCATGTCTATCATGGGAGGAATGTTCGTCTGGTGTCTGCGAGCACTCGACCGAATCGCTGGTTGAGGTGGATCCGATTTTCCACAGCTCGCCCTCGACCCTGAATGCACTCGTGTCGGTGTCTCCTGCGTCTTTGGTTTCCTCGCGGACGTTCGCCCCCGATAACGCCGACGCCGCAAACCGATGGCTCGCTTCGGGACTTCTCTCTCGATGTCGAGGGTGAATTACCGCTGGTCCATCCACTTGCGCCGCCGAGGTTGATGTTCTATCCTTGCTCAGGTCGCGCCTCTCGAAGACTTGTCCTGCGACTCGAGTGTGTCCCGCTTCCGAAGCTTCGCCAGATCTGCGAAGGGTACGGGTTGGGGTAGAGTAAGCTGGACGATCCACCGGCGAGGGTTGAGCTGTCGCAGCGTAGCTTTCTTGGAGGTCCTTGCGCTTGTGGCCAGTCGTTCTCGGCTGTTCGTCAGACCGCGGTACCTCGAAACGTTTCAGCGTGACGGTTTCAACGGACCACACTTTCTCTCCATCGCAAATCTTGACAAGCCCATTTTCAAAAGCTGAAGAATGCACAATTTTGGCAATTGGTTTTAGGTGACCACCCATAATTGGGTAGTCTGCCAAGGCCGAATCAAATAGGAGACGCACCTCGCTCATGGTAGTGGCCTCGGACTGCAAACGCTTGCACACACTGTCGAGCTTCTCCAAGTGCTTCCACGAGCCCCACCACCTTCTTGTGATCGCTAGTTAACGGCACCATCTCCTCCACAGCTTCCACAAGGCGAATCGCCGGCCTTATCGCTCCGTAGCGTTGCAGCATCTCGTAGGTAGATGACCAGCGAGTCGCGTTTCGTTTCTTCGCGCACAACGGAGTGAGCTTAGAGAGCTCCGCTGCATTGTTTGACTGGCGCAGCTGCAGCATCAGGTTGTTGACTTGTTGCAGCAGCTGTTCTTGTTCAGTTAAGAACTTTTTAACTGCTACGTTAAATTGGCGCGATGCACAACCGACCAATGGGACGCCGCGTTTGTTGGCAATACTGTGATTGGTGCAACACTTGTCGGCGACCAAAAACAGGATCTTGTCGAAGGTTTTGTTATAAACCGCCAACACGTTCCGAAAGAGGGCGGTGTGAGCATCGGCATCTTGGCTCCCGTCATCCAGCGGGGACACGGCAAAAAGGGCCCGTTGGAGCCGTCCGCCGACCACGTAGAGTCCAATGACATCAACAAAATGCACGGTGCCGTGGGTCCAGCTGTCGTACATAATGCCGAACAGGATGTCCATCTCTTCGGAGATCACAACACCCAGCTTTGTAGCGACCGTAATCATGTCTGCCTTGACAGCTTTTGAGTTGGCCGACCGCCACTTGGACATGGCCCTTGTAAGCTCGTCGTCTACCTCGCTGAGCGGCATGCCCCGCACCACCACTCACCGGATCCACTGGTAGCGATGGTAGATTTCCTCAGTACAAACCCAAAATCTTGAAGGGGGCGCTCGGTAGCGTAGTTATGCGCGGCGTGCTGCGCACGGAAGTCCTCGTGACGGATAAACACGTGGGACACTAGGTTGCAAATCTTGCAGCGATGGATTTTTTCGCCTTGCGGCTCGAAGAAAAACGCACAGAAGTCCCTGTTTGTAGCCCTTGTCGTAGTTTAGGAACTGAGATGTGAGCTGTAGCTACAGACATTGGCAACATAGTCCGCGTTGAGCTTGCTAAGCCATTCGCTTTAGTTAAACACTGATAGAGACGGCCGAACCGCTAGGAGGGACCGTTGTTTGGCTGAACCGGTCGCGCACAAGTGAACCGGGACTGGCTGGTCTTCTAGCCAGATATTTTATTGCAGTAATTGGAACAATGTTTTATTATACATGTTTGTAGGGATGTCAATAATAATTAATTTAATTTAAAATTCGCAATAATTGCAGTTCCGCAATTATTTTTTCCGAGGCCTGATGGTACCTCGTGCCGCTCGAGATGCTATACGGTATTACGTTCGGTTTGCTCGTGGCGTCGGTAACCACCTACGTCTGCAAAGCTGCGCCGAATGGTGCGGCAGGAACGATGATCGAGCTGGCAGTGCGTCGCTGGTTGGCGGCTACATTAATGATGAGAACGGCCCACGGGCAATTTGGAAGACTGGTGCTTACGGTCTTGTTCCGACTTCGCTTATTCTTATTGGCGTCTTTGCGTGGTTGGCTCGTCGACAGGACTCGAGAACAGTAGATTTGGAAAAGCAACTCGTTGATGAGGCCGATTCCACGTATGAGGTGAGTAAGGTTTCGCAAATCCAGTGCCTTTGATACCGTATTGCAGAGTTGACTTCGAGAAGAAGACTAGCTTCGTAATAATAAGTTTCAAATTGTTGGGAGCTTACTGAGTAGTGGTGCCGTTGTTAGCCTAAAGTGAACTAAGCAATACTTAAATGTTAAATCACTTCGAGTACTATCGTGCAGCAGGGAACAATACATGTAACTTACTACAGTATTTTTCGTGGAGAGTACGCCGACGGTGACTGTGCCTGTCATTTGTCAATCCGATTCTTGGTTGTTGAGATACAGCAAATTTAATGTGATCACCTGACTGAGGCTACTACATGCTTTACCTTACACTATTTCTAGTCGAGAAATTACCTAATCTACCGTGAAAAGCACTTAGATTAGCATCCGACTATATTACAGATCTAAGTTCAGAGACTAAGTCTGCATTCACAAAGTTCGCGCCTATTTTGGCAGTATGAACACATAATTATAAGCACGTTCCGAGCGGTTACCAGGCAACCTCAATAGTTATTTAAAGTTAAGGATTGACTTGGCTTCTCCCCTCAACTTTCGTGGTGCCATTTTATTTTATTTTTAAGCTACCAATTACTGATGGCATACAGCGGTAATAAAGCTGCGAACCACACCTTCGGAAACTCCCCCTTCGTAACTTATTACGAACACGTTCAATGCGAGAGCCATGGATCTACTTCGACTCGATGTTCAATTTACGATTCCGATTGAAGCAGCCCAAATTATGGCGGTGCCTACGACAATCGCAATAGTGTAGTCAACGACACGTTTGGTTTACAACTGGAGCTACAGCTACGCTTTAAACTGTACGCGGTGAGCTGCGGTTTTCAGGTGTTCGTGAAAAAAAATGATACAACTCAAAGCCGAACAACGGTGGTAAGGCCAAGTACTGCTGCAAGAAGCTTCATGGTCAACAATTCCTCGACGCGACCACGACGCCGGTTAGCTTTTTTGGGGGATCGTATGCAGACATGATCTGGATTTAGGTCGGACTTGCTTTAAGTGGTAATTGCACCATTTTCGAGCTGTCTGTTGACATATAAACCAATGAGCAGTCGAAAAAGCCCCTCGGAGGACTCCTTTGAGCTAAACCAGTACTGCAATGACTAAACTGACAGCTCGTTGAGCGGTAAATTGAAAAATGACAACAGGTTTATGCATTAATCATAATTTCCCTTCTAAGTCTTGATAAGGTGCACACAGGAGGGGGGGGGGGGCTCTGACGCATTCTACGTGAAGGGTATATGCACCTCTGTCAGAGGCTCTGGCACTCCGCTGGCCCATGTCTACTTAACACTTGCAAATGCATCGAATATCGGGTCGAGATTGCGTGGTCTGAGTTTAGACTTAAATAAACTATCCGACTTAAATCCAGGTCATGTCTGCATACGACCCCAAAAACAATCTTCCGACGACGCCATTTTCAAGGCTCCAGCGCCCATTTTTCATCAATGTTTCTGGAGATAATGGCTCCTGGAAAATTGGTTCATCAAACTTTAGTCACAATACTCTCATGTCTGTCGGCTTCACTTAAGCTCCATGCGCAGAAGGAACAGCATTCGTTGCGACACCGTTGCTACGGAACATGACGCAACAACTGAGAGACACCACGGCGCTAGTCGGGGAGGGATGCTCCCATCGAATAACAACTCAACTGAGACGATGGCGGGTGCAGCTATCATTACTTTGCTTAACCCTATTGCCGCTAAAACAAGAGTCTTGCTGTGTTTAACAAAGCTTTTTCGCTCCAACTATTGTAAAACAGGCACTCAGAAGATAACCCAGAATTACTGAAAGTGTCGGTGTTTTGAGGCGACATAGCTACAGTTAACTCAACGCCAACCTGTGCATTAGCTTTATGTACAGTGGTATTGGTGAATAGCGTGCGTTTCCAAGTATCGGCACACCATGAAATCGAGCAATTCTTGTGCATGTTCACAGCAGTCAAGCGTGCACTTCTAGTGCGGAAGGTTTGTTCAAGGCGCCGTGATTCTTGCCAGCGCGCCATTTGTATTATTTGGAAGCTCAAGAACTCAATTCAGATTCCTGCCATCAGAAAGAATCTCGCGTCGATGCGGCAAACACTCAAGCGTCGGTGCGGCAAACACTCAAACCAATGCATCACGACGTGCTTCCACGCGCTTAGCAGCAAACGAGCGCAAGGAAGAAAGTAATACTCCAGTCAACAACGATAATGAAAGTTGAAGATATTCTCGAGGAGAGGAACGGTGTGTTCTTGGTGAA
The DNA here is from genome assembly GCA_033557915.1 of Phytophthora tentaculata. Lineage (NCBI taxonomy): Eukaryota > Oomycota > Peronosporomycetes > Peronosporales > Peronosporaceae > Phytophthora > Phytophthora tentaculata. The sequence continues at coordinate 3,812,865 of JAUCEA010000009.1, forward strand.
GTGGTCGGACTTTGATTCAGATGAAAACACTTGGGAGCCCGATGAGAATCTACACCCCAAAACGGTAGAGCATTTTTGCTGCCGTCGAGGCTCTGGTACGACACCAAGGTCGGACTCTCCCCAAGAAACTGACTCGGATGGTTTTCAGCCGGATAAAAATAATGCTGTGTGCGCTGACGCAGATCTTTTGAAGCACATGTGTGCTTCTCGCAGGAACAAGAACCATGGATGACTCATGGCGATTACCGAGCGGTGGGATCTATGTATTTAACAGGCATTATTGCCCGTATTTTAAAACCGAAGAGCAATTAGAAAGAGACCAACGCTAATGACACTCAGTATGAGTTTCGGTGGAGTACGACTGCATTTCAATTAAGGCGTCATATCCACCGCACTTCCCGCGCCAAGGTACTCGAGGGAATTGAAATGTTAAACCGTTTGAATGGAAATGAACTGAGAAGCGAAGCATGGGATGTCTTATGCGGACCTTATCATGAAGAATCAGACGAAGGCAACTTGTGGGATGACTTTGAGGAAATAGACGAAACTTGTGCAAGATATGACTGCCATGCGAGTATTCCAGAAGATGCCATGGAAGTTGAACGGGTGGCGAGTATGGCGTTCCAACCATTAGGCGTCGTTGATAGTCCTGACGACCTCTACACGCACGACGATGAACAACTTCACCGCGTGTAAGATCTAAGTTCATGGCGATTTTTCGCCACTCTGCATCGTGAAGTTTTCTGGCATATTTGCCACTTGCGTTCTGGAAAACGTTGTAGGTAACACGAATGCATACAATGCTCCTTTAAAACGACCACGAGTGACACTTGACGAGATGATGGCATTCATTGGAATTCTATTCTACACGGCACTCATTGACAAGGATGAGTATGCAAATTTCTGGGGAGGGGCAAGTTGAGGACACCATATTTGACGCCGATAGTGTGCGGCTGGATCAGGTGGTGAGGTTGAAGCGCTTCGAGTTCATCCGCCAAAACCTCTGCTTTCGTCATCAGGTTTCGCTTTCTGACCTCAAACAAGACCCCTTATAAACATGTTGAAAGTTCGCGTACCGAAGTTGCTGCTTTGGGAAGAAATGTTGCTGTGGTTGAGTCAAGTGTTGCATTCAGATCGAGGTTCGCTCGGCATCTCATTGTCTCTAACGCTACTAAACCCACTGGGAAGTACCATTTCAAGATATATATGTGCTGTTGTTCCGAGTCCTGGCTAATGGCTAACATCAGATTGCATTGTTCGAGTGATATGAGCGAGCGTCTTCAAGGTGTCGTATCTGGTATAGATGCACACGCTCTCGACGTAGTTTCAAAGCTTTCTGGTGAGGTGCGCAAATGCATCGTGGAAGTAACCCGACCGATTCACTTCTCGGACCAAATTGTAAATACTGACAACTACTACACGTCATGTCAGCTACTGGAAATGCTCCGGGTATTTGGGATGTATGGACGAGGGACGATCCGTGAAAACAGCAAGCATTTTCTCGCTGCGGGATGATTTCAAAAAATGATGACTTACCCCGCGGCTCGATGAACGAGGCAGTTAGCAAATTCAAACAAAACTGTGGCCACGTCGTCGGTTGACGGCTCTGTGGTGAACATAGTATCAGATGCGGATGCCTCGTCAACACTACAGTCCACCGAATTGTAGGAAAGGAAAAGCGACCCTTTGCAGCTCCAAGCTGTGTGATCGAGTACAACAAAGCAATGCAGGGAGTGGATACAATTGATTAGTTGCGATCATATTTTCTATCGCGGACGGTCACTCTTTTCGAAAGTGGCACAAGAAACTTGCTCTCGCTTTCATCGACCTTGCACGCTGTAATGCGTTTGTAACACAAGTTAGCACGCGGATGTTTGAGTACGCGACACCATCATAGGGCGTATATGGTTGAGTTTATCGGAGAACTACCATCAGGGGCTTGGAATAACACTCTCACGGATTCTCGTGGGATGCACATGAATCCGATTGAACCTGGTCTTGTTATGCTACGGACACCGTCATCGAGTGCTAAACCCGTTTCCAAAACATCGAGACGGTTAGAGGCAAAACACACTCGCTGTATTCCACGACATTCACAATTCAATTTCCTTCTTCAGAGCGAAACGAGGATGTGTTATCTGCTGGTTCAAGGGTTGGTATTCTACAGAGGTGACAAACTGGTGTTCAGCTCATTTGGTTTTGCTCTGTAGTTTGACACATCCTACTCAGCCTACTAAACCCTTTGTGTGTCAAGTGTCCGTGTGGTCATGCTATGAGACGTTCCACTACTATAACTTTCCGGTGGGGGTTATTTAACGCAAATGTGAGAATCCGGCGGACATTTAAGCTGTACCTGGACAGAAAGGCTTCGGAGGATCAAGCCATCAGATCTACATTTATACTATCAGAGGCCTCGACGGTTTATATGTAGCTTCACGCACAGACATGTACATGATGCAAGGTTACTTCACGGCAGTATAAAGTAATAAACCATGTTTGCCTTAACATTACGGATAGGCCAGCGGGTTCAGCATGGTGCTCTTTCATCAGGTGGATATACTGTATTCGTGTAGATCTTCTGCGATGGCGCTACAATAAACCAGCTGTCAACGTTCGTAAAGATAAAATGTTTCAAGTGTCTATATGACGTTGATGGGCTTGTCGCCTTGATGTAGACGACCGAGTGCCGCTGCAACCTTCATTGGCCAAAGAGAACGCTTCTTCGAGTGTACGCTTTGTTCGGGAGCGTGCCACTCCTCACGTCCCAATAGATTTTGAGCCTCTTGAAGCTAGGTTCAAACCTCTTGTTGGGGTAATTTTTTTAGTCTAGGTATCTCTACAAACACATACAAGACGAAGGTAGTTTGCCCCGGCGGTCTAGAAACATGCAGAGAAGTTAGAATACATGAATGTAAACAATTCTAAGAAGCTATGTGCCATAAAAAAACATGTAGTCATCCACGTCGACCTGAGCGCGCATCATATCACTCTTACGTAACGTCAATGTCAGGCTCGCTATACTATCATCTGGCTATATATTGCACATGGAACAGCCTACAATCTTCAATTCATACTGTAAGCGCAACCGATACACACTATTGGTATTAGCTACTGTCACTACACACGACGCCACTCACCGGAACGTCAGACTCGAAGCCGGGCCGACTCCGTGAGCAAGCGCAGCACTAACCGTCCAACAGTACGTCGGTTGTGTACAAGGCCCCTGGCACCGAACCCACCACACTCGCACCAGCTCCTACACGTTTACCACACCATAACCAACCCACATAGCAAGTGTTCGTCTGGAGAAATACGCTCAATTCCACGGTACGTAACTCGGCTACTTACGTAAGGAGAGCTGTTGTGCGTGTTGAGCAATAATTTCGCAAATGGACGGCTTCTGGTAAAAAGTGTCAGCTCGCACTGCGTAATTACATGAAGTCGAATTGTGAAGTTTCGTCCAACTTTTCGCTTGGCCAACACACTCGATAGATTTATAGATTTGTATTTATTAGTAACCAATCAGATATCTAACGGAAAATAGAGTAAAACCAAGCAACCACGCATGTTTTACGTTTAAGTGTCGCACTCCAAAACCTTACAAAGCGCCCGGGTGTAGTGCGGCAGGCGGGGTAAAACCAAGCATGTACGTATGTTTTTACATATTTAGTATTAAAATGCTGTATACAAAATCCTAATGTAAATTAGCAGCAATAGGGTTAAAAGCGAGGGTGCCAATGTGAGTCGCACAGTTGTATCACGGATCAAAGGGCACATCGATGATAAACTTCGCAATGACCGGTTGGAAAGTTACCAGAAGCTAGAGTCTTATTTGGGTCTAGTGGCTATAAAGAACCCAGGCTCGCATTGGCGTCTCGAAAAATACGAGGGTGGTGTGTTTCGAAGGGCTGCTTTGTTCCTAGTGTTGGAGCACATGCGGCACGGAGCGCACGCCCGTTGTTTGGGTATGACGGGGCCCATTTGAAAGGTACGATGAACCAATACGGAGGTTTTCTGGTGGCCACAGCAAAGAATTACAGCATGAATATTATCCCGTTTGGGTTTTGTTTAGCACCGAAAAAAGACTACGACAATTGGAGCTGGTTCCAGTGCGTTATCAAGGAAGCCTTAGGCAATCTCATAGAACACCATCATCTCCGATCAACAGAAGGGTACAATTGCCGCTGTTCGTGAAGTATTTCCTGATGCTGGCCTTCGCTTTTGTTTGCGCCATATAATGGGCAATATCACGCCAAAAGGGACATCCTTAACCCTATAGGACCTGGGCAATTTTAAATGTCCCTCTCGGGACCTTCCAATTAAGCCAATAATTTGATATGACTTAAGAAAATCGTCAAATCAGAGATCAGCAATTGTCCACGTGGCGACAACATAGTGCTGCTTCGGAGGGGATGGCATTTAAACAATGAACGACCAGAGTGACAGTGGCATCAGCGACAGCGAGAGCAGCAGCGGTGATGTATGTGGCTTGTGTGAAGGAACACTGTGCGACTGGGACGCTCTGCAGGACACTCTTGTTACTCAGGGTGGCAAACTCAGCAGCAGCGTCAACGCAAGTTAGATGAAGAAGATTCGGAAGGCTCTCTACCACCTTGATGTGTACCTCAAGTTTGGTAGCTTGGTGTGGACGCACGTCGTTTAGGTCCCCGAGTGTGTGATGCGAGAGATTAGAGCAAGGTAACACGATTGAACGTATATTTGTTATGAACATGAATACATTGACACTTATCTACTACACTGCTGGACTAAGACGACGACGCTTGTTTGAGCTAGGCTGTGGGTCGCTTTGAACTAGGCGTGCCAACTCGATTTTGTTTGGCATGATGATGCTTGTGTTTTTCCTGTGTCTGGTTTTCGTTAGCGGCATTCCGCTGGTAGTGAGAATAACCGCTTCGAGCACGCCCATAACTGCTCTGTTTTCTGTCATCATATGCTTCTAGTGAACTGCCATAAAGCACTCAACGTGATACCCGCGTCTACAGCGCGTACACGCGTACTTCGCTCGGTTCTTGTCGCCTCGTATTGAGCACAGCAAACAAAGCATTTTCCTCGGCTGCGAATAAGCATGTGCTGAGACGAGTCACTGACAATGATGTCTTGGATAGGCTCTGAGTGAGTGGCTCACTGTCTTAGCTCTTGGATGTGTTGTCACTGGGCCTGGGCGGATACCAGCGCGGACACAATATCCTCCTTCGCCGAGTGCAGCGACTCGGTTGCCCCATTGTCTCCGGACATTGCTTGGTATAATGTGAGAGCGTTATGGATGGCTGCATCTAGTAACCACGTGAAAATGCTCATTGGCAAGCGCTTGGGACGGCGCCGAGTCGGGTTAGTACTGCGAAGCTGATTAAATCTGTCGACTGCGTTCATAAACTTATTGTAGGCACCGACAAGAGCTGGAACATCAGCATCAGATCGTCGGAAAACTTCCGTTCCTGCCCATGTCTGCACCATGCTTATACCACGGCAACATGTTTGGGCTTCAGGCGTACTGCCATCTAGTACATCCCTGGGTGGGGTCATGGCCAGGCCGTTCGTCTAGAGTAGAACACTTGTTTTGTCACGAAAGATGATGAAGCCTGCGTGTGGTGATCGCTGCAGCGGAGGCACAAATACTGTTTCTTTGGGTCCTTTTCAAGTGCTTTGACTCTGTTTGTGCGCCTTTTCAGCCTCCTTCTCATTGTCCGCCGTATCCATGGCCGCAACGAGCTTCCAGTCGCCATGCTCGGTACTATTCAAAGCTGTAATCGCCTCTTCCACAGCGGGTTTTGACCTTTTATCCACATAATTCAACCGACAAGTTCCAATGATTCGTGTTTCTCCCAAAGTTATGACAAGCACATGCTTTGCAAACGCATGTCGTGTATAGTACGAGTCCATAACTACAACGCGTTTGCGACTGGCAGACGGAGTTTGTTCGTTCTGGCGAGCCAACACTGCCACCCAAAGAGCGGTCGCACTCTTTGAATCTAAGATGTGGTTGTCACACACGGCACTCATCGGCCTCCGCATCTCCGGAAAAACAGCAGTGTATCTTTCAAAGTATCGGCGGTCGTAGTGTTACCGCTACTGTTATCGAAGGGTCCATGAATTAAAGGGTCTTCCAATTTACTAGGGCGTAGAAGCGTACTGCATAATTTTCTGGTTTTGATGGGATGAACGTCAGGGCAGCCGACCGTCACTTCGTCCGAATCGAGTATTCATCTAAGGCTGACACACCTTTCGGCACCGCGTAGCTAACGCACTTCTTTAAAATATTCTTGAGAATGCTTCTACAGTGCCATAATGGGTCCCGAATCTTCACTTCCTCCGGAACTGTGTCAATAGGGTGTAGTGTCAGTACAGCCCGGACACCGAGAAAAAGATCTATCTGCATTGTGGAGTGAGTCAATGGATGGCCATACAGCTTGTTGGAAGTCCAGTAGTCTCGAAGTGCAACAAGGCTCTACCCGTTCAACGGGTAGAGCCTTGTTGCAATTTCGAGTCCGATGTACGCGTTGAGCTCATGTAGAGAGATTTAAGGGAGACCATTTTCTTCAAGGCGCGGATTGAGCCATTGAAGCAGGGTCCTGCGAGCTTTGCGGCTAGAAAAGAGAGCGAACAGTCCAAGCATTCCTTTTGTTTGCTACGCTCGTCTTGTTCTCGCTTCTTTGAGGAGTATGATGCCTCCATCGTTTTCAAGCTCTCTCTCTCAGGCACGCTTTCCCAGCTGAACCCTCGGCAGCAGCCAAACCAGCCAAGCCGTCCACATCGCCACCAGCTTCGATGTCGTCCTCACTCTCATCAGCGCTTGAATATCAGCATGCTGCTCCCCCCTCACAGGGGTCTAGCCCGACAACAGTAACTCGATATCCATGATGAGTATTGGCTCTTTGTGGCACTCGGGAAGATTCTGATGTGAGGACTCCATAGTTGAATGTGATAGTAAAAGATTCGCGAGCATGGACGTCGCCCACCCTTGGTGCTGGTTGAGCTAAGACGGGATTGGGTGACTAGAAGGCCTGGGGAGGGCCTGCAAGGCCCTGTGCAACTGTTGACGACAGCTGATCCGGTTGTTTTTTTAGCCAATTGGCGGATATATTTGAGTCACATTTTTGGCCTTCTACTTTCCCGGTCCTAAAGGGTTAACGGCAGAGGAGCGAGGACTTATTTGCAAATTTGCACGGAGTCACTGTGAACATTTTATTTTGCTATGTTCAACGCAGAACTTTAACAATGAAGCCCAAGGCGGTGGAACATCTAGAAGCTCTTTCAGCTAGAAAATAGGCTGGCAACTGGGTAAAGTACGAATTTCTGGAGTCTTTCAAACTACCCACGTACGGCGAGCTGACTTCAATTCTGTCAGAGCATGCGACCAGTGGATTGGAAACGAAGGCCAGTCTGCGAAACGCCTGGACGCGATTGCTATTTACTTTCGTCGGGTCGCTAAAATGTTCACGCATATACAAAGCGCTGCGAAATGGCTCAAAGATGGATATGCCTCAAGGTTGGTTCCAAAACTGAAGAAAAATCTATCAGATCATACAGTTGCTGCGAAACTTGTGAGGCGATCCCTTGCATGAAAGGCTCGTACTCCGTACGCTGTTTGGGATCTACGAAAACACCAGGCTACGTTCATCCATGGCGGCAAGTTGATTTACCAGCAAATGAATGTACCTGTGGATTTTGGCTAGACACAGAATTTCCTTGTGTTCACGCAGTAAGGGCAGCGATCGCGGACGGATCCTCACTCTCCAGTCTCGGCAATACTAATCCTATGTCTGTGTCACACTTCAACCGCACGATCTACAACTTTCCCTTTAAGACGTGGCCAACCAGTTGCCACTTACCTAGAACGCATCGATTAAAATGCCGCTCATACTTGAAGAGGCCTAAGAAAAAAAAACGCGGGCGGAAACCTTGTAAGGGACCGAAGAACAAGAGAAAAAATGCAAAAGGTGGTCACAAGTAAGAGAATTTGATATGGTGAGATGTAGGATCTATACCCAATATCCATTATTTTCATTAAATAAATGTTACCCATGATATCCAGATACTTATCATAGCTTTTTGTGCGATTCAATTAGTATTTGACACAAATTTGACCTAGTCAATACAGTTATCAACACATTTGGACACCCCATTACGACGTAGGTTGGCGAGTCTGATAGATTTCGGAGTCAAATCCAATAATTAAAACTAGCCATTTTCTGAGTTTTTTAAGTTATTCTAGAGACATGTCTCAACGTAAATGGAAAACTTTGATACGAATCATCCCAGCATTGACGAAATGTTAGCACAGGTCGATGAGGCCGTTATAATCGACCTTGACCGGGGCTTTAGCCGACGCTAGTACGGATTAAGGCTCCAACCATAGGTGGTCACCACCTTCTCCCGACACGACACCACCAGCTCGCACCATCTTTGAATTCAAGTAGTACATGCGGCTAGATAGTAGGGTATTGCCACCAAAGAACTTAAAGTAAAAGTGAGCATTGTTAATTTTTTATGTATCTTGCTAACTTCCCTGTGCTTTCCTCTTAACGTTATTACCAAGAACTTGTCTTAAAAATTTTGATGAAAGTTCCAAATGTCTATTGATGGCACGCCACCAAAGTCTGGCGACCAAATATTTGATACTTTAAGCCCAAAACCAGCCATCAAGTCGGCTTTGCGTTCAGTGCAAACGCCACTATAAATACTGCGAACTTAACATGTACTTACTAAGTACAAATTATTACAGAGCAGATGCAACCAGCTCTAAGTGCATTTCCACTTAGATGAGGTACTTCCACATTTCCAGTCCAAAACTGGGGAGCCGCCAGACCTATCTGAGACGGACGAGAGCTGGGGAGCTCAGCTCCACACCAAGTTGGGTTTGCTCCGGAGCAAGTGAAACTGACTAACTTCAAGCATATGCATTTGACGGGTCATCACAAACTTTGGCTTGAAAACGAAAGGTGAAGAGAGTGCCAAAACGCGCTCCGGACCTAGCGGTAGTCAATGTTGCCAATATCCTAATATATCAAATGAGGCGCTTTTATACTTAATGGCCACTATGGCGGAAGTTAAGGGCGATTTCGTCGAGTTATGGAGCCATGAGCATGAATACCGAGCCCATTCGTTTCTGTCCAAATGCAAATTGTTTTCGTGAGGACATCCCACCTGCTCAAAGCAAATTTCATCTGGTCTGGGGTCTCCCCAATTTTACACGAAAATGACCTACCCAAAATTGTTTTTCACGGATAGAGCCGTACGACGTGTCCCATTATGCTGGTGGTTGTCCCAGTTTGGACTGGAAACGGTGCAAATATTGCTGAGATGTCTACCTTAATGTTATAGGAAATCGCTGGGTAAAACTGCACCTTACTGAATACGATTAAACCTTTCAAATTATGTTAAATTTTAAAGCATCTTCGGGTGGAGCAGACATCGTTTCAGAGACTAAGAAAACAGGTTATCCCAGCCTACGCGTAGCTCTCCAAAGTGAACTAAGTAATACTTAAATATAAAATCACTTCGAGTACTTTAGTGTAGCAGGGAAGAATACATGTAAAAAATAATAATTTCAGTTAGGATGCGTTGCCCGCTGCGTTATTTAATCTTAATATATAAAATGAATGTTTGTTTGTCTGTCTGTCTGTCATGTCCCCCGAATCCAGACTTCAGATTGGATACAAACAATCACTTATAGCAGTACAATTTGTTTTGAGACAATTCTGACAAAAATTCATAAGTAAGTAGAAAATTCTAGAAAAATCCAAATAAGCACGAAGGCGGGCACAGGGGATAAACTGGAAGGCATACACTGACATTCTCCGTTGGGTGTACGATATAGGTTATGACTACTACTGGATCGTGGTTTCGCGCAGCAATACGGGAAGCCTTACTTGCAAGTCCGTATACTGTCTACTATTCTTAAAGAAAGTTAGACGGAATGACACATTAGCCACAGGCGCCCCTTTAGAATTTACCGTCACTACACCCGCAAGAAGAGGTATGGTACGGCTGTATCGAGAGTCATGCCATGCTCTTTTTGGGCGCAAAATTCATAACATGTACCGCAATTTGAGTATTCTATAGTATTGAAACGCGATGCAATAGAGCACATTGTGAAAATACGGTACTACGTAATTAGATGTACAATAGAGCCGTCCAGGCCACGTTGTTTAATTTTACGAACGTAAATCAGTATGTTGTACTTCTTTGAGCTTACGTTTTCTAGCACTAACATTCACATCAGCAAGTTAGGTTCTGTACCATGTTGTGAAGGTGCAAGTTGGCTCGCTTGTGTGTAAAAATGGTTTGATTAAGTACTATGTACGAAAACGGTAGAAATATGTTGAATATAAAACGAAAATTCAATAATATACGGATATGTATCTCAACCCAATTTGTTTTCTTACGCGAAAACAAAGCAATGGTTCCAAAAGGCCTCTAAACGTTCCCTCGACGATAATGACCGGAAAATGAGTCGTTGTGGGGGGAAAGTTTTTTAATAAGAAAATAGTATCCAATTCAATTATGATAGAATTCGAGATTTCCGAGGCAAAAACGAGTCTCTAACATGGAAAGAGAAAGCTCGCAGTATCTCATACAGCGACCGCGCCGAACAATGCGACTGGGGATACGGGTGTCAGAGTCTTCAATCCTAGTTAAGGCCCCGCTTGGATCCACCAAAATATTAGAATATTGGGGGTCCGATTGTAATTTCACCCGAAATGGCATATCCCTACATATAGCGATTTCATACAGCGATATCGCGTTCCAACTTTATAGATTGATTTAACTGTGGCACATGTGCCTACAACTCAATTAATACTCGAAGCCAAACTGAATTAAAATGAGATCTGAGGCATACCTCAGGTAACGGAAATGCCCTTAGATCTTGAATTAAGACTAGATTTAGGGCTTCGTCCTCTAACACAATAAAGCAATGTGAACTCTTATTCTTGAAATTAGTATGGGAACTGTAACAAAAAGTGGAACGGTTAAGTTCGGCAGGCAGTGTTAAAAGACCTCGTGTTGGTGATTACTCAAAACGATATAATGTTCTTTTCTTCTCAGGAGATTCGGCCAATCACAAGCGGTATATCTCTTTAAGATTTGCTCATTTTGAACCCCGCCCTCTGCCTTTTGTACAAAAAAAGAAAAAAAATAATTGTTTTTTGTACGGAAAAAATATTATTGAAATCTAGATAATATAATGTTAATTAAACTCTTTGCTTTTAAACCGAAGTGTTTTTACTTATTTTTATTGCAGCCAAGCCGCTATATATGTTTAACTATCTAACATTGTTACACCTAATAACATGCATATTGTGTGGCTTTCAGCCTATGTACTGAGAGGCCCCGTTAACCCTACGAATCCTGTAATGAGAGTGTGCTGACTCTCGTACCCATGTGCGTGCCACACCGTGTATCCCCGTTACATAAGGGTCATACTATCAAGTGTATATATCACTGACATTGTTTCTGGTGTGATATACCACAGCATGGAAATATACGCGCTATGTTGCTATTTCAATGAGCGCTATGATAAGACCCAAATCAAATATTACGCCAGCAACCGGATTCACACCTGACTTTAGTGTATATATTCCTGAATTTATTTTTGCATGAAGTACCACCACATGGAAAGATAGCTATTTAAATGAGTGATATGGTAAGGCCCCATTCACATTACACCAGCTACGGTATGCACACATGACTCATTTGTAACTTGTATTCTGTGTTTGGGTAGGAAGCATGCGATCCACCAGGTCTCCAGAGTATAGTGTGGCTGCTGGATCCGTAAGTATGTAGATCGATGACCCGCGAAGATGCGCAGGTGTGTCGTTTATATAGTGAGCGCAAATCATTACGCCTACACGTACACGCGTTTATGAACAAGCTGAGTGAGCTGTTTCCTGCCATGAATCTTAACAAGACAAATTCAGAAGAGAGCTCGAATCGCCGTCCCGATTTGATATTCCGTACGGGTTCGGCTATGACTGGGGTGAGCAGATCAGTTTTAACAACACACTCCAAAGGCCAACAAAAAGGGACGGCGATTCGAGCTCCTGGAATTTTCTTGCTAAGAATCATGACAAGAAACAACTCACCCAGCTTGTCCTTAAACGCGTTTTCGCGTAGGCGGTATAATGTTAATACGGCTACATATGAATTCAGCAAGCAGAAGCAGCTGAAGCAGTATGGACAGTAGATCTTGACGCTTCTTCTTCTTCTATCAACGATGCCTACTAGTACCGGGCGTCACGCCAAAAGTGCAATGGAAATAGCCCCGCATGACTGGCCAACGTAAAACGTTTTGATTAAGACGAAATAGTAAACTTTGTTGGAGGGACTTATCTGTTTTGGAGACTAGGGGAACGTAGCATCCGAGGACCGTATACTGGACTGTACATGCAACTTTCGATAAAGACTGTAACATCAGGCGTAGTGTGGTTTAGCAAAATACACTATGGTCAGCGGTCGGGAAATATTTCAAGTCAATATAATGTTGGATTTAGCAATAAAAATATCTATTATCGGAGTCAGTATTGATAATACATTTAAAAATCTCTTAATTATAATCTGTTAAATAATAGTTATTTTTCGTTCATACAAGTTTTCTTTTTGTCTTGTAACACTTCAGACAGCAGCCTGGATGTTCACGCCATTGCCGGTTGTAGTGATTGCATCGAGTTACCTCGTCGTTTTTATACAAAACCTTACGGATTCCTGATTAACCATCATTGCTGGAAGTCTTTCTCTTCGTCGCCCCATTTGTTGTAAGCCGACTCCGGCCCCGCTACAGCCGAAAGTTCGTCGGCGAGGTTTCGTGACAGGGACTTCGCAGCACCCCGTGCCCCCGCCGACAGCACCGCCTCCTCGCGAGGCTCAGTCTTCACCTCCGTCGGAGGTGTTGACCCCTCGCGGTCATCACCTTAGCCCAAGTCGTCATCCGTAGCTCGCGAGTCTTCGTCATTCGAAGCTTCAAAGCTCACCGAGCATTCGCCAATAGTCGCCATGCGCGCCGACACCTTCGCAGCGCCGCGATCCGTCGCTCAACTCGCTCCGCCTTTCATCGGAGTCGCTGGTACCGCTGACTTCGACTTTCCCGCCATCTTCAGTTGACTTGGGTTGTTGCTCAAATATAAGTCTAACAGAACGTAAACAATAACAGAAGGTCACACCAATCCCGGGTCGCGGCACCTGTTGTGATGTAGAAATTCACGTAGAAATGTCGCAGTACGCACAGCGAGCTTCCGCACACAACAATACACTGTCCACAAGGGTCAGCGAAAGTTGGGGCGCACCTGAAGGAACCAAGTTCGACCCAGCACCCTGAGCCGGCGCTTCCCTCGCTCACTATTTGCGTCGCTAGACTTAATACACCAACGTAGCAGGCACGAGCTTCGCCTGTACGCTCAACTTCTCTCTCTCTCTCCCTCTCTCTCTCTTTAGCCCCGTGGCACCAACAGCGGAAAGTTGCCTAGTCTTTTTCGACTCTTTTACAGGGGTGCCCGAGGATAACTCAGGCCGTAAGTTGTCTAGAGTATACGATTAATACTCAAACCACTAATACCGGGAATTCTCTTACCCGACTTTCCCTCAAATAGGGGTAAACCAAAACACCCACCCACTACTAGTCTCTTGGCATTACTAGAAACAAACGCTAACTTCAGGAAGGTCGCTGTTCGCTGGTAGACATACCCTGTAAAGCTACTACGTGTAAGGTGCTTACCTCGACGCTTCAACACTTGAGTGCTTCAAGGAAAGTTTTCCTCTGTAGTGTTAAGGCCGAAAGGCCTATACTCTCTTCTAATAGTTTGCCCCTCCTATCTTCTATATACAAAAATCAATTAATCAATCCGGATCTTACCGTGCGTCCCATCAAGACGAGTACAACCAGTTGAACCCTAGTTGGCACCACCTTGACGCACCGACGTCACTTGAGCCTTCGCAGCGAGTACCAATTGGTGGAAAGCACCACGAGGATTCCTTGAAAGGCGGTTCCGAAGGTTCGTGACTTGGTCCGCGGCTGCTTGCCGATTCGCTACACCACAAGACTTTAGCGGGGCTGCGATCGAGCAGCAGGAGTATGCATCTAGAGGATCGCGGTCGGGCAAATGTCCATGACCTCGAGAGAATGAGTCCGCCAGGACGAAATCTGACTCCCACCCCGGCGATCTAGACCAACCAGGAAGAAGAGGGATGGGATCGAGCCCGATGAGCCTGTGGTGTCCTTAAGCAGAAGATAGCCTCGACGCCGATTTTGCGACACTTCGATCCCGATCGGCAACCGACGGTGATTGTATACGCTAGTTAGTGGGCGATATCGGCGGCACTGATGCAAGAGCATGACGGAACCTATTATCCGGAAGCTGAAATCACACGAACTGAACTACAACGTGGTGGAGAAGGAGATCGTGGGGCTGCTGAGAGTGATCGATCTGAACTACAATACTTTGATCGGCCAGGAGACCATGGTCCTAACGCGACCATCTACGCTCGCGTGGCTATTTCGATCGTCCGGTCTACAGAGATGGCTTTCTAAATGGACAGCTCTCATTTCACCTTGGACACTAGAGATAATGGAATGTGGCAAGGGGGAGGTTGAAATCCTAGGGGCTATCGCTGCCAGTATCACGCCAAGATCCGAAGTGGATCAGGCGTTGGTAGAGCTTGCGCCTTGGATAGAACCCAGGAAGAAGATCCAAGGTCCGATTCCGACGGTGCGAGCCGAGGGGAAGCTGCTAGTTCTGAGTTTTGACATTTCAGCCAGAGTGGACCGCGGTGTGAGTGCGTTCGGAGCGATCATATGGAAGCTGCCAGAGTGGACGATCTTAAAGGCCGGGTCCGAGTACGTAGAAGATCTGATGGTGAAGGAAGCGGAATATCGAGGATTGCTGTTAGGTCTTGGCCTGTTGGATTCTATGGATCCTACACGGTTGGTGATCTGCGGCGACTCTAACTTGATCGTCCGACAAGTGCGCGGAAAGATCGACTGCAAGGCGCCGGGACTCGTCCTGCTGAAGCAGAAGATCATGAATCGGCTAAGAAGTTGGTCAAATCACAACCTAGTGCACGTCAAGCGGGACTGGAACGTATGTGCAGATAAATTGACGAGTAAAGCCCTACAGTCGCAGCAGGGGATCGAGGTGTGTGAAGATAGCAGGATACAAGATCTGATGACTTTGAACCGGTTGGACGAAATGCTGACCAGCCCGGAGGAAGAACAGTCAGGACATCCGATCAAGATCGCCGCTATGCGAACGCGATCCCGTGCAGTTACTCAACCAGGTATGCCAGTCTTGCGCGAGGAAGTAGTCCGTCAGCTGCGGGTGGATCGGATTTGACAAGCTCAAGATGAGGAAGTGTGGATCTCCAACATGAATAAGTACCTGGCTGTGGATCTGGGACGATCAACACAGGCCAAAGCCCGGGAACTGGGGGAAGTGGCCGAGGATTACGCGGTCGGCAGTGACGATCTGTTGTTCTACTGTCCGCCTACACCGAAAGCAGAAGAGGATCGCGATGGATTGATGAGATTGGCGGTACAGGAGTCATTGTAAGCAGACGTCTTGCATCATTATCATGTGTGTTTGGAAGGAGGCCACCAAGGAACAGGGCGTACCTATTATCGGACCAGGAGACATTTCCACTGGCGAGGCTGTTCCGAAGCGTACAACGCTGTGTATGGGAACATGTCGTCTGCGTGACGAGAAAGGGGTGGCCTACGATCCGGGGGGGGGGGGGGGTCACCTAGAAATTCTACCGACCACCTACTGATCTGGGTCCATCTATTCAGTGGATAGATGATCGCGAAGACAAGTGCTTACAGAACAGGGCAGACAATCGCCGAATCGTATGCAGAATTCGAATTCCGGAGATTCGGAGCTAGTGAGGCGATCCGACACGAACGTAAGCCGGGCTTTATGTCAGACTTCTTCAGATCGTCCAATGGGATCTCATGGCAGAGATAACGAGCGACGATGGCTTTCCGAGCACAGGCGAATGGAACGGTGGAACGTATGGTACAGACGCTAACCCGATCCTTGAAGATGTATGTTCAGGACTCTGATCTACGCGACTGGGATGAGTATGCCGAACGGCTGACGTTTGTGATTAACACGGCTCAATATTGGATCCGCGGAGATATACCGTTCTATCTGGTGCATGACTGGGACCCCACGTCTAAGCTCGAAGCGATGACTCCGTTAGGGCGTACCAAGGCAATGAACGAGATTCTCGGCAGTAGAGATATCGAATCCAGAGACGCTACAATCACGCGAGACGGCAGGTCAATAGCGGCTGAAGATCGTAATGACCAAGTGCAACCTCACCAGATCGACACTGTATCGCAAGTGTGGCTTTATCTAGACCGAGTAAAGAAAGGACAAGCCCGGAAGCTATCCCATTTGTGGCACGGATCTTTCCGGGTCGCGGAGAAGATCAACGAGTACTCTGTCAGGTTGCAGATAGCAGGATCGGATTACAGTCTCTTCCCGATCGTACACTTTTCCAAGTTGAAGTTGGTCAAGGAGTATCCCGATCGGCCCTGAGCGGAACTAGTTCAGCCAGGATCGGGTTTTTTTATTTCGATGAAGCCTTGCTGCCCGAAGATAGCGGGACCCGAGAGTTGGACGAGGACGAATTCGAAGTGGAGAAGATCGCCGATATGAGGACCGGTAGGAAAACGCGATATGGAAGAGTGTTGCGGGAATCTCGGGTGTTCTGGAAAGGCTACGACGATCCCACGTAGGTAGATGAAGCGGCTATCAGCTGCGGGGTGCTGCTACATGATTTCCTGCGGGGTCGTATGAGAAGAAACCGTTTCGAGGTGATTCAGCCTCGCGAGGAGGAGTGAGGTGGGAACACTGGGGCGAGTTGGTCGTCCCGGTAGAGAAATTGGGAGAAGGATCGGCAAGGAGGCTGCAGATCGGAGGATCGGGTTACGTGTGAAAGTGAAGTGTATGCATTCGAATTCAAAGAAACAAGTGGGAACTGCGATGACCAAGATGTTACCGCCCGAGGGAAACTTAGATCGACTGATACAAGCAGAAGATTCATGGATTACCGCTCGCGGGAGGATTACCGGCGCCGGGCGGGTTGAATTTGTTGTGAAGGCGGGTGATAAATTGAGCCGGATGCTGCTGGGGTCAATCGCGGAAGTGATTGTGCCAGGCGTCTGTCGCGTTAAGGTCTCGATCAAGCCGGTCGGTTCGCCCTGATGGCGATTGGGATCGCCGGCGTTGCGACGTCGGGAGACGGACCGAGGATACCAACGGATTCGATCGGCGTCGGCGATCAGCTGTAGGATGAACGGATCCAACAAGAGATCGACATCTGCCCAGCGATCTCGCAACATTGGGAGAAAAGATGTTACATTCTCCTCCCACGGGTCTACAGCACGTATCTGGCGATTACGTCGCGCTTGGTAGTACCGTTCTACGTCAGCTCGCTGCTCGGCGGTAATAGGAAGGAAGTGAGTGTTCGCCCAAAAGGCGATCCGATGTATCCATTCGAGGTATTCGTCAGGTATGCTCGAGCGAACCGGTATAATCCGGTGTTGTGACGATGGTGGAAATCCAGATCGAACGTAAGAGGACGACGAGAATTGTTGAGGATCGTCCACGGGTGCGTCGCCATGAGTGCGACGAGGTTGACTCCGTTGATCAAGCCATCAAAATATCCCGCTCCAGGAACGGGGCGAGAAGATCGTGGAGCTCGAATGGGGTATAACCATCCTATCGGAAACGCGATCGCCGAGAGGGTCGTACGCACGATCAGAGCTGTGATCTGGAAATTACTCAAGATATCAGCCTCCATGGCTCCGTATCCGCTTGAAGTAGCTACCGCGGACTGTTAAACCCCGGGATCATGTCGGCCTCGGGAATGAGAGGTGCTGCAGTGGTGGAGCGAGAGAAGGAGAAGCCGAGTCAAGAGGTTCCGGTGAGCCGAGAGGCGACGAGATCGGCGGACTCCCTCCTGCTGGTGGCCCTGGCGGCCTACCCCGATGAGGATAAGGTGGTGGTGTCCAGCGGGGCAATCCTCCGGGAGAAGCACCGGGACTACCATAAGGCGATACCTTCGGAGACGTGTCGGGGCTACTCTGACCAGAGAGAGGAAGCCCCAGCGGGACCGGAACCGCTATGGCGCCGGACGTCAGATCGAGATCTGGCGAGGGCAGCTCGCGTAGCGTCGTCCGAAACCGAGTCGGAGGGGGAAGTCTGGCCTAGACCGGTTTGTTGAGGAGGGCGAGGCCGGAGAACCTTTACCGGATCCCTCTGCACTAGCCTGATCGTGATCTTTTTCGATCTCCCCGTCCTCCCAAAATCCTACAAAGATATCACCGAGGTGCTGATCTGGGTGGATCTCTTCTCGGGATATGTGGCCGCGAAGGCTAGTTCCTCGAGGATGGCTCAAACCATTGCAGAGTCGTACGTGAAAATATGTCTTGAGGCGATTCGGCGCTAGCAAGGCGATCCGCCACGATCGCGAGCCTGGATTTATTTCCGACTTCTTCAGGGCGTTCAACAAGATCCTGGGACAACGGCAACGGACTACGATGGCTTATAGGCCTCAGGCGAACGGCACGCCAGAACGCGTGGTACAGACGATCACGCGAGCTCTGAAGATGCATGTGCAAGATCCAGATTAGCGAAATTGGGACGAGTACGTCGAGAGGCTTACCTTCGTGATCAATACGGCTCACGATCGGATCCGCGGGGAAACGCCTTCCTAACTGATACATGGGTGGGATCCTCGACCCACGCTCGAAGCTACGATCCCGGTGGGAAGTACCAGGAGGCGAGGTAGCGACCCTCGTCGGAGGAGATATCAGATTCAGATGTATTATCGGCGTGCTCGAGAACTAATGAACGATCTATTACGAAAAGCGATCTCGGAACGTGCCGAACGGCATAACGACGTAGTCTAACCTCTCCAGATCGACGTTGGATCTCGCGTATGGCTTTACCTGGATCACGTTAAGGAAGGATACGCTCGCAAGTTGCCACATCTCTGGCATGGCCCGTTCCACGTGATCGAGAAGATCGACGAACATGCTGTGAAGATCGAGACAACAGGCACAAGTTAGCGCCTGTTTCCGGTGGTGCATGTCTCTAAGCTGAAGTTTGTCAAAGAGTTTCCCGATCGCCCGAGATCGCAGTTGACTGGGCAAGACACCGATCGGCTGGATCTCGACGAGAGTCTGCTACCAGAAGGCAGCTGGATCCAGGATCTGGGTACATGATGAATATGAGGTTGATCGGATCTCGGATATGCGGACCGGAAAGAAGACGCGGTATGGCCGGATCTACCGAGAATACCTGGTGCACTGGCGAGGGTATAACGAACCTTCTTGGGTGGATGAAGCAGAACTCAAATTTAGTGCCTTATTGCATGAGTTCCTGCGGGATCACGTGAACCGAAATCGGTTTAACGTGGTGCGGTCCCACGAAGAATAGCGGATTGCAATCCACTAGCTCAGGTTGGCTGAGTTGGTGGAAGTGATACTTGTGACGGCAATGCACGAGATGTGGGACTGTCAAGGTGTGTTGGACACACGAACGCCGAAGAATTTTGTCGACCAGCCGCGGGATTTGGCGCGTAGGGTGATCTCCAGGCGAGTCCCGGAAGTGGTTGACCGGCAGCATCACAGTCACGCAGAGCCTCCACCAGATTGGTGGATTCACGACGGTGAAGCTGAGGGTCTGCTAAGTTGGTACAGCGGGCCTCGATCCCTGGGTACCAGACGATATCGTCGGTCTTGTTCGAAAAATGCAGGAGAACGAATCCAGTAGTAGATCCAGATCCCACCAGCCTTTTCGCATCACTATGATGAAGACCCGCAGCATCCCTTTCCACTTGCTCCGGCGTGCGATCGGCGATTGCTACGTTTCTTGCGATGCTCTGCTAGCCACCGATCTTGCTCGCACATGGCCTTCGTAATCTGAAACGGGTGCGTTGACTCCCAGTAGGTCAACAACTCGCTGCTCTTGTAGCCTTGGTATCGGCTGATCACGATCCCGAGCCGTCCGTCAGTTTCAAACTCGAAGCTGATGCACAGATCCACTCCCTCCAAGATGTCCCAGGGAGTCTCATCCATCAGGGCGTTGACGTTACCCTCGGTGACCAGACTTTCGAGATACTCGTTGGCCGCGGGCCGGGGGCCATTGGAACGGATGGAAAATATCCACTTAGGACGGAACGGCAGTGCTGAAAATAGTAGATCCACAGTGAGCTTTGCGATCGTGATGTCAACCAGCGACGCCATGAGCCATGGGTCGATATCGGTTATAGGCATGTGCCTGGGGCGAGTACGGCCTGGGATACACTAGGAGTCCGGACCTAATGGCGCTATGGGTTTTATGGGGCTGCCCGGAGAAGGACTACCCATACCGCCAGCTCCGCCGATGCTACCAAGACTGGAGCGATTCGGATACCGGAAAGATCCTGAGGAGAGATCGATTGGAGCAGGATCCGGGTCACCTCCGTTGTCCGGATCACCTGGATCGTTCGGTCCAGATCCTGATGCAGTTTTATCACGGCGCGGAATGGCGTGGTGCCGACGACGATCTTCGAATCTGGAATGAGAAAGCGTATGCAGCGTCTGTTCTTCCAGGGCGAAGTTGGCCATCTCGGCTGACTCTTCGTCTTCCTCCTCATCCGCGGTGTTCGGTTTGGCAGACTTGCTTTTGCCCTTCTTGGCCGGAGTGCGAGGGGCACTCACGTCTGGAGCCGTGGAATACGCCGATTTGAGTTTGTGTAAGAACTTGGGCGGCGAATCCGGTCAAGGTGTCGAGGAAGGGTTACTGGATCGAGGCGAGGGCGGGATCTCGCCGTCTCCACCCATGTCGAAATCGGAATCTTCAGTATTATCGAATGAGAGCGGGCGAGAGATCCGTTTGTTGGGGCGCGAAGATCCTGGGGGCGAAGACGCGCTCCGAGGGCGTTTAGAGGGACCAGATGATGACGCAAGCGCGGGATCCAGATACGTCGACTGTGGTAGAGCGGCTGATCCAGAGCGGTATGATCCCCCATCGGATCACCTTGAGGAAGGAACGATTGTGGACCCCTGAATGGCAGGCTGCTGAGAGGCGTCGACCTGCATCGCGGCAGCTAAGGACGCAAGACGGGCTAACGCCGTGTCGAGCGCTCGGCGGAGATCATCTCGCTCATGTTCAATCTTCTGTAGATCGGACGCCAATACTTGACACTGGCCCTCGATATCAGCTAACTGACGCTTGAGTCTTGCAACGGCTTGGCGGGTAGGCGCTAGCTTGGCACCTGTAACGGAACGAAGAATCAGAAGCAGAACATTGGACAAGAAGTAGTAGATCGGCACTTACGCAACTCGGTGCTTTGAGCTCTCTCAAGATCGGCGTCCCAGAGAGCGTCATCGCGCTCTCGGATCATGCGATCCAGATTGGCCAGGATGGCATCGCGGCGTTTTCGAGTGTTCCGAAGATCGGTAAGTGTTTGGACGAGCGTCTACTTCCCACCATCCCGCTCGCTGGTCACCTTAGCCAGAGAGCTCTTTAGCTCGGCGAGTTGCTTAGATATGCGGCGGTAGATGGCAGACGGTGTACTGAACATCGACCCAGAACCAGAGGCAGCGGCACTGGCCCGGGGAAAGGTGCCTTGTGACGGTGGAGAAGGAGTGGCTTGAGATGCGATCTACGCCTCGGTAGTTTGCAAAGCAGTCTTTACTCGATCCAGTGAGTTATCAGTTCGTTGGAGTAGATCTTCGGCGTTCGAGCGACTACGATCGACGCTATCCCGCTGGACCTGGCGATCCAGGATCTTAGTATGCTCGTGATCCATATCTTGCGCAAGGCGGGCGTTCTCGCCCATGAGGTTATCACGGAGTCCAGTGAGGCGATCTCCGAGCTCTTCCAGCTGTTGAATCTGGGTTTGCTGCAGATCTATCTGTTCTTAAAGATCGGGATCAGGCGTTTGAACCGCTCCGACCCAATAATCTCGGAGATGCACCAGCTCGTGTTGCAAATCGTGGATCTCGGCCACTCGGTGGACATCCTTACGCTCAAGCTGTCGGATGTCCCGCACCTGTCGAAGAACGGTGATCGTGGATCGGCGCTGGGTGGCGACGGTAGTATCACGATCTGACTGCGCCGTACGTAATTCTGCAGTAAGTTGGGCTGCCCAGGGCCGATACTCTCGAATTGTGCGACGCAAGCTGCGTGGAGAGGTATCAGCTGGGGGCATAGTCGAATGAGCAGATCCGGTGGTTACGGGTGTCGACTGCGCAGATCCAGAGGACGTAGGAGTCGGTTGGACGGCTCCAGAGGATGCAGGCACCTGCTGACCGGGAGGTGTAAGTGTTGGCAGCGACAGACGATGGGGATGCGGAGGCGCGGACCCTCCCGTTGAGGCCGCCGACACTGCTTTAGCAGCTTGCGGTGACGGCGGGCGCAAGATCAGAGCCGTAGACATGCAACCTCGAGTGGTGGCCGGGAATCGTGATCTGGAAGACGACGGTGGTGGCGAGGGCGGCGTATCCCGCCAGGCCAAAACATGCTGGAGGTCCGCTGGAGTCCGACATGGCAACGAAGCACGCTGGAAGGTGGAAGTCTAGTAGACACCACCACCAAGAAGGCGGCACTGTGTTCGAGAGCGAGGAGATTGCGGAGTGAGTGGACCGAGTCATGCCGTTGTGCGGCATCAGCTTCACGCAGGAGGCGGTTGTGATGAAGCGGATTCTGGGAAAGGAGAGAGAAGAATGCATCGTGACCTGAGTGACAATATTGGACCCGGTCGTTTCTCCGAAGAGTGACCACTGGTGATCCGGTGGGACAGAAGAGGCGATCTCCGATCAGACATCAAGGGACCACGGATGCGACCGTCGTACTCCCCGGTGAATACCAAGCGGGTGCAGTGCAGGATCAAGCAGCAACAGGACGCTAGAGGCCCTGGAAAGAGGAGCGGACCCGGATCCAAAAGGTAAGGTGATCTGGATCCAGGCTGATGGCGATCTGAATCTCGGATCCCAGTTCGCAGATCCCGACATAGCGATCGAGGGTGATCTCAAAATCTACGATAGGATGATGGCGAACCCACGTTGAAGAAGGTACCTCGTGATGGGTAGGAGTGCGAAGGATATAAAAGCGGTGATAGGTGGTCGACTGGCAGGTATGAGGATAGTGACTTAGGATGGGACCATACTTAACCATAAATCAGAAGTGAATTTGGATTGAAAACGACAAGTGCTCCACGCCCCGCGAAGAAGAGGAACTACATTAGCCGCGCGCCGTGTTAGCAAGTTTAGGGATAAGTGTCCTAGTTTTGGTTAATAATATCTGATAATATTGTGACTTTCATTCGAATTTGTGAGAATAGCCTGAATCGAATCGATGTCGCGAATCGATTTCAAATCGATTCGTGCGATGTTCAGCCAATCAGAAGTCGCCAATCGACAGATAGCTGACGACGATAACAAGCATTCAATCGACATATAGCCGACGACAATGGCAAGCATTCAGCAGGCGGTCAATGGGCGCTACGTGTCGACAAACACCATCATGCACGCCCTCTACGGCTACTTCTACCTGGGCTTGTCGAAAGGGCGGCTGGCGACGATCTACAACAAGCACATCAACACCATTTCGAACTGGATCCAGCGGTTCGAGTCGGACAACGACTACCAGCGACGCTCTACAAAGCGGAGCGGTCAACTCACCGCAGAGCAGCGAGAGTGGCTGCTGGACTTCTACACGAGGCACCCAGTTGTATTTCTTGATGAAGCGAAGACTGCGTTTGAACACAAATTCATACGCTTCATTTCGATCTCAACGGTGTGGAGGGCACTGCTGCAGCATGGGCTCACATGGAAGGTTCTCGAACGACGGGCGATAAACATCAAGACCAACGATATAGTACGCTTCAAGTTGGAGCTGAACTCGATCAAATGGTGCCAAATGAACATCCAGTTCCTCGATGAAGTAGAGTTTTGACAACAGGGGCATGCTGCGCTCGCGCGGTTACTGCTTAAAGGGAAATAAACTCGTGTTTCGTGGCGAGTTCAATCCGAAGGCATGCTGCGCTCGCGCGGTTACTGCTTAAAGGGAAATAAACTCGTGTTTCATGGCGAGTTCAATCCGAAGGCACGGGTATCGTTGCTTTGTTTCATCTCTGTGGATGGTCTCGTGGAAACGTTAGAACACGGGTGGGACGTTTGACCGCTCCAAGTTCGTTGAGTGCTGCCGTGTACATGCGCACTCGCAGAACACTGTGCACCAGTACCCAGGAAGAGGCTCTGTGTGGATTCTGGACGGCGCCAAGATCCATTGCCATCCTGACATCGTCTACTGGTTCGCTGGTAGGTATACCCTGTAAAGCTACTACGTGTAAGGAGCTTACCTCGACGCTTCAACACTTGAGTGCTTCAGGGAAATTCTGCTCTGTATTCTTAAGGCCGAAAGACCTATACTTTCTTCTAATCTTTGCCCCTACTATTTTCTATATACAAAAATCAATTAATCAATCCGGATCTTACCGTGCGTCCCATCAAGACGAGTACAACCAGTTGAACCCTAGTTGGCACCACCTTGACGCACCGACGTCACTTGAGCCTTCGCAGCGAGTACCAATTGGTGGAAAGCACCACGAGGATTCCTTGAAAGGCGGTTCCGAAGGTTCGTCACTTGGTCCGCGGCTGATTGTCGATTCGCTACACCACAACTGCCCCTGCCGAGACACGAGCCACAGGACCTGGTGAGTGTCTTAGCACATCTTGCGACTACCGTCATGAGCGGCTTCATTCGTCGCACCGCGGCGCGAGCCCTCGACTTGACCAGCTACTTGTCTCCATCTTCATCTCCGGTACGTCTCGCCTTTAATGAACCTTTGTCATATCATCCGCCACTCACCCGAACGTTCGCATGCCTCCGATGACGACTCTACGCCTCGCGATGACACCCCTGCTCCTCACAGCGGCGTTCCCGTTGCTGACCCGGGTGTATCTGCTCCGCCCCAAGCTTCGTCAACCGTCGCGACCGCCTCGCCGACCGTCGTGCATGCCTTCACTCCAGAGCCGGCCCTCCCAGGAATCAGTGAGGACGCTCTGCGAGACATCGTCGGCGATGTGGCTGCAGCAACTTCGGATCGTAGCCTCGCGGCCTCTGCGACTCAGCTGGCGTCCGTGGCGAAGGTGCTGGTTCGCGCGGTCATCCAGCGTCCTCGCTCAAACGACCAGGGTTTCTTGGAACAGTTCGACCGGGCTGCGACTGTCGCTGACGTTGGTGTCGCACTCTCTTCGTGGTCTTCGGAGCACTTCGACACCTCCACCGACGTCGGAAAGCTTCGTGCTCGTCTGGACTCCGCGATGGCTGGCTATCAAGCTCTCGAGAATCAGCTGTTAATTCAGTCTGAGCCTCGCGAGAACGCTGAGCTGTTCGCTCGCCAAGCCGCCGCTGAAGTTGACGAACTGAAGGTCGAACTCAAGCGCGCTCGCGAGTCGGACGCCGCGCACCTTAAGAAGGCTTTAGACCTTCAGGCGACCGTCGACTCCCACACGGAGACTACTGCGAGGCTTCACGAGTTCATCGCATCTGTCCAAGACGAGAACGTGATGCTTCAGAAGCAAGTTCAGCGCGAGCGGGAAGTGTTCAAGGCGAAGGTGGCAGCTAACGCAAAGCTGTCTGCGAAGCTTCACCGACTGTTATCCAGCCTCGTCAAAGGTGATTCGTCCGATGTCAAGGCCCTCCAAGAGGCAATATCCATGCAGCGACACCGGATCCGACGGCTGACTCAAGCCAACAGCATCCTTCGGCAGCAGGTGAATCTCCGCGCGATGGACGCTGGCACGCTGGTACTGGTTACCGAACGTTCGTTCTATAGCTCCATTTTGACGCCAGCCCATGACGACTCTGTTCTCACTCATTTCGATGATTCGTTTTCGACAGGGATTGCATCGGAGGATCTCAACCTTGACCTGCTGAATCTTGACCAGTCGACCCGTGATGCTCTCGAACAGTTGCAGCAACTGGATGCTGACGCTGGCGTAACCATGCCGCCGGAGATCAACGTCGCAAAGGCTGTCCACCGTACCCAACATCCTAGTAAGCGTCGTCGTCTTCGTCGTCCTGGTAGCTCGAGCGAATCGTCGGAATCCTCGTCAGGTGGTTCGCGTAACTCTCCATGTCGTCCTCGCAAGTCCGGCGAAGCTTCGTCACCTGCTCTCGTCGCTGCCGGGCTTGGCCCTGATGTTCCAGGCGTGCTAAGCGACCCCAGTCCTACGAAGCGTCGTGGACTGCGTATGCCGAAGGCTTGGTAGAAGCCTGCACCGTAAAAGAGGCGTCGGTCTGCGTCGGGACCTATTTCGGTGGTGCCCCAGGCTCATCCGCGTTCCTCTGCGACTGTTCCCCAAGAGCTTGCTTCGCTGTTGCGTCTCCCAGCACATCCAAGTCCATCCGCACCTCCGGTTGCGTCTGACACCGCGGCGTCGGCCCATGAAGCTTCGCAGGCACCTCCGGTCACGTTTGCGAGTCCTCTTCAGCATCGGGTGTCATCTGGCGACGGTTCGTTCCCAGCTTTCCGGCGTTGGCTTCGCCTGCTTCTCCTTCTGATACAGTGCCACTCGTGGTCTCGCCAAGATCTGGTACGTCACGCAGTACGCTCGTCGCTTCGCAAGCTGCCCCAGTCGACGTCTTGACCTCTGTCCAGCGACCTTCCATTCCTGGCGACCGCACTACGCCTCTCACCGGATCTTGAAGGGTGGCAGGCAGCACTGCCGGAGCAACAGTCCAGGTTGGCTCTCGTCGGTATCCGTCTTCTATGTTCTCGGTCCCTTGGACGGGATCCCAGCCTCCGTCAACGCCGCCTCCGTCTTCTCCTCTCGCTTCCAGTCATGGTTGTACCCTTCGCGAGCGTTCGACTCCTAGACATCAGTCATCGCAACGCTCACAATTCAAGTCGTCGCTGCTCGCCGAGCAAGAGTCAGCTTCCGATAGTGACGTGCTCGGATTCGCCTCCGAAGCGGAGCTCTCTTCTGGTGACGAAGCTTCGCAGCCTCCATCCGTACCTCGAGGAACTGATGACGAAGAAAAGTCTGAGGTCGTTGTGGTCGATTCTCCAGTTCGAAGCACTGCGTCTTCGGGAGGAGTGCTATCATTGGCACCTGGCCCAGGTCCTTTGATCTTACCGTCTAGCGAAGCTTCGCCAGCTGCTGACGTCGATCCGCAACTTGCCCAAGCTTCACCTCCGGTGTATCGCGATGACTCATCAGCTGTACTCACTCACTCCTTGCCTGGCGTGGTGGTCGTTTTGACGTTTGCTCGAGGTTTCGACTCTCGAGGGCACTGTTCCATCGTCCGACGTTCCGGTTCCAATCCACGGTGTACAACCGCTCGTGCGTTCGTCTGCGAAGCTTCTCACGTCTTCGAATTTGATTGTCGACTTGAAGTTCCACAAGCGAGCTGCCCAGCGTTGTTGGTTCGCAATCATCTCTGCCCGAGTGCCGACGCCCATGAGTTGCCATTCCGTCGATCCGTGCAGCGTGGAGGGCAGCATCGCTTTTGGTAACTTCGATGACCCATACCATCCGGTCCCAAGCGTACCTTCATCTCCTACCTGACCAAGCCAGTCTCTTCGATAGCACCGTCCTCGACATCAACATGCCGATCTCCCGACGCGCGCCAGTCACCCTGCGATTCTTCAACTTGTGGCGAAGCTTGCGTGGTCAAGTCGACAAGCTGACGCTGGTCATCACGAAGTTTGAGCGGGGGCACTGGGTCTCCAACATGGCGGTCGAGCGTATGATCCAAGCGATGTTTCGAAACCCCGCCTTCAACAGTGAGGTGGTCAAGGCGATCCTTCGCGAGTGGAAGAGATACGTTGCGCATCGCAAGGAGCGGGCAGACCTATTGTGGGTCCACCACAAACGGAATTGACAGGGCGAGTGGCTGGTGGACGAACAGGACAAGTTTGAGGACCAGAAGGAGATTCCTCCTGAGCTGATCTTCAAGCCGCCCGTTCTGATGCTGTCGCTGGAGAATCTACCATGGGTTTGAGCTCTCGACGTCGCCGAACCCTGGCGCAATTGTTGGCTGGAACAGCCACATCTCCACTCGCTCAACATGATCTTCCTTCCGTGCAATCTGTGGGCTCACATCTTCGCGCCCCACGGTCAAACTCTTGCGTCAGTTGCCCCTCGCATCGAGATCGACCCTTCCATCGCGCGATGGGAAGTCGCAGCGGGATTGGATCGTGACTGGAGACGCCCGTCCTCAGCTTCATCTTCTGGTGAGGCTTCGCAGCGTGCCGCTCCGGGTGCCTTGGCGGCCGTTCCGACTCCTCCGACCCCCAGCGAAGCTTCGCCGGCCTCGAGCTTGGGTCTGCTAGCGTCTGCAGCTGTAATCACTACTGCGGAGATCTAAGCTTCGGATTGCCTCGAGTCGCCTTCTCTACTGTGCCACAAGCACGTCTGTCACCTCTGCGAAGATTCGTATCCTCATGAAGTCAAACGTACCGGCTTAGAGATTTGCCTTCTTAGTTCTTGATTTTACACGTAGCATGCAATTGTCTTGTGGTGCAGTAGTCTTCATCTGTTAGTGTAGGCTGCACCGCCCTACACACAGTTCACTTCTTTCGTAGCAGTAGCTTCCTTCGTCTGTCATAGCGAGCTGCTTTACCCCACATACAGGTCATAACTCTTCGCTGCGAAGCTTAGTTTAAGCGTCGTCAGCAACTTGGCCCATCTGTAACCGCCGGTCCTTCTTCCGTTCGAAAAGGTAGGCATACAGAAGCCCACCGCACGACAAGTTGGACACCGGCTCCCGCGTCGGTTCATCGTAGCCGACCCACTTAACCTTGAACTCTCGCACCGGCCGTTCCGTACCCGTCGACACTGGTATACGGTCATCTAGAACTGCTTCGACTTCAAATGCATTCGTCGCAGGCTCTTGTTCCCAACTTTCTTCAGGTAGTAGCTCCTCATCAAAATCGATTTGATGGTTCATTTCCATGTCGGCTGCTAGGCGAGTGGTCGGTCGGTCTCTAAACTCAGTTACCGGCTTAAGTCTCAAAACGTGTATCACTGGGTAGAAGCGGTACCCTTGACGGTCGGGTAGCTCCATTTCATAGGCAAACTCTTCAACCTTCTCTTTAATACGGAACGGTCCATGCCACAGGTGGGCGAGCTTCTTGACTAAGCCTGGTTTCACTCTCTCCATGTACAACCAGACTCGTCGACCACCTTCGAAAAGTGGTCTCGCTTGTCCTTGAATTCTCTCCTCACTGCTGGGTCGTGCACCCGAACCTTCGCCAGGACTTCTAGTCGCCCCGCTGTGCTGAATAGAGACCCTTTCTATCCGACTAAAGGCTTCATTACGTTCCTCCGCTCCTTCTCCGAAGCTTGATACTCCCTTGCCATTTGTAGGGCCTATCTCTAGCTGCCTACTTGCTTCTCTCCTCCACGCCAATGCATCAGATTGGCTTCCGAAGCTTCGCTTCAGAGACGTCACCATCGCTCGCAGCGTGGACCTTGCATCCCAACCGCGGACGAGGTAAAATGGTGTCTCCTTGCGAGTGGTGTCCATGGAATTGTTAATCGCGAAAATCAACCGCTCCACCATCTCGTCTCAGTCTTGTTGCTACGGGTCCTCCACGTAGACTCTCACTGACGTCATGGCTGACTTCACCGAGCGCTCTTACTGACCATTTGCTTACGGCTGGTAGCTTAGTGTCGCCCTCGATCGGGACTGCATCATGTCAGTAAAGGTTCGAAACACTTCGCTCATGAAACGCGGGTCTCGGTCGTGTCGGCCTAGTGATGGAGCGCCGAACCGTCGGTACACACACTCTTCGAACGCTTGGGAGACCTTCAGCGCGGACGTGTCTGCCATCGCTTTGGCAATAACGTAACTCATGAACGAGCATTGGAACAAAAGCAAAGCGGTGTTGCCTCGCCGGCTCTTCGGTAGAGGTATGACGAAGTCCATCGATACGATCTGGAACGGTCGCTCCGCTAGTATGTTTCCCGGTGAATACCCGCGTAGCTGTGGGCGGCTCTTGCTCGTGATACAGTCCGGGCATGACCTCACATGCTTTTGACGTCTGAGTAGAGACCATTCCAGTAATAGTCCTTCCGCACGCGCTGGTAGGTTCGAACCACTATTTGGTGACCGCCTTCAAGTGAGCCGTGACAATTCTGCAGCACTTCTTCAACCATCGCTGCGGGTACCACCAAACGCAATCGGATGTCATCTTTCCGTTCAACACCTCTGCGATGGTTCGGACCCGCATAATAGAGTATCTCGTCTTCAGTCAGCACGAACTTGTCGGACCTTTCCAGGCTTCTTTCGCTTCGCGGTAGCTGAGTAACTTTGTGCTCCCTGTCAGAACGGCCTTGATGTTCTTCCACCGAGCTTCTTCACCTTGCGCGGCCGCTATTCGATGCCGTGGATCTTCTTGGATGGTTACCGGGTCTACGTCGAGTGCTGTCGGCGCTCGCGTGGGCTCGTCAGCTGCTTCCAAGTGTTCCCTGACCCCCCCCCCCCCCCCCCCGCGACGTTTCATCAATTCCCGTCAAAGCCTCTCCTGCTCACAGCGACGGTTCGCTACTGTCTCGCGAAGGTTCGTGTGGCTTTGACTGCTTCGGTTTGTCAGACACTTGCTCATCCAATACCGGTCCGGGAACTTCGGCGGGGACACCATTCGCTTCCTCCTGATGTCGTGAAGCTGTAGGTGCAGACTGCGATGATTCGTTCGTTCGTGCACCATGTCTGGGTCGGCTCTTCGCTTGCCGTCGTGTACTGTCCTCGAGTCGGTGTCCACGAAATGTTCGAAAGTTTCCGCGAAGAACCACCAATTAAGCTATGAACGGCATTCGCATCTTTGCTAGAGTCTGGACCTGCTGCTGCGTCAGGCGAGGACTCGTAAATGACTTGATGAATTCGGCTCAGTTGGCATAACTCTGACTGTCGCTCAGGGTCGCGGACTTGCCGAGTTGTCTTCGTCTCGAGGGCTTCCGTTGCCAGTGAATCGGTTGCAGCGTTGATGTTCGCGTGGTACATGGAGATAGCGGACGCTACGAAGCTTTGAAATGATTTCTCTGTGTGGATTCAGAGCGCCTCCTTCCATCAAGCGATCACTCCTAGGGACTGCTGGATTGCGATCCGTGAGTCTCCGACGATGATCAATTCGTCGACATTGTGATCAATCGCTGTCGTCACCCCATTGTTCATACCACTATACTCAGCGATGTTCACCGTGGTTGACTCAAGGAAAGTACTCGCTGCGGCCACTACAGACCACTCAGGTAGACGCGACAGTATCCACGCACAGCTGCCATAGTCACCGTGTTTTTTTTGTTCTCGCCGAACCATCGAAAGACACCACAAACCCTTCGTAATCCTTCGGAAGGCGAGCGTATAATAGAGCAGGATCCATTCGAATTGTCGCCGAGCCTCGAGATGGCGGTGCCACCGACGCTAAAAATCCTCGAGGTCAACAAAACTCGTCACAGTCGACTGTATCTATTGCGCAAACTTGACGTACTTCTCCGGCACCTTCGAAATGACCAAGTCCCACGGGGATAGCATAACAGCGAATTGAACGGCTCTTCCGAACTATGTCTTCGACTTTGTGTGCCAGACCATGGTAGGAAAACGCGTATACACTCGTATCTGCCGTCCTGCTAACGTAGTGTAGCACGCCTTCAGCATCAGCAGTAGCGCCAACACCTCCTTCTCCGCGGGATGATAATTCATCTCTGCGTTTTTCAGCACCCGGCCTCGGAACAACACGGGATGACGTTTCGAATCATGTTCCTGCAGTAACGTGGCACTCAACGCCCACTCATTAGCGAAGATCATGATGTGTACTTACTTCCGTCTATCGAAATGCCGAAGAATCGGCGCCGCCGCCACTTTTGCTTGGGGCTCTGCAAACGACGCTTTCGCCGCGGAGAGATCACTCCCGTCGAAATCGCTGTCCTTAAGCTGGTATAACGCCGCGCTGTAGACCGCGAAGTCTTGAATAAAGCGACTGTAGTAGTTTAGGGCGCCGGGGTACAACTGCATCCCTTCCTTCGGCGACGGGAAAGGAATCGTCGCAATCGCTTGCATCTTCTTCGGATCAGCACGAATGCCGTTCTGAGACACTTCGTGTGACAGGAAGTCTACTTTGGCCTTGGTAAACAGGCTTTTGGTGTAGCTCACACTAATCCGGCACTCCTCGAATCGGGACAGCAATCGAGCAAGCTTGGTTAGACAGTCGTTGAACAATTAGGCTCCGAAGCAAATATCATCGACCAACGATCTGCGTTCGAACACTGGCACAAGTGACGATTGGTCCGGTTCGCCCGTCGTGAACATGTCCGCCGCCGGGCTATTGATTAGCTCTTGCAAAGGATCCGACGCCTGCGAAGCTTCGTGGTCAGCAGTAAACTTTGTCTGGCGTGGAAAGGTACCCTCGGCTGGTCCCAGCGACTGGGCTTCCGCAACACCCATGCGGTCCGCGTATTACCTCCATCCTCCTCGGGGTTGTACGAATTCCCCCAACGCGTTGTCGAGCATTCACTGATAGATCATCGGAGCATTCTTCAAGCCGAAGGGCATTCGAAGCCACTCAAAATGGCCCAAGGCACACACAAAAGCCGAAATCTTGCGGGCACGGAGTGTCATCATCACCGCCCAGAATCCACTCGCCGCGTCAAGCGAGCAAAACCACAAGTAGTGTTCCAACCCCGTCAGTAAGCCATCCACTAGAGGCATCGCGTACTCCATCAGCGTAGTAACAGCATTAACACGCTTGTAGTCAATGCATATCCAAATGTCCTGGCCTTTCTTCTTCAACACGGTAACAATCGGAGACTCCCATGGGCTGTCCGAAAATGCAACTAGTCCGGCTTTGAGCAACCCTTTCAACAACTCGTACAATTTGTGCAGGTAGCGGAGTGGCACACGCCGTGCTCGTTGCTTGATGGGAGGGTGCCTCTGGACGTCGATATCGCACACCACTCCATACGCGGGTGGAGGAAGCGCATTCCCGCTAGCGATCATGATCTGTTCGTCGATCTTAAGCATCGTCACTAAGCGTCTCTGTTCGTTGCCGGTACACTCCACGCTCAGAACATTGGGCGCTGAGTAGTCTAGCTTTGTCTGCGAAGCTTCGTTCAGGTCTGGTAAGTACGCAAGCTCGTGGGCGTAATCGTCTAGTTCCGCCTTAGCTGCGGGGTGCTCATACACCGTAGCGCCATCGTACGCGTCTTCACTTTCGGCTGCCGTCAACTTGTACACCGACAACACATAAGTATCGTCAAGCTCCGCGACGGCTGCATCCCGGGCTCGATCAGAGTTCGGTGGCAACGGCGCTTTCGGTCGGTTGCGGGGGTCTTCGTCTCCCTCCTGCGAGGGTACACGAGGTTGACCCTGACCGGTTCCCGGCAAACCTTCACTACGACTTGTTAAGCCATTTCCACCATGAGCGGGATGTTCGTCTGGTGTCTGCGAGCACTCGATCGAATCATGGTTGAGATGGATCCGGCTTCCCACAGCTCACCCTCGACCCTGAACGTACTCGTTTTGTCGGTGTCTCCTGCGTCGTTGGCTTCGTCGCGGATGTTCGCCCCCGATGACGCCGAAGCCGCAAACAGACCGGTCTGCGGGACTTCTCTCTCGATGTCGTGAGTGGATCACCGTTGGCCCATCCACTTGCGCCGTCGAGGTTGAGGCTCTATCCTCGCTGGGGTCACGCCTCTCGAAGACTCGTCCCGCGACTCGAGCGTGTCCCGCTTCCGAAGCTTCGCCAGACATGCGAAGGATACGGGTCGGGGTAGAGTAAGCTGGGCGATCCACCGGCGAGGGTTGAGCTGCCGCCCATCGTTCGTACAACTCGCGTTCTCGTTTCAGCAACACCGGGTCCCGCGACTCTGCGTATGCTAGAATCTGCCAGTCCCGGTACCGTTGCGAAGTCGGCAAGACATAAGCGTCTCCGCGCGGGAGGTCTCCGTGTGGAACCTGAACTCTCGACACGAGGTCCACTTGTCCGTGATATTAGTCAGCCGAACCTTCGCTGGCTCTCCTCGACGGTTCATCAATAGCGTTGGAATCAAGGTGGCTGTGCGCCGTACCCATAGCTGGTGCGTGTCCGACGACGGGCGGCACCTCTGAAGGCTGAATTCCTTACTTTCGTGCGCAGCTATTTCCATAGCATCGGTCGTACGTCCTGCTATCTCTTGGCGCCAGATTTGATTCGCTTCCATTCGCTTCGACTTCAGTAGCTACAGCATGATCTCCCCTGGGAGCATCGCCGTGAAGCGATACAAGTCGAGGCGGACCCCAGCGGGTATCATGAAGTCCACCCCAAGGACCACATCCACTCCTGCATTGTGCGGCAACACCCACATCTCGAACTCGTACACCAGCCGCCGCTCCAAGGAGACCTCACCAGTACTCGTCGCCACGTAATCAACGCTCCCTAGCCCATCCCTTGAACGTCGATAGCTCGTCCATGGTTCGGCACGAAGCTTCCGAGCGAAGCTCTCCGATACCACGCTAACGTTCGCACCGGTGTCCAGTAAGATCGCTGTGGGCTCGTCGTTGATGGCTCCACTCCCCATAGCCCGCATCCGCACTCGTTGATCATACTGCTGCGACGACCACCACCCCATGGATCCGCCAGCTACGAGTCGCACTCCCTTTGGCTCGCGGCGCGGTGCGGGCCGCGCCTTACTGGTGATCGAACCTTCGCTACGCCTTTCTCGAGGTTCCTGGTCATCGTCTTCGTGTACCTCGCCGTTGGCGAGGGTTTCGTCGTAATATTCTCCAATTTCCTTCGTGTTCACTTGCTCATCCAATTCTTCGTCCGGCCAACACTGTCTCCTCCAACGAAAGCAAGGATACATCCTGCTTCTACCGAAGGCCCAGTCAACTGTGGTAGCCCGTTCGAACCCAACCCAGTCATTGATGGCGGGCTACCTAGTTTAAATGGCCACCTTCGACGAAGGTTCTGTGGTGTAGTGATTTCTGCGCATGTGCCGACAATTGTCACCAGACCGACAGAGACCTGACGGCCTTCAAGTTGCAACACTCGGTCACATGACGTACAGTGACTTGACGGTGCGAGATACTCGACCGTGTGACTACCGAGTCTTCGTTGAGCCTCGTTAGTGGTCAAGATGTCATTGAACCCAGGCTGTCCTTATTAGTAATGATGGGACAGGCCGGATTCGCATTCAGCGGCCAAGAACTGACCGGTCTCGGTACGAAGACTCGGTGGCGGTTGGAACGAGTTCGTGCAAGTCTCCACGACCTTTTGAGTGCTTGGTTACGGCCTGGGAAGGGACGCTGAAGGATGAAGAGGTACATGCGACGGTAGGAGCGCCGCTTGGCATGCAAGAAGATCCATAACGGATCGCAGTTCACTTGATATTAGTATACACGGTTAGGATTGCATATTAGGACATGGTCCGAAAGGGCAACACAAATACAGAACAGAAATTCCACTCAAGCACACAGAGCGAGGCCCGGCTTCAAGGTAAGCGTCCGGTCAAGCTTGTTTGAGTGTGTTATGCCTGTCGGTGGACTCGAAGCTTACTAGCGAGGGTTCATCCGGCAAGACCAAGAGATTGTGTGTGTATTGGCCGATTATATATCGGAAGGTTTACGTGACGACTATATCTTGCCTATTTGCACGGTTAGGAGTGCTTGTATTGTCTTCTATATATTCTTCCAACCGAGTGTTGAACACTCGGTGCCCTCGTAAAAGGCTTAGCTGTGCCTGGTACCCTTCCGCTGTTGGGACCAGAGGATTCATAACACCTGCTAGCTTTGCTCGTGCTAGTAGCGTGTTCTTATTTTCACTGGTCTGCCTATATAAGTAGTTTGCAAGGTCCAGTCTGTCCCGGTGTAGGGCAGGACTGAGGTCTTCAGGTCCGCCCAAACGATCGTTAGCTATCCTAGCTGACGTATTGTTGTTGGAGCATCCTAACTACACTAGTAGCTAGAGTTCACGTGAGATTTACTACACCACAGGAATATCACTGCTGCTGCCTCAAATTTTTAGAGTCCAAAACGGGAGCTGGTTTCGGCTTTATGTTTTCTAAAAGTATGCGCATATCCAAAAACCTTGTACTGCCTAACGGGCAGGCGTATACAAAAGCTATCTGAAGCACTAAGTATCGTGGGAGGAGGTTACTTGGTGACTTCACGAGAGCCCCGTTACGTCGGGGCCTCCCTGGCAAGGCACGATTTGAAAGCGTTTAGATGGGGAGGTCATCCCTCCTAATGTGGCCCACATCTGAGAAGGCCTAACCCTTTTTACAGGAAAAAATGCGCATTAAGGGCTCTAAGACTAAATCAACAAGCTATAGGTGCTGTAAGTGTAACGGGGTTACACGGTGTGGTGCACACATGGGTACGAGGTACCCGGAGAGTTAACAGACTCTCAGTATATGATGTCTAGAATGAAGGGTGGTCTCAGTACATAGGTCGGGGGCCACACGTTGTGCATATGATTAGGTTTAACTATGGTAGATAGTTAAACATAGATAGCGGCTTGGCCGCAATAAAGATAATAAAACACTTCGGTTTTGGAAGCAAAAGAGTTATTTCGAGTTAATAACTCTGCGCCCTGGTTTTAGGGCTGTGTTAAGGTTCCTTCGGATAAGGAGCTTTGTATTACGGACTCTTTGAGTCGAACGTCTTCCTCTGACGCTAAAGCTACGGCAGCCCCGCTGCACTTGGTTGCACTTGTAGTCAATCCCGCACCTGAGTCGGTTGACTGTATCCTTTGCGAGGATGGAACACCCTGTGTTCGCGAGTTTGCCCCCGGCGCAGCAAGACGCGCTGAACAAGCTCTAGTCCTTGCTTGGCCCGGAGGGCATGGCCCATCTTGCGTCGCAAGGTCCAGAGGCGGTGAACGCCAGACTGGAATCGTTCTCCCGTTATGAGAACGCGCTCTTGGAGCATGTTTAAGATAAAATAAGTGCTGCAACGGCAGCTGCATCGGTCAGGCATGACGGGCCTACAAGACTCAAGCCGCTCATGTTGAGCGTGAAGACCTTCGAAGGGAAGGATGGAGAGAATCTCCTTCTCTGGACCCGTGAGGTCGACATGGCAATGGGATCGGCCTTGCTTTAGGATGAGCAATAGCGCGTGGCGCTTGCTATCTCCAAGCTTGGAGGTCGCGCCCGTGAGTGGGCTTTAACGTGTGGTACGTCTGTGGACGTCGCGTACCCCACTTGGGCTCAACTGAAACAGCAGTTGTCGCGCGTATTCGCACCGCCCACCAGGCGTGCCGTGTTCGGTCGAAGTTCCTTGCTACCCGACAGGGCAAGAAGGAGTTACTGGACTACGTCCAGGCGTTGCGAAATCTGATCGCCGGGATGGCGGTGGACCCCCTGCCAGAACTGGTCACGGTGACCGTATTCATAGATGGACTCCGCGTGGGCGCAGCCCGAACGGAAGTGTTCCGTGTACACCCTTCCTCTTTCGAAGAGGCGGTGAACGTGGCATTGAATGCCGAATACAACTTTAAGTCGGCCCGACCGGGTTGGTACGCGAGCAGCGCAGGCTTTTCGAGCGGTCCGGGACCGATGGACCTCAGCTATGCTGAAGATGAAGTAGCTGAACATCTTGCTGCGGAGCAGCTCGCCGGCATTCACCGATGCTTTTTGTGCAGGAGCACCAAGCATCTGAGGGCGCAATGCACTCTGCGCTCCAAGCGCCAGGCTACGGCGAGCCATCCCTCCGGGTCTTCGCCGGGAAACGGCAAATCCCAGTAGGCGCGGGGCGGCCTACTGGGGAAGAACTGAGTTCTGTTGTGCCTCAATGAGGTAGAGGCCAACGGGGCTCAGCCCCGAAGAGAGCTGGGCTCTCTCACAAGATGAGTGTGTGCAAGCCGGGCTTGCTGGTCGTTCAAGCGAACGTGAAGGGCTTCGTGAAGCGTGGAGGGCCTTGGTTGACTCGGGCGCATCGGGCAACTATGCCCGTCTCTCCACCCTGGAAGCGGATCGGCTGTACGCTGAGGCACTGGAAGTGCCAACGCGAGTTAAAATCTCAGTCCGTCTGGCGATGGGGACACTTGTTACTGTGTTGAAGGTCTCTGTTGACCTTAGTGTGCAGTTCTTGGACTTCGATAGCGTGGAACGCTGTCTGGTCTTGGACTTCGATTTGAGGTATGACCTCATCCTTGGCATGGCATGGCTCGAGCGCCATGAGCCATGGATCGACTGGAAGTCGAAGACGCTGGGTGCTATGCACCCTGCTCCAAGTGGAGCTTTGGTGAGTCAAGAACCCACCTCTGTTAGGAAGCACAAGCACTATTGGCGCGAGAACGAGGCGGCCGTGGTTCTGGACATTGGTATGTTGGAACTTGTTAGCAACGAGGTTGCTGTGTGTCCTGGTACGGACGAGCGCGGAGTGGTGCGTAATCCACTGTGTGATATGGATCTGGTCGAGGACCTACCGCTGCGTGGCCCGAGGGCCGCGGTCGACTGCGAGTCGAGGCATCGTGGGCACGGCCCAAAGGATGCTGGTGAAGTGACACCTAGTTCACTGTGTGAGGGTCATGGACCGCATGGCGCTGAGCCGAGTGTCTTGTGAGACACGGCTTCCCCTTCGAGGAGTGTTGGTGCTGCTGCACCCGGTGGTGGTGACGAAGATGTCGCCGCACCGCCCTCATCCGGCCGGGCTCGGTCGCGGAGGGAGAGGAGGGAGAGGAGAAGAAGACGCAGAGCGTCTGTGACGTCTTCGGCGTCGGACGAGGTGTCCAACGTGTCAAGCGGTGATGCTCCACGTGATCGCTGCGAGCAGCTGTACGCACTCATGAATGGAGTGACGGGGGAGGTCGAAGGCGACATCAGCCTTGACGCTTTACCCGCTGTTGATGCTCTGGTAGAGCTGGACGAGATGTCCGTTACCGAGTTCGGCGAGGCCTTGAAGGCGGGCGAGTTAGCCGAAGTGGTCTTGATAAAACCTGAGCAGGAGTTGAACTACTCGTCCGTCGTGGACGACGCGGTCCTGGAGGTCACCAAGAAGGCGCTGAGCGTGCGGAGTGGATCGGAGATCCTGAACGACCCGTCGGATCCGTTCTATCCTTTGATTAAGGAGTATGGAGACGTGGTCTCTAAGAACCCTCCGATGGGTTTGCCTCCGGATCGAGGCATGCTTCATGAGATTGACCTGGTTCCAGGAACCAAATACTGCGTGACGAGGCAGTGGCCCTTGCCAAAGGAACAGTGTGACGTCGTTGACGCGTTCTTCCGTGCGAGGCACGAGGCAGGGATGGTGCGTGAGAGCAAGTCTCCGCACTCGACACCCCCTTTCTGTGTCAGAAAGCCGAATGGCAAGTGGTGCATCGTGCATGCTTTCAATAAGCTGAATGCGGCCACCATTCCGGCGCAGACGCCGATTCCTCGCAAGGATGTTCTGCGGAACAACATGGTAGGCTGTGAGTTGTACAGTGCACTCGACTTGGTCGATGGTTAGTACCAATTCCTCATGAGAGAGAGCGACATCCCGCTGACAGCGGTCAGTACTCCGAGCGGGATGCTCTGGGAGTGGCTGGTGATGCCCCAAGGGCTGTCGAACGCGCCAGCAACGTTCAATCGTCTTGTGACGCAGTTGTTCCGGCCCCATCGGGCTTACGCACAGACGTACTTTGACGATATCTTCGTCCATAGTCGAGCTGAGCACGGAAAGTCAGATGTGGAGAACCACATTGGCCATTTATGAGCGGTGCTCGAGTGCATGCGCACGAATAAGTTGTATGCCAACTTGGACAAGTGCGTCTTCGGTGCACAGGAGATCCCTTCCTTTTTTTCTTTTTGGTGCTTCATTGGGAAGCATGGCTTGCGGGCAGATCCTGCCAAAGTCAAGGCCATTGTGGACTGGCCAGTTCCCAAGAACCAGAAGGACTTACGCAAGTGGCTAGGCTTAGCCAATTACTTGCACAAGTACAGCGCGAATGGCGCAGAGATGGCTCAGCCATTGTCGGACCTCCTTTAGAAGGATGCACTTTGGTGCTGGAACGTCGAGCACGACGCAGCCTTCAAGGTTGTGAAGGAGAGCCTTCTGCGAACTCCAATGCTCGCGCTGCCGGACCCGGATCGTCCGTTCAGCGTCGTCTGCGACGCCTCCGATTTCGCAATCGGTTGTGCTTTACTCCAAGCAGACGCCGAAGGGCGTGAACGCGTGATCGCGTTTGAATCTCGCCAGCTCAAAGCTGCAGAGAAGAACTATCCAGTTCATGACTAAGAGCTACTTGCGATGAAGTACGCTCTAGTCAAGTTCAGGGTACATCTGCTCGGCTCCAAGCCTTTCGTGATCTATACGGATCATGCGTCGTTACGCACTGCGACCCAGTCGCCTCACCTCTCTCAGAAAATGGCAAGATGGCTCACTTAGCGGCGGTGCCGGACACCATCGATGGTGAAGGTACAGCTGTGCTGTTCTTAGACCGCGTCTTTCGCCAACATGGCTTGCCTGAGGCAATTTTCTCGAATCGAGACCCGATTCACAGAGAAGTTCTGGACGACGTCCCTCTTCAGTGCTCGGCATTCGTTTGAACATGTCCACAGCGAATCATCCGCAGACCGATGGTCAGAC
This sequence comes from Phytophthora tentaculata, assembly GCA_033557915.1. NCBI lineage: Eukaryota > Oomycota > Peronosporomycetes > Peronosporales > Peronosporaceae > Phytophthora > Phytophthora tentaculata. Next base: position 3,853,424 of record JAUCEA010000009.1, read on the forward strand.
TGAACGCGTGAATCGCGTTGTGGAGGACATCCTTCGAAGCGTATGCGCTGAGGCGCCGACACGCTGGAGTGAGATGCTCCCACTCGTCGAGTTTGCATTGAACAATGCAGTGCATGCCTCGACAGGCTTCACTCCGTTCTATGTGAAGGGCTTGGTGAATCCTTGCGTCCCGCTGACGCCGCCACATGGCTCAGGGCTTGACGGGGGAGGAATAGCCGAGCAGCTGGCTGTTGTCAGCCCTGTTGCGGTTCGCAAGCAAGTCGATGACTTTGTCTCTTTGAGATTGAGCGTCATGCGACAGGTACGCGACGCTATGGCTGAGAGCCAAGACCTTCAGAAGGAGTATGCTGATGCGAAAATCAGAGGCAATGTGAAAAGGCTTGACGTCGGGGACCTAGTTTTATTAGATGCTAAAAACCTACCTACTCACGCAGTGTCTGCCGTCTTCGAGACAAAATTGAGACCTCGGTTCGTGGGACCGTTCAAGGTCGTGGCCAAGAAGGGCCTTGCGTATACGCTAAACTTTCCGAAGAAGATGCGTACGCATCCGGTCTTCTACGTCGGCTTACTCAAGCCATATCAGGATCCTGCTCAGGTGAGCGCGACGGCGTTGTCGCCGACCCGGCAGGTGGCTGAGCCACGCCCGAAGGTTGGGCAGCAGCGACGGGTGGCGGGGTATCAGGACGAGAAGCAAGCTGCTGAAGACGCAGCAACAAGTCGAGCTGACCTTGCAGCTGAGCGACTTGACGCTCCAGGTCCACGACCCGGTTTTGAACCGACTGAGGTTGCTTCAACCAGTCCACACGACGGTGGGTCTCGTCGAGATCGTCTGCAAGGCGGTTCAGGGAGCCAGTTGTATCTCGAAGATATTGGTCCAGGGACCTACGTGCTGATCCAGCGCAAACAAGTCACTCCGAGTCGCGATGCGAGGGTCCGGCTGAGGCTCGACGAGCACGGTGAGCTCCACTATCACGTGGAACGCCTTGTTGCGCAGCGTCGACGCCAGGGTCAAACCCAGTATCTTGTAATGTAGCGGGGTTATCCTCATTCGAAAAACTCGTGGGAGTTGGAGGGGGTCCTTCGGCAAAGACTGATCAGACATCGGGGACGCTTGTAATGGGGCACATCCGATGCCGAAGCGCCACCCTGGCGTGCGACGGCGTCGCCAGGCGCTGAGCGTTTCCCACTAGAGTGGGAATGAGACAGATCGGCAGCCGAGCTCAGGCGCTGATCGATGGCTGGAGCAGCCTGCTCATGAGTAGGAGCGGCGCTCGCAGCGGGAGCAGGAGATCGGATGGTCTCGTAGTATTGTGGACGGGGTCCTAGAACGTGGCGTCGCGCCTTCGACTTTGCGAAGTCCAGGCGCAGACGTCGCTCAAGAAGAACATCATTTTCGGAGAAACTAGCTCGAAGAGTATCATAGCTGGGGAGCCGTCGAGAGTGCTCAACCCAGTTTGCGAATTGGGCGTCATGCGTAGCCATCGTCTCTCCTTGATAAAGGACCACAGGAACTGTGCGCATGGCAGGCACTGACTGCTGGTGCAGCTGTAGCCGTTGGCGCTCTCGGTACTCCTGGGGAGTTGTGACTTGTGGAGTCAGGAAGCGCTCACGGAGCTGGTGTCTCTGCACTTGCTCGTCAGCAGTAGCGGCCGCAGGCCCTCATACGTACGTGTCCAAGAGCTGTTGCGCAGCACGGCGGGCCGTCTCGGCAGGACCTCGTGGCTGAAAGCCCGCGGCGCGTGGCGTGCGTCAGTGGCCGAGCCACAGGTCGATACGACGCTTGCGAGCGCTGCTCCTCGGACATCTGTCGGCCTTGGGCCTCGTCTAAGGCATTGGTAATGACGTTTGGATCGTAGCGATCATCCTCGCCATACCGAGACGGTAGCGGAGGCGCATCGCGCAGGGCGCGCACAGGATTGACACGTTCTGGGAACGGATTCGGCGTGCGAAGCTCTCGCCGAGGTGGCGACCGCGGAGCACTAACGTGAGACCTCGGGGAGGCGGGGTTTGAGTACGCCTCACTACCCATGGGGTCATCCTGGTCGAGCTGACCTTCCTCGATCTCTTCGAACAAGAGCTTGTTTGCTCTGCGCGGCGCGCGCTGCTCGGATGAGCTCGTCTCTTGGGACTGAACTGGCGGCTCATGGAGCGTGAGGCGTGGCGGCGGTGGTGTTCGCGGTGATACTCTGTAACAGAGAGGAAGGAGGAAGCTTTAGGAGCTGACGCTGAGCGACGTTGAGCGCGGGGCGTGAAGGTTCTCGGGCATTGGGCCGGCGGCGGCGTATTCGGCATCCACGATGCGAAAGCGTTAATGAGCTCGGTGAGCTGCGAACGCAGAAGATGACAGGAGACGACCTCTAACGCCTTGACAAGACAAGACGTCGCTGAGGTAGTTTCGAGAACCGGAGAGTTCTCGTCTTGGTGGGGGAGAGTGTAACGGGGTTACACGGTGTGGTGCACACATGGGTACGAGGTACCCGGAGAGTTAACAGACTCTCAGTACATGATGTCTAGAATGAAGGGTGGTCTCAGTACATAGGTCGGGGGCCACACGTTGTGCATATGATTAGGTTTAACTATGGTAGATAGTTAAACATAGATAGCGGCTTGGCCGCAATAAAGATAATAAAACACTTCGGTTTTGGAAGCAAAAGAGTTATTTCGAGTTAATAACTCTGCGCCCTGGTTTTAGGGCTGTGTTAAGGTTCCTTCGGATAAGGAGCTTTGTATTACGGACTCTTTGAGTCGAACGTCTTCCTCTGACGCTAAAGCTACGGCAGCTCCGCTGCAGTAAGCAAGTGTCCTGAAGTCGTTATTAAAGGTGCAGTAACGCGAGTCCCGTATGTCAGGGTCCGGAATTCGTCCGGAATTGGCCAATTACTGTACTGGCAGAAGTTTAGTGCGCTGCAGGCTGAACGTATGTATTTGGGCAACTTTCCCGCTAGGACGACAAAATCTGGCAGGTAATTTGTAAAACCTATTTCCTCAACTTACTGTTACGTACTTTATTTGAAGGGGCCCGAAAAAACGTTCTTAAAATCGCTCTAAATGTGATCAGTTGTACTAATTGATACTGACATAAGTTAAGTGCTGAACATGCAACATGCCGCGCTAGCGGTCTTCCAACTGAGGCGAGCGGGTGCGAGGTCGCGTAGCTGCAGCAAATCCGCGCAGTATTTGCGGAGGCGGGCCCAGCGCCGAGCTCACCAGCGAGCCGAGTATTGCGTAAACCCTAGTACATCCAATCTTTAAATTGCAAGTGAAGCGAACCGCGGGGGCGCCGAAGGGGCGCCCAGCCAAGCGAAGCGCGGCTGGACACTACAATAATAATGGTCGTTTGATGTTATTCAATGCCCAGCAGGAACCAGGGCCTTACTGTAGGGTATCTCCACCGCGGACCGCCAATTGTGGATAAGACAGCAATTAAAATATTTTACAGATAGTTTGAGAATAGATTTCTCCACCGCGGACAGCAACGTACGATATCAGCAAATAAATTCCTGGACCAACAGCAACTTGGCTGAATTTGCTGCCACCAGCAACGTCTAGAAAAACTGGTATACAATAATCCAAGTTTAACAACCAAATAAAACGAGACAGAGTCCCATCAGCAGTGCATAAAACGGGTCGGGTGGATTTGAGGCAAAACGGCTGGTTCCACATGTTTTGCTGTTGTCACCGCGGTGGAGTTACAGTAAAGCCTCTCCTAAATGACTTGAGAAACCTGATATCCTGTTGTACATGATATAAGTCCGGTCCACCGAGTTCGTTCCCAGAGATTACTATGAGTAAACTTGATATTGCTCAAATGACAAACCTGATACAGATCCGGACGTATTGATATGACGGACAAAAAGATGTGACACAATAGATTGTAGCCGAAGCAAATGCAGGCCCTATACAAATATGTTAGCCAATCATTGGTTACATATCCCATCAAATCCGAACCAGAGTCACACAATCAGGAACCCCACACGGCAACATGGACGACGACGACCATGAAAACGCGACGCTCCGCATGCGACGCTGGGGACTGATCGACGATGGACTGCTCATCGATCGGATCCCGGAAGACGACGAACATCTTGAAGTTGAGGAGGAGACGACCCCCGTCACCGCCGCAGCTCTTGTAGCTGCTGTACCAGTTGAACTAGCGTCAACCAACCGCCGCCGAGTCTACACAAACGCTTTCGAACTATTTTGCGCTGAGATGCTCCTTGGCGGTGCTAGTGCCACTAGCATCGCTGAGCAGTACGGCATCAAATACCGCAACAACGTTTATAGCTGGAAGGAAATGTTGCCAAAGAAGAAGCGCAAAAGTATGGGGTCGTAAGCGAAGCTATAGAGCGTCGGTGCTCCTCACTGTGTCCGAATCGGGTCGCAAACTTCCGACGCTGATCATCTACAAGGCCGAGCGCGGTGGTTCTGTCGCCCGCAGCTGTCGTCCTCCACTCTGGTGCAACGTTACACTGTACAAACTAATGGGTGGATGGATACCACCGTTTGGCATGAAGACTTCATTAGCGGACTTTGGTACGACCGCATACACACTGTGCACCCCGAAGATGCTTTGGCTCTGTCTGTGGACAATCTGAAGAGTCACGTGGCCGACGCGTCAACGAATGATTTTGCTTCCTCGGAACTGAGGTTGCCCAACAACTCGAGGTCTGTAACGGGCCAGTATTTACTCCGTTACTTGCGTACACTATAGGGTTGAGAAAGCTCGCAATAAAACGACTGAGTCTTAGGTTTGTGGAAAATTCAACTCTTACTTTATTTTAGAACCAAGGCGAAAGCCCTGGCCGCTCAAACACACGTCATCGGCTAATTGGCTAATACTGGGCCTGGCTCCCCATATATCAGCCAATAGGATGGTAGCAATACAGCACACCCTAATCGTGTGCTGATGCACTTACTTATGTAAAACAACCTTCCTACTTATGTAATGGAGGGGCCCATTACATCACCCCCCCCCTCATAAAATTGCGCTTCAGCAACATAAGCGCGGACGAAGAATATTGGAGAAGACAACTGGAACGACAGCGGAGACGGCAGCGACGGCGGCGACGATGCTCGCGACATTAAGGCACTGGCGCCTCAGCTGGTGGGCGGTCACGCTCGGCGACGAGCGTGCGCAGCGAACTGTAACCTCGAGCGACAACGTGGGAGAACGCCGGAGCTGGTACCGGTGTCGACGCTGGTGGGCTTCGACGTGGTCTTGCGAGGTTCTGTTGACGCGACGCTTTACATGCTGATCCACACGCTGTTAATCGAACCTTCGACGTGTAGTCCGAGTGCGCAACGCTGCCTGATCCCGCCCAAGACAGAGTTCGAATCCCACCGAGAACTTATCGGCAGGCGCACGTTCAGCAACATTTTATATACGGCGGGGACGCATCACGCCGAGAAAACTGGAACCAGAACGAGCGTCCAACGGCGTGGAACATCCTCGACGTCCAAGCACTCATGGCGGTGAATCCATGAGAAGCATGATGACGATACGCCAGCCGCTTGAGACTTCGAATACCAACATCACGTGACACCTTCACTCAGTTGATTGAGCGATGAGTTGCGAAGACGACTGCGACGCCGGAACACCGGTGTCCTGCAGGCTTGGGCATCACTTGTAATACCGCGAGCGACAGGAAGATGATAGACAGGCCTGGGCTGCTGAAAGCTCGCGACTTGCTCACGCGTCGACGACTCACTCACTCAATCTTTCACTCACTCACTCACTCAATCTTTCACTCACTCAATCTTTCGCTCACTGGTCTGGTTCGATCCCAGAGTCGACTCTAATTTTCTTCTTAGTCGCTACGGCGAGCATCTCCGCGCACACGCAGAGTCGGTTCACCTTCTTCACTCACACCTTGGGACGTGAGTGCCTTCTCGTACTCGCTCACCACATCTGGGACGTCTCCCATCAAGCGACTGCGTGGCTCCCAGGTATCTTCTGCCGGGGAGAGACACAACCAACGCAAGCGATAGTGTCGTTCCTTGTTCCGCAGAGTGTGACCCTGCGGCAACCCTTCGGTTTGTCCGTCGCGGGTACCACGGCGCTGGCGTACGTCATGGTCGACGATTCGCTCAACGATCCAACGCTGAGCGCCCGATGCATCGATCAGAGGAGGAGGGCCTTCTCGCTAAAAAGTCGCCGTGTCGCTCGGGGACGAACCAGCGTCCGGGATCTCGTCTACATCGTCTTCGTCGGGCAACGCTTGTTGACCCAGTGAGCCACGTGGGTCGTAGTCGGGACGCCGAGACAGAGCGTCGGCGAGAATGTTGCTCTTGCCGGGCTTATAGTGAACCACGAAGTTGTACTCAGAGAAGAACGACAGCCAGCGGGCCATCCGCTGGGAGAGGTGAGGACTCTTCATCGCTGTCCTCAGGGATGCATGATCGGTGTACATCGCGATAGTCTTCTCAGCCAACAAGTACATTCTGAACTTGATCAGAGCGTAGCGCATCGCGAGAAGCTCCTTGTCGTGGACGGGGTAATTGCGTTCCGCTGGCTTCATCTGCCGGGATTGGTAGCTCACGACGCGTTCGCGGCCTTCATCGTCAAATTGCACCAGCGCACAGCCGATGGCAAAGTCGCTCGCGTCGCAGACGACGTGAAAAGTCTTCGAGTCATCCGGGAGCGCGAGGAGCAGAGCTTCAGTCAGGCTCTTCTTCACCGAGTCAAATGCAGCTTGATGAGCGGGGGTCCACAATCAAGTCACATCTTTTTTCAGCAACGAAGAAAGCGGCTGGTTCAGTCCGGCGTAATTCTTCGTGTACTTATGGAGATAATTGGCGAGACCCAGCCACTGACGCAGTTCAGTGGGGCTCTGTGGCGTAGGCCACGCGCAGATCGAAGACACCTTTTCAGGCTTGCTCACGAAGCAGCCAAGCACCGGAATCTCCGGCGCACAGAAGATGAATTTCTTCAAGTTCGCATACAGCTTGTTCTCGCGCATCACCTGGAAGCCTTGCCGCAGATGCTTCAAGTGAATCTCGAGCGCGCTGAGATCTCCTCAGCGCGACTGTGTTCGAAGATGTCATCGAAGTAACCCGGTGCGAAATCACGGAGCGGACGCAGCACATGGGAGACCATGCGATTGAACGTGGCGGGGGCATTCCTCAAACCTTGCGGCATAACAAGCCACTCCCAGAGCATACCGCTGGGAGTACTTACCGCTGTGAGCGGTATATCACTCGGCCTCATGAAGATTTGGTAGAATCCATCGGTCAAGTCGATGGCGCTGTAGATCTCGCTACCCGACATGGCGTCGAGCACCATGTCCTTCCGAGGAATCGGCGTCTGTGCAGGGATAGTAGCGTCGTTCAGCTTGTTGAAGGCATGAACGATGCGCCACCCACCTGTGGCTTTCTTCACCCAGAACGTCGGACTGGAGTGTGGCAATGTACTCTCACGCACATGACCAGCCTTGCGGCGGCTCTCGAAGAAGTCGTCAATGGCTTTGACTTGATCTCGCGGCAGTGGCCACTGCTGCGTCACGCAATATTTCGAGCCGGGCACGAGATCGATCTCATGGCGGATTCCTCGGTCAGCCGGAAGCTCGACTGGGATCTTATCCGGAAAGACATCCTCATATTCGCGGACGGTCTCGTAGACTGGGTTGCCTGATTCGCGTAGCGCTTTCCAAGATTGTGCTGCAAAGCGCTCCTCGCAGGCCGACTTCGGTTCGGCGCTCTTTGGGCGCGAGGAGCCGTCATCTTCACTGACAGCTTTCACTTCGAGCGACGCTGAATCAGCGTCGGTGCTCAGGCAGACCTGCTCGATGACGCCGTCCTTGAGATCGCGGAGGAAGTTTTTCCAGGAGAGACCTGGAAGTCGGGTGATCGGCTGTGCCTCTTGCGGAGGGCTTGCGAGTTTGAGCGTTCGTTGGCGGCTGGAGATACCCTCCACATACTCGAGCACGCTGACCGACTCCGTCGGTGGGCTGTCGATTGGCATAGGCTCTCGACGTGGTTTCAGCCGATGTCTCTTGGCTTTCTTCTTTCGGCTCCTCGAGCTCGCGCTCGAGAATGAGAAATCGCTCTCGCTGGACGAGATCTCTCCCCCCCCCCTCTAGCGGGAGTCCCTGCTCGACCGTGGTATTGTTAAGCGGGAGCGCCAACTGTTCGACCACCGGCTCAATCAGCGGGAGCCCGTGCTTAACCGCTATCATCTTGTTCAACGGGAGCACCTGCTCGTCCGTCATCTTGCTCATGTGCGGGAGCCCCTGCTCGACCGCCAGTTGGTCTTCGGCCTCGCAGCGCTGCGAGGGCTCATCATGTAATAGCACCGCGCAAGCCGTGCAGAGATGGCCATCGCTCGCTCTGTGCACAACGTGGGTCGTGGATGACCGGTCCACGACGGTGACGTGAGGCCAATCATTCTGGGCGACCAGGAGATGAGTGAACACCTCACTCACGTCGTAGTCACTGCGACATTTGACTGACGGGGCCAATCAGTCAATCTCTGGTTGGTAACGCGACTACCACGGCACACAGTCAAACGCGTAGTTCATCTCAATCACGAGGAACTCGTCATTGCTTCGGAATCCGTCGAACGTGTACGGTAATGTCAGCTCGCGCCGCGCGACGCGGCGCGACTTCCCATCGGCTAACTTGACGATCTGTGCGGACAGCGATGTCTGGCGGGAGCACCGGCAAACATGACGCGCGGAAGAAGTTGTTGGTCGCTCCTGAACCAGGAGCCCGCGCAGTGGTCGCCGGGCGCCGGTGACGTGAAGGCTGACGATGATTAGTCTCGAGTCACTCGGCGTGGTGGTGGTATTGAAGTGTACATGCAGCACGGGAGGGCTAGGAAGTTGAGTTGCCACCGAGGGGCTCGGACCTCCATTCCAGACAGTATGGCGCCCCGCACCTACTGGCCCAGACCGTGTTTTGGCTGGTCAGGACTCACAGGCTCGGCATCAACATGCGCAAGCACTGGAACTGGCGATCTTCCGGCAACGGAAGCAGGTTAGAGTACGACCGCTCCGACCTCCATCCCGACGCGACCCATGACGTTGGCGGTTGTTGGACACATCGACAGCGTCGATCTCCATAGGCTCGGGCGCAGATTCCTGAGCTTCAGCGGACAGTGCACGGGCGTATGACGCTGCCACCGCGTAGTCCTCGCGCAGCCCGAGGGCGAACGCCTCTTCAAGCGTGGAGGGCTCGGCTCTTGTAAGTCAGTAGCGTGTCATGCCTTCGCGCATGTCGAACATGAACACATGGACCTGGGAGGCCATGTCTATAGGCTTGGACACAATACACACAAGGTGACGTGTCTTCTGGACGTAGTCGCGCATGGATATCGTGCCTTGTCGGAGGGCGAAGAAGTCCACCCGAATGCGGGACTCATCCTGAGGCGGCTCGAACGCAAGACGGAGAACACTCTAGAGAGTTTCCAGAGTGAGGAAAGCGCTGGGGGCAACAGCCAACTTGCCGAGGGCCCATTCCTTGGCCTTCCCGGACAGCCGCGAGAGGAGGAAGTTCACCTTCACGGACGGCGCCTCGATCAACCTCGAGGCGATGGCGATATCGACCCCTCGAAACCACCGATTCAGTGGAAGTCGATCTTGCCCGGCACCGGAGTACGTGGACGTCTCCAGTTTGACGACGTCATTCTTGGAGTTACGCGAGGGAGGTGACACTCGCCGATTCGCATCGGCGAGCTCGCGTTCCATGAGTTCTTCTGCCGCTAGACGCGGTTGGTCGGGCGTCGCTGAGCGCAGCAGCGACGTGATGACCGCTTCTCAGGACACCAACGCGAGGCGGTGGAGAGCTTCCCGCTCGATCCGAGTGAGGTGGGGGAAAGCAGCGTGGTCGAGGTCTTGGCTCATGTCGAACTTAGTCATTGGAAGGATTCCAAAGTGCTACCAGGTGTAACGGGTATGGTATTTACTCCGTTACTTGCGTACACTATAGGGTTGAGGAAGCTCGCAATAGAACGACTGAGTCTTAGGTTTGTGGAAAATTCAACTCTTACTTTATTTTAGAACCAAGGCGAAAGCCCTGGCCGCTCAAATACACGTCATCGGCTAATTGGCTAATACTGGGCCTGGCTCCCATATATCAGCCAATAGGATGATAGCAATACAGCACACCCTAATCGTGTGCTGATGCACTTACTTATGTAAAACAACCTTCCTACTTATGTAATGAAGGGGCCCATTACAACGTCCGTCTTGCAGCCGTTGGACGTCGGAGTGATGGGGCCATTTAAAATGAAACTGAGATCCCATTCGCTAATGGCGGACATTAGGACGTTGAGGTCGACCAGCGGGACATTGCGCGACCGCCTCGTTGCGCTGATGAAGAAGTCCGCTGCCGAGAAGCGCAAAGACATTGCCGCTCTTGTCATCAAGGCGTGGCACGGAGTGTCGGAACACGCAGTATAGCGTGCTTGGTGTAAAGCTGCTCTCAGCAAATAGATTTTTGACCATTTGAACGTTCGAAAATAATCTGTACCAAGGAGCCATCTTATTATTTGTCAATATGATATTTTATTTTTCATTGTCATCTCAATGTGTCCATGAAGATAAATACGCAAATATACATAAGGAAAAATATCAGGTTATGTCCGGATCTGTACGAGATTTTGAGGGCGGTAAGTGTATATATTGTAGCCTACGACTAGGAAGTGGCCGTGGAACACTTGTGATTGATTCTATGTCAGTAACCAACAACTAGCAGCCTTGAAATTGTTTGTATCATACTTCGACCGCGTCGAGAACACATACAAATTGCATGTACTGTCGAAGTCGGCGACCTAAAATATGTATGTTGCAAAAAATGTAATTAGTCTGGACTAGAGTTTGGTCTGGCGCAACGATGGTCCACCAACAAGTTTGTTGTGGGCCTCTCTCAGCATGTAGGTAGGAAAAACAAAAATACAGTAATGCATCTAAAATTTACGTGTTATATGGATATCTAAAAATGGTCATCATTTAACGTGTTTTAAAGAGCAAGTGTTGCGTTACTCAATTGCAATTTCACAGTCTTCCTGACATGGAGTCGAAATTATAATAGTGGAGGTCTACATACTAGGTGAAGAAGCGCTGGATGACCTGGTGTTCATACAGTCGCCCCCGCCTAATCTGGAATTGTGATCAGACATGCACCTTGCAGAAATAGATTCTAAGTGCAGTCGAGATTGGACATCTACGTACGAAAGTACTGCTTTAAACTAAAAGTGGAGGGAAAGCATCGTCTAGCGGGAAGTGTGCATGCATGCATTGGTTGCTAGTTTACAGTGGTAAATGGAAGGCTGGCAATGAACATTATTTATTGCAGTGACATGCTGCGCATGCGTGCATAGGCTTCATTCTTCATTCACCATGTCAAGTGAGCCTCTCCGCAAGACACACTCCAAGCAGCACTACTTTCGATTGACCTTCGGCGAGAAGGTCACGCTGTGTGAAATCGCCAGCAAGCATGCAAAAGACCCGACGTTCAATCCTTAAAGGAATGGGTAACTCGGGCTTTTGACTTGCCGCGGCTACCATCAGCAGCTAGTGTCTACGATATCCTCCGAAACGAAAAAAAATACCGAGCCCTACCGAAGGATGCATACAAGTACAAGAATTTCATCGACCCAGTTGTAGAGGAGCTAGAGCGCGCACTACTTGCCGAATTCGACACTATGGAAGAAAATACCTCAACGATCACGGACTACGCACTCATGTATCGCGCCAAGCTGTTTGTGGATGCCAAGTTTGCCAGTTTGTCCTTGGATAAAAGGCCCGGGTTCTCAAAAGGTTGGGTTTATCGATTCAGGAAGCGCCATGGCATTCGCTGCGTCCGCAAGCACGGCGAAGCAGCTTCTGTCAAGTCAAGCAGCTTCCTCGAAGGCCGAGCTAGAATGCGCGAGATCACGAACAAGTACTCTCTACACAATATCTACAACATGAATGAGTCGTCATTCTTCTACCACGCGGACGCTCCCCGCACACTATCAAGGAAAAGCAAGGCGTCTGGCCAGAAGGCCGACAAGACACGGTTGACAATGGCTGTGGCTACGAATGCAGACGGAAGTGACAAGATCTCGCTGCTGTTCATTGGGAAGTCGGCAAACCAGCGGTTTTAAGGGCCACAACGTCACGAATGAGTTTGGCGTCGAGTATACAAATAGCAAGAAAGCGTGGATGAACTCAGAAATTTTTGAAAAGTGGCTGCGAGGACTTGACCTCCGCATGATACTCGAGCGGCGCCATATCATCCTACTCGTAGACAACGTAAGCTCCTATGTAAAGCCTTCTATCCATCTGACCAACGTGCGACTCGAGTTTCTGCCCAAGAACACGACGAGTGTTATCCAGCCTCTCGACCAGGGCATTATCGCCTGTATCAAGAGTCATTTTACTCGCATTAAAGTAGAGAACAGTATTGACGATACATTGCCGGTCTCCCCCAAGAAAGATTTATATCCACACAGCAATGGGCTGGGCTTCTCAAGCTTGGAACGCAGCTACACCTGACACTACCAGGAACTGCTAGAAACATTCGGGGATTACAACGTCAATGTCAATATGCCGCATTCTCAACTAGCGGATAATTTAGATTAATTCAGTACAATTACGTCTATGTGAGACCTTAATGAATCATGCAACCTCGCAGTCTTTATTGGTCCCACCTTTCCAGATTTAGCGGGGACGACTGTAGTCCAACAAATGATTTCCTATTATGAGGCCAGGAGAGACTTACATACTATAGACAGTTTCAGCTTGATGTGCTTGTGTACTGTCGGAGTTAGACCTGGAACTGCACAGCGAAGAACATTTGCTTTTCTGCTTCTCTATGCCGGCATGCTTCCTCACCTCGTTCATATACGTTAATATTGGCGCCTTATATAGACTTTCGAACTCTAGTCGTGGCGGTTTACTCAAGACCACCTGAGTAACATGATATACTGCTATACCTGATAGAGGAGTCGTCCACGGGTCATATCAGGTAAAAAAAAAGTTTTCTGTAGCGACTGATTGCAGATCAGCAAACATGAAAACTAATAGCGTAAGAAATGGATTTGCGAATAGGATGCTGATGGCGCGGTGGAGATGCCCTTAAGGGCATTCACTCAGTGTATAATACTTCCTCCGGATTTTACATGTAAAAAGTGCAAGCATGTCGTCCATGCCTCTATAAATAAATGGCTATACTGAAATTTCTTACTAGAGGTGGGAAAGCCGGTACATTCACATAAAGCCAGGGCAAAATGCACCTGGCGGAACATCACTCGTAAGAAGTAATACACTGTGAGTATTACGGCCTGAGGAACGACATCCGGTAGTATAAAAACCATCTGCGAAAACGCGTATTGAAGGTGAGAGAAAGTATTATACTGTAAGACAGAGTCTCAAGAATAGGCTTAGTTAGGCCCTGGTCAAAGTAGAAATTCTGAAATTCGTTCTGAAAATCCCTTGTGCTGATTGGCTAAAATAGAATGGCCACTCGGAACGACTTTCAGTTTTTTTGCCTTTCTCAATAGTAACCCCAGAACGCCCGGCAGAGGTGTTCTGAAGTGAGAGCGAATTGGAGTCTATACCAGCACTGATAAGTCTTCATATCGCACTCCATTTCGGCTCTACATCCAACGAAGCTGCCATGATTGCCAAGTCCAAGGTCGCTCTTTTGTGCGTCGTGCAGTGTATGTGGGTGACCTTTGCTGCCCTCTCCAGTGATCGTCGTCGATTTGGTGGGTCTACTCGTGAAAACGTGAACACTTTTGCGTCAAATGCGTTTGACAAAGCTCTAGCGAGCCGAAGAACAAAAATGGTTTCATAAGAAGGTGCGATGTGATAGACGGACATTTCTTGTCCTTGTCACGTTAGTCAAGCGCCATTGGATTGGCAAAATTCATCACAATGCCAAGCACAATCTGACGAAGCGAGTTGCCGTAACGATGGTGTACTTGGCCAGTGGTAGCTCCATGGACAACGCGGTGACAGTTCTTGGGATATCGAAGGCAAGTGCTGTGGGTTATATTCATCAAGTGCTTTCGGTACTGTCTAAGATGGCAAAACAAAAAATTACCCTGCCTTCTACCCATGCAGAGTTCAAGCGTGTTAGCCTCGGGTTTGAGTGCATCGCCGGTTTTCCTGACGTTATCGGGGCTATTGACGGTTCGCTGATCCGAATCTGTAGACCTGCAGATCATGAAGGGTGATACTGTCGGAAAAATTATCCCGCAGTTAACATGCAAGCCGTCGTTGACCATCAATCTGCATTCCGATCTTTTTCTATACGAGCGGGGTCTATGAACGACCAAGCTCTTTGGAATTTGTCTGGACTTCGCTACAAATCAGCAATTCCTGCGAGAATGCATCTCATCGGTGTTGCTGGGACAAGATCTTTGGTCATCTACTTACACCTTTTGATGAGGCATGTCCGGCACATTGTCCTAAGAAGAAACGCTACTACTACAAGCTTTCTCAGACTCGAATCACTGTGGAGCGTGCATTTGGCATTCTGAAGAACCGTTTTAGAGTTCTCCTGACGAAAGTGGAGATGAAGAGCCCACAAAAGGTAACACAACTTATAGTGAGTTGCATGGTACTGCACAACTTGATGATAGAGCTGAAAGATACATACCATGTCGTCGGAGATGACCCGGATACAGCACCTCCTGGTCAGCTCTCTTCTCTTGCAGATGAAGATGATTCTATTCACGAGCAAGGTATTGCCAAGCAGTGTGATATCATGGATTACCTTTACAAATTATAACTCTGTACTTCAATAGATATGCAGCAGTTGTCATATCTTAGCAAAGCACGCACACATCTATCTTGTTATGTTATGCGATAGACCTCTATCAATATATACTCAACATTTGTAAAGTGCGTATTCAGTTGAAGAGGTGCAACGTCACGTTCCCTCTTATCCCAGTTTTTTTAAAAGGAGCTCGAGTAGCGTGAGCTGCTTTGCCTGCAGCTGTTGAGTTGCAAGTTGGGCGTTCTTCATCTTTTGCAAGGCGGCCGCCAGCTTGTCGTCGGAGCCCATTGACGCTGCAATTGCTGTCATGCCTTTCTTCATTGCGTCGGCAAGGTGTATCATGGGAGTCGTAGCCTTTGACTTACCACCTGATGAGTTGAAGGCGACATCGTCATCAGGATATTCCTCCTCCTCAGCATCGGCCGTACTGCTCCAGCGATACCGGGACGGCCAGCAAAAGAACTGTTTAAGATGCCCCACAACTCCGAGTCGTCCTGGCGACCTTTATTGCCAGTGTCGGTGCGAGCAGATTTGCTTTGGCGGTATTCGCACTTCAATTTTTTGTACTTTGTAGAAACCCGAGTGTAAAATAAAAGAAAACTTAGCATTATAAATCACTTTGTTTGCTTGCTTACAGACCAACGATGCATACCTGCGTTCCATCAAGAACGACATTGAGCTTCTCCGACAGCCGAGTCGCGAGGTATTGCCAAGCCAAGCGCTTTTTCATGCTCGTGTCCGCTGACTCTACGCGCATTTTTACTTCTTCGTCGTTGAACCGCATCTCGAGCAAACCCGACACCATTGCATTGGTCCAAACGAATCTTTTTTTTTACCCGAAGCCTTCCCATTATTGGCTTTTTTCTTGCCTTTGCGTGATGGCGAGGGTGTTGCTGCTCGTTTAGAAGACACTGTATCGACGGATACGACAGCAAACGTCGTTGGTGTTGTCTCCGTCTGGTATGTCGGCGGCGAAAGACCTTCAGCTCCAGTTGGAGGAGCTGGAGCCAAGAGTGGCGGGAAATGGACTCGGGAGTTGCTGAATCAACAAGCAGTGAAGGTAGAGCTGGTAGCTGTACGATGCCGTCTTGCGTGACCATAGATCCCAATGGCGTAGACGGAGAGCACGCTGCGAAGGCTTCCATGGTTGTTCTTGTCTGGATGTAGAGAAGGTAGTTTTAACAATGTGAAATCTATTGCTTCGGCTTCAACCAACATAGTCTCGAGATCTTATTACTCAGAATAAAAAATCTTATTACTCAGAATTCGTTCTGACCAGATCTATTCGTACCACTACTCAGTACAGCCTAACTTAGTTTGACCACAATTCATTCTGGGTTTACCCTGTTCCCTACTAGCTAACTCAGTACAGAACTACTTAGACCAGGGCCTTAGGGATAAAACCCAATCGACAGATCATTCCACCACCATAAGGTATGTGTTTTTTCTATTTTTTAATACCAACAACGCATTATAATAACATACTTCGAAGTACTTTATAAAAATTATTAAAATAGTAGATAATTACAACAATTAGAGCGAGAGAATGCATGGTCGATTGGACTTTATTCCTAACATTGTGAGACTTGTCTTATACGACCATCCTAATCCTCCTTGTTCCATGACTCGTTCCTTGGTCTCCTCACTGCTATTTCCCTCTGCTGGTTCAATAACCTATTATTCAATAATACGTTTATTGCAAAGTTAATATTATTAATAATTGCAGCAAAATATTATTGTGCCTTGCACTAGTTTTGGCACATGATTTACGCCTCTAATTCAATGACAAATCCATATCTTAATCTTAAAAAGAACTTTAAGTCTACGTTAAGAATAAGCAAGGCAAAACTGCAGCATCAGCTATAAGTTCCTTTTCGTAGTAGGCGTTGACGCTGTGCGATACCTAATCTTGCCACCTAGTTAGATGCTAGTAGTACGAGATCATGGCGCACTGCTCGGAAAAGATATATTTGTAGAAACGTTCGTTAGTTACCCGAAGATCATCCAGAGTATTTTGTATTTGAAGAAACACGGCGCTCCTCGACGCACACTTCAATGTTCTATCCGTAGGTCAGTGTCGTCGACGTATGCCAACACAATAGTATTTATAAAGTGCCGTGTGAGATTATTATAAACTCGAAGGAGCAAGATAAAGTTAGTTTTCTGGACGTTGGTTTGTAGGATTCACTCCAACCGTTCAACAAAAATAGTACAGTACATGTATTGTGCTCTGCAGTTAGTTTGCCGACAGTTTTAGGCGCTAATATGGCAGCCCATCATCGAAACAGTGCGTGAAAAAAAGATCATGTCCCTAGTATTTAGCTAAATGTTCCTCTAAGCCCACCTGCATTTTCATTATTCGATGTTGTCAGGAGGCTATACCAGCCAGCAGTTCTTTGTTTTTGCTCTACTTCGAAGTAAATAAATCCATCCATTCAAGTTTTATTGTACAACTACTGACGCGTTGAATGAGATGCAGATGCTGTGCCAGAATTGCACTTTCAAAAGTGCAATTCTGGTCACTTTACCGTAAATCGTCGAGGATCTCGCTTTTATGAACTCGAGTTATCGTAAATCCATTACACCCTTCACTCTAATTAGTCTGACTCTGACTAATTATGGTGATAAGCTGAGAACACAATTTTCCGGGATTTCAATTGCCCGTTTTGTGAAAACTACCGATCCAAATTTCAAAACGAGCATACTAGAATAATGAGCCCAGCGAGATCTATCCAAAACCGGTCATTTTGATAGGTATTGGTGAGATTTGTACAACTTCCCAAATCTGTGACGCCACTAAAGCGCGAATGCATGACTAATTTCGAAGCACGACTAATTAGAGTGAAGGGTGTACCTGCTGTTTATAAATCCAGTAAATCTAATCTCGTTTTGCCAAAATCGCTGCAAAGCACAACGTTGAATTAAGGTCCTTATATTTTTGAGTAGACAAAAGCTCGAAGAAACCAAACGTTGAGTTCATCTTCACGATTTGCTAAAACAACGAATTAAGGGAGGTGATTTGGACCCCCCCCACCCCCACCCCGCTTATACTTCGGACACGCCCTAATAGAAATATTTCTAATTGGATTAGCTAAAGCTTATGCTTGATTGGCAGATACATACGAAAGAGATTGATTGATGGATAGCAACTTTTATATTAAAATATAATATTGATATTGGGAGGACAGCTTTAGTTGGCTGGACAGCCTAACCGATCTTATTACAGCGGCCGGTGGGACCCCCCAGACTTTAATTCGCGAATGTCGTCTGAGTCCATAGTCCACCGATTCTGGCTATCCGAACACAATTATTTATGTAAGTCTGGTGACTCGTGGTCTTCGTAAAGTCGCCTGAAAAATCGAGTTCTCTATTTTTTTTAAAGGCTCTGCTTTTTTTAAAACTTCTTTATAAAGAATGCTTCGAAGTTGGTCGAGATATACTTAAGTACACAGCTTCCAAGCCTAATTTTCGCTTACGGATGACTTCATTTGAACTCAGGGTAGTTGCTCTTGGCGATGATAGCCCGCCCACTGGAACCAATGAGGTGTGCACTGCTAACAGTGGCCTGTTTTTTTTTTAAAAAAAAACAGGCGTGAAAATGTTGGCTTTTTCACGCTTTCAAAAACGCACATGTATTAATTAATATTTGTATAAAATGTTAAATCACTGTCCCCCCAGACCAAGCATCGCCTCTAGTACTTGGTTCGTCCATTCCGCAAAAAGCCATGGCCCCCAATACCCGCAACAAACGACAGACTTCGAAAAGCACAAAGGCTTCTATACCACCGGCACCCAAGAAAGCCGGTCGCCGTAAGAACTACTGCGTGCGTAAATGTCGATTCTGCCATAGAGTGCTCAAAACACTTCAAGGTCTACTCAAGCATCTTTCAAGAAAAAAACAAATGCGACAAGAAGTCGGTTGCGGCTCGTGCTGAGACCCGGATACAAGCACGTCGACTAGCGAGCAAGGCTTATTACACTCGTAAGAAAAGTGGAATTTCGTTAGAAAGTTGGCGCGAGCGGATGCCCCTGACACCACTTCAAGCCGCCCGCAAAGCACGAGAATATATGGCGAATAACTAGTTAGCACGAGAATATATGGCGAATAACAAGTTAGCAAGAGAATATATGGTGAATAACTACTTAGCGTCAAACATTTAAGAAGTAGTTCATAAAAATATAACACATATATTGACAAGAATATGCAAAAAGCACCTTCATTGCGATGGCAACGCCATTAAATGTCTAGCCCCACTTCCACTTTTTAGTAAAGCAAATCTATCCCTAGGTAAGCAAGTAAATAAAATAATGATGCATGTCGAAGAACCACCTGTAGTAGCACAATGATAATGAATGCGAAAATACGTTTAAAACTTTACCGACTTTCTAAAATTTTTTGAGATTTGGAAGTTTGGTCGAGCTTATTTTATTGTTAATTTTTTTTAAAGGAAAAGTTGTCAATCCGTTTTAAATGGTTATGATCTTTTCTGACGTTAAAATGATCGATTTTGGCATCGATATCACCACTTTAATGATGCTTATCATTCTGTTTAGATATAATTTTTGGGTAGGGACAGTAAATATGGAATCTTCAAAAAATTTAAGTAGAAATGACTTTTACCTAACAAATCGTATCCATGTCCCGTCCAGGTTTGTGACTATGTACTTGGAAATAAATCGTGAAACGAGGGTAGCTGCGCGGAATTGGAGCTGCCGTGTCCTGAGGTAAATGCATTTGTAGCATTTACGTCGATTTCCGAGACTTCCCAGGCTGATATCTCACGTTGGTTTCCTGTTATACCAGCTCCTCTGCGTAACCTTGGAATCACGGGTGTGTTGGAACTTCTAACGGCATGATAAACCCCTATGCGCGTGTGTTCTGTGGAGTTCACGGCTGATGTTGACTGAACCAGGTATGTCCAGAAGAACTGCCTTTGGACCTCTTTGCGTATATTCGAGATCTCTTGGAATTATGTGCCTTTTTACGGGCTCTTTGAGCTCGTAAGTCCTGAATTGTGTGGGGCTGTAACACTCGTGGTGGGTCCGGAACGGGAGCAGAAGTTCTACAAATTCACCAGTGAGCGTGAAAATCACCAGGCTCCAAACTTCTGGCGCTCTGGAGAAGTTCCATAGGTTGGTGAATACAGGGAAGACCAGTTGTCTTGGTGTACGATCCTGTGCACACAGGGTGACAGCAGCGGCTCTGTAGCTCAGGATCAAGCTTTCGCATTGCTTCAGCGCATGGTAGTGAATCTTCTTTACGACACCTTCATACATACCCTTTCGGAAAGCGTTTAGAGCAGTGTTTGCATCGACGTCTTCAGCATGTTCGTGTCTTTCTATACTCTCGGACCACCATAGCTTCATGCGCTTATGAATCGTAAGAAGGTCACACATCGCGTTGCGAAGCCATAGTTTCATCGCGGCATGGTAACCTTCGATGCGGGAGGTAGACTGCAAGCCAAAATGAGCTATATGTTTTGTCTAGCAGTGAACTATCCTCCATTTCCAAATGTCCAAATACGTTTCATCGATATACGTTGCATCGCTTTCGCTTAGTTCACGTAGATGTAGCCGAGCTGTGTTATAATCGGCTTCAGTCTTCGAATAAACAACCGCAAGGAAAGCTTTAACAAAGCTCTCATGTTCCGCAGTGTCTTCCTGTTTCCCGTCTTCATTCCGTAGGTCTAAAACCCGTTTCTCGCGCATGTTTCTTAATATATTTTTTTAGAATATGCCATAGACACAACATGGTCGGCACATCGCTCCAAGTTTTTTCAAGTGCATTGAGAAGAGCTTCGTCACGGTCGGTGAAAATCACTTGCGGCAGGGGGATCGAGAATGAATTCCTCGAAAAGACGACGTAAAACTCCTAGCGGGCCACGTAAAATCCAACTCCTTTTCACGTGTCAAAAAGCATTGTGCCAGGTGAATAGTCGTGTTCATCCCAGTATACCCAACGATGTTAGGCACGGCATCCCAAGCCGATTGGTTTTGTATGTACAGTCCATGATAACCACATCACAATTTTTCTTAAATATCTCCACACATCTGCGATTAGCAGCGAACACTGAGATAGCGTGACCATGTACATCGCAGAGATATTCACTGTAGAAATTTATGTTAGTAATGAGGTCGGTATAATAGTCCATTTTGGTTCTTCCCTTCAGCGCGGACGTCCTTCCTCGTTGACGCATGTTGTATACATCGCGATGTGTGACTAATATACCCGGGAATTGTTCTCTTAGAGATGATACAGTGATCGCCGCTCGTTCGCCATGGTTGTCAGCTCTCTCTACAAACTCAACGACACTTGGAGTTCGTTGTCGCCGCCGTCGAGCCGAATGGGATGATGGTTTACCGCTCGGCGGGTGGTTGTGCAGATTCTCCCGGCCATTATATCGTATTTCCCATTCACCCTGTCGGTTTAGAGCGACAAGAACTTCCATCATGCATCCACACTTACGTGATCTCGTGTATTTTCTTTTCCTGGTTGCATCTGTAAGTTTCCAGGTATTTCGTAGCTTACCATGATGATCACAAGCTAGAGTGTAGCGACACATAACACCCTGTCGATTCCGTCGGTTGCGTTAAACCACAACACAGTACCCGTGAGGGAGTGCGAAAGCATCCACAGCTTGCATTGCTTGATCAAATGTAGTGAATAAACCACCTTCTGCATGACATGGTAATGCAACACTTTGGTTACTAGCAGCAGGATTGAAGCGAGGGCAAATCCGGACGGATCGAGATTTGTTTGTATCCACATTTTTTGATCTTGTCGACGCAGGTAATGCAGCTAGATGTTGACCCGAGACGCAAGTTTCTTGGGTTATCTCCACGCGTGAGTGCTGTTCGTCGAAAGATGCAGGTCCCAGCTCTTGCGCACCGCGGCATTCATCTATTGTACCACCACCATTACTAGAAACGTTTCGTGAAAACACATCGCTTATTGAATTGTCGACAATAGCTCGCAAGGCCAAGGCCATTTCAGACCGAAGTGTTGGTGCCTCGATTCTGCTGTGGATGAAGGTGTACGTGTACAGCTGCCGCCACTGCTGCACTTCAGGTCTGTCCCCTTCTGCATAATTGTCCCACCTTACATAAGTGTTCATGATCAGGGGTTCCTCCGTGTTCAAGCGCAGCGGTCTCTCGTCTGATGGTCCCACTTCTAGGACAAGAGCTTTCCGAACGTGTTCTTCTTGTCCAGGAGGGACCGCATATATGGGATTATAGTAGAATATAGACTCCCCAGGACGAATAAACTGCTCACCGAAGCGTGCGATAGCGCGATCTTTTGCTTGCTGACACCATGGACTCGTCGTATCAAGCGTAGTATCCTCAGATGAGCTTCGTTCAGCCATTGGTAGTTGATGAAGTGAACCATTTGGCAACGACCCGGGTCACCGCAAACAAAAAGAAGCCGAATCGAGATAATTATTTTTATATGGACAGATATGTAACCCCCCTACCAACCACCACCGCCGCACTCTCACACGTTGCCATCAGATCGGATCATGACAGACCCTCCGCAGCGACGTTCTGGCAGGCCTGGGGGCTCAAAAAAAAGACAGACAACTTGCAGACGCCCATCCATCCGAGAACGCACGACTGCACTGGATCGTGCAAAGGGCATTTTAGGAGAAGACGTTGTTGCCCAACTTCAAGCTACTTACCAGTCGCTAGACTCGCGATGGGGAGGGGCAGAACATGCTCAAGCCGAAAGGATGGTTCTTGCCTTGCTTCGACAAGGTCTGCCAGACGCTCAAGTTTGTGCTGTCTTCGGTGTTGGAGGTTCAATGATTGTAAGACTAAAGAATATGATCAAAAATGATGGAGTCGGTACATTTCACACTCGTCGCGACTCAGCCCAACCAAAGCACGCGTTTACAAAAGACGACATTGATTTCTTTCTTTCGATATGCAGTACATGGGAACTAGAAGATGGCTTTCCATGTAGAATGGGAGACCCCGACAGTATTTTGTGGAGCCTTCATTGACATGGAAAGCATTGTGGAAGCGACACACTGCCGAGGCTTCACAACAAAACCGACGAGTGATACAGTATTGTCGGTGGACTCAGTACGTTCACATGTATTTTCCTGGTGTACGGCTGTTTAGAGCTAAGGAAGATCTTTGCGACGCGTGTGTGCGGATTGAAGTTGCTCTGCTTGATCCAAATTTGACAGCGGAAGAGCGACTGACGCTGCAAACCGAAAAGGAAATGCATCTCGAAGCCGCAATCAACCAACGGCGAGCACTATCTGACTTCGTCAGGCAATACGTTGAGGATAAAGCACCACAGCAATCGGTACCTGTGCATGTTATTGCCAACCATGGAGAGATCCCCTTGGATTTAGAGCCTGTATTACAGCACTGTATCCCGACTATAGAAATTCAGATAGAGGACTTTGAAGGGAGTTTCCTCTTCCTGTTTATGGACTCAAACGACCATCGGCGGATTATTTAACTCAAATTCACTCATGCGCAACTTTGTCATCGCAGACATCACGAATAGAATTAATGATGTCTTGCTATATGACGAACGAGCACGAGGAAAGGGTGCAGATGTATTGTGTAGCCTGCGTCTCATGTACCACTTACAACTTCGCAAAATGTACGCGAAAATGGGGCAGGATGCACCTGAAGACACCAACTTTTTACTGCTCATTATGGATAACTGCGTTGGCCAGAATAAGTCACGTGTGGTCATCATGTTCTACGCCATGCTGTCCATCGTATTTTACAAGAAAGTAGTATTGCTCTATTTACTTCCAGGGCATTCACACAATGCTGCCGATCGTGTTGTTGCGTGGTGTCGACGAAAAATGAAAGCAGTCAATTTGTACTCACCTGACCAAGTTGTATCGAAAATGAACGAAACTGTGTCCGTGCACGCAACATTCCTTGATCATCGTAAAACAGACAGACCATTTTTTGCGGATGGGAGGACTTGCTTAGCAAATATTTTTAAAGGATGCCGATCGGCTACACGAACTACTATTTTTTCGAGATTGACAGTGGTATTGTCACGATGCGTTATCTCGTCACAACAGAACAACAAGATACAGAAACATTTTCACTTATTGGGGATGGAGATAGCTCTGCAATCAGGAGGGCTTTTCTTTCTGATCTTTTTGGCCCTGATGTTAGCATGGATAATATCTCGATGGGGGAAGTCAAGCTACAACGACAACCTGAGCTGTTGCTCACGCAAAAAAGATGAAATCTCTGTCGCTGCAGTATTTTTTCGATTCCATCCGAGTATTTAGAGTACTACCCAACATTACCAGTGTTTCCGCGCCAACAAATAGACGAACCTAGTGATACGAACGTGTCCAGTGATACCGCGACAAGCAGAAAGATGGCGGCCGGAGCAGTAGCCCCGCCAAAGAAACCGGTCGGTAGGCCGAAAAAGAAGTAACTCTGCACCAAGAGCCCTTCAATTATGTCGTTTTTTTTTGCCATTGCGCACCAGCACCACCCCTGCATCTGATTCAACACCCGCTCCTCCTCCCACCTCTACGAGACCAAATACTTCTCGCGATGAAGGCCAGGTGGCAACCGGAGAATCAAGCCCCACGTCCACTACCTACCAGTCACAATCGTGTAGATTAGTCGGCAAGGACTAGCAGCCCCCTACGTAATTTCATTGGAATATTAATGCATAATAATAGGATTTGCGAGCCCCAGGTTCTTTTGTTGACCCAGGTCGTCGCCAGACGGTCAAGTGTTGAGAAGGTTAAGAAGTGCGCGGCGATATTGCTTTAATTGTGAATGCAACACCACTAAGTGAAATACACCTAAAAATATCTGAGGCTCCGACGTCTTATCCTAACAGCTGCTGATTAGAAATATTTCTATTAGGGGGTGTCAGAAGTATAAGAAGAGGGGGGGGGTCCAAATCACCTCCCCGAATTACGACTTCGTTTAGCCTGCAAAGCACAATATTAATATTAATACATGTACCGGTATACATCGAAGTATCTCTCTACTTCTCTCACCTTCAGTAGCCAATTTCGCACATGGTTTCAGAATTACCGGATGCCGTCACCACCCGATTGACAGTCAATTTGACTGTGTGTATAAGTTACACGTGCCCTATAGCTTACAACTCTACAGTATAAGTCAGTTCAAAGTACTTCGTTTATTAATACGTGCCATTTCTCGATTCACTCCATTGATACCTTTTGCTAGCACGGTCCACAAGAAACATGCACTATCACTACGTCGTGTTGCTGGCTGCTATTTTCATCACCATCAACGTCGACGCCTCCGTGAGTACAGGTTTTGCAACAAATGCAGACCTCGTTTGTCGTTCGTGACAACAGGAATGCTCCTGTCAAAAGAACTCTTAAGAGCATATTCTACAGCAGAAGAAAGGTCGTGGATCCAGAGCATCAAAAATGTTTTCAGGCCCAAGAAGATCACACCGGTGCTTTCGTCGAAGACCATGACGAGCGTCGCATCGACAGCTAACCTCGGGAAAACAGGAGACGACGTGGTTGGGAGTTTGTTTCGTGACAAAGCAAGCCTGGGGGATGCGTTCGATAGATTGGCGCTGAACTTGGACAAGAGCGATGACCTCATCTCCAAGCCGGCGTTCAACGACTGGTTCAATTACTTTCCCACTGCCAACAGGTTCAATGATAAAACAATCAGAGGTAAAGTCCTGCTGGAGAAGCTCGAAGACGAGCATCTACTAAAGATAATCAATACGGCCTGCGCTAGTAAGGAAAAACGAGTGCAAAAGATGGGAGCAAGTATTGAGAGAGATGTTTTGCTACAGTGGGCGAAGATAAGAAAAAAACCAGTCGTAGTCGGCAAGCTTTCCGAGCCACTTCAAGTCAAATACGAAGCTGTGCTCAACAAGGCTATTAAAGATGCCCGGAAGAAACGAGCTCGAGACAAAGCTTTACTAAAATCAAATTGAGTAGATCGCAGTCTTACTTGAATTGAAGTACTACATGAAAATGCCTCTTTACTTTTACAGTTAAACTTTTTCTTCAAGTGTGTCAATTTCGCTGCGAACCCTGGCTTAGCATCACCTCAGTATATTCAGACTTAAGTACTTGTACTACTAGTAGTACTTAAATTTTAAGTATGCAACAGATGCTCAGGTATTGATTGATAAGAACACTTATTACGAAATACGGTACAAGTGATCCAGCCAAACGAGGATTCTAATTTATCAAACTGCGTTCCCGCCATCGTTGAAGCTGTTCTTTCCTTGACGGAAGATAAGAGTCATCGAAAAGATCACGAAGGGCGGTGTCTGGGCGCGCTGTTTTCGGCTGGTGATTGTCACCTCTCCTGCAATGCAGTTACAGTTATAAAATCACTTTAATACAGACCTGCAACTTATATAGTGTTAAGAAAGCTGACCTGTGAGTCCGTAGTGGTGACCTTGCTGTCGACGCTTTTCGAGGAAATAGGGCTGCAGATGGTGCATGTTTCGCTCCAGTACTGCCATTATTGCTGCTTGGTGGCGGTTGACGAGGTGGGGCGCTGTCACATTTGGAGAGATCCGCAGCCAAGTGACCTCGTTGCCCACACCTTGGACAAGAAACATTCGACATCCGCATCAACTGCCAGGTGCTACCACATAGCCACCATTAATACCATTAATATGATTGATCATGAAGAAGTAAACAGCAGAGTTCACTTACATGTTAACGTGTGCACTGGGATACGAAATACCACACTCCATTCGCTGCTGACGCCAATCCTCACGGTCTTGACTGAACTTTCGCAATTTCTTCACTGTTGCGTACACTTCAGGTTTGTTGTCTCGTGTTGCAGTAAGCATCACAGTCTCATAGTAGCGTCGATCAATGGCGAGTGCCTGTACATCTGTCACAGCTTTGATATCGAAGTTAGCTCCCCGCTTTGAAGTGACGAAAGGCAGCTCTCCAGCAATATCCCCAGGGCCGATTAGTGTAAGCTCTACGTTAACAATTTTATCGGGGTGTTTTCGTGAAGAAGACTGCGATAAGACAAGTCGTCGCATGGCAGTATCATTCCCTGCTGCATGGAGGGTCCAATTGATACGCTCCATCACTTCACCCGACGTCACGATGAACATCCACTTAGCATCAGTACCGGCGCGATACAGATAATCCTGTTGTCAAAAAGTTAGACAATGGCTAAGCGTCTGAGTAAGAAATGAGAAATTCTTACGTTGCTAGTGAAGTGACGTGATCGCATGGCGCTAACAAGACGCATTTTCTCTAATTCATCACAAGAAGCCAGAGGTTAGAAATTTATCAGAATTTAAGATTACGAGACGTTGGCTCACCGAGCTTTACCCAGTCTCTAAAGAGAAACATTCTGTCGAGTACCTCCGCGTTATTATAGTGCGAGGCCTCCATTGACGCAGTGCGAACAAGACGGATGTAATCAGCGCGTTCGAGACAAATCAAATCGCAGCTTTCCGTAAATTGTGACGCTTTGATGGTGGCATTGCGCCTCGCTGAAGGGTTAAGCAGCACGATCTCACCAAACATTGCTCCTGGTCCAAGATTCGCCACCATAGCACCAAAGTCGACCAGTGCTGAGTTGACTTCGGAGCTTAAACGTCTCGATGTCATTCGCTGCTTCATTGTAGAGAGCATCGGAGGGGGCGAAGCTGGAGTCACCACGACCTCCCCGGGTTTCTCTATTTTCACATACACGTCCACAAGTCCGTCCACGACGATGTAACATCGGTCTCCAGTATCGCCTTGTCGAATTACAAGACCTCCGCTTTTCACCTTCAGGAGTCTCATCTGCCGGCAGATTTCACGACGAATATACTCTGGTGCCGCGCCGAAGATGTTGTTACTGTACTGCTTGCAATTCTGCAACATCCAGCTATAAACGAGGTCCAAGCTCTGCTCATTTCGCAGTGCCGGTTCATCCGTTAGAATGGTTTTAGCTGCTTGGACACGTTCTTGTTCCTCGGGAGTTTTCTGGAGCAGCTTAAGCAAATGAGGTGGTACCTCGGGCTTGAACAGACTCGCATGCCGATTAGAAGGGCGATGTGATGACTGCCGTCGCAGTGAACCAGGCAGTTCTAATGACCGTGGGAGTTCCGGCAGCTCGGACATTATTAAAATGGTTGTAAAAAAAGTGTACGGCGCTACTATTTTTATGTCGCTGTGCATCTTCATTATTTTGTACCATTAAACCATGAGAACGAAATTAATGCGACTGCTGCTACCTCGGTTTTGGAGTCAGCAATGTAAGCGGGGAAGTCGATGTATCCGCTTGGACCAGGCATGCGGGTACCGAACCATGTTTCATACCCGGCAGGCTTGTTGAGAGGCCAGTCATGGAGGAATCGCTCCGCCAAGTCGGGATTCGAGATGTACGGGCGTCCGAAGCTTACAAGGTCCGCTGCGCCGCTCAGCAGAACCCCCTCACCGGTATCGCGGGTATAACTATTGGCGGCTACCACCGTGCCCTTGAAGTGCTTCTTCACATCGAACGGTTTGGTTAGACGCCCTTTATCCTGGAAGCCGAAGCCGAAACCATCCAGCGTGGCCACCATACTTGCTCAGTTTCTCAGCGACGTAGCAGCACGTCTCGTAGTTATCAACGCTGCCAATGTCGCCGTAAAAGTTGTTGGGCGACAGTCGTAGACCAATACGATCTGCAGGCCACTCGTTTCGACCAGCTCCAACAAGAACCGAGCACGGTTCTCGATCGATCCTCCGTACTTGCTTGTTGGTACTGGACTGAAGGAACGAATCAGGCAGATATCCATTCGCGGCGTGGATATCGACACCATCGAAGCCAGCCTCCTTTGCTAGACGAGCAGAATTGCAGAAGTCATTGATCACCTCAGGGATCTCCTCAGTCTTGAGCTTACGGCAGAGTTCGTATGGGGCTTTCTCGGCATTGACATCTCGCGTGTGACCAGAGACGGTACCAATGGCCGATGGACCGACCACATCTCCACTGAAGCTTGGGTGGCCCTGTCGACCGATGTGCCAGATCTGTAAGAAGATCTTCGCACCTTTCGCGTGAACATCTTCCACCACTGGTTTCCAGGAATTACGGTGGGCTTCCGTGTACATGCACGGAGCTCCGTACCAGCCAAAACCTTGCACCGAGATGGCAACGGCTTCGGTGATGATTAGACCAGCACCGGCGAGAATAGTACTCGACTTGCATGGGCCCCGCTTCGTGAGTGACGGGGTCACAACGGGCACGGGTGAGTGGAGACATGACGATGCGGTTCTTGAGCTCAAGGCTTTCTGAAAGCTTGTAGGGAGTGAAGAGCGTGTAGTCCTTGAGCGGTACCGTCATGGTTGACAAAGAGATTTGAGTGCAAACTGGAGTGCTTGGAGAGAGAAAATTGAAAAGTGAATGGTGGAGCATTTTACGTTTTGCCTACAGCAACAACATAAACTCGACTGTCGAGAGGCATGTTGAAGGATTTGAACTTCAATCTTCGTGTTGACCACTGGTCCGATGTTTATCCCTGATTGTGTCATTGCGTGCTCGGTCATCATCACCACTACGTTACGCCGTACAGAAGTCCCTCTCAGTTTGCGTGGTAGGGTATGGATTGTAATCCTGAAGGATAATTTATTTTGGAGGGTATATTACATACAAATCGAACATTTGTTGCTTAAATAATTAAATCCGATAAGCCAAACGAGGTGCGCTTACTGAGAGGAACTTACGGGAGTGTAGAGAAGCACGGTATCTCCGGGTTCACACACGCATCTGTAAGAAAGGCAGAGATCCTGCAGAGACATTACATGTACCTGGAGTGCATCATGAATCGCCTTTCGGTTCCGACGAAAAGCAGACACTGCACTAACCTTTAGAAGACAGATTCCCGAAACACCATTTGAGTCGGTATGGATGTTCATTTTTGCGTCTTTATTGGTGAGCGTGGAAGTCGCTTTTGTATTCTCCTACTCTCTTCTACTCCTCAAAAACCTGTGGCGTACAACGCCTTCACCACATCATTAAAATGTTTGGCGAGTTTCACTCTCTTGGGCTTCAACGTTGGGGTCACAAGGTCGTTCTTAACTGTGAAGGCCTCGGACGTCAAATAAATCCTCTTGACTCGCTCAAAGCCGTGCAGTCCGTCAGCACGAGCTACTGTATCCTGTACCATGTCTGCTAGCACCTCCCTCTCCAGCTCGCGTCTCTGTTTATCATCCGTTTCCCAGTTTTTAAACGCCGACTGCTTCACAACGTCGGGATAAGGCACCACAACAGCAACGAGATAACTCTGCAACGAGTCTCCGTCCACAAACACTTGTCCGACAAATTTGCTCTTCTGATAAACACCTTCCACTTTCTCTGGGGCAACGTGCTCGCCTTGAGAAAGCTTAAAGATATGTTTCTTTCGGTCGACGATGCTCAGTGTACCGTCAGGATTCCATCGGCAGATATCTCCCGTGGCGTACCATCCATCTACATCGAGAACTTCTTGAGTTAACTCTGGTTGTTTGTAGTACCCAGAGAACACGTTCGGCCCCTTCATCAAGACTTCGCCGTATCGCTCGTCACTTAAATAATTCATTTCGGGTACGTCCGCCAGGCGGAGAGCGAGTCCAGGAAGAGGAACGCCTACATGAGGACCCTGGGGCATCGACGCACTCGAGCAAGCGACTCCACTCGAAGCTTCGGTGATGCCATAGGCCTCTAAGACAGGCACACCAAAGACATACTGGAAGAATTCCTTCAATTCGCTCGTGATGGTGGCCGCACCCGTGAGGATCTGCCTCACCCGACCACCCAGGACGGGTTTGAAGGCGTTGAACAATTTTGCATCGTATTGTTCGTGTTTTAGCACGTTTAAACGCTTTTTCTCCTCCAGCGCATGGTAGATGTACTCGATGTGTTTCGCGTCTCCGGTGGACGTCACCTTGCGCTTCAATTGATCAAAGATGCGGTTCATAAGTCTCGGCACAGCCACAAAGACTGTCGGGTGCAGCTTTTGAACATCGTCCAGAATACGAGCTACATTACCGTGATAGAATCCGATAGCTGCGCCCTCAGTGATCATCATTGCATGCAAGAAACACTCCGCAACATGTGGCAATGGTAAGACACTGAAGTACACGTCGTCGCGGTTGGCCTTGATCATGGGTCGGTAAGCATTCACAGCACTCACAAAGTTAGCGTGTGTGACTAGCACACCTTTGGGGGTGCCTGTAGTGCCTGAAGTGTAGCAGATAGTGCTCAAATCCTCCGGTTTAGGCGGGTCGGCGTCTGCGGGATGGTCTCTTCCGATCTTTACGATGTTTTCCAGCGTCCAGATCTTCACCCTTCGCTTCTCCCGCTACTTGCTGCTCGTTTAAGTTGCTCTCGTATTGCACGATCGTTGTCAAGTGTGGACACTCGGGCAGGCAGTGCAGTAGTGTGGCTGTTTGCTCCTTGGCACAGAAAACCACCTTCATCTCGGTGCGGTTGAGGATGTAGGGTACGGTACTGGGACCTAGTGTGTCGTACAGCGGTACGAGTGTGAAGGCCATGCGATTGCAAGACTGCTCAACTAGTGTTCACTCGTACTACGAGCGGCTGAAGACACCGACCATATCTTGTCGTCTGAGGCCCAATGCGCGCTGCATGCCGGACGCCGTCTCGTCCACGTGGTTGAGGAACTCGGCGAACGTTTTCCACTCGTAGTCGCCCGTTGCCACTCCTGTCACTGTGTCCACTGGCCTCGAGCCGAACATGGGGCGACTTCCATTGTCCACCTTCGCGCGGTCAAGTAGATTAGTGTAGAGCGTCATGTGAGGCTTGTAAGGCGTCTGAATGGGGCAGACTCGAGCAGGACCTCGCCCAGCAATGCAAGGATCGCTCAGGAGCTCGTGTGAGTACAAGAC
This sequence comes from Phytophthora tentaculata, assembly GCA_033557915.1. Classification (NCBI taxonomy): domain Eukaryota; phylum Oomycota; class Peronosporomycetes; order Peronosporales; family Peronosporaceae; genus Phytophthora; species Phytophthora tentaculata. The sequence goes on from JAUCEA010000009.1 coordinate 3,884,965, forward strand.
GGAGGCGTCAGAGCTGGAAATCGAGAGCGAGCGCAGCCAGCGTGGCACCGGTCGACCGCTGAAGCTGCCGACGCGAGACGAGAGTTGCAGGAACTGCAGCATGGTGCCGCGAGTGAGACTTTGCGAGTGCCGGACGGGATTCGGCCATGATTCCGCTGCGCGGGATAAATCTGTGACGTGTGTTGCCTTGTTTTGAGTAAGAACCAAGTTGTTACGACGTTTGAGTTGCGTCAAGACCCGAGCAACTCAACAAGTTCAAGTTCGGCAGAACCTTTCCAACTAACGAAGAGCCGATGCAAGGACCTGACATGGCATTCATCCTCGGCACGATCTGAGCCTTGGACACTTTGCTCACCGCGCCACACAAACAGCAAAGCGTAGGATTTCGATCTACTGGACTTTTCTCTTATCCGTTCCGACTTCAGTGGGACAAAGTCGAACAACGAACGCCAAGCAGAGCGGTCGCCCAACATGTCGTCCAGCAACAGCATGCGCTGTATAGGTCATTAGTCAACGTGCTCTCTCTTGCATACGCGAAGTCCCGAGCAGGATGAACAAGGTCGCCACCCTCGCATTTGCCTTCATCGTCACCTGCCTCTTCGCTGAGCAAACCTCCGCCGTCAATGTGTGCCAGAAATCCGAGCTCGGTTCACTGCTCACAAACACCAACACGACAGCTTGCGCTACCGACTCTGGCGTCGTGTTCGCCGATCTCGACGGTGTTCCGTCGGACGACCAGCTCGCCACGATCTGCGAGACCGACACGTGCCGCTCACTCATGGTCGCGATCCTCGTCATCGACCCGGAGGACTGCACGCTGCCTTTAAACGAGAACCTCAACCTCATGAGCGACCTCGTGGATCCCGTTGTGAGCAAGTGTAGCTCCATGGGTATCGGCATCGTCGGCAGCCCCAAGGTCGGCAGCGACGGCGACGTCAACGTGGGTGACGACGACAGCGCCGCATCCGGTTCGGGCGCCAGCGGATCATCCAGCGCTGCGATTGCATCTACCACCACCATCTCGATTGCTATCAATGTAGCCATCGCTGCAATGCTGGTCACCACACAGTGAACGCCCCGACGATGTCCCTCATTGCGTTAGATTCTAGGTCATGTAAATCAAGTAATTATGTGCAAGCATGGTTCTAACCCCAGTAGTGGCCCACTACCAGCAATGCCTCCAGATAGGGACAGGCATGAGGTAGATGAAGCGCTGCATCTCTGCCTGAGTTGTGAGTCGAGTCCTGCATCTTAACCACGGCGCGATCCATTAGCCGCCCATTGAAATCCACACTCGTCCATTCTGCAATCCGCCGACCTCTGAGCATCAACCTGTGGATGCCCCGCGCCATTACACCGATGAAGCAGTTCACGTACGAGTTAGACGGTAGCGCTACAACCACACACGGCGCGATCCGCATGGGTCATCTCAAAAGCGGCTTCACGTCGGATATGACGCTGTACAAGAACCTGAACTAGCTCCGTCGTCAGTTCGACCCCGACGGAAATAACAAACTCTTTGGATGGAGGAAGACCGACCCAATCACGGGCCAACCCGGCGCTTATGAGTGGGTGACGCTCAACGACTTCTTGCCGGTCGTAGAGGCCGCAGCGTCGGGTATGAGCCACACGCTCAAGCTGCAACGAGGCGTCATCGTCGGAGTCTTTGGCAAAAACTGCTCATGAGCCACACGCTCAAGCTGCAACGAGGCGTCATCGTCGGAGTCTTTGGCAAAAACTGCTCATACCCGACGCTGCGGCCTCTACGACCGGCAAGAAGTCGTTGAGCGTCACCCACTCATAAGCGCCGGGTTGGCCCGTGATTGGGTCGGTCTTCCTCCATCCAAAGAGTTTGTTATTTCCGTCGTGCTACCAATGGTCCATCGGCGAGCACAGTGCCAGTCGCATGGCGTATACTTTGGTACAGCTGTACGATACATTGGGAGCTACTGCTATCCCCTTCATTCTGAACCATACCAAGATGAGTATCGTCTTCTGTGGTAAGGAGCAATTCAAAGTCCTCATGGGCGTAAGACACGAATGTCCCAGTGTTAAGACGGTAGTGCAGCTCGAGGAAGAGATCGACAAAGAAGAAGCGATGCTAGCGGAACAACACAAGGTGAAGCTCCTGACGTTGAGTCAATTGATCGAGGACGGCAAGAAGAACGTCACTGCTGCGGATCCTCCGCTTCCTAGCGACTTGGCCACGATCTGCTACACGTCGGGCACTACCGGGGACCCCAAGGGCGTCATGCTCACTCATGCTAATATGATGGCAGCAGCCGCGTGTTCTCTAGACTTCACGCTGTTGCTCCCAACTGATATTCACGTGTCCTACCTGCCTCTGGCGCACTGCTTCGAGCGTGTGATCCAGACGACGTGTATCTACAACGGAGCTGCGGTCGGGTATTATTCCGGCGATGTCAGGCTGCTTATGGACGATCTGGGAGAACTGAAACCCACTGTGTTCCCCTCAGTGCCACGTCTATTGAATCGGATCCATGACAAAAGATAACACAAGGAGCGGCAGCGGCTGGGGGCATCAAGAAGTGGCTGTTCGATACAGCCTGCGCCTCGAAGAAGTATTATCTCAAGGATGGCTACAAAGCGCACTGGTTCTGGGACTTTTTAGTCTTCAGTAAAGCTCAACAAGCTCTAGGTGGACGTAGAAGTCGCATGATGAACGGCTCTGCTCCACTATCGAAGGACGTGAAGGAGTTCTGCCAGATTGTATTCGGTGCCACGATGCTGGAAGGATACGGACTGACGGAGACGGGGGCTGTGCTATCATGTTCGACGGACGAGATCCCTCCAGGCGACCACATTGGCATTCCACTGGGCAATGTCCAGATTTGCCTCGAAGATGTACCGGAGATGAACTATACCAGTAGAAATCAGCCTTGTCCTCGCGGTGAGATCTTGATGAAGGGCTACAATCTGTTCGTCGGATATTACAATCAGCCTGACCTCACGAAGGAGGTGATTGACGAAGATGGCTGGCTCCACACGGGGGACACTGGCTGCTGGAATCCGGACGGTACCTTGCGTATTATTGACCGCAAGAAGAACATCTTTAAGCTCTCGCAAGGCGAGTATGTGGCCCCAGAGAAGATCGAGGGTATTTGCATTAAGAGTCCTCTCATCGCCCAGGCGTTTGTGCATGGTGACTCGATGAAGAGCTTCCTCGTCGGGATCATCGTTCCAGATGCCGAGATGGTGGGTAAATGGGCGAAAGATAAGGGTCTCAAGGCCTCCTATGAGTGACGCAGAATCTCCGACTGGAGTTGAGTTGAAGAATAATATTGCTCGAGAGATGGAGTGGCTAGCAACTGAGTACAAACTCTTCGGCTTTGAAAAAGTGAAGAAATTCTACATACACTCGGAACAGTTCACACCCGAGAACGAGTTCGCCACACCGACATACAAACTCAAGCGCTCAGTCATCGTCAAGCGGTTTAGTATCGAGCTCGAAGGCATGTACAATGAGTAAGCAAGGTTTGGTAGGTACTTTGTACTGTAGCTTCCGATTTAATTTTTCGTTGTCTTTTCAAAAAAATATAGAAGACTACAGTAGTGAAAGCTAGCAATAATCTCTGCCGCGATGGAATTCTAGCATTCAACACTACTGTACATGGCTTCTGTAGTGATGCTCTCATCGTTACACCAGCCGCGTCTGTTACTTTGATGCTCAAGTTTTCCAACACGATCGTTTCTCCACATAATAATGGAGTCCACTAAATAAAGTTTTCGCAACATCCCATTGCTCTATCCTGCAGGCCGCTCGACAGCTGATTGTCTTCACTTACGAATTTCTGGCGATGATGCCGAGTCCGTATAAGCCGGAGACGAGGACTCGAAGTCCGTCGGCGTTTGAGATCGCATCCGCAATGACCGGTGTAGGCGAGAACTACATGGACTTGGATTCTCCCACAACCCCGACAACTCAATCTATGAAATTGAGACTTCGCAAGCAGCTTTCGACCGCGTCCTTCTCTGTGGCAAACAAAGAAACTCGACGACACAAAACCATAGCACGAGTCAAGAATATCGGTTGTCGACCTGAAGAAAGAGGTACACTCTAACGCAGTTTTACAGTATTCCATAATCCCTAATTTTAACTAACTGGTCGTCCAGCATTTCGTAGGCATATTGCCTGTGCAGCTCGAACTGCTGTAGGAGTGTTGCTAGCTGGAGTTATTCAGACGGGGTATTCAGCATCGTCAACAGGCTCCAAGTTTCTGCCGTCGTTCTACTATTTAGGCGGTCTGGCGTATGCTGCCATTATGGTGATATACGCGTCGGCACCGACAGTGGGTGGAGTAGCGCAACAGATCTGGCAGATCGATTTGGGTGTGGGTCTCGCATTGCTGTACAACTTTGGAGTGTTTCTAGCCATTCCGATTACACAGGGAAATCTCATTTCGGTACCGGAGAATCTGAGCGATACACCTTATTTTGTGAGTCTTCACGACTGGGGATTGGTGTCACCCTTTATGCTCGCCTTCACGCTCGTGGTCTTCTTGCTACCGATTGTAAGTGAATCATATCAGTACGAGCGCTTCAAAACATCCAGAGACTAATGTGTTTAAGTTGCTGTAGCAACACAACGTGAAGAAATTCGCGGTGATGTCCAACGCTTTCTTCAGTACGTTTTAGAGTTAGCGCAATCTCTAATTGTTAGTTTAGTGACTCACGTTTTCTTATTTGGTTCCTATTAGTGCTAAAGTTTATTAATCCAATGAACCCGAGAGTTGGCGGCACAGGTTTGAAGGATCTCAACAACAGCGACTTTGCTACCCAGGGGCTCTTGAAGAACCTGGCGGTGTATAGCGTAATAGGCGTTGTCGGCACGTTGATCTCGCTGATGACAGTGCTACTACCCACTCCGCTCTTGTAAGTTTCAGATACTCTAATTCGATAGTGTGACACTCTCTAACCGTTTGTTCGACGATAGCGCGACCAAGAAGCTGATGCGGCACATGGGCCATGCTGCAACTGACATCCGCAAGATCCTCAACTTGATCATGGACTCGTATTGCTTCCGTGTCAAAGATATCAAGAAAATGGATTTCTTTCGCTTACGTCTCGACCGCCTACTTAACGCAGCACAGCACAGACTTTCCGAGATGGAGGAACTGCTGGATGATTGTTGGTGGGAAGAGATTTTAGGTGTGGGTTTGTGCCTCACGTTCAACAAAAATGTCGCCAAGCAGTTTGTCAAGCTTTACGCTCGGCTTTTAAAGGACTCGAGGGCGATGAAGTTTGCGATTGAGGCTGAAAATGGCCACTGGACTCACGTGGTTTTAATGAAGAGGATGCAGCAAAGTCTCCATATAATGCAGGCGGAAGCTAACGATCTGTTACAAGAGATCGCGGAACGAGTACTGGAGGCCTCGACAGAGATGCCCACACCGAAATTTACACACTTGGAGCAAACCGTCTGTCATTTCATGAAGAAATACACCAAACTGTACGGCGCCATGCTGTCGGCTGAGGTGCACACCACTGGCGACGTGGGGAAGACCATGTCTCTCAACGTGTTTGTCTACTCGTTCCACTCATTCATCCACACATTATTAGAGTTTGAAGAGCGTTTAAGCCACAAGAATTTCTCCTGTCGATACCGTATCGCCAAATTCTTCAAGGTGGTGTGGTGCAGTATCTACCAGGGCACGATGTACATGAAGAGGATGATCGTGTTTGCAGTGCGTACAACGCTGGCGGTGATGATAGCGTACTGTATCTCTACGTTCGTGTTTGCCTTCAGCGCGACTGGCCCCACAGCAATCGCTATGGTGGCGGAATTCCACGTCGGTGGCACGTACGGGAACATGAGGAATCGAATGGCCGGACTGGTGGCAGGCACCGTTGTGCCCTCTATTCTCCACTTTTTTGTATGCAAAATCTCGGGCGTGGTCTTGTACAACGCACTTAACAACGCTGTGTTGTTCGTGTGGATTGTGGGATCCATGTACATCTGCTACAGCTCGTCGTATCTGCGCATGGCTGGGATGGTGTCAGCGTACATGTCCGCGTCCGTATTACTTGATCACAGCTGCAGAACGACGACGAAAGCTCTGTCGTATTCGAGTTTAACCGAGAACTCGGTGGCCATTTTAACCTTGATGCTTGTCGAAGTGATTCTACAGCCACAAAGCGCACGAGGCCTGTTGCGTTCGAATATCCAGCAGGTTCTGGGGGCGTACAGCAAGATCTTTCGTCGTGTATTTACGCACCATATTACCAGCACAGATGCCACAGCACCGAGCGTTGGGGGTCTACGAACTGCGAATGAAGTAGACTCGATGAATCCAGCCACGGCAAAGCTGAGTCAAGAGGAGACGAGAGCGCTACACAAAGAGCTGTCCATCATATTACCAGCGATTCTGAAGCAGCAGAAGAAGCTCGTTCAAGACGCTACTGCTGAGCCCAGCTTGTGGAAGGCCACGTTCTCTAACGAACAGTACACACAAGTGTTAGCTGTCTGCTGGACGCTACTCGACCGACTTCGACTACTCTCCGATCTCGTGGAATGGAAAGAAAGGTCGAGCAAAGACTGCAGTCATGAAGGTTACCGCCTAAAGCGCAGGAACGCTGGGAGTCTCAATGATGAATGCACCGCTGCATTCAAAGAACAAGAGGAAGAGCGAGCCCAACAGCCTGAAACGGTGTACGTTACTGCAATCGCTCCTAGTACTGAGGATATGATCCCTGAAGCGCCACTACCGCCACTTCCCTCGAATGCCCCGCCTGCTGTAGCTAAAGCTAGATGGGATAGCGGTCAAAATGCCTATGAATCGGAGGTGGGCGATACCTTAGACGCCCTCGTGACGCTGTTTAGCAAGGACTTCACGTACAAAACAGCAGATGACTACGCTATCTATCTCCAGATGAAGGAGGCCTTCCGCATCGCTGATAAGGACCGTAGTGGGACAGTGGACACCTCGGAGCTCGTCGTGTTGCTTGAAAAGCTCATGCCGTATACTGGAGGACAGGGACATGTACACATGGAGCAGTACGTGGACGAATTCATGCGACTAGTGGACAGGAACCACGACGGACAAATCACATTCGCCGAGTTCATGCAGGCGTTAAACGATGGCTTCAGACTTGAGCTTGAGATCTATGAGAACACGACGCAGATGATCGCTAGTAACGCCGATCACCAGTTGAATAAGGAACCTCCACTTCAGCAGGAGTGTCCTGCTTCAATGGACGTCTCTGACGACAGCTCGGCGGTTGATCTGCTGGAGTCAAGCACTGCCACCAGTGACGCACTCATGACGCTCCCTGGGTCGGCAGCTAGGGTACTTATGCCTCGATCAACGATGTTCTTCACTCCACCGTCTTCCTCATCGGGTCTACTAGACTCGTATGTGGTCGGTAGTAGTGGCGACGAAAGAGGCCAAATTCCAGCTACTGGCGCTAGTAGCCGCCGCCGTTGGTGGACACAGACTCGCACTGACAGTTCTGGAGATGTGCTTCTGAACGTCGAGTCCTTCTCTTTATGCGACGCTGCCGCGACGTTGAAACAGAGCTACAGTGAACTCTTGCTACGCTCATTGGACGATGATGAACAACACGTCACGATGGAGGACTTCATCGTCATGAGCTGCCTCATTAGCGCCTGTGAAGACATCGCTGCAAACTTAACTCGGCTCAACACGCTCGCAGCTTCTTAAGGCACGCCTTGTAGCATAAAATAAATGTATTGTACTACTTAAGCACTCGAAAACTATTGACTGGAAGAGCACCCTTCGCCTTCGGTTGTCCTCCTCCTAACTGTGGCTGGCGTCGCTTAGGCCTGAGCCTCTTCCTCCTCTCCGAACTTGCCGCGCTTAGCCATGTAGTCGTGGAAGGCCATCGAGCTCAAGAGCAGCACCACTACCGCTGCTTGACCGTAGATACGGGTGTGCATCACCTGCTGCGAGGCCGAGATGCCCTTGTTCAAGTGTTGGTAGCTGTAGATGCCACCAACGAGCGGCACACCGACAGTAGCAAGCGCGCGGTACGGGTGGTCGTATAGGAAGTTGGCTCCGCGTTGCCAGAGTTTGAGCTTGGACACCCTCTTCTCTTCTTTGACGTAGGTGCCATCCATTGTGGCCATGTAAATCTCGGGGTTGTGCGCACCATGCACGAGTCGACTCTCAGCTTCAACAGTGAACGAAGCCAGGAACGACATGACCACCAACGCGGTCTTGGCGCTCGTGTTCAAGCGGTTGCGAAACGCTGGCCAGTATTTATTGGCCGTGAGGACATTTGCACCCACGATCGAGGCAGTCATGGCGCCGGTCTTGACGCCGCTCGTGTATGCGTGCCACGCGATAGCATCGCGACGTTTGTTCGGGTTCGCAGACTCCCACGACGCGCTGTGTTCGACTGAGCTCATGGTGTTCTTGATGGTTGGGATGGGATACGACTTGGTGTCGACGTAGATATTTGGAGAATGACTGCTGAGTTGCGATGGTTTTTTCGATGGTACAGGTTTGGTCGGACAGCTTTCACAGGTCTCACTGAGACTTTCAATGAGCGCGTGATCATTTTGTTGAGGTGAACAACTCTACCCCTAGTCTTCAGAGACTTCATGGTAGTCATAAATTGATATGGGAAGACTTTTTGCATCAAGTACGTCAGCAGATGGACATAAAGTGGACGAAATCGTAAACGAAACACGCGGGGCTGTCTCTGATCTGATGGATTTCAAGTCGGAGTTTGACCTCCGAGTCGCAGACGAATGAAGCGTACAGACTTCTTCACTCACTATTTCTCCACTTACGACGTCCTGTCGACTTTCATTTTGATCTTCTGCCAAGACAAGAATGACGCTATCATTTTCGTCTATTGAATCCGGCCGGTATTGAGAGGTGAACTCTGCGTTAATTATTCAAATGTCGACGGCTAGCCCTCTCCGCTACAAGTTTTTCTTCCACGCCAACGCGGATGCATCTCCAAGCGCTCGAGGGTTGTACAGCTTGCGTCCCGTGAAGAGGATGCCAGCCACCGCGAAGATGGCGCCGATGCCCAGGAAGAACCCGCCCAGAATGTAGTTGGTACTTCCGAACCAGCCCACCTCCTCCAGCACCAGCGCCTTGGCACCGCCGAACGACCGCACGAAGAAGTTGGACTGCACAGCAAAAGTTAGTGTCGTACCGGAGGGAAGATCGTGCTCGATGCGGCCGTACGGCTTGCGGAACGGGTGCATGGCGGCGCCCTCTACCCACACGCGCCAGAACTCGTTCTCAAGACCGACACCTACGCCGTAGTCCGGATCCAGCGCATCGTGCACCCACGCGGTGCTGTTTGTGTAGTCGGAAGTGATATGCGGAGCTGTCGAGCCTGTCAGCGGCGGGATGATGCGACTCATGTTCGGGTTGAGCCACACAGGCAGGTACGTGTCCGCGGAGACGTTCCAGGTCGGATTCATGTTGTTGTGCGCCGCGTAGTTGCGTGCAATGCTCTTGGACGTCATGTCAGTGCGCGTGAGTATCTTTCCAGACGGCAAAACCCCCTCGTGCAACCAGAAAATGTCATTAAACATGGTGTTAGCTACTATACCACACGGGAAGAACTCGCGTTGCTTAGCAGCCGAAGTGGGTTCGCAAGCTCCCACTGTGCAGAGCTCTGAAGTGATGGTCTTCATGGGATAGCACTCAAGTGTCGAGGTGGCTGTCTCCGGACGCCATTCGTCCGTGAACTGTGTACGGATAACGGATGATACGAAGCGGCGGTGATTCTGGTAGTACCCGTCCAATTCATAGAATACGCGCGCAGGGCTTTCGATGTCGTTCGGAAGCTTCAGATGAACGTAGCAGGTGTGGTCGGCGTGGAATGAATTGGCGTCTTTCGATGAATCCAGGCGACAATTGGAGAGCTGCGTGACGTTGCCGTCTGACTGCGTCGCTTGTGCTTCTTCGTCGCCGTCGTAAACCACACGCAGCGTCGTGAGTGTACCAGACGTGTAGACTATCAGAATTCCAAGCCCAATGCACAGTGCCGCTAGCGTGAAGCAGATTCCGATCGACCACCCGAGCGTGAGTACAGGTTCCCACATGTACAGTTGCTGCTGGGTCATGCGCGAGCCGTCGGGCCTGTTCGTGTTCGTGTTCGCATTGTGTACGGGCGTGGTTTTCCCGGTTTTGCCACTGCTGGTACGTCGTCGTCCTAGCTTGGAAGAGGCTCGACGGGGCATCTCTACGCCCTGCGGCAGCGGCGCCACCAGCGCCTGTACGTCCACATCGCTCGGGCGGACAAGAGGCTTGGTTGTCATCTTGCTCCAGAGCGTTCTCCCAACTGATGCCATCTTGAGATCATGACCCGAAACGCGATGGCATCGTGAAACTCCTCGTCGATTATTCAAATTTAAGTCGATGCAAAGAGCCGCCGTTTAATAAAAAATCACTTTATTTTGGTCAACTTTGTAGTTGAGCCTTCAAAAAGGAAACACCTTTCGACATTGGTGTTTGGTCCTTGCCCGTGTCGTCTAGAATTTCCTGTATTCGCTTTAGTCCTCATTGTCCTCGACTGTGAACCTGCCGCGCTTGGCCATGTAGTCGTGGAAGGCCATCGAGCTCAGCAGCATAACAACTACAGCTGCCTGGCCGTAGATACGCGTGTGCATGATCTGCTGTGAGGTGGAGATACCCTTGTTCAGCTGCTGGTAGCCGTAGATACCGCCCACCAGCGGTACACCCACAGTGACCAGAGCACGGTAAGGGTGGTCGTACAAGAAGTTGGCGCTCTTCTGCCAGAACTTGAGCTTGGACACTTTCTTCTCCTCTTCGACGTAGGAGCCGTCCATAGTGGCAATGTACATCTCCGGGTTACGCGCACCATGCATCAGACGGGTCTCGGCTACAAGTGTGAAGGCTCCAAGGAAGGGCGACACCACCAGTGCTGTCTTGCCGCTCACGTTCAGGCGGTTGCGGAAAGCCGGCCAGTGCTTATTGGCTGTGTACACAGCTCCCACGGCGAATACGGCAGCCACAGCACCAGCCTTCAAGCCGCTGGTGTAGGCGTGCCAAGAGATGGCGTCACGCGCCTGGTTGGGGTTCTCAGACTTCCACGACGAGTGCTCGGAGTTGGCTTCGACCGTGCTCATGGTTCTATGTGTGTGGTTATACGTGCAGAGACCACTTCAGCTCTTGATAGAGACTTGGATTATGGTTTACAGCGTCTGTGGCTTAGAATGGACACACCAAGACGACGGGGACGACCTGACGCCAACGCACGCTGATTGGTTCGATCGCCGCGTTTCTCTTGGGACGAGTGTCGATGAGAAAAAGGCAGTTCACTTCAAACCCAATTTTGAGGGAAAAATGGGAACAACCAAAACGATGGGCTGTCTAAATGGAATCTGTTGGCTAATATCCAGGGAAATGAAGCAGTCAAATACCCCAAGAGTGAAGAAGGAAAGATGACGTGGAGGAAGTATTTTATTGATAGTACTTTAGCACGACTACTAAAATAGCTGCGCTGCACTTTTAATTATGAGCTCAAAGAGGGCAAAAATGAGTCCTAATATTGGGGTTTCTTTACCTTTTCTGTGAAAACATTCCAATTTCGTTTGACCGATGCGCATAAGCTGATGATGCCGCTTTACCGACATGTACCGGCATGCAACAGATTTAGTGATATTTTGGTACGAATTAGAGACAATTCACTACATCTTACTAATTCATCGAGCAAAATCAGGTGACTCGCAATTATGGTCGTGTGACGGGGCTGTGATAGTGTCAACACCAGTTATTAATACTTCAAGTATGTAAGTTCAGACAACTCTTTGGAGTGATATCCCAAATAGTGATACCCTCTAGTTAAGGAGGTTGAAGAGTCTCCCGCTGATCATGCTCGATCTAGGCCATAAAACGGAGCGGCACTTACAAGCCCAAGTCAAAAATACCTCTAACCTCTAGATTGTACTTAGTGACACAAAATCGACGATTATCACTATCGAGAGGTTCTTAACTATCGGACAGTTGATTGGTGAACTATGTCTAAATAAGACCAGCAACGACATTTGCTTCTTTCGGCCCTGAATGCGACACAATTCCTCCCGAAACACACTCAGCAGAGTATGAAGACCGCTCATTACTCGAGACGGCACATCGATCGCGTCAGCATGAAGAAAGAGCGTGGTCATCGATCGGCCTTGCAGGTCTTCCATCTCGGCCTGCTATGGGTGTGCGACTATGCAGGTGAGGGCAGCCTCCAGGGAAGAGCAAGATTTTTGAAGGGTCATTGTTCTGTTTGTGGAAGTTCACTTGCGCTTGGAGCGTTCACCGCGTTAGGAGCAACCAGTGGCTGAACCGCGGTGTCAACACCAATATTTGTACAGCAGTGTAGCCATAAAAGCGACGGTACCCTTGTAATGGTACAGCTCTGGATAGTGATTCCTCCTGATAGTGATAAAAAGTGGCGTCTCGACGGTATCACTACAAAGAGGATTGTCTGTATGTTATTGCCTTTCAGAGTGGCTTTGAGAACAATTTACCGGTACCTAAATACATGTACGATACTTGTAGCTTACACGCTTACAAGCCCCTTTTGGGCTGCAATGCTTTTCGTGTCTCGAATCGTGCACTGGCAGAACAAACAACTTCAACTTTCGTTTCGCTAATTGGGGCATAAGATACGTTAGGAGGTACAGTACGGGACTTTCGAGTTGTTTGCTGGGGTCAACAAGGCGGGCTCTGATTGCTTGAATAACTTGCATTCGTTTGGCATCGCATCGTCGGCACGCCCGATTTGGTTGTACAGTCTGCAGCCATTCATTCGTCTACTAAAGCAAAAAAAACAGCGAGCTGCGTGCGAAGTTGTTAAAGCAACGTCAACAGAAACCTAGCCTACTGAGAGTTAGAGAGGAGGTGATTTCGATTCGGCCAAGTCTGCCAACGCAACGCCTCAGTTGGAAATCTCAAAATAGCGCCCGCGATCTTACGCCCAGCTCGCCATTTAGGCAGCTATCGATCCGCTGATAACTCGGGAACCTTTTTTAAGGTGTTTCGCGGCGATTCGCCGTGTCAGGAAGTCCTACAATGTTGCTTTTGTTTTGCTGTCAAACAGGCCATGACATCCATCCTCAACTGACGTTGCGCAACCTCATGTCCGAGGTTTTCTGTGTCATTTGATTGGCAGAAATGATTTGACGTTGCCTGAAGTTGCTTAACTGACGTTGCATTAACGAGAGCCAACTGCGTGAAGTCCATTTTGTCGGTGACAATGACTATTCATTTCGAAGCACTGGGATTCCGAGTTGTTTTCATAAAGCACTCCTTCTGATGCACGGAAAATTATTATCTAGGTAAAGTAAAACATATTGTACGTCCAGCATGACGACATTGGGTTCGATACTGTACAGAATACTGAATGTAGATGTTATCGAGACAATTGGGGATGTGAGCGTTTGATCCGCCCATTTGGTCTGCCACCAACAATGCACTTCTGCGAGCGCTTCCCAGCGCGTCCGAAAGACGCAACTTGCTGCGCAGCACTTCGTTTGACGAGGGGCTAAACTTACATGTACAGTAATATCGCAGCTGCAGCTTGACTTCGAGCAGGCTTCGCAGACCGATCCGACTCGGATTCCGAGCGGTGTTGAAGGGTGCCAGCTGCGGGAACGTCTTCGTATGCCTGTCCATTGCGCCTAGCGTTGGAATGGCGCCACCAACTTGAAACTGTACAGTACTTGGCGAGCAATTCCAGTGCGTTTTAACGCCTTTTGAAAAGGCCGGAATGTTGCCGTATCAATACATTTCTCAGCAGCTAGAATTAGGGAAACAACGTTAGTGATCAATCATTTCTCCTTAGTGAGCTGCGTCGAGGCTTAGTCGTTCGCTGGACAGAGGCATCGGTGGTCGCCGTTTCGTGTGACAAGCATCCTTTGACACCCCTTTATGTGTAAATATGTTTTTTATAATAAATTACAGGTATTATTTATTGCTACAAAAACACTTAGATTAATAGACGTGTAATCACGAAGAAAACGGGTCGTTCAGGCTATCAAGTTTCAAGTCAGCATCAGCAGAAGTGACGCCCATCACCCAAAATTCGCATTTTCGACGTGCGCAACACGTACTGTAACGGAGGCCTGCCATCCTGCTCAACTGCAGCGCAACGCATGTGGTGCTCTGCAACATTATCGCTATCTCTAGTCCACACGCATGGTACCTCTTCAATACGACACGAACAATGCAGCGGAAAATGGACCGTCAAGTTCGGCAAGTAACGATCATGTCTCCGTGGACCTGGACATCGATTCCTCTGGTGTGCCATTGACGTTAGCCACAGAGACCAGCGACTTCTACATCGACCTGCAGTCGCCACCGCCTCAGTCGCAGTCCATGCGTCTGCGTCTCCGCAAACAAGCGTCGACCAATTCGATGCTTTCGGCTGAGGCGTCTGAAAAACTGCGCCGTCGAGTAGCTCGTGTCAAGAAAAATAAACATCCGAAAGAGATGCGAGTGTTCAAGCAGCGTCTGCAACTGGCAGTACGCTTTGCTGTGGGCGTCCTATTGGCAGGAATGATCCAGACAGAAGGCAACGATCGTGAGTGGATGTTTCTGCCGGCGAGCTACTATCTGGGAGGCCTCACAGTCGCCTCCATGATGGTCATCTACGCTGCGTCCAACACTGTGGGCGGTGTACTCGAACAAGTGTGGCAGATCGACGTCGGTGTTGCCATTGCGCTGCTCTACAACTTTATAGTGTTCGCTTGTGTGCCGATAACCCAAGGAGACCTCATCACCGTCTCAAAGAACATCAACGGCAGCACATATTACGTCAGTCTACAAGACTGGGGCGTCACGTTGCCACTTCTTGCGCTCTTTACGCTGGTGGTTCTACTGTCACCGATAGTACGTGATACCTTTATTAATAGTTTATATGAGTCTGTTACTGACGTGTTTGTGATGCTGTTTCATAGCAAACGAACGTCAAGAAGTTCGCTGTGAGCACGAATCTGTACTTCAGTAAGTTTGAAACATTTTTTATTGAAGTTAGAAACGTACACTAACCGTGGTCATGTGGGTAATGTCTAGCATTGACTCTTGTCGATCCGATGAATCCTGTATTCACAACTATTCTCAAGGACAACTCGCAAGGCAACAGTTATTACGGCACAGACAACCTGCTGAAGCAATTGGCGATTTACAGTGCGGTTGGCGTCGTGGGCACTCTAATTGCGCTGGCAATTATGATTTTACCGTATCCGATCTTGTACGTCTGATATAGGGTGGGTACACTGATTCTATAATTATCCTGTTAGTACTCACAATTTTGTCGTTTCCTGCAGTGCAATGAGAAAGATCCGGCGCCACATGGCTGCGTCTCCTCACGATATCCGAGATATTTTGAACTTGATCGTCGATTCGTACTGTTTCCGAGCCAAAGATATCAAGAAAATGGATTTCTTCAAGCTGCGACTTGATCGGTTACTGGACAATGCTCACGAACGTCTCACTACGATGGAATCGCTGCTAAGTGACTGCTGGTGGGAGGAGCTCATCGGGCTTGGAGTATGCTTCCACTTTAATAAGACAGTGGCCAAGCAACTCGTGAAATTGTACGCCAAGTTACTCGCAGATTTACACGCCATGAAATTTGCCATCGAGGCGGAAACGTGCCACTGGACGCACGTGGTGCTTCTCCAGAAGATGCAAACGCGGTTCTACGTGCTACAAGCGGAGGCGAATGATCTTCTCGATGATATTTCACTCAAGATCGTTCATTCGTCGAGAAGTACGTACCCGGTATCCTCTTTACAATTTTTGATGTTTTCTGCTAAACTAAACTTGTTTTTTTTATGTTTTAGCCATGTCGTCGTCAAAATTCGCCAGTCTACAGCAAGCTTTGGAGCGCCTGATGATTAAGTACACGACGTTGTATGGGAATCTTCTCTCAGCCGATGTCCATACAGCAGATGACGTGGGGAAAACCATGCCGTTGAACGTGTTCGTGTACTCTTTCCACGTGTTTGTGGTTTCGTTGCTGGAATTCGAGGACAAATTCAACCGCAAGAACTTCTCCGCCCGCTACCGCGTCAAGAATTTCTTAAAATTGGCATGTCGAAGTCTGTTGCAGCCTGTCAATTACTCTCGACGACTTATCATCTTCGCGTTTCGAACGACATTGGCGATCATCATTGGAATTTGCTGTGCGACTTTCATCTTCGCCTTCAGTTCGACAGCCCCGACTGCGATCGCTATGGTGGCGGAGGATAATATTGGCGGAACGTATGGCAACACAGTGAACCGTGTGGGAGGCCTGGTGGCTGGTACAGTGGTGCCCTCCATCTTCAGCTTCTTCGTGTGCAAAGTGGCGGACGACAACATCTACAACACCTTGAACAACATCGTGCTCTTCGTGTGGACTGTGGGGTCTATGTATGTGTGGTTCTGTGGACGCTACATGGCGCTGGCAGGCATGACGTCGGCTTTCATGGCTGCGTCGGTGCTGCTAGACCACAGCTGTCGAAGCTCGTCATCTTCGACGACAGTATCGTACGCAAGTCTCACTCAGAATGCGCTGGGAATCCTCATCCTTATGGTCGTGGAAGTTGTGATTCATCCTCGAAGTTCACGTGGACTACTGCGTAGTAACATCCAGCAGTTATTGACAAAATACTGCGGAGTTTTTCACGACGTATTTCGTCACCATATCGCGTACAGCCTCCCGAGAGCCACGTCAACGGGGGCTCTTACCGAGGAGGACATTGAGATAGCGAACGCCTTATTAAGCCCCACAGAGATCAAGGCATTAAGAGACCAACTAAAAGTTACTCTCCCGGAACTACTCAAGACGCAAGCGAAGCTGGTGGATGGCTCTAGTATGGAGCCGACGTTGTGGAAGCCTCCGTTCTCCACAGCCAAGTACACGACGGTCTTGAACGTTTGTCGAGAGCTTCTCGATAGAATTGACGTGCTTGTGGACCTCGTGGATTGGCACGAGAACCGTCGAAGCAGTGGGAAAGACCAACCGTTAAGACGTTGGCAACAGAGTCGAATCGAAGCGGAGTGTACTGCGGCGTATGCTGCGGCCCAAGAGCCTCCTTCTCCTACGTCTGCTATCGTCGCAGAGATGGCTGGAGAGTCGACTACTGAAGACAATTCTGTCCAATCTCCGTCATCTCCGCTGCCTAATGTGAGTACAACATCTCCTGCTGTAGCCAAGATCAAGTGGGATCAGAGCTTGGCGGTGGTTGAGGCAGGAGTCGAAGGAGCTTTCGATACATTAGTGACGTTATTTGGCGAGGAATTCTCAGGCTCAACCGCTGAAGACCACGCCATTTACTTGCAGATGAAGGAAGCTTTCCGTATCGCTGATGTGCATCGTCGAGGTGTCGTGGATGCCTCAGAACTGAGTCTTCTTCTGGAGAAACTCATGCCGTACTCTGGCAGTCAAGGGATTGGAGGAATGGAGCAATATGTGGATGAGTTCATGCAGTTAGTGGACAAGGATCGCGACGGTAAAATTTCGTTTAACGAGTTCATGCAAGCGCTAAACGAAGGATTCCGATTGGAGCTGGAGATCTACGACGATCAACCGCAAGTTCCAGTTAGCGACGTCATCATAGGACCTAACGGGTCTCAGCTAACCCACTCAAAGAGCGGTCGTTCGCTTCGTAAGAGTACACTTCGACGTAACTCGCTTCAGGGAGATGAATCCGACGATCCCTCAACTCCTGGAAGGCACAAACGCAGCTCCATTGTATCGCCGCCGGCCCCAGATTCTCGGCCTCGAGCTTCGTCCAATTTTGTGGACATGTCAGTGTTTGAGTCAAAGCCCGAATCTGCCCCTGTTAATGACACGGACGCGACTCTGAAGACCAATCGAAGACATCGTTTTAGAGGCATGTCCTCGGCTAGCGAAAGTTCGGCACCTGAAGCGCTACTCAACGTCGAGGCATTTACTCTCACAGAAGCTGCGATAGCTTTGAAACACAGCTATGGTGAATGTTTGTTGGGGTATGTGGATGACCACAGCAAACGGATCACCATGGAGGATTTTATCGTCATGAGCTGCGTTATCAGCGCCTGTGAAAATATCGCTGAGAATTTGACTCGCTTGAACACGCTGGCAGCATCGTAAGCTGTGGGCAGTTTAGCCAACGAATTTTCATTCTGTACACAATGTACAATTTAAATTGAAATGAACTCTTCTCAGCATACTAAGTACTACCTCCGTTCGGTTATGTACGTGCCTATGGCAATGTACCAAAAAATGCATATCTCGCCATAGATGTTGCACCCAGATGAAATCAATAAAACCTATAAACCTCATATTTCCCGCTCAATTTCCCGACCAGCTTGAAACTTGAGCCCTCGCGCTCATAAGCAGATACCGGACGAGCAAGGTCAAGCACTCTGGGAGGTGTTACTCCTCAACAGCACCCGGGGACGACTCACCCATGGGGATATCACGCAGATCGCAAACGAGTACCAGCTAGGTCGGAACGTCGTGGCGCGCGTGAGGAAGAAAGGCACGAGCAAATAAGGGAGAACGTGTCGCTGCAGTGGTGCGTGTGAAGTGGAGTCGTCGAGGTCACGAAAAGTGGATCGCGCGGAGCTCTGGCAGCGCTTGGCAAGCGCGCCTGTCGTGGGACGTGGTAGCTACAGAGCGCTGCATGCAGCTACAAACACCAGTGCGCATCTCATCAAGCCACCGAAAGAAGGATATCTCCGACGCGCTCTGTCTGCATTGAACGCGCCCACTACTTACACCCCAGCACAAGGATGCCCGCCTAAAGTTTTGCGCAGACCGAGTGCTACTGACATCGAACGGATACCACTACTTCTACGCGCAGTTTCGCTAGAGCATCTACGCAAGGACAAGTTGATCCGTGCCGGCACTCTTCCGATAACGCTGCCATGCGACGATCAAGCTTACCAGCGCGCTCGAGCAACATTCCAGGCGGCACCTCTACGTCTACCTCCCAAGCGCCGATATTCGATCTTGATCCATGTCTACTTTAAGCGGGCGGAACAAGTACGCCAGTGCATTATCTTTCTTGTTTTGTTTTATTTCTCCCATTGTACTACTACTACTACAAAACTTCAAGTAGAAAGAAGCCAGAATCAAAAAGTTTCTCAAAATTGCCAAGAGGAAGCAACCTCTTGGCCTCTAATACCCGAAAAAAAACGAGGCGGAGCTATGCGCAATTTTTTTTCAAATGCACGTTTGAAGCAGAGCGGAGGTAGTATACTACGTAGTACACCCTTCACTCTAATTAGTCAGACCCTGACTAATTATGGTGATAAGTTGAGAGCACATTTTTTCGGGATTTCAATTGCCCGTTTTGTGAAAACTACCGATCCAAATTTCAAATCGAGCATACTAGAACAATGAGCCCAGCGAGATCTATTCAAAACCGGTCATTTTGATAGGTACAAGTACGATTTGTACAACTTCCCAAATTTGTGACGTCACTGAAGCGCGAATGCATGACTAATGTCGAAGCACGACTAATTAGAGTGAAGGGTGTATATTTTATGCGGTGCTTGTTGCCCACTTTACCTTTGATTGTGCACAGCAATTTTTGCTAGGAAAAACTGGTACAGGATGAAGTCGACATTATGGAGAGACCACCATGTGAAAAAAATCACCTAAAGCCAAAGCAAAACTAAAGATCATGCAAAAATAATTCAGGCTACATGCAGTGGCTTACACGTCGCAAGGCTCCTGTGTTCCATTCATAATGTCGCCATTCTTGTTTTCCCTCGCGAGTTCCACATGTTTGATCTGGAACTCTTCTAGTGGGACCGATACTTGCTCGTGCTCTAGCTTCATATGAAGCAACCACGGTGGGAACTTGCGGTCGTTGATGATTGCTTCTGCCACTGTCCGTGCGTCAGTCAATTGGCCGATTTGGTCCGTCCATCGGCCACGATAGCATACACTGGCGATTCCAACGGTGAGAAGTATTGCGCAACCTAACAAGGAAAGCGCCATACTGACAATTGGAATTGAGGCGCGGACTGCCATGTGATAGTTGTTGCCGCTGAATTGAAGCCTGGACGGCGTACCGTTAGTCGATGGCAAGTTTTCTTCCGCTGCTACATCCGGTGCAAGTCTTTGATGCTCTACAGCATTCTGGAACAGGAAATGAAATGCACCGATACACGCAGTTTGATGACTGTCCTCGAGATAGAGATGGTTTTTTAGAGCTCGATTGATAAAAATCTCAGCTTCTTTGGAGCACTTGAGTCCAGCGACTCGCTTCATAATGTCCTCGTTTGTGATTTGGTCAAACCATCGCGGCAAAACCACTTCCGATTTGTAACCTGGAGGGTCGACCAGTTGTACGAGGTAAGTCCAAAAATCTCCATTTCCCGAGCGACTTAACGGACCATACCTCAGGTTCTGAAGAGGGATCCCTGCTTCTCCCAAAACTAAGTGTGAGGAGTTAGCGTCCGACGAATTAACTAGCGCACCAATTCCTCGGCACTCGTTTGCTGTGCACTGGGCTTCGTACAGCGCTGACAGATCTTCGAGTTCCCACGATAGTTTCCCCATTGTTAGACTGTAAACTTCTCGCACTTGCGTAAATTCGACGTTTATATAGTTTTCGCTTGTTGATGGGTTGACTGACCAGGTGTCGCCAGCTATTCGCTTCCCACTACTGAAGATAAGCATCGATGTGTCTGACTTTGCGATGCAGGAATTGTTATCATACGAGAAGTTACCTCCGCGATAAAACCGGGTTTCAGCAGTACCATCCTTATTCAAGCACTGCCCGTACGCTCGAGCGTGTGGGGGGTATGAATCTTTGACACGTTCAACTGGAGTTGAAAGCATACACCCGTTCATCGAACATTGGTAGGCAAAGGACAACCCTAGGTCGATTGGGTACGCCATCTCCAACGTGATACTGTCGAAGAAAACGGTATCCGAAATTTTCACATGAGAATACTTGACAGTGGAGTAATCAATAGTTGTAGAGCTTATGCCCTCCTCCTCAAACTTCAGAGCTGACCGCAACATTCGTGTGGACACTTGCAGAAAGTTGTCTTCTCCACGCGCATCTTTCGTCAGGTTGAGCGCCTCGCCGAGACTGAAATTTGTGGCAGATGCATCCTGTTCAAATTTCCGCTCGAGTGCGGCGGAGCCTGCTTCCAACGGGCGGCTCACGTTAAATGAGTCACGGTCCCAATTCCACTGAAGGCGAAATAAGTCCAATTGCAGTATTCTCCTCCATTGGAAGCTTTGCATCATCCAAGTCATCAAGGTTAGCGTTTAAGTTGAATTTCAGTGTCTTCTCGCTAGAAATGTCTAAATCGACCCGTGAGTGCCACGGACGACTCGGGTATCCGAAGCTGACGGGCGACAGGGGATACGCATAGTCAGTCTGAGTGCATATATCATCGCTGGAGGCGTCGAAGGGGAGAATAAACGATCGAAAGATCGTGTTTAACGCAGGATTTCCGTCGGTAAGCTCGGACATTGACTTATCCCATGCCATTGATAGTATTCCGTCTTTCGCAACTGTGGCATTAGTAGGCAGCACTATGTCGTCGGTAGACATCCGGATCGTAACGCGACTTGGTACCACCTGGACGTTTAGAGCACTTAAACCACTACTGATCAGGTAGCCAATCGCTGCAGTCATGAACAAAACAGCATAGCGACTGTACCAGAACCGATAGTCATATACGGTGAGCTCAGTCGCAAACGACAACATCCCCACAGCAATCACTGCTTCTAGGATAATCCCAACAATTTTTTCAATCGCGTTTGCGATACTACCAGAGACGGAGTTGTAATAATCGAGAAGGTCCTTGCGCTGGTCTTCATTCTTCTCCGCTGCGTCGAACAACATCAGGTCGACATCAACGAAGGCGAACACAGATACAATCCACATCATGACTAGAGCCACAGCGAGCGTGACTCCGAGCGTTCGTATAGGCTGAACCGCGACTCTCAGTGGATACACTTGGACAGCAGCAACACTGGTGTCCTGAGGCGATCGTGGAGAACTGGCAACTGGTTGCGATGTGACTCGTGACATACTGAGATTGGGGTTGCTGGGAGAAATCAAAGGCCGATTGAAGGAGCCTTTACCCGAGGATATCATTATTATCTATCGGTGATGGTGGTGGAGGACGGGGACGGGGGAGGGTAAGACTGGGTGGCTTGACGCAAAATGCGGAATGGCAAGAGATCAAGATGAAAAAAAAAACGCTCGCACTATATTACCAGTGAGGATGACATCAATGCATGGGTGAATTAGTGACCAAAATCATAATTCTACTATATAATTATTCGAACTTGTATTTTGTATCTATGTGAGCTTGTGCTCGTTGCAGCTATACGGCTACGGGTAATGGGTGTTCAATGCTTAACGGTGTAAGCGTATCATTGTGTATTAGCATGTTTTAACCCCTTGAGACCGGAGCGTTTTCATTCTCCCCATTTACCTAAGCCCTACTTACTTTAACGTGTATGTGTGGGTAAGGTTTAGTATACAAAGCTCAATATGTTAAGCTAACGTGTATGCCACCTCGTCTTTACAAAAACCTAGACCCAGATCTGTATGTCCGTCATTATCGTGTATGATCCAAGGTATTCAAAGTTCAAGATACACGTTTCGGGACTAACATGTATAGGAAATAGCAAAAATAGTGCAACAGTGTGTTAGAGATGCGAATGCATTGAACAGAGCATGCGTACTTGAGCAGAAAACTAACTGACGGTAGCACATGTAACGGACAAAAAATGGCATGTATTTTTTATACTCAAAGCAATATAAATGCAAAGAACTAGATCAGATACTCAGTCTGTCTCTTCTATCTCAGCCCCACAGCGACCACGCTTGCGTGGATGAGGAGAGGCTTTTTTGCAGGACTCGCCACTCGACGACGCTTCTTCCTCGTCGTTGGAGTTTTGCCGGACTGCGCCCTGATGATTTACGCGCTCGAATCTTTTACTCAGAGGCCTTGCTAGGCAGCACGTTGCCATTTCCCGTGTCTTATACCAGATTCAATACAGGACATCAAACCCCCGCTGACCGCGTGTTGCACAATGTCACTGAGGAAGGAGCTCAATGTTGACTTGTAGTCAGTCGAACTTCTATCCCAGCAAGCTTCTTCTTACCACAGCAGACTTCGAAGCTGTAGAATACATGATAACAAAAATGTGTGGATGTACGGTACAAGATAAGACATCTTTAGAGAAAACAAAAGAGAGCTCCAAAATGGAGCACTCGTTCAATGGCTCACCAGTCTCTCTTCTTTGAGAACGATAGACCGCGCGATGAGTGGACCAATGAAAATTCACAGCTCTCTTGAAGTAATGTCTTGTGTTCAAATTATATCATTTATTATTTGATCATGACTTTCTTCTTTATTTTTGGGTGCTTTTTACTCTCGCGCCGCTTGCTCCGCATTCTGGCTCTCAACGCACTCTTTTATCTTGTTCGTAGAGTAGTCATTCCAGCCAGTGGCTATGGATTCACAAAGCTCAGGTTACTTAGAATAGAAGAATGAGCCTGATGGCGTAGTCGCAGCCCCCATTGCCTACGACATCAGATTCACTGGGAGCTTCGTCGTTCACAACTTCTTCAAAGTTTGCTGCGAGTTGTGTGGTATCACCGATCAAGATCCTACACGATAACACCAGTATAAATGGTTAGTAGCCACGTTATCTTGTATAATACATGTCGTCGATCCAGTAGATTACAGATTGCTTCCAAAGCCGGTTGAACCATGCGACGATGCACTTCGCTGTTTTCTGGAAGCTGGTTTTGGGATTGAGCTTCTTCTTTCTCTGTAGACTCGCTTACGACGCACAAACGTACGATACAGGATGAGCACGGCTTCAATCATGTACCATACAAGTTTCGTGTGCACACTTTCTTCTCTGATGTTGGCGCAACGTCCTACCAGTGACGTACATGATTAGCATAGCTGTAAACATGAATAATTCAAGCTAGACATGCGCACTTTCATTGCCGCATCAGCGTTATGACCTGGCGGTGGCTGGGGCGTCGGTGGGCAGATTGGAGCGGGATACGGACTGGGTGAGGACTCACCCGGATCCTGGAGCGTATCTGAACATATCAAATCGTCAAAACGATGCAACAAAGGCCATATTACAGCTTGGTCACGCACCAAGGTCGATTAGATCCAAGTACCGTATCAGTTATTTTCCCCGACGAATACATCCCACCGCGAGCTTCATTCTTTGTTTTTCCAGCTTAACGTTCGTGTGGCTTTTGAAAAGGCCATCTTGACGTTCATATGTCCTTTTGAGCTCGCGCCAGCGCGCACGGAAAACCATTTGAGTGCTGACCGGAGTTTCTGAAAATGAGAGTCAGGGTGTGGCTGTCATTTTTCACCTCTAATATTCTATCTTTGATCTGCAGGAAGCACCGATACCTCTCATTTATGATATGATTCGGTTGTGTACCAAAGGATCGTGCTTTGTTCGGAAAGTGGTACATGCCGGGAAGATTAGAACTTTGCTCCTACCCCTCGTTGATTTGAAGTTTGTAAGATCACATACAAAAAACAAGTATATAATTTCTTAACGTGTACGGTCCACGTTAAGAAAATTTTGGTATCGTGTACGGTCCAGGCTCCCAGTTTCAAGGGGTTAATAAAGTCAGCTTGAAATTTTCTTGCAGTAGTTTTTTTTCCTCAAATGCTATCCAAATAGACCTCTAAAAAAATACTTCACCGGATGAGATTCGTTGACGTTGAAATCTCGACCTGTTGACGAAACCAATCGCATGTAAAGGTTGTAAAGTCTCCATGATTTACAGTCAACATGTAAAGCTGCAGCCTATTCTTCTCATATCGATAAAGGCAGCTGTCAATATCCCGAAAATCTCATCACATTCATCGAGGATGTTTGCATCAAACATTACATATGGTGAAATTGTTGATTGGACTTCCGATAGTTTTCGTTCGGACTTTTCGCGAGGGAATAAGAAAGACTCAGCACGACGTAAGCAATTCACTCCAACGGACTAAATGTCGTTTTATATATCCATCGCTGCTGCTTTATTCTTTCATCCACCTACCGTTATTATCTATGATTCTTCGCTCTGGTGTGTAGGACAGAAACCTTTCACCCTCACCGCCTTGTTGCAACCCTTGGCCTCGCATTTCAGTCTTCCACCATGAGTGCAGCACAGCCCATTGTATTGTACACTTTTGGTGCACCCTGGATGCTTACAACGATAGCCACCGCCATGCTCGACACAATAACCTTTTACAGACCCCGTAGAAAGCCCCCACTTCTCGCACCCCTCGAGCTTGCACGTCTTCCGACCTCCATGAGCAGAGCATAGTCCTTTCGTAACAATAGATTTGTTACAACCAGCAATTTTACATCGCGTTCCACCTCCATGGGTCCCACAGAACCCTCCAGCCTGGGCCACCTTGCTACACCCCTCAGCTTTACACGTGCGACCCACACTAAGTCCACGTTCTTGGGCGTGTCGGGAGCAGAAGCCTTGTCGAAGCTGGATCTTCAAACACCCTTCCTCCTTACATTTAGGCTTCCGAGAGACCTTGATAATCCTATTCTCCACTGCGTGTTTGTAGCAGTAGCCACGATTCGCTCCTGCCTTCTCACAGCCGTCCGTCTTACACTTGTCAACAATAGTGTGGTGGGAGCACAGCCCTTTACTGGCAGCTCGTCGCTCGCAACCCTCGGTTTTACACACAATGTAGCCGCCATGAGCAGCGCACAAACCTCGTCGTTGTGGTCGCGTCGTACAGTCCGGGAACGAACACGTTTTCCCTCCCCCACCTCCATGTTGTTGACACTTCCCACCGCTTAACGCGAGCTTCTCGCAATCCGCTTTCGAGCACGTACGCCGCCCTCCATGTTCCGTACACAAGCTACGCCATTTTGCAGCAGCAGTGCATCCATCCCTCTTGCATTCCCGGACTCCTCCATGAGCGATACATTTGCCCTTTGTCTGAACTTGTTTTGTGCATCCAGGATGAGAACAACAAGGTCTCCCGCCTTCTGTTAAACGCGGTGCAGCTTGCAAGTCCTCGATTTCTTTATCAAGCTGTAACATGGAGTGCAATTGTCCAGCCGCGAACTTCTCGCTCCACAATAATTGATATTTTAGCTCCATTTCTGCTTGCTTTATAGCCGACCTTGAGCTCGTCATGAACGTATCGAGATCCCACGATTCTGTCAAGTGTTTCTCGTCTTCTTGTTCGCTTTTCACTTGCAGTGGCCGCTTCTTGTTTAACGAAAGTCTCACGGACAAGCTCCCTGTATCTCCACTCGAAGCTGCCAACTGTCCGCTGCCCACAGCCACCGTAGACTTGACTCCACTTCGAGGTGGCACGATAATACGCGTCTCCATCCCGTTATGAGGACTTTTACTTAAGTTTCGAGGCGGTTGAGAGTCTCTGGAAGCGTTCTCCGCGTCAGATTCACTAAGAAAGAATAATTTATCGGCGTCTGATGGGGAATTTCCACCCCGGCCTCCGCTATTTTCGTCTGTGGACGCCCCGGACACTTGAGTGAAGTTCTCGTGGTCCAGCAGCGACTGCTGCATGTGCGGCCCCTCGCGTACATGCGAGAAGAAGGCGCCGCACGCCGCCGACACGAAGCCCAGGGGTGTCACCCGGTCCGACATGACGCGAAAAAGAGAGATTTGACACTGAGCTCAGCCAATCATCGTCGCATTGTACAGCTGGTGAGCCTCAACTTGAGGACAGAGATGGCAGTTGTAGCTATTAATACGCGACGGGGCTGCATTCGCTCCCAGAGTTTGAGGCAGTGGAGAGTGTTGCAAGCTGCGTTTTACATATGTGATCGGATAAGGTTTCGCGTACATGTACACTGGGTTGTCCATCGAGCGAGATTCAAAGACCCAGGGACACCACCAAGTCACCACAGCTCACAGCTTCCTGTGTTCTTGTAGTAAAATATCGACTGGGCTTTGTAGCGAGGATAAGCATTCGTCACGTCCACACAGCTGAGGCAGACATTAAGTACACTGGACGCGTCATGAACACGAGCGTGGTGTAGTAAAACAGTACCAGATCGATAAAGTATGCAATATTTCAAAAGATAAGCAACAAGTTGTTAACAACAGTGCCGCGATACAAGCAAAATATTGTAAGTAGTTGTAGGCCCAGCGTTTGTGTGCTACAAACGCCATTTTAAGTAATTTTTCTTGGTTCGTTGTCTGGGGCATCAATCTTCCGCTTTTACGCTAGACTAAACACGACTTCTATCACGTTTGGGCTTCAACGTCAAAGTTCGAAGCACGTGAACCGGAGTTTCTAATCGTCACCTGCAACGACATGCAAATGCCTACGAAGTAGATATTTTCATGGTCTAACTGTGTTGTTGGTGGTCTCTTTGGTTTGAACGCCTTTCTCCCGACCATGTTGCCGACAGAAGCCCTTCAGGCTCGAGCAACTGAAGTTTTGACACCCGTCAATCTTGCATATTGTACCGCCACCATGCGAACGGCACAAATGCTGCTTGAGTGCTTTTCGTTCGCAGCCATCTAACTTGCACGTATGGTACCCGCCGTGTCGGTAGCACAAACCTTTCACTTGAGCAGTCCTATCGCAGCCTTCATATCGGCAATAGGGCTTAGGAACCAACGTTCACACAAACAAGTATAACCACGTAGTCTTTACCGTACGATCTATCACGCGGACATGTTTTTCAGCTTTGTTAGCTGCAGTGAGAGAATATTTTCTTTCACTGACGCACGGCACGTGTTGACCCGACGACCCTCAAAAAGAAATCCAGATTCGCCATGGTCTCATCCACGACATCCGTCGCAACTTCCCATGTGGAGAATCGTGTGGATCATTGCTGTACTCGTCTTTTTCAGTTTTGTCATTTAAGACGTTAGATAGCGCCTTCTTGCTCTTGTAGCCTGTCGCGCACAGCGCGTGTCCGAACAAGAAGAAAAGATCCAGCAGGATCTCGTCCTGCTGCGCTGGAGTCAGGTCAGCGCCTACAGCCTTGGCGTCCAGCATGCTTGACTTCCAGAGCCTTTCTTCCCGCGTTTTTTTTTCAGACTAGCGAACTTGTAAACTTTGAAAATGTGCACTAACGTGATGCAACCTCTGTGAGTTTATTGCCAGACAAAGCTGAAATAAACTTAGAGAGAGGGTGCAGCAGGTATCAAAATAAAAAGATCGTGATATATTCATTTCGTTAAAATGCTTGACGTAAAAAAGTTGGCGGAGATCTGACACCCGCCGAGCTGGACGAGGTCATAGCGAACCTGTCGCTCTTCCTGGATGAGTTTGGTTCCACTCGCGCAGTCCGTGACAAGCTGGAAGAACAGGAGAGTTACATCAAGCGCCTCCATGGTCAAATTAGACGTCTACAAAATCGTCAAAGCGACGGGGAAGAGAGTGATAGCGACAGCAGCAGCAGAAAATGTTGTACAGACACTGCAGTAGTTGTGAACGAGACGAGGAAAGACTTGGATTACTTCATCAGGTCGTTCGGATCTACGCGTGAAGTGCGTGAAAAGCTAGAGCACCAGAAAAGCAAGATTGTGGGGTTACGCTGCACAGTGCGATGGTTAACACAGCGTCAACTGGATAGGGTGGATAGCCATGAATCTAGTGGCGTTGAGAGTTTGGGTGTCACTTCTGGGATAAACGTGGAGATGCTGGATGAGAGAGCCTGGTAGATGAACCTAATAGTGAGACAACAGACGTTGACAACAGCGATGCTTATGGTGCTGGTCAGAGGTCACAAACGCAAATTTCCGGCTAACCATACCCGTCCGAAAGCGCTTCTGACCAAGTTTCGGATGACCATAACCAACCATCGGTTGGCTGGCAGAAAGTAGCGGCCGGTTAGCCGAAAATTATGTGAAATTTTTGTTTAGAATGCAATTATGCTAAAAATGGTCTTTTCAGTATTTACGCTCTGAATAAGCTACTAGCACCCCCTTCCCCCCAAAAAAACGAGGAGTAACCGAAACGCTTGATAATGGATGCAAGCGACAAAAATATATATTCAAAAGCTCATACTCGGGTAAAGTCTGTCAACCAAAACCAACCGATCCATTGAGTCGGTTGGTTACCCGTACCCGTCCGATAATCTCTCAGGCAAACTTTCGGTTAACCATACCTGTCCGTGGTCACGGTTAAACCTTACCCGAACGGGTACGATTAACCATTTGCGACCTCTGGTGCTGGTACAGTTCCAGCATCATACAATGCTGCCAATGCGGCGAGCCCAGATACGACGAAGGTGACAGGAAAGTGTAAGCAATCCAACTACGACATACTGCGCATCGTCGCCAGCGATACCGGACAAACCAAGCTCGCTACCGCGACAGACAGCGCAACACTCAGATGCAGCTCGAGAAAAAAGTGGAGCAGCTGCAGCAGGAGGTTGGCAGTTTGAAGAGCAAGTACCGAGACCTGTCCTCCCGTAAGAGGAGCAATCAGAGTCCATGGTGCGTCGTGGTTGATGTGTTCAACATGTTCGAAAGTATTTTCCAGTCGCCACGGCGCATGACTAGTGCGCAAGAGATAAAGACGCAAAAGGATACTCGGCAGATTTTGGCCGTGTTGGAGAAATTCTTTGCTCATAACGCGGCTATGGGAGAATTAGTTGGAGTCGATGCGTTATTGGAGCAGCTTCGACACTTCTCGCAGTACTTTGGGAAGCCCCACCTGAACCTCCTCCGAATCGAGCCTGTGGCGCCAGATGTCATGGCTGCCAACTCTACTTTAAGTGGAACAGTGACGGAGCTTGTGCTGCGGTACATTTTCCCGCACCTCGAAAAGTTG
This sequence comes from Phytophthora tentaculata, assembly GCA_033557915.1. NCBI lineage: Eukaryota > Oomycota > Peronosporomycetes > Peronosporales > Peronosporaceae > Phytophthora > Phytophthora tentaculata. The sequence goes on from JAUCEA010000009.1 coordinate 3,914,712, forward strand.
TCTTACAACGACTATTCTTCAAAAACACACCACGATTCGCTGTACGACCGCCTCCTTGGTCAGCATTTCGACTTTACCTTCACGATGAACTTATTCTTTGACGGGGAGAGCTGCCGTGTTGTTCGCTTAGAAAGTAAAATTGACCCTGGTTTGAATAAGTATCGACATGCTGTACTTTGCCACTGTCGGTAGGGGCTTCTTGCAATGTACTGTATCCACGCTACTGCAACGAACGTGTTTTTTATGGAGGTAGTATAGTTCGGAAACACCGGTTTTGGCTCATTCCTGCATCCGATAGACGCTATGTTGTTACTTCAGTATAAGACTGTAACATCAAACGGCAGACCCGGAAGCGGGCTGCGCTTGCAAGCATCGCCGCAAACAAATAGTACAGCATATTCTTCACAAAATCCAATTAATCTGCATAGGCAACCACGGAGGACCTCCAGAAAGTATGACTGAGTTTTGCCTTTACAAACACTTTCCGCTTCAACATCTCATGTAACCCTTGCACTTCTTTTACTTTATTTCCTTATATGTCTCAGTATTTCACGGGCAAAGTAGACCTTGTAGCACTAATGCTGGCCGAATGCGAGGCCACCTTCAACAATACACTCGGATGATATCCGAGCATGTTCCAGGACACTCGACACCTCCTTTAGGTTTCGTAGTACATCTGGGACGGCAAGTGCAAGCAAAGTTTTGATAAGGAGAATGCTGATCGACGTCAATGCTCGAACGGCGAGTCATTTGGTTGTACCAGCACATCTGAAAGCCTGAGGTATCTTCGTTAGATACGCAAGAATACACGAAAGCGAATCAAGATGAACATCGCAAAAAATGATTAGAAACGGCTTATTCCTCCCATTTCGTAAAAAAAAAAAAACTTTTACTCCAGCTTCCTCTGCTCACGGCGACGACGGAGATCGCCCTATTCAACCATGCATGATAAACTATTAGTATCGATGCCAACCTTGTCTCCACTCAACATACATTCGTCTTACCGCTCTCTTTCTCTTTACTCTCGACATCCTCCATCTCCTCGTCCTCGTCCTGCTGCTCTTGGTCCATCACAGCATCTTCATCCAGCGTGGCCTTCAAGTTCTGGATCGTATTCATTAGCAACGCGAACTGCTTCGTACGCAGATCCAACTTCCCGTCCACCGCCTCAATAGCCGTCGAAGCTTCCTCGAGTCTCTTCTTCTGCCCTTCAATCTGCGCCTCAATCTCCTTCCTCGGCGGCAGTTCGTTGATCACTCTCGCAATGGACTCGTACTCCTCTTTATAGGCCCGCACCGTCTTCTCCACGTGCACTTTGACCTTCAGTTCCTCGATCTCCTTCGTGACTTTGGTGATATTTGTGTCGATCTCCGAGTTGAGCGTCTCGTACTCCTCCAACTCGCGGTCGCACGTATAATTCCAGATCTCTGTCTTGTTGGCCTCGAACTGCAGCTGCTCCATCTCCCAGAACAGACCGTCTAGCTCCTGTTTACACGTAGCGTCGTCCACCGACTCGTCCGTTAGCAGTTCCACGAGGGACAGCATCGTCTCAGCGCATTTCTTGAGCCCAGTCTTGCCAACGGTGCTCGTACGCGTCAGTAGGCGACGCCGTATTATTGTATCTGTGTGGATAAGAAGGTTTAGTGAAGGGAGATACGCAGAGAGAAGGTAGTGAGGTCCCAACCATCGTCTACCATCGCAGTGATTTCTGGTGGTGTAATATTATATTGCTTGTGCAGAATAAGCCTCTTGAATCTGTTAAATCAATAATAAAGGTTATAGTATTCGAAAATAGCCGAATCAGAAATAGTATACCGGTAGATTCAGACGAGGAGGAATCAACCGAGATTTACTGAGATTTGAGAAAATAGTAACCATCATTATAAGCACTGACTTCAGTACTTCTGAAATTCGTACTGCCGTTGCACAGATATTAGAAAATTTGTGGCGCGCAACAACTGCGTGTCGACAGACACACATGACAGTAACACAAAACGCTCCTTCCGTACGTGCAGCCGCCTCTCTACCTTCGAAATATGCCAAACACCGCAAACTGGATCTGTATTCTATGCCTTGTCCGTGCTTTCGGAAGTGATAAGGTCGAAACAACACACCTTCACTTTAATAGCTACCCACTAATAGACAGAAAAGCGGCCATCTCCGGGATGCGTATTGACATTGTTTAGCCACTAGCCGCTTCGCGGCGGGGGCGCATGCATGATACTTACCGTGTTACGCCTCCGTTCCGCTCACCAGGGGCTCGCTGCACTACTCGCATGTCAGGTTGGTAAGTTGTGGCTGGGGCGGGCCCTTCGGCCCCGCAAGATCGTACCAGGTGCCGACTTGGGCCGCCTCGCTGCGCTCGGCAGCAGAAATATATTTTTAGCCATTCGAAGCCGCCTTCGCTCCGCTTGGCAGCCAGTGATAATGCTAAAAAAATCTGACCGTTATGTGTGATGCACAGACACCATACTACAGTTGATAGTTAAGACTAGCCGGCCGCCGCCGCTTCGCGGCGGAAGGTGCATGGTTTCTTGGAGAAAAAGTGTATTCAGATCCGAGTGCTTCGTGGGATCGCGTGCATCGTGACATCGCATGCGTCGTGGTTGTCGCGGGCTTCGAGATTTCGTGTAAGTTTGTGAATCCGAGTGCGTCGTGGTTCCATTTACCTGAACTACTTTACCATCCATAATACCACGCGCTTCCGTACACTACCCCCGCGTACTAATCCGTTAGTCCCGCACAGCGCATTGGGTCCTATGCTCTACCGTGTACTTCTTGGCGCCGTGGTTTCGTGCTCGCTCGTGATTATGCATTCTCTCGAGGTCTCATAGTCTTCCGTAGTCAGGTTCTCTTTCGTGGTTACTTATTATTCCGCGTTTCCAAACATCTCCCTGTATTTACATACGCGTTCGTGGTCCGTGGTCTTCCGCCGCACATGTCCTCCCGGCGCCATTTCTCTCGTCACTGGATGCTCTTCCGTGATTTCGTGGTCTCATGTCGCCCGTGGCATCGTGCTCTACCCTTGGTATCGTGCTCGGTGGCTCGCTAATTTCTCGTTCATGTAATACCGTGGCTACATGTACTCCCCTGGCGTCGTGGCCACGTGCTCATCCATGGCCCGTGATTCTCTGTTTTAGTCCCCCCGTCGTTTCGCGCCTTCCCTTGGCTTCGAGTCCTTCCGTGATTTCGCGCCCTCCCGTGGTGCCGTGGCTTCCGTGGCTTCGTGTCCTTTCGTGTTTCGTGTCCCTTTCGTGCTTCGTGTCCTTCTGTGCTTCGCTTCTATCCTATGTAACCTCTTCGAAGTGCATTTAATGTGCGCCACACAGTGTTTTGGTTAGTTCGCACACTAAGTGCGCAAGTAAAAATGTATATTATGACCAATGGAAAACGTTTATTTTTTACCAACCATTCCTTACGCTGGTTAATGGGGTGCTTGCTACGCTGGTGAGGCTTCCAGCGACGACGGCAGCGCCTAACGCGGTCCTGGACGGCGCGTGGTGGGCACATAGCAGCGGCTAGTAAGGCTGCGCTTTGTTGGCGCGGGCCTTGGGATAGCTCTGGCTTTGGCGCACGTGGCGATGCCAGAACGTCTGGCTGTATGGGCCAAAGGCACACGCAATGCACCGACGGGCACCCGCTCGGGCCTCGCCCAGTGCGAATGCATCCTACGCTAAGAATTGCTCGCAGCAGCCGCACCGCTAGAGCTGCATCCCGAAGCCGTCTCGGTCGATGGGGGGGGGGGGGGGGGGTACGATGTCAGCCCGGCACGACGGGCATATTGTACGTAAACGTTCCATCGGATAGTGGTATTACTACTAACTTTATTATTTGTATTAGCTCAGGGATTCAAATTGTTTTAGTGTTTAATGACTAGCTTTGCGAATCCGGTCAAAGTTTTTTTGAATTAAATCAAAGCTTATGTTTTATATTTAGCAATATAACTAAAATGCCAAATCTTGCCAAAATCCGGCTCAAATTCTCTTGATAGCTTCGATGACCGCTAGAAACCCTATGTGAACCTCGGCGTAGTCTACTAATGCAAAGTAGCGTACATACACGCAGCCCACGTTGCGTAATGTGTCGCTCCGCGGAAACCGCGGAGCGACACAGTAGAACGCCGGTATAGCGTGAGTTTTATTAACCCTAGCCGCAGACACAAGTACGGACAGACACCGTACTGCGGTTGAAAGAGAATACTAGCGCTCTGGGCGCCCGCTACGCGGGCACGGTGGCCATGGTAAATCGGAGTCATATCTATAAGTTCGCCTCCGCTGCGCTACGGCGGGGTATATGAATAACACAATTTCCTATCACCCTGATGAACCTGGAAAAGGTGTATTACGCCGTCTACATAGGCACCTCCTCAAAACTCTCTGTGTACGCTGTTCTTGCTATGTACTCTCCCGTCCTCATCTATCGCCTCCGGATCGACAGCATCTTGATCGCCTTCCTTGAAGCCACTCGAGACAGGGCCACGTGCAGCTGTTCGTGAGTGAGTACTGATTGTTCCATGTAGATACCCACGTGGTGGATTGACTGTCCTTGGGCCTTGTTGATCGTCATCGCAATGGCCGGTATGGCTCGAAACTGCTTCCTCTTCATCGTGAACGGGAACTCTTTGTCATCGTCATCAGTGGTAAATACGATCCGTGGGATGAACACCGACTAACCCTCCGAAGGCCCTGTCATAACCCGTGCTTGGATGCTCCGTTCTCGGAGTGACACCACTCGGAGCCGCGTTCCGTTACAAAGCCCCTCCTTGCTGTTCAGATTGCGGATCATAATGATTGGAGCTCCGACCCTCAACACTATTCGATGAGGAGGAATCCCAGAGAAGTTCAGCGAGTTTAAGAATTCCTGCTCAAACAGATTCGCATCCGCCACGCTCTCGAGTGAATCAATCGATAGATACTCCTTCGTATAGCCAGTGAGGCGGTCAGATACCATATCATTGATTCGCCTGACACTTGCGTTAGTTGGAGCCTAAATTGCTCGATCGATGAAGTAGTCATTCGGTAGCTTCTCGTCTTCAACACTCGTATAAACCGCGTCAATCAGTGCATTTCCATTTCTGGTTCTTCGGTCATCTTCAAATTCGTCCAAGTCACGGGAGTGCGGTTCATTTATCGAAGGAAGAAGATTGAAGGTTGGGGGCGGTATCATATCCTCATCCCCGTCGTCTCCTTTTGTTTCTTCATCGATAGCCGGTAACGAGTGCGTATGTTCTGAGAAAACACACATATCGCGTGGGAGGCAGATATCGTTCTCACTTATTTCCTAATTCACTGGATAGCGCCCCTCCCCAATCTGAAGCAGGAACGCCGAGAACTCCGAGAGCTCGGCTGCGCTGGCAGGATCAAGGGCCGTCCGAACGCGCATATTTTTAGTTAAACGGGCTTGGCGCAAGTGTTACCATAACGGGGGGCTCTTGAAGGAAGCTTTAATCGTCTCCGCTCGGGTAGCATTTTTCAGGACTAGTAGAATTTACCGGTGACCTTGCCTCCGAACGGCTCCGCTTGGTTCTTCATGATATCACGGAAGGATCTGTCCACTGCCTCAAAGCAAGCTCGATTCGACATCGGAGCCTCATCCCAGATAATCAAACTGGCATTTCGGATCGGCTGCACCTTCTGTCCCTGCCAGGACAGGCTACATGTCGAAAACTCAGTCATTTTTAGAAGGATACGGAACGTGGAGTGAGCTGTGTGTCCTCCCGACAATAGGGTTGCTCCAATTCCACTGGAAGCACCAGCAATTGCGATTTTTCGCTGCATTCGAACATGAGCAAGCATTTGCTCCAGCCGGAATGACTTCCCCGTTCCACCTGGTCCATCTTGAAAGAAAAGCTTATTGTCTGCATCCGGGTGGTTCACAGCCCTAATCACTTGGTCAGAAACCTCCCGTTGACAATCGTTTAGCCGGTCCGCCTGCTCCACAATCCTCTGCAGGTCATTATGCGAGTACGCACCAAATTCTTGTTCTACAATCGTTGCCGGCTGAGGCCCGTCCACTTCACCGGAATAGTCACCGTAAGTGTTAAGACTGGGAAGGCTATGATTTGCTAGCGTTTGACCGTTGGGTTCCAGGCATTCCGCTAAGTACTTCAAGCATTTATACTCCGCCATTCTTTGTCGAACTTCTGGAGCGCGGTCGATGTGATTATCCATGTCCGGGTTTAAAACATCTCTTTCGAAGTCTTCCGACATGTGCTTCTTGAATTGCTCCCAAAGTTCGTTTGCCTTCGTGGGTAGCGAGTAAACGAAGATAATTCCAAAAAGCTGCCTCAGTTGGTATGACATCTTATCCACGGCTGCCTCACTAAGACACTGGAACCCTTTTTCGTCGTCTTTTAAGTACCCCAGGGCTTCGGCCGCTTGTCGCAATGTCGTGACGTGGTACCTCCAATCGTTCGAAGATCAGAAAAGGATTTGGGAGAGCGTCGATGACACAGTGGAAGGCGAAGAAAGAATCGATCAGGATCCCGCGGAGACACGTGAACAATCCTCCCAGCAAAGCCACGTGTTTCTTGTAAGGCTGCCACGTGTTGTCCTTCCATCTGTACTTATTCGGGACATCCTTATACAGCAAACTTGCTGTTCCCACCGTATCGCGCGAGCACAGCTCGAAAACCTCGGTCAACTTCGTTCGGCGACCTCTACGTTTAAGGCTGTACAGCTGCGGGGTCGTCGCTTGATCACGATATGCGACCATGTTCATTTCCTCCAAGTGAATGGGTAGGCTGACGACAGAGTGTGAACGCCCTTGTGTTGAACGTTCAAAGAGCCGATTGCAAGCCTCCACAGGAGAATATAGCGTCCTACCAAGTACTGTCGAATCTCGTTCGCCTGAATCTCCTCTCCGTCAATTGTAATGGTCGTCATATCTGATTCCTTGTAGACGTACTTGTAGATGTACTTGACAGCCTTGTTCGTTGCACAGACTTCGACCTTAATGTGGCAGTTGTACTTCTGCGATAAAAAGGATTATACGCAACGACCCACTGATTAGTTGTCGCGTTGTCCCACACCTTGCCTTTGTGGTGAAGAATCTCATAGGACGACGACGACGCCTGTACGTAGGGTGTTTGTCCGGGCAATGATGGTTTCTTCGATAAAGGCTTCGGGAAGTTCTTGGAACACATTCCGTTCTTCATACAAGGGCTGTTGGGGTGCTGCGCGCCACATGGGCCATGTAACATGCTGGATATGACTGTTTCATAAAGTTCTGGAAACTTCTCATTATCTGGGAGCTTTGTCGAGTCCAATTTGTCAACATCCTCTGCGCTCACAGGCTTACCTTCCGGTCGCAAAACCAGAAGAATGTGAGCTTGAGGAACACCACGTTTCTGGTACTCGATCACATGAACTCGATCAGCTAGAATTCCCAAGAGCCCCTGGTCAAGATCCTTATTCAGCGCCCATAGCTTCTGCATGAATACACGAGACACAAGGTATTCGATCTGCCGCCGTCTCACCAGGTCGCAAATTTTCCTTAATTTCGGTCCAATTGGGATTGCATGTCATGGTAATGAACAGGTTAGGCACCCCTATTTCACGCACAATAGCCATTACGTCCAGAAACCGCTGGTACATGTAGCGAGGACCACAGGGTGAATTTGAGAGGTGTAATGATCTTGCGACCGATTTCTGCGGCCTCCGATTCTGGCGAGTCTCTCTTTGCCGTGTTGGTGCGCCGTGAGGCAGACCTAGTTGCATTATCCGTGATCCCATCAGCTTCTACTCGATGGACGTCCACGGATTCATTGCGCAACGCATCAGCAAGTCCTTGAAGTGAATCAACCCGGTATTGGAGCTGTTTTTTCTCGATAAATCTCAGACGCTCTTGTTCGCATTTGGCCCAGTGATCGACACAGTACTGTTGGGTCAGGCGGCCTACTCTTAGAATGAGTGACTCGTTATTGGTTCGATCGTGGAATAGATACGACTTATACTCGCGAAGTGACATGCTTAAGGGGTCTCCGCGAGAGTCGACAAGGTTACTAACGTAGGGAAGATCGAAGGACCAGCCGCGTTCACCGTACGGAAAGATGAGAGGGTATTGCAGAGGGTCATAGCTCTCATGCGTCTCAATGATACGCTTGAACCCGCCTCCTCGCGCATGGAGGAGGATATCCAGATTCTGAGCTGCATTCTGATCTATCACAATAGCCGCCACCTCCGAAGCGGTGGGGGTACTGTGCGTCCCCGGGTTGGCGTTGCGGGTAACGTGCTAGCGAAGCCGGAAGTCATCACCGAGAGGGATGAACTCGTTTAATTGCAACGCCGGGTCGCATTCAGGTAACACCTCGCCAGCCTGTAAAAAACGCCCGAACTCCTCAACGGCCGCTTGGGGGGCAGGGTTGGCGCGCTGAATCAAGAGACTTCGCGCATTGATGAATTGTTGTGCGTAAAGGTTGTGCGCGATCATATCTTGGTCGATCTTACGAAGAATAGCGGGGTTCGAGACCATCCATCATTCCCATCCGGCTTCTTACACGTGCATCCATGTCCGGGTCGTTAATGTAAACTTCGGCAAACATGGAGCGTTTGTTGGGAGGAGGCAGAAGCGATCCCATACGATACCAGACAGATCCTTGCACCCGAAAGTAAAAGACACCCGTTCGCGTCACCCTTTCGCCCACCTGAAGCGAGCGAATCCTTGAAGCGTCCGTTGAGGTGAAAGCAAAGGCGCTGTTGTACGCTCGAATATTCTTCTTCAAGCCAGGGCTCTTATAGAGATTGAGAAGTCCTGCAGGAGGTTTGCGCGCAGGGGGTACAGACACTAAGCCGTTACGCCAGCATCGAGTATCAGTTTCATCGAGAAACTTCTATGCATTGCACTTCGGACAGACGCGTTCGTTCTCGAGGCTGTCATCGAGGTAACGGTTGAAATAGTGTCGGCCACCATCCACTTTTGCAGGATCGAAATCTTCGTGGTTCGCGAGACCTTCTTGTACTGCCGAGATCGGGTTCGCAATCGCTCAGCATCGTTCCGTTGTTGACGCTATTCCTCCGGCATCGCATCTCTTCGCGCTCGATGAGCTGCTGCATCTCTATCTTAAACGGTTTGACTCCCATCCTCAGCCATAGCTTCCCTTCGTTCGGATTGGGATGACGCCTCCCGACTCCTTAATACGTGGTGCCGTTCGTCACTCATGGGGGTGCGCCAAGCAACAGTTGTGGCAGCGCTATTTTCACGAGCAAGCAATAGATGGTCTTGAGGAAGACCGGTCCGTCTAGCTCTGGCTCGTGCGGCATCGTCTTGCCTATCGTGTAGAACTTGAGACTCGGATCGAGTTGCCCTTTTCTGCCTCTTTCTTTCTCGATCTCTTTCGCGAGCGTGAGCTAGCTGTGACGGCATCATATTGGCTCTGGAGCGTCTACCGCGACACATCCGAGTTGGAGACGCTCTTATCGTAGCCGGATATGCGACACCAGCCGCGAAATGGACTAAACTCGGGCCATGTGCATGTCCAACCGAACGCTCTTATACCCCTTTAACCCTAGCGACAGATGCCACAGTAGGAGCCGCGGAAGGGGCAGTCGCGTCCTGAACTTGTCGGGCTTGGATTTGAAGTTCCGCCAACGCTTTGGCCAACCGAGGTTTGCTTTTCTGTCTCCTGGCTCTCCGTAGCAACCCTCCGCTGGATTATCTGGCCCTACCGGTGTGGCGTTCACAACGGCGTTGTTCTCAATTGCATCCTGTATCTCTTCTCTTGATCGCTTCGTTCTCCCCATGACTCTCTGCGAATACGAAACAGAGTAACGTGATGCGTTAGACTTAACATCCAAGTACACTGCACATAGCAGTAGTCTTTTATAGAGCTGGTAACTTGGGCGTCTGCGTGCTACCCGGAATTACTTGCTCCCATCAAGGTTGTCTCCGATCACTTATCCCACAGTCACGGGCCGTGAGGCACGGAGCGGTTTTAGTTGCAAATGGTGCAGTCGAATTTTCAGGGTTGGTCTCCCGGGTAGCACTGTAGCTTGAGGTGCGATATCCTTTCGCCAAAAGGCATGACCGTTAATTGCAAAGGTTCCTTATTGATACCCATTACAGGTCCCTCCCTCCTCCATCAATAACTCATAAACGGCCTGCATCAACTGGGGTTTATAATAGGGATTGCGGTCAATTGACAGGGTGCCAAAAATAAAAATAGCCAAAATGGATCAGATTTTGGGCAACTCTAACAATTTGTACTCTCGCGCAGAGTGGGTGGCGGGTCGAAACCCCTAAGCACGGCTACCCCCACCCCCCCTTGCAGGAATACTCTCGCAGGTTATAAGCTTCCCCCTACGCACCCGACTATATGTGTGTCTTGGTCTTGGTTGCTACTACGGCTAACTAACATGCATACACGCAGCGTACCTTGTCTGGGCCGTGGCGTCGCGCGCAAAGTGTTTGAATGAAATGTGAGTCGGAGCAAAAAATGAAATGTATAACCAATAAGAAGTGAGTCGTAAGCGGACAAGAATAACTGTCCGTTTGTGCTATTATTGTAATTTTCGTAACGATTTGTGGAGTCAGGAAGACGGGGAGAGTTGGATCCATGGGAGGGATCTTTATAAATGAAGTGTCACAAAGAGAAGGCAAAAAGCAAGGTAAAGGCTGAAAGGCGGGTGCAAGACGGAGTCACCGACACACAGGTTACTCGTATACTGTAGGTTAAATACTCTGGGCGAGTTTTTTGTTGTTGCTTTTGATACCTGAACTAGAGACGGTGGCGAATACCTGCTCAATTATCTAGAGCGGGCAGCCTTTGATCTACGCCAATCAGGTTTAGCACATAATACTGGTTTTAGCTTTTTAAATTAACGTTAGCTGTGAGGTCATTTCAAACATGGTCAAATTGCTCCTTGCTGACGATAAACGAGATTTCATAGTAGTTATGGCGCTGGGGCATACCGTAAGCCACAACCAACTATGGCCGAGGCTGAATCGGCGCCCTGTGATAACCCAAGCCGAGCTGTACCTGCCGAAACAGGGCGTCTCCAATGTAGAATGTACTCTTTTTTTATATGTTCCACGACAACTAAGAGACTAAATGCATTCGATTGTAAATTGCTAGCAAATGATTATAGGTACGATCTCATTCGCCAGCTACAAGGACTCACCATGATGAAATACGGATACGTGCGTTTGTGTAAGGAGAAGCTCTGTAGTTTGCTTTGACAGTAGCAGTATTGCAAAACATTAATGTATTAGTACTATTATATATGTAAATGTATTATTAATACACGTCTACTGATTGTAGCCGATAAAATGCAATTATCACAATCCGAGAAACAAATCTCAGTACTTAAGGTTGATTTATGGAAATTTCTTGTAAGACGAGGGAGTTACGGAATAATCAGTCGATCTGGTTGGATAAAACTATTTGATTTACATGATTAGTTCTCTGGAGCGGTCATACTGGTGCCCAGAGTCCCCATCCATCACTTACCCCGTAGAAAACGAATTTCGGAATTGGAGAACGTGTCACAACATATCTGTCATCGCATAACCTCGTAGATTCTTATAAAATGGGTTATGTTGACCCATTCACTGAAGATTAGGACAACTTCACTTCTGTTGCATGTAACGACTTATAAATCTATAATACCTATCATCTTAAATAATCCGCCACCAATTACAAAAAAGCAGTCAAGCGAAACATCCCATAAGTACCTACCGCGCCATAGAGCGATTGCATTTAGTCGATGACCGAGCGCAGCGAGGTACTCCGGGAGGTATAGGGGGTCTAGGGTACACTAATGGTCTAAGGTATGGTTTAGGGGGCGGGTGTAGTTTTCAGCGCAGGTAGCTCAATGATAACCTGGAACGCTACCTGTGATTTATTAGCCGTGTGCGTAGCACGCGGGTCTAAACCCAACCTGCCAAATGAGTGCCGCTCGGACGAAAACCCAGGAAAAGTATCTAAGTCAATATTGTATTTCGACGCTGAAGCTAAACTTTCGAATTGTTATTTTTGCATGTCAGGTAGGTGACTATTATAGTCAAGAATTATTTTTCTATTGTTTTAAGTTTTCAACTTGTTACTCTTCAATCGTACATGTACTTGTATTTCGTCGCGTTTGAGTTAAAGGTGCGGTTTTGTTTTCAATAGTACCAGTATGTGTAAAATCCAGAGTTGTTCCGTGCGAATGCGTGGCATTGTTTTTATGCCGGATCGGGTTTGCTTGCCAACAACGCTATTATAGAGTAGTAGCTGACTGTTTGCAGTGTGAGCCACATGTATTTTGTATTAAGGTAGGTGAATATTGCTTATATCCAACTCCGACAACGACTAGTTGGATGAAACTCCAGTCGATATCATCGGTGGGATATTTCATATTTCATAAAAATCTATTTTCAGACCAATTTTGGCCGCGAATGTGACCAAATGCACGAGTGGATGCTTTTGCTGCTACTTCTTACTAGTGTGATAGCTTATATGGACTATCAATTGGGTTGTGGTGTGTAAAGTGGCAACTTCGCCATCATTCCTTTGCGAATACGATCAACCTTTTTCGTAGATGGTGTTGTACCACGTCTATATATAAATAAACGCCTGCATAAGCGAGAAATACATGTTTGCTTTTGCCGCGGGGCGAGGGAGCGGGCTATAATGTCGCTCATATAATTTTGGACTCCAAGGAAGCAGCATTTTTCATTGACCATCGCGGCAAAAGTTGCGCAACGGCAAATGTCTTGCACCCGCGATTCTTCGCCATAACGTCGAAGAGATGCTGGGAAGGGAGGCACGTAGACATGTAGAATAAGCAGTCACAGCTCGGTGCTCCATCATCCTTTCAATGGACATTGATGCCTTTTCTTGTCGTTGTTACTAACCGATACACATCGTCTTTAGGCGAAGAAAAAAAATGCCACTTCCAACTTTAGCCGTCCACAACGTGAAAGAATCCCATTGTCTTTGAACGCGCTCAAAGCAGTATGTACAAAGCCCCCCCCCCCAGTGCAGTAAGCTCTACTCGTACTCCATTCACTCTAGACAGTTTTACCGTTTTACCGAGAATGTGGCAACATTACGTAACAGATCACGCAGAACGCACGGTTGCTGCTGCAGTACAACTTGGATACATTTGTCGATACTTGTTTTTTCTCAGAAGTTGTTTAAATTGGTTCCAATTCGCCTCGATACGGTTGGTGGTAGTGCTGCCAGCCGAAAATCAAAGTCGCCTCCCGAAATTTCACCAACGTTCACTGCAAGAATACCAACGGTTGAAAGGGAAGACCGTTGCTCGAACACCTATTTACGCAGGCGGTATCGCTGAAGTGATGGCGCGTACATTGTGAAGCGATACAGGCTCTCAACTTCCACTCGTGTCTCCTTATGAACGAAATATTGGCTCCACAAACTTGGACAGTAAGTTTTTCACTCGGTTCCGACATTAACGAGTCACCTATTTATCAGACTTTGTATCTGCTGAGGTGTGAAGGGTAGACCTGCCAACCATACAAGATGTACTTAATCTAAAAAATATAGATCAAACTCAAATAATTTTACCCGTTTTGACGCGACACATAGTCGGAGATCTGCTTTGTACTCGTATTGGTTTCCACGGACGCGTCCAGTTGCTCCAGAAGGCTGTCGTCCGCTAGGTCTTTTGTGGTGTAGTGATTTGCGTCTGCAGCGACTGAACCAAGTGTTGCGGTCAAACCGGTGCGACAGGGCTTGTCGCCGCCGTTGCCACACGAGTCTCAGACCGCTAAACTGTCGAAGTACGGCAGTACCGATGACTCGCCCTGATTGGCTCAAAGTCCAGATGGTGACGACGCGACGTGGCAAATCCACCCAGGGCTGTGCGACATACGTGCGACGTGGTAAGGCGAGCGACAGGGGGGATAAAGCCGCGGGGTCGGAATTCTTCCGTGTTCGTCCGTGTTCGGCGGGACTTCAAGTCGTCAGTGAGTCGTCGGCAGGGACAGTTTCGGCGAATCCAGTGACCAAGCGACGCGATTGACTGGCATTGGCGCCTGAGAAGGACAAGGAGGGCAAGACCTTCGATCGCAACGGCCGAACAAGATCCAACGACATTCAGGCGACGTGGTGAATCAGCCTGGCGCCGAGGAGACGCTACTGGCCCAGAGACGCGCGGCCGGGACCAACATTCAGCTGCCGGACATCAAGTCGAGGCCAAAGTTGCTGCTGAGTTGCTGTTGAGTTGCCGGTGTCAGCCGTTACGGCCAGAGAAGAACCCAAGCGACGCGGACGAGTAGTCGGTGGCGCTTGTGGACGACCAGGCGGGTGAGATCTTCAACAGTAACTACTGCGATGGATCCAACGACTTTTCAGGCGCGGTCCGGTGACCTTTCGAGCCGTCGGCGGAAGTGTAGAAGATCCATAACGGACATGTATGACTAGATATTTGTATAGGTAGATAGTAGGATAGATATTATATTAAGAGCCTTTGTGCTCGAACAAACAGAACAGCATTTGATCTCAACCACACAAGGGCACGTCCGACTATCGGTAAGTACGCGGTAGTGGCGGGATCGTTCCGGTAGCCTGGATATGACTGTCGGTGAACACTCCTACTGGTGGTAGCTTAGTGTTCATCCCGGCAGGGCCAATAGATAAGAGAGTAGAATTGGCCGTGTATTTGATAGCGAGTCATCGCTTTGTGTTGGATAAGCTTGTACGCTATCCATATATTACTTACCGATCGGAGTATAGCTCCGACACCCCTGTGTTAGGTCTGAAACACGTCCGGTACCCTATCTTTATAGGGGCAGCGGGGTATATTTGAGAGTGAGAGAACACTCTAGCCTTTGCTTGTGGCTATCAGTGTTGAGTCATCGGTGGCTTGCTTAGCAGGACACACGGTACACAGAGGAAACTCCAACCTGGTAGGGTAGTTCCTGGGCCTTCAGGTTCGATACCCACATTAAAGCCTGACTGAGTTATCGGAACTCAGTAGGTGTTGTTGGTGTGGAAGTGTGCTATTACATTTCTGGCGTGTTCCTACACGACACTTTGCGCCGCTTCAGTGCCACGTCCAGCGGCTTGGCGAGGTTGTGATTGTAGCAGCGAGCCTAAATTTGAAATTCGTGCGGTAGAACATGGCAGACATTTTTAAATGTATAACTCCACCTCCTTTTGAATCAGTACCATTAAACGACCACTATCGTTTGACGACCTGGCCAGAACGGTACAAAACTCAGCAATACATCCCCGAAAGCGCTCAGAATGCGTATAACGCTTCCCTTCACCCCTCGACTTTTGCCTACACCCAAGTCTACATGCATACTTGCGGAAGGCGTAGGTAAATGGCGCGGGTAGTTGGTGGTGCGGAAACTTTGCGTTCCACCACGTGACACTACGCGAGTCACGAATACGATTACAGACAAAGTTGTCCTTCTCGTACTGCTTATGGAAGTCTTCAAATTATTCCCACGAGCCAAAGTCTTGACTTCATTCGCAGGCACAAATCTGCGAATAGGAGCGCAAAAAGGAGTTTCTATCCCATACATTATAAACGCCAGTTAGCCCTATAGAAATTGCAACATGACATAGAAATGTTAACTTACATGGGACCTTTGAGCCTGTGTTGGCTCAATTGCTGTCATCGATGTCACTTTTGACCTCATTGTGGCGGTAATAGCTTTTCCTCAGCGTCACGCCCTTGTAGTAGTATCGTTAGGTATCCACAACCTTCTGCCGCTACGTATTTTTAGCGATCGCTGAGGCATATTACGGACTGATTGGAGACCACGTAGAAGTCGCTGTTAGGCTCTGTAAAACGGAATATAGCATTATCACACGTACGCTTCTTTGGTGTGCCTGGTTCCGCCATAGCGACCAGAGATTCCCCGGAAGTGCCTACGCTGAGCGATGTGGCGTGTGAGGGAGATATTTTAAAATGAAACTATGGACGCCACACATCTGGAGGGTATGATAATTTATCTTGTGTATTTTACATGAAGTTGCTTATTTGATGTTGCTTTAACGATTTCCAACGTCTGCAGGATCATCAATTAGGCCAACATCCACTATGAATTCGTCGTCTTCAGTAGCGAGGTTGATGTTCTACATCGATACCGAGAGCCTTCAGAGTGTCCCGGCTCTAAGTAAAACTCGTCGCCCTCCCTGCCAAAATTAGACAGGGCATCGATCGAATAGAGATTGGTCCAGCAACAGTGACCAGATCGAGATCCAACAGAACTTCTTGGTCACATGTCAATCGCCGCCTATCAGCCATTTCCGCCTCCACAGGCGTACTTAGTGTGGTAGGCAAAATCGTAGGTTGAATAGCGTGCAGTGAGTCCACGACACCTTGCGGGATGATACTCTTGTCACCAGTGTCTGTGATGTAGGGCACTTCCAGCAGACCGTTGATCCGAACGGAGTCTGCCGGCGTCACATTACGAGTAGCTTTAGAAAGTACCAAAGTGCTGTTCCTTAGCCTCGCGGAGCTTTTTCCGCGCGTCTGCACGCTGGGACGATGGGACTCTGAGGCAATTGGGCAATCCTTGAGCCAGTGCGACCCCTTGCAAACCATGCTGCCGATTTAAGGTGGGAAACCCGGGAGTCTCGTAGCGCGCTGAGGCCCAGGCGGTGTCGACGCTGCAGTCAACGCCGAAGCTGGCGTTGCTGCTGTCGTCGTTTTGGGGGCTAATGTTTTATGTGACTTCTTCTCCGGTTTTGTAGACTTGGAATCGGACTTAGCAGCATAATATTGGGACATACGTTTTGAGCTTGAGCATGTTCCAGTATGAGACCAAAGAAGACAACATCATTGGATTTGCAGATGCGCCTCGATAAGTCGGAAAACCGCAACATTTAGGCCTTGAGTACTGGGGGCTGCAAGGTTTCCACCAATAGGCGGCAGGGAGCCTTCATTCTACTCTCGTAACCAACGTCATCCTCGATGCCTGTCCCAATCAGCCCTTACAGGCCATTGACCTCCACAATACCATTGAAGTCCTCGTAGTAGCGGAGCACCCGCGCGTCACAGTTGTCAATAAACAGTCCATCTTCAACATTTGACGGAACAAAGGCGTGACGTCCGGTACGAACTCATTCTTGAGTGTACGGCAGCGCATACGGCGCTCAAGATGACCGCATCTGTCACAGAGGCAACTGGCCTCTTCGACACGTAGACAGCCAGTTTTATATAAGTCTTACGTCGCACTGACCCTTTCACGGTGGCCACAACGTTATCGAACGTCTCGCCAGTACTCGAGCAGCGGTATGACGTATCTTGTCCACGTAACGCTCCCACTCACGCTGCCATTCAATTAGAGCGGCATGGTCCCAGATGGACAATTCATGGGGGAGGATGACCTCGTAAATTGTTGTGGGATCGACATCTCCACATAACCGTCAGAATCCACCGTGTAGACAGCATAGTTGAAGATTCACTCCAACCGAACCTAATGCGTTTGTAATAATGTTAATGACTTCACAAAACCACACTTAGGGAAGAATCGAACATATCACAAATTCGGATCTAGTCGATGTAGTTCGGTAGCCTTGAACCTACTGACGACAGGAAAGTTCTCGGTCGCAACGCGACGAAATGCCAGAGAATTGACGACTCCGGGATAAAAAAACTCACGCTTTGAAAGCGTAGCGCTCGGGATGTTGTTCCAAAGATTAAAGTTGATTAATGAGCAAAAGTTAACAGGTAAAAGCAAAACTTAACTACCATCAAGCTCCTAGCCGTCCAGTTGAGTACACGTACCGTCTCCTACTACTTAGCGTGCAGCGTGCTCCAAGACGTATAGATCTTGAGCTGTACGCTCGCTCATCGCTCACTGGCTCAGGTTGGCACGCTTCGGCAGTGCCTTTACGACACTCAATTGACACTTGACATCTTGACCACAATCTGGTGACATTTGCTGCATTACACTGTAGTACCAGTCTTCCGCTTCGCCCCTCCGCTCTAGTTTGTCCGTGATGCTTTCAACTTCCGTCCTCAATTCCTTTTTGTCTGAGGAGGTCAGATATGATGGAGAAATCTGCCCCTATCTGAATAACATCCTCCATAACATAAAATCTCCGACCCCCGACAACCTCCGACCAGAACATAATTGCGGTAAATCATCTCTATAAAACAATATATAAATTTTCACATCTATCTACTGCTCTGTAATATCTGCAAAAAACAACAGTAGTAACAGTAGTAATTCTTAATGCATCTTCTCGCAGATGCTGTTGCATGTATTGAGCAAGCACTGCTGCCGATGATCGAAGCTATTATAGCGCTTCTAAAGTTTGGTTAGTCATCGTACTGTAGTTGTAAATTAATAGAGCGCTTAAGCAGTTTAAAACGAAACGAATTTCGGATAAAACTCTGATTATTTCTGGTAAATTTGAACCGATTCTCGTTTCGCCCTAAGATTCAGAACCATACACTACGTAGCTGCTGTCGAAAACGAAACGGAATCAGAGTGCTTCATAGCCTCAGATTTTTCCACCACACAACGATGGAATCGGGGAGCGGCAGCGACTGTGATAGCGACGACGACGTGCTTGCATACAGACGGTTGGCGTCTGAGCTGCTCGACCGCTCTCGCATCAAACGTCTTCACGGTGACTGGAAGGAGGCCTCGCATCGCCGCTATCGTGCTCTTGTGTTGTACTACGAGGCCAGGCCTCAGTACTCTATTCCCCGAGTGCGCATTGATATATCGAGCGTGACAGACGACACATGTCTTGTGTTTACCGCTTCACCCACAGCCAACTTCACAAACTATTAAGGGCTTTCCGTCTACCACGTGTCATTCACACCGGAGGACACTCCCGGGCAAGCTGTACGGGACTTGAAGGATTGTGTATTACGCTTCACCGTTTGGGATGCCCAACTCGATGGCCCAACCTGTCGATGGTCTACGGGCGCTATCTTAGTGCCCTTAGACGTATTTTTTACTTTCTCATTCGCTATATTAATGTTCGGTGCACCAGGATGTTAGCTGGTAATTCGGATTTGATCAGCTCTAGATTGGAGATATATAGCCAAGCAATCTATAATCGTGGTGGTGAATTAGATAAAATATGGGGCTTCGTTGACGGGACGGTACATCGTCATCGCTGGTATGCACTTCACTAGTGCCACTAGCTGCTTCATTTTCTCTTTTGCGAACTTCATACTGCCGTAGTAGCAGTCCAATTCGGTCGCGACACACCCGCGCTGTGAAATTGGTTTTCAGACAGTTGTTGACACGAGTAGCAATACCTTCCCAGGCCCCCTTTACAGCCCCACGCTCTGTTTCAAAAGGTGGAGAAGACAGAACTTCAGCCAGTAGAATCCTGTCGGCCTTTGCATTGAACCGGGAACGATGCGCTACGGTCGGTGTAGCCGGTTGAGCGAGATCCTCCTCTCCGTCCGCTTCTACGCTCGTGTCTACATCCCCTTGAGACGCCGATCCACCCTCTTCGTCTTCGTCTTCAAACAGGGAAGGAGACTCGCCGTCGCCCAATCTAGATGCGGCCATGTCAGGGAGGTAGGGGGAAGTTTTTATGAGCAGCGCGGCACTACCAGTGCAAAGTTTTCGTTTCGTCCGCAGAGCTTATGCAACAATTGTCAGAGTCGGTACGAATCTATGCGCCCCATTTTTTTTCGTTTTTACGCTCGCTTAAAGGCTCTAATGTATTGTAATGATTGCAGTGGTCGGAGAAGTCGGAGAAATGACTTTATGCATGTGATATGCCAATATTTTGAAATTTGTAGGGACATATACATATTTTCCGTGCCCCCTCCGATCCGATATGTCGGAGCAAGCTCCGATGGGGCCCAACCTAACCCTTACCATTTGGATTGGCCAAATCATTTTATCAAACCTGCATAATTGGTTTCTCAGTAAGTAAAAATGGATGATTGGTGATTAATTCCCTTACTAAAATTAAGTAGGATCGAAGAATTGATGATATTCATCCATACAAAACTAAAATATTTTAGGCTCCAGAAAAACCTGCCCCGTAGCATGATTGACTGATTTCTGATCTGTATGTACAAACCGACGCGAAAAGTACAAAGAAGTATCCTACTGTAAACTCCCTTGGTATAGCCCGTCCTTCTATTAGATCCCCCTCTATTTGTACCCCATACTGGGATGGGGCATAATCCGATAAGCCCTCCCCCTATTAAAGCCCATATGTCGAATTTCTAAAGGTATGCTACCTACATGTATCTCACCTCGGTCGACTCAGTTTCGTTCGACCATGACGCAGAGTAGTGTTGGGCAGATGGAACTATGGCGTTCTTGCATTTTTGCATGTTTTGTGCCTATTATGGCAGAATATAGCATCTGATGCAGATATGCACTGAAAATGGAACGGTGGCTATTTGTACAGGCGTCGATGATTATTTACACAAGTCATTGTGGAAGGGAAGGACGGAAAATTAGACTTAATCCAAAATCTATAAATAGTTTTCATCGTGATGCATTTGCCCCTTTACGCTAGAACCATGAGGTTTTATTGGAAATTTTACAGTATATGTACAAAATGCGCACCATGATTGACAGATACTGATTTGAATGTACAGAAACGCTTGAATTGCTGATTGGCTAAAATCATTTTCTGAGTGGGAAGAAACGGGGCGGATTTTTATAGTGTGGCGGATTTCTCCGTCGTTGTCTGTACTGACCATGCAATAGCGGGCGAATTTTACCGTCGTTGTCTGCACCGGTACTGTACTCCCATACAAACAGGCGATCTCTGTTGTTTATGCAGTCGTAAACGATAACGATTGTCGACACCGAACAAACGTAAACGAACAAAATAACTACAGCAGTCCCTCTCAGTATGCGCACCTCGTTTAGCTTATAAGATTTTATTATTTATGTAACAGATTTTCGATTTGTATGTATTTAACCCTCCAAATAAATGATCCTTCAGGACTAGAATCCATACCCTACCGCGCATACTGAGAGGGACTTCTGTATATCAGTGTGCACTCATTTCTTTTATGCTGAAGTGGTACGGTATTATAATATATGTGCCATATTTTATAATACAGATGAACCTCCCTTAGCTAATACAGCCCGTAGAACAACTTTTGATCAAGTATAGCAAGTTGATCATGTTAAGGCGGTTGATGTGGTGCACATTCTTGAAATTTAGAGGAAGTCGAGCAAAATACTTCAAATATGGAAAGTTATAGAAATATCTGACGATATGCCAGGTCTCTCTACTCTGACCCATGTACATGTACGACGAGTCCGGTCACCGACGATCATTTTGACTATCCATGTGCAGAATCATACATACTACGTTACCGTCATACAGTTACGGAATCAACTGTCTCTTGGCCTCTATAAGCTAGGGAATCTCATATTTTCCCCAAATAAATGTTACCTAGGGTCGAAAGACATCATACACATAGGGTCGGATAGGAGCAGCGATCACATAATGAAACTAGTATTAGTGTACTGCAATAATTATCTTATATGCAATCTGTAGATTATTTATGACTCTTTCTCCCGTATTTTATATAGTCTGCAGGTCACAGAATGACCTTGGAAGTATCAAGATTCCGCTCTGTAACTTCAAGGACAAACAACATTTTATGCCCAGGATGAAATGAAGTATGCACACATCTTGGCATCATAATAGATCACTTATGAGGCTCCTAAATGGCCAGCGTAAGATGAGTTTGAAGGGAGTTATAAGAACCAACGTGCGGTGAAGCACAATACCTGAAACTATAACTTTACCATAAAAAATGACTCCACAAACACACCCTATTTTTTTCAAAATAAGCATACGGAGTTTGGGTCAAATCCCCTAGATTATAGAGGCTTGTTGATGATAGACAGTGAAGGCTCTACAGTACTGTAGTAGAGACACTCGTGCATAGCTTCAGGCTGAATTTCAGCATCTTTTTTCGGCTGCGCAGGATGATACAGCCTGTATCTATCATCGAATATCACACAGCACCTATAGACTTCAAGTCAGCTGGGTGAGTACAACAGGGCGACTTGTTTTCCTGTTCGAAAAGCAGGCACTACACGTGCCGGTACATACATGTATTAATACTTGTACTTGTATCCACTTTTCAAACGAAAAAATGTTTAAACTCTCTGCTTTGGTATTATTATCCTGCCCAGGAGCGGAAATCATAACGTGGTCTTGGCGTGCGTGCACCGTTCATACAGTTCAAACATATAATAGTACAGTACACGTTATTGCATACAGTAAAACCTCTCCTAAATGAATCTTGAGAAATCTGATATCCTGTCGTACATGATATAGTATCGGTCCACCGAGTCCGTTCCCAGAGATTACTATCGAGTAAACTTGATATTGCTCAAATGACAAACCTGATACGAAATTTTGAGGACAGCAAGTGTATATATATTGTAGCTTACGACTACGAAGTGGCCGTGGAAAAACTTGTGATTGATTTTATGTCAGTAACCAACAACCAGTAGCCTTGGAATTGTTTGTATCATACTTCGACTGCATTGAGAACCTAAAAATATGTATGTACCCTAAAGTTGTAATTAGTCCGAGCTAAATTTTAGTCTGGCACAATGGTCAACAAGTTTGTTGTGGGGGCTCCCTTAACATGTAGGTAGGAAAACACAAAAAGACAGTACTCCATCTCAACTCTATCGTGTTATATATGAAAATGATCATCATTTTACGTGTTCAGATGATGCGATACTCCATTGCATTTTCACTGACATGGAGTTGAAATTAGTGGAGGTCTACATATGTATACATGTAACTGCGGCAACATGTAGGTGAAGAAGCGTTGAATGACCTGGTGTTTCATAGTCCAACACATGATTGCCTATCTATGAGTCCAGGAGAGACTTACATTCTTAGATCCATATAGAGGGTTTCAGCTTGATATGCCTGTGTACCCTCGCAGTTAGACCTGTAACGCACAGCGAAGAGCATTTGCATTTTCTGCTTTACTAAGCCGGCATGCGTCCTCACCTCGTTCATATACGTGGATATTGGTGCCTAACAATGGCCCTTTGCTCATGACGACCTGAGTAACATGATATGCTGCTATACCTGATAGAGGAGTTGTCCACAGGTCATATCAGGTAGGACAGGCTTTACTGCAGTGGCTGAAATAAGCCCAGTCTAATCGTAAAACCTTCGGTTGTCTATGTACATGTACTTTTTTCTTAATTATCTTGGGATAATCTTTGCGAAGATGTCGGTATGGTAGACATGCAAAGTGCACATCAGACTTGTACCCAGGCTCATTTGCAAATATCAGTGGTGAAGCGACCTCCATGACCTCGACCGCCTTGCTCAACGCCACCATGACGGCCATCATTCCACTCGGCACCGCTTCCCCGAAGAACGCTCGTTAAACGTTGGCCATCTCACCGTACGCACCGAACACGATACCGAACCTTTTCGACAATGGAGCTGGTCAATCGAGAATTTTCGAGATCTGGACATCCGTTCTCTTCCGTGGTTGGGCTGGCTATTCGACTACGCATTCGTTCAGTTTTTCTTCTTCGTCAGTCGGTCCCTCACTCTCAATGCGCCAGTGACAATGTACGGAAGTCCGACGGACTACACTGCAATCGTCAAGGTCTCAGCATTGAGCTTCGGGTTTTGGGAGGAATTTGTGTGTATAACGTACTTCGTGAGCGCTCTTTGGGTATTCGATACTGCCAAGCAAATGATGTTGGAGCGATTTCGTCCAACGAGCGGAATGGCGTTGGAAATAGTTAGAGATTTTGTAAATTTTACGGTCTCGTGGTCGCTGTTTATAACAATGATGGCACCTTTCACAGCTGATATGATGTTAGTGGTATACCAAGACATGAGATTCTCGTTCAGCCTCCTCGCGACTTTGATCAGAGAGAGGGAATATCTCAAGGACGCGCCGATATCAAGTGACGAAGTCCAAGCCGCATACGTTACCGGGGGTTATCTTGTCGTTATCGGTGTACTGTTTGCTCTGGTGCGAACATGGGCTAGCTGGGCTAACCTGGCACTCTGGAATCCAACGCAGATAATCCCGATTCCTGTGAGCACCTCCACTAATGGTAAATCGTCTAAGAAAGGCACGAAGGGTGTCAGATACGAAGCACTCGCACTGGAAGATGGAACATGAAGATAAATCCTCGTGTAAGCTGAATGCATCATCAACTATTCGCTACCAAGTTCTACGAGTCATTGTCGTAGTAACGTGGCTTGTGGTTGTACCAGCCATTGCGGTGGCAATTCGTTGCGTTTGCTCGCCGCTCGTTGCGTATGCAGCATTGAATGTGACACTAAACGAGTTGTTTCTTCATATGTTTGAGCCTGCTCCCATTGATATGGAGCTAACGAATCTGATCGGTGATAAACCGTGGGTGGAGAACTTTATCGACAAGTCAGAGAAGCACGAGCGCTTTGGAGATGATACTCTTTACCGACGCACCTCCGGGTTCCGCGGAGATATCGTCTTCAACGTCAGTATTGATAACGATAACCCGCCGAATGTATTAGTCATTGGAGTCGAATCATTTCGGTACCGCGATTCACGCTACCTCGTTGGAGACGAAGACCCGTCCAACTTGTTCAAAGGCACAAACATGACCATTACCCCGAATTTCGACAGGTGGGCAAAGCGTGGCGTTGCAATGCGCAATATATTGTCCAGTATCCCCACGAGTCGGTCATTGGAAAGCGTGTTATTTGCTCAGGTTCCTTATCACAGCAATACGCAGAGTGGGATCACTGGGGGGAGGAACGAAACATCCTTTCAGGATTGCCGCAACTTTTCTCTCAGAAAGGTTATGAAACGTATTTCACGACAGGGTCTTCCATAAAGCTGGATGCCTGGAATATCTTTTTGCCCACTCATGGCTACGATTATGTGTGGGACAGCAAGGTGATGACGAGGATGGCGGAAAGGAAATTCAATATCAGCCGCGATGATTGGCGCGGCTCCGAGCATCGAGGTTTTAAATGGGGTGTCCATGATGACCTGAGTTTCAACTTCTAGGCGACTTGTTACTAAAAAGAGAAACGACCAGATCGCTAAAACCGCTCGAGGGGAACCAAAGACGCCCGTGTTCGTAACTCACTACACAATATCGAGTCATGAGCCTTACAAATCATGGCCGAAATGGTACGAAAAGTCTCAAACACCGGAATTTTCAGCCATGTATGTAGGCGAACCACACGCGGACAGAATCGAAAGGTACATGAAAGTGAGGTATTTCACGGATATGGAGCTGGGCAAGTTCATGGACCGTATGGAGAAGGAAGGGTTCCTCAACGATACAATCGTTGTCATTGTGGGCGACCACGGCCAAGCGCCAGAAATCGACAATTCCCACTTACACGAGGAATCTGTGACGCGTGTACCGGCCGCTATCATCGCTGAGGGTCGACTGGGTGATGCCGTGGGGCTTGTGATCGACGACGCGGCAGAGCAGTACGACATCCTCAACACTCTCGCCGACATTACTGGTCTTCCCGAGATGAGATTCCAGCAAAATGGCGTTGGACGCTCGCTGAAGCGAAAAATTCCTTTTGGTGAACGTGTGATTTTCAGCAACGACCCGTTGCGCAAGATGGTGATTGTGCGTGGGCACGAGCGTCTCCGTTACGATTTTGGCACGGACGCGATGATGCAGCATGATACTGAAATGGACTTTCACATGACCACAGACCTGCTACCATTTCTCAAGCCGAAAGAACGCGCTGAATGGGAAGCTTTGCGAGAGGATGGCCGTCGTATTGCTGCATATTACAGGAAGCGGTGGGACGAGAACTGCTTGCTTGCTGTCGAATGCAATTCTAGTACCCACCTATAGAGATTCGATGGATAAAATACTGCTGTTGTACCTGACTTTTAGTACATGTATTGCGATCAAGATATTACGCTTCACGTTGTATTACTGGTATCTTCTAGACTGAAGCATTATATCGGTTTCAGACCACGAAATCTCAATGCAATATGCTTTGCTGTGTCTACCGGTACGTTGACGTAATATCCAACGCCGTTTATTGGGGGAAATCGTTAGGATCTTCGAGTAGTGTCACCGGCTTGAGGCAGATTTGACTAAAAGTTATTCAAGTATTCCCTTAAAACTATAGCTATGCCCTGGAGTCGGAGTGCGTCATGGTTTTCACTATGGTTGCCATTTTTGCATGAGGAATTCGCCTGTTATCTTTTTTTTATTGGAACATGGGTGATTTAAGTGAATTCGCCAGTCATTACGATATTATTCATTCAGAACAAAGTTCTGTGGATAAATGTGGAACAATTGTACTAATTTAAGCGCAGTCTATCATTTGAACCTCGTTGGTAAGTCAGTCTATTGTTCCTGTCTGCATGTGGTTCGGCGTGGCACCGCCCAGCCCTTCGCGCGTGTCGCGCAACGATGCGTATCCGCCATCGTGGATGCGTCGGCTTCGCCGCCACGAAGAAGTTAAGGAGCTTGAAACTGAGAGGCGACAGTCTCCACGACGAGGTCATATCACGCACCAATCGCCTGCATCTGGATCGTTGAGCTCAAGACAGCGGGAACAGCAGGGAAAGAAAACCGTGGCAACTCCACGAAGACAAATGCAGAGACCCCGAGAGAGCACACGGGGAGAGCGCAACCTTGACAATTGGCAGACAAAAGAAGGAGAACATCGTGCCTTGCGTCCAGAATGCGGTGGTGATGAAATTAGTGAAACAGCAAACGGAGAAGAGCTGCTTCAATTAATGGAAGGATGCCAAATCCGATCAACGACCGCAAATAGAGACTTTGTTAAGGATTCTTTGCAGCAGCAATACCAGGTTCCGAGCTCTAGTAAGGAGGGTGATGTCCGACTTCCTGGGACATTAGCTGGAGGACTAGAAACCCAATCTGACACCCCACAGCTGAGTTCGCGGACGCGTCGGTCTTCACTGTATAGAGCCGCACCGTCACAGGGGAAAGATATCCATATATTCGAGGAAAACAATAGTTTCAGCCGAGACTGGTCAACAGCACCCGCTCCGTTTGCATCTTTACATCCGGAGAACTTGGTGGGGCATGCCGCAAGTGTTTGCGCTATCGTAGCACACGATGACCGCTTTATTGTGTCGTGTTCAGTGGATGGTTCGGTCAAAATATGGTCGCAAGTTACGTTTGAATGTCTTCATACCATCTATGGCCATCTTGACGTAGTATCCTGTCTTGATATGAACGCGCGTTGGCTGGTCTCCGGCTCACACGACAACACCCTGCGACTATACGACTGTACTACCAGTTCTTTCCGTCTTCTGCATATTCTTTCAGGCCATTCTGGTCATGTTACACAAGTACGATTGCCATCATCATTGCCAAATTGTATACTCAGCTGCTCGGACGACAACACACTGCACCTGTGGAACGGTGAGCTTGGTCAGTTATTGAACGAATTACGGGCACACCACTCCCGAGTCACCTGCTTTGACGTCCAACGCGACCATATCTGCTCTGGTGCAGCAGATGGCTCCGTTTGCTTCTGGGATATTAGCTCTCTCAATTGTAATCCGGAGCAATTATCAAATCTGCCTTGTACCAGGATCTACTACGTTCACAAGACCACAGTTCAATGCATTGTCGACATGAGCAATAGTAGATCTATCACCACAAACTCAGATCTGTGCTCGATAGTAGTTACGGGCTCAAATGATGGTACTATTCAGCTCTTTAGCGCAAAGAATTTCGCATATGTTGGCTGCCTCGATAGTGTTGGCTCGCCCATATACGCTGCAGTATCGCTCTCGAACGGTCGATTGCTGTGCTCGACGAAGGATGGACGTTTGCTTGTTTATGGGGACGTGCTTCGTGCAAGAACCAGGAAACCACCAGCCGTCCTGCAGTTAGCAACAAAGTGGATCTCGTCGCTTCAAGTATGTGGCGATCTGGTGACTTGCAGCTCCGAAGAAGTCTTGTATATTGTCGACACTTCTCGGATGTGTATGGTATTGGCCTTCGAAACACAACATTCTTTCATCACTTGCACGCGTTGGCTCCACAAACACGCACTGATCACTGCTGGACAGGACAATGTCATCAAATTATGGCATATCACTTGACGGGTGGGCTAGCTGAGCCTGGACGTTCGACAAGTGCAACTTGGAAAGAGTTTCATGCCGATCAAGTGCCTCCGTACTCAGAAATTTACGCCGACACAGCATACAGCAGATCGAAGCTACCGGGACGTCGCTCGCAGTCGAGCTGGTATTGGCTTCATCTACCGGCTCGGTTCGCACTCTTTTTGAACTCGGCTTGCTCCACGCCGCCCAGTCATTCGCCTTCGTGTCCAGATCTGAGTCTAAAATATGTTGCTGTTCTTGTGCTGACGTGGAATTAGCATCAGCAGCCTGCGATGTCCGCTTCGATGTCGACTCGTAAACTCTGTTAAACCCTTTCGCATGGAACTGCTGTCGAGCCAAATCCTCCTCTTCTCGTTGGAACTCCTGCCAAATCTCTTCAGCCGTTCGTTGACGCTTTGGTAGACACGGTCCTTGATCAGTTTTTGGTTCATCTTGTGTCTTTCTTTTCCGCTTGTACTTGTACTTTTGAGTCGCTGACTTCGTTCCAGTTTTTGGTTGATGAGCGTGCAATTGTTGCAAATAATTGCGCTGCGATATTTCATCCACAAGGCACTCGTAGGCTTCATTCAACCGCTTGAACGCGGCTTCAGCGTCTACGAGTTAACAAACATCGAATCAGCACTAAAAAATAGCACAACCAATGAAAATTAAAAAAATGGCTTATCTACCGGTAGCTCGATTCTTGTCTGGATGGACGCGGACCGCGAACTCCTTGTAGCGCCTGCGCACTTGCTGGGCATCTACAAACACGACGCTGGGTCCATCTAACTTGAACACCTCGTAATGGGTGGTGCAGCTCAAAATACGCGATACCTCTGCCTGCGCTACCGAAGCCATAAAGCAATAAAGTAGTATTTTGCCGGTCTTTCTGAATTTGAATATTATTTGGTGTAATCGTTATAATTTTCTGGATTTTATATCCAGAGTATATACACGTACAGAGGTGCGATTCTGCCTAAATAAAATTCTTTATGGTTATTCTTAAAACTAAGAAAAAACTTGAATCTCAACATTATACATAAACTAAACTGTAGTACTTGATGTAACTGCAATATCAGAATGACGACTGGATTGCTTAGCCAAAAGTGCCGCTATTCACTTTCAAACTAGATGAAGAGGCTACAGATGCAAAAAAACGGGATTCTAGGATCTAAAGAAAATAGGCATGGTGAAACTCTTATAATCTATAGCCGCATGACAATGAAAAAAGAACGTGACTGTTGCTTGTGTCGGCTAGGGAAGAAATCAAAACCCAATCACCCAAATGATGTTGCTTGAAGGAGAGAAAGTTACACTAAAATTGGTCGGTTATATTAAAAAAGCCAATTGCGAACTGTGTGCTGCTTTCTTTAATGCTTGTTATAGCCTACTGCTCATACAGCCGTCGCAATCGAAATTATTAATAGAGGTGACCGTGGGCGTGTTTCATTGTTTGTAGCAGATGCGAGTATTGGGTCAATTAATAGCATACAGTTTGTAGGTGGAATTATCGGAAGTGGACGAGTGACGCCGTCCCCTATTTGTCACCGTCTCGTCTCTGGCTCGTCCCTCAGATAATTCATTTATTTGGAGCGGACGGTTCCAGATAACGGCTGTTATCAAAATCCAGGTGTACGCCATTTAAGGGCTAGATTAAGGGTACATTTGAAAACAGGAAGAACACGAAGACTTAGGGCAGGGGTGATGACTCTGTACGTTGCGCGATGACCATATTGGAAGCAAGTACAGCGGTGTCGGCCTGCGCTGGGAGGTGACTGCCCTGCATGCGAGACTGAGAGCATACTAAGAGCGAGTACAGCTACGCCTGCGTGTACTGGGAGGTGTCTGCCCTGCTGGCGAGACTGAGAGCATACTGAGAGCAAGTACAGCTACGCCTGCGTGCCCTGGGAGGTGGCGGTCCTGGAGGCAACACTGAGGACATACTGACAGCAAGTAGAGCATACTGAGTGCTTGTACAGCTACGCGTGCGTGAACTGGGAGGTGTAAAGGAGGTGACGAACCTGTTGGCAGCAAAATACGGTTCCGCATTGGCCATGAAGGGGAAGATAGCTCTGATGGGTGCGCTCACGCTCGTGAGACGGGCAAGGGCGTTGCTTTCGGGTCTATAAAGTGAGTGGTGGACACGTAAGCTGTATAAGGCTCCTCCTTCCTGCTGATAAAGTTGTAGAGTGGAGGATGAGCGGTAAGAAAAATTATCTGCTTCAGGATAATTTAACCAAGCGTTAACGACCTGTTTACAGGCTATGGACTTCTACCTAAGCTGTCGCTTAATGCGTTGAGGGTAAGTTGTGCTTGATTTCGCTGGGCTTCGAGTATACATACGGCTTGTTCATGGCTAACTTGCTGCTGTTGTGCTATAGCAATTACACGGTCAATGACACGCTTACGCCGGAAAAAGTATCGCTTTTCAGCTGCATTATTTCGCCAGCTTGAGCTGTGCTGTTCTTCGAGATCCCGCACAGCTGGCCCACCGTTAATACCAAGCGACCGTTCCTGCCATACTTGGTGAACAGTTTTCAAAGACCGCACCATCTTGTAAGTTGGAAGAAGTGCAACAGGATTAGCTGACCAGTGTTGACCCATGTTAGCAGAGTGTGCTTCGGTTGAATCTCCCCAATTAACAGCCAGACGAACAGAAGCAGCACCTGAGGTAAGTTGGTTAAACGCCCCAGTCAATGTGTGAACAGTTGCCCCCACTTGGCTTATCTTGCTGTCAATATGGGCTAACGTTTGCTGATGCTGCTGTCTTAGATGATCAATTAAATCTGGAACAACTTCATTCAAATGCATTGTTTGGGGAGATTTGTCTGTGAGTATTTTGGCTTTTAGCTCCACAGAAAAGTCGTTGAACTCTTTTGAACTAAATAGTGGGTGCCCCCACAGCTTGTGTGCAGGATGCACCACGCGCAGCAGAACAGCGTCTTGGAGGATAACAATGCGAAGGTAGAGCAGTAGATCC
The DNA here is from genome assembly GCA_033557915.1 of Phytophthora tentaculata. Lineage (NCBI taxonomy): Eukaryota > Oomycota > Peronosporomycetes > Peronosporales > Peronosporaceae > Phytophthora > Phytophthora tentaculata. The sequence continues at coordinate 3,945,669 of JAUCEA010000009.1, forward strand.
AAGAAACCGCCAGTTGCTGCATGTGGTGCTGATTGTTGCGTGTTTGCATCCATATAGTTTTCGAGAAGTGGGAAAACTTCGCGTTGCAGACTCTCTGGCGGAAGAAGTGCAGCACGTTCCCGATAAAATGATCTCCGGTCTACCGAGAAGTAAGCAATTGAGCGCATTGCATCGCGTGGTAGAGCCGTAAGGTAACACCCCTCCATAGCACCAGAGTTCCACCGTCCTAGTCTTCTAATTTGTGATTCTGATGCCCCAGCTAGCTCGGCCATCCTGGATCCCGACCCACGTGCGGCGTGCGTCTTGGCCTTGGAGTGCATTCTAAGAGCTGTGAAAGCTTTTACGGTAGCGTCGTAATGAGCCTTATATGTTAACGGTGGTGTTTTATCTTTTCCAGACTTTAGTACTTTGATGTCATACCATTGCTGAGGTTCCAGAAAATTCGGAATTTCTTCCTTTTGGATACTCCAGCGAAAGAAAATATACAAACCGAGCTCTCCAACTGGGCAGACCTCGACATCGCGGTGGCGAATGCAGGAACCGAATTCACGACGGCCGAACTGATTTATCTTACCCTGTTCCATAACCATGACAAGTGCTCGGCAGTTGCTATAGCCCTCGTGCTCAAGGACTACACTGAACAAGTCAGGCAACTCTAGGTTGCGTGCTGACTCACCTCTTAACAAACAGGCATGGCACAAAAAATGACTCATCCGGTTACGTAAGTCACTTCCAGTGTTGAAATTCATATAGTAGCGAGAGATAGAAACTAAGTCGTCGGTAGTACAGTATCCGTCTAACAGAGATCCAACGCCACGGTCTACGTACTCGCGCTTATTTTTTTTCATGTTTTTCGCGTTTTAGAGATGCCAGTAGCGTCTTGATAAGGCTGTTTCGAGGGAGGATGCGCATTTGTGCCTCTGCTCTGTTGATCGCTATACAGATCCGAGATCACGTTCACATACATCTCCACACTAGCAATTCCAACTTTTCGATTCGAATTCTTGGCGCGAACTTCCTGATCAACCACTTCTTCTCGTAGAAATAGATGCAGTTTAGATGCTGTGACTTGATAACGTGCGGCTTCATTGAAACCCTTTCTATCGCACCACGCCTTCAACTCTTGCTGCTTGGTAGATAATCACGAAGCTTGTTGGTTGGTCTTGCGTGACGACAGCGATCTAGCGTTGCGTGTGCGCTCTCTTCAAGCTCAACTTGTAGGTCAGGTGGCTCATTTGCGCTCTGGAACACAGATTGGTTTGTCTTCACTACTATTAATATACTGAATAGTGCTATTTTCCTTCTAATTCGCTATCAGCGATTTGCCGTCAGTAGCGAGGGACGCCGTCCTCGATCCATGGTGCAGGTAAATATACCAAGACCTATCCCTAGGGAGATAACATCTAATTAGCATTAAACTATGTTACGCTTTCTACTTACTATATTCCTCTCTAACTCAGTCCAACACCCGGTTCTTGTACTTCAAAATCCAGAGCTTCCTCGTGCAAGGAACGGCATTAGTATATGTATTAGTATCGGTAGTTTAAGAAATGGTAGGACAAAAATATTGAAACAAATAGCACTGATATTTTCATACCAGATTTGTATTACAGACAATCCCCTCGGTAGTCATCACGTTGGGCGGCTTTTTATTCTTGTCTAAGGGTATTCCAATCGTGGACTATACCATAGAAATGGATCGTGGTTTCCAAAAATTCGTTCAAACCTATTAAAGCTCATAATACATACCGGTATATAGCTGTTGATATCTTACTATAGTTTATTGCTCGCGTTAACTCACCTCCGCAGCAGCCACCACATATTACCTTACGAACGGGCTCAGGGTTGTCAGGGAGGACGTTCTGGTACCGGTATGTTAAGATTTTTCGTTCATGGGGATGCTGTTGGATGTCGTATTGGATGTCGTATTGACGGATATAAAGGATATGAGTAGATCGGTGATGAACACTGGGGAATATATAGTTTGAAATTCCTTCCGTCGTCCTGTCCAATTGAGACTTTCTCATATTTAAGCACCCCAAAATAAGAACATGTGCCTAAAAATTGTTTTCCCCTTTACAACTGAGAGGTGAAAGTGAAATTAACTTAAGTTTGTAAGCTGCCGGTGGTGCGGGTGCTGACTTAATGGTAACCTACTATCCATTATTTCGGTACACTCCGCGATATGAATTCCCTTAAATAGGACGCTATGACCACCGAGGGAATTTTCTGTACACGCAATGCTTTCTGTCAGACATTTACTGTACACAAGCCGCCCCTGCTGTATCCACAAAAAAGTATGCTTCAAAACTTTCTGAGGGCATAGATTCTTAGATTTTGTGCTCGCCCAACTAAGTACTAGAGCAGCGATCGTCAGTGTTCGTTCTGACAGCAGTGCACTCAGCTGGTGGGCGTTTACTAACCACATGATTAGTCGATAATATAGAGATTATACTTCTGCAATCTTCCCTTTTCGAGAGCCGGCAACTCATTTGGGCTGCCGGCAATCGTAAGGAGCTGGGTTTCTCAAGGAGCCGAAGGTGACGTGGGACAATAGGTTTCCTGAAGCGAAGGTCAGCTCGTTCTCGTCCGGTATAGTTATGTATACATGTATAGTTGCCATGGCTTCCTACCGGACACACAGAGCTACAGTCCCCGGGATGATGAGGTTTCCCATTGCTATAGTAAGTTTAGATTAGACCAGTCCATTCAGAGGCCATTTGCTCTTCGGTGGCGGCGTGACCGTAAGCTTCGATAGCACTGACAACCCAGCCGTGTTTTAGTTGTGCTCGCTTTTTTATTGGGGGCTGCTCGCTCTCCGTCGACGACGGTCCGCCACCGAGAGCAATGCTATGCCGGCGCCTGTGGCGGACTATAATTTGTAAAGGTAAGCCAAGCCGTTCACGTTAGATCCAGTTTCGCCCGACACGGGGTGGTGCTCAACAGCGGTTCAGTCCCGGGAGCTACCGTCACAACTGATAGCTCGACTTCGAAAATCCCCCCCCCCCCCCGCTAGCCGGACGCCGCCGTCGCTGCCCGCTGGAGCTGGATCAACGGTGCAGCCCCAGCGCTCGACCTCGAACGAGGCGTACGCACGCCCCGGAAAGGCATCTATCTATACCACACTGTCGTGTAGGAACACGTCAGAAATGTAATAGCACACTTCCACACCAACAACACCTACTGAGTTCTGATAACTCAGTCAGGCTTTAATGTGGGTATAGAATCTGAAGGCCCAGGAACTACCCTACCAGGCTAAGGTTTCCTCTGTGTACCGTGTGTCCTGCTAAGCAAGCCACCGATGACTCAACACTGATAGCCACGAGCAAAGGCTAGAGTGTTCTCTCTCTCTCAAATATACCCCGCGGTCTCTATAAAGATAGGGTACCGGGCATGTTTCAGACCTGACACGGGGGTGCCGGAGTTATTCTCCGAACGGTAAATAATATATGGATAGCGTACAAGCTTATCCAGCACAAAGCGATGACTCGCTATCAAATACACGGCCAATTCTACTCTCTTATCTATTGGCCCTGCCGGGATGAACACTAAGCTACCACCAGTAGGAGTGTTCACCGACAGTCATATCCAGGCTACCGGAACGATCCCGCCACTACCGCGTACTTACCGATAGTCGGACGTGCCCTTGTGTGGTTGAGAGGAAATGCTGTTCTGTTTGTTTGAGCACTAAGGCTTTTAATGTAATATCTAATCCTACTATCTACATATGCAAATACCTAATCAAGACATGTCCGTTATAGATCTTGAACTCTTACCGACGACTCGAGAGGTCGTCGGACCTTGAACTATCGCAACTTGTCGCCGGAAGGTCGTTAGATCTTGGCCAGCTAAAGCTCTTGTCCTTTGCGCCCTCCCAGGCTGCACAGTCACTCGCACGCACTGATAGGCCTCTCAGCTTGCCGGAAATGCCGTTACCGACGACTTGGCAGCAGCTTGAAGCTCCGCCGGACACATGAGAATTCCGCAGGCTTCCGGCCCCGCGGTTTTAACCCTGGCGTCACATGGCCCGTCGCGTCTCAGCTCCTGTCCCGTGGTTCCCGGCTGGAATGCCACGTCGCTTCGTCACTAGGCTGAGTTTCGACCAATCGTCGCGAGTTGTCGGCACTACCGTAACTTGACCCAATGATGTTCGTCAAATCTCGTACTAACGGTGTCATCATCTTTGAAGGGGTTGGATACGCCAGTTAGTTCTCAGTGCGTTTCGTGTCAACTCAAAGCCAAACGCTACACCACAATACTGTTTTCAGTGCAACTCGCACGTGTGTTACTATTTTATAGGCTCCATATCAGTCCACTCGCACCCATCCGCCATTGGTGGTGGCCTTGCCGACTCAACTCTCGGCTGGTGCCGCGCTCGCGTGTCGCCCATCGCCTTGCCTCAACGAGTACGAGGATAATCGTGAATGGACTGGTCGATTGCCCCATGACCTGTACGTAGAAGGTAATGGGGGGTTCCAAGGAGCCGGAGGTGCCGTGGAAAAATAGATTTCCTGAAGGGACATCCTGCAACATTGATCTGTGTTTGTTTTCGAGCCGAAAGCGCGACTTAGTGAACTTACTTCAAAGCGAAGGAATTCCGAAAGAGAGCACCAACCTCGCTAGCTACCAGCATCCAAACGTAGAGATACGCGGGAATTTGCTGGCCGAGGCATTACCCGTTAAAACCACAGAAATTATAAGTACACGTTCAAGGATCTTGCTCCATCATGTGCGACTCCGGTGATGAGATGCTGTACGGGCAGCATACCCGAGATGCACACACCAGAGCTCGCAATTGAGGTATACCGGGTAGCCAAAACCAGTCGTCATGGCTTACTGGCAAATTTCGGCTACCCGCCCTAGCCCGAAACTTCAAACTGCCAATTACCCCAGTTCATCCAAACGTCATTAGCGAATTGAAAGTGGGATGTTATATTTGTCTGAAGATGTTTATCGTATATGTGAATGCGAAAGATGACTATTTTCAAGCGAAACGCAAAGTCCAGCTCCATTCTTACTGCTTACGGGACTGTAAAGATAGTTACGGATACCCGTCGCTCGGTAGGTCGCCCGATTGGCGGGTATACTGGGTGTGGGTGGGTAGGTAGCGGATCGCGAGCCCTGTCACGCACGCTACATGCATGCACAATAGCAATGCTTTAATGTAAGGGAGGCCGGTGTGGAAGACATTATGACTGATGACGATTACCAGAATGAAACCGAATATGGAGCGCATTGCGAAATATACAAGCTGATACTGAGAAACGAACCCTCACAGCCTCGTATTAATACGTTGGTTGTACCAGATAGCGATAACAACGTTCCCACGCTGGAGATGAACCCTGTTTTCCAACGTAGCAACAGGAATGTACTCGCAAGTACAAGAACGAGCGCGCAGCAACGCAGTGGTCGAGTGCAACAAAAATTGACCATCAAAAACCCATCTCCGAGTGTCAACAGCAAGTATCGGAAGAGCAGAAACAGCAGCTTAAAACTACAGTCAAATAAGCAAAATGGGAGGTAAGTAGGGGTTCGGGCGGCATGTGTGTTGCAAAATTGTTTTATTTCTTCTTACTACTTGGATCACATCTGTCGTAATAGTATCGCTACCCTCATCTATTCACATTTACAATTATCCCCATGCATCGTGGCGAGTACCACCACCTCCTAGCACACAACAGGTTCCTCAGTTGCAGGCAGTCGAATTACGCGTCCGCTGAGCTCGTGCTCGAAATTTAATCTATCAACATATCTTCATCAAAGTTGTTCATCTTCAGCTCCGGACGGATAGCAGACGTCACGTTGACCGCTCTCACAAAGTGCTTCTCTCGCGTGTCGCTCGCCTGGGGTAGAGCAGCTGGATACTTAACTTGCCCATTTAGACTTCCCTCAAGCGCGGCAACTTCCTCACCCACGATCTTCTTGACGCTTTCATCAACATCATCAAACAAGTATTTCTTGAGAGAGCGTGACTGCTCTTGTAGTAACACAGTGACATCTTCTTGTCATCGCAGTTGGAGGTTTAATTCTAAGCGTACGTTGCTAACCGCTCTTTGCACGTAAGTTCCTAGCTTTTCCTCGATCATTGAAGCACTTTCCAAAACACGGCTCTTTAACGCACCATGTAGAGATCCATCGGTTGTGTTTTCGCTCAGCCGCTAGTAGTGCTTGACTTCGCCACAAAAGCCTTGGCAACACTGCTGCAACGTTACCTTCAAAGGCCCTTCAAGCTGGACCATTGCGTCACTGAGCATACTATTGACATACTCGCGCCCTACATGAGCAGCTTCAGTATTAATACACATTTTCTGCTGCAATGTGACAGTCTAGTCATCCATAAACGGAGCATCTGCAATCGAAGCAACTCATTTCGACGGTCGATGTCAACTAAAAACAAATTGTGCGCCAAATTCTTCGGCTGGAGCTGCAGCCAATGTGCCTTATGTGACCCATCTTTAACAGCATCTACTCCAGACTAGACGCCTAAACGCTCAATTAAAATAGAGAGCCCCATGGGCGTTATATTCATGTATACAGCGTAGGCGTTCAAATGCAGAGAGTCGTCAAAACCTAGAAGAATGGTGAGGTGGCTAAGTATATCTACATGTGCAAACCATCCAGCTTCAAGGAAAAGTAAGGTCCGATACGAGCGATGCAGATCGATGGTGCTGCACACTCAGTCACTTGGAGACGACTCTGTAGTCGTAGCTGAGCGTGATGACCTCGATGTCGCAACAGTGCGTTAGCGATGCAGCAAACAGCTCCAGCTCACCAATAAACAGCTCGCCTCTCGTCAGCTCATATGTATTCGAACAATCCTGCCAGCTCCTCCAGCTCCTGCATGTAGTCCGTGAGGACTGATTCGTACTCGGTGTATGGTGCACCGAGACTGTGCCGAAGGCAGCAAAACAGACTAAATTGCATATCGTCTGAAAGGTATCTGCCTGGTGGCGAGATAAACAGCTCTTCACGATCACCACTCCCGTCGACAACGTGCTGATGCCGCTGATGCCACTCGTGCATACTAACCGTCGAGATAAGCAGATCTCGACGAGGAGGGCGCAACTTGCCCACGCCGAAATCTGTCCTCGGGACGAGGTCCCAGAGCTGAAATGCTCTCACGATGTCCTCTTTCGTTTTAGTTGCTGTTTAATCAAGCACCCATTGTGCTACCTTTTCGTAAGGCGGAACCTTGGAGTTGGCAACGACATTTGTCTTGTAGTGCTTCTTCAATGTAGTCGTCGTACTTGACCCTATAAAAGGCTTGGAAGCTCCTATTAACAGCCACATCAAGAGGCGGAAGCAGGTTAGTCAAGTTGGGAGACACTAACAACTCGAACACGCTGCAGGGCTCAAGATATCCCTCTTTAAATGGATTAAGGTGTACAGCGTACGAGTCGATAATGTACAGCACAGGTTGGCGGTACACTGCGTCTATCTCTACTGTATGTAATGTCCTTTTCATGTCGGAGGAGAATGTCATTGCTCCACATACCAGTGGGGTTCACGTCCACCAAGATACCAGGTGGACACGTTGGCTTTTTCTCAACTTTTGAAAAGAGAACAAAGGGTGCCACAACTTGCCCACCCCCAGTAATGGCAAAAGTAGCTGCCGTTTGTGACTGCTGCCACCTTTACGAAGAAGCACCTCTTTGGAGCCACGGGTAGTGATTGTAGACTTCGGTTGTGTTTCAAAATACCTTGGAGCCTTGTCCATATTAATGACGTTATATGGCAGAATATGAAGCTCTTCAGCTAGTTGGTGAGCCCTTTCTAAAACCTGAAGGCAAACATCGGATGCGTTGTCTGCGAGCGTTCTGGTTGTGGATGCTGCCAAAAACGCTTGGATTCTGTATAATCAAGTTCCGATAGTAAAATGTAAAACATGCATATATGCTTGGTTTTACTCCGCATCCCGCAGCATAGTACATCATATTGCACGGGTTTGCCAATAACTATTGCAGTTGTTGAGAGCCTGGAGCTGGATGCATTTGCCCTTTAAGTCCTTTGTCCCTTAAGTCATTTAAAGGCACATGCATCCAGCTCCAGGCTCTCAACAACACGCATACCACTTTTGTTTCGGGTGGCCCACCACGCGTGAAGTTGCCGCCCGCGCAGGTGGTGCTCAGGGTTACGGTCTGCACCTGGCAGTCGTCGAAGAGAACGTATAGCGAGTCGACGGGTTTTCGATGCTTGTGCCAGGTCATCTCGAAACTTACGCCACTGCCTCGTCATTATAGACGTCACTTGGTGCTTCTTGGCCAGATCGTGGCACCCACCGCCGTCGACGGTGGGCTTGTACTCGTTTGCGACGCTCAGCTTTAACTGCAGGCTGTAACTATTCCTTTTTTTCGCCGTTAGCATGGCGGTGAAGTGGCAAAAGGAGAAATGATTTTTGTGGGCTTTTGACTGGAGTACTTTTTGCAGTGGTCCGCCATTTGAATCGTTGGTGGAGATGGAAGCTGAAAGCAGGTTCCACCTGTTCGTAGCCAGATTTTTTTTGGACCAGCCGACTCGTCGACAGACCTGGTGCTCCACGAAGTGATAGCTCATCTGTTCATTCTATTAGGCTGCGTACCTTAAATGTTGGAGCCACGAGAGGTCAAGCACCACACTCGCACACGTGGAGTTCCAGTGGAGGTCCGGTTGGGTTCTATATGGTATGAGCCACCGCAATAACTACCCAAGCTACCAATATATCCCTCACTCGCTCTTTGCCCCATCAGACACAACCAGTCTCTCCGTTCTCCTTACCACTACTCACCTCAGTATCTGGTCGTTCTAACATTAAAATTGAGGTTTCACGTTTTTCAAAACTAAAACTTTTCCTTGTTTTAAATGCTTAAAGCATCTCCACTCGAGCGTGCGCTATTTAAACGAGTAAATTACCAATCCAATTGTTTAGAATAGAATATAGATTTGTGATCCAGTCGGTGCTCTGTAGCTATCCGAACTAATAAATTACGCATTGGTGGGCTATTTGGAGTACCTACAGCCCACCATATCTATTCCTGTCAGCTGTCGAGTCGACATCGGAAGCTGTCACTAGCACTGTTCTGTAACGGGCGCGCAGGTGAAGATGCCGCTACCTTCAGTCTACAAGTCACACCAATGGGGCGAGGGCGCAAGTGGGAGAGTTTTCAAGATGAAGCACTGGTCCGGGCCTACCTAGACATATCAACAAAGTGCAATCAACGGCGCAGAGCAGACGTCAGCATCATTTTGGAATTAAATCTGGGAGTCCTTCAATGCTGCTACGAAACCCAAAAAACAGGAAGACTCGCAATCGGCCACAGCACTGCGCAATCGTTGGTCGAGTATTTCTCACGACGTTGCCAAGTTCGTCGGCTATCACAGCGTTGTTAAGGCTCGGAATGAATCGGGCAAGAGTGAGGCCGGCGTTTTAAGTGACACAAGACCGCTCTACACAGAACAGCAAGGGTCTTCATTCATCTTCAAGGGCTGCTGGATGATTCTTTGCAGCTGCCCGAAGTTCATGGATGGAATAAGTAGTAAAGATGGAAGTGCGGGTCCTTCTTCAGTCGAAGTCTGATGGTCGAGACCGACCGGTTGGCCGCAAAAGATCAAAGGCCGACCTAGCGGATGACAAAGAGGACACGAGAATGCTGAAACAATTGGTAGCAGACAACACTGATCGCAACAGGGCACTACTGACTCAAATGAAGCGAAAAAACGACCTATTTGAAGAGCAACTCTCTATGGATCTCTTTAAAATGGATCCTGATTCTGAAGAATCAAAAACATTTTTGCGTTCATGCGCAAGAAACGTCTTGCTGCTTTAATGCAAGATCTCCCCACTGAAGACACTTCCAGCCACCCTTGCGGTCAAAGCACTCACAGCAATGACGTAGATCTACCAGGCAGTGCTACACGCACAATGGCCACCCCTGGCCTAACTTCCTCGGTCAGCTGTGATAACGAAGGGTTTGAGGCGATCGATGAACCACAAGCACTACATTTACCACGCCATTAATGTATACCTGTTGTAGACTCTAGGTAGAACTCGCAACAAAGCAAAATACACAATCCATTTTTTTTACTTCTAGCAGCGATTAAACATTTAAAAACTTTCTATTGACATGTACTCCAGTTCCAGTAATGGCGGCCAAGAACCTCACGCATTGCAATGGCGCGTTTTTCATCTTGAAGCGTCTTCAGACGCTTACACACCTCCATAATAGATCCCTCGCTACTCGTAGTGACCCCACTAACAGTTGCACGTAAACCGGATTCGTGGCGCTCTCCTTCGGGTTGCTGTGTTTTTGATTCCGCGCCGTACGGGTCAGGAAGATAGTCTGGTACGCCTTCCCCACGAAGCTCTATTATCATATTATGTATAATAATACAGCAGTAGATGAAGTATTTCATTCTGTCCTGGTACCACAGTCTCGAAGGTACAGCTAATATTCCAAAATGAGATTTTAAGATGCCGAAGGCACACTCAACATCCTTTCTAATAGCTTCATGTACACCGGTGAACGCCTTCTTACTTCTGTCCGTAGGCTTCGTGTACGCAGAAATGAATTTATTCCATGCCGGGTATATTCCGTCAACAAAATAGTACGGCGTGTCGTACGAAACTCCATCGATTTTGTAGTGGACACGGGGGCAGGTATCGTTGAGAAAGCTGTGAAGTAGAGGAGATCGGTTGAGTATGTTCAATTCGTTATTAGAACCTGGAATACCGAAGAAATCGTGCCAAATCCAGCGATCAGCAGTTGCGATAGCCTCCAACACAACCGTGGAGCATCCTTCTTTGCCTCGGTAATGTCCATGCCATGCTGTCGGGAGCTTTTCCAGCGCCAATGAGTACAATCTAATGACCCTAGAAGGCCTGGTATACCCCTACGCTCATTAAAACGAAGGATATTGACAACATCATTCGCTGTTGGAGAACGCAGGTACTCCGCGCCACAATTGACTTGCAAAAAGCATTAAAGCTTTCCAATATGGTAGATTCGAATAAACGACAGAATTCGTCTTGTGCATCTGCTGAAGTACCATTCACCAACATGCGCAGAGCGGCAGTCATCTTTTACTCTGGCGAAGCTCCCATTTTACCAACTGCATCAGGTCTCATCCGAAAAGTGGATTCGCTGCTGTTAGATCGCGTTGAAATCTTCTAAAGAGCACTGAGGATAGTCCATAGCGTCGTTGAAACAACGTCTCGTCGTATACAGGTCTCGGGCCAAGGTAATCTCGCATTATCGAGTCGTAGCCGAGCTGAATGTTGCACTCCAAAGTCTTCTTCCGTCCGAACACCGAACCGAGACGTGGACGTGGCCGTCGCCGCCGTCTCCTTCCACGAACAATCAGTCCCAAAGCTATCTTGTCGTCGATGTCTGCAATTGCGTTGACGAGATCGTCGTCAATTTCGTCCAAGTGTAAGCTACCAGGATGATTCATTGCACAAGTCTTCTTATAATGATCTCCCCGTTCCCTCTGCTCTATTTGTATTTTTTTTTAGCCAGCTAATACGCACGCTGAAAAAATTCAAGAGTAGAAATAGAATAGCACACACGAGTGGAGATGCTCTTAGGCGCCTAGTGCTGGGTAAGACGGTAGTGCTGGGGTCACCTGCTTAGCGACGCCTTGCTCCATTTCTACCCTCCTCTGATCATACACGTTTTGCGGGTGCTGTAACGCTTCCACTTTAGCTGTCTGGGTTGCTGTTAGAGCGTCTTCAAGTTGCCTAGTGGTCTCGAGCTGCTGGTCAGCAAGGTTCCTCACACTGAATTCGGTCGATGACTGCACAGCCTGCATAGCCGTCTGATAGGTTTCGTTTTATATTGTTGTTGCGAGTGTAGCTTTGCGTGTTCTGTGGTGAGCGTCTGGGTCTGCAGCAAAAAAAGAGCGCTGGGAATGTTGGTAACATGGTTGATAGCACTTGGGCCAAGTTCAATTCTCTCTGTATGGGGTGAGCGCTCGGGTCCGCGCTCCACCATGGCAGTTTCAGATACAGCATAGCTCATTGCTGGTGCTGGAATCGGTGAAGCTTCTTCTGCCGTAGTGGATACATCACCTTGTGTCCTCATTTCAGCTTGAGCTGCTACTTGAGCGCTCAAGTGATCGGCTGCCTGAGATCGAGTCGCCACCATTATTTCGGTCGTTTATAAGCCAATGAACGAGCTTGCTTGTTCTAAATGTCAAACGAGTAATCCTCTAAAACCTACTGCTCTCAAGGTTTGTTCTGCTTGTCCGTTTTTGTTTGCAGGACAGTACAGTAAGAAGTGTAATTAGGCTGGACTCCTATATAGTTTGGATTCCCAATTACTATGGTCCCAGACTAATTGCGAAAACGCCCCATATTTTGATCCATAAATAACTTATCTTGTTATTTGTATCAGCTCGCAATTAGTCTGGAGATTGTGTCCGCGTGTCCTGAAAACCCAATTCCCAATTAGTCTGGTCCAGACTAATTACACTTCTTCCTGTACTCCCTTCCTGCTCGTCCGAGGCTTGCATTTACTTTTTCTTAGTGAAATCAAGCTAATTTTTGTAACCCGACTTTTGTTCTGTGCTTAATATGAGTAATCCCAGAAATACATATGTATACGGTATTTTACAAATGAAATAGTTAAAATGCAAAAAATCCAAGACCCCTCAGCAGTAATTCCAATTATAAAGGGAAATGATCCAGAGAAGCAATGGCATATGGTTCCGCACGAACGGCTGTCAGATGATTACTGTCGACATTGTACTATTGTGCGACCACAATGTAAACATTTCTTCCTTTTATTATAAAAAAAACGTTAACTTTGAAGTAGTATTTTTAGTATTCCTAGCAAAAGTAAATTTGCAGTCTGAAGAATATACCATGTCATTGTGACCGGATTGTATCCGCCACTGTACATAAGTAAATTACTTTTATTGTGCGTTTTACTCTAAATCCCCACCCGCGTTCTTTGAATGAACGCGCACACAACAGCGCAAATACGCTTGGGTTCAGTATTTTTACCCACCTAAGTACGCTAAGCCGTTTCGAAAATTCAGGGATTTTGTATGCGAGAGACTTGTCGAATAGGGCAAGAATAGCAAATGTGGTCAGAATTTACAATAATCGTTTAGCTCAGTGATTCCTACATTTTACATGCCCCTGACCTCCAAAACTCTCCACTTTGCCGAGGAGTTAATTCCTATAGAGTACCTGACTGCAATTGCATAATTGATAAACGAAGCTGAATGCCGAGCCAGATAACAGAAATGGACACTAGACTGTAGAGATGACAAGCCATTCACATTAGAGTCCTGGACTAACTCAAGATTTTGGAGCAACGATTGTAAAAAAAGAAAGCGTCAAATCCGTTGGTCCAAAATATATTCCAGTGGAACAACGCATGTTCTATTACTCGAAGTAATCCATCAGTAAACTATCCGTCATCTATTTAGATTTTATCCAGATTGCCGCTGTTCCAAAAGTCAGTATTATGTACTGGTAAGGTAGGTTTTAAAAAAAGTTTTAAAACTCCATGTCAGGGTTTATATTAGAATTTTACACTGGTGTTGTACAACCTAAAAGTATTGATTAATCGAAGGCATACCTTTCGCTAGGAATATTGTTAGTCTTGAGGTGATCTGTCGGCATCTTTAGCGAAATGGCCACGCCACGGTGGTTGCGGGCCGCCGGCTACCCCACGTTAAAACATTTCGTCAAGTTGCTCCGGGGCAAAGAACTGGCATTTTAATCTTGGGCTTGGCCCAGCGGAACAATCTGCCTCTCAAGCCCATCAAATGTATGTGACCCAGGGTCAGATGGTCGAAGTGTACTGTCGCAGCACACCCGTACGATACTGCAGTGCGATGCTCTACTGGTGTTTATGCTGTCGTCTGGCTCAGGCGGCAGCAGTCTGCCGCCTGAGCCAGACCTGAGGCAGGACTTACCGAGGACCCGCCTCATGCTGCAGCGAACAATCGTTGACTCACTTCCGCATTCGCCTTCAAGCACTCAAGTCGTCAACCCCACCCGACCGCAAGTACAAGGCAAGTCATGGTTGTTTCGGTCTCCAGCGCCAGTCGCGCGATTATCGCTCTTTGCTCCGTCATCGCTGCCAACGGCGGCTTTGCCGTTGCTGCTGGCACTCAGGCCGATGTCGGTTCGTGTCTGACCAAGGCTGGCATCGAGAACTCGGTCCCCACCACCACAACATGGACGATGGACATTCAACCCTGGAACTCGCGTGTGAACCCTGTTCCTGCGGCTGTCGCCTTCCCCAAGACGGAGAAGGAGGTGTCGGCTGCTCTGAAGTGCGCCGCTAGTGCCGGTGTCAAGGTGACCACCCTGGGTGGCAACCGCTCGTTCTCGAGTATGGGCTTCGGCCGCAACAATGGCGCCCTTGTCATGAACCTAAAGGGTCTAAAGCACCTCAAGTACGATGCGTCCACGAAGTTGCTGTCGTACGGTGGCCCCGTCATGATCTCGGAGGCCGCGAACTTTATGTGGAACAAGTACAAGCGCACTCTTCCTCACGGCCGTTGCCCCGATGTCGGTATGACCGGTGTGGCCGCTTCGGGTTTCGGTACTCTTTCGCGTGCCAGCGGTACCGTGCTAGACAACATTGAGTCTGTCCGCGTGGCCCTAGCCAACGGTACCATCGTCGATGCCGACGCTAAGCGCAACTCGCATGTGTACTGGGGTGTGCGTGGTGCCGCCAGCTCGATGGGTGTGGTGCTGGACTTCAAGATCAAGACTCTTGATCCCCCGTCGGAGCGCGTGACGAACTACACTATCGCTTTCAACTCGAGCTACAAGCCCACGCAGCAGGACAACGTGGATGCCCTTATTGGTACGCAGACGTGGGCCCTGGGCAAGGACAACAACGACCTGGTGTCCATCCGCTTCAGCCTCAAGACCAAGTCCACGCTGCAGGGTTTCTTCTACGGAGGTGGTGCCAAGGCCAAGGCCGTGCTGGGCTCGCTCATGAAGAACCTGCCCCCTTCGATGGTTCTGACCACGAACGAGAACGACTTCTGGACGTCCGAGGACATTTCGACCCCCGGTCTCCAGAAGGAGACTCTGACTCCCCGTCGCTACTTCTACATCGCATCGGTGACGATTCCCCGTTCGACCCCGCTTAACAACGCCACGGCCTGGGCGCTGTTCTCCGGAACTGCCTTCGCTCCCAAGCTTACGGACGCTTCGGCTTCTGGCTTTGTGGATATCTGGGGCGGCGCGTACGCTAAGACAGTCAAGGCTGACGCTTCGGCATGGAAGCACGACGACAACCTGCACCTGGTCCGTTGGGACATGCGTACGGCTACTTTCGACGTTAAGTTCGCTGACAGCTCGATCACCACGATGCGCGAGTACTTCTACAAGTTTGTGGATGCTTACAAGGCCTCGGGCGGTGTGCCTGGCGGATTCACGACGTACCGTGATGAGAAGTGGACGGTGCCGGAGATGGCTGAGTACCTGTACGGCGGTGGCAACTTTAAGAAGCTGCAGCAGATTAAGACGGAGGTCGACCCGAACGAGATGTTCAACACGGACCCTCAGGCCATTCCCGCCCTGAGTGCTTAGACGGTCGTAGAGATCAAGTTGATGCTTCAGCAGAGAAGATATTGCCGTAGAACATTGTGAGAATACACCCTCAGATCCTTTTGAGGCATTTTTAGATGCTTCAAAGTAAAAAAAAAGCTCGAAGATTTTTACTACCTCCGCTCTGCTTAAAACGTGTATTTGAAAAAAAAAAATGTTCATAGCTTCGCCTCGTTTTTTAGGTTGCTTCCGAGCTTCTTTCTACTTGAATTTCTGTATTTCGAGGTAGTAGTAGTAGTACAATGGGAGAAATATAACATACAAGAAAGATAATGCACCGGCGTCCTTGTTCCGCCCGCTTAAAGTAGACATGGACCACGATCGGATATCGGCGCTTGGGATGTAGACGTAGAGGTGCCGCCTGGAATATTGCTCGAGCGCGCTGGTAAGCGTGATCGTCGCATGGCAGCGTTATCGGGAGAGTGCCGGCACGGATCGGTTCTCGTTAATGCAACGTCAGTTAAGCAACTTCAGGCAACGTCAAATAATTTCTGCCAATCAAATGATACCGAAATTCGGACATGAAGTTGCGCAATGTCAGTTGAGGATGGATGTCATGGCCTGTTTGACAGCAAAACAAAAGCAACATTGTAGGACTTCCTGACACGGCGAATCGCAGCGAAACACTTTAAAAAAAGTTCCCGAGTTATCAGCGGATCGATAGCTACCTAAATGGCGAGCTGGGCGTAAGATCGCGGGCGCTATTTTGAGATTTCCAACTGAGGCGTTGCGTCGGCAGACTTGGCCGAATCGAAATCACCTCCTCTCTAACTCTCAGTAGGGCTAGGTTTCTGCTGACATTGCTTTAGCGACTTCGGCACGGATCAACTTGTCCTTGCGTAGATGCCCTAACGAAACTGCGCGTAGAAGTAGTGGTATCCGTTCGATGTCAGTAGCACTCGGTCTGCGCAAAACTTAGGCGGGCATCCTTGTGCTGGGGTGTAAGTAGTGGGCGCGTTCAATGCAGAGCGCGTCGTAGATATCCTTCTTCGGGTGCTGGATGAGCTGCGCACTAATGTCTGTAGCTGCCTGCAGCGCTCTGTAGCTACTGTTGTCAAGAAGGCGCCTCGACCTGCCACGGTGTACCAGTAGACACTGGTACGACCTTCACTCAGTGGCACTCACGCATTCACGTGATTACGAGACAGGTGATTGCGAGACATGTGATTACGGGACGGTGTCGCATTGGTACAAGATTGTGGGTACAAGATGGGCATCGACGTGGCAGCCTCTGATTGGCTAAGGTAACTCAGTATCCAGTTAGGAATCCAGTAGTATGTATCCAGGAGAGAATCCAGTAGGCTTAGAGGTAGCAAGCAGTTAGCGAACTAAGGACCTAAATCAATCACTTTGCATTTCGACATCTAGTGCTCAAACGACCTTGACTTTTGGTTATGAGCCCAAGCCCCGTATTCCCTGCTGAAGACTCCGACTACGCTTTCGCCATGGACACCACCTCGACCACGACCTCCCGTATCAACAAGTTCGACGGAACCAACTTCCACACGTGGAAGTTCAAGATGCGCATGGTGCTCGAGGAGCGCGACCTGTGGGAAGTGACGTGCGGAGAGATCAAGCTGGAGCACTGCGCTACGACGCTGGACCAGACGACGTTCAAGAGGAAGTCTCGCAAGGCGCTGGCGATCATCTGTCTCGCGATGGAGGATTCGCAGTTGCCGCTGGTTCGGTCGGCGAAGGATGCGTTCGATGCATGGTCAAGACTGGAAGGACACTTCGAGAAGAAGAGTTTGGCCAACAAGCTCTTCCTTCGTCGACGGTTCTTCACGACGATGATGGCGGAAGGTGATGATGTGTTGGAACACATCAACAAGATCAAGACGCTGGCGGAACAGCTCGACGCAGTGGGCGCTCCGGTCAGTGAGGACGACTTGGTGATCACGCTTCTGGCAAGTTTGAACGAGTCGTACCAGTTCCTCATCACGGCGTTGGAGTCGAGAGCTGACTCGCTGACGTGAGAACTCGTGACGGCTCGACTGCTGCATGAAGACTTGAAGCGCAAGGAACAAGGTGGCGGTGCTGAAGGAACCGCGCACGGGGGTCAAGCGTTCATGACAAGCGGCAATGGGAAGAGCAAGGGACGACAAGCGCAGAAAGCCAGTGCGTGTCACTACTGTGGTGAACAAGGTCATTGGATCGCCAAGTGTCCCGTGAGGATTCGCGAGAACGCGGATCGACAGAAGCCACAGCGAGCGAATGTGGCGAATGAAGATGAAGAGGAGTTCGACGGCGACTACCTGTTTTCGGTTGGTGGTGGAGCCACCAAGTCGAGTGAAGTTTGGCTGGTCGACTCGGGTGCGACGCAGCACATGACGTACTCGAAAGAGTACATGAAGAACTACAAGAAGATGACTCCGGTGGACGTGCATCTCGCGGACGACGGAGTGGTTCAAGCAGTCGGCAGTGGCGACATTGTCATGTCGATGAAGATTCCACGCGGGATCAAGAAGGGTGTGCTCACCGGTGTGTGGCACATTCCCAAGTTGTCGCGGAACTTGTTTTCGGTCGGGCGTTTCACTAAGGATGTTGGGCCTGTCACGTTCAAGCGCGACGGGTGTTTCGCCGAGACGAAGAACATCAAGTGGAAGCTCGGAGCAAGTGAAGGCAAGGGACTGTTCAAGTTGTGCATGATGCCTATCATGCCTGACGAGGCGAATGTGTCAAGTCCGAAGGAACGCAAAAGGGACACCACGTCATACCTCTGGCACCTTCGACTTGGTCACATTGGCCATGGCGGTCTAGACGCCATCGTCAAGAAGGGTTATGGTGTTGGGATGAAGATGACGGCTGTGAAGCAGTGGGAGTTGTGTGATGGGTGTGCACTCGGCAAGCAAACGCGAGTGAGCTATATGCCTAAGTCACCGAACCGCGCCAAGAAGCTGTTGGAAGTCATCCACAGTGACGTCTGCGGTCCCATGAAAACGCCGACGTTCAGTGGCAAGCGGTACTTCGTCACGTTCATCGACGAGTACTCGCACTTTTGTGTGGTATACTTGCTGCGGAACAAGTCGGAGGTGGCTGCCAAGTTCGCGGAGTTTGTGGCGTTTGCCAAAACTCAGACGGGTGGTCGCGTGAGAACGCTCCGCGTGAAGCAGCTCCGTAGCGACAACGGTGGCGAGTACAAGTCTCGTGAAGTGGCCAAGTTCTGCAGCGAACGGGGTATCGTGCAGAAGTTCACTCCGCCGTACACGCCTCAACTGAACGGAGTGGCCGAGCGGATGAACCGGACGTTGGTGGAATGTGCGCGCTGCATGTTGGAACATGCCGGACTGTCGAAGTCGTATTGGGGTGAAGCAGTGGTGACGGCGACGTTCCTCCGGAATCGGTGTCCGACACGCTCCACCACCCACGACAAGTCGCCACACCAAGTATGGACGGGAAAGAAACCGCTGTTGGCGAACCTAAAGGTGTTCGGTTGCCATGCGTATGTGACGGTCCCGAAGGAGAAACGCACCAAGTTTGACGCTCGGTCGGTGCGTTGACGGTTTCTCGGGTACTCGGAACATGAGAAAGCGTATCGGTTTGAAGAGATGAAGAGCGGTCGCGTGCTAGTGAGCCGCGATGCGCAGTTCATGGAAGACGTCTTCGACGGTGGGAGACGCAAGTTGGATCAAGAAGAAGCGGTCGTGGAACTTCGAGAAGAAGTTGGCACGGACCAAGAAGCATCGTCCGGCTCGGAAGAGGACAACGAAGAAGAAGCTGCGCGGGGCGAAGACTTCGAACCGGCAGCAAGCGACGCCAGCGGACGCGGTCGTTGGAGGAAGCGGTGGAGATCCCAAGGTCCAAGCGGCACAGTCGGCAACAAACGCTGGACGAGATGTCAGCCATCGCAAAAGAAGAAGGCTTCGACGCGGCCTTCGTTGTGGATTCAGTGGGAGAAATGCCGACTACGTTCGTATCGGCGATGGAATCCTGCAACTCGGCCAAGTGGAAAGAAGCGTGCGACTCGGAGATCAACTCTCTTCGCAAGAACGAGACGTGGGTGTTGGTGCCATTACCGAAGGGACGCAAGGCGATCGGCTGCAGATGGGTGTTTCGGATCAAGGAAAACCAGGCTGGAGACATCGAGCGGTTCAAGGCGCGTCTGGTGGCCAAGGGATTCTTGCAGAAGTTCGGCATCGACTATGAAGAGACGTTCGCGCCGGTGGCCAAGTTCACGTCCATTAGGATCTTGCTCAGTCTGGCGGCCAAATACAATCTCACGGTGCACCAGATGGATGTGAAGACGGCGTTCCTGAACGGCTGGCTGGACGAAGACATCTACATGGTGCAGCCGGACGGCTACGTTGACGAGGCGCACCCGGACTTCGTGTGGAAGCTCAAGCGTTCGCTTTACGGTCTGAAGCAGTCGCCGCGGATGTGGAACCAGACCATCGACAAGTTCATGCTGGAGCTGGGGTTCAAGAAGTGTGAGGCGGATCACTGCATCTACGTCAAGCGCAATGACCAAGACATGATCTTCGTGGCGCTGTACGTGGACGACTTGATCCTGGCAAGCAACAATGACGACCTCCTCAAGTCGACCAAGGAGGCGCTCAGCGTGCGGTTTGAGATGACGGACATGGGTCAGCTCAAGTACTTCCTCGGCATGGAAATCGATCAAGATCCCAAGACCGCAAAAGTGTCGGTGCGACAGACCAAGTTTGCGAAGGACATCCTGGAGAAGTTCAGCATGGAGAAGAGCAACCCGGTCAAGACACCACAAGACCCGGGACTCAAGTTGACCAAGGTCATGTGCGAAGGAGGTTGCAAGCACGAAGAGACCATGGCGAAGGTGCCGTACCGGAATGCCGTCGGGTGTTTGATGTACCTGATGGTGGGGACTCGACCGGACCTCGCAGCCGCAGTGGGAGTTCTCAGCCAGTTCGCCGCGGATCCGTGTCCGACACACTGGCAAGCGCTCAAGAGGGTGTTCCGCTACATCCAAGGCACGAAGACGCATGGCATCGAGTTTCAAGCTGGCAGCGAGGACGGACTCCAAGGTTATTCGGATGCGGACTGGGCCGGCGACATCGAGACTCGACGGAGTACAAGCGGCTACGCGTTCATGATGAACGGCGGATGCATCAGCTGGAGAAGCAAGAAGCAGCGGACGGTGGCGCTATCGTCGACGGTGGCCGAGTACATGGCGTTGACAGAGGCTACGCAGGAGGCTATTTGGCTCAAGGCATTCTGTGTGAGATCGGCGAGATGGAGACCAAGTCGGCTGTCAAGATCTACGAGGACAACCAAGGCTCCATCGCGTTGGCCAAGAACCCGGAGTTCCACAAGCGCACCAAGCACATCGACATTCGCTACCACTTCGTGCATGAGAAGGTAGAAGACGGCCAAGTGGTGTTGGAGTACTGTTCGACCAAGGACATGCTGGCAGACCTGATGACCAAGCCGATCACCGCTGTGCAGTTCGACTTCCTACGGAGCAAGCTCGGTATCCAAGGGCTCAGAGCTCAAGGCATAACTACGGCCGTGTCGAGTGGGAGTGTTGTCAAGAAGGCGCCTCGACCTGCCACGGTGTACCAGTAGACACTGGTACGACCTTCACTCAGTGGCACTCACGCATTCACGTGATTACGAGACAGGTGATTGCGAGACATGTGATTACGGGACGGTGTCGCATTGGTACAAGATTGTGGGTACAAGATGGGCATCGACGTGGCAGCCTCTGATTGGCTAAGGTAACTCAGTATCCAGTTAGGAATCCAGTAGTATGTATCCAGGAGAGAATCCAGTAGGCTTAGAGGTAGCAAGCAGTTAGCAAACTAAGGACCTAAATCCAAATCACTTTGCATTTCGACATCTAGTGCTCAAACGACCTTGACTTTTGCTACCACGTCCCACGACAGGCGCGCTTGCCAAGCGCTGCCAGAGCTCCGCGCGATCCACTTTTCGTGACCTCGACGACTCCACTTCACACGCACCACTGCAGCGACACGTTCTCCCTTATTTGCTCGTGCCTTTCTTCCACACGCGCGCCACGACGTTCCGACCTAGCTGGTACTCGTTTGCGATCTGCGTGATATCCCCATGGGTGAGTCGTCCCCGGGTGCTGTTGAGGAGTAACACCTCCCAGAGTGCTTGACATTGCTCGTCCGGTATCTGCTTATGAGCGCGAGGGCTCAAATTTCAAACTGATCGGGGGACTGCTGAAATTGAGCGGGAAATGTGAGGTTTTTAGAGTTAATTGATTTCATCTGGGTGCAACATCTATGGCGAGATATGCATTTTCAGGAGTAATGGGTACATTGCCATATGCACGTAAATACAGACAACGACGAAAATATCCGGCATGACTGAATGGCATCCTTAATAGTATCGCAACATAACAGTGTCCGACTAAAATATCCGGCACCAAAACAATAGCAGCATATGATTGGTAGTAATCTAAATTTGAATAGCAAAGAAAGAACAAGAAAAACACATGATAACACAAAAACGAAACTGTTTCAGATGGAAACCTCATGATACTGAGGAATTGCCTTTTGAAAAGCTACGAATTATCGTTTTTTTCTTAATAGCCTCCCATGCCTCAATAGTAGATTTGATAGCACGAATACGTTTCTGCTTCGCGGTGCCCCCGGTGCACCGTGCAGTGTATCTAAGTGTTGCTTTAAGTGGTCCCATGACACCAACGTCCAGCGGCTGACAAAGCGCTGTGCTGTTCGGCGGCAAGGGAACCACAGTAGCATTAGCCTCTTCGGCTACAAGGCGCTGTCCTTCCTCCGATACATGACAATCAAAATTGTTAAGGAGAAGGACAGTTGGCTGATCTATTTCATTTTTTAAAAGGTTTTCTACATACAGTTTCCAAACTCTCTTGTCCATCCAAGCACTCTCCTGAACAGTGTAAAAGTGGCCTGGCGGGTAAGTCTCAAGCTCGCTCGACTCGATTGTACCCCCAGGCACACCTCGAACGATAAAAAGAATCGGCAGTTTTAAACCTTCAAATTATAAAAAAACAAATTAGCCAAATATATATAACTATTTTGTTTAGCAAAAATGCTTACCGTCATCCTGCACCGTAAGAACTGCTGTCATACGGCCCGCGTGCTAGTTTGCGCCAAGAATGCGTGCCGAATCCTTGCGCCCCTTGAGTGCTCAGCTCTTTGTCGGCGCCATGTCGAACAAAACTCCCGTCTCATCGACATTTAAAATGCCGCCTCCTCGAAAAGCTCCGTACGTTGGCCAAAACTCCAAACAGAACTTAGCTCGCAACTCCTCCAGTTCCTCATACGCTTTTTTAGCGGCCTGCGGTTTTTGTGAAGAAAACCCATAGCTAACCCATAAATATGAGTAAAACTAAAAAAGAAAGAAAGAAAAAAATTGCAATTAATATAAAAAATACAGTTTCGCAATGCGCTGAACCATACGCTCGCGAGCAATAACGCCGGATTCTTTCTCGCCCATGTAAGCGGCCATCCATACCGGATTCAACTTCCACATGCAGTCTATGATTCCTGCCGTAGACAAAATCTAAACATGTTGAATTAGCATAAATAGATTCAGTACACACAGAACAAGCCTTTATATGAACGTACCGCTTCATCACGTCGAGTGTCCTTCATGTAAGTTAGCAGCTCAGGGACGTTTGGAAATTTTTCCTTCCGCCCCTGGCCTTTTAACGTCTTCGACCCCGCGTTTCCCTAGAACTGGCGGATGTCACCAGCTTGCTTGGTCCAGCGGTGAACGGTCCCGCGGGGAATACATAGTTGACGCGCAGCCTCCTCGATTCCCACCTTGCCAACTAAATCTAGACCTTGGCGCTTTTTTTTATGGAGTAGCTGCGCTCAACCCGCATCTTTACGAAATGATACAGATTTTACTCTCTGCGGTGGCATGTTTTGTGAGAGCCATCCATTGCATTACTGTCACTAATTGGCTCTAAAATTTCAAAAAGTTATGTATTTGATTGGCTAATAATTTAATTAGCACATCCTATAGTGAGAGGTAAATACCACTTTGGCTACCGGTTTTTTGTGTTGCCGGATATTTTCGTCGTTGTCTGTAACCGAGCGGAGGTAGTACAAAGATAAAGAGAACGACTATGGATGATATAAGTGCTACTTACTACTAGCTGTTAAGCTTTCGATGCTGCGAGAATCTTGTTGAATGCAAACGTAACATAATCTGCAAGTTACCTCTTGCTGTGACCTGAAAGCATTGTCTAACCGTCATTTGCCGGTACCGATTACATGAGCACGATCCGCGAATATCGGATGCGCCATCAGAAGATCATATTTATCATATTAAATGCATCGTTCGCATCAAGCAGGACCGAATGCAGAATGTCCTTCAGTGAAGGGCCCCACTCTCATTTCGCAACTGATCTCTTAGATTAAAATAGGGTAAATTCTCAAATTACCCAGATTATTTCTGTGTATTTTTTATTTCTAAGTGCAATTCAAAATATGTCCATATAATTGGAAAATTTCCAAAACAGACCCGTCGTATCTCAAACCTGCCATCAAAAGACCCGTCGGCGATTTTACCACATGGGCCATCAGGGGGGGGGGGAGGGGGGGCATAGAGAACATTCTTACACTTTGAAAGCAAATTGTATTCATTAGCTCACGCTCTCGACCCGTTTTGACATTTTACGAACGAATATCGACTGTCCCCATTTTGTCACAGATAGCATGCGCTTCCACGCGGGGCAGCTCTGGATTTGTGTAACTTCTGTGAAAAATATAATTTTCCTGCTTAAAAACAACGGGGGATAGCAGCTCGTCCGTCAAATTGAAATACAATATACTTAAGCCAATACGATTTTACCTAAAGCAAGCATTTTGTAAAATAGGATTGCCTTCTTAGCAAATTGCAGAATGCAGAATAGACAGGCAAAGAATGCAGTTATCAACTATCCGTCCGTGAGATCAATTACCGTTATGTTGTCCGATGCCTCATCCGGTGAGTCACCATGCTGGTCCGCTGGACGTTTCTTGTGATGGGTCGAATTTTCGTGGCGGGTCATCAATCCACCGCGGACGCTGCCTCTAGGTGAAATCGATGTGGTCACCTTGTCGCAGACAACGCAGGCAGACAATGCAGGCAGACAATGCAGGCAGACAATGCAGGAGTAGCGGCGTTCTTTCGCGCACTTGACGATGTAGTTGAGAGCGAGATGCAGTTCGCAGTCTGCTCGGACAGTAGATTCTGCCGCTCGAGATTCCAGTCTGGTTGGGATTGCCTTCTTAGCAAATTGCAGAATGCAGAATAGACAGGCAAAGAATGCATTTATCAACTATCCGTCCGTGAGATCAATTACCGTTATGTTGTCCGATGCCTCATCCGGTGAGTCACCATGCTGGTCCGCTGGACGTTTCTTGTGATGGGTCGAATTTTCGTGGCGGGTCATCAATCCACCGCGGACGCTGCCTCCAGGTGAAATCGGTGTGGTCACCTTGTCGCAGACAACGCAGGCAGACAATGCAGGCAGACAATGCAGGCAGATAATGCAGGAGTAGCGGCGTTCTTTCGCGCACTTGACGATGTAGTTGAGAGCGAGATGCAGTTCGCAGTCTGCTCGGACAGTAGATTCTGCCGCTCGAGATTCCAGTCTGGTTGGGATTGCCTTCTTAGCAAATTGCAGAATGCAGAATAGACAGGCAAAGAATGCATTTATCAACTATCCGTCCGTGAGATCAATTACCGTTATGTTGTCCGATGCCTCATCCGGTGAGTCACCATGCTGGTCCGCTGGACGTTTCTTGTGATGGGTCGAATTTTCGTGGCGGGTCATCACTCCACCGCGGACGCTGCCTCTAGGTGAAATCGGTGTGGTCACCATGTCGCAGACAACGCAGGCAGACAATGCAGGCAGACAATGCAGGCAGACAATGCAGAAGTAGCGGCGTTCTTTCGCGCACTTGACGATGTAGTTGAGAGCGAGATGCAGTTCGCAGTCTGCTCGGACAGTAGATTCTGCCGCTCGAGATTCCAGTCTGGTTGGGATTGCCTTCTTAGCAAATTGCAGAATGCAGAATAGACAGGCAAAGAATGCAGTTATCAACTATCCGTCCGTGAGATCAATTACCGTTATGTTGTCCGATGCCTCATCCGGTGAGTCACCATGCTGGTCCGGTGGACGTTTCTTGTGATGGGTCGAATTTTCGTGGCGGGTCATCAATCCACCGCGGACGCTGCCTCTAGGTGAAATCGGTGTGGTCACCTTGTCGCAGACAATGCAGGCAGACAATGCAGGCAGACAATGCAGGAGTAGCGGCGTTCTTTCGCGCACTTGACGATGTAGTTGAGAGCGAGATGTAGTCTGGTTGGGATTGCCTTCTTAGCAAATTGCAGAATGCAGAATAGACAGGCAAAGAATGCAGTTATCAACTATCCGTCCGTGAGATCAATTACCGTTATGTTGTCCGATGCCTCATCCGGTGAGTCACCATGCTGGTCCGCTGGACGTTTCTTGTGATGGGTCGAATTTTCGTGGCGGGTCATCACTCCACCGCGGACGCTGCCTCTAGGTGAAATCGGTGTGGTCACCTTGTCGCAGACAACGCAGGCAGACAATGCAGGCAGACAATGCAGGCAGACAATGCAGGAGTAGCGGCGTTCATTCGCGCACTTGACGATGTAGTTGAGAGCGAGATGCAGTTCGCAGTCTGCTCGGACAGTAGATTCTGCCGCTCGAGATTCCAGTCTGGTTGGGATTGCCTTCTTAGCAAATTGCAGAATGCAGAATAGACAGGCAAAGAATGCAGTTATCAACTATCCGTCCGTGAGATCAATTACCGTTATGTTGTCCGATGCCTCATCCGGTGAGTCACCATGCTGGTCCGCTGGACGTTTCTTGTGATGGGTCGAATTTTCGTGGCGGGTCATCACTCCACCGCGGACGCTGCCTCTAGGTGAAATCGGTGTGGTCACCATGTCGCAGACAACGCAGGCAGACAATGCAGGCAGACAATGCAGGCAGATAATGCAGGAGTAGCGGCGTTCTTTCGCGCACTTGACGATGTAGTTGAGAGCGAGATGTAGTCTGGTTGGGATTGCCTTCTTAGCAAATTGCAAAATGCAGAATAGACAGGCAAAGAATGCAGTTATCAACTATCCGTCCGTGAGATCAATTACCGTTATGTTGTCCGATGCCTCATCCGGTGAGTCACCATGCTGGTCCGGTGGACTTTTCTTGTGATGGGTCGAATTTTCGTGGCGGGTCATCACTCCACCGCGGACGCTGCCTCTAGGTGAAATCGGTGTGGTCACCATGTCGCAGACAACGCAGGCAGACAATGCAGGCAGACAATGCAGGCAGACAATGCAGGAGTAGCGGCGTTCTTTCGCGAACTTGACGATGTAGTTGAGAGCGAGATGCAGTTCGCAGTCTGCTCGGACAGTAGATTCTGCCGCTCGAGATTCCAGTCTGGTTGGGATTGCCTTCTTAGCAAATTGCAGAATGCAGAATAGACAGGCAAAGAATGCAGTTATCAACTATCCGTCCGTGAGATCAATTACCGTTATGTTGTCCGATGCCTCATCCGGTGAGTCACCATGCTGGTCCGCTGGACGTTTCTTGTGATGGGTCGAATTTTCGTGGCGGGTCATCACTCCACCGCGGACGCTGCCTCTAGGTGAAATCGGTGTGGTCACCATGTCGCAGACAACGCAGGCAGACAATGCAGGCAGACAATGCAGGCAGATAATGCAGGAGTAGCGGCGTTCTTTCGCGCACTTGACGATGTAGTTGAGAGCGAGATGTAGTCTGGTTGGGATTGCCTTCTTAGCAAATTGCAAAATGCAGAATAGACAGGCAAAGAATGCAGTTATCAACTATCCGTCCGTGAGATCAATTACCGTTATGTTGTCCGATGCCTCATCCGGTGAGTCACCATGCTGGTCCGCTGGACGTTTCTTGTGATGGGTCGAATTTTCGTGGCGGGTCATCACTCCACCGCGGACGCTGCCTCTAGGTGAAATCGGTGTGGTCACCTTGTCGCAGACAATGCCGGCAGACAATGCAGGCAGACAATGCAGGCAGACAATGCAGGAGTAGCGGCGTTCTTTCGCGAACTTGACGATGTAGTTGAGAGCGAGATGCAGTTCGCAGTCTGCTCGGACAGTAGATTCTGCCGCTCGAGAGTCCAGTCTGGTTGGGATTGCCTTCTTAGCAAATTGCAGAATGCAGAATAGACAGGCAAAGAATGCAGTTATCAACTATCCGTCCGTGAGATCAATTACCGTTATGTTGTCCGATGCCTCATCCGGTGAGTCACCATGCTGGTCCGGTGGACGTTTCTTGTGATGGGTCGAATTTTCGTGGCGGGTCATCAATCCACCGCGGACGCTGCCTCTAGGTGAAATCGGTGTGGTCACCTTGTCGCAGACAATGCCGGCAGACAATGCAGGCAGACAATGCAGGCAGACAATGCAGGAGTAGCGGCGTTCTTTCGCGAACTTGACGATGTAGTTGAGAGCGAGATGCAGTTCGCAGTCTGCTCGGACAGTAGATTCTGCCGCTCGAGATTCCAGTCTGGTTGGGATTGCCTTCTTAGCAAATTGCAGAATGCAGAATAGACAGGCAAAGAATGCAGTTATCAACTATCCGTCCGTGAGATCAATTACCGTTATGTTGTCCGATGCCTCATCCGGTGAGTCACCATGCTGGTCCGGTGGACTTTTCTTGTGATGGACCGAATTTTCGTGGCGGGTCATCACTCCACCGCGGACGCTGCCTCTAGGTGAAATCGGTGTGATCACCTTGTCGCAGACAATGCAGGCAGACAATGCAGGCAGACAATGCAGGAGTAGCGGCGTTCTTTCGCGCACTTGACGATGTAGTTGAGAGCGAGATGTAGTCTGGTTGGGATTGCCTTCTTAGCAAATTGCAGAATGCAGAATAGACAGGCAAAGAATGCAGTTATCAACTATCCGTCCGTGAGATCAATTACCGTTATGTTGTCCGATGCCTCATCCGGTGAGTCACCATGCTGGTCCGGTGGACTTTTCTTGTGATGGACCGAATTTTCGTGGCGGGTCATCAATCCACCGCGGACGCTGCCTCTAGGTGAAATCGGTGTGGTCACCTTGTCGCAGACAACGCAGGCAGACAATGCAGGCAGACAATGCAGGCAGACAATGCAGGAGTAGCGGCGTTCTTTCGCGCACTTGACGATGTAGTTGAGAGCGAGATGCAGTTCGCAGTCTGCTCGGACAGTAGATTCTGCCGCTCGAGATTCCAGTCTGGTTGGGATTGCCTTCTTAGCAAATTGCAGAATGCAGAATAGACAGGCAAAGAATGCAGTTATCAACTATCCGTCCGTGAGATCAATTACCGTTATGTTGTCCGATGCCTCATCCGGTGAGTCACCATGCTGGTCCGCTGGACGTTTCTTGTGATGGGTCGAATTTTCGTGGCGGGTCATCAATCCACCGCGGACGCTGCCTCTAGGTGAAATCGGTGTGATCACCTTGTCGCAGACAATGCAGGCAGACAATGCAGGCAGACAATGCAGGAGTAGCGGCGTTCTTTCGCGCACTTGACGATGTAGTTGAGAGCGAGATGCAGTTCGCAGTCTGCTCGGACAGTAGATTCTGCCGCTCGAGATTCCAGTCTGGTTGGGATTGCCTTCTTAGCAAATTGCAGAATGCAGAATAGACAGGCAAAGAATGCAGTTATCAACTATCCGTCCGTGAGATCAATTACCGTTATGTTGTCCGATGCCTCATCCGGTGAGTCACCATGCTGGTCCGGTGGACGTTTCTTGTGATGGGTCGAATTTTCGTGGCGGGTCATCAATCCACCGCGGACGCTGCCTCTAGGTGAAATCGGTGTGGTCACCTTGTCGCAGACAACGCAGGCAGACAATGCAGGCAGACAATGCAGGCAGACAATGCAGGAGTAGCGGCGTTCTTTCGCGAACTTGACGATGTAGTTGAGAGCGAGATGCAGTTCGCAGTCTGCTCGGACAGTAGATTCTGCCGCTCGAGATTCCAGTCTGGTTGGGATTGCCTTCTTAGCAAATTGCAGAATGCAGAATAGACAGGCAAAGAATGCAGTTATCAACTATCCGTCCGTGAGATCAATTACCGTTATGTTGTCCGATGCCTCATCCGGTGAGTCACCATGCTGGTCCGCTGGACGTTTCTTGTGATGGGTCGAATTTTCGTGGCGGGTCATCAATCCACCGCGGACGCTGCCTCTAGGTGAAATCGGTGTGGTCACCTTGTCGCAGACAACGCAGGCAGACAATGCAGGCAGACAATGCAGGAGTAGCGGCGTTCTTTCGCGCACTTGACGATGTAGTTGAGAGCGAGATGCAGTTCGCAGTCTGCTCGGACAGTAGATTCTGCCGCTCGAGATTCCAGTCTGGTTGGGATTGCCTTCTTAGCAAATTGCAGAATGCAGAATAGACAGGCAAAGAATGCAGTTATCAACTATCCGTCCGTGAGATCAATTACCGTTATGTTGTCCGATGCCTCATCCGGTGAGTCACCATGCTGGTCCGGTGGACGTTTCTTGTGATGGGTCGAATTTTCGTGGCGGGTCATCAATCCACCGCGGACGCTGCCTCTAGGTGAAATCGGTGTGATCACCTTGTCGCAGACAATGCAGGCAGACAATGCAGGCAGACAATGCAGGCAGACAATGCAGGAGTAGCGGCGTTCTTTCGCGAACTTGACGATGTAGTTGAGAGCGAGATGCAGTTCGCAGTCTGCTCGGACAGTAGATTCTGCCGCTCGAGATTCCAGTCTGGTTGGGATTGCCTTCTTAGCAAATTGCAGAATGCAGAATAGACAGGCAAAGAATGCAGTTATCAACTATCCGTCCGTGAGATCAATTACCGTTATGTTGTCCGATGCCTCATCCGGTGAGTCACCATGCTGGTCCGGTGGACGTTTCTTGTGATGGGTCGAATTTTCGTGGCGGGTCATCAATCCACCGCGGACGCTGCCTCTAGGTGAAATCGGTGTGATCACCTTGTCGCAGACAATGCAGGCAGACAATGCAGGCAGACAATGCAGGAGTAGCGGCGTTCTTTCGCGCACTTGACGATGTAGTTGAGAGCGAGATGTAGTCTGGTTGGGATTGCCTTCTTAGCAAATTGCAGAATGCAGAATAGACAGGCAAAGAATGCATTTATCAACTATCCGTCCGTGAGATCAATTACCGTTATGTTGTCCGATGCCTCATCCGGTGAGTCACCATGCTGGTCCGGTGGACGTTTCTTGTGATGGGTCGAATTTTCGTGGCGGGTCATCAATCCACCGCGGACGCTGCCTCTAGGTGAAATCGGTGTGGTCACCTTGTCGCAGACAACGCAGGCAGACAATGCAGGCAGACAATGCAGGCAGACAATGCAGGAGTAGCGGCGTTCTTTCGCGAACTTGACGATGTAGTTGAGAGCGAGATGCAGTTCGCAGTCTGCTCGGACAGTAGATTCTGCCGCTCGAGATTCCAGTCTGGTTGGGATTGCCTTCTTAGCAAATTGCAGAATGCAGAATAGACAGGCAAAGAATGCAGTTATCAACTATCCGTCCGTGAGATCAATTACCGTTATGTTGTCCGATGCCTCATCCGGTGAGTCACCATGCTGGTCCGGTGGACTTTTCTTGTGATGGACCGAATTTTCGTGGCGGGTCATCACTCCACCGCGGACGCTGCCTCTAGGTGAAATCGGTGTGGTCACCTTGTCGCAGTCAATGCAGGCAGACAATGCAGGCAGACAATGCAGGAGTAGCGGCGTTCTTTCGCGAACTTGACGATGTAGTTGAGAGCGAGATGCAGTTCGCAGTCTGCTCGGACAGTAGATTCTGCCGCTCGAGATTCCAGTCTGGTTGGGATTGCCTTCTTAGCAAATTGCAGAATGCAGAATAGACAGGCAAAGAATGCAGTTATCAACTATCCGTCCGTGAGATCAATTACCGTTATGTTGTCCGATGCCTCATCCGGTGAGTCACCATGCTGGTCCGGTGGACGTTTCTTGTGATGGGTCGAATTTTCGTGGCGGGTCATCAATCCACCGCGGACGCTGCCTCTAGGTGAAATCGGTGTGGTCACCTTGTCGCAGACAACGCAGGCAGACAATGCAGGCAGACAATGCAGGAGTAGCGGCGTTCTTTCGCGCACTTGACGATGTAGTTGAGAGCGAGATGCAGTTCGCAGTCTGCTCGGACAGTAGATTCTGCCGCTCGAGATTCCAGTCTGGTTGGGATTGCCTTCTTAGCAAATTGCAGAATGCAGAATAGACAGGCAAAGAATGCATTTATCAACTATCCGTCCGTGAGATCAATTACCGTTATGTTGTCCGATGCCTCATCCGGTGAGTCACCATGCTGGTCCGGTGGACGTTTCTTGTGATGGGTCGAATTTTCGTGGCGGGTCATCAATCCACCGCGGACGCTGCCTCTAGGTGAAATCGGTGTGGTCACCTTGTCGCAGACAACGCAGGCAGACAATGCAGGCAGACAATGCAGGCAGACAATGCAGGAGTAGCGGCGTTCTTTCGCGAACTTGACGATGTAGTTGAGAGCGAGATGCAGTTCGCAGTCTGCTCGGACAGTAGATTCTGCCGCTCGAGATTCCAGTCTGGTTGGGATTGCCTTCTTAGCAAATTGCAGAATGCAGAATAGACAGGCAAAGAATGCAGTTATCAACTATCCGTCCGTGAGATCAATTACCGTTATGTTGTCCGATGCCTCATCCGGTGAGTCACCATGCTGGTCCGGTGGACGTTTCTTGTGATGGGTCGAATTTTCGTGGCGGGTCATCAATCCACCGCGGACGCTGCCTCTAGGTGAAATCGGTGTGGTCACCTTGTCGCAGACAATGCCGGCAGACAATGCAGGCAGACAATGCAGGCAGACAATGCAGGAGTAGCGGCGTTCTTTCGCGAACTTGACGATGTAGTTGAGAGCGAGATGCAGTTCGCAGTCTGCTCGGACAGTAGATTCTGCCGCTCGAGATTCCAGTCTGGTTGGGATTGCCTTCTTAGCAAATTGCAGAATGCAGAATAGACAGGCAAAGAATGCATTTATCAACTATCCGTCCGTGAGATCAATTACCGTTATGTTGTCCGATGCCTCATCCGGTGAGTCACCATGCTGGTCCGCTGGACGTTTCTTGTGATGGACCGAATTTTCGTGGCGGGTCATCAATCCACCGCGGACGCTGCCTGTAGGTGAAATCGGTGTGGTCACCTTGTCGCAGACAACGCAGGCAGACAATGCAGGCAGACAATGCAGGCAGACAATGCAGGAGTAGCGGCGTTCTTTCGCGAACTTGACGATGTAGTTGAGAGCGAGATGCAGTTCGCAGTCTGCTCGGACAGTAGATTCTGCCGCTCGAGATTCCAGTCTGGTTGGGATTGCCTTCTTAGCAAATTGCAGAATGCAGAATAGACAGGCAAAGAATGCAGTTATCAACTATCCGTCCGTGAGATCAATTACCGTTATGTTGTCCGATGCCTCATCCGGTGAGTCACCATGCTGGTCCGCTGGACGTTTCTTGTGATGGGTCGAATTTTCGTGGCGGGTCATCAATCCACCGCGGACGCTGCCTCTAGGTGAAATCGGTGTGGTCACCTTGTCGCAGACAACGCAGGCAGACAATGCAGGCAGACAATGCAGGCAGACAATGCAGGAGTAGCGGCGTTCTTTCGCGAACTTGACGATGTAGTTGAGAGCGAGATGCAGTTCGCAGTCTGCTCGGACAGTAGATTCTGCCGCTCGAGAGTCCAGTCTGGTTGGGATTGCCTTCTTAGCAAATTGCAGAATGCAGAATAGACAGGCAAAGAATGCATTTATCAACTATCCGTCCGTGAGATCAATTACCGTTATGTTGTCCGATGCCTCATCCGGTGAGTCACCATGCTGGTCCGCTGGACGTTTCTTGTGATGGGTCGAATTTTCGTGGCGGGTCATCAATCCACCGCGGACTCTGCCTCTAGGTGAAATCGGTGTGGTCACCTTGTCGCAGACAACGCAGGCAGACAATGCAGGCAGACAATGCAGGCAGACAATGCAGGAGTAGCGGCGTTCTTTCGCGAACTTGACGATGTAGTTGAGAGCGAGATGCAGTTCGCAGTCTGCTCGGACAGTAGATTCTGCCGCTCGAGAGTCCAGTCTGGTTGGGATTGCCTTCTTAGCAAATTGCAGAATGCAGAATAGACAGGCAAAGAATGCATTTATCAACTATCCGTCCGTGAGATCAATTACCGTTATGTTGTCCGATGCCTCATCCGGTGAGTCACCATGCTGGTCCGCTGGACGTTTCTTGTGATGGGTCGAATTTTCGTGGCGGGTCATCAATCCACCGCGGACTCTGCCTCTAGGTGAAATCGGTGTGGTCACCTTGTCGCAGACAACGCAGGCAGACAATGCAGGCAGACAATGCAGGCAGACAATGCAGGAGTAGCGGCGTTCTTTCGCGCACTTGACGATGTAGTTGAGAGCGAGATGTAGTCTGGTTGGGATTGCCTTCTTAGCAAATTCCAGAATGCAGAATAGACAGGCAAAGAATGCAGTTATCAACTATCCGTCCGTGAGATCAATTACCGTTATGTTGTCCGATGCCTCATCCGGTGAGTCACCATGCTGGTCCGCTGGACGTTTCTTGTAATGGGTTGAATTTTCGTGGCGGGTCATCAATCCACCGCGGACGCTGCCTCTAGGTGAAATCGGTGTGGTCACCTTGTCGCAGACAACGCAGGCAGACAACGCAGGCAGACAATGCAGGCAGACAATGCAGGAGTAGCGGCGTTCATTCGCGCACTTGACGATGTAGTTGAGAGCGAGATGTAGTCTGGTTGGGATTGCCTTCTTAGCAAATTGCAGAATGCAGAATAGACAGGCAAAGAATGCATTTATCAACTATCCGTCCGTGAGATCAATTACCGTTATGTTGTCCGATGCCTCATCCGGTGAGTCACCATGCTGGTCCGCTGGACGTTTCTTGTGATGGACCGAATTTTCGTGGCGGGTCATCACTCCACCGCGGACGCTGCCTGTAGGTGAAATCGGTGTGGTCACCTTGTCGCAGACAACGCAGGCAGACAATGCAGGCAGACAATGCAGGAGTAGCGGCGTTCTTTCGCGCACTTGACGATGTAGTTGAGAGCGAGATGCAGTTCGCAGTCTGCTCGGACAGTAGATTCTGCCGCTCGAGATTCCAGTCTGGTTGGGATTGCCTTCTTAGCAAATTGCAGAATGCAGAATAGACAGGCAAAGAATGCATTTATCAACTATCCGTCCGTGAGATCAATTACCGTTATGTTGTCCGATGCCTCATCCGGTGAGTCACCATGCTGGTCCGGTGGACGTTTCTTGTGATGGGTCGAATTTTCGTGGCGGGTCATCAATCCACCGCGGACGCTGCCTCTAGGTGAAATCGGTGTGGTCACCTTGTCGCAGACAACGCAGGCAGACAATGCAGGCAGACAATGCAGGCAGACAATGCAGGAGTAGCGGCGTTCTTTCGCGAACTTGACGATGTAGTTGAGAGCGAGATGCAGTTCGCAGTCTGCTCGGACAGTAGATTCTGCCGCTCGAGATTCCAGTCTGGTTGGGATTGCCTTCTTAGCAAATTGCAGAATGCAGAATAGACAGGCAAAGAATGCAGTTATCAACTATCCGTCCGTGAGATCAATTACCGTTATGTTGTCCGATGCCTCATCCGGTGAGTCACCATGCTGGTCCGGTGGACGTTTCTTGTGATGGGTCGAATTTTCGTGGCGGGTCATCAATCCACCGCGGACGCTGCCTCTAGGTGAAATCGGTGTGGTCACCTTGTCGCAGACAATGCCGGCAGACAATGCAGGCAGACAATGCAGGCAGACAATGCAGGAGTAGCGGCGTTCTTTCGCGAACTTGACGATGTAGTTGAGAGCGAGATGCAGTTCGCAGTCTGCTCGGACAGTAGATTCTGCCGCTCGAGAGTCCAGTCTGGTTGGGATTGCCTTCTTAGCAAATTGCAGAATGCAGAATAGACAGGCAAAGAATGCATTTATCAACTATCCGTCCGTGAGATCAATTACCGTTATGTTGTCCGATGCCTCATCCGGTGAGTCACCATGCTGGTCCGCTGGACGTTTCTTGTGATGGGTCGAATTTTCGTGGCGGGTCATCAATCCACCGCGGACTCTGCCTCTAGGTGAAATCGGTGTGGTCACCTTGTCGCAGACAACGCAGGCAGACAATGCAGGCAGACAATGCAGGCAGACAATGCAGGAGTAGCGGCGTTCTTTCGCGCACTTGACGATGTAGTTGAGAGCGAGATGTAGTCTGGTTGGGATTGCCTTCTTAGCAAATTCCAGAATGCAGAATAGACAGGCAAAGAATGCAGTTATCAACTATCCGTCCGTGAGATCAATTACCGTTATGTTGTCCGATGCCTCATCCGGTGAGTCACCATGCTGGTCCGCTGGACGTTTCTTGTAATGGGTTGAATTTTCGTGGCGGGTCATCAATCCACCGCGGACGCTGCCTCTAGGTGAAATCGGTGTGGTCACCTTGTCGCAGACAACGCAGGCAGACAACGCAGGCAGACAATGCAGGCAGACAATGCAGGAGTAGCGGCGTTCATTCGCGCACTTGACGATGTAGTTGAGAGCGAGATGTAGTCTGGTTGGGATTGCCTTCTTAGCAAATTGCAGAATGCAGAATAGACAGGCAAAGAATGCATTTATCAACTATCCGTCCGTGAGATCAATTACCGTTATGTTGTCCGATGCCTCATCCGGTGAGTCACCATGCTGGTCCGCTGGACGTTTCTTGTGATGGACCGAATTTTCGTGGCGGGTCATCACTCCACCGCGGACGCTGCCTGTAGGTGAAATCGGTGTGGTCACCTTGTCGCAGACAACGCAGGCAGACAACGCAGGCAGACAATGCAGGCAGACAATGCAGGAGTAGCGGCGTTCTTTCGCGCACTTGACGATGTAGTTGAGAGCGAGATGCAGTTCGCAGTCTGCTCGGACAGTAGATTCTGCCGCTCGAGATTCCAGTCTGGTTGGGCTTGCCTTCTTAGCAAATTGCAGAATGCAGAATAGACAGGCAAAGAATGCAGTTATCAACTATCCGTCCGTGAGATCAATTACCGTTATGTTGTCCGATGCCTCATCCGGTGAGTCACCATGCTGGTCCGCTGGACGTTTCTTGTGATGGACCGAATTTTCGTGGCGGGTCATCACTCCACCGCGGACGCTGCCTGTAGGTGAAATCGGTGTGGTCACCTTGTCGCAGACAACGCAGGCAGACAATGCAGGCAGACAATGCAGGAGTAGCGGCGTTCTTTCGCGCACTTGACGATGTAGTTGAGAGCGAGATGTAGTCTGGTTGGGATTGCCTTCTTAGCAAATTGCAGAATGCAGAATAGACAGGCAAAGAATGCATTTATCAACTATCCGTCCGTGAGATCAATTACCGTTATGTTGTCCGATGCCTCATCCGGTGAGTCACCATGCTGGTCCGCTGGACGTTTCTTGTGATGGGTCGAATTTTCGTGGCGGGTCATCACTCCACCGCGGACGCTGCCTCTAGGTGAAATCGGTGTGGTCACCATGTCGCAGACAACGCAGGCAGACAATGCAGGCAGACAATGCAGGAGTAGCGGCGTTCTTTCGCGCACTTGACGATGTAGTTGAGAGCGAGATGCAGTTCGCAGTCTGCTCGGACAGTAGATTCTGCCGCTCGAGATTCCAGTCTGGTTGGGATTGCCTTCTTAGCAAATTGCAGAATGCAGAATAGACAGGCAAAGAATGCATTTATCAACTATCCGTCCGTGAGATCAATTACCGTTATGTTGTCCGATGCCTCATCCGGTGAGTCACCATGCTGGTCCGCTGGACGTTTCTTGTAATGGGTTGAATTTTCGTGGCGGGTCATCAATCCACCGCGGACGCTGCCTCTAGGTGAAATCGGTGTGGTCACCTTGTCGCAGACAACGCAGGCAGACAACGCAGGCAGACAATGCAGGCAGACAATGCAGGAGTAGCGGCGTTCATTCGCGCACTTGACGATGTAGTTGAGAGCGAGATGTAGTCTGGTTGGGATTGCCTTCTTAGCAAATTGCAGAATGCAGAATAGACAGGCAAAGAATGCATTTATCAACTATCCGTCCGTGAGATCAATTACCGTTATGTTGTCCGATGCCTCATCCGGTGAGTCACCATGCTGGTCCGCTGGACGTTTCTTGTGATGGGTCGAATTTTCGTGGCGGGTCATCACTCCACCGCGGACGCTGCCTCTAGGTGAAATCGGTGTGGTCACCTTGTCGCAGACAACGCAGGCAGACAACGCAGGCAGACAATGAAGGCAGACAATGCAGGAGTAGCGGCGTTCATTCGCGCACTTGACGATGTAGTTGAGAGCGAGATGTAGTCTGGTTGGGATTGCCTTCTTAGCAAATTGCAGAATGCAGAATAGACAGGCAAAGAATGCAGTTATCAACTATCCGTCCGTGAGATCAATTACCGTTATGTTGTCCGATGCCTCATCCGGTGAGTCACCATGCTGGTCCGCTGGACGTTTCTTGTAATGGGTTGAATTTTCGTGGCGGGTCATCAATCCACCGCGGACGCTGCCTCTAGGTGAAATCGGTGTGGTCACCTTGTCGCAGACAATGCCGGCAGACAATGCAGGCAGACAATGCAGGCAGACAATGCAGGCAGACAATGCAGGAGTAGCGGCGTTCTTTCGCGCACTTGACGATGTAGTTGAGAGCGAGATGCAGTTCGCAGTCTGCTCGGACAGTAGATTCTGCCGCTCGAGATTCCAGTCTGGTTGGGATTGCCTTCTTAGCAAATTGCAGAATGCAGTATCGGCAAGCAAAGAATGCATTTATCAACTATCCGTCCGTGAGATCAATTACCGTTATGTTGTCCGATGCCTCATCCGGTGAGTCACCATGCTGGTCCGCTGGACGTTTCTTGTAATGGGTTGAATTTTCGTGGCGGGTCATCAATCCACCGCGGACGCTGCCTCTAGGTGAAATCGGTGTGGTCACCTTGTCGCAGACAATGCCGGCAGACAATGCAGGCAGACAATGCAGGCAGACAATGCAGGAGTAGCGGCGTTCTTTCGCGCACTTGACGATGTAGTTGAGAGCGAGATGCAGTTCGCAGTCTGCTCGGACAGTAGATTCTGCCGCTCGAGATTCCAGTCTGGTTGGGATTGCCTTCTTAGCAAATTGCAGAATGCAGTATCGGCAAGCAAAGAATGCATTTATCAACTATCCGTCCGTGAGATCAATTACCGTTATGTTGTCCGATGCCTCATCCGGTGAGTCACCATGCTGGTCCGCTGGACGTTTCTTGTGATGGGTCGAATTTTCGTGGCGGGTCATCAATCCACCGCGGACGCTGCCTCTAGGTGAAATCGGTGTGGTCACCTTGTCGCAGACAACGCAGGCAGACAATGCAGGCAGACAATGCAGGCAGACAATGCAGGAGTAGCGGCGTTCTTTCGCGCACTTGACGATGTAGTTGAGAGCGAGATGCAGTTCGCAGTCTGCTCGGACAGTAGATTCTGCCGCTCGAGATTCCAGTCTGGTTGGGATTGCCTTCTTAGCAAATTGCAGAATGCAGTATCGGCAAGCAAAGAATGCATTTATCAACTATCCGTCCGTGAGATCAATTACCGTTATGTTGTCCGATGCCTCATCCGGTGAGTCACCATGCTGGTCCGCTGGACGTTTCTTGTGATGGGTCGAATTTTCGTGGCGGGTCATCACTCCACCGCGGACGCTGCCTCTAGGTGAAATCGGTGTGGTCACCTTGTCGCAGACAATGCCGGCAGACAATGCAGGCAGACAATGCAGGCAGACAATGCAGGAGTAGCGGCGTTCTTTCGCGCACTTGACGATGTAGTTGAGAGCGAGATGCAGTTCGCAGTCTGCTCGGACAGTAGATTCTGCCGCTCGAGATTCCAGTCTGGTTGGGATTGCCTTCTTAGCAAATTGCAGAATGCAGAATAGACAGGCAAAGAATGCAGTTATCAACTATCCGTCCGTGAGATCAATTACCGTTATGTTGTCCGATGCCTCATCCGGTGAGTCACCATGCTGGTCCGCTGGACGTTTCTTGTGATGGGTCGAATTTTCGTGGCGGGTCATCAATCCACCGCGGACGCTGCCTCTAGGTGAAATCGGTGTGGTCACCTTGTCGCAGACAATGCCGGCAGACAATGCAGGCAGACAATGCAGGCAGACAATGCAGGAGTAGCGGCGTTCTTTCGCGCACTTGACGATGTAGTTGAGAGCGAGATGCAGTTCGCAGTCTGCTCGGACAGTAGATTCTGCCGCTCGAGATTCCAGTCTGGTTGGGATTGCCTTCTTAGCAAATTGCAGAATGCAGTATCGGCAAGCAAAGAATGCAGTTATCAACTATCCGTCCGTGAGATCAATTACCGTTATGTTGTCCGATGCCTCATCCGGTGAGTCACCATGCTGGTCCGCTGGACGTTTCTTGTGATGGGTCGAATTTTCGTGGCGGGTCATCACTCCACCGCGGACGCTGCCTGTAGGTGAAATCGGTGTGGTCACCTTGTCGCAGACAATGCCGGCAGACAATGCAGGCAGACAATGCAGGCAGACAATGCAGGAGTAGCGGCGTTCTTTCGCGCACTTGACGATGTAGTTGAGAGCGAGATGCAGTTCGCAGTCTGCTCGGACAGTAGATTCTGCCGCTCGAGATTCCAGTCTGGTTGGGATTGCCTTCTTAGCAAATTGCAGAATGCAGAATAGACAGGCAAAGAATGCAGTTATCAACTATCCGTCCGTGAGATCAATTACCGTTATGTTGTCCGATGCCTCATCCGGTGAGTCACCATGCTGGTCCGCTGGACGTTTCTTGTGATGGGTCGAATTTTCGTGGCGGGTCATCAATCCACCGCGGACGCTGCCTCTAGGTGAAATCGGTGTGGTCACCTTGTCGCAGACAATGCCGGCAGACAATGCAGGCAGACAATGCAGGCAGACAATGCAGGAGTAGCGGCGTTCTTTCGCGCACTTGACGATGTAGTTGAGAGCGAGATGCAGTTCGCAGTCTGCTCGGACAGTAGATTCTGCCGCTCGAGATTCCAGTCTGGTTGGGATTGCCTTCTTAGCAAATTGCAGAATGCAGTATCGGCAAGCAAAGAATGCAGTTATCAACTATCCGTCCGTGAGATCAATTACCGTTATGTTGTCCGATGCCTCATCCGGTGAGTCACCATGCTGGTCCGCTGGACGTTTCTTGTGATGGGTCGAATTTTCGTGGCGGGTCATCACTCCACCGCGGACGCTGCCTGTAGGTGAAATCGGTGTGGTCACCTTGTCGCAGACAATGCCGGCAGACAATGCAGGCAGACAATGCAGGCAGACAATGCAGGAGTAGCGGCGTTCTTTCGCGCACTTGACGATGTAGTTGAGAGCGAGATGCAGTTCGCAGTCTGCTCGGACAGTAGATTCTGCCGCTCGAGATTCCAGTCTGGTTGGGATTGCCTTCTTAGCAAATTGCAGAATGCAGAATAGACAGGCAAAGAATGCAGTTATCAACTATCCGTCCGTGAGATCAATTACCGTTATGTTGTCCGATGCCTCATCCGGTGAGTCACCATGCTGGTCCGCTGGACGTTTCTTGTGATGGGTCGAATTTTCGTGGCGGGTCATCAATCCACCGCGGACGCTGCCTCTAGGTGAAATCGGTGTGGTCACCTTGTCGCAGACAATGCCGGCAGACAATGCAGGCAGACAATGCAGGCAGACAATGCAGGAGTAGCGGCGTTCTTTCGCGAACTTGACGATGTAGTTGAGAGCGAGATGCAGTTCGCAGTCTGCTCGGACAGTAGATTCTGCCGCTCGAGATTCCAGTCTGGTTGGGATTGCCTTCTTAGCAAATTGCAGAATGCAGAATAGACAGGCAAAGAATGCATTTATCAGCTATCCGTCCGTGAGATCAATTACCGTTATGTTGTCCGATGCCTCATCCGGTGAGTCACCATGCTGGTCCGCTGGACGTTTCTTGTGATGGACCGAATTTTCGTGGCGGGTCATCAATCCACCGCGGACGCTGCCTGTAGGTGAAATCGGTGTGGTCACCTTGTCGCAGACAACGCAGGCAGACAATGCAGGCAGACAATGCAGGCAGACAATGCAGGCAGACAATGCAGGAGTAGCGGCGTTCTTTCGCGCACTTGACGATGTAGTTGAGAGCGAGATGCAGTTCGCAGTCTGCTCGGACAGTAGATTCTGCCGCTCGAGATTCCAGTCTGGTTGGGATTGCCTTCTTAGCAAATTGCAGAATGCAGAATAGACAGGCAAAGAATGCATTTATCAGCTATCCGTCCGTGAGATCAATTACCGTTATGTTGTCCGATGCCTCATCCGGTGAGTCACCATGCTGGTCCGCTGGACGTTTCTTGTGATGGACCGAATTTTCGTGGCGGGTCATCAATCCACCGCGGACGCTGCCTGTAGGTGAAATCGGTGTGGTCACCTTGTCGCAGACAACGCAGGCAGACAATGCAGGCAGACAATGCAGGCAGATAATGCAGGAGTAGCGGCGTTCTTTCGCGCACTTGACGATGTAGTTGAGAGCGAGATGCAGTTCGCAGTCTGCTCGGACAGTAGATTCTGCCGCTCGAGATTCCAGTCTGGTTGGGATTGCCTTCTTAGCAAATTGCAGAATGCAGTATCGGCAAGCAAAGAATGCATTTATCAACTATCCGTCCGTGAGATCAATTACCGTTATGTTGTCCGATGCCTCATCCGGTGAGTCACCATGCTGGTCCGCTGGCCATTTCTTGTGATGGGTCGAATTTTCGTGGCGGGTCATCAATCCACCGCGGACGCTGCCTCTAGGTGAAATCGGTGTGGTCACCTTGTCGCAGACAACGCAGGCAGACAATGCAGGCAGACAATGCAGGCAGACAATGCAGGCAGACAATGCAGGCAGACAATGCAGGAGTAGCGGCGTTCTTTCGCGCACTTGACGATGTAGTTGAGAGCGAGATGCAGTTCGCAGTCTGCTCGGACAGTAGATTCTGCCGCTCGAGATTCCAGTCTGGTTGGGATTGCCTTCTTAGCAAATTGCAGAATGCAGTATCGGCAAGCAAAGAATGCATTTATCAACTATCCGTCCGTGAGATCAATTACCGTTATGTTGTCCGATGCCTCATCCGGTGAGTCACCATGCTGGTCCGCTGGCCATTTCTTGTGATGGGTCGAATTTTCGTGGCGGGTCATCAATCCACCGCGGACGCTGCCTCTAGGTGAAATCGGTGTGGTCACCTTGTCGCAGACAACGCAGGCAGACAATGCAGGCAGACAATGCAGGCAGACAATGCAGGCAGACAATGCAGGCAGACAATGCAGGAGTAGCGGCGTTCTTTCGCGCACTTGACGATGTAGTTGAGAGCGAGATGCAGTTCGCAGTCTGCTCGGACAGTAGATTCTGCCGCTCGAGATTCCAGTCTGGTTGGGATTGCCTTCTTAGCAAATTGCAGAATGCAGTATCGGCAAGCAAAGAATGCATTTATCAACTATCCGTCCGTGAGATCAATTACCGTTATGTTGTCCGATGCCTCATCCGGTGAGTCACCATGCTGGTCCGCTGGACGTTTCTTGTAATGGGTTGAATTTCCGTGGCGGGTCATCAATCCACCGCGGACGCTGCCTCTAGGTGAAATCGGTGTGGTCACCATGTCGCAGACAATGCAGGATTAGCGGCGTTCTTTCGCGCACTTGACGATGTAGTTGAGAGCGAGATGCAGTTCGCAGTCTGCTCGGACAGTAGATTCTGCCGCTCGAGATTCCAGTCTGGTTGGGATTGCCTTCTTAGCAAATTGCAGAATGCAGTATCGGCAAGCAAAGAATGCATTTATCAACTATCCGTCCGTGAGATCAATTACCGTTATGTTGTCCGATGCCTCATCCGGTGAGTCACCATGCTGGTCCGCTGGACGTTTCTTGTGATGGGTCGAATTTTCGTGGCGGGTCATCAATCCACCGCGGACGCTGCCTGTAGGTGAAATCGGTGTGGTCACCTTGTCGCAGACAACGCAGGCAGACAATGCAGGCAGACAATGCAGGAGTAGCGGCGTTCTTTCGCGCACTTGACGATGTAGTTGAGAGCGAGATGCAGTTCGCAGTCTGCTCGGACAGTAGATTCTGCCGCTCGAGATTCCAGTCTGGTTGGGATTGCCTTCTTAGCAAATTGCAGAATGCAGTATCGGCAAGCAAAGAATGCATTTATCAACTATCCGTCCGTGAGATCAATTACCGTTATGTTGTCCGATGCCTCATCCGGTGAGTCACCATGCTGGTCCGCTGGCCATTTCTTGTGATGGGTCGAATTTTCGTGGCGGGTCATCAATCCACCG
This sequence comes from Phytophthora tentaculata, assembly GCA_033557915.1. NCBI lineage: Eukaryota > Oomycota > Peronosporomycetes > Peronosporales > Peronosporaceae > Phytophthora > Phytophthora tentaculata. Next base: position 3,989,545 of record JAUCEA010000009.1, read on the forward strand.
CGGACGCTGCCTCTAGGTGAAATCGGTGTGGTCACCTTGTCGCAGACAACGCAGGCAGACAATGCAGGCAGACAATGCAGGCAGACAATGCAGGCAGACAATGCAGGCAGACAATGCAGGAGTAGCGGCGTTCTTTCGCGCACTTGACGATGTAGTTGAGAGCGAGATGCAGTTCGCAGTCTGCTCGGACAGTAGATTCTGCCGCTCGAGATTCCAGTCTGGTTGGGATTGCCTTCTTAGCAAATTGCAGAATGCAGTATCGGCAAGCAAAGAATGCATTTATCAACTATCCGTCCGTGAGATCAATTACCGTTATGTTGTCCGATGCCTCATCCGGTGAGTCACCATGCTGGTCCGCTGGACGTTTCTTGTGATGGGTCGAATTTTCGTGGCGGGTCATCAATCCACCGCGGACGCTGCCTGTAGGTGAAATCGGTGTGGTCACCTTGTCGCAGACAACGCAGGCAGACAATGCAGGCAGACAATGCAGGAGTAGCGGCGTTCTTTCGCGCACTTGACGATGTAGTTGAGAGCGAGATGCAGTTCGCAGTCTGCTCGGACAGTAGATTCTGCCGCTCGAGATTCCAGTCTGGTTGGGATTGCCTTCTTAGCAAATTGCAGAATGCAGTATCGGCAAGCAAAGAATGCATTTATCAACTATCCGTCCGTGAGATCAATTACCGTTATGTTGTCCGATGCCTCATCCGGTGAGTCACCATGCTGGTCCGCTGGCCATTTCTTGTGATGGGTCGAATTTTCGTGGCGGGTCATCAATCCACCGCGGACGCTGCCTCTAGGTGAAATCGGTGTGGTCACCTTGTCGCAGACAACGCAGGCAGACAATGCAGGCAGACAATGCAGGCAGACAATGCAGGCAGACAATGCAGGCAGACAATGCAGGAGTAGCGGCGTTCTTTCGCGCACTTGACGATGTAGTTGAGAGCGAGATGCAGTTCGCAGTCTGCTCGGACAGTAGATTCTGCCGCTCGAGATTCCAGTCTGGTTGGGATTGCCTTCTTAGCAAATTGCAGAATGCAGTATCGGCAAGCAAAGAATGCATTTATCAACTATCCGTCCGTGAGATCAATTACCGTTATGTTGTCCGATGCCTCATCCGGTGAGTCACCATGCTGGTCCGCTGGACGTTTCTTGTAATGGGTTGAATTTCCGTGGCGGGTCATCAATCCACCGCGGACGCTGCCTCTAGGTGAAATCGGTGTGGTCACCATGTCGCAGACAATGCAGGATTAGCGGCGTTCTTTCGCGCACTTGACGATGTAGTTGAGAGCGAGATGCAGTTCGCAGTCTGCTCGGACAGTAGATTCTGCCGCTCGAGATTCCAGTCTGGTTGGGATTGCCTTCTTAGCAAATTGCAGAATGCAGTATCGGCAAGCAAAGAATGCATTTATCAACTATCCGTCCGTGAGATCAATTACCGTTATGTTGTCCGATGCCTCATCCGGTGAGTCACCATGCTGGTCCGCTGGACGTTTCTTGTGATGGGTCGAATTTTCGTGGCGGGTCATCAATCCACCGCGGACGCTGCCTGTAGGTGAAATCGGTGTGGTCACCTTGTCGCAGACAACGCAGGCAGACAATGCAGGCAGACAATGCAGGAGTAGCGGCGTTCTTTCGCGCACTTGACGATGTAGTTGAGAGCGAGATGCAGTTCGCAGTCTGCTCGGACAGTAGATTCTGCCGCTCGAGATTCCAGTCTGGTTGGGATTGCCTTCTTAGCAAATTGCAGAATGCAGTATCGGCAAGCAAAGAATGCATTTATCAACTATCCGTCCGTGAGATCAATTACCGTTATGTTGTCCGATGCCTCATCCGGTGAGTCACCATGCTGGTCCGCTGGACGTTTCTTGTGATGGGTCGAATTTTCGTGGCGGGTCATCACTCCACCGCGGACGCTGCCTCTAGGTGAAATCGGTGTGGTCACCTTGTCGCAGACAACGCAGGCAGACAATGCAGGCAGACAATGCAGGCAGACAATGCAGGAGTAGCGGCGTTCTTTCGCGCACTTGACGATGTAGTTGAGAGCGAGATGCAGTTCGCAGTCTGCTCGGACAGTAGATTCTGCCGCTCGAGATTCCAGTCTGGTTGGGATTGCCTTCTTAGCAAATTGCAGAATGCAGTATCGGCAAGCAAAGAATGCATTTATCAACTATCCGTCCGTGAGATCAATTACCGTTATGTTGTCCGATGCCTCATCCGGTGAGTCACCATGCTGGTCCGCTGGACGTTTCTTGTGATGGGTCGAATTTTCGTGGCGGGTCATCAATCCACCGCGGACGCTGCCTGTAGGTGAAATCGGTGTGGTCACCTTGTCGCAGACAACGCAGGCAGACAATGCAGGCAGACAATGCAGGAGTAGCGGCGTTCTTTCGCGCACTTGACGATGTAGTTGAGAGCGAGATGCAGTTCGCAGTCTGCTCGGACAGTAGATTCTGCCGCTCGAGATTCCAGTCTGGTTGGGATTGCCTTCTTAGCAAATTGCAGAATGCAGTATCGGCAAGCAAAGAATGCATTTATCAACTATCCGTCCGTGAGATCAATTACCGTTATGTTGTCCGATGCCTCATCCGGTGAGTCACCATGCTGGTCCGGTGGACGTTTCTTGTGATGGGTCGAATTTTCGTGGCGGGTCATCACTCCACCGCGGACGCTGCCTCTAGGTGAAATCGGTGTGGTCACCTTGTCGCAGACAACGCAGGCAGACAACGCAGGCAGACAATGCAGGCAGACAATGCAGGAGTAGCGGCGTTCTTTCGCGCACTTGACGATGTAGTTGAGAGCGAGATGCAGTTCGCAGTCTGCTCGGACAGTAGATTCTGCCGCTCGAGATTCCAGTCTGGTTGGGATTGCCTTCTTAGCAAATTACAGAATGCAGAATAGACAGGCAAAGAATGCAGTTATCAACTATCCGTCCGTGAGATCAATTACCGTTATGTTGTCCGATGCCTCATCCGGTGAGTCACCATGCTGGTCCGCTGGACGTTTCTTGTGATGGGTTGAATTTTCGTGGCGGGTCATCAATCCACCGCGGACGCTGCCTGTAGGTGAAATCGGTGTGGTCACCTTGTCGCAGACAACGCAGGCAGACAATGCAGGCAGACAATGCAGGCAGACAATGCAGGAGTAGCGGCGTTCTTTCGCGCACTTGACGATGTAGTTGAGAGCGAGATGCAGTTCGCAGTCTGCTCGGATAGTAGATTCTGCCGCTCGAGATTCCAGTCTGGTTGGGATTGCCTTCTTAGCAAATTGCAGAATGCAGAATAGACAGGCAAAGAATGCAGTTATCAACTATCCGTCCGTGAGATCAATTACCGTTATGTTGTCCGATGCCTCATCCGGTGAGTCACCACGCTGGTCCGCTGGACGTTTCTTGTGATGGGTCGAATTTTCGTGGCGGGTCATCAATCCACCGCGGACGCTGCCTCTAGGTGAAATCGGTGTGGTCACCTTGTCGCAGACAACGCAGGCAGACAATGCAGGCAGACAATGCAGGCAGACAATGCAGGAGTAGCGGCGTTCTTTCGCGCACTTGACGATGTAGTTGAGAGCGAGATGCAGTTCGCAGTCTGCTCGGACAGTAGATTCTGCCGCTCGAGATTCCAGTCTGGTTGGGATTGCCTTCTTAGCAAATTGCAGAATGCAGAATAGACAGGCAAAGAATGCATTTATCAACTATCCGTCCGTGAGATCAATTACCGTTATGTTGTCCGATGCCTCATCCGGTGAGTCACCACGCTGGTCCGCTGGACGTTTCTTGTGATGGGTCGAATTTTCGTGGCGGGTCATCAATCCACCGCGGACGCTGCCTCTAGGTGAAATCGGTGTGGTCACCTTGTCGCAGACAACGCAGGCAGACAATGCAGGCAGACAATGCAGGCAGACAATGCAGGAGTAGCGGCGTTCTTTCGCGCACTTGACGATGTAGTTGAGAGCGAGATGCAGTTCGCAGTCTGCTCGGACAGTAGATTCTGCCGCTCGAGATTCCAGTCTGGTTGGGATTGCCTTCTTAGCAAATTGCAGAATGCAGTATCGGCAAGCAAAGAATGCATTTATCAACTATCCGTCCGTGAGATCAATTACCGTTATGTTGTCCGATGCCTCATCCGGTGAGTCACCATGCTGGTCCGCTGGACGTTTCTTGTGATGGGTTGAATTTTCGTGGCGGGTCATCACTCCACCGCGGACGCTGCCTCTAGGTGAAATCGGTGTGGTCACCTTGTCGCAGACAATGCCGGCAGACAATGCAGGCAGACAATGCAGGCAGACAATGCAGGAGTAGCGGCGTTCTTTCGCGCACTTGACGATGTAGTTGAGAGCGAGATGCAGTTCGCAGTCTGCTCGGACAGTAGATTCTGCCGCTCGAGATTCCAGTCTGGTTGGGATTGCCTTCTTAGCAAATTGCAGAATGCAGAATAGACAGGCAAAGAATGCATTTATCAACTATCCGTCCGTGAGATCAATTACCGTTATGTTGTCCGATGCCTCATCCGGTGAGTCACCATGCTGGTCCGCTGGACGTTTCTTGTGATGGGTTGAATTTTCGTGGCGGGTCATCAATCCACCGCGGACGCTGCCTCTAGGTGAAATCGGTGTGGTCACCTTGTCGCAGACAACGCAGGCAGACAATGCAGGCAGACAATGCAGGCAGACAATGCAGGAGTAGCGGCGTTCTTTCGCGCACTTGACGATGTAGTTGAGAGCGAGATGCAGTTCGCAGTCTGCTCGGATAGTAGATTCTGCCGCTCGAGATTCCAGTCTGGTTGGGATTGCCTTCTTAGCAAATTGCAGAATGCAGAATAGACAGGCAAAGAATGCAGTTATCAACTATCCGTCCGTGAGATCAATTACCGTTATGTTGTCCGATGCCTCATCCGGTGAGTCACCACGCTGGTCCGCTGGACGTTTCTTGTGATGGGTCGAATTTTCGTGGCGGGTCATCAATCCACCGCGGACGCTGCCTCTAGGTGAAATCGGTGTGGTCACCTTGTCGCAGACAACGCAGGCAGACAATGCAGGCAGACAATGCAGGCAGACAATGCAGGAGTAGCGGCGTTCTTTCGCGCACTTGACGATGTAGTTGAGAGCGAGATGCAGTTCGCAGTCTGCTCGGACAGTAGATTCTGCCGCTCGAGATTCCAGTCTGGTTGGGATTGCCTTCTTAGCAAATTGCAGAATGCAGTATCGGCAAGCAAAGAATGCATTTATCAACTATCCGTCCGTGAGATCAATTACCGTTATGTTGTCCGATGCCTCATCCGGTGAGTCACCATGCTGGTCCGCTGGACGTTTCTTGTGATGGGTCGAATTTTCGTGGCGGGTCATCACTCCACCGCGGACGCTGCCTCTAGGTGAAATCGGTGTGGTCACCTTGTCGCAGACAACGCAGGCAGACAACGCAGGCAGACAATGCAGGCAGACAATGCAGGAGTAGCGGCGTTCTTTCGCGCACTTGACGATGTAGTTGAGAGCGAGATGCAGTTCGCAGTCTGCTCGGACAGTAGATTCTGCCGCTCGAGATTCCAGTCTGGTTGGGATTGCCTTCTTAGCAAATTGCAGAATGCAGTATCGGCAAGCAAAGAATGCATTTATCAACTATCCGTCCGTGAGATCAATTACCGTTATGTTGTCCGATGCCTCATCCGGTGAGTCACCATGCTGGTCCGCTGGACGTTTCTTGTGATGGGTCGAATTTTCGTGGCGGGTCATCAATCCACCGCGGACGCTGCCTCTAGGTGAAATCGGTGTGGTCACCTTGTCGCAGACAACGCAGGCAGACAATGCAGGCAGACAATGCAGGCAGACAATGCAGGAGTAGCGGCGTTCTTTCGCGCACTTGACGATGTAGTTGAGAGCGAGATGCAGTTCGCAGTCTGCTCGGACAGTAGATTCTGCCGCTCGAGATTCCAGTCTGGTTGGGATTGCCTTCTTAGCAAATTGCAGAATGCAGTATCGGCAAGCAAAGAATGCATTTATCAACTATCCGTCCGTGAGATCAATTACCGTTATGTTGTCCGATGCCTCATCCGGTGAGTCACCATGCTGGTCCGCTGGACGTTTCTTGTGATGGGTTGAATTTTCGTGGCGGGTCATCAATCCACCGCGGACGCTGCCTCTAGGTGAAATCGGTGTGGTCACCTTGTCGCAGACAACGCAGGCAGACAACGCAGGCAGACAATGCAGGCAGACAATGCAGGAGTAGCGGCGTTCTTTCGCGCACTTGACGATGTAGTTGAGAGCGAGATGCAGTTCGCAGTCTGCTCGGACAGTAGATTCTGCCGCTCGAGATTCCAGTCTGGTTGGGATTGCCTTCTTAGCAAATTGCAGAATGCAGTATCGGCAAGCAAAGAATGCATTTATCAACTATCCGTCCGTGAGATCAATTACCGTTATGTTGTCCGATGCCTCATCCGGTGAGTCACCATGCTGGTCCGGTGGACTTTTCTTGTGATGGACCGAATTTTCGTGGCGGGTCATCACTCCACCGCGGACGCTGCCTCTAGGTGAAATCGGTGTGGTCACCTTGTCGCAGACAACGCAGGCAGACAATGCAGGCAGACAATGCAGGCAGACAATGCAGGAGTAGCGGCGTTCTTTCGCGCACTTGACGATGTAGTTGAGAGCGAGATGCAGTTCGCAGTCTGCTCGGACAGTAGATTCTGCCGCTCGAGATTCCAGTCTGGTTGGGATTGCCTTCTTAGCAAATTGCAGAATGCAGAATAGACAGGCAAAGAATGCATTTATCAACTATCCGTCCGTGAGATCAATTACCGTTATGTTGTCCGATGCCTCATCCGGTGAGTCACCATGCTGGTCCGGTGGATTTTTCTTGTGATGGGTCGAATTTTCGTGGCGGGTCATCACTCCACCGCGGACGCTGCCTCTAGGTGAAATCGGTGTGATCACCTTGTCGCAGACAATGCAGGCAGACAATGCAGGCAGACAATGCAGGAGTAGCGGCGTTCTTTCGCGCACTTGACGATGTAGTTGAGAGCGAGATGCAGTTCGCAGTCTGCTCGGACAGTAGATTCTGCCGCTCGAGATTCCAGTCTGGTTGGGCTTGCCTTCTTAGCAAATTACAGAATGCAGAATAGACAGGCAAAGAATGCAGTTATCAACTATCCGTCCGTGAGATCAATTACCGTTATGTTGTCCGATGCCTCATCCGGTGAGTCACCATGCTGGTCCGCTGGACGTTTCTTGTGATGGGTCGAATTTTCGTGGCGGGTCATCACTCCACCGCGGACGCTGCCTCTAGGTGAAATCGGTGTGGTCACCATGTCGCAGACAACGCAGGCAGACAATGCAGGCAGACAATGCAGGCAGACAATGCAGGAGTAGCGGCGTTCTTTCGCGCACTTGACGATGTAGTTGAGAGCGAGATGCAGTTCGCAGTCTGCTCGGACAGTAGATTCTGCCGCTCGAGATTCCAGTCTGGTTGGGATTGCCTTCTTAGCAAATTACAGAATGCAGAATAGACAGGCAAAGAATGCATTTATCAACTATCCGTCCGTGAGATCAATTACCGTTATGTTGTCCGATGCCTCATCCGGTGAGTCACCATGCTGGTCCGCTGGACGTTTCTTGTGATGGGTTGAATTTTCGTGGCGGGTCATCAATCCACCGCGGACGCTGCCTCTAGGTGAAATCGGTGTGGTCACCTTGTCGCAGACAACGCAGGCAGACAATGCAGGCAGACAATGCAGGCAGACAATGCAGGAGTAGCGGCGTTCTTTCGCGCACTTGACGATGTAGTTGAGAGCGAGATGCAGTTCGCAGTCTGCTCGGACAGTAGATTCTGCCGCTCGAGATTCCAGTCTGGTTGGGATTGCCTTCTTAGCAAATTGCAGAATGCAGAATAGACAGGCAAAGAATGCAGTTATCAACTATCCGTCCGTGAGATCAATTACCGTTATGTTGTCCGATGCCTCATCCGGTGAGTCACCATGCTGGTCCGCTGGACGTTTCTTGTGATGGGTCGAATTTTCGTGGCGGGTCATCAATCCACCGCGGACGCTGCCTCTAGGTGAAATCGGTGTGGTCACCTTGTCGCAGACAATGCCGGCAGACAATGCAGGCAGACAATGCAGGCAGACAATGCAGGAGTAGCGGCGTTCTTTCGCGCACTTGACGATGTAGTTGAGAGCGAGATGCAGTTCGCAGTCTGCTCGGACAGTAGATTCTGCCGCTCGAGATTCCAGTCTGGTTGGGATTGCCTTCTTAGCAAATTGCAGAATGCAGTATCGGCAAGCAAAGAATGCATTTATCAACTATCCGTCCGTGAGATCAATTACCGTTATGTTGTCCGATGCCTCATCCGGTGAGTCACCATGCTGGTCCGCTGGACGTTTCTTGTGATGGGTCGAATTTTCGTGGCGGGTCATCACTCCACCGCGGACGCTGCCTCTAGGTGAAATCGGTGTGGTCACCTTGTCGCAGACAACGCAGGCAGACAATGCAGGCAGACAATGCAGGCAGACAATGCAGGCAGACAATGCAGGAGTAGCGGCGTTCTTTCGCGCACTTGACGATGTAGTTGAGAGCGAGATGCAGTTCGCAGTCTGCTCGGACAGTAGATTCTGCCGCTCGAGATTCCAGTCTGGTTGGGATTGCCTTCTTAGCAAATTACAGAATGCAGAATAGACAGGCAAAGAATGCAGTTATCAACTATCCGTCCGTGAGATCAATTACCGTTATGTTGTCCGATGCCTCATCCGGTGAGTCACCATGCTGGTCCGCTGGACGTTTCTTGTGATGGGTTGAATTTTCGTGGCGGGTCATCAATCCACCGCGGACGCTGCCTGTAGGTGAAATCGGTGTGGTCACCTTGTCGCAGACAACGCAGGCAGACAATGCAGGCAGACAATGCAGGCAGACAATGCAGGCAGACAATGCAGGAGTAGCGGCGTTCTTTCGCGCACTTGACGATGTAGTTGAGAGCGAGATGCAGTTCGCAGTCTGCTCGGACAGTAGATTCTGCCGCTCGAGATTCCAGTCTGGTTGGGATTGCCTTCTTAGCAAATTGCAGAATGCAGAATAGACAGGCAAAGAATGCAGTTATCAACTATCCGTCCGTGAGATCAATTACCGTTATGTTGTCCGATGCCTCATCCGGTGAGTCACCATGCTGGTCCGCTGGACTTTTCTTGTGATGGACCGAATTTTCGTGGCGGGTCATCACTCCACCGCGGACGCTGCCTCTAGGTGAAATCGGTGTGATCACCTTGTCGCAGTCAATGCAGGCAGACAATGCAGGCAGACAATGCAGGAGTAGCGGCGTTCTTTCGCGCACTTGACGATGTAGTTGAGAGCGAGATGTAGTCTGGTTGGGATTGCCTTCTTAGCAAATTGCAGAATGCAGAATAGACAGGCAAAGAATGCAGTTATCAACTATCCGTCCGTGAGATCAATTACCGTTATGTTGTCCGATGCCTCATCCGGTGAGTCACCATGCTGGTCCGCTGGACGTTTCTTGTGATGGGTCGAATTTTCGTGGCGGGTCATCACTCCACCGCGGACGCTGCCTCTAGGTGAAATCGGTGTGGTCACCTTGTCGCAGACAACGCAGGCAGACAATGCAGGCAGACAATGCAGGCAGACAATGCAGGAGTAGCGGCGTTCTTTCGCGCACTTGACGATGTAGTTGAGAGCGAGATGCAGTTCGCAGTCTGCTCGGACAGTAGATTCTGCCGCTCGAGATTCCAGTCTGGTTGGGATTGCCTTCTTAGCAAATTGCAGAATGCAGTATCGGCAAGCAAAGAATGCATTTATCAACTATCCGTCCGTGAGATCAATTACCGTTATGTTGTCCGATGCCTCATCCGGTGAGTCACCATGCTGGTCCGCTGGACGTTTCTTGTGATGGACCGAATTTTCGTGGCGGGTCATCACTCCACCGCGGACGCTGCCTCTAGGTGAAATCGGTGTGGTCACCTTGTCGCAGACAACGCAGGCAGACAATGCAGGCAGACAATGCAGGCAGACAATGCAGGAGTAGCGGCGTTCTTTCGCGCACTTGACGATGTAGTTGAGAGCGAGATGCAGTTCGCAGTCTGCTCGGACAGTAGATTCTGCCGCTCGAGATTCCAGTCTGGTTGGGATTGCCTTCTTAGCAAATTGCAGAATGCAGTATCGGCAAGCAAAGAATGCATTTATCAACTATCCGTCCGTGAGATCAATTACCGTTATGTTGTCCGATGCCTCATCCGGTGAGTCACCATGCTGGTCCGCTGGACGTTTCTTGTGATGGGTCGAATTTTCGTGGCGGGTCATCACTCCACCGCGGACGCTGCCTCTAGGTGAAATCGGTGTGGTCACCTTGTCGCAGACAATGCCGGCAGACAATGCAGGCAGACAATGCAGGCAGACAATGCAGGAGTAGCGGCGTTCTTTCGCGCACTTGACGATGTAGTTGAGAGCGAGATGCAGTTCGCAGTCTGCTCGGACAGTAGATTCTGCCGCTCGAGATTCCAGTCTGGTTGGGATTGCCTTCTTAGCAAATTGCAGAATGCAGTATCGGCAAGCAAAGAATGCATTTATCAACTATCCGTCCGTGAGATCAATTACCGTTATGTTGTCCGATGCCTCATCCGGTGAGTCACCATGCTGGTCCGCTGGACGTTTCTTGTGATGGGTCGAATTTTCGTGGCGGGTCATCACTCCACCGCGGACGCTGCCTCTAGGTGAAATCGGTGTGGTCACCTTGTCGCAGACAATGCCGGCAGACAATGCAGGCAGACAATGCAGGCAGACAATGCAGGAGTAGCGGCGTTCTTTCGCGCACTTGACGATGTAGTTGAGAGCGAGATGCAGTTCGCAGTCTGCTCGGACAGTAGATTCTGCCGCTCGAGATTCCAGTCTGGTTGGGATTGCCTTCTTAGCAAATTGCAGAATGCAGTATCGGCAAGCAAAGAATGCATTTATCAACTATCCGTCCGTGAGATCAATTACCGTTATGTTGTCCGATGCCTCATCCGGTGAGTCACCATGCTGGTCCGCTGGACGTTTCTTGTGATGGGTCGAATTTTCGTGGCGGGTCATCACTCCACCGCGGACGCTGCCTCTAGGTGAAATCGGTGTGGTCACCATGTCGCAGACAATGCAGGATTAGCGGCGTTCTTTCGCGCACTTGACGATGTAGTTGAGAGCGAGATGGAGTTCGCAGTCTGCTCGGACAGTAGATTCTGCCGCTCGAGATTCCAGTCTGGTTGGGATTGCCTTCTTAGCAAATTGCAGAATGCAGTATCGGCAAGCAAAGAATGCATTTATCAACTATCCGTCCGTGAGATCAATTACCGTTATGTTGTCCGATGCCTCATCCGGTGAGTCACCATGCTGGTCCGCTGGACGTTTCTTGTGATGGGTCGAATTTTCGTGGCGGGTCATCAATCCACCGCGGACGCTGCCTGTAGGTGAAATCGGTGTGGTCACCTTGTCGCAGACAACGCAGGCAGACAATGCAGGCAGACAATGCAGGCAGACAATGCAGGCAGACAATGCAGGAGTAGCGGCGTTCTTTCGCGCACTTGACGATGTAGTTGAGAGCGAGATGCAGTTCGCAGTCTGCTCGGACAGTAGATTCTGCCGCTCGAGATTCCAGTCTGGTTGGGATTGCCTTCTTAGCAAATTGCAGAATGCAGTATCGGCAAGCAAAGAATGCATTTATCAACTATCCGTCCGTGAGATCAATTACCGTTATGTTGTCCGATGCCTCATCCGGTGAGTCACCATGCTGGTCCGCTGGACTTTTCTTGTGATGGACCGAATTTTCGTGGCGGGTCATCACTCCACCGCGGACGCTGCCTCTAGGTGAAATCGGTGTGGTCACCTTGTCGCAGACAACGCAGGCAGACAATGCAGGCAGACAATGCAGGCAGACAATGCAGGAGTAGCGGCGTTCTTTCGCGAACTTGACGATGTAGTTGAGAGCGAGATGCAGTTCGCAGTCTGCTCGGACAGTAGATTCTGCCGCTCGAGATTCCAGTCTGGTTGGGATTGCCTTCTTAGCAAATTACAGAATGCAGAATAGACAGGCAAAGAATGCATTTATCAACTATCCGTCCGTGAGATCAATTACCGTTATGTTGTCCGATGCCTCATCCGGTGAGTCACCATGCTGGTCCGCTGGACGTTTCTTGTGATGGGTTGAATTTTCGTGGCGGGTCATCACTCCACCGCGGACGCTGCCTCTAGGTGAAATCGGTGTGGTCACCTTGTCGCAGACAACGCAGGCAGACAATGCAGGCAGACAATGCAGGCAGACAATGCAGGAGTAGCGGCGTTCTTTCGCGCACTTGACGATGTAGTTGAGAGCGAGATGCAGTTCGCAGTCTGCTCGGACAGTAGATTCTGCCGCTCGAGATTCCAGTCTGGTTGGGCTTGCCTTCTTAGCAAATTACAGAATGCAGAATAGACAGGCAAAGAATGCATTTATCAACTATCCGTCCGTGAGATCAATTACCGTTATGTTGTCCGATGCCTCATCCGGTGAGTCACCATGCTGGTCCGCTGGACGTTTCTTGTGATGGGTCGAATTTTCGTGGCGGGTCATCACTCCACCGCGGACGCTGCCTCTAGGTGAAATCGGTGTGGTCACCTTGTCGCAGACAACGCAGGCAGACAATGCAGGCAGACAATGCAGGAGTAGCGGCGTTCTTTCGCGCACTTGACGATGTAGTTGAGAGCGAGATGCAGTTCGCAGTCTGCTCGGACAGTAGATTCTGCCGCTCGAGATTCCAGTCTGGTTGGGATTGCCTTCTTAGCAAATTGCAGAATGCAGAATAGACAGGCAAAGAATGCATTTATCAACTATCCGTCCGTGAGATCAATTACCGTTATGTTGTCCGATGCCTCATCCGGTGAGTCACCATGCTGGTCCGCTGGACGTTTCTTGTGATGGGTCGAATTTTCGTGGCGGGTCATCACTCCACCGCGGACGCTGCCTCTAGGTGAAATCGGTGTGGTCACCTTGTCGCAGACAACGCAGGCAGACAATGCAGGCAGACAATGCAGGCAGACAATGCAGGGGTAGCGGCGTTCTTTCGCGCACTTGACGATGTAGTTGAGAGCGAGATGCAGTTCGCAGTCTGCTCGGACAGTAGATTCTGCCGCTCGAGATTCCAGTCTGGTTGGGATTGCGTTCTTAGCAAATTGCAGAATGCAGAATAGACAGGCAAAGAATGCATTTATCAACTATCCGTCCGTGAGATCAATTACCGTTATGTTGTCCGATGCCTCATCCGGTGAGTCACCACGCTGGTCCGCTGGACGTTTCTTGTGATGGGTCGAATTTTCGTGGCGGGTCATCAATCCACCGCGGACGCTGCCTCTAGGTGAAATCGGTGTGGTCACCTTGTCGCAGACAACGCAGGCAGACAATGCAGGCAGACAATGCAGGCAGACAATGCAGGAGTAGCGGCGTTCTTTCGCGCACTTGACGATGTAGTTGAGAGCGAGATGCAGTTCGCAGTCTGCTCGGACAGTAGATTCTGCCGCTCGAGATTCCAGTCTGGTTGGGATTGCCTTCTTAGCAAATTGCAGAATGCAGTATCGGCAAGCAAAGAATGCATTTATCAACTATCCGTCCGTGAGATCAATTACCGTTATGTTGTCCGATGCCTCATCCGGTGAGTCACCATGCTGGTCCGCTGGACGTTTCTTGTGATGGGTCGAATTTTCGTGGCGGGTCATCACTCCACCGCGGACGCTGCCTCTAGGTGAAATCGGTGTGGTCACCTTGTCGCAGACAATGCCGGCAGACAATGCAGGCAGACAATGCAGGCAGACAATGCAGGAGTAGCGGCGTTCTTTCGCGCACTTGACGATGTAGTTGAGAGCGAGATGCAGTTCGCAGTCTGCTCGGACAGTAGATTCTGCCGCTCGAGATTCCAGTCTGGTTGGGATTGCCTTCTTAGCAAATTGCAGAATGCAGTATCGGCAAGCAAAGAATGCATTTATCAACTATCCGTCCGTGAGATCAATTACCGTTATGTTGTCCGATGCCTCATCCGGTGAGTCACCATGCTGGTCCGCTGGACGTTTCTTGTGATGGGTCGAATTTTCGTGGCGGGTCATCACTCCACCGCGGACGCTGCCTCTAGGTGAAATCGGTGTGGTCACCTTGTCGCAGACAACGCAGGCAGACAATGCAGGCAGACAATGCAGGCAGACAATGCAGGAGTAGCGGCGTTCTTTCGCGCACTTGACGATGTAGTTGAGAGCGAGATGCAGTTCGCAGTCTGCTCGGACAGTAGATTCTGCCGCTCGAGATTCCAGTCTGGTTGGGATTGCCTTCTTAGCAAATTGCAGAATGCAGTATCGGCAAGCAAAGAATGCATTTATCAACTATCCGTCCGTGAGATCAATTACCGTTATGTTGTCCGATGCCTCATCCGGTGAGTCACCATGCTGGTCCGCTGGACGTTTCTTGTGATGGGTCGAATTTTCGTGGCGGGTCATCACTCCACCGCGGACGCTGCCTCTAGGTGAAATCGGTGTGGTCACCTTGTCGCAGACAACGCAGGCAGACAATGCAGGCAGACAATGCAGGCAGACAATGCAGGAGTAGCGGCGTTCTTTCGCGCACTTGACGATGTAGTTGAGAGCGAGATGCAGTTCGCAGTCTGCTCGGACAGTAGATTCTGCCGCTCGAGATTCCAGTCTGGTTGGGATTGCCTTCTTAGCAAATTGCAGAATGCAGAATAGACAGGCAAAGAATGCATTTATCAACTATCCGTCCGTGAGATCAATTACCGTTATGTTGTCCGATGCCTCATCCGGTGAGTCACCATGCTGGTCCGCTGGACGTTTCTTGTGATGGGTCGAATTTTCGTGGCGGGTCATCACTCCACCGCGGACGCTGCCTCTAGGTGAAATCGGTGTGGTCACCTTGTCGCAGACACCGCAGGCAGACAATGCAGGCAGACAATGCAGGCAGACAATGCAGGAGTAGCGGCGTTCTTTCGCGCACTTGACGATGTAGTTGAGAGCGAGATGCAGTTCGCAGTCTGCTCGGACAGTAGATTCTACCGCTCGAGATTCCAGTCTGGTTGGGATTGCCTTCTTAGCAAATTGCAGAATGCAGAATAGACAGGCAAAGAATGCATTTATCAACTATCCGTCCGTGAGATCAATTACCGTTATGTTGTCCGATGCCTCATCCGGTGAGTCACCATGCTGGTCCGCTGGACGTTTCTTGTGATGGGTCGAATTTTCGTGGCGGGTCATCACTCCACCGCGGACGCTGCCTCTAGGTGAAATCGGTGTGGTCACCTTGTCGCAGACAACGCAGGCAGACAATGCAGGCAGACAATGCAGGCAGACAATGCAGGAGTAGCGGCGTTCTTTCGCGCACTTGACGATGTAGTTGAGAGCGAGATGCAGTTCGCAGTCTGCTCGGACAGTAGATTCTGCCGCTCGAGATTCCAGTCTGGTTGGGATTGCCTTCTTAGCAAATTGCAGAATGCAGTATCGGCAAGCAAAGAATGCATTTATCAACTATCCGTCCGTGAGATCAATTACCGTTATGTTGTCCGATGCCTCATCCGGTGAGTGGTGTGGTCACCTTGTCGCAGACAACGCAGGCAGACAATGCAGGAGTAGCGGCGTTCTTTCGCGCACTTGACGATGTAGTTGAGAGCGAGATGCAGTTCGCAGTCTGCTCGGACAGTAGATTCTACCGCTCGAGATTCCAGTCTGGTTGGGATTGCCTTCTTAGCAAATTGCAGAATGCAGAATAGACAGGCAAAGAATGCATTTATCAACTATCCGTCCGTGAGATCAATTACCGTTATGTTGTCCGATGCCTCATCCGGTGAGTCACCATGCTGGTCCGCTGGACGTTTCTTGTGATGGGTCGAATTTTCGTGGCGGGTCATCACTCCACCGCGGACGCTGCCTCTAGGTGAAATCGGTGTGGTCACCTTGTCGCAGACAACGCAGGCAGACAATGCAGGCAGACAATGCAGGCAGACAATGCAGGAGTAGCGGCGTTCTTTCGCGCACTTGACGATGTAGTTGAGAGCGAGATGCAGTTCGCAGTCTGCTCGGACAGTAGATTCTGCCGCTCGAGATTCCAGTCTGGTTGGGATTGCCTTCTTAGCAAATTGCAGAATGCAGTATCGGCAAGCAAAGAATGCATTTATCAACTATCCGTCCGTGAGATCAATTACCGTTATGTTGTCCGATGCCTCATCCGGTGAGTGGTGTGGTCACCTTGTCGCAGACAACGCAGGCAGACAATGTAGGAGTAGCGGCGTTCTTTCGCGCACTTGACGATGTAGTTGAGAGCGAGATGCAGTTCGCAGTCTGCTCGGACAGTAGATTCTGCCGCTCGAGATTCCAGTCTGGTTGGGATTGCCTTCTTAGCAAATTGCAGAATGCAGTATCGGCAAGCAAAGAATGCATTTATCAACTATCCGTCCGTGAGATCAATTACCGTTATGTTGTCCGATGCCTCATCCGGTGAGTCACCATGCTGGTCCGGTGGACGTTTCTTGTGATGGGTCGAATTTTCGTGGCGGGTCATCACTCCACCGCGGACGCTGCCTCTAGGTGAAATCGGTGTGGTCACCTTGTCGCAGACAACGCAGGCAGACAATGCAGGCAGACAATGCAGGCAGACAATGCAGGGGTAGCGGCGTTCTTTCGCGCACTTGACGATGTAGTTGAGAGCGAGATGCAGTTCGCAGTCTGCTCGGACAGTAGATTCTGCCGCTCGAGATTCCAGTCTGGTTGGGATTGCCTTCTTAGCAAATTGCAGAATGCAGTATCGGCAAGCAAAGAATGCATTTATCAACTATCCGTCCGTGAGATCAATTACCGTTATGTTGTCCGATGCCTCATCCGGTGAGTGGTGTGGTCACCTTGTCGCAGACAACGCAGGCAGACAATGTAGGAGTAGCGGCGTTCTTTCGCGCACTTGACGATGTAGTTGAGAGCGAGATGCAGTTCGCAGTCTGCTCGGACAGTAGATTCTGCCGCTCGAGATTCCAGTCTGGTTGGGATTGCCTTCTTAGCAAATTGCAGAATGCAGTATCGGCAAGCAAAGAATGCATTTATCAACTATCCGTCCGTGAGATCAATTACCGTTATGTTGTCCGATGCCTCATCCGGTGAGTCACCATGCTGGTCCGGTGGACGTTTCTTGTGATGGGTCGAATTTTCGTGGCGGGTCATCACTCCACCGCGGACGCTGCCTCTAGGTGAAATCGGTGTGGTCACCTTGTCGCAGACAACGCAGGCAGACAATGCAGGCAGACAATGCAGGCAGACAATGCAGGGGTAGCGGCGTTCTTTCGCGCACTTGACGATGTAGTTGAGAGCGAGATGCAGTTCGCAGTCTGCTCGGACAGTAGATTCTGCCGCTCGAGATTCCAGTCTGGTTGGGATTGCCTTCTTAGCAAATTGCAGAATGCAGTATCGGCAAGCAAAGAATGCATTTATCAACTATCCGTCCGTGAGATCAATTACCGTTATGTTGTCCGATGCCTCATCCGGTGAGTGGTGTGGTCACCTTGTCGCAGACAACGCAGGCAGACAATGTAGGAGTAGCGGCGTTCTTTCGCGCACTTGACGATGTAGTTGAGAGCGAGATGCAGTTCGCAGTCTGCTCGGACAGTAGATTCTGCCGCTCGAGATTCCAGTCTGGTTGGGATTGCCTTCTTAGCAAATTGCAGAATGCAGTATCGGCAAGCAAAGAATGCATTTATCAACTATCCGTCCGTGAGATCAATTACCGTTATGTTGTCCGATGCCTCATCCGGTGAGTCACCATGCTGGTCCGGTGGACGTTTCTTGTGATGGGTCGAATTTTCGTGGCGGGTCATCACTCCACCGCGGACGCTGCCTCTAGGTGAAATCGGTGTGGTCACCTTGTCGCAGACAACGCAGGCAGACAATGCAGGCAGACAATGCAGGCAGACAATGCAGGAGTAGCGGCGTTCTTTCGCGCACTTGACGATGTAGTTGAGAGCGAGATGCAGTTCGCAGTCTGCTCGGACAGTAGATTCTGCCGCTCGAGATTCCAGTCTGGTTGGGATTGCCTTCTTAGCAAATTGCAGAATGCAGAATAGACAGGCAAAGAATGCATTTATCAACTATCCGTCCGTGAGATCAATTACCGTTATGTTGTCCGATGCCTCATCCGGTGAGTCACCATGCTGGTCCGCTGGACGTTTCTTGTGATGGGTCGAATTTTCGTGGCGGGTCATCACTCCACCGCGGACGCTGCCTCTAGGTGAAATCGGTGTGGTCACCTTGTCGCAGACAACGCAGGCAGACAATGCAGGCAGACAATGCAGGCAGACAATGCAGGAGTAGCGGCGTTCTTTCGCGCACTTGACGATGTAGTTGAGAGCGAGATGCAGTTCGCAGTCTGCTCGGACAGTAGATTCTGCCGCTCGAGATTCCAGTCTGGTTGGGATTGCCTTCTTAGCAAATTACAGAATGCAGAATAGACAGGCAAAGAATGCATTTATCAACTATCCGTCCGTGAGATCAATTACCGTTATGTTGTCCGATGCCTCATCCGGTGAGTCACCATGCTGGTCCGCTGGACGTTTCTTGTGATGGGTCGAATTTTCGTGGCGGGTCATCAATCCACCGCGGACGCTGCCTCTAGGTGAAATCGGTGTCATCACCTTGTCGCAGACAACGCAGGCAGACAATGCAGGCAGACAATGCAGGCAGACAATGCAGGAGTAGCGGCGTTCTTCGAGCTTTTGACGATGTAGTTGAGAGCGAGATGTAGTCTGGTTGGGATTGCCTTCTTAGCAAATTGCAGAATGCAGAATAGACAGGCAAAGAATGCATTTATCAACTATCCGTCCGTGAGATCAATTACCGTTATGTTGTCCGATGCCTCATCCGGTGAGTCACCATGCTGGTCCGCTGGACTTTTCTTGTGATGGACCGAATTTTCGTGGCGCGTCATCACTCCACCGCGGACGCTGCCTCTAGGTGAAATCGGTGTGATCACCTTGTCGCAGACAATGCAGGCAGACAATGCAGGCAGACAATGCAGGCAGACAATGCAGGCAGACAATGCAGGAGTAGCGGCGTTCTTCCGCGCACTTGACGATGTAGTTGAGAGCGAGATGCAGTTCGCAGTCTGCTCGGACAGTAGATTCTGCCGCTCGAGATTCCAGTCTGGTTGGGCTTGCCTTCTTAGCAAATTGCAGAATGCAGAATAGACAGGCAAAGAATGCAGTTATCAACTATCCGTCCGTGAGATCAATTACCGTTATGTTGTCCGATGCCTCATCCGGTGAGTCACCATGCTGGTCCGCTGGACGTTTCTTGTGATGGGTCGAATTTTCGTGGCGGGTCATCAATCCACCGCGGACGCTGCCTCTAGGTGAAATCGGTGTGGTCACCATGTCGCAGACAACGCAGGCAGACAATGCAGGCAGACAATGCAGGCAGACAATGCAGGAGTAGCGGCGTTCTTCGAGCTTTTGACGATGTAGTTGAGAGCGAGATGTAGTCTGGTTGGGATTGCCTTCTTAGCAAATTGCAGAATGCAGAATAGACAGGCAAAGAATGCATTTATCAACTATCCGTCCGTGAGATCAATTACCGTTATGTTGTCCGATGCCTCATCCGGTGAGTCAACATGCTGGTCCGCTGGACGTTTCTTGTGATGGGTCGAATTTTCGTGGCGGGTCATCAATCCACCGCGGACGCTGCCTCTAGGTGAAATCGGTGTCATCACCTTGTCGCAGACAACGCAGGCAGACAATGCAGGCAGACAATGCAGGCAGACAATGCAGGAGTAGCGGCGTTCTTCGAGCTTTTGACGATGTAGTTGAGAGCGAGATGTAGTCTGGTTGGGATTGCCTTCTTAGCAAATTGCAGAATGCAGAATAGACAGGCAAAGAATGCATTTATCAACTATCCGTCCGTGAGATCAATTACCGTTATGTTGTCCGATGCCTCATCCGGTGAGTCAACATGCTGGTCCGGTGGACGTTTCTTGTGATGGGTCGAATTTTCGTGGCGGGTCATCAATCCACCGCGGACGCTGCCTCTAGGTGAAATCGGTGTCATCACCTTGTCGCAGACAACGCAGGCAGACAATGCAGGCAGACAATGCAGGCAGACAATGCAGGAGTAGCGGCGTTCTTCCGCGCACTTGACGATGTAGTTGAGAGCGAGATGTAGTCTGGTTGGGCTTGCCTTCTTAGCAAATTGCAGAATGCAGAATAGACAGGCAAAGAATGCAGTTATCAACTATCCGTCCGTGAGATCAATTACCGTTATGTTGTCCGATGCCTCATCCGGTGAGTCACCATGCTGGCCCGGTGGACTTTTCTTGTGATGGACCGAATTTTCGTGGCGGGTCATCACTCCACCGCGGACGCTGCCTCTAGGTGAAATCGGTGTGGTCACCTTGTCGCAGACAACGCAGGCAGACAATGCAGGCAGACAATGCAGGCAGACAATGCAGGAGTAGCGGCGTTCTTTCGCGCACTTGACGATGTAGTTGAGAGCGAGATGCAGTTCGCAGTCTGCTCGGACAGTAGATTCTGCCGCTCGAGATTCCAGTCTGGTTGGGCTTGCCTTCTTAGCAAATTACAGAATGCAGAATAGACAGGCAAAGAATGCATTTATCAACTATCCGTCCGTGAGATCAATTACCGTTATGTTGTCCGATGCCTCATCCGGTGAGTCACCATGCTGGTCCGCTGGACGTTTCTTGTGATGGGTCGAATTTTCGTGGCGGGTCATCACTCCACCGCGGACGCTGCCTCTAGGTGAAATCGGTGTGGTCACCTTGTCGCAGACAACGCAGGCAGACAATGCAGGCAGACAATGCAGGAGTAGCGGCGTTCTTTCGCGCACTTGACGATGTAGTTGAGAGCGAGATGCAGTTCGCAGTCTGCTCGGACAGTAGATTCTGCCGCTCGAGATTCCAGTCTGGTTGGGATTGCCTTCTTAGCAAATTACAGAATGCAGAATAGACAGGCAAAGAATGCATTTATCAACTATCCGTCCGTGAGATCAATTACCGTTATGTTGTCCGATGCCTCATCCGGTGAGTCACCATGCTGGTCCGCTGGACGTTTCTTGTGATGGGTCGAATTTTCGTGGCGGGTCATCACTCCACCGCGGACGCTGCCTCTAGGTGAAATCGGTGTGGTCACCTTGTCGCAGACAACGCAGGCAGACAATGCAGGCAGACAATGCAGGCAGACAATGCAGGAGTAGCGGCGTTCTTTCGCGCACTTGACGATGTAGTTGAGAGCGAGATGCAGTTCGCAGTCTGCTCGG
Source organism: Phytophthora tentaculata (assembly GCA_033557915.1). NCBI lineage: Eukaryota > Oomycota > Peronosporomycetes > Peronosporales > Peronosporaceae > Phytophthora > Phytophthora tentaculata. Next base: position 4,010,830 of record JAUCEA010000009.1, read on the forward strand.
ACAGTAGATTCTGCCGCTCGAGATTCCAGTCTGGTTGGGCTTGCCTTCTTAGCAAATTACAGAATGCAGAATAGACAGGCAAAGAATGCATTTATCAACTATCCGTCCGTGAGATCAATTACCGTTATGTTGTCCGATGCCTCATCCGGTGAGTCACCATGCTGGTCCGCTGGACGTTTCTTGTGATGGGTCGAATTTTCGTGGCGGGTCATCACTCCACCGCGGACGCTGCCTCTAGGTGAAATCGGTGTGGTCACCTTGTCGCAGACAACGCAGGCAGACAATGCAGGCAGACAATGCAGGAGTAGCGGCGTTCTTTCGCGCACTTGACGATGTAGTTGAGAGCGAGATGCAGTTCGCAGTCTGCTCGGACAGTAGATTCTGCCGCTCGAGATTCCAGTCTGGTTGGGATTGCCTTCTTAGCAAATTGCAGAATGCAGAATAGACAGGCAAAGAATGCATTTATCAACTATCCGTCCGTGAGATCAATTACCGTTATGTTGTCCGATGCCTCATCCGGTGAGTCACCATGCTGGTCCGCTGGACGTTTCTTGTGATGGGTCGAATTTTCGTGGCGGGTCATCACTCCACCGCGGACGCTGCCTCTAGGTGAAATCGGTGTGGTCACCTTGTCGCAGACAACGCAGGCAGACAATGCAGGCAGACAATGCAGGCAGACAATGCAGGAGTAGCGGCGTTCTTTCGCGCACTTGACGATGTAGTTGAGAGCGAGATGCAGTTCGCAGTCTGCTCGGACAGTAGATTCTGCCGCTCGAGATTCCAGTCTGGTTGGGCTTGCCTTCTTAGCAAATTACAGAATGCAGAATAGACAGGCAAAGAATGCATTTATCAACTATCCGTCCGTGAGATCAATTACCGTTATGTTGTCCGATGCCTCATCCGGTGAGTCACCATGCTGGTCCGCTGGACGTTTCTTGTGATGGGTCGAATTTTCGTGGCGGGTCATCACTCCACCGCGGACGCTGCCTCTAGGTGAAATCGGTGTGGTCACCTTGTCGCAGACAACGCAGGCAGACAATGCAGGCAGACAATGCAGGAGTAGCGGCGTTCTTTCGCGCACTTGACGATGTAGTTGAGAGCGAGATGCAGTTCGCAGTCTGCTCGGACAGTAGATTCTGCCGCTCGAGATTCCAGTCTGGTTGGGATTGCCTTCTTAGCAAATTGCAGAATGCAGAATAGACAGGCAAAGAATGCATTTATCAACTATCCGTCCGTGAGATCAATTACCGTTATGTTGTCCGATGCCTCATCCGGTGAGTCACCATGCTGGTCCGCTGGACGTTTCTTGTGATGGGTCGAATTTTCGTGGCGGGTCATCACTCCACCGCGGACGCTGCCTCTAGGTGAAATCGGTGTGGTCACCTTGTCGCAGACAACGCAGGCAGACAATGCAGGCAGACAATGCAGGCAGACAATGCAGGAGTAGCGGCGTTCTTTCGCGCACTTGACGATGTAGTTGAGAGCGAGATGCAGTTCGCAGTCTGCTCGGACAGTAGATTCTGCCGCTCGAGATTCCAGTCTGGTTGGGATTGCCTTCTTAGCAAATTGCAGAATGCAGTATCGGCAAGCAAAGAATGCATTTATCAACTATCCGTCCGTGAGATCAATTACCGTTATGTTGTCCGATGCCTCATCCGGTGAGTCACCATGCTGGTCCGCTGGACGTTTCTTGTGATGGGTCGAATTTTCGTGGCGGGTCATCACTCCACCGCGGACGCTGCCTCTAGGTGAAATCGGTGTGGTCACCTTGTCGCAGACAACGCAGGCAGACAATGCAGGCAGACAATGCAGGCAGACAATGCAGGAGTAGCGGCGTTCTTTCGCGCACTTGACGATGTAGTTGAGAGCGAGATGCAGTTCGCAGTCTGCTCGGACAGTAGATTCTGCCGCTCGAGATTCCAGTCTGGTTGGGATTGCCTTCTTAGCAAATTACAGAATGCAGAATAGACAGGCAAAGAATGCATTTATCAACTATCCGTCCGTGAGATCAATTACCGTTATGTTGTCCGATGCCTCATCCGGTGAGTCACCATGCTGGTCCGCTGGACGTTTCTTGTGATGGGTCGAATTTTCGTGGCGGGTCATCACTCCACCGCGGACGCTGCCTCTAGGTGAAATCGGTGTGGTCACCTTGTCGCAGACAACGCAGGCAGACAATGCAGGCAGACAATGCAGGCAGACAATGCAGGAGTAGCGGCGTTCTTTCGCGCACTTGACGATGTAGTTGAGAGCGAGATGCAGTTCGCAGTCTGCTCGGACAGTAGATTCTGCCGCTCGAGATTCCAGTCTGGTTGGGATTGCCTTCTTAGCAAATTACAGAATGCAGAATAGACAGGCAAAGAATGCATTTATCAACTATCCGTCCGTGAGATCAATTACCGTTATGTTGTCCGATGCCTCATCCGGTGAGTCACCATGCTGGTCCGCTGGACGTTTCTTGTGATGGGTCGAATTTTCGTGGCGGGTCATCAATCCACCGCGGACGCTGCCTCTAGGTGAAATCGGTGTCATCACCTTGTCGCAGACAACGCAGGCAGACAATGCAGGCAGACAATGCAGGCAGACAATGCAGGAGTAGCGGCGTTCTTTCGCGCATTTGACGATGTAGTTGAGAGCGAGATGTAGTCTGGTTGGGATTGCCTTCTTAGCAAATTGCAGAATGCAGAATAGACAGGCAAAGAATGCAGTTATCAACTATCCGTCCGTGAGATCAATTACCGTTATGTTGTCCGATGCCTCATCCGGTGAGTCACCATGCTGGTCCGCTGGACGTTTCTTGTGATGGGTCGAATTTTCGTGGCGGGTCATCAATCCACCGCGGACGCTGCCTCTAGGTGAAATCGGTGTGGTCACCATGTCGCAGACAACGCAGGCAGACAATGCAGGCAGACAATGCAGGCAGACAATGCAGGAGTAGCGGCGTTCTTCGAGCTTTTGACGATGTAGTTGAGAGCGAGATGTAGTCTGGTTGGGATTGCCTTCTTAGCAAATTGCAGAATGCAGAATAGACAGGCAAAGAATGCATTTATCAACTATCCGTCCGTGAGATCAATTACCGTTATGTTGTCCGATGCCTCATCCGGTGAGTCACCATGCTGGTCCGCTGGACTTTTCTTGTGATGGACCGAATTTTCGTGGCGCGTCATCACTCCACCGCGGACGCTGCCTCTAGGTGAAATCGGTGTGATCACCTTGTCGCAGACAATGCAGGCAGACAATGCAGGCAGACAATGCAGGCAGACAATGCAGGCAGACAATGCAGGAGTAGCGGCGTTCTTCCGCGCACTTGACGATGTAGTTGAGAGCGAGATGTAGTCTGGTTGGGCTTGCCTTCTTAGCAAATTGCAGAATGCAGAATAGACAGGCAAAGAATGCAGTTATCAACTATCCGTCCGTGAGATCAATTACCGTTATGTTGTCCGATGCCTCATCCGGTGAGTCACCATGCTGGTCCGCTGGACGTTTCTTGTGATGGGTCGAATTTTCGTGGCGGGTCATCAATCCACCGCGGACGCTGCCTCTAGGTGAAATCGGTGTGGTCACCATGTCGCAGACAACGCAGGCAGACAATGCAGGCAGACAATGCAGGCAGACAATGCAGGAGTAGCGGCGTTCTTCGAGCTTTTGACGATGTAGTTGAGAGCGAGATGTAGTCTGGTTGGGATTGCCTTCTTAGCAAATTGCAGAATGCAGAATAGACAGGCAAAGAATGCATTTATCAACTATCCGTCCGTGAGATCAATTACCGTTATGTTGTCCGATGCCTCATCCGGTGAGTCACCATGCTGGTCCGCTGGACTTTTCTTGTGATGGACCGAATTTTCGTGGCGCGTCATCACTCCACCGCGGACGCTGCCTCTAGGTGAAATCGGTGTGATCACCTTGTCGCAGACAATGCAGGCAGACAATGCAGGCAGACAATGCAGGCAGACAATGCAGGCAGACAATGCAGGAGTAGCGGCGTTCTTCCGCGCACTTGACGATGTAGTTGAGAGCGAGATGCAGTTCGCAGTCTGCTCGGACAGTAGATTCTGCCGCTCGAGATTCCAGTCTGGTTGGGCTTGCCTTCTTAGCAAATTACAGAATGCAGAATAGACAGGCAAAGAATGCATTTATCAACTATCCGTCCGTGAGATCAATTACCGTTATGTTGTCCGATGCCTCATCCGGTGAGTCACCATGCTGGTCCGCTGGACGTTTCTTGTGATGGGTCGAATTTTCGTGGCGGGTCATCAATCCACCGCGGACGCTGCCTCTAGGTGAAATCGGTGTGGTCACCATGTCGCAGACAACGCAGGCAGACAATGCAGGCAGACAATGCAGGCAGACAATGCAGGAGTAGCGGCGTTCTTCGAGCTTTTGACGATGTAGTTGAGAGCGAGATGTAGTCTGGTTGGGATTGCCTTCTTAGCAAATTGCAGAATGCAGAATAGACAGGCAAAGAATGCATTTATCAACTATCCGTCCGTGAGATCAATTACCGTTATGTTGTCCGATGCCTCATCCGGTGAGTCACCATGCTGGTCCGCTGGACTTTTCTTGTGATGGACCGAATTTTCGTGGCGCGTCATCACTCCACCGCGGACGCTGCCTCTAGGTGAAATCGGTGTGATCACCTTGTCGCAGACAATGCAGGCAGACAATGCAGGCAGACAATGCAGGCAGACAATGCAGGCAGACAATGCAGGAGTAGCGGCGTTCTTCCGCGCACTTGACGATGTAGTTGAGAGCGAGATGCAGTTCGCAGTCTGCTCGGACAGTAGATTCTGCCGCTCGAGATTCCAGTCTGGTTGGGCTTGCCTTCTTAGCAAATTGCAGAATGCAGAATAGACAGGCAAAGAATGCATTTATCAACTATCCGTCCGTGAGATCAATTACCGTTATGTTGTCCGATGCCTCATCCGGTGAGTCACCATGCTGGTCCGCTGGACGTTTCTTGTGATGGGTCGAATTTTCGTGGCGGGTCATCAATCCACCGCGGACGCTGCCTCTAGGTGAAATCGGTGTGGTCACCATGTCGCAGACAACGCAGGCAGACAATGCAGGCAGACAATGCAGGCAGACAATGCAGGAGTAGCGGCGTTCTTCGAGCTTTTGACGATGTAGTTGAGAGCGAGATGTAGTCTGGTTGGGATTGCCTTCTTAGCAAATTGCAGAATGCAGAATAGACAGGCAAAGAATGCATTTATCAACTATCCGTCCGTGAGATCAATTACCGTTATGTTGTCCGATGCCTCATCCGGTGAGTCACCATGCTGGTCCGCTGGACTTTTCTTGTGATGGACCGAATTTTCGTGGCGGGTCATCACTCCACCGCGGACGCTGCCTCTAGGTGAAATCGGTGTGATCACCTTGTCGCAGTCAATGCAGGCAGACAATGCAGGCAGACAATGCAGGAGTAGCGGCGTTCTTTCGCGCACTTGACGATGTAGTTGAGAGCGAGATTCCAGTCTGGTTGGGATTGCCTTCTTAGCAAATTGCAGAATGCAGTATCGGCAAGCAAAGAATGCATTTATCAACTATCCGTCCGTGAGATCAATTACCGTTATGTTGTCCGATGCCTCATCCGGTGAGTCACCATGCTGGTCCGCTGGACTTTTCTTGTGATGGACCGAATTTTCGTGGCGGGTCATCAATCCACCGCGGACGCTGCCTCTAGGTGAAATCGGTGTGGTCACCTTGTCGCAGACAACGCAGGCAGACAATGCAGGCAGACAATGCAGGCAGACAATGCAGGAGTAGCGGCGTTCTTTCGCGCACTTGACGATGTAGTTGAGAGCGAGATGCAGTTCGCAGTCTGCTCGGACAGTAGATTCTGCCGCTCGAGATTCCAGTCTGGTTGGGATTGCCTTCTTAGCAAATTGCAGAATGCAGAATAGACAGGCAAAGAATGCAGTTATCAACTATCCGTCCGTGAGATCAATTACCGTTATGTTGTCCGATGCCTCATCCGGTGAGTCACCATGCTGGTCCGGTGGACTTTTCTTGTGATGGACCGAATTTTCGTGGCGGGTCATCACTCCACCGCGGACGCTGCCTCTAGGTGAAATCGGTGTGATCACCTTGTCGCAGACAACGCAGGCAGACAATGCAGGCAGACAATGCAGGAGTAGCGGCGTTCTTTCGCGCACTTGACGATGTAGTTGAGAGCGAGATGTAGTCTGGTTGGGATTGCCTTCTTAGCAAATTGCAGAATGCAGAATAGACAGGCAAAGAATGCAGTTATCAACTATCCGTCCGTGAGATCAATTACCGTTATGTTGTCCGATGCCTCATCCGGTGAGTCACCATGCTGGTCCGCTGGACGTTTCTTGTGATGGGTCGAATTTTCGTGGCGGGTCATCACTCCACCGCGGACGCTGCCTCTAGGTGAAATCGGTGTGGTCACCTTGTCGCAGACAACGCAGGCAGACAACGCAGGCAGACAATGCAGGCAGACAATGCAGGAGTAGCGGCGTTCTTTCGCGCACTTGACGATGTAGTTGAGAGCGAGATGCAGTTCGCAGTCTGCTCGGACAGTAGATTCTGCCGCTCGAGATTCCAGTCTGGTTGGGATTGCCTTCTTAGCAAATTACAGAATGCAGAATAGACAGGCAAAGAATGCAGTTATCAACTATCCGTCCGTGAGATCAATTACCGTTATGTTGTCCGATGCCTCATCCGGTGAGTCACCATGCTGGTCCGCTGGACGTTTCTTGTGATGGGTCGAATTTTCGTGGCGGGTCATCAATCCACCGCGGACGCTGCCTCTAGGTGAAATCGGTGTGGTCACCTTGTCGCAGACAACGCAGGCAGACAATGCAGGCAGACAATGCAGGAGTAGCGGCGTTCTTTCGCGCACTTGACGATGTAGTTGAGAGCGAGATGCAGTTCGCAGTCTGCTCGGACAGTAGATTCTGCCGCTCGAGATTCCAGTCTGGTTGGGCTTGCCTTCTTAGCAAATTACAGAATGCAGAATAGACAGGCAAAGAATGCATTTATCAACTATCCGTCCGTGAGATCAATTACCGTTATGTTGTCCGATGCCTCATCCGGTGAGTCACCACGCTGGTCCGCTGGACGTTTCTTGTGATGGGTCGAATTTTCGTGGCGGGTCATCAATCCACCGCGGACGCTGCCTCTAGGTGAAATCGGTGTGGTCACCTTGTCGCAGACAACGCAGGCAGACAATGCAGGCAGACAATGCAGGCAGACAATGCAGGAGTAGCGGCGTTCTTTCGCGCACTTGACGATGTAGTTGAGAGCGAGATGCAGTTCGCAGTCTGCTCGGACAGTAGATTCTGCCGCTCGAGATTCCAGTCTGGTTGGGATTGCCTTCTTAGCAAATTACAGAATGCAGAATAGACAGGCAAAGAATGCAGTTATCAACTATCCGTCCGTGAGATCAATTACCGTTATGTTGTCCGATGCCTCATCCGGTGAGTCACCATGCTGGTCCGCTGGACGTTTCTTGTGATGGGTCGAATTTTCGTGGCGGGTCATCAATCCACCGCGGACGCTGCCTCTAGGTGAAATCGGTGTGGTCACCTTGTCGCAGACAACGCAGGCAGACAATGCAGGCAGACAATGCAGGAGTAGCGGCGTTCTTTCGCGCACTTGACGATGTAGTTGAGAGCGAGATGCAGTTCGCAGTCTGCTCGGACAGTAGATTCTGCCGCTCGAGATTCCAGTCTGGTTGGGATTGCCTTCTTAGCAAATTACAGAATGCAGAATAGACAGGCAAAGAATGCATTTATCAACTATCCGTCCGTGAGATCAATTACCGTTATGTTGTCCGATGCCTCATCCGGTGAGTCACCACGCTGGTCCGCTGGACGTTTCTTGTGATGGGTCGAATTTTCGTGGCGGGTCATCAATCCACCGCGGACGCTGCCTCTAGGTGAAATCGGTGTGGTCACCTTGTCGCAGACAACGCAGGCAGACAATGCAGGCAGACAATGCAGGCAGACAATGCAGGAGTAGCGGCGTTCTTTCGCGCACTTGACGATGTAGTTGAGAGCGAGATGCAGTTCGCAGTCTGCTCGGACAGTAGATTCTGCCGCTCGAGATTCCAGTCTGGTTGGGATTGCCTTCTTATCAAATTGCAGAATGCAGAATAGACAGGCAAAGAATGCATTTATCAACTATCCGTCCGTGAGATCAATTACCGTTATGTTGTCCGATGCCTCATCCGGTGAGTCACCATGCTGGTCCGCTGGACGTTTCTTGTGATGGGTTGAATTTTCGTGGCGGGTCATCAATCCACCGCGGACGCTGCCTCTAGGTGAAATCGGTGTGATCACCTTGTCGCAGACAACGCAGGCAGACAATGCAGGCAGACAATGCAGGCAGACAATGCAGGAGTAGCGGCGTTCTTTCGCGCACTTGACGATGTAGTTGAGAGCGAGATGCAGTTCGCAGTCTGCTCGGACAGTAGATTCTGCCGCTCGAGATTCCAGTCTGGTTGGGATTGCCTTCTTAGCAAATTGCAGAATGCAGAATAGACAGGCAAAGAATGCATTTATCAACTATCCGTCCGTGAGATCAATTACCGTTATGTTGTCCGATGCCTCATCCGGTGAGTCACCATGCTGGTCCGCTGGACGTTTCTTGTGATGGGTCGAATTTTCGTGGCGGGTCATCAATCCACCGCGGACGCTGCCTCTAGGTGAAATCGGTGTGATCACCTTGTCGCAGACAACGCAGGCAGACAATGCAGGCAGACAATGCAGGCAGACAATGCAGGAGTAGCGGCGTTCTTTCGCGCACTTGACGATGTAGTTGAGAGCGAGATGCAGTTCGCAGTCTGCTCGGACAGTAGATTCTGCCGCTCGAGATTCCAGTCTGGTTGGGATTGCCTTCTTAGCAAATTGCAGAATGCAGTATCGGCAAGCAAAGAATGCATTTATCAACTATCCGTCCGTGAGATCAATTACCGTTATGTTGTCCGATGCCTCATCCGGTGAGTCACCATGCTGGTCCGCTGGACGTTTCTTGTGATGGGTCGAATTTTCGTGGCGGGTCATCACTCCACCGCGGACGCTGCCTCTAGGTGAAATCGGTGTGGTCACCTTGTCGCAGACAACGCAGGCAGACAATGCAGGCAGACAATGCAGGCAGACAATGCAGGAGTAGCGGCGTTCTTTCGCGCACTTGACGATGTAGTTGAGAGCGAGATGCAGTTCGCAGTCTGCTCGGACAGTAGATTCTGCCGCTCGAGATTCCAGTCTGGTTGGGATTGCCTTCTTAGCAAATTACAGAATGCAGAATAGACAGGCAAAGAATGCATTTATCAACTATCCGTCCGTGAGATCAATTACCGTTATGTTGTCCGATGCCTCATCCGGTGAGTCACCATGCTGGTCCGCTGGACGTTTCTTGTGATGGGTCGAATTTTCGTGGCGGGTCATCAATCCACCGCGGACGCTGCCTCTAGGTGAAATCGGTGTGATCACCTTGTCGCAGACAACGCAGGCAGACAATGCAGGCAGACAATGCAGGCAGACAATGCAGGCAGACAATGCAGGAGTAGCGGCGTTCTTTCGCGCACTTGACGATGTAGTTGAGAGCGAGATGCAGTTCGCAGTCTGCTCGGACAGTAGATTCTGCCGCTCGAGATTCCAGTCTGGTTGGGATTGCCTTCTTAGCAAATTACAGAATGCAGAATAGACAGGCAAAGAATGCAGTTATCAACTATCCGTCCGTGAGATCAATTACCGTTATGTTGTCCGATGCCTCATCCGGTGAGTCACCATGCTGGTCCGCTGGACGTTTCTTGTGATGGGTCGAATTTTCGTGGCGGGTCATCAATCCACCGCGGACGCTGCCTCTAGGTGAAATCGGTGTGATCACCTTGTCGCAGACAACGCAGGCAGACAATGCAGGCAGACAATGCAGGAGTAGCGGCGTTCTTTCGCGCACTTGACGATGTAGTTGAGAGCGAGATGCAGTTCGCAGTCTGCTCGGACAGTAGATTCTGCCGCTCGAGATTCCAGTCTGGTTGGGATTGCCTTCTTAGCAAATTGCAGAATGCAGAATAGACAGGCAAAGAATGCATTTATCAACTATCCGTCCGTGAGATCAATTACCGTTATGTTGTCCGATGCCTCATCCGGTGAGTCACCATGCTGGTCCGCTGGACGTTTCTTGTGATGGGTCGAATTTTCGTGGCGGGTCATCAATCCACCGCGGACGCTGCCTCTAGGTGAAATCGGTGTGGTCACCTTGTCGCAGACAACGCAGGCAGACAATGCAGGCAGACAATGCAGGCAGACAATGCAGGAGTAGCGGCGTTCTTTCGCGCACTTGACGATGTAGTTGAGAGCGAGATGCAGTTCGCAGTCTGCTCGGACAGTAGATTCTGCCGCTCGAGATTCCAGTCTGGTTGGGATTGCCTTCTTAGCAAATTACAGAATGCAGAATAGACAGGCAAAGAATGCATTTATCAACTATCCGTCCGTGAGATCAATTACCGTTATGTTGTCCGATGCCTCATCCGGTGAGTCACCATGCTGGTCCGCTGGACGTTTCTTGTGATGGGTTGAATTTTCGTGGCGGGTCATCAATCCACCGCGGACGCTGCCTCTAGGTGAAATCGGTGTGATCACCTTGTCGCAGACAACGCAGGCAGACAATGCAGGCAGACAATGCAGGCAGACAATGCAGGAGTAGCGGCGTTCTTTCGCGCACTTGACGATGTAGTTGAGAGCGAGATGCAGTTCGCAGTCTGCTCGGACAGTAGATTCTGCCGCTCGAGATTCCAGTCTGGTTGGGATTGCCTTCTTATCAAATTGCAGAATGCAGAATAGACAGGCAAAGAATGCAGTTATCAACTATCCGTCCGTGAGATCAATTACCGTTATGTTGTCCGATGCCTCATCCGGCGAGTCACCATGCTGGTCCGCTGGACGTTTCTTGTGATGGGTCGAATTTTCGTGGCGGGTCATCAATCCACCGCGGACGCTGCCTCTAGGTGAAATCGGTGTGGTCACCTTGTCGCAGACAACGCAGGCAGACAATGCAGGCAGACAATGCAGGAGTAGCGGCGTTCTTTCGCGCACTGGACGATGTAGTTGAGAGCGAGATGCAGTTCGCAGTCTGCTCGGACAGTAGATTCTGCCGCTCGAGATTCCAGTCTGGTTGGGATTGCCTTCTTAGCAAATTGCAGAATGCAGAATAGACAGGCAAAGAATGCATTTATCAACTATCCGTCCGTGAGATCAATTACCGTTGTGTTGTCCGATGCCTCATCCGGTGAGTCACCATGCTGGTCCGCTGGACGTTTCTTGTGATGGGTCGAATTTTCGTGGCGGGTCATCAATCCACCGCGGACGCTGCCTCTAGGTGAAATCGGTGTGGTCACCTTGTCGCAGACAACGCAGGCAGACAATGCAGGCAGACAATGCAGGCAGACAATGCAGGAGTAGCGGCGTTCTTTCGCGCACTTGACGATGTAGTTGAGAGCGAGATGGAGTTCGCAGTCTGCTCGGACAGTAGATTCTGCCGCTCGAGATTCCAGTCTGGTTGGGATTGCCTTCTTAGCAAATTGCAGAATGCAGAATAGACAGGCAAAGAATGCATTTATCAACTATCCGTCCGTGAGATCAATTACCGTTATGTTGTCCGATGCCTCATCCGGTGAGTCACCATGCTGGTCCGCTGGACGTTTCTTGTGATGGGTCGAATTTTCGTGGCGGGTCATCACTCCACCGCGGACGCTGCCTCTAGGTGAAATCGGTGTGGTCACCTTGTCGCAGACAACGCAGGCAGACAATGCAGGCAGACAATGCAGGAGTAGCGGCGTTCTTTCGCGCACTTGACGATGTAGTTGAGAGCGAGATGCAGTTCGCAGTCTGCTCGGACAGTAGATTCTGCCGCTCGAGATTCCAGTCTGGTTGGGATTGCCTTCTTAGCAAATTGCAGAATGCAGAATAGACAGGCAAAGAATGCATTTATCAACTATCCGTCCGTGAGATCAATTACCGTTATGTTGTCCGATGCCTCATCCGGTGAGTCACCATGCTGGTCCGCTGGACGTTTCTTGTGATGGGTCGAATTTTCGTGGCGGGTCATCACTCCACCGCGGACGCTGCCTCTAGGTGAAATCGGTGTGGTCACCTTGTCGCAGACAACGCAGGCAGACAATGCAGGCAGACAATGCAGGAGTAGCGGCGTTCTTTCGCGCACTTGACGATGTAGTTGAGAGCGAGATGGAGTTCGCAGTCTGCTCGGACAGTAGATTCTGCCGCTCGAGATTCCAGTCTGGTTGGGATTGCCTTCTTAGCAAATTGCAGAATGCAGAATAGACAGGCAAAGAATGCATTTATCAACTATCCGTCCGTGAGATCAATTACCGTTATGTTGTCCGATGCCTCATCCGGTGAGTCACCATGCTGGTCCGCTGGACGTTTCTTGTGATGGGTCGAATTTTCGTGGCGGGTCATCACTCCACCGCGGACGCTGCCTCTAGGTGAAATCGGTGTGGTCACCTTGTCGCAGACAACGCAGGCAGACAATGCAGGCAGACAATGCAGGCAGACAATGCAGGAGTAGCGGCGTTCTTTCGCGCACTTGACGATGTAGTTGAGAGCGAGATGCAGTTCGCAGTCTGCTCGGACAGTAGATTCTGCCGCTCGAGATTCCAGTCTGGTTGGGATTGCCTTCTTAGCAAATTGCAGAATGCAGAATAGACAGGCAAAGAATGCATTTATCAACTATCCGTCCGTGAGATCAATTACCGTTATGTTGTCCGATGCCTCATCCGGTGAGTCACCATGCTGGTCCGCTGGACGTTTCTTGTGATGGGTCGAATTTTCGTGGCGGGTCATCAATCCACCGCGGACGCTGCCTCTAGGTGAAATCGGTGTGATCACCTTGTCGCAGACAACGCAGGCAGACAATGCAGGCAGACAATGCAGGAGTAGCGGCGTTCTTTCGCGCACTTGACGATGTAGTTGAGAGCGAGATGCAGTTCGCAGTCTGCTCGGACAGTAGATTCTGCCGCTCGAGATTCCAGTCTGGTTGGGATTGCCTTCTTAGCAAATTGCAGAATGCAGAATAGACAGGCAAAGAATGCATTTATCAACTATCCGTCCGTGAGATCAATTACCGTTATGTTGTCCGATGCCTCATCCGGTGAGTCACCATGCTGGTCCGCTGGACGTTTCTTGTGATGGGTCGAATTTTCGTGGCGGGTCATCAATCCACCGCGGACGCTGCCTCTAGGTGAAATCGGTGTGGTCACCTTGTCGCAGACAACGCAGGCAGACAATGCAGGCAGACAATGCAGGCAGACAATGCAGGAGTAGCGGCGTTCTTTCGCGCACTTGACGATGTAGTTGAGAGCGAGATGCAGTTCGCAGTCTGCTCGGACAGTAGATTCTGCCGCTCGAGATTCCAGTCTGGTTGGGATTGCCTTCTTAGCAAATTACAGAATGCAGAATAGACAGGCAAAGAATGCATTTATCAACTATCCGTCCGTGAGATCAATTACCGTTATGTTGTCCGATGCCTCATCCGGTGAGTCACCATGCTGGTCCGCTGGACGTTTCTTGTGATGGGTTGAATTTTCGTGGCGGGTCATCAATCCACCGCGGACGCTGCCTCTAGGTGAAATCGGTGTGATCACCTTGTCGCAGACAACGCAGGCAGACAATGCAGGCAGACAATGCAGGCAGACAATGCAGGAGTAGCGGCGTTCTTTCGCGCACTTGACGATGTAGTTGAGAGCGAGATGCAGTTCGCAGTCTGCTCGGACAGTAGATTCTGCCGCTCGAGATTCCAGTCTGGTTGGGATTGCCTTCTTAGCAAATTGCAGAATGCAGAATAGACAGGCAAAGAATGCATTTATCAACTATCCGTCCGTGAGATCAATTACCGTTATGTTGTCCGATGCCTCATCCGGTGAGTCACCATGCTGGTCCGGTGGATTTTTCTTGTGATGGGTCGAATTTTCGTGGCGGGTCATCACTCCACCGCGGACGCTGCCTCTAGGTGAAATCGGTGTGATCACCTTGTCGCAGACAATGCAGGCAGACAATGCAGGCAGACAATGCAGGAGTAGCGGCGTTCTTTCGCGCACTTGACGATGTAGTTGAGAGCGAGATGTAGTCTGGTTGGGATTGCCTTCTTAGCAAATTGCAGAATGCAGAATAGACAGGCAAAGAATGCAGTTATCAACTATCCGTCCGTGAGATCAATTACCGTTATGTTGTCCGATGCCTCATCCGGTGAGTCACCATGCTGGTCCGCTGGACGTTTCTTGTGATGGGTCGAATTTTCGTGGCGGGTCATCAATCCACCGCGGACGCTGCCTCTAGGTGAAATCGGTGTGGTCACCATGTCGCAGATAACGCAGGCAGACAATGCAGGAGTAGCGGCGTTCTTTCGCGCACTTGACGATGTAGTTGAGAGCGAGATGCAGTTCGCAGTCTGCTCGGACAGTAGATTCTGCCGCTCGAGATTCCAGTCTGGTTGGGATTGCCTTCTTAGCAAATTGCAGAATGCAGAATAGACAGGCAAAGAATGCAGTTATCAACTATCCGTCCGTGAGATCAATTACCGTTATGTTGTCCGATGCCTCATCCGGTGAGTCACCATGCTGGTCCGGTGGACTTTTCTTGTGATGGGTCGAATTTTCGTGGCGGGTCATCACTCCACCGCGGACGCTGCCTCTAGGTGAAATCGGTGTGGTCACCTTGTCGCAGACAATGCCGGCAGACATTGCAGGCAGACAATGCAGGCAGACAATGCAGGAGTAGCGGCGTTCTTTCGCGCACTTGACGATGTAGTTGAGAGTGAGATGTAGTTCGCAGTTTGCTCGGACAGTAGATTCTGCCGCTCGAGATTCCAGTCTGGTTGGGATTGCCTTCTTAGCAAATTGCAGAATGCAGAATAGACAGGCAAAGAATGCATTTATCAACTATCCGTCCGTGAGATCAATTACCGTTATGTTGTCCGATGCCTCATCCGGTGAGTCACCATGCTGGTCCGGTGGACTTTTCGTGTGATGGACCGAATTTTCGTGGCGGGTCATCACTCCACCGCGGACGCTGCCTCTAGGTGAAATCGGTGTGGTCACCTTGTCGCAGACAATGCCGGCAGACATTGCAGGCAGACAATGCAGGAGTAGCGGCGTTCTTTCGCGCACTTGACGATGTAGTTGAGAGCGAGATGGAGTTCGCAGTCTGCTCGGACAGTAGATTCTGCCGCTCGAGATTCCAGTCTGGTTGGGATTGCCTTCTTAGCAAATTGCAGAATGCAGAATAGACAGGCAAAGAATGCAGTTATCAACTATCCGTCCGTGAGATCAATTACCGTTATGTTGTCCGATGCCTCATCCGGTGAGTCACCATGCTGGTCCGGTGGACTTTTCTTGTGATGGGTCGAATTTTCGTGGCGGGTCATCAATCCACCGCGGACGCTGCCTCTAGGTGAAATCGGTGTGGTCACCATGTCGCAGACAATGCAGGATTAGCGGCGTTCTTTCGCGCACTTGACGATGTAGTTGAGAGCGAGATGTAGTCTGGTTGGGATTGCCTTCTTAGCAAATTCCAGAATGCAGAATAGACAGGCAAAGAATGCAGTTATCAACTATCCGTCCGTGAGATCAATTACCGTTATGTTGTCCGATGCCTCATCCGGTGAGTCACCATGCTGGTCCGGTGGACTTTTCTTGTGATGGGTCGAATTTTCGTGGCGGGTCATCACTCCACCGCGGACGCTGCCTCTAGGTGAAATCGGTGTGATCACCTTGTCGCAGACAACGCAGGCAGACAATGCAGGCAGACAATGCAGGCAGACAATGCAGGAGTAGCGGCGTTCTTTCGCGCACTTGACGATGTAGTTGAGAGTGAGATGTAGTTCGCAGTTTGCTCGGACAGTAGATTCTGCCGCTCGAGATTCCAGTCTGGTTGGGATTGCCTTCTTAGCAAATTCCAGAATGCAGAATAGACAGGCAAAGAATGCATTTATCAACTATCCGTCCGTGAGATCAATTACCGTTATGTTGTCCGATGCCTCATCCGGTGAGTCACCATGCTGGTCCGCTGGACGTTTCTTGTGATGGGTCGAATTTTCGTGGCGGGTCATCACTCCACCGCGGACGCTGCCTCTAGGTGAAATCGGTGTGGTCACCTTGTCGCAGACAATGCAGGCAGACAATGCAGGAGTAGCGGCGTTCTTTCGCGCACTTGACGATGTAGTTGAGAGCGAGATGGAGTTCGCAGTCTGCTCGGACAGTAGATTCTGCCGCTCGAGATTCCAGTCTGGTTGGGCTTGCCTTCTTAGCAAATTGCAGAATGCAGAATAGACAGGCAAAGAATGCATTTATCAACTATCCGTCCGTGAGATCAATTACCGTTATGTTGTCCGATGCCTCATCCGGTGAGTCACCATGCTGGTCCGCTGGACGTTTCTTGTGATGGGTCGAATTTTCGTGGCGGGTCATCACTCCACCGCGGACGCTGCCTCTAGGTGAAATCGGTGTGGTCACCTTGTCGCAGACAATGCAGGCAGACAATGCAGGAGTAGCGGCGTTCTTTCGCGCACTTGACGATGTAGTTGAGAGCGAGATGGAGTTCGCAGTCTGCTCGGACAGTAGATTCTGCCGCTCGAGATTCCAGTCTGGTTGGGATTGCCTTCTTAGCAAATTGCAGAATGCAGAATAGACAGGCAAAGAATGCATTTATCAACTATCCGTCCGTGAGATCAATTACCGTTGTGTTGTCCGATGCCTCATCCGGTGAGTCACCATGCTGGTCCGCTGGACGTTTCTTGTGATGGGTCGAATTTTCGTGGCGGGTCATCACTCCACCGCGGACGCTGCCTCTAGGTGAAATCGGTGTGGTCACCTTGTCGCAGACAATGCCGGCAGACAATGCAGGCAGACAATGCAGGCAGACAATGCAGGAGTAGCGGCGTTCTTTCGCGCACTTGACGATGTAGTTGAGAGCGAGATGGAGTTCGCAGTCTGCTCGGACAGTAGATTCTGCCGCTCGAGATTCCAGTCTGGTTGGGATTGCCTTCTTATCAAATTGCAGAATGCAGAATAGACAGGCAAAGAATGCATTTATCAACTATCCGTCCGTGAGATCAATTACCGTTATGTTGTCCGATGCCTCATCCGGTGAGTCACCATGCTGGTCCGCTGGACGTTTCTTGTGATGGGTCGAATTTTCGTGGCGGGTCATCACTCCACCGCGGACGCTGCCTCTAGGTGAAATCGGTGTGGTCACCTTGTCGCAGACAATGCAGGCAGACAATGCAGGAGTAGCGGCGTTCTTTCGCGCACTTGACGATGTAGTTGAGAGCGAGATGGAGTTCGCAGTCTGCTCGGACAGTAGATTCTGCCGCTCGAGATTCCAGTCTGGTTGGGATTGCCTTCTTAGCAAATTGCAGAATGCAGAATAGACAGGCAAAGAATGCATTTATCAACTATCCGTCCGTGAGATCAATTACCGTTGTGTTGTCCGATGCCTCATCCGGTGAGTCACCATGCTGGTCCGCTGGACGTTTCTTGTGATGGGTCGAATTTTCGTGGCGGGTCATCACTCCACCGCGGACGCTGCCTCTAGGTGAAATCGGTGTGGTCACCTTGTCGCAGACAATGCCGGCAGACAATGCAGGCAGACAATGCAGGCAGACAATGCAGGAGTAGCGGCGTTCTTTCGCGCACTTGACGATGTAGTTGAGAGCGAGATGGAGTTCGCAGTCTGCTCGGACAGTAGATTCTGCCGCTCGAGATTCCAGTCTGGTTGGGATTGCCTTCTTATCAAATTGCAGAATGCAGAATAGACAGGCAAAGAATGCAGTTATCAACTATCCGTCCGTGAGATCAATTACCGTTATGTTGTCCGATGCCTCATCCGGTGAGTCACCATGCTGGTCCGCTGGACGTTTCTTGTGATGGGTCGAATTTTCGTGGCGGGTCATCAATCCACCGCGGACGCTGCCTCTAGGTGAAATCGGTGTGGTCACCTTGTCGCAGACAATGCCGGCAGACATTGCAGGCAGACAATGCAGGAGTAGCGGCGTTCTTTCGCGCACTTGACGATGTAGTTGAGAGCGAGATGCAGTTCGCAGTCTGCTCGGACAGTAGATTCTGCCGCTCGAGATTCCAGTCTGGTTGGGATTGCCTTCTTATCAAATTGCAGAATGCAGAATAGACAGGCAAAGAATGCAGTTATCAACTATCCGTCCGTGAGATCAATTACCGTTATGTTGTCCGATGCCTCATCCGGCGAGTCACCATGCTGGTCCGCTGGACGTTTCTTGTGATGGGTCGAATTTTCGTGGCGGGTCATCAATCCACCGCGGACGCTGCCTCTAGGTGAAATCGGTGTGGTCACCTTGTCGCAGACAACGCAGGCAGACAATGCAGGCAGACAATGCAGGAGTAGCGGCGTTCTTTCGCGCACTGGACGATGTAGTTGAGAGCGAGATGCAGTTCGCAGTCTGCTCGGACAGTAGATTCTGCCGCTCGAGATTCCAGTCTGGTTGGGATTGCCTTCTTAGCAAATTGCAGAATGCAGAATAGACAGGCAAAGAATGCATTTATCAACTATCCGTCCGTGAGATCAATTACCGTTGTGTTGTCCGATGCCTCATCCGGTGAGTCACCATGCTGGTCCGCTGGACGTTTCTTGTGATGGGTCGAATTTTCGTGGCGGGTCATCAATCCACCGCGGACGCTGCCTCTAGGTGAAATCGGTGTGGTCACCTTGTCGCAGACAACGCAGGCAGACAATGCAGGCAGACAATGCAGGCAGACAATGCAGGAGTAGCGGCGTTCTTTCGCGCACTTGACGATGTAGTTGAGAGTGAGATGCAGTTCGCAGTCTGCTCGGACAGTAGATTCTGCCGCTCGAGATTCCAGTCTGGTTGGGATTGCCTTCTTAGCAAATTGCAGAATGCAGAATAGACAGGCAAAGAATGCATTTATCAACTATCCGTCCGTGAGATCAATTACCGTTGTGTTGTCCGATGCCTCATCCGGTGAGTCACCATGCTGGTCCGCTGGACGTTTCTTGTGATGGGTCGAATTTTCGTGGCGGGTCATCAATCCACCGCGGACGCTGCCTCTAGGTGAAATCGGTGTGGTCACCTTGTCGCAGACAACGCAGGCAGACAATGCAGGCAGACAATGCAGGAGTAGCGGCGTTCTTTCGCGCACTTGACGATGTAGTTGAGAGCGAGATGGAGTTCGCAGTCTGCTCGGACAGTAGATTCTGCCGCTCGAGATTCCAGTCTGGTTGGGATTGCCTTCTTAGCAAATTGCAGAATGCAGAATAGACAGGCAAAGAATGCAGTTATCAACTATCCGTCCGTGAGATCAATTACCGTTATGTTGTCCGATGCCTCATCCGGTGAGTCACCATGCTGGTCCGGTGGACGTTTCTTGTGATGGGTCGAATTTTCGTGGCGGGTCATCAATCCACCGCGGACGCTGCCTCTAGGTGAAATCGGTGTGGTCACCTTGTCGCAGACAACGCAGGCAGACAATGCAGGCAGACAATGCAGGAGTAGCGGCGTTCTTTCGCGCACTTGACGATGTAGTTGAGAGCGAGATGGAGTTCGCAGTCTGCTCGGACAGTAGATTCTGCCGCTCGAGATTCCAGTCTGGTTGGGATTGCCTTCTTAGCAAATTGCAGAATGCAGAATAGACAGGCAAAGAATGCATTTATCAACTATCCGTCCGTGAGATCAATTACCGTTATGTTGTCCGATGCCTCATCCGGTGAGTCACCATGCTGGTCCGCTGGACGTTTCTTGTGATGGGTCGAATTTTCGTGGCGGGTCATCACTCCACCGCGGACGCTGCCTCTAGATGAAATCGGTGTGGTCACCTTGTCGCAGACAACGCAGGCAGACAATGCAGGCAGACAATGCAGGCAGACAATGCAGGAGTAGCGGCGTTCTTTCGCGCACTTGACGATGTAGTTGAGAGCGAGATGGAGTTCGCAGTTTGCTCGGACAGTAGATTCTGCCGCTCGAGATTCCAGTCTGGTTGGGATTGCCTTCTTAGCAAATTGAAGAATGCAGAATAGACAGGCAAAGAATGCAGTTATCAACTATCCGTCCGTGAGATCAATTACCGTTATGTTGTCCGATGCCTCATCCGGTGAGTCACCATGCTGGTCCGCTGGACATTTCTTGTGATGGGTCGAATTTTCGTGGCGGGTCATCACTCCACCGCGGACGCTGCCTCTAGATGAAATCGGTGTGGTCACCTTGTCGCAGACAACGCAGGCAGACAATGCAGGCAGACAATGCAGGCAGACAATGCAGGAGTAGCGGCGTTCTTTCGCGCACTTGACGATGTAGTTGAGAGCGAGATGGAGTTCGCAGTCTGCTCGGACAGTAGATTCTGCCGCTCGAGATTCCAGTCTGGTTGGGATTGCCTTCTTAGCAAATTGCAGAATGCAGAATAGACAGGCAAAGAATGCATTTATCAACTATCCGTCCGTGAGATCAATTACCGTTATGTTGTCCGATGCCTCATCCGGTGAGTCACCATGCTGGTCCGCTGGACGTTTCTTGTGATGGGTCGAATTTTCGTGGCGGGTCATCACTCCACCGCGGACGCTGCCTCTAGATGAAATCGGTGTGGTCACCTTGTCGCAGACAACGCAGGCAGACAATGCAGGCAGACAATGCAGGCAGACAATGCAGGAGTAGCGGCGTTCTTTCGCGCACTTGACGATGTAGTTGAGAGCGAGATGGAGTTCGCAGTTTGCTCGGACAGTAGATTCTGCCGCTCGAGATTCCAGTCTGGTTGGGATTGCCTTCTTAGCAAATTGCAGAATGCAGAATAGACAGGCAAAGAATGCAGTTATCAACTATCCGTCCGTGAGATCAATTACCGTTATGTTGTCCGATGCCTCATCCGGTGAGTCACCATGCTGGTCCGCTGGACATTTCTTGTGATGGGTCGAATTTTCGTGGCGGGTCATCACTCCACCGCGGACGCTGCCTCTAGGTGAAATCGGTGTGATCACCTTGTCGCAGACAACGCAGGCAGACAACGCAGGCAGACAATGCAGGAGTAGCGGCGTTCTTTCGCGCACTTGACGATGTAGTTGAGAGTGAGATGCAGTTCGCAGTCTGCTCGGACAGTAGATTCTGCCGCTCGAGATTCCAGTCTGGTTGGGATTGCCTTCTTAGCAAATTGCAGAATGCAGAATAGACAGGCAAAGAATGCAGTTATCAACTATCCGTCCGTGAGATCAATTACCGTTATGTTGTCCGATGCCTCATCCGGTGAGTCACCATGCTGGTCCGCTGGACATTTCTTGTGATGGGTCGAATTTTCGTGGCGGGTCATCACTCCACCGCGGACGCTGCCTCTAGGTGAAATCGGTGTGATCACCTTGTCGCAGACAACGCAGGCAGACAACGCAGGCAGACAATGCAGGAGTAGCGGCGTTCTTTCGCGCACTTGACGATGTAGTTGAGAGTGAGATGCAGTTCGCAGTCTGCTCGGACAGTAGATTCTGCCGCTCGAGATTCCAGTCTGGTTGGGATTGCCTTCTTAGCAAATTGCAGAATGCAGAATAGACAGGCAAAGAATGCAGTTATCAACTATCCGTCCGTGAGATCAATTACCGTTATGTTGTCCGATGCCTCATCCGGTGAGTCACCATGCTGGTCCGCTGGACATTTCTTGTGATGGGTCGAATTTTCGTGGCGGGTCATCACTCCACCGCGGACGCTGCCTCTAGGTGAAATCGGTGTGATCACCTTGTCGCAGACAACGCAGGCAGACAACGCAGGCAGACAATGCAGGAGTAGCGGCGTTCTTTCGCGCACTTGACGATGTAGTTGAGAGTGAGATGCAGTTCGCAGTCTGCTCGGACAGTAGATTCTGCCGCTCGAGATTCCAGTCTGGTTGGGATTGCCTTCTTAGCAAATTGCAGAATGCAGAATAGACAGGCAAAGAATGCATTTATCAACTATCCGTCCGTGAGATCAATTACCGTTATGTTGTCCGATGCCTCATCCGGTGAGTCACCATGCTGGTCCGCTGGACGTTTCTTGTGATGGGTCGAATTTTCGTGGCGGGTCATCACTCCACCGCGGACGCTGCCTCTAGGTGAAATCGGTGTGGTCACCTTGTCGCAGACAACGCAGGCAGACAATGCAGGCAGACAATGCAGGAGTAGCGGCGTTCTTTCGCGCACTTGACGATGTAGTTGAGAGCGAGATGCAGTTCGCAGTCTGCTCGGACAGTAGATTCTGCCGCTCGAGATTCCAGTCTGGTTGGGATTGCCTTCTTAGCAAATTGCAGAATGCAGAATAGACAGGCAAAGAATGCATTTATCAACTATCCGTCCGTGAGATCAATTACCGTTATGTTGTCCGATGCCTCATCCGGTGAGTCACCATGCTGGTCCGCTGGACGTTTCTTGTGATGGGTCGAATTTTCGTGGCGGGTCATCACTCCACCGCGGACGCTGCCTCTAGGTGAAATCGGTGTGGTCACCTTGTCGCAGACAACGCAGGCAGACAATGCAGGCAGACAATGCAGGAGTAGCGGCGTTCTTTCGCGCACTTGACGATGTAGTTGAGAGCGAGATGGAGTTCGCAGTCTGCTCGGACAGTAGATTCTGCCGCTCGAGATTCCAGTCTGGTTGGGATTGCCTTCTTAGCAAATTGCAGAATGCAGAATAGACAGGCAAAGAATGCATTTATCAACTATCCGTCCGTGAGATCAATTACCGTTATGTTGTCCGATGCCTCATCCGGTGAGTCACCATGCTGGTCCGCTGGACGTTTCTTGTGATGGGTCGAATTTTCGTGGCGGGTCATCACTCCACCGCGGACGCTGCCTCTAGGTGAAATCGGTGTGGTCACCTTGTCGCAGACAACGCAGGCAGACAATGCAGGCAGACAATGCAGGAGTAGCGGCGTTCTTTCGCGCACTTGACGATGTAGTTGAGAGCGAGATGGAGTTCGCAGTCTGCTCGGACAGTAGATTCTGCCGCTCGAGATTCCAGTCTGGTTGGGATTGCCTTCTTAGCAAATTGCAGAATGCAGAATAGACAGGCAAAGAATGCATTTATCAACTATCCGTCCGTGAGATCAATTACCGTTATGTTGTCCGATGCCTCATCCGGTGAGTCACCATGCTGGTCCGCTGGACGTTTCTTGTGATGGGTCGAATTTTCGTGGCGGGTCATCACTCCACCGCGGACGCTGCCTCTAGGTGAAATCGGTGTGGTCACCTTGTCGCAGACAACGCAGGCAGACAATGCAGGCAGACAATGCAGGAGTAGCGGCGTTCTTTCGCGCACTTGACGATGTAGTTGAGAGCGAGATGGAGTTCGCAGTCTGCTCGGACAGTAGATTCTGCCGCTCGAGATTCCAGTCTGGTTGGGATTGCCTTCTTAGCAAATTGCAGAATGCAGAATAGACAGGCAAAGAATGCATTTATCAACTATCCGTCCGTGAGATCAATTACCGTTATGTTGTCCGATGCCTCATCCGGTGAGTCACCATGCTGGTCCGCTGGACGTTTCTTGTGATGGGTCGAATTTTCGTGGCGGGTCATCACTCCACCGCGGACGCTGCCTCTAGGTGAAATCGGTGTGGTCAC
Organism: Phytophthora tentaculata; assembly: GCA_033557915.1. Classification (NCBI taxonomy): domain Eukaryota; phylum Oomycota; class Peronosporomycetes; order Peronosporales; family Peronosporaceae; genus Phytophthora; species Phytophthora tentaculata. The sequence continues at coordinate 4,034,423 of JAUCEA010000009.1, forward strand.
CTTGTCGCAGACAACGCAGGCAGACAATGCAGGCAGACAATACAGGAGTAGCGGCGTTCTTTCGCGCACTTGATGATGTAGTTGAGAGCGAGATGCAGTTCGCAGTCTGCTCGGACAGTAGATTCTGCCGCTCGAGATTCCAGTCTGGTTGGGATTGCCTTCTTAGCAAATTGCAGAATGCAGAATAGACAGGCAAAGAATGCATTTATCAACTATCCGTCCGTGAGATCAATTACCGTTATGTTGTCCGATGCCTCATCCGGTGAGTCACCATGCTGGTCCGCTGGACGTTTCTTGTGATGGGTCGAATTTTCGTGGCGGGTCATCAATCCACCGCGGACGCTGCCTCTAGGTGAAATCGGTGTGGTCACCTTGTCGCAGACAACGCAGGCAGACAATGCAGGCAGACAATGCAGGCAGACAATGCAGGAGTAGCGGCGTTCTTTCGCGCACTTGACGATGTAGTTGAGAGCGAGATGCAGTTCGCAGTCTGCTCGGACAGTAGATTCTGCCGCTCGAGATTCCAGTCTGGTTGGGATTGCCTTCTTAGCAAATTGCAGAATGCAGAATAGACAGGCAAAGAATGCATTTATCAACTATCCGTCCGTGAGATCAATTACCGTTGTGTTGTCCGATGCCTCATCCGGTGAGTCACCACGCTGGTCCGCTGGACGTTTCTTGTGATGGGTCGAATTTTCGTGGCGGGTCATCAATCCACCGCGGACGCTGCCTCTAGGTGAAATCGGTGTGATCACCTTGTCGCAGACAACGCAGGCAGACAATGCAGGCAGACAATGCAGGCAGACAATGCAGGAGTAGCGGCGTTCTTTCGCGCACTTGACGATGTAGTTGAGAGTGAGATGTAGTTCGCAGTTTGCTCGGACAGTAGATTCTGCCGCTCGAGATTCCAGTCTGGTTGGGATTGCCTTCTTAGCAAATTCCAGAATGCAGAATAGACAGGCAAAGAATGCAGTTATCAACTATCCGTCCGTGAGATCAATTACCGTTATGTTGTCCGATGCCTCATCCGGTGAGTCACCATGCTGGTCCGCTGGACGTTTCTTGTGATGGGTCGAATTTTCGTGGCGGGTCATCAATCCACCGCGGACGCTGCCTCTAGGTGAAATCGGTGTGATCACCTTGTCGCAGACAACGCAGGCAGACAATGCAGGCAGACAATGCAGGAGTAGCGGCGTTCTTTCGCGCACTTGACGATGTAGTTGAGAGTGAGATGTAGTTCGCAGTCTGCTCGGACAGTAGATTCTGCCGCTCGAGATTCCAGTCTGGTTGGGATTGCCTTCTTAGCAAATTGCAGAATGCAGAATAGACAGGCAAAGAATGCATTTATCAACTATCCGTCCGTGAGATCAATTACCGTTATGTTGTCCGATGCCTCATCCGGTGAGTCACCATGCTGGTCCGCTGGACGTTTCTTGTGATGGGTCGAATTTTCGTGGCGGGTCATCAATCCACCGCGGACGCTGCCTCTAGGTGAAATCGGTGTGATCACCTTGTCGCAGACAACGCAGGCAGACAATGCAGGAGTAGCGGCGTTCTTTCGCGCACTTGACGATGTAGTTGAGAGTGAGATGTAGTTCGCAGTTTGCTCGGACAGTAGATTCTGCCGCTCGAGATTCCAGTCTGGTTGGGATTGCCTTCTTAGCAAATTGCAGAATGCAGAATAGACAGGCAAAGAATGCATTTATCAACTATCCGTCCGTGAGATCAATTACCGTTGTGTTGTCCGATGCCTCATCCGGTGAGTCACCACGCTGGTCCGCTGGACGTTTCTTGTGATGGGTCGAATTTTCGTGGCGGGTCATCAATCCACCGCGGACGCTGCCTCTAGGTGAAATCGGTGTGGTCACCTTGTCGCAGACAATGCCGGCAGACAATGCAGGCAGACAATGCAGGCAGACAATGCAGGAGTAGCGGCGTTCTTTCGCGCACTTGACGATGTAGTTGAGAGCGAGATGCAGTTCGCAGTCTGCTCGGACAGTAGATTCTGCCGCTCGAGATTCCAGTCTGGTTGGGATTGCCTTCTTAGCAAATTGCAGAATGCAGAATAGACAGGCAAAGAATGCAGTTATCAACTATCCGTCCGTGAGATCAATTACCGTTGTGTTGTCCGATGCCTCATCCGGTGAGTCACCATGCTGGTCCGCTGGACGTTTCTTGTGATGGGTCGAATTTTCGTGGCGGGTCATCACTCCACCGCGGACGCTGCCTCTAGGTGAAATCGGTGTGGTCACCTTGTCGCAGACAATGCCGGCAGACAATGCAGGCAGACAATGCAGGCAGACAATGCAGGAGTAGCGGCGTTCTTTCGCGCACTTGACGATGTAGTTGAGAGCGAGATGCAGTTCGCAGTCTGCTCGGACAGTAGATTCTGCCGCTCGAGATTCCAGTCTGGTTGGGATTGCCTTCTTAGCAAATTGCAGAATGCAGAATAGACAGGCAAAGAATGCATTTATCAACTATCCGTCCGTGAGATCAATTACCGTTGTGTTGTCCGATGCCTCATCCGTTGAGTCACCACGCTGGTCCGCTGGACGTTTCTTGTGATGGGTCGAATTTTCGTGGCGGGTCATCACTCCACCGCGGACGCTGCCTCTAGGTGAAATCGGTGTGGTCACCTTGTCGCAGACAACGCAGGCAGACAATGCAGGCAGACAATGCAGGCAGACAATGCAGGAGTAGCGGCGTTCTTTCGCGCACTTGACGATGTAGTTGAGAGCGAGATGCAGTTCGCAGTCTGCTCGGACAGTAGATTCTGCCGCTCGAGATTCCAGTCTGGTTGGGATTGCCTTCTTAGCAAATTGCAGAATGCAGAATAGACAGGCAAAGAATGCAGTTATCAACTATCCGTCCGTGAGATCAATTACCGTTGTGTTGTCCGATGCCTCATCCGGTGAGTCACCACGCTGGTCCGCTGGACGTTTCTTGTGATGGGTCGAATTTTCGTGGCGGGTCATCACTCCACCGCGGACGCTGCCTCTAGGTGAAATCGGTGTGGTCACCTTGTCGCAGACAATGCCGGCAGACAATGCAGGCAGACAATGCAGGCAGACAATGCAGGAGTAGCGGCGTTCTTTCGCGCACTTGACGATGTAGTTGAGAGCGAGATGCAGTTCGCAGTCTGCTCGGACAGTAGATTCTGCCGCTCGAGATTCCAGTCTGGTTGGGATTGCCTTCTTAGCAAATTGCAGAATGCAGAATAGACAGGCAAAGAATGCATTTATCAACTATCCGTCCGTGAGATCAATTACCGTTGTGTTGTCCGATGCCTCATCCGGTGAGTCACCACGCTGGTCCGCTGGACGTTTCTTGTGATGGGTCGAATTTTCGTGGCGGGTCATCACTCCACCGCGGACGCTGCCTCTAGGTGAAATCGGTGTGGTCACCTTGTCGCAGACAATGCCGGCGGACAATGCAGGCAGACAATGCAGGCAGACAATGCAGGAGTAGCGGCGTTCTTTCGCGCACTTGACGATGTAGTTGAGAGCGAGATGCAGTTCGCAGTCTGCTCGGACAGTAGATTCTGCCGCTCGAGATTCCAGTCTGGTTGGGATTGCCTTCTTAGCAAATTGCAGAATGCAGAATAGACAGGCAAAGAATGCAGTTATCAACTATCCGTCCGTGAGATCAATTACCGTTATGTTGTCCGATGCCTCATCCGGTGAGTCACCATGCTGGTCCGCTGGACGTTTCTTGTGATGGGTCGAATTTTCGTGGCGGGTCATCAATCCACCGCGGACGCTGCCTCTAGGTGAAATCGGTGTGGTCACCTTGTCGCAGACAATGCCGGCAGACATTGCAGGCAGCCAATGCAGGAGTAGCGGCGTTCTTTCGCGCACTTGACGATGTAGTTGAGAGTGAGATGTAGTTCGCAGTTTGCTCGGACAGTAGATTCTGCCGCTCGAGATTCCAGTCTGGTTGGGATTGCCTTCTTAGCAAATTGCAGAATGCAGAATAGACAGGCAAAGAATGCATTTATCAACTATCCGTCCGTGAGATCAATTACCGTTATGTTGTCCGATGCCTCATCCGGTGAGTCACCATGCTGGTCCGCTGGACGTTTCTTGTGATGGGTCGAATTTTCGTGGCGGGTCATCAATCCACCGCGGACGCTGCCTCTAGGTGAAATCGGTGTGGTCACCTTGTCGCAGACAATGCCGGCAGACATTGCAGGCAGCCAATGCAGGAGTAGCGGCGTTCTTTCGCGCACTTGACGATGTAGTTGAGAGTGAGATGTAGTTCGCAGTTTGCTCGGACAGTAGATTCTGCCGCTCGAGATTCCAGTCTGGTTGGGATTGCCTTCTTAGCAAATTGCAGAATGCAGAATAGACAGGCAAAGAATGCATTTATCAACTATCCGTCCGTGAGATCAATTACCGTTATGTTGTCCGATGCCTCACCCGGTGAGTCACCATGCTGGTCCGCTGGACGTTTCTTGTGATGGGTCGAATTTTCGTGGCGGGTCATCAATCCACCGCGGACGCTGCCTCTAGGTGAAATCGGTGTGATCACCTTGTCGCAGACAACGCAGGCAGACAATGCAGGCAGACAATGCAGGAGTAGCGGCGTTCTTTCGCGCACTTGACGATGTAGTTGAGAGCGAGATGTAGTCTGGTTGGGATTGCCTTCTTAGCAAATTGCAGAATGCAGAATAGACAGGCAAAGCATGCAGTTATCAACTATCCGTCCGTGAGATCAATTACCGTTGTGTTGTCCGATGCCTCATCCGGTGAGTCACCACGCTGGTCCGCTGGACGTTTCTTGTGATGGGTCGAATTTTCGTGGCGGGTCATCAATCCACCGCGGACGCTGCCTCTAGGTGAAATCGGTGTGATCACCTTGTCGCAGACAACGCAGGCAGACAATGCAGGCAGACAATGCAGGCAGACAATGCAGGAGTAGCGGCGTTCTTTCGCGCACTTGACGATGTAGTTGAGAGTGAGATGTAGTTCGCAGTTTGCTCGGACAGTAGATTCTGCCGCTCGAGATTCCAGTCTGGTTGGGATTGCCTTCTTAGCAAATTGCAGAATGCAGAATAGACAGGCAAAGAATGCATTTATCAACTATCCGTCCGTGAGATCAATTACCGTTATGTTGTCCGATGCCTCATCCGGTGAGTCACCATGCTGGTCCGCTGGACGTTTCTTGTGATGGGTCGAATTTTCGTGGCGGGTCATCAATCCACCGCGGACGCTGCCTCTAGGTGAAATCGGTGTGATCACCTTGTCGCAGACAACGCAGGCAGACAATGCAGGCAGACAATGCAGGAGTAGCGGCGTTCTTTCGCGCACTTGACGATGTAGTTGAGAGTGAGATGTAGTTCGCAGTCTGCTCGGACAGTAGATTCTGCCGCTCGAGATTCCAGTCTGGTTGGGATTGCCTTCTTAGCAAATTGCAGAATGCAGAATAGACAGGCAAAGAATGCAGTTATCAACTATCCGTCCGTGAGATCAATTACCGTTATGTTGTCCGATGCCTCATCCGGTGAGTCAACATGCTGGTCCGCTGGACGTTTCTTGTGATGGGTCGAATTTTCGTGGCGGGTCATCAATCCACCGCGGACGCTGCCTCTAGGTGAAATCGGTGTCATCACCTTGTCGCAGACAACGCAGGCAGACAACGCAGGCAGACAATGCAGGCAGCCAATGCAGGAGTAGCGGCGTTCTTTCGCGCACTTGACGATGTAGTTGAGAGTGAGATGTAGTTCGCAGTTTGCTCGGACAGTAGATTCTGCCGCTCGAGATTCCAGTCTGGTTGGGATTGCCTTCTTATCAAATTGCAGAATGCAGAATAGACAGGCAAAGAATGCATTTATCAACTATCCGTCCGTGAGATCAATTACCGTTATGTTGTCCGATGCCTCATCCGGTGAGTCACCATGCTGGTCCGCTGGACGTTTCTTGTGATGGGTCGAATTTTCGTGGCGGGTCATCAATCCACCGCGGACGCTGCCTCTAGGTGAAATCGGTGTGATCACCTTGTCGCAGACAACGCAGGCAGACAATGCAGGCAGACAATGCAGGCAGACAATGCAGGAGTAGCGGCGTTCTTTCGCGCACTTGACGATGTAGTTGAGAGTGAGATGTAGTTCGCAGTTTGCTCGGACAGTAGATTCTGCCGCTCGAGATTCCAGTCTGGTTGGGATTGCCTTCTTAGCAAATTGCAGAATGCAGAATAGACAGGCAAAGAATGCATTTATCAACTATCCGTCCGTGAGATCAATTACCGTTATGTTGTCCGATGCCTCATCCGGTGAGTCACCATGCTGGTCCGCTGGACGTTTCTTGTGATGGGTCGAATTTTCGTGGCGGGTCATCAATCCACCGCGGACGCTGCCTCTAGGTGAAATCGGTGTGATCACCTTGTCGCAGACAACGCAGGCAGACAATGCAGGCAGACAATGCAGGCAGACAATGCAGGAGTAGCGGCGTTCTTTCGCGCACTTGACGATGTAGTTGAGAGCGAGATGCAGTTCGCAGTCTGCTCGGACAGTAGATTCTGCCGCTCGAGATTCCAGTCTGGTTGGGATTGCCTTCTTAGCAAATTGCAGAATGCAGAATAGACAGGCAAAGAATGCAGTTATCAACTATCCGTCCGTGAGATCAATTACCGTTGTGTTGTCCGATGCCTCATCCGGTGAGTCACCACGCTGGTCCGCTGGACGTTTCTTGTGATGGGTCGAATTTTCGTGGCGGGTCATCAATCCACCGCGGACGCTGCCTCTAGGTGAAATCGGTGTCATCACCTTGTCGCAGACAACGCAGGCAGACAATGCAGGCAGCCAATGCAGGAGTAGCGGCGTTCTTTCGCGCACTTGACGATGTAGTTGAGAGTGAGATGTAGTTCGCAGTTTGCTCGGACAGTAGATTCTGCCGCTCGAGATTCCAGTCTGGTTGGGATTGCCTTCTTAGCAAATTGCAGAATGCAGAATAGACAGGCAAAGAATGCATTTATCAACTATCCGTCCGTGAGATCAATTACCGTTATGTTGTCCGATGCCTCATCCGGTGAGTCACCATGCTGGTCCGCTGGACGTTTCTTGTGATGGGTCGAATTTTCGTGGCGGGTCATCAATCCACCGCGGACGCTGCCTCTAGGTGAAATCGGTGTCATCACCTTGTCGCAGACAACGCAGGCAGACAATGCAGGCAGACAATGCAGGCAGACAATGCAGGAGTAGCGGCGTTCTTTCGCGCACTTGACGATGTAGTTGAGAGTGAGATGTAGTTCGCAGTTTGCTCGGACAGTAGATTCTGCCGCTCGAGATTCCAGTCTGGTTGGGATTGCCTTCTTAGCAAATTGCAGAATGCAGAATAGACAGGCAAAGAATGCATTTATCAACTATCCGTCCGTGAGATCAATTACCGTTGTGTTGTCCGATGCCTCATCCGGTGAGTCACCACGCTGCTCCGCTGGACGTTTCTTGTGATGGGTCGAATTTTCGTGGCGGGTCATCAATCCACCGCGGACGCTGCCTCTAGGTGAAATCGGTGTGATCACCTTGTCGCAGACAACGCAGGCAGACAATGCAGGCAGACAATGCAGGAGTAGCGGCGTTCTTTCGCGCACTTGACGATGTAGTTGAGAGTGAGATGTAGTTCGCAGTTTGCTCGGACAGTAGATTCTGCCGCTCGAGATTCCAGTCTGGTTGGGATTGCCTTCTTAGCAAATTGCAGAATGCAGAATAGACAGGCAAAGAATGCATTTATCAACTATCCGTCCGTGAGATCAATTACCGTTATGTTGTCCGATGCCTCATCCGGTGAGTCACCATGCTGGTCCGCTGGACGTTTCTTGTGATGGGTCGAATTTTCGTGGCGGGTCATCAATCCACCGCGGACGCTGCCTCTAGGTGAAATCGGTGTCATCACCTTGTCGCAGACAACGCAGGCAGACAATGCAGGCAGCCAATGCAGGAGTAGCGGCGTTCTTTCGCGCACTTGACGATGTAGTTGAGAGTGAGATGTAGTTCGCAGTTTGCTCGGACAGTAGATTCTGCCGCTCGAGATTCCAGTCTGGTTGGGATTGCCTTCTTAGCAAATTGCAGAATGCAGAATAGACAGGCAAAGAATGCATTTATCAACTATCCGTCCGTGAGATCAATTACCGTTATGTTGTCCGATGCCTCATCCGGTGAGTCACCATGCTGGTCCGGTGGACGTTTCTTGTGATGGGTCGAATTTTCGTGGCGGGTCATCAATCCACCGCGGACGCTGCCTCTAGGTGAAATCGGTGTGATCACCTTGTCGCAGACAACGCAGGCAGACAATGCAGGCAGACAATGCAGGAGTAGCGGCGTTCTTTCGCGCACTTGACGATGTAGTTGAGAGTGAGATGTAGTTCGCAGTTTGCTCGGACAGTAGATTCTGCCGCTCGAGATTCCAGTCTGGTTGGGATTGCCTTCTTAGCAAATTGCAGAATGCAGAATAGACAGGCAAAGAATGCATTTATCAACTATCCGTCCGTGAGATCAATTACCGTTATGTTGTCCGATGCCTCATCCGGTGAGTCACCATGCTGGTCCGCTGGACGTTTCTTGTGATGGGTCGAATTTTCGTGGCGGGTCATCAATCCACCGCGGACGCTGCCTCTAGGTGAAATCGGTGTGATCACCTTGTCGCAGACAACGCAGGCAGACAATGCAGGCAGACAATGCAGGAGTAGCGGCGTTCTTTCGCGCACTTGACGATGTAGTTGAGAGTGAGATGTAGTTCGCAGTTTGCTCGGACAGTAGATTCTGCCGCTCGAGATTCCAGTCTGGTTGGGATTGCCTTCTTAGCAAATTGCAGAATGCAGAATAGACAGGCAAAGAATGCATTTATCAACTATCCGTCCGTGAGATCAATTACCGTTATGTTGTCCGATGCCTCATCCGGTGAGTCACCATGCTGGTCCGCTGGACGTTTCTTGTGATGGGTCGAATTTTCGTGGCGGGTCATCAATCCACCGCGGACGCTGCCTCTAGGTGAAATCGGTGTGATCACCTTGTCGCAGACAACGCAGGCAGACAATGCAGGCAGCCAATGCAGGAGTAGCGGCGTTCTTTCGCGCACTTGACGATGTAGTTGAGAGTGAGATGTAGTTCGCAGTTTGCTCGGACAGTAGATTCTGCCGCTCGAGATTCCAGTCTGGTTGGGATTGCCTTCTTAGCAAATTGCAGAATGCAGAATAGACAGGCAAAGAATGCATTTATCAACTATCCGTCCGTGAGATCAATTACCGTTATGTTGTCCGATGCCTCATCCGGTGAGTCACCACGCTGCTCCGCTGGACGTTTCTTGTGATGGGTCGAATTTTCGTGGCGGGTCATCAATCCACCGCGGACGCTGCCTCTAGGTGAAATCGGTGTCATCACCTTGTCGCAGACAACGCAGGCAGACAATGCAGGCAGACAATGCAGGCAGACAATGCAGGAGTAGCGGCGTTCTTTCGCGCACTTGACGATGTAGTTGAGAGTGAGATGTAGTTCGCAGTTTGCTCGGACAGTAGATTCTGCCGCTCGAGATTCCAGTCTGGTTGGGATTGCCTTCTTAGCAAATTGCAGAATGCAGAATAGACAGGCAAAGAATGCATTTATCAACTATCCGTCCGTGAGATCAATTACCGTTATGTTGTCCGATGCCTCATCCGGTGAGTCACCATGCTGGTCCGCTGGACGTTTCTTGTGATGGGTCGAATTTTCGTGGCGGGTCATCAATCCACCGCGGACGCTGCCTCTAGGTGAAATCGGTGTGATCACCTTGTCGCAGACAACGCAGGCAGACAATGCAGGCAGACAATGCAGGAGTAGCGGCGTTCTTTCGCGCACTTGACGATGTAGTTGAGAGTGAGATGTAGTTCGCAGTTTGCTCGGACAGTAGATTCTGCCGCTCGAGATTCCAGTCTGGTTGGGATTGCCTTCTTAGCAAATTGCAGAATGCAGAATAGACAGGCAAAGAATGCATTTATCAACTATCCGTCCGTGAGATCAATTACCGTTATGTTGTCCGATGCCTCATCCGGTGAGTCACCATGCTGGTCCGCTGGACGTTTCTTGTGATGGGTCGAATTTTCGTGGCGGGTCATCAATCCACCGCGGACGCTGCCTCTAGGTGAAATCGGTGTGATCACCTTGTCGCAGACAACGCAGGCAGACAATGCAGGCAGACAATGCAGGCAGACAATGCAGGAGTAGCGGCGTTCTTTCGCGCACTTGACGATGTAGTTGAGAGTGAGATGTAGTTCGCAGTCTGCTCGGACAGTAGATTCTGCCGCTCGAGATTCCAGTCTGGTTGGGATTGCCTTCTTAGCAAATTGCAGAATGCAGAATAGACAGGCAAAGAATGCAGTTATCAACTATCCGTCCGTGAGATCAATTACCGTTATGTTGTCCGATGCCTCATCCGGTGAGTCACCATGCTGGTCCGCTGGACGTTTCTTGTGATGGGTCGAATTTTCGTGGCGGGTCATCAATCCACCGCGGACGCTGCCTCTAGGTGAAATCGGTGTGATCACCTTGTCGCAGACAACGCAGGCAGACAATGCAGGCAGACAATGCAGGCAGACAATGCAGGAGTAGCGGCGTTCTTTCGCGCACTTGACGATGTAGTTGAGAGTGAGATGTAGTTCGCAGTTTGCTCGGACAGTAGATTCTGCCGCTCGAGATTCCAGTCTGGTTGGGATTGCCTTCTTAGCAAATTGCAGAATGCAGAATAGACAGGCAAAGAATGCATTTATCAACTATCCGTCCGTGAGATCAATTACCGTTATGTTGTCCGATGCCTCATCCGGTGAGTCACCACGCTGCTCCGCTGGACGTTTCTTGTGATGGGTCGAATTTTCGTGGCGGGTCATCAATCCACCGCGGACGCTGCCTCTAGGTGAAATCGGTGTGATCACCTTGTCGCAGACAACGCAGGCAGACAATGCAGGCAGACAATGCAGGAGTAGCGGCGTTCTTTCGCGCACTTGACGATGTAGTTGAGAGTGAGATGTAGTTCGCAGTTTGCTCGGACAGTAGATTCTGCCGCTCGAGATTCCAGTCTGGTTGGGATTGCCTTCTTAGCAAATTGCAGAATGCAGAATAGACAGGCAAAGAATGCATTTATCAACTATCCGTCCGTGAGATCAATTACCGTTATGTTGTCCGATGCCTCATCCGGTGAGTCACCATGCTGGTCCGCTGGACGTTTCTTGTGATGGGTCGAATTTTCGTGGCGGGTCATCAATCCACCGCGGACGCTGCCTCTAGGTGAAATCGGTGTCATCACCTTGTCGCAGACAACGCAGGCAGACAATGCAGGCAGCCAATGCAGGAGTAGCGGCGTTCTTTCGCGCACTTGACGATGTAGTTGAGAGTGAGATGTAGTTCGCAGTTTGCTCGGACAGTAGATTCTGCCGCTCGAGATTCCAGTCTGGTTGGGATTGCCTTCTTAGCAAATTGCAGAATGCAGAATAGACAGGCAAAGAATGCATTTATCAACTATCCGTCCGTGAGATCAATTACCGTTATGTTGTCCGATGCCTCATCCGGTGAGTCACCACGCTGCTCCGCTGGACGTTTCTTGTGATGGGTCGAATTTTCGTGGCGGGTCATCAATCCACCGCGGACGCTGCCTCTAGGTGAAATCGGTGTCATCACCTTGTCGCAGACAACGCAGGCAGACAATGCAGGCAGACAATGCAGGAGTAGCGGCGTTCTTTCGCGCACTTGACGATGTAGTTGAGAGTGAGATGTAGTTCGCAGTTTGCTCGGACAGTAGATTCTGCCGCTCGAGATTCCAGTCTGGTTGGGATTGCCTTCTTAGCAAATTGCAGAATGCAGAATAGACAGGCAAAGAATGCATTTATCAACTATCCGTCCGTGAGATCAATTACCGTTATGTTGTCCGATGCCTCATCCGGTGAGTCACCATGCTGGTCCGCTGGACGTTTCTTGTGATGGGTCGAATTTTCGTGGCGGGTCATCAATCCACCGCGGACGCTGCCTCTAGGTGAAATCGGTGTCATCACCTTGTCGCAGACAACGCAGGCAGACAATGCAGGCAGACAATGCAGGCAGACAATGCAGGAGTAGCGGCGTTCTTTCGCGCACTTGACGATGTAGTTGAGAGTGAGATGTAGTTCGCAGTTTGCTCGGACAGTAGATTCTGCCGCTCGAGATTCCAGTCTGGTTGGGATTGCCTTCTTAGCAAATTGCAGAATGCAGAATAGACAGGCAAAGAATGCATTTATCAACTATCCGTCCGTGAGATCAATTACCGTTATGTTGTCCGATGCCTCATCCGGTGAGTCACCATGCTGGTCCGCTGGACGTTTCTTGTGATGGGTCGAATTTTCGTGGCGGGTCATCAATCCACCGCGGACGCTGCCTCTAGGTGAAATCGGTGTCATCACCTTGTCGCAGACAACGCAGGCAGACAATGCAGGCAGACAATGCAGGAGTAGCGGCGTTCTTTCGCGCACTTGACGATGTAGTTGAGAGTGAGATGTAGTTCGCAGTTTGCTCGGACAGTAGATTCTGCCGCTCGAGATTCCAGTCTGGTTGGGATTGCCTTCTTAGCAAATTGCAGAATGCAGAATAGACAGGCAAAGAATGCATTTATCAACTATCCGTCCGTGAGATCAATTACCGTTATGTTGTCCGATGCCTCATCCGGTGAGTCACCATGCTGGTCCGCTGGACGTTTCTTGTGATGGGTCGAATTTTCGTGGCGGGTCATCAATCCACCGCGGACGCTGCCTCTAGGTGAAATCGGTGTGATCACCTTGTCGCAGACAACGCAGGCAGACAATGCAGGCAGACAATGCAGGAGTAGCGGCGTTCTTTCGCGCACTTGACGATGTAGTTGAGAGTGAGATGTAGTTCGCAGTTTGCTCGGACAGTAGATTCTGCCGCTCGAGATTCCAGTCTGGTTGGGATTGCCTTCTTAGCAAATTGCAGAATGCAGAATAGACAGGCAAAGAATGCATTTATCAACTATCCGTCCGTGAGATCAATTACCGTTATGTTGTCCGATGCCTCATCCGGTGAGTCACCATGCTGGTCCGCTGGACGTTTCTTGTGATGGGTCGAATTTTCGTGGCGGGTCATCAATCCACCGCGGACGCTGCCTCTAGGTGAAATCGGTGTGATCACCTTGTCGCAGACAACGCAGGCAGACAATGCAGGCAGACAATGCAGGAGTAGCGGCGTTCTTTCGCGCACTTGACGATGTAGTTGAGAGTGAGATGTAGTTCGCAGTTTGCTCGGACAGTAGATTCTGCCGCTCGAGATTCCAGTCTGGTTGGGATTGCCTTCTTAGCAAATTGCAGAATGCAGAATAGACAGGCAAAGAATGCATTTATCAACTATCCGTCCGTGAGATCAATTACCGTTATGTTGTCCGATGCCTCATCCGGTGAGTCACCATGCTGGTCCGCTGGACGTTTCTTGTGATGGGTCGAATTTTCGTGGCGGGTCATCAATCCACCGCGGACGCTGCCTCTAGGTGAAATCGGTGTCATCACCTTGTCGCAGACAACGCAGGCAGACAATGCAGGCAGACAATGCAGGCAGACAATGCAGGAGTAGCGGCGTTCTTTCGCGCACTTGACGATGTAGTTGAGAGTGAGATGTAGTTCGCAGTCTGCTCGGACAGTAGATTCTGCCGCTCGAGATTCCAGTCTGGTTGGGATTGCCTTCTTAGCAAATTGCAGAATGCAGAATAGACAGGCAAAGAATGCATTTATCAACTATCCGTCCGTGAGATCAATTACCGTTATGTTGTCCGATGCCTCATCCGGTGAGTCACCATGCTGGTCCGCTGGACGTTTCTTGTGATGGGTCGAATTTTCGTGGCGGGTCATCAATCCACCGCGGACGCTGCCTCTAGGTGAAATCGGTGTCATCACCTTGTCGCAGACAACGCAGGCAGACAATGCAGGCAGACAATGCAGGAGTAGCGGCGTTCTTTCGCGCACTTGACGATGTAGTTGAGAGTGAGATGTAGTTCGCAGTTTGCTCGGACAGTAGATTCTGCCGCTCGAGATTCCAGTCTGGTTGGGATTGCCTTCTTAGCAAATTGCAGAATGCAGAATAGACAGGCAAAGAATGCATTTATCAACTATCCGTCCGTGAGATCAATTACCGTTATGTTGTCCGATGCCTCATCCGGTGAGTCACCATGCTGGTCCGCTGGACGTTTCTTGTGATGGGTCGAATTTTCGTGGCGGGTCATCAATCCACCGCGGACGCTGCCTCTAGGTGAAATCGGTGTGATCACCTTGTCGCAGACAACGCAGGCAGACAATGCAGGCAGACAATGCAGGAGTAGCGGCGTTCTTTCGCGCACTTGACGATGTAGTTGAGAGTGAGATGTAGTTCGCAGTTTGCTCGGACAGTAGATTCTGCCGCTCGAGATTCCAGTCTGGTTGGGATTGCCTTCTTAGCAAATTGCAGAATGCAGAATAGACAGGCAAAGAATGCATTTATCAACTATCCGTCCGTGAGATCAATTACCGTTATGTTGTCCGATGCCTCATCCGGTGAGTCACCATGCTGGTCCGCTGGACGTTTCTTGTGATGGGTCGAATTTTCGTGGCGGGTCATCAATCCACCGCGGACGCTGCCTCTAGGTGAAATCGGTGTGATCACCTTGTCGCAGACAACGCAGGCAGACAATGCAGGCAGACAATGCAGGAGTAGCGGCGTTCTTTCGCGCACTTGACGATGTAGTTGAGAGTGAGATGTAGTTCGCAGTTTGCTCGGACAGTAGATTCTGCCGCTCGAGATTCCAGTCTGGTTGGGATTGCCTTCTTAGCAAATTGCAGAATGCAGAATAGACAGGCAAAGAATGCATTTATCAACTATCCGTCCGTGAGATCAATTACCGTTATGTTGTCCGATGCCTCATCCGGTGAGTCACCATGCTGGTCCGCTGGACGTTTCTTGTGATGGGTCGAATTTTCGTGGCGGGTCATCAATCCACCGCGGACGCTGCCTCTAGGTGAAATCGGTGTCATCACCTTGTCGCAGACAACGCAGGCAGACAATGCAGGCAGACAATGCAGGCAGACAATGCAGGAGTAGCGGCGTTCTTTCGCGCACTTGACGATGTAGTTGAGAGTGAGATGTAGTTCGCAGTCTGCTCGGACAGTAGATTCTGCCGCTCGAGATTCCAGTCTGGTTGGGATTGCCTTCTTAGCAAATTGCAGAATGCAGAATAGACAGGCAAAGAATGCAGTTATCAACTATCCGTCCGTGAGATCAATTACCGTTATGTTGTCCGATGCCTCATCCGGTGAGTCACCATGCTGGTCCGCTGGACGTTTCTTGTGATGGGTCGAATTTTCGTGGCGGGTCATCAATCCACCGCGGACGCTGCCTCTAGGTGAAATCGGTGTGATCACCTTGTCGCAGACAACGCAGGCAGACAATGCAGGCAGACAATGCAGGCAGACAATGCAGGAGTAGCGGCGTTCTTTCGCGCACTTGACGATGTAGTTGAGAGTGAGATGTAGTTCGCAGTTTGCTCGGACAGTAGATTCTGCCGCTCGAGATTCCAGTCTGGTTGGGATTGCCTTCTTAGCAAATTGCAGAATGCAGAATAGACAGGCAAAGAATGCATTTATCAACTATCCGTCCGTGAGATCAATTACCGTTATGTTGTCCGATGCCTCATCCGGTGAGTCACCATGCTGGTCCGCTGGACGTTTCTTGTGATGGGTCGAATTTTCGTGGCGGGTCATCAATCCACCGCGGACGCTGCCTCTAGGTGAAATCGGTGTCATCACCTTGTCGCAGACAACGCAGGCAGACAATGCAGGCAGACAATGCAGGCAGACAATGCAGGAGTAGCGGCGTTCTTTCGCGCACTTGACGATGTAGTTGAGAGTGAGATGTAGTTCGCAGTTTGCTCGGACAGTAGATTCTGCCGCTCGAGATTCCAGTCTGGTTGGGATTGCCTTCTTAGCAAATTGCAGAATGCAGAATAGACAGGCAAAGAATGCATTTATCAACTATCCGTCCGTGAGATCAATTACCGTTATGTTGTCCGATGCCTCATCCGGTGAGTCACCATGCTGGTCCGCTGGACGTTTCTTGTGATGGGTCGAATTTTCGTGGCGGGTCATCAATCCACCGCGGACGCTGCCTCTAGGTGAAATCGGTGTGATCACCTTGTCGCAGACAACGCAGGCAGACAATGCAGGCAGACAATGCAGGCAGACAATGCAGGAGTAGCGGCGTTCTTTCGCGCACTTGACGATGTAGTTGAGAGTGAGATGTAGTTCGCAGTTTGCTCGGACAGTAGATTCTGCCGCTCGAGATTCCAGTCTGGTTGGGATTGCCTTCTTAGCAAATTGCAGAATGCAGAATAGACAGGCAAAGAATGCATTTATCAACTATCCGTCCGTGAGATCAATTACCGTTATGTTGTCCGATGCCTCATCCGGTGAGTCACCATGCTGGTCCGCTGGACGTTTCTTGTGATGGGTCGAATTTTCGTGGCGGGTCATCAATCCACCGCGGACGCTGCCTCTAGGTGAAATCGGTGTCATCACCTTGTCGCAGACAACGCAGGCAGACAATGCAGGCAGACAATGCAGGCAGACAATGCAGGAGTAGCGGCGTTCTTTCGCGCACTTGACGATGTAGTTGAGAGTGAGATGTAGTTCGCAGTTTGCTCGGACAGTAGATTCTGCCGCTCGAGATTCCAGTCTGGTTGGGATTGCCTTCTTAGCAAATTGCAGAATGCAGAATAGACAGGCAAAGAATGCATTTATCAACTATCCGTCCGTGAGATCAATTACCGTTATGTTGTCCGATGCCTCATCCGGTGAGTCACCATGCTGGTCCGCTGGACGTTTCTTGTGATGGGTCGAATTTTCGTGGCGGGTCATCAATCCACCGCGGACGCTGCCTCTAGGTGAAATCGGTGTCATCACCTTGTCGCAGACAACGCAGGCAGACAATGCAGGCAGACAATGCAGGAGTAGCGGCGTTCTTTCGCGCACTTGACGATGTAGTTGAGAGTGAGATGTAGTTCGCAGTTTGCTCGGACAGTAGATTCTGCCGCTCGAGATTCCAGTCTGGTTGGGATTGCCTTCTTAGCAAATTGCAGAATGCAGAATAGACAGGCAAAGAATGCATTTATCAACTATCCGTCCGTGAGATCAATTACCGTTATGTTGTCCGATGCCTCATCCGGTGAGTCACCACGTTGCTCCGCTGGACGTTTCTTGTGATGGGTCGAATTTTCGTGGCGGGTCATCAATCCACCGCGGACGCTGCCTCTAGGTGAAATCGGTGTCATCACCTTGTCGCAGACAACGCAGGCAGACAATGCAGGCAGACAATGCAGGCAGACAATGCAGGAGTAGCGGCGTTCTTTCGCGCACTTGACGATGTAGTTGAGAGCGAGATGCAGTTCGCAGTCTGCTCGGACAGTAGATTCTGCCGCTCGAGATTCCAGTCTGGTTGGGATTGCCTTCTTAGCAAATTGCAGAATGCAGAATAGACAGGCAAAGAATGCATTTATCAACTATCCGTCCGTGAGATCAATTACCGTTATGTTGTCCGATGCCTCATCCGGTGAGTCACCACGCTGCTCCGCTGGACGTTTCTTGTGATGGGTCGAATTTTCGTGGCGGGTCATCAATCCACCGCGGACGCTGCCTCTAGGTGAAATCGGTGTGATCACCTTGTCGCAGACAACGCAGGCAGACAATGCAGGCAGACAATGCAGGAGTAGCGGCGTTCTTTCGCGCACTTGACGATGTAGTTGAGAGTGAGATGTAGTTCGCAGTCTGCTCGGACAGTAGATTCTGCCGCTCGAGATTCCAGTCTGGTTGGGATTGCCTTCTTAGCAAATTGCAGAATGCAGAATAGACAGGCAAAGCATGCAGTTATCAACTATCCGTCCGTGAGATCAATTACCGTTATGTTGTCCGATGCCTCATCCGGTGAGTCACCACGCTGGTCCGCTGGACGTTTCTTGTGATGGGTCGAATTTTCGTGGCGGGTCATCAATCCACCGCGGACGCTGCCTCTAGGTGAAATCGGTGTGATCACCTTGTCGCAGACAACGCAGGCAGACAATGCAGGCAGACAATGCAGGAGTAGCGGCGTTCTTTCGCGCACTTGACGATGTAGTTGAGAGCGAGATGCAGTTCGCAGTCTGCTCGGACAGTAGATTCTGCCGCTCGAGATTCCAGTCTGGTTGGGATTGCCTTCTTAGCAAATTGCAGAATGCAGAATAGACAGGCAAAGAATGCATTTATCAACTATCCGTCCGTGAGATCAATTACCGTTATGTTGTCCGATGCCTCATCCGGTGAGTCACCACGCTGCTCCGCTGGACGTTTCTTGTGATGGGTCGAATTTTCGTGGCGGGTCATCAATCCACCGCGGACGCTGCCTCTAGGTGAAATCGGTGTGATCACCTTGTCGCAGACAACGCAGGCAGACAATGCAGGCAGACAATGCAGGAGTAGCGGCGTTCTTTCGCGCACTTGACGATGTAGTTGAGAGCGAGATGTAGTTCGCAGTTTGCTCGGACAGTAGATTCTGCCGCTCGAGATTCCAGTCTGGTTGGGATTGCCTTCTTAGCAAATTGCAGAATGCAGAATAGACAGGCAAAGAATGCATTTATCAACTATCCGTCCGTGAGATCAATTACCGTTATGTTGTCCGATGCCTCATCCGGTGAGTCACCACGTTGCTCCGCTGGACGTTTCTTGTGATGGGTCGAATTTTCGTGGCGGGTCATCAATCCACCGCGGACGCTGCCTCTAGGTGAAATCGGTGTCATCACCTTGTCGCAGACAACGCAGGCAGACAATGCAGGCAGACAATGCAGGCAGACAATGCAGGCAGACAATGCAGGAGTAGCGGCGTTCTTTCGCGCACTTGACGATGTAGTTGAGAGCGAGATGCAGTTCGCAGTCTGCTCGGACAGTAGATTCTGCCGCTCGAGATTCCAGTCTGGTTGGGATTGCCTTCTTAGCAAATTGCAGAATGCAGAATAGACAGGCAAAGAATGCATTTATCAACTATCCGTCCGTGAGATCAATTACCGTTATGTTGTCCGATGCCTCATCCGGTGAGTCACCACGCTGCTCCGCTGGACGTTTCTTGTGATGGGTCGAATTTTCGTGGCGGGTCATCAATCCACCGCGGACGCTGCCTCTAGGTGAAATCGGTGTGATCACCTTGTCGCAGACAACGCAGGCAGACAATGCAGGCAGACAATGCAGGAGTAGCGGCGTTCTTTCGCGCACTTGACGATGTAGTTGAGAGTGAGATGTAGTTCGCAGTCTGCTCGGACAGTAGATTCTGCCGCTCGAGATTCCAGTCTGGTTGGGATTGCCTTCTTAGCAAATTGCAGAATGCAGAATAGACAGGCAAAGCATGCAGTTATCAACTATCCGTCCGTGAGATCAATTACCGTTATGTTGTCCGATGCCTCATCCGGTGAGTCACCACGCTGGTCCGCTGGACGTTTCTTGTGATGGGTCGAATTTTCGTGGCGGGTCATCAATCCACCGCGGACGCTGCCTCTAGGTGAAATCGGTGTCATCACCTTGTCGCAGACAACGCAGGCAGACAATGCAGGCAGACAATGCAGGAGTAGCGGCGTTCTTTCGCGCACTTGACGATGTAGTTGAGAGCGAGATGCAGTTCGCAGTCTGCTCGGACAGTAGATTCTGCCGCTCGAGATTCCAGTCTGGTTGGGATTGCCTTCTTAGCAAATTGCAGAATGCAGAATAGACAGGCAAAGAATGCATTTATCAACTATCCGTCCGTGAGATCAATTACCGTTATGTTGTCCGATGCCTCATCCGGTGAGTCACCACGCTGCTCCGCTGGACGTTTCTTGTGATGGGTCGAATTTTCGTGGCGGGTCATCAATCCACCGCGGACGCTGCCTCTAGGTGAAATCGGTGTGATCACCTTGTCGCAGACAACGCAGGCAGACAATGCAGGCAGACAATGCAGGAGTAGCGGCGTTCTTTCGCGCACTTGACGATGTAGTTGAGAGTGAGATGTAGTTCGCAGTCTGCTCGGACAGTAGATTCTGCCGCTCGAGATTCCAGTCTGGTTGGGATTGCCTTCTTAGCAAATTGCAGAATGCAGAATAGACAGGCAAAGCATGCAGTTATCAACTATCCGTCCGTGAGATCAATTACCGTTATGTTGTCCGATGCCTCATCCGGTGAGTCACCACGCTGGTCCGCTGGACGTTTCTTGTGATGGGTCGAATTTTCGTGGCGGGTCATCAATCCACCGCGGACGCTGCCTCTAGGTGAAATCGGTGTGATCACCTTGTCGCAGACAACGCAGGCAGACAATGCAGGCAGACAATGCAGGAGTAGCGGCGTTCTTTCGCGCACTTGACGATGTAGTTGAGAGTGAGATGTAGTTCGCAGTTTGCTCGGACAGTAGATTCTGCCGCTCGAGATTCCAGTCTGGTTGGGATTGCCTTCTTAGCAAATTGCAGAATGCAGAATAGACAGGCAAAGAATGCAGTTATCAACTATCCGTCCGTGAGATCAATTACCGTTATGTTGTCCGATGCCTCATCCGGTGAGTCACCACGCTGGTCCGCTGGACGTTTCTTGTGATGGGTCGAATTTTCGTGGCGGGTCATCAATCCACCGCGGACGCTGCCTCTAGGTGAAATCGGTGTGATCACCTTGTCGCAGACAATGCAGGCAGACAATGCAGGCAGACAATGCAGGAGTAGCGGCGTTCTTTCGCGCACTTGACGATGTAGTTGAGAGTGAGATGTAGTTCGCAGTCTGCTCGGACAGTAGATTCTGCCGCTCGAGATTCCAGTCTGGTTGGGATTGCCTTCTGAGCAAATTGCAGAATGCAGAATAGACAGGCAAAGAATGCAGTTATCAACTATCCGTCCGTGAGATCAATTACCGTTATGTTGTCCGATGCCTCATCCGGTGAGTCACCACGCTGGTCCGCTGGACGTTTCTTGTGATGGGTCGAATTTTCGTGGCGGGTCATCAATCCACCGCGGACGCTGCCTCTAGGTGAAATCGGTGTCATCACCTTGTCGCAGACAACGCAGGCAGACAATGCAGGCAGACAATGCAGGCAGACAATGCAGGAGTAGCGGCGTTCTTTCGCGCACTTGACGATGTAGTTGAGAGCGAGATGCAGTTCGCAGTCTGCTCGGACAGTAGATTCTGCCGCTCGAGATTCCAGTCTGGTTGGGATTGCCTTCTTAGCAAATTGCAGAATGCAGAATAGACAGGCAAAGAATGCATTTATCAACTATCCGTCCGTGAGATCAATTACCGTTATGTTGTCCGATGCCTCATCCGGTGAGTCACCACGCTGCTCCGCTGGACGTTTCTTGTGATGGGTCGAATTTTCGTGGCGGGTCATCACTCCACCGCGGACGCTGCTTCTAGGTGAAATCGGTGTGATCACCTTGTCGCAGACAATGCAGGCAGACAATGCAGGCAGACAATGCAGGCAGACAATGCAGGAGTAGCGGCGTTCTTTCGCGCACTTGACGATGTAGTTGAGAGTGAGATGTAGTTCGCAGTCTGCTCGGACAGTAGATTCTGCCGCTCGAGATTCCAGTCTGGTTGGGATTGCCTTCTTAGCAAATTGCAGAATGCAGAATAGACAGGCAAAGCATGCAGTTATCAACTATCCGTCCGTGAGATCAATTACCGTTATGTTGTCCGATGCCTCATCCGGTGAGTCACCACGCTGGTCCGCTGGACGTTTCTTGTGATGGGTCGAATTTTCGTGGCGGGTCATCAATCCACCGCGGACGCTGCCTCTAGGTGAAATCGGTGTGATCACCTTGTCGCAGACAACGCAGGCAGACAATGCAGGCAGACAATGCAGGAGTAGCGGCGTTCTTTCGCGCACTTGACGATGTAGTTGAGAGCGAGATGCAGTTCGCAGTCTGCTCGGACAGTAGATTCTGCCGCTCGAGATTCCAGTCTGGTTGGGATTGCCTTCTTAGCAAATTGCAGAATGCAGAATAGACAGGCAAAGAATGCATTTATCAACTATCCGTCCGTGAGATCAATTACCGTTATGTTGTCCGATGCCTCATCCGGTGAGTCACCACGCTGCTCCGCTGGACGTTTCTTGTGATGGGTCGAATTTTCGTGGCGGGTCATCAATCCACCGCGGACGCTGCCTCTAGGTGAAATCGGTGTGATCACCTTGTCGCAGACAACGCAGGCAGACAATGCAGGCAGACAATGCAGGAGTAGCGGCGTTCTTTCGCGCACTTGACGATGTAGTTGAGAGCGAGATGTAGTTCGCAGTTTGCTCGGACAGTAGATTCTGCCGCTCGAGATTCCAGTCTGGTTGGGATTGCCTTCTTAGCAAATTGCAGAATGCAGAATAGACAGGCAAAGAATGCATTTATCAACTATCCGTCCGTGAGATCAATTACCGTTATGTTGTCCGATGCCTCATCCGGTGAGTCACCACGTTGCTCCGCTGGACGTTTCTTGTGATGGGTCGAATTTTCGTGGCGGGTCATCAATCCACCGCGGACGCTGCCTCTAGGTGAAATCGGTGTCATCACCTTGTCGCAGACAACGCAGGCAGACAATGCAGGCAGACAATGCAGGCAGACAATGCAGGAGTAGCGGCGTTCTTTCGCGCACTTGACGATGTAGTTGAGAGTGAGATGTAGTTCGCAGTCTGCTCGGACAGTAGATTCTGCCGCTCGAGATTCCAGTCTGGTTGGGATTGCCTTCTTAGCAAATTGCAGAATGCAGAATAGACAGGCAAAGAATGCATTTATCAACTATCCGTCCGTGAGATCAATTACCGTTATGTTGTCCGATGCCTCATCCGGTGAGTCACCACGCTGCTCCGCTGGACGTTTCTTGTGATGGGTCGAATTTTCGTGGCGGGTCATCAATCCACCGCGGACGCTGCCTCTAGGTGAAATCGGTGTGATCACCTTGTCGCAGACAACGCAGGCAGACAATGCAGGCAGACAATGCAGGAGTAGCGGCGTTCTTTCGCGCACTTGACGATGTAGTTGAGAGTGAGATGTAGTTCGCAGTCTGCTCGGACAGTAGATTCTGCCGCTCGAGATTCCAGTCTGGTTGGGATTGCCTTCTTAGCAAATTGCAGAATGCAGAATAGACAGGCAAAGCATGCAGTTATCAACTATCCGTCCGTGAGATCAATTACCGTTATGTTGTCCGATGCCTCATCCGGTGAGTCACCACGCTGGTCCGCTGGACGTTTCTTGTGATGGGTCGAATTTTCGTGGCGGGTCATCACTCCACCGCGGACGCTGCTTCTAGGTGAAATCGGTGTGATCACCTTGTCGCAGACAACGCAGGCAGACAATGCAGGCAGACAATGCAGGAGTAGCGGCGTTCTTTCGCGCACTTGACGATGTAGTTGAGAGTGAGATGTAGTTCGCAGTCTGCTCGGACAGTAGATTCTGCCGCTCGAGATTCCAGTCTGGTTGGGATTGCCTTCTTAGCAAATTGCAGAATGCAGAATAGACAGGCAAAGCATGCAGTTATCAACTATCCGTCCGTGAGATCAATTACCGTTATGTTGTCCGATGCCTCATCCGGTGAGTCACCACGCTGGTCCGCTGGACGTTTCTTGTGATGGGTCGAATTTTCGTGGCGGGTCATCAATCCACCGCGGACGCTGCCTCTAGGTGAAATCGGTGTCATCACCTTGTCGCAGACAACGCAGGCAGACAATGCAGGCAGACAATGCAGGAGTAGCGGCGTTCTTTCGCGCACTTGACGATGTAGTTGAGAGCGAGATGCAGTTCGCAGTCTGCTCGGACAGTAGATTCTGCCGCTCGAGATTCCAGTCTGGTTGGGATTGCCTTCTTAGCAAATTGCAGAATGCAGAATAGACAGGCAAAGAATGCATTTATCAACTATCCGTCCGTGAGATCAATTACCGTTATGTTGTCCGATGCCTCATCCGGTGAGTCACCACGCTGCTCCGCTGGACGTTTCTTGTGATGGGTCGAATTTTCGTGGCGGGTCATCAATCCACCGCGGACGCTGCCTCTAGGTGAAATCGGTGTGATCACCTTGTCGCAGACAACGCAGGCAGACAATGCAGGCAGACAATGCAGGAGTAGCGGCGTTCTTTCGCGCACTTGACGATGTAGTTGAGAGTGAGATGTAGTTCGCAGTCTGCTCGGACAGTAGATTCTGCCGCTCGAGATTCCAGTCTGGTTGGGATTGCCTTCTTAGCAAATTGCAGAATGCAGAATAGACAGGCAAAGCATGCAGTTATCAACTATCCGTCCGTGAGATCAATTACCGTTATGTTGTCCGATGCCTCATCCGGTGAGTCACCACGCTGGTCCGCTGGACGTTTCTTGTGATGGGTCGAATTTTCGTGGCGGGTCATCAATCCACCGCGGACGCTGCCTCTAGGTGAAATCGGTGTGATCACCTTGTCGCAGACAACGCAGGCAGACAATGCAGGCAGACAATGCAGGAGTAGCGGCGTTCTTTCGCGCACTTGACGATGTAGTTGAGAGTGAGATGTAGTTCGCAGTTTGCTCGGACAGTAGATTCTGCCGCTCGAGATTCCAGTCTGGTTGGGATTGCCTTCTTAGCAAATTGCAGAATGCAGAATAGACAGGCAAAGAATGCAGTTATCAACTATCCGTCCGTGAGATCAATTACCGTTATGTTGTCCGATGCCTCATCCGGTGAGTCACCACGCTGGTCCGCTGGACGTTTCTTGTGATGGGTCGAATTTTCGTGGCGGGTCATCAATCCACCGCGGACGCTGCCTCTAGGTGAAATCGGTGTCATCACCTTGTCGCAGACAACGCAGGCAGACAATGCAGGCAGACAATGCAGGAGTAGCGGCGTTCTTTCGCGCACTTGACGATGTAGTTGAGAGCGAGATGTAGTTCGCAGTTTGCTCGGACAGTAGATTCTGCCGCTCGAGATTCCAGTCTGGTTGGGATTGCCTTCTTAGCAAATTGCAGAATGCAGAATAGACAGGCAAAGAATGCATTTATCAACTATCCGTCCGTGAGATCAATTACCGTTATGTTGTCCGATGCCTCATCCGGTGAGTCACCACGTTGCTCCGCTGGACGTTTCTTGTGATGGGTCGAATTTTCGTGGCGGGTCATCAATCCACCGCGGACGCTGCCTCTAGGTGAAATCGGTGTCATCACCTTGTCGCAGACAACGCAGGCAGACAATGCAGGCAGACAATGCAGGAGTAGCGGCGTTCTTTCGCGCACTTGACGATGTAGTTGAGAGTGAGATGTAGTTCGCAGTCTGCTCGGACAGTAGATTCTGCCGCTCGAGATTCCAGTCTGGTTGGGATTGCCTTCTGAGCAAATTGCAGAATGCAGAATAGACAGGCAAAGAATGCAGTTATCAACTATCCGTCCGTGAGATCAATTACCGTTATGTTGTCCGATGCCTCATCCGGTGAGTCACCACGCTGGTCCGCTGGACGTTTCTTGTGATGGGTCGAATTTTCGTGGCGGGTCATCAATCCACCGCGGACGCTGCCTCTAGGTGAAATCGGTGTCATCACCTTGTCGCAGACAATGCAGGCAGACAATGCAGGCAGACAATGCAGGAGTAGCGGCGTTCTTTCGCGCACTTGACGATGTAGTTGAGAGTGAGATGTAGTTCGCAGTCTGCTCGGACAGTAGATTCTGCCGCTCGAGATTCCAGTCTGGTTGGGATTGCCTTCTTAGCAAATTGCAGAATGCAGAATAGACAGGCAAAGCATGCAGTTATCAACTATCCGTCCGTGAGATCAATTACCGTTATGTTGTCCGATGCCTCATCCGGTGAGTCACCACGCTGGTCCGCTGGACGTTTCTTGTGATGGGTCGAATTTTCGTGGCGGGTCATCAATCCACCGCGGACGCTGCCTCTAGGTGAAATCGGTGTGATCACCTTGTCGCAGACAACGCAGGCAGACAATGCAGGCAGACAATGCAGGAGTAGCGGCGTTCTTTCGCGCACTTGACGATGTAGTTGAGAGTGAGATGTAGTTCGCAGTCTGCTCGGACAGTAGATTCTGCCGCTCGAGATTCCAGTCTGGTTGGGATTGCCTTCTTAGCAAATTGCAGAATGCAGTATCGGCAAGCAAAGAATGCATTTATCAACTATCCGTCCGTGAGATCAATTACCGTTATGTTGTCCGATGCCTCATCCGGTGAGTCACCACGCTGGTCCGCTGGACGTTTCTTGTGA
Organism: Phytophthora tentaculata; assembly: GCA_033557915.1. Taxonomy (NCBI): domain Eukaryota; phylum Oomycota; class Peronosporomycetes; order Peronosporales; family Peronosporaceae; genus Phytophthora; species Phytophthora tentaculata. Next base: position 4,060,628 of record JAUCEA010000009.1, read on the forward strand.
TGGGTCGAATTTTCGTGGCGGGTCATCAATCCACCGCGGACGCTGCCTCTAGGTGAAATCGGTGTCATCACCTTGTCGCAGACAATGCAGGCAGACAATGCAGGCAGACAATGCAGGAGTAGCGGCGTTCTTTCGCGCACTTGACGATGTAGTTGAGAGTGAGATGTAGTTCGCAGTCTGCTCGGACAGTAGATTCTGCCGCTCGAGATTCCAGTCTGGTTGGGATTGCCTTCTTAGCAAATTGCAGAATGCAGAATAGACAGGCAAAGCATGCAGTTATCAACTATCCGTCCGTGAGATCAATTACCGTTATGTTGTCCGATGCCTCATCCGGTGAGTCACCACGCTGGTCCGCTGGACGTTTCTTGTGATGGGTCGAATTTTCGTGGCGGGTCATCAATCCACCGCGGACGCTGCCTCTAGGTGAAATCGGTGTGATCACCTTGTCGCAGACAACGCAGGCAGACAATGCAGGCAGACAATGCAGGAGTAGCGGCGTTCTTTCGCGCACTTGACGATGTAGTTGAGAGTGAGATGTAGTTCGCAGTCTGCTCGGACAGTAGATTCTGCCGCTCGAGATTCCAGTCTGGTTGGGATTGCCTTCTTAGCAAATTGCAGAATGCAGAATAGACAGGCAAAGAATGCATTTATCAACTATCCGTCCGTGAGATCAATTACCGTTATGTTGTCCGATGCCTCATCCGGTGAGTCACCACGCTGCTCCGCTGGACGTTTCTTGTGATGGGTCGAATTTTCGTGGCGGGTCATCAATCCACCGCGGACGCTGCCTCTAGGTGAAATCGGTGTGGTCACCTTGTCGCAGACAACGCAGGCAGACAATGCAGGCAGACAATGCAGGCAGACAATGCAGGAGTAGCGGCGTTCTTTCGCGCACTTGACGATGTAGTTGAGAGCGAGATGCAGTTCGCAGTCTGCTCGGACAGTAGATTCTGCCGCTCGAGATTCCAGTCTGGTTGGGATTGCCTTCTTAGCAAATTGCAGAATGCAGTATCGGCAAGCAAAGAATGCATTTATCAACTATCCGTCCGTGAGATCAATTACCGTTATGTTGTCCGATGCCTCATCCGGTGAGTCACCACGCTGGTCCGCTGGACGTTTCTTGTGATGGGTCGAATTTTCGTGGCGGGTCATCAATCCACCGCGGACGCTGCCTCTAGGTGAAATCGGTGTCATCACCTTGTCGCAGACAACGCAGGCAGACAATGCAGGCAGACAATGCAGGCAGACAATGCAGGAGTAGCGGCGTTCTTTCGCGCACTTGACGATGTAGTTGAGAGCGAGATGTAGTCTGGTTGGGATTGCCTTCTTAGCAAATTGCAGAATGCAGAATAGACAGGCAAAGCATGCAGTTATCAACTATCCGTCCGTGAGATCAATTACCGTTATGTTGTCCGATGCCTCATCCGGTGAGTCACCACGCTGCTCCGCTGGACGTTTCTTGTGATGGGTCGAATTTTCGTGGCGGGTCATCAATCCACCGCGGACGCTGCCTCTAGGTGAAATCGGTGTGGTCACCTTGTCGCAGACAACGCAGGCAGACAATGCAGGCAGACAATGCAGGCAGACAATGCAGGAGTAGCGGCGTTCTTTCGCGCACTTGACGATGTAGTTGAGAGCGAGATGCAGTTCGCAGTCTGCTCGGACAGTAGATTCTGCCGCTCGAGATTCCAGTCTGGTTGGGATTGCCTTCTTAGCAAATTGCAGAATGCAGTATCGGCAAGCAAAGAATGCATTTATCAACTATCCGTCCGTGAGATCAATTACCGTTATGTTGTCCGATGCCTCATCCGGTGAGTCACCACGCTGCTCCGCTGGACGTTTCTTGTGATGGGTCGAATTTTCGTGGCGGGTCATCAATCCACCGCGGACGCTGCCTCTAGGTGAAATCGGTGTGATCACCTTGTCGCAGACAACGCAGGCAGACAATGCAGGCAGACAATGCAGGAGTAGCGGCGTTCTTTCGCGCACTCGACGATGTAGTTGAGAGTGAGATGTAGTTCGCAGTTTGCTCGGACAGTAGATTCTGCCGCTCGAGATTCCAGTCTGGTTGGGATTGCCTTCTTAGCAAATTGCAGAATGCAGAATAGACAGGCAAAGAATGCATTTATCAACTATCCGTCCGTGAGATCAATTACCGTTATGTTGTCCGATGCCTCATCCGGTGAGTCACCACGCTGGTCCACTGGACGTTTCTTGTGATGGGTCGAATTTTCGTGGCGGGTCATCAATCCACCGCGGACGCTGCCTCTAGGTGAAATCGGTGTCATCACCTTGTCGCAGACAACGCAGGCAGACAATGCAGGCAGACAATGCAGGAGTAGCGGCGTTCTTTCGCGCACTTGACGATGTAGTTGAGAGCGAGATGCAGTTCGCAGTCTGCTCGGACAGTAGATTCTGCCGCTCGAGATTCCAGTCTGGTTGGGATTGCCTTCTTAGCAAATTGCAGAATGCAGAATAGACAGGCAAAGAATGCATTTATCAACTATCCGTCCGTGAGATCAATTACCGTTATGTTGTCCGATGCCTCATCCGGTGAGTCACCATGCTGGTCCGCTGGACGTTTCTTGTGATGGGTCGAATTTTCGTGGCGGGTCATCAATCCACCGCGGACGCTGCCTCTAGGTGAAATCGGTGTCATCACCTTGTCGCAGACAACGCAGGCAGACAATGCAGGCAGACAATGCAGGCAGACAATGCAGGAGTAGCGGCGTTCTTTCGCGCACTTGACGATGTAGTTGAGAGTGAGATGTAGTTCGCAGTTTGCTCGGACAGTAGATTCTGCCGCTCGAGATTCCAGTCTGGTTGGGATTGCCTTCTTAGCAAATTGCAGAATGCAGAATAGACAGGCAAAGAATGCATTTATCAACTATCCGTCCGTGAGATCAATTACCGTTATGTTGTCCGATGCCTCATCCGGTGAGTCACCACGCTGGTCCGCTGGACGTTTCTTGTGATGGGTCGAATTTTCGTGGCGGGTCATCAATCCACCGCGGACGCTGCCTCTAGGTGAAATCGGTGTGATCACCTTGTCGCAGACAACGCAGGCAGACAATGCAGGCAGACAATGCAGGAGTAGCGGCGTTCTTTCGCGCACTTGACGATGTAGTTGAGAGTGAGATGTAGTTCGCAGTCTGCTCGGACAGTAGATTCTGCCGCTCGAGATTCCAGTCTGGTTGGGATTGCCTTCTTAGCAAATTGCAGAATGCAGAATAGACAGGCAAAGAATGCAGTTATCAACTATCCGTCCGTGAGATCAATTACCGTTATGTTGTCCGATGCCTCATCCGGTGAGTCACCACGCTGCTCCGCTGGACGTTTCTTGTGATGGGTCGAATTTTCGTGGCGGGTCATCAATCCACCGCGGACGCTGCCTCTAGGTGAAATCGGTGTCATCACCTTGTCGCAGACAACGCAGGCAGACAATGCAGGCAGACAATGCAGGAGTAGCGGCGTTCTTTCGCGCACTTGACGATGTAGTTGAGAGTGAGATGTAGTTCGCAGTCTGCTCGGACAGTAGATTCTGCCGCTCGAGATTCCAGTCTGGTTGGGATTGCCTTCTTAGCAAATTGCAGAATGCAGAATAGACAGGCAAAGAATGCAGTTATCAACTATCCGTCCGTGAGATCAATTACCGTTATGTTGTCCGATGCCTCATCCGGTGAGTCACCACGCTGGTCCGCTGGACGTTTCTTGTGATGGGTCGAATTTTCGTGGCGGGTCATCAATCCACCGCGGACGCTGCCTCTAGGTGAAATCGGTGTGATCACCTTGTCGCAGACAACGCAGGCAGACAATGCAGGCAGACAATGCAGGAGTAGCGGCGTTCTTTCGCGCACTTGACGATGTAGTTGAGAGTGAGATGTAGTTCGCAGTCTGCTCGGACAGTAGATTCTGCCGCTCGAGATTCCAGTCTGGTTGGGATTGCCTTCTTAGCAAATTGCAGAATGCAGAATAGACAGGCAAAGAATGCAGTTATCAACTATCCGTCCGTGAGATCAATTACCGTTATGTTGTCCGATGCCTCATCCGGTGAGTCACCACGCTGGTCCGCTGGACGTTTCTTGTGATGGGTCGAATTTTCGTGGCGGGTCATCAATCCACCGCGGACGCTGCCTCTAGGTGAAATCGGTGTGATCACCTTGTCGCAGACAACGCAGGCAGACAATGCAGGCAGACAATGCAGGCAGACAATGCAGGAGTAGCGGCGTTCTTTCGCGCACTTGACGATGTAGTTGAGAGCGAGATGGAGTTCGCAGTCTGCTCGGACAGTAGATTCTGCCGCTCGAGATTCCAGTCTGGTTGGGATTGCCTTCTTAGCAAATTGCAGAATGCAGAATAGACAGGCAAAGAATGTATTTATCAACTATCCGTCCGTGAGATCAATTACCGTTATGTTGTCCGATGCCTCATCCGGTGAGTCACCATGCTGGTCCGCTGGACGTTTCTTGTGATGGGTCGAATTTTCGTGGCGGGTCATCAATCCACCGCGGACGCTGCCTCTAGGTAAAATCGGTGTGGTCACCTTGTCGCAGACAATGCAGGCAGACAATGCAGGCAGCCAATGCAGGAGTAGCGGCGTTCTTTCGCGCACTTGACGATGTAGTTGAGAGCGAGATGCAGTTCGCAGTCTGCTCGGACAGTAGATTCTGCCGCTCGAGATTCCAGTCTGGTTGGGATTGCCTTCTTAGCAAATTGCAGAATGCAGAATAGACAGGCAAAGAATGCATTTATCAACTATCCGTCCGTGAGATCAATTACCGTTATGTTGTCCGATGCCTCATCCGGTGAGTCACCATGCTGGTCAGATTGACGTTTCTTGTGATGGGTCGAATTTTCGTGGCGGGTCATCAATCCACCGCGGACGCTGCCTCTAGGTAAAATCGGTGTGGTCACCTTGTCGCAGACAATGCAGGCAGACAATGCAGGCAGCCAATGCAGGAGTAGCGGCGTTCTTTCGCGCACTTGACGATGTAGTTGAGAGCGAGATGCAGTTCGCAGTCTGCTCGGACAGTAGATTCTGCCGCTCGAGATTCCAGTCTGGTTGAAAGAGCAATTTTAATAGACACAATTACAGTAGACCTCTGCACATCTCCATCTCGCCGCGTTATTGCTTGCGCTAAAAAAGTAGAATGTGTCCTCCAAGACATTCCGATTACATATTTTACTGTATGTTACTTCGCCGTTTTAGTCCGTTGGCTTTACCCAGGAGAGCGCCTAAAACACATGCAACTTACTTGTATAATACCGTAAAAGTTATGTGGACCATTTACGGACAGTTATGAACTACCAATCACATGCTAGTATTTTAAAATAATCCAGTATGCCCTGCCCGGATACACATACCGGAGTTCTACGGTACGCACAATGAATGATAACGCCCGTTTGTTACTATTTTCGAATTCACAAATTTTAAAACTGTTAACAATAGGGAATACCAAATGCAGGTAGTACTGTACAGGATTCAATATCAGCTTTCAGCGTAAAAGTTCTAATTTCAGCATTAATTCGAGCTTTTTGTAAGTAGCATTCATATCGCTTTTTACCATATCAAACTGATAACACGTCCGGAAGTTTTTCATCGCAACGCGCAAACCGATGAAACATTTCTCCAACATTACAACAGAAACATGTGACGATACGCTATCAACGCTGTCCTCACGCCATCTTTGATGCTGCTGCTGTCAATAATCACTGCGTCATACTGTACCAAGGTATCACGCGATCGGTCCGTCGCCATGCCCTGTATCACCGCCACTCCAGCAACTGCTATTTTGGTACATCAATAAAGCTCGTAAAAGCTCCAAGCTAAACTTATAAATTATGTAGATATATGTAGCTATTGCCGTGCATTTTTCACAGTATTATAACATTATCTAATACATGTCAGAAACCAATTATTGTACCAAAGCAGCGCGCTGCTTGAATAAATGCATTACTGCTGCTTGTTGCTTTGGTGGAAATGTGTACATAAGATTATTCTAAACTATGACATCGTCCATAGACCAGCCAGATCACGCGAATCTTGATCACCACATTACTACTCAAGCTGTGTTACACATCACATCGCTAATTGTTTGTATCGATATTTCGACGAGATCACCGTGCTTACCGTACCTATAATGTTATAGCATAGCTGCAGCCTGCGGGATCGAAGTCACTCCACTTGGTATTATAGAATTTGTCACGCTTAAGACACCTTGTTCCTGGTTTCCCTACGCCACTCGTTATATTCATCATGAAGCTCATTTCAACGGCGATAGCGGCGCCTCTCCTGTTTGGAGAGACAACCGCAATCCTCGGTGGACAAGTTGTTCCAATCGGCATGAAGGCGTACATAGCCGGCCTTCGAACCGACGCCGGCGAGACATCGTTTTGTGGTGGTGCACTTATCTCCCCGACCCATGTGCTTACACCGGCAATTTGCGAACAGTGAGGCATCAACTACGTATCTGTAGGCTCCCACTACGTCAACGGCACGCAGGATGGCGAGGAAATCAATGTCTCCAATGTCCAGCCAGATCCATCCGAATTACAACCCCAATGTGTCCCTTGCGTGGGACTACGCTGTGGTGACACTGGAAAAGCCGAGCAAGTTTAAACCGGTGAAGCTGTCTAACAATGACTCGGAGTTTGTAGAAGGAATGTCCACGACATCGATTGGCTGGGGTATATCCACCTGCCAGGAGGAAAATTATACCTTCGAATTAAGGAGTGTTGCAATGAAAGCATGGGACTTCAAGAACTACAGTGAGCTTTACGCCGATTTTTCGCCCTTACAATTGTGTGTCGGTGGAGTCGCAGGCGAGGGTACAGCCCCCGGCGACATGGGTGATCCATTGATCAAGGAGAACAGGGAGGGAGATGGAGGCGACATTCTCTTCGGCATGAATACGGGAAGTGGCGAATGCGGATCAGATTATCCAAAAGTTTTCTCGAGGGTTACGGCGGTTCTTCCCTGGGTTGACTCTATCGTCGGTGGTAAATAGAAGTTACGACACACGTTGCCAACTCGTCCGAATTGGCGCGCACAGGTGATTTTCATCCATAGCATGCGATTTTTCCAAAATAACGAGATCCCTTTAATTTGAACGCCTCGTGCCCATTCTTTAGTTTCAGTAGTATTTCATTGGAGACAGTTTTTTTATCTACTGTACATCTGGCCAATCAATGACTGGCCGGGACAAAATAAAATTTATTTTAATGTTTATCCCGGTAAGCAGTCGAGGTTCAGGCCGAGATAGAGTGGCTGAAGAAGGCTGCTCGGGATCGAGCTGCGTTGAGAAAAGCAAGCGCGGAAGGAGGAGCGACGACCGAAGGGCAAGAACGGTCTGCCTTTGGTGCGTCGAGAGGAGCGGAGCAGTCCGAGGTTATGCGAGAGCTGCTGGCCGCTGGAGAAGAGGAGTCCAAGGACGCTGAAGAAGACAAGCAAGAGGCAGGTCCTACGGAAGGGACGGCTGCAGTCAAGACCGAGTTCAAGGCCGAGGCCGAGCCCTTCGTGAAGGAAGAGCACGGTGGAGGCAGGGTCGCCTTCACTCGGCACGAGGAACCATCTAATTACGGTAACGTTGGTCAAGGTCCGTCCCGCTTGGACGAGTATGATTACAGAGCTTCGTACGACTACTTCGATGTGAATGCAAGCAGAACTGTAGAGGAACCTGTGTCGCAGAGGGGTCCGAGTGGATTTATTCCTCGGTACACTGGCCCTGAAGCGCGACGAACTGATCATCCGACCTTCGGCTGGAGCTGAAGGATTCACGATCGCCTGTGGGCTATGGAGGGCAGGACCCGGGGTACAGTCCCGTAGCAAAGAATGTGTACGGGAAGGCGTCGACGGCGGTGAACCGTCCTACTCGGGCTGGGGGAATGCCATCGCGAGGGACCCCGCCTCAAAAAAAGCTACGGTTGCTGGAATGCGAACTACTTCGCGTGTGATAGACCCGGGTACGGATCGCTACTGGGGCCAGGATGACGCCGCTGGGTTGTTGCCAAGAGGTCGAACCGGTTCTGGGGCCCACGGAGGCTCTCTGAACGCGTTCAGTCTGTCGATGGTGGTGTCGAATGCCGTGAAAGTGCTACCGATGTTTTATTCGGATTTGGCTACGGTTGAGAAGGCTCGTGACTTCTGGAAGCTGTTTGAAGCCCACACGGATGGGTTACCGGATCAATCGCGGTTGCTGGTGCTCCACCAGAAGATCAAGGGGCGTGAGGCTGATCGATGGTGGAGCAACTCGACCATTCGGTCGTTCAAGACGCTGAAAGTGAGGTTTCATAATCAGTTCTTAAGCCGTACCGCCGATGAGCTATGGGAACGGTTGGAGACTACCAAGCGTGAGCGCGGTGAGTCTGTGGAAGAATGGGGTGACCGTGTCTCGGATCTATGCGAGTCACTGAACTATCCCAACCCTCACATGAGGTACCAACTGTTCCGTCGAGGGCTCAGGGACAAACGCATGCTGGCTACGCTCGATGCTAGCCCCGCTTCAGACATCCCTGAGGCGTGCGAATGACTCATGTTTAAGGACATGTACCGTCCCGTTGAGGAAGACGACGAGTTTTCGGATGGCGAGTCAACCAAGAAGAAGAAGAAGACAGAATCACCGGTGTTGGCGTCGGTGGACGCTTTGGCGCAGCAGTTGCAGTCGTTCAAGCAGCAGCAACAATCGTGACAGGAACAAATAAGCCAGAGTCGTTGGCAAGGACCACGGTCTCCGAGGAACCGTGCGCCGATGGTGGCTGTGAGTACGGCTTCCACTCCGTCTGGAAATTCTGGTTCGACTCCGAGTGCCAATCGTCCGTTCCGTGGCATCAGCATGGAAGACGATAGTCGCACTCAAGACGGTGTTCCGGTATGTGGCCGCTGTGGCTACAAGGGCCACGGTCGTGCTACTTGTGGACGTGCGAATATGACGTGTATGCAGTGCGGTCAGCTAGGTCACGTCCTTGCTGAGTGTGAATCGAACACTTCGCGTGCTTACGGTGGTAACCGGTTTGGTGCGCGAGGACCTCGTGGTCCGCCTAAGTGCTTCTTCTGCGATGAGACCAGCCACGTTGTGGCTGAGTGTCCGGCTATCCGCCCTCTAAGGGCTATGGCGTCGCAAACGGCGAGCGCTGACACTCGACAATGAAGGCGACGGGAGGAAGGGGACGAAGGAGCCACTCCTTCCTTTTGTCAGACGGTTGGCTCGGGTGGTGATCACTCTGGTGGTGGAGATAGTGCTCCAGTGATTGCCGAAGTGAAGAAGGTCGAGAATGTTGGTGTGAAGGAAGTCGAGAAAGAAGAGGTTTGTAGTGTGAGCAAGGCAGAAGGGTCCGTGCCTGAAGAGGAGGCGGAAGTGCTGACTTCCAAGGCTACCGAAGAGGATAGCGAGGAGGGAGTGTTCAACATGGCCCGTGGAGAGTCCGTGAACACGACCTTCTGCGAGGCGGCCGAAAGAACGGTTGAAGCAGCGGAGGTAACAAGAGGATGGGAGTCGAGGCTTCGAACTCGGTTGAAGTGAAGTCGAAAGTCCCGATTCCCAGGATCAAGGTTTTAAAGAGCATCCTGAAGAAGAGCGGCGAGTCCGCGAGGGTGGCTACGGTGATCTCCTACCCGACGAACGAAGTCGAGATTGGAGACACGGTGTTTCTGGATTGGTAAGGTGTCGAGCTGGGAGAGTTGCCGGGTCCGGTGGTAGTTCCCGGGGTGGTGAGGGCGACTACGGTCTCTCAGAGCTCCGTCACGGAGCCTGTGCCGGATCTCGCAGTCGAGTCTTGAGACCGTAAGGTGGTTGACGACTCAGACGAGTCCAAGTACGCTCGCCTGTTCACGGACGGGGAGCTCGACGCGATGGAAGCAGGCGAGCCTGGACAAGAGGGCTTTGCTCTTGCTGGCTACCCGATCGCCGTCGAGACGGAGGAATACGAGAAGGAGCTAGAATGCCGCTTGTATCCTCTGGACGAGGTTGAACTTAAGAACCGGATGGAGAAGATAGCCCAGACTACGGAAGATCCGTCTATTGAAGAAATGTCGAACTACTTGGGTATTCCGACGGACGTGTTATAACGGACGCGCATGACCGTCCGTAAGGAAGTGTCTACGACTGAGTATTGGCAATAGTGGTTTAGCGCGACGTTGGAAACGTCGGGTGAGGTTTGGAAGGCCAACCGCGACTTTCGACAAACGTCGGGCATTGTTGCCAGTCTGGACGAGGTGGTCGACGACAAGGACTGGATGGTGTCGTGGCGCCGGTCCTTATCGACGAAGCCGCCTTGGAGCAGAAAGTGTACGCTAACCTCGTAGTGCCTCTCGAGGGCACGGAAAGGGTAGCCACAGTTGTAGTGGATCTACCGCCAGCTGTAAGACCAGGACAGAGAGTAATACGCGGTGAGGCGATGCGAGGAACTGCAAGAGAAACCGTATACCGGGTGCTGAAGGAGGCCAAATACTCCGTTACGAAGGAGAGCGCTAGCGCTCGGGCTGCCGAAACGGTGGGCGTGCCACACTTGCGCGACAAAGTGCCTGAACTGAGTATGGGGCTTCTACGCATGCCGACCGAGTCGCTGACGAGCGTGAACTATGGAAGGGCCTGTGGGCGCTCTTGGAGCACTGGGTGAGCAGATACTACGCCGAGAATGCGGAGCGCATTTGAGGACGGTTGTGGGACCGTAGTGGACGGTCTCCGGTATGGTTTTCGCGTCGGAGTCGACGGCGTAGCCGTCTCCGCTGTGTTTCGACTGTTCTTCTTTGTATGCTGGAGGAGCTGAGGGCGTCTAAGAGGTGGTCTTCAGGCCCGAATATTCTGAGGACGTCTCTCACTACTCACTACACCGTGGTCGTTGAGACGGAGCGACCCCCTCCGGATCCTTCTCCTTAACCGGTTTGATGAACGTGGTCACGGTTAATTTGCCTGATGGATTTGGCGTCCGTGATGACCATGACAAGGAGATGTTCGAAATCCCTCGAGTCGTTAAGAGTGGGAGAAGGGTGGTGTGCACAGTCGGTAGTTTCGAAGCGTTGTCTGGTGGGTTTATTGACTGCCTACCTTCTCAACTGCTTATGGATACTGATGCTTACTCTGAGCTTGATAGATCGTCGGGTTCTGAAACGATTGGGACGGTCTGATGAGCCGCTGGAACCGTACGAGGGTTATGTTCGAAGTTCGTCTGGTCATCGCTTGCATATCCGTGGTTGGATACGGTTGCCAGTTTGTCTTGATTCCGTGGAGATTGCGCTAAGGTTGCTGGTCGCGGACAAGTTGCACGTTGATGCGGTACTAGAAGTCGACGCGTTAGGCGTGTTTGGGGCGGTTATCGATGTGGCTGAGAGGAGAATGACTCTCAAAGGGTCTGGAGAAACGTTGGAACTGGGAGTGACCGTGGAGCACGAGTCATTCAAGGCTACGATGGTCACGTCCGTACGGCTACCTCCTAAGGGACAAGTGTTGGTTATGGCAAATGTGGTTGGTGATATAGGTGAAAAGGCTACGGTTCTAGTTGAAGGTTCACTAGATTTGCCGCCTACACTGTGTCGCTCGTTCGTTGGGCACGGTAGAGGATCGTAAGGTGACCGTGGAGGTGTGCAACGCGTCCACGGAAGAGTGTTGGGTGCTGGAAGGAACGGTTGTGGCGTCAGCCTCCGTAATCCCTGAGTCGGCTTTCGACTTTGAGAAGCGTCGAACGGGAGGCTCATCGATCGGAGCGCCAATTGAGAAAGAGGGGAACGCCCCCGAAGTGGTGCGCGCGGTGACGGAGAACAAGGACGGAGGTCTAAACGAAAAGGTCAAGGACGAGCGTCCTGAGATACCTCCCGACAAGGACCGTGAGCTAGATGTTGACTTCTCGGAGTCTGACCTGTTGGAGGAGCAGAGATTGCTCTTCAGGACGGAGTTGAACAACTTCAGAGATATGTTTGTGGAGTCGTCGAAGAAACCGGGGAGGACGGAGCTGCTGAAGTTTGGGATCGATACGGGCGATAGTCTCCCCATCAAGCAGCAACCATACCGGGCGCCGTTGGCGGAGGGCGAAGTGATGGAGGCGGAGATTAGCCAGTACCTGGACTTGGAACTGATCCGTCCCTCGACTAGCCCTTGGGCCAGTCTGGTGTTGATGATCAGGAAAGCCGGATGGCAGGATACGGTTCTGCATCGACTATCGTAGGCTAAACGCGGTAACCGTGAAGGACTGTTATCCGATGCCGTTGATAGTTGACATCCTGGATGTGTCGGGTGACGCGCAATTGTTCTCGACGATGGACATCGCGTCCGGTTACTGGAACGTGCCAATGCAAGAGGACAGCATTCCGAAGACGGCATTTACGTGCAAGTACGGTATCTACGAGTGGTTAGTCATGCTTTTTGGACTATATAACGCGGTGCCGGCGTTTGAACGGTTGATGGAGACGGTTCTTGTGGATCTCATGTGAAGAATCTGTCTAGTGTACCTGGATGATTGTGTCATCTTCAGCAAGGACTTCCCGTCACATCTCGTGCGAGTTCGTCAGGTGCTGACTCGGTTCCGTGAAGCTGGTTTTAAGCTCAAGATGAAGAAGAGTCATTGGGGGCAGAGCCAAGTCGCCTTTCTCGGTCATATCGTGACGCCGAGCGGGATCCTACCGAACCCTGAAAAGGTGAAAGCGGTCATGAACGTGAAGCAACCACAAGATGTGCACGAGATACGGTCATTTTTGGGGTTAATTAGCTACTTCCGACGGTATATGCATGGCTACGCGTTGATATCTGCGCCGTTGGAACGGTTGAAAGAGAAGGATGCCCCGTTCGTGTGGAATGAGGACTATGAAGCAGCCTTCCGTCAGCTGAAGCGAGCTTTGGTCAAGCCGCCGATTTTAGTCTATCCTGACGCGAAGAAACGGTTTAAGTTGTACGTCGATTCTTCTCGGTACACTGTTGGGGCGTGTCTGATGCAGGAAGTGGCCGGTCGTGACCATATCGTCGCCTACGCGAGCAAGTTGCTGACTGGGTCTCAGATGAATTGGATTAACAAGCAGGATGGCATTTCGGAGATCGAATGTTGGGGCGTGGTGTGGGCGAAGCCGAAGCTCCGCTGCTATTTGGACAAGCGTGAGCTCGATTTGTTCACGGATCACAAGGCGTTGACGTGGGTCTTCAGCCCTGGTAACCGCACTACGAATGCCAAGTTGGCATGGTGGGCCATGGAACTATCTAGTCTACAGTTCGAGGTGCATCACAAACTTGGGACGGCTATGGGCCACGTTGACGGACTGTCGCGATTACCGGTCGACCGCGTCGATGCGCTGACAATGTCGGATTTGTTGAGCCCGGTAAAAGAAGGTGACGACGGAGTTAAAGACTCTGTCGGGGAGCAAGACGAAACGGGTGGAGTTGGTGAACCTGAGAACGGTCGAGGCGAACAAGACGGTGTTGAGGATGGTGTGGCCGGTGGCCCTGCCTCTGCGGCCGATATGTTCGGTCTCGACTCCGAGCAGTTTCTGGCTGAGCAGCAGGAAGTGGTGAGGATTCGGGCGCTGGTGTGTTCCTGAAGGACGGTGCGCTGCCCGTAGATCCGCTCCTACGTCCTCAAGTGGTAAGGATGGCTCCCAACCATGCAGTGGAGAACGGTTTGTTGCTGCGTGTGGTTCACCTACCTGCTAGGGCCGGCCCCGCTCGGACGCTGACCGTTCCGGTGGTGCCGCTACCTTACGTACCGACCATTCTGCATTATTGTTATTCGGATTTGTTGTCGTCGCACTTGGGTTTAGCGAAGACACTGGAGAAGGTGAGAAGGCATGCTTATTGGCCGGGATGGCGGAAGGACGTCGCCGAAATTCTGCGTGAGTGCAATAAGTGCGGGAGCGACAAGGGGTCTAGGCCGTGGAGTGCTGGTCAGAAGCAACAGATGCCGGTGGCTGACCTATCTGGACCGTTCTCGATGCTGGTTGTGGATGCTATTGGACCGTTACCTGTGACTGAGCGCGAAAACAAGTATATTCTTGTTTTCGCGCTCAGTCACAGGTAACGGTCCAATAGCATCGGGCGGAAGCGTTCGCTATCGAACGCTTGGATTCGGTCATTTTTGTAGAGGTGATGGTGAACGGAGTGGTATCTCGTCACGGTATATCGTCTCGGTTACTGAGTGACAACGGAACTAATTTCACGTCGAAAATTGCGAAATCGTTCTATCAGACGCTAGGCATTAAAAAGTTGTACGGTGCGGCGTATCATCCGCAGACGCAAGGAGTCGTGGAACGGTTTAATGGGACTCTCATTGAGATGCTACGGATGCACGTGAGTGAGGCTCAAACGGATTGGGATGTGTATCTACCGCGGGTTTTATTCGCCTCCGTACTGCTTACCATGAGGCGCTTGGTGATTCGCCGTTTTATTCATTGTACGGACGCGATCCGACGCTTCCGTTGGACGTCGCGTTTCTAAACTTAGGGAAGAAGTGGAAGAGCAACGAGGTGGCCTTATATCGCCGGGAGCTGTATCGAGCTCTGCCGGAGTCGCGTCATCTAGTCGAGCGACAACTCGTCAAGGCGCAGGATCGACACGCTCGCCGACTAGACGGTCAAGAGGAGGATAACTACGAATTAGGAGACCCGGTCTGGGTGTACCAAAGTTTCAGGACGGAGCGAGGGGAATCGCGCACGAAGAAGTTAGTGTTTGTATAGCACGGTCCGTACCGTGTCCTGGAAAAGATGGGATCGAACACGTACCGGATTGAGGTGCAGTCTGGCAAGTTGGCCACGGTGAATGTGAATCGATTAAAACGCTGTCGTGGAAAGTGGACTCGTCCGTCCCTGGATGTGGTTCCGGACGTTCTTGGTGACGAGACTTCAGATGAGCCTCTTGAAGAGACTGACTTACCCGGTTCGAGTTTCGCAGAGCGTGTGACGGTTGGCCGAGAAGGTACGGTGATCGCGGGGTGGACGCTCCGATTTTGGAGGTCGTCGCCAAGCGAGTGGTGGAACGCTCTGTGAAATATCTGGTGTTGACTGCGAATTACGAGACTTTCTGGATAAAGAGGGCCGAGTTGATGCCCGGATACGCTTTTTTAGTCGAAGCGTTCAAACGATCTGAGCGGAAGAAGAATGGTCTGCCTGCGTTGCGTCGGAGTGCCCAACTGACTGATGCTAACGCTGAGGTAGATGACGATTACTTGCTACTGGCTTAGGCTGAGGCAAGATAGTTCTCGGGTGGAAAAGGAACGATCTACTATAGAGTTATTATGGATGGAACTCGAGAACGGAAAGGTTGGGCGAATTACGTGTTAATTTTCATTTTTCTTTGGAATCAACTACGGAACGCTACGGAATATCGATGAAAAAGAAAGAAACGAGCGGTGAAGTTGGCATTCCTACGGTGTGGGATGGTCTCACTTGGTGGTTGGAGGACTGGGCTTGTCAGGAAACGATGACGAGGAAGGAGCGGGCTTCTTGTCCTCCAAATGTTGGAGCTGGAATCGTGGTCGTCATTCTCGCCCTCGGACGAGCCAGCTTGGCTCAGCTCCTCGGTCAAGTCCAGAGTGACAGGAGGCGTAGGAGGCAGGACGGTATAGCTCCCGTCGTT
Source organism: Phytophthora tentaculata (assembly GCA_033557915.1). Lineage (NCBI taxonomy): Eukaryota > Oomycota > Peronosporomycetes > Peronosporales > Peronosporaceae > Phytophthora > Phytophthora tentaculata. The sequence goes on from JAUCEA010000009.1 coordinate 4,076,173, forward strand.
GTCCTCGAAGTCGGAGTCGTACTCCTTCATCTCGGAGCGCTTGAAAGGCTTGTCGTCGTACTGCGCAACCTTCTTGCCGGCTCGCAGGAGCTTCATCACCTCGATTTGGGTGTGGCGGAGCGTGCTGTTGGAGAGGAGGGCCTTCCAGGATCCCCGGGTACGGTTGCCAACCCAGTGTGGCTTGGGCGGGTCGCCGCCCTTGACGTCAATTACGATACGAGCCAAAGCACGGTCCGAGAGGCGCTGGTGTGGCTCGCGAGTGGGGTTCAGTGCTTGAGTCTGCTCGAGAAGGTCGGGGTTACCGGTGTATCCGTCCTCGTCGATGTCGTACTTGCTGGTGGCGCAAGCGATAACGCGCTCGTAGCGATAACAGATCGCGGCCGAACAGCACGGACAAGTCATCGGGAGCGTCGTCGTTTCGCTTGGCGGAGGCCGAGTGCTTGGCAGCTTTCCTGCCGAGCCAAAGAAGCATGTCGTGGTCTCCGTCCTCATACGCCTAGCGTCCTTCGTAGTAACCGAGTTCCTCGAAGTAGCGGCTGAGGAAGACGAAGCGGTCCTGTTGGGCGCTGGACTTCTGCTTTCGGCGGGCGCCAGCGTTGTCCGTGGGCACGTAGAGTGCGCAGGCGAGGTACGCTGGGTGCGAGCGCATCCAGGTCCGGTAGTGGATGAGGTGCAGCTTCGGGTACTTGGACGGAGTGTAACACGCGCGTTGGCCTCTCCACGGGTACGAGACTTGGAACGGTGTCTTGTCCTGATCCTCGGTGGACTTGACAACGCGGCCGAGGTCACGGCGGATGCGGTCTTCGGTCCCTGCGGTGAGATGGAAGTCGAACTTGGTCTTGACGGCAGTGCGTTGTCTTTCGCAGCCTTCTTGGTGGAGCCACGCACGGAGGGACGCTTGCAAGTCCTGGAAGAAGTCGTGGCCGGAGTGAAGAGAACGTGCGGAGGCGGGTGGCAGTCCTGCATATCGGAAGGCGCAGGCAGGAGGATCACGAGCTCCGTCAGCACCGGCTTGCCTCCAACTGTGCAACGGCGATCCCATCAAGGATCTCGATCTCGAAGGAATCACCGTTCGCGTTCAGGATCTGACGGAACTGAGCGTAGAACTCGACTTGAGCGCGGAACTTCACGTCGTCGTCCGACGTCTGGTTGGGATCGTCGAAACGCGCGCGGAGCCGGTCCTCGATGGTGCCGAGGTTCTTAGCAGTCTTCTTGGGCATCGGGGCAGATCGTGGTTTGCGACTGCGAATTGCAGAGGGCTCGGCGGCTCTGACGTCGGTGAGAAAGGTGGTCGTTCTCCATCAAGCCGCAAGTGCTGCAAGGAGATTGTATTGGCTGATTATTTTCTATCTTCTATTGGTGAAAGTGGTGACTCCAACTGGCGGATGTCAGATCTGAAAGAGACTACGAGCGATGGGGAAGTCGACGTGTGTGGGCGCGCGCTGGCGCGGAGCGAAGCCTGGGGACACTGGCGAGTGCTACGTTGGCGTGAGGGTGCCAGCTTTCGTTTGGTCGCGCGATGGAGACCGTGAGTGCGCTGGTTGTGGACTGGGTGTCGCTGGTAGCGACGACGGTCGTGGAGTTGGCTGGTGCGGCGGGCTTGCACTACAAGGAACTGCTTGTGGCAGCGTTCTGTGTGCTGGCATGGACGGTGACGGAGCCACTACGCAGTGTGGCTACGCGGTTGTTCGCCACGGTGGCTTGTTCATCTATAAGTGGACGGGCCTCGCGCAGGAGTGCCTGCGTCGGTACCGGAAATACTTGCGTAGCGATGCCGTACAGGAACAGCCGACGCACAGAAAGTGGTGGAAGATGTTTGAGGCTGTGCCTGCTACTCCGATGGTCGTGTTGGAGACGCACGGAGAGCACAAGGAAGGTCTAGGACGGTTGTTGTGCAAGTGGATTGATGCTTTCCACGCGTACTAGTGTGTGTTCCTGCCGGAAACGGTGAAGAACGGTCGCCTGGGAGTAACGAAGTATTGGAATGGATTGCACGTGGAGTGGAAAAGAACCATGGGCCGCTCGTGCGTGGTGTTACATGCTTTTTGGAGTGTTATCTCGCTACTGGTCTACTCTATCTTCTACGCGGTTCTCTTCTTATACGAAGGCGTGGAAGTCGTGTGCTAAGGGTGGTTTGGTGTTGGAGTTGTGCTGGTCGTTGTCGACTACTTCTACCTTTGTAAGGACGGTGTGGTCGTCGGAGAAGGACTTGTTTTGAATCAACAAGTGGTCTTGCTAGGCATCGGTACCGCCCTGGTGGGCGTACTCAGCAAGATTTGGCGTGTGTTCGACAAGGACGGTCGATCGCCCCGTGAGTTGGTCTCCGAAGGCTACGCTGAGTGGTGTTCTCAGATGGAGGAACTGGGCGACTCAACAAGGAGTTCTGGCGACTGGATAGAGCTGTACCAACGGGGAAAAAAGAGGACTGTGAGGACTAGGAGGGCGGCGCTAACAGAGAGGCGCGCGTTACGAGCCAAGATTCATGACAGTCGAGCTGCGGAGGCTCGACGCGGTCGTCGAGTTTCAGTCGGGGAGGATGTCACGAGTAGGGACGGAGGACACCGTCCCGGACGGATGGTCCGTCCTCCTCGCTCGACTGATGAAGAGGTGGAGCTTCAAGGAGATGAGCCTTGGAGAGAGTCGCAGTGCCGTGCGACAGCTCGCGAGGACTACACTGAAGAATTGTATTGAGGTGGCCGCAGTCATCGAGCTGCCGCCCCTGAGCCATTGCAGTAGAGGCGTCGAAGCCTCGGACGCTAAGGCAGCACCCTGGTGACCAAGGACGGGTGGCATGGAGGCCACAACAGTGTGCGGCGCAGCGACAAGCTGCGCAAGGACGGTTGGGGTGTCTGAGCCTCCGTGGGGAGGTGCAAGGCGGTGGCGTGCCGGGATCTGGTCGGCATGCAAGGTTCGGGGAGAGTGCGTTGGCGTCGGACGCCACGGTCGAAGCTGGTGAAGGTATGTTAGGAAAGGATCAGTCGTGAATCTACCTGGAAGCCAACAAGTTAAGTCTTTATTCTTATAGATTCGTCTTGTTACCTAGCTACCAACTACCTACTTACCTACGAGCCTAGCCGTCCGATAACACAGCGTCTGCGGTCCCGCCCCATTTCCGGGACGACTCGCGACACATCATACACCTCGTGAGAAGCGCTCGCGCATCCTCTCAGCCTCCTCCCAACGCTCGGTATCGACCTGTTCCGCGGTCGGCACCTCTTCTCCAGACATATCGCCACGCTCTCCTTCGTAGCGTTCACTCCCAACTTCGCTTTCCGTACGTTCACCGTAGGAATCCATCTCCAATAACCGACCAAATCACCAACAACCGTATCCGAAACAACCGTGCTCCGCGCACTCGTACCAATTCAACCGTGCCCCCAGCCGGTCTTCCAACAACAACAACAACCTTCCGTAAGCGCTCGACTTCAGCGCCTCTGCACCCAACACCAACCCGCTCTTCTTGTCCTCTGGGACAAAGCTTGCCCCAGCAAATAACGGCGCTTCCTTAGGATCACCCGAGTGCTTCCGTGCGCTTGGACTCCTTGCGCGGCAGCAAATTCCTCCGTCCTTCAGACTCTTCAGAGCGTCTCTCGAGCTTGGCGGTCCCACAACGAAGCAATACCCTGGCTTCTCCACCACGTATCGCGAGTCGTCCCGGAAATGGGGCGGGACCGCAGACGTTGTGTTATCGGACGGCTAGGCTCGTAGGTAAGTAGGTAGTTGGTAGCTAGGTAACAAGACGAATTTATAAGAATAAAGACTCAACTTGTTGGCTTCCAGGTAGATTCACGACTGATCCTTTCCTAACATACCTTCACCAGCTTCGACCGTGGCGTCCGACGCCAACGCACTCTCCCCGAACCTTGCATGCCGACCAGATCCCGGCACGCCACCGCCTTGCACCTCCCCACGGAGGCTCAGACACCCCAACCGTCCTTGCGCAGCTTGTCGCTGCGCCGCACACTGTTGTGGCCTCCATGCCACCCGTCCTTGGTCACCAGGGTGCTGCCTTAGCGTCCGAGGCTTCGACGCCTCTACTGCAATGACTCTGGGGTGGCAGCTCGATGACTGCGGCCACCTCAATACAATTCTTCAGTGTAGTCCTCGCGAGCTGTCGCACTGCACTGCGACTCTCTCCAAGGCTCATCTCCTTGAAGCTCCACCTCTTCATCAGTCGAGCGAGGAGGACAAACCATCCATCCGGGACGGTGTCCTCCGTGCCTACTCGTGACAGATGCTTACACCACCAAAAAGTATCAACGATTTTTTAATGAACTTTGTGTTTAGACAGATCGCTTTTTTAAGCCACAACTAAGGAGTCATCCAGCATACGATGGTAAATGATTTGAGATAATTATGCCTTATACATGGAATTGTGTCCAACATTTCCCGTTCGAGTTACCAGCGCTGCACAAAGTGAAGGTGAGGCTTTTGTCTGCAGCGTCCGTAAACCCTTACAAATAGCCAGCTTTAAATTAAGCGTAAGCTATTTCTATTAGATCACAAAGCGCTATTCGACAATAGTCCATCACCAGATGCCGCGCTACAGGGAGGATCCCTGATAGCGATGCTTTCCATTTTCGATGCAATGTATTGAACGTAGTGAGGATGACCGCTCTGCGAAATGATGCTATAACAGGTTACTTTTGTATACAGTATTTGCTTTTCCAGAAGTTTTCGGGTATGCCCGCCCCCACCCTACCCGACTGCGGGTATACCCGGATGGGTAAGCAATTTACCCGACATCGGGTACCCGATTGCGAGCTCTGGAAACCAGTCCCTAAGTGTTTCAAAAATTGATCATGTCCACCTCAGCTGCGTCAGATTCACAAAATTAAAAAAACATGTGATAGTGTAGCGCATCAAAACAAAGTTGCGTCCTCCGATGCTTGTTCCGCCCCCGTCACCAGAGTAGGGGATGCCACAAGCTAGGATAGCAAAAATTAGCATTGTAATGGAGAGATGGACCCTGTGTAAGGTGTCGCGCTTGGCCGCTGAGTTGGGCTAAATGTTTAAGATGTTCGATTTGGGTGCACGTGCTAGATGGACAGATGAATGGGATTATCCTCAATGACGATTGTGACCTAGTGTGCTGTGTGTAAGCGTGCGATCTAAAGTTCTGGCAGTTTTAACAGTGTGCAGATTTTGCAGCGGCGAAGCAGGCGCAGGAGATGCATAGGTTAGATTAAAAAGTTAAGTGCTCACTCAACATGTGCAGACAGCTTAATGTTCGTACACTTTGTCCCGAAGGATACTTCGTCGTGGTCTTGAGCTACATGCACGACGTCACCCTGCGTGAGTATTGTCGGCTGTTCTAGTGGCTTTGTTACAAGCTACACAGTTTGTAGCAATAACAAGGCAAACATTGGTTCTCAAATTTGAATTTTCAGAGCTTCTTCGTGCAAGGCACGGTTTTCAAAAGGTATACCATAATGTAAATAGAAAAAAAATGCATTAACTATAACGTAGTCTTGCAATCTGGTCATGTGATTGATTGGTCACAATCGAGTGGTAAGCGACTCGTTTAGTAACCTACCATCATGGGAAAAGCTTTCTTCTATGAACAAAAAGGCTACTTTTTATTCAGGGGGATTATTTATATTCAAGGGGCTTCTTTCTATTATCGACAGCTACTTTCTATGATCTGAAATTATTTGCGCTCTATTATTTGCATTGTCAACTAGAAGCAGACATTATTTGCAGTAATGTGGTCGGTAGTTTCGTCTTGTCGACTATAAGCTGACGATATTTACAGTAATAGAGCAGGTAGCGCTCTATGTACTGTACTGTCGACAAAAACCTGCCGTTATTTGCAATAATAGAGCAGGAAGCGCTCTATGTACTGTACTGTCGACAAAAAACTGCCGTAATTTGCAGTAATAGAGCAAGTAGCGCTCCGTGCATTGCATTGTGGACTATAAGCTGACGTTATTTTCAGAAAAAGAGTAGTAGCGTCTATTCCAGGCGATATAACTTGGAAAAATTTAAAGTTAGAACATGTAAGCGAATCGTACGCATCCTCTACTCTACGCCCTGCCGCTTAATACTCACTTTTTAATTTACCTTTGATGCGCCCGTTCAAGCGTCTCCGGGTCTCTATAGACCGTGCAGCACTCGCCCTCGACCGTTATAGGGCTGAGCTAGAAGACACACAGCGCATGCTCTCCATAGAAAGGTCGCGACGTCCAGATGGATACCACTCGTCATCTTCGGATCCCTTTTTTTTTCCTCCGAATCCGAGTCCGAATCCGATTCGGATTCAGAAGGTGCATCAACGCTGGATCGAGCGATACGACAATATTTTCAGCCAATTGGAAGAGAGCGGGGTGAATCAGACAGCACACACTCGGATACAGACGGTCCGTCAACTCCAGAGAGTGCCCCTTCCGACAGAAATTCCAGCGAATCAGAAGAGAGTGGGCGGACTCGGAAGACTCAGACAGTCTCACGGAGGATTCTTACCTAGCGGATAATGAAGAAGACGAGCTTTTGGATACGGATGGATCTCCAAACAATTCAGTGGACTTGACAGAAAATAGTGTCTAATACTAAAACCGTCCTCTTGCGTAATATCTGAAAACATTCTGAATTTTTAGTCTCTTATATTTTAATTTTATTTATTTTAGAGCCCAACTAATAACATCTTTTGTCTTACGGACGCGGCTGTCTGTGTGGTATGGTTTGATTACAAACGACTGTCCTATGCCGCAGCCATGGAGTGTTCGAAAGTTAAGAATTCGACTCCAACCAACACGCTCAAGCTCACTTCTCCATTTGCAATCTACCCCGACAACGGCCACAACAACGAAGTGTCTGCATCTCAACTCTACTGGCAACTGAATTTACGAGGAAACCTTTTGTCAACCAACACACACCGTAGCCGGGAGTTGCTAAATGATCGTCGACATCGGTTGCACACACTACGCTTCTGTGAGAGCGCCTGGTATGGAAGGGGCCGACAACGGTCGTGCCTCAGGGCCACCTTCCTCGATCTCTATCACTCCTTCTTCGAGCGACAGTGAGGACTTCTCTGGCGAAATAACTTGTCACCAGCCATGGCGAGCGCGGCGTCGTCAAAGAAGTGCTGACAGCGAGGAGAAGTCTGTTGGGGAAGGACTTGTTTCTTCAAGCGGTGGTGAGGAGTTAGTCGGAAACGAAACACAAGATTCCCGTGGGCACAATCCCCGTAGTTTTGATGAGATATTCGACTGTGAAGAGAGGTCTTCATCGGACGGACGTGGTCACCTTGGCGGAGAAAGCGAAGAAGACTACGAATACGAAAGCTACAGCGATGAAAACACAGAGCTCCCTTTACAAGATCGACGGAGAGGTGTTCCGGATCAGCAAAGGAACGACGAGCGCGAATTGGCTGTCGTGGTGCACCCAGTGCGCTATTCGACGATGGAAGAGGCACGGGCATTATTTGATGATATTGAGAGCGCCCGTTTTGCCGTGGCACAAAATGGGAGATGCATTACTGTACTGGAATGCACTTTGCATGTGGACTGCACAGCAATGGGTAACATCAGGAAAGATGGAGACGGGATGTACGTCCTTTCGCGGACAGGTATTCACACCACGACAACCGCCCCTCCGGAAAACCAGAGAACCCGTATTCACAAACCGTTGTTACCCGTGGTCGATAACTTGCTGCTGGGTGGCCAAGGTCCGAAAAAGTGTTTGATTACGCTTCAAGCCCGATATAGGAACTCGCCAGAGCGGCTTGCAATGCTTCCAAGTGTCAAGCAACTGAAGAACCGGTCGCAGAGGCTAAAAAAACGTGGAGATTTTTCCATCACGAAATATGCAGACGTGATGGAGTGGGCATCTCCGAGAATGTGCACAACATTCGAGCAATTTCACCAGCACGGATGCATTGCGGTTTTGTCAGCAGTCGTTCAACTTTCAGCACAAGTTACTTGTACTGGATTGCTTTACAGATCCTCTAGACAATGGGGACGTTTCTGTTGGGGTTATATTCACTTCAAGGCGATTGTTCCGAACTGCTCCTAGGCAAGTGCTAGGCCAACGTATGATCGATAGGTCACCGGAAGAGCTTGGTGTGACGGATGGAACTTATAAGATCCATTTTGGCGGGTGGACACTTGTTTCTTTCGGTACCGTTGGGGTGCGTTACACGGTACTGAACAAGTATCAGCAGAAGTTCTATCCAAAGGCGTTCATGTTCACTCGGACGGAAACAACCTTCGCGTATTCACGGCTGTTTAAGTTTGCAGGGACAAATATGATTTGTTTTTTGTGGGACTTTGGAGCTTACATATGGATCAATGGATCACTCCGCCGCTATCGCAAGTGCCTTCCGCCAAGTCTGGCCTGACATTAAACTCCTGAACTGCTGGCCACACTTGGCTAGAGGCAAAAGGCTATTTTGTCTTCAAGTGAGCGTTACCAAGAAATTATTCAGCCTCAACTAGGATACCTTAGTGAAGCCCGCTCCTTTGATCAGTTTGAGGGTTTATCCGATCTGGTGGTCAGGAACTGGGAGACGCTGGGCGAAGCCGACTATGCACAGTGGCTAAAAGACGAATACCTGACAGACCCCTGGGATTTGTGGTTCTATACTGCGAGTGACACTGCAGGAGTGCTGCCAAACCAGAACCCGATTGAATCGCATAATCGAACAATCAAGGTTACAGCAGTAAGTCACCTTCGAGCAGCGATGGGGCACGTTTTGGCTGGAACTTTGCCTAAAATCTTCGTCGAATGTGCCATGGACATAGGCTCTGAGCCTATCAGGCATTATGCGTCTGGACCAGTGAGCTCACAAAATTTGCAGATGGCTGTGGTTCTATGCGAAGAAGATAACCACTAACCAACTCACAGACGAAAGTCCAGACGGGCGGTTAACAGCATTCAAGAATATTTCTTTAGCGCCGACTACTACGTTGTACGCGATGACAATCTCCACGGCCTTAAGCTTAACGGCAATCGAACCAAAATCTACAAAGCCTCTCTCAGAGGTTCACTCAAGCAAAATGAGAAGGTGGAGAACATCCAGCTGCGCTTTTTGTCGGTTCACGTCGTACAAATTTTAGAGCGAATTCCGTTTGACCACGATTGGGACAATCCTTCGTGGAGCAATGAGGAGGTCATAGTTATTCGCACAAAGTTCAAGTGCGACTGTAAGTGATTCAACCAAACGGGCTGGCTCTGCGCTCACGTATTGGGATGCCTACATCTCGTAGACTCACTAGACTTACAGGTTATGCTACGAAACCTACCGGCTCGAAGGCCACCGGGACGACCTCGAAAAAAACAAGGCGCTTGGATCGTGACAGGCCTCGAAAGTCGCAGTATGCTGTGAGCTCGCTGGTCAAGCGTTTGGTGGATAAGCCCGCTAGTGTCATCAACTGGAGTATTCTGATCGCCGAGAATACAACTAACGATGAAGGCGAAGAAACTGAGCTCAACCACTTTGGGAAAATTAAGCCACCTTTCATGAGAGGCGGCAAACGGTTCTGGAACATCGACTACGAGGAGTACGAGGGGGCCAGCTCGTTGGGGGTTGAAGAACTGGCAAGAGCGACCAACTACTCGTACCAGATGGGAGACAACATTGTACCCAACTAGAAACGCACTACGGTGCGGAGCGGCAGCAGCATGTATAATGCATATTGTGTCTAGAAACTACAAACAGAAAAACTATATAATTACCCCCCAAAAATACAGAAAAACCTTGCATGGAAACGCTCGTATTCCTATTAATAACTGCATACAATTAAGCCCCTTGATATACAACTAATCCTCTGACTTACACTCCTGGACACAATTATACGGCCACCTCTTCGAGTGCCCATAACTCGGTCAATTTTTATCGTTTTAAGGTGCAGTTTTAATAGATGCCTCAAAACACGCGAAGAAACAGCTAGGATGTCCCAGCGTTCGCGTTTTTGCACTTAATAGGGTAGTTCACATACAAAAAAGAGATTTGTCAAGGTGGACACAATTTACGGCCACCACCGGTCCCATACAAAAACCTATATAGATTAAAACATGTGAAAATTGGCTAGACTAGGAATTTGTATGCGGAGAGTTTTTGTAGGTGGTTAAATGGACTCCAGGGATTCGAGAGCCGCCAGCAGTCACATCGTCGTGTAAAACGTAGTTATATCTACGATGTGGTACAGTGGCAGCGCCGGGTGGGCGAGATTGAGATGGAAGAGATAAGTAAGCGATAAAGCTATTCAGCCATGTGTACAGTTATAGCAAATCATATGGAGAGCACCATGTTGATGATACCAATTTTTTTTTGCCTTATTTTTTTTTGCAATCTCGCCCACCCGGCGCTGCCACTGTACCACATCGTAGATATAACTACGTTTTACACGACGATGTGACTGCTGGCGGCTCTCGAATCCCTGGAGTCCATTTAACCACCTACAAAAACTCTCCGCATACAAATTCCTAGTCTAGCCAATTTTCACATGTTTTAATCTATATAGGTTTTTGTATGGGACCGGTGGTGGCCGTAAATTGTGTCCACCTTGACAAATCTCTTTTTTGTATGTGAGCTACCCTATTAAGTGCAAAAACGCGAACGCTGGGACATCCTAGCTGTTTCTTCGCGTGTTTTGAGGCATCTATTAAAACTGCACCTTAAAACGATAAAAATTGACCGAGTTATGGGCACTCGAAGAGGTGGCCGTATAATTGTGTCCTGGAGTGTAAAAGGAATCCAAAATGTCATAAAAAGAAGCCAAAATGACACGACGTAGAAAATAGCCAAAATAATCATAAAAAAATCCGCCCCCCCTACCATACAGTGACATTACGTACCCCATACAATACAGCCTCGAATCTTGTTACTGTTTCCGGAATGTCAGGGTAGCACAGCGTATGAAAAAGTTTGCATTGGTTTATCTACTTCTCGTCGCTCATCTAAAATGAGCTTACTGCACATCTTTTGTTTGAATACTTGAGTGCATGTATTGCACATGCTGTGACGCAGACTGTCAACACACCATCGTATTATAGCTGGGTTACTTTCAGGTAGTGCCATGATGCTTGAAACAGTAGCCCTTCTGAGCACCAGTGAGTTTCCCTAGCCTGCCACACCCTGGCACCTTGCATGAGGAGCAGTTGTTGTCTGAGCCTTTTGACGTGATAAGCTCCACAATGTTTGCCTCGGTGGATTTCGAGTTGTGCTCTGGGTGGATAAACGACGTTGCTAGGTCTGATGTTGTCGTTCTCGAGTTGTCATTTTTGGGTCCGTATGTGGTTCTGTGGGTGGAGCAGTACTCTCCGTCTTGCGTCACCCACTTCATACATCGAAACGCTTTGCACGTTACGTGATGTGGCCTACAAGTGTCATTTGAACTGGTTCGACCGAAATCTTTGGTATCCTCCTGCTGAATCTTCCTCTCTCGGGGTCTGTAACGCTTGCTGGTCTTGCCTGCATGGCTGACTTCGATACCTTGTTCACGGGCGTGTCTGTAGCAATAGCCCTTCCCATGGGAGGAAACCATCTTGTCGCAGTCGCTAAATCTGCATCGAGTGCCTCCGCCATGGTTGCGACAAAGCTTTCGCGATATCGCTCGTAGAGTGCAGCCTTCTACCTTGCACATATAATAGCCGCCGTGATTCCAGCACAAACCGTGCGCTTGGGAATTTTTGGTGCAACCTGGATGGCGGCACATCCGACTGTTACGTCGCGGAGACGATGCTTCACGAGCAGCAGTAGGTACGGCTGTCTTACTGTCGTCCGCGTTTTCTGTTTGTTTAGTGGCCTTCGAAGAATTCTCGGTAGGTTTTAACTGGGACTGGGTCAGCTCACGCGAAACACTGTCATCGCTGACAGCGGAAGGCTGAGAGTCAACGGTAAGAGCATTCTTGAGTTGCTTGTAGTACGCAGCTATCAAGCCGCTTACACCAACGTCGCCATTCGCGCTAATTTGAAGGTTACGGCAGTCTGCATCAACGTGCAGATCTTTGTCCTCATTTTGAGGTGCAATCGGAACGACATGAAGCTTTTTTCTCTGAATCTCTTGACTATCAGCACCAGCCTTCTCATCTTCGTCTTCTTTAGTTTCCGTGGTTTTTTCATGCTGTATCGATGTGTTTGGATGATCATTTTGAGTGGCAAAAGCGACTCGGTGACGGACACAGAACTCGTCTCGATCTCCATCACGCATTACCCACTTCATACACCTCAACACTTTGCACGTTATGTGACTAGCTCGGCGACGTAAAGTTGTACCTGGTGGACATTTGCTTGTCTCATCGCCTCCGTTTTGCTGCTCATGTTCAGCAACTTTTTGCACCAGAGTAGCAGCACTAGTACTTTCCACCTTGTCGACGCCATTTTCGCCAAAATCGCCGGGTTTTGTTTCGTATGAATCCTCTGCCTCTGTATTATTAACCTTCGCCCCTTGTTGCATCTGGAGATATAGTACCGTGCTCTGCAGATTAGTGAGTTTCTGCCTCTGAGCATAAAGCTCGTTACGGACAGCGCCTGTGGACCCATAGACCCTAAGAAAAAAGTCAACGTCCGCCATGATCTCGTCCACATCGTTCGGAGCGTTTGAGTTGCCCCCCACGGCGATTTCTTCGTCATTGCTGCCATTTTCGTACTCTTCGACCCCACGACCGTTCACTAGGCGTTGCACCTGACTCCCAAGCCGCTCGATGTCGCGCTGCTGCTCGTGTAGCTTGACACGAACTGCACGGGTGGAGCCAAACTCATCAAGGAAGAAGCCCAAGTCGGACAGGGTCGCCTCTTGCTGCTCAAGCGTCAGATTGGAGCCCACAGCAGTGACGTCCAGCATCGCTATGACGTGTCTTCAAGCGTGACTAGTGAATTTCGAGATGTGTCCAGAATTGAACAGATTTGCAACGGTTCTCTTAAAACTGATATTCACTTTCAATGTCATGCATAAACGATTTATTTTTTGCTACGGTGTGCCTGGAAGTGCTGGGCGCACCTTGATGGGCCACGAGACCTCTGCAACAAGCTGCTTCTCAAGTTAAATGTCCGGACTCCGGACACGCAGCACCAATTCCGAGATGTCTGAAGTGAACGGGTTTGCTAGGGAAATCAATGACTGCCGCCAGATCAAAATAAAGAGATCGACTTCAACTTCAAAAAGGAAAGGACAATGCTGGACGTCACGACACTTGCGCAGCAGTATTCGACCATAGCCGACCTCGCTTTCTTCCTGAACGAGTTCGGCTCCACGCATGCGATCCGCGTCAAGTTGCACGAGCAGCAGAGCGAGATCAAACGCCTCGAGCTGCAAGTCAAGCATCTGATGAATGACAAAGATGAAAATCCACCAGAAGAAAGCGAGAATTTCGGCTCGGAAGACGACGAGCGAGTAGCACATGCTGCGAAGGAGACCATGACCGACGTGACCTTCTTCCTCAAGACGTTCGGGTCCGCCCACGCAGTACGGGAGAAATTGGAGATTCAGAAACACAGAATTGTGGACTTGCAGCGTACGTTGCAGTGGTTTGAAGACCGACAGCAGAAAGCGTCAGGTGACGTGGAGTATTTGCACACGAAATCAGCATCCAGACCAACTGTGAATGCGGATACTCCATACGGCATTACGACACTAGTAACCGAAGAGATTAATACTCATGGCGGGGCTCGAATGTGCAAGGTCTACGGCTGTGGCCAAAGAGCAGTGAGTTGGTATCTGTGCTCGGAACACCGCGCAAATAGCAAAAGTTTACTGCCGGTGATTGAAGTGGATATACCCCAACGTTTGGAGACACCAGATATGAGACCAGAAGATGCTGTAGAATCAACACAACCGCACTTCTTCGGAGATGACAGCATTGGGGATAATACCTCGGACACAGTGAGCGAGAGCAGTGGAGATGGAAATCTCTCGCCTAGTACGCTGCAACCTGAGCCCGAAGAGTCACGACGATAACTTTGGAGAGCCTGGAGGATAAGGAATCTGACCAAATCCAATTTACCAATGGCGAAGTGTGTGATTACACCGAGTTGGTGGCAAGGGCACTACAATGTGCCAGTGAGGTGATCGATAAGTTTAAAACCGCCAGTGAGCTGAACGAACAGATTGAGCTCCAGCCACGCCCTTGCAATACGCCAACCATTCACGAAAAGACCAGCGCTATCACCAACGTTGCACCAGAGACACCTAAGGTTAACGTTCGGCAGATAAAAGTTTTCTGTCGATACCCAGAGTGCACCAACCCAGGACGACTATACGGCTTATGCTACGGTCATGGAGGCCACCACGTGTGCAAGGTTGATGACTGCAACTTCAAAGCAATCGCGCAGAAGTTGTGTCGCATCCATGGAGTCAAGTGCGAGTTTGCCGGCTGTAAGAAACTTGCTGCTGCTGGCCGTGAAGGATACTGCTACATGCATGCGCGTGAGCTGGGCGTCAAACCTAAGAAATGCCACGTTAAAGGCTGCAACCACTTTCAGTTGGGACAAGGCTATTGTCAAATCATCAAACGGATGACAAACTCGAAGCCTGTGAAGTCATCAAAGACGAACTCGCGGCGTTTTCACCTGGATCAGCTGAGGCTGGCGAAGGACGCTCGCAGGCTCCCAGCAACACACCAAGGAAATTCCTTCATAAGCGCGAAGGACACAAGATCTGTGCAGTCAAACGATGCAGGAAATGGATCATGCAGCACGGGTACTGCCGCAGCCACCAGAGTTTCCGAAAAGATAAATCTACTGCAACAGCAACAGAAGGCAAGGATACCCCAGAGACCGTCAAGCTCGGCTCGTCAAGTGCTGATCCCAGGTTTATTTAACGAGTCTCGAAAGTGCAGGCAACTAGGACAAGAAACACAAGTAGCGTTACGTTCAACTAAAAAGATACAACCACGCATTCATCATTATTTTACAGGTACTAACAATCACAGTCAACACACCATCTTGAGCAATAGCCAAGACGCACCGCTCACGCACTGGGCAGCATCGGCTGCTGAGGGTCCGAGTGGTTGATTAGCAGATCCACCGCCACCTCAAAAGTCGTGAGGTAGTAGCCCAGCTCACCAGTGATATCTTGGGGGTCGCACATGATCCTTAGAAACTCCCGCGTGATCAGGAGCTGCGACATATTACTCATGACCAGCACAAACAAGTGAACCGAGATGAACTCGTCCGTGGTCATTGAAGGTCGCAGCACCAAGTCCAGCTCCTCAATCGAACTGAGGCTGCTCGTCGTGTCTACAGATGACGGCGAACGGGACGATCCACACGTCTGGAAAATAGCCCCTGCAGCACGCGCCAAACACTTGAGCTTGTCTAGCGGCAACGCGTACTCGTTCACTCGACGCAGCTCGCGACGTGCATCCTCCCAGTCACTACCCGAGCCAGCCACGACATGCGGTGGCACTCCGAAAAAGAACTGAGGCTTGGTCTGGAGCACCTTGATCTTGTCCTTCAGTGCGTTCTCGTCTTCCCAGTCCGAAAGCGTGTTGAGTGCCTCGTGGATATGGTCCTCTAGTGGCACCAGCACACGCTTCTGTACAAATCCACACACTGCGTGCTTCACTTCATCCAGGAACTCGTCGTAATCAGGTTCGGAGCGCTCCGACCGCGCAATGGCAAGCTGACCCAGCAGCACTTCGTCCTTGAGCATCTTGTCCTTGATCTCCCCCATCTTCCGCGACACCGTATTCAGTAGCGTTCGCGCTTTCCGTTCCGGCATGAACGCGTGCTTATCGTCGCGACTCATGCTGGTTAATATTACCACAAACGACTCACACGCAAGCGAAACTTTATGGCTAGATGCCGCGAAGATTTCGGTCACCAGCTGTGACGCGCTCACCTGGTTCTTAAGAAAAAAGCAAGTGCAACCACCGCGATCAAACACGTCGCAATGGCGGTGCACGCCCACGAACTCTTGCAGCAGCAGCACCGCCTTCCTGCGTCGAGGTCCCAGTGGCGCTGGAGCCACAAGAGCCGCCGTCTGCCTTAAGAACGAGTCGAATACGACGCGTCTCTGCGTGTTCAACGAGCCTCGAAAGTGGAAAAGCTTCTTGGGCAATCGAAATCTCCTCAGACCTCGGAATGTGCCCCATAGCGGCCTTTTAACAGGCGCATCTGCGAGACTGACCTGCTGGATCTGCGAGTAGAACTGCATCATCTCCTTGAGCGTCTTCTGGACCTCCCAGCGCTTCTGAGTCTCTGCATCTGATACTTTCAGCACGAATAATGCATGACCTTCCACGGTTTCCACTCTTACCACACGCACCACGACAGCGTAGCGGATATGCAGGTCCAGATACTTTCTAGACGCGCTGTGTGGGTCGAAGGCCTCGTTCTCCAGCAATGAGCTGCAGCTCACTCTACCGCAACGACATACGCGTATGGCCGAGGCCGACGATGTGTGCGGTAGCTTCTTCCTGCGTAGCGCGGTCTGCTCCTGGTGTGTCTGATTCTGATTCTGGTCCTCGGATCCGAACGCGGCGATGAGCGCGTCGGCGCCGTCTTCCGCGTCCTCGTCGGTGTCATCTGCGTCGCTCAGGCAGCACAGAGGCTCCTGCTCCGGCTGCTCGTCGTCGTCGGGGTCCTGCAGCTCCATGTCTGCGTCCACGGTGGGCGCGCGGCGGCGCTTGCGGTGCGTGGCCTCATGGTGTGAGAGCTGCTCCACCAGACACTGGCCGCCCATGAGGCGGTCCACGGCCGTCGGTTCTAGTGCTAACTCGGCGTAGTCCTCGTCGTGTAGCAGTTCATCCAGCCCTGGAGACGGCAGCCCTGTGTGCTGCTCCATGCTTCAACGCGAGAGTGAATGTGGCGCAACGTGGTCGATTTATTAGTGAGCATCGAAGATAGATAGGACTGTCGACAGACGGCCGGTTCAACGCGCATTCCTAAACCCTTCGAAATATGATATTGTGATAAAGAATTTACTGTCAAACGGTAGTATTTTAGTTTACATGTAAAATACCATGGTGGTATTTTTGAAAACACTGTGTAAAGTAGTTTTGTTAAAGTGCATTGTTACAGGTTTACCTTTGTTTTTGGGCAACAGAAGGCTATTACCGCCTGCAAAAGGATTTGAGAACCGCTTACACCGAAGTTCGGTGACCAAAAAGATGTTCGCGTCGTACGGCAATGCTGCCACCGTCACCAGGGGCTGTCGATATCCAAATGGAGGCCGTACCAAGGTTGGTACGCCAGCGCGGTGATCACGGGCGTGGAAGTTTACACCAGACCATGTTAAATTAAGTGCTTCTCAGTCACTTTTCTCGAGATAATATTAATAATTCAAGCCCAATTACTTCTTGCCATGCGGTCGAATGCGCAGTTGCCTTTGCGACGTGACTTTAAGGCACCATCATACCATTACAAGCTCCACAGAGAAACCTGAAACCTTGGTCGACAGCCGGAAGAACGACGTGCAAGCACATGGCTCCTCACCAAGCAGCTTCGGCGACATCCGGATCATAGGCACCTGCCCCACGCACTGCAGTGCGTGTCAGTATCATAGTACCGGTACATGCAGAGTCCTATTCTCTCGGCGAGAGGAATTTCTCGTGAATGCATTTTTCTGCGGTCTCAGGCCTCCCAGATGTAAAACAAGGTGTGAAGGCTGCGAAGAGATGCAATCTCGCTCCTCACCACTGTCGGACCTCGAGTTCACAGTCGATCGGTAGCAGCTGCTGCAGCACTGCGCAAAAGCCAAGCGTTGCATGGTGCGCGAGCTGTCAGCGGGCAGCACTGAGTTTGAATTAGTGCAATAGACGCATGGAATTGGAGCATCTAACGCCAAAAACAAGATTCACCATATTATAAAAAAAAGTTGCTGTAAGCACTGCAAAGGGTAATCGATTAATTCAGCACAGTAATTGAAGACGTTGCATTCTTGAGACAGCACTTCATATTCCGGTGGATAGTACTGTATCGCCGACGATCGCACTGCCACCTTCAGTCTGCGAGATGCTCGTTGAAGGCGAAGCGCTCCATGGTGGTGAGTAGCACTTCACACCTTCTTCATCGCGACGTCGTCCTACAGAAACTTGTGGTGAACCTCATGAGCTCCGCTAAAACTCCAAATCTCAAGGAGTGCAACATCCACTTCACTTGGTTTTTGTAAGTCGGGCACCGCATTGTCACAATGTCGCGCTAAGGTCGCTTCAAGAGACTTGCTAAAAATTATGTGCAATTAAGCCCCCTAAAAAGAGGTCTCCCAATCTAACGCCTGAAAGCCGGTCTGTGCTCGAGGAGAACCGATCCTGCAGTCATGACGTCCGTGGCGGCCAACGGGGCGATGAAGCTTGGCGAGCTGCCGGCGCTGGAGGACGTCCCCCCGAGCGAGCGCATGCGCCTGTTTCGCCAGAAGCTCAAGCTCTGCTGCGTGCTGTATGACTTCACCGATATGCGCAAGCAGGTGCGCGAGAAGGAGGCCAAGCGCAACGCGCTGTTGCAGATCGTCGAGTACATTTCAGCTGGCAAAGTGGCTTGGGACCCCTCGGTGGTGGCCGACCTGCTCGAGTGCGTGGGCGCCAACATCTTCCGTCACTTGGGGCGCAGCTCCAACCCTTCAACGATAAACGCCAATGGCAACGCGGAAGGTGGGCGACCGTCGGTGTTGCTAGAATAATTCTCCACTACCTCTTATTGTGATATGCTGACGGAGCTTTAATGTTGCAGCTGCTCCGGAGGATGACGAGCCTATGCTGGAGCCCTCGTGGCCCCATATGCAGCTAGTGTACGAGATCTTGCTGCGTTTCGTGCTGTCGAAGGAGGTGGACTCTAGGACAGCCAAGGAATACTTCAGCAAGAAGTTCATGATAAAGCTGTTAAATTTGTTCGATTCAGAAGACCCTAGGGAGAGGGACTACCTAAAGGTGAGGAGTATTGACGCTTGTTTTAGATCGGGAGCCGTTAAAAGCTAATTGGTGTTGGTATCTGCTGTCCTGTTTCAGACTATTCTGCACCGCATCTACGGCAAGTCGATGGCGCTGCGTTCGTTTATCCGCCGCTCGATCAACGACATGTTCTACACGTTCGTATACGAGACGGAATCGCTACAGGGCGTGGGCGAGCTGTTGGAAATCTTAGGAAGGTGCGTTTGCAACGTGTTTGCTTAATTGTTTTTCGAGTTGCGTTGCGGACGGGTTTGACTCACGCGTCTCGCTTTGTTCTTTTTACTGCAGTATCATCAATGGGTTTGCTCTGCCACTTAAACCAGAGCACCAGAATTTCCTAGAGCGCGCCTTGATCCCGCTCCACACGGTGCGTTTATGCGTTTATTGTTGATAGCATTTGCGAATTCTGGACTGTCATAGAATAGAGGAAGGCTAACTTCTTATGTTCTTTTGTGCGATGTTGACAAAATAGGCAGGAAATCTCGCCATGTTTCACCAACAACTAGCCTACTGCACCACGCAGTTTGTCGAAAAAGACCCGCAGACCGCAGAGCCAATAATCATGGGGCTGCTCAAGTACTGGCCGGTGACTGCAAGCGCCAAAGAGGTCTCGTCTGCCACTGATGTCAACTGGTTTGTTATCAATTGTGACTTACTAGGATCCAATTATTGTGTGCAGATTTTGTTCCTGAACGAGCTGGAGGAGATCATCGAGATGATCCAGATGGAGCAATTCGCGGCGGTGATGCGGCCGCTGTTCCTGCGGATATCGCTGGCCGTGTGCAGCAGTCACTTCCAGGTCTCTCAGCGCGCCTTATATTTATGGAATAACGAGGCACTGGTGCGGCTCGTGAGTGCGCGACGTGCCGAGATCTTGCCGCTGATCTTCGGGGCGCTGTACCGTAACTGCGAGAACCACTGGCACAGCACCGTACAGACGTTGACGTACAACGTGCTCAAGCTCTTCATGGAAATGGACTCGCAGCTCTTCGATCAATGCTCGGCGCAGTTCGAGGAGCGCGAAGGAAGGTGAGCGTGCAGTACACGAGCCCTGTTCGTGCACTCGTTTAACACACAACCGAGCCATTATCTGACGCTTGCTATGCGTGTTAGAGCGCAGCAAACGACGGAACAGCGCCAGCTCAAGTGGGCAGCCTTAGAACACCGCTTGCAGGCGCAAGGACCGATGTGACCGGAAGCACGTGAATTCCTGTCGCTACTATCGATGGCAACTACACAAATAACGCGACTTAGCTCCACTTGACTGCGGATGTGAGGAGGGGAAGTTGAAGCGAGCGAGAGGGTTTTGTTCGATCCGCAATTGACCGGTTTTCCCAGACCGACTCACACGTAGATAGGCAGCGGAGACGGACATCCTCATTGCGAGCTACTGCCTACCTTTGCACAATGTCGCTGCGTCTAGTGTGCGTCGCGTTTTACACGTTTCTCTTTTGCCTTTGTTGCATCTTTGGTTCGTCTGGGAACCCACCAGAGCTCCTGTTGTGTTTTTATTGTAATAACATGATAACGATAACGAGAGAGCTGCCATTACCATGCAACAACATAC
Source organism: Phytophthora tentaculata (assembly GCA_033557915.1). Classification (NCBI taxonomy): domain Eukaryota; phylum Oomycota; class Peronosporomycetes; order Peronosporales; family Peronosporaceae; genus Phytophthora; species Phytophthora tentaculata. The sequence continues at coordinate 4,096,568 of JAUCEA010000009.1, forward strand.
ATGGGTTTGCTCTGATGCTTGTGCAACAGCTACTGACGTGGCTGCGAGTTGCAGGGAGCGATACTTTGGACCGTGGTCGGGGCATTTTCAGCCGCACACGTTGCGGTCGACGCTCGGGTTGGTTGAAGGCACGAACTGAACGGGTCACGAACTATACGGGTCAGACCCGTGAGCTGTGCAACGGATCAGGTCGCTTATAAATTACGTCAGGTAAATGCAGCCAATAGATAGACGTTATGATTAGATTAACCAATAGAAGAACGTTTTGAATCATTGTAAGAGCTACAGGGTGCTGTCCCGTCAAACACTCCCTCCCTTCCCTCTCAAATACGATTTCATACAAAACCCAAGTGACGTAGGGTGTGTGGTCCTCATTGGCTCCCCCTTGGGGGGCGATCCGGCCAGGTTTGCGGCCGCTTTCATTTCCGCTTTCAGCCGCAGACGGGAGCAGTTCGACGAAGGAAAACAAAGCAAAGATGCTGTCTCGTGTGGGTCTCACCGCCATGCGCGGTGCTCGCTCGATGGCGACGGACGCCAAGAAGGTCACGGGCTCGGTCGGCCAGATCACGCAGATCATCGGTGCCGTTGTTGACGTGCAGTTCAAGGACAACCTGCCGCCCATTCTTAACGCCCTGGAGATCAAGACCCAGGACAACACGCGCATCGTGCTCGAGGTTGCCCAGCACCTGGGTGAGAACACGGTCCGTACCATTGCTATGGAGGGCACGGACGGTCTCGTGCGTGGCCAGGAGTGCGTCGACACCGGCAACCCCATCATGGTACGTTCTAAATCTAGACACCCCACAGGTCATTTTAGAAATATGGAACAACAAATATTTATAGATTCCATGAATATTGTTGAATGTGTAGGTTCCCGTGGGTCCGGAGACGCTCGGCCGTATCATGAACGTGATCGGTGAGTCTGTGGATGAGCGTGGCCCCATCAACGCCAAGCGTCACGCCCCCATCCACACGTCGGCTCCTCTGCTGACGGAGCAGGGCTCTGGTGCTGAAATCCTGGTGACGGGCATGAAGGTCGTGGACCTGCTCGCCCCCTACGCCAAGGGTGGTAAGATTGGTCTGTTCGGCGGTGCCGGTGTCGGCAAGACGGTCGTTATCATGGAGCTGATTAACAACGTGGCCAACAACCACGGTGGTGTCTCCGTTTTCGCCGGTGTGGGCGAGCGTACTCGTGAGGGTAACGATCTGTACTACGAAATGATCGAGTCCGGTGTGATCAAGATCAACGAGGACGGCACGACCACCGGCTCCAAGGCCGCTCTGGTGTACGGCCAGATGAACGAGCCCCCTGGAGCTCGTGCCCGTGTGGGTCTGACCGGTCTGACCGTCGCCGAGTACTTCCGTGACGTTGAAGGCCAGGATGTGCTGCTCTTCGTCGACAACATCTTCCGATTTACCCAGGCTTGCTCGGAGGTGTCGGCTCTTCTGGGTCGTATCCCCTCTGCTGTGGGTTACCAGCCTACCCTGGCGACGGATCTGGGTGCTCTGCAGGAGCGTATTACCTCGACCAAGAAGGGCTCCATTACCTCGGTGCAGGCCATTTACGTGCCCGCTGATGACCTTACGGATCCCGCTCCGGCCACCACGTTCTCCCACTTGGACGCTACGACTGTGCTGTCTCGTCAGATTTCCGAGCTGGGTATCTACCCGGCTGTGGACCCCCTCGACTCCAAGTCGCGTATGCTTGACCCCCGTATTATCGGTCAGGAGCACTACGACGTGGCTCGTGCCACCCAGAAGCTGCTGCAGGACTACAAGGGTCTCCAGGACATTATCGCCATTCTGGGTATGGATGAGCTATCGGAAGACGACAAGCTCACCGTCGCTCGCGCCCGTAAGGTGCAGAAGTTCATGTCGCAGCCGCTGCACGTGGCTGAGGTGTTCACGGGCAAGGCCGGCAAGTTCGTGCCGCTGCTGGACACCATCTCGTCGTTCAAGGACATCATCGCCGGTAACTACGACGACCTTCCGGAGGCTGCCTTCTACATGGTTGGCGGTATTGAGGAGGTCAAGGCGAAGGCTGCTGAGCTGGCGGCCGAGCTTGACGAATAAGTTACTCGGTTCGAAATGCAGAGCGGATAAGCAACCCCACAAACTCCTCAGAAAGCGGCGTCTAGCGTGCGGCCACGTGAGACTGGAAAGTGAAAAAGCAACAAAGAAACTCAAGCAGGCCTCTCAGGGTTTGTAAATCGGACGTGCTTTCTTGTAACTTCTCTGCGTTTCAATCTTCGACGTGAGTGCATGTTGTTGCTCCTGCCTTCCCCCATAAAGCAATGATAAAACAATTAAAAACAAAAAAAGTCTCATCGTGCATTTGTTTTATTCACTGTCAGGATAACAAACCTGTTTGTTTATCCTAACCTGTATCCGACAGGATAAGGAGCCATAGCCTAATGAAAAAGAACCCGAAAGCTTTGTGTCTGTTTTCCTCGGTTTATGACGATCACAACTCAGGAGAGGACCGTCCTTAGCCGATCACTTCTATTTTTCTAATCATACTCGAAGTCTTCATCGAAGTCCTCGTCGTCGTCATCGAACACAACGTCGTTGTCTTCCTCGAGCTCTGCAGCTGCGATGATTTCTTCGTCAATTGCCTTCCACTGCTCGGGCGTAGGCTCCGGGTATCGAGACAGATACGGCAGCAATGCCATTTGACGCGAGATCTTGATCGCCTGTGCCAGTTTACGCTGCTGCTTGGCCGTCAAGCCGGTGAATCGACGAGGACGGATGCGTCCCGTGGGCGAAATGAAGAGACGCAGCAGCTCCACGTCGAGAGCCAACTCCACCACGTCCGGGTGGTTAGCAGCCACGAAATACTTCCACGGCTTGGTCTTTTCCTTCCTGAAGGGCTTCCTCTTGTCAGCAGGCAGCATCCAGTTGAGCATCTCCGGAGAAATACTGAATAAAACATTAAAAAACAGTCAGTTATTATACTTAAAGACTGACAAGTAAAAAATACAGCAACTTACGCCATGCCCTGCTCCCACTTCTGGAACGGATCGGGGATGCTTTTGTCCTCATTCACGCCGATTTGACTCTCCGCGAGGCTAAGCGATGCGTCGTATCCAGGCATCTCGACGTAGAGACGGTCGTCTTCGACTCCAACGGGTGAGGCGTTGGGTACGCCGTCCTCATCGTAGTCTCCCTCCTCCTGGTCCCACTCAGCGACTTCACGTTCGAACTTCGCAGCCCACTCGGCAGGACTAAGCTCAGCGTCCTCATCGTCCTCCTCATCGTCGTCCAAGTCGAGCTCCTCCGTGAATTGAAAGTCCTTCTCGTCCAGCTGCTGGCTCAGATATTTCACCTCTTCCGGCAGCTCCGTCAAGTCGTCGTCCTCTTCAACCTTGTCGAACGTCGATTTCTTCTTAAATTCTGTAGTAATCGACGAATTAGCACCTGAAAACGATGCTTTACGTGGTTTTTAAGCTAAACGACGCACCTTTCTTGCCATCATCCTTGCCCTTGGTGACCATTGAGCGCACGCTTCCAATCAAAGGCGAAACTTCGTTATGTGCGGCCAATGAGCGCGGGATCTGAGCGCGCAATACGGCAGTCTTGGCGCTTGGAGCCGCACGACCGAGCGCTGATTAGGATATCAATATACACAGACACAGCCATCGCGATGGTTAAATAACTTGAAATTGGTCTGGCATATTGCAGTTACTTAAGACGCCACGTACCAGCGATCGCAGACGCGCAGGGACGAAGCCACACGCGCACCATTTGTCTCTCGCTGAACCTCCACCGCTCGCTCGGGGGTTTGCTTCTGTGGTTGACAGTGAGAGCTCTTCGTCAATCTGGTGTGGACCCCGTCAACAAATTATGATTGGATGAAAATATTTTCACATCTAATGTAAAAATTAAGCCACATATTTTGTGATTCAACATGAAAAAGTGATTGACATGCTTTTTCCTAAGAACGTAAAAGCAAATGAAAAAGAAACAAACCAGTCCACCAGATTAGCACCTTCAACCCAGCTGCCCGTCATCTAAATGCAATCACCGTTCATGGAGTTCATGAAAACCTAACTCTCTGTCTGCCACCTCCTCTCACGTGCTGCTGTTCTCCCGCGCTCAGCGCGAGGAGTGCTGTATTGGGTCGCAAGCAAAAGCCAGACCGCACTAGTGACCCACGCCTCTTATTGGTTCCCTCTCCTTCATTCTCCGTCCCCACTCGTCAGCCTTCGCTTGGTCCAACTCGTTATCATTCGCTGCTATTGTTGTTCGCATACATGACGCTGCGATTCTTGTCTGTGAAGGAGACGCAATCCTAGGCCGTTGACGACGGAGCCTTCGACGCTGCCATCGACTCTATTTTCCGCCACTTCTCCTGCTCTTTGTTCTTCGTGTCGGCCATAGCTTGTTCCTTCAGCGAGTATTCCTTTGCACACTGGTCATACAGCGCCATATCATAGTCCATGTACAGCTTCAACACGTTCTAAGACAACACAAAAAATCATCAAAATCAGCCAATGAGAACAAATCAAATATAACCCTAAAAAACCAACAACATACCTGAGCAAGTCCTTCGACGGTAGTGTTCCAATGTCCCAGTGAGTTTCTATGGAGAGGACCATAAATGACCGGCAGAATCAAGTGCGCGTGCTGCTTACTCAGGCATCCATTGTTCACGAGGTGCTCATTGTTCCACAAGAACAACGACCGCTCCGACACCTGAAAGTGCTGACTACCCAGCCACTTGGCCAAGCCGTTAAACAGCGGCTTGTGCACTTGTTGCAGCTGCTCACTGCCCATAAGCTCCAGAATCTCCTCCAGCTCATTCAGGAAAATCACTTGCTTGGACGAGCACGACCAGGGCCAGAACTTGATGATGCCTTGAATAATCGGCACAGCCGTCTCTGGGTCCTTTTCTACATACTGCGTGATGCAATAGGAAAGCTGCTGGTGGTACATGGATACGCACTTGGGCTTGTGCAGCGGCACCAGCGCACGCACCAGGAACTGCAGATGTTCGGCCTTCAGCGGCATGGCAAATCCGTTGATGATACTGCCGAGAATCTCTAAGAGTTCGCCGATTCCGTTGTGTCGCTCCGTCTCGTAGACGAACCGGTAGAAAACGTTGCTGATCGCCTTGCGGATGAAGGATCGGTGCGACATAAACTTGCCGTAGATGCGGTGCAGGATGGTCTTGAGGTAATCCCGTTCGCGCGGGTCCTCGCTGTCGAACAGGTCGATGATGGACAGGCAGAACTTCTGGTCCACGTACTTCTTGGCGACCTTGGCGTTCACCTCGCTCGAAACGATGAAGCGCAGGAAAAATTCATACACCACTTGAAGATGTGGCCACGAGGCTTCCAGCACGGGCTCGTCCTCCTCCGGGTCGAAGTCTTCGGTCTGCGGGGGCAGCGCACGGCAGATGTTGACTGAAACCATCGCCATAATATCCGGCATCAGCGTCTCCGTGAAGATTTTCTGACCGCCGGGGTTGTTCACATAATCTACAAGTTCCAGGAGCGTCTGGCGCTTCAAATCCTTGCCTCTGATAATTCGAATAAAAATATTATCAGTTTGATAAAACCCATTGATAAAACCCAAAAATGTTGCATGCAAAAGCTTACCGTTTGTCCGACGTGGGGTCGTCAAAATTAAAAATGACGGAGCACAGCTCCAACTTCTGCTGGAACAGCGCCTCTCGTCGCTGAAGCGACGTGTCCTTGAGGTGTGGCAAGTCTTTGAGTGCCTGAATCTTCTGGTTGCGCGCCATGAAGGAGCGGCGACGCTCGCGCTTGGGCAGCGACACGTCCGAGCGCGCCACGTCTCCCACAGGCGAGCCGACGCCGTTGGCTCCCTTCGAGGCTCCGTCTACGTCCATCCGGTCTGGCGAGTTGGCACCGATGTGCTCTCCGTTGTTGCTAAGCTTCCGTTTCACAGTTTGCAACATCCCCTTCATTGCTTAGTTAGCCCGCCAGTGTTGTCGTATATAGGGGCTATATCACCCAGCGGACCACAAACGCGAAATCAGGTCGGTTGTCCACGTCAAAAGGCCTGTGATGAAGCAAAAGGCAAAACAACAATGAGAATGCAACCAGGCAACTTTTTCATCCACCGTTTGTCACTTTTTGCCATTTCGCGTCTTGAAATTTCATTTTTTTTAAATGGCAAAAACGCGAAGAATAGGAGGCAAGCCTCATACCGACCAGGCGGACAGAGATGGCAGAACAAGGTACTGACGGGCTACGATACACGTACGCTGAGATGGAGGGCACGCACTCGAGCAGCAACTGGCCTCCAGTAACTGAGTGGGGCTCGTAGGCGACTGCGTGCTTCTGGCCGTCCGCTGGTTCCCTTGCGGTCTCTCAGTCGCGTTTTCTTCCTTCCTTTTCCTCCCCCCTTTCCCCCTCCACGCACATAATAATTACATTTGTAGCCAATCCCCGTCTATCGCGATTGGATTGGATACAAATGTCAAGTGAATCGCAGGTGAGAGGGGGGAATCAAAACCACATGGTTGAGTTGAATTAGCCTGCAGGAATAGCAATCTATGTGGTGATTTAGGTATCAATTGACGCATGGAGCGCGAGCTGACTCGGCGCTGCCGGCGCCGCGTACGCGTGACTGAGTTCGTGGCAGTGGGCGACTTCAACGCAGTCCGGACTGGTGGCAATGCAATACCGAGTACAGAGCGCAAGACGCCGTTGTTTGCAGGCTACGTGGAGGTTCTGTACGCACGCAACGCATGGCTGGCAGCGCGCGTGGACATCTGGGCGAGTAGAGACGTCTGTCAACGCCAAGGTTCGGCAAGATGGCAGTGAAGGCCTTCAATGGGCAACAATTATGGATACTGCCAGTGCATTTTATTTATTCATGTGCGTTTCCTTGGCAATCCTTTTTGCAGTCAAGTTTTCAAGTGTGTTTCTGCAACAAAACAAAAACGAAGTGGTAGTTGGAGTGGCAAACGGAAGTGAACTGACTGGGTTGCAAAAAGTTGTGAAACTCGATCTGAATGTTGCGGATCAAGGCGAGCTACCTGCATTGACTGGCAACGAGTTGACAAAAGCGTTGGAAGATGTGGTCAAGCAACTCGTTGACGCATTCCGGGAACAACAAGTGCAGGTGAGTCAGCAGATGAAAATTGGGCAGACATTGCCACTGTTATTAATAATCGTCATTCAATTACGTCTCTGTGTGTTGTTGTTGCAGACTCTGCGAGCTGCAGCATCGCAGCGGGTGATGTTCGAGTACGAAATGCTGCAACATCATCCGGAGCTGGAGATGCTGGTATTGCGTAGTGAATCTACTGGCAACTACGTGTTGTTTGCATCGCCGTTACTGGGAGACAAAGCTCAATGGGATCCAAAAAAGGTGCTTGAGACGGAGGATCTCGACTCGGTGTATATACCTGACGGCTTTCATGCCCCGAACTTTTGCGTCTCGACCGACGCATTGACAATTTTTATTGGATATCCGATGGAGGAAGATGCAAATTCTGGTGGTGCATCGCCACTCTTGCTTGAGTGGCCGTCTAGAATGCTGCTATCAAGTCAAGTGACACAGATCCCGCCCTCGAGTAAGGCGCAATCTTCTGTAGAGCTCATCGCTTCGTGCAAAAAGGTGAAAGCTGGTTGCCTTGTGTCTCGATGAACCTGTTTGTTGGTGTTAATTTGCATTTGTGTAGATGTTTTTGCAACAGTGGAGAACGCGCAAGGAGTTTATTGCTGAGCTTCGCCGCCACGTGATAGGTGCGCTAACTTTGAACGTTGTTGGTTGGAAGATCTCACATTAATGTTTTTTTACTCTGTAGTGTTAGAATACGATGCTGTGGACTTTTCGCAGGTGTTTTTCATGCTGCAGGAGCAGTTACATGACCAAGCACCACTGCGTATCCTCGTCCTTCGGCTTCAATTTACAGCGGCGTTCTTCCTCACGAATTGCATGAGCGACTTGCAATTGAATTTACTCGACGGTGAAGCAGGAGCAGCTCCCGTTACTGTAGCACTTGATGCCTCCAGCACTCCTCCCAGTCCCGATTCCACTGCTGACAGCCAAGCGTGTGTCGTTCAGTTCCTCGAGTCCACACGAAAGAGTCTTCTTAGGCATTTTTACGGAGAATGAGTCAATTGTTACTGATGTTGCGATCGTAGAGCACTAGATAGGAATATGTGACCGTGGCTACTCATTGGGTTTGCAATCTGAGGTACATTACAACGTGCAATTTGCAAGTCAAGGCTCAGGACAGCACTGGATCCACGCTACAGTCAACGTCGCAGATTATTATACAGTGTTCTTCGAACTGAACTTGCCGTTGACATCTTTTTCGCACACCCCACCAGAGCTCTGCGTGTCTTCCTCCATGAACACCACCTCGCCCTTAGCCTTTGTTCTTCGAACTATTACCAGTACTGTAGCTTCATTGTTCACTCTTACTACATGGATAGTGTTTTAGAATTATCACCACCATTCCATTTCTAACATCTCTCCAATCGAGTGGGTACATGTACAGTACAAATTCGTCATGCAAATGGCTGCAGACACCACCTTCAACTTGTAGCCATATCTATGTACATCACTTGCATTCACGATGTCACCACTGCAATGCTTACCTACACTGCAATCTGCACAAAATCCACCGTCACAACCGCATTTTCAAAGTCGTGCCCACTCGCCACGACCCCCCAAGCGAAGCCTTCGACCCCCCCCCTTTACCCCAATGCGCGAAGCCGTTCTCACACCTGAAGATGAGCAGTATCTAACGCTGCTGGAAGCTCGTCGTGACCAACACTTTGCCACTGCCCCGTTGCTCTCGGGCTTTCGTGTATTGGCACTCTTCTCATACGAAGATCTAAACGGCCAAACTGACAAGTTCGTGATTGGTGCCAACGCCGAATGCGCCAATATCGGAGGTGCCACATGCGCCGAGCGTGCCGCCATGGCGCAATTGCAACTTTTGCCAGTGCGTCGTGTTCGCAAAATCTACATCGTATCAGATTCTCCACAGTGTTTAACACCTGGAACGCTTTGCCGTGAGTTTTTGCTGTCCAGCCCGTTGATTGAGGAAAGCACACCATTCGTGTCGCGAGCCGCCAAGTGTCGCCCGTGTATCACCACGTTGGCGGAGTTGTACCCATTCCCGTCACTATACGACCGAGTGCCGCGTTCTCAAGTTTTGCCGTTCGCTCGAAAATTCTGTTCACGGTTTGCCAGTGAGTTGCAACAACAAAGTGAAAATGCAAAAAATGCAACAACATTTGTCAAGTTGCAACTTTCGCGGATGACACCAGATGAACAGGAAGTATATCTCAAGGCACTGGCTGCAACGGAGAAAGATGCACGAGACGATCTGTTCCCGTTGAGATATGCCGCAGGCACGCGGTTCTCAGATGGAGAAGTGCGAGTCACGTGGCAACATAAGACACTGGAATACGGCAGCTCGCTGGACGCCGTTTCCAAGCTCATTCCGTTCGTTGAAGCGAAGCAAAACTCGGTGAAACCCCAGTTCTTGATGCAGGTGGATCAATTTGGCATTCTCCACGCGCCCTTTGCACGTGCACGAGCGTATTTCTTCGAGTTTGGCTTCCTCGGCGTGCCAGTTCTGGTCCACGATGCAAACGGTGAACTCCATCGTGTTCCCATTGACACTCTCGTGGCCGATTCGCCGGATTGCATTGCCGCTTCCACGGCAGCGGTACAGTAGCCTTCACAACCTACTGGTCTCGCTATTTGGTAGCTGCACGAAGCTCAATCATGCGGCTTTGGATATACGCACGCATTTGTTGCAATTGCTCAGTCGAAGCTTGTCGAAACTAGAGACAAAAAGGACACGAAAAAGTTCGTGAAAATCGAATTCTAACAAAATACACAAATCATGCGATTTAGAACTTACCAGAGAAGGAAGCAGTTCACGGACGCTGATAGTGCCGTCGGAATCGCGGTCGAGAGAGTGGAAAAGATTATCAATAGTCGTCGCGTTGCTCTCCAGACCGCAAAACTCTACCAATTGCTTCCATTCGTGTTGATCCAGATCGCCCGAGCCGTCTTCATCTAGTCGTGCCAGTCGTATGGCGAGCTGTTCAACTTGTTTTACGGAATAATGTGGTCCGAAAGGGTTCTTTCCTTCGGCAATCGATAGCGCCACCGCCTGCTGACGCAAATTCGACGCTGGAGAATCGGGGTTTTCCTTGTGAGAATGCTCTTTAGGCACTCGGGGCTTGGAGCTCATGAGGTAAACATTTGCCACGATCTTCTGGCACAACTTCAATTTGCGTTCGATATTGCTACTGCGAATTTTCTTTTCAGGACTGGACGGAAGGTCTGTTGCTGCAAATACTGGTGCAGACGCACTCGATTTTAACGTGTGCGAAGGTTCTTCAGATCCTTGGTAGGCTGTGGAATGCGTCAGCTTTGGTAATGACACATTTCTAGCTAATATCACCACACTTGCGTTCATTTTGATATCAATTTCTGGAGTGGCAATTGCTGAACGTTGCAAACGTTTTTTCGGTGTCGATTTCACAGATTTGCCGATTGGCGACGCAGCATCCTGCAATTTTTCACGTAAAAACGGTGAAGGTTTCGGGTCTAAAGCACGTAAAGCACTCGCTGTAGCTTTTGCGTTGGCAGCAGCGCGACGTTCGAGCTCCAATGGATAATTTGTTAGCGCTCGAGAAGGAAAATCCAGAATCTGCGGACTATCGTTCATCAATGCACGAGCTTTTGCCTTCGCTTTTGCACGCGCTCTCCCCATTTCTTCGGGCGAAGAGAACAACGGTGCAAGAGCCGCGATGCGCTTCCGTTTATCCGCTACATCCAGTAGTAAAGCTTTGGATTTTTTCGCAATGGATCGTAGATGTTGCGCCTCCTCCGGCCCAAAAATTCCTTGATGAACTCCAGACGTCACAGATGACACGGAAAATGGCACTTGGGCTACCAAAGCGTTTGCTGCGTTGGTCATCGCTATAGAAGCATCAGGAAACTGCGAATTCCCTGATATTTGCTGTCCCAGTGGCAATTTTACCGGTGCATCAATTTCCAAAAGAGACGAAGCAGTAGTTAGCGAATTTTCAGCAACTGGCTGTTCGTTTTGAGGTTGGTGGCCACCTTTACGTTGTCGACTGAGCTCCTTTTTTAGTCGACGCTGGTGCTTTGCGATCACTTCACGGGCGATTCGTTCATAAAGGTCGTTCTGATCGCCCCCAATTTTATGATCACGACGTATAAATTTCCACGCGGAAGCCGACGCGGGACTCTGTTCTGCTGTTGTTAAAATGTGACCCACACAGGCTCCACTGTGATCCCAGATCTTGACCACACCGTCTACGCCTAACGAGAGCAATTCACCAGACCAAGGCACGCTTTGTACTGACAATACACCTGCTTGATGTGCCATCCACGACTTGGTCGACATAACTACTGGCAATGGTGCAGATTTTGCCACGCTTTCTAACACTGGAATTTCACCTTTAGAAACGGATGAGCGACGTCGAATGGCTGAGCGTCGTGTAGGTTCCGAGTGATTCTTAACTGGGAGACAATGAAGATCCCAAGCAAAAATCTGACCCGTTTCAACGCCGACGTAAAGCATGGACTGCGAGTCTTGTGAGGTATTGGAGCATATGGATGTAATCCCGTCGAGCTCAGTTTTACTCGTAATTGTTCTTGACGGTGTTAATTCTTGCATCATGAGTCTCATTAATGGTTGGGCAATAGAAGTTCGAACCCCGATTGTTGGCCAAACGAAGATTACACCACTGACATCGCCTGAAACGAGGAGTCCCGGGGTCGCAACTGGAAAATGCAGAGCTCGTATTTCTCGGGTGTGGACGTTAGCACAACGGAATTGGAATGTGATGTGGTGAAGATCGTGGACTTGCACTCCACCAGAATCATCCGCTGTCGCAATGAACCTCGACGCATGAGTCTCTGACGCTGCTGGTGGTGAACAAGCGCAACATGTGATGTTTGAATTGTGAGCCTTTTCCACATAGTGAATCACTTCCAGTTTCAGTTTCCCAGGTGGAGAATCAATCACACAAATCATTCGATCGTCTCCAGTCGATACCAAACACTACGACAACAAGACAGATTAATGAATTAGAGTTGTTCAAAACTGTCCGAAAAATAATAATCTTACATCGGCATGAGAGCAGAACACAAGGGAAGTAATAGTACCGTCATGTACCGCCAGTTTCTACAAGATACAATGTATACAAAGTGTAAAAATTGTAAAAATAGTTGGTAATGAGTGACAGAATAGAGATCTTACCTGCAATAGTGCTCCAGTCACGGGGTTATACAGTCGAATCGCACCATCCTGAAAATATTTTGTCAAGTTAAATAATCAAAATTAGCTATACATTACCATACGTACATTCGTCGCTACGAAAAATTTTCTTTCACGAGGACTATCAAACGCAATGGCGCAGACTTCGGCGTCTCGGATGGACACTGGTTCTTCGATTTTCGCGCCAGAGTTGGCATTCCACACGGTAATACGATTCTCAACCGCACCAACGAAAGTATTGGCCACAGCATTGAATACGATGAACCTCGTGGGGGCCGAGCCAGCCGATTCGTCCACTTCTGCATCATCCAGCGATCCCACCGACTGTGTGAACGCACTGAAGCGATAGAGACGTAAGTTCCCCGTAATGATATCGCACGCAGGACTCTCAGTCGAGTGAGATCCTGGCTCGTCATGCTGGGATACAGGGCCAGTAGCTCCACTTGAAGACGTCATAAACATCCGAAAGCGACAGAGATTCGGCGTGTGAAGCTCAAAAGTCTGCAACATTATTGATAAATGGTTCCCCGAGAATCCTTTGGCGCATCGAGTGATGTCCCAAAGCTTGAAATGTCCACTTTGATCGCCCGTGACTACCAGACAAGGTCCAGTTGCAGAGGTTGACACGAATTTGGCCCCCATTAGGCAGTGGTGATGACCTCCTAGCTTCGTCTTAAGAACGCGTCCAGAAATCCCCCAGCAGTACGCTTGGTACTCAAATCCTGAGCTTAGCAATAGATTATAAGCAGAATCAAGCGTCAACACTGCTTGTTGATGTCCTCGAAGCACGAACGAGACTGTAAGTACAGCAGACGGACCCCCCAGAGCGGAGTTAGCGCCTGCCACAGTCTCCCAGATCGTGATAGTGTGGTCAAAAGAGGCCGTCGCGACGTACGGCGTCTCTGGTAGATCTAAACACGCAGCAATCCGCTCCGTGTGACTGCGAGGAAGCAGCATAGGCGGAGGTGGCGGTGCAGCTCCAGCGTGCATAGGCACCTCTAAGTCCCAAAGTTGGACGTGATCTGTCGCGCCTCCAGCAACAAATAATCTCTTGAGAGGAGGAGGACACCACTTGACAAAAAGAGCAGGAAAGCGTCCTGCCAGTTTCCCGTTGAAGACATAAGAACCCACAGTAGCGTCGATAATAGACCACAACGAAATACACAGATCGCTACTTGCCACCGCCAAGGCATTTCGAGATGGGATATGCTCTGCGTCCAGAACTTCCAGGGAGTCTAAAACGTCTTGCTGTTTCTCGCCTGCTTTCTTCTCTGCTGCGAGTTTCTCGCTGCAATTGAGTTCGTGAAGGAAATTCATGTCGAGGTCGAAAAACTAGAATTCAAGAAAAATGTAAGAAAATTTAAGAACTAAAAAAATGTAAGATTTTTACGAACGAGAATTCGCGAAGACTTGTGTTCGATTACTGCGAGGCGTTTCAGTTGTGAAAAAGTTTTGAGCTTGTTGATTTGATAAGGAAAAGTCCTGGTACAGAAGTTAGTAGAATGACCAGAAAACTGTAAAATTAAATAAACTCACCGAGTTGCAGTCGCGCTACTCAGAGGTTCATGACGATACACTATCATATTTCGAGGAGGAGCATCGTGATTATCTCCATGACTTTGTCCTTGATCGTGATCATTCTCGTCGTGGGGGACCCGCGTAGCCACAAGTCCCAACGCTATACAAAAGGACGTGAATTCATCCCAATCCACGATCGAATCTCCATTAATGTCAATTTGTTCAAACATCTCAAACAACAGTCCAACAAGAGCCGCAGCGCGACCAAGATGCTGCATCAAACTCGGTCGGGCGCGCATCAATTCCCACAGTAGCAACCGAGTAAAATCCACTTTCGACAGTCCTGCTTTGGGGAAATGACGTTCGATACCCAGAAATTCATTGCAACTGAGAGCTGCACAGATACCTGCAACACTTGATAACGAGTTACGATTCGGGATTTTAATATCCGGTATAAGATCTAACAGGAATATCTGCATAGTTTCAACCAGTGACGCTGTTACAGCACTCCGCACGACCACATTGCTTCGTTCCTCTGTAGCAGCATGGAAAACCCAGTCATGATGTTTCCGGAAGAACTTGCATAATATCACCACGTTAGAATGTTTGCCACTGAGTCTTCTCAGTGTCTTCAAGTCGTGAGAAATATCCAATAAACGTGTTCGTTCTCCAGTGTCATTGAACACGAATCTCTTGCCTCCAGCTGCGAGAGCTTGTGCCTGTGCTTCAGCCTGAGAACTGTCGACAGCGTGGAGATCGCAAGTAACTGAGAATGAATTGAGCTGAGGCGAGCGAGCGATTTCGTCCTCTGCATAAGTGACGAGACAGCCCACGACTTCGACGTATGGATGCAGTTTGGCCATGGAAAATCTAGCAACTTCCTGCTCGTCGGTCTCTTTCAACTTGGCTTGGGTGGCTCGTAAGTTATCCTCACCAAAATACGAGACAGAGTGGCTACTATCGCCGCGATGATTTGCTGAAGTATCTGGAGTATTGGCACCACGAGCGACCTGCAGAATGTCGCCCTGAAAAGGAACAATAGGTGTAGTTTTTACGACTTTGAGCAGTGTATAAAACCTATGAAAAGGACAGATCTACCTACCTACCTGTGCGTTGAAAAGCAGAAAGACCAACTCGACTATCCACGGCACTTTTTCGTCTCCATCTCGTCGAAGTCGCTGTAAAAACCACATATTAAAGTTTGCTGAGAACGACAAGAACATTTATTGAACAATGGCAAAACGTACAAACACAACGTGCGGCTGTGACGCTGGTAGTTGTGTCACGTTTTCATCGTTCAATGCATCACACCCACGAGCAGAGACGAACGCATTGGCCTCCGTGTCCATCGCAAAGTCTGTGCTTCTGAAACGACTATAACAATACCGTTGTTTTTAGCGATTTCCACCGCCTTTTCAGAGACCAAGATGGTGCAGCACGAGGAAGACTCGGATGAGTTGCTCTCGCATCTCTTTCGACGCTATCATGGAGCCAACGGCTCGCCACAACCTCGTTCCCAATACACAAAAAGTCGACGATACGGGAACGAAGTCCAAACACTCGCAGTAACGAATCTTCGTGAGTTGAGGCGAGAACTAGACGCAACAGAACAAGCTCTACACCCCAATAAGTCATCGATGACTGGATTCAGCAAGCCACCGCGTCTGAATAATCAAATGACGCAGTACCCGGCATGGTCCGAGCTAGAGGAGATTTTCCGAGAACTTCGTGATCTGTATGAACGAGGTGACAAAGTCTTACTAACTTTACGGGAACAAGAGTACGAAGCTCGACTCACTCAAGCTGCAGTGGCGACTCTGACTCAAGCGTGTCTAACTGGTGAGCGTGGAGGTCTAGATGCATCAGGAGTGAGAGTCAAGCTACTCGAAGTGGCAGTTCTTCCGTCTCCTCAATGGCGACGTCTGGCGTTCACTTTGTTCTTGAATACAAGCGTTGCATCCCTTACTGCAATATTATCTACACCAGAAGACTCGTCAACCGTTCGAGCACAACATTTGGAGGTGAATTTGCTCAAACTACTTCGAGAAATGTTGGCCAAGGCGGTGGTGGTATCGACGTCTCTGGCTTCCGAGTCTATTGTCAAATTTCAACATGAAATTGACTGGGTCGACCAAGCTTTTGGGTGTTTGGAGTTTTTCGTTAAGAGAGTGAACGGGAATTATTCTTGGGAGCGCTTGCGGTCTCTGGATGAACACACACTTCTGTTTCTAGTGGCGGAAGCGAGCAACCGCAATTCTGTTGACTCTGAGCTGCCACTGAACGCGATGGAGCTGGTTGTAGCGGCGATGTATGCCTTCAAAGTCACTGGTACATCGGAATCTAAGGATCACACAGTGTGGAACTGTGGGTTGCCACTTGCAGCAGTCGAGCAGTATATCAGTCTGGAGTTACTACTCTACCACTTTTACACTTGTCCTGTGGCTCGACTGCAGCGTTTATCTTGTGTGGTTCTTGTGGATTTAGTGTGTGAGCAGCTTCGACGCGCTGGAAGTCGCGAAGGTATCAGCAATGCAGGACTTGATCAGATCTGGAAGGCGTTTGTGGACTGGGAGGATCCGTCCGTGGGAATGAGGCACGCTCTGTTATCCCCGTACGTTTCGAGCATCAGAGTGGCGAAACAGTTGGCGTCGAGCTGCTCGTTGGTGTCGGAGAAGCAACTGAATGCGTTCGTCAACCAGTTCCGCTTGTTAGCGCAGGTTGATGCGTACTTTGGCGTGAATCCGAGTCTTGATACAGCCGTGAAAGCGGCCAAGAGCCATAGCAATGGAAGCATATCGGAAGAGCTACTTGGCCAAGTTTTTAAGCTTCTGCTGTCGAATCGAGTGGTGGAGCGCTTTCGAGGTGAGCGGTGGCTAGCAGAACTGTTGAGTTATGGACAGGACGACGATAAATTCTCTTCGTATGATAGTAAGGCGACGACGACGGTAGGGTCAGTTCGAGTGCAGCTTGAAGTGCTCTTGGTTCGACCGAAGCCTGTCAATTATCCAGCTGGAGAGGATCTGGAAGAAACCTTTTGCTACGACGAAGGAGGAGAGATCAGTGTGGCTGCTCAAGCGAAATTCTGGGAGTTGGTTTCTCCGAGAAACGCGGTAGGACTCCGTGTGTCGTTTACGAATGTGTTGGCGTTGTTTATACGACGGAAACTACAGCTCAATGTGCGTATGACTGGTGTTTTAAGACGGTAATGTGATCGAAAACTAACTCTTCTATGGTGATGATGCAGTCAGGGAAGCCTGACGAATCGACTATTGCAGAGATCAACACTTGTCTGCGTGTTCTTCTGGACTATAAAGAGAGCGAACCTGCTGTGCTAGTTCCAGTGATGCTGTTGATCTTGGACGTTTGCCGCTGTGAGCTCTCGTACGTTGATGATCGGTGGAGGCAGCGAAACTCTAGAACCTCCTCTAATAGTCAAGTGGAAGAAGTTCTTGACTGCGTTGCCTGGTCAGACTCGTTGGCGTCTCGAGTGCTGAATGGGGACGTGGCACTGGACAAAACTCTTCTGAGGCAGTTGGACGCCGAGTTTTTAATTCATGTTTTAACGGTACTGCATGAGCGATCTGATACCCACCAAGGGTTTGAATGTCGTCGTGTCTGCTGTGGAGTGGACGAGTCATTGGTTGGAGACGTTGCAGCGTGTACAGCGCTAGTTGTCTCCAACATTCTTGCAGATAACGATGTCGTAGTTGACACAGCGGGAGGATTGACAGCCCTGACGCCGTTCCTGCAAGCGTGTGATACTCGCATTGCTGTGTAAGTTCGATGTTGTATTGTAATGGGATGCTGAAGAAGAGCTGAGGTTTTGTTGTATGGATACCAGGTTCATGGCCAAACTCATCAGCGAGCTGGTGAAACGCAGCGACGAAGCTCAGTACACTTCGTTCCTCCGTGAGCTGTATGTCGCCTGTGTCGAAGCAGACGACGAAAGCGCGCTGTACAATTCGTACCTGCACACGCAGACGCTGCTCCACAACGTTGAAGTTGTCATGTAGCCATGTCTTCAAGACCCCCTTTCAAATTCGGTACCATTTATCGTGCAAAGTACAGCGAACTTGCAAATTGAGTTCCCATCGATAACAATTCGAATCATAATGCCTCTATTCAAATATTCAAAATGACTGATCAGGAGCGCTCGCCAGGTCCCGACAGATCAACTCTCAACATCAGTTGCAAATTTGTTCTCAAGTAGCGAGAAGCTAAGGGTTTATGTTTGGTTGTTCTGTGGTTGCCAACTGGAACTCGATGCTAACCCCCTGGTACCTTCGTTGTAGCGCATTGCCTTCTCTGAATACTCTCAGGATTGGGTGTCGAGTTCTGCCGGGGATCGTTGGTCTTTGCCTGGGTGGACGAGAAGTTGCTGATAGGTGACATCTTGTAGATCCTGGGCATCGGAGCTAGCGTCTCGGCTCTTGTCGGCATATAGTGAGAATTTGGAGATGTGTATTGTGTAAAGGCTCTCGCAGCAATTTGCTTGGACCATGAAACTCCCCAGACATTCCTTATCCTTTTTCAATGTATAAGATAGTTTGTTTTCTGTCGCTGAATATGATCTCTTCTGCTTTCTTTGTCTAAAAAATGGTGCTTTTCTGAGTAGTGAGCGTGCTCGGACGAAGATTCCCACGTGATGTGGTATTCCGTTGCTGGATTGCGTTAGGTGGTTATCTATGACACGGGAGCGTTAAGACGTTGAGAGATAGTAACGATTTGAAAATGTAATTGAACTGAAGTTCTTGCTTGGACCATGACACGTGCATTAGAAGACGCTTTAGATCTTAAGATTTGCATTGGTGATATTTTAGCGATTCTCATCTAAAACTCCTGCCTTTTCAGATGCCAAGATGGTGCTTCACGAGCAACACTCGGCTGAGTTTCTCTACCGTCTCTTTCGACGCTATCATGGAGCCACTGGTCCACCACAAACTACGGTGCTGTACATCTGTCGTCAAGATCCCCTTTCAAATTCGGTATCGTGCAAACCACAGGGACTTTAGACTTAATACCCGTCAAGAACCGTTGTATCAAAATGTAGAGGTACCTTTGAAAACCAGAATAAAATGACTGGTCAGGAGGCACTCAGCAGATTCCGACAGATCCCGATGCCACGTCAGTTGCAATTAACCTCAAGTAGTGAGCAAGTCAAAGTGGGAAGTGACTATTAGACATTGCCGAATGGAATTCGATGCATCAGGCGCCTTCACTGGAGAGCTTTTGCCTTCTCGGGAGCTGCTAAAGTTGGGTGTCGAGTTCTACCGGGGAGTGTTGGCTCGGCGCGTGGGAGGACTTGGAGTTGCTGAAAAGCGGCACCTTGTGAAAATCTTGTGCGTTGACGCTGGCGCCTCGGGTCAAATCGGCAGATAGTGAACCCCTGGAGATAATGTGTGGAGTTCTTGCTGCAATTTGCTCGGACCATGAAACGCTCCAGATATTCCTCAATCAAAACGTAAGAGATAACGGGTAGTTAGTTGCTTGTCGCTGAAATGCGCTCGAATACCTGTTGTACCGATGGTACATTTCGATCGGGTCGCGAGAGACGCACGGTGCGGCAGATAGTGAATCCCTGGAAATGTAGGCCGAGTTTTTAAGCAATTATGCTTGAACCATGAAACGCTGCAGATATTCTTCAATCATGCACGAGAGTAGATACTACTAGGCATTTGTTGCCAAAATGCACTCGATATCTGTTGTGCCGTCCATCCCGCGGACGGGATGGTATATTTCCATCGGAAGGAGTGTTCTCGAGAAAGTTTCTCCACGTGCCGTGGTGCAGTCTACAACGGCCCCTCACAGCGAGGGACCTCGGTGGCCGCGCCATGAGGTAAATCAAGCACGAGAGAAGCGCCTTGGGGCGTCGGCAGATAATGAATTACTGGAGATACTACAGCAGTATAAGTGGAGCTCTGAAGCCATGCTTTGAACCATGACACGATCCAGACATCCATCGATCAATGCACAAGTGCACGCATGGATTCCGGTAAGCTAAATATTGTTAGTTGTTGCCAATGTGCACTCGATATCGAGTTGTGCTTTCTTTCTAAAGGAAGGAAAGATACATTTCAGTTGGGTGGAGAGTGCTCTCGAGGAAGGTTTCCCATGTGACGTTGTGTATTTATCCTACCTCTCCTGTTACTATCGGATACTTACGCCAGGCCACGAGGGTACCACCTTGGGGCGTCGGCAGAAATTAAACACCTGGAGATATCGAAGTTTGTGCATCAAGTTGCCTAGACCAGAAAATCTCCAGACATAACACTGCAATTTACCAGTACACGTACCATGGTAGTCAAGGCAGACAATTTAAGAATAAAACATACAACCAGTTCGTATCTAATCTGGGGTAACTCATGTTGACTTTTACGGGATCTGGTTAAACGGGTCCGAGCTGTTGGAGTTGCCAGTTCCATTCATCATTCCCTGCGAAGTCTGTTGCGCTCCTGTCGACTGTGTCATGGCCGCGTTGCCTTGAGCGAATTGCTGTTGTTGCATCATCTGCATGTTCATCATCTGAGGCTGCGCCATCATGGCCATTTGCGGCTGCATCATCATCATCTGCGGGTGGTTCATTCCCTGCATTTGCATGTTCGGGTACATTTGCTGTTGCATGTTGCCGTCCGTGAGTTGGAGCTGGTTCATGTTCATGCTCATCTGCATCATATTCTGTGGCTGCATCTGCTGATTCTGCATGGGCATGGCCATCACAGGCGTCGGCTGGTCGGTACCTCGAGCTTTCTGCAAGTCGTTCAGCGTCCGCTTCTCCTCCGGCTTGGCAGACAACGTCTTCTTCTTGTCACTCGCCAGAGAATTAAAGTCCACGATGTTATTCTCCGGCAACAGATTCGTTCGGAACGCTTCGGGTTGCTGAGGCTGCACCTGAGCATCAATGGAAGCCTGAGTAGTAACGCTGTTATCAAACACTGACAGCTGCGGAGTTGGGGCCTGCACGGGAGGTGCGAAGCTCAAACCAGCAAGATCTTGGAGCGGATTCTGGCTCTGCGGCGTGTCGAAAATCGACGGCTGCACCTTCTGGGCAACAGTGGAAGGCTGAGCCACTGGCTGAGTATCCAAATCGACTCCCAGTAAGTCCACACTTGCTGCTGCTGCCTTCTTGCTGCCACGTTTCTTGGCCTTAGGTCGAGTGTTTTCCTTCTCTGAAACAGATTCCTCGTCTGTGGATGCAACAGACTGTCGACGTGCACGCAATTTCTTCCCAGATTTTTCCTTCTTGCTCTTCTTGCTCTTGGATTTTTTGGATGTTTCCTTCTGCTCCTCTACAGGTGGAGGAGGCAGCTTGGCTGGGTCGAAGGAGAACGAATAATCCGCTGACGTTTTCCGTTTGCCGACGTCTTCGTCGCTCTCACTCGAGTAAAATCCGCTGTGCTTTTTGGTCTTGGATTTTTTCTTACTCTTGCTTTTGTGACGTCGTTCGTCTGCTGATTCGGTCTCGGAGGACTCGGAAATGGACAGTTCTTCGCTCTCACTCTCCGACGCACTTTCACTCTCGCTCTGGTGCTTCTTCTTGCTCTTTTTGCTGCTTTTCTTGCTCTTCTTACTGTCGCTCTTCTTCTTGGCGTGGCGGTGCTTGTGATGGTCCGTGGAGCTCAAACTCTTGGGCTCATAACCGCCTGGTGGGTTACTCGAGTACCCCTTGTTGTAGTCCGAGTACGCCTTGGGTCTCTCCGTGGCAAAGTCGTTCTGGTAACCCCCTCCGTACCCCGTAGAACCTCCTCCGGAGTATGACGACGAGGAACTGCGGATATCAGCCATCCAATTGGCACGACCATCGTTCCGAGGCACCTGATGCGCGTAGTGGTCCGGGATGGAGTCCGTATTGGGTCCGCGTGCGAGTTTCCCGCCGTATTCGATGACTTTACCGCCGAGCCATTGGCCGCTCTCGAAGATCTTGCTCTTCCAGTCGCCAGCGCCCGCATCGTGCGACGCCCCACCACTGTACGAGTTCTGACCGTACTGCGAGCCGAAGCGGTTGCGGTCGTGGAAGTTGCCGCCCGCCGCTGAGTTTTGCATCCACATGGCGACGTACGGGGATTGACACACTGAGGACTTGGCGATGAGTGTGGAAATGATCCTTCCAGATTTTTTTTTGTGGATGAAAAGCATCTGATTATTAATTGAAAAGGTTTTGGCCAATGAGAGGAATTGGATTTTATAATGACCAATAGATATGCAATCAAGTTTTTTGCTCATCAACCTTTTTTTAGCGGGAAGGTTCAGTTGACAATTTTGCAATAATGGACGCTGGCGAGCGCTGGATGGAGGGCGAGGACGTGGCGGAAGAGGAGCTGCGTCTGCTGGAGGCCATGGCCAACGTATCCACTGCAATGCAACAGGTAAGAATGCCAAATATTTACATTACACGCTTACTGCAGTGGATAAAATACGGATTATTGCCATTGACACATTCGTTGTTGTCAGTTCAATCAGGTGCTGGCCAAGCTCAATCGACAGACCGTGGAGCTGTCCAAGGACTTGGGAACTGCAGAGCGGCAACTGGTGGGTCGCCGTTTGATAATGAGGCTGCTAAAGAAGCTTTGAGGTCTGATGGCAGGGAGATGTGTGTCGTTATGCCTTACAGAACGCACTGTATTTGCCCTTCCAAGCCGCTATTTATGAGATGCAGAGCTCCAACGACCGGAGACGGACTGTGTCAGTGCCGACGGTGACCTCTGTAGCAACGCCCGAAGTGCAGCGGACGGAGCTTTAAGCCTCGTCTCATTCCTGTAGCCTTTTGATTAAAACATCCATAGAGTGATCACTTGTGTTATTTTGTGTGGTTTTGTACTAGCTGATTCGCCCACAAATCCTTTGCAGGGCAGCGCTGCCAGCCCTTAGAGCCTGGTTCGCGCGTTGGGGTGACCGTTTATGGTACTGTCGAAGCTTAGTTGGGGCCAATCATGTCCTCGGGGCGCACGAAGCGGTCGAACTCCTCGCCAGTGAGGTATCCGAGCTTGATGACAGTCTCGCGCAGAGTGGCGCCGTCCTGGTGGGCCGTCTTGGCCACCTTGGAGGCCTTGTCGTAGCCAATGTGCGGGTTCAGCGCCGTCACGAGCATGAGCGAGTTCTTCATGAGCTGGTCGATCTTCTCGCGGTTGGCCTCAATGCCCACGATGCAGTTGTCCGTGAAGGCGCTGCAGCTGTCGCCAATGAGGCGGATCGAGGACAGCAAGTTGCTGATCATCACGGGCTTGAACACGTTAAGCTCGAAGTGGCCGTTGGAGCCGCCCACAGTCACAGCCACGTGGTTGCCCATAACCTGAGCACAGACCATCGTAATGGCCTCACACTGCGTGGGGTTCACCTTGCCAGGCATAATGGACGAGCCAGGCTCGTTGGCAGGCAGCGTGAGCTCACCCAGGCCACTACGCGGACCCGAACCGAGGAAACGGATGTCGTTAGCGATCTTCATAAGCGAACAGGCGATGGTGTTCATGGCTCCACTGGCCTCCACTACCGCGTCGTGGGCAGCGAGAGCCTCGAACTTGTTAGGAGCCGTGACGAACGGTAGTTTGGTCTCCTCGGCGATGATCTTGGCGATCTCAGCGTCGTAGCCCTTAAACGTGTTGAGTCCCGTGCCCACTGCAGTG
Source organism: Phytophthora tentaculata (assembly GCA_033557915.1). Classification (NCBI taxonomy): domain Eukaryota; phylum Oomycota; class Peronosporomycetes; order Peronosporales; family Peronosporaceae; genus Phytophthora; species Phytophthora tentaculata. Next base: position 4,119,962 of record JAUCEA010000009.1, read on the forward strand.
CCGCCAAGGGCGAGTTTGCACAGGTTGGGCAGGACACGCTCCACACGCTCAATGGAGAGCGCAATCTGCTCGCGGTAACCCGAGAATTCCTGTCCCAGAGTCAGCGGCGTAGCGTCCTGCGTGTGGGTGCGTCCGATCTTGATAATGTCGTCGAACTCCTTGACCTTGGCGTCCAGAGCGTCGTGGAGCCTGTGGAGACTGGGGAGCAGCACACGGTGGATCTCCTGCACAGCGGCGATGTGCATGGCCGTAGGGAACGAGTCGTTGGACGACTGGCCCATGTTAACGTGGTCGTTCGGGTGCACAGGCGTCTTGCTGCCCAGCACGCCGCCCGCCAGCTCAATGGCGCGGTTACTGATGACCTCGTTCGTGTTCATGTTGGACTGAGTGCCGGATCCGGTCTGGAAGACCACGAGGGGGAAGTGGTCGTCCAGTTTGCCGGCAATCACATCGTCGGCCGCGGCGATGATCTTATCGGCCACAGCAGCGTCCAATTTGCCCTGCTTAAGGTTGTACTTGGCTGCGCACTTCTTAACGACGCCAAAGGCCTTGATCACAGGCATGGGCATGCGCTCGCGGGCGCCGCCGATGGGGAAGTTCTCGAGACTGCGCTGCGTCTGCGCGCCCCAGTACTTGGAGTCGTCCACATTGACCTCTCCGATCGAGTCCGTCTCGACACGGAAGGAGCTGGCGGCACGCACGGCCTTGACCGTCATGCGGGTGGAGCGAGTTACAGCGGCGGAGAGCATGTCGCTCGAGGAATCAGTGCTGTGTGTGTCCGACGTGATTGGAGACTGAGGGGGGCAACGAATGCTGGCCCCAGATTTACTGCGTACGTGGCTCGGCTTCGAGCTCTTTGAAAGTTGTTTTGTTTTGCATTGTGGCACAAACGCAAATTTCGAGAGGTTTTCAAGGTGAGATGGAAGGGGCGCGTCTCCTCTGTTGCAAATTATCCACGGTTTTTCCAAGATTATTTGTCTGAAATTAATAATGTCATAGTGAAATAAAGCTGTCGTGAAGAGGCACTATGAATGAGTATTAATTTGCGCAGGTTGCTAAAAGTGGAAAAGCGATCTTTTTCGTGAGCAATGCTGTGGCTCACACGAGTTGAAGTTTGTCGGACGCGTGCCATCGGCTACTGCAATCGGCCGCCTTCCTCGCGTGTTGCGCTTGCTGTTGGCGGTGTCAACAGACCAGGAGCTTTGTCGGGTCGGAGATCAACGTGATGTTGAGCAGGAAAGCTTATTTTTCTCTCAGCCCGTCGTTTGTCGTACAAGCTGATCAACCAGTGCGCTTGCTTGCTGGTGCACAACAGCGCGTTCGCGGCACCACTTTTCATGCATCTCCAGTTGCTCTTTTCGTTGTTGCCTCTCGTGCTTGAAATCTTCACCATGAGTTGCACGCAGACGAGTATTGATACTAGCAATGCGTTCACTCGTACTCGTACGACGTTGCGTCGTTATCAGTTCCAATTGTACGAGTGTTCGACTCTGCTCTGCTGCATTGACAATATGATCCATCGTGAGCTGTTCACAGCTAGGAAAACGACCCAACAGCAGCATACGAAGCTGTGGATGAGCAGTAATGGCAGGAAGCAGAGGCAATAAGCCATTAAGAGTACAGTCGTTGCCGGACTACCACAGGAACAACGTTAGTGTAAAGCAATTTGATTGTAAGAAATGAAGTATGAACGTACCATATCTAATCGATACAAACGAAGGCAGCGTTGCATCATGCGCGCCAGAACGTATACACTACGGTCACCAAAGCTGTTGCGCCGCAGATCAAGAGCCTCGATGCGTCCACTCCAGGCGATACCGGAGACCAAGACGCCCACCATCAGGTCGTCCAGTCCACAATTTGCAAGCGATAGAGATGTTAGCAAAGCGTAGTTAGCGAACGTGTAATGAAGTGCACTTCCTGTACGGGGAGCGATGACCTCCAAACCCTTTTCAGGGGTCAATTCGGTTGGATTGGCAATGGTGACAGCTTTAAGAGCTGCTGTCGGTACTCGAAGGAGGTTGCTCAGTTCACGAAATCCACCGTCGCCAATGTTGTTATCCACGAGTGACAGTGTACGCACACTGCGATTAGTGCGAAGCGCACGTAGAATGCGTCTTGCGCCTTCTTCAGGCAGTGCGTTATCTTCTAGTCTCAATTCCATGATCGAATGATTATGTCGCAGCGCAGCACCGAGAGCATCAGCCTCAGCTATCGTCAATACAATGTGCTTGAAATGACACACCACCAGCTCCAGAGACGACAGTTCAATCTTTTCAATAGTCTCATGAAGAGTTTCTCTCTCGAGTGCTTCTTTGTTCTTGCGTAAATAGAACTCCATCCTCGACCGATGCACTTCAGCCTCCGGTTCGTCGTCGTCCTGGTTGTCCGCCACCTGAACAGTAGTGACTGAGGTCGGACACGAATTCTTCATGGCATCGGCTAAAATCCGTAACCCTTGAGTCAATAGATCATTGTTACGCAGATCGAAGTGCATATTCCGTGTCTTAGCAGCTTGTATCATTGCACCGAGAGCTTCGGCACCGTCGTCATCGATCTGGTTACGTGCTAGACTGAGATGACTCAGTGTCGTGTTTGTACCGGATTGGAAGAAGACAACCCATCCTTTCAAAGCCTCACTCGTCAATCCACAGTCGTCCAGGACTAGACTCTTGACGGTACAGTTCTTCATCAACGACGTGGCTAGACAACCAGCTCCATGCTCACCCAGGCGGTTTCCTGTTAGATCTACGAGTGTGAGGGTCGAGTTGGTCTCCAAAAAGTCCGCGAGTTGCACGGCCAGACTGGAGTTCAATCCAGATCGACGCAAATTTAATGTGGAAATATTTGCATCCTCCTTTATGTGCTGCAAGACATCAGCTAAGGATGTCGAGTCTAGCTTGGCATTGTCTTGGACCATGTTTGGTATGTGTTGTTTCGCAAAGGACAGGGTCTGCTCCAGATTAACTGGTGTGCAGCATACCAGAGATCTATACCTCACTTATTATGGGACACTAAAGATCTTGTGCTTCAGATATGATGCACCACCTCAGCTCCGTGTCAATCCGCTACTACGGTGCTACACTGCTTCTCTTGATCTTTACATTGTTCAATACTGTAACCTCATCGAGTATCGATGAACTGTGGCAGACCGCTCATCAGTTTTGGCAGTCGAAAGACTTGGATTCGGTCATGGATATCTTACAGTTTATCGAAACGCAGCAGCCAGGAGATCGACACGCTCTAGTGGGTATTGCTTCAGTTTACCAGCGACGAAGAGAATACGACAAAGCGCTGGAGATTTTGAACGCTGTTTTAGCTGCAGAACCTCGAGATTTTACGTTGTTGCAACGGATTGGCGAAGTCTACACAGACAAGCGAGAAATCCCAACAGCTCTGGAATTCCTCCACGCCGCAGAACGAGAGGTAGACTCAATGAATATCGCGCAAGTGGATGCTTTAATGCGCGGATTAGCGTTGGCATATCACTATGGAGGAGATTTTACGACGGCGGAGAAGTTTTTCAAGCGCGTGGGTGAAGGTGGACGTTCGGCTCCTTTTTACTTAGATTATGGAGTCACTCTGGATAGATTGGGCAAGGCGCGTACGTCTTTGATAAAAGTTTTTTGCTGACGGAGGGCTAACGAGTTACTCGTACTATGAATATGTCTAGATTTTGGAGGCTGCTGACGCGTACAATGAAGCTCTCGCAATCGAACCCACTCAGGGTGAAGCAAGAATTAACATTGCTGCACTCCACCATCAACATGGCGACGTGAACGAGTCGATCCCGCACTATTTGGTAATATCTTTATTTGTACAAATTGTTCTAAATGTGAGTAGCTAACTATTTTGTTTAGAATGTGATTCATTCACCTTCAGCTTCAGCAGAACTGAAAATAATGGCAATGGGTAATGTTGGCGTGGCGTATGAGGTTTCGAAAGATATCGTGAGCGCCTTAAATTGGTACGAGCGTGCACTACAAGAAATATCTGCATCTCCTGACACGATTTACCCGGATGGGTTAACAGCACAAATGTCACGGATGCACCTCATGGTTCACGTTGTCCGGGCCAAGCTCAGTGCCTGCGTGTGGGCAAATGCAGAAGACGAATTTGCACTACTTTGGACGATGGTTACCAGTCTACAGATAGCTAATGATGCACGGTATGCCTTCACACCGTTTGACTCGTTGTTGCATGCTATGTCACCACAAGACAGGAAGACTTTGGCTGTGCATTTCTCAGCAAAGTTCACTACTGGTGGTGTTGATACTGAACATACAGATTCGATATCTCCAGTAAAGCTGAGTGAAGACGGGAATCTCAATGTGGGGTATCTATCTTACGATTTCTCGGATCATCCGACAACGCATCTGATGGAAGGTATATTCGCAACTAGAGAGCGGGGTGCGATAAGGCGGCTAGCTTTCGGGTATGGGCGAGACGATGCTAGTGCATTCCGTCAGAGAGTAATTGACAACGTCGATCGGTTCTTTGATTTATCTACGGCTTCGTTTGAGGAGAGCGCTAAGATGATCCGTGATGAGCATATCCACATTATCATGGATGCACAAGGTCACACTCGAGGAGGACGCACGCAAATTATTGCAGCGCGACCAGCACCGATTGTGGTCAATTATCTCGTTTTCCCCGGAACTTCCGGTGCGCCGTTTGTCGACTATGTGATCGTGGATAAATATGTGGTGCCGCCTGCTGAGTTGGCAACGGCATTTACCGAGAAGCTTGTAGTACTTCCTAACTGTTACCAGGTCAATCACTACGACCAGATTCTCGCATCATTCGAAAGGATAGTACAGCGTTCAGATTTGTGGAAAGTTGGCACACAAGAAGACCGTGACGAGGGATTTATGTTCGTAAATTTCAACAAGATCGACAAGCTGAAGGCGTCTGTATTCAGCACGTGGATGTCCATTTTACGCCGTGTGCCTCGCAGCTCTTTGTTGTTGTTGGACCCGGGCAGAAATGTACCGGGGGATGATGTCGATGAATCCGTCACGAGTCGTGAGATCAAGAAAAACTTATGGAAGGAAGCACAGGCACAAGGGATTTCAAGAGGAAGGATCCGATTCGTGTCCAGGTAGGACTATCATGAACGTCAGGATAAGTGTTGATTGTCTGAGTTTATACTGTCTGCAGGATTCCTAAGGTTGAACATCTTCAGCGCCACCGCTTTGGAGGGCTTTTTCTCGATACATTTATTGTAAGTCGTCGAACTTTGGTCGCCGGCGTTGATGGTTGAATGAATGACAAAATCATCTATTATGTACATATAGTATGGTGCACACTCAACAGCGACCGACGCACTTTTCGCAGGACTTCCAGTCATTACTCTAGCAGGCGACTCCTTCGCGAGGTACATAAGTTGTCATATTGAGAAAAAAGTTTTTGCTAATCATTTATTCGTACCAAAAAACTAGTCGTGTGGGCGTCTCGCTGCTAGAAAATCTAAGGATGGAGGAATTAATCACGTTCAGTGTCAAGGAGTACGAGAACCTAGCAGGTAAGTAATTTAAATCCATTTATTGAGCAAGTTGAGCTAATTTTTGGGGTCACTCTGGGTGAAGTGTATCTTGCACAGACCCCCTCCGTTCTCTCACGATTGCAGCGTCGACTCCGAAGTGATAAAACGGAGCTGGACCAGCCACTTTTTCGCACGAAGCAACACACACACCACCTGGAACAAAGTCAACGCCTGATGTATGACATCTATACTCTCAGAAACCGAACTTTTCATCTCGTGGTTTGAGAAATTGGTACACTGGTAGTGAATATGAGTTGAGTTTTTAACTTATACGTTAGGGCGACCTAATTGCTTTTTGTTTTGAATCCTGTCTTGACTACTTAATCGCTAGCTGCTGAGGGCTCTGGGTGACTGTGGTGCTTCCTGCCTATCGTCTCTAGTGGGTGCGAACTCAGAGCCCCGTGACCTGCTTTCGTTCCATGACTCATAGCAAAATCCCCTATATCGTCAACGTTATCAGATCGTCGTCTTGGGTGTTTGTGGTGTGCTACCGGCAATCGTTCAGAGTCTCCGGGATGTGCTGGAGCGCGCTCCGCGTGGGCTTTGTCGCTTCCGTTGTTAATAAGATTAGCACTACTTGAGCCACTGGTGGGAGATGAAACAGGTTGACGAGGTCTTGAGCGAGTATTACCCGTCGACGAAGCATACCGTTTAAAAGTAACAGGATGATTCGGACTCAATGCTACGGGCATGGGTGTGTTCATTGTCCCAGTACTTCCAGATCCTGACGGCCGTGGAGAGTGTTTCTCCGCTTTCATTGTCCCTTTATGTTGGAGCGGGTGATCCATAATTCGTCCAGCACGTATCCGCCCCCCAGTTGGTGTTCCACTGGAAGTTAGAGGGGCCCCACTTGAGGGAATTGCGGTATTGGAGGTGGCGGTTGTTGCTACCAACTGATGAGTAGCGGTTGGAGTTAAACTTGATAGGATTCCGCCGGCTGTAATATCGGAGCGAGAGTGTCGCTGGACTATCGATGGTAACTTGTCTTCGCCATTTGTCTTGGCTGAAATTGAGGAAGGAGATGCTGGAGTGTAAGTTATAGCAAAGCTCCCGTCACCGTCATCATCGTCGTCTGTATTGTCTTGTAACGATGTGCTCGCGAAAGCAGTCGACAAACAGCCAGACGCTCCAGTAATGCCACGCACCCACGGGTGGCTGAAAATCTCGGGGATGGTAGCTCTTTCATTTGGGTCAGGCTTGAGCATCCGAATTACAAGATCCGTGAGTGCTGGGCTCAAATCTGTATCCAACTTGAACTGGCATCGCATGATGCGATTTCGAATGACATTTTCACGCGGACGGTTGGTTCCTTGGAGATCGGGGCCTTCGAAAGGTAATCGACCACACACGATAGCAAACAAAATTACTCCTAGACTCCAAACATCGAGTGGTGGACCGGCGTTGGATGTCCCTCGAAACACCTCCGGTGCCAAGTATGAAATGGACCCGCAGCTCGTTTTCATCATAGCTCCAGGTTTGTAAAAATCACTAAGACCGAAATCTGCGATCTTGGCTGTGGAAATGTCGTTTTTGCTGCCAAACAAAACGATCGGGCATTAGTGTGAGAAAATCAACAAGACCCATATCATTGCAAGCTTACTTTGTGAGCAGGATGTTTTCCAGCTTGAGATCACGGTGGCAAATATGTTGGTTATGGGCGTATCCGACGCCGCTAAGAATTTGCGAGAATAGCCCAACTCCGTCCTCTTCAGACAACCCGCCTGGAAACTGTTTAATGTAGTGGAACAGGTCGCCACTGCACACATAAAAACACAACTCAGCATTCATCACAGACCACAAACTAAAAACGGCCTTTACCCTTCCAACAATTCGAATACAAGCACGATGTGATTGGATTCGTTGATCACACGCAGCAACTTGATGATACTTGGGTGGTTTAGCGCCTTCATAGTGAAAACTAATCAGCAAAAGCTAACAACAAAATTCTGACAGATGAGGAAACGCACAGTCAGACATTGAATTTCTGTTGTTGTGCGCTCGACGTCTCCCAACGACCCCATTTCGCTTTTCTACAATGCAATGCCAAAAAATCAGTCACCAATAGTTAAAGCTTTGCTCACACAGTCAATGTTCCTCACCAGAATAAACTTGAGCGCCACTTTATCGTTCGTGAGCTGGTGTACCCCAAGTCGCACTTCACCGAAGCCTCCTCTGCCCAGCAGCGTCGTAACTTTGTACCCTCCGACGACGTTGGCGACTTTATCATCGCTGCTGTTCTGTGAGTCTTCTCCTCTAGAATTGGGCGCCTTAAAAGACCTCCCTGTCGAAAAGAAGAGCATGTCGTTCTCCTCAATGCACATAATGTCGTCGATCTCGGCACCATCAGCGTTAAACACTCTCGAGGCCATAGGGACCATTTCCAGGCGTTGAGAAGCTGCACACAGGAACTCATCCCAAGTCCAGTGATGCTGCACGAACAACACTACACACACAAGCAGCATAATGAGTCTATCACCTCGAATTTTATTCCATTTAACACCAACCTTTTGGGTTCTCGAAGTGGCCGTTCTTAAAGGCCTTGATGGGCTTCCCCTGCACCGCGTGGTCGTTGAAATCGTCCATGTCGTCAAAGTCCGCCATCTTTGCCTCGTACCAACCCCCACGGCATCCGTCGGGCGCTCCTCTGGGCGCTCTCAAGGCGGAGCCGTTTCCGTTCTTCGGCTTCCACGCCACCTTCACCCCCTATATATAGCGCGGCATACCAAGCACAAATGAATCGCAAACGAGTGCGGACAAAAAAGGCAGCTGCAACCTGACCATCACTCTGCAATTCCCCTCTATAAGTTAACAGTATATAATCTTACAGGTCATGCCGCTTTGCATTGGGGAGAATCGATCGCACTAGGAAACTCAGTCTGGGCGTGTGAAGGAAGTTCGTGATCTGAAGACCTCCGAGGAACCATGGCAAGTGCTCTCCCTCGCCGCATCGTCAAGGTATGCCACTTAGCGTTGTTGCCTCTACCCCCTCTCCTTGTTGAGTTGTAGTAGATGGCATCTGAAGCGCTGGATTGCATTCAGTACGACTCGTAAACTGACGCTGTATCTGTTGTATGTAGGAAACCCAACGGCTGCTCGCAGAACCTGGTGCGTGCTTTAAGACTAGCTCAATGTATACGACAAAGCTACGTGCTGACTACTGTATGTCTGCAGTGGCCGGAATCAGTGCTACGCCGTACGAAGACAACCTCCGCTACTTCCAGGTTGTGATCGCCGGCCCGCAGACGTCGCCCTACGAGAGTACGTGGTTGTCTATGACTATGCAGAGATGCAATACTTACCAAGAGGCTGTTCGCAGATGGCATCTTCAAGCTGGAGCTGTTCCTGCCGGCCGACTACCCCATGGCCCCTCCCAAAGTTCGCTTCCTGACGCGCATCTACCACCCCAACATCGATAAGCTAGGCCGTATCTGCCTCGACATCCTCAAGGACAAGTGGTCCCCCGCTCTGCAGATCCGCACCGTGCTGCTTAGCATCCAGGCGCTGCTGTCGGCACCCAACCCGGACGACCCGCTGGCCAACGATGTCGCTGACCACTGGAAGACGGACGAAGCCGGAGCCGTGCAAATGGGTGCGTCGAGCAGAAGGATATGGAAATGTGCGATCTAACCGGTTGTGTTGTACGATTTTTATTGTAGCCGCGGAGTGGACGCGTCGCTATGCTTGAGCTCACGGGAAATAGCAAGAAAGCAGGCGCAGAGTTGACTGTAATGTCGATTTCCACATTTTTCTTTCAATTCCTTCATCTTGAAAACGTTTGTAGAGACTTTAGCTGTCTTGTTTTGACTTGGCAGTTACGGCTCCGTGTGGTAGTCAGGTGCAGAGTTGCTTCAATTATCCTGATCACATGCTAGAACGAAGAGAGGAAGACAAGACGCTGTGAACGGTGCAGTGAGATCGTCCTGGGCAAATCCGTAGCAGTACCAGTCTTGCAGAAGCAAACGCAGTTCCATGGTCACACTCGCCCCAGGGAACTCTTGGATTTTGGTAGTCGCACTAATGCAACATAACTTTCTTAAGTTACCATAAGAGCAACTTGTTTGGCATATTAGGACCTTTCGACCAATGGGAATCACTGCGAATGGTGGCGGTGGTGCGGCGTCGATGCCGGCGGCCAAGCAGGTGAAGAAGACTAAGAAATCCCGCAAGGCGCTTCATATCGCACCGCCACGCATGAAATCGCGACGCAAAGCGCGGCAGGTGACCACGAACTTCCACCGGTTAACGCATGAGTTGGACCGCCTCAAGCAGCAAAAGTCATTGGACGAGTCGCAGAAGCAGCGCATCGCCGAGATTAACAGACACCTAGAGGAGCTGGGTGGTCGACAGACCTACCAGGATGCCAGTATTCTGAGCACAAGCTTCCACCGTACGTCCAGGTGGGTCTTCCAGCTGCTAACGCGCTTTGAGCTTCGACCAAAAGCCAAACAGCCACCTCTGCGTGTGCTGGAGGTCGGCGCTATCAACACGCAGCTGCTGTCGTGTCCGTGGCTGGACGTACGAGCCATCGATCTTAACTCTAGACACGAACGCATTGAGCAGCGCGACTTCTTCAGCCTCAAACCCTCGGCTGAATTCCAAGTTATTGTGTCGAGTATGGTGCTCAACTGCGTCCCTGGAGCCGACAAGCGCGGCGAGATGCTGCGACTCTATCGGGAGCACTTGAAGGAAGGAGGGCTTCTGTTCCTGATGCTACCGCTACTTTGTCTGCGTCACTCTCAGTTTATGACGTACGCACGCTTCACTAAGATCCTGGAGGCCGTGGGATTCCGCGTGCGCGAGACCAAAGACTCGCCCAAAGTTGCTTTCTTCTGCTTGGAGCGCATCGAGACTGTGGACGAGAACGCTTCGTTCCCACATAAACTGCTGGTGCCAGGCAACAAACGCAACGACTTCAGCGTCGTCATCTAGATAGAAAGGAGTGCAGCCTGCATCTGTGTATCTACTAATCCGACTACCTACGTGTCTGCATTCAATTTGCTTCTATTGCGGTGATCTTACTTTGCCTCAGCAGAAACAATCTCCTTGAAGTGATCCATACACTCGTCGCGAGTTTTCTCGGGGTTGAAGAGTTGCCACGCCATAATACGATCGAGCATTTCCTTCATGTGTGGGCCAGGCTTAACACCGAGCTGCTTGACCAGATCGTTACCCTGTCAACAACAGTGTTAGCTCTACAATCGTTAGACATAAAAGTCAAGACTTGCAGCAACTTACATTGAGCAGCGGCTTGAGTTCCCAGACGCCGTCTAAACCAGCATCTCGGACCTGTGAGCTGAAGGTGTCGTACCGCTTCAATACCGAAGCACGGGTCTCCGCAGCTTCATCTACCGACCCGGCATCCGTGAGTTCTTGCACCAGTGCAGCATCACGACAGATCTCCCACTGGGAACCAATACTGCGGATAAGAAGACCCACTTTTACTCGGTCGAAGGCATCTGCTATTGCCTCCTGGAGTTTACCAACATGAGCCAATACTTTGTCCACGTCCTTAGCATCGCGGTTGGGCAACTTAAGAGAGTCTTGCACGACGAACGTAGCGACTGATCGACGGCGTTTGTCGTGCACACAGAGTCCACGGAACGGCAGTAACAGAGATGCCAAGATGCGGACTAGCAGTTCATGCTTCTTCTCCTCCGATAGACTATCAATGTCCAGCACCCCATCCGAGCCCAAGTGGCGATACATCTCTGACACGAACGCATAACAACGATCCCATACATTCCCATCAATGTTCTCCATTTCGCCGTCTGGACGACAAACGGGTGTGTTTTCTAGTAAAACCGAGGGCAGGAACACGCTCTCGCACAGATGCAAGTCGTGCAGCAGTCGCAACGCACGCTCAGGATGCGCAGCACTACCCGTGAGCATGCCGGAGAGCTCCTTACCGACACGTTCGCGACTCACTTTACGTATGAGCGCCACTCTAACTTCCTCCAGCTGCGCTGCAGCGCGTAGATCGTCCTCCAGCGTGCAGTTAAACCGGGACGCAAAGCGCACGGCACGCAGAACACGCAACGGATCATCCAGGAAAGTAACACGCGGTTCTAGCGGCGTGCGCAGACGTCCATGTCTTAGGTCTTCGACGCCTCGACCTGTGTAGTCCTCCACCTGCTGCGTAGCCAAGTTGTAGAAGAGACTGTTGATGGTGAAGTCGCGGCGCTCAGCATCTTGCTGGGGCGTACCGATCTCCACAGTGGGAATGCGGTTGTCTTCGGACACGTAAGTTTCAGCTCGGAGGTTGACAAAGTCTACCCAGCCCATGTTCTCGCCGATCTGCATGGTAGCCGTCTCCAAGTGCTTGCTCTGGTCTGGATTGGCCTTAATGACGCCCACAGTTCGTGCTGTACGGCCCTGTGCCGTCTCGTAGGCATTCACAAGGTCTGCGAAGGCGCGGCCAGTCATGCGATCCAGTACAATGTCCACATCGTCGCTGTCTCGACCCAGCAGCTTGTCGCGTACCCATCCACCAGCGACGCGGAGCACAGTGCCATCAGCTGTGGGTTGGGCGGCTACGTCCAAGAGGAAAGCGAAGAGTTTCTCCTCCGCAGGCGAGAGCTTCACCGTATCCCGTAAAGTGTTTTGCATGGCTTGGCTGGTCTCTTCGACGCGCTGCTTCTTGCCAGAACTGGATGAAGGCGACGCCAAGCGCTTCACCATGCTGCGGGTTCAATGGTGAAGCTAGTGGACAGCAAGGGTCTACTATTCGGATGTACTACGGTACTTTCGAAAACGACCAGTAAGAATCAGCGTAAGCGATGGCAGACGATAGCATCGCGGCGGCGGAGATCGCCAGGCAGATTGCGGCGCTAAAGCCGCGCGTACAGGGCTCCAGGGGTGTCATGGGATATCTAGTGCGTGCTTCAAATGCTGTGATCTCGTCGTACCTTTTTGGGGACTCTAACTTGGTTGCTGCAGGACAAGCCTCCAAGCGACAAGCGAGCGGATGTGAACAAGACGTTCTTAACCAGCACTATTCGAGGGTTCGTTCGTACTGTGACGACGATATTTTATGCTGGATCTTCATGCTCAGATTCATTGTGATCGACTGTTGCAGTGTGAATTCCCACAACCGGCGGCAGGAGGAGGATAAATGCTGGACGCTGCGGCGGATGGAGCGAAAGCTGGACGAGCCAAGAGACCGACGGAGTGACAGGAGACGCCGCAGTCACAGTCGCAATAGAAATAGGCCAGACGAGGAGAAACGACGACGCAGGCCCAGTAGAAGTCGCAGTCGAAGTCGAAGTAGGTCGAAACATCGCGGACGGAGCTCCTCTAGACGCAGTCGAAGTCGCGACCGTAGCCCTATTGCTAAGGTGCAGAGTGGAAAGAAGGATGCTGAGGATGAACGCACTTACTGGGCTCAGAAAAAAGCCGACAAGACTCGTACGCTCTGGGAAAACTTACACTCGGAAGGCACTGTGTCTGTGGAGAACGCACCCAACTTCAGCTCCGAGGAATCGGATGACGACGATGTCAAACCTACGAAAGTCAAGACAGCGGCATCACCTGATCGCAATGAGAAGAAGCGCAAGAAACACAAGAAACGCGACCGGAAGAGCGACAAGAAGGCAAAGAGACGGCGAAGCCATTCGTGAACATCTTTTATGGCATGTTGACGAGTGCAAGACTCCTCACGACTAAACGGCAGCACTTGCGAGCTTTAATCTAAGGAAGAGAAGCCCCTACAAGTCTGCTGCTTGCTCTAGTTCCACGTTGACACAGCCTGGTATGTTGCGAATACCATGGTGAAGACGCCCACTGTAATGACGGCGTTGTTTAAGGTACGTCCGTCATTCACCAGCTTGGAGTGGAACAGACACGGATAGATGAAGGCCAGCGGCACAGAGCAGAAGCCACCGATAAGCGCAACAAAGTTGTCGAGTTCTTCTTTGCCGAAATACGCGATAGCAGCAGTGAGGCACACAAGCGCAAAGCGGAACCCATTCTTCTCCCAGCGCCAATAACCTTTCTGGCTGTGGTGAGGGAACAGATAACCTTCCAGGATCTTTACCACGGGGTAAAGCATTAGAGGATATGTGAACACCAGAGCGAGCGAGTACGTGAGCTGCACAGACATGGTCGCAATACTGTCTTGGGCGCTGGGTAGGTTGAGAGTGACAACCGACTGGGTCTCCTGGCCAAACGCGGCGTATACAAGTCCAGCAAACACCGAGAAGAGCGTCACGAGGAACAGCATTGTGTACGAGAGGATACGTGGGAACTTGTGCTTGATATCATCGTCCATAGCGTCGTAGATCGGGAGTACCAGTCCAATGCCTTCGAAGCAGTAGACAGCTGTACCCAGGAGCATGGCCCAGCTCGTCGAGTTGAAGTTTTCCCACGTAGCGCTGCCCACTGGTGCGTCATCCAGCGTGTGCACCGTGTACGAGATGATGTAGACGATGCCGAACAGAATGAGGAGATCTGCGAACAGATTCGTGAGCGCGAAGTACTCGATGCGACGCACCCACGACAACGGCGTGTAGAGCAAGATCTGGAGCATAATGAGCGTCAATGAGGACGATGCTGTGGTTCTCTGAATCCCGAAAACAGCTAAGATGACTTCTCCGATGTTTTTCTCCACGAAGATCAAGTACGAGCAACAGAATCCGACCTGTGAGAGCACCAGCGAGATGTTCACAGCCACGCGGCCGACTTTACCAAAGGCTTTTTCCCCCACAAGACCGTATGACACGTTGGTGCGACCACCTCGTAGTAACACGTTCGAACAGTCCGTCAGACGTAGCATACAGAAGGTGGACAATATGGCTGATGCACATAATGCCGCCAAAGAGAAGAGCATGCCTCCGTTCTGGAAACCTTTCGGTAGGAACAGGATACCGCTGCCAATGAACGACTTGAGGATCGTGAACACGGTCTTACCGATGGAAGCACCAGGCTGCTGCTTCTCGGGTCTTCGCTTCCATGCGCGACTCAGTAGCGGCGTCGCTGTCTCCTATACAGCAGCATAAATTCAGTCAGTCAACTGTTGCAGCACATCTGTTTGGTACATTGCCACGTACATCTGACTCGTCGTCGTCTGCGAGGCCGAGGTTGGCTACGATGAAGTCTCCGTATGCGGACTCTAGGAAGCCTGGTGTGGGCTGGATGGACTCTAGGAACGAGTCCTGTACGTATGATGGCAAGTGCGGGCTGTTGCCTCCTAAATTAGCGATCACGTGGTCTCGACGGAATCCTCCGGGGCCTGTAATGTCCGACGCCTTACCTATTAGCAGCAATAAATGACAAATTAGCGCCGGTAGCATGTTTTATCGCTTATGCGCTGTACGCACCGATGTCCTCGTGCAGGATCTCGCTCTGGTCTGGCAGCGACTTTGGACGCGGAGGGCCGTCCTGTGTCTCCTTGAGGATGGCGAAGAAGATGTCGCGCGTCATGTCTGAGCCTTCCTCGGTAATGTCGTGGACATCCGCGGGCAGCAAAGGCTCTCCGTCGAGACCGGGAACGGGTGGCTGCTTGTTGTCGTTGGCCATCGTTTAGGCTGCTGGACTGCTCGAAGCTCGGCGGAACAATGAATGAAGTGCCCAAACAACCAACTTCGTAGAGTTTTTATGCGACATTTTTATAGGCAGCGTAATATTTAGTGAAATATATGAAATCAGCTACATTTAATATAAGCTTTAGTGATTTAATCATAAAAGAAGGTTGCCACTTTTTCGCTGGACGAGCTTTTTTCATGCTCTCGTCGGCTTGGCATGCAGCCATCGTCCTGCGTCGGCATTGGACTACAACTTGGGTGTGGCTACCCCAGGATAGTTGGCCACATGTCAATACATGTATTCCTTCTGGCCTATGTGGACAAATTTGGAGCTGTCTCTAGGTCATTTGACAACTGGAGCTCGACTGAGTGTACGTGTGAGGGCAACCCAGGCAGTGAATCTGCATGCGAAAGCCTGCAGCACAGGATGGAGATCCCCGCTCAATTTTAGTACAATATTTATGATTTGGCGACAAATGGATGTACCAATTCAACATCGCAAAGTCTCAGCTAAATTAGGACCCAGATCTGGCACACTTCCGCAGGCATGTCGTCGAGCTTTGATGCGATTCCCGCAGAGACCGGGTCCAGTTTGGAGGAGCTGACAGCTTTCTCGGAGCTAATTCACGACCCTGACAGCTGGTCAGCTGATGACGATGAAGACGCCGAATCGCGACTTGGATCGTCAGCGTGGGAGTCTCAGTCTGAAATTCAGGCTGGACTCAACTTGGAGCAGATTCCTGTCGATCTTAATGCGAAAGAGAATGAAAAAAACGATGGCGATCCGGAAGTTCTTGACACGGAAATCCGAGCAGTTGAAGCGTACGATCCAGATGCACAGGATGGGGACGTGCCGCGTCAACTGCCGTTCGACCAGCTACCGCACCTCGCTCCAGAGGTTCTGCACCCCAAGAAGGTCTATAAGAACAGCAAACTAAAGAAAAAGCAAGCTGCAGTTGAGGCTGCTGCAACGGCGATGTTCGATGTTCATCCACTGCTCGAATTTTCACAAACTCACTTCAACCTCACGGCACCGCGTGCTTCTCCTTTCCATAAACCTGTCGAGTTTGATCTGAACAAACGTCTCGAATGGGAGAACAAACTCATCTCGACTCCATTGACGCGTCTTCCAAAAGACCAGACCGCTATAGCAATTCAAGCATTCCGCAACGTTTCTGGTTTTATGGGGAACCGAGCAAGTGGTAAAAACCAGACTGACCACTGCTTTAAGCTGCTGCGCAACGTGGTTCCCCGGTCCCCAGCATTGAAGGATGAAATCTACTGCCAGCTCTGCAAGCAACTCACTCGCAACCCCAGCGCGTAGGTTTTCATTATTTGGTTTGTTTTGAGTTGATCGCACTAATAGTGCTTGTGTATTATTGCCAGAAATGCTGTTATGAACGGGTGGTTGCTCTTGAACGCGTGTCTTGTGACTTTCCCACCGTCTCCACCACTGGCTGAATGTCTCGAGAGATTTATTAGTGTTCATATTGGAGCAGGTGGTGACTCGGAGGCTAGCTCTGAAGTGTCAGCGTACGCTTCGGAAGCACTCGCGTCTCTAGGATGTTGTGCTACTAAAGGCGAGCGCAAAGAAATTCCAAGTACAGCGGAGCTGAGAGCATTGCAACGACATTCCCTGAACGATATCACCGTGATGTTGGCAGATGGGTCGGCTCTCGTAATGCAGGTCAGTGCATGGACGACGAGTCGTGAGCTTGCTGGCCTTGTAGCGCGCAAGCTAGGAGTGTGTCACGAAAAAGCCTTCGCGCTATTCGAGAACAATGACGATGGGGGAGAACACCTCGTTCCAGACAATGATCGCGTTATGGACCTCTACGCTGAATGGGAACGCACGCACATTGATGTGAGCGAACTCAAACAAAAGAAGACGAAAAAGAAGAAAGACAAGTTAGAAACAACAACGAAAGCCCCCGCTGTAGAAGGCTCTCACCTTACTTATAAGGCATACCTGTGGGTGCACGTGGACGACGAAACTGCTGCCGATGTCGGACTGTACTACTTGCAAGCCGTGCACAATGTTCTCAGTGGACGATACGTTTGTGACTTGGATGTGGCTGTGGAGCTAGCGGGCTATCAATTGTTCTGCAAACTGGGCAATGACCAGACTCCGACACTTAGCAAAGTCACGTACGTTGTTGTAATTTTTGGACGGTTGAGTGAAAAATTATTCACTCATGCTTTCTTTGTTAGAAGCGATATTCACGAGTACATTCCTGGTCCACTGCTTAGTGCCTCGAATCGCGTTACCATTGCCGAGCAGGTGCTCGCAAGTTATGATGCTTTCGTGAATAGCTGGTGCGTGCAGTCGACGCAACAGGCGCGACTGGCGTATTTGCGTCTCTGCAAACGTCAACCATTTTATGGTTTGACACTTTTCCATGTGCGAAACTCACGCCAACTAGCAGTACTACCAGCTCGTGTTATTCTTGCTATCAACGACATGGGTGTCAGCATCTTAGGCGCGGGAGACGAAGTCTTAGCGCTTTTTCCTTACGCGGATATAGCGAGCTGGGGTTACAGTGCCAACTCGTTCGTCTTCAATGTTGTGCGCGGTAGCGAAGAAACCGAGTATTCCTTCAGAACCGTACAGGTAAAGCGATCGATATGCTCTCTATTGTATGGGCTTCTCACCAGCATGAAACTGTATGCTCCAGGGCAAAAGTATTAATGACAATGTGGTCGCGTACGTTGACTACATCATATCATTGACCACCTTTGCAAGCGACTGAAGGAGCTGGTAGATAATCAATCTTGAGGTTAAATCTTCCACCTTTTCAAGTCATTGTGCATTGGCACCAAAATACGTACGGACTGCCGGAGGTAGCAGCCTCGGGAGGCTCTTTAAAAGGGTTACGGGCCAACGAATCTGCCTCATTAGGTGGCCAACATTCCTTGAACTTCTTTTTCATCTTTCTCGAGAGGAGAGAAATGTGTCGTCTTCCGGCAAGACCTTCCCCCTTCGCCAAAGCTGGTTTCTTGAGAAATGGTGCAGCCTCGACTCCGAAGTTGTTGGGCTCTCCGATTCCAGACGAATGCTCGGGATCGTCTTCAGTGTTTCTTTCATTTGGCTTCATGAACCTGCTTGAAGAGTGTTGTTGCTGTTGCTGTAGTGTCGAGTCGGAGGCCGCCCTATTGAGAGCTGGTTGAATCGGAGTCATACCCCAAAAGCTCACAGAACGTGTTTGTAAACGAGGCACCTCATCCGAGTGACGCCTGACCGTATCCCACTCCATCAACTGAGCTATCTCGCTGTCCACGAGAGCAAATTCGAGCCATTTCGCATACTGAAGCTGGCCATCTGATGTAGCCAGCGACTGTAACTTACTTCGAAAGTGCGCTCGCAACAACGGGCTTTTCGCGGCGTCGGAGATTGAATCGCCATACTCACGTCGTTGAGACTCGTGCGTTCGATGTCCTTCCGCAGTTGATACCATACGATTTGTCAGTAGACAGCATAGTAAATCTGAACCAGGAGAAACAAAGAGAAGAAACTATGTCAGATACAAGTTTAAAAGTTTTAGAAACATCGCTCAACAGACTCACCCGCAAGTTGTTCGATGCCTCGCTGATTAAGGTACTCGCGACTCTGCTGGTTAGGAATCTGGAACAATAGGTGTGCCTTTTCTTCCGGCCCCCCACGACTTGCAACCGATAAAAACTAGAAAGACAAAGAGTACGATAAACTCAAACTTCTTCAAGCGACAATTCGTACCTCACAGGAATACAAACCTGAATCAAAATGTAATAGGAAACATTTCCGTAATTGTCGGGCCTGAGAAGATTGTAGATTCGGCCATAGATGTCCATAGGCCACTAACATCAAGATGCGAGCGTCAGATAGCAGAAGAATCTCCTTTTACGGATTTAACGTACCGTGTTGTATTCCCGGGCAAGTATACTTTCTAGCTCTTCTTGTCTCAAACCACGCAGCTTGGAGCGACCACAAGTTTTTCTTTGATAGCGAAGGAAAGTAAACTCGTCCTGAAGTCGCTCCATCTCCGAGAGACTGAAATGCGTTTGCTTGGTGAGAACCGTGAGTTCTGCTTTGCGTAATTGAGGTAATCGTCGAATTGCAGCGCGCATGTCCTCAACAGACTCGTCCTTGAGACCATACAATGTGCGTGCTTGTTGAAGTAGCGTCTGTGGAGCTATTTCAGTTGCGTTCTGACACTGGTCCAGAATGATCTTGTAGATGTAACTCGAGTCCCATTGCTCCATTTCCTGTGCAAATATTAGGTCCCAGTGTTCATTTTTTTTCCTGTTTGCATCGTTCCCATACACATTCCTTACCATGTGGAGCTGGATCTCGTCCACGGCAAGTCTAAAGAAATGTAGTGCGACCAGTAGATGCAGTATTGTACCGTCGTCTGCCCGAAGCATTGTGTCCCAGACCTCGTACAGTAACGGCAAAGGCAGCTCTCCAACCCATAGCGAGACGAACCATTTGCAAGACAATAGGGTCGTCACGAGAGGTAGATCAACCTAAAGACACCAACCACCCTAACGTTTAGATGCCAGTCACCAGCAAAAGCAATGAGTACAGTCCTCACCTTGGCCAAGATCGGATAAAGCGGTACAAGTTTCCTTACAACCAGCTCATGATACAGCTTGCAGTCCTATCATTCAAGAGACCGTCAAAGGGTCTACAATAGTTCTTCCCTCAGAGCAATAACACACCACTTGGAAGCCATGCAGCTTCGGTGTTCTGGCAAAAAAGTCCTCCGGAAAAACTCTGCAATGGTCACCCAGTCCAAAAGTCAGCGAAGATTCTCACTAAAAAGCACTTCAACACACTGCACCTCTCGATGATACTGGCATAGACCCAGAACGTCTCCTCCTCGTCTCTACTTGCATTAACATTCCCAAGAAGGAAACATAGGACGTCTGCATGGCCCTGAACATAGCCCACTCGAGGGTTTCTCTACCGAAAAGAACAAGTGAGTCCACTTTTCTACAATAAAGCTACAGCATTAATCCGCGTCGTACCACGCTGTACGCCATCAGTATATTCTTCAATTGAGGCAGAATGCGCTGCATAACATGCTGCGGTAGCTCTTCTTCTTCCTGGAGCGCTTCTCTCTCATTTTGAGGCAGCAGATAGAGGCGGATTGACTCGCCCGTGCGAGGCAAATCCAGCTCGATCTGGCGTACATCGTCCTCGAACTGGGGCGACGAACAGCTCTCACTGCGGTGTAGATACTCCCAGTACTCGAGCGCGCTGCCGTCGCGCAGCTTCCGGGCGCCAGACGTCACGAACCAGTCCGATGGCATTGCGGATTCTGTCCGTCACTTCAAAGAGTTGGTGAAATCAGAATCAGATTTACGTCAATATTAGGGTTTGCACAAATTAGGGCTTGCAAAAGCGATATCTTTGGCAGCCTTCCTCTGCAAACCAGAAAGAGAGCGAGGATGTCGTCGGTTCAAGTGGCACCCACGCGCATGTAAGGCGTCTATAGTCTTTACCAAGGACTCTAGAGGTGCTTCGACTATTTGTAATTCGTGTGTGCTGACGCTGGTTGCTCTGGCAGGGCGCTGACGACCTTTAAGGGCAAGCGTGTTGGCGCGAAGAAGGGTATCCAGAGCGTCGCTTTTCACGTCGTGTCGCCATGCTAACTACTGTCTGTAGGGTTTGAACTGCTGAAGAAGAAGGCCGACGCGCTGAAGATGCGGTTCCAGGCCATGCTGCGCGAGATCCAGAAGGTCTCCTACCCTCTTCGATGACTTTTACAGTTTTCAGTGTATTGATATGTGTGTTGGAATGTTCGAGCAGACCAAGATGGCCATGTCGACGGAGGCGTCGGAGGCCTTCTTCTCGCTTACACAGGCGCAGTACGCCGCTGGTGACTTCCGTAACAAAGTCATTGAGTCGGTGAGCACAGCGGAGATCCGCACGCAGAATCGCATCGACAACGTGGCTGGCGTTAAGCTGCCTGTGTTCACGGAGGTGGAAGTGAGTCGTGAGAAGAGCGAGAACATCGGTCTGGCCGGCGGAGGTGGCAAGATCCAGAACTGCCGCGAGAAGTTCCGCGTATTGCTGCGCGCACTGATCAAGCTCGCGTCACTGCAGGTGGGTGACATCAAGTTAAGGAGGAGGAACTGAGTTGTGGGTGCTAACCTGGATCTATTGCATCGTGACAGACCTCATTCGTGACGCTGGATGAGGCGCTGAAAGTGACAAACCGTCGTGTGAACGCGTTGGACAACGTGCGTCTTCCTTGTTAAAGATCTTTGTGCTACAATGAGAACTGAGTGTGCTTTTGACGCTTGCAGGTTACCATTCCTCGTATCGAGAAGACGATCTCGTACATTACGCGAGAGCTGGACGAGCTCGAGCGTGAGGACTTCGTGCGGTATGTATCCTTCGAAAAGGCTTGTGTATTGAAATAACTAATGATAACATTTCTTATCCGATGCGGCAAATGGCAGCATCAAGAAGGTGCAGGCGAACAAGCAAGACCACGAGAAGGCCATTTTGGCCAGAGAAAAGGGTACGCTGGGGGTGCAACCTGTTTTCATTGCGTAGCAATTAATGGTTGAGATATTTGTTTTCTTTCTTGCAGAATCAGCGGAGTCCAAGAAGTCCTCGGGTGCCGCTGCGGATGACGACCCATTTGCGGATGTTGTGGCGTCGGACCGCGATATCCTCGCCCAGTTCGAGCCATCAGCAGACGCAGATGTCGTTTTCTAAATGAGAGACGAAGAAGTAAGGGATTGAGCGTTTGAGTTGGTTGCGGCAACTAAAACTCAAATTTCAACGAATTTGATTGGGTGTTGGATGCATTTCACTAAACGTTTTCCCGATCCCTAGTCATTCATTACTTTCTGACCAGTGATACACAACAATAATGGAGCCCATTGCTAAACGCCTCAAGCAGTCCGCCGAGAGCGCTCTAAAGAGCAAGAATACGGCAAAGGAGGAGGAAGATATCGCTGACCGCATCAAGCGGCTCGAAGCTGAGCTTCAAGGTGGAGGCGATGACTCTAGCGACTCGGACTCAGACTCCGATTCGGATCCAGATTCCGACGATGATAAGCCCAGGACGGTCGTAAACTTGTCTGCTTATGGTTCAGAGCGCATCGAGTCGCTTCCTGAGAATATGTTACCAGCTGCAAGGCCGTCATCCAACCTAGCGCCGGCGAAGAAGAAGCGCAAGAAAACGCAACAGGAGGAGAATGAAAATGCGGCCAATAAAGCTCTGGAGCAATTGGGTGACGCGCTGACGTTCCCCAAGAAGGTTCCGTTCGCCTGCAAGCCGTGCAAGTTCATCGGTAAGGATCTAGAAGACTTTCAAGCCCATCAAGCGTCCAAGGAACACTTGGGGCGCGTTCAAACTGGAGATAAGACGTTGCAATGCGTTCTCTGCAATAAATCGTTCACGAGCCCCGCCCAACTGGATGAACACCGTGCTGGCAAGTGGCATAAGCAGCGAGCGCAGCAGAAGAAGGCGCGACACACAGTTAAGGTTTGCTATGACTTTATGCGTGGAGAATGCAAATGGGGCGACCGCTGCAACTTTGAGCACACAGAAACCAAAGCTATGAAGTCAGGACGTGCACTTGACAAGACCCGCAAACGTGTTTGCGATAACTTCATGCGCACGAAAAACTGCCGCTTCGGTGACAAGTGTCTGTTCTCACACGACACAAAGCAATAGAGGAGCTATTAAGACCTTATACAGAAACCTACTTAAGTAGTATGTACTCTTATCCTTATCTTTTCCGTATGTCCACCCTAAAATTGCAGGTTACAGACCGAGCTGCTCCTTAACAAAAGCCTCCACTCGCTTAAGTGTGAACTCGCCATCAAGTCGTCGAGCAACGTCCACGACGACCTCCTGCTGATGCCCACGAAAGACCAGCACCACCGGAAGATCAGCCATTTCGATGGACGCGTCGGCTTCCTTGGCCATCATCGCCGCGAACTTAGAGCATCAGTTAGAGATCGCTATCCGTATTGCGAACATTTACAAAAGCCTACCTTGACGTGAACGAGTTTCCGTGCCAGTAGCTCAAGCCGTGAGTTGAGCAGCCCGCATGCATAGTTCTCTGGGTGGTAGAGGTGCACGAGTATAGCGTTGCCTGCATCTTTACCGTCTGTCGTCGACGTGAGCGCCACGAACTGTTTCGGTGTAATGTACTCGTGCTCGCCATAGACCTTGCGGTTGCGCGCCGCGTCCTGCATCTGCTTCACTCGCATCTCGGCATATTGCGCTAAGAATGCGTCGTCTACCAGGTCGCTGTCGTCGCATTCACAATCAGAACCTCCGTCGCACTCGCATTCCAAATGTGCAGTTGGTTCACGTGTTGAATGCGTAGAACTGGTGGTGGCACCTTTGGCAATTCGATTGAGAACCGCTTGACGCTCTGCTTCCTTCCTTATACGCTAACATCGATACCGTATATCCGTAAGATCATCAAAGTTTCTTTCCTCTCAGGGTGTGGGGTAACCCCACTGGGGTTGCGCACCTCCTGCTTCTGATGGCGCTTGTGAGCCTTGTAGTCGTTGATGACTCCCTTGGGTCCAGTGTTTGCCGAGGCGAAGTCACGCGCTTTTCCACCGCGGAAGCCGCGTGTAGGTTTCCCCCATGTCTCGCCGTCCACATCTTTTTGTATCCACGGCCCCGTTGGATCTGCCACTGAATGTACTCGATCCGTGATCTCCTCCTCATCGTCACTGCAGCAAGGCTATGTTAGCTACGGTCAACTCGATGCCATTGGCGAATACGCAGGCCTCGCGTACCTGGCCTCCGAGTCCGAGTTGACACGCCCACCCAGCTCGTCCGGATCGCGGTCTCGAAGCACGCTATGTTGTAGGAAGAAACTCTCCATCGTTGTTCTGAATCTGCTGCAGATATGCGTCGCTTTGGTTACGGTAGTAATATACTAGAAATATGGAAAAGATCTAGGACAGTTGTAGGACACGGCCAACGTGGCATTCATTTGGAGAAACTCCCAGACTTGGACGTCCCAGCCGAGAAGCCATCTCCAGCTGGTCATTTTGCTGTGGTTCAACAAGAGAACACCAACTCAAAGGGAAATGCAAATTAGGAGTCCATGACAGAAGACAAACTGCTCAACTGCACTGAGAACGCTTTCGTCAATTCCTGTCTCTGATTACAGTCGACTCTTGTCGCTCCCAACTGATAGTATCCTGGTTGTTTGTCTCTTGTACGATTGCTTTCATAACCTTCTCTAGTACAGCATCCGAGCCACTTCACTCGTCCTAGAGACGCTTTTAGCCCTTGCCAGACTGCTTCATGAGCCACTGGATGACCTGGTCGATGTTGACGAGACGCAGCGCCGAGATAGGGATCACCAGCCACGGGTTGTCCACGATGTAGTCCAGGTTCAGCTCGCGAATAAGCTCCGGCTCGGAGATATGAGGCTCCAGATCGATCTTGTTGGCCAGCACCAGCAGCGGCGTCGTAGCGAGTTCCCTGCACAGCAACACACCAGCAATAAGCACTCCTCGCTCAGCAGATGATAGGAAGGTAGACTTGCAGTACCGATCCTCTAGTAGACGGTGAAGTTCCTTCCTCGCCAGGGAGATTTGGTCGAACTGTTGCAAGGCCCAAAAATGGTCAACAGAGCAGTCCAAATACACACAAACAAACGCACAATTATAAGAAAACGTACCGCGTTGGCATCCACCACATATATAATGACGTCACAGCCGCGCGTGTAGCGGCCCCATTCGCTTCGGTACTGTGCCTGCCCACCGATATCCCAACATTTCATCTGTACGCCTCCCTTTTTCACGAGTTTCACGTTCAGACCGATGGTCGGGCACGTCTCCACGGGGTGACCCATGGCCATCACGTTCAGCAGCGTCGTCTTGCCACTGGAAGCAGTAAAGAATCAGGAATCAGGTTGGCAAGCTCAGATCCTCTGCAGAGTGTGACGCGACGCACCTGTTCTCAAGACCCACGAGCACGACCTCGAGCTTCTTGGTGTAGAAAGTCTGCAACATCTTCTGGAGAATGCCTCCCATGGTTAATCGAAACGGTAGTGCTAGTGGTGGCCGCGTGGAGCTGATCCGAGATGACTCGACCCGCTCGCTTCTTCTTTCGTTTTGGAGGGGAAAAGGCTGCCATCTCCAAGCTCGTTTTATGTGTGGCATACCCCTGATCTTGCGATAATTACCCTAAAGTTGCAACTGATTTTTTGTCGACACTCAAGCGACGTTCGAGCGACATGTTTTGGTGCGAAATGTTATTGTTATATTTCATAAATATATCGTCACATTTTAAAAACTTCTAATAATTTGGGTGGAGAGTTCGACGTGTAACGGGACTGCTACCCGACTGTTCATTGTAGTTTTTGCAAGGATTTTATCCAGAGGAAAACAGCATTAAAATCTGTATAATTGGTGCCGTATCTCGAATAATGGCAAGGCAAGGCTGGTCACCCCCCACTCATAGCTTTTTGTTTGTTCGTGCTAATCACCGGTGAACATGTTCAAACGATACGCCGAGCCATGTCGACCGGCACTTGCGCAGGTAGAAGCAAGGAGATAACAAGCTGAAGGAAAGACTAAGTTACCTTTTTTGCGAGAGTTGATATATTTATTACCTTGGACCCAGAAACGCAATGGGAGATGAGCCAAATATGCTGTTGTAGAGCTATTTTATTGTATTTTATATTAACTGATATTTGGCAAGTTTTACAGTCAGGACGGTAGCCTCCCTCAGTCCGCTTAATAGTGAGATTGTAAAAAATACTAACAAGTTATCTGGGCCTATGGTCTAGTATGTCTGTGTCGACAGAACGGCGGTGATATTGAGGGTTACTATTGAGGGTTGCTGGTCTTGGGTACTGTGTACCAGTTGTACCCATTAACCGGTTAACCCGAACCGGTCCAATCCGAACCCACGTTGATTATGGTGATTACGGTAAGTTGTTTACGCCGCCGATGATTAGACGAGTAGGATGGTTGGATGAACACCGGTGAGTGATGGTTGATTAGATGCACTAGGTGATAGGACGCAGGGTCGCGTGTCTATAACAGTAGGATGTAAGCTCCAACAATTCAATCACTTTCGAGTCTTCATTCTACCCCTCAAGTGCCTTCGATCCGGTCCCGCCGTCTGCTACGTCCCTCCCTCCCTTCGTCCAAGCTTCGTGTCCAAGATCTATACCTTTCATCAGGTTATGAGCCCAAGCACCATGTCCTCTGCCCAAGACACCTCGACCAAGGTCTCCATTGACAAGTTCAACGGGGACAACTACGCGACGTGGAACCGCTACATGCGTGGCGTGTTCCTGACCAAGTCGACGTGGCATGTCGTGAACCGCGAGACGACGCCAAGCTTCACGGACTCGCGGGCCAAGGACGACTACGTCAAGTCGAGCACCATCGCGTTCGGATTGATGTTGCTCCACATGGACGCGGACTACCACCATGTGGTCGACGACTGCGAGGAAGCGTGGGTTGCGTGGACGCGCCTGAAGACGCTGTACGGTGGTTCGCAGAAGGCTGGACGCATCTACCTGAAGCGCCAACTCTTCAGCATGGAGATGTCGGAAGGCGGGAACGTGTTGCATCACTGCAACGAGGTCCTCAACATCAGCGCCAAGCTCAGCAGCATCGGCGCCAAGATGGAGGACGAGGACGTGGCGATCTGCTTGTTGCGCAGCCTCCCCAAGAGCTACAAGAACGTCGTGCTGAACTTGGAGATGAGCAGCGCTGAACTACGATCGCAAGACGCCGTGAAGGTGCTCACGAATGAGCACATCAAGAGACAAGGCGAGAAGACAGCGACGGTGGAGACGGAGAATGCGGCCAAGGCGTCCAACACCGACCGAGAGTCTCGCCAGTGCACGTACTGCGGGAAATTGGGGCACACGATTGACAAGTGCTGGACCAAGCAGAAGGACGAGAATCGGGGCCCAAGACGCGGCGGCAATGGCAATGGCCGTGGACGTGGGGCCAACAATGCCCAGTGGAGGAACGGCGACGCCAGCTACAACTATGACTACGGCTATGATCGAGTGGCGTTCGCGGTCTCACTGGAGTGTGGCATTTCGACGGGCAAGGATATGCTCGGGATGTGGGCGGTCGACAGTGGCGCAACGCACCACATCTGCAACGACAAGGCCAAGTTCGCCCATTTGATTGAGCGGAACGAAGGCGAACTTTCGGTGGGCGACGGCAACAAGGCGGCCAACATGGGTGTGGGGACCATCGTGGAACGAGTGGTCCTGCCCAACGGCGACGAGCGCGAGCTTGAGATCAAGAACGCGCTGTACGTGCCGAGCATGAGCAAGAATCTGCTTTCGGTGCCACAGATCAACAAGAGTGGTCTGTTCCAAGTCGTGTTCGACGGCACCCAGATGCACGTCGCGCACAAGGCCTCCAAGCAAGTGGTGGCGGCGGCAAACCTCGTGGATGGACTCTACTGGCTCCAGACGCCTCAGCGATCGGCGAATGCGGCGACCAGTGGGAAGACGGTCGACTTACACGCGCGTATGGGTCACGCTCCGGTGGAGGTGCTTCGCAAGATGGTCGACAACAACATGATCAAGGACGCGAAGGCACCTTCCAAGTCGAGTGGACCAAGCGTGTGTCGCGGCTGCCAGCAAGGGAAAATGGTCCAGAAGCCGTTCCCAAGCAACCGTGACAAGCGTCACTACGACACGTTCGAGCTGCTCCACTTCGACGTGTGCGGCCCCATGGAAGAAGAGTCACTGGGTGGCAGCAAGTATCTGCTGCTGATCGTGGACGAAGCCAGCGGATGCATGAAGGGTTTCTGCCTGCGTGCCAAGTCGGAGAGCGAGGACTGCATCAAGATGTACGTCACGAAGGTGCAGACGCAGTTCGGCAAGAAGGTCAAGTTTGTGCGGCACGACGGAGCCCGTGAGTTCGCGACCAACTCGCTCAAGGCCTTCTACGAAGTCGAAGGCATCGAGCAGCAAACCACGGTTCCGTACGCGCACCAGACCAACGGCACGGCAGAACGCGCCATCCGGACCATCGTCACGATTGGCCGCAGCATGCTGCATCACGCCAAGTTGGACAAGTGTTTCTGGGCTGAGGCGGCCATGACGGCCATCTACGTGAAGAATCGTCTGCCGTCACCCAAGATCGAACACAAGACTCCGTTCGAGATCGTTTACAAGTCCAAGCCGAGTGTGAAGCACATGCGCGTGTTCGGATGCCAGACGTACATCCTGACGCCGAAGGAAAGACGGCGCAAGTGGGACCCCAAGGCTCGCGCCGGACTGTTCCTCGGCTACGAAGAAGTGTCCAAGGCGTATCGAGTTTATGACACCGAGGCGGGGCAGGTGGTTATCAGTCGCGATGTCAACTTCGATGAGTCGACCTTTGGACTTTCACCGACGATTTCCGATGAAGATGTCGACGAGCTGCACTTCGCATCGATCGACATCGACACTGATGGTTCCCGCCAGACGGAGTACACGCAGGCAGGGAAGCACAAGAGCCGCCCGAGTGACGAAGATGAAGTTGCCAGAAGACCGCGAGCTGTGCGTCATCGACCTGGACTGGAAGAAGCAAGTGCGCCGAACTACACCTCTCCGCACCGAGCAGACGCAGACGAAGAAGAAAAGTATGGAGATGAAGATTCGACTCCACCAGTGTTTTGGCGTGCAAGTGCCAATGCCGTCGAAGCAGGCGACCTATCCGAGCCGACGACGTTTCAAGAGGCGGTGAATGGCCCGGACCAAGTGCACTGGTGCAAGGCAATTCGTGCTGAGCTCAAGTCAATGCGACTTCGGGGGGGGGGGGGGGGGGGGGGGTGTTCCGTGCTGCCAAGTTGCCTAAGGGACAACGCGCCATCGGTACCAAGTGGGTGTTCAAAATCAAGCGCAAAGCGGACGGCTCGATCGAGAAGTACAAGGCGCGCCTCGTGGCCAAGGGCTTCAAGCAGAAGTACGGCATCGACTACACCGAGACGTTCTTGCCCGTGGTCAAGTATGTGACGCTGCGCATGGTGATCGCGATTGCCAAGTATTTTGACTGGCCCCTCGACCAACTCGACGTGGTGACAGCATTCCTGTACGGGGTCATGAAGGAGGTGGTCTTCTGCGCGGTTCTCGAAGGTGTTAATCTCGACTGTGACTTCGACTGCCTGGAATTGGTGAAGGCGATCTACGGCCTCAAGCAAGCTTCGCGCGTGTGGAACGAGACTTTCGACGAGTTCGTGTGCTCCATCGGCTTCCAAGTATCGGCGTTCGACCCACGCCTCTACATCAAGGTGGTGGACGGTCACTGCGTGCTTGTACTGGTGTACATGGACGACGTACTGATTACCGGGAGTCCGCCCGAGCTGATCGCACGCACGAAGACCGACCTGAAGACGCGCTTCGAGATGACCGACAGCGGCAAGTGCGCGTTTGTTCTTCGGATCGAACTGGTGGACGGCCCGGACGGCAGCGTGACTATGTGCCAGCAGCGATACGTGGACGACATCCTGAAGCGCTTCGCCATGGACGAGTGCAAGGCCGTGGTGAGTCCCGTCGACATAAGCACTCGACTGATTTCAAGTGACGCAGCGACCAAGGTGAACGCTCCGTTTCGCGATGCTGTTGGTGCTCTGATGCACTTGATGACTGCCACGCGCCCGGACATCGCGTACGCCGTTGTCTATGTGTCGCGCTTCATGGAGAACCCCCAAGAGGAACACTGGGTTGCGGTCAAGCGTATCGTTCGCTACCTGCAAGGCACCAAGACGCATGGGATCTGCTCCAAGCCGGGTGACAACATCGACTTTCGTGGATACTCGGACGCTGACTGGGCTGGCGACCTCGCGGACCGCAAGTCGACTTCCGGCTCCACGTTCATGCTGACGGGTGCACCGGTGAGCTGGGGCAGCAAGAAGCAATCAAGTGTTTCGCTGTCTACGAGCGAGGCGGAGTACATCGCACTCAGTCTGGCGATCCAAGAGGGCAAGTGGATTCATCGCCTGCTATGCGAGATTCTGGCGGCCGCTAATGAGACTGGACCCGAACTCATGATCCGCGAAGACAACCAGTCGTGCATCAAGATGACGAAGAACCCAGTGAACCACGGTCGCGCCAAGCACATCGACATCAAGTACCACCACATCCGCGATGAAGTCAAGCGCGGTGAACTCAAACTCGAATACTGCGAGACTTCTGTGATGCTAGCGGACATCACGACAAAGGCTCTCGCGGGATCACGGCATACGGATCTGACGGCGGCTCTCGGCATTCGTGGGACTTCGCATTGAGGGGGCGTATTGAGGGTTGCTGGTCTTGGGTACTGTGTACCAGTTGTACCCATTAATTGGTTAACCCGAACCGGTCCAATCCGAACCCACGTTGATTATGGTGATTACGGTAAGTTGTTTACGCCGCCGATGATTAGACGAGTAGGATGGTTGGATGAACACCGGTGAGTGATGGTTGATTAGATGCGCTAGGTGATAGGACGCAGGGTCGCGTGTCTATAACAGTAGGATGTAAGCTCCAACAATTCAATCACTTTCGAATCTTCATTCTACCCCTCAAGTGCCTTCGCTCCGGTCCCGCCGTCTGCGACGTCCCTCCCTCCGCTTCGTCCAAGCTTCGTGTCCAAGATCCATACCTTTCATCAGCTTATTCCTCATTTTTTGTCTGATGCTAGCCTTAAAATTGAATAAGAGGTGACGTTGCAGACCCACGAGGGACTATTTGGCTGTTATACAGGTTATCGTCTTGGTAGAGTGCCACATGTGGCAAAAAAGGGTTCTGTTGTAGGAGCCAAAAAGCCGATGAATGTACTCGCAGCAATAATAGGGCCATCGTATTGCAGAACCAAAGCAATATCTTTGAGGTATATCCTATATTACGTGGTTTATATTTCGACCAGCAACTGCGTACATATTTACTACTTTTTGGAAGTTGAAGGCACAAGCAAGATTCTGACCCATTACGAGCGCAGCTGAAAGTACGGAGATATTCGCTTCGGCAGGTATAGCGTCAAGCCCCAATCCCTTCAGCTCGAGTTGTTCTCCGTGGGACTTGAACTCACGCGTACTGCGCGTAGGCTAACATTTCGAATTAACCGTAGCCATATTACGTGGTACTTTCAGGACACCGTACAATGGTTAGGGCGAACAAATTGGGGGCGCTAGATCCCTAAAAATGCGCACTGTGACTCTGTTTAGGAATGAGGTTTTTCTGCGTGTTGAGTTGATATCATAACGGTTAATTAAAATAAAGGCTTATGATTGGCTGAAGTATGGATATATGGACCACAAAAAACCTTAATGGCCATTTTAAGTCGGACCAGATAAGTAGATGATAAATGCATTCTTTGCTTGCCGATACTGCATTCTGCAATTTACTAAGAAGGCAATCCCAACCAGACTACATCTCGCTCTCAACTACATCGTCAAGTGCGCGAAAGAACACCGCTACTCCTGCATTGTCTGCCTGCATTGTCTGCCTGCGTTGTCTGCGACAAGGTGACCACACCGATTTCACCTAGAGGCAGCGTCCGCGGTGGATTGATGACCCGCCACGAAAATTCGACCCATCACAAGAAACGTCCAGCGGACCAGCATGGTGACTCACCGGATGAGGCATCGGACAACATAACGGTAATTGATCTCACGGACGGATAGTTGATAGCTGCATTCTTTGCCTGTCTATTCTGCATTCTGCAATTTGCTAAGAAGGCAATCCCAACCAGACTGGAATCTCGAGCGGCAGAATCTACTGTCCGAGCAGACTGCGGACTGCATCTCGCTCTCAACTACATCGTCAAGTGCGCGAAAGAACGCCGCTACTCCTGCATTGTCTGCCTGCATTGTCTGCCTGCGTTGTCTGCGACAAGGTGACCACACCGATTTCACCTAGAGGCAGCGTCCGCGGTGGATTGATGACCCGCCACGAAAATTCGACCCATCACAAGAAACGTCCAGCGGACCAGCATGGTGACTCACCGGATGAGGCATCGGACAACATAACGGTAATTGATCTCACGGACGGATAGTTGATAACTGCATTCTTTGCCTGTCTATTCTGCATTCTGCAATTTGCTAAGAAGGCAATCTCAACCAGACTGGAATCTCGAGCGGCAGAATCTACTGTCCGAGCAGACTGCGAACTGCATCTCGCTCTCAACTACATCGTCAAGTGCGCGAAAGAACGCCGCTACTCCTGCATTGTCTGCCTGCATTGTCTGCCTGCGTTGTCTGCGACAAGGTGACCACACCGATTTCACCTAGAGGCAGCGTCCGCGGTGGATTGATGACCCGCCACGAAAATTCGACCCATCACAAGAAACGTCCAGCGGACCAGCATGGTGACTCACCGGATGAGGCATCGGACAACATAACGGTAATTGATCTCACGGACGGATAGTTGATAAATGCATTCTTTGCTTGCCGATACTGCATTCTGCAATTTGCTAAGAAGGCAATCCCAACCAGACTGGAATCTCGAGCGGCAGAATCTACTGTCCGAGCAGACTGCGAACTGCATCTCGCTCTCAACTACATCGTCAAGTGCGCGAAAGAACGCCGCTACTCCTGCATTGTCTGCCTGCATTGTCTGCCTGCGTTGTCTGCGACAAGGTGACCACACCGATTTCACCTAGAGGCAGCGTCCGCGGTGGATTGATGACCCGCCACGAAAATTCGACCCATCACAAGAAACGTCCAGCGGACCAGCATGGTGACTCACCGGATGAGGCATCGGACAACATAACGGTAATTGATCTCACGGACGGATAGTTGATAAATGCATTCTTTGCCTGTCTATTCTGCATTCTGCAATTTGCTAAGAAGGCAATCTCAACCAGACTGGAATCTCGAGCGGCAGAATCTACTGTCCGAGCAGACTGCGAACTGCATCTCGCTCTCAACTACATCGTCAAGTGCGCGAAAGAACGCCGCTACTCCTGCATTGTCTGCCTGCATTGTCTGCCTGCGTTGTCTGCGACAAGGTGACCACACCGATTTCACCTAGAGGCAGCGTCCGCGGTGGATTGATGACCCGCCACGAAAATTCGACCCATCACAAGAAACGTCCAGCGGACCAGCATGGTGACTCACCGGATGAGGCATCGGACAACATAACGGTAATTGATCTCACGGACGGATAGTTGATAAATGCATTCTTTGCTTGCCGATACTGCATTCTGCAATTTGCTAAGAAGGCAATCCCAACCAGACTGGAATCTCGAGCGGCAGAATCTACTGTCCGAGCAGACTGCGAACTGCATCTCGCTCTCAACTACATCGTCAAGTGCGCGAAAGAACGCCGCTACTCCTGCATTGTCTGCCTGCATTGTCTGCCTGCGTTGTCTGCGACAAGGTGACCACACCGATTTCACCTAGAGGCAGCGTCCGCGGTGGATTGATGACCCGCCACGAAAATTCGACCCATCACAAGAAACGTCCAGCGGACCAGCATGGTGACTCACCGGATGAGGCATCGGACAACATAACGGTAATTGATCTCACGGACGGATAGTTGATAAATGCATTCTTTGCTTGCCGATACTGCATTCTGCAATTTGCTAAGAAGGCAATCCCAACCAGACTGGAATCTCGAGCGGCAGAATCTACTGTCCGAGCAGACTGCGAACTGCATCTCGCTCTCAACTACATCGTCAAGTGCGCGAAAGAACGCCGCTACTCCTGCATTGTCTGCCTGCATTGTCTGCCTGCATTGTCTGCCTGCATTGTCTGCCTGCGTTGTCTGCGACAAGGTGACCACACCGATTTCACCTAGAGGCAGCGTCCGCGGTGGATTGATGACCCGCCACGAAAATTCGACCCATCACAAGAAACGTCCAGCGGACCAGCATGGTGACTCACCGGATGAGGCATCGGACAACATAACGGTAATTGATCTCACGGACGGATAGTTGATAAATGCATTCTTTGCCTGTCTATTCTGCATTCTGCAATTTGCTAAGAAGGCAATCTCAACCAGACTGGAATCTCGAGCGGCAGAATCTACTGTCCGAGCAGACTGCGAACTGCATCTCGCTCTCAACTACATCGTCAAGTGCGCGAAAGAACGCCGCTACTCCTGCATTGTCTGCCTGCATTGTCTGCCTGCGTTGTCTGCGACAAGGTGACCACACCGATTTCACCTAGAGGCAGCGTCCGCGGTGGATTGATGACCCGCCACGAAAATTCGACCCATCACAAGAAACGTCCAGCGGACCAGCATGGTGACTCACCGGATGAGGCATCGGACAACATAACGGTAATTGATCTCACGGACGGATAGTTGATAAATGCATTCTTTGCTTGCCGATACTGCATTCTGCAATTTGCTAAGAAGGCAATCCCAACCAGACTGGAATCTCGAGCGGCAGAATCTACTGTCCGAGCAGACTGCGAACTGCATCTCGCTCTCAACTACATCGTCAAGTGCGCGAAAGAACGCCGCTACTCCTGCATTGTCTGCCTGCATTGTCTGCCTGCGTTGTCTGCGACAAGGTGACCACACCGATTTCACCTAGAGGCAGCGTCCGCGGTGGATTGATGACCCGCCACGAAAATTCGACCCATCACAAGAAACGTCCAGCGGACCAGCATGGTGACTCACCGGATGAGGCATCGGACAACATAACGGTAATTGATCTCACGGACGGATAGTTGATAAATGCATTCTTTGCCTGTCTATTCTGCATTCTGCAATTTGCTAAGAAGGCAAGCCCAACCAGACTACATCTCGCTCTTAACTACATCGTCAAGTGCGCGGAAGAACGCCGCTACTCCTGCATTGTCTGCCTGCATTATCTGCCTGCATTGTCTGCCTGCATTGTCTGCGACAAGGTGATCACACCGATTTCACCTAGAAGCAGCGTCCGCGGTGGAGTGATGACCCGCCACGAAAATTCGACCCATCACAAGAAACGTCCAGCGGACCAGCATGGTGACTCACCGGATGAGGCATCGGACAACATAACGGTAATTGATCTCACGGACGGATAGTTGATAAATGCATTCTTTGCCTGTCTATTCTGCATTCTGCAATTTGCTAAGAAGGCAAGCCCAACCAGACTACATCTCGCTCTTAACTACATCGTCAAGTGCGCGGAAGAACGCCGCTACTCCTGCATTGTCTGCCTGCATTATCTGCCTGCATTGTCTGCCTGCATTGTCTGCGACAAGGTGATCACACCGATTTCACCTAGAAGCAGCGTCCGCGGTGGAGTGATGACCCGCCACGAAAATTCGGTCCATCACAAGAAAAGTCCACCGGACCAGCATGGTGACTCACCGGATGAGGCATCGGACAACATAACGGTAATTGATCTCACGGACGGATAGTTGATAAATGCATTCTTTGCCTGTCTATTCTGCATTCTGCAATTTGCTAAGAAGGCAATCCCAACCAGACTGGAATCTCGAGCGGCAGAATCTACTGTCCGAGCAGACTGCGAACTGCATCTCGCTCTCAACTACATCGTCAAGTGCGCGAAAGAACGCCGCTACTCCTGCATTGTCTGCCTGCATTGTCTGCCTGCGTTGTCTGCGACAAGGTGACCACACCGATTTCACCTAGAGGCAGCGTCCGCGGTGGATTGATGACCCGCCACGAAAATTCGACCCATCACAAGAAACGTCCAGCGGACCAGCATGGTGACTCACCGGATGAGGCATCGGACAACATAACGGTAATTGATCTCACGGACGGATAGTTGATAAATGCATTCTTTGCCTGTCTATTCTGCATTCTGCAATTTGCTAAGAAGGCAATCCCAACCAGACTGGAATCTCGAGCGGCAGAATCTACTGTCCGAGCAGACTGCGAACTGCATCTCGCTCTCAACTACATCGTCAAGTGCGCGAAAGAACGCCGCTACTCCTGCATTGTCTGCCTGCATTGTCTGCCTGCGTTGTCTGCGACAAGGTGACCACACCGATTTCACCTAGAGGCAGCGTCCGCGGTGGATTGATGACCCGCCACGAAAATTCGACCCATCACAAGAAACGTCCAGCGGACCAGCATGGTGACTCACCGGATGAGGCATCGGACAACATAACGGTAATTGATCTCACGGACGGATAGTTGATAAATGCATTCTTTGCCTGTCTATTCTGCATTCTGCAATTTGCTAAGAAGGCAATCCCAACCAGACTGGAATCTCGAGCGGCAGAATCTACTGTCCGAGCAGACTGCGAACTGCATCTCGCTCTCAACTACATCGTCAAGTGCGCGAAAGAACGCCGCTACTCCTGCATTGTCTGCCTGCATTGTCTGCCTGCGTTGTCTGCGACAAGGTGACCACACCGATTTCACCTAGAGGCAGCGTCCGCGGTGGATTGATGACCCGCCACGAAAATTCGACCCATCACAAGAAACGTCCAGCGGACCAGCATGGTGACTCACCGGATGAGGCATCGGACAACATAACGGTAATTGATCTCACGGACGGATAGTTGATAAATGCATTCTTTGCCTGTCTATTCTGCATTCTGCAATTTGCTAAGAAGGCAATCCCAACCAGACTGGAATCTCGAGCGGCAGAATCTACTGTCCGAGCAGACTGCGAACTGCATCTCGCTCTCAACTACATCGTCAAGTGCGCGAAAGAACGCCGCTACTCCTGCATTGTCTGCCTGCATTGTCTGCCTGCATTGTCTGCCTGCATTGTCTGCCTGCGTTGTCTGCGACAAGGTGACCACACCGATTTCACCTAGAGGCAGCGTCCGCGGTGGATTGATGACCCGCCACGAAAATTCGACCCATCACAAGAAACGTCCAGCGGACCAGCATGGTGACTCACCGGATGAGGCATCGGACAACATAACGGTAATTGATCTCACGGACGGATAGTTGATAACTGCATTCTTTGCCTGTCTATTCTGCATTCTGCAATTTGCTAAGAAGGCAAGCCCAGCCAGACTACATCTCGCTCTCAACTACATCGTCAAGTGCGCGGAAGAACGCCGCTACTCCTGCATTGTCTGCCTGCATTATCTGCCTGCATTGTCTGCCTGCATTGTCTGCCTGCATTGTCTGCGACAAGGTGATCACACCGATTTCACCTAGAAGCAGCGTCCGCGGTGGATTGATGACCCGCCACGAAAATTCGACCCATCACAAGAAACGTCCAGCGGACCAGCATGGTGACTCACCGGATGAGGCATCGGACAACATAACGGTAATTGATCTCACGGACGGATAGTTGATAAATGCATTCTTTGCCTGTCTATTCTGCATTCTGCAATTTGCTAAGAAGGCAATCCCAACCAGACTGGAATCTCGAGCGGCAGAATCTACTGTCCGAGCAGACTGCGAACTGCATCTCGCTCTCAACTACATCGTCAAGTGCGCGAAAGAACGCCGCTACTCCTGCATTGTCTGCCTGCATTGTCTGCCTGCATTGTCTGCCTGCATTGTCTGCCTGCGTTGTCTGCGACAAGGTGACCACACCGATTTCACCTAGAGGCAGCGTCCGCGGTGGATTGATGACCCGCCACGAAAATTCGACCCATCACAAGAAACGTCCAGCGGACCAGCATGGTGACTCACCGGATGAGGCATCGGACAACATAACGGTAATTGATCTCACGGACGGATAGTTGATAACTGCATTCTTTGCCTGTCTATTCTGCATTCTGCAATTTGCTAAGAAGGCAAGCCCAGCCAGACTACATCTCGCTCTCAACTACATCGTCAAGTGCGCGGAAGAACGCCGCTACTCCTGCATTGTCTGCCTGCATTATCTGCCTGCATTGTCTGCCTGCATTGTCTGCCTGCATTGTCTGCGACAAGGTGATCACACCGATTTCACCTAGAAGCAGCGTCCGCGGTGGATTGATGACCCGCCACGAAAATTCGGTCCATCACAAGAAACGTCCAGCGGACCAGCATGGTGACTCACCGGATGAGGCATCGGACAACATAACGGTAATTGATCTCACGGACGGATAGTTGATAAATGCATTCTTTGCCTGTCTATTCTGCATTCTGCAATTTGCTAAGAAGGCAATCCCAACCAGACTGGAATCTCGAGCGGCAGAATCTACTGTCCGAGCAGACTGCGAACTGCATCTCGCTCTCAACTACATCGTCAAGTGCGCGAAAGAACGCCGCTACTCCTGCATTGTCTGCCTGCATTGTCTGCCTGCATTGTCTGCCTGCATTGTCTGCCTGCGTTGTCTGCGACAAGGTGACCACACCGATTTCACCTAGAGGCAGCGTCCGCGGTGGATTGATGACCCGCCACGAAAATTCGACCCATCACAAGAAACGTCCAGCGGACCAGCATGGTGACTCACCGGATGAGGCATCGGACAACATAACGGTAATTGATCTCACGGACGGATAGTTGATAAATGCATTCTTTGCCTGTCTATTCTGCATTCTGCAATTTGCTAAGAAGGCAATCCCAACCAGACTGGAATCTCGAGCGGCAGAATCTACTGTCCGAGCAGACTGCGAACTGCATCTCGCTCTCAACTACATCGTCAAGTGCGCGAAAGAACGCCGCTACTCCTGCATTGTCTGCCTGCATTGTCTGCCTGCATTGTCTGCCTGCATTGTCTGCCTGCGTTGTCTGCGACAAGGTGACCACACCGATTTCACCTAGAGGCAGCGTCCGCGGTGGATTGATGACCCGCCACGAAAATTCGACCCATCACAAGAAACGTCCAGCGGACCAGCATGGTGACTCACCGGATGAGGCATCGGACAACATAACGGTAATTGATCTCACGGACGGATAGTTGATAACTGCATTCTTTGCCTGTCTATTCTGCATTCTGCAATTTGCTAAGAAGGCAAGCCCAGCCAGACTACATCTCGCTCTCAACTACATCGTCAAGTGCGCGGAAGAACGCCGCTACTCCTGCATTGTCTGCCTGCATTATCTGCCTGCATTGTCTGCCTGCATTGTCTGCCTGCATTGTCTGCGACAAGGTGATCACACCGATTTCACCTAGAAGCAGCGTCCGCGGTGGATTGATGACCCGCCACGAAAATTCGGTCCATCACAAGAAACGTCCAGCGGACCAGCATGGTGACTCACCGGATGAGGCATCGGACAACATAACGGTAATTGATCTCACGGACGGATAGTTGATAAATGCATTCTTTGCCTGTCTATTCTGCATTCTGCAATTTGCTAAGAAGGCAATCCCAACCAGACTGGAATCTCGAGCGGCAGAATCTACTGTCCGAGCAGACTGCGAACTGCATCTCGCTCTCAACTACATCGTCAAGTGCGCGAAAGAACGCCGCTACTCCTGCATTGTCTGCCTGCATTGTCTGCCTGCATTGTCTGCCTGCATTGTCTGCCTGCGTTGTCTGCGACAAGGTGACCACACCGATTTCACCTAGAGGCAGCGTCCGCGGTGGATTGATGACCCGCCACGAAAATTCGACCCATCACAAGAAACGTCCAGCGGACCAGCATGGTGACTCACCGGATGAGGCATCGGACAACATAACGGTAATTGATCTCACGGACGGATAGTTGATAAATGCATTCTTTGCCTGTCTATTCTGCATTCTGCAATTTGCTAAGAAGGCAATCCCAACCAGACTGGAATCTCGAGCGGCAGAATCTACTGTCCGAGCAGACTGCGAACTGCATCTCGCTCTCAACTACATCGTCAAGTGCGCGAAAGAACGCCGCTACTCCTGCATTGTCTGCCTGCATTGTCTGCCTGCATTGTCTGCCTGCATTGTCTGCCTGCGTTGTCTGCGACAAGGTGACCACACCGATTTCACCTAGAGGCAGCGTCCGCGGTGGATTGATGACCCGCCACGAAAATTCGACCCATCACAAGAAACGTCCAGCGGACCAGCATGGTGACTCACCGGATGAGGCATCGGACAACATAACGGTAATTGATCTCACGGACGGATAGTTGATAACTGCATTCTTTGCCTGTCTATTCTGCATTCTGCAATTTGCTAAGAAGGCAAGCCCAGCCAGACTACATCTCGCTCTCAACTACATCGTCAAGTGCGCGGAAGAACGCCGCTACTCCTGCATTGTCTGCCTGCATTATCTGCCTGCATTGTCTGCCTGCATTGTCTGCCTGCATTGTCTGCGACAAGGTGATCACACCGATTTCACCTAGAAGCAGCGTCCGCGGTGGATTGATGACCCGCCACGAAAATTCGGTCCATCACAAGAAAAGTCCACCGGACCAGCATGGTGACTCACCGGATGAGGCATCGGACAACATAACGGTAATTGATCTCACGGACGGATAGTTGATAACTGCATTCTTTGCCTGTCTATTCTGCATTCTGCAATTTGCTAAGAAGGCAAGCCCAGCCAGACTACATCTCGCTCTCAACTACATCGTCAAGTGCGCGGAAGAACGCCGCTACTCCTGCATTGTCTGCCTGCAATGTCTGCCTGCATTGTCTGCGACAAGGTGATCACACCGATTTCACCTAGAAGCAGCGTCCGCGGTGGAGTGATGACCCGCCACGAAAATTCGGTCCATCACAAGAAAAGTCCACCGGACCAGCATGGTGACTCACCGGATGAGGCATCGGACAACATAACGGTAATTGATCTCACGGACGGATAGTTGATAACTGCATTCTTTGCCTGTCTATTCTGCATTCTGCAATTTGCTAAGAAGGCAAGCCCAACCAGACTACATCTCGCTCTCAACTACATCGTCAAGTGCGCGGAAGAACGCCGCTACTCCTGCATTGTCTGCCTGCATTATCTGCCTGCATTGTCTGCGACAAGGTGATCACACCGATTTCACCTAGAAGCAGCGTCCGCGGTGGAGTGATGACCCGCCACGAAAATTCGGTCCATCACAAGAAAAGTCCACCGGACCAGCATGGTGACTCACCGGATGAGGCATCGGACAACATAACGGTAATTGATCTCACGGACGGATAGTTGATAACTGCATTCTTTGCCTGTCTATTCTGCATTCTGCAATTTGCTAAGAAGGCAAGCCCAGCCAGACTACATCTCGCTCTCAACTACATCGTCAAGTGCGCGGAAGAACGCCGCTACTCCTGCATTGTCTGCCTGCATTGTCTGCCTGCATTGTCTGCCTGCATTATCTGCCTGCATTGTCTGCCTGCATTGTCTGCGACAAGGTGATCACACCGATTTCACCTAGAAGCAGCGTCCGCGGTGGAGTGATGACCCGCCACGAAAATTCGGTCCATCACAAGAAAAGTCCACCGGACCAGCATGGTGACTCACCGGATGAGGCATCGGACAACATAACGGTAATTGATCTCACGGACGGATAGTTGATAACTGCATTCTTTGCCTGTCTATTCTGCATTCTGCAATTTGCTAAGAAGGCAAGCCCAGCCAGACTACATCTCGCTCTCAACTACATCGTCAAGTGCGCGGAAGAACGCCGCTACTCCTGCATTGTCTGCCTGCAATGTCTGTCTGCATTGTCTGC
This sequence comes from Phytophthora tentaculata, assembly GCA_033557915.1. Classification (NCBI taxonomy): domain Eukaryota; phylum Oomycota; class Peronosporomycetes; order Peronosporales; family Peronosporaceae; genus Phytophthora; species Phytophthora tentaculata. The sequence goes on from JAUCEA010000009.1 coordinate 4,161,388, forward strand.
GACAAGGTGATCACACCGATTTCACCTAGAAGCAGCGTCCGCGGTGGAGTGATGACCCGCCACGAAAATTCGGTCCATCACAAGAAAAGTCCACCGGACCAGCATGGTGACTCACCGGATGAGGCATCGGACAACATAACGGTAATTGATCTCACGGACGGATAGTTGATAACTGCATTCTTTGCCTGTCTATTCTGCATTCTGCAATTTGCTAAGAAGGCAAGCCCAGCCAGACTACATCTCGCTCTCAACTACATCGTCAAGTGCGCGGAAGAACGCCGCTACTCCTGCATTGTCTGCCTGCATTATCTGCCTGCATTGTCTGCCTGCATTGTCTGCGACAAGGTGATCACACCGATTTCACCTAGAAGCAGCGTCCGCGGTGGAGTGATGACCCGCCACGAAAATTCGGTCCATCACAAGAAAAGTCCACCGGACCAGCATGGTGACTCACCGGATGAGGCATCGGACAACATAACGGTAATTGATCTCACGGACGGATAGTTGATAACTGCATTCTTTGCCTGTCTATTCTGCATTCTGCAATTTGCTAAGAAGGCAAGCCCAGCCAGACTACATCTCGCTCTCAACTACATCGTCAAGTGCGCGGAAGAACGCCGCTACTCCTGCATTGTCTGCCTGCAATGTCTGTCTGCATTGTCTGCGACAAGGTGATCACACCGATTTCACCTAGAAGCAGCGTCCGCGGTGGAGTGATGACCCGCCACGAAAATTCGGTCCATCACAAGAAAAGTCCACCGGACCAGCATGGTGACTCACCGGATGAGGCATCGGACAACATAACGGTAATTGATCTCACGGACGGATAGTTGATAACTGCATTCTTTGCCTGTCTATTCTGCATTCTGCAATTTGCTAAGAAGGCAAGCCCAGCCAGACTACATCTCGCTCTCAACTACATCGTCAAGTGCGCGGAAGAACGCCGCTACTCCTGCATTGTCTGCCTGCATTATCTGCCTGCATTGTCTGCCTGCATTGTCTGCGACAAGGTGATCACACCGATTTCACCTAGAAGCAGCGTCCGCGGTGGAGTGATGACCCGCCACGAAAATTCGGTCCATCACAAGAAAAGTCCACCGGACCAGCATGGTGACTCACCGGATGAGGCATCGGACAACATAACGGTAATTGATCTCACGGACGGATAGTTGATAACTGCATTCTTTGCCTGTCTATTCTGCATTCTGCAATTTGCTAAGAAGGCAAGCCCAGCCAGACTACATCTCGCTCTCAACTACATCGTCAAGTGCGCGGAAGAACGCCGCTACTCCTGCATTGTCTGCCTGCATTGTCTGCCTGCATTGTCTGCCTGCAATGTCTGCCTGCATTGTCTGCGACAAGGTGATCACACCGATTTCACCTAGAAGCAGCGTCCGCGGTGGAGTGATGACCCGCCACGAAAATTCGGTCCATCACAAGAAAAGTCCACCGGACCAGCATGGTGACTCACCGGATGAGGCATCGGACAACATAACGGTAATTGATCTCACGGACGGATAGTTGATAACTGCATTCTTTGCCTGTCTATTCTGCATTCTGCAATTTGCTAAGAAGGCAAGCCCAGCCAGACTACATCTCGCTCTCAACTACATCGTCAAGTGCGCGGAAGAACGCCGCTACTCCTGCATTGTCTGCCTGCAATGTCTGTCTGCATTGTCTGCGACAAGGTGATCACACCGATTTCACCTAGAAGCAGCGTCCGCGGTGGAGTGATGACCCGCCACGAAAATTCGGTCCATCACAAGAAAAGTCCACCGGACCAGCATGGTGACTCACCGGATGAGGCATCGGACAACATAACGGTAATTGATCTCACGGACGGATAGTTGATAACTGCATTCTTTGCCTGTCTATTCTGCATTCTGCAATTTGCTAAGAAGGCAAGCCCAACCAGACTACATCTCGCTCTCAACTACATCGTCAAGTGCGCGGAAGAACGCCGCTACTCCTGCATTGTCTGCCTGCATTGTCTGCCTGCATTATCTGCCTGCATTGTCTGCGACAAGGTGATCACACCGATTTCACCTAGAAGCAGCGTCCGCGGTGGAGTGATGACCCGCCACGAAAATTCGGTCCATCACAAGAAAAGTCCACCGGACCAGCATGGTGACTCACCGGATGAGGCATCGGACAACATAACGGTAATTGATCTCACGGACGGATAGTTGATAACTGCATTCTTTGCCTGTCTATTCTGCATTCTGCAATTTGCTAAGAAGGCAAGCCCAGCCAGACTACATCTCGCTCTCAACTACATCGTCAAGTGCGCGGAAGAACGCCGCTACTCCTGCATTGTCTGCCTGCATTATCTGCCTGCATTGTCTGCGACAAGGTGATCACACCGATTTCACCTAGAAGCAGCGTCCGCGGTGGAGTGATGACCCGCCACGAAAATTCGGTCCATCACAAGAAAAGTCCACCGGACCAGCATGGTGACTCACCGGATGAGGCATCGGACAACATAACGGTAATTGATCTCACGGACGGATAGTTGATAACTGCATTCTTTGCCTGTCTATTCTGCATTCTGCAATTTGCTAAGAAGGCAAGCCCAGCCAGACTACATCTCGCTCTCAACTACATCGTCAAGTGCGCGGAAGAACGCCGCTACTCCTGCATTGTCTGCCTGCATTGTCTGCCTGCATTGTCTGCCTGCAATGTCTGCCTGCATTGTCTGCCTGCATTGTCTGCGACAAGGTGATCACACCGATTTCACCTAGAAGCAGCGTCCGCGGTGGAGTGATGACCCGCCACGAAAATTCGGTCCATCACAAGAAAAGTCCACCGGACCAGCATGGTGACTCACCGGATGAGGCATCGGACAACATAACGGTAATTGATCTCACGGACGGATAGTTGATAACTGCATTCTTTGCCTGTCTATTCTGCATTCTGCAATTTGCTAAGAAGGCAAGCCCAGCCAGACTACATCTCGCTCTCAACTACATCGTCAAGTGCGCGGAAGAACGCCGCTACTCCTGCATTGTCTGCCTGCATTGTCTGCCTGCATTGTCTGCCTGCAATGTCTGCCTGCATTGTCTGCCTGCATTGTCTGCGACAAGGTGATCACACCGATTTCACCTAGAAGCAGCGTCCGCGGTGGAGTGATGACCCGCCACGAAAATTCGGTCCATCACAAGAAAAGTCCACCGGACCAGCATGGTGACTCACCGGATGAGGCATCGGACAACATAACGGTAATTGATCTCACGGACGGATAGTTGATAACTGCATTCTTTGCCTGTCTATTCTGCATTCTGCAATTTGCTAAGAAGGCAAGCCCAGCCAGACTACATCTCGCTCTCAACTACATCGTCAAGTGCGCGGAAGAACGCCGCTACTCCTGCATTGTCTGCCTGCAATGTCTGCCTGCATTGTCTGCGACAAGGTGATCACACCGATTTCACCTAGAAGCAGCGTCCGCGGTGGAGTGATGACCCGCCACGAAAATTCGGTCCATCACAAGAAAAGTCCACCGGACCAGCATGGTGACTCACCGGATGAGGCATCGGACAACATAACGGTAATTGATCTCACGGACGGATAGTTGATAACTGCATTCTTTGCCTGTCTATTCTGCATTCTGCAATTTGCTAAGAAGGCAAGCCCAACCAGACTACATCTCGCTCTCAACTACATCGTCAAGTGCGCGGAAGAACGCCGCTACTCCTGCATTGTCTGCCTGCATTATCTGCCTGCATTGTCTGCGACAAGGTGATCACACCGATTTCACCTAGAAGCAGCGTCCGCGGTGGAGTGATGACCCGCCACGAAAATTCGGTCCATCACAAGAAAAGTCCACCGGACCAGCATGGTGACTCACCGGATGAGGCATCGGACAACATAACGGTAATTGATCTCACGGACGGATAGTTGATAACTGCATTCTTTGCCTGTCTATTCTGCATTCTGCAATTTGCTAAGAAGGCAAGCCCAGCCAGACTACATCTCGCTCTCAACTACATCGTCAAGTGCGCGGAAGAACGCCGCTACTCCTGCATTGTCTGCCTGCATTGTCTGCCTGCATTGTCTGCCTGCAATGTCTGCCTGCATTGTCTGCCTGCATTGTCTGCGACAAGGTGATCACACCGATTTCACCTAGAAGCAGCGTCCGCGGTGGAGTGATGACCCGCCACGAAAATTCGGTCCATCACAAGAAAAGTCCACCGGACCAGCATGGTGACTCACCGGATGAGGCATCGGACAACATAACGGTAATTGATCTCACGGACGGATAGTTGATAACTGCATTCTTTGCCTGTCTATTCTGCATTCTGCAATTTGCTAAGAAGGCAAGCCCAGCCAGACTACATCTCGCTCTCAACTACATCGTCAAGTGCGCGGAAGAACGCCGCTACTCCTGCATTGTCTGCCTGCAATGTCTGCCTGCATTGTCTGCGACAAGGTGATCACACCGATTTCACCTAGAAGCAGCGTCCGCGGTGGAGTGATGACCCGCCACGAAAATTCGGTCCATCACAAGAAAAGTCCACCGGACCAGCATGGTGACTCACCGGATGAGGCATCGGACAACATAACGGTAATTGATCTCACGGACGGATAGTTGATAACTGCATTCTTTGCCTGTCTATTCTGCATTCTGCAATTTGCTAAGAAGGCAAGCCCAACCAGACTACATCTCGCTCTCAACTACATCGTCAAGTGCGCGGAAGAACGCCGCTACTCCTGCATTGTCTGCCTGCATTATCTGCCTGCATTGTCTGCCTGCATTGTCTGCGACAAGGTGATCACACCGATTTCACCTAGAAGCAGCGTCCGCGGTGGAGTGATGACCCGCCACGAAAATTCGGTCCATCACAAGAAAAGTCCACCGGACCAGCATGGTGACTCACCGGATGAGGCATCGGACAACATAACGGTAATTGATCTCACGGACGGATAGTTGATAACTGCATTCTTTGCCTGTCTATTCTGCATTCTGCAATTTGCTAAGAAGGCAAGCCCAGCCAGACTACATCTCGCTCTCAACTACATCGTCAAGTGCGCGGAAGAACGCCGCTACTCCTGCATTGTCTGCCTGCAATGTCTGCCTGCATTGTCTGCGACAAGGTGATCACACCGATTTCACCTAGAAGCAGCGTCCGCGGTGGAGTGATGACCCGCCACGAAAATTCGGTCCATCACAAGAAAAGTCCACCGGACCAGCATGGTGACTCACCGGATGAGGCATCGGACAACATAACGGTAATTGATCTCACGGACGGATAGTTGATAACTGCATTCTTTGCCTGTCTATTCTGCATTCTGCAATTTGCTAAGAAGGCAAGCCCAGCCAGACTACATCTCGCTCTCAACTACATCGTCAAGTGCGCGGAAGAACGCCGCTACTCCTGCATTGTCTGCCTGCATTATCTGCCTGCATTGTCTGCGACAAGGTGATCACACCGATTTCACCTAGAAGCAGCGTCCGCGGTGGAGTGATGACCCGCCACGAAAATTCGGTCCATCACAAGAAAAGTCCACCGGACCAGCATGGTGACTCACCGGATGAGGCATCGGACAACATAACGGTAATTGATCTCACGGACGGATAGTTGATAACTGCATTCTTTGCCTGTCTATTCTGCATTCTGCAATTTGCTAAGAAGGCAAGCCCAGCCAGACTACATCTCGCTCTCAACTACATCGTCAAGTGCGCGGAAGAACGCCGCTACTCCTGCATTGTCTGCCTGCATTATCTGCCTGCATTGTCTGCGACAAGGTGATCACACCGATTTCACCTAGAAGCAGCGTCCGCGGTGGAGTGATGACCCGCCACGAAAATTCGGTCCATCACAAGAAAAGTCCACCGGACCAGCATGGTGACTCACCGGATGAGGCATCGGACAACATAACGGTAATTGATCTCACGGACGGATAGTTGATAACTGCATTCTTTGCCTGTCTATTCTGCATTCTGCAATTTGCTAAGAAGGCAAGCCCAACCAGACTACATCTCGCTCTCAACTACATCGTCAAGTGCGCGGAAGAACGCCGCTACTCCTGCATTGTCTGCCTGCAATGTCTGCCTGCATTGTCTGCGACAAGGTGATCACACCGATTTCACCTAGAAGCAGCGTCCGCGGTGGAGTGATGACCCGCCACGAAAATTCGGTCCATCACAAGAAAAGTCCACCGGACCAGCATGGTGACTCACCGGATGAGGCATCGGACAACATAACGGTAATTGATCTCACGGACGGATAGTTGATAACTGCATTCTTTGCCTGTCTATTCTGCATTCTGCAATTTGCTAAGAAGGCAAGCCCAACCAGACTACATCTCGCTCTCAACTACATCGTCAAGTGCGCGGAAGAACGCCGCTACTCCTGCATTGTCTGCCTGCATTATCTGCCTGCATTGTCTGCGACAAGGTGATCACACCGATTTCACCTAGAAGCAGCGTCCGCGGTGGAGTGATGACCCGCCACGAAAATTCGGTCCATCACAAGAAAAGTCCACCGGACCAGCATGGTGACTCACCGGATGAGGCATCGGACAACATAACGGTAATTGATCTCACGGACGGATAGTTGATAACTGCATTCTTTGCCTGTCTATTCTGCATTCTGCAATTTGCTAAGAAGGCAAGCCCAGCCAGACTACATCTCGCTCTCAACTACATCGTCAAGTGCGCGGAAGAACGCCGCTACTCCTGCATTGTCTGCCTGCATTATCTGCCTGCATTGTCTGCCTGCATTGTCTGCCTGCATTGTCTGCGACAAGGTGATCACACCGATTTCACCTAGAAGCAGCGTCCGCGGTGGAGTGATGACCCGCCACGAAAATTCGGTCCATCACAAGAAAAGTCCACCGGACCAGCATGGTGACTCACCGGATGAGGCATCGGACAACATAACGGTAATTGATCTCACGGACGGATAGTTGATAACTGCATTCTTTGCCTGTCTATTCTGCATTCTGCAATTTGCTAAGAAGGCAAGCCCAACCAGACTACATCTCGCTCTCAACTACATCGTCAAGTGCGCGGAAGAACGCCGCTACTCCTGCATTGTCTGCCTGCATTATCTGCCTGCATTGTCTGCGACAAGGTGATCACACCGATTTCACCTAGAAGCAGCGTCCGCGGTGGAGTGATGACCCGCCACGAAAATTCGGTCCATCACAAGAAAAGTCCACCGGACCAGCATGGTGACTCACCGGATGAGGCATCGGACAACATAACGGTAATTGATCTCACGGACGGATAGTTGATAACTGCATTCTTTGCCTGTCTATTCTGCATTCTGCAATTTGCTAAGAAGGCAAGCCCAGCCAGACTACATCTCGCTCTCAACTACATCGTCAAGTGCGCGGAAGAACGCCGCTACTCCTGCATTGTCTGCCTGCATTGTCTGCCTGCAATGTCTGCCTGCATTGTCTGCCTGCATTGTCTGCCTGCATTGTCTTCCTGCATTGTCGGCCTGCATTGTCTGCGACAAGGTGATCACACCGATTTCACCTAGAAGCAGCGTCCGCGGTGGAGTGATGACCCGCCACGAAAATTCGGTCCATCACAAGAAAAGTCCACCGGACCAGCATGGTGACTCACCGGATGAGGCATCGGACAACATAACGGTAATTGATCTCACGGACGGATAGTTGATAAATGCATTCTTTGCCTGTCTATTCTGCATTCTGCAATTTGCTAAGAAGGCAATCCCAACCAGACTGGAATCTCGAGCGGCAGAATCTACTGTCCGAGCAGACTGCGAACTGCATCTCGCTCTCAACTACATCGTCAAGTGCGCGAAAGAACGCCGCTACTCCTGCATTGTCTGCCTGCATTGTCTGCCTGCGTTGTCTGCGACAAGGTGACCACACCGATTTCACCTAGAGGCAGCGTCCGCGGTGGATTGATGACCCGCCACGAAAATTCGACCCATCACAAGAAACGTCCAGCGGACCAGCATGGTGACTCACCGGATGAGGCATCGGACAACATAACGGTAATTGATCTCACGGACGGATAGTTGATAAATGCATTCTTTGCCTGTCTATTCTGCATTCTGCAATTTGCTAAGAAGGCAATCCCAACCAGACTGGAATCTCGAGCGGCAGAATCTACTGTCCGAGCAGACTGCGAACTGCATCTCGCTCTCAACTACATCGTCAAGTGCGCGAAAGAACGCCGCTACTCCTGCATTGTCTGCCTGCATTGTCTGCCTGCGTTGTCTGCGACAAGGTGACCACACCGATTTCACCTAGAAGCAGCGTCCGCGGTGGAGTGATGACCCGCCACGAAAATTCGGTCCATCACAAGAAAAGTCCACCGGACCAGCATGGTGACTCACCGGATGAGGCATCGGACAACATAACGGTAATTGATCTCACGGACGGATAGTTGATAACTGCATTCTTTGCCTGTCTATTCTGCATTCTGCAATTTGCTAAGAAGGCAAGCCCAGCCAGACTACATCTCGCTCTCAACTACATCGTCAAGTGCGCGGAAGAACGCCGCTACTCCTGCATTGTCTGCCTGCATTGTCTGCCTGCATTGTCTGCGACAAGGTGATCACACCGATTTCACCTAGAAGCAGCGTCCGCGGTGGAGTGATGACCCGCCACGAAAATTCGGTCCATCACAAGAAAAGTCCACCGGACCAGCATGGTGACTCACCGGATGAGGCATCGGACAACATAACGGTAATTGATCTCACGGACGGATAGTTGATAACTGCATTCTTTGCCTGTCTATTCTGCATTCTGCAATTTGCTAAGAAGGCAAGCCCAGCCAGACTACATCTCGCTCTCAACTACATCGTCAAGTGCGCGGAAGAACGCCGCTACTCCTGCATTGTCTGCCTGCATTATCTGCCTGCATTGTCTGCCTGCATTGTCTGCGACAAGGTGATCACACCGATTTCACCTAGAAGCAGCGTCCGCGGTGGAGTGATGACCCGCCACGAAAATTCGGTCCATCACAAGAAAAGTCCACCGGACCAGCATGGTGACTCACCGGATGAGGCATCGGACAACATAACGGTAATTGATCTCACGGACGGATAGTTGATAACTGCATTCTTTGCCTGTCTATTCTGCATTCTGCAATTTGCTAAGAAGGCAAGCCCAGCCAGACTACATCTCGCTCTCAACTACATCGTCAAGTGCGCGGAAGAACGCCGCTACTCCTGCATTGTCTGCCTGCATTGTCTGCCTGCAATGTCTGCCTGCATTGTCTGCCTGCATTGTCTGCCTGCATTGTCTTCCTGCATTGTCGGCCTGCATTGTCTGCGACAAGGTGATCACACCGATTTCACCTAGAAGCAGCGTCCGCGGTGGAGTGATGACCCGCCACGAAAATTCGGTCCATCACAAGAAAAGTCCACCGGACCAGCATGGTGACTCACCGGATGAGGCATCGGACAACATAACGGTAATTGATCTCACGGACGGATAGTTGATAACTGCATTCTTTGCCTGTCTATTCTGCATTCTGCAATTTGCTAAGAAGGCAAGCCCAGCCAGACTACATCTCGCTCTCAACTACATCGTCAAGTGCGCGGAAGAACGCCGCTACTCCTGCATTGTCTGCCTGCATTGTCTGCCTGCAATGTCTGCCTGCATTGTCTGCCTGCACACGAGGGCACCCCATCGAGAGACATCTCGATGAACAGCAAAGCCAGCACACAGTTGACACCGTCAGCATATTTCTCGATCCTGTCTCGAATAAAGTGCACATCGGACTCCTCATTAATACCAAAGAGCTGCTTAGTCATTGCTTTTAGAATCTCGTAGTTTTCTCTTGATGCGTCGTACAGCTTGGAACTTTGCGGGAGCACCTTCGGTACCTTTGAGCCGCGCACGCCGCCAGGCTAGAAGATAAATGCTGCCCAGAGTGCATATGTCACGTGGGCGGCAGCCACGCAACAGACTGGATTTAAACCCTCCATAAAAGCTTTAGGTGCCCAGACCCTCTTTATTGTTTGACGGGATCATTCCGAGAAGTAAAATCTGGTGAGATCACGGAAATTCGAGGGTATCGTCTCTTGATGAAGAGCAACCCCAACGTGACGCAGGCGTCGTTTAAGCATATGTACGCAAGGAAGTCGAAGATCCGCAAACCGACCATGCGTTCACCTCTCACGGTAGTATAATCAAGTCTGCAATAGCAGCAAGCTAGTACGGATTCCACCTGTATAGCAAAAGATCAAATTGTAGTTACGGTTAGTTGTTTGCAGAAACCAATTTTCCAAACTTTTTTTTCTTACCTTTGAAGACGATTTAATTCGTCGAAACCGTTTGGATTCTGGAGTTCTTCGAATGATGGCAATATCATATCCAATCCAGCACCCATGACAATCTTCAACATTTGTCGCGTTTCGTAGAACGTGCACATGGTAAGGACTTGCGTGACCAGTAAAACATAGACGTTTGGTCCCGCCCTTTTAGCTTCAAGGTAATGACGATTCGGCCCGTCTCCTCTTCATCATGTATCAGATCTGCTCTGCTTACGTAATCACTGATCTCTTTAGATATCTTAGCACGTTAATCTTGTCCAACAAAGCGCGGTAGGCTTCCGTTCATGCGCGTGCCTGGCGCAGTTGCAACATAGGCAGAATTTTGAAGATGCTTACAAATGAGAGCTTGCCAAACTAAAACATATCGATAAGGAATTACTGTTAGTCGATTTTGCTCCAAATCATATCAAAAATGTACAAAACTATAAAATATCGCTTCACTAACCACAGAGCGTACCGGCCATACGATAGAGGGTGCTGTAGCAGCATCCGAATATCTGATAACGTCGGGGTGGTGTCGCCCATGCTGTGTGTCTTTTTTATCGGCCTCCATCTTCAACCTTGCATTCGCTTCAACTTGCTTTCTCCACGCCCTTGCTCCTTTTGTTTTTTTTCGTCAGGTATTGTTGCAGGCTGGAAGCGAAAGTTTGCTGCCGAAGATGATTTTGATTTGACGTCATCTCGGTGCCAGAGCTGTTATTGGCTCCATCAGAGAGTCTTCGCGGTCTCCTGTGTCGATGTCTGGCGGAGTAACTGAAGACGCGGTGTTGGGTTTTGCCACGCAGTTAGTATCTCGAGCACCCCCCGGTTTTAACTCACTGCCCCCCCCCCCTACTATCTGTAGCAGTGGACTACCAAACAGATAGATACCAAACAGATACAAAATCCTCACCTGGGCCTGAACACGCTCAACAGCACCGGCTCTTTATTGAGCATCGCCACACTGCCTACAGTGGCACCCGAGACTTCATACTGTGTAGTATCTATCAGTGCATTTTTGAACACAACCTGTCACACCAGGTGTTTAGTTGTCGTTATGAAATCGAAACAGAACATAGGCACAGAGGTTTACGTAAACTTGTAAGCTCAAAAGCATGAGCACTGATGAGGTTCGCTTCCCCAATTCTGAACGATGCTTGCGCTCTAAAGCAACCAGATCGGGGTCGTTTGGAAGGACACGCGTTCAGACACAAAGGATCTCAGCCTCATATTCGTTCCTCGTAAATTTCCTGAAGAAGTAGTAAGGTCCCAACACCATCCGCCATGCCGAGGCTTGAATTCAGCACGTGTTTCAATTTATACCACTTGGATACGATACTGTTCGTAATAACAGCGATAATGATGGCCCATCAACATCAGGTAAATGATCTACCGCAGGCGCTACATTATCCCCTTTGCATGAAACCCATTCGTCCCTTATATTGTCCCAATTTCGCAAAAGTACGCAAACAAAGAGTTGGTCTTTTTCCACGATCTCTAGACAGCAGCAGATCCTTGCAACGCTTGTATTCTTGCTTGGACGAAGCATAGACCAACGATATCTCGTAGCTCCTGTTTATTTTCCAGCGTGCCCATGTAAAGTCGATCAACCTATACAACAAATAGCAGTTTGAAACAATCCGGGAATCCTACTCTAAATTTACCTGCTGATCCAGATAAGTGACAGCGTGGTACTGGCACAGCAACATACGCGCCGAAGGAACGGTTTGTGCAGATTTCGATTCGTGCCGAAAGCAATGTCTACCATCATCACCTCGGGGAAGGCCGAGAACAGCCACCGCATCTTATTTCGTCTGGGAAACAACAGCTTAAGCGGTGCGCTGTCATCCGTAAAATACAGGCTCGCGACCCGTTGTCGTTAACCCACATATCTAGTAGGAAAGTATCTGCACGTTGAAGTCACTTGCGTCAGATCGAGGCTGTTTTTTTAGCGGGGCGAAAATGTTGTGTCTATCCTTGAGCGTAGGTGTTTTATGTGCATGACAACAACATTGTTAAGATGTTTGGGTACACGTTTGGTATTCATTACAGATTTACGTACCAGACATTTATCTCAAGTAGAATAAGGTACCTTTGTCTTCGTGCCGCTCTTCCTCCAGTCGCTCACGTTTGCTAACCGCGAGTCGCTCCCACTGCGTCGGTTCTCTGGATAGTATTTATAGATACACGGGCTCCTCTCGTGGTTGTGCTTGCCGCCACAGCTATATACAACCACACGATATTGACCTCCAACCAGCGTTAGGGCGGCGTTGATCTGGATTGGACACCCCGTAAATCTCGAGAATTTATGTTTGCGTTTGCCGGAGATTTTAGGTTTGCGCTTAAAACCGTGCGTGCAGAGCATCGTCCTAGCGTACGTCGAGAACTGAGTAGGAAGTAAAGATAATATCTTTATTATTTCCTTGCGACTTTTACGAGATAACGCTGCGTTAGGTCGTGTTTCAAGTTGTTTATTACAAGTTTTAAACGATGAAGAGGCTCCCTTACGAAAACTCTGATAAGTCGATTCTGAAAACTTTGCCAACGCGGTTTTAGATTATTTTCGACGTGGGTCCTGCGACATTATTTGTCGCAGTGTTTTTGGCAATTATGTTGCTCTAAGGCGCCATTAACGTTGCTGTAACGTTTTTTCTTTGCCTTTTTTATGTCGAGGAGGGGAATCAGCCTCCCCCCCCCCCCCCCTCCCATAAACGCATCACGCTCGCCGCGTTATTTCTTATCAGGTCAATGAACCTCATAGATAGCGTTTGAATGAGGGATTAACTTTTTTAACTGCATATTGAAGAAATGGCACCTTGATTTCTTGAGAGCACTGCGATTGTACTCATATGCCATGACATCCATCCTTCCAGAAAATATCATAAATAAAAATAATATAGAGGTTTTCGAGACAAATTACCGTAGGAACGCCACTCGAGTTTTTTTAATCATAATACCCTAAGAAGAAAGGTACCATATGATGACCCTGCCTACACGCCGACACAGCCGACGTGATGTGGTACACATTATCTAAATAGAACAAACAGACACTTCAGCCGAGTGAATCGCGAGGACGTACGTCAGGAGCGTGTGGGCAACATACTGGGCGGCGAGGGCATGTTGGGTTGGAATGCGTGAACCTGACGGTAAGCTACGGGGATTGATATTCTTTACATCTTGTGATAGAGTACCCTAAAGTGCCCAGAAATGACGACTCCACTAACGACAATGCCGTTGGACAAGGTTCAGGCCACTGCCTTGTCGGACAGCTCGAGCCCTGACTACTGAGTCGCTAGAGCTATGAGCAAGTGCACAGGTTTGAGGTTGGCACTTCAACGGTGCAAGTACACGCAGTTACCAGCTTCCTCAAGCCTTGACTGCGCATTGTCTGCCTGCATTGTCTGCCTGCGTTGTCTGCGACAAGGTGACCACACCGATTTCACCTAGAGGCAGCGTCCGCGGTGGATTGATGACCCGCCACGAAAATTCGACCCATCACAAGAAACGTCCAGCGGACCAGCATGGTGACTCACCGGATGAGGCATCGGACAACATAACGGTAATTGATCTCACGGACGGATAGTTGATAAATGCATTCTTTGCCTGTCTATTCTGCATTCTGCAATTTGCTAAGAAGGCAATCCCAACCAGACTGGAATCTCGAGCGGCAGAATCTACTGTCCGAGCAGACTGCGAACTGCATCTCGCTCTCAACTACATCGTCAAGTGCGCGAAAGAACGCCGCTACTCCTGCATTGTCTGCCTGCATTGTCTGCCTGCGTTGTCTGCGACAAGGTGACCACACCGATTTCACCTAGAGGCAGCGTCCGCGGTGGATTGATGACCCGCCACGAAAATTCGACCCATCACAAGAAACGTCCAGCGGACCAGCATGGTGACTCACCGGATGAGGCATCGGACAACATAACGGTAATTGATCTCACGGACGGATAGTTGATAAATGCATTCTTTGCTTGCCGATACTGCATTCTGCAATTTGCTAAGAAGGCAATCCCAACCAGACTGGAATCTCGAGCGGCAGAATCTACTGTCCGAGCAGACTGCGAACTGCATCTCGCTCTCAACTACATCGTCAAGTGCGCGAAAGAACGCCGCTACTCCTGCATTGTCTGCCTGCATTGTCTGCCTGCATTGTCTGCGACAAGGTGATCACACCGATTTCACCTAGAGGCAGCGTCCGCGGTGGATTGATGACCCGCCACGAAAATTCGACCCATCACAAGAAACGTCCAGCGGACCAGCATGGTGACTCACCGGATGAGGCATCGGACAACATAACGGTAATTGATCTCACGGACGGATAGTTGATAAATGCATTCTTTGCTTGCCGATACTGCATTCTGCAATTTGCTAAAGAAGGCAATCCCAACCAGACTGGAATCTCGAGCGGCAGAATCTACTGTCCGAGCAGACTGCGAACTGCATCTCGCTCTCAACTACATCGTCAAGTGCGCGAAAGAACGCCGCTACTCCTGCATTGTCTGCCTGCATTGTCTGCCTGCATTGTCTGCGACAAGGTGATCACACCGATTTCACCTAGAGGCAGCGTCCGCGGTGGATTGATGACCCGCCACGAAAATTCGACCCATCACAAGAAACGTCCAGCGGACCAGCATGGTGACTCACCGGATGAGGCATCGGACAACATAACGGTAATTGATCTCACGGACGGATAGTTGATAAATGCATTCTTTGCTTGCCGATACTGCATTCTGCAATTTGCTAAGAAGGCAATCCCAACCAGACTGGAATCTCGAGCGGCAGAATCTACTGTCCGAGCAGACTGCGAACTGCATCTCGCTCTCAACTACATCGTCAAGTGCGCGAAAGAACGCCGCTACTCCTGCATTGTCTGCCTGCATTGTCTGCCTGCGTTGTCTGCGACAAGGTGACCACACCGATTTCACCTAGAGGCAGCGTCCGCGGTGGATTGATGACCCGCCACGAAAATTCGACCCATCACAAGAAACGTCCAGCGGACCAGCATGGTGACTCACCGGATGAGGCATCGGACAACATAACGGTAATTGATCTCACGGACGGATAGTTGATAAATGCATTCTTTGCTTGCCGATACTGCATTCTGCAATTTGCTAAGAAGGCAAGCCCAACCAGACTGGAATCTCGAGCGGCAGAAGCTACTGTCCGAGCAGACTGCGGACTGCATCTCGCTCTCAACTACATCGTCAAATGCGCGAAAGAACGCCGCTACTCCTGCATTGTCTGCCTGCATTGTCTGCCTGCATTGTCTGCCTGCATTGTCTGCCTGCGTTGTCTGCGACAAGGTGACCACACCGATTTCACCTAGAGGCAGCGTCCGCGGTGGATTGATGACCCGCCACGAAAATTCGACCCATCACAAGAAACGTCCAGCGGACCAGCATGGTGACTCACCGGATGAGGCATCGGACAACATAACGGTAATTGATCTCACGGACGGATAGTTGATAAATGCATTCTTTGCCTGTCTATTCTGCATTCTGCAATTTGCTAAGAAGGCAATCCCAACCAGACTGGAATCTCGAGCGGCAGAATCTACTGTCCGAGCAGACTGCGAACTGCATCTCGCTCTCAACTACATCGTCAAGTGCGCGAAAGAACGCCGCTACTCCTGCATTGTCTGCCTGCATTGTCTGCCTGCATTGTCTGCCTGCATTGTCTGCCTGCGTTGTCTGCGACAAGGTGACCACACCGATTTCACCTAGAGGCAGCGTCCGCGGTGGATTGATGACCCGCCACGAAAATTCGACCCATCACAAGAAACGTCCAGCGGACCAGCATGGTGACTCACCGGATGAGGCATCGGACAACATAACGGTAATTGATCTCACGGACGGATAGTTGATAAATGCATTCTTTGCTTGCCGATACTGCATTCTGCAATTTGCTAAGAAGGCAATCCCAACCAGACTGGAATCTCGAGCGGCAGAATCTACTGTCCGAGCAGACTGCGAACTGCATCTCGCTCTCAACTACATCGTCAAGTGCGCGAAAGAACGCCGCTACTCCTGCATTGTCTGCCTGCATTGTCTGCCTGCATTGTCTGCGACAAGGTGATCACACCGATTTCACCTAGAGGCAGCGTCCGCGGTGGATTGATGACCCGCCACGAAAATTCGACCCATCACAAGAAACGTCCAGCGGACCAGCATGGTGACTCACCGGATGAGGCATCGGACAACATAACGGTAATTGATCTCACGGACGGATAGTTGATAAATGCATTCTTTGCTTGCCGATACTGCATTCTGTAATTTGCTAAGAAGGCAAGCCCAACCAGACTGGAATCTCGAGCGGCAGAATCTACTGTCCGAGCAGACTGCGAACTGCATCTCGCTCTCAACTACATCGTCAAGTGCGCGAAAGAACGCCGCTACTCCTGCATTGTCTGCCTGCATTGTCTGCCTGCATTGTCTGCGACAAGGTGATCACACCGATTTCACCTAGAGGCAGCGTCCGCGGTGGATTGATGACCCGCCACGAAAATTCGACCCATCACAAGAAACGTCCAGCGGACCAGCATGGTGACTCACCGGATGAGGCATCGGACAACATAACGGTAATTGATCTCACGGACGGATAGTTGATAAATGCATTCTTTGCTTGCCGATACTGCATTCTGCAATTTGCTAAGAAGGCAATCCCAACCAGACTGGAATCTCGAGCGGCAGAATCTACTGTCCGAGCAGACTGCGAACTGCATCTCGCTCTCAACTACATCGTCAAGTGCGCGAAAGAACGCCGCTACTCCTGCATTGTCTGCCTGCATTGTCTGCCTGCGTTGTCTGCGACAAGGTGACCACACCGATTTCACCTAGAGGCAGCGTCCGCGGTGGATTGATGACCCGCCACGAAAATTCGACCCATCACAAGAAACGTCCAGCGGACCAGCATGGTGACTCACCGGATGAGGCATCGGACAACATAACGGTAATTGATCTCACGGACGGATAGTTGATAAATGCATTCTTTGCTTGCCGATACTGCATTCTGCAATTTGCTAAGAAGGCAATCCCAACCAGACTGGAATCTCGAGCGGCAGAATCTACTGTCCGAGCAGACTGCGGACTGCATCTCGCTCTCAACTACATCGTCAAATGCGCGAAAGAACGCCGCTACTCCTGCATTGTCTGCCTGCATTGTCTGCCTGCATTGTCTGCCTGCATTGTCTGCCTGCGTTGTCTGCGACAAGGTGACCACACCGATTTCACCTAGAGGCAGCGTCCGCGGTGGATTGATGACCCGCCACGAAAATTCGACCCATCACAAGAAACGTCCAGCGGACCAGCATGGTGACTCACCGGATGAGGCATCGGACAACATAACGGTAATTGATCTCACGGACGGATAGTTGATAAATGCATTCTTTGCCTGTCTATTCTGCATTCTGCAATTTGCTAAGAAGGCAATCCCAACCAGACTGGAATCTCGAGCGGCAGTAGCTACTGTCCGAGCAGACTGCGAACTGCATCTCGCTCTCAACTACATCGTCAAGTGCGCGAAAGAACGCCGCTACTCCTGCATTGTCTGCCTGCATTGTCTGCCTGCATTGTCTGCCTGCATTGTCTGCCTGCGTTGTCTGCGACAAGGTGACCACACCGATTTCACCTAGAGGCAGCGTCCGCGGTGGATTGATGACCCGCCACGAAAATTCGACCCATCACAAGAAACGTCCAGCGGACCAGCATGGTGACTCACCGGATGAGGCATCGGACAACATAACGGTAATTGATCTCACGGACGGATAGTTGATAAATGCATTCTTTGCCTGTCTATTCTGCATTCTGCAATTTGCTAAGAAGGCAATCCCAACCAGACTGGAATCTCGAGCGGCAGTAGCTACTGTCCGAGCAGACTGCGAACTGCATCTCGCTCTCAACTACATCGTCAAGTGCGCGAAAGAACGCCGCTACTCCTGCATTCTCTGCCTGCATTGTCTGCCTGCATTGTCTGCCTGCATTGTCTGCCTGCGTTGTCTGCGACAAGGTGACCACACCGATTTCACCTAGAGGCAGCGTCCGCGGTGGATTGATGACCCGCCACGAAAATTCGACCCATCACAAGAAACGTCCAGCGGACCAGCATGGTGACTCACCGGATGAGGCATCGGACAACATAACGGTAATTGATCTCACGGACGGATAGTTGATAAATGCATTCTTTGCCTGTCTATTCTGCATTCTGCAATTTGCTAAGAAGGCAATCCCAACCAGACTGGAATCTCGAGCGGCAGAATCTACTGTCCGAGCAGACTGCGAACTGCATCTCGCTCTCAACTACATCGTCAAGTGCGCGAAAGAACGCCGCTACTCCTGCATTGTCTGCCTGCATTGTCTGCCTGCGTTGTCTGCGACAAGGTGACCACACCGATTTCACCTAGAGGCAGCGTCCGCGGTGGATTGATGACCCGCCACGAAAATTCGACCCATCACAAGAAACGTCCAGCGGACCAGCATGGTGACTCACCGGATGAGGCATCGGACAACATAACGGTAATTGATCTCACGGACGGATAGTTGATAAATGCATTCTTTGCCTGTCTATTCTGCATTCTGCAATTTGCTAAGAAGGCAATCCCAACCAGACTGGAATCTCGAGCGGCAGAATCTACTGTCCGAGCAGACTGCGAACTGCATCTCGCTCTCAACTACATCGTCAAGTGCGCGAAAGAACGCCGCTACTCCTGCATTGTCTGCCTGCATTGTCTGCCTGCGTTGTCTGCGACAAGGTGACCACACCGATTTCACCTAGAGGCAGCGTCCGCGGTGGATTGATGACCCGCCACGAAAATTCGACCCATCACAAGAAACGTCCAGCGGACCAGCATGGTGACTCACCGGATGAGGCATCGGACAACATAACGGTAATTGATCTCACGGACGGATAGTTGATAAATGCATTCTTTGCCTGTCTATTCTGCATTCTGCAATTTGCTAAGAAGGCAATCCCAACCAGACTGGAATCTCGAGCGGCAGAATCTACTGTCCGAGCAGACTGCGAACTGCATCTCGCTCTCAACTACATCGTCAAGTGCGCGAAAGAACGCCGCTACTCCTGCATTGTCTGCCTGCATTGTCTGCCTGCGTTGTCTGCGACAAGGTGACCACACCGATTTCACCTAGAAGCAGCGTCCGCGGTGGAGTGATGACCCGCCACGAAAATGCGGTCCATCACAAGAAAAGTCCACCGGACCAGCATGGTGACTCACCGGATGAGGCATCGGACAACATAACGGTAATTGATCTCACGGACGGATAGTTGATAACTGCATTCTTTGCCTGTCTATTCTGCATTCTGTAATTTGCTAAGAAGGCAAGCCCAACCAGACTACATCTCGCTCTCAACTACATCGTCAAGTGCGCGGAAGAACGCCGCTACTCCTGCATTGTCTGCTTGCATTATCTGCCTGCATTGTCTGCCTGCATTGTCTGCCTGCGTTGTCTGCGACAAGGTGACCACACCGATTTCACCTAGAGGCAGCGTCCGCGGTGGATTGATGACCCGCCACGAAAATTCGACCCATCACAAGAAACGTCCAGCGGACCAGCATGGTGACTCACCGGATGAGGCATCGGACAACATAATGGTAATTGATCTCACGGACGGATAGTTGATAAATGCATTCTTTGCCTGTCTATTCTGCATTCTGCAATTTGCTAAGAAGGCAATCCCAACCAGACTGGAATCTCGAGCGGCAGAATCTACTGTCCGAGCAGACTGCGAACTGCATCTCGCTCTCAACTACATCGTCAAGTGCGCGAAAGAACGCCGCTACTCCTGCATTGTCTGCCTGCATTGTCTGCCTGCGTTGTCTGCGACAAGGTGACCACACCGATTTCACCTAGAAGCAGCGTCCGCGGTGGAGTGATGACCCGCCACGAAAATGCGGTCCATCACAAGAAAAGTCCACCGGACCAGCATGGTGACTCACCGGATGAGGCATCGGACAACATAACGGTAATTGATCTCACGGACGGATAGTTGATAACTGCATTCTTTGCCTGTCTATTCTGCATTCTGTAATTTGCTAAGAAGGCAAGCCCAACCAGACTACATCTCGCTCTCAACTACATCGTCAAGTGCGCGGAAGAACGCCGCTACTCCTGCATTGTCTGCTTGCATTATCTGCCTGCATTGTCTGCCTGCATTGTCTGCCTGCGTTGTCTGCGACAAGGTGACCACACCGATTTCACCTAGAGGCAGCGTCCGCGGTGGATTGATGACCCGCCACGAAAATTCGACCCATCACAAGAAACGTCCAGCGGACCAGCATGGTGACTCACCGGATGAGGCATCGGACAACATAATGGTAATTGATCTCACGGACGGATAGTTGATAAATGCATTCTTTGCCTGTCTATTCTGCATTCTGCAATTTGCTAAGAAGGCAATCCCAACCAGACTGGAATCTCGAGCGGCAGAATCTACTGTCCGAGCAGACTGCGAACTGCATCTCGCTCTCAACTACATCGTCAAGTGCGCGAAAGAACGCCGCTACTCCTGCATTGTCTGCCTGCATTGTCTGCCTGCGTTGTCTGCGACAAGGTGACCACACCGATTTCACCTAGAAGCAGCGTCCGCGGTGGAGTGATGACCCGCCACGAAAATTCGGTCCATCACAAGAAAAGTCCACCGGACCAGCATGGTGACTCACCGGATGAGGCATCGGACAACATAACGGTAATTGATCTCACGGACGGATAGTTGATAACTGCATTCTTTGCCTGTCTATTCTGCATTCTGCAATTTGCTAAGAAGGCAAGCCCAGCCAGACTACATCTCGCTCTCAACTACATCGTCAAGTGCGCGGAAGAACGCCGCTACTCCTGCATTGTCTGCTTGCATTATCTGCCTGCATTGTCTGCCTGCATTGTCTGCCTGCATTGTCTGCGACAAGGTGATCACACCGATTTCACCTAGAGGCAGCGTCCGCGGTGGATTGATGACCCGCCACGAAAATTCGACCCATCACAAGAAACGTCCAGCGGACCAGCATGGTGACTCACCGGATGAGGCATCGGACAACATAATGGTAATTGATCTCACGGACGGATAGTTGATAAATGCATTCTTTGCCTGTCTATTCTGCATTCTGCAATTTGCTAAGAAGGCAATCCCAACCAGACTGGAATCTCGAGCGGCAGAATCTACTGTCCGAGCAGACTGCGAACTGCATCTCGCTCTCAACTACATCGTCAAGTGCGCGAAAGAACGCCGCTACTCCTGCATTGTCTGCCTGCATTGTCTGCCTGCGTTGTCTGCGACAAGGTGACCACACCGATTTCACCTAGAAGCAGCGTCCGCGGTGGATTGATGACCCGCCACGAAAATTCGACCCATCACAAGAAACGTCCAGCGGACCAGCATGGTGACTCACCGGATGAGGCATCGGACAACATAATGGTAATTGATCTCACGGACGGATAGTTGATAAATGCATTCTTTGCCTGTCTATTCTGCATTCTGCAATTTGCTAAGAAGGCAATCCCAACCAGACTGGAATCTCGAGCGGCAGAATCTACTGTCCGAGCAGACTGCGAACTGCATCTCGCTCTCAACTACATCGTCAAGTGCGCGAAAGAACGCCGCTACTCCTGCATTGTCTGCCTGCATTGTCTGCCTGCGTTGTCTGCGACAAGGTGACCACACCGATTTCACCTAGAAGCAGCGTCCGCGGTGGATTGATGACCCGCCACGAAAATTCGACCCATCACAAGAAAAGTCCACCGGACCAGCATGGTGACTCACCGGATGAGGCATCGGACAACATAACGGTAATTGATCTCACGGACGGATAGTTGATAACTGCATTCTTTGCCTGTCTATTCTGCATTCTGCAATTTGCTAAGAAGGCAATCCCAACCAGACTGGAATCTCGAGCGGCAGAATCTACTGTCCGAGCAGACTGCGAACTGCATCTCGCTCTCAACTACATCGTCAAGTGCGCGAAAGAACGCCGCTACTCCTGCATTGTCTGCCTGCATTGTCTGCCTGCGTTGTCTGCGACAAGGTGACCACACCGATTTCACCTAGAGGCAGCGTCCGCGGTGGATTGATGACCCGCCACGAAAATTCGACCCATCACAAGAAACGTCCAGCGGACCAGCATGGTGACTCACCGGATGAGGCATCGGACAACATAATGGTAATTGATCTCACGGACGGATAGTTGATAAATGCATTCTTTGCCTGTCTATTCTGCATTCTGCAATTTGCTAAGAAGGCAATCCCAACCAGACTGGAATCTCGAGCGGCAGAATCTACTGTCCGAGCAGACTGCGAACTGCATCTCGCTCTCAACTACATCGTCAAGTGCGCGAAAGAACGCCGCTACTCCTGCATTGTCTGCCTGCATTGTCTGCCTGCGTTGTCTGCGACAAGGTGACCACACCGATTTCACCTAGAAGCAGCGTCCGCGGTGGAGTGATGACCCGCCACGAAAATTCGGTCCATCACAAGAAAAGTCCACCGGACCAGCATGGTGACTCACCGGATGAGGCATCGGACAACATAACGGTAATTGATCTCACGGACGGATAGTTGATAACTGCATTCTTTGCCTGTCTATTCTGCATTCTGCAATTTGCTAAGAAGGCAAGCCCAGCCAGACTACATCTCGCTCTCAACTACATCGTCAAGTGCGCGGAAGAACGCCGCTACTCCTGCATTGTCTGCTTGCATTATCTGCCTGCATTGTCTGCCTGCATTGTCTGCCTGCGTTGTCTGCGACAAGGTGACCACACCGATTTCACCTAGAGGCAGCGTCCGCGGTGGATTGATGACCCGCCACGAAAATTCGACCCATCACAAGAAACGTCCAGCGGACCAGCATGGTGACTCACCGGATGAGGCATCGGACAACATAATGGTAATTGATCTCACGGACGGATAGTTGATAACTGCATTCTTTGCCTGTCTATTCTGCATTCTGTAATTTGCTAAGAAGGCAAGCCCAACCAGACTACATCTCGCTCTCAACTACATCGTCAAGTGCGCGGAAGAACGCCGCTACTCCTGCATTGTCTGCTTGCATTATCTGCCTGCATTGTCTGCCTGCATTGTCTGCCTGCGTTGTCTGCGACAAGGTGACCACACCGATTTCACCTAGAGGCAGCGTCCGCGGTGGATTGATGACCCGCCACGAAAATTCGACCCATCACAAGAAACGTCCAGCGGACCAGCATGGTGACTCACCGGATGAGGCATCGGACAACATAATGGTAATTGATCTCACGGACGGATAGTTGATAACTGCATTCTTTGCCTGTCTATTCTGCATTCTGCAATTTGCTAAGAAGGCAATCCCAACCAGACTGGAATCTCGAGCGGCAGAATCTACTGTCCGAGCAGACTGCGAACTGCATCTCGCTCTCAACTACATCGTCAAGTGCGCGAAAGAACGCCGCTACTCCTGCATTGTCTGCCTGCATTGTCTGCCTGCGTTGTCTGCGACAAGGTGACCACACCGATTTCACCTAGAAGCAGCGTCCGCGGTGGAGTGATGACCCGCCACGAAAATTCGACCCATCACAAGAAACGTCCAGCGGACCAGCATGGTGACTCACCGGATGAGGCATCGGACAACATAATGGTAATTGATCTCACGGACGGATAGTTGATAACTGCATTCTTTGCCTGTCTATTCTGCATTCTGCAATTTGCTAAGAAGGCAATCCCAACCAGACTGGAATCTCGAGCGGCAGAATCTACTGTCCGAGCAGACTGCGAACTGCATCTCGCTCTCAACTACATCGTCAAGTGCGCGAAAGAACGCCGCTACTCCTGCATTGTCTGCCTGCATTGTCTGCCTGCGTTGTCTGCGACAAGGTGACCACACCGATTTCACCTAGAAGCAGCGTCCGCGGTGGAGTGATGACCCGCCACGAAAATGCGGTCCATCACAAGAAAAGTCCACCGGACCAGCATGGTGACTCACCGGATGAGGCATCGGACAACATAACGGTAATTGATCTCACGGACGGATAGTTGATAACTGCATTCTTTGCCTGTCTATTCTGCATTCTGCAATTTGCTAAGAAGGCAAGCCCAGCCAGACTACATCTCGCTCTCAACTACATCGTCAAGTGCGCGGAAGAACGCCGCTACTCCTGCATTGTCTGCCTGCATTGTCTGCCTGCAATGTCTGCCTGCAATGTCTGCCTGCATTGTCTGCCTGCATTGTCTGCCTGCATTGTCTTCCTGCATTGTCGGCCTGCATTGTCTGCGACAAGGTGATCACACCGATTTCACCTAGAAGCAGCGTCCGCGGTGGAGTGATGACCCGCCACGAAAATGCGGTCCATCACAAGAAAAGTCCACCGGACCAGCATGGTGACTCACCGGATGAGGCATCGGACAACATAACGGTAATTGATCTCACGGACGGATAGTTGATAACTGCATTCTTTGCCTGTCTATTCTGCATTCTGCAATTTGCTAAGAAGGCAATCCCAACCAGACTGGAATCTCGAGCGGCAGAATCTACTGTCCGAGCAGACTGCGAACTGCATCTCGCTCTCAACTACATCGTCAAGTGCGCGAAAGAACGCCGCTACTCCTGCATTGTCTGCCTGCATTGTCTGCCTGCGTTGTCTGCGACAAGGTGACCACACCGATTTCACCAAGAAGCAGCGTCCGCGGTGGAGTGATGACCCGCCACGAAAATGCGGTCCATCACAAGAAAAGTCCACCGGACCAGCATGGTGACTCACCGGATGAGGCATCGGACAACATAACGGTAATTGATCTCACGGACGGATAGTTGATAACTGCATTCTTTGCCTGTCTATTCTGCATTCTGTAATTTGCTAAGAAGGCAAGCCCAACCAGACTACATCTCGCTCTCAACTACATCGTCAAGTGCGCGGAAGAACGCCGCTACTCCTGCATTGTCTGCTTGCATTATCTGCCTGCATTGTCTGCCTGCATTGTCTGCCTGCGTTGTCTGCGACAAGGTGACCACACCGATTTCACCTAGAGGCAGCGTCCGCGGTGGATTGATGACCCGCCACGAAAATTCGACCCATCACAAGAAACGTCCAGCGGACCAGCATGGTGACTCACCGGATGAGGCATCGGACAACATAATGGTAATTGATCTCACGGACGGATAGTTGATAACTGCATTCTTTGCCTGTCTATTCTGCATTCTGCAATTTGCTAAGAAGGCAATCCCAACCAGACTGGAATCTCGAGCGGCAGAATCTACTGTCCGAGCAGACTGCGAACTGCATCTCGCTCTCAACTACATCGTCAAGTGCGCGAAAGAACGCCGCTACTCCTGCATTGTCTGCCTGCATTGTCTGCCTGCGTTGTCTGCGACAAGGTGACCACACCGATTTCACCAAGAAGCAGCGTCCGCGGTGGAGTGATGACCCGCCACGAAAATGCGGTCCATCACAAGAAAAGTCCACCGGACCAGCATGGTGACTCACCGGATGAGGCATCGGACAACATAACGGTAATTGATCTCACGGACGGATAGTTGATAACTGCATTCTTTGCCTGTCTATTCTGCATTCTGTAATTTGCTAAGAAGGCAAGCCCAACCAGACTACATCTCGCTCTCAACTACATCGTCAAGTGCGCGGAAGAACGCCGCTACTCCTGCATTGTCTGCTTGCATTATCTGCCTGCATTGTCTGCCTGCATTGTCTGCCTGCGTTGTCTGCGACAAGGTGACCACACCGATTTCACCTAGAGGCAGCGTCCGCGGTGGATTGATGACCCGCCACGAAAATTCGACCCATCACAAGAAACGTCCAGCGGACCAGCATGGTGACTCACCGGATGAGGCATCGGACAACATAATGGTAATTGATCTCACGGACGGATAGTTGATAACTGCATTCTTTGCCTGTCTATTCTGCATTCTGCAATTTGCTAAGAAGGCAATCCCAACCAGACTGGAATCTCGAGCGGCAGAATCTACTGTCCGAGCAGACTGC
This sequence comes from Phytophthora tentaculata, assembly GCA_033557915.1. NCBI lineage: Eukaryota > Oomycota > Peronosporomycetes > Peronosporales > Peronosporaceae > Phytophthora > Phytophthora tentaculata. The sequence goes on from JAUCEA010000009.1 coordinate 4,187,597, forward strand.
GAACTGCATCTCGCTCTCAACTACATCGTCAAGTGCGCGAAAGAACGCCGCTACTCCTGCATTGTCTGCCTGCATTGTCTGCCTGCGTTGTCTGCGACAAGGTGATCACACCGATTTCACCTAGAAGCAGCGTCCGCGGTGGAGTGATGACCCGCCACGAAAATGCGGTCCATCACAAGAAAAGTCCACCGGACCAGCATGGTGACTCACCGGATGAGGCATCGGACAACATAACGGTAATTGATCTCACGGACGGATAGTTGATAAATGCATTCTTTGCTTGCCGATACTGCATTCTGCAATTTGCTAAGAAGGCAAGCCCAACCAGACTGGAATCTCGAGCGGCAGAAGCTACTGTCCGAGCAGACTGCGGACTGCATCTCGCTCTCAACTACATCGTCAAATGCGCGAAAGAACGCCGCTACTCCTGCATTGTCTGCCTGCATTGTCTGCCTGCGTTGTCTGCGACAAGGTGACCACACCGATTTCACCTAGAAGCAGCGTCCGCGGTGGAGTGATGACCCGCCACGAAAATGCGGTCCATCACAAGAAAAGTCCACCGGACCAGCATGGTGACTCACCGGATGAGGCATCGGACAACATAACGGTAATTGATCTCACGGACGGATAGTTGATAACTGCATTCTTTGCCTGTCTATTCTGCATTCTGTAATTTGCTAAGAAGGCAAGCCCAACCAGACTACATCTCGCTCTCAACTACATCGTCAAGTGCGCGGAAGAACGCCGCTACTCCTGCATTGTCTGCCTGCATTGTCTGCCTGCATTGTCTGCCTGCATTGTCTGCCTGCGTTGTCTGCGACAAGGTGACCACACCGATTTCACCTAGAAGCAGCGTCCGCGGTGGAGTGATGACCCGCCACGAAAATGCGGTCCATCACAAGAAAAGTCCACCGGACCAGCATGGTGACTCACCGGATGAGGCATCGGACAACATAACGGTAATTGATCTCACGGACGGATAGTTGATAACTGCATTCTTTGCCTGTCTATTCTGCATTCTGCAATTTGCTAAGAAGGCAATCCCAACCAGACTGGAATCTCGAGCGGCAGAATCTACTGTCCGAGCAGACTGCGAACTGCATCTCGCTCTCAACTACATCGTCAAGTGCGCGAAAGAACGCCGCTACTCCTGCATTGTCTGCCTGCATTGTCTGCCTGCGTTGTCTGCGACAAGGTGACCACACCGATTTCACCTAGAAGCAGCGTCCGCGGTGGAGTGATGACCCGCCACGAAAATGCGGTCCATCACAAGAAAAGTCCACCGGACCAGCATGGTGACTCACCGGATGAGGCATCGGACAACATAACGGTAATTGATCTCACGGACGGATAGTTGATAACTGCATTCTTTGCCTGTCTATTTTGCATTCTGTAATTTGCTAAGAAGGCAAGCCCAACCAGACTACATCTCGCTCTCAACTACATCGTCAAGTGCGCGGAAGAACGCCGCTACTCCTGCATTGTCTGCCTGCATTGTCTGCCTGCATTGTCTGCCTGCATTGTCTGCCTGCGTTGTCTGCGACAAGGTGACCACACCGATTTCACCTAGAGGCAGCGTCCGCGGTGGATTGATGACCCGCCACGAAAATTCGACCCATCACAAGAAACGTCCAGCGGACCAGCATGGTGACTCACCAGATGAGGCATCGGACAACATAACGGTAATTGATCTCACGGACGGATAGTTGATAAATGCATTCTTTGCCTGTCTATTCTGCATTCTGCAATTTGCTAAGAAGGCAATCCCAACCAGACTGGAATCTCGAGCGGCAGAATCTACTGTCCGAGCAGACTGCGAACTGCATCTCGCTCTCAACTACATCGTCAAGTGCGCGAAAGAACGCCGCTACTCCTGCATTGTCTGCCTGCATTGTCTGCCTGCGTTGTCTGCGACAAGGTGACCACACCGATTTCACCTAGAGGCAGCGTCCGCGGTGGATTGATGACCCGCCACGAAAATTCGACCCATCACAAGAAACGTCCAGCGGACCAGCATGGTGACTCACCGGATGAGGCATCGGACAACATAACGGTAATTGATCTCACGGACGGATAGTTGATAAATGCATTCTTTGCTTGCCGATACTGCATTCTGCAATTTGCTAAGAAGGCAAGCCCAACCAGACTGGAATCTCGAGCGGCAGAAGCTACTGTCCGAGCAGACTGCGGACTGCATCTCGCTCTCAACTACATCGTCAAATGCGCGAAAGAACGCCGCTACTCCTGCATTGTCTGCCTGCATTGTCTGCCTGCATTGTCTGCCTGCATTGTCTGCCTGCGTTGTCTGCGACAAGGTGACCACACCGATTTCACCTAGAGGCAGCGTCCGCGGTGGATTGATGACCCGCCACGAAAATTCGACCCATCACAAGAAACGTCCAGCGGACCAGCATGGTGACTCACCGGATGAGGCATCGGACAACATAACGGTAATTGATCTCACGGACGGATAGTTGATAACTGCATTCTTTGCCTGTCTATTCTGCATTCTGCAATTTGCTAAGAAGGCAATCCCAACCAGACTGGAATCTCGAGCGGCAGAATCTACTGTCCGAGCAGACTGCGAACTGCATCTCGCTCTCAACTACATCGTCAAGTGCGCGAAAGAACGCCGCTACTCCTGCATTGTCTGCCTGCATTGTCTGCCTGCGTTGTCTGCGACAAGGTGACCACACCGATTTCACCTAGAAGCAGCGTCCGCGGTGGAGTGATGACCCGCCACGAAAATGCGGTCCATCACAAGAAAAGTCCACCGGACCAGCATGGTGACTCACCGGATGAGGCATCGGACAACATAACGGTAATTGATCTCACGGACGGATAGTTGATAACTGCATTCTTTGCCTGTCTATTTTGCATTCTGTAATTTGCTAAGAAGGCAAGCCCAACCAGACTACATCTCGCTCTCAACTACATCGTCAAGTGCGCGGAAGAACGCCGCTACTCCTGCATTGTCTGCCTGCATTGTCTGCCTGCATTGTCTGCCTGCATTGTCTGCCTGCGTTTTCTGCGACAAGGTGACCACACCGATTTCACCTAGAGGCAGCGTCCGCGGTGGATTGATGACCCGCCACGAAAATTCGACCCATCACAAGAAACGTCCAGCGGACCAGCATGGTGACTCACCGGATGAGGCATCGGACAACATAACGGTAATTGATCTCACGGACGGATAGTTGATAAATGCATTCTTTGCTTGCCGATACTGCATTCTGCAATTTGCTAAGAAGGCAATCCCAACCAGACTGGAATCTCGAGCGGCAGAATCTACTGTCCGAGCAGACTGCGAACTGCATCTCGCTCTCAACTACATCGTCAAGTGCGCGAAAGAACGCCGCTACTCCTGCATTGTCTGCCTGCATTGTCTGCCTGCATTGTCTGCGACAAGGTGATCACACCGATTTCACCTAGAGGCAGCGTCCGCGGTGGATTGATGACCCGCCACGAAAATTCGACCCATCACAAGAAACGTCCAGCGGACCAGCATGGTGACTCACCGGATGAGGCATCGGACAACATAACGGTAATTGATCTCACGGACGGATAGTTGATAAATGCATTCTTTGCTTGCCGATACTGCATTCTGCAATTTGCTAAGAAGGCAATCCCAACCAGACTGGAATCTCGAGCGGCAGAATCTACTGTCCGAGCAGACTGCGAACTGCATCTCGCTCTCAACTACATCGTCAAGTGCGCGAAAGAACGCCGCTACTCCTGCATTGTCTGCCTGCATTGTCTGCCTGCATTGTCTGCGACAAGGTGATCACACCGATTTCACCTAGAGGCAGCGTCCGCGGTGGATTGATGACCCGCCACGAAAATTCGACCCATCACAAGAAACGTCCAGCGGACCAGCATGGTGACTCACCGGATGAGGCATCGGACAACATAACGGTAATTGATCTCACGGACGGATAGTTGATAAATGCATTCTTTGCTTGCCGATACTGCATTCTGCAATTTGCTAAGAAGGCAATCCCAACCAGACTGGAATCTCGAGCGGCAGAATCTACTGTCCGAGCAGACTGCGAACTGCATCTCGCTCTCAACTACATCGTCAAGTGCGCGAAAGAACGCCGCTACTCCTGCATTGTCTGCCTGCATTGTCTGCCTGCGTTGTCTGCGACAAGGTGACCACACCGATTTCACCTAGAGGCAGCGTCCGCGGTGGATTGATGACCCGCCACGAAAATTCGACCCATCACAAGAAACGTCCAGCGGACCAGCATGGTGACTCACCGGATGAGGCATCGGACAACATAACGGTAATTGATCTCACGGACGGATAGTTGATAAATGCATTCTTTGCTTGCCGATACTGCATTCTGCAATTTGCTAAGAAGGCAAGCCCAACCAGACTGGAATCTCGAGCGGCAGAAGCTACTGTCCGAGCAGACTGCGGACTGCATCTCGCTCTCAACTACATCGTCAAATGCGCGAAAGAACGCCGCTACTCCTGCATTGTCTGCCTGCATTGTCTGCCTGCATTGTCTGCCTGCATTGTCTGCCTGCGTTGTCTGCGACAAGGTGACCACACCGATTTCACCTAGAGGCAGCGTCCGCGGTGGATTGATGACCCGCCACGAAAATTCGACCCATCACAAGAAACGTCCAGCGGACCAGCATGGTGACTCACCGGATGAGGCATCGGACAACATAACGGTAATTGATCTCACGGACGGATAGTTGATAAATGCATTCTTTGCTTGCCGATACTGCATTCTGCAATTTGCTAAGAAGGCAAGCCCAACCAGACTGGAATCTCGAGCGGCAGAAGCTACTGTCCGAGCAGACTGCGGACTGCATCTCGCTCTCAACTACATCGTCAAATGCGCGAAAGAACGCCGCTACTCCTGCATTGTCTGCCTGCATTGTCTGCCTGCATTGTCTGCCTGCATTGTCTGCCTGCGTTGTCTGCGACAAGGTGACCACACCGATTTCACCTAGAGGCAGCGTCCGCGGTGGATTGATGACCCGCCACGAAAATTCGACCCATCACAAGAAACGTCCAGCGGACCAGCATGGTGACTCACCGGATGAGGCATCGGACAACATAACGGTAATTGATCTCACGGACGGATAGTTGATAAATGCATTCTTTGCCTGTCTATTCTGCATTCTGCAATTTGCTAAGAAGGCAATCCCAACCAGACTGGAATCTCGAGCGGCAGAATCTACTGTCCGAGCAGACTGCGAACTGCATCTCGCTCTCAACTACATCGTCAAGTGCGCGAAAGAACGCCGCTACTCCTGCATTGTCTGCCTGCATTGTCTGCCTGCATTGTCTGCCTGCATTGTCTGCCTGCGTTGTCTGCGACAAGGTGACCACACCGATTTCACCTAGAGGCAGCGTCCGCGGTGGATTGATGACCCGCCACGAAAATTCGACCCATCACAAGAAACGTCCAGCGGACCAGCATGGTGACTCACCGGATGAGGCATCGGACAACATAACGGTAATTGATCTCACGGACGGATAGTTGATAACTGCATTCTTTGCCTGTCTATTCTGCATTCTGCAATTTGCTAAGAAGGCAATCCCAACCAGACTGGAATCTCGAGCGGCAGTAGCTACTGTCCGAGCAGACTGCGAACTGCATCTCGCTCTCAACTACATCGTCAAGTGCGCGAAAGAACGCCGCTACTCCTGCATTGTCTGCCTGCATTGTCTGCCTGCATTGTCTGCCTGCATTGTCTGCCTGCGTTGTCTGCGACAAGGTGACCACACCGATTTCACCTAGAGGCAGCGTCCGCGGTGGATTGATGACCCGCCACGAAAATTCGACCCATCACAAGAAACGTCCAGCGGACCAGCATGGTGACTCACCGGATGAGGCATCGGACAACATAACGGTAATTGATCTCACGGACGGATAGTTGATAACTGCATTCTTTGCCTGTCTATTCTGCATTCTGCAATTTGCTAAGAAGGCAATCCCAACCAGACTGGAATCTCGAGCGGCAGTAGCTACTGTCCGAGCAGACTGCGAACTGCATCTCGCTCTCAACTACATCGTCAAGTGCGCGAAAGAACGCCGCTACTCCTGCATTGTCTGCCTGCATTGTCTGCCTGCATTGTCTGCCTGCATTGTCTGCCTGCGTTGTCTGCGACAAGGTGACCACACCGATTTCACCTAGAGGCAGCGTCCGCGGTGGATTGATGACCCGCCACGAAAATTCGACCCATCACAAGAAACGTCCAGCGGACCAGCATGGTGACTCACCGGATGAGGCATCGGACAACATAACGGTAATTGATCTCACGGACGGATAGTTGATAACTGCATTCTTTGCCTGTCTATTCTGCATTCTGCAATTTGCTAAGAAGGCAATCCCAACCAGACTGGAATCTCGAGCGGCAGTAGCTACTGTCCGAGCAGACTGCGAACTGCATCTCGCTCTCAACTACTTCGTCAAGTGCGCGAAAGAACGCCGCTACTCCTGCATTGTCTGCCTGCATTGTCTGCCTGCATTGTCTGCCTGCATTGTCTGCCTGCGTTGTCTGCGACAAGGTGACCACACCGATTTCACCTAGAGGCAGCGTCCGCGGTGGATTGATGACCCGCCACGAAAATTCGACCCATCACAAGAAACGTCCAGCGGACCAGCATGGTGACTCACCGGATGAGGCATCGGACAACATAACGGTAATTGATCTCACGGACGGATAGTTGATAACTGCATTCTTTGCCTGTCTATTCTGCATTCTGCAATTTGCTAAGAAGGCAAGCCCAACCAGACTGGAATCTCGCTCTCAACTACATCGTCAAGTGCGCGGAAGAACGCCGCTACTCCTGCATTGTCTGCCTGCGTTGTCTGCATGCATTGTCTGCCTGCATTGTCTGCCTGCATTGTCTGCCTGCATTGTCTGCGACAAGGTGATCACACCGATTTCACCTAGAAGCAGCGTCCGCGGTGGAGTGATGACCCGCCACGAAAATTCGGTCCATCACAAGAAAAGTCCACCGGACCAGCATGGTGACTCACCGGATGAGGCATCGGACAACATAACGGTAATTGATCTCACGGACGGATAGTTGATAAATGCATTCTTTGCCTGTCTATTCTGCATTCTGCAATTTGCTAAGAAGGCAAGCCCAACCAGACTACATCTCGCTCTCAACTACATCGTCAAGTGCGCGGAAGAACGCCGCTACTCCTGCATTGTCTGCCTGCATTGTCTGCCTGCATTGTCTGCCTGCATTGTCTGCCTGTATTGTCTGCCTGCATTCTCTGCGACAAGGTGATCACACCGATTTCACCTAGAAGCAGCGTCCGCGGTGGAGTGATGACCCGCCACGAAAATGCGGTCCATCACAAGAAAAGTCCACCGGACCAGCATGGTGACTCACCGGATGAGGCATCGGACAACATAACGGTAATTGATCTCACGGACGGATAGTTGATAACTGCATTCTTTGCCTGTCTATTCTGCATTCTGCAATTTGCTAAGAAGGCAATCCCAACCAGACTGGAATCTCGAGCGGCAGAATCTACTGTCCGAGCAGACTGCGAACTGCATCTCGCTCTCAACTACATCGTCAAGTGCGCGAAAGAACGCCGCTACTCCTGCATTGTCTGCCTGCATTGTCTGCCTGCGTTGTCTGCGACAAGGTGACCACACCGATTTCACCTAGAAGCAGCGTCCGCGGTGGAGTGATGACCCGCCACGAAAATGCGGTCCATCACAAGAAAAGTCCACCGGACCAGCATGGTGACTCACCGGATGAGGCATCGGACAACATAACGGTAATTGATCTCACGGACGGATAGTTGATAACTGCATTCTTTGCCTGTCTATTCTGCATTCTGTAATTTGCTAAGAAGGCAAGCCCAACCAGACTACATCTCGCTCTCAACTACATCGTCAAGTGCGCGGAAGAACGCCGCTACTCCTGCATTGTCTGCCTGCATTGTCTGCCTGCATTGTCTGCCTGCATTGTCTGCCTGCATTATCTGCCTGCATTGTCTGCCTGCATTCTCTGCGACAAGGTGATCACACCGATTTCACCTAGAAGCAGCGTCCGCGGTGGAGTGATGACCCGCCACGAAAATTCGGTCCATCACAAGAAAAGTCCACCGGACCAGCATGGTGACTCACCGGATGAGGCATCGGACAACATAACGGTAATTGATCTCACGGACGGATAGTTGATAACTGCATTCTTTGCCTGTCTATTCTGCATTCTGTAATTTGCTAAGAAGGCAAGCCCAACCAGACTACATCTCGCTCTCAACTACATCGTCAAGTGCGCGGAAGAACGCCGCTACTCCTGCATTGTCTGCCTGCATTGTCTGCCTGCATTGTCTGCCTGCATTGTCTGCCTGCATTATCTGCCTGCATTGTCTGCCTGCATTGTCTGCGACAAGGTGATCACACCGATTTCATCTAGAAGCAGCGTCCGCGGTGGAGTGATGACCCGCCACGAAAATTCGGTCCATCACAAGAAAAGTCCACCGGACCAGCATGGTGACTCACCGGATGAGGCATCGGACAACATAACGGTAATTGATCTCACGGACGGATAGTTGATAACTGCATTCTTTGCCTGTCTATTCTGCATTCTGTAATTTGCTAAGAAGGCAAGCCCAACCAGACTACATCTCGCTCTCAACTACATCGTCAAGTGCGCGGAAGAACGCCGCTACTCCTGCATTGTCTGCCTGCATTGTCTGCCTGCATTGTCTGCCTGCATTGTCTGCCTGCGTTGTCTGCGACAAGGTGACCACACCGATTTCACCTAGAGGCAGCGTCCGCGGTGGATTGATGACCCGCCACGAAAATTCGGTCCATCACAAGAAACGTCCAGCGGACCAGCATGGTGACTCACCGGATGAGGCATCGGACAACATAACGGTAATTGATCTCACGGACGGATAGTTGATAGCTGCATTCTTTGCCTGTCTATTCTGCATTCTGCAATTTGCTAAGAAGGCAAGCCCAACCAGACTACATCTCGCTCTCAACTACATCGTCAAGTGCGCGGAAGAACGCCGCTACTCCTGCATTGTCTGCCTGCATTGTCTGCCTGCATTGTCTGCCTGCATTATCTGCCTGCATTGTCTGCCTGCATTGTCTGCCTGCATTGTCTGCGACAAGGTGATCACACCGATTTCACCTAGAAGCAGCGTCCGCGGTGGAGTGATGACCCGCCACGAAAATTCGGTCCATCACAAGAAAAGTCCACCGGACCAGCATGGTGACTCACCGGATGAGGCATCGGACAACATAACGGTAATTGATCTCACGGACGGATAGTTGATAACTGCATTCTTTGCCTGTCTATTCTGCATTCTGCAATTTGCTAAGAAGGCAAGCCCAACCAGACTACATCTCGCTCTCAACTACATCGTCAAGTGCGCGGAAGAACGCCGCTACTCCTGCATTGTCTGCCTGCATTGTCTGCCTGCATTGTCTGCCTGCATTGTCTGCGACAAGGTGATCACACCGATTTCACCTAGAAGCAGCGTCCGCGGTGGAGTGATGACCCGCCACGAAAATTCGGTCCATCACAAGAAAAGTCCACCGGACCAGCATGGTGACTCACCGGATGAGGCATCGGACAACATAACGGTAATTGGTCTCACGGACGGATAGTTGATAACTGCATTCTTTGCCTGTCTATTCTGCATTCTGCAATGTGCTAAGAAGGCAATCCCAACCAGACTACATCTCGCTCTCAACTACATCGTCAAGTGCGCGGAAGAACGCCGCTACTCCTGCATTGTCTGCCTGCATTGTCTGCCTGCATTGTCTGCCTGCATTATCTGCCTGCATTGTCTGCCTGCATTGTCTGCCTGCATTGTCTGCGACAAGGTGATCACACCGATTTCACCTAGAAGCAGCGTCCGCGGTGGAGTGATGACCCGCCACGAAAATTCGGTCCATCACAAGAAAAGTCCACCGGACCAGCATGGTGACTCACCGGATGAGGCATCGGACAACATAACGGTAATTGATCTCACGGACGGATAGTTGATAACTGCATTCTTTGCCTGTCTATTCTGCATTCTGCAATTTGCTAAGAAGGCAAGCCCAACCAGACTACATCTCGCTCTCAACTACATCGTCAAGTGCGCGGAAGAACGCCGCTACTCCTGCATTGTCTGCCTGCATTGTCTGCCTGCATTGTCTGCCTGCATTATCTGCCTGCATTGTCTGCGACAAGGTGATCACACCGATTTCACCTAGAAGCAGCGTCCGCGGTGGAGTGATGACCCGCCACGAAAATTCGGTCCATCACAAGAAAAGTCCACCGGACCAGCATGGTGACTCACCGGATGAGGCATCGGACAACATAACGGTAATTGATCTCACGGACGGATAGTTGATAACTGCATTCTTTGCCTGTCTATTCTGCATTCTGCAATTTGCTAAGAAGGCAAGCCCAACCAGACTACATCTCGCTCTCAACTACATCGTCAAGTGCGCGGAAGAACGCCGCTACTCCTGCATTGTCTGCCTGCATTGTCTGCCTGCATTGTCTGCCTGCATTATCTGCCTGCATTGTCTGCCTGCATTGTCTGCCTGCATTGTCTGCGACAAGGTGATCACACCGATTTCACCTAGAAGCAGCGTCCGCGGTGGAGTGATGACCCGCCACGAAAATTCGGTCCATCACAAGAAAAGTCCACCGGACCAGCATGGTGACTCACCGGATGAGGCATCGGACAACATAACGGTAATTGATCTCACGGACGGATAGTTGATAACTGCATTCTTTGCCTGTCTATTCTGCATTCTGCAATTTGCTAAGAAGGCAAGCCCAACCAGACTACATCTCGCTCTCAACTACATCGTCAAGTGCGCGGAAGAACGCCGCTACTCCTGCATTGTCTGCCTGCATTGTCTGCCTGCATTGTCTGCCTGCATTATCTGCCTGCATTGTCTGCCTGCATTGTCTGCCTGCATTGTCTGCGACAAGGTGATCACACCGATTTCACCTAGAAGCAGCGTCCGCGGTGGAGTGATGACCCGCCACGAAAATTCGGTCCATCACAAGAAAAGTCCACCGGACCAGCATGGTGACTCACCGGATGAGGCATCGGACAACATAACGGTAATTGATCTCACGGACGGATAGTTGATAACTGCATTCTTTGCCTGTCTATTCTGCATTCTGCAATTTGCTAAGAAGGCAAGCCCAACCAGACTACATCTCGCTCTCAACTACATCGTCAAGTGCGCGGAAGAACGCCGCTACTCCTGCATTGTCTGCCTGCATTGTCTGCCTGCATTGTCTGCCTGCATTGTCTGCGACAAGGTGATCACACCGATTTCACCTAGAAGCAGCGTCCGCGGTGGAGTGATGACCCGCCACGAAAATTCGGTCCATCACAAGAAAAGTCCACCGGACCAGCATGGTGACTCACCGGATGAGGCATCGGACAACATAACGGTAATTGATCTCACGGACGGATAGTTGATAACTGCATTCTTTGCCTGTCTATTCTGCATTCTGCAATTTGCTAAGAAGGCAAGCCCAACCAGACTACATCTCGCTCTCAACTACATCGTCAAGTGCGCGGAAGAACGCCGCTACTCCTGCATTGTCTGCCTGCATTGTCTGCCTGCATTGTCTGCCTGCATTATCTGCCTGCATTGTCTGCCTGCATTGTCTGCCTGCATTGTCTGCGACAAGGTGATCACACCGATTTCACCTAGAAGCAGCGTCCGCGGTGGAGTGATGACCCGCCACGAAAATTCGGTCCATCACAAGAAAAGTCCACCGGACCAGCATGGTGACTCACCGGATGAGGCATCGGACAACATAACGGTAATTGATCTCACGGACGGATAGTTGATAACTGCATTCTTTGCCTGTCTATTCTGCATTCTGCAATTTGCTAAGAAGGCAAGCCCAACCAGACTACATCTCGCTCTCAACTACATCGTCAAGTGCGCGGAAGAACGCCGCTACTCCTGCATTGTCTGCCTGCATTGTCTGCCTGCATTGTCTGCCTGCATTGTCTGCGACAAGGTGATCACACCGATTTCACCTAGAAGCAGCGTCCGCGGTGGAGTGATGACCCGCCACGAAAATTCGGTCCATCACAAGAAAAGTCCACCGGACCAGCATGGTGACTCACCGGATGAGGCATCGGACAACATAACGGTAATTGATCTCACGGACGGATAGTTGATAACTGCATTCTTTGCCTGTCTATTCTGCATTCTGCAATTTGCTAAGAAGGCAAGCCCAACCAGACTACATCTCGCTCTCAACTACATCGTCAAGTGCGCGGAAGAACGCCGCTACTCCTGCATTGTCTGCCTGCATTGTCTGCCTGCATTGTCTGCGACAAGGTGATCACACCGATTTCACCTAGAAGCAGCGTCCGCGGTGGAGTGATGACCCGCCACGAAAATTCGGTCCATCACAAGAAAAGTCCACCGGGCCAGCATGGTGACTCACCGGATGAGGCATCGGACAACATAACGGTAATTGATCTCACGGACGGATAGTTGATAACTGCATTCTTTGCCTGTCTATTCTGCATTCTGCAATTTGCTAAGAAGGCAAGCCCAACCAGACTACATCTCGCTCTCAACTACATCGTCAAGTGCGCGGAAGAACGCCGCTACTCCTGCATTGTCTGCCTGCATTGTCTGCCTGCATTGTCTGCCTGCATTATCTGCCTGCATTGTCTGCCTGCATTGTCTGCCTGCATTGTCTGCGACAAGGTGATCACACCGATTTCACCTAGAAGCAGCGTCCGCGGTGGAGTGATGACCCGCCACGAAAATTCGGTCCATCACAAGAAAAGTCCACCGGACCAGCATGGTGACTCACCGGATGAGGCATCGGACAACATAACGGTAATTGATCTCACGGACGGATAGTTGATAACTGCATTCTTTGCCTGTCTATTCTGCATTCTGCAATTTGCTAAGAAGGCAAGCCCAACCAGACTACATCTCGCTCTCAACTACATCGTCAAGTGCGCGGAAGAACGCCGCTACTCCTGCATTGTCTGCCTGCATTGTCTGCCTGCATTGTCTGCGACAAGGTGATCACACCGATTTCACCTAGAAGCAGCGTCCGCGGTGGAGTGATGACCCGCCACGAAAATTCGGTCCATCACAAGAAAAGTCCACCGGGCCAGCATGGTGACTCACCGGATGAGGCATCGGACAACATAACGGTAATTGATCTCACGGACGGATAGTTGATAACTGCATTCTTTGCCTGTCTATTCTGCATTCTGCAATTTGCTAAGAAGGCAAGCCCAACCAGACTACATCTCGCTCTCAACTACATCGTCAAGTGCGCGGAAGAACGCCGCTACTCCTGCATTGTCTGCCTGCATTATCTGCCTGCATTGTCTGCCTGCGTTGTCTGCCTGCATTGTCTGCCTGCATTGTCTGCCTGCATTGTCTGCCTGCATTGTCTGCCTGCATTGTCTGCCAGCATTGTCTGCCTGCATTGTCTGCCTGCATTGTCTGCCTGCATTGTCTGCCTGCATTGTCTGCCAGCATTGTCTGCCTGCATTGTCTGCCTCTATTGTCTGCCTGCATTGTCTGCAACAAGGTGATCACACCGATTTCACCTAGAAGCAGCGTCCGCGGTGGAGTGATGACCCGCCACGAAAATTCGGTCCATCACAAGAAAAGTCCACCGGGCCAGCATGGTGACTCACCGGATGAGGCATCGGACAACATAACGGTAATTGATCTCACGGACGGATAGTTGATAACTGCATTCTTTGCCTGTCTATTCTGCATTCTGCAATTTGCTAAGAAGGCAAGCCCAACCAGACTACATCTCGCTCTCAACTACATCGTCAAGTGCGCGGAAGAACGCCGCTACTCCTGCATTGTCTGCCTGCATTATCTGCCTGCATTGTCTGCCTGCATTGTCTGCCTGCATTGTCTGCCTGCATTGTCTGCCTGCATTGTCTGCCTGCATTGTCTGCCAGCATTGTCTGCCTGCATTGTCTGCCTGCATTGTCTGCCTGCATTGTCTGCCTGCATTGTCTGCCTGCATTGTCTGCCTGCATTGTCTGCCTCTATTGTCTGCCTGCATTGTCTGCAACAAGGTGATCACACCGATTTCACCTAGAAGCAGCGTCTGCGGTGGAGTGATGACCCGCCACGAAAATTCGGTCCATCACAAGTAAAGTCCACCGGACCAGCATGGTGACTCACCGGATGAGGCATCGGACAACATAACGGTAATTGATCTCACGGACGGATAGTTGATAACTGCATTCTTTGCCTGTCTATTCTGCATTCTGCAATTTGCTAAGAAGGCAAGCCCAACCAGACTACATCTCGCTCTCAACTACATCGTCAAGTGCGCGGAAGAACGCCGCTACTCCTGCATTGTCTGCCTGCATTGTCTGCCTGCATTGTCTGCGACAAGGTGATCACACCGATTTCACCTAGAAGCAGCGTCCGCGGTGGAGTGATGACCCGCCACGAAAATTCGGTCCATCACAAGAAAAGTCCACCGGACCAGCATGGTGACTCACCGGATGAGGCATCGGACAACATAACGGTAATTGATCTCACGGACGGATAGTTGATAACTGCATTCTTTGCCTGTCTATTCTGCATTCTGCAATTTGCTAAGAAGGCAAGCCCAACCAGACTACATCTCGCTCTCAACTACATCGTCAAGTGCGCGGAAGAACGCCGCTACTCCTGCATTGTCTGCCTGCATTGTCTGCCTGCAATGTCTGCCTGCATTGTCTGCCTGCATTGTCTGCCTGCATTCTCTGCGACAAGGTGGTCACACCGATTTCACCTAGAAGCAGCGTCCGCGGTGGAGTGATGACCCGCCACGAAAATTCGGTCCATCACAAGAAAAGTCCACCGGACCAGCATGGTGACTCACCGGATGAGGCATCGGACAACATAACGGTAATTGATCTCACGGACGGATAGTTGATAACTGCATTCTTTGCCTGTCTATTCTGCATTCTGCAATTTGCTAAGAAGGCAAGCCCAACCAGACTACATCTCGCTCTCAACTACATCGTCAAGTGCGCGGAAGAACGCCGCTACTCCTGCATTGTCTGCCTGCATTGTCTGCCTGCATTGTCTGCGACAAGGTGATCACACCGATTTCACCTAGAAGCAGCGTCCGCGGTGGAGTGATGACCCGCCACGAAAATTCGGTCCATCACAAGAAAAGTCCACCGGACCAGCATGGTGACTCACTGGATGAGGCATCGGACAACATAACGGTAATTGATCTCACGGACGGATAGTTGATAACTGCATTCTTTGCCTGTCTATTCTGCATTCTGCAATTTGCTAAGAAGGCAAGCCCAACCAGACTACATCTCGCTCTCAACTACATCGTCAAGTGCGCGGAAGAACGCCGCTACTCCTGCATTGTCTGCCTGCATTGTCTGCCTGCATTGTCTGCCTGCATTGTCTGCCTGCATTGTCTGCCTGCATTGTCTGCCTCTATTGTCTGCCTGCATTGTCTGCGACAAGGTGATCACACCGATTTCACCTAGAAGCAGCGTCCGCGGTGGAGTGATGACCCGCCACGAAAATTCGGTCCATCACAAGAAAAGTCCACCGGGCCAGCATGGTGACTCACCGGATGAGGCATCGGACAACATAACGGTAATTGATCTCACGGACGGATAGTTGATAACTGCATTCTTTGCCTGTCTATTCTGCATTCTGCAATTTGCTAAGAAGGCAAGCCCAACCAGACTACATCTCGCTCTCAACTACATCGTCAAGTGCGCGGAAGAACGCCGCTACTCCTGCATTGTCTGCCTGCATTGTCTGCCTGCATTGTCTGCCTGCATTGTCTGCCTGCATTGTCTGCCTGCATTGTCTGCCTGCATTGTCTGCGACAAGGTGATCACACCGATTTCACCTAGAAGCAGCGTCCGCGGTGGAGTGATGACCCGCCACGAAAATTCGGTCCATCACAAGAAAAGTCCACCGGGCCAGCATGGTGACTCACCGGATGAGGCATCGGACAACATAACGGTAATTGATCTCACGGACGGATAGTTGATAACTGCATTCTTTGCCTGTCTATTCTGCATTCTGCAATTTGCTAAGAAGGCAAGCCCAACCAGACTACATCTCGCTCTCAACTACATCGTCAAGTGCGCGGAAGAACGCCGCTACTCCTGCATTGTCTGCCTGCATTGTCTGCCTGCATTGTCTGCCTGCATTGTCTGCCTGCATTGTCTGCCTGCATTGTCTGCCTGCATTGTCTGCGACAAGGTGATCACACCGATTTCACCTAGAAGCAGCGTCCGCGGTGGAGTGATGACCCGCCACGAAAATTCGGTCCATCACAAGAAAAGTCCACCGGGCCAGCATGGTGACTCACCGGATGAGGCATCGGACAACATAACGGTAATTGATCTCACGGACGGATAGTTGATAACTGCATTCTTTGCCTGTCTATTCTGCATTCTGCAATTTGCTAAGAAGGCAAGCCCAACCAGACTACATCTCGCTCTCAACTACATCGTCAAGTGCGCGGAAGAACGCCGCTACTCCTGCATTGTCTGCCTGCATTGTCTGCCTGCATTGTCTGCGACAAGGTGATCACACCGATTTCACCTAGAAGCAGCGTCCGCGGTGGAGTGATGACCCGCCACGAAAATTCGGTCCATCACAAGAAAAGTCCACCGGGCCAGCATGGTGACTCACCGGATGAGGCATCGGACAACATAACGGTAATTGATCTCACGGACGGATAGTTGATAACTGCATTCTTTGCCTGTCTATTCTGCATTCTGCAATTTGCTAAGAAGGCAAGCCCAACCAGACTACATCTCGCTCTCAACTACATCGTCAAGTGCGAGGAAGAACGCCGCTACTCCTGCATTGTCTGCCTGCATTGTCTGCCTGCATTTTCTGCCTGCATTGTCTGCCTGCATTGTCTGCCTGCATTCTCTGCGACAAGGTGATCACACCGATTTCACCTAGAAGCAGCGTCCGCGGTGGAGTGATGACCCGCCACGAAAATTCGGTCCATCACAAGAAAAGTCCACCGGACCAGCATGGTGACTCACCGGATGAGGCATCGGACAACATAACGGTAATTGATCTCACGGACGGATAGTTGATAACTGCATTCTTTGCCTGTCTATTCTGCATTCTGCAATTTGCTAAGAAGGCAAGCCCAACCAGACTACATCTCGCTCTCAACTACATCGTCAAGTGCGCGGAAGAACGCCGCTACTCCTGCATTGTCTGCCTGCATTGTCTGCCTGCATTGTCTGCCTGCATTGTCTGCCTGCATTGTCTGCCTGCATTGTCTGCCTGCATTGTCTGCCTGCATTGTCTGCGACAAGGTGATCACACCGATTTCACCTAGAAGCAGCGTCCGCGGTGGAGTGATGACCCGCCACGAAAATTCGGTCCATCACAAGAAAAGTCCACCGGACCAGCATGGTGACTCACCGGATGAGGCATCGGACAACATAACGGTAATTGATCTCACGGACGGATAGTTGATAACTGCATTCTTTGCCTGTCTATTCTGCATTCTGCAATTTGCTAAGAAGGCAAGCCCAACCAGACTACATCTCGCTCTCAACTACATCGTCAAGTGCGCGGAAGAACGCCGCTACTCCTGCATTGTCTGCCTGCATTGTCTGCCTGCATTGTCTGCGACAAGGTGATCACACCGATTTCACCTAGAAGCAGCGTCCGCGGTGGAGTGATGACCCGCCACGAAAATTCGGTCCATCACAAGAAAAGTCCACCGGACCAGCATGGTGACTCACTGGATGAGGCATCGGACAACATAACGGTAATTGATCTCACGGACGGATAGTTGATAACTGCATTCTTTGCCTGTCTATTCTGCATTCTGCAATTTGCTAAGAAGGCAAGCCCAACCAGACTACATCTCGCTCTCAACTACATCGTCAAGTGCGCGGAAGAACGCCGCTACTCCTGCATTGTCTGCCTGCATTGTCTGCCTGCATTTTCTGCCTGCATTGTCTGCCTGCATTGTCTGCCTGCATTCTCTGCGACAAGGTGATCACACCGATTTCACCTAGAAGCAGCGTCCGCGGTGGAGTGATGACCCGCCACGAAAATTCGGTCCATCACAAGAAAAGTCCACCGGACCAGCATGGTGACTCACCGGATGAGGCATCGGACAACATAACGGTAATTGATCTCACGGACGGATAGTTGATAACTGCATTCTTTGCCTGTCTATTCTGCATTCTGCAATTTGCTAAGAAGGCAAGCCCAACCAGACTACATCTCGCTCTCAACTACATCGTCAAGTGCGCGGAAGAACGCCGCTACTCCTGCATTGTCTGCCTGCATTGTCTGCCTGCATTTTCTGCCTGCATTGTCTGCCTGCATTGTCTGCCTGCATTCTCTGCGACAAGGTGATCACACCGATTTCACCTAGAAGCAGCGTCCGCGGTGGAGTGATGACCCGCCACGAAAATTCGGTCCATCACAAGAAAAGTCCACCGGACCAGCATGGTGACTCACCGGATGAGGCATCGGACAACATAACGGTAATTGATCTCACGGACGGATAGTTGATAACTGCATTCTTTGCCTGTCTATTCTGCATTCTGCAATTTGCTAAGAAGGCAAGCCCAACCAGACTACATCTCGCTCTCAACTACATCGTCAAGTGCGCGGAAGAACGCCGCTACTCCTGCATTGTCTGCCTGCATTGTCTGCCTGCATTGTCTGCCTGCATTGTCTGCCTGCATTGTCTGCCTGCATTGTCTGCCTGCATTGTCTGCCTGCATTGTCTGCCTGCATTGTCTGCCTGCATTGTCTGCCTGCATTGTCTGCGACAAGGTGATCACACCGATTTCACCTAGAAGCAGCGTCCGCGGTGGAGTGATGACCCGCCACGAAAATTCGGTCCATCACAAGAAAAGTCCACCGGACCAGCATGGTGACTCACCGGATGAGGCATCGGACAACATAACGGTAATTGATCTCACGGACGGATAGTTGATAACTGCATTCTTTGCCTGTCTATTCTGCATTCTGCAATTTGCTAAGAAGGCAAGCCCAACCAGACTACATCTCGCTCTCAACTACATCGTCAAGTGCGCGGAAGAACGCCGCTACTCCTGCATTGTCTGCCTGCATTGTCTGCCTGCATTTTCTGCCTGCATTGTCTGCCTGCATTGTCTGCCTGCATTCTCTGCGACAAGGTGATCACACCGATTTCACCTAGAAGCAGCGTCCGCGGTGGAGTGATGACCCGCCACGAAAATTCGGTCCATCACAAGAAAAGTCCACCGGACCAGCATGGTGACTCACCGGATGAGGCATCGGACAACATAACGGTAATTGATCTCACGGACGGATAGTTGATAACTGCATTCTTTGCCTGTCTATTCTGCATTCTGCAATTTGCTAAGAAGGCAAGCCCAACCAGACTACATCTCGCTCTCAACTACATCGTCAAGTGCGCGGAAGAACGCCGCTACTCCTGCATTGTCTGCCTGCATTGTCTGCCTGCATTGTCTGCCTGCATTGTCTGCCTGCATTGTCTGCCTGCATTGTCTGCCTGCATTGTCTGCCTGCATTGTCTGCCTGCATTGTCTGCCTGCATTGTCTGCCTGCATTGTCTGCGACAAGGTGATCACACCGATTTCACCTAGAAGCAGCGTCCGCGGTGGAGTGATGACCCGCCACGAAAATTCGGTCCATCACAAGAAAAGTCCACCGGACCAGCATGGTGACTCACTGGATGAGGCATCGGACAACATAACGGTAATTGATCTCACGGACGGATAGTTGATAACTGCATTCTTTGCCTGTCTATTCTGCATTCTGCAATTTGCTAAGAAGGCAAGCCCAACCAGACTACATCTCGCTCTCAACTACATCGTCAAGTGCGCGGAAGAACGCCGCTACTCCTGCATTGTCTGCCTGCATTGTCTGCCTGCATTGTCTGCCTGCATTGTCTGCAACAAGGTGATCACACCGATTTCACCTAGAGGCAGCGTCCGCGGTGGATTGATGACCCGCCACGAAAATTCGACCCATCACAAGAAAAGTCCACCGGACCAGCATGGTGACTCACCGGATGAGGCATCGGACAACATAACGGTAATTGATCTCACGGACGGATAGTTGATAACTGCATTCTTTGCCTGTCTATTCTGCATTCTGCAATTTGCTAAGAAGGCAAGCCCAACCAGACTACATCTCACTCTCAACTACATCGTCAAGTGCGCGGAAGAACGCCACCACTCCTGCATTGTCTGCCTGCATTGTCTGCGACAAGGTGATCACACCGATTTCACCAAGAAGCAGCGTCCGCGGTGGAGTGATGACCCGCCACGAAAATTCGGTCCATCACAAGAAAAGTCCACCGGGCCAGCATGGTGACTCACCGGATGAGGCATCGGACAACATAACGGTAATTGATCTCACGGACGGATAGTTGATAACTGCATTCTTTGCCTGTCTATTCTGCATTCTGCAATTTGCTAAGAAGGCAAGCCCAACCAGACTACATCTCGCTCTCAACTACATCGTCAAGTGCGCGGAAGAACGCCGCTACTCCTGCATTGTCTGCCTGCATTGTCTGCCTGCATTGTCTGCCTGCATTGTCTGCCTGCATTGTCTGCCTGCATTGTCTGCCTCTATTGTCTGCCTGCATTGTCTGCGACAAGGTGATCACACCGATTTCACCTAGAAGCAGCGTCCGCGGTGGAGTGATGACCCGCCACGAAAATGCGGTCCATCACAAGAAAAGTCCACCGGGCCAGCATGGTGACTCACCGGATGAGGCATCGGACAACATAACGGTAATTGATCTCACGGACGGATAGTTGATAACTGCATTCTTTGCCTGTCTATTCTGCATTCTGCAATTTGCTAAGAAGGCAAGCCCAACCAGACTACATCTCGCTCTCAACTACATCGTCAAGTGCGCGGAAGAACGCCGCTACTCCTGCATTGTCTGCCTGCATTGTCTGCCTGCATTGTCTGCCTGCATTGTCTGCCTGCATTGTCTGCGACAAGGTGATCACACCGATTTCACCTAGAAGCAGCGTCCGCGGTGGAGTGATGACCCGCCACGAAAATTCGGTCCATCACAAGAAAAGTCCACCGGACCAACATGGTGACTCACCGGATGAGGCATCGGACAACATAACGGTAATTGATCTCACGGACGGATAGTTGATAACTGCATTCTTTGCCTGTCTATTCTGCATTCTGCAATTTGCTAAGAAGGCAAGCCCAACCAGACTACATCTCGCTCTCAACTACATCGTCAAGTGCGCGGAAGAACGCCGCTACTCCTGCATTGTCTGCCTGCATTGTCTGCCTGCATTGTCTGCCTGCATTGTCTGCCTGCATTGTCTGCGACAAGGTGATCACACCGATTTCACCTAGAAGCAGCGTCCGCGGTGGAGTGATGACCCGCCACGAAAATTCGGTCCATCACAAGAAAAGTCCACCGGACCAACATGGTGACTCACCGGATGAGGCATCGGACAACATAACGGTAATTGATCTCACGGACGGATAGTTGATAACTGCATTCTTTGCCTGTCTATTCTGCATTCTGCAATTTGCTAAGAAGGCAAGCCCAACCAGACTACATCTCGCTCTCAACTACATCGTCAAGTGCGCGGAAGAACGCCGCTACTCCTGCATTGTCTGCCTGCATTGTCTGCCTGCATTGTCTGCCTGCATTGTCTGCCTGCATTGTCTGCGACAAGGTGATCACACCGATTTCACCTAGAAGCAGCGTCCGCGGTGGAGTGATGACCCGCCACGAAAATTCGGTCCATCACAAGAAAAGTCCACCGGACCAACATGGTGACTCACCGGATGAGGCATCGGACAACATAACGGTAATTGATCTCACGGACGGATAGTTGATAACTGCATTCTTTGCCTGTCTATTCTGCATTCTGCAATTTGCTAAGAAGGCAAGCCCAACCAGACTACATCTCGCTCTCAACTACATCGTCAAGTGCGCGGAAGAACGCCGCTACTCCTGCATTGTCTGCCTGCATTGTCTGCCTGCATTGTCTGCCTGCATTGTCTGCCTGCATTGTCTGCGACAAGGTGATCACACCGATTTCACCTAGAAGCAGCGTCCGCGGTGGAGTGATGACCCGCCACGAAAATTCGGTCCATCACAAGAAAAGTCCACCGGACCAGCATGGTGACTCACCGGATGAGGCATCGGACAACATAACGGTAATTGATCTCACAGACGGATAGTTGATAACTGCATTCTTTGCCTGTCTATTCTGCATTCTGCAATTTGCTAAGACAGCAAGCCCAACCAGACTACATCTCGCTCTCAACTACATCGTCAAGTGCGCGGAAGAACGCCGCTACTCCTGCATTGTCTGCCTGCATTATCGGCCTGCATTGTCTGCCTGCATTGTCTGCCTGCATTGTCTGCCTGCATTGTCTGCCTGCATTGTCTGCCTGCATTGTCTGCAACAAGGTGATCACACCGATTTCACCTAGAAGCAGCGTCCGCGGTGGAGTGATGACCCGCCACGAAAATTCGGTCCATCACAAGAAAAGTCCACCGGGCCAGCATGGTGACTCACCGGATGAGGCATCGGACAACATAACGGTAATTGATCTCACGGACGGATAGTTGATAACTGCATTCTTTGCCTGTCTATTCTGCATTCTGCAATTTGCTAAGAAGGCAAGCCCAACCAGACTACATCTCGCTCTCAACTACATCGTCAAGTGCGCGGAAGAACGCCGCTACTCCTGCATTGTCTGCCTGCATTGTCTGCCTGTATTGTCTTCCTGCATTGTCTGCCTGCATTGTCTGCGACAAGGTGATCACACCGATTTCACCTAGCAGCAGCGTCCGCGGTGGAGTGATGACCCGCCACGAAAATTCGGTCCATCACAAGAAAAGTCCACCGGACCAGCATGGTGACTCACCGGATGAGGCATCGGACAACATAACGGTAATTGATCTCACGGACGGATAGTTGATAACTGCATTCTTTGCCTGTCTATTCTGCATTCTGCAATGTGCTAAGAAGGCAAGCCCAACCAGACTACATCTCGCTCTCAACTACATCGTCAAGTGCGCGGAAGAACGCCGCTACTCCTGCATTGTCTGCCTGCATTGTCTGCCTGCATTGTCTGCGACAAGGTGATCACACCGATTTCACCTAGCAGCAGCGTCCGCGGTGGAGTGATGACCCGCCACGAAAATTCGGTCCATCACAAGAAAAGTCCACCGGACCAGCATGGTGACTCACCGGATGAGGCATCGGACAACATAACGGTAATTGATCTCACAGACGGATAGTTGATAACTGCATTCTTTGCCTGTCTATTCTGCATTCTGCAATTTGCTAAGACAGCAAGCCCAACCAGACTACATCTCGCTCTCAACTACATCGTCAAGTGCGCGGAAGAACGCCGCTACTCCTGCATTGTCTGCCTGCATTATCGGCCTGCATTGTCTGCCTGCATTGTCTGCCTGCATTGTCTGCCTGCATTGTCTGCCTGCATTGTCTGCCTGCATTGTCTGCAACAAGGTGATCACACCGATTTCACCTAGAAGCAGCGTCCGCGGTGGAGTGATGACCCGCCACGAAAATTCGGTCCATCACAAGAAAAGTCCACCGGACCAGCATGGTGACTCACCGGATGAGGCATCGGACAACATAACGGTAATTGATCTCACGGACGGATAGTTGATAACTGCATTCTTTGCCTGTCTATTCTGCATTCTGCAATGTGCTAAGAAGGCAAGCCCAACCAGACTACATCTCGCTCTCAACTACATCGTCAAGTGCGCGGAAGAACGCCACCACTCCTGCATTGTCTGCCTGCATTGTCTGCCTGCATTGTCTGCGACAAGGTGATCACACCGATTTCACCTAGAAGCAGCGTCCGCGGTGGAGTGATGACCCGCCACGAAAATTCGGTCCATCACAAGAAAAGTCCACCGGACCAGCATGGTGACTCACCGGATGAGGCATCGGACAACATAACGGTAATTGATCTCACGGACGGATAGTTGATAACTGCATTCTTTGCCTGTCTATTCTGCATTCTGCAATTTGCTAAGAAGGCAAGCCCAACCAGACTACATCTCGCTCTCAACTACATCGTCAAGTGCGCGGAAGAACGCCGCTACTCCTGCATTGTCTGCCTGCATTGTCTGCCTGTATTGTCTTCCTGCATTGTCTGCCTGCATTGTCTGCGACAAGGTGATCACACCGATTTCACCTAGCAGCAGCGTCCGCGGTGGAGTGATGACCCGCCACGAAAATTCGGTCCATCACAAGAAAAGTCCACCGGACCAGCATGGTGACTCACCGGATGAGGCATCGGACAACATAACGGTAATTGATCTCACGGACGGATAGTTGATAACTGCATTCTTTGCCTGTCTATTCTGCATTCTGCAATGTGCTAAGAAGGCAAGCCCAACCAGACTACATCTCGCTCTCAACTACATCGTCAAGTGCGCGGAAGAACGCCGCTACTCCTGCATTGTCTGCCTGCATTGTCTGCCTGCATTATCTGCCTGCATTGTCTGCCTGCATTGTCTGCCTGCATTGTCTGCAACAAGGTGATCACACCGATTTCACCTAGAAGCAGCGTCCGCGGTGGAGTGATGACCCGCCACGAAAATTCGGTCCATCACAAGAAAAGTCCACCGGACCAGCATGGTGACTCACCGGATGAGGCATCGGACAACATAACGGTAATTGATCTCACGGACGGATAGTTGATAACTGCATTCTTTGCCTGTCTATTCTGCATTCTGCAATTTGCTAAGAAGGCAAGCCCAACCAGACTACATCTCACTCTCAACTACATCGTCAAGTGCGCGGAAGAACGCCGCTACTCCTGCATTGTCTGCCTGCATTGTCTGCCTGCATTATCTGCCTGCATTGTCTGCCTGCATTGTCTGCCTGCATTGTCTGCCTGCATTGTCTGCCTGCATTGTCTGCCTGCATTGTCTGCAACAAGGTGATCACACCGATTTCACCTAGAAGCAGCGTCCGCGGTGGAGTGATGACCCGCCACGAAAATTCGGTCCATCACAAGAAAAGTCCACCGGACCAGCATGGTGACTCACCGGATGAGGCATCGGACAACATAACGGTAATTGATCTCACGGACGGATAGTTGATAACTGCATTCTTTGCCTGTCTATTCTGCATTCTGCAATTTGCTAAGAAGGCAAGCCCAACCAGACTACATCTCGCTCTCAACTACATCGTCAAGTGCGCGGAAGAACGCCACCACTCCTGCATTGTCTGCCTGCATTGTCTGCCTGCATTGTCTGCCTGCATTGTCTGCGACAAGGTGATCACACCGATTTCACCTAGAAGCAGCGTCCGCGGTGGAGTGATGACCCGCCACGAAAATTCGGTCCATCACAAGAAAAGTCCACCGGACTAGCATGGTGACTCACCGGATGAGGCATCGGACAACATAACGGTAATTGATCTCACGGACGGATAGTTGATAAATGCATTCTTTGCCTGTCTATTCTGCATTCTGCAATTTGCTAAGAAGGCAAGCCCAACCAGACTACATCTCGCTCTCAACTACATCGTCAAGTGCGCGGAAGAACGCCGCTACTCCTGCATTGTCTGCCTGCATTGTCTGCCTGCATTGTCTGCCTGCATTGTCTGCCTGCATTGTCTGCGACAAGGTGATCACACCGATTTCACCTAGAAGCAGCGTCCGCGGTGGAGTGATGACCCGCCACGAAAATTCGGTCCATCACAAGAAAAGTCCACCGGACCAGCATGGTGACTCACCGGATGAGGCATCGGACAACATAACGGTAATTGATCTCACGGACGGATAGTTGATAACTGCATTCTTTGCCTGTCTATTCTGCATTCTGCAATGTGCTAAGAAGGCAAGCCCAACCAGACTACATCTCGCTCTCAACTACATCGTCAAGTGCGCGGAAGAACGCCGCTACTCCTGCATTGTCTGCCTGCATTGTCTGCCTGCATTGTCTGCGACAAGGTGATCACACCGATTTCACCTAGAAGCAGCGTCCGCGGTGGAGTGATGACCCGCCACGAAAATTCGGTCCATCACAAGAAAAGTCCACCGGACTAGCATGGTGACTCACCGGATGAGGCATCGGACAACATAACGGTAATTGATCTCACGGACGGATAGTTGATAAATGCATTCTTTGCCTGTCTATTCTGCATTCTGCAATTTGCTAAGAAGGCAAGCCCAACCAGACTACATCTCGCTCTCAACTACATCGTCAAGTGCGCGGAAGAACGCCGCTACTCCTGCATTGTCTGCCTGCATTGTCTGCCTGCATTGTCTGCCTGCATTGTCTGCCTGCATTGTCTGCGACAAGGTGATCACACCGATTTCACCAAGAAGCAGCGTCCGCGGTGGAGTGATGACCCGCCACGAAAATTCGGTCCATCACAAGAAAAGTCCACCGGACCAGCATGGTGACTCACCGGATGAGGCATCGGACAACATAACGGTAATTGATCTCACGGACGGATAGTTGATAACTGCATTCTTTGCCTGTCTATTCTGCATTCTGCAATGTGCTAAGAAGGCAAGCCCAACCAGACTACATCTCGCTCTCAACTACATCGTCAAGTGCGCGGAAGAACGCCGCTACTCCTGCATTGTCTGCCTGCATTATCTGCCTGCATTGTCTGCCTGCATTGTCTGCCTGCATTGTCTGCCTGCATTGTCTGCCTGCATTGTCTGCGACAAGGTGATCACACCGATTTCACCTAGAAGCAGCGTCCGCGGTGGAGTGATGACCCGCCACGAAAATTCGGTCCATCACAAGAAAAGTCCACCGGGCCAGCATGGTGACTCACCGGATGAGGCATCGGACAACATAACGGTAATTGATCTCACGGACGGATAGTTGATAACTGCATTCTTTGCCTGTCTATTCTGCATTCTGCAATTTGCTAAGAAGGCAAGCCCAACCAGACTACATCTCGCTCTCAACTACATCGTCAAGTGCGCGGAAGAACGCCGCTACTCCTGCATTGTCTGCCTGCATTATCTGCCTGCATTGTCTGCCTGCATTGTCTGCCTGCATTGTCTGCCTGCATTGTCTGCCTGCATTGTCTGCGACAAGGTGATCACACCGATTTCACCTAGAAGCAGCGTCCGCGGTGGAGTGATGACCCGCCACGAAAATTCGGTCCATCACAAGAAAAGTCCACCGGACCAGCATGGTGACTCACCGGATGAGGCATCGGACAACATAACGGTAATTGATCTCACGGACGGATAGTTGATAACTGCATTCTTTGCCTGTCTATTCTGCATTCTGCAATGTGCTAAGAAGGCAAGCCCAACCAGACTACATCTCGCTCTCAACTACATCGTCAAGTGCGCGGAAGAACGCCGCTACTCCTGCATTGTCTGCCTGCATTGTCTGCCTGCATTGTCTGCCTGCATTGTCTGCCTGCATTGTCTGCCTGCATTGTCTGCCTGCATTGTCTGCGACAAGGTGATCACACCGATTTCACCTAGAAGCAGCGTCCGCGGTGGAGTGATGACCCGCCACGAAAATTCGGTCCATCACAAGAAAAGTCCACCGGACCAGCATGGTGACTCACCGGATGAGGCATCGGACAACATAACGGTAATTGATCTCACGGACGGATAGTTGATAACTGCATTCTTTGCCTGTCTATTCTGCATTCTGCAATGTGCTAAGAAGGCAAGCCCAACCAGACTACATCTCGCTCTCAACTACATCGTCAAGTGCGCGGAAGAACGCCACCACTCCTGCATTGTCTGCCTGCATTGTCTGCCTGCATTGTCTGCGACAAGGTGATCACACCGATTTCACCTAGAAGCAGCGTCCGCGGTGGAGTGATGACCCGCCACGAAAATTCGGTCCATCACAAGAAAAGTCCACCGGACCAGCATGGTGACTCACCGGATGAGGCATCGGACAACATAACGGTAATTGATCTCACGGACGGATAGTTGATAACTGCATTCTTTGCCTGTCTATTCTGCATTCTGCAATGTGCTAAGAAGGCAAGCCCAACCAGACTACATCTCGCTCTCAACTACATCGTCAAGTGCGCGGAAGAACGCCACCACTCCTGCATTGTCTGCCTGCATTGTCTGCCTGCATTGTCTGCGACAAGGTGATCACACCGATTTCACCTAGAAGCAGCGTCCGCGGTGGAGTGATGACCCGCCACGAAAATTCGGTCCATCACAAGAAAAGTCCACCGGACCAGCATGGTGACTCACCGGATGAGGCATCGGACAACATAACGGTAATTGATCTCACGGACGGATAGTTGATAACTGCATTCTTTGCCTGTCTATTCTGCATTCTGCAATGTGCTAAGAAGGCAAGCCCAACCAGACTACATCTCGCTCTCAACTACATCGTCAAGTGCGCGGAAGAACGCCACCACTCCTGCATTGTCTGCCTGCATTGTCTGCCTGCATTGTCTGCGACAAGGTGATCACACCGATTTCACCTAGAAGCAGCGTCCGCGGTGGAGTGATGACCCGCCACGAAAATTCGGTCCATCACAAGAAAAGTCCACCGGACCAGCATGGTGACTCACCGGATGAGGCATCGGACAACATAACGGTAATTGATCTCACGGACGGATAGTTGATAACTGCATTCTTTGCCTGTCTATTCTGCATTCTGCAATGTGCTAAGAAGGCAAGCCCAACCAGACTACATCTCGCTCTCAACTACATCGTCAAGTGCGCGGAAGAACGCCGCTACTCCTGCATTGTCTGCCTGCATTGTCTGCCTGCATTGTCTGCCTGCATTGTCTGCCTGCATTGTCTGCCTGCATTGTCTGCCTGCATTGTCTGCGACAAGGTGATCACACCGATTTCACCTAGAAGCAGCGTCCGCGGTGGAGTGATGACCCGCCACGAAAATTCGGTCCATCACAAGAAAAGTCCACCGGACCAGCATGGTGACTCACCGGATGAGGCATCGGACAACATAACGGTAATTGATCTCACGGACGGATAGTTGATAACTGCATTCTTTGCCTGTCTATTCTGCATTCTGCAATGTGCTAAGAAGGCAAGCCCAACCAGACTACATCTCGCTCTCAACTACATCGTCAAGTGCGCGGAAGAACGCCGCTACTCCTGCATTGTCTGCCTGCATTGTCTGCCTGCATTGTCTGCCTGCATTGTCTGCCTGCATTGTCTGCCTGCATTGTCTGCCTGCATTGTCTGCGACAAGGTGATCACACCGATTTCACCTAGAAGCAGCGTCCGCGGTGGAGTGATGACCCGCCACGAAAATTCGGTCCATCACAAGAAAAGTCCACCGGACCAGCATGGTGACTCACCGGATGAGGCATCGGACAACATAACGGTAATTGATCTCACGGACGGATAGTTGATAACTGCATTCTTTGCCTGTCTATTCTGCATTCTGCAATTTGCTAAGACAGCAAGCCCAACCAGACTACATCTCGCTCTCAACTACATCGTCAAGTGCGCGGAAGAACGCCGCTACTCCTGCATTGTCTGCCTGCATTATCTGCCTGCATTGTCTGCCTGCATTGTCTGCCTGCATTGTCTGCCTGCATTGTCTGCCTGCATTGTCTGCAACAAGGTGATCACACCGATTTCACCTAGAAGCAGCGTCCGCGGTGGAGTGATGACCCGCCACGAAAATTCGGTCCATCACAAGAAAAGTCCACCGGGCCAGCATGGTGACTCACCGGATGAGGCATCGGACAACATAACGGTAATTGATCTCACGGACGGATAGTTGATAACTGCATTCTTTGCCTGTCTATTCTGCATTCTGCAATTTGCTAAGAAGGCAAGCCCAACCAGACTACATCTCGCTCTCAACTACATCGTCAAGTGCGCGGAAGAACGCCGCTACTCCTGCATTGTCTGCCTGCATTATCTGCCTGCATTGTCTGCCTGCATTGTCTGCCTGCATTGTCTGCCTGCATTGTCTGCAACAAGGTGATCACACCGATTTCACCAAGAAGCAGCGTCCGCGGTGGAGTGATGACCCGCCACGAAAATTCGGTCCATCACAAGAAAAGTCCACCGGACCAGCATGGTGACTCACCGGATGAGGCATCGGACAACATAACGGTAATTGATCTCACGGACGGATAGTTGATAACTGCATTCTTTGCCTGTCTATTCTGCATTCTGCAATTTGCTAAGAAGGCAAGGCCAACCAGACTACATCTCGCTCTCAACTACATCGTCAAGTGCGCGGAAGAACGCCGCTACTCCTGCATTGTCTGCCTGCATTATCTGCCTGCATTGTCTGCCTGCATTGTCTGCCTGCATTGTCTGCCTGCATTGTCTGCCTGCATTGTCTGCAACAAGGTGATCACACCGATTTCACCTAGAAGCAGCGTCCGCGGTGGAGTGATGACCCGCCACGAAAATTCGGTCCATCACAAGAAAAGTCCACCGGGCCAGCATGGTGACTCACCGGATGAGGCATCGGACAACATAACGGTAATTGATCTCACGGACGGATAGTTGATAACTGCATTCTTTGCCTGTCTATTCTGCATTCTGCAATTTGCTAAGAAGGCAAGCCCAACCAGACTACATCTCGCTCTCAACTACATCGTCAAGTGCGCGGAAGAACGCCGCTACTCCTGCATTGTCTGCCTGCATTATCTGCCTGCATTGTCTGCCTGCATTGTCTGCCTGCATTGTCTGCCTGCATTGTCTGCAACAAGGTGATCACACCGATTTCACCAAGAAGCAGCGTCCGCGGTGGAGTGATGACCCGCCACGAAAATTCGGTCCATCACAAGAAAAGTCCACCGGACCAGCATGGTGACTCACCGGATGAGGCATCGGACAACATAACGGTAATTGATCTCACGGACGGATAGTTGATAACTGCATTCTTTGCCTGTCTATTCTGCATTCTGCAATTTGCTAAGAAGGCAAGGCCAACCAGACTACATCTCGCTCTCAACTACATCGTCAAGTGCGCGGAAGAACGCCGCTACTCCTGCATTGTCTGCCTGCATTATCTGCCTGCATTGTCTGCCTGCATTGTCTGCCTGCATTGTCTGCAACAAGGTGATCACACCGATTTCACCAAGAAGCAGCGTCCGCGGTGGAGTGATGACCCGCCACGAAAATTCGGTCCATCACAAGAAAAGTCCAGCGGACCAGCATGGTGACTCACCGGATGAGGCATCGGACAACATAACGGTAATTGATCTCACGGACGGATAGTTGATAACTGCATTCTTTGCCTGTCTATTCTGCATTCTGCAATGTGCTAAGAAGGCAAGCCCAACCAGACTACATCTCGCTCTCAACTACATCGTCAAGTGCGCGGAAGAACGCCGCTACTCCTGCATTGTCTGCCTGCATTGTCTGCCTGCATTGTCTGCCTGCATTGTCTGCCTGCATTGTCTGCAACAAGGTGATCACACCGATTTCACCAAGAAGCAGCGTCCGCGGTGGAGTGATGACCCGCCACGAAAATTCGGTCCATCACAAGAAAAGTCCAGCGGACCAGCATGGTGACTCACCGGATGAGGCATCGGACAACATAACGGTAATTGATCTCACGGACGGATAGTTGATAACTGCATTCTTTGCCTGTCTATTCTGCATTCTGCAATGTGCTAAGAAGGCAAGCCCAACCAGACTACATCTCGCTCTCAACTACATCGTCAAGTGCGCGGAAGAACGCCGCTACTCCTGCATTATCTGCTTGCATTATCTGCCTGCATTATCTGCCTGCATTGTCTGCCTGCATTGTCTGCGACAAGGTGATCACACCGATTTCACCTAGAAGCAGCGTCCGCGGTGGAGTGATGACCCGCCACGAAAATTCGGTCCATCACAAGAAAAGTCCACCGGGCCAGCATGGTGACTCACCGGATGAGGCATCGGACAACATAACGGTAATTGATCTCACGGACGGATAGTTGATAACTGCATTCTTTGCCTGTCTATTCTGCATTCTGCAATTTGCTAAGAAGGCAAGCCCAACCAGACTACATCTCACTCTCAACTACATCGTCAAGTGCGCGGAAGAACGCCATCACTCCTGCATTGTCTGCCTGCATTGTCTGCCTGCATTGTCTGCGACAAGGTGATCACACCGATTTCACCTAGAAGCAGCGTCCGCGGTGGAGTGATGACCCGCCACGAAAATTCGGTCCATCACAAGAAAAGTCCACCGGACCAGCATGGTGACTCACCGGATGAGGCATCGGACAACATAACGGTAATTGATCTCACGGACGGATAGTTGATAACTGCATTCTTTGCCTGTCTATTCTGCATTCTGCAATTTGCTAAGAAGGCAAGCCCAACCAGACTACATCTCGCTCTCAACTACATCGTCAAGTGCGCGGAAGAACGCCGCTACTCCTGCATTGTCTGCCTGCATTGTCTGCCTGCATTGTCTGCCTGCATTGTCTGCCTGCATTGTCTGCCTGTATTGTCTGCGACAAGGTGACCACACCGATTTCACCTAGAAGCAGCGTCCGCGGTGGAGTGATGACCCGCCACGAAAATTCGGTCCATCACAAGAAAAGTCCACCGGACCAGCATGGTGACTCACCGGATGAGGCATCGGACAACATAACGGTAATTGATCTCACGGACGGATAGTTGATAACTGCATTCTTTGCCTGTCTATTCTGCATTCTGCAATTTGCTAAGAAGGCAAGCCCAACCAGACTACATCTCGCTCTCAACTACATCGTCAAGTGCGCGGAAGAACGCCGCTACTCCTGCATTGTCTGCCTGCATTGTCTGCCTGCATTGTCTGCCTGCATTGTCTGCCTGCATTGTCTGCAACAAGGTGATCACACCGATTTCACCAAGAAGCAGCGTCCGCGGTGGAGTGATGACCCGCCACGAAAATTCGGTCCATCACAAGAAAAGTCCAGCGGACCAGCATGGTGACTCACCGGATGAGGCATCGGACAACATAACGGTAATTGATCTCACGGACGGATAGTTGATAACTGCATTCTTTGCCTGTCTATTCTGCATTCTGCAATGTGCTAAGAAGGCAAGCCCAACCAGACTACATCTCGCTCTCAACTACATCGTCAAGTGCGCGGAAGAACGCCGCTACTCCTGCATTGTCTGCTTGCATTATCTGCCTGCATTATCTGCCTGCATTGTCTGCCTGCATTGTCTGCGACAAGGTGATCACACCGATTTCACCTAGAAGCAGCGTCCGCGATGGAGTGATGACCCGCCACGAAAATTCGGTCCATCACAAGAAAAGTCCACCGGACCAGCATGGTGACTCACCGGATGAGGCATCGGACAACATAACGGTAATTGATCTCACGGACGGATAGTTGATAACTGCATTCTTTGCCTGCCTATTCTGCATTCTGCAATTTGCTAAGAAGGCAAGCCCAACCAGACTACATCTCGCTCTCAACTACATCGTCAAGTGCGCGGAAGAACGCCGCTACTCCTGCATTGTCTGCCTGCATTATCTGCCTGCATTGTCTGCCTGCATTGTCTGCCTGCATTGTCTGCCTGCATTGTCTGCGACAAGGTGATCACACCGATTTCACCAAGAAGCAGCGTCCGCGGTGGAGTGATGACCCGCCACGAAAATTCGGTCCATCACAAGAAAAGTCCACCGGACCAGCATGGTGACTCACCGGATGAGGCATCGGACAACATAACGGTAATTGATCTCACGGACGGATAGTTGATAACTGCATTCTTTGCCTGCCTATTCTGCATTCTGCAATTTGCTAAGAAGGCAAGCCCAACCAGACTACATCTCGCTCTCAACTACATCGTCAAGTGCGCGGAAGAACGCCGCTACTCCTGCATTGTCTGCCTGCATTATCTGCCTGCATTGTCTGCCTGCATTGTCTGCCTGCATTGTCTGCCTGCATTGTCTGCGACAAGGTGATCACACCGATTTCACCAAGAAGCAGCGTCCGCGGTGGAGTGATGACCCGCCACGAAAATTCGGTCCATCACAAGAAAAGTCCACCGGACCAGCATGGTGACTCACCGGATGAGGCATCGGACAACATAACGGTAATTGATCTCACGGACGGATAGTTGATAACTGCATTCTTTGCCTGTCTATTCTGCATTCTGCAATTTGCTAAGAAGGCAAGCCCAACCAGACTACATCTCGCTCTCAACTACATCGTCAAGTGCGCGGAAGAACGCCGCTACTCCTGCATTGTCTGCCTGCATTGTCTGCCTGCATTGTCTGCCTGCATTGTCTGCCTGCATTGTCTGCCTGCATTGTCTGCCTGCATTGTCTGCAACAAGGTGATCACACCGATTTCACCAAGAAGCAGCGTCCGCGGTGGAGTGATGACCCGCCACGAAAATTCGGTCCATCACAAGAAAAGTCCAGCGGACCAGCATGGTGACTCACCGGATGAGGCATCGGACAACATAACGGTAATTGATCTCACGGACGGATAGTTGATAACTGCATTCTTTGCCTGTCTATTCTGCATTCTGCAATGTGCTAAGAAGGCAAGCCCAACCAGACTACATCTCGCTCTCAACTACATCGTCAAGTGCGCGGAAGAACGCCGCTACTCCTGCATTGTCTGCTTGCATTATCTGCCTGCATTATCTGCCTGCATTGTCTGCCTGCATTGTCTGCGACAAGGTGATCACACCGATTTCACCTAGAAGCAGCGTCCGCGGTGGAGTGATGACCCGCCACGAAAATTCGGTCCATCACAAGAAAAGTCCACCGGACCAGCATGGTGACTCACCGGATGAGGCATCGGACAACATAACGGTAATTGATCTCACGGACGGATAGTTGATAACTGCATTCTTTGCCTGTCTATTCTGCATTCTGCAATTTGCTAAGAAGGCAAGCCCAACCAGACTACATCTCGCTCTCAACTACATCGTCAAGTGCGCGGAAGAACGCCGCTACTCCTGCATTGTCTGCCTGCATTGTCTGCCTGCATTGTCTGCCTGCATTGTCTGCCTGCATTGTCTGCGACAAGGTGATCACACCGATTTCACCTAGAAGCAGCGTCCGCGGTGGAGTGATGACCCGCCACGAAAATTCGGTCCATCACAAGAAAAGTCCACCGGGCCAGCATGGTGACTCACCGGATGAGGCATCGGACAACATAACGGTAATTGATCTCACGGACGGATAGTTGATAACTGCATTCTTTGCCTGTCTATTCTGCATTCTGCAATTTGCTAAGAAGGCAAGCCCAACCAGACTACATCTCGCTCTCAACTACATCGTCAAGTGCGCGGAAGAACGCCGCTACTCCTGCATTGTCTGCCTGCATTATCTGCCTGCATTGTCTGCCTGCATTGTCTGCCTGCATTGTCTGCCTGCATTGTCTGCCTGTATTGTCTGCGACAAGGTGACCACACCGATTTCACCTAGAAGCAGCGTCCGCGGTGGAGTGATGACCCGCCACGAAAATTCGGTCCATCACAAGAAAAGTCCAGCGGACCAGCATGGTGACTCACCGGATGAGGCATCGGACAACATAACGGTAATTGATCTCACGGACGGATAGTTGATAACTGCATTCTTTGCCTGTCTATTCTGCATTCTGCAATTTGCTAAGAAGGCAAGCCCAACCAGACTACATCTCACTCTCAACTACATCGTCAAGTGCGCGGAAGAACGCCACCACTCCTGCATTATCTGCCTGCATTGTCTGCCTGCATTGTCTGCCTGCATTGTCTGCCTGCATTGTCTGCCTGCATTGTCTGCCTGCATTGTCTGCCTGCATTGTCTGCGACAAGGTGATCACACCGATTTCACCTAGAAGCAGCGTCCGCGGTGGAGTGATGACCCGCCACGAAAATTCGGTCCATCACAAGAAAAGTCCACCGGGCCAGCATGGTGACTCACTGGATGAGGCATCGGACAACATAACGGTAATTGATCTCACGGACGGATAGTTGATAACTGCATTCTTTGCCTGTCTATTCTGCATTCTGCAATGTGCTAAGAAGGCAAGCCCAACCAGACTACATCTCGCTCTCAACTACATCGTCAAGTGCGCGGAAGAACGCCGCTACTCCTGCATTGTCTGCCTGCATTGTCTGCCTGCATTGTCTGCCTGCATTGTCTGCCTGCATTGTCTGCGACAAGGTGATCACACCGATTTCACCTAGAAGCAGCGTCCGCGGTGGAGTGATGACCCGCCACGAAAATTCGGTCCATCACAAGAAAAGTCCACCGGGCCAGCATGGTGACTCACCGGATGAGGCATCGGACAACATAACGGTAATTGATCTCACGGACGGATAGTTGATAACTGCATTATTTGCCTGTCTATTCTGCATTCTGCAATTTGCTAAGAAGGCAAGCCCAACCAGACTACATCTCGCTCTCAACTACATCGTCAAGTGCGCGGAAGAACGCCGCTACTCCTGCATTGTCTGCCTGCATTGTCTGCCTGCATTGTCTGCCTGCATTGTCTGCCTGCATTGTCTGCGACAAGGTGATCACACCGATTTCACCTAGAAGCAGCGTCCGCGGTGGAGTGATGACCCGCCACGAAAATTCGGTCCATCACAAGAAAAGTCCAGCGGACCAGCATGGTGACTCACCGGATGAGGCATCGGACAACATAACGGTAATTGATCTCACGGACGGATAGTTGATAACTGCATTCTTTGCCTGTCTATTCTGCATTCTGCAATTTGCTAAGAAGGCAAGCCCAACCAGACTACATCTCACTCTCAACTACATCGTCAAGTGCGCGGAAGAACGCCACCACTCCTGCATTGTCTGCCTGTATTGTCTGCCTGCATTGTCTGCGACAAGGTGATCACACCGATTTCACCTAGAAGCAGCGTCCGCGGTGGAGTGATGACCCGCCACGAAAATTCGGTCCATCACAAGAAAAGTCCACCGGACCAGCATGGTGACTCACCGGATGAGGCATCGGACAACATAACGGTAATTGATCTCACGGACGGATAGTTGATAACTGCATTCTTTGCCTGTCTATTCTGCATTCTGCAATTTGCTAAGAAGGCAAGCCCAACCAGACTACATCTCGCTCTCAACTACATCGTCAAGTGCGCGGAAGAACGCCGCTACTCCTGCATTGTCTGCCTGCATTGTCTGCCTGCATTGTCTGCCTGCATTGTCTGCCTGCATTGTCTGCCTGCATTGTCTGCGACAAGGTGATCACACCGATTTCACCTAGAAGCAGCGTCCGCGGTGGAGTGATGACCCGCCACGAAAATTCGGTCCATCACAAGAAAAGTCCACCGGGCCAGCATGGTGACTCACCGGATGAGGCATCGGACAACATAACGGTAATTGATCTCACGGACGGATAGTTGATAACTGCATTATTTGCCTGTCTATTCTGCATTCTGCAATTTGCTATGAAGGCAAGCCCAACCAGACTACATCTCGCTCTCAACTACATCGTCAAGTGCGCGGAAGAACGCCGCTACTCCTGCATTGTCTGCCTGCATTGTCTGCCTGCATTGTCTGCCTGCATTGTCTGCCTGCATTGTCTGCCTGCATTGTCTGCGACAAGGTGATCACACCGATTTCACCTAGAAGCAGCGTCCGCGGTGGAGTGATGACCCGCCACGAAAATTCGGTCCATCACAAGAAAAGTCCACCGGACCAGCATGGTGACTCACCGGATGAGGCATCGGACAACATAACGGTAATTGATCTCACGGACGGATAGTTGATAACTGCATTCTTTGCCTGTCTATTCTGCATTCTGCAATTTGCTAAGAAGGCAAGCCCAACCAGACTACATCTCGCTCTCAACTACATCGTCAAGTGCGCGGAAGAACGCCACCACTCCTGCATTATCTGCCTGCATTGTCTGCCTGCATTGTCTGCCTGCATTGTCTGCCTGCATTGTCTGCCTGCATTGTCTGCCTGCATTGTCTGCCTGCATTGTCTGCGACAAGGTGATCACACCGATTTCACCTAGAAGCAGCGTCCGCGGTGGAGTGATGACCCGCCACGAAAATTCGGTCCATCACAAGAAAAGTCCACCGGGCCAGCATGGTGACTCACTGGATGAGGCATCGGACAACATAACGGTAATTGATCTCACGGACGGATAGTTGATAACTGCATTCTTTGCCTGTCTATTCTGCATTCTGCAATTTGCTAAGAAGGCAAGCCCAACCAGACTACATCTCGCTCTCAACTACATCGTCAAGTGCGCGGAAGAACGCCGCTACTCCTGCATTGTCTGCCTGCATTGTCTGCCTGCATTGTCTGCCTGCATTGTCTGCCTGCATTGTCTGCCTGCATTGTCTGCGACAAGGTGATCACACCGATTTCACCTAGAAGCAGCGTCCGCGGTGGAGTGATGACCCGCCACGAAAATTCGGTCCATCACAAGAAAAGTCCACCGGGCCAGCATGGTGACTCACCGGATGAGGCATCGGACAACATAACGGTAATTGATCTCACGGACGGATAGTTGATAACTGCATTATTTGCCTGTCTATTCTGCATTCTGCAATTTGCTATGAAGGCAAGCCCAACCAGACTACATCTCGCTCTCAACTACATCGTCAAGTGCGCGGAAGAACGCCGCTACTCCTGCATTGTCTGCCTGCATTGTCTGCCTGCATTGTCTGCCTGCATTGTCTGCGACAAGGTGACCACACCGATTTCACCTAGAAGCAGCGTCCGCGGTGGAGTGATGACCCGCCACGAAAATTCGGTCCATCACAAGAAAAGTCCACCGGGCCAGCATGGTGACTCACCGGATGAGGCATCGGACAACATAACGGTAATTGATCTCACGGACAGATAGTTGATAAATGCATTCTTTGCTTGCCCAATTTGTAGGTGTACGTATGCTACCTCTCTCCACCGATAGTATTAATAGAGCGAATTACCACAAAACTAATCAATGTTCTTAGTTTAGGCCAGCGTAATTTAATACTAAGTTGTGCCTTCAGACCAGAGTCCCAAAATCTAATATTTAGAGGGTTCCATAATTGACCGTACCGGAAAGGGCATTTTTAGTCATTAAAATTTATCTAAACAGTGCAATAACACTGGTTCTAATGACTTTTATTTTAAAAAAATTGAGATCCAAAGTGGCAGTTTTCTGAGACCTCTATAGATGGGTCATGATGCTACCTCCAACAGCGACAAATGCAGTGTCGTACTTACCCAGACATGTCCACAATGTAACACAGTGCTTTGTGTAGAAAAAAAATATCATAAAGCCATCTGTGTACCATCACCATGTATAAATTGGTCACTAGAGACCTTTCGGAGCCGCTGTTGGTTGTCAGTTGTTGGGCCTGGGATAGCACTTTTGTATTCAGCAACTCGCAACCGGTCATTTACATTTTTTTTTCTTTTCAATCTTTTCGGATGTAGATACGGCTGGTGATATCTATATT
Organism: Phytophthora tentaculata; assembly: GCA_033557915.1. Classification (NCBI taxonomy): domain Eukaryota; phylum Oomycota; class Peronosporomycetes; order Peronosporales; family Peronosporaceae; genus Phytophthora; species Phytophthora tentaculata. The sequence continues at coordinate 4,226,913 of JAUCEA010000009.1, forward strand.
ATTTGGTTTGCCAGGTCGCAAAAAGAACAAAGCAGAATGACGCGTGTTGTGGCGACACGGGCTGCTACCCCCCCCCCCCCCCCTTTTTCCCAGATGGCGTCATTTGCCGTTCGGTAGAGCTAAAAAAAAAGCACTTTGGTACTCGATTTGAAAAACACAGCTACTGCTTCTTTGCTTCATAATGATATCTGTAGAAAACCTTGAAAGCTCTAGCTTCTGCGTTTATAGATGAGAAACGTGGTAGTCTGCTAATCGATGGGCTTCAACTTGAGCGAACGCTCAGTTCGTAGATTTACGCTGAGCCCTAAGACGAGATCGCGATGTTCGCTCAACTCTCTTGTTCTTGAGCAAGCGCCTGCTCACGTAGGTGCTCACGCCATCCCGTCGCAAAACTTTCTCCCTGGCGACCGGCGAGTCTCTGTTCCTTCACTAACCGACGCATCCTGCACTTTTCAAAGGCGTCGGGCTGTCTCTGGCGGCGTTGGAGTGTCGCATTGCTTGTTTTTCGGTGGGCGTCGTGTTGTCCTTGGTGATGTCACCATTACAATTTAACTCGGTTTGAGACGATTTTTCTGTATTGTTCCGCTTTATATAACGGATGACCACCGGAATGGTTTCTGTGCGTCCGCTTGTCGCAAGCTGAACACGGGGAAACCCTTTTTTTTAGAAACAATAAGGCTAACTAATATTCGGGAGGATTAATTAAATTCGAGTGGCTTCATTGTATTATCGACATCTACTTTAAAATAATATGTGCTGAAATTATTTGCACTACAAACAGAGGCGGTAGAGCTCAATTCTTTTGCATTATTCACTATGAACTGAAGTTACTTAAAGCTATAGAACAGGTAGCACTCTTTTCATTGTAAAGCCGACTTGTACGATATAACTTACAAAATTTCAAACTTAGAAATGTAAGTCTGCTGCATTGTGCAGTCCGTTTAGTGCTCCCTCTTTCATATTACTTTTCATTTTGGCCCCAATGCGTCGGTTCAGACACCACCGGGTCCCAGTCGACCGACCGAGTGGGACACGACGGATTCAGATAAACCCGCTGAGTGCATGTTCGCCAGGCCCCACTCTTCCGCGCACTTGACGATGTAGTTGAGAGCGAGATGTAGTCTGGCTGGGCTTGCCTTCTTAGCAAATTGCAGAATGCAGAATAGACAGGCAAAGAATGCAGTTATCAACTATCCGTCCGTGAGATCAATTACCGTTATGTTGTCCGATGCCTCATCCGGTGAGTCACCATGCTGGTCCGGTGGACTTTTCTTGTGATGGACCGAATTTTCGTGGCGGGTCATCACTCCACCGCGGACGCTGCTTCTAGGTGAAATCGGTGTGATCACCTTGTCGCAGACAATGCAGGCAGACATTGCAGGCAGACATTGCAGGCAGATAATGCAGGCAGACAATGCAGGAGTAGCGGCGTTCTTCCGCGCACTTGACGATGTAGTTGAGAGCGAGATGTAGTCTGGCTGGGCTTGCCTTCTTAGCAAATTGCAGAATGCAGAATAGACAGGCAAAGAATGCAGTTATCAACTATCCGTCCGTGAGATCAATTACCGTTATGTTGTCCGATGCCTCATCCGGTGAGTCACCATGCTGGTCCGGTGGACTTTTCTTGTGATGGACCGAATTTTCGTGGCGGGTCATCACTCCACCGCGGACGCTGCTTATAGGTGAAATCGGTGTGATCACCTTGTCGCAGGCAATGCAGGCAGACAATGCAGGCAGACAATGCAGGCAGATAATGCAGGCAGACAATGCAGGAGTAGCGGCGTTCTTCCGCGCACTTGACGATGTAGTTGAGAGCGAGATGTAGTCTGGCTGGGCTTGCCTTCTTAGCAAATTGCAGAATGCAGAATAGACAGGCAAAGAATGCAGTTATCAACTATCCGTCCGTGAGATCAATTACCGTTATGTTGTCCGATGCCTCATCCGGTGAATCACCATGCTGGTCCGGTGGACTTTTCTTGTGATGGACCGAATTTTCGTGGCGGGTCATCACTCCACCGCGGACGCTGCTTCTAGGTGAAATCGGTGTGATCACCTTGTCGCAGACAATGCAGGCAGACATTGCAGGCAGACATTGCAGGCAGATAATGCAGGCAGACAATGCAGGAGTAGCGGCGTTCTTCCGCGCACTTGACGATGTAGTTGAGAGCGAGATGTAGTCTGGCTGGGCTTGCCTTCTTAGCAAATTGCAGAATGCAGAATAGACAGGCAAAGAATGCAGTTATCAACTATCCGTCCGTGAGATCAATTACCGTTATGTTGTCCGATGCCTCATCCGGTGAGTCACCATGCTGGTCCGGTGGACTTTTCTTGTGATGGACCGAATTTTCGTGGCGGGTCATCACTCCACCGCGGACGCTGCTTCTAGGTGAAATCGGTGTGATCACCTTGTCGCAGGCAATGCAGGCAGACAATGCAGGCAGACAATGCAGGCAGATAATGCAGGCAGACAATGCAGGAGTAGCGGCGTTCTTCCGCGCACTTGACGATGTAGTTGAGAGCGAGATGTAGTCTGGCTGGGCTTGCCTTCTTAGCAAATTGCAGAATGCAGAATAGACAGGCAAAGAATGCAGTTATCAACTATCCGTCCGTGAGATCAATTACCGTTATGTTGTCCGATGCCTCATCCGGTGAGTCACCATGCTGGTCCGGTGGACTTTTCTTGTGATGGACCGAATTTTCGTGGCGGGTCATCACTCCACCGCGGACGCTGCTTCTAGGTGAAATCGGTGTGATCACCTTGTCGCAGACAATGCAGGCAGACAATGCAGGCAGACAATGCAGGCAGACAATGCAGGCAGATAATGCAGGCAGACAATGCAGGAGTAGCGGCGTTCTTCCGCGCACTTGACGATGTAGTTGAGAGCGAGATGTAGTCTGGCTGGGCTTGCCTTCTTAGCAAATTGCAGAATGCAGAATAGACAGGCAAAGAATGCAGTTATCAACTATCCGTCCGTGAGATCAATTACCGTTATGTTGTCCGATGCCTCATCCGGTGAGTCACCATGCTGGTCCGGTGGACTTTTCTTGTGATGGACCGAATTTTCGTGGCGGGTCATCACTCCACCGCGGACGCTGCTTCTAGGTGAAATCGGTGTGATCACCTTGTCGCAGACAATGCAGGCAGACAATGCAGGCAGACATTGCAGGCAGACAATGCAGGAGTAGCGGCGTTCTTCCGCGCACTTGACGATGTAGTTGAGAGCGAGATGTAGTCTGGTTGGGCTTGCCTTCTTAGCAAATTGCAGAATGCAGAATAGACAGGCAAAGAATGCAGTTATCAACTATCCGTCCGTGAGATCAATTACCGTTATGTTGTCCGATGCCTCATCCGGTGAGTCACCATGCTGGTCCGGTGGACTTTTCTTGTGATGGACCGAATTTTCGTGGCGGGTCATCACTCCACCGCGGACGCTGCTGCTAGGTGAAATCGGTGTGATCACCTTGTCGCAGACAATGCAGGCAGACATTGCAGGCAGACAATGCAGGCAGAAAATGCAGGCAGACAATGCAGGCAGATAATGCAGGCAGACAATACAGGCAGATAATGCAGGAGTAGCGGCGTTCTTCCGCGCACTTGACGATGTAGTTGAGAGCGAGATGTAGTCTGGTTGGGCTTGCCTTCTTAGCAAATTGCAGAATGCAGAATAGACAGGCAAAGAATGCAGTTATCAACTATCCGTCCGTGAGATCAATTACCGTTATGTTGTCCGATGCCTCATCCGGTGAGTCACCATGCTGGTCCGGTGGACTTTTCTTGTGATGGACCGAATTTTCGTGGCGGGTCATCACTCCACCGCGGACGCTGCTTCTAGGTGAAATCGGTGTGATCACCTTGTCGCAGACAATGCAGGCAAACAATGCAGGCAGATAATGCAGGAGTAGCGGCGTTCTTCCGCGCACTTGACGATGTAGTTGAGAGCGAGATGTAGTCTGGTTGGGCTTGCCTTCTTAGCAAATTGCAGAATGCAGAATAGACAGGCAAAGAATGCAGTTATCAACTATCCGTCCGTGAGATCAATTACCGTTATGTTGTCCGATGCCTCATCCGGTGAATCACCATGCTGGTCCGGTGGACTTTTCTTGTGATGGACCGAATTTTCGTGGCGGGTCATCACTCCACCGCGGACGCTGCTTCTAGGTGAAATCGGTGTGATCACCTTGTCGCAGACAATGCAGGCAGACAATGCAGGCAGACAATGCAGGCAGAAAATGCAGGCAGACAATGCAGGCAGATAATGCAGGCAGACAATACAGGCAGATAATGCAGGAGTAGCGGCGTTCTTCCGCGCACTTGACGATGTAGTTGAGAGCGAGATGTAGTCTGGTTGGGCTTGCCTTCTTAGCAAATTGCAGAATGCAGAATAGACAGGCAAAGAATGCAGTTATCAACTATCCGTCCGTGAGATCAATTACCGTTATGTTGTCCGATGCCTCATCCGGTGAGTCACCATGCTGGTCCGGTGGACTTTTCTTGTGATGGACCGAATTTTCGTGGCGGGTCATCACTCCACCGCGGACGCTGCTTCTAGGTGAAATCGGTGTGATCACCTTGTCGCAGACAATGCAGGCAAACAATGCAGGCAGATAATGCAGGAGTAGCGGCGTTCTTCCGCGCACTTGACGATGTAGTTGAGAGCGAGATGTAGTCTGGTTGGGCTTGCCTTCTTAGCAAATTGCAGAATGCAGAATAGACAGGCAAAGAATGCAGTTATCAACTATCCGTCCGTGAGATCAATTACCGTTATGTTGTCCGATGCCTCATCCGGTGAGTCACCATGCTGGTCCGGTGGACTTTTCTTGTGATGGACCGAATTTTCGTGGCGGGTCATCACTCCACCGCGGACGCTGCTTCTAGGTGAAATCGGTGTGATCACCTTGTCGCAGACAATGCAGGCAAACAATGCAGGCAGATAATGCAGGAGTAGCGGCGTTCTTCCGCGCACTTGACGATGTAGTTGAGAGCGAGATGTAGTCTGGTTGGGCTTGCCTTCTTAGCAAATTGCAGAATGCAGAATAGACAGGCAAAGAATGCAGTTATCAACTATCCGTCCGTGAGATCAATTACCGTTATGTTGTCCGATGCCTCATCCGGTGAATCACCATGCTGGTCCGGTGGACTTTTCTTGTGATGGACCGAATTTTCGTGGCGGGTCATCACTCCACCGCGGACGCTGCTTCTAGGTGAAATCGGTGTGATCACCTTGTCGCAGACAATGCAGGCAGACATTGCAGGCAGACAATGCAGGCAGAAAATGCAGGCAGACAATGCAGGCAGATAATGCAGGCAGACAATACAGGCAGATAATGCAGGAGTAGCGGCGTTCTTCCGCGCACTTGACGATGTAGTTGAGAGCGAGATGTAGTCTGGTTGGGCTTGCCTTCTTAGCAAATTGCAGAATGCAGAATAGACAGGCAAAGAATGCAGTTATCAACTATCCGTCCGTGAGATCAATTACCGTTATGTTGTCCGATGCCTCATCCGGTGAGTCACCATGCTGGTCCGGTGGACTTTTCTTGTGATGGACCGAATTTTCGTGGCGGGTCATCACTCCACCGCGGACGCTGCTTCTAGGTGAAATCGGTGTGATCACCTTGTCGCAGACAATGCAGGCAGACAATGCAGGCAGATAATGCAGGAGTAGCGGCGTTCTTCCGCGCACTTGACGATGTAGTTGAGAGCGAGATGTAGTCTGGTTGGGCTTGCCTTCTTAGCAAATTGCAGAATGCAGAATAGACAGGCAAAGAATGCAGTTATCAACTATCCGTCCGTGAGATCAATTACCGTTATGTTGTCCGATGCCTCATCCGGTGAGTCACCATGCTGGTCCGGTGGACTTTTCTTGTGATGGACCGAATTTTCGTGGCGGGTCATCACTCCACCGCGGACGCTGCTTCTAGGTGAAATCGGTGTGATCACCTTGTCGCAGACAATGCAGGCAGACAATGCAGGCAGACAATGCAGGCAGACAATGCAGGAGTAGCGGCGTTCTTCCGCGCACTTGACGATGTAGTTGAGAGCGAGATGTAGTCTGGTTGGGCTTGCCTTCTTAGCAAATTGCAGAATGCAGAATAGACAGGCAAAGAATGCAGTTATCAACTATCCGTCCGTGAGATCAATTACCGTTATGTTGTCCGATGCCTCATCCGGTGAGTCACCATGCTGGTCCGGTGGACTTTTCTTGTGATGGACCGAATTTTCGTGGCGGGTCATCACTCCACCGCGGACGCTGCTGCTAGGTGAAATCGGTGTGATCACCTTGTCGCAGACAATGCAGGCAGACAATGCAGGAAGACAATACAGGCAGACAATGCAGGCAGACAATGCAGGAGTAGCGGCGTTCTTCCGCGCACTTGACGATGTAGTTGAGAGCGAGATGTAGTCTGGTTGGGCTTGCCTTCTTAGCAAATTGCAGAATGCAGAATAGACAGGCAAAGAATGCAGTTATCAACTATCCGTCCGTGAGATCAATTACCGTTATGTTGTCCGATGCCTCATCCGGTGAGTCACCATGCTGGTCCGGTGGACTTTTCTTGTGATGGACCGAATTTTCGTGGCGGGTCATCACTCCACCGCGGACGCTGCTGCTAGGTGAAATCGGTGTGATCACCTTGTCGCAGACAATGCAGGCAGACAATGCAGGCAGACAATGCAGGAGTAGCGGCGTTCTTCCGCGCACTTGACGATGTAGTTGAGAGCGAGATGTAGTCTGGTTGGGCTTGCCTTCTTAGCAAATTGCAGAATGCAGAATAGACAGGCAAAGAATGCAGTTATCAACTATCCGTCCGTGAGATCAATTACCGTTATGTTGTCCGATGCCTCATCCGGTGAGTCACCATGCTGGTCCGGTGGACTTTTCTTGTGATGGACCGAATTTTCGTGGCGGGTCATCACTCCACCGCGGACGCTGCTGCTAGGTGAAATCGGTGTGATCACCTTGTCGCAGACAATGCAGGCAGACAATGCAGGCAGACAATGCAGGCAGACAATGCAGGCAGATAATGCAGGCAGACAATGCAGGAGTAGCGGCGTTCTTCCGCGCACTTGACGATGTAGTTGAGAGCGAGATGTAGTCTGGTTGGGCTTGCCTTCTTAGCAAATTGCAGAATGCAGAATAGACAGGCAAAGAATGCAGTTATCAACTATCCGTCCGTGAGATCAATTACCGTTATGTTGTCCGATGCCTCATCCGGTGAGTCACCATGCTGGTCCGGTGGACTTTTCTTGTGATGGACCGAATTTTCGTGGCGGGTCATCACTCCACCGCGGACGCTGCTTCTAGGTGAAATCGGTGTGATCACCTTGTCGCAGACAATGCAGGCAGACAATGCAGGCAGACAATGCAGGCAGACAATGCAGGCAGACAATGCAGGAGTAGCGGCGTTCTTCCGCGCACTTGACGATGTAGTTGAGAGCGAGATGTAGTCTGGCTGGGCTTGCCTTCTTAGCAAATTGCAGAATGCAGAATAGACAGGCAAAGAATGCAGTTATCAACTATCCGTCCGTGAGATCAATTACCGTTATGTTGTCCGATGCCTCATCCGGTGAGTCACCATGCTGGTCCGGTGGACTTTTCTTGTGATGGACCGAATTTTCGTGGCGGGTCATCACTCCACCGCGGACGCTGCTGCTAGGTGAAATCGGTGTGATCACCTTGTCGCAGACAATGCAGGCAGACAATGCAGGCAGACAATGCAGGCAGACAATGCAGGCAGACAATGCAGGAGTAGCGGCGTTCTTCCGCGCACTTGACGATGTAGTTGAGAGCGAGATGTAGTCTGGCTGGGCTTGCCTTCTTAGCAAATTGCAGAATGCAGAATAGACAGGCAAAGAATGCAGTTATCAACTATCCGTCCGTGAGATCAATTACCGTTATGTTGTCCGATGCCTCATCCGGTGAGTCACCATGCTGGTCCGGTGGACTTTTCTTGTGATGGACCGAATTTTCGTGGCGGGTCATCACTCCACCGCGGACGCTGCTGCTAGGTGAAATCGGTGTGATCACCTTGTCGCAGACAATGCAGGCAGACAATGCAGGCAGACAATGCAGGCAGACAATGCAGGCAGACAATGCAGGAGTAGCGGCGTTCTTCCGCGCACTTGACGATGTAGTTGAGAGCGAGATGTAGTCTGGCTGGGCTTGCCTTCTTAGCAAATTGCAGAATGCAGAATAGACAGGCAAAGAATGCAGTTATCAACTATCCGTCCGTGAGATCAATTACCGTTATGTTGTCCGATGCCTCATCCGGTGAATCACCATGCTGGTCCGGTGGACTTTTCTTGTGATGGACCGAATTTTCGTGGCGGGTCATCACTCCACCGCGGACGCTGCTTCTAGGTGAAATCGGTGTGATCACCTTGTCGCAGACAATGCAGGCAGACATTGCAGGCAGATAATGCAGGCAGAAAATGCAGGCAGACAATGCAGGCAGATAATGCAGGAAGACAATACAGGCAGACAATGCAGGAGTAGCGGCGTTCTTCCGCGCACTTGACGATGTAGTTGAGAGCGAGATGTAGTCTGGCTGGGCTTGCCTTCTTAGCAAATTGCAGAATGCAGAATAGACAGGCAAAGAATGCAGTTATCAACTATCCGTCCGTGAGATCAATTACCGTTATGTTGTCCGATGCCTCATCCGGTGAATCACCATGCTGGTCCGGTGGACTTTTCTTGTGATGGACCGAATTTTCGTGGCGGGTCATCACTCCACCGCGGACGCTGCTTCTAGGTGAAATCGGTGTGATCACCTTGTCGCAGACAATGCAGGCAGACATTGCAGGCAGATAATGCAGGCAGAAAATGCAGGCAGACAATGCAGGCAGATAATGCAGGAAGACAATACAGGCTGACAATGCAGGAGTAGCGGCGTTCTTCCGCGCACTTGACGATGTAGTTGAGAGCGAGATGTAGTCTGGCTGGGCTTGCCTTCTTAGCAAATTGCAGAATGCAGAATAGACAGGCAAAGAATGCAGTTATCAACTATCCGTCCGTGAGATCAATTACCGTTATGTTGTCCGATGCCTCATCCGGTGAATCACCATGCTGGTCCGGTGGACTTTTCTTGTGATGGACCGAATTTTCGTGGCGGGTCATCACTCCACCGCGGACGCTGCTTCTAGGTGAAATCGGTGTGATCACCTTGTCGCAGACAATGCAGGCAGACATTGCAGGCAGATAATGCAGGCAGAAAATGCAGGCAGACAATGCAGGCAGATAATGCTGGAAGACAATACAGGCAGACAATGCAGGAGTAGCGGCGTTCTTCCGCGCACTTGACGATGTAGTTGAGAGCGAGATGTAGTCTGGCTGGGCTTGCCTTCTTAGCAAATTGCAGAATGCAGAATAGACAGGCAAAGAATGCAGTTATCAACTATCCGTCCGTGAGATCAATTACCGTTATGTTGTCCGATGCCTCATCCGGTGAGTCACCATGCTGGTCCGGTGGACTTTTCTTGTGATGGACCGAATTTTCGTGGCGGGTCATCACTCCACCGCGGACGCTGCTTCTAGGTGAAATCGGTGTGATCACCTTGTCGCAGACAATGCAGGCAGACATTGCAGGCAGATAATGCAGGCAGAAAATGCAGGCAGACAATGCAGGCAGATAATGCAGGCAGACAATACAGGCAGACAATGCAGGAGTAGCGGCGTTCTTCCGCGCACTTGACGATGTAGTTGAGAGCGAGATGTAGTCTGGCTGGGCTTGCCTTCTTAGCAAATTGCAGAATGCAGAATAGACAGGCAAAGAATGCAGTTATCAACTATCCGTCCGTGAGATCAATTACCGTTATGTTGTCCGATGCCTCATCCGGTGAGTCACCATGCTGGTCCGGTGGACTTTTCTTGTGATGGACCGAATTTTCGTGGCGGGTCATCACTCCACCGCGGACGCTGCTTCTAGGTGAAATCGGTGTGATCACCTTGTCGCAGACAATGCAGGCAGACAATGCAGGCAGACAATACAGGCAGACAATGCAGGCAAACAATGCAGGCAGATAATGCAGGAGTAGCGGCGTTCTTCCGCGCACTTGACGATGTAGTTGAGAGCGAGATGTAGTCTGGCTGGGCTTGCCTTCTTAGCAAATTGCAGAATGCAGAATAGACAGGCAAAGAATGCAGTTATCAACTATCCGTCCGTGAGATCAATTACCGTTATGTTGTCCGATGCCTCATCCGGTGAGTCACCATGCTGGTCCGGTGGACTTTTCTTGTGATGGACCGAATTTTCGTGGCGGGTCATCACTCCACCGCGGACGCTGCTTCTAGGTGAAATCGGTGTGATCACCTTGTCGCAGACATTGCAGGCAGACAATGCAGGCAGACAATACAGGCAGACAATGCAGGCAAACAATGCAGGCAGATAATGCAGGAGTAGCGGCGTTCTTCCGCGCACTTGACGATGTAGTTGAGAGCGAGATGTAGTCTGGTTGGGCTTGCCTTCTTAGCAAATTGCAGAATGCAGAATAGACAGGCAAAGAATGCAGTTATCAACTATCCGTCCGTGAGATCAATTACCGTTATGTTGTCCGATGCCTCATCCGGTGAGTCACCATGCTGGTCCGGTGGACTTTTCTTGTGATGGACCGAATTTTCGTGGCGGGTCATCACTCCACCGCGGACGCTGCTTCTAGGTGAAATCGGTGTGATCACCTTGTCGCAGACAATGCAGGCAGACAATGCAGGCAGACAATACAGGCAGACAATGCAGGCAAACAATGCAGGCAGATAATGCAGGAGTAGCGGCGTTCTTCCGCGCACTTGACGATGTAGTTGAGAGCGAGATGTAGTCTGGTTGGGCTTGCCTTCTTAGCAAATTGCAGAATGCAGAATAGACAGGCAAAGAATGCAGTTATCAACTATCCGTCCGTGAGATCAATTACCGTTATGTTGTCCGATGCCTCATCCGGTGAGTCACCATGCTGGTCCGGTGGACTTTTCTTGTGATGGACCGAATTTTCGTGGCGGGTCATCACTCCACCGCGGACGCTGCTGCTAGGTGAAATCGGTGTGATCACCTTGTCGCAGACAATGCAGGCAGACAATGCAGGAAGACAATACAGGCAGACAATGCAGGCAGACAATGCAGGAGTAGCGGCGTTCTTCCGCGCACTTGACGATGTAGTTGAGAGCGAGATGTAGTCTGGTTGGGCTTGCCTTCTTAGCAAATTGCAGAATGCAGAATAGACAGGCAAAGAATGCAGTTATCAACTATCCGTCCGTGAGATCAATTACCGTTATGTTGTCCGATGCCTCATCCGGTGAGTCACCATGCTGGTCCGGTGGACTTTTCTTGTGATGGACCGAATTTTCGTGGCGGGTCATCACTCCACCGCGGACGCTGCTTCTAGGTGAAATCGGTGTGATCACCTTGTCGCAGACAATGCAGGCAGACATTGCAGGCAGACAATGCAGGCAGAAAATGCAGGCAGACAATGCAGGCAGATAATGCAGGCAGACAATACAGGCAGATAATGCAGGAGTAGCGGCGTTCTTCCGCGCACTTGACGATGTAGTTGAGAGCGAGATGTAGTCTGGTTGGGCTTGCCTTCTTAGCAAATTGCAGAATGCAGAATAGACAGGCAAAGAATGCAGTTATCAACTATCCGTCCGTGAGATCAATTACCGTTATGTTGTCCGATGCCTCATCCGGTGAGTCACCATGCTGGTCCGGTGGACTTTTCTTGTGATGGACCGAATTTTCGTGGCGGGTCATCACTCCACCGCGGACGCTGCTTCTAGGTGAAATCGGTGTGATCACCTTGTCGCAGACAATGCAGGCAGACAATGCAGGCAGACAATACAGGCAGACAATGCAGGCAAACAATGCAGGCAGATAATGCAGGAGTAGCGGCGTTCTTCCGCGCACTTGACGATGTAGTTGAGAGCGAGATGTAGTCTGGCTGGGCTTGCCTTCTTAGCAAATTGCAGAATGCAGAATAGACAGGCAAAGAATGCAGTTATCAACTATCCGTCCGTGAGATCAATTACCGTTATGTTGTCCGATGCCTCATCCGGTGAGTCACCATGCTGGTCCGGTGGACTTTTCTTGTGATGGACCGAATTTTCGTGGCGGGTCATCACTCCACCGCGGACGCTGCTTCTAGGTGAAATCGGTGTGATCACCTTGTCGCAGACAATGCAGGCAGACAATGCAGGCAGACATTGCAGGCAGACAATGCAGGCAGACAATGCAGGAGTAGCGGCGTTCTTCCGCGCACTTGACGATGTAGTTGAGAGCGAGATGTAGTCTGGCTGGGCTTGCCTTCTTAGCAAATTGCAGAATGCAGAATAGACAGGCAAAGAATGCAGTTATCAACTATCCGTCCGTGAGATCAATTACCGTTATGTTGTCCGATGCCTCATCCGGTGAGTCACCATGCTGGTCCGGTGGACTTTTCTTGTGATGGACCGAATTTTCGTGGCGGGTCATCACTCCACCGCGGACGCTGCTGCTAGGTGAAATCGGTGTGATCACCTTGTCGCAGACAATGCAGGCAGACAATGCAGGAAGACAATGCAGGCAGACAATGCAGGCAGACAATGCAGGAGTAGCGGCGTTCTTCCGCGCACTTGACGATGTAGTTGAGAGCGAGATGTAGTCTGGTTGGGCTTGCCTTCTTAGCAAATTGCAGAATGCAGAATAGACAGGCAAAGAATGCAGTTATCAACTATCCGTCCGTGAGATCAATTACCGTTATGTTGTCCGATGCCTCATCCGGTGAGTCACCATGCTGGTCCGGTGGACTTTTCTTGTGATGGACCGAATTTTCGTGACGGGTCATCACTCCACCGCGAACGCTGCTGCTAGGTGAAATCGGTGTGATCACCTTGTCGCAGACAATGCAGGCAGACAATGCAGGAAGACAATGCAGGCAGACAATGCAGGCAGACAATGCAGGAGTAGCGGCGTTCTTCCGCGCACTTGACGATGTAGTTGAGAGCGAGATGTAGTCTGGTTGGGCTTGCCTTCTTAGCAAATTGCAGAATGCAGAATAGACAGGCAAAGAATGCAGTTATCAACTATCCGTCCGTGAGATCAATTACCGTTATGTTGTCCGATGCCTCATCCGGTGAGTCACCATGCTGGTCCGGTGGACTTTTCTTGTGATGGACCGAATTTTCGTGGCGGGTCATCACTCCACCGCGGACGCTGCTTCTAGGTGAAATCGGTGTGATCACCTTGTCGCAGACAATGCAGGCAGACAATGCAGGCAGATAATGCAGGCAGACAATGCAGGAGTAGCGGCGTTCTTCCGCGCACTTGACGATGTAGTTGAGAGCGAGATGTAGTCTGGTTGGGCTTGCCTTCTTAGCAAATTGCAGAATGCAGAATAGACAGGCAAAGAATGCAGTTATCAACTATCCGTCCGTGAGATCAATTACCGTTATGTTGTCCGATGCCTCATCCGGTGAGTCACCATGCTGGTCCGGTGGACTTTTCTTGTGATGGACCGAATTTTCGTGACGGGTCATCACTCCACCGCGAACGCTGCTGCTAGGTGAAATCGGTGTGATCACCTTGTCGCAGACAATGCAGGCAGACAATGCAGGAAGACAATGCAGGCAGACAATGCAGGCAGACAATGCAGGAGTAGCGGCGTTCTTCCGCGCACTTGACGATGTAGTTGAGAGCGAGATGTAGTCTGGTTGGGCTTGCCTTCTTAGCAAATTGCAGAATGCAGAATAGACAGGCAAAGAATGCAGTTATCAACTATCCGTCCGTGAAATCAATTACCGTTATGTTGTCCGATGCCTCATCCGGTGAGTCACCATGCTGGTCCGGTGGACTTTTCTTGTGATGGACCGAATTTTCGTGGCGGGTCATCACTCCACCGCGGACGCTGCTTCTAGGTGAAATCGGTGTGATCACCTTGTCGCAGACAATGCAGGCAGACATTGCAGGCAGACAATGCAGGCAGAAAATGCAGGCAGACAATGCAGGCAAACAATGCAGGCAGATAATGCAGGAGTAGCGGCGTTCTTCCGCGCACTTGACGATGTAGTTGAGAGCGAGATGTAGTCTGGTTGGGCTTGCCTTCTTAGCAAATTGCAGAATGCAGAATAGACAGGCAAAGAATGCAGTTATCAACTATCCGTCCGTGAGATCAATTACCGTTATGTTGTCCGATGCCTCATCCGGTGAATCACCATGCTGGTCCGGTGGACTTTTCTTGTGATGGACCGAATTTTCGTGGCGGGTCATCACTCCACCGCGGACGCTGCTTCTAGGTGAAATCGGTGTGATCACCTTGTCGCAGACAATGCAGGCAGACAATGCAGGCAAACAATGCAGGCAGATAATGCAGGAGTAGCGGCGTTCTTCCGCGCACTTGACGATGTAGTTGAGAGCGAGATTCCAGTCTGGTTGGGGTTGCCTTCTTAGCAAATTGCAGAATGCAGAATAGACAGGCAAAGAATGCAGTTATCAACTATCCGTCCGTGAGATCAATTACCGTTATGTTGTCCGATGCCTCATCCGGTGAGTCACCATGCTGGTCCGGTGGACTTTTCTTGTGATGGACCGAATTTTCGTGGCGGGTCATCACTCCACCGCGGACGCTGCTTCTAGGTGAAATCGGTGTGATCACCTTGTCGCAGACAATGCAGGCAGACAATGCAGGCAGACAATGCAGGAGTAGCGGCGTTCTTCCGCGCACTTGACGATGTAGTTGAGAGCGAGATGTAGTCTGGTTGGGCTTGCCTTCTTAGCAAATTGCAGAATGCAGAATAGACAGGCAAAGAATGCAGTTATCAACTATCCGTCCGTGAAATCAATTACCGTTATGTTGTCCGATGCCTCATCCGGTGAGTCACCATGCTGGTCCGGTGGACTTTTCTTGTGATGGACCGAATTTTCGTGGCGGGTCATCACTCCACCGCGGACGCTGCTTCTAGGTGAAATCGGTGTGATCACCTTGTCGCAGACAATGCAGGCAGACATTGCAGGCAGACAATGCAGGCAGAAAATGCAGGCAGACAATGCAGGCAAACAATGCAGGCAGATAATGCAGGAGTAGCGGCGTTCTTCCGCGCACTTGACGATGTAGTTGAGAGCGAGATGTAGTCTGGTTGGGCTTGCCTTCTTAGCAAATTGCAGAATGCAGAATAGACAGGCAAAGAATGCAGTTATCAACTATCCGTCCGTGAGATCAATTACCGTTATGTTGTCCGATGCCTCATCCGGTGAATCACCATGCTGGTCCGGTGGACTTTTCTTGTGATGGACCGAATTTTCGTGGCGGGTCATCACTCCACCGCGGACGCTGCTTCTAGGTGAAATCGGTGTGATCACCTTGTCGCAGACAATGCAGGCAGACATTGCAGGCAGACAATGCAGGCAGAAAATGCAGGCAGACAATGCAGGCAGATAATGCAGGCAGACAATACAGGCAGATAATGCAGGAGTAGCGGCGTTCTTCCGCGCACTTGACGATGTAGTTGAGAGCGAGATGTAGTCTGGTTGGGCTTGCCTTCTTAGCAAATTGCAGAATGCAGAATAGACAGGCAAAGAATGCAGTTATCAACTATCCGTCCGTGAGATCAATTACCGTTATGTTGTCCGATGCCTCATCCGGTGAATCACCATGCTGGTCCGGTGGACTTTTCTTGTGATGGACCGAATTTTCGTGGCGGGTCATCACTCCACCGCGGACGCTGCTGCTAGGTGAAATCGGTGTGATCACCTTGTCGCAGACAATGCAGGCAGACAATGCAGGAAGACAATGCAGGCAGACAATGCAGGCAGATAATGCAGGAGTAGCGGCGTTCTTCCGCGCACTTGACGATGTAGTTGAGAGCGAGATGTGGTCTGGTTGGGCTTGCCTTCTTAGCAAATTGCAGAATGCAGAATAGACAGGCAAAGAATGCAGTTATCAACTATCCGTCCGTGAGATCAATTACCGTTATGTTGTCCGATGCCTCATCCGGTGAGTCACCATGCTGGTCCGGTGGACTTTTCTTGTGATGGACCGAATTTTCGTGGCGGGTCATCACTCCACCGCGGACGCTGCTGCTAGGTGAAATCGGTGTGATCACCTTGTCGCAGACAATGCAGGCAGACAATGCAGGAAGACAATGCAGGCAAACAATGCAGGCAGATAATGCAGGAGTAGCGGCGTTCTTCCGCGCACTTGACGATGTAGTTGAGAGCGAGATGTAGTCTGGTTGGGCTTGCCTTCTTAGCAAATTGCAGAATGCAGAATAGACAGGCAAAGAATGCAGTTATCAACTATCCGTCCGTGAGATCAATTACCGTTATGTTGTCCGATGCCTCATCCGGTGAGTCACCATGCTGGTCCGGTGGACTTTTCTTGTGATGGACCGAATTTTCGTGGCGGGTCATCACTCCACCGCGGACGCTGCTGCTAGGTGAAATCGGTGTGATCACCTTGTCGCAGACAATGCAGGCAGACAATGCAGGAAGACAATGCAGGCAGACAATGCAGGCAGACAATGCAGGAGTAGCGGCGTTCTTCCGCGCACTTGACGATGTAGTTGAGAGCGAGATGTAGTCTGGTTGGGCTTGCCTTCTTAGCAAATTGCAGAATGCAGAATAGACAGGCAAAGAATGCAGTTATCAACTATCCGTCCGTGAGATCAATTACCGTTATGTTGTCCGATGCCTCATCCGGTGAGTCACCATGCTGGTCCGGTGGACTTTTCTTGTGATGGACCGAATTTTCGTGGCGGGTCATCACTCCACCGCGGACGCTGCTTCTAGGTGAAATCGGTGTGATCACCTTGTCGCAGACAATGCAGGCAGACAATGCAGGCAGACAATGCAGGCAGACAATGCAGGCAGACAATGCAGGCAGACAATGCAGGCAGATAATGCAGGAGTAGCGGCGTTCTTCCGCGCACTTGACGATGTAGTTGAGAGCGAGATGTAGTCTGGTTGGGCTTGCCTTCTTAGCAAATTGCAGAATGCAGAATAGACAGGCAAAGAATGCAGTTATCAACTATCCGTCCGTGAGATCAATTACCGTTATGTTGTCCGATGCCTCATCCGGTGAATCACCATGCTGGTCCGGTGGACTTTCCTTGTGATGGACCGAATTTTCGTGGCGGGTCATCACTCCACCGCGGACGCTGCTTCTAGGTGAAATCGGTGTGATCACCTTGTCGCAGACAATGCAGGCAGACATTGCAGGCAGACAATGCAGGCAGATAATGCAGGCAGACAATGCAGGCAGACATTGCAGGCAGACAATGCAGGCAGAAAATGCAGGCAGACAATGCAGGCAGATAATGCAGGCAGACAATACAGGCAGATAATGCAGGAGTAGCGGCGTTCTTCCGCGCACTTGACGATGTAGTTGAGAGCGAGATGTAGTCTGGCTGGGCTTGCCTTCTTAGCAAATTGCAGAATGCAGAATAGACAGGCAAAGAATGCAGTTATCAACTATCCGTCCGTGAGATCAATTACCGTTATGTTGTCCGATGCCTCATCCGGTGAGTCACCATGCTGGTCCGGTGGACTTTTCTTGTGATGGACCGAATTTTCGTGGCGGGTCATCACTCCACCGCGGACGCTGCTTCTAGGTGAAATCGGTGTGATCACCTTGTCGCAGACAATGCAGGCAGACAATGCAGGCAGACAATGCAGGCAGACAATGCAGGCAGACAATGCAGGCAAACAATGCAGGCAGATAATGCAGGAGTAGCGGCGTTCTTCCGCGCACTTGACGATGTAGTTGAGAGCGAGATGTAGTCTGGCTGGGCTTGCCTTCTTAGCAAATTGCAGAATGCAGAATAGACAGGCAAAGAATGCAGTTATCAACTATCCGTCCGTGAGATCAATTACCGTTATGTTGTCCGATGCCTCATCCGGTGAGTCACCATGCTGGTCCGGTGGACTTTTCTTGTGATGGACCGAATTTTCGTGGCGGGTCATCACTCCACCGCGGACGCTGCTTCTAGGTGAAATCGGTGTGATCACCTTGTCGCAGACAATGCAGGCAGACAATGCAGGCAGACAATGCAGGCAGACAATGCAGGCAGACAATGCAGGCAAACAATGCAGGCAGATAATGCAGGAGTAGCGGCGTTCTTCCGCGCACTTGACGATGTAGTTGAGAGCGAGATGTAGTCTGGTTGGGCTTGCCTTCTTAGCAAATTGCAGAATGCAGAATAGACAGGCAAAGAATGCAGTTATCAACTATCCGTCCGTGAGATCAATTACCGTTATGCTGTCCGATGCCTCATCCGGTGAGTCACCATGCTGGTCCGGTGGACTTTTCTTGTGATGGACCGAATTTTCGTGACGGGTCATCACTCCACCGCGAACGCTGCTGCTAGGTGAAATCGGTGTGATCACCTTGTCGCAGACAATGCAGGCAGACAATGCAGGAAGACAATGCAGGCAGACAATGCAGGCAGACAATGCAGGAGTAGCGGCGTTCTTCCGCGCACTTGACGATGTAGTTGAGAGCGAGATGTAGTCTGGTTGGGCTTGCCTTCTTAGCAAATTGCAGAATGCAGAATAGACAGGCAAAGAATGCAGTTATCAACTATCCGTCCGTGAGATCAATTACCGTTATGTTGTCCGATGCCTCATCCGGTGAATCACCATGCTGGTCCGGTGGACTTTTCTTGTGATGGACCGAATTTTCGTGGCGGGTCATCACTCCACCGCGGACGCTGCTTCTAGGTGAAATCGGTGTGATCACCTTGTCGCAGACAATGCAGGCAGACATTGCAGGCAGACAATGCAGGCAGAAAATGCAGGCAGACAATGCAGGCAGATAATGCAGGCAGACAATACAGGCAGATAATGCAGGAGTAGCGGCGTTCTTCCGCGCACTTGACGATGTAGTTGAGAGCGAGATGTAGTCTGGCTGGGCTTGCCTTCTTAGCAAATTGCAGAATGCAGAATAGACAGGCAAAGAATGCAGTTATCAACTATCCGTCCGTGAGATCAATTACCGTTATGTTGTCCGATGCCTCATCCGGTGAATCACCATGCTGGTCCGGTGGACTTTTCTTGTGATGGACCGAATTTTCGTGGCGGGTCATCACTCCACCGCGGACGCTGCTTCTAGGTGAAATCGGTGTGATCACCTTGTCGCAGACAATGCAGGCAGACATTGCAGGCAGACAATGCAGGCAGAAAATGCAGGCAGACAATGCAGGCAAACAATGCAGGCAGATAATGCAGGAGTAGCGGCGTTCTTCCGCGCACTTGACGATGTAGTTGAGAGCGAGATGTAGTCTGGTTGGGCTTGCCTTCTTAGCAAATTGCAGAATGCAGAATAGACAGGCAAAGAATGCAGTTATCAACTATCCGTCCGTGAGATCAATTACCGTTATGTTGTCCGATGCCTCATCCGGTGAATCACCATGCTGGTCCGGTGGACTTTTCTTGTGATGGACCGAATTTTCGTGGCGGGTCATCACTCCACCGCGGACGCTGCTTCTAGGTGAAATCGGTGTGATCACCTTGTCGCAGACAATGCAGGCAGACATTGCAGGCAGACAATGCAGGCAGAAAATGCAGGCAGACAATGCAGGCAGATAATGCAGGCAGACAATACAGGCAGATAATGCAGGAGTAGCGGCGTTCTTCCGCGCACTTGACGATGTAGTTGAGAGCGAGATGTAGTCTGGCTGGGCTTGCCTTCTTAGCAAATTGCAGAATGCAGAATAGACAGGCAAAGAATGCAGTTATCAACTATCCGTCCGTGAGATCAATTACCGTTATGTTGTCCGATGCCTCATCCGGTGAGTCACCATGCTGGTCCGGTGGACTTTTCTTGTGATGGACCGAATTTTCGTGGCGGGTCATCACTCCACCGCGGACGCTGCTTCTAGGTGAAATCGGTGTGATCACCTTGTCGCAGACAATGCAGGCAGACAATGCAGGCAGACAATGCAGGCAGACAATGCAGGCAGACAATGCAGGAGTAGCGGCGTTCTTCCGCGCACTTGACGATGTAGTTGAGAGCGAGATGTAGTCTGGCTGGGCTTGCCTTCTTAGCAAATTGCAGAATGCAGAATAGACAGGCAAAGAATGCAGTTATCAACTATCCGTCCGTGAGATCAATTACCGTTATGTTGTCCGATGCCTCATCCGGTGAGTCACCATGCTGGTCCGGTGGACTTTTCTTGTGATGGACCGAATTTTCGTGGCGGGTCATCACTCCACCGCGGACGCTGCTTCTAGGTGAAATCGGTGTGATCACCTTGTCGCAGACAATGCAGGCAGACAATGCAGGCAGATAATGCAGGCAGACAATGCAGGAGTAGCGGCGTTCTTCCGCGCACTTGACGATGTAGTTGAGAGCGAGATGTAGTCTGGCTGGGCTTGCCTTCTTAGCAAATTGCAGAATGCAGAATAGACAGGCAAAGAATGCAGTTATCAACTATCCGTCCGTGAGATCAATTACCGTTATGTTGTCCGATGCCTCATCCGGTGAGTCACCATGCTGGTCCGGTGGACTTTTCGTGATGGACCGAATTTTCGTGGCGGGTCATCACTCCACCGCGGACGCTGCTTCTAGGTGAAATCGGTGTGATCACCTTGTCGCAGACAATGCAGGCAGACAATGCAGGCAGACAATGCAGGCAGATAATGCAGGCAGACAATGCAGGCAGACAATGCAGGCAGACAATG
Source organism: Phytophthora tentaculata (assembly GCA_033557915.1). Lineage (NCBI taxonomy): Eukaryota > Oomycota > Peronosporomycetes > Peronosporales > Peronosporaceae > Phytophthora > Phytophthora tentaculata. The sequence continues at coordinate 4,247,544 of JAUCEA010000009.1, forward strand.
CAGGCGGACAATGCAGGAGTAGCGGCGTTCTTCCGCGCACTTGACGATGTAGTTGAGAGCGAGATGTAGTCTGGCTGGGCTTGCCTTCTTAGCAAATTGCAGAATGCAGAATAGACAGGCAAAGAATGCAGTTATCAACTATCCGTCCGTGAGATCAATTACCGTTATGTTGTCCGATGCCTCATCCGGTGAGTCACCATGCTGGTCCGGTGGACTTTTCTTGTGATGGACCGAATTTTCGTGGCGGGTCATCACTCCACCGCGGACGCTGCTTCTAGGTGAAATCGGTGTGATCACCTTGTCGCAGACAATGCAGGCAGACATTGCAGGCAGACAATGCAGGCAGAAAATGCAGGCAGACAATGCAGGCAGACAATGCAGGCAGACAATGCAGGAGTAGCGGCGTTCTTCCGCGCACTTGACGATGTAGTTGAGAGCGAGATGTAGTCTGGTTGGGCTTGCCTTCTTAGCAAATTGCAGAATGCAGAATAGACAGGCAAAGAATGCAGTTATCAACTATCCGTCCGTGAGATCAATTACCGTTATGTTGTCCGATGCCTCATCCGGTGAGTCACCATGCTGGTCCGGTGGACTTTTCTTGTGATGGACCGAATTTTCGTGGCGGGTCATCACTCCACCGCGGACGCTGCTTCTAGGTGAAATCGGTGTGATCACCTTGTCGCAGACAATGCAGGCAGACAATGCAGGCAGATAATGCAGGCAGACAATGCAGGAGTAGCGGCGTTCTTCCGCGCACTTGACGATGTAGTTGAGAGCGAGATGTAGTCTGGTTGGGCTTGCCTTCTTAGCAAATTGCAGAATGCAGAATAGACAGGCAAAGAATGCAGTTATCAACTATCCGTCCGTGAGATCAATTACCGTTATGTTGTCCGATGCCTCATCCGGTGAGTCACCATGCTGGTCCGGTGGACTTTTCTTGTGATGGACCGAATTTTCGTGGCGGGTCATCACTCCACCGCGGACGCTGCTTCTAGGTGAAATCGGTGTGATCACCTTGTCGCAGACAATGCAGGCAGACAATGCAGGCAGATAATGCAGGCAGACAATGCAGGAGTAGCGGCGTTCTTCCGCGCACTTGACGATGTAGTTGAGAGCGAGATGTAGTCTGGCTGGGCTTGCCTTCTTAGCAAATTGCAGAATGCAGAATAGACAGGCAAAGAATGCAGTTATCAACTATCCGTCCGTGAGATCAATTACCGTTATGTTGTCCGATGCCTCATCCGGTGAGTCACCATGCTGGTCCGGTGGACTTTTCTTGTGATGGACCGAATTTTCGTGGCGGGTCATCACTCCACCACGGACGCTGCTTCTAGGTGAAATCGGTGTGATCACCTTGTCGCAGACAATGCAGGCAGACATTGCAGGCAGACAATGCAGGCAGACAATGCAGGCAGACAATGCAGGCAGACATTGCAGGCAGACAATGCAGGCAGACAATGCAGGAGTAGCGGCGTTCTTCCGCGCACTTGACGATGTAGTTGAGAGCGAGATGTAGTCTGGTTGGGCTTGCCTTCTTAGCAAATTGCAGAATGCAGAATAGACAGGCAAAGAATGCAGTTATCAACTATCCGTCCGTGAGATCAATTACCGTTATGTTGTCCGATGCCTCATCCGGTGAGTCACCATGCTGGTCCGGTGGACTTTTCTTGTGATGGACCGAATTTTCGTGGCGGGTCATCACTCCACCGCGGACGCTGCTTCTAGGTGAAATCGGTGTGATCACCTTGTCGCAGACAATGCAGGCAGACAATGCAGGCAGACAATGCAGGCAGATAATGCAGGCAGACAATGTAGGAGTAGCGGCGTTCTTCCGCGCACTTGACGATGTAGTTGAGAGCGAGATGTAGTCTGGCTGGGCTTGCCTTCTTAGCAAATTGCAGAATGCAGAATAGACAGGCAAAGAATGCAGTTATCAACTATCCGTCCGTGAGATCAATTACCGTTATGTTGTCCGATGCCTCATCCGGTGAGTCACCATGCTGGTCCGGTGGACTTTTCTTGTGATGGACCGAATTTTCGTGGCGGGTCATCACTCCACCGCGGACGCTGCTTCTAGGTGAAATCGGTGTGATCACCTTGTCGCAGACAATGCAGGCAGACAATGCAGGCAGACATTGCAGGCAGACAATGCAGGCAGACAATGCAGGCAGACAATGCAGGAGTAGCGGCGTTCTTCCGCGCACTTGACGATGTAGTTGAGAGCGAGATGTAGTCTGGCTGGGCTTGCCTTCTTAGCAAATTGCAGAATGCAGAATAGACAGGCAAAGAATGCAGTTATCAACTATCCGTCCGTGAGATCAATTACCGTTATGTTGTCCGATGCCTCATCCGGTGAGTCACCATGCTGGTCCGGTGGACTTTTCTTGTGATGGACCGAATTTTCGTGGCGGGTCATCACTCCACCGCGGACGCTGCTTCTAGGTGAAATCGGTGTGATCACCTTGTCGCAGACAATGCAGGCAGATAATGCAGGCAGACAATGCAGGAGTAGCGGCGTTCTTCCGCGCACTTGACGATGTAGTTGAGAGCGAGATGTAGTCTGGCTGGGCTTGCCTTCTTAGCAAATTGCAGAATGCAGAATAGACAGGCAAAGAATGCAGTTATCAACTATCCGTCCGTGAGATCAATTACCGTTATGTTGTCCGATGCCTCATCCGGTGAGTCACCATGCTGGTCCGGTGGACTTTTCTTGTGATGGACCGAATTTTCGTGGCGGGTCATCACTCCACCACGGACGCTGCTTCTAGGTGAAATCGGTGTGATCACCTTGTCGCAGACAATGCAGGCAGACAATGCAGGCAGACAATGCAGGCAGATAATGCAGGCAGACAATGCAGGCAGATAATGCAGGCAGACATTGCAGGCAGACAATGCAGGCAGACAATGCAGGCAGATAATGCAGGCAGACAATGCAGGCAGACAATGCAGGCAGACAATGCAGGAGTAGCGGCGTTCTTCCGCGCACTTGACGATGTAGTTGAGAGCGAGATGTAGTCTGGTTGGGCTTGCCTTCTTAGCAAATTGCAGAATGCAGAATAGACAGGCAAAGAATGCAGTTATCAACTATCCGTCCGTGAGATCAATTACCGTCACAGTTAGGTGATCACACCGATTTCACCTAGAAGCAGCGTCCGCGGTGGAGTGATGACCCGTCACGAAAATTCGGTCCATCACAAGAAAAGTCCACCGGACCGGCATGGTGACTCACCGGATGAGGCATCGGACAACATAACGGTAATTGATCTCACGGACGGATAGTTGATAACTGCATACTCTGCCTGTCTATTCTGCATTCTGCAATTTGCTAAGAAGGCAAGCCCAGCCAGACTACATCTCGCTCTCAACTACATCGTCAAGTGCGCGGAAGAACGCCGCTACTCCTGCATTGTCTGCCTGCATTATCTGCCTGCATTGTCTGCCTGCATTGTCTGCCTGCATTGTCTGCCTGCATTGTCTGCCTGCATTGTCTGCGACAAGGTGATCACACCGATTTCACCTAGAAGCAGCGTCCGCGGTGGAGTGATGACCCGCCACGAAAATTCGGTCCATCACAAGAAAAGTCCACCGGACCAGCATGGTGACTCACCGGATGAGGCATCGGACAACATAACGGTAATTGATCTCACGGACGGATAGTTGATAACTGCATTCTTTGCCTGTCTATTCTGCATTCTGCAATTTGCTAAGAAGGCAAGCCCAACCAGACTACATCTCGCTCTCAACTACATCGTCAAGTGCGCGGAAGAACGCCGCTACTCCTGCATTGTCTGCCTGCATTATCTGCCTGCATTGTCTGCCTGCATTGTCTGCCTGCATTGTCTGCCTGCATTGTCTGCGACAAGGTGATCACACCGATTTCACCTAGAAGCAGCGTCCGCGGTGGAGTGATGACCCGCCACGAAAATTCGGTCCATCACAAGAAAAGTCCACCGGACCAGCATGGTGACTCACCGGATGAGGCATCGGACAACATAACGGTAATTGATCTCACGGACGGATAGTTGATAACTGCATTCTTTGCCTGTCTATTCTGCATTCTGCAATTTGCTAAGAAGGCAAGCCCAGCCAGACTACATCTCGCTCTCAACTACATCGTCAAGTGCGCGGAAGAACGCCGCTACTCCTGCATTGTCTGCCTGCATTATCTGCCTGCATTGTCTGCCTGCATTGTCTGCCTGCATTGTCTGCCTGCATTGTCTGCGACAAGGTGATCACACCGATTTCACCTAGAAGCAGCGTCCGCGGTGGAGTGATGACCCGCCACGAAAATTCGGTCCATCACAAGAAAAGTCCACCGGACCAGCATGGTGACTCACCGGATGAGGCATCGGACAACATAACGGTAATTGATCTCACGGACGGATAGTTGATAACTGCATTCTTTGCCTGTCTATTCTGCATTCTGCAATTTGCTAAGAAGGCAAGCCCAGCCAGACTACATCTCGCTCTCAACTACATCGTCAAGTGCGCGGAAGAACGCCGCTACTCCTGCATTGTCTGCCTGCATTATCTGCCTGCATTGTCTGCCTGCATTGTCTGCCTGCATTGTCTGCGACAAGGTGATCACACCGATTTCACCTATAAGCAGCGTCCGCGGTGGAGTGATGACCCGCCACGAAAATTCGGTCCATCACAAGAAAAGTCCACCGGACCAGCATGGTGACTCACCGGATGAGGCATCGGACAACATAACGGTAATTGATCTCACGGACGGATAGTTGATAACTGCATTCTTTGCCTGTCTATTCTGCATTCTGCAATTTGCTAAAAAGGCAAGCCCAACCAGACTACATCTCGCTCTCACTCGTCAAGTGCGCGGAAGAACGCCGCTACTCCTGCATTGTCTGCCTGCATTATCTGCCTGCATTGTCTGCCTGCATTGTCTGCCTGCATTGTCTGCGACAAGGTGATCACACCGATTTCACCTAGAAGCAGCGTCCGCGGTGGAGTGATGACCCGCCACGAAAATTCGGTCCATCACAAGAAAAGTCCACCGGACCAGCATGGTGACTCACCGGATGAGGCATCACCGGATGAGGCATCCGATGCCTCATCCGGTGAGTCACCATGCTGGTCCGGTGGACTTTTCTTGTGATGGACCGAATTTTCGTGAAGTGTCGCGACGTCTGTATGGCCATCGGTCGGCTGTGGCGTGGTTGCCCTCTTTTCAATGGCACGACAGGAGTCTCCCGCGTCAACTGCTCAGAATTAGCTGTCCAGGTTACGGCGGACAGCGTAATACGAGCAGCTACGCTGCGTTTGCATTTTATGAATCCCTATTGGCTTAAACTAAGCTATTCGGTTCCTCTTGGAGAAGGCAATATGGGACGCAAGTTGTCATGTCAACATTGAGATTCGCGCTACCTCACTGGCTGTAAACCATGGGGACTTGCAACAATTCAGTTTGCCATGCGGAATTTTGACGCTAAAGAGAACTTTTCAACCAGCTGTCATCAAACGACGATCAGAATTAATAGGTTTTCACTGTTAAATGAGGGTTTAATTACGATTTGAGCCTGATAGGGTGGGACGTGGATTCTTGGGTGTGTGTCCTTGTCGCCAATAGCTGGTAGCTACACGAGCTAGTACCAGCTTTAAACCAACCGACCAATCAATCACTTTTCAGCTTCTCCTCAAGCTAACAACTTCTCTTCGTGTCGTCTCTTTTCTCTTCGGGTCTTATCTTCAGCTCCACGCGTCAGCAGCAGCTTCTATTACACTGGCTGTTTCCACCCCTTTTTTTCCCTCTCAATCTGAGGTCAAGTCGGACCCGGATACAGATGATGCATTGATCCAGGTTTTTATCGAGCGCTTCGACGACATTCTTAGTGAATTAGACGCGAGCGAGGCAGATTAAGGCGAATCAAACGGTGCAAAGTCAGATAAGGCGGTCCATCGCCCCAAATATAAACGACCCTTTCGACGATAAATTAGCGAATTGGAATGGCAGATCCTGAAAAGCCAGACAGTCGCAAGGGCAATTTATACGAAGGAGGACGACGTGTTCATCGGGTGGATCCTCACACAATCCAGTGGGCTTGATGGAAGATGTGACTAATACTAATAGGGGCTACTTGTGATTATCTGAATACATTGTGGTCACGTACTGTCTAAGTTTAATTCCTTCCGAATGCTCAATTATTTGTCTCACGTTATTGAGCTCAACGTGCCGGTCCTACTTGCATGTCCTACTGTGTAGACGTTGTGCGTATACACGCGAAGAATTTAAATGCAGCCGCACCATTTAGCTCACTTCTCATTTTGCAATCTATAGCATCACTCATCCGACCTTACTTGAGTTTTGCATACACTTTAAGTTGCCAATTACAATATTCAGGTTATTTTGGCCAATAACAATGTCATATCTTCACAATATTAATCGGTAGTTTTAGATTGGTTTATTTGGGTCGTCTAAGCGAGTCATTCCGACGTATCAGGTCGAAAGGACACGAAAAAGGTGTCTAAAAATGAAGCGAAGGGCGTATCACTTGCATAGTTTCAATACATCCACCAAGGATGGGGCTAGAAGCGCTGAGGCGCGGAAGCATAATGCGCGCAAACGTGCCCGCCGTCGCGGCGTTTAAGGCCTTTGTTAAGAGCTGTAGATTTCTAATATGTAAGGATGTGCATTGAGAAAGACGACAGTGAAAAGAGGTTTGCAGGATCTCCGGTAGAGCACACCCACTGGATAAAGTCAACAATTATTTTTTTAACTGTGAAATACAGTCATCAAAAGTTGTGGTGTGCACGTTGTGCGGACACCTCTCCGACAAAATGCACCCATTTTTTGCGCCAAAATGGAGGATCGGAACGCGGACACACATTCGATTTTTGAACTTTAAAAAGATACATGCCCTCTAGACTCCAAATCGCCAACACAACTGATCACGCAACACATTTCACCCCGTCAAGCCAACCAAGCCCCCTCCCTCCTCTAAGCTCCATCATGCAGACCCCAAACATGTACCACGTAGAGGGCGAAGAGATCTTCGTCCTCTCTAAAGGGATGGAGGTAACGCACGAAGAAACCTGAGTCCTCTGGTGCATAGATGTTGGTCTGACCAACAAGTCGTACTTGGACGGAGAGGAGGACGACGACGACGGACAAGACTGACCACCCCATGAAAACTTGAAGGTGACGTAGCTCTAACAGGTTGAAGACACGTTGAATAATTTGGATAGGCAGTAAGGTTACTATAAAAAGCTCCATTCAATTGTTAAATTTGTTCTTACGTTGTGCCTCTATCTAACCCATAACCTTTGTTGAGTTATCCTTCTTCCTTGTTTTCCCACTTCAAGTGCCTTTTTATTCATGTTTAAATCTGCGTATAAGGAACAAAATCCGGTGTGTGTGTTGAGCTATCTGAACTGCAAAACCATGGCTGAATAAAACCGCAGTAAATCTTATCGTCATAATATTAATACAACTAAAAACAAAAATACAGTTGGGAAAAACGCTGTAGCATTTGCATAATTGCGTTGTCAGCAGAGACAATTGTCTTCTTACCCGTCACGCACTTCGTTAAACCAGCGTCTGTGATTTGTTTTTATATACACCAGCATCATGGTAGTGCACAACGGCTACAAACAAAGGTAAAACGTTAGATAGAACCGTTTAGTGGCAGTAATAATAGTGTAACCCACCTCTTCATCACGACGCATATCCTTCATAAACGTCAGGAGCCCGTGCGAAAACGGGATTATCTACTTCCGTCCCTGTCCCTTAAGCATCTTGCTTGTTTGGGCTCCTTCGAAGCTGAAAATGGCTTCTTTCTAAAGCCCAGTGTTGTACGGTGCGTGGCGGGTACCCCAGGAAGTCGGCGGCTAGCTTCGCACCAATTTTACTTGCCATCCGGAGGGCATCACGCTTCTCTTGTATAGAATACGTGCGTTGCTTTGTAGATCTTGGTGCGGTAGGCGTCGGAAAATGCAAAGTGAGCGCGAAGATTCAAGCGCCTGTCGCGCAATTCGCGCCAAAACATTTCGTCAACAAACCAGTCAATATATTTGATATACGATTGGATAATATTGTAAATATGCGGCCAATCTATTGGTCTAAATTTTTTCAACATGTATTGATTCAGGATAGGGTTTTACTGGGATAGCAAGTACCGCTGGACAGCCCACATCATGTTAATTTTTGTTGAAACCGGTAACTGAAGCCGGTATGGTATAACTGAACAGAAACCGGTAATGGAGTCGGTATTAAAAAAGGCGGGCACGGTCCTAGTCTATCAACGTCACTGTCGATATCCGTCAATGTGCCAGTGTCAGTATCTATCAATCAATAAGTTATTTTTTGTAAGAACTAAAGTTCTCTATCATCTTTTCTCTAGCGGCCTTAAGGTACACAACGGAGGGCCGGCCCAGCAGTGGAAGAGTCGTGAACTCAAGACTGAGCAGTGGACCGCAACAGATTCAACGGTTGTGTATCGAGCAGGTGCTGCGGTTGCGTAGCAGGCGCAGGAGATGCTATATACAAACATGAAAACATGTCGAATAACTATTGTGACGGGGTCACGCAGCACCTTGCGCTTGAGGAAGTAAGAGCTTCCGAGAGTATAGAAACTCTAAGTGAATGGCAGTTCACGTGTCCCTGGTCTGAGGGGACGAAGTAACCAGTTAAAGGTACGTTTACCCAAAAAATGGATTTATTAAATATTTAAAATAAATTTTACAGGATCACCCCCACCTGATGGATCATAGAAAGAAGTATTTAAGTTTCTATCAGTTAATATTATACGTTCTAACAGTAATTCGCTATCGTATAATTTAGCACAGGTTATATATTACTATAGCGGAGTGGGTGCCATCCCCATATTTGACGATGTCGCACTGTAACTGTTTGTCGCACTGTTGCTTACTCTTTCGTTACGTTTAAGACTGAATGTATTTATAGGTAAGGTTAAGCTTGAGTTAATACAAACTATGAGTCACCTATTGTGAAGCTATGCAATTATCCAATGGTTGGCTCCTGGAGACACTGGTACCAGGTACCACTCCTTCCGAAGAGTGACCTAGTCACTCTTCATGTAACTTGGGTACACTTGGGGCTTGTACCCCGTTACACCCCCCACTTAGGTTCGGTTTACCGACCAATCAGAAAAAATGAGGGAGAGCGAGTCACAAACTCTCATTCTCCAAATCGCAAGACATCGAGAACGCGGCGGGGGTGGCTCACTTCACAGCTTTTAGTTCCGAGCAGCACACGCGCTTTTCCTCACGGTCTCCACTTTGACCTCAGGCATGCCTCGTGCCTCTGCGAAAGGTGGAGCGAAAGCACACGCCAAGGCTACTGCCGTGAAGGCGCAAGCCAAGAGCTCTAAGCCTTGCGGCAAGGCTCTGCACTCAAGAAGGCAATTAAGGTGGCCTCCGAGGCGATTGATACGTCTGGCGACGCGGTTGCGAGCCAGCGCGCGAGTTCACGCCGCAGTCAGTCGCCCTCTGTGCCACCTGGCGACCTTACGAGCCCGCTCTTTACATACCGTGAACACAGTCCGGGGGCTGAGTACGAGACCAAGGTCAGGAGCCTCCACAATGTGTCCGGAAGCTCCAGGAGAGGGTACACTTCTGCTCCTAACGAGCACGACGACGACAGCGTGCACTCGCTCGCTAGTGATCACAGTGGTCACGATCCCAAGACGCCTGAGCGCTCTAGGAGCCCCACCGACGGGGCTAAGGGCTCGCCTAAAGCTGGCGATGACGAGGAAGAGAAACCTCTTAAGAGCTTCTCGCTTGCCGAGGGTCTTGGGCGTACTGAGGCTGCTAAAGCCGCAGCCGAAGTGGCCAAGCACTCAAAGAAGCGCATGGCTTCGAAGTATCCACTCCGCGAGAAGAAGGAGACTGGTGGTTCCTACCACGATATCTTCGGCTCCTCGGGTGAACAGAGGAGAATGGTGCCATGGATTAGCCCTGGGGGATCACGAACGACCTCGACCGGCAGCAGGAGGTTTTACAAGCTGCCCAACAAATGCGTGGGGGTCCGGTAGCGACACCAGTTAGCCAGGGAGCTGCCATCCACCCGAGAGGCTGTTGTTCTCCTGAGGGGAGCTCCGTGGCTGGTCTCTTCCTGGAGAAACTCGCTCTCCTCGCGGACTTACTGGTGGCCATAGTTCTATAGGCGCTTACGGCCGCGCCGTGGTCCAGAAGGAGAAGTTGTTCGCCCACAACGTGGAGGCGGCACGGTGCGTGCTTCTCGCGCAGCATCAGATCCCTCTGAAGGACTTCACGACTTGTCGTAAGCAGCCCGAGACCCGGGGTGGTCTCTCTGTATGGGGCTACCCCTGGGTTCTTCCCGATAACTGTGCGAGCTGGAGCTCATGCGAGGACATGTTCTGGGCGTTGGTTGAGACTCTCAAGTACTTACCCAAGGAGTTACGGGAACTCCAAGAAGATCAGCTGCTATCCAAAATCCTGGACCAGCGCGATCTTCGCATTCGGTTTGTCCACTTGGTCAGCAAGCGGCAGCTGCCAAGGGACATCCAAAAGCGCGCGGCTTCCAGCGCTCGTGATGAGCGCGGGTACGGAGTGTCGTCACCGTACCCCGTTCGGGCAAGAAGCCCCGGACTACTTACGAAGCTGCCGCCGCTTCTGTTCCCAGATCCCGACAGCCTTCGGGCAGTCAGCCTGGAGCCGTTCCATCTGCTCCCACGAGTTCTCGAAGTGGGCATAACCCCTCCACTTCACAAGGAGCTGGCGCTTACCACGCTGCCGCCGCTCCTGGAGTACCCGCTCCATGTGGTAGTGGACCTCTCCGTTTCGGTCAAGCAGGGGCGGAGGTGCCTCGTACGACTACGAGTATGAGGCGCCTCCGGGGAGCTTCTCTCGCCCGAGTGCTCCATCTGCGGGTTCGACGCAGAGCCCTGAGGTGGACCGCCCCCGTCAACGCGTCCTCGTGCTTGAGATTGCACTTGGCCTTGGGACTGGCGGTGATGCTGCCGCCCAGGCCGGGAATCGAGGGGTCCTTGCTCGACTTGAGGACCGTCTGGACCGGTTGAGCCGGGAGGTAGCGGATCTCCATGGGCGGGTCGACCGCCGGGCCCACTCGTCCGATCTGGGAGAGGCCTCCACTTGATCCAACGTGTTGAGTACGGACAACAACGTCCGGAGCCGCCTTTGACGCACTCCCCGCCGTACGAGTATGGTGCGTAATCGGCGTACCCGGCGTACCCTGGGGTCCATTCACACGGGACCCCTCCGGCGTACGATCTCGATCGCAGCCTTGCTGTCCAGCGCGAGCCTTGGGTGTACGCTCCTGCGCGCCCGTCGACGTCAGAGGCCGCTCCTCGCTTCGAGGAGCTGGACCAAGGTGGGTCTACGAGTCAGCAACCCCCTGCGGATCATGGTACCGTTTAAGACGTCCAACGTAGAACGTCGGGCGCGTCGTCATTGACTTTGGTAGGTCGATGGTGTACGACGCACCATGTCTGGCCAGGACCGCGAACGGTCCGATGAAGCGGTGCTTCAACTTGTTGCTGCCGACATAGCTGACAGTGTCTAGCGGTAGGTTTCTAGTGTCAAGTAATACAAATTCAACCACTTTAAACACATTTAAGTTTCCTCTTCCATGTTTGTCCGAGTACTCTTTCTGTCTGTCCTGGGCCGCTGCCATTGCATCGCGGACCCTGCTGATCACAATCAGCTTGATGTCCATAAAGGACTCCACTTGTTTCCGCAGAGAAACCGGTCTCACATCTGAGACCTGGGAGGAAAGGGCTTTACGAGCCTCTCCTCCACTTAAAATAGAGGATGTGGCGTCTCCTCGAAGAGTGATAGGCACTATGGGGTGGCGGAAGCCGTTCACGTAGAACGGCGTGAACCCCGTGGACGCGTGCACCGCGTTGTTAAGCGCAAACTCAACAACTGGGAGCTGTGACGACCACGTACGTGGAGCTCCAGCGCAGACGCTGCGCAGAGTGTCCTCGAGCACTCGATTGACGCGCTCCGTCTGGCCGTCCGTCTGCGGGTGGTCGGCCGTGGACATCTGTAGACGAGTTCCGAGCAAAGGAACAGCGTTTTCCAAAACGCAGCGGTGAACCGCGGGTCTCGGCCAGAGACGATGGGCTCGGGCAGACCGTGATAGCGGAACACGCCGTCGACGAACAGCCGGGCGGTCTGTTCGCCTGTGACCGTAACGGGCACCGGAGCAAGATGTACCATGTCTTCACATGCTTGGCGGCCCACTGGTACATGTGGGTCCCCCAGAAGGCCTGAGAGACCGAGAGGAAGGTTTCTCACTGTCCAAGTGCCCGCTGGAGGGCGCATCGTGCGCCTCCGCGAGGATGTCAAACTTCAGATCCTCGTCGTTGGGTATGACTACCCGTGGAGGATCACCAGGCTCTACCCGGTAATAGAGGAGGCCATCCACCAGCTCATATCGGTGGAGCCGGGGTCGCTGCCGCGGCGAAAGCCAGTCAGACTTTGCGTCCGTTCCTGCTGCCAGGAACCTGACGATAGGCGCGATAGCCTCCTCGTCTCGATACGCCATACGTATCCGATCATAAAGATCCGTTGTCACCCGTGTGATGTGGGCCAACTCATAGTCCGGACGCCGAGACAGGGCGTCGGCAAGCACGTTGAGCTTGCCCGGCTTGTATTCAACGCGGAAGTTGTACTCCGCGAAGAAAGACAGCCACCTCGCCATCCGTTGGGAGAGGTGAGGCGAATTGGTCGCCGTCCTCAAGGATGCGTGGTCTGTGTAGATCACAAAGGGCCTTGAGCCCAGAAGATGGACTCGAAATTTGACGAGGGCATACTTCATGGCAAAGAGCTCCTTGTCGTGAACAGGATAGTTCCGCTCGGCGGCTTTAAGCTGCCTTGACTGGAACGAGATGACTCGTTCATGTCCGTCTGCATCGTTCTGCAGCAATGCGCAACCGATCGCATAATCGGAAGCGTCACAGACGACGCTGAACGGCTTCGTCTCGTCCGGGAAGGCCAGGACCGGCGCCTCTTGAAGGCTGGCCTTGACGCTGGCAAAGGTGTCCTGGTGCGTCTGCTCCCAGCGCCAGTCGACGTCCTTCTTCGGGAGGACCGACAAGGGTTTTGCGAGACCCGCGTACCCCGCGCTGTACTTGTGGAGGTAGTTGGCCAAGCCCAACCACTTCCTGAGATCCTTCTGGGATCGGGACGTCGGCCAGGCTGCAATAGCCTTGACCTTGTCAGGGTCAGCCCGAACGCCCACGCTGCTGACGAAGCAACCGAGAACCTTGATCTCTGGTGACGCGAAGACGCACTTGTCGATGTTGGCGACAAGCTTGTTCGCTCTCATCACGTCCAACACTCGACGGAGGTGCTCCAGATGCGCCTCCATGGCCGTCTTGCCTCGCTCGGCACGGCAATGGACGAAGATATCGTCGAAGTACGTCTGTACGAATGCACGCAGCGGCCTAGACAGCTGCGTAACCAAGCGATTGAATGTCGCTGGGGCGTTAGACAGGCCCTGTGGCATGACGAGCCACTCCCAAAGCATGCCGCTTGGAGTGCTCACCTCGGAGAGCGGGATGTCGCTCTCGCGCATCAGGATCTGGTAGTATCCGTCAACCAAATCCAGCGCACTGTACAGTACGCACCCGGCCATTTTGTTCAACAACACATCCTTTCGTGGGATTGGTGCCTGGGCCGGCACCGTCGCGTTGTTCAGCTTATTATAAGCGTGAACCAGACGCCACTTCCCGTTCGGCTTTCGAACGCAGAAGGTCGGCGTCGAGTGCGGGGACTCGACTCCCGCACCATGCCCGCCTTCGCTTTCGCAGCGAAGAAGACATCAATCACCTCGCACTGTTCGCGAGGGAGATGCCACTGACTCGTGACACAGTACTTTATGCCAGGCACGAGATCGATCTCGTACCGTACTCCACGATCTGGTGGGAGTTGGGTCGGTGGGTTCTTTGTTACCACGTCCGCATACCCCGACACCAAAGGATACACCGGATCCTTGGGGTTCTTAAGAATCTCAGAACCCAAGCGCGATTGACGCTGCTTACTCAACTCCTCGAGGACATCTTCGTCCAAGACAGAGGAGGAGTTCAACTCTTCCGGAGAGGTCTCGTGTTTGATGAGAACCATCTCGGCAATCTCTCCAGCGTTGAGGTTGGCCAGGAAAGACTCTGCCGTCATTTCCTCGAGGTTCAGTATCTCTGCAACCTCTGGCAACGGTTCCAAGTGGACACCAGATGCCTTGACGGGTAAACCGGTCCCGCCATCGAAGATGTGATAACACTCTTCCACCGACGGTGTCGAAGGAGCCCGGGCCCTGGACTCCGAGTCGTTGTGCACGACTCCAGTCTGAACATGGTTCCTGCGGCGGCAGCGTCGTCGTCGACGGCGACCGTGACGTGGAATTTCGTTATCCCGCCTGAGGATGTCGTGATGCTGACATCTGAGGCACTCGAGGCCTCGTGTGGAACTATGTTACCCACACAGGAAGCGCGTCCCGCGTCTTCCTCTTCTGTTATGGCCTGGGCGACCTCGTGTGGGACTGCGTTACCCACACAGGAAGCGCGTCCCGCGTCTTCCTCTTCAGTTAAGGTCTGGGCGACCGTCTATGGACCAATGTTACCCACTTGGTCGACGTCTGTCTGCGTTGCCACCTTCGAAGTTTCCTCGGAGTCATCATATACGTCGACGACTCCCAAGTAGCCGCCGGATGCTTCGGTACCTTGGCTGCCCTTGCGGGCGCCCCAGGTCCTGACAGAGGTGGAAACATGACTCACCAATGCTCTGTCGGTCACTGCAGGGCGGCTGGCACCAATGGCCTTGACTCGCAAGTCGATCCACGGCTCGTGCTTCTCGAGCCAGGGCATGCCCAGAATCAAATCGTATGGATCCATGTCGAGAACAGTAAACTGTTCGAGGCTGTCGAAGTCTTCGAACTTGACAGCCAGATCCATTTGGATGTTGGGAACAGTAACCTTGTTCCCGTCGGCCAGTCGCACTGACACGGCCCCGTTGCCTTTGCTTTCAAAGCATCGGTCAACTTGTTGCTATTACGAGCAACCGTCCGGCGGCGTGCGAGGTTCTTCGACGCCCCAGAGTCGATCAAGATTCTAAAGGGATGATTGTATCCCCGTACACGTCCGTGAACTAAAAGCAGCCCATCGCTGTCCTTCACCGATTCGAGAGTGCGACGACTCTCGGGGGCTAAGTCCCCGTGGTACGCGCCACCTGCGTACCGCTCACGAAGACTTCGTTCATCCCCAGTAGGGCGCCCCGCCCCTACTGGTTTCCGGCGTTCCCCTAGCCTCGGGGTCGTGGCTTCTGCCAACGACCCTTCAGAACAGGCTTGAGGATGAACCACCTGCGGTGTCTCTCCGCGGGGCAGTCTCGCTTGAAGTGGCCCAGCTTCCCGCAGCCGAAACAGCGAATGTAGTGCTGTTCGGCGGAACCGAGTTCCACGGGGACTGGTCCGCTGGAGCTTGCCCGACTGGAATTCAGCGATGAATTCCCAGGCCACGCTGAGGCCGGTGTACGCGCCTGGCGATGGCTGTACTCTTCTTGAAGGGCGACTTGGATCGCCTCTTCGAGGGTGCTTTACTGCACCCGGAACAGCTGAGTGCGCGCAGGGCCCACTCGAAGGCCGTCCATGAACACTGTCACCTTGATGTGTTCGTCGAGTGGGTTGCCCACTAGGGATGCCGTAAGCTCCCGCATCTCTTGGATGTACTCGTGCAGCTCACACTTTCCTTGTTTACATGAGAGGAAGCGCGAGCGCTGGCGGTACTCGTAGTTCGCCGGGAGGAACGCGGCCCGAAGCTGTTTGCACAGCTGCCCAGGATGTGAAACATCTAGGCGAGGTCGCCTCCCGCGTGTACGCCAACTCTTGGCACGACCGCTAAGGTTGGAGAGCGCGAAAGCAACGCGGAGTTGCTCGGTCGAGATCAGAGCCGCGTCCATCGCGAGCTCCGCCTCTCGAACCCAGAAGTGAAGGCTCTCACCTTCCTTCCCTTCGTACGGTTGCACCTTCAGCCGCAATGGCTTCGGGTGAGGCGGCTTCCCTTCAGCCACCGGCGCCTGCAGGCTTCCCAGCAAGTGCGCGATGAGCCCTTGCTCATAAGTGTCAAACGCATTGACACGTTCGACCTGCTCGGCCGGTGATGACGCCACCAGGCTCTGCAAGGCCTCCATCCTGAAGATGCCTGCCATCTTCCGAACAGACTCGAACTGCGAGTCGTTCAGGTGCGGAAAGTTGTTCCGGTCCATGATGACAGAACCTCAGAGGTTCAGGTAGTCTACCCGCGTTGGCGTGGATTGACTACAAGTGCTACCAAGTATGACGGGGTCACGCAGCACCTTGCGCTTGAGGAAGTAAGAGCTTGCTTAACCTTACCTATAAATACATTCAGTCTTAAACGTACCTTTAACTGGTTACTTCGTCCCCTCAGACCAGGGACACGTGAACTGCCGTTCACTTAGAGTTTCTATACTCTTGAGCTAATACAAACTATAAGTCACCTATAGTGAAGCTATGTAATTATCCAATGGTTGGCTCCTGGAGCCACTGGTACCATGTACCAGTCCTTCCGAAGAGTAACCTAGTTATTCTTCATGTAACCTGGGTACACTTGGGGCTTGTACCCCGTTGCAGCTATCCTTTCGTCACCTACTTAAACGTGTGTCATATATTCATTTTTTAGCTAGGGCTGCAAGGTTAGGCGTACACGATTGGGGTATCCATGATATGACCAACTAGTAGCGGCACACAAGTTGGAGAATTTGCAAGCGTCCATTTTGCTTTTGGGGGGGTGAAAGCAGTAAAACAATTTGATTTTGCCCTGAGTCAATTGCCCCCGTGCGCTCAAGAGTGAGCAGGACTCTATAACCTGGAGGATCGGCCGGCAGCGGCTTCAACGGGCAGATCGTTTCGCGCCGCAGTATTTGTTCTAAACAAGCATGAAAAGATGGCGAATTGTTGTATCGCGCTAATGATAGTTCTAAAAGTGTGTTCTCACGTTGACGTGATTTAATTGTTAATCTTATGCCGTTATCGCCGGAAGCACTCAGGGCAAGCTCTGCATCAACCCCGCTTATCTGGTACTTCTACTTGGCGGCGCCGGCTGACTTGGTTAAACTAATCTATTCGATTCACATGTCAAAAGTCGCTATCCCAGCCTTCGCGGAGCTAGTCTTTGACGGATTTTTTAACTCGTTGTCTGTACTACGGCCAACCAAGCACAGGTCTTACGACCTGTGAATATATAGGTTTGCAAATTGAACGAGAAGCAGACTAAAGCCATGTAATCGACACTGGTACACATGAATGAGGAGGTTTGATCAAATCATGACAGTTCCTCAGATGATTTCGCATCTTCATTGTCGGACGATTCTTCACTAGTTAGTACAGCCACAAGCGATTCGACATCTCCACTTAGCAGCAAGGGCTCCATTGGTAATCGGCCTCGCAAATTTGCATGGAACTTCCGCAGTTCAGTTCGTACGCGTCGCAACTCCGTTTGAAGCTGGCGGTTGGTAGTTAACTCTC
Source organism: Phytophthora tentaculata (assembly GCA_033557915.1). NCBI lineage: Eukaryota > Oomycota > Peronosporomycetes > Peronosporales > Peronosporaceae > Phytophthora > Phytophthora tentaculata. Next base: position 4,265,044 of record JAUCEA010000009.1, read on the forward strand.
GTGAACTTTCCATAGTTAGTTGCTTGGCACGCACGGCAAACGGCTGAATGCGTTGCTTGACTGCTTCAGTAGATTTCTTCCTGCGAGTACGAGAACGTTCAAACTCATTCTTGCGTTTCGATAGCTCAACAAATTCTCGAGAAGCATGAGTCGAGCCCACATGCGCCTCGATACAGGCTGCTTTCAACTGCTCAATCTCCTTCTCCATTGCAATACAATCGTCTTCTGCTAGCGCCACAAGCTCAGCTTTACGGTCCACGCAGTCACGCCAGACTCGAGCCTGGAACACAACACTCCCAGTTGAGTTACGAAGCACCACGTCCACCTTGTTCTCTGCTCGGGTACGTGCATCTCGATCTCGATGCTCCCGAGCTTCACGGATAACCTGTCGGTTCTTCAATGTCCGGAACCAACGCTGAAGCACGACGGTATGCTGCATCTCATGCTCGAAAGCTTCTAGTGCGTGATGAGCTGTCTGCTTTTGTGCTATCAGTGCAGCTCGATCACCTTCTTCCTGAACTCGACGAAGCTGCTGTCGCTCCTCCATGAGCGAACGCCACATCTTCTTGCCTAGCTTACCTCGCCATACACGCTGCACTATGCTTGCCGCTCGTGTGAGTTCATTTCGATGCCAGTTCGCATACACACGTCCGAAGTGACCACGTGTAAGTGCCTGGATCTGGGTTGCCGAGCGGTGCAGCAACTTGATGTAGATTGGTGTTAGCCATCCACGCGCAACCAACGACGCCCGGTAGAGCGACACAATCGAGTGCACAGCTCCTCGATGGAGAAACAGATGACGATCTTGCTGCTGAGAGGCGATCGAGCTTAACATTGCCGTGTGTTGTCGATGGCGATCATTTCGCAGTCTTCGAGCCAAAGCCAAGGCCTTAGCGAGCCACATCCGCCACGTTGCTTGGATCGTGGTCGCGCTGCGTCGTCGCAGGCACAAGAGTGCTTCAAACCTTGCAAGTCGCACTAAAATGCTAAACAAAACAAGCCCCAAACGATGGTAAGCGTAATGATCATGAACACGTCTTCTTTTTCAGTAGCAGAGTGTACGGACATGATGCTGCGGAAGAAATGCTGGATCGTTCGTGCTCCGGTGTCTTCCACAAACCAGCGCTGCCGCTTTCGTGCCAGAATTAAGCGGGCCTCACGTCGTCCGCAAAATCCTCGATATTTCCGTTGTATAGAGACAGCAATTGTCATACCTGCATCACGCTTGCGCTTCCAAACCATGGCAAGATCTCGCGTGTAGATGGAAGGTTTCATTAAGATGAGGATTCGTGGGTGAGATGCGTAGCCTCGTTCTAGTACAATGATACGAGCGTCACGCCGTCCGCGAAATCCACGAAACAACTTCTGTAACGCAGTAGCTCCGCCAAACAGCATTCTGCAGTGCGCCACCCGCGCGATGTGCGCTCTGTACGCTCGTTGAATCTGCTTCGCCCGAGCAATTTTCAACTGAAACAGCTCGTACGCAATCACTGCACAGCGTTTAGCATACTGTCGTCCCAAAAATCCCCGTATCACTCGTTGAATGTGCAGTCCAGCCAAGAAAATCATGTCATGAAGCTTCATAGCTTCTCGCATCTCTGCGTCGCATTCTCGACGTAATTGAGCAGTGCTTCTCCGAGACTGATGTCCACGGAATACTCGCTGTACGTCTGTGGCTGCCTGCGCCCGCCGCTTGATCCAAAGCTCCCGAGCATGTCGAGCCTCGACAGCTCTGCGCCGTCCCAGCCAACCCCGAGCTATTCGCTGAATCTCGGTTGCAGCTTTATCACGTAACACGCGAAGCTGCTCAGCCTTCTCGAACGCTGCACGCTGATGAGCAGCAATAAACGTGCGCACGAATATTCGCAGCCGATGACTCAATACACACAGCGCTGTCACCCATTCCCAGTACATTTTGCACTGCTCCACTCGAAGGCGTCGAGCTTCAGCAATCAGCCGACGCTGCATCCGCTGGGCTGCCTTGCAGCGGTACCACCGCTGTATCCGTGCTGCTGTGATCTTCTGTCGTCGGAAATACGCAAGAGAGCGCTCCAGCGTGGACTTCGCACTCACCCAAGCGTCCAATTTACAGCGCAGCCAGCGAGTGATTTTTCGTGCCGCAACTCGACGTTTACGTTCGCGACGCAAGAATGCAACGACGTTCGGATGTCGAGGTGTTAAACCATCGCGTGTGGCTTCACTGATATGTCCGCGTGCAGCAGCTAAGGCTTGTAGAGCTGGTAATGAGATCTCGGGGCAGTGACGCACATCTAGACGAATAAGGCTGGTTGCTGGACGCATCAATGACGCTACTCCGGAGTCTGTGAGCTGCCAGTCGTTCGCTAGAATGAGCGTTTCCAGGCTTTGACAGCACGGCGCCTTGCTGATCGCTATCAACGCTTCATCACAAATCTGTTCACAGCTCTCGAGATCCAACACTCGTAGTCTAGGACAGCCCCGTAGCACTGCTAGAAAACTATTAGCAGAAAAGTATCGCGAGCGACTGAGACGAAGAGTGCACAAATTGGCGCAACAACTACCCAGCGCCTCGCACAGCTTTTCAGTTGCAAGAGCCGTCACATCCAGATCTGTGAGCGACTTCACGAGCGAGGATGAACTTCTGGTAAGCAAGGCGGTCGCTAAAGCATCCGCGTCGCACTGTGTGGTGCCAATGTGCAGCGTCTTCAACGCACTGCTGGTCAACGCAATAATCGTTGTGTCACGTAGCTGAGGAGCGGAGAAAAAAGCAGCACAAGCTCCCGGGATAGCAGCTTCATCTTGACTGTTCCGCACGAGGATGCCGCCCCACCGCATAGTACGTAGCTTATGACATCCGCGAAGTAAAGCACCTATACCCGTGGTGTCAAGTCTTCGGACGCCATCCAGAGTCACCGATCGAAGCCGTGGACATCGAGCGCCAAGAGATGAAATCCCTCGACTTGTAACCTGGAAACAGCCTGTAATATCCAAAGTCCCCAGTTGTCGACATCCGCTCTCCCCATTCCTTCCACCCACTCTACCCGTGTTTGCTTCTCCAAAATCGTCTTGATCTTCAATGGTAGGCTCTAGTCTCGCTCCATCGCGTTGGTCTGTACGAGCTACCGCCGTCTCCCCTACGAGCTGCCGAATGCCAAAGTCGGTGATATTCGAGCAGAAAGCGAGTAGCAATGCTGCCAGTTGTGGACATGCTGTACCCAACGCAGTGAGAACCTGATCGTCCACCAGCGAGCAGCGTGAGAGGTCCAGTTTTGTAAGACGAATTAATGCGCGCACTCGTGCCAGTCGCTGCAGAGCTGCAACTCGCAGTATTGTACAGCCAGACATATTCAAAATCTCAAGACGAGACGTGCATGGACCACGCAAGCCAAGCAACGTGAGACCGTCAACTAATGGCAGCCCGGCAACATTTAGTACCCGGATACGGGCTGATGTGGCTACAGGAACTCCTCCTGGTACTGTCGTCGCAGATGAGGAGCCGAGCAATAAAGCGAGCAATGTAGTGTCGGTGAGCTTTGTGCAGAAACTCACATCCAAATAGGTCAGCGACACCGCGTAGCTTTCACCGAAAGCTGCAACGCCGTAGTCTGTAACACGTCGGCAGCGAGAGAGAGTGAGCTGTGCGAGAGCTGAGCAGTGGCGAGCTACAGTACGCAGAAACTTGTCGTCTACCCACTCGCAGGAAGAAACATCCAAATCTGTCAATGATCGTGGCAAGCTACTGCCGTCTAATATTTCTCCACCTCCACGAGAAAGCAATTGGCACTGTGGCAGTCGAAGAGCACGGAGCGTGCAACCGCCTGCTGCAGTTGCTTGTAGCATTAAGAGAACTCCACGAGCGGAGATATGAGCACTACCGTCCACCGTGAGGGTATGGAAATAAGAGTTGGTCGGGTTGTCATCCTGACCGTTGTTTCGCTGGAGTTGCTGGAGTGAGGCATCAGTGACGCGCCAGCCACTGAGGTCGACGTGTGAATGATACACCCGTCGACAAGGATCGAAAAAAATAACCTCTCTCGGTAGATGTAGCTGTAACTTTGCCAAATTCCTGGCGTGTGCGTTGGCGCTGCTGCTTCTGTATACGTTGCTGGGTGTTTTCGCTCGGACCGCGTCTTCCTGGTTAGCAGAGGCGCGAGCAGCTACACCAGATACGGGGGCTAGTGAGAGCGGCAACGGTCGCTTTTTGGTCCGCCGTTCGCCGTCATGCACCATTTGGCATTCGACTACGAGTCTGTAAAATAAGACAGGATGAATCGTCGCAGGTCATTTTCAGATCTTCTGTTTGCAGGATGGCGGAAGCAAAGAGGTTCACGTATCCTCGAATAATTCGTGCTGCGGTGGTGCTCGCGGTGCTTGTCATAGCAGCGACTTGCATTGCGGAAACAGCAGCACTGACGTCGGACACCGCAAGGCAGGTGATCGCAGCGCTCGACAAGGGAGACGAGCTTGAGGAGCGTGCATATGTGGAGGAACAGAAGGAACTAGAGGTGGAAATCGATACCCGGGATTCAAACGCGACTGTCAACACAGACATCTACAGGTGAACTGTGGATTACATTTGAACTAATTTCTTAATCCATCTCACCCAAAGTTGTTTGTGTATTAACCAGCTTTGTCGAGCCAACCGAGTACGTGATTGGGTTATTGTTGGATCCTTGTCGGAATCACCCCGTCGACTGCTGTATCGATCGCTTTGGAGAACCCACGTATGTAGATTCCTCGACTACCATAGCAGAGAAAGTGTCCCTAGTGGACGAGTCTGGGGCACCACTGGATGCATCAGTCAGCAGAATTGGTGACCGCCCTTCGATCTTCGACAAGAATTGCTATCTCGACGACAACCTGGTTCCATACCGTCTTCAAAAGACGTTAACCCGTAGGGGTCTCACGGTCACGGAGAACTACACTAACTCTGGATGTATTGGACGGCTGCGTGCGTTGATACCAATGGAAGAGGTAGTGCGGCCTGCATGTTGGGACTACAATGACTCGATCAACGCACTCGCATCTTGCTACAATGTGGACGGCCGCAAACAGGAAACATGCGTGGCCGTAGGATTCATGCAAACCAGCTATATCGTCCAGTGTGGCGGGGTCTTCGAGCTTTCAAACCATTGTGGCACGTTCCTCGAGCTGCATGAACTAGCGAACGAAAAGATATTAAGTCAGACGCGGCTACTGAGGCAATACCCTAACGGATTTCGCACCACGACGTTGCCGCTTTTCTTCCAGGGCGATCGGACGCGAACCATTTGCATGGGTGACTACGAGATTTGGTGGGTCCAGCGTACGCGGTACAATTTCATTGTTCAGAAGAAAAAAAAGTTTCGCGTCTCTTCGCCGCAATGCGACTTCGACTTTGCCACAAACAAGTACAAGAACTTCCATAAAATTACATAATATTTCACATGAAGGTGATGAGCATTTAATATCTACGTAAGCCAGCCATCACTCGGAGCTGTGGCTGAAGATAGCACAGAGAATCGTTTAGTTGGTGAGGATGCCGCGTTGGTAGGAGGAAATTCTGACCGTCGCAGTACTACGGTACACAATTCGCATGTCCGTGCGTCGAGTTTGTTTTGGAATCCGCACGCAGAGCATTGACACGAACTTTGAAATTCGATAGATGCCGGATTCTGAGCAGCACAAATCTCGCAAGTTGCCGTCACTCTTGTCTGCAGGTGGAAACACACAGGGCATTTCCAGCCACTTGCCTCGCCTTCACTGCGTTTGGATGGAATTCGCTCAAACTGTGGTCCTGGTGGCACTGGGTTCAAATTGGTCTCAATTACCGGCAGATTCAGCTTGAACACCTGAAAGGGCAAAAAAAAGTTAGCGCTTTAACAAAATTAATTGCGCAAAATTGCTACGCACCTCCGAGTGGCTCGGTCTATAGCTGTGACTTGCTGTCTCAATTGTTACTCGACCGGTGGGGTCAGTACGGCTAAATGATGGTTCAAGGCGCGCAGCTTCTGAGCCATAAAGAGGTGGCATATCCTTGACAACTCGAGTTATTGGATGTACTTGTGCAGGCAGTGACTTCGGCCGAATGAAGGTGGCAACAACCTGGCAAAAATCTACGTAATCAAACTTCTCACCAGACACTGCTGTAAAGCGCGAAATGATAGTTGAAGCCAGATCCAACGGTAAAAAAATGTCGAGCTTCCTCATTACTGACTTGAATGCATCGATAGAAATGAAGCCCGTGCACTTGATATCGTAGGGTTCGAACGTCTGATTCAGTGTCACCGTGTCGATTTGCCGCATATTGAAAAGCTCCGAAAAGAATTGGCTTACAAAACTATCAATTTTCTTCGCTTCTTCAAACGTAAGAGGGGTGCGCGTAGATTCTTTTTCTGGGTCGGGATACGAAGGTTCCACCCGATAAGAATGACTGCCAGCTACAGGACTTGGGACCTGGGGAATAGGTTGCAGTTTGTCTGTGTATTCGGGTACTCGATCGAAGTGCAGTATCTCTGTAGTTCTTGCTCGTACCTTCCGTGGTCTATGCTGACAATCTGGGCCCATTTGTTGCACCAAAAGACTATAGTTGATTTGAGCAGAATTTGGATCTCCAAGAGCAGCTTTCACTGCCTCAAGCTCAGTCTCCGTCAGCTTACACCCCATTAGGCGAAGCACAGTCTGGAATTCCAGTAATGTCAGCTTCCCGGTTTTCGCAACATCACATTTTTCTAGTAACTTCCGACCGCTGATATTATGTTGCGCTGCTGCGAGGAAACAGCGGTAGATCTTTTTCGCCAGGGTAGGTTCAAGAGTTGGGGGAGTGGCTGGAGCAATCGGGTTGACTTCTACAGGTGGAGGCACAGCAGATTCAGCAGGTGCAGGTTTTTCCTTGGAGCCAATGGCAATGCTAACCTGCTCCTCAATAGCTGCAAGAAACGGCTTGGCATCGTATAGAGTCCTACCATAATGCTCGGTCTTAAAACACGCGAGAAGTTTGGCTACATCTTTGTTGCGTAGTCGCAGAGAAAGGGTCATCAGGATCTTGTAGATCTTTTTCTCACTGATAGCCTCTTGTTTCTTCGCCATCAAATCCTTACTAAGCGTGCTCAACAATAACTTCAGAGCGTCAAGCTCTGCCGGGGTTTTGTGCGCATGTTTAATTGCTTGGAGTAGTGCTGCCCCGACGGCGTTCGTAAGCTTCGTTGTGAGTCGGTCTTCTTCATCGCTGCTGCAGGACAGCTCGTCACTGTCACTACTATTCGAGTCGCTATCAGCACCATGTACCGCTGCCTTTTCTTGTGCTTTTGCTATATCTCCCAAAAACACTTCGTAGTTGATCTTAGTGCCATCTTCACTAGCCACAGCGTAAGCTTGCACTAATAACTCGATGTCCATGTCTCTCATGTTGTACACCACACGCTGGATCACCAGACGATCCAAAAATTTATCGATAACTTTTTCAAAAACTCGAACTGTCACTCTCGCTTCACTTTGGCTCACCCGATATTTGCTAAAATATTTAGCAAACGGAAATGGCGGACGCAATTGCTTGTTTAGCTTACCGATTTGGCTCAAAACGGGAGCGTGTGGTCGCTCATCTGGCTGTGTTGGACTGCTTGTTGGCAAACTAGATGATGAATCCTTTAGTGGGGACCCTGGGGTTGCAGACGCGGTAGTCTGTGTTTGAGATCCTGAAGCTTCCTCGGCTATTACCGATTTTGTTGGAGACGGCAGTTGTGAGATACTAGGCTGCTTTTCGACGAGTAATTTGGGCTTCTCATCGGCGTGCTTGGCGAAGGTAATGAATTCCGTGTAGGATATTGCGCCGTCTCCATTAGTATCTAGGAATTGGAGCAAAAGTTTTTCATCTTCTGAATTGAGGAAGTGCCGAAATCCAGCTCTTTGCAGAAGCTGCAGAAATTCATCGTGAGAAAGAAACCTGCTTACATCGGCATCCAGCTCTGAAAAGAGACCAAACAATCGTTCACCAGCATCTTTTCCTGTAGACAGAAACGCCCGGAGTTCCCCTAGAAGTCGTTCAACATGATTGTCCAGAACCCCCGAGTTGCCTGCAAAGAAAGCACTCGGACCACTGGACAGAAACTTGTGGAAGAGCGCGACGTTAAATCCAGAGTTCTGGTGCAGCTGGAAACAATTCATCATCGCTTCAAGCTCTTCGCGTAAGTACGGATGGTGGACGCCCGCAGCCCATAACACCTCTTTGAAGTCGTCAATCGTCATGAAAATGCACTTTGTAGAGTCTTTCTCCACTCCAAAAGCTCGGTAAATGTCAAAATCATGCCCAGTGCCTTCTCGCTTTTTCTTAGCTTGATAGTATTGCTGATGAAGTGTCTTTAGCAAACTAAGGATCTCCGATGGAGGCGAATCCAATAGTGGTTGCGTCTCGCTATTTTGTTGGCATTTTTGTGCTATCGCTTCGCAAAAACGTAAATAGTGGACATCCCCACCAGCATCGTCGTCATTCGCAAACTCTTTCACTAATACGTCCATATCCTCCTTCGGCACAGCAACACTCATTTCTTTGAGCGTCTCGACAAAGCGAGTTACGGGAACCAGACCGGTAGTTTCTTTATCAATAATGCCAAACATCCTCTTTATTGAGCCACAGTATGCCCCGACGTTTTCGCTTGTGAGTTGTTCATTGATAATGATGTCTTGGAGAATGCGCTGCAAGATTGGATCCGGAAGAATAGTGATGTTCAGTCTTCGGGTGGAAGACGAAGACGACTCAGCAAGATTAAATCGGAGAAACTCGTTGAAGTCAATGGCTCCAGACGAATTGGGGTCAAATCGCCGCATCAGTCCCTTAATCTCTTGATCGGTCAGGTACTTATCCACGCCAAGCTCACGGATGGCTAACTCGAATTCGGATAACACGATTTGCCCGGAATTGTCCTTGTCAAAAAGCCGGAAGGGAACCATGTAATCAAACTTGCCGTCGGGGGTTTTAGCGCATCGTTTGAGTTCGTCACGAAGCAGTTTTACACCCTCAAGGAACTGGGGGCTGTCGTAATGAGTGACAAATTCGCTCTTCATGTTTCTACGGTCCTGATTATCTCGAATGACGGCCAAAAACCGGTCAATCAGCACCGCGCCGTCTCCTCCACAGTTTGCTCCAGTGTACTGCACCACGTAAACCAAATCCTTTAGATCAACCTGCCGCGTTGACTTTTCCACTGCTAGTGCATTTAGTTGCTGCGCGAAATTGACTAAAGACAATTTCCCATTCGCCTCAGTATTAAGACGATTGTAAACCTCGTCGATGTCAGACTTCACAGGACCAGATCCAACCAGCTTCCTCAACTCATAAACCATTGTAGAACTGCAGCAGAGCAACGTGACAAGTTAGACTTTCATCTTTACAGGCAGAGTAAAAATACACAGTATCGCACATTTTCTTGGGCACGTGATTGACAAATGCGTGAAATGCTGCCTGATTTACCTCGCCGTTGGTTGCTGGGGCCATCAATACGTGCAGCAGATGAATTTGTTCCGCGTTCAAGCGCTTTCGTCGCTGGCGGAGAATGCAGTTAATAGTTTCGGAGTCAAGTCGACCATGTTTAGGCTTCAGCAAGCGCCAAGCAGATGCTGAGTCGATATTGCCGTCCTTAGCGAGCTTTTTATTCTGCTTTTCGAGCGCCCAGATTCGAAATTCATCGGCTGCCTCTGCAATTCGCCCCGCCGCTCTAGCTGACGCATCGCATATTCCCGTGATATAACTCAGAAAGTCGGAGTAGTCGACAACACCGTCTTTGTTGACATCGAATCGCTGGATCACTTTGCTGAGTTCACTGTTTGTGAAACTCAGCTGGTTGGTTGCAAATATTCGTTGAAAATCGGATCGACTGAGTTTCCCGTCCCCAAGCGTGTTGTATGACTGGAAAATTAGCCGGTAGTTGGGGACATTGTAGCCAAATCGTGTCGTCATCGTACGCTGCAGTGAGTTTACCACATCATCACTACAAAACAGATGCATACAAAGACAGCTATGGTAAGTGCACAATCATTTACCGAGTAGTGGCACCACTGTCTTACACTTACATTTCAAAATCGGTGAGCTCTAAGAACTGAGCAAACATGCCGATGTTAATAACTTTAGTGCCGAATGGATTGATTCGCTCCCAAACAAGTCGAAAGTCCTGCCATCAGATGGTTATGTACACGTGATACGTTAGCAATGATATGTCGAGTCTTCAACCACAACTGCGTTTACCTTTTTGTCCATTTTAATGCCAAACGTCTCAATGCCAGCTAGTACAGCATGCTTGGTAATAGACCGCAGTTTCTTGGGGTCAAACTCGTCAAATAAGCGATTAAAGTTCAAAGAGCAGTCTTGGTCAATCGGACAATTGCGTCGAAGCGTTTTGCGAACTTGCGCTTCCAAATCGTCGATGTGGCCGTGCAGATTTGCTCGCGTTTGTGGGGAAGTAATCGTGAGATCGAGATGCGGAGGTTCAACTAGGTCCTGGGTGGATACAGCACGCCGCCGACGCAGCCATAGAAACACGCCTAGCTTAGGATGCTTCTCGTTCAAATTCCCTGGTACCAGCTTAAAGCCGCGATGGCGAGGGATCCATAAACGTGCGGCGTTCTTGTCGCTAAGATCTCCACTCGTCAGCGAGAGATCAATCACCTCGTTGGTCATTTGCGTGCTTGGAGGCACAACACTCATCCAAATGTACTTGTGCTTTCCAAAGGCACCATTTCTGTTGATATCTTGCTGTAAACATGTATATCCTTTCGACACCAGCTCAGTGTCACGCGAACTTGCAGCATACTTGATGTTGGAAATAGCCGCCTTCCCCTCCTCCTTAGCCGCTGTCCGAAACCAGAGATGCATCGGACTCGAATTGCTCTCGTTCTGTAGTTTCGGGAACAACTGGATGTAGTTGTCTCTGCGTAGCGTTACCTCTTCCACGCTGTTTGTTGAAATTCTGATGTCGATAACACCATGTTCGCGAGGAGGGTGGACTAGCTCCTCGGCTCCTCTTTCATCTTTAAGAAGGAGTTCCAAGTCATGAATTTTAATCAATCCATCCTTGTCGGAGTCCATGAGGCTCATAATGAAAGCGAGCTCCTGTTGGATATTTTTCGGTGGTGAATTTTCAATTGGCAATCACGGAGAAACGCAGCAACTACGTACTCCTGTTGTAAGCACGACATCCAGGTCGCGCATGATGGCTGCGTGAAACAGCTCTGGGACCATTGCCGTACCATCGGGGGGCGCCAGTCGCTTGAAAGTATCTGCGATCTCGTTATCAGTTAAATCAAGACTCTTGAGATGTTTCCGGTACTTGAACAATAGCAATCGCCTGTACCAATTAAAAAAGCAGGAAGAGCAGATCAAGTATGTCAGCTTTCGGGTAAACTGCAGTAGTAAAGGCAAACGCACAGCTGGTCCTGATCTAGCAGGCAGAACTCTACAAAATCCCGGTGCAGCAGCAGTTTCTGGTAGTCGCACTCGATTCGGTGGAAAAGGGCGTCCACCTGGTCGCTTGGAATGGCGCTCTCGAAGGCAGGGTCGCTCGCCACGAGCTTGCGGAACTCGTGCGCCTCCAGGACGAGCTGCTGCGGTTCGCCGTGCGCTGTCTTCTTGACTTTAGAGGCATGTTGCTGTGAACCAAACGTCTTCATGAGGTCCTTGAGGTAGTAGTAAATGCTGTTCTCAGCCCGCATGGACGCTGCCTTTTCACGGAAAACCTGGCGAGCATGATGGCCCAACAGGTCGTCCGAATGTTTGCATAGCATGTAGGCACCTTCACGCACACCATCCAGCGTCAAGTTTGTTAGAAACTCGCCGCTCTCCGCCATCGTCGTCGTCGCCGTCGTCGAGTGCGATGCCATCGTCGCCGAATTCTGCGCCGTGTGCAGCATTGTAGGAGTGATGGTTGGACTTCAATGAAACTCCCGCGCCAGGATTGGTAGAAACATTCTATTAATTTTAACCACTGATATTATGAAGAATCGTTCTTCTTCTAGCATTCACAATCATGGAGCTGGATCGAGCGGACGAGGAAGTGTTGCTGGAGAAGGTGCCGCAGCAGCCCCCCGCAGGACAGCGCGATGAGCGCAAGGACTACTTCTTTGCTGTGGCCTTCGCTGCCAATTGCGCCGCTGTGACCTTTATTGCGGTACGTTGCCTATGGTGCCAGAACCTCAACTGATATTCCTAATCAGATGCTCGCAATGCACCGGTGTTATAACCAAACGCAGCTATTCTTTGGTCTTCCGAACGTGTCAAGCATCAACTTTACTGTGCATCATGAAGACGAGTCGTCGCATGGACTTAAAATCTTCCTCATCTTCCTAGCAACGTCGTGCATCGGCGGAGGCGTGTCTGCGCTGTGGCTGCAGGTATTGCAGAACCACGCTGAGCGTGTGATTTCCTGGACGCTGAAGGCCAGCATTGTGGCGTTTATAGCGGCGTCATTAGCAGCCTTTTATGACTCTGGTATGGCTGGCAAAGCCATCGGCTTCATCAACCTTTTCTTCGCCCTCATGATCGTCACGTACTACGCGTCTGTGCGCCGATCAATTGCCTTCGCAGCATCCAATCTGACAGCGGCTTCTCGTATTCTGCGAGTTTTCCCTGGTGTGATCACATCGGCGTACATGGCGCTGTTAGCGCAGGCAATCTGGGTAATGATATGGGGCGCGGCTGTCGTGGGCATTCTCGCTAAAGCAGTGGACCACCTCCACGACTCAAGCTCCTATGGCAACACGTGCTTTTTCTTCATGCTGCTCAGGTACGTCTCTGTTGTTACTCTACCAGATATTTCTCGTTTGGAATTCTCACATTTCTTGCCATTTTGCAGCTTCTACTGGTTTGTGCAGGTGGCGAAGAATGTGGTGCACTGTATTACTGCCGGTGCGGTGGGCGAGTGGTGGTTCGGTGCGCATGATGTGAACACGATTCAGCGTGCGCAGACTCGTGCTCTGACGACGTCTCTCGGGTCGATTTGCGTCGGGTCGCTTGTGGTTGCTGCGCTGAACGCACTGCACACACTTTTGCTATCCGCCCCGCGGCGTAAGGCCAAGGGCAGCGCCAACGCTTTCCTGGAGTTCCTCGTCAAGCTGGTCATGCGTAACATGCAGTACTTCAACAAGTATGCATTCTGCCAGGTCGCGCTGTACGGGAAGGACTTTCGGCTAGCTGGGACGGACACAATGCATCTCTTCCGAGACCGTGGGTGGACGGCGCTGCTAAACGACTCACTCATTTCGAGCGTCCTATCGGTTGGGTGCCTGGTTGTTGGTACGTCCGCAAAATGTGGACGGGCTCATCAGTTAACCCTGATTTGATCACGCGTGACTCGTATCTTTCTTTGGTAGGCACGGTATCCGGGGTCATCGGTTCGGCGTGGCTGTACCTAACGCTGCGGTGCACGCCGGAGGAGCTGGCTGAGCACCCGGGCCAGTGCCGTACGTCACTATCATGTTCTCTGGAGAGGCCACGTGCTGATGTGAGGTATATTATTATGCTACAGAGACTTTCAACGTCGTGCTGCTGACCTTCGTGGCGTGCGCCTCGATTGGGTACGCCATGTGCACGATCATGTCCTCGGTCCTAGACTCCATCGTCGCGACCATCTTCGTGTGCTTTGCCGAGGTTAGTTTTCAAGCTGTGCAGTCAATTCTTGTGGAAGGTGAACAGTGGCATCCGCTGTCTGCCAGACGATGAATCCGACGAGGATACACCTGGTCGGAAACGGGGCATTCCAGCCGCGCACCATTTCTCACATTTCCTGGCTTCCGATTTTCCTCTTCGCCGCGACTTACTGATGCATGTTTGGCTTGTTTAGGACCCTGCGGCGCTGCAGCGATCGCACCCCGACGAACATGCTCGCCTCGTGGAGGCTTGGAGCCGCCTGCAACCCGACTTGCTGAGCTTCCCGACCCACATGGTGTGATGAGCTGTCACCGAGATGTTAAAGCAAAAACGGTCCACTGTTCGAAAAGAGATCTTTTCCGATGTCAGGATTGGTTAGTAAACATTACAATATGATTGTTCGGGTTGTCATTGGTGGAAAATCCGAAATATTTGAGTTTCAAAGATCCGCGGGACTCGCCTTCTAATTTTTTTGACGTGCAAGCAAGTGCAGCGTCGTGGTCATTCTCAGACTGAACGCCAAAACGACAAGGGAAAGCTTCGCTATAATACGGCGATCGAACGGTTGAGATGGTCCAGCTACTCTCGCGACGCGTGGCCGACGCCGTCCCGCAGTCGCTCGTGGAGATCAAGGTGGACTTGAAACAGCCCCCGGCGCACCAGTCGCCGCCACCGACTTCCACGCCGCTAGCAGTGCAGGTCTTACGCTTCCGGCCCGAGGAGAAGGAGACGGTCACGTCGCTAAAGAAGAATCGCTTCGTATACGAGATCGAGACATGCCACCAGGAAACCGGAGACGTCTTCCGCACCGAGCGCCGCTTCCGCGAGTTCAAGCGTCTGCGCGAGGCGCTGCTGCTTGAGTGCCGCGACTGCCCGGATTGCCACCCGTTCGTCGAGAGGCTTAAGCTGTCGCGCCTGCCAGCACGGCAGCTGTTCGTGCTGGATGCAAACAAATACGGTGCTTCGCGCATGCTGGAGCTCACGCATTTCCTGCGAGACCTCGTGCGTTTCGTTACTGAGTCTGCCCACTACTGCGCGCGTGATGGTCCTGACATTGATAAGTCCGTGGGATTGTTCCTCGGCCTGGACTCACTTTCTGAAGCACTGGACGGCATTGCAACGCCAACCAAACCAGTGCAGGTTAAAACTCGCCAGGACCGCATCGACTTCCGCGCTGCTTCCATGCCCGACATGCGATTCTCGTCCTTGTCCGTGCGTCTATTCGATGACGCGTTGCAGGTTATTCGTGCCCGTGGGTACTCGGATGCCGGTTGTATTGAAGCTCATCAAACGACGAGAGGCTATTAAATGTTGTAGCTGTGGGTGTTGTAGCTACTGTAGGCAAGTATTTATACTACATAGATCGTCTTCACTTAGATGGGAATACACGTTTTTCACTCAAGTAGCCTGCAAGTGCGATGAAATGTCGGCAAGTGGAATGTGTTTTGCGAAGCCCCGTGATGGCGGTAGGGGAACGAGCTGATAAGTGAGCAAGTTTAATACTACGTAGTACTACTACACACGTGTTCTTGGCGACATGTTCCGCCTTTTAAGAAAGAACAAAAAATTCTCAGCAATGTTGTCTTCTGTGCTATGGAAACGCTCGATACTACTGTCCAGTTGACATGCATAATACGGCTGGACTCGTCAAGGAAATGAGTAAACTACGGATGAACTAGCGCTCTGGGCGCCCGCTACGCGGGCGCGTCGGGCATGGTTGGTTGGAGTAGTACTGGGATAGTA
Source organism: Phytophthora tentaculata (assembly GCA_033557915.1). NCBI lineage: Eukaryota > Oomycota > Peronosporomycetes > Peronosporales > Peronosporaceae > Phytophthora > Phytophthora tentaculata. The sequence continues at coordinate 4,280,378 of JAUCEA010000009.1, forward strand.
GCCCCCGCTTCGCTGCGGCGGGTTTATATATATATATTTTAATGGTATTTAATGTTGCACTAAATCAATTAGTATTCACCGTATAGAGTATTGTCTGCATACTGTGCCTACATGTTCATGTTCATGTAATACATGAACATGAACATGTAGGCACAGTATGCAGACAATACTCTAGGTATATATCCTCAGAATTTTAAGGGTGCCGCTGATTCCCCTCGCCGATCGTATTGTTTGAAGTTACGCCTAATTTTTTAGATATTAGATCGAAATGCTTTCCTTTCACAAAAGTTTGTAGAAGCACGCTACGGCCCAGATTTAGCTATTTCCTGCTCGCAGCGCTGTTCGATATTGCCCGCTACGCTGAAGCTTTGGACCTGGCTAGTTGGAGAATTAAGGACACTCGCAGTGCTACGACGTTTTAGTTATACTTCGTTTCAAATGTATTGCTCTATTTGAAGATTAAGGGAATCATACTTATAATTCGTGCTGTTAAAAGTCGCGCCCTCTTTGTGGGTGTCACGTTTGGCCGCCTCCGCTGCGCTGGTTACTTTAACCGTACAAATCACGTTTTTTTACTTTGAATGCAACATTTTTCATCGTCATTTAGGCTACTCCAGCAAAAAGTCTTAAGCTACTCCAGCCGAAATCATACTTACCTGTAATCTCTTCTGTAAAGATATGCTGTTCACGGAGCCCAACCTTATTTTTCAGCAGTTTTTGCTATTGTCGTGTCGCCCACAGCAAAGCTTGTACAAATTTTGATAGTTCAACGGCATGAATAACTGAAATATTTTAGATTGTGCTGGTGACATGATATTTGTTATAAATGTAAAGCGTTGTTGCGTTGCAGCTATTCAATCCGACTCCAGCAGCAAGACCACCTACTGCTTTTGTAAGTAACCTTGAGCTACGCTTCAAGTCCTTCAACCACACAAAGTACATCACCATTTCGTTTCTATATTTCGATGGTTAAAATGCCAAGTCTTCGCTGTGTACACGCTGCCGCTGAATAACATCCTCAGCAACTTATAATACTGATTCTGTCGCTTAAATTGTTTTCCCCCCTAGAGCTCTTCAAGAATTTGTATTGCTTAAAGACTTTAATACAGATTACGAATACATGTACACAATCGCTCCAGCTCCAACGATTTTTCTTAAATAATTATGTAATTCACGTAATGGGTCTCGCGCATAACGCAGCCGTGTGGGAGCGCACTGGTACTACCAGTCTGGTAGATGCCGAATAGTTCCTTGTACATAGTAATGGTGCACACACAGTAGAACAACATAGATCACTTAGCTACTGTGCCTTCACTAACAACGCCCATACAGCTGCAACTTGGTAACAGATCGTTAAAATGCCAGACCACCACCCAGAACTAAGATACGGCTAATTGATTATTAATAATTAATGTACGCGCTGTCATGAAGGCACGCCCTATTAATAGTACAGTACAGTGTGTCATTATAAATTAAAAGCACTGGTTGCGAAACCCAAAGGCTACCGTGCCCGATTTGCAGCACTTCGTGCGCTCTTGTAAGAGTGTAATTTTAGAAACCAAGACGTGAACGGCGTTATGGTTACAGCCACTCAGTACGTTTCGTTGTCTTGCACAAATGATTGCCTTTCGTCCAATTGGGAGGACATCGTCGTGCTACCGATCATAGTCAGTATCGCAGGTTTCTCGCATTTTATGTCCGCTTCAGTCAGATTAAGTGCGAAACATAACTGTCCGTTTGTGCTAGTTTTGTGATTTTGGGCATAGTTTTTCCAGTCGGAAAGATGGGGAGAGGGATCAGACACACATGCAAATGACGATAGAATAGGACGGCAAAAAGCAAGGTAAAGAATGCAAAGGGGGTGCAAGACGGAGTCACGGACGGGGTACTCGGCTAATGTAGAGTAAATATCGTCAAGATGCCGACAGACTATTTTTGTCTTAAAAATTGTACTGTAAGGATGCAATAGCCAAAATAGTCCATATATTTGAATATTGACCAATCAAACAATCGTTCAAATTCTCTTGCGAATCAGCGAGCAAAGGGTTAGGTTAAATTGCTGCCGACGCCACGTATTTTGTCGGCAAGATCGACCAGATATGCAGAGAAGGCATACAAGCCAGTTGTTTGACGCGTGTCACTTTCATATCTTCACCCCTGCCGACAAAAGACAGAGCTTAACAATGAGCCTGCAAGACCTCGCCCCTAGTAACTCCCAAAGAGCGACGAAGTCGGCTATTAATGCGTTCGAGCGCTTCTTGTTGTCCGAAGATGTCAACATGGGATTCATCGCTCGTGCTTTCTCGGAGACGAGAACGGGTCTACGTTTGTGAAGCTGATATTATCTGGCTGTTGTGGACGGGAGGGTAGGAAACCCGCTCGCCGGAAACTCGGTAATGGGCTATTATCGACATGTGAAAAACTGGCTGCTCGATAGCTATCCCAAGCATCACTCTGCTATCGAAAAGTGGCTTCTCAAAATGGCTCAGACATTGGAGCGCTACTGCCTGAAGCGAAGAGAGGAAGGGGTATTAAAGGAGGCCCAGCCTGCACCAAGGAAGATCTACGTATCTTGATGGACGTACTCTACTGCGATACCGCAAGTTCTAATGACTACCAGGATGATGCGTTTCTCGCTCTTATGTGATACACGTTTGGGAGGGCATCTGGCCTCGGTTTTGTTTCGAAAAGCAGCCTGTCTGTAAGTGCTGATGGTGTTATGTTCGTTCGGCTGATTCGTGCAAGACCTCCGAGGAACAAGGTCTATCCATAGTCTCTGATAAGGAGAGCTTTGTTACTTGCCCTTTGCATGCAATCGCTATGGCGCTGACGATGCAAGACTTTCCGTCAACCCAAGTAATCGAGCATCTAACTAGCCGAATCGACGCTTCGAGTTGCTCGGCGCAGGGTCTGAAATACCTCCCGTCTTGTCGCGAAGGTTGTACGTAGCAATATGAAAGTCCAACTTGCCTTCCCGATGAAGCCCTACGAAGGTGCTTCAAGACCGAGGGGTCATTCTTTCGCTTGGCTTCGTGATCGTCCAAGAATTTGTACAAGTTCGTTTGAGCTTCTTGGTCAACGCGTTGAACGTCATCAGAGTAAGTATACGCCGATGGGTCTAGAGCAAACCTATTCGGAAGGAAGAGCTTCGTGTAGTTTGTGATCGGTTTGTACGCGGACTTCTTCTGCCACGAGTCGCATACTTCCCCCAATCGCGGTGTCTTGCCATACCACTCAAACCACATTACTTCGATGCGGCTTTTGTGCCGCAAGACTATGCTGTTTTCGGGAAGCTTTGGGCTCCAGCTCTACTCGGAGATGGGATAGTCTGGCTGTATGAACCGGAGCGCTGGCCACCACATTCTACGGCGGCAACTCGCACCTCCATTTCGGTCCATCGCTTCATCAAGTCTTGGTTCTTCGAAATCAATTCGCCGATGACACAATTCTGGTGATTGATAAAACACTCCACTTTCGTAAAGGCAGCGCCACCAGCTTCCGACGCATCTTGGGTCTTTCTACTCGCTTCGTTCTGGAGCTTGGAACTCCACGACAAGATTTACGCCTTTGGAATGCCAAGTGAAATAAAACCTCGCGTTATGCTAGCGAAAGTGTACATTGTACATCGATCGAGAACTTCAGGGAATCGCTGAATCAGGGCAGCAACAAAGACGATTGTTGAGACGCTTCTCAGGGTCTTGCGTATCGGCGCTTGTTTAAAAAAGAAGTGCAGCGAGGAAAGAGCTTGACTTTGCGTTGATGAGTCGAACCACATGAGCATCGGAGCAGACGGTTTCTTGCACGAATCCCACCCCTCCGAACTCGCGAGACCTTTTGATCTTCGCTTGTCGTATTAAACAAATAGGCAAGCGCCTTTTTGAAGCGGTCATGTTCCAATCCTCAATCAAAAATCCACAGCGCACATAAAGACGGTTCCCGATTAGCATGCTGCGCACCACCACGTCGGAATGAGCGTGAGGCAAGATTGGGCGTGGATTTTGCTTTTACCTGCTCTCCCAACGCAGCTTTTACAACGCGATTCACGTATCCATGGATCTTCAAGTTATTATTTGCTTTTGGCGGCTCTTGAGTGGGCTCATCAATAGGAGTTTCAGTTGTCGAACATGATGTTAAGGCCTCAGAGAGACCACGGCTTTGCACTCGTCCATGGCGAAGCGCTTCAGGATGTCGTCCACGTGACGTCGCTGGCACATGGTCACGCTGCCGTCCGGGCCGTCCACCAGCTCGATCCCAAGAACAAACGCGCACTTGCCGCTGTCGGTCATCTCGAAGCGCGTCTTCAGGTCGGTCTTCGTGAGTGCGATCAGCTCGGGCGAACTCCCGGTAATCAGTACGTCGTCCACGTACACCAGCACGAGCACGCAGTGACCGTCCACCACCTTGATGTAGAGGCACGGATCGAAGGCCGACACTTGGAAGCCGATGGAGCACACGAACTCGTCGAAGGTCTCGTTCCACACTCGCGAAGCTTGCTTGAGACAGTAGATGGCCTTCACCAGTTCCAGGCAGTCGAAGTCACCATCCAGTTCGACGCCTTCCGGAACCACGCAGAACACCACCTCCTTCATTATCCCGTACAGGAATGCTGTCACCACGTCGAGTTGGTCGAGGGGGCAGCCAAAATACTTGGCAATCGCGATCACCATGCGCAGCGTCACATACTTGACCACGGGCGAGAACGTCTCGGTGTAGTCAATGCCGTACTTCTGCTTGAAGCCCTTGGCCACGAGGCGCGCCTTGTACTTCTCGATCGAGCCGTCCGCTTTGCGCTTGATCTTGAACACCCACTTGGTACCGATGGCGCGTTGTCCGTTAGGCAACTTGGCAGCTCGAAACACACCACGCAGTCGCATCGACTTGAGCTCCGCGCGGATCGCTTTGCGCCAGTGCACTTGATCAGGACCGTTCACAGCATCTTGGAACGTCGTCGGCTCCGATAGATCGGCTGCTGCTTCCACAGCGTTGGCACTGGCACGCCAAAACACTGGAGGCGTCGAGTCGTTGTCTTCATCTTGGTCCCCAGACTTTTCTTCTTCGTCGGGGTCGGCTCGGCGCGAGTAGGATACGTCCGGCGCACTTGCTTCTTCTAAGCCAGCTCGGTGGCGAACGGGGCGCGATCTTCTGGCAGTGTCGTCGTCGCCACTCGGTCGGTACTTGCGCTTCCCCGCCTGCTTGAAGCTCGTTTGGCGCGGTCCATCGTTGTCGTCCAGGTCCAGCGCGTCCAGGTCCAGCACAGCATCATCGACGTCTTCATCCGAAGTATGCGTCGAAAGTCCAAAGGTGGACTCATCGAAGTTGACATCGCGACTGATAACCACCTGCCCCGCCTCGATGTCATGAACTCGATACGCCTTGGACACTTCTTCGTAGCCGAGGAACAGCCCGGCGCGAGCCTTGGGGTCCCACTTGCGCCGTTTTTCCTTCGGCGTCGGGATGTACGTCTGGATGCAGTCTTCACTCTCTGACTTGGCACGCAGACAGAACCCCTTCATGCATCCGCTGGCTTCGTCCACGATCAGCAGCAGGTACTTGCTGCCACCAAGTGAGTTTTCCTCCATGGGTCCGCAGATGTCGAAGTGGAGCAGCTCGAACGTGTCGTAGCGACGCTTGTCACGGTTGCTTGGGAACGGCTTCTGGACCATTTTCCGTTGCTGGCAGCCGCGACACAAGCTTGGTCCACTCGACTTGAAAGGTGCCTTCGCGTCCTTGATCATGTTGTTGTCGACCATCTTGCGAAGCACCTCGACCGGAGCGTGACCCATGCGCGCGTGCAGGTCGACCGTCTTCCCACTCGTCGCCGCATTCGCCGATCGCTGAGGCGTCTGGAGCCAGTAGAGTCCATCCACGAGGTTTGCCGTCGCCACCACTTGCTTGGAGGCCTTGTGCGCGACGTGCATCTGGGTGCCGTCGAACACGACTTGGAACAGACCACGCTTGTTGATCTGTGGCACCGAGAGCAGATTCTTGCTCATGCTCGGCACGTACAGCGCGTTCTTGATCTCGATGTCGCGCTCGTCGCCGTTGGCAGAACCACTCGATCCACGATGGCCCCCACACCCATGATGGCCGCCTTGTTGCCGTCGGACACCGAAAGTTCGCCCTCGTTTCGCTCAATCAAACGGGCGAACTTGGCCTTGTCGTTGCAGATGTGGTGCGTTGCGCCACTGTCGACCGCCCACACCCCGAGCATATCCTTGCCCGTCGAAATACCACACTCCAGTGAGACCGCGAACGCCACTCGATCATAGCCGTAGTCGTAGTTGCAGCTGGCGTCGTCGTTCCTCCACTGAGCATTGTTGGTCCCGCGTCCACGGCCATTGCCATTGCCGCCGCGTCTTGGGCCCCGATTCTCGTCCTTCTGCTTGGTCCAGTACTTGTCAATCGTGTGCCCCAATTTCCCGCAGTACGTGCACTGGCGAGACTCTCGGTCGGTGTTGGACGCCTTGGCCGCATTCTCCGTCTCCACCGTCGCTGTCTTCTCGCCTTGTCTCTTGATGTGCTCATTCGTGAGCACCTTCACGGCGTCTTGCGATCGTAGTTCAGCGCTGCTCATCTCCAAGTTCAGCACGACGTTCTTGTAGCTCTTGGGGAGGCTGCGCAACAAGCAGATCGCCACGTCCTCGTCCTCCATCTTGGCGCCGATGCTGCTGAGCTTGGCGCTGATGTTGAGGACCTCGTTGCAGTGATGCAACACGTTCCCGCCTTCCGACATCTCCATGCTGAAGAGTTGGCGCTTCAGGTAGATGCGTCCAGCCTTCTGCGAGCCACCGTACAGTGTCTTCAGGCGCGTCCACGCAACCCACGCTTCCTCGCAGTCGTCGACCACATGGTGGTAGTTCGCGTCCATGTGGAGCAACATCAGTCCGAACGCGATGGTGCTCGACTTGACGTAGTCGTCCTTGGCCCGCGAGTCCGTGAAGCTTGGCGTCGTCTCGCGGTTCACGACATGCCACGTCGACTTGGTCAGGAACACGCCACGCATGTAGCGGTTCCACGTCGCGTAGCTGTCCCCGTTGAACTTGTCAAAGGAGACCTTGGTCGAGGCGTCTTGGGCAGAGGACATGGTGCTTGGGCTCATAACCTGATGGAAGGTATAAATCTTGACACCGTAAGCTTGACGGAGCGGAAGGAGGGCAGCACTCTGGGCGAGACCGGAGCAGAGACTGGAAACCACTTGAGGGGTAGAACGAAGATTCGAAAGTGATTGATTGAGGTCTTTAGCTCGCTAGCCTTCTCGCTATTCTAGACCTACTGGATACACACTACTTGATTCTTTACTGGATACTGACTTACTTCAGCCAATCAGAGAGCGCCACGTCGAAGCCCATATTGTACCTTCAATCTTGTACCCACAGATGGCGTAATCGACAGTGGCGTAATCGGCGGTGGCGTAATCAGCGTAGGTTCGGATTGGGCTGGTTCGGGCTAACCGGTTTACGGTGAAAAAACGATACCAAACCGGTAACCCTCAATACCCTCAATAGGTCCGCCGGACGTTTCTTGTGATGGGTCGAATTTTCGTGGCGGGTCATCAATCCACCGCGGACGCTGCCTCTAGGTGAAATCGGTGTGATCACCTTGTCGCAGACAACGCAGGCAGACAATGCAGGCAGACAATGCAGGAGTAGCGGCGTTCTTCCGCGCACTTGACGATGTAGTTGAGAGCGAGATGTAGTCTGGTTGGGCTTGCCTTCTTAGCAAATTGCAGAATGCAGAATAGACAGGCAAAGAATGCATTTATCAACTATCCGTCCGTGAGATCAATTACCGTTATGTTGTCCGATGCCTCATCCGGTGAGTCACCATGCTGGTCCGCTGGACGTTTCTTGTGATGGGTCGAATTTTCGTGGCGGGTCATCAATCCACCGCGGACGCTGCCTCTAGGTGAAATCGGTGTGATCACCTTGTCGCAGACAACGCAGGCAGACAATGCAGGAGTAGCGGCGTTCTTCCGCGCACTTGACGATGTAGTTGAGAGCGAGATGTAGTCTGGTTGGGCTTGCCTTCTTAGCAAATTGCAGAATGCAGAATAGACAGGCAAAGAATGCAGTTATCAACTATCCGTCCGTGAGATCAATTACCGTTATGTTGTCCGATGCCTCATCCGGTGAGTCACCATGCTGGTCCGGTGGACTTTTCTTGTGATGGACCGAATTTTCGTGGCGGGTCATCACTCCACCGCGGACGCTGCTTCTAGGTGAAATCGGTGTGATCACCTTGTCGCAGACAATGCAGGCAGACATTGCAGGCAGACAATGCAGGCAGAAAATGCAGGCAGACAATGCAGGCAGATAATGCAGGCAGACAATGCAGGCAAACAACGCAGGCAGATAATGCAGGAGTAGCGGCGTTCTTCCGCGCACTTGACGATGTAGTTGAGAGCGAGATGTAGTCTGGTTGGGCTTGCCTTCTTAGCAAATTGCAGAATGCAGAATAGACAGGCAAAGAATGCAGTTATCAACTATCCGTCCGTGAGATCAATTACCGTTATGTTGTCCGATGCCTCATCCGGTGAGTCACCATGCTGGTCCGGTGGACTTTTCTTGTGATGGACCGAATTTTCGTGGCGGGTCATCACTCCACCGCGGACGCTGCTTCTAGGTGAAATCGGTGTGATCACCTTGTCGCAGACAATGCAGGCAGACAATGCAGGCAGACAATGTAGGAGTAGCGGCGTTCTTCCGCGCACTTGACGATGTAGTTGAGAGCGAGATGTAGTCTGGTTGGGCTTGCCTTCTTAGCAAATTGCAGAATGCAGAATAGACAGGCAAAGAATGCAGTTATCAACTATCCGTCCGTGAGATCAATTACCGTTATGTTGTCCGATGCCTCATCCGGTGAGTCACCATGCTGGTCCGGTGGACTTTTCTTGTGATGGACCGAATTTTCGTGGCGGGTCATCACTCCACCGCGGACGCTGCTTCTAGGTGAAATCGGTGTGATCACCTTGTCGCAGACAATGCAGGCAGACAATGCAGGCAGACAATGCAGGCAAACAATGCAGGCAGATAATGCAGGAGTAGCGGCGTTCTTCCGCGCACTTGACGATGTAGTTGAGAGCGAGATGTAGTCTGGTTGGGCTTGCCTTCTTAGCAAATTGCAGAATGCAGAATAGACAGGCAAAGAATGCAGTTATCAACTATCCGTCCGTGAGATCAATTACCGTTATGTTGTCCGATGCCTCATCCGGTGAGTCACCATGCTGGTCCGGTGGACTTTTCTTGTGATGGACCGAATTTTCGTGGCGGGTCATCACTCCACCGCGGACGCTGCTTCTAGGTGAAATCGGTGTGATCACCTTGTCGCAGACAATGCAGGCAGACAATGCAGGCAGACAATGCAGGCAGACAATGCAGGAGTAGCGGCGTTCTTCCGCGCACTTGACGATGTAGTTGAGAGCGAGATGTAGTCTGGTTGGGCTTGCCTTCTTAGCAAATTGCAGAATGCAGAATAGACAGGCAAAGAATGCAGTTATCAACTATCCGTCCGTGAGATCAATTACCGTTATGTTGTCCGATGCCTCATCCGGTGAGTCACCATGCTGGTCCGGTGGACTTTTCTTGTGATGGACCGAATTTTCGTGGCGGGTCATCACTCCACCGCGGACGCTGCTTCTAGGTGAAATCGGTGTGATCACCTTGTCGCAGACAATGCAGGCAGACAATGCAGGCAGACAATGCAGGCAAACAATGCAGGCAGATAATGCAGGAGTAGCGGCGTTCTTCCGCGCACTTGACGATGTAGTTGAGAGCGAGATGTAGTCTGGTTGGGCTTGCCTTCTTAGCAAATTGCAGAATGCAGAATAGACAGGCAAAGAATGCAGTTATCAACTATCCGTCCGTGAGATCAATTACCGTTATGTTGTCCGATGCCTCATCCGGTGAGTCACCATGCTGGTCCGGTGGACTTTTCTTGTGATGGACCGAATTTTCGTGGCGGGTCATCACTCCACCGCGGACGCTGCTTCTAGGTGAAATCGGTGTGATCACCTTGTCGCAGACAATGCAGGCAGACAATGCAGGCAGACAATGCAGGCAGACAATGCAGGCAGACAATGCAGGAGTAGCGGCGTTCTTCCGCGCACTTGACGATGTAGTTGAGAGCGAGATGTAGTCTGGTTGGGCTTGCCTTCTTAGCAAATTGCAGAATGCAGAATAGACAGGCAAAGAATGCAGTTATCAACTATCCGTCCGTGAGATCAATTACCGTTATGTTGTCCGATGCCTCATCCGGTGAGTCACCATGCTGGTCCGGTGGACTTTTCTTGTGATGGACCGAATTTTCGTGGCGGGTCATCACTCCACCGCGGACGCTGCTTCTAGGTGAAATCGGTGTGATCACCTTGTCGCAGACAATGCAGGCAGACAATGCAGGCAGACAATGCAGGCAAACAATGCAGGCAGATAATGCAGGAGTAGCGGCGTTCTTCCGCGCACTTGACGATGTAGTTGAGAGCGAGATGTAGTCTGGTTGGGCTTGCCTTCTTAGCAAATTGCAGAATGCAGAATAGACAGGCAAAGAATGCAGTTATCAACTATCCGTCCGTGAGATCAATTACCGTTATGTTGTCCGATGCCTCATCCGGTGAGTCACCATGCTGGTCCGGTGGACTTTTCTTGTGATGGACCGAATTTTCGTGGCGGGTCATCACTCCACCGCGGACGCTGCTTCTAGGTGAAATCGGTGTGATCACCTTGTCGCAGACAATGCAGGCAGACAATGCAGGCAGACAATGCAGGCAGACAATGCAGGCAGACAATGCAGGAGTAGCGGCGTTCTTCCGCGCACTTGACGATGTAGTTGAGAGCGAGATGTAGTCTGGTTGGGCTTGCCTTCTTAGCAAATTGCAGAATGCAGAATAGACAGGCAAAGAATGCAGTTATCAACTATCCGTCCGTGAGATCAATTACCGTTATGTTGTCCGATGCCTCATCCGGTGAGTCACCATGCTGGTCCGGTGGACTTTTCTTGTGATGGACCGAATTTTCGTGGCGGGTCATCACTCCACCGCGGACGCTGGTTCTAGGTGAAATCGGTGTGATCACCTTGTCGCAGACAATGCAGGCAGACAATGCAGGCAGACAATGCAGGCAGACAATGCAGGCAGACAATGCAGGCAAACAATGCAGGCAGATAATGCAGGAGTAGCGGCGTTCTTCCGCGCACTTGACGATGTAGTTGAGAGCGAGATGTAGTCTGGTTGGGCTTGCCTTCTTAGCAAATTGCAGAATGCAGAATAGACAGGCAAAGAATGCAGTTATCAACTATCCGTCCGTGAGATCAATTACCGTTATGTTGTCCGATGCCTCATCCGGTGAGTCACCATGCTGGTCCGGTGGACTTTTCTTGTGATGGACCGAATTTTCGTGGCGGGTCATCACTCCACCGCGGACGCTGCTTCTAGGTGAAATCGGTGTGATCACCTTGTCGCAGACAATGCAGGCAGACAATGCAGGCAGACAATGCAGGCAAACAATGCAGGCAGATAATGCAGGAGTAGCGGCGTTCTTCCGCGCACTTGACGATGTAGTTGAGAGCGAGATGTAGTCTGGTTGGGCTTGCCTTCTTAGCAAATTGCAGAATGCAGAATAGACAGGCAAAGAATGCAGTTATCAACTATCCGTCCGTGAGATCAATTACCGTTATGTTGTCCGATGCCTCATCCGGTGAGTCACCATGCTGGTCCGGTGGACTTTTCTTGTGATGGACCGAATTTTCGTGGCGGGTCATCACTCCACCGCGGACGCTGCTTCTAGGTGAAATCGGTGTGATCACCTTGTCGCAGACAATGCAGGCAGACAATGCAGGCAGACAATGCAGGCAGACAATGCAGGCAGACAATGCAGGAGTAGCGGCGTTCTTCCGCGCACTTGACGATGTAGTTGAGAGCGAGATGTAGTCTGGTTGGGCTTGCCTTCTTAGCAAATTGCAGAATGCAGAATAGACAGGCAAAGAATGCAGTTATCAACTATCCGTCCGTGAGATCAATTACCGTTATGTTGTCCGATGCCTCATCCGGTGAGTCACCATGCTGGTCCGGTGGACTTTTCTTGTGATGGACCGAATTTTCGTGGCGGGTCATCACTCCACCGCGGACGCTGGTTCTAGGTGAAATCGGTGTGATCACCTTGTCGCAGACAATGCAGGCAGACAATGCAGGCAGACAATGCAGGCAGACAATGCAGGCAGACAATGCAGGCAAACAATGCAGGCAGATAATGCAGGAGTAGCGGCGTTCTTCCGCGCACTTGACGATGTAGTTGAGAGCGAGATGTAGTCTGGTTGGGCTTGCCTTCTTAGCAAATTGCAGAATGCAGAATAGACAGGCAAAGAATGCAGTTATCAACTATCCGTCCGTGAGATCAATTACCGTTATGTTGTCCGATGCCTCATCCGGTGAGTCACCATGCTGGTCCGGTGGACTTTTCTTGTGATGGACCGAATTTTCGTGGCGGGTCATCACTCCACCGCGGACGCTGCTTCTAGGTGAAATTGGTGTGATCACCTTGTCGCAGACAATGCAGGCAGACAATGCAGGCAGACAATGCAGGCAAACAATGCAGGCAGATAATGCAGGAGTAGCGGCGTTCTTCCGCGCACTTGACGATGTAGTTGAGAGCGAGATGTAGTCTGGTTGGGCTTGCCTTCTTAGCAAATTGCAGAATGCAGAATAGACAGGCAAAGAATGCAGTTATCAACTATCCGTCCGTGAGATCAATTACCGTTATGTTGTCCGATGCCTCATCCGGTGAGTCACCATGCTGGTCCGGTGGACTTTTCTTGTGATGGACCGAATTTTCGTGGCGGGTCATCACTCCACCGCGGACGCTGCTTCTAGGTGAAATCGGTGTGATCACCTTGTCGCAGACAATGCAGGCAGACAATGCAGGCAGACAATGCAGGCAGACAATGCAGGAGTAGCGGCGTTCTTCCGCGCACTTGACGATGTAGTTGAGAGCGAGATGTAGTCTGGCTGGGCTTGCCTTCTTAGCAAATTGCAGAATGCAGAATAGACAGGCAAAGAATGCAGTTATCAACTATCCGTCCGTGAGATCAATTACCGTTATGTTGTCCGATGCCTCATCCGGTGAGTCACCATGCTGGTCCGGTGGACTTTTCTTGTGATGGACCGAATTTTCGTGGCGGGTCATCACTCCACCGCGGACGCTGCTTCTAGGTGAAATCGGTGTGATCACCTTGTCGCAGACAATGCAGGCAGACAATGCAGGCAGACAATGCAGGCAAACAATGCAGGCAGATAATGCAGGAGTAGCGGCGTTCTTCCGCGCACTTGACGATGTAGTTGAGAGCGAGATGTAGTCTGGTTGGGCTTGCCTTCTTAGCAAATTGCAGAATGCAGAATAGACAGGCAAAGAATGCAGTTATCAACTATCCGTCCGTGAGATCAATTACCGTTATGTTGTCCGATGCCTCATCCGGTGAGTCACCATGCTGGTCCGGTGGACTTTTCTTGTGATGGACCGAATTTTCGTGGCGGGTCATCACTCCACCGCGGACGCTGCTTCTAGGTGAAATCGGTGTGATCACCTTGTCGCAGACAATGCAGGCAGACAATGCAGGCAGACAATGCAGGCAAACAATGCAGGCAGACAATGTAGGAGTAGCGGCGTTCTTCCGCGCACTTGACGATGTAGTTGAGAGCGAGATGTAGTCTGGTTGGGCTTGCCTTCTTAGCAAATTGCAGAATGCAGAATAGACAGGCAAAGAATGCAGTTATCAACTATCCGTCCGTGAGATCAATTACCGTTATGTTGTCCGATGCCTCATCCGGTGAGTCACCATGCTGGTCCGGTGGACTTTTCTTGTGATGGACCGAATTTTCGTGGCGGGTCATCACTCCACCGCGGACGCTGCTTCTAGGTGAAATCGGTGTGATCACCTTGTCGCAGACAATGCAGGCAGACAATGCAGGCAGACAATGCAGGCAGACAATGCAGGCAGACAATGCAGGCAAACAATGCAGGCAGATAATGCAGGAGTAGCGGCGTTCTTCCGCGCACTTGACGATGTAGTTGAGAGCGAGATGTAGTCTGGTTGGGCTTGCCTTCTTAGCAAATTGCAGAATGCAGAATAGACAGGCAAAGAATGCAGTTATCAACTATCCGTCCGTGAGATCAATTACCGTTATGTTGTCCGATGCCTCATCCGGTGAGTCACCATGCTGGTCCGGTGGACTTTTCTTGTGATGGACCGAATTTTCGTGGCGGGTCATCACTCCACCGCGGACGCTGCTTCTAGGTGAAATCGGTGTGATCACCTTGTCGCAGACAATGCAGGCAGACAATGCAGGCAGACAATGCAGGCAGACAATGCAGGCAAACAATGCAGGCAGATAATGCAGGAGTAGCGGCGTTCTTCCGCGCACTTGACGATGTAGTTGAGAGCGAGATGTAGTCTGGTTGGGCTTGCCTTCTTAGCAAATTGCAGAATGCAGAATAGACAGGCAAAGAATGCAGTTATCAACTATCCGTCCGTGAGATCAATTACCGTTATGTTGTCCGATGCCTCATCCGGTGAGTCACCATGCTGGTCCGGTGGACTTTTCTTGTGATGGACCGAATTTTCGTGGCGGGTCATCACTCCACCGCGGACGCTGCTTCTAGGTGAAATCGGTGTGATCACCTTGTCGCAGACAATGCAGGCAGACAATGCAGGCAGACAATGCAGGCAAACAATGCAGGCAGATAATGCAGGAGTAGCGGCGTTCTTCCGCGCACTTGACGATGTAGTTGAGAGCGAGATGTAGTCTGGTTGGGCTTGCCTTCTTAGCAAATTGCAGAATGCAGAATAGACAGGCAAAGAATGCAGTTATCAACTATCCGTCCGTGAGATCAATTACCGTTATGTTGTCCGATGCCTCATCCGGTGAGTCACCATGCTGGTCCGGTGGACTTTTCTTGTGATGGACCGAATTTTCGTGGCGGGTCATCACTCCACCGCGGACGCTGCTTCTAGGTGAAATCGGTGTGATCACCTTGTCGCAGACAATGCAGGCAGACAATGCAGGCAGACAATGCAGGCAGACAATGCAGGCAGACAATGCAGGAGTAGCGGCGTTCTTCCGCGCACTTGACGATGTAGTTGAGAGCGAGATGTAGTCTGGTTGGGCTTGCCTTCTTAGCAAATTGCAGAATGCAGAATAGACAGGCAAAGAATGCAGTTATCAACTATCCGTCCGTGAGATCAATTACCGTTATGTTGTCCGATGCCTCATCCGGTGAGCCACCATGCTGGTCCGGTGGACTTTTCTTGTGATGGACCGAATTTTCGTGGCGGGTCATCACTCCACCGCGGACGCTGCTTCTAGGTGAAATCGGTGTGATCACCTTGTCGCAGACAATGCAGGCAGACAATGCAGGCAGACAATGCAGGCAGACAATACAGGCAGATAATGCAGGCAGACAATGTAGGAGTAGCGGCGTTCTTCCGCGCACTTGACGATGTAGTTGAGAGCGAGATGTAGTCTGGTTGGGCTTGCCTTCTTAGCAAATTGCAGAATGCAGAATAGACAGGCAAAGAATGCAGTTATCAACTATCCGTCCGTGAGATCAATTACCGTTATGTTGTCCGATGCCTCATCCGGTGAGTCACCATGCTGGTCCGGTGGACTTTTCTTGTGATGGACCGAATTTTCGTGGCGGGTCATCACTCCACCGCGGACGCTGCTTCTAGGTGAAATCGGTGTGATCACCTTGTCGCAGACAATGCAGGCAGACAATGCAGGCAGACAATGCAGGCAAACAATGCAGGCAGATAATGCAGGAGTAGCGGCGTTCTTCCGCGCACTTGACGATGTAGTTGAGAGCGAGATGTAGTCTGGTTGGGCTTGCCTTCTTAGCAAATTGCAGAATGCAGAATAGACAGGCAAAGAATGCAGTTATCAACTATCCGTCCGTGAGATCAATTACCGTTATGTTGTCCGATGCCTCATCCGGTGAGTCACCATGCTGGTCCGGTGGACTTTTCTTGTGATGGACCGAATTTTCGTGGCGGGTCATCACTCCACCGCGGACGCTGCTTCTAGGTGAAATCGGTGTGATCACCTTGTCGCAGACAATGCAGGCAGACAATGCAGGCAGACAATGCAGGCAAACAATGCAGGCAGATAATGCAGGAGTAGCGGCGTTCTTCCGCGCACTTGACGATGTAGTTGAGAGCGAGATGTAGTCTGGTTGGGCTTGCCTTCTTAGCAAATTGCAGAATGCAGAATAGACAGGCAAAGAATGCAGTTATCAACTATCCGTCCGTGAGATCAATTACCGTTATGTTGTCCGATGCCTCATCCGGTGAGTCACCATGCTGGTCCGGTGGACTTTTCTTGTGATGGACCGAATTTTCGTGGCGGGTCATCACTCCACCGCGGACGCTGCTTCTAGGTGAAATCGGTGTGATCACCTTGTCGCAGACAATGCAGGCAGACAATGCAGGCAGACAATGCAGGCAAACAACGCAGGCAGATAATGCAGGAGTAGCGGCGTTCTTCCGCGCACTTGACGATGTAGTTGAGAGCGAGATGTAGTCTGGTTGGGCTTGCCTTCTTAGCAAATTGCAGAATGCAGAATAGACAGGCAAAGAATGCAGTTATCAACTATCCGTCCGTGAGATCAATTACCGTTATGTTGTCCGATGCCTCATCCGGTGAGTCACCATGCTGGTCCGGTGGACTTTTCTTGTGATGGACCGAATTTTCGTGGCGGGTCATCACTCCACCGCGGACGCTGCTTCTAGGTGAAATCGGTGTGATCACCTTGTCGCAGACAATGCAGGCAGACAATGCAGGCAGACAATGCAGGCAGACAATGCAGGCAGACAATGCAGGAGTAGCGGCGTTCTTCCGCGCACTTGACGATGTAGTTGAGAGCGAGATGTAGTCTGGTTGGGCTTGCCTTCTTAGCAAATTGCAGAATGCAGAATAGACAGGCAAAGAATGCAGTTATCAACTATCCGTCCGTGAGATCAATTACCGTTATGTTGTCCGATGCCTCATCCGGTGAGTCACCATGCTGGTCCGGTGGACTTTTCTTGTGATGGACCGAATTTTCGTGGCGGGTCATCACTCCACCGCGGACGCTGCTGCTAGGTGAAATCGGTGTGATCACCTTGTCGCAGACAATGCAGGCAGACAATGCAGGCAAACAATGCAGGCAGATAATGCAGGAGTAGCGGCGTTCTTCCGCGCACTTGACGATGTAGTTGAGAGCGAGATGTAGTCTGGCTGGGCTTGCCTTCTTAGCAAATTGCAGAATGCAGAATAGACAGGCAAAGAATGCAGTTATCAACTATCCGTCCGTGAGATCAATTACCGTTATGTTGTGCGATGCCTCATCCGGTGAGTCACCATGCTGGTCCGGTGGACTTTTCTTGTGATGGACCGAATTTTCGTGGCGGGTCATCACTCCACCGCGGACGCTGCTGCTAGGTGAAATCGGTGTGATCACCTTGTCGCAGACAATGCAGGCAGACAATGCAGGCAAACAATGCAGGCAGATAATGCAGGAGTAGCGGCGTTCTTCCGCGCACTTGACGATGTAGTTGAGAGCGAGATGTAGTCTGGCTGGGCTTGCCTTCTTAGCAAATTGCAGAATGCAGAATAGACAGGCAAAGAATGCAGTTATCAACTATCCGTCCGTGAGATCAATTACCGTTATGTTGTCCGATGCCTCATCCGGTGAGTCACCATGCTGGTCCGGTGGACTTTTCTTGTGATGGACCGAATTTTCGTGGCGGGTCATCACTCCACCGCGGACGCTGCTTCTAGGTGAAATCGGTGTGATCACCTTGTCGCAGACAATGCAGGCAGACAATGCAGGCAGACAATGCAGGCAGACAATGCAGGCAAACAATGCAGGCAGATAATGCAGGAGTAGCGGCGTTCTTCCGCGCACTTGACGATGTAGTTGAGAGCGAGATGTAGTCTGGTTGGGCTTGCCTTCTTAGCAAATTGCAGAATGCAGAATAGACAGGCAAAGAATGCAGTTATCAACTATCCGTCCGTGAGATCAATTACCGTTATGTTGTCCGATGCCTCATCCGGTGAGTCACCATGCTGGTCCGGTGGACTTTTCTTGTGATGGACCGAATTTTCGTGGCGGGTCATCACTCCACCGCGGACGCTGCTTCTAGGTGAAATCGGTGTGATCACCTTGTCGCAGACAATGCAGGCAGACAATGCAGGCAGACAATGCAGGCAAACAATGCAGGCAGATAATGCAGGAGTAGCGGCGTTCTTCCGCGCACTTGACGATGTAGTTGAGAGCGAGATGTAGTCTGGTTGGGCTTGCCTTCTTAGCAAATTGCAGAATGCAGAATAGACAGGCAAAGAATGCAGTTATCAACTATCCGTCCGTGAGATCAATTACCGTTATGTTGTCCGATGCCTCATCCGGTGAGTCACCATGCTGGTCCGGTGGACTTTTCTTGTGATGGACCGAATTTTCGTGGCGGGTCATCACTCCACCGCGGACGCTGCTTCTAGGTGAAATCGGTGTGATCACCTTGTCGCAGACAATGCAGGCAGACAATGCAGGCAGACAATGCAGGCAAACAATGCAGGCAGATAATGCAGGAGTAGCGGCGTTCTTCCGCGCACTTGACGATGTAGTTGAGAGCGAGATGTAGTCTGGTTGGGCTTGCCTTCTTAGCAAATTGCAGAATGCAGAATAGACAGGCAAAGAATGCAGTTATCAACTATCCGTCCGTGAGATCAATTACCGTTATGTTGTCCGATGCCTCATCCGGTGAGTCACCATGCTGGTCCGGTGGACTTTTCTTGTGATGGACCGAATTTTCGTGGCGGGTCATCACTCCACCGCGGACGCTGCTTCTAGGTGAAATCGGTGTGATCACCTTGTCGCAGACAATGCAGGCAGACAATGCAGGCAGACAATGCAGGCAAACAATGCAGGCAGATAATGCAGGAGTAGCGGCGTTCTTCCGCGCACTTGACGATGTAGTTGAGAGCGAGATGTAGTCTGGTTGGGCTTGCCTTCTTAGCAAATTGCAGAATGCAGAATAGACAGGCAAAGAATGCAGTTATCAACTATCCGTCCGTGAGATCAATTACCGTTATGTTGTGCGATGCCTCATCCGGTGAGTCACCATGCTGGTCCGGTGGACTTTTCTTGTGATGGACCGAATTTTCGTGGCGGGTCATCACTCCACCGCGGACGCTGCTTCTAGGTGAAATCGGTGTGATCACCTTGTCGCAGACAATGCAGGCAGACAATGCAGGCAGACAATGCAGGCAGACAATGCAGGCAGACAATGCAGGCAGACAATGCAGGCAGATAATGCAGGCAGACAATGCAGGCAAACAATGCAGGCAGATAATGCAGGAGTAGCGGCGTTCTTCCGCGCACTTGACGATGTAGTTGAGAGCGAGATGTAGTCTGGTTGGGCTTGCCTTCTTAGCAAATTGCAGAATGCAGAATAGACAGGCAAAGAATGCAGTTATCAACTATCCGTCCGTGAGATCAATTACCGTTATGTTGTGCGATGCCTCATCCGGTGAGTCACCATGCTGGTCCGGTGGACTTTTCTTGTGATGGACCGAATTTTCGTGGCGGGTCATCACTCCACCGCGGACGCTGCTTCTAGGTGAAATCGGTGTGATCACCTTGTCGCAGACAATGCAGGCAGACAATGCAGGCAGACAATGCAGGCAGACAATGCAGGCAGACAATGCAGGCAGACAATGCAGGCAGATAATGCAGGCAGACAATACAGGCAGATAATGCAGGCAGACAATGTAGGAGTAGCGGCGTTCTTCCGCGCACTTGACGATGTAGTTGAGAGCGAGATGTAGTCTGGTTGGGCTTGCCTTCTTAGCAAATTGCAGAATGCAGAATAGACAGGCAAAGAATGCAGTTATCAACTATCCGTCCGTGAGATCAATTACCGTTATGTTGTCCGATGCCTCATCCGGTGAGTCACCATGCTGGTCCGGTGGACTTTTCTTGTGATGGACCGAATTTTCGTGGCGGGTCATCACTCCACCGCGGACGCTGCTTCTAGGTGAAATCGGTGTGATCACCTTGTCGCAGACAATGCAGGCAGACAATGCAGGCAGACAATGCAGGCAAACAATGCAGGCAGATAATGCAGGAGTAGCGGCGTTCTTCCGCGCACTTGACGATGTAGTTGAGAGCGAGATGTAGTCTGGTTGGGCTTGCCTTCTTAGCAAATTGCAGAATGCAGAATAGACAGGCAAAGAATGCAGTTATCAACTATCCGTCCGTGAGATCAATTACCGTTATGTTGTGCGATGCCTCATCCGGTGAGTCACCATGCTGGTCCGGTGGACTTTTCTTGTGATGGACCGAATTTTCGTGGCGGGTCATCACTCCACCGCGGACGCTGCTTCTAGGTGAAATCGGTGTGATCACCTTGTCGCAGACAATGCAGGCAGACAATGCAGGCAGACAATGCAGGCAAACAATGCAGGCAGATAATGCAGGAGTAGCGGCGTTCTTCCGCGCACTTGACGATGTAGTTGAGAGCGAGATGTAGTCTGGCTGGGCTTGCCTTCTTAGCAAATTGCAGAATGCAGAATAGACAGGCAAAGAATGCAGTTATCAACTATCCGTCCGTGAGATCAATTACCGTTATGTTGTCCGATGCCTCATCCGGTGAGTCACCATGCTGGTCCGGTGGACTTTTCTTGTGATGGACCGAATTTTCGTGGCGGGTCATCACTCCACCGCGGACGCTGCTTCTAGGTGAAATCGGTGTGATCACCTTGTCGCAGACAATGCAGGCAGACAATGCAGGCAGACAATGCAGGCAAACAATGCAGGCAGATAATGCAGGAGTAGCGGCGTTCTTCCGCGCACTTGACGATGTAGTTGAGAGCGAGATGTAGTCTGGTTGGGCTTGCCTTCTTAGCAAATTGCAGAATGCAGAATAGACAGGCAAAGAATGCAGTTATCAACTATCCGTCCGTGAGATCAATTACCGTTATGTTGTCCGATGCCTCATCCGGTGAGTCACCATGCTGGTCCGGTGGACTTTTCTTGTGATGGACCGAATTTTCGTGGCGGGTCATCACTCCACCGCGGACGCTGCTTCTAGGTGAAATCGGTGTGATCACCTTGTCGCAGACAATGCAGGCAGACAATGCAGGCAGACAATGCAGGCAGACAATGCAGGCAGACAATGCAGGCAGACAATGCAGGCAGACAATGCAGGAGTAGCGGCGTTCTTCCGCGCACTTGACGATGTAGTTGAGAGCGAGATGTAGTCTGGTTGGGCTTGCCTTCTTAGCAAATTGCAGAATGCAGAATAGACAGGCAAAGAATGCAGTTATCAACTATCCGTCCGTGAGATCAATTACCGTTATGTTGTCCGATGCCTCATCCGGTGAGTCACCATGCTGGTCCGGTGGACTTTTCTTGTGATGGACCGAATTTTCGTGGCGGGTCATCACTCCACCGCGGACGCTGCTTCTAGGTGAAATCGGTGTGATCACCTTGTCGCAGACAATGCAGGCAGACAATGCAGGCAGACAATGCAGGCAGACAATGCAGGCAGACAATGCAGGCAGACAATGCAGGAGTAGCGGCGTTCTTCCGCGCACTTGACGATGTAGTTGAGAGCGAGATGTAGTCTGGTTGGGCTTGCCTTCTTAGCAAATTGCAGAATGCAGAATAGACAGGCAAAGAATGCAGTTATCAACTATCCGTCCGTGAGATCAATTACCGTTATGTTGTCCGATGCCTCATCCGGTGAGTCACCATGCTGGTCCGGTGGACTTTTCTTGTGATGGACCGAATTTTCGTGGCGGGTCATCACTCCACCGCGGACGCTGCTTCTAGGTGAAATCGGTGTGATCACCTTGTCGCAGACAATGCAGGCAGACAATGCAGGAGTAGCGGCGTTCTTCCGCGCACTTGACGATGTAGTTGAGAGCGAGATGTAGTCTGGTTGGGCTTGCCTTCTTAGCAAATTGCAGAATGCAGAATAGACAGGCAAAGAATGCAGTTATCAACTATCCGTCCGTGAGATCAATTACCGTTATGTTGTCCGATGCCTCATCCGGTGAGTCACCATGCTGGTCCGGTGGACTTTTCTTGTGATGGACCGAATTTTCGTGGCGGGTCATCACTCCACCGCGGACGCTGCTTCTAGGTGAAATCGGTGTGATCACCTTGTCGCAGACAATGCAGGCAGACAATGCAGGCAGACAATGCAGGCAGACAATGCAGGCAGACAATGCAGGCAGACAATGCAGGAGTAGCGGCGTTCTTCCGCGCACTTGACGATGTAGTTGAGAGCGAGATGTAGTCTGGTTGGGCTTGCCTTCTTAGCAAATTGCAGAATGCAGAATAGACAGGCAAAGAATGCAGTTATCAACTATCCGTCCGTGAGATCAATTACCGTTATGTTGTCCGATGCCTCATCCGGTGAGTCACCATGCTGGTCCGGTGGACTTTTCTTGTGATGGACCGAATTTTCGTGGCGGGTCATCACTCCACCGCGGACGCTGCTTCTAGGTGAAATCGGTGTGATCACCTTGTCGCAGACAATGCAGGCAGACAATGCAGGAGTAGCGGCGTTCTTCCGCGCACTTGACGATGTAGTTGAGAGCGAGATGTAGTCTGGTTGGGCTTGCCTTCTTAGCAAATTGCAGAATGCAGAATAGACAGGCAAAGAATGCAGTTATCAACTATCCGTCCGTGAGATCAATTACCGTTATGTTGTCCGATGCCTCATCCGGTGAGTCACCATGCTGGTCCGGTGGACTTTTCTTGTGATGGACCGAATTTTCGTGGCGGGTCATCACTCCACCGCGGACGCTGCTTCTAGGTGAAATCGGTGTGATCACCTTGTCGCAGACAATGCAGGCAGACAATGCAGGAGTAGCGGCGTTCTTCCGCGCACTTGACGATGTAGTTGAGAGCGAGATGTAGTCTGGTTGGGCTTGCCTTCTTAGCAAATTGCAGAATGCAGAATAGACAGGCAAAGAATGCAGTTATCAACTATCCGTCCGTGAGATCAATTACCGTTATGTTGTCCGATGCCTCATCCGGTGAGTCACCATGCTGGTCCGGTGGACTTTTCTTGTGATGGACCGAATTTTCGTGGCGGGTCATCACTCCACCGCGGACGCTGCTTCTAGGTGAAATCGGTGTGATCACCTTGTCGCAGACAATGCAGGCAGACAATGCAGGCAGACAATGCAGGCAGACAATGCAGGAGTAGCGGCGTTCTTCCGCGCACTTGACGATGTAGTTGAGAGCGAGATGTAGCCTTCTTAGCAAATTGCAGAATGCAGAATAGACAGGCAAAGAATGCAGTTATCAACTATCCGTCCGTGAGATCAATTACCGTTATGTTGTCCGATGCCTCATCCGGTGAGTCACCATGCTGGTCCGGTGGACTTTTCTTGTGATGGACCGAATTTTCGTGGCGGGTCATCACTCCACCGCGGACGCTGCTTCTAGGTGAAATCGGTGTGATCACCTTGTCGCAGACAATGCAGGCAGACAATGCAGGCAGACAATGCAGGCAGACAATGCAGGAGTAGCGGCGTTCTTCCGCGCACTTGACGATGTAGTTGAGAGCGAGATGTAGTCTGGCTGGGCTTGCCTTCTTAGCAAATTGCAGAATGCAGAATAGACAGGCAAAGAATGCAGTTATCAACTATCCGTCCGTGAGATCAATTACCGTTATGTTGTCCGATGCCTCATCCGGTGAGTCACCATGCTGGTCCGGTGGACTTTTCTTGTGATGGACCGAATTTTCGTGGCGGGTCATCACTCCACCGCGGACGCTGCTTCTAGGTGAAATCGGTGTGATCACCTTGTCGCAGACAATGCAGGCAGACAATGCAGGCAGACAATGCAGGCAGACAATGCAGGCAGACAATGCAGGCAGACAATGCAGGAGTAGCGGCGTTCTTCCGCGCACTTGACGATGTAGTTGAGAGCGAGATGTAGTCTGGCTGGGCTTGCCTTCTTAGCAAATTGCAGAATGCAGAATAGACAGGCAAAGAATGCAGTTATCAACTATCCGTCCGTGAGATCAATTACCGTTATGTTGTCCGATGCCTCATCCGGTGAGTCACCATGCTGGTCCGGTGGACTTTTCTTGTGATGGACCGAATTTTCGTGGCGGGTCATCACTCCACCGCGGACGCTGCTTCTAGGTGAAATCGGTGTGATCACCTTGTCGCAGACAATGCAGGCAGACAATGCAGGCAGACAATGCAGGCAGACAATGCAGGCAGACAATGCAGGCAGACAATGCAGGCAGACAATGCAGGCAGATAATGCAGGCAGACAATACAGGCAGATAATGCAGGCAGACAATGTAGGAGTAGCGGCGTTCTTCCGCGCACTTGACGATGTAGTTGAGAGCGAGATGTAGTCTGGTTGGGCTTGCCTTCTTAGCAAATTGCAGAGTGCAGAATAGACAGGCAAAGAATGCAGTTATCAACTATCCGTCCGTGAGATCAATTACCGTTATGTTGTCCGATGCCTCATCCGGTGAGTCACCATGCTGGTCCGGTGGACTTTTCTTGTGATGGACCGAATTTTCGTGGCGGGTCATCACTCCACCGCGGACGCTGCTTCTAGGTGAAATCGGTGTGATCACCTTGTCGCAGACAATGCAGGCAGATAATGCAGGCAGATAATGCAGGCAGACAATGCAGGCAGACAATGCAGGCAGACAATGCAGGAGTAGCGGCGTTCTTCCGCGCACTTGACGATGTAGTTGAGAGCGAGATGTAGTCTGGTTGGGCTTGCCTTCTTAGCAAATTGCAGAATGCAGAATAGACAGGCAAAGAATGCAGTTATCAACTATCCGTCCGTGAGATCAATTACCGTTATGTTGTCCGATGCCTCATCCGGTGAGTCACCATGCTGGTCCGGTGGACTTTTCTTGTGATGGACCGAATTTTCGTGGCGGGTCATCACTCCACCGCGGACGCTGCTTCTAGGTGAAATCGGTGTGATCACCTTGTCGCAGACAATGCAGGCAGACAATGCAGGCAGACAATGCAGGCAGACAATGCAGGCAGACAATGCAGGCAGACAATGCAGGAGTAGCGGCGTTCTTCCGCGCACTTGACGATGTAGTTGAGAGCGAGATGTAGTCTGGTTGGGCTTGCCTTCTTAGCAAATTGCAGAATGCAGAATAGACAGGCAAAGAATGCAGTTATCAACTATCCGTCCGTGAGATCAATTACCGTTATGTTGTCCGATGCCTCATCCGGTGAGTCACCATGCTGGTCCGGTGGACTTTTCTTGTGATGGACCGAATTTTCGTGGCGGGTCATCACTCCACCGCGGACGCTGCTTCTAGGTGAAATCGGTGTGATCACCTTGTCGCAGACAATGCAGGCAGACAATGCAGGCAGACAATGCAGGCAGACAATGCAGGCAGACAATGCAGGCAGACAATGCAGGAGTAGCGGCGTTCTTCCGCGCACTTGACGATGTAGTTGAGAGCGAGATGTAGTCTGGCTGGGCTTGCCTTCTTAGCAAATTGCAGAATGCAGAATAGACAGGCAAAGAATGCAGTTATCAACTATCCGTCCGTGAGATCAATTACCGTTATGTTGTCCGATGCCTCATCCGGTGAGTCACCATGCTGGTCCGGTGGACTTTTCTTGTGATGGACCGAATTTTCGTGGCGGGTCATCACTCCACCGCGGACGCTGCTTCTAGGTGAAATCGGTGTGATCACCTTGTCGCAGACAATGCAGGCAGACAATGCAGGCAGACAATGCAGGCAGACAATGCAGGCAGACAATGCAGGCAGACAATGCAGGCAGACAATGCAGGCAGATAATGCAGGCAGACAATACAGGCAGATAATGCAGGCAGACAATGTAGGAGTAGCGGCGTTCTTCCGCGCACTTGACAATGTAGTTGAGAGCGAGATGTAGTCTGGTTGGGCTTGCCTTCTTAGCAAATTGCAGAGTGCAGAATAGACAGGCAAAGAATGCAGTTATCAACTATCCGTCCGTGAGATCAATTACCGTTATGTTGTCCGATGCCTCATCCGGTGAGTCACCATGCTGGTCCGGTGGACTTTTCTTGTGATGGACCGAATTTTCGTGGCGGGTCATCACTCCACCGCGGACGCTGCTTCTAGGTGAAATCGGTGTGATCACCTTGTCGCAGACAATGCAGGCAGATAATGCAGGCAGATAATGCAGGCAGACAATGCAGGCAGACAATGCAGGCAGACAATGCAGGAGTAGCGGCGTTCTTCCGCGCACTTGACGATGTAGTTGAGAGCGAGATGTAGTCTGGTTGGGCTTGCCTTCTTAGCAAATTGCAGAATGCAGAATAGACAGGCAAAGAATGCAGTTATCAACTATCCGTCCGTGAGATCAATTACCGTTATGTTGTCCGATGCCTCATCCGGTGAGTCACCATGCTGGTCCGGTGGACTTTTCTTGTGATGGACCGAATTTTCGTGGCGGGTCATCACTCCACCGCGGACGCTGCTTCTAGGTGAAATCGGTGTGATCACCTTGTCGCAGACAATGCAGGCAGACAATGCAGGCAGACAATGCAGGCAGACAATGCAGGCAGACAATGCAGGAGTAGCGGCGTTCTTCCGCGCACTTGACGATGTAGTTGAGAGCGAGATGTAGTCTGGTTGGGCTTGCCTTCTTAGCAAATTGCAGAATGCATAGACAGGCAAAGAATGCAGTTATCAACTATCCGTCCGTGAGATCAATTACCGTTATGTTGTCCGATGCCTCATCCGGTGAGTCACCATGCTGGTCCGGTGGACTTTTCTTGTGATGGACCGAATTTTCGTGGCGGGTCATCACTCCACCGCGGACGCTGCTTCTAGGTGAAATCGGTGTGATCACCTTGTCGCAGACAATGCAGGCAGACAATGCAGGCAGACAATGCAGGCAGACAATGCAGGCAGACAATGCAGGAGTAGCGGCGTTCTTCCGCGCACTTGACGATGTAGTTGAGAGCGAGATGTAGTCTGGTTGGGCTTGCCTTCTTAGCAAATTGCAGAATGCAGAATAGACAGGCAAAGAATGCAGTTATCAACTATCCGTTTGTGAGATCAATTACCGTTATGTTGTCCGATGCCTCATCCGGTGAGTCACCATGCTGGTCCGGTGGACTTTTCTTGTGATGGACCGAATTTTCGTGGCGGGTCATCACTCCACCGCGGACGCTGCTTCTAGGTGAAATCGGTGTGATCACCTTGTCGCAGACAATGCAGGCAGACAATGCAGGCAGACAATGCAGGCAGACAATGCAGGAGTAGCGGCGTTCTTCCGCGCACTTGACGATGTAGTTGAGAGCGAGATGTAGTCTGGTTGGGCTTGCCTTCTTAGCAAATTGCAGAATGCAGAATAGACAGGCAAAGAATGCAGTTATCAACTATCCGTCCGTGAGATCAATTACCGTTATGTTGTCCGATGCCTCATCCGGTGAGTCACCATGCTGGTCCGGTGGACTTTTCTTGTGATGGACCGAATTTTCGTGGCGGGTCATCACTCCACCGCGGACGCTGCTTCTAGGTGAAATCGGTGTGATCACCTTGTCGCAGACAATGCAGGCAGACAATGCAGGCAGACATTGCAGGCAGACAATGCAGGCAGACAATGCAGGAGTAGCGGCGTTCTTCCGCGCACTTGACGATGTAGTTGAGAGCGAGATGTAGTCTGGCTGGGCTTGCCTTCTTAGCAAATTGCAGAATGCAGAATAGACAGGCAAAGAATGCAGTTATCAACTATCCGTCCGTGAGATCAATTACCGTTATGTTGTCCGATGCCTCATCCGGTGAGTCACCATGCTGGTCCGGTGGACTTTTCTTGTGATGGACCGAATTTTCGTGGCGGGTCATCACTCCACCGCGGACGCTGCTTCTAGGTGAAATCGGTGTGATCACCTTGTCGCAGACAATGCAGGCCGACAATGCAGGCAGACAATGCAGGCAAACAACGCAGGCAGATAATGCAGGAGTAGCGGCGTTCTTCCGCGCACTTGACGATGTAGTTGAGAGCGAGATGTAGTCTGGTTGGGCTTGCCTTCTTAGCAAATTGCAGAATGCAGAATAGACAGGCAAAGAATGCAGTTATCAACTATCCGTCCGTGAGATCAATTACCGTTATGTTGTCCGATGCCTCATCCGGTGAGTCACCATGCTGGTCCGGTGGACTTTTCTTGTGATGGACCGAATTTTCGTGGCGGGTCATCACTCCACCGCGGACGCTGCTTCTAGGTGAAATCGGTGTGATCACCTTGTCGCAGACAATGCAGGCAGACAATGCAGGCAGACAATGCAGGCAGACAATGCAGGCAGACAATGCAGGAGTAGCGGCGTTCTTCCGCGCACTTGACGATGTAGTTGAGAGCGAGATGTAGTCTGGCTGGGCTTGCCTTCTTAGCAAATTGCAGAATGCAGAATAGACAGGCAAAGAATGCAGTTATCAACTATCCGTCCGTGAGATCAATTACCGTTATGTTGTCCGATGCCTCATCCGGTGAGTCACCATGCTGGTCCGGTGGACTTTTCTTGTGATGGACCGAATTTTCGTGGCGGGTCATCACTCCACCGCGGACGCTGCTTCTAGGTGAAATCGGTGTGATCACCTTGTCGCAGACAATGCAGGCAGACAATGCAGGCAGACAATGCAGGCAGACAATGCAGGCAGACAATGCAGGCAGACAATGCAGGAGTAGCGGCGTTCTTCCGCGCACTTGACGATGTAGTTGAGAGCGAGATGTAGTCTGGCTGGGCTTGCCTTCTTAGCAAATTGCAGAATGCAGAATAGACAGGCAAAGAATGCAGTTATCAACTATCCGTCCGTGAGATCAATTACCGTTATGTTGTCCGATGCCTCATCCGGTGAGTCACCATGCTGGTCCGGTGGACTTTTCTTGTGATGGACCGAATTTTCGTGGCGGGTCATCACTCCACCGCGGACGCTGCTTCTAGGTGAAATCGGTGTGATCACCTTGTCGCAGACAATGCAGGCAGACAATGCAGGCAGACAATGCAGGCAGACAATGCAGGCAGACAATGCAGGCAGACAATGCAGGAGTAGCGGCGTTCTTCCGCGCACTTGACGATGTAGTTGAGAGCGAGATGTAGTCTGGCTGGGCTTGCCTTCTTAGCAAATTGCAGAATGCAGAATAGACAGGCAAAGAATGCAGTTATCAACTATCCGTCCGTGAGATCAATTACCGTTATGTTGTCCGATGCCTCATCCGGTGAGTCACCATGCTGGTCCGGTGGACTTTTCTTGTGATGGACCGAATTTTCGTGGCGGGTCATCACTCCACCGCGGACGCTGCTTCTAGGTGAAATCGGTGTGATCACCTTGTCGCAGACAATGCAGGCAGACAATGCAGGCAGACAATGCAGGCAGACAATGCAGGCAGACAATGCAGGAGTAGCGGCGTTCTTCCGCGCACTTGACGATGTAGTTGAGAGCGAGATGTAGTCTGGCTGGGCTTGCCTTCTTAGCAAATTGCAGAATGCAGAATAGACAGGCAAAGAATGCAGTTATCAACTATCCGTCCGTGAGATCAATTACCGTTATGTTGTCCGATGCCTCATCCGGTGAGTCACCATGCTGGTCCGGTGGACTTTTCTTGTGATGGACCGAATTTTCGTGGCGGGTCATCACTCCACCGCGGACGCTGCTTCTAGGTGAAATCGGTGTGATCACCTTGTCGCAGACAATGCAGGCAGACAATGCAGGCAGACAATGCAGGCAGACAATGCAGGCAGACAATGCAGGCAGACAATGCAGGAGTAGCGGCGTTCTTCCGCGCACTTGACGATGTAGTTGAGAGCGAGATGTAGTCTGGCTGGGCTTGCCTTCTTAGCAAATTGCAGAATGCAGAATAGACAGGCAAAGAATGCAGTTATCAACTATCCGTCCGTGAGATCAATTACCGTTATGTTGTCCGATGCCTCATCCGGTGAGTCACCATGCTGGTCCGGTGGACTTTTCTTGTGATGGACCGAATTTTCGTGGCGGGTCATCACTCCACCGCGGACGCTGCTTCTAGGTGAAATCGGTGTGATCACCTTGTCGCAGACAATGCAGGCAGACAATGCAGGCAGACAATGCAGGCAGACAATGCAGGCAAACAATGCAGGCAGATAATGCAGGAGTAGCGGCGTTCTTCCGCGCACTTGACGATGTAGTTGAGAGCGAGATGTAGTCTGGTTGGGCTTGCCTTCTTAGCAAATTGCAGAATGCAGAATAGACAGGCAAAGAATGCAGTTATCAACTATCCGTCCGTGAGATCAATTACCGTTATGTTGTCCGATGCCTCATCCGGTGAGTCACCATGCTGGTCCGGTGGACTTTTCTTGTGATGGACCGAATTTTCGTGGCGGGTCATCACTCCACCGCGGACGCTGCTTCTAGGTGAAATCGGTGTGATCACCTTGTCGCAGACAATGCAGGCAGACAATGCAGGCAGACAATGCAGGCAGACAATGCAGGCAAACAATGCAGGCAGATAATGCAGGAGTAGCGGCGTTCTTCCGCGCACTTGACGATGTAGTTGAGAGCGAGATGTAGTCTGGTTGGGCTTGCCTTCTTAGCAAATTGCAGAATGCAGAATAGACAGGCAAAGAATGCAGTTATCAACTATCCGTCCGTGAGATCAATTACCGTTATGTTGTCCGATGCCTCATCCGGTGAGTCACCATGCTGGTCCGGTGGACTTTTCTTGTGATGGACCGAATTTTCGTGGCGGGTCATCACTCCACCGCGGACGCTGCTTCTAGGTGAAATCGGTGTGATCACCTTGTCGCAGACAATGCAGGCCGACAATGCAGGCAGACAATGCAGGCAAACAACGCAGGCAGATAATGCAGGAGTAGCGGCGTTCTTCCGCGCACTTGACGATGTAGTTGAGAGCGAGATGTAGTCTGGCTGGGCTTGCCTTCTTAGCAAATTGCAGAATGCAGAATAGACAGGCAAAGAATGCAGTTATCAACTATCCGTCCGTGAGATCAATTACCGTTATGTTGTCCGATGCCTCATCCGGTGAGTCACCATGCTGGTCCGGTGGACTTTTCTTGTGATGGACCGAATTTTCGTGGCGGGTCATCACTCCACCGCGGACGCTGCTTCTAGGTGAAATCGGTGTGATCACCTTGTCGCAGACAATGCAGGCAGACAATGCAGGCAGACAATGCAGGCAGACAATGCAGGCAGACAATGCAGGCAGACAATGCAGGAGTAGCGGCGTTCTTCCGCGCACTTGACGATGTAGTTGAGAGCGAGATGTAGTCTGGTTGGGCTTGCCTTCTTAGCAAATTGCAGAGTGCAGAATAGACAGGCAAAGAATGCAGTTATCAACTATCCGTCCGTGAGATCAATTACCGTTATGTTGTCCGATGCCTCATCCGGTGAGTCACCATGCTGGTCCGGTGGACTTTTCTTGTGATGGACCGAATTTTCGTGGCGGGTCATCACTCCACCGCGGACGCTGCTTCTAGGTGAAATCGGTGTGATCACCTTGTCGCAGACAATGCAGGCAGACAATGCAGGCAGACAATGCAGGCAGACAATGCAGGAGTAGCGGCGTTCTTCCGCGCACTTGACGATGTAGTTGAGAGCGAGATGTAGTCTGGCTGGGCTTGCCTTCTTAGCAAATTGCAGAATGCAGAATAGACAGGCAAAGAATGCAGTTATCAACTATCCGTCCGTGAGATCAATTACCGTTATGTTGTCCGATGCCTCATCCGGTGAGTCACCATGCTGGTCCGGTGGACTTTTCTTGTGATGGACCGAATTTTCGTGGCGGGTCATCACTCCACCGCGGACGCTGCTTCTAGGTGAAATCGGTGTGATCACCTTGTCGCAGACAATGCAGGCAGACAATGCAGGCAGACATTGCAGGCAGACAATGCAGGCAGACAATGCAGGAGTAGCGGCGTTCTTCCGCGCACTTGACGATGTAGTTGAGAGCGAGATGTAGTCTGGCTGGGCTTGCCTTCTTAGCAAATTGCAGAATGCAGAATAGACAGGCAAAGAATGCAGTTATCAACTATCCGTCCGTGAGATCAATTACCGTTATGTTGTCCGATGCCTCATCCGGTGAGTCACCATGCTGGTCCGGTGGACTTTTCTTGTGATGGACCGAATTTTCGTGGCGGGTCATCACTCCACCGCGGACGCTGCTTCTAGGTGAAATCGGTGTGATCACCTTGTCGCAGACAATGCAGGCAGACAATGCAGGCAGACATTGCAGGCAGACAATGCAGGCAGACAATGCAGGAGTAGCGGCGTTCTTCCGCGCACTTGACGATGTAGTTGAGAGCGAGATGTAGTCTGGCTGGGCTTGCCTTCTTAGCAAATTGCAGAATGCAGAATAGACAGGCAAAGAATGCAGTTATCAACTATCCGTCCGTGAGATCAATTACCGTTATGTTGTCCGATGCCTCATCCGGTGAGTCACCATGCTGGTCCGGTGGACTTTTCTTGTGATGGACCGAATTTTCGTGGCGGGTCATCACTCCACCGCGGACGCTGCTTCTAGGTGAAATCGGTGTGATCACCTTGTCGCAGACAATGCAGGCCGACAATGCAGGCAGACAATGCAGGCAAACAACGCAGGCAGATAATGCAGGAGTAGCGGCGTTCTTCCGCGCACTTGACGATGTAGTTGAGAGCGAGATGTAGTCTGGTTGGGCTTGCCTTCTTAGCAAATTGCAGAATGCAGAATAGACAGGCAAAGAATGCAGTTATCAACTATCCGTCCGTGAGATCAATTACCGTTATGTTGTCCGATGCCTCATCCGGTGAGTCACCATGCTGGTCCGGTGGACTTTTCTTGTGATGGACCGAATTTTCGTGGCGGGTCATCACTCCACCGCGGACGCTGCTTCTAGGTGAAATCGGTGTGATCACCTTGTCGCAGACAATGCAGGCAGACAATGCAGGCAGACAATGCAGGCAGACAATGCAGGCAAACAATGCAGGCAGATAATGCAGGAGTAGCGGCGTTCTTCCGCGCACTTGACGATGTAGTTGAGAGCGAGATGTAGTCTGGCTGGGCTTGCCTTCTTAGCAAATTGCAGAATGCAGAATAGACAGGCAAAGAATGCAGTTATCAACTATCCGTCCGTGAGATCAATTACCGTTATGTTGTCCGATGCCTCATCCGGTGAGTCACCATGCTGGTCCGGTGGACTTTTCTTGTGATGGACCGAATTTTCGTGGCGGGTCATCACTCCACCGCGGACGCTGCTTCTAGGTGAAATCGGTGTGATCACCTTGTCGCAGACAATGCAGGCAGACAATGCAGGCAGACAATGCAGGCAGACAATGCAGGCAAACAATGCAGGCAGATAATGCAGGAGTAGCGGCGTTCTTCCGCGCACTTGACGATGTAGTTGAGAGCGAGATGTAGTCTGGTTGGGCTTGCCTTCTTAGCAAATTGCAGAATGCAGAATAGACAGGCAAAGAATGCAGTTATCAACTATCCGTCCGTGAGATCAATTACCGTTATGTTGTCCGATGCCTCATCCGGTGAGTCACCATGCTGGTCCGGTGGACTTTTCTTGTGATGGACCGAATTTTCGTGGCGGGTCATCACTCCACCGCGGACGCTGCTTCTAGGTGAAATCGGTGTGATCACCTTGTCGCAGACAATGCAGGCCGACAATGCAGGCAGACAATGCAGGCAAACAACGCAGGCAGATAATGCAGGAGTAGCGGCGTTCTTCCGCGCACTTGACGATGTAGTTGAGAGCGAGATGTAGTCTGGCTGGGCTTGCCTTCTTAGCAAATTGCAGAATGCAGAATAGACAGGCAAAGAATGCAGTTATCAACTATCCGTCCGTGAGATCAATTACCGTTATGTTGTCCGATGCCTCATCCGGTGAGTCACCATGCTGGTCCGGTGGACTTTTCTTGTGATGGACCGAATTTTCGTGGCGGGTCATCACTCCACCGCGGACGCTGCTTCTAGGTGAAATCGGTGTGATCACCTTGTCGCAGACAATGCAGGCCGACAATGCAGGCAGACAATGCAGGCAAACAACGCAGGCAGATAATGCAGGAGTAGCGGCGTTCTTCCGCGCACTTGACGATGTAGTTGAGAGCGAGATGTAGTCTGGTTGGGCTTGCCTTCTTAGCAAATTGCAGAATGCAGAATAGACAGGCAAAGAATGCAGTTATCAACTATCCGTCCGTGAGATCAATTACCGTTATGTTGTCCGATGCCTCATCCGGTGAGTCACCATGCTGGTCCGGTGGACTTTTCTTGTGATGGACCGAATTTTCGTGGCGGGTCATCACTCCACCGCGGACGCTGCTTCTAGGTGAAATCGGTGTGATCACCTTGTCGCAGACAATGCAGGCAGACAATGCAGGCAGACAATGCAGGCAGACAATGCAGGCAAACAATGCAGGCAGATAATGCAGGAGTAGCGGCGTTCTTCCGCGCACTTGACGATGTAGTTGAGAGCGAGATGTAGTCTGGCTGGGCTTGCCTTCTTAGCAAATTGCAGAATGCAGAATAGACAGGCAAAGAATGCAGTTATCAACTATCCGTCCGTGAGATCAATTACCGTTATGTTGTCCGATGCCTCATCCGGTGAGTCACCATGCTGGTCCGGTGGACTTTTCTTGTGATGGACCGAATTTTCGTGGCGGGTCATCACTCCACCGCGGACGCTGCTTCTAGGTGAAATCGGTGTGATCACCTTGTCGCAGACAATGCAGGCAGACAATGCAGGCAGACAATGCAGGCAGACAATGCAGGCAAACAATGCAGGCAGATAATGCAGGAGTAGCGGCGTTCTTCCGCGCACTTGACGATGTAGTTGAGAGCGAGATGTAGTCTGGTTGGGCTTGCCTTCTTAGCAAATTGCAGAATGCAGAATAGACAGGCAAAGAATGCAGTTATCAACTATCCGTCCGTGAGATCAATTACCGTTATGTTGTCCGATGCCTCATCCGGTGAGTCACCATGCTGGTCCGGTGGACTTTTCTTGTGATGGACCGAATTTTCGTGGCGGGTCATCACTCCACCGCGGACGCTGCTTCTAGGTGAAATCGGTGTGATCACCTTGTCGCAGACAATGCAGGCCGACAATGCAGGCAGACAATGCAGGCAAACAACGCAGGCAGATAATGCAGGAGTAGCGGCGTTCTTCCGCGCACTTGACGATGTAGTTGAGAGCGAGATGTAGTCTGGCTGGGCTTGCCTTCTTAGCAAATTGCAGAATGCAGAATAGACAGGCAAAGAATGCAGTTATCAACTATCCGTCCGTGAGATCAATTACCGTTATGTTGTCCGATGCCTCATCCGGTGAGTCACCATGCTGGTCCGGTGGACTTTTCTTGTGATGGACCGAATTTTCGTGGCGGGTCATCACTCCACCGCGGACGCTGCTTCTAGGTGAAATCGGTGTGATCACCTTGTCGCAGACAATGCAGGCAGACAATGCAGGCAGACAATGCAGGCAGACAATGCAGGCAGACAATGCAGGAGTAGCGGCGTTCTTCCGCGCACTTGACGATGTAGTTGAGAGCGAGATGTAGTCTGGCTGGGCTTGCCTTCTTAGCAAATTGCAGAATGCAGAATAGACAGGCAAAGAATGCAGTTATCAACTATCCGTCCGTGAGATCAATTACCGTTATGTTGTCCGATGCCTCATCCGGTGAGTCACCATGCTGGTCCGGTGGACTTTTCTTGTGATGGACCGAATTTTCGTGGCGGGTCATCACTCCACCGCGGACGCTGCTTCTAGGTGAAATCGGTGTGATCACCTTGTCGCAGACAATGCAGGCCGACAATGCAGGCAGACAATGCAGGCAAACAACGCAGGCAGATAATGCAGGAGTAGCGGCGTTCTTCCGCGCACTTGACGATGTAGTTGAGAGCGAGATGTAGTCTGGCTGGGCTTGCCTTCTTAGCAAATTGCAGAATGCAGAATAGACAGGCAAAGAATGCAGTTATCAACTATCCGTCCGTGAGATCAATTACCGTTATGTTGTCCGATGCCTCATCCGGTGAGTCACCATGCTGGTCCGGTGGACTTTTCTTGTGATGGACCGAATTTTCGTGGCGGGTCATCACTCCACCGCGGACGCTGCTTCTAGGTGAAATCGGTGTGATCACCTTGTCGCAGACAATGCAGGCAGACAATGCAGGCAGACAATGCAGGCAGACAATGCAGGCAGACAATGCAGGAGTAGCGGCGTTCTTCCGCGCACTTGACGATGTAGTTGAGAGCGAGATGTAGTCTGGCTGGGCTTGCCTTCTTAGCAAATTGCAGAATGCAGAATAGACAGGCAAAGAATGCAGTTATCAACTATCCGTCCGTGAGATCAATTACCGTTATGTTGTCCGATGCCTCATCCGGTGAGTCACCATGCTGGTCCGGTGGACTTTTCTTGTGATGGACCGAATTTTCGTGGCGGGTCATCACTCCACCGCGGACGCTGCTTCTAGGTGAAATCGGTGTGATCACCTTGTCGCAGACAATGCAGGCAGACAATGCAGGCAGACAATGCAGGCAAACAATGCAGGCAGACAATGCAGGAGTAGCGGCGTTCTTCCGCGCACTTGACGATGTAGTTGAGAGCGAGATGTAGTCTGGTTGGGCTTGCCTTCTTAGCAAATTGCAGAATGCAGAATAGACAGGCAAAGAATGCAGTTATCAACTATCCGTCCGTGAGATCAATTACCGTTATGTTGTCCGATGCCTCATCCGGTGAGTCACCATGCTGGTCCGGTGGACTTTTCTTGTGATGGACCGAATTTTCGTGGCGGGTCATCACTCCACCGCGGACGCTGCTTCTAGGTGAAATCGGTGTGATCACCTTGTCGCAGACAATGCAGGCAGACAATGCAGGCAGACAATGCAGGCAGACAATGCAGGCAAACAATGCAGGCAGATAATGCAGGAGTAGCGGCGTTCTTCCGCGCACTTGACGATGTAGTTGAGAGCGAGATGTAGTCTGGTTGGGCTTGCCTTCTTAGCAAATTGCAGAATGCAGAATAGACAGGCAAAGAATGCAGTTATCAACTATCCGTCCGTGAGATCAATTACCGTTATGTTGTCCGATGCCTCATCCGGTGAGTCACCATGCTGGTCCGGTGGACTTTTCTTGTGATGGACCGAATTTTCGTGGCGGGTCATCACTCCACCGCGGACGCTGCTTCTAGGTGAAATCGGTGTGATCACCTTGTCGCAGACAATGCAGGCAGACAATGCAGGCAGACAATGCAGGCAGACAATGCAGGAGTAGCGGCGTTCTTCCGCGCACTTGACGATGTAGTTGAGAGCGAGATGTAGTCTGGCTGGGCTTGCCTTCTTAGCAAATTGCAGAATGCAGAATAGACAGGCAAAGAATGCAGTTATCAACTATCCGTCCGTGAGATCAATTACCGTTATGTTGTCCGATGCCTCATCCGGTGAGTCACCATGCTGGTCCGGTGGACTTTTCTTGTGATGGACCGAATTTTCGTGGCGGGTCATCACTCCACCGCGGACGCTGCTTCTAGGTGAAATCGGTGTGATCACCTTGTCGCAGACAATGCAGGCAGACAATGCAGGCAGACAATGCAGGCAGACAATGCAGGCAGACAATGCAGGCAGACAATGCAGGCAGACAATGCAGGCAGATAATGCAGGCAGACAATACAGGCAGATAATGCAGGCAGACAATGTAGGAGTAGCGGCGTTCTTCCGCGCACTTGACGATGTAGTTGAGAGCGAGATGTAGTCTGGTTGGGCTTGCCTTCTTAGCAAATTGCAGAGTGCAGAATAGACAGGCAAAGAATGCAGTTATCAACTATCCGTCCGTGAGATCAATTACCGTTATGTTGTCCGATGCCTCATCCGGTGAGTCACCATGCTGGTCCGGTGGACTTTTCTTGTGATGGACCGAATTTTCGTGGCGGGTCATCACTCCACCGCGGACGCTGCTTCTAGGTGAAATCGGTGTGATCACCTTGTCGCAGACAATGCAGGCAGACATTGCAGGCAGACAATGCAGGCAGAGAATGCAGGCAGACAATGCAGGCAAACAATGCAGGCAGATAATGCAGGAGTAGCGGCGTTCTTCCGCGCACTTGACGATGTAGTTGAGAGCGAGATGTAGTCTGGTTGGGCTTGCCTTCTTAGCAAATTGCAGAATGCAGAATAGACAGGCAAAGAATGCAGTTATCAACTATCCGTCCGTGAGATCAATTACCGTTATGTTGTCCGATGCCTCATCCGGTGAGTCACCATGCTGGTCCGGTGGACTTTTCTTGTGATGGACCGAATTTTCGTGGCGGGTCATCACTCCACCGCGGACGCTGCTTCTAGGTGAAATCGGTGTGATCACCTTGTCACAGACAATGCAGGCAGACAATGCAGGCAGACATTGCAGGCAGACAATGCAGGCAGACAATGCAGGAGTAGCGGCGTTCTTCCGCGCACTTGACGATGTAGTTGAGAGCGAGATGTAGTCTGGTTGGGCTTGCCTTCTTAGCAAATTGCAGAATGCAGAATAGACAGGCAAAGAATGCAGTTATCAACTATCCGTCCGTGAGATCAATTACCGTTATGTTGTCCGATGCCTCATCCGGTGAGTCACCATGCTGGTCCGGTGGACTTTTCTTGTGATGGACCGAATTTTCGTGGCGGGTCATCACTCCACCGCGGACGCTGCTTCTAGGTGAAATCGGTGTGATCACCTTGTCGCAGACAATGCAGGCAGACATTGCAGGCAGACAATGCAGGCAGACAATGCAGGCAGACAATGCAGGCAAACAATGCAGGCAGATAATGCAGGAGTAGCGGCGTTCTTCCGCGCACTTGACGATGTAGTTGAGAGCGAGATGTAGTCTGGTTGGGCTTGCCTTCTTAGCAAATTGCAGAATGCAGAATAGACAGGCAAAGAATGCAGTTATCAACTATCCGTCCGTGAGATCAATTACCGTTATGTTGTCCGATGCCTCATCCGGTGAGTCACCATGCTGGTCCGGTGGACTTTTCTTGTGATGGACCGAATTTTCGTGGCGGGTCATCACTCCACCGCGGACGCTGCTTCTAGGTGAAATCGGTGTGATCACCTTGTCGCAGACAATGCAGGCAGACAATGCAGGCAGACATTGCAGGCAGACAATGCAGGCAGACAATGCAGGAGTAGCGGCGTTCTTCCGCGCACTTGACGATGTAGTTGAGAGCGAGATGTAGTCTGGCTGGGCTTGCCTTCTTAGCAAATTGCAGAATGCAGAATAGACAGGCAAAGAATGCAGTTATCAACTATCCGTCCGTGAGATCAATTACCGTTATGTTGTCCGATGCCTCATCCGGTGAGTCACCATGCTGGTCCGGTGGACTTTTCTTGTGATGGACCGAATTTTCGTGGCGGGTCATCACTCCACCGCGGACGCTGCTTCTAGGTGAAATCGGTGTGATCACCTTGTCGCAGACAATGCAGGCAGACAATGCAGGCAGACATTGCAGGCAGACAATGCAGGCAAACAATGCAGGCAGATAATGCAGGAGTAGCGGCGTTCTTCCGCGCACTTGACGATGTAGTTGAGAGCGAGATGTAGTCTGGTTGGGCTTGCCTTCTTAGCAAATTGCAGAATGCAGAATAGACAGGCAAAGAATGCAGTTATCAACTATCCGTCCGTGAGATCAATTACCGTTATGTTGTCCGATGCCTCATCCGGTGAGTCACCATGCTGGTCCGGTGGACTTTTCTTGTGATGGACCGAATTTTCGTGGCGGGTCATCACTCCACCGCGGACGCTGCTTCTAGGTGAAATCGGTGTGATCACCTTGTCGCAGACAATGCAGGCAGACAATGCAGGCAGACAATGCAGGCAGATAATGCAGGCAGACAATGCAGGAGTAGCGGCGTTCTTCCGCGCACTTGACGATGTAGTTGAAAGCGAGATGTAGTCTGGCTGGGCTTGCCTTCTTAGCAAATTGCAGAATGCAGAATAGACAGGCAAAGAATGCAGTTATCAACTATCCGTCCGTGAGATCAATTACCGTTATGTTGTCCGATGCCTCATCCGGTGAGTCACCATGCTGGTCCGGTGGACTTTCTTGTGATGGACCGAATTTTCGTGGCGGGTCATCACTCCACCGCGGACGCTGCTTCTAGGTGAAATCGGTGTGATCACCTTGTCGCAGACAATGCAGGCAGACAATGCAGGCAGATATTGCAGGCAGACAATGCAGGCAAACAATGCAGGCAGATAATGCAGGAGTAGCGGCGTTCTTCCGCGCACTTGACGATGTAGTTGAGAGCGAGATGTAGTCTGGCTGGGCTTGCCTTCTTAGCAAATTGCAGAATGCAGAATAGACAGGCAAAGAATGCAGTTATCAACTATCCGTCCGTGAGATCAATTACCGTTATGTTGTCCGATGCCTCATCCGGTGAGTCACCATGCTGGTCCGGTGGACTTTTCTTGTGATGGACCGAATTTTCGTGGCGGGTCATCACTCCACCGCGGACGCTGCTTCTAGGTGAAATCGGTGTGATCACCTTGTCGCAGACAATGCAGGCAGACAATGCAGGCAGACAATGCAGGCAGACATTGCAGGCAGACAATGCAGGCAGACAATGCAGGCAGACATTGCAGGCAGACATTGCAGGCAGACAATGCAGGCAGACAATGCAGGCAGACATTGCAGGCAGACATTGCAGGCAGACAATGCAGGCAGACAATGCAGGAGTAGCGGCGTTCTTCCGCGCACTTGACGATGTAGTTGAGAGCGAGATGTAGTCTGGCTGGGCTTGCCTTCTTAGCAAATTGCAGAATGCAGAATAGACAGGCAAAGAATGCAGTTATCAACTATCCGTCCGTGAGATCAATTACCGTTATGTTGTCCGATGCCTCATCCGGTGAGTCACCATGCTGGTCCGGTGGACTTTTCTTGTGATGGACCGAATTTTCGTGGCGGGTCATCACTCCACCGCGGACGCTGCTTCTAGGTGAAATCGGTGTGATCACCTTGTCGCAGACAATGCAGGCAGACAATGCAGGCAGACAATGCAGGCAGACAATGCAGGCAGACAATGCAGGCAGACAATGCAGGAGTAGCGGCGTTCTTCCGCGCACTTGACGATGTAGTTGAGAGCGAGATGTAGTCTGGTTGGGCTTGCCTTCTTAGCAAATTGCAGAATGCAGAATAGACAGGCAAAGAATGCAGTTATCAACTATCCGTCCGTGAGATCAATTACCGTTATGTTGTCCGATGCCTCATCCGGTGAGTCACCATGCTGGTCCGGTGGACTTTTCTTGTGATGGACCGAATTTTCGTGGCGGGTCATCACTCCACCGCGGACGCTGCTTCTAGGTGAAATCGGTGTGATCACCTTGTCGCAGACAATGCAGGCCGACAATGCAGGCAGACATTGCAGGCAGACAATGCAGGCAGACAATGCAGGAGTAGCGGCGTTCTTCCGCGCACTTGACGATGTAGTTGAGAGCGAGATGTAGTCTGGCTGGGCTTGCCTTCTTAGCAAATTGCAGAATGCAGAATAGACAGGCAAAGAATGCAGTTATCAACTATCCGTCCGTGAGATCAATTACCGTTATGTTGTCCGATGCCTCATCCGGTGAGTCACCATGCTGGTCCGGTGGACTTTTCTTGTGATGGACCGAATTTTCGTGGCGGGTCATCACTCCACCGCGGACGCTGCTTCTAGGTGAAATCGGTGTGATCACCTTGTCGCAGACAATGCAGGCCGACAATGCAGGAAGACAATGCAGGCAGACAATGCAGGCTCGTGGGGAGAAGACGCGGTTAAGGCGCTGAACTACTACAGACTTCGGTACCTTCGCCATGGTTTGAAGCTTCTGTGGACCAAATCTTGAATATATGCACAGCAGACTATTTTGTACATGATTTGGTAAATCTGCTAAGTCGCATAGATGGAAAAAATGAAAATGAGTGTATACAAGAGGACGCATATTTAATTCCTCACAATCGCAATATTGTTGATTACACGAGTATACGGGATGTTCGGTACTTCGTTCGGTAAAATTCGTACCGAATCTCGTACCAAACCTTTCTGCTGTTCGACATCTGTAGCCTCGTCCCATCGATAGTTTAACACCGATACTGGTAGCTGAATGGAGATGTCCTCGGTACATCGCTGTGCTAGAAATGTTTAGCCAGGCGAACGTCTACAGCAGATACGGTCGCTACATTGTAGCCGCAGGAGATGCGTGGGCTGAAGAGAAGCAAAGTAACACGAAAAGAAAGAATGTCATATCCATGCCAGAGCTTTACCTATATTCTATCCGTTGTGCACAGTAGACCGCCCCATCTTTCTATTGGATATTAGCTTTAAACCAAACGATTTGCACCACGAAATTCTACTTACATGCTAAATCATTGTACATGTGCGTCGACCTGTTTGAATAATAAAATGCATACAAGCGTGCACCTCGTTTTCGGCAAGGCGGGCCATAAATAAACCCAGGTCTAATAATGCATCAAGGGCAATTTTAGCTGCAAACAGTTTCAAATCTCATCCCCGAGTATTAGTTTGTACCGGTGCTGAAAACGAGATGCACGACTGTATATTCATCCGGAAATTCACCGTTTTCTGAAGACAGCCCGGGACAAAAGCGCTCGTGGTCGATTCATAGCGTCATGGTTGATCTGCTAGTCCGTGGCTTCATATCTCGTGCACCTGCTTCGCAGCCGCAGTTTTACCCATGGACGTGTTATACAATTTTAACCCTATTTTGCCAAAAATATACCTGGATTTTGTACCCACAGTAAAATGTAAAACACGTATATATGTTTCGTTTTAATCCGCATCCCGCCACATAATACAGCGGCTCCAGCTACCCAACTTCAACATTCAATACTCTAATTTGCCAACCAGCCACTGGATTGTAATGCTGTGCACACCAGCGTATAGAGAATCGGACCAGCCGCGAAATAACTCAGCCAATCCCGATGCGTATCGTTATTATTCCACCAATGAGCGTCATACCAAAACACGGTGCGTGACCACCCGACTCTGTTCTATAACCTTTTATACTAAATTTTGTATGGTTCAAGATGGGTACACTGGAATTTGGCGTGCGCGAAGATAATGCTGCTCTCTCCATTTCACTTTTAGTTTTACGTACCTCCCCTCATTCTACAAGAACTACCATGGCTCCTGCTCTTCGTCGGTACTCCCACGACATGCGCTGCCTGTGCGTAAGCAAGTTGGAGAAAGGCTACAGTTACTAAAAGATTAGCGCCAAGGTGGAGTCGCCGCGGGCTACTGTGCGTGACATCGTCGCCTACTTCGAGAAGAATGACCACTGTGTTAATAAGCCTCGACAAGGGCATACTCGCTTCACTACTGCTCGTCATGACCGAAGCATCCTCCGTGACACGGTAGCCAACCGCATCAGCAGCGCTGTTGTCCTTGCTGCTGCAGTTTCCAAAGAGGTCGGAATCAATGTGTCTCCGCAGGTGGTGCGTAACCGCCTTAACGCTGCGGGTCTTACGGGTCGTAGTTCGTGAAGACGTTGAATCTGACGGATCTGCGGCACCCAGCGCAGAGCCCTGATCTCCACCCTATTGAGAGCGTTTAGGCTATAATGAAAAGACAACTAAGCCGGGAGCCAGCAAGCTCGCTCGATGTCCTGAAGCAGAAGCTGCTGCGTTTCTGGACACGCATCGACGACGATGTTGTCCGCGAGTGTGTTGCGTCGATGCCGGCTCGAGTTGAGTCTGTAATTGCCTGCAAGGAAGTTCACACGATGTACTGCATCTGACTTGATTTGCTTTTTATGATCGTGTTTTGTAATTTTTGGTAGTTTTTTGTTGATAAAAATACTACGGGTTATACTTTGGAATTAGAAGAAAAAAAAGAATATTAAGTGACGGGTATACAGTGACTGTTTATAGGAAAACAACTCCGTGTGGCCGGTGTCTAACTGGAGCCGGTGTATATCATATTTATTGCATGGTTTACCAATTTATTGCAATTATCGTAGTAAAACAAGCAATATGTTTGGTTTTCTGCAAACCACCTGATTGGTCCAATATAAAATCCTCACATTTTGGTTGGGTAAAAAGTGTAAAACTAAGTAGTGTGCAGGGGGCTAGTGGCAACGGTAGCAATTGGGGTAAGTTATGTGGTAAAATTTGCAAAACGTTTTTCAGCGCACTGTATTTAGTATTTTGCGCTATTCTTTTATTTTATAACAAGTCGGCCGACAGGCCATCATAGCCGCTGAACGGCTGGCCGAAATCTTGCGTAACTGTAGATTCTGCGGCTGCGCTTAACACTATAATATCGGGGGCATAAATCAGAACTCCTGGTGTATTCCAGAGCGGATCAGTGTGGTGAAAGGGAAATGTGTTCTCCACACCTGTTTACCAGTACCGGTGTACCGGCTTGAACTCTTTCTCGCTTTCTGCTGACCACGCTCTCTCACTTCGAATTTGAAAGAACAAGCTGTAAACCGTCAAGAAATATCCCCCCA
Source organism: Phytophthora tentaculata (assembly GCA_033557915.1). Classification (NCBI taxonomy): domain Eukaryota; phylum Oomycota; class Peronosporomycetes; order Peronosporales; family Peronosporaceae; genus Phytophthora; species Phytophthora tentaculata. The sequence continues at coordinate 4,324,849 of JAUCEA010000009.1, forward strand.
TCTCCTCGTCCCTTTTCGGGTCGAGCTGATGGTCATTGCATACGCTCTCATTAATGCATTCGCTCGTTAGACCACAACGGATTGTGGAAGTTTGAATTTGTATTGTGAATGTAATAAACACATGTAATTGCACGGTAGAACATCCAAGCACACAATTATCGGGGGGTTATTTGGCTATCCCAATCGACGCATAGCCCTAGTTATTACTGATTTGAGTTATGTTTATTAGAGATAGTGTCGATATCTCTACGAGAGAGCGTTAAAATCACAGACGAAAATGGTTACTTTTTATTTTATTTTCACAGAGGGTGCGATAATTTCACATATCATATGTAACCTTTACAGGAGATGCTTTCTTTTTACAGATCGAGAATTCCAGATGGCTTTTCGGATCTGTTTAAAAAATAAACATGTATCCTTCGGGGAATATTTATAAATAAAATTGTAAATGCGTAGCAAACGTAAACAGAATGAGCGTGCTAATGAGCACACTAGAAATGCAAGACAACAATGCTGATAGCGGCTGTAGCAATGGCGGAGCCAGCCAAAAAAAAAGAGGGGGACCGAAGCGCTTAGGGTTAGATCTCACCCGTGGTTATGGTTGTCCAGTTGAAGATGCCCCCCCCCCCCCCCCCCCCCCAAACATAAGTCGCAAGCGATTACCTGCCTTTTCAGCCAGCAACAGCGCTCATCACCCGAGGACCCCCGTCCCAAAGCAATAAGACACTGTTGGTTAGCCTCGCCGTATCGTCCCACAGCTTCTATGGTGGAATTAGAGGCTGCAGCTGCAGCAAGATGGTGCCAAGAGAACGGTTTTACAATCCGTTCGATTGTCAAGTTCATGATTTCGCTCGCCACGATCCCATTGACCGCCCACCAAATATCTTTTCGATGAAACAGCTTGTGGAAGACCCTAAACTTTGTGAGATGTAATTTTTGCGTACGCCAAGATGGCGGTGTTCCGCCCGTGGCTTATGAGTCATCCAGGGCGTTTGTTTGGCAAGCAAACAAGATCTATCCAGTCCGAATGGTATATAAATATAAGAGGTTAGAGTACTCTGAGGAGTCAGATGCTGTGTTTTGTAGATGGTGTTATCTAAGTCGCGAAGCTGTGACTGCACGAGATTCATCAGTTTTGCACGCTTAGCAATGGGTTTTCATAATTGGAAAAATGCGACGTCAGAATATGGATTTCAAGATCATATTGGAGAGCCCTGTTCACGGCATTACAACGCAGAAGCAACAAACTACCAGATTCATAGAGGTAGTTGTGATATTACTATGGCACTGGGGGACGAATGCTACTCAGCGAGAGCAAAATCAAAAAGGATCGGCCAATTCTTAGACGTACTTCTCCGGTCCTGAAAAGAATTAACAGTAAGGTTATTCAGTTGAAAACACTCGCATGTATGATTGGTCCATACCCTTTTTCTGAGGCATACAATCGGATAAAACTTGAGCACTATAGGATTTGCGTGTGAAGCGGATTGGCTGTTTTTGAAAAGGTAATAAACTGGATTCCTTCCAGTGATTTATCGCTGGATTAAGCTCTTTTTCTTCTCTGAGCTTAATCCAGCGATAAATCACTGGAAGGAATCCAGTTTATTACCGCTTGCTCAGAGAAGAAAAAGAGCTTAATCCAGCGATAAAACACTGAAGGAATCCAGTTTATTACCGTTTCAATAACAGCCAATCCGCTTCACATACAAGCCCTATAGTGCTCAAGTTTTATCCAATCGTATACCTCATTCTTCTCCAGGGTATTTTTAAATATAAATCCGCTTATTTTTAATGAGACTGCGAACAAAACCTCAGCCCTCCATAAAGTGATAGTTTAAATGGTCGGATATCGACTCTAATGGCGGGAATGTAGATTTTAAAAACAAATGTGCTATAGTGCGAGCTAAGAGCTTTACAATAAGGCTTATTTCAACTTCATTGAGCTGCTTGATCTTAAATTATCGCCAGCTTACTGAACGGTTAATTTTTAACGGACCGGAGAAGTATGTCTTTTTCTCGCAGGTCAAGGGATTGATTTCCGTGGCAATTACGAAAACGTAATCGTGGTCACTTTTTTAAAATTGACAGTACTTAAAATTATAATTGAACCAGCATAACTGATATTTGCTATTTTAACAGGAGAGTTACGATAGCCGAGGTAACTTTCTGAACTGGCTCACATTTATGATCCAAAGAATACCAGCTTGTGCTAGTTTGACGAATTCAGCCGCAGTCAACGCAAAGTAGACCTCTCCCACTGTTCCGAGTGAGCTATTTCACTGTGCCACCGAGTTAGTGCATAAATGTATTGTGGAGCAGGAATTGCCGATGGATACTTTTCTGGTTTTGGTCGACAAGGCCAGTTGTGAAGCCGGAAGAGAAAACATGGTAATTGTCATCCGTTTTCTTTCCAAAAAATGGTGAAATTCAAGAGCAATTTAAGGGTTGGGCTCATGTGAGAGAGACGTGTGCAAATTCGCTAAAGGCGGCACTAATGGGTTAAATGACAATGTGGGGGGGGGGTACTTAGAAATACTAAAAAGTGGTCATCTTCATACTCATACACCGATATGGGAAAGTCACGGAGTCCGTCATCCATACCAGGACTTGGTATACATTGTTTAGTATGTGTATTACTGCGGTCCTAAACCAGAACTCTGCAACTTCTAGCGAACATTAGCCCATGTGATATGCGAAACTGAGGTATTACTAATATTGCGCATTGTGAGAACATATTTTCCTTTTGGTAGCTTGCCTCATTTCAGGACCTCGGTATTTGCTGACACGCTGACAACGGTTTGCATTGTAGATCCAATTTAGAAGATTCACGTTGCAGAATGGTCCATATCAAACAGAACTAAAGCCAAGCCCTCCTCGCAAGCATATAACTACACCCAGTGAGAATTTACAATACCGTTCCTTATAAACATTGTTTCTTCACAGTATCCTAAACCACGGGGCTTGTGCGTCGTCTTTCTCTCGCTTCGATGTTCTCACCATTGAGCAAATCGTTAATGGTAGTATGTAAGTTTCTTTACTTGACGGCATCGGACACCTAAACAAAAGAATCTACTTGTTAACTCCACTAACGCAGAGATAATCCACAAGTACGCGTCTCCACTCTGCCACAACCGACGATGGTAGCGGCTGTTTTTTATAATACGGGCGGCTACTGATCGTCAATTGATTGTAGAGCAGCAAACCAGAACGTAGGCAACATTTTTCTACGTAGTCCACACTTACATGCGGATAAAGAAAAGCACTCAGATTTATTATCGACGGCGCGCAGCACAGAAAAGAGGTGCCAACGTAGCGCAACATCGTTCGCAGGCGATAAAAAGACGAGAGCGACCGGACGCAGAAGCACGAGGGAAGAGCGCGCTTGACCGCGAGGAGACGACGGTGCCGACGTAGGAAGCCGAAGCTCGAGGGTAGAACGAGCCCGACCGCGAGAAGGCGACGATGCCGACGTAGGTGCTGTAAAGAAACGACAAGATAAGAACGACACAAGCGCGAGGGACCATGATGAGGCTGCGATGTCAACGCTGGCGTCGTCTGCGATGGGGGTGACGACAAGACGAGTGCAGCCACAAGCGAGAAGTACCACCAGATAAGACAGCGATAAGGCTAGAAATACATACGGACGGCAAGTCGGAGATCTTGTCTATGTGTAGGAGGACCCGAAGAGACAAAGGCTGTTGTAGTGCGTCGTCATGTCCAGGCATTAATGAGAAGTTTACGGAGGATGTATTGCGGTAAATGAACCAGTACAAAGCGGTAGAAACGACGACGTTAAGATAGTTAGATTTCTTATTTATATCCCATTTGAGCTCCCAGAAGACGTGCGTTGGGCGGTTCATCAAGCGCTATTAAAAAGGCACAAAACAATCAAGCCAGAATCCCCCCCGTATGGATAATGTTGCGCCCGCCCAGTCAGACAGCGCGCGCGTCGAAGGCGACGGTCACCCGCTCTCCAAGCGAGGAGCATCACGTCGCCGATGCTTCTGGCAACAATACTGCGAAGGTATTGCGCAGGCGGGCGGGGAAAAGCCTGTGCTGGAGACTATGGAAGTGAGTACCCAGAGTCGCGGGGGGTACGGCGGATGCAGACGTTCAAGGCCCAGGACAGCCTGGCGATGATGACATAGCGGAACGAGACAGGATTATATCCAAAATCTAAAACAGACATCGTGTATATGTACCTCAATTTTTGAATTAGGCTATTTCTACCTTTACACGGTGTATCCGCGCCGCAAAAGATCTCAAATGCGGTCGTTGCGAGTACTCCGCTGTTGTAGCTATCAGTTTGAATGCCGAGATCAGATTTGTATTTGCGAATACGATAGCGAGACTTAGTCGATGCTGGTAAGAGGGGTGTCATAGTGAGAGCGAGATCTCGAGCACTTTTCAGGTAGCTTGAGCACATCGGATCGTAGATGACGATCTCGCATCGGTTAAGCCTGGTCGTAGTTACACCAATGCACACTGTTGCAGTTGGTCGATAGAAGGGATATCTCGTTGGCCATGCCCGAGAACAACTTGGCCAGGTCTTTTGTGTTGATAGAGACTTCCATCAGCCACAAGACTGAGGCTGGCCGGTTTGATAGTAGCGACATTTGGTTGCGCCAAAAAAATTGTCGAGCAGCACAGTAAGGGTTGCATCCCCAAGCGATCATTTTGCGGTGAGTTCGAGAAACCCCATATAAAAAAGGATAGTAAAAGTCAAATATATATATATATTCAGATTCAGCGCAATTCGTACCTGATAAGAAAACATTGGAGTAGATTTTAGTCTTTTTTCGAGACAGGTACTTCTTTTGATGCGAAAATAAGGACTCACGGAAACTGCCAATTCAGTGCGTGGAATCAGTTTAGTCCGTGCTCTACCCCCTTGTTCAATCAAAGCTCGCGTCAGTAACTTCTGATTGGTTGTCTTGTACAGCGCCAAAATAGTGCACGATTGATTATAAATTCTGAAGGTTTGCTATAAAACACCACAGGTAATTTATTTGAGTGGCAGCCGGTTGTTTTGGTGTCATTGCTAAGTTCGGAGGCTAAGGTAGAAACATGGTGATACGCAGGGGTTGCTACCAGAAGGAGGACCTAGAGGAGGCCTTAGATAGGGCATATGAGGGGGAGGAGTTTGCTGCTGTAGCGCGGACGTCGTCGGTACCCCTTCGCACGCTGTTCAAGAAGTCGAAGGAACTCCAATCTACTGGTATAATAAGGAAGAGCGCCGGGGCCGTAAACCCGTCTTCTCAGTTGAGCAAGAAGCGGACCTTGTCGCTTGGATCGCGGGTATGTAGCGCGCTGGCTTCCCTGTTGGCGCGGCTTGGGTACTCGAGAGAGCAAGCAGAGTGTATGAGAAGCTTCATGGAGCCACAACCCGCGCTGAAACGTCACTGAAGCCGCTCACCAAGGGCTGGTTCCGGCGGTTTACAAACCGCCACCCTGAGCTCGCGCCGCGCACAGCCCAAAAATTCGCTCGGGTACGAAACATGGTTGACTGCAATGGCGTTCGTGACCTGTTTTTCGCTATTACTGAACGGGTAATTGAGCTGCGTTTATCGGCGGACCGCGTCTTCAACATGGACGAGACCTCCTTTATGCCCAAGGCTACGTCATGCAAGGTTCTGGTCCTTAAGGGCTCGCCTAACGTCTGGAGCAAAGAGACACGTCCTAACTTTCACATGACGGTTATAGCTGCTGTAAATGCTGCAAAACGGAGGTATATTTCGCCTATGGCTGACCATCCTTGTCGAACAAGTGTCATTTCTCAGTATTCGACTTCCCATTGTTTTAGTCCGGGACAATAGTTCTACTCATCTCGATCTCGGTAGATGCTGACTTTTTTAGTATTCTGATTTTTACACTAATATCGTTTTTTGCGGGGATTATTATTATAGTCTATTGGGGAGGCGTTCGATATGGGAATTTTGTTGCTTGCTTTGCCACCGAACGCCACGCAATTATACCAACCGCTTGATGTCGCAGTATTCAAGCCCTTTAAAGCGCCGTCGCGGATGCACTGGAGTCAAAACTGTTTGAAACAGCTGTCCAAGAGGGCTGCAATTCAGATCGCGTGTACAGCTTACCAGTCCACCATTATTGAGTGCCCCAACAATGCCGTTAGCGGCTTCTCCTGCACGGGGCGTTTCCCACCATCATATCCTAATATGACGAAGCGACTAAAGATGTATAGTGATGGCGGGGCGAAGGGCAAGATTGGCACGGAGTGTTGGCTGAAAAGAAAGCGAGAGGAGTTTCGCCTTGACGCACGCCGCGAAATACTGACCTTGCCACCAGCGTCGGATAAGGCGGGCAAGAAAGTCCGAGTAACAGTCGATACTGAGGGGGTTCTCGTGAGCAATGACGATCTTTCTTAGTAGAAGACACATAGTGCGCACTAAATTGATCACTTGGTTTTTACTCGTAGTTTGCTCATTTACGCATATAATTAACTCGATGCCCAGTGTTGAGCTAAGATAGCATCTTTGCGTTTTTAGATCGTTTGAAATTCTAGATGTTACTAATCAAGCATGGCGTTCTAGTTTTTTGTTATCCTGGGATAGCAATACGAAGTGCTGCAGAGCAGCTTGCAGCGGATTAATTCGCTTATTGTTCGATTTTTGTCTTGAAATTGGTATGCAAAAGTGTCCGTCACGCTCGACATGAAACCGACGTGAGAGTTTTGTACCAGGACTGTATCACCGCCGTTTATGACCAATAAATTTGCGTTTGACTAGTAAATTTGCGAAATGCAGATATTAGGCGTGATGTGGAGGGCGTGATTCCTCTTTACCATAGTGTTCGGGGGATTACCAATGTGATGCTATACGCAATTTCTAATGAAGCTTGCGGATCTTGTCTAGAATTCGGTTGCTCCCCCTTGGGAGTTTTGAAACACCCACGAATGTAAAACATATCTCGTCTTTTGATATTTCTGGAGTGTATCGCCATTATATTTGAAGTAAATACTGTCGAAGGCTGCATTTGTGAGGAGCAATGAGCCGATATGTCCATATTTTATTATCGTAGCCTAAACAGCAACAGAAATAACACAAACCGCTGGCAATATGTGGCTGTGTAACAAAGTAATATACTGCAGTCGTATTTCCTTTCTTCATCTTCATTCCAGCATACTTCAAACCAGCTATCCCAGTCTCCGCATCAGCCCTAGTCGCAGAGTACGATTGAGTTCCCCAGTTCATCCGATTCCGCGCACTGAATTGGCACTTTCCGTTAGTGTGCGTATTGAAATCGACGCTTGAAATCCAAGATAGCGCCTCTGTCGCCGCATCGACGGCATTGACTACGGTGTGCCATCGCTTCATAGTTGCAATAGTGGAAGTAGTCAGGATACCCAAACTATCAATCTCCAGGCAAATATCTTACTCAGAAAGTTCAGCTTTTCCTGCTGTACATCGCTCACCTTCTGCTCGCATCTTCTAATAAGCGCCCATGGCAAATTGTAAGTCACTTCATCGGGTGGCGAAATTTCACGGTTAAGGAACCTTCTTTAGCATGTAGGCCGAAATTTTTGGATTTTTTGCCAAATGAAAAATCCGGTAGCTTGTACACAGTATTGTTGTTTTCTACGTTAGTGTGACCGATATTCCTACAGTAAAACAATATTTCCGGAAAGGAACCTTTGCCACTTGCACGTAAGTTGTCAAAGAAGTCAATGACACGCCCTCCATACGGTTTCATTCTGTGTTGGCACCACCCCTTTTCTCCGCTTGCGCTCCGACCCGAACTTCATCCAGACGGGGCCGTTATTTTTTTCTTCCACTCCCTCAAGGTGGCGAGCGGCATCCTGCACAATCCACTCGGGGTACGCTTTCCGCCGCTTAAGCAGCTGTACCCTCTCTATTTCGAGCCTCTAAACACACGAGCGCTTCGGCATAGCTGGCTTGCACTTAAAATGAGATCTAACAGTAGCGTAGGAGCATACATTTGGCGTATCAGAGTTGTTCAGTCTTACAGATAAAATGTGGAAGACAGTAATTCGCAATAACTCAATAGCCCGTGCCGACTTATTGTGAAACCGAGGTGGATTCACATTAATCCGTGCCATACCCGAGTTGATATCACATTAATCCGTGCCAACCTGAGTTGATTTCACATTAACGCTCTGTCACGCCTAAGGTTGAAAGGAGACGAAGCTTGCTAGTACTGTGGCTGATCCTGTTCCGTCACCTTGATAGTGACGATGCGATGGTCCATCATGTGTAATTGTACATTCCCCGAATTGAACTAATGTTATCAGACATTCAGGCAACCAAGTACCGTCTTTGTCGACGGTGGTATGTGTTTCGCTTAAAGTCGTTTATCGTTGTGTCACTTGCGGAGAAAGCCGACACCCAAAACGTAGGCACTAATTTAATGAGGAAGCTCCGTTCATTCTACGAGTGAGAAGTACGTCGGAGCGGAGATGTAATGAAACACTCAATGATGTTGTTGCTGTACCGACAGCTGTTGTCAGTAAAGAAATTCTGGCGACAACAAAGCCTGGTGTTATGCTGTGCCATCAGCTCCGTTAAGCTGATGATGCAGTGAACATAAGTGTCAAATTACAGTTGGAAAATCAAACGTATAAGATATCCAGACTGGCATAGATCCGGACTGTCGGCGATCTGGGCTATCCGACATATTTTATCATCGGTAATATTGCTACCATTTGGCAGAACTTGGGAAGGGCAGCGCATTCTAGAAATATGAAGCATGCTAAGAGACACACCGTTACCGTCAGCAACACATCGAACTGTACAGTGTGTTCAGATTCGTCACCCCACATCATGCGAAACCTAGTTGTGTCCTGTGCTTCAGCAACGTGTGCGGCTGTATGTGTCGCACCCTTGAATCGCCAAGGAAGTGCAAAATGCTCATTTGAAGTAGTTGCAATTTGACGAACAATTACACGTTTGGTTCCCATGAAGTGCATGATCACCCTACTCGAAATCTAACATTTGAGAAAAAGCAATCCGCAAGCCAGCTAGCGGTCAATGGCCTGAAGCCTACAAGAACTCGGGGTGTCCTGTCTGTAGGCACTCCGGTGGATAGAATACGCAGCACAATAAGGTGCAAAACTTTGTGACGTATTGCCAGAAGTAGCTGCGAGGGGTCTTTGTGGAAATATGATTGGGCGGGGAAAACTGGACCTTCGTCGATTTAAAACCGATCACGGATTGACACCTCGTCAAGCTATTGTTCTGTTATGCTGTGTACAGTACTCATTGTATGATCTGTAAGTTCGGTCAAATTTCGAACTTCTCCCGCCCCCCCCCCCTCCCCCCCGGCCGGTTGGCATTCGCAGTTCCTGTACTCACACACCATTATCACATGTACCGTACGTACGCATCTTTAACCCAATTGACAATGTTTATCCCTTTAAAATGGATGTATATTGACTTTCGAAGGGAGATTTTTCACCCATCTCAGCCGGCTGGGAGGGCGGCATACACAAATGCTGTGAGTACCGCGTGTGTGCCCTGCGAGAAAAAGAAACAGAACCAAAGCGAAAGGAAGGAAGAAGGAAGTGCCCAGCGTCGTGTAATGATGCTTTGTACCTTCCCGTCACGTTGCATCATTATTGTCGCCTGATGCATTGATTTTCAGCGTGGTATTGTGCGTTCTACTCAAAATTTCCATGCGTGGTTCTTTGGTTGAGCGCGCACAGAGCCGCGGATATGTTTAGGACTTTCCTTGAAAAGAATTCACTTAAGTATCATAAAGACAGCAGCCGGTGCAGCATGGCCTATTTCAAAGTATCAGGGTATGCGAGTGACTGGGTCATATTTGGCAATTTGGTCTGAATTCGCAATCCGCCAAGCATCAACTCTCAGTATCAGACCAAGCCGTTGTGGTACATAAACCTGAGGAAGAATTGATCTCTTGGATGGCACCATAGCGACTCACGGAATGAGAACAGGAAGAACAACCGGATATGTTATCAAAGCATGCTGACAATGACTGAAACCGCGCTAAGGCTGAGTGGTATAGTTTTCTATTTTGCAGGATTTGGCAAGATTTGGGCCTTTTGACCAATCAGCATGGAGAATCCGCCGATGGCATTCTGCGAGAAACGACGTGGAATTGGTGGCATCTCCTGCAACGGTTGGTCATTCCTGCGGGGATTTGGCCTTTCTGCCTCCTGCCAAGATCACATCACCCCAAAGGACAGGCTAAATGGGCTAGTCTCGTAGCACAGTTGTACTTTGGCCAACAGCAATTACTACCCGTCGTGTATATTGTACTGGACAAAATTGTTTGTACCAGGAATTGTAACATCAGTACATTTTGGGCTGTTTCTCAGCTAATATTAGACGGATGAAGCCGTACCGACCCTTAAACTCATGCTAAGCGTTCCCTCGTTCGAATATAGGTTGCCATTTCGAGACACGCAGCTTAGAACGGTGGTAAGGGGGAAAAGACTTAGCGACGGTGAGTGTGCTATGATTGTGAATGCGTACAAGTTTTTCTTTAAAGGTCGCCAAGAAGACGGTAGTGTGGCAGGAAGAACACGCAAATTGGTCCATCAGTGCCTTGGGACTCCTACTAGCACGGTTGCGCTCATCTGGAAGGCGTACAAGGCGCGTGAAGCCGCCGACACTTCCGAGGTAGGTGGTCATGTGCTTATTAACAATATCTATCAGTTACCTGTCTAACTTTATATTGATATCGGTGTCGGGCACAGGTAGTTGAGGAGAGACGAGGTCGCCCTCGAAGTTATGAAGACGAAGACGTAGCACCGTCAACACACGAGTACGTGAATAAATGCAACAAAGACCGACAGCCGATTACAACACAAATGGTTAGTGCTGAGGTGGAAAGGTGCACGTCTGTAAAGATATCTCGGCGAGCTATGAGTCGACTTTTGTGCCGTTTAGGTTATCGCTGTATCAAAGGAGAGAGCCGCCACTACATGGCCGACTCAGTGCAGAATGTTGCGTACAGAGCAACATACTTGCAGCACAAAGTGGCAAATTGGGACCGAAACAACAATCCAATCAGACCAGAAGTATACCTGGATGAATCGTACGTAAATGTTAATCACGTCGGGGGAACAACGTGGCTCGGAGCTGGCCAGAAGTGGTACGCAGCTAGCGGAAAAGGCTCCAGGTATGCTACAGATAAAAAAACAATTATCGATACGTATCAGTTGACTACTTAATTGCAAAATGTTTTAGGATATGTATCACTGCAGTTTAGTATTTGAACCGACAGGGAAATGCACTTCGTGGCAATTTCGTTGAGGAATCTTTTGAAAATTGGGTGGCTAGCTTCGACGCTCCTCAGTTTGAGTTCTGGTTTTCCGACTTGTGCATGAAATTGTGCATCTCACACGGCCCATGTAATATTTACATGGATGGAGCCGCTTATCACAAACGAAATATTTTACCAACATCCACGACACGTTCAACACGGCCGATTTGCTACAGTGGCTACGCAATAATAGTAAGTGCTACTTCTACCTATTGCACTTTACTAACTGTACTTGTATGCATTGCTAGATGTAACGCACGACGAAAAACATTTTAAACCCCAACTGCTAGAGATCGTCCGCGCTCACAAACCACTTCCCTTCTACAAGGCAGTTGCCATCGCTACCATGTATGGTCACTCCGCGCCATACACACCTCAATATCACCCCGAATTGTAGCCTATAGAGATGATATGGGGAAACATGAAGGCTGGATCGGTCGCAATCCAGAGAAGAGCGTTAGTGAACTCGAAGAGAACGTAGAGGCGAGCAAGGGGCGGATCGTGTCTGAAGACTGGAAGAAAGCCTATATGAGCATACGGAAAGAAGAAAACAAGTATTTGCAAGCTCTTGAAGACGATGAGATCGAGTGTGCAGGCGTAGAAGAAGTAAGCGACGACAGCGATGCGGTCGACAGCGAAGATGAGAGCCTTTAAAATATTGAACTGAAAGTTCAACTGGGATTTGTAGTACTGAGTTGATCAGTTTGATGTCTGTCGCTCTTCGTGTCAGTCTTTCCCCTAATAAACCTAGACACATGCTTTGGCGCATGTTTTTACTATTGAGCCAATAACAATCTTGTAATTGGTCCGACAATTTGCCAACCCTTATTGAGCCCTTTCCCCAAAATTTTGAGCTTCTGAGAGCCGTTTTTCTGGCTTCGTTTTCACCTATTAGGAGTCCGAAATAAGCAAATCTTACCGCAAAATCGGGTTCTACGGCGAAAGTTACCCCTTATATCTAGCTATCGTGCCGTAAATCACGGCGAAAATGCAACGCACGTCGAAGATGCTACATATCGTAAATATTGCTGCCTTTTTATGCTAGTAAACTACTAGAATTAATTTATGTGATGGCTACACTAGACTTTCTTACATCCTCAAATCCTTTTTACGTTTTTGACTTGGTTTCTACTTTTGACGATGTTGCATCTTCGCCGTGATTTACAGTATATGGAAAGTCACCATCGTCTAGGAGTAAACCGAAGTCAAAGTTTGGTATAAACTAAATTGGCCAGTGCAATACTTGCCTGGTCCGGAAAAGAATTAACAGTTCTTGCTGTACTGCTTCAACGGAAGCGTAGTTGACCTTGATGCAAGGCTCTTCATTCGCAGCATGAGGGCGTAATTTTTTTGAATGACATTACTGTCATTACGTGACCATTCAAACAATCACTTTAGGGAGGGGTGAAGTTTTTTTCACTTTGCAATCAAACATAAGCTGAATCAACATTTGAAGTATACTAGAGAAAGTGGACAATAAGCTTAATCTTGTCATTTAGTACTAGAAGCAATTATGAAAAAATAGCGCCAAGAACTGCCAATCAGTTTGAATACAAATTCTCAGATGTACAGATTTCAACCAATCATATGGACCTTCGAAGGGACATTGACCAATCACAGCTACGGTTGTTAATTTTTTCCAGACGTTATGCTCATTACCCCCACTGTGGTCCACACCATCCATCCTATGCAATTTTTTCAGCACCCAGAATATTCAAACTTAGAATTACAACGAAAGTTCACAGTACTATAGTAAAAGTATCACCGCTCAGCAGTTCTGGTACTACTAATACTACTACAGCAGTAGTGTGCTTCATATTATTATCGAGCAATATAGTAGTATGTTTCAAATCACTTTCTCAAGCAAACTGAAAAAAGGGAGGTGATGGCGATTGCGGTCTCCGCTGACGCCGCGGTGGCTGCAAGCTTTTTGGAGCTCAACGCAGCTCTCAAGCGCGAAAACTACAATCGCGCTCTGGATATCTGCAACAAGAGTGTGTTGGGTAGCGACATGTTAAGCAGGAGGGGGGACAGTGTGTATCTGACCTCTATTGTGAATACACAGTCCGCTCCAAGTTTCCGGACGACGTAGACGCCGTCAAGGTCAAATGTGTGGCACTAATCCGCCAAGAGAAGGTTCGTGGGTCACTGCTCTTGCTGCTTAAGGGTATGCGAGACGAACGCTTACGCTGTTTGCTCTACATGTAGTTCGATAAGGCCTTGGAGCTAGCCGTCAAGTATGATTTCCTTAGCACGGAGAAGGCCTATTGCCTCTACCGCCTCAAGCAGGACGATGACGCGCTAAAGCTTCTGGAGGGAGAAGATCTCGAGGCGCAGAGCAGTGCGCAGCTGCATCTGGCGGCGCAATTGGTGCGTCGTTTGCTACAACTTTTGACCAAGTGAGGGCGACTGGATCTGACGCAGTTTTCTACTGATTGATTCAGCACTTTCGCAATGGAAATTACAACCAGAGTATTCGCATCTACGAGCTGCTGCTCTCTCAAGCCGAGGAGGTGGGTCTATCGTCGTCAATGTGCTTCTATGCTTCCACTCTTGACAACCCTTTTGGTAATACTGTGCAGGGCGACGATCTTCTGGAGCTTCAGACTAACCTGCTGGCAGCATATGCGAGTGCGGGTAGGAGCCAGGAACTGAAGGATCGCGAGATTCCTGTGAGAAGCATTTTTCAAACAAACATTTTGCAGAGAAGTCACTGTCTAATACTGATTTTTGGCAGATTGATGATGGCTTCGAGGTGGCCTTCAACAAGTCGTTCGTGGCTATTCTGTCGGGCGACTGGGAGGATGCAGAGGAGCTTTTGCTGACTGCTGAACGTAAGAACAGCGGTCTGATCGTGCTTGAACAGCACACGCTGTGTATTGACCAATCTCTTTGACATGGCAACAGGCTTGTGTCGCGATACGTTTGTGGCTGAGGGTGCATCGGAAGCCGAGGTTGAAGACGAAGTGGCTCTCATCACGACGCAACTGGCGTTCGTGAAGCAGATGCGCGGCGATCTGGACGGCGCTCTCTCGGACTACCGCAACGTGCTCAAGCTGAAGTATGCAGACCGTGTGATGGTGGAGGTCTTCTGTTTGCTAACTGTGATTGTGCTATGGCGGTTGCAGGCTGCGCAATCGTGCGGTGGGTGCTGTGGCTTTGAACAACATCGTGGCGATCCGCAAGGACCGCGACGTGCTGGATTCGTTCAAGCGACTGAAGAATATCGATACATCCGTGCTGTCGGACAAGCTGAACCCAGCCCAGCAGGAGGCAATTCTTACGAATCGCGCGCTACTGCTTTGCCTATTGAACAAGGTATGGCCAGTCGGGCTCTTGTTTTTAAGTATGACACACTAACAGCATCGCTCTGACCATCCAGACGGAAGAATGCCGCGAAATTTTAGAGACGTTGAAGAAGCAGTTTCCCTCCTCAAAGTCAATTGCTGACATCGTGGTCTTCCTGGCAATCAAGGATCAGTCTCCAGCTGGTGCGATCGAGCAGCTCCAGGTACGGATATCATACTCGTTAAAGGTGTCTTTGGTTGATCTATCATAACCTTCTGTATCTCTCACGTGCTCTTAGGGCGACGTGAGCGTGGGTGGTCGTCTTGGTCTTGCACACGTCTATCTGACTGAAGGGCAAGTGTTAAAGGCTGCCGAGTGCATTCGCTCGATCGAGCAACTGGCGCACTCCCCCGGTACAGTAGCTACCCTTGTCGCCCTCTACGAGCAGGCGGGCGACTCAGCATCTGCGCAAAACGTGCTGGAGAGTGCGCTGGCTCACCACAGAGCAGGCGACTACAGGTCCGAGCAGGCTATGAAGATCCGCGAGGGTGATTGCTGGTACAAGATTCAGAAAAAACAGTACCGCGAGGCTGCCGATGCCTACGTGGAGCTACTTGAAGGCGAGACTGCTGGTGCTCTGGATCGCGACCTTCGCCTGCGTTCGATGGCCTCATTGGTTGTCGCACTGTAAGTCCGCTCTTGTCTTCAGCGCTTGGACATTGTTCTGACGAGCATGTTATTCGTGTACAGGTCGTTCTGTGATGCAGAAGCCGCTGAAGCTCGTTGCGCCATGCTCCCCGCTGTCGAGGAGAGTGGCGTCGACCCGAGTGAGTTGGAGAAGCAGGTGCCACGCTCGACCCGTTTGGCTGCCAAGTTCGCAGACACTGGCGACAAGAAGAGCGAGTACGTATCAAATGTGTCTCTTATGCTTGTCTTGCCTCTGTGTATCAAGCTCACTGTGCTATTCCTTTCTATCTGTACAGACGCAAGCGCGCCGCCAAGAGTCCAGAGGCGATTGCCCGTAAGCGTGCCAAGCGTAGGGAGGCGCATGTGGCCAACCTACGCTCTCGTCCGGACTACAACGCGTCTATCGGCCTGGTGAACCCGGACCCGGAGCGCTGGATCCCTCGCAAGCAGCGCTCGCACGGCAAACGTGGTCGTCGCGGCCGCAATCGCTTTGTCGGCGCTCAGGGGGCTGGCATGGGCACGGAGAAGGACGCGCTCAAACTCGATGCAGCCGCTCGTGCTGCGCGCAAGGCCGAGTCGGACAAACCTGCAGCCGTCGTGGTGACTAGCGGCTCTGGCATTCGTAAGTCCAAGAAGAAGAAACGCAGATAGAGGGAGCGCAAGCCACAGCAGCTTGAAAGAGTAGACGAACTACCTTTTGCCAATAAAGAGACAAAACCTGTTCCTGTCCTGCAGCTTGATTTATCTGTGAATCGTCTAGTGTTAGTGCTGTTTATCACCCTCCGACTCGTCTTGCTTTACAACATCTATCCCAGCGCCACTGAGACTGTGATGCTGGTCCCAACGAAGCGGAAGTAGCCGCATTGCCTAGACCGTAGTGAAGCTGGGTGCCTTCTCACGCAGGTAGAAGAGCTTTGCACGACGCACGCGCTTCTTGCCTTTATGGATAAACGCCTCCTGCAGTACCTTGACGCTCTGCAGCAGAGGAGAGTGCAGGAAAATCTTCTGCTCGTAACCGTAGCCACCAATGTGCTGAAACGCATAAAAATCAGTCATCTTTTAGCATTAAAACTGCACGCAGTCATTAAAAGCAGGCACTCACGTTGCGAATGACGAAGGAACTGCCCGTGCCGCGGTTTCGCCGCGCGAGCACGATGCCCTTGACGCGCTGTACGCGGCCGCCCGTACGGCTCAGCAGGTACTGCACCTCGACCGAGTCACCTGGCTTGAAGTTGTCAATGTCCTTTCCCTCTGAAGCCTTGGCCACGGCCTCAATCTCGAGCTGCTGTAGCAACGACGCCGCGCGCTTCGTCGGGATCTTAAGCTTGGTGCGTTTGGGCTGCTCAACCGCGGGCGTCGCGGGAGAGGCCGTCTCTGTGGAGAATAACGAGACTTGTGCGCTGAGAAGCGGCGCGCGGCGCGATCCGGCGGTGCTGGCGACGCGCGCGAAGCTCTTCGTAGCGGCGGCCAGCATAATCCTCACTCCAAGTTGTGTTCTGCGGTCAATACAGCTCGATGGTCACGGTGTGTTGTGTGATAAACATAATCATTTTGGCGTCTACCTATAAATTAAACGAAGTACGCGCTTTTGCGCAGGTATTATTAATATTGCTCCGGATAGCGTCAAAACCTGTATGAGCTTTTGACGACTCTCGCATCCAAGCTGAGGCAATGCATTAAAAAAAATGATGGCATCTTTGAGTAGTGAGTGAGCTGCAGATGCGATTTATCGCGCGTTTTCGAGAGTCATCTCTGCTCGAAGTATGATGCGTTGAGAAATACCAACAAAAAAAATCGGAGCTTGGATATCGTCTCCAAAGCTAGAGTTTGACGGTGGTGATGTCACTTTCGTGGGCAGCGCTGTAACGACTGCGTCTCCTGCTCCAAGCGGAGGTAGTGCGTCTACTGCAGGAACACTTCGGTATGACGTGAGCGCTATCGACTTCTGCGGAACCGATTAGGTGTGGGAGAAAATCGCCTTGACGACCTAGGCAGCTAGCTATACATGCATATTGATGTAGATTTTTTTAATAAAACAAGCGAGCTCGCTGCGCCGCTTTGCGGCGCAGCCAACTTGCACTCTCGAACTCCACCTATTCATGTGAACATCTCCACGCAAAAATATAATAATATCAACCCTGCCACTCCATTTTTTCCCCTGAAGATCTTGCTTTACCCGAAGAAGCTCGAAATGTAACCTAACGTTAATGTACTCTATCCCTCCAATCCGTTCTCTACCCCACACCCTTAAGACATTACGCCTCAGCAATCGTTAGGGAGGTCAGCTTCGCAGCTGTAGCACTTGCTGTGCTGAATGATGCTAGTCCAGTTCCTGCATCGTGATAAGTAATAAAGAGTGCTGGTATATAAGCAGCCGTCTATTTAATAGTGGTTTAGTAGCGCCTAGAAGCACGCGACTTTATTTAGAGAGAGGTTGACGACAACAGTGGCCTAAAATGTTGGTAATAACATGTAAGAGCTGTTTTAGCCACAGTTTTAGTTTTGGGGTATGCTAGCCAAAGAAACGTCTTTTAATAAGCTTCAATAAAAATAGCACTTCTTTTATATCGGAAAATATTTCATGTCTCACATTTAGTTTTACTGAATTAAGCTAGGCTTGTCAGCCAATCATAATCCCGGATTGCGTAACGTGACGGACAGACAGACAGACGGACATTCATTTTATATATTAGGACTAGCGCTCTGGGCACCCGCGGAGCGGGCGCTAGGGCATGGTTGGTTGGTTTAGAGAGGGCTGGCCGCCTCCGCTGCGCTGCGGCGGGCTTAGAAACCCTTACTTAAGGCACAGCTACATGTATACCGTGTTCATCAAATTGCTCCAAAAACGTTGTGCAAAATACCCTTAGTACCCAAATTTCCTTCCTCATGGCTATCCTGATCACACTTGTTTATGCCAATCTTGACAGCACCTTATTGAGCTGCAAATGCGTGCCAACTGGTAATTCCATGTAGATATCCGCAGGATAAACATCGCGCGGATAAGTCTTGGTAGTCGTCAGGTAAGTCTAGGGTTTCAAGAAAGTCGTCGTCGTCATCGCTGCCGCCAGGGTTTAAAATGGTCTGAAGATGAAAACCATCTTTCCTGTACGGCTTTGTCTTAACGCTAGGTAGAACCCCTTTGCCCCTGAACGGCACAACGCTGAGGCGCGCTGCGTTGTAAAGGCACCATGTGTTGTTCAGATGGCGGGTATTGATCATTGGTGCTCCAAAACCCCAACACAGAGGCGATCCCGTGTAAGCTTAGCAAGAATAAGCACGTCTAGTAAAGCACATTGGGACCCGCCACGCCGCCGGGCGAGTTGAATGATAGGTACTGCTTCGTATCGTCGAGGCATTCGCTACCATATAGTCGATTGCGACGGTCTTCAAGAGGAAGTTTTAATTATTTCCGCATGTGCAGTATCTTTAGAGCAGTTAGTAGTTGCCGATGGTCACCAAATAACCAACAGCCTGTCTCCTAATGACTCGCTGAGCTTATCATGATATCAGTGAAGGACCTCGAAGTATAGATGATCCGTGAGTCGTCTCAATTGATCAGATTGACACTTATAGTCGACTCCGTCTTCTAACGGTATGGTAGACTGCACACCATTGTCCTACGGGCCGGCTTATTTGCGTAGTTACCACTTACAGAGTGGCACTGACTGGTTCATTTATGTTCTCTGTGCATATGGCTACACTCAGACTATCAGGCTGTAGTGTTATTTAAATTCGAAAAGAATATAATTGTAGCTCATGTACGTTAGATGAAGTGTTTTCGCTGCCTATTTATCAGTTTGGCGTCCTATTTGACGTGTTGGTGCATTGCTCATCTCGAGAGAATGCCATTGAGTGGTTACGCCACGCGCTCGTGATAACCAAATCTTTGCACGGGATCACTGTCGCTTCGTCGGTACGTTTGCATCGTCGTGCTAACTTACTGTGCTTATGCTGTTGACATAGCAGTCTATGGCCAAGCGCATCCCTAACTGGGCACAAGTCATACCGTAGTCATTGACAGGCAGGCTGACCACGCGGTTGCTAGCAGTAGTCAACGCGATACCTACGCGCGCGGCGGGTACGCCTTATAGCCATCCGTGGCTCAAATGCTCTGTTCTATCGGTCATTATGGACAGGACACTAAAGTACAGTACTGCGTAGGATATGCTAATGCGTACGACTTTCCGTGCCCATCTACATGGTCTGTACTATCGCACACGTGCTCATATTTATGTAGATCGCGAGTAATCCGTCGCGCGTAGCTTCGATAAGTGCTCACTAAATGTTGAAGTTCTACTATCGGTGCACATTGGTGGAACATACGCTGTCAGTGTTGAAGGTACAATAGAATTGTTTGTGTGCAAGTGAGCGAGTGCATTTACCCTCTATTGTGACGCATACATGTAATGTATGCAGATATGGACGGCCAGCTTGCAGCGGTGCACAGTAGATACCATTCGGTAATTATATGAAACGGTCTACGGAGCTTACTCGAGTGTCAGCACTATCAGCAGTGCCATACTCAGTTTACCAAAATGTGTGACACCAAGCCTCACACTATTCGTCAGTACACAATATACAAAGATAGGGTAATTGGGGCATATAATGGTGTATATTCCAAGTTACTTGCGCTTCTGCTGCTTCTTTTGCTCGATGGACTTGGTGTTTCGGGTGGTCAGCTTGCGAGGGCGACTGCTCCTCTTTTCCTTCTTGGGGTACCAGTCAGGAACCATCGCCTTCTTACCGTTCGCCAGGCTTTCCTGACGGCGCACTTTTGCCGGATCAGGTGGCGGCTCCTTCTCCTCCCAGAACTCGGTCGCTTTTGGGCCGTTCTCGCAGGCAATACAGCGTCGCGCGATGTTTCGTCCGCTGATAGTCCGAATCACGTAACCGGACTGCAGTTTCCCGCAGCAGACGCAGCGCGTCCAGGGGTCCGTCGTAGACCGCTGCGGGATCAGTCAATCTTCGCCTCGCATTGTTTGCATGCAGGGCCCACCATTTTGCAAACTGTGAGCCAACAAATAACGTTTACTATTTTCACCAATAGGTTGCGCGGATGTATTAGCCATAAGCCAACGAAACGGCTTTATTTAAAATTTGATTTTATATATATTAAATTTATTACAATTTAAAAATATTCAAACTTGACTTTATTATTATATTGAAATTGCTAATCGAATCGCTACATTAGTACTTAGGAAACTCATAGGATACAGACATTTTAAACAGCTTCTGCGCATGCACCGATGGCGTGTATTGTAAGGCGGCGAGACCTAGGCGCCTCTATAGCGCAGTGGTAAGTGCTGTGTGGGAACAAAACGTGGCAATCACAGTGCTTACAAAGGGAGGCGGCTAACGTGCCCGATTTGCAGTACGTAGGACAGGATTTGGACAGCAAAATGTAAATTGATAAAAGTCAGACAGGTAAACAGTGCCTGTTTTATCCAATCGGTACATTTCGATCTACTACAGAAATGTTTCCCGTACGTACAATTCAAATCGCCAGACACAGTCTGATCGTGCAACATATCCAGTCAGTATCGCAGGTCGGGAAATATTGCCCAATCAGGGCGCGAGTTAAAAGTGTCACGCTGTTGGCTATCATTATAATTTTGGCATAGTTAGGTCCAGTCAGAAAGATAGGTGCAGTTGAGAAGATGGGAGGACAATGTATCAGGTATGTGGAGTGTAGCCATGCGAAAAGGAAGGTCAAAGCAGGAAGGAAGGAAAACGACGGGCCGATTGACAGACGGACAGACGGACAGGTTACAAGTTTAGGAGGGAAAGAACTAGCGCTCTGGGCGCCAGCTCCGCGGGCGCAAGGGCATGGTTGGTTGGTGTAGTGCTGGCTTGCCGCCTCCGCTGCGCTGCGGCGGATAAATAAACATACCCATATGGAAGCTAAATGCATTATTTGTATCAACGTGACTTACCAATTTCGCGTCCCAAAGATCTCTCTGTACACTATATTCTTGGTATGCACATTTCCGTCCTCGTCGATGGCCTCTGGGTCCACAGCAATCTTGATCGCCTTCCTTGAAGTCACTCTCGACAACGCCCACATATAGCTGTCCATGTGCGAACACTGATGGTTCCAAGTAGATACCCAAGTGGTGAATCGATTGTTCTTGGGCCCTGTTGATAGTCATGGCGAACGCTGGAACCACCGGGAATTGCTTACGCATGAGCTTGAACGGAAACTCCTTGTCATCGTCCTCACTATAAAAGATGATCCGAGGAATGAGCACCTTCTTACCCTTGAACAGCCCGGACATAATGCTGGCCTCGATGCTCCTTTCGTGCAGTGATACAACCCGAAGTCGAGTTCCGTTGCAAAGTCCTGCGTCGCTATTCAGGTTTCGAATCATGATGATGGGTGTCCCAACCTTCAGGACAATCCTGTGCGGGGAGATACCAGGGAAGTTAAGAGAGTTCAAGAGCTCCTGCTCAAACATAATTGGGTCCACGACCCCTTCGAGGCTGTCCACCGAGAGATATTCCCTCGTTTCACCCGACAGTCGTTCCGCAACCATGTCGTTGATACGCCGAACACTTACATTTGTGGGAGCTAGTATGGCCCGCTCAACGAAGTATTCATCGGGAAGATTATCGGCATCAACGCTAGGGTACACGGCATCAATCAGTGCGTTGACGTTGCGGGTCCGTCGGTTTTTTTCAACTTCGTCCAAGTCTCACTCGTGCTGGTTATCCACAAGAGGAAGTAATGTGAAATTTGGGGGAGGCTCCATGTCCGCGTCTACTTCGTCGGATGCAATTTCTTGTCTCCGTTCTTCTGGAATAATACACATATCACTGGGAAGACATATGTCGTCGTCGCCGATCTCCGAATTGACAGGATAACGACCTTCTTCAATTTGTAAGAATTCCGAGAACTCTGCCAACTCTGCTGCGCTGGTCGCATCTGGAGCGGTGCGAACACGCATGTTCTCGATAAGACGCACTTGACGCAAGTGTTCCCAAAGTGAAGATGACTTGAAGCATGCTTCATCGTCTCGGCACGCGTAGCATCCTTTAGTACAGGTAAAATCTGGCGATGATTACCGCTGAACACCATTACCTTTCCGCCAAACAGTTCCAGCTCATTCTTCATGATATCCCGAAACGACCTGTCCACCGCCTCGAAGCAAGCGCGATTCATCATCGGCGCTTCGTCCCAGATGATCAAAGTTGCGCTACGAATCAATTCAGCTTTCTGGCTCTGCCATAAAAGGCTGCACGTCGACGTCTCTGAAAGTTTGAGGGGAATCCGGAACGTCGAATGCGCGGTATGGCCTCCGGTTAACAGGGTAGCTGCAATTCCACTCAAAGCAACAGCGATGGCATTTTTACGTTGCATCCGAACGTGAGCCAGTATTTGCTCGAGCAGAAATGATTTCCCTGTTCCGCCCGGTCCATCCAAAAAGAAAAGCTTCTCCCCTCCAATCGGTCTGCTCACTGCCACAATGACTTGGTCAAAAATCTCTCTCTGGTTGCCGTTCAACTGGCTCGCCTGCTCCGCAACATGCTCCAGTTCGTTCTGGGGGTATGCGTCAATCTCTTGCTGGACAACATCCACTGACGCTGTGCCCTGGCCGTCCACTTGAGCGGATATATCGTCGTAATCGGACAAAGCAGGTAGACCATACGTTTCGAGGATTTTTTGGTTCGAAGCCAAGTAATCAGCCAAGTTCTTCAACGCCTTGTACTCCGCCATGCGAAGACGCACCCCCTCGTCGCGTTCAATGTGAAGGTCCGCGTCTCTTTCCTTAATGCTTCGTGCATAATCCTCTGACATATCCTTCTTGAACTTGTACCATAGATCTTTGGCGTTACTATTGAGGGTTGCTGGTCTTGGGTACTGTGTACCAGTTGTACCCATTAACCGGTTAACCCGAACCGGTCCAATCCGAACCCACGTTGATTATGGTGATTACGGTAAGTTGTTTACGCCACCGATGATTAGACGAGTAGGATGATTGGATGAACACCGGTGAGTGATGGTTGATTAGATGCACTAGGTGATAGGACGCAGGGTCGCGTGTCTATAACAGTAGGGTGTAAGCTCCAACAATTCAATCACTTTCGAATCTTCATTCTACCCCTCAAGTGCCTTCGCTCCGGTCCCGCCGTCTGCTACGTCCCTCCCTCCGCTTCGTCCAAGCTTCGTGTCCAAGATCCATACCTTCCATCAGGTTATGAGCCCAAGCACCATGTCCTCTGCCCAAGACGCCTCGACCAAGGTCTCCATTGACAAGTTCAACGGGGACAACTACGCGACGTGGAACCGCTACATGCGTGGCGTGTTCCTGACCAAGTCGACGTGGCATGTCGTGAACCGCGAGACGACGCCGAGCTTCACGGACTCGCGGGCCAAGGACGACTACGTCAAGTCGAGCAACATCGCGTTCGGACTGATGTTGCTCCACATGGACGCGGACTACCACCATGTGGTCGACGACTGCAAGGAAGCGTGGGTTGCGTGGACGCGCCTGAAGACGCTGTACGGTGGTTCGCAGAAGGCTGGACGCATCTACCTGAAGCGCCAACTCTTCAGCATGGAGATGTCGGAAGGCGGGAACGTGTTGCATCACTGCAACGAGGTCCTCAACATCAGCGCTAAGCTCAGCAGCATCGGCGCCAAGATGGAGGATGAGGACGTGGCGATCTGCCTGTTGCGCAGTCTCCCAAGAGCTACGAGGACGTCGTGCTGAACTTGGAGATGAGCAGCGCTGAACTACGATCGCAAGACGTCGTGAAGGTGCTCACAAATGAGCACATCAAGAGACAAGGCGAGACGACGGCGACGGTGAAAACGGAGGACGCGGCCAAGGCGTTCAACACCGACCGAGAGTCTCGCCAGTGCATGTACTGCGGGAAATTGGGGCACACGATTGACAAGTGCTGGACCAAGCAGAAGGACGAGAATCGGGGCCCAAGACGCGGCGGCAATGGCAATGGCCGTGGACGCGGGGCCAACAATGCCCAGTGGAGGAACGACGACGCCAGCTACAACTACGACTATGGCTATGATCGAGTGGCGTTCGCGGTCTCACTGGAGTGTGGCATTTCGACGGGCAAGAATGTGTCTGGGATGTGGGCGGTCGACAGCGGCGCAACGCACCACATCTGCAACGACAAGGCCAAGTTCGCTCATTTGATTGAGCGGAATGAAGGCGAACTTTCGGTGGCCGACGGCAACAAGGCGGCCATCATGGGTGTGGGGACCATCGTGGAACAAGTGGTTCTGCCCAACGGCGACGAGCGCGAGATTGAGATCAAGAACGCGCTGTACGTCCCAAGCATGAGCAAGAATCTGCTTTCGGTACCGCAGATTAACAAAAGTGGCAAGTTTCAAGTGGTGTTCGACGGCACCAAGATGCAGATTGCGCACAAGGGCTCCAAGCAAGTGGTGGCGACGGCAAACCTCGTAGATGGACTCTACTGGCTGATGACGCCTCAGCGATCGGCGAATGCGGCGATGAGTGGCAAGATTGTCGACCTGCACGCGCGCATGGGTCACGCTCCGGTAGAGGTGCTTTGCAAGATGGTCGACAACCACATGATCAAGGACGCGAAAGCACCTTCCAAGTCGAGCGGACCAAGTCTGTGTCGTGGTTGCCAGCAACGGAAAATGGTCCAAAAACCGTTCCCAAGCAACCATGACAAGCGTCGTTACGACACGTTCAAGCTGCTCCATTTCGACATCTGCGGACCCATGGAGGAAAACTCGCTTGGTGGCAGCAAGTACCTGCTGCTGATCGTGGACGAAGCCAGCGGATGCATGAAGGGTTTCTGCCTGCGTGCCAAGTCGGAGAGCGAGGACTGCATCAAGATGTACGTCACGAAAGTGCAGAAGCAGTTCGGCAAGAAGGTCAAGTTTGTGCGGCACGACGGAGCCCGTGAGTTCGCGACCAACTCGCTCAAGGCCTTCTACGAAGTCGAAGGCATCGAGCAGCAAACCACGGTTCCGTACGCGCACCAGACTAACGGCAGAGCGAGCTATCCGGACTATTGTCACGATCGGCCGCAGCATGCTGCATCACGCCAAGCTGGACAAGTGTTTCTGGGCTGAGGCGGCCATGACGGCCATCTACGTGAAGAATCGTCTGCCATCACCCAAGATCGAGCACAAGACTCCGTTCGAGAAGCCGAGTGTGAAGCACATGCGTGTGTTCGGATGCCAGACGTACATCCTGACGCCGAAGGAAAAACGGCGCAAGTGGGACCCCAAGGCTCGGACCGGGCTGTTCCTCGGCTACGAAGAAGTGTCCAAGGCGTATCGAGTTTATGACATCGAGGCGGGGCAGGTGGTTATCAGTCGCGATGTCAACTTCGATGAGTCCATCTTTGGACTTTCGACGCATACTTCGGATGAAGACGTCGATGATGCTGTGCTGGACCTGGACGCGCTGGACCTGGACGACAACGATGGACCGCGCCAAACGAGCTTCAAGCAGGCGGGGAAGCGCAAGTACCGACCGAGTGGCGACGACGACACTGCCAGAAGATCGCGCCCCGTCCGCCACCGAGCTGGCTTAGAAGAAGCAAGTGCGCCGGACGTATCCTCCTCGCGCCGAGCCGACCCCGACGAAGAAGAAAAGTCTGGGGACCAAGATGAAGACGACGACTCGACGCCTCCAGTGTTTTGGCGTGCCAGTGCCAACGCTGTGGGAGCAGCAGCCGATCTATCGGAGCCGACGACGTTCCAAGAGGCTGTGAACGGTCCTGATCAAGTGCACTGGCGCAAGGCGATCCGCGCGGAGCTCAAGTCGATGCGACTGCGTGGTGTGTTTCGAGCTGCCAAGTTGCCTAACGGACAACGCGCCATCGGTAACCAAGTGGGTGTTCAAGATCAAGCGCAAAGCGGACGGCTCAATCGAGAAGTACAAGGCGCGCCTCGTGGCCAAGGGCTTCAAGCAGAAGTACGGCATTGACTACACGGAGACGTTCTCGCCCGTGGTCAAGTATGTGACGCTGCGCATGGTGATCGCGATTGCCAAGTATTTTGGCTGGCCCCTCGACCAACTCGACGTGGTGACAGCATTCGTGTACGGGATAATGAAGGAAGTGGTCTTCTGCGTGGTTCCGGAAGGCGTCGAACTGAATGGTGACTTCGACTGTCTGGAACTGGTGAAGGCCATCTACGGTCTCAAGCAAGCTTCGCGCGTGTGGAACGAGACCTTCGACGAGTTCGTGTGCTCAATCGGCTTCCAAGTGTCGGCCTTCGATCCGTGCCTCTACATCAAGGTGGTGGACGGTCACTGCGTGCTCGTGCTGGTCTACGTGGACGACGTACTGATTACCGGGAGTTCGCCCGAGCTGATCGCACGCACGAAGACCGACCTGAAGACGCGCTTCGAGATGACCGACAGCGGCAAGTGCGCGTTTGTTCTTGGGATCGAACTGGTGGACGGCCCGGACGGCAGCGTGACCATGTGCCAGCGGCGATACGTGGACGATATCCTGAAGCGCTTCGCCATGGACGAGTGCAAGGCCGTGGTGAGTCCGGTGGACATGAGCACTCGACTGGTTCCAAGCGACGCGGCGACCAAGGCGAACGCTCCGTATTGCGAAGCTGTTGGTGCTCTGATGCACCTGATGACCGCCACGCGCCCAGACATCGCGTACGCCGTTGGCTATGTATCGCGCTTCATGGAGA
This sequence comes from Phytophthora tentaculata, assembly GCA_033557915.1. Classification (NCBI taxonomy): domain Eukaryota; phylum Oomycota; class Peronosporomycetes; order Peronosporales; family Peronosporaceae; genus Phytophthora; species Phytophthora tentaculata. Next base: position 4,351,748 of record JAUCEA010000009.1, read on the forward strand.
ACCCCCAAGAGGAACACTGGGTTGCGGTCAAGCGTATCTGTCGCTACCTGCAAGGCACCAAGACGCATGGGATCTGCTTCAAGCCGGGCGACAAGATCGACTTTCGTGGCTACTCGGACGCGGACTGGACTGGCGACCTCGCCGACCGCAAGTCCACTTCAGGCTACACGTTCATGCTCATGAGTGCGCCTGTGAGCTGGGGAAGCAAGAAGCAATCAAGTGTGTCGCTGTCCACGAGCGAAGCGGAGTACATCGCGCTCAGCCTGGCGATCCAAGAAGGCAAGTGGATTCATCGCCTGCTATGCGAGATTCTGGCGGCCGCTAATGAGACTGGACCCGAACTCATGATCCGCGAAGACAACCAGTCGTGCATCAAAATGACGAAGAACCCAGTGAACCACCGTCGCGCCAAGCACATCGACATCAAGGACCACCACATCCGCGATGAAGTCAAGCGCGGTGAAGTCAAGCTCCAGTACTGCGAGACTTCTGTGATGCTAGCGGACATCATGACGAAGGCTCTCGCGGGACCACGCCATACGGATCTGACGGTGGCTCTCGGCATTCGTGGGACTTCGCATTGAGGGGGCGTCTTGAGGGTTGCTGGTCTTGGGTACTGTGTACCAGTTGTACCCATTAACCGGTTAACCCGAACCGGTCCAATCCGAACCCACGTTGATTATGGTGATTACGGTAAGTTGTTTACGCCACCGATGATTAGACGAGTAGGATGATTGGATGAACACCGGTGAGTGATGGTTGATTAGATGCACTAGGTGATAGGACGCAGGGTCGCGTGTCTATAACAGTAGGATGTAAGCTCCAACAATTCAATCACTTTCGAATCTTCATTCTACCCCTCAAGTGCCTTCGCTCCGGTCTCGCCGTCTGCTACGTCCCTCCCTCCGCTTCGTCCAAGCTTCGTGTCCAAGATCCATACCTTCCATCAGTTACCAGGCATCGAGTATACCAAAATGATCCCGAAAAGTTGGCGTAGCTGGTACGGCATCTTGACCTCGGCGGCTTCGCGTAAACAGTGTACCCACTCGTCGTCATTTTCCAGATACCCAAGAGCCAAAGCGGCTTGCTGATATGTAGGGTGTTCCGTTCCATCAACCGTCCGAAGTTCCGAAAACGACTTAGGCGAGCTTTGATTACACAGGAGAAGTCGCAAGTAGAACCGTTACGGGTCTTGCGGAGATACATGTACCATGCGTCTCAGTGAAGCGACGTACTTCTTGTACGGCTCCCACGTCTTGTGCTCCGTTCACCTGTATTTCCGCGGTACATCCTTGTACAGTAGATTGGCCGTAGCTTCTGGGCTACGCGCACACAGCTTGAAAAACTCCGCCAGCATTGTTTGATCCCCTCGATTGATCAAGTTGTGGAGCTGGGGGGTGGCGCTTGATCGTGATACGCGACCATACTCATCCCTTCCAAGTGGATAGGTAGCGCTACCACAGAATGAATTGATCCTTAAGTTGGATGCCGAAATAATCGCATGCAAGCTTCTACCGGAGAAATGTACCTCCCGAGAAGATACTGAAGAACTTCGCCCGAATCTCTTCGCCCTCAATAGTGATTGTCGTCATGTCCGAGCCTTGTAAACGTACTTGTAGATGTACTTGATGGCCTTGTTCGTGGCACAAACCTTGACGTTAATGTGGCAGTTGTACTTTTGCGACAGGAACGGGTTATAGGGGACCACCCATTGATTAATGGTCGCGGTGTCCCATACTTTTCTTTGTGGCACAAAATTCCACCCGGACGTCGGCCACGCTTGCACTTCGGGTATTTGTCGGGAACCATCACTGTTTCGCCCGCCAGCGGCTTTGGAGACTTCTTGGAGCACCGACCGTGGTTCATGCAGGGGCAATTCGGATTTTGCTGACCACAGGGTCCGTGCAGCATATTTGAAATCACGTGTTTCATACAACTCGGGGTGCTTCTCTTTATATGGGAGTTCCGCGAACACCAGCTTGTCGACGTCATCCGCTGTAACGGGTTTGTCCTCCGGCCTCAGGATGACAAGTATATGGGCGTGAGGGAGGCCACGCTTCTGGTTTTCCACTACATGGACTCGGGCGGCTTGAATATCCAATAGCCCTTCATCGAGATCCTTGTTGAGAGCTTTGAGTTTTTGCATGAACACCCGAGCCACAATGTCCGGTCGATCGGACGCCTTGTCACCAGGTCGTAGATTTTCCTTGATCTCGGGTCAGTTAGGGTTGCATGTCATCGTTATAAACAGGTTAGGGGCTCCTGTTTCACGAACAATAGCCATGGCATTCAAGAAGCGTTGGTACATATACCGGGGGCCACCGGTAAACTTGGGAGGAATAATAATCTTGCGTCCGAGCTCTCCTGCGTCTGGTTCGGTCGACTCTTGCTCCGTGTTGTTGCCTCGCCGAGTCCTGCGCAACTCCGCTTCGTCGTCAGCGGCCATTCTGTGAATCTCGATGGACTCGCTACGTAATGCGTCTGTGAGTCTCTAGAGAGTCTCCAACCGATACTAAAGCTGATTCTTCTTGATGAAGCGCAGGCGTTCCTGTTCGCATTTGGCCCATTGATCAATGCAGTATTGCTGCGTCAGACGACCACCGCGAAGAATGAGCGAATTACTGCCCGTCCGATCATACAGTAGATATGCCTCATACTCCCGAATCGACATTGTTAACGGGTCGCCGTGGCGATCGACGGGATCCTCATCGAATGGGAGGTCGTACGTCCACCCATTTTCTCCATACGGCAAGAGGCGAGGATACTGCAGCGGGTCGTACGTTACGCTTGTCTCGAAGATGCGTTCCAGACCTCCTTCCGTCGTGTGTAGGATAATATCCTTATGCTCAGCCGCGTTTGTATCGATCACAACTGCCGCCACTTCCGATGCAGTTGGGGTGTAATGAGTACCCGGGTTCGCGTTCCGTGTAACGTGCAAACGGAGCCTGAAGTGATCCCCTTCTGGGAGAAAATTTCTCAAGGCTAACGATGGGTCATGTTCATCGACATCTTCACCTGCCGCGCGTCGCCGCTCGTGGTCCCTGATGGCAGCTGAATGCGCTTCCCAACCACGTTGGATCAACAGGTTACGTGCGTTGATAAACTGTTGCGTGTAAGGGTTGTGCGCCACCATAACTCGGTCAATCGTTTCAACAATTGCTCGATCCAGCCCTTGCGTCATGTTCATACGACTTCTCACACGGGCGTCCATGTCTGGGTCGCTAAAATACACCTGGGCATACATTGAGCGTCCGAAAGGAGGAGGCAGTAACGATCCCATGCGGTGACACACTGATCCCTGGACACGGAAGTTGTAGACACCGTTTCTTGTAACGCTTTCGTCAACATTGAGTGGTCGAGACCGCGACGCTCCCATGGACGCAAACGCGAATACGTTGTTGTAGGCTCGGATTGATCGCATGAAGGTCGGGTTCTCGAAAAGTGTTAGAAGAGCATCCGGGGCTTCTTGCGAGGAGGGAACGAACACCAGTCCGTTACGACAGCAGTATTCGGCAGTCTCATCTGGAAATATCCAAGCGTTGCAATAGCGACAAACCCGCTCGCTGTCCCGGGTCTCGTCTGTGTAACGCGTGAAGTAATAGCGACCACCGGTCACTTCGGAAAGATCAAAATCTTTGTGGTCTGCGAGGCCCTTCTTGTACTGCCGAGAACGCCTGCGAAACCGTTCGTGTTCCTTTTGTTGCTCCCGTTGGCCTTCCGTCATGGCTTCCCTTCGATCCCTACGCGCTGCTGCATTTCGGTCGCGCTCTGCTTGGCGCTGCTCATCCGACATGTCTCCTCTAAGCCCTCTATGCGAAGCTGCATCTCGCTCGCGCTGTGCTTAACGCTGCTCATCCGACAATCCTTCGCTGAGCTCTCTCCGGGCTACAGTATTTCGGCTGCGCTCGGCTTGGCGCTGTTCATCGGTCATGCATCCTCTGCGATCTTCATGTGCCGTCGCATCACGAATCCTAGCATCTTGACGTTCAGCCTCTGTACTTGTGGCTCTATGGCCGGCTTGCTCGTTTCGAAGGTATTCTTGATGAGCTTCGAGGTCTTCTGGCAACATTCTACCGTGCCGTACTATTGCCTGTTCGGCATCTCGTTCGCGGTCCCGGATCACCTGCGATTCGGATCTGTTAGCTCTACGCATTATTTTCCTCTCCGCGTCCTTCGCTCGTGCCCGCTGCTTTTGTGAGCTCGTCATAGCAGCTCGCCTAGCTCGGGCTCTTTCTGCATCACGCGCACGTTTAGCCGCAGCCCTATCCTCAGCTGGAGGTACTGGTGCTCCAATCTGGATAGCGCAGGTATCGTCGACAGTTTGTTCGCGACGTGTCTCCTCATCGAATCGGCGTTGATGCTCCGCGGGGTCATCTTCTTCAGTCTTCTCCTCGCGTTCCACAGCTAATCCAGGTACACGCAGCTGTTCGGAACCATTTGCTGCTCGGGCTTCAGCTATTTCGAGCTGCTCCAATTCTTGGATTGCCTTGCGATACCGCGCCTCCGCTTCACGAAGCCTTTTTTTTCGGAGTTGTCTTTCCTTACGCGATTCTTGTTGCGTTGGCGACGCGTTCTCACGCCGGGCTCGTCGTACACGCTCATCCAGCTCATCGCGGGTAATTATGTTTATACGACAAAGTCAATTGGGTTATTCAGTCTCAAAACCCCTCTGCAAATTAGTCTAACCTTTTTCTTTTCCTTGGATTCCTTGCCATATCGTCGTATCTTGAACAGGAGTGTAGCCTAATACAGAGAGAACAAAAATATATTGGCTGTTAGACTCGAAAGTCTAAGTGCATTGGGAACCTCTTCTACAACTGTTGTTAAATGTAAGCGCCAAAACATGGACACGGCAGCTTAAGCAACGTGGTACACGGATTGAACCCCGGACTTTCCTTTTCAGTACTTATCCAGAAGTCCTCTGTGAATACAACACACCACTGTCATTCCCATCCCGGCTCCTCGGATTACAAACAACTTAGGGGTATCGTCACTCCAGTCAGCATGATGGTCTAGTCAGCTTTTGCTTAGGCCCTCCCTTTGGCCGACGTCTTACAGCCCTCAGCTCACGTTCCGCGGGTCCAAATTACCATGCACCACTGGTGACCGACCAAGCAGCTGTACATGGTAATCCAGACGCCGTTTTGCGCTGTTGCCTCTTGCGTACGTCAAAACTGTTGCCTCAGCCCTGTTGAGTGGTTGCCCAGGTCTGTTCGATACCGTCCAACCCTTCAGAGAATGTCAGTAGCACGCGCAGGGTGTCCGAGAACAGCCCAATCCCTCACGGGACTCACACAGTTCCGTAAAATGCTCTAAAACTGTCCATTCTGATGCTATTTAAATGTACTTGCTTTGGAAAATGGGAGCTCACACTTTAAGAGCACTTCTGTATATCGGGACTTTACGATTCCTCCGCATGTGACTGCAACTTCGGTTTGGCCAATTGGCAGCACGCGCCACTCGCTTTTGGAGCGTGGACACTCGCGGTGGGTCTAGGACCCCTAGGCGCGTGCATGGCGGTAGACGCTCCCAGTCACACCCACCCCAACCTAATTGCTATCGCTACGCACTGAGCCATACCACTTTGGAGTCTCGGGGCAAGCCTCAGACTGTATCCTGAGATGTCTCTCTTGATTATATAGTAGAGCAAGGAGCCTCCACGCCCGTACAAACATGCAGCTACAGCTAATACTGTCCTACTGCTATTCTACAGCCAGCGCACCTTGTCCTCGCCGCGCCGTCGCCCGGAAATCCAATTTTGTGTTTTGAATGAAAACTGAGTCGGAAAATATTGACCAATCAGGGCGCGAGTTAAAAGTGTCACGCTGTTGGCTATCATTATAATTTTGGCATAGTTAGGTCCAGTCAGAAAGATAGGTGCAGTTGAGAAGATGGGAGGACAATGTATCAGGTATGTGGAGTGTAGCCATGCGAAAAGGAAGGTCAAAGCAGGAAGGAAGGAAAACGACGGGCCGATTGACAGACGGACAGACGGACAGGTTACAAGTTTAGGAGGCGGAAAATAAAATACATTTCTTGCTTGTATCGAAGTTTTGCATCCTCGTCGTGCTTAACTGTAATCCGTTGAAATTAAAATAGTCAAAAGTCTATTCGTCAATGAATGCATGATCTAACACAACTCTAAACAGCCCGCGACAGCAGCTCGGTGGGCAGGATGCGTCTATTTTGCTACAATATTTAGCAGCCCATGAGCACCTTGCTTCTTGGGGGAAACCAGGATGGCTTTACGTACGTCGCGACCCTGCAAATGGCGTTGCACCGCAGGAGAGGCCAGTGCCAGCGCTAACACGCCATCCGAATCCCGAGCCTCCAGCAGAGCAGGGTCCACGAGAATGGTATCGCGCGGCTTACCTTGCACCTGGAGCACTACCTTCACTTGAGCACGGTCTAGCATTGCTGGATCGTAGGCTGGCCAAGTGTAAGCATGCACATTTACCGCCTCGTCCCCGTCGTGCAGAGCCTGAAACATTTCAGCAGCAGTGTGGGGAGCCAACGGGGCCAACATCTGCACCAACGCCTTCAGAGCTTCTTCATAAGCAGCAGAACCCTCAAGCTGCGTGCGACGTTCGCCAAGCAGGTTCGACAGCTTCATCAGCTCTGCGATAGCAACGTTGAAAGACTGGAAATCATTTAGTGCATCGGACACACGCTTGATCGTTCCGTGCAGCTCATGGCGAAGTTCCTTTTCGTCATCACCAGCAGGAACACTCGCACCCTGACGTCGACGAGCCAACGCGCCATCCAAAAGCGTCCAAATACGAGCCAGCCAGCGCGATTGGCCCGCGAGATCAGTCTCATCCCACTCCAGCTCGTGAGCGGGTGGCGCTTTGAAGAGCACCGCGAGACGCGTCACATCGGCGCCGTGGCGGGCACGGATCTGCTCAGGATCCACACCGTTGTACTTGGACTTGGACATTTTTTCCCATTGCGTCACTACAGGCAGTCCAGTCTTCTTTTCAACAATAATCTTACGGCCATCCTCCGTCAGCTCTTCGTATTCGGTCGGTGCCAGTGGTCGCAACGAGCCTGGAGACTTGTGCGTGCGACCTAGCACCATACCCTGAGCCAGGAGCTGCGCGAACGGCTCGTCGGTAGCCAGCAAGCCTTGGTCAAACATGAACTTGGTCACAAAACGTGAGTACAGCAGGTGCAGGATCGCGTGTTCGATGCCACCGATATAAAGATCCACACCCGTGCGCTTCAACCAGGTCCGTGCCTGCTCAGGTCCGAATGCAGCAGCATCGTTACGAGCGTCACAGTAGCGCATGTAATACCAGGAGCTGTCCACAAACGTGTCGAGTGTGTCGGTGTCGCGCTCAGCTTCGCCACCACAGCGTGGGCATTTGCAGTGTCTCCAGCCAGCCATACGCGCGAGAGGAGAGTCGCTACTTCCCTTTCCACGCAGGTCGTCAGCTACATCCTCGCCCACAGGCGGTAGCTCTACAGGTAACTGCTCAGTAGGAACGCCAACCGGTCCACACGACGGACAGTGGATAATCGGTACAGGTGTACCCCAGTAGCGCTGACGGGACACAAGCCAATCGCGCAGACGGAACTGAGTCGTGGCACCACCAACGTGTTTGTCTTGAAGGCGAGTATTAATCGCTACTCTCGCTTCTTGTGAAGTCATACCCGAGAACTCGCCACTGTCGCGCAACACTCCATGCTCGGTAAACACTTCGTCCTCATTGCACTCTGCTCCGTCGATGCTTCCTACCACAGAGCGCACCTCGAGGTTATGGTGACGCGCGAAGGCCAGATCCCGGCTGTCGTGTGCAGGCACACCCATCACTACGCCGGTGCCGTAATGAGCCAGCACGTACTCGGCCAAGTAAATCGGAACATGGCGTCCCGTAAGCGGGTGGCACGCATAGAGTCCCGTGAACACCCCGGCCGTCGTATCACCTTTGCCTCTGTCGTCCTTGCTCATGGCTCGTACCTTGGCGACGTAGGCGTCGACAGCAGCACGCTGTACCTCGGGAATATACGCAAGAAGATTTTCAACCTCCACGCTATCAGGAGCCATCGTGACGAAGCTCACGCCAAAGACCGTATCCACGCGCGTGGTGAACACTGTCAACGGGATCGCCTTCGCATCCGCGTCTAATACGACCTGAAACTCGACTTGTGATCCCTCTGAGCGACCGATCCACGATGACTGCATGCGCTTCACGGCGTCCGGCCACTTGTTCAGCTGTTCAAAAATGCATACACGTCAGTGGGTTAACTCAAGTCAGCGCCATTTTCCCGTGCTTTACCTTGTTAAGGTCGTCCAGTAGCCGATCTCCGTACTCGGTGATGCGTAAGAACCACTGATTAAGCGAGCGCTGCTCGACAATAGCGCCAGAGCGCCAGGACCTGCCCTCGGCATCCACCTGCTCGTTGGCGAGCACTGTCTTGTCCACGGGGTCCCAATTCACCAGCGCCTCTTTGCGGTAGGCGAGTCCCTTATTGAACATCTGCAAGAAGATCCACTGAGTCCACTTGTAGTAGTCGGGTGCGCACGTGGTGACCTCGCGGTCCCAGTCGAAGCGGATGCCCAGCGCCTTAAGTTGCTTCTTAGCCTGCGCAATGTTAGCTACTGTCCAGTCGGCTGGCGAGATGCCGCGCTCGATAGCCGCGTTCTCGGCTGGCAGTCCGAAGGCGTCCCATCCCATGGGGTGAAGGACGTCGTAGCCCTGCATACGCTTGAGGCGCGCCATGCAGTCGCTGATAGTGTAGACGCGCACATGACCAATGTGCAGCTGGCCCGATGGGTACGGGAACATGGAGAGGCAGTAAAACGGCTCCTTCTTATTGGGCGAAGGCGGCTGCAACTCCTGCTGCGCCCAGCGCTTCTGCCATTTAGCCTCAATAGGCTCCCATGCGCGTGAAGGCGCAGCACTCGCGTAGCTGCGCCGCGCCGCGATCGATCCGCGCAATCGGCAGCGCAACATGTCAAAATTTGATCGGCTTCGTGTGGCTAAAATAATACGGCAATATGATTGGCCAAAAAGATAAGTTTTATTGAAAAATTATTGCCAAGAGGTCTCAACCTCGATATCAATGGTGCTATCTCAGAAGAATGTCAAATTAGGTGAAAATGAGAACATAAAAACATCTTTTTTACTAAGGCTGAGTCAATGTAGTTCCTTTTTCAGTTCATCTTGTCAGCTCACATTGCATCCTTTCTTATGCTTCGAAGTAACTACTTACACCGCTCTTTCCAGGTCATCACTGTTGTCGCTGTCGCTGCTGATGAGCGCTCGCTTCAGTTCATCTGCTGCAGCGCCTTTTTCGTCTGGGTAGATAGGCTTCCGCTTGTTCCAGGACTCCACCAATTCCTCCAGGAAGCGGTATACGAACAACCCCATCATGATAAACAGCAAACCTGCGATATCCTTCGCGTGAAGCGGCTGATGCTCCGGCATGAACGGAAACGTGAACGCGACGTTGCCCAGTGGAACCATAATGGTCATAGCCTGTTCGGTATTAAAAAACATTAGCAAATACCTCAGATTAATAAAAGTAACCGTGTACTTACCAGCCAAAGGATGTTGGCGCTGCCGAACTTGAGGATTAGAATAATCAACAGATTATAGGCCACGTTAAAGAGCAGATATGCTGTCACGTAGACGGTCGCCTTCTCACAGTCATCTTTGTGCGCACCCTCAGTGATGGTATTCTGCCCCAAGTAGCACATCAGACCGTCGTATAGATTCTCTGGGAGCTCACGAGGAGTGACTGGGTGATCTCCAACCATTGCAGCAGGAAACGTCAGTGGAATCGAAAACAGGAACTGGAACACAGCAATCCAGCCATTCAGATAGACCGCGTCCAACTCCGCCTCTCCTAGCGTCTTCTCCTTGTAGACGCTAGACAAGCACATAGGGACGCAGCTGAAGATCATGACAATCGACCACAGAACGATGAGGTGCGGATCGGTGCCCGTGCTGCTGCTAGAGTTGCCTGAACCCAGCACAATCAATAGACCCAGGGTCACAATCACTGCGCCAACATATTGGTACCCCGAATACTTGGCCTTAAGCAGCAGACTGGAAATCAACATTGAGATTGGTATCGCAGCTTGCCCCAGTAAAATGATAAGCGAGCCGCCGAGGTAGGTGGCAGCAAACACTTGTAGGATGCCGGCGACCGAGTCAAGACCTCCCATGACGGCGAACTTGCGCTTGGAGATGCTGCGCTGGTCCCACGTGATTGCGCTGCCGTAATTGATCATTGGTAGGATGTACGCAAAACTGATGGGGATCTACAGGTGTTTTGCATACTTCGTCAGTAAGAGCGTGTAACTTGACAAAACTCAGACGTACGTAGACGAACGTGGTGAGCAGGTTGAGAAACGTTGGGTAGTTGTGCATCGGAATCGTCTGAAGTCTGTTATGCAAGAAGGGAATCAGTGTAAATGAACTATAAGAAGCAGAGGTGCATGTCCTGGTGGGAAATCTCACTTCTGGAAGACTGATCATAAAAAGTGGAGAACATTGCGTCAGTGCGAAGAGATCAAGTCGCAATTCGAGGCCATTTTGACATAGATTAAAGTAAACCACGCACTCTTGTTGCCGAGGCCCACGAATACCATGGCCACGAAGCTCACTAGGAGCTTCACGTCGCGCTCCGTCTCCTCCCTCGTCGTCATATTTCTTCTTCTCGTAAATGAATCTTCAAGAACTTCGAGTGGTACAGTGTACCGATCTCATCCGAAAGTGGCTACAAAAGTGGTCAACTGAGACTATGGGAGTAGCGGTTGTGGGCATCGTGTTCCTGACGTCGCTGGTGGTCACGGGATGGACAGGTGTGGCCTGGATACTCACGCCGTGCTTCCTACTGGCTGCGTTCCCTCTACCGGTGTTTCTGCGTACCAAACGCTTTTACCGCCGCGTCACTCGCTTCATGTACGTCGGACTTTTATGGTAAGAATTCAAAGGAGTTTGATACTGAGCTGTTGCACTCATTGGAGCAGACAATGGGCGTGGATGGGTCAAGTGGTGCTGCTTCTTGGTACGTGCATACGGTTGGAGTTGTTACTGCTAGACGCTCACTTTGACTTCTGCAGAAAAACTTTTCGATATCCAGGTCCGAGTTTCCGGCGATGCAGAGACAAAAGCTCACGAGAGCGACATGCCCCAGGATCGAGCTCTATGGCTGTCGAACCACCGCACTCGTATTGACTGGATGCTACTGTGGAGCGTCGCGTGGCGGACGCGCACGCTGCACCAGTTGCGGATTGTTTTAAAGGCGCCGCTACGGAAAATCCCCATCTTCGGGTGGGCCATGCAGCACTTCATCTTTATCTTTTTGGTGGGGCTGCAATCTACACATTGAGGTTACGGAACGACACTTACAATTCTTTGCTTATGTCATGCAGCAACGTCGCTGGGCTGATGATCAGGTAAACCTGCGCAAGCTGTTGCCATTCCTCACCTCGACAGAACCGGAGGCTTCATACCTCCTTTTCCCCGAAGGCACTGACCTCAGCAAGAGTAACCTTGAAAAGAGTGCTGTCTTCGCTCAAAAGAACGGCCTCCCACGTCGTCAGTACTCGCTGTACCCGCGCACTACAGGCTGGACATTTATGTTCCCGCTGCTGCGCTCACAACTTACCGCTGTGTACGATGTCACAATGTTCTACGTGGACTACGCCGCTAATGAACGTCCCTCGGAGGCGTCACTACTAACCGGTCGTATGCCGCGAATGATCCATTTCTACATCGAGCGAGTGGACATCTCGGCCTTGCGCGACAAAAGCGAGAGCGAATTGGCGACCTGGCTGGAAAATCGTTTTGAACGCAAGGAATCACTGCTCAAGGCATTTTACGAAGAGAAGGGCAAGCTTCCTTATGGAGCTGAACCTCTTTTCCAACAGAATCAGGGTCCTGCAATGATGGTGCTGGTGGCGTTTTGGCTCGTATCGATCGGCGCTGCCGCAATCTTCGGGCTGATTGGCAACTTCGTCTCTGTCATTACTGCGCTAGTGATTGTTGCTGGTTACACTCTCAGCACAGCTTACGGCTCCGGTGTCGATGGGTTTCTCGTTGACAACTTGTAGATAGATTCTCGCTTCGGACAAGCGAATTTACTTTTACAGAATTGCATTTACGCTTGCTAGTGCGAAAAAAATAATAAAAATGAACAACCACAGAACCTTTTTACCTACGAATGCGAGTCGGTGACGGTGGCAGCCTCATAGGCGAAGATGGAGCCGACCGACCACCAGCATTAAGCGTGATCCACGGGTGACCAAGCGCTTGACCTGCTGTAATCCGCTTACTTGGGTCCTTCTCTAGCAGCCGAGTTAGAAGCTGTTTCACCTCTGGAGAAGCCTTTGGTCTGCTAGGGAACTCCAACTCCTGGTGCGTGCAAGCGCTAGGCGGGTAAAAAGGTCCGTAACCGAAGACCATCTCGAACAGCATAATACCAGCGCTGAACATGTCAATGGGAGGCCCGTAGGATGCCTTACCATCCAGCAGTTCAGGCGCAATGTAGCCTACTGTCCCGAAGATACCAGCGAATGGTAACGACGTATCGTGGATGCCAAATGCTCGTGAGGCACCGAAGTCACAGAGTTTTACCGTGGCGCCATCATCATCCAAAAGCATTGTTGTGAGGCTTGATATCGTGGTGCACGATGTTGTTACCGTGTAGATACTCGAGTGCAAGCAGCAATTGCCGGAAGAACTCGCAACACTTGCTCTCGTCGATGCCTGCACCAGTGATCATCGTGTTGAGAGAACCGCAGTAGGCGCGCTCCAGAATGAAATAATGCGCGCCGTCATCTTCGTAGATATCGAGCAACTTTACAATGTGTGGGTGATCCAGACCCTTGTGGATAACCTGCTCACGGACCACCGACTGCTTTTCTTCGGGTGAGACCAAAATGTACTTGGGCACGATTTTCACCGCAACCTCCTCGAGGGAAGACTTGTCCTGCCCTGAACACACTTTGCCGTAAGCTCCGGCAGCAAATGACTCGCGGATGAGGTAGCGACCATGCATAGCCTTTTCACGCGGAGTGAGCAGCGCTGAGCTCTCCGATGCCGTACGCATACGTGAGATTGCCACATTATTCCGAGAGGATCCGGCCCTCAGTACTGGTGGAACACGTATACTACTTTTACTTTTCACAGATGGCACGTAGACGGCGTTGTCACAGGTAGGGTGGACGGTTAGCGAGTTGAACGAGCTGTGCTCTGTACTGGTACTACTGCTACTCGTAGGGACATCGTCGTCCTCCAGCAAGTCACTCGCATCGATGCGCATGCTTTGGCTCTTTTTCGGATAGGCCGCCGCCATCGACACAGAGCGACGACGACGCGTAGCTGCCAGTCTCGCCTCTTCAAAGCTCAACGCGCGTAGGTACCGATGGTCACTAGCTTTTCGGTGTTGGAACCAGGATGGGTCGATGCCGCAACGAACACGATTGCAGATGACGATGTCCTCCTCCAACACGCTGAATTTGCGTAGGAACAGTAGCTTTTTCCCGTTGTGGCGTTTGGTGCGCTGGTTCTCTGAATCCACAGCGGCGGCCCCCATCTGGGACGTCGGGTGCTCGGGTTTGCTGTGTGAGCGCTGGAAGGTGGAGCTGCTCTCAAGACGCACCATGGCTACGTCGTGCGCCGACAGATCCAGCGGAGTCTTGGCGGGCGGCGCCGCGCGCAGCAGGCGAGCCGAGTCGTGGCTCATCGATTGGTGGTTAGCAGACCAGAGGTGAGTAAATACCGGTACCCGCAAGACTTGCGACCGCGGCTGCTATTCTGAGAATGCTGAGCTTGTCGAGCACAACGCTTCGCCAGGTGACTTAAAATTTGTATTGAGCGGGTTTGATGATACGTCGCGTATCAACACACCATGTTGAAGGACAGCAAAGAGTGTAAAAGCAACGTCGAACGTCGTCCAGTGCTGAGCGGGTGAGCGCGACATCAAGCTACCTTTAGGATGTTGTTGTCAACCAAAGCACAACCAAAGGTTCAAGTTGCACGAGTCTATTTTACAGTCAAGTCTAGTAGAATCGTCTGCCTCGACTACTACTGCTGCTGGACACAACACGATCATCGCCGGAAAGGAGTTCATAGGCTGCCTCATCGCCCTCGTCACCCAGCAGGAGCCCAGGCACGTCTAGAGAAGTGGAAAACTGGAAGCGTGGCAGCACGTAGAACACATACAGTACGCCCCAGTTCGGTACGAGGTACGTTCCAATGGAGATCGCCAAGCGCGTTGACTGCTCCAAGAGTCCGCCGTTTTCGTCAAAGAACATGCAATCGCACTCTCTTTCTTTGCCTGCAAATGCAAGCACCAGCGTATTTCAGTTCCTCCACAACCTAAAACCCAGGATCAAATCCAACCGCGCTTACCACCAAAGCTAAAGGAGAGATACGTGTCTACTGCGAGCTGCAAGCTTGTGCTTACGAGGTTGCACTGCTCACATTAGTGCCAATATTAGCTTCAAAGGTCATGTGGGTTCTCAGTACTTGTACGTACGATCAGGAGAATCCACAGTTGATGATGCGACTGCTCCAGCTCGGTTAGCTCGGACGAATACTGGAACTTCTTGCGCTAGAAAATGCAACACGTGAGGAACGTTTAAAAGGGGGAAAGAAAATCTGCGTCAAGCATACCTGTATTCGTGCTGTAGAGTTGATCTCCTCTAGAACCACTCGCCCTAGAATAGCGAAGCCGGCTGCTCACAGGAAAACGCTGTCAATGCTAGGCAGACATCTGGCTTAATTGCATTAAAGCGCACCTGTGAGGATAACTCCTGTTGCCGACATAGCCAACCACGTAATGTGATGGCAGTCGATCTCGTCGTAAGCTCCAACAACGAGCAGTGCATCCGCCGTCATGGCGATCGTGACGAGCCCGACAATCAGGATCAGCATGCTGTAAAACTGTCGAACAGCAGCAGCAAACAAGGTGTGTGCTCAGCATCGTCAACTCCTGGAGAGAGCACCCCCTCACGTACCAGCTTGGTCCTGTTGACGAGTTCACCAGCAGATTTCCCGTAGAGAACGCAGGAGATGGCGATTTGCACACATCGGAAGTACTTTGACAGCACAAGGATCTTAGGGCTGTTGATTGCGAAGCACTCATAGACCAGCAGAGCCATTTGGGCTCCCGCCAGCACCAGCATGCTGAGGTTGGTACGATACCATTGCGAGCTCAGGAAAATGGGTAGGATCCGCTGGAATGCGTAGACGGTCGCGACCAGTGTGGCGAGGCAGAAGGTGCCGAACGTAAGACTGCGTGCGCACACTAACAATGCATGCTCGGAGTCAAAGACCTCGAAGCAGTTCGGCAGCATATCCACGAGGTAGAAGAGGCGCGACCTCGTGCTAATGTTGAGTTGCACGTATCAATTTTCGGAGGCTTCCAAATGTAGCCATTTCTACACACGATCCGTTGTGAAACGGCACATCAGTTTCAAGTTAAAATGCTAATGGGCGCTGCCAGAAATGAGTTGTTATAGTCCAATTATCTCAGCGCTACAGCAACATGCTTTCACCTGCCTCGAAGGACTGCGATCTGCGCACTCCCGCGCTCGTGCACGATATCACCGAAGAGGGGTCGGACATGACGCGTGAGATCTACAGTGCCGCGTTAAAGGACTCCCAGGACGGAATGGTTCGCACAAAGTCACTGCCGGATGTGAGTGAGGTGCTCTACAAAGACGTCGGTTCGTGGTGAAACAAGAGCAAATAAACTTGGACGCAGATCTGATGTTTAGTGTGTACTGTGCTATAACAGCGAAGGCGTCGGACATTGCCCAGCCAGGAGGCTTCCGACGCAACCACGTCATCGCCAACTTGCCTGCCGGGGACACATTCGTGCCAGCCCATGTACAGAATTCGTTTCTGACGTCTGTCGGAACAAACAACTTGCTCCAATCTACCTACTGCAGCTTTGTTAGCGAAACGTTGCATCTTGGCGATGAGTACAGCCAAAATGTGCGTATTGTTTCATGCAACGATGCGATTTTCAAGCTCTAAAGGTGGACAGTGTTTGCACTTTAAAACATACAGGAGGAACTAATCCCGTTATTCAGCAGCCTCGACACGTTCCATACGGAGACTAACGAGACCTCGACAAGGGGAGCGACCGTCAAGCAGACAGTTTTTACGATTTTCAAGTCGTTTATTGGGAGCGGGATTCTGTTCTTGCCGAAAGGATTTCAGAACGGAGGTATGTTGTTTTCGATCGTGGGGCTTTGTGTGTCAGCAGCACTTTCAACCTTCTGCATGTTGCGTCTGGTTGAGTGTTCGAGTGTTTTTCTTCACTCTCCCGACCACCACAATGTCTCTTACGGCATCGTGGGAGAAAAAGCTTTTGGGATAATGGGTCGGCGTGCAGTGAACCTGTCGTTGGTACTCTCGCAGATCGGGTTCTGCTGTTCGTACCTTATTTTCGTGGAGAAAAACATTGGCGAGGCTTTACTGCACACGTTCAACCTCCAGAGCTCAAGCACGACGGCATCGTGGACGCTTATTCTTTTGCAAATTCCGTTGTACACCCCACTAGTGTGGGTGCGTCGTCTGGAGTACTTCGCTTTCACGAGCTTATTTGCAGACGTGCTCATTGTGTTCGGTCTTGTGTACATCCTCACTTACACCGTCAATACACTTGATTGCTCAGCTCCAGGCGAATCATCGTGGCAGTACTTTAATTCCGAGAATTGGGCCATGTTTCTTGGTGTTGCTGTCTACTGCTTTGAGGGCATCGGGTTGGTGTTGCCTACATACGATGCCATGGATGTTCAGATCAAACACAAGTTCCCCGCCATTTTGTCATGGTGTGTAGTGTGCATCCTGGCCATTTGCATTATGTTTGCTGGCACAGTGTATGCAGCTTTTGGGCAGAACACGCAATCGGTTGTGACGCTGAATCTGCCCAGTTCGAGTGAGAGTACCGGGACGATGGCAGTGCAGCTTACATATTCCTTGGCACTGGTACTCTCGTACCCTTTGATGTTGTATCCCGTGATCAACATTCTTGAGAACAAGTTGTTTCCGTACCGGCGTGTCAAGGGATTCTGGAGGTGGCACAAGAATGGCTTCCGCTTCGCACTTGTGTGTCTAACGGCCGTCATTGGGTATTTTGGCAAGGATGAGGTAAGATACTATTGGAGTTTTGATTGTGATATCACCACGCAGTCACTTGATGCATTTGTGCGTAATTACAGCTCGATAATTTTGTCTCCATCATCGGCGGATTCTGCTCCGTGCCACTAGCGTTCATATACCCGTGCATTTTTCACTCAAGGTGAGCTATAAGTTACATTGTCATGATGCCAGCCAGGAAGCCTCTGACTTTGTGCTTTCAAGACTTGTCGGGCGTGGCCACTTTTTGAACGGCATCGTGGTCGTAATTGGCTTGTGCACGATGGTCTTTGCAACGTGTCAAGCCGTTTCAACGTGGAATTAGTAGGGTGAATGCACTGCGAACTACTAGTAGGATAAGTCCTTGAGGCACCTCAAAACAAAATGATAAACTCTAAAAACATATTTTTGGGCTAGCTAGACATTTGAAAGAGCTCGTCGCGATCTTTCGATTCATGTGCCTGTTGACTTTCAAATCTCAATTCCCGCCAAAATACGACCGTTTGAAAATTTGAAAATTCAAATTTTTCTTAAGTTCGCTTTTTCGTTTATTGGCTAATCTGGGGTAAAATGTCGTCGTGAATCCGAATATGCCATTGGTTTCAACCAATTAGGCGTGGAAGACATTCAAAAAGACAATGTAGGTTAAGTTCGCATGTACTTTTTGCCACTAATGAACCACAAAAATGGTACTTGGTACAATCATTTCATTACGGCGATAAGCATCATTCGTTTCACGCTTAGACTACTATCGACGTTGCAGCGTGTCTTGGTGCTTGGGAGCACGCTCTCAAACATACTTACAGTTCGTACAGGAGACAAGAGCGTACCACCGTTTCCGAACGCTTCATTTTCCTCCGCCATTTGGCTCATACGGACCTCAGCATCGCTTAATACATACCGTCGCGTGCAAAGTCATCAGTGGCTGTTTCCTGAGCGCATCTCGGTTGACTCCCGCATTCGACATGATTGGCGTGGTGTCCTTGGCCGCGATCACACCCAGTTAACTTATGCACTCGACCAAGCAGCGCCAAATCCAGACGGTTTTGCACGTGCTTGTCGATCTTGCAGCGCCCTGGACGCGACCAACAGCGCAATCACTACGCGCTTTTCTTCATGCCCTTCGCCTTGGTTCCCTCTCCGGTTTCAGACGGCGATGGCACTGCCGTCTATCACCTCTTACGCTTATCCACTCCCGTCGCCCTCTCATCCACCCCCGCTGCCTCGCGAAATTAGAGTAAATGGTTCTGATTGGCTCATAGGCCGCCAAACACAAAATCGGGTTTTCTCGTCTATTCACTTAAGTCCGATCCCATAAGCCAAATCTTTAAACCTCCGTTTCAAAAAACCTCAAAATGGTAGATAAGTATCAAATCGTTTCGGGGTGTCTCATTTATGGTCCGGAGGCCCCAACCCTATTACAAGTTTAATTTACATTTGACCAATTAAAGTGTTTTACGGTTAGGTAAATCGTATTCCAGCTTATTTCCCGAATTGTCGTCCCAATACGCATTAGTATTAGAGCGCTTAAGCTACACAACCAAAACGAGTTTGGGCACGACAAAAGAATACGTATTGAAAATTCGTTACGGACTCACATATGGAGCATAAGCACAGAGCGACAAAACGAAAACAGTATCGACCAGTGGTCAAATTACCTTCAGACATTCCTCCCCTTGAGCGCTAAATGGAAGACGACAACGAGAGCGATAGCTCTGTTGACGACCCGCTTCGCGAAGTCACAGCACCCTCGCTCCAAGTAGGACATGCAGACCCTCCCTATTGCTGGAGGAAGATGTTCAGACACAACAGACTGCCGTATCGGATGACGAAGGCTCCGACAGCTGCCGAGGGAGTTTCTGAAACAGAGCCCAGGTCCCGGTTCAATGCCACAGCCGATATGGCTCTACTAGCGGAATTTCTATCAACGCCGCCCTTTTCAACTGAGCGTAAGCTTGTGACCGGTGTGTGGAAAGGAATAGCGAAGCGCCTGAATCGTAGTCTATCTTCAAACTTTAGCTTTCGGTCGTGCCGCGACCGTATCAGCCTGCTACTACGAAAGTACGCTATTCGAAAAAAAATGAGAGTGCAAGCGGAATCTCCAAGGTGCTCACAAACGATGACAACGTTCTAGAACAGCTGCAGCTACTGAAGCACGAAGCTGTAGCTCAAAGTCAGGACGACAAGAACAGATCAGCCGCAAAAGCGCAGGAACTGGAGACGGCAGGCCAACGTTTGGTGCAGGCAGCGAAGGAACGGTATGATGAAAGCACCACTTGGTATAATTTAATTGTAATTTGTATGACTCGTAATTCTTGTTTTATTTTACAACGTCTAACAGAGTCGCGGGGAGGCTTGCTACTGGACAGTCAGGGAGCTCGAGCAAACCAAAGAGTCGCTGATTATCAGCACTACTACAGGAAGAGGAAGATGCAGCAGTTGAGCGTAGAAAAATTGAAGAGAAAAAGATTGTGTGGTGGAGTGTGTATCGCAAAATCGCGTTGCTATCCAACCTCACACACGGTGCCCCGGACTGCCGAGCTAACGGAGCGGGTACTCCGATAACCGTGGGGCTGCTGAGAGCTCATCTTGTGTACCCGTCGGTGGGGCTGGTTACACTCCTCTGGTGGACTTTGAAGGGAAGCTTGGCCTGCGGTTGGTTCCGCCTTGGCGAGGCGCAGGACGGTGGGGGGTGGCGTAGCGTGGAACTCTTCAGGCTACGCGCCAGGTAGGTCGTCGATCTTGATCGGTTTGGGGTGTGGGATTCCTCTACGTAGTGTAAATAGACCTTTTCTTGCGAGGCTTGACCGCTTCCTATAGCGGGAGAGTTGAGGGCGAGAGCGACAACAGTCGGGCCGGCCAAGCTGCTAACTCCGGCGATCAACACGTGTACTTGATAGTTTTAATTTGATTACTGTATGGGCCACTGCAATTTTCTGCTACAGTATCGAAGTCCAAGGTACTTGTTGTTGACAAGGCAAAATTCACTCTGTTAATACTTAAAGTCCTTTCGGCCCACTACCTTGCGTATCCTACGATTGCCAAACTGGCCCTTCGAGATCCTAACGTACTTTACCTGACATGGGTACAAATCAGTCACTGCGATCTAATGCCGATTTTCAACCGGGGTTATCGAAATGATTGCACCATTTCGATCATGCCGTGAGTGACGGTGCGAATCCGATTGCAGGTATGACGATCCACCAGAATGACAATGATGGCGTGCGACTGCGTACTTGCACTTGGTGACTCCTCGCAGCTGACTGGCCAATTTCACGTCCGCTTTTCATTCTCCAGAATTCCAAGCGCTTCACCACAATCGTCCCCTGCGCGGAGGTCCGCTGCACAACGGCGCGACGACGCGCGCCCCGAAGCGCGCTTCACTACCTGCCCCCGTGCGCCCAAGCTTTGCCGATCCGGTCGTCACGTTTCCGGCGCTGGCGGGCGCTAGTTAGCGCTCCAGGCCGCTCCAAGAACACTACCCAGCCAGAAAATCTTACGGTACGTCCCCAATGAGCTGCCGTATGTCTCGGACAGGTTGAATAACGCTTGGTTCCGCTTTTCGTCCGTCGAACGCGTTGCTGTAGCTGCTATTCCTGATGAGTCGCTGTTGTGAGCTGCCGGATCGCGATCTGGGAGATCCAAATGCGGCCTGGACAGTATGCCCTTGCGCGCACAGTTGGCGGTGGCATGCCGTCCATGGGTCGTCGCGCAGAACACGTAGGATGTGACCGACTTGTAACAGTGATGTGTGCTAACGTCTCCCGTTTGACTTCTTGCAGAATACCCCGTCTTGCTTGTCGATCGGGTGCAGTCCAACTTCGTGCTGCGCGGCGTCACTTCCAGTCAACCCATTACCCAGTACATACATGTCAGCAGTTCGTAGTTCTGCTTAGTCGTATTGAAGCTTGTTGTAATCAATCGATCGTTGTTGGTTTACGCACTGACGCATCGCGTTGGTCGTATCGCCAGCCACACCGTAAGAGCAATGCACCGAGCGGCACTATCACTCTGGACGTGAGGCGGGCGACCGCATCCAGTCACGCAGCGTTGTTGGCGTGACGTCCCCAGTGAACCCATGGTCCGTCTGATTGAATCGATCGATTTTCTTTCGGTATCATCCAGTCCGTGACACGAACAACAGTGCAGGTCGACCCGCGGTGTATGGCAGCCCAGCCGTATCACGATCCACTCCAGCCTCGCAGCACGACACAGCATCGCGATCATCGACGGCACCATGCTTCCACTCGTAACTAGGCAGCAAATACATCGATGACTTCTCCAACAGCGACACAATCCACAGATACCAGTCCCATGCGATCACTCGGCAAACTACGTCTTGCCAGGTTGCAGTATTAAGACGCGTTGAACGCATCCCCAGGTGCGCTGATGCCCGCCGCCTTGAATAGACACTGTTGATCATCAATATACGTTGTAGTACTTCCACATTAGCTTCCAGTCTTCACTTCGGTCGTCCACCTTGAATAGACACTGTTGATCATCAATATACGTTGTAGTACTTTCACATTAGCTTCCAGTCTTCACTTCGGTCGTCCGCCTTGGTTTTATTGGGTCCATTCTGAGCTCAACGTGAGAGGCAGGTGCCCCTCGATCCGGTTCAGCTCCGTTCAGACCGAATCGAGAAGTTGGTACTCCTCGATCCAAACAAGCATTACAGGCACCACCTCTTACTTGAAACCTGCAGCCATCCTGCAAGTCATTCTTCCTGTCGCTTCTCCACACTGGCCAGCCCACCGTAGATGTTCCACCGCTCACTCCTCGCGCGACTGCATCGCTTCGAAACGGTTATGACCAGTCCGTCCACGCTCGAAATCTCTCAACAGTGCTCCGCATTTTAGATCTGCCTCGTCTATCCACGAAGGTTCTGCGTAGCCCTTCCAGTACACCTGATATTCGCGTAAGGTCCGTCCATAGCGCGTTCGTCGCCCTGTTCGTACGTCATCGATCCGATCAACCTCGAACTCGTCTTCGTCCAGCTCACGCTCCCAACTGTCTTCGGGTAATAGGCTCTCATCGAAATCGACGCGATCTGCCTGATCGTTCGTCAGCGGAGTGGCCGGACGGTCCGGGTACGTCTTAACCAGCTTCAGCTTCGTCGCATGTACGATCGGGAACAGTCGATACTCGGTGCCCGCGGTTTCCAGCCTTGCCGCGTGTCGATTGATCATCTCCGCGACTCTGAAGGGCACGTGGCACATGTGTGCTAACTTCCTAGCATAGCCTTCCTTGACACGATCCAGATATAGCCACACCTGGTCACCGTCCTTGATGTCATGAGGACGCACACTCTCGTTGAGTTGATCTGCTCTCGCCGTGATCGCCTCGCGCAGTACTTCATTGACGTGTTCTCGGGCCTGCTGGTATTGTCGCTGGGTGTTGTAGGCCATCGACGCGGCTCCTAGTCCCGGCGTCGACTGCTGCCGAGCGGAAGTGTCGCCTCCAGGGTGGACCTTGCGTCCCATCTATGGATCAAGTAGAACGGCATATCTCCGCGAATGCGGTCATGCGCCGTGTTGAGTGCGAACGTCAAGCGCTCCGCGTACTCATCCCAGTCCTTCTGATTTACGTCTGCAACGTACATCTTCAACGAAAATGGCCAACAGTAACCCGTGGTACTCTGCTTCGTTTACCGTGGGTACTTCGACTCTGCTGCGACCACGATCCACTCAGGTAACTTACATACGATAGTGCTGCATGCTCCTCCGCCGCGTTTGACACGCGCCGACCCATCGAAACTCACGATTAGCAAATCCTCGTCTCGTTCAACTGTAGGCGGGATTGCGGCGACATATTGGCGTGGCTGTTTTCTCGGAGCGATCAACGACAAGATCGAGGCGACGTTCTCCTTAGGGGTGATGCTTGCTGCGATGGCGCCCAGAATTTCGTCCTCTCCTGGCGTACACCTGACGATCTCCAGCGTCCACAGTGAAAGCAATGCTGCCCAGTCGCCCAACCGGCCCTGTAGGCCCGACGATCGCACCAGCCATGCCAGCGTGGAGTGTCGCGTCAGCACCTTGATCGATCTCGTAACCAGCGTGGTGTAACACACGTCCAGTATCCGGAGAAGAGCCAAGATCTCTTTCTCAACGGTGCCGTAGTTCAACTCGTTGGCCTTCAACGTGCGACTGGTGAACGTTATCAGCATGTACGTGCCGTCGTGCTCCTGCATTAAGGCAGCAGAGATCGCCCAGTCGCTCGCGTAGACGACGATCACCGGCGTCCAATCTGGGTCAAAGTGTCTGAGCACTGGCGCGTCTGCGATCTTGTTCTTCAGCGCCGAGGCGATCTGTTTCTCGTCTCCAGCAACTCGGTCGGGCTTCTGGTCCATCTCGTGAAAATCCATTTCTCGCAGCTCGTACAAGATCGACCCGTAGATCGCGAAGTCCTCGATGAATCTACTGTAGTAGTCGAGGCTACCGAGGAGGGACTGCATCGATCGCAGTGTACGCAAAAATGGCAGAGTCGTCAGGGTCTCCAGGTTCTTCGGGTGAGCTTCGATACCGTCCGCTGATACACGGTGTCCCAGGTAATCTACCGTGCGGCAGTCCCATGAGCTCTTCACCACGCTGATCGACAAGTTCCAACGGTCACATGCGTCCAGCAATGGATCTACTTTGTCGCAGAGGGCGTCCCAGGATTCAGTGGTCACCAGAATGTCGTCGATGTACGAGCGACTTCTCAGCACAGGTGGTCCAGAGTGCATGTCCGGCTCGCAGGCCTCGAAAGCATCCGCCATGCCTGACTGGTCGCCGCCGTCTGGGATCCGAAGATAGTCATACAGCGCGTTGTCCAGGAGCCGCTGATAGATCTGCGGTGCGTCCTTCAGCCCAACAGGCATACGCAGCCATTCGAAAAGACCAAACGGCATGATGAACGCCGACACCAGGCGCGCCCGCTCGGTCATTCCCACGACCCAGAAACCGCTCGCCATATCCAGCGAGCAGTACCAGAGCACCTTGCCCACGTCTTCGGGCAGGTCTTTGATCAGCGGCATGAGGTACACCATGATACGCGTAAGACTGTTTACGACGCGATAATCGATGCAGAGCCTGATGTCGACGCCATTTTTCTTGATGATCACCACGATCGGCGACGCCCACGGAGAATTGGACACCCTAATGATCTTGGCTGAGAGCAGACCCTTGATCAAGTCGGACAGCTTCCCACGGAATTGGGGCGCCAATTGGCGGACGCGCTGAGCTACCGGCTTGGCGTCCCCAATATTGATATCGCAGTAGACGCCTCGCGCGGCTGGCCGCAGAGCGTTCCCTTTTCCAAATAGAAGATGTCGTCGGCTCCAGATAACCTTCCTCAGCCGCGCTTCATCCTCCGGCGTGCTCCAGCCTTCGTGCTCGATCTGGATGTCTCCAAGCTTCACATCCTCGGGCGTCGTCGTCACTTCCGGCAAGATCGACATCTGTGCGTCCACCTCCTCGGCGAAGAGTTCGCCTCCTTCACTGATGCAGACTTGGTCGTCCTCCAGAGGTCGATCTACGGTAGCCAGGTTTGATTCATCTGCGACCGGCTTCACTTCCGCCTGATCCCCGATCAGATCAGCCCCGGCCACCTCCGCGCTCAGGCCCACTCGATCGTCAGTCGATCCGTCAACCCTGCTTCCAGGTTTGCTGATTGGCGCGATCTGTACATCCTCGAGCGTGCTTGTGGTGGCCTCGTCGTCAGCGCTGCCAGCTTGTCGATCTGGTCTTCTGGCGCATGCGTTCGCACGTACTGCGCTCCAGATACTTCTTCGTCGATGACTTCGGCCTTCTTGACTTCGGGCGTCCTCGCAACCTGACTGCTGATGATCGCTTGACCTGTGGGCCGTTTCAGGATACCTGTCGGCGTGTCATACTGGGGATGAACGACCATCGGCTCCGTCGACTCCGCGATCGGATCTTCTTCCTCGTTCGTCGCGTCCGTGGTAGTCTACAGTACCAGATTCTGCCACTCGGCGTACCGACGCGATCCCACGGTAATGAATCCTTGACGTCTTGGTACACGATCTCCTGGCAGCCACATTCCTACCTGAGTATGAGCGGGTAGGCACCTCGTCCGGTCGCTGACGTTGGTGATCTTCAAGTACCGCCTCCGTCCAGGCCCGTCAACCACAGTAGGAATCCAATGTTCTCCCCGGGTGATCCACAGCGTCTCCGACGGCCTGGGTCGCAACGGCACTTCGATGCTCTGGCATGCGTCGATCACCTTAAGCCCGTCCAAGCCAACTGCGCAAACGTGTTCGCCATACAAGGGACGTCGTCCGGACAGCTGGATGCGGACCTCGTTGGGTAAGCAGAGCGTCCCGTCGGCCAAGTTCAACCGGATCCCCGCCGGCACCATGAAATCCATGCCGAGGATCGCGTCTTGGCCTGACATCTCGCCGACCCAGACGTCGAAGAAGTACATCAGCGCTCCAGCCAAGGTGACTTTGATCTTGGTACGTCCCTTCGTCACGTACACGCCTTCTCCAATACCAACACACTCTTGTCGTTGACTCTCATCGACATAGCACCCAACCTTACGAGCAAAGGCGGCATCCAGGATGGACATCTCGGCGCCGGAATCTAATAGCAAGTCCGCTTTTTTGTTGTTGATCTTCGGCTTGCTTGAACCACTTACTGGGTGCGTGATATATCCAATATTCACGTATCTCCCCTGGCCGTAGATCGAGCGCCATGACGGTGTCAACTCTCGCGAACTCATCAGGCTTCCGAAGACTTGCAGCAACACTGGAATGTTTCCCATGAAGATCATATGTATTGTCGATCAGGGTCTTCCGCTCACTAACTTCCGATCTCTTCTCGACGTATGCATAGATGCAGGGCTTAGAACGCTCGCCTCGTCCTGGCTTCCAGCCAGGCGAGCGTCCTAGTTTAACTTTTCTCGGCGCTTTCCGGTCGCACGCCGCCATGCTTGGCCACTGACGGATCAAGTTGTAAAACTCCTCCATCTAGCACTTGCCGACGTCGTGGATCTCGCCGCACCCGCGGCATACGAAGAGGCAGCGATCCGACGGGTGTCCCTTCTTGCCACAGCGCTGACACGTCAGCCGCTTCCAGCAATGTAGATCGTCGTGACGATGCGAGCCGCAGTGCGTGCAGCGTTGGAACGTGTCACGTCCATGCGGTCGGCGATGTCCTGGATCGGGGTCTCTTGGTGGCGGTGTTTCGCCAGGAGTGGCTCGATCTTGATCCTGCGGTGACGGCGTCTGGGTCTGAGCCTCTCCTTTGGCCGCAGCGATGTAGATCCGGTGTAGATCGCCGTCCGACTCCGATCCACTGAGACCAGAGTCACTGTCGCAGTCCGTGGCCTTAACGGCTTGCACCTTGCGTGTTAGAGCTGACTTCGTGGCGTCAGAAGTGGTTGCCTTCTGCCGATACTTGCTCGATCCGAAGTGGGCTCGTCCTTGACGGTTCTTCGCGCGCTACCGCGCCTTCAAGACGTCTTCCAGAGCGTTCGTGTCAGAGATTCGTAGCAACGCGAGCTGATCGGCCAGCTCGCGATCGTCCAGTGTCTCGATGAAGTGTTCCACATGCTCGCGGCGGGCGTCCGGTGGGCCGTTCTTCACGCGCAGCTTCGCCCTCAATCCTGCGACACTCAGACGGTGGAGGTATCCCAACGGTGTTTAGTCGGCGCGCTTCCTCGCATGGTAGTACTGTCTCGCGACAGATACTCCCAGCCCGCAAAGCTGCACTTGGAATTCTCGCGAAAGTTCCTTCCAGTCGCTTCGCGTAGCCCGGCCGAGCTGCCGGTACCAGTTGCGCGCCGATCCAGTAAACAGGCCGCCAAGCACCAGACACTTCTCGTCGTCCGGGGCCTGATCGCGGATGAAGGCCGACTTTACCTTGCTGATCCAAGCTCGCGCGCGGTCTTCGTCGTCGCCTTTCCCCGAGAACTCATTGAGCTCCGACATCGCGGAAACACGAATGCGTGGAGTGATCGCTGGCGCTCAGGCAGCTGCTGCGGTTGTAGCCACCGTCGCTTGGTGGATAACAGTGAAGTCCAGGTCGTCTGGGTCGTACTCACCGTGGTCCGAGCCAACTGACTCAATGTCGACATCCTGCTGTTTACTTGCTGCTACCGGTGCTGCGGTTGGCGTCCCCTCTGCGGCGCGCTGCTCTTTCAGGAAGCGCTCCATCGCCGAGTTGAAGAACGCAGCTTATCCGGATTGTCGCCCGATTTGCTGGTTGTCGCGGGTACGCCCGCCCAAGGCACGCTCGCCGCACGGTCCGATCGGGCCTGCAGCATCGCGGCTCCTGAGGGGTCAAGCGGCATGCGCTCGACTCCTCCAGAGCTGTCCGAGTCGGCCATCAAGACCGCGGACGCATATTGCGAATGCTGCGACGATCCAGTCCGCGACTTAGAGCCCGGAAGGTGAGACAGCGAAACCGCTGGCCTTGAATTGAGCCGACTCACCGATCAACACCCTCAGGTTCTCGAAGAGTTCCGACAGCGCGATCTGCAGCATCTCCAGGTCCAGATCGAAGAGGTCCTCCGCATCGAAGTCACCTGGTGTGATTCCGGCTTCTCGCAGCAGACGCAGCAGAGCCTTCACCGCGCCCAGCTTGTTCGTTGTGACTGGTGGTGGTGCCACTGGTCCCGTCAGCGATCCAGGCACCAGCGGCTGTACGATCTTCATCACTGAGTTCTTGGTCAGGAACGGCTGAAGCACGTTCCGCTTGTACGCTTCCTCCAGCTGACTGTCGGACCAAGTCGCTGTGATCTCGTCACGGCTGTCCGAGTCAGAGTCTGCTGGGGCCTTGAGCTTCTTCCGCGTCGCCTTAGACTCCTTCTTCTTCGCGGTCTTCTGCGCTGGCGGAGCGGCGGTTGATGAGGTTCCTTCGGTTTTCACCTTGGGCTCCTCATCAGGCGGATCACGATTCGCATCGTGATCCGCGGTACCTTCAGAGGAGGCATGGTGAGGAGGTTGAGGTTTCTCTTCAAGACGATCTTCCTCTTTGTTTCTGTCGGCAGAGCTCCTCCCGGGACTCTGTCTGATAGTTTTAATTCGATTACTGTATGGGCCACTGCAATTTTCTGCTACAGTATCGAAGTCCAAGGTACTTGTTGTTGACAAGGCAAAATTCACTCTGTTAATACTTAAAGTCCTTTCGGCCCACTACCTTGCGTATCCTACGATTGCCAAACTGGCCCTTCGAGATCCTAACGTACTTTACCTGACATGGGTACAAATCAGTCACTGCGATCTAATGCCGATTTTCAACCGGGGTTATCGAAATGATTGCACCATTTCGATCATGCCGTGAGTGACGGTGCGAATCCGATTGCAGGTATAACGATCCACCAGAATGACGGTCCACCAGAATGACGGTCCACCAGGATGACGGTCCACCAGAATGACGGTCCACCAGAATGACGTTCCACCAGGATGACGGTCCACCAGAATGACGTTCCACCAGGATGACGGTCCACCAGAATGACGTTCTACCAGGTTGACGGTCCACCAGAATGATGGTATGCGATTGCGTACTTGCACTTGTTGACTCTTCGCAGCAGATTGGCCAATTCCACGTCCGCTTCTCATTCTCCAGAATTCCAAGCGCATCACCACAATTGAGTTCCACCAGCAGGAGCTTCAGCTACGCCGGGACGCGCTCGACCAGAAGCGACGCCAACACGAGCTGCTCCGCGAGCACATGCAGCACCAAGCATCTCAATCAGAAACGCTTTTGAAACTATGAGTTGAAACAATTAGTAAGAGGCAATGAAGGAGATAAAGCTTTATTTCATTGTTAAACAGCGAAATATTTCTGCAGACTAGGAGGATCTACGCAAAAAAAAAACTTGCTGTTATTGTTACCACCGCGGAGAATTGTGATACAATTGGTTAGAACCACCGCCGTCTTAGCTTTGCTACAGGGACCCCACCCAAGTACATCTTCCGTTTGAAATCCACCCCAGCCCAAAACTTAGTCACTTGGCCATACGACCATTCTACGGAGGCCCTTACAGTCAACATTGAGACATTAATTTCGGCTTGAGCAGAGATCAGGCTTGAGCCTTTAAAGGTTACACAAATACATCGGTTTGGCCATACGCTTGGTCCCCGTACAGTAGCCACGAAAACGAGCATCTGCGCGTATGCGCTCCTCTAGCTCGGACTTGCGTAGCAACGCAACATCGTGGCGACGCCCTCCCACAGGCCCGTAAATATGGAAGATCATGCCGTCGGGTGTGACGACGGTTTGAGCTTTAGCCCATGCTTCCTTTTGTGACCACTGTACACACTCTTTTGCGCCTGAGTTCCTGTCGGTCTTCATATCCCTCGCACTGTACCATCTACGAAGCCCCATATTTGATCCATCTCGGCACCTTGGTCGTAGATAGCTTGGCTAAACTCACGCAATCTAGAGCTAGCGAAATCTTGATTTCTCTCCAACACCCTTTGGCTTCTCTTACTGATAACACCAACAACAAAGTAGAAAATACTACTCAGGGCGCTCGGCCAACGCCCGTAGATCCCCGAAAACTGTAGCCATCTACTAGGGTACGACAGGCGATGGAGAGTGATGCAAAGCCCTTCCAGACCACTGCAGCACGCTCGAGAGTGCGACCCAGTGCGTATGAAATCAGGTAATCGGAAGGCAGCTTGTAGGAGCCGTAGGTGACGGTGTGTACAGCGACAGGCACGTGTCGTCTGTGACGTCGCCGATATCGAATTGGACATGGGGGACTGAAAAGCGAGGAGTAGAATCGTAGAGGAGTGCCAAACCGCGGTGACGTAGCCTTGATGCTGCCTCCCAGTCTTCATGGCGTTGCTTCACCCGCGAAGCATGAAACAGTTCCCTCGCCATACGGCGGTACGTGAGGATGTCTTCGTCGCTATCGGAGTCCATAAAATAAAATCTCCGACCTCCGACAACCTCCGACCGGTACATAAATGTGGTAACTCAGTCTATAAATAAATATTTAAAGTTTTACATTAAAATGGTGTGGGTAATATTTAGAATTACAACCTGTAAAAAAAGAGAGATCGGTGCAGTGGCGTGAGGACGGGAGCGAGCAAGTGTGGAGCAGCGGCAACGGCGGTGGCGGCGACGAGCGAGTGTGGGGGCGCGGTGTGAGGGTGGCGATGGCCAATCGTGGTGACGACGGCGAAAGTGGCAGGGTGGTGGGCGGGTGACACCGACGGAGACAGCGGCGACGGCGGAAGAGCGTGGATGGTGGACCACCATGCGCCACCATTGGTGGTGAAGAGCCGGGAGGGCGACGCGGCGTGGTGACGATGACCAAGATGGACGTGTTCGGCACGTCGCTCGGCAGAGCTACGGTGTGGACGTGGAAGCTCACGTGCGGGACATGGGCACGTCGATGTGCGGGTCGGTGTTTGACGGCGTGCAGGCCGAGGTGCAGATGCGCGCTAGTAGTAGTGTACCTGTTGGCGTTGTTCTCGAGTGTATTGCGTGGCTCTTTGGCGGTCGCGGGTTGCTGTGCAGCGGTTGCGTGTGGTGCGTCCGCTGGCGATCTCGTGGCGGCGTCGCGACCTGGGCTTTTTCCGTGGAGCTGCGCACGACGGCGTTCGTTAACGAAACGTGTTCGATGCCGGGCTCGAGGCTGCCGAGGCAGTTGCGTCGCTCAGCTCCGTACAGTGCGTGACTGTGGAGGAGTTTGTAGCTATGGGAGCAGAGGAGACCGAGGTGATGGAGGGTGCGACCGCGGTGGATTTGGAGGAAGAGGCCAAGGTGGGCATCGTGGAGGCGGAGGCGGCGATTCCCGAGGGCAAGAGGACGTGTGGCGCAGCAGCGTAGACAGGGGCGGAGGTGCTGCGTAGCCCGGAGCAGGATGGGCGGTGCCGGGTAGGCATAACCCGGAGCTGGAGCAGGAAGCTGCAGAGGCGGTGGGGCTGCATAGGGGTGCGCTGAATCTGGAGCCGCCTGGGAAGCGTACGCAGGCTGAGGGACAGAAAGAATGCTGATGAGTACTTGTGTGAAGCTAGTGAGTATCAAATAATGCAAATACATGTGTAAGTAATTGCTGTATGCTATCTTGCTCTTTGTAATATACGCTACAATAGATATAATTCTTAATGCCATCGCAGAGGTCCATGTACCTCACGAGGAGCGAGCAAGCTACGCCAGAGCCTGCCAGTTGGCGAGGCTTTTTTGGCATAGGCGTTTTCTAGAATTTGCAAATTCTCTGACGTGCAACTGTATTGTAATGATTGCGATGGTCGGAGTAGTCGGAGAAATGACTCTATGCATGTGATATGCCAAAATCTTGACATTTGTAAGAGCATATACATATTTTTCGTGCCCTCTCCGACCCGATATGTCGGAGCCAGCTCCGACGAGGCCCAACCTAGCCCTTACCATTTGGATTGGCCAAATCATTTTGTCAAGCCCGCATGATTGGTTGCTCAATAAATAAAAAGCGATAATTGGTGATTAATGCCAATACTAAAGTTAAAGAGGGTCGGAGAATTGATGATATTCATCCATATCAACACTGTTTTGCCACTGAATATCTACCTGATTCCGTTTCGTTGCAAAAAGCACGAGCGAAAGTATCCGTCGCCCTAGAACGAAACGAAACGAAAACTTTGAAAATTTATCAGAATCATCAGATCTTTCTCAGATTTTCGTTTCGTTCTGACCTGATTAAGCGCTCTATTTACTCGATTGTGACGGACGAGACACCAGCTGAAGGGCCAGCCCTGGAGCATCACCATGACCTGTACCAATTCCTTTTGAAAGACAACGGCGTGAGCTTGACACCCACTGCCAGGGGTTAGCCATAGTATAGCCGTAGTCGGTGAAAGTAATTTCGAAAAGGCATGTATACATACACGTATTATATAGCAATCATCAACTCACATTACAACCTACTCTGCAATTTGTAGCACAAGCCAGGGAACCGTGCATGCAGCTCCTCAGACAAACTGACCAGAAGCTAGCTCGTGGGCGGTTCCGGAGCCGTTGCTTGGAATGGCCGTGTCCTAGCCGACCACTGCGATGGTGTACTCAGCCTTGATGTTCATCTTCATGGATGTGGTGGTGTTCTTCACGGTGTACGCGCCATGCGAGTACAGGCTGTTACATAATTCAAGCTATCATTACCGACGAGCTCTCCATCGCCGGTTTATTCTAATTCCTTTGGCGTTCCTAGGTGCTGCAGCACTGCCAAGATAGCAACCCTCCACAGCGCACTTTTCGGCGCTCAAACCTATGAGGAACACCGATGTAGTCAGAGACACCGTCAACGCGTCGTTGTGTCAACGTCTGGTGCTTCAAGATGCCGAGATAGGGGTGGAAGTCACACTTAACTATTCCACGGCCCCGGATAGACGAGGCCAGGGTTAAGATGTTAATACACGTCGTTGTTGATCTGCAGTGGGCTAACACTGCGTTCTTCGCAAAAATGGTGCCGTGCACGAACTCAATGTCGTCCATATACACCATCGAACCACCGCTGTTGCCCTGGTTCTTCTAGGTCGGCGCGGGTTTTTTCGCCCCTGTCCTCACGCAATCCGCTCATTGACCGTCGACTCTCGCGCTATTTGTGTTGGAGCTGACGCGCTCCTTGTTGTCTCTGTTGCCCATGGCCGATATTTAAGGGGGGCAACGGGGGCAGGGGTGGGGAAAGGTGCCCATTTTCGCCCTTTTCCATAGAAATCATCAGGAATCGGGCAGATTTCTCTGAAAAATGGGGGATGCCCCCCCATTTTGTATGATGATCCGCCCATGCTGCTGCCCTACAGCTGTACGATGGAGGCTGCAAGAAAAGGGAAGACAGAGACTTGTTTAAAGCCGGAAACGAAAGCGAAGACGCAGGCGACTTACTCTTTTAACCTTCTCAAGCCTTCCTCCGCATAGCTTCTTGTTCGGCCACCACAAGGCTTTTTTACAGCGGCCGACCGGTGGTTTTACTTTGGACTTTAAGATTTAAGATTTCGCTTCCATTGGCTGAAACACTTCTGTCCGGGATGAAAAACAACTGAATGGTTGGCTCGATTTGATTGCATCTATTTCACACAAATCGTCTCCGATTCTGTCCGGAATCGGCTCTTATATTATTTATAATAGTTACTTCGCCTTTAAAACTACGATAGCACGATCGCTGGTAGCGCGTCTTTAGTCCTTTAAAACGCCTTAAGTGTCTAGTTCACATCAATATTGTGCCCTTAACATTTTTTCTTTTGTAAGTAAAAATGCCTTTGGGCGAGGCGTTGCTTTCAATTAAACGCCTCCACCATCAAACGTTTCCTTGAGCTTTAAAGTCATAGGTTGTTCAATCCGAATTAAGTTAATCTTCAGTCACCATTATTATGTATAATACACAAATCCACACCATTTTTATTTTTGTCAGCATCTTCCTTTCGTTTTGTTTTTTTCTCGCACTACTCGCTACATCATCTTTCTTATCCTTGACGCACCGTGTTGCGGAAGTTTTACTCGATCATCCATCTTTGTGCAGCTCTCCAGCCGCTCAGATAAAAACTTATTATCGTAGCAAGAGCACGTACCTGTAACTAATACTGGATACGAAGCCGCAGAACGCTTATTTGCTGCTCATAGCGTACGGTTTCCTGGTCGCAATATTCAAGTGCGTCATTTCAAGCTAACGTCATCACGTTAGAAACATCAACATACCGTTTTACCGTTAAT
This sequence comes from Phytophthora tentaculata, assembly GCA_033557915.1. NCBI lineage: Eukaryota > Oomycota > Peronosporomycetes > Peronosporales > Peronosporaceae > Phytophthora > Phytophthora tentaculata. The sequence goes on from JAUCEA010000009.1 coordinate 4,385,499, forward strand.
TCTTCATCTATATTTAAAAAGAAGTTATCTTACTTCAATATTTTTTGTGGTCCGCTTTGGTTGACTTTGAAGAGATCCACTTTTGTAAAAGAAATATCACCCAAATTTCCAACTTCTTTTAATTAAATATAAATGTATCATACGGGAAACGAGTCATTGGACAGCAACAAAAACGCTAGTCAAGACATTAGTTAAATCACTAATTCTGTGCGACTCGTCGTACAAACGCCTACAGTGCAGAAAACATGTACTGACGAACCCTTCCGTATTAACCCCTACTCTTGGATACCCGCCGACAGGAATAAAATATTGGTTCCTGTTTACAAGCCTAAGATAAAATTGCCTCTCCCTTGTAATATGGAAGACAAAATCGCCCAAAGTGACTATTATGAGGTGCTTTACTATGGGAAAGTCACTTTCTTGCATCACGGCTAAAGTAGGCAAGCAAGGATATTTGCTGCTTGCACCCTTCCTTCTTGATTAGCTCGTCTCGCTGCTCTATCTGCATCACTTTAAGCCCCTGTACATTTCTATCCGGCACGCCCGTTGAATCTTCTCGAATATGCAGCTTTGCAATCCACTTGAGGTGTTCCTTAATATCCACAGCATCAAGCTCTATAACATCATTATCTGCTTCGCCTCCAGTATCCTCGGAGGCACTCATCGAGTCATCACCACTGGGAACGTCCTCCACTTTGATCCCACAGAACTCTTCATCAGTGGGGTCATCGTACATGTTCTCATCTGGAGGATTCAGGAGTTCCGTCACCGACATCGGATCGGACGCATGTAGGAGCGGCATCATTGCAGCTAGCTCGTCAGTTACGGGGTCTTCCTCCTCTGGCTCACTGTATTCACACGCATAGTAATCTAGTAGACCAGTGTGTATTCAGCACTTATCAAATATCGAGGGAGGCATGGAATACCAGTAGTTGATGCTCCATACCACCGCTTGGCGAACATCAACCTTGTATACCCTGGCCGCTTTCGACATGTCCATCACTGGGTCAGCTACAAGCTGATCAAGCGTGCTGGATCTGACGACGCCGGTAGCGCTGCTTAAATGCAGCAATAATTCCAGCGTCGAGAGGCTGGTGTTTACTGGTAGTATTTTGGCGGTAGGAACACCACTTCAACGTTTGTAAGTGTATCAGCGTCGTAGCCTCCATGAACAGTAACATTGTCGATGATCAGCAAGCGCTTGCGGTGCTGTGTCCTGAAGTTTGTGTCGATACCTTTGATCCACTTGGCCGAAATCGCCTGTGACATCCATGCCTTGGTGACGTTTGTGTAGGTCAGCAGCTCCGCAGTATCCTTTTAAAACCGCGAGGCTTTTTTTACTCGCCTTTAAATAAATGTGGCACCGCTTGGAGCCGTCAGCGTTGCACCTACATGCAAATGCCATTCGTGTTTGTCCTTCTTTTTGCCGGACATGGGCTTTCTGGCGAGGGTTCGGTCAGGCGGCATAGAGAAAAACAAACCTGTTAAAAAGGTTTCGCAGTTCATATTACTTTAGCTTACGCTGCAGGTCACTCACTGACCGACGTGTCCAACCCTCGCCATGGGCCTTAATGCTGCCGAACCCATGCCGAAGGTTGAACCTGTAAAGCCACCCATTCGACCACGTAGGTGGCGCCTCCAACTTGAGGATCGCTGCAAGTTGTGACGCCTTTGTTCTGACGGCATCGCCGGTTACAATCACTCCTTTCTCCTCACCCACTCAGCAAGCGCTGTGTCCAGCGCTGGAACCAGGACCTCATGCCGTGACTTGACGATTAGCTCGGAAGTAGGCAGTGCCTCCAGCGCCTTCTTACGTTTCAGTAGCTTAGAGATTGTCCCTTGAGATGGTCGCTGCGGCAGCGACAAAGGTTGAGTGAGCACAAATAATTGAGTGTGAGAGCGCCATTTAAGCCACAGTGACTTTAAGTGACAATGTCTTTACTTCTTAGTCAGGTATGATTGCCGCTAGCAATACCGAAATGATTTCTCTTCCGTGTTGCCCTTGACAATGTTTAGGCTGTGTCCCAGTCACTATTCTCCCGTACTGGAAAGGGCAGTAATAGTTTCGACACATAGTCAACACTAGTGATAATGTTGATACACTGGATCCATGTCTCGCTGCGTCTCCGCCTGGGAACACGCTGGCCGGACACCAATTCTGATAACGAAATTCCGTTGCCGCTGGAGTCAGCTCGTGTTCGGTGCGAAATACTTACAACAGAACCTAAACAGACGTTAATAAGTAGAAAAACCTAAAGAAATTGAGCTTTAATGTACCTGGTCTTGTGGCTTGAAGAATGCTCACTGCCGTCTCATCACCATATCTTGGCCGCTTGCGTTGTGCTGGGGTATTGGAATCCTGCGTGTGTGGCGACATTTATTCTCCAAGCCTGTGTGAAGAGAGGATGCTTAGTTAGAATGGAGACGTTACAATATTTAGATGGAAATATAACGTACACTCTGCGTTTTGGGTATCCACACATGAAGCGTAATTGCACATCATCAGTGTCTCCACCTTCGTCGGGTACGTAGTTTGAATCACTTTCTTGAGCTACAATGTAGCTAGCATCACTCTTCAACTTGCCTGCGCTGTCGTCATGCAGATGCTCGCTAGGGGGGTTACAGCAACGAGAGGCGCGCAGGGGACACGTCGCGTCCCGTCCTTCTCGGGGGCGCGACAGCGCTGGGATCTGCAGAGTGGAGGTGTCCGTCGCCGCCGATTTCTGGGCTCCGTATTCCGGCGTTTTCCCGCGCCAAGCTGATGTTCTCTCATAACCGCTAGTTTGGTTTGTTATAATTCTGACTGTTATTTTGAGGGATGTAATATGCACTGGTAGATTGACTCGAGCCAAAAGGCGTTAATTTGTGTTTTTAACAGTCGATTTTAAAGGCGAAGTAAGCGCTGCGTCCGGAATCTGACAATTTTTTTACATGCATTGATTCGTAGCCTTAGATGATCCTTAAATTCTCTGAAATTAATTTCAGAGAACAATTAGTATATGAATAGCGTACGAGAGAAAATACCTTATTTCAAAATCTACCGGAATCCGATTTTCCTTGCAAATTTTATTTAAGAAAATCTATCAGGGATCCCTCTTTACTGTGACACCAATGCGCTTACTGATTTTCAGAAATTGACCGATTCCGGACGGAAATCCGGAAAGTGATCAAACGAATTGTATGGGAATTGGGGGCCTTCCATAAGTTTGACGGAAGGACGACCCGCTCGAAGGCTGCGAGTCCGACGAGCGGTTCTTCGCTCTCACCACCTGTACCACTGTTGTTCGCGTTTTAGTTAGAAGTCGTGTCCGTGTCTTCAGGACCCAGCGTACCCGCTCTCTGCGGCTCAGTCGGGGGACGCTGCTGTGCGCTGTCTGTAGCAGTCTCGACCAAGGATGGTAACTCTTGGCCATCTTCTACCCCATTATGTCCGTCAAAAAACGTCTGAGCTCCCTCTTGCACGATTTTGTGCTGCAGCTGTTTGGCCCACGCCACAGGCATCAAGCACAAAGGGACGTCCCCGTTTTCTCTGGAGGGCTTGTTCTTCGTATAAAAGCTAGGGATTCGTAGTCGCGTCCGTGCCAGTTCCTGCACCTGTCGGAATTGTAGCGAACAGCGGTCTGCTCCCACGTATTCCTCCCAGTCGGTCTTGTGAGCAAGTGTGACTTACCTGTGTGTCGAGTGCCAAGGTGATGCGGTCTGCCAGTGTCCAGTGCCCCCGTTTACGAGCCACCGTCCACTGACAGCGTCTGCGAGACATATCCCAAGGACACTCATGCGCCTGGCAGTGCAGCTTGCGGCTGAACTACAACCGGCTACTGCGTGCGCGTGCGCGCAATGGCGAAGGACTATACCAAGGACTGTATGCGCAAGGACACTGTTGGCTGTGCGCTGCCAAGATTGTGTGCTCAACGAGAGCACTAGGTTTTAGTATTGCTTTATTTGTTATTAGTATGCTAATCTATCTTTCCGGCACAGCGGTGTTCTGGTCACCTCACTTTGCGTTTTGACGCCTGCAGCTCACAAGCGAGCAGCAGCGAGAGCAGCCCCACCAGACACCGCGGTCCTGTCGTGGCCCTTTGCCCGGCACTTACGTGTTTACGACCTTCCTTGATTACTTCTGCTAAGTTGCTCCCTAAGTGTAACTACACCTAAATGGCGCCTACTCTTAGAAGCGACAGACAAGTGGAGAGCAATCTTCCAGTGACAAACCCTACGTCACCACTGGTTATGAGCCCAATCATGGCGCAGCCCGCGACCGACGTGGCAACTGGTATTCCGGACACAAGTTCTGGGATTTTGGCGAATCAAGATCAAGCTTCGACCCCATTGGCAGGAAGGCATCGACCATACACAGGATGTCGATTTCACGTATAACCCTGGCTTTATTTGGATCGCAATACGCAATGCACACAACGTTCATGATCGACGACATCCAGGACAACATGGACGCCGCCGCAATGCTGTACGCTGCTGTCACGCAGCACTTTGAGGCTGGTGATGGCATTAATCCCAGCTACCTACTGCAAGAGTTGGTGACGCGCAGGCTCAAGCACAACGAGTCTATGTCGTCGTACGTGGATGACATTGCGAAGAAGGTGACGCTCTTACACCAGGCGAATGGTGAGTTCGCTGAGTGGCAGCATGCAAGCCTGCTACTTTCGAACAGCGTGGAAGCCTTTAAGGATCTTGCTCGCGAACATGGTGATTGGATCAACAACCATGATCGCAACACTTTGACACTTGCTGAAGCTCTACAACGACTACAAGCTGCTGAACACCAGCGTGATCAGCTGCGCGCGCAGACCAGACAACCGGTCGTGCAGCCCATGCAAGTAGCTCAAGTCGGAGCCGATCATGTTCAAGGCCAAGGACAAGGTCAAAGACAAGGTCAGGCCCGAGGACGCAAACGCAATAAGCAGCAGCGCAAGCGTTCCAAGGGCGTTGCTGACAATAAGCAGCGTACGAACTGTGCGAACTGCCAAGGCGAGGGACACTAGTATGCTGAGTGCACTGCGCACACTGGCATGCCACTGAAGCCTGAACTTGCAAGGAAGTTGAAAGACAGGCAGCCCAGGGCTCCTGTGTCGTTGTTGAACTCTGTGCGACGTGTGGATGTGATGTCGACTGACGAAGAAGGACAAGGACTGTTTGCTGGACTTTCACTGTGCGATGCGAATGCGATTGACCTTACGGGTGGAGGTAATTTGTCGCCTGCGTCGACGCAATCACCTGTGTGGTCTCTAACATCTCCTGCGGAGAGTGACGAAGCAGAAGAGCGTCGTGTTGTTGGAGGTGTTCGTGCGAGTACACAACGTACTCATCCTACTGTGCCGCAGACACCGCAGCAAATGCAGCTGCAACTTGATGTTCCTGTTTGACATGTACAAGTTGGAGGACAAGGACTACAACAACAACGACAAGCTCCACTGCCTACAGTGCAAGCACCAGTATCGGGACAACCTGCAGTTCAACCTACTGGACAACCTGTAGCTCAGTTCGATGGACACCTTGCCGTTCAACATGCAGTTCAACCTACTGGGCAGCCTGCTGTACAACATGCTGGGCAACCTGCTGTACAACGTGCTGTGCAAGCTGGTGTTCAACATGCAATTGAAGCTACTGCACAATCCGGTGCGCAACCTGCTGTACCGAGTGCTGTGCAGAGCCAGTGGGAGTGCGGCTGGTCTTCCACAGGGCCAGCACCTTCTTGGGAATCTGTGATCTACTACTTGGGGCAAGGACTTATGCGGAACTCGCAAGGACCTACATCTGAGCCATGGCGCAATCAAGCTGAACCACGAGTGGGTTCGGCTGTGCCGGTGGATGATTACCGGGATCCTGGCGCTGGGTTTAGCAGACGTCAAGAATCAGGGATGCACAATGACAACGGACCTAACTTGGATAGTGCGTACGAGAGAGGACTTCGGAGCCTAGGATTCGGACACTTTGAGGTTCCTGCTCGTGAACAAGGACGGAACCGTTCACCACTACGCTACTTCAATCGAGAACGATCCCCACCGCGAGGAAGAGGTCGTTCTCCATCACTACGAGAACGTGGACCAAGAGGACCTGGTAGTCCAAATGCACGTGGATCTCCAGGGCGCTACCGATCTCCACAACGCTTGCAGCAGTGGCGCAACGAGAGACCGTTACGAACCACAACCTCAGCGTGATGAGCGATTGAGTCGCTATGGACCTCCGCAGCAGCAGTGGCGCGATAATCCACCACGTGGGCGTGGACCATCACTTCGTCGTGACAACTTCCAAGGGCGGAATGAGTCACCACGACGCAGAGACAACTCGCCACGCCGATTTGCCGATCGACGTGACAACGGAGCTTCTGATTCTCGTCAAGTGAATGCGGTGAACCAGAATCAAGGTATGCAACCTACTCAATCTGAATTTGTGGAGTGGATCCTTGACTCGGGACCCCAGGCTAATGTCTGCGGTGACCTGTCATTGTTCACTACCATCAAAGAAGATCAAGCCAGTCGGCTCGACTTTGCGAATGCACAGCAGAACACACTTCTGTTTGTGGGTCTGTGCTATTACGTGTTGTTAACCAGGCGACTGGCGAACTCGAGGACCGACTCCTGGATGACGTGGTGTACACGCCGAACGCGAAGGTGAACATCATTAGTCTGGGGTACCTGCAGACGAAGGGCAACTTCAAGCTGGCATGCTCGGATGACCAACAAGCTGCGTGGCTTTCAAACCCGAGTACTACACTCAAGTTCATGATGCGTGACAGTATCTACCGCCTTCGTGCAGAGCGAGTGACTGGAGTGATGGTGATGGCAGCGCTGAAAGAGGACATGGACAGCAAGAAAGCAATGGAGCTGCTCCACCAGCGTTTTAGCCATATGAGCATGGAGACGGTGAAGGTTCTGGTCAACAAACTCGATGTTGGAGTTAAGATGAATGCAAAAGGTCTGACTTCTTACGAGTGCGTTGCTTGTGCTGCCAGTAAGGCGAAAATAATGTCTTACTCAAGGATTCCATCTCGGAACTCCGAGCCTTTGGAAACTCTCATGATGGATATTTGCTCTTTGAACGAGCAGACTGTGGATGGAGCTACTATGTTTCTCTTCGTCATTGATGAGTCTACAAGGTACAAGTGGTCGTTCCTACTCAAGAAGAAGAGTGAGGCAACGTTCCACATCAAAGTCCTGTTGAACAGGCTGCGAACTCGTTTTCCTGAGAAGGAAGTACGTCAACTACGATCTGACCAAGGAGGATAATTTGCAAGCAAGGAGCGGAGTAACTACTGTGACGACCATGGGATTAAGCAGCAGTTTACGAACGCCTACTCGCCGCAAGAGAACGACATTGTGAAGCGTGCTAACGGCGTGGTTCTAGCAAGGATCATGGCGATGCTGATGGCCACTCACATGCCCAACTCCTTGTGGGGAGAAGCATTTCTGCATGTGGTGACGACGTTGAACTGGTTGCCCACTAAGCCTCTGGGTTTGGTGTCGCCGCACCAGAAGCTGTACCAGTCGGAGCCCATGCTGGATGACTTGCGGACCTGGGGCTGTCTGGCACACGTGCGTGTTCCCCCAGAGTCAAGACAGACGAAAGAAAAGCTGGAAGCAAGAGTAAGATTGTGTCTATTACTGGGTTACAGTGAGTCTACCCTAGGCTACAAGTTCATTGACCTTGTGACGGCTCAAGTGGTTACAGCTCGTGGTGGTAACGTGAGGTTTCATGAGGAGTTCACGACCGAGGCACCTAGATGAAGCACCTGTTAGAGAACGCGTTCTTTGATGGCGATCATGCACTACCCGAGACTGTAGCTGTGGCGCGCATCAAGACCAGCATGGAGATGTACCTTCCAGGCTGGAGTGACGGCATTTCCAGTGCGGAGAAGCCACTGGAGGCGGTACCACTTGCTGACGAACCTGCAGAAACTTTGTCAAGTTCGAATGGGAGTTCGTCAATTGCTGGCTCACCTGTAAGCAAAGACAGCTGGTGTTGCAGCACCAGCTGTCTTGCAGGATCCTGCTGAAGAACCAAGTGAAGATTCCAAAGCAAGGAAGCGCAAGAGACGCAGAGCAAAGAAGAAATCTGCAACGGTGGAGAAGGAGACAAGTGGCTTCGAGATTCAACCTCCACCAACAGAGCCCTGCCTAAAGCGACCAAGAAGGAAGCAGAAGGCGAACGTTCGGTTGTCGGATTACGTGGTGGGCCTAGTGCAGGCTATTACTGCGGATGTGCAGACTCCGACGACGTACAAGCAAGCACGTGCGAGCAAGTACTGGCAGCAGGGGAGAGCTGCAATGCTGGTGGAACTTCAATCGTTGAAGGGTCACAAGACCTGGAAACTTGTACCCCACAAAGATGCCAAGAAAGCAAAGGTGATTACGTGTAGGTGGGTTTTCGTTGTGAAGCGAGACGAGCTTGGACGAATCAAACGGTTCAAGCGCGACTAGTGATCCATGGATTCAAGCAGCAACTTGGAATCAACTACTCTGAGACTAATGCACCTGTGATCCGGTTCAAAACCATACGTGCGGCTGTCTACTACGCTGTACAAAGAGGTTGAGAGGTGTTGCAATTCGACGTGAAGAGGGCTTTTCTGTATGGAGACTTGGATGAGATCACCTTCATGGAGTAGCCTCCTGGCTTCCAGGTGGACGGACCTGGATTCATATGCAGATTGTTGAAGAGCTTGTATGGATTGAAACAAGCACCGAATGTTTGGAATCGCACGCTTCATGCGAAACTTGTTGCGATGGGCTTTACAAGGACGGACTCTGACTATGGCCTATATGTACTGAGGAAGGATGGCGAAGTCAAGCTGCTCTTGACTGTCTACTTGGACGATCTACTGCTGATGGGACCACGCGACCTGTGCGCCACAATCGCTGCTTCGTTGCAAGCGACATTCGAGCTTACGACGATGGGCACAGTCAAGTACCTTTTGGGTGTCGAGATCCTGATTGACCGGCCGCGCCGGCAGATTGTGTACTGCCAGAAGCAGTACGTACTGGAGGTGTTGGAGCGTTTTCACATGGAAAACTGTAATGGCTGCGCTACACCAGAAGCTACAACGCCCTCGAAGGCAGACATGCCTGCTTCGAAGGAGTATCTTCCCTACAGAGAGTTGGTGGGTGCTCTCCAGTACCTCGTTAGCGCGTCGAGACCTGATATAGCTCATGCTACCCGACACCTGGGCAAGTATCTTGCGAGCTACGATCATACGCATTATGCACAAGCAAAGAGGGTGCTGCGCTACCTGAAGGCTACGTGCGAATTTGGACTAGCGATGATTGTGGAGCTACAAACTGACGTGCAAGTTAGTGGCTACTCAGATGCTGACTACGCGAATGACCCCGTGGATCGACGGAGCATCAGTGGTTACATCACTATGTTGGATGGCAATGTTATCTCCTACGCATCTCGCAAGCAGGAGATCAACGCGCTCAGCACTTGCGAAGCCAAGTACGTTGCGATGGCAGAGGTGACCAGGGACTTGCTGTGGCTTGCTGGCCTATGCAAAGAGTTGAGCTGGAAGCAGCCAGTACCGCTACTGCTTGGAGACAACCAAGGAGCTACTGTCTTGACAGCGAAGCCTGGAAAGCATTCGAAGTCGAAGCACATTGACAACAAGTATCACATGGTGAGACGCAACGTGGAGTTGAAGCGTCTTACAACGCAACACATTGGCACCGATGAGATGATGGCCGATATCATGACGAAGGCACTTGCGGTGGTGAAGTTCACACACTTTCGCAAAGCCATGAAGGTGTTGCCTATTGTGTCTACTTTTGGCGATGTACCCGATGTGGCGGATACTACTACGACTACAGCTACTGCGTTGACTACTGCTGTTGATGCTAAGGCTGTACTGCAACAACATTGATGACGACGATGGCGATCGAGTGGGAGTGCTGTTACTGTGTGGACTGCTATTACCTACGTACTTTGGACTATGCAACTACTGGAGCTTGGTTGCAACTGGTTTGCGTGTGTGTGATCGCGTCGACTTACCGTGCGGCGTCGAGATCAAGTGGGAGTGTGAGCAGGTGTGACTTACCTGTGTGTCGAGTGCCAAGGTGATGCGGTCTGCCAGTGTCCAGTGCCCCCGTTTACGAGCCACCGTCCACTGACAGCGTCTGCGAGACATATCCCAAGGACACTCATGCGCCTGGCAGTGCAGCTTGCGGCTGAACTACAACCGGCTACTGCGTGCGCGTGCGCGCAATGGCGAAGGACTATACCAAGGACTGTATGCGCAAGGACACTGTTGGCTGTGCGCTGCCAAGATTGTGTGCTCAACGAGAGCACTAGGTTTTAGTATTGCTTTATTTGTTATTAGTATGCTAATCTATCTTTCCGGCACAGCGGTGTTCTGGTCCCTCACTTTGCGTTTTGACGCCTGCAGCTCACAAGCGAGCAGCAGCGAGAGCAGCCCCACCAGACACCGCGGTCCTGTCGTGGCCCTTTGCCCGGCACTTACGTGTTTACGACCTTCCTTGATTACTTCTGCTAAGTTGCTCCCTAAGTGTAACTACACCTAAATGGCGCCTACTCTTAGAAGCGACAGACAAGTGGAGAGCAATCTTCCAGTGACAAACCCTACGTCACCACTAGTCTGATCTTCTCCATCATACCGCAGAGCAATAACTGCTCCGAGACGCTGTAATTCACGTATCCGTCTCTACGCCCTCGCTGCATAGTTAAAGTAAGTCAGCAGCCGGTTGTAACACATAGAGAACACTGACTCCTGTCATGACCTTGTGATTGGAATCCAGTTTGCAAATGACGTGAAGAGTCTTCACTGAAGACTCCTGATTTCTGTTGACGCATACAACGTTGAAGAATAATTAGAAGTATTTTAAGTAAAGTGTTTAATTTGATGTAATGAAAAAAAACAGCTATTGAAAAGATGGCTACATACGTTACATCTGCATGTAGCTACAGCAGCATAGGAAGGCAATCAACGCTCGTTTGCTGGCGGTGGCGATGGTGTTCAACGGAGAATATCGGGCAAGTGCTGGATGTGGCGGTGCTGGCACCCGCACCGGCACACAAGCCACAACTCGCTTCCGTAGGAGCAGTAAACCCGTCTGCACTTCGTAAAACCGGGTCGAAGGATTGCAAGAGTGGTTAAAAAAACCGTAGAACTCTTCCAGCATCCAACGCATCATTACCGACGATCTGCGCCCTTGGTAGTGAGGGTCCCAAGCTCCATATTGAAGCCCTCATTAGTCGGATTGCTCTTACTTCTTGGACCGAAGAGATACATCTTGCCGAGGTGCTCGCCGATGATCTTACCCTTGGGAATGGCCTTCGTGGCGATAACCCACGCATTCCAGTTACACGGCTCTTACACATAGTTATGGCGTCACTCTTGTGCAGGGAATAATCACAAGTTTTAACGAAAGCGCAATTTTGCTGTGTGCAGAATCGTCCATTCTTGTCATTTTTACGCTTGAGCGTGTTGCACCGACTCGTTAAACGATATTCGTCAGAGCCTTCCGGCAGGATCTTCCCCTATGGTTGGTCGTGATAAAGACACCTCGTGCCTTGCGTCGCGTGTTCTTGTGGCTGTCTGAGGCGCCAATAGAGCGCCAAAGGACTACACATACGTAGTGTACCCGTGGTACAACGTCTGACGGCTGCATTACTAGCAAAATTGTGGCGGTGCAGGCACAGAGCTCGCGCAGGCAAAAGATAGCACTTGTTGGTCTCGATCCAACGACCTTTGGGTTATGAGCCCAACACGCTTCCTCTGCGCCAAAGCGCTAGCTCAAAACAACCAACTCACACTCACGCACTCAAATGCCCAAATCGAACGAGACATCGATAACCACAATCGCACGCGCGCACTCACCCCAAACACACAATCCACGCCTCCTACAGCCTCCTCAAACCTCAGATATACCGTCCCGAATGTTGAGCGTCCACGAACGGATCGCAACGCGGCCGTCGTATTCCAGACGCGTGTCGGCGTTCTGACACAGGACCACTGCTCGTGCAAACCAAACGCATGCTTATAAACATCCCTCACGTATTCCTGGTCATGGCTACACAACGAGCCGCCAGTCGCATCCCTTTGGGTGGTCGCGATAAAGACACCTCGTGCCTTGCGTCGCGTGTTCTTGTGGCTGTCTGAGGCACCAATAGAGCGCCAAAGGACTACACATACGTAGTGTACCCGTGGTACAACGTCTGACGGCTGCATTACTAGCAAAATTGTGGCGGTGCATGCACAGAGCTCGCGCAGGCAAAAGATAGCACTTGTTGGTCTCGATCCAACGACCTTTGGGTTATGAGCCCAACACGCTTCCTCTGCGCCAAAGCGCTAGCTCAAAACAACCAACTCACACTCACGCACTCAAATGCCCAAATCGAACGAGACATCGATAACCACAATCGCACGCGCGCACTCACCCCAAACACACAATCCACGCCTCCTACAGCCTCCTCAAACCTCAGATATACCGTCCCGAATGTTGAGCGTCCACGAACGGATCGCAACGCGGCCGTCGTATTCCAGACGCGTGTCGGCGTTCTGACACAGGACCACTGCTCGTGCAAACCAAACGCATGCTTATAAACACCCCTCACGTATTCCTGGTCATGGCTACACAACGAGCTGCCAGTCGCATCCCTTTGGGTGGTCGCGATAAAGACACCTCGTGCCTTGCGTCGCGTGTTCTTGTGGCTGTCTGAGGCGCCAATAGAGCGCCAAAGGACTACACATACGTAGTGTACCCGTGGTACAACGTCTGACGGCTGCATTACTAGCAAAATTGTGGCGGTGCATGCACAGAGCTCGCGCAGGCAAAAGATAGCACTTGTTGGTCTCGATCCAACGACCTTTGGGTTATGAGCCCAACACGCTTCCTCTGCGCCAAAGTGCTAGCTCAAAACGACCAACTCACACTCACGCACTCAAATGCCCAAAGCGAACGAGACACCGATAACCACAATCGCACGCGCGCACTCACCCCAAACACACAATCCACGCCTCCTACAGCCTCCTCAAACCTCAGATATACCGTCCCGAATGTTGAGCGTCCACGAACGGATCGCAACGCGGCCGTCGTATTCCAGACGCGTGTCGGCGTTCTGACACAGGACCACTGCTCGTGCAAACCAAACGCATGCTTATAAACACCCCTCACGTATTCCTGGTCATGGCTACACAACGAGCCGCCAGTCGCATCCCTTTGGGTGGTCGCGATAAAGACACCTCGTGCCTTGCGTCGCGTGTTCTTGTGGCTGTCTGAGGCGCCAATAGAGCGCCAAAGGACTACACATACGTAGTGTACCCGTGGTACAACGTCTGACGGCTGCATTACTAGCAAAATTGTGGCGGTGCATGCACAGAGCTCGCGCAGGCAAAAGATAGCACTTGTTGGTCTCGATCCAACGACCTTTGGGTTATGAGCCCAACACGCTTCCTCTGCGCCAAAGCGCTAGCTCAAAACAACCAACTCACACTCACGCACTCAAATGCCCAAAAGCGAACGAGACATCGATAACCACAATCGCACGCGCGCACTCACCCCAAACACACAATCCACGCCTCCTACAGCCTCCTCAAACCTCAGATATACCGTCCCGAATGTTGAGCGTCCACGAACGGATCGCAACGCGGCCGTCGTATTCCAGACGCGTGTCGGCGTTCTGACACAGGACCACTGCTCGTGCAAACCAAACGCATGCTTATAAACACCCCTCACGTATTCCTGGTCATGGCTACACAACGAGCCGCCAGTCGCATCCCTTTGGGTGGTCGCGATAAAGACACCTCGTGCCTTGCGTCGCGTGTTCTTGTGGCTGTCTGAGGCGCCAATAGAGCGCCAAAGGACTACACATACGTAGTGTACCCGTGGTACAACGTCTGACGGCTGCATTACTAGCAAAATTGTGGCGGTGCAGGCACAGAGCTCGCGCAGGCAAAAGATAGCACTTGTTGGTCTCGATCCAACGACCTTTGGGTTATGAGCCCAACACGCTTCCTCTGCGCCAAAGTGCTAGCTCAAAACGACCAACTCACACTCACGCACTCAAATGCCCAAAAGCGAACGAGACACCGATAACCACAATCGCACGCGCGCACTCACCCCAAACACACAATCCACGCCTCCTACAGCCTCCTCAAACCTCAGATATACCGTCCCGAATGTTGAGCGTCCACGAACGGATCGCAACGCGGCCGTCGTATTCCAGACGCGTGTCGGCGTTCTGACACAGGACCACTGCTCGTGCAAACCAAACGCATGCTTATAAACATCCCTCACGTATTCCTGGTCATGGCTACACAACGAGCCGCCAGTCGCATCCCTTTGGGTGGTCGCGATAAAGACACCTCGTGCCTTGCGTCGCGTGTTCTTGTGGCTGTCTGAGGCGCCAATAGAGCGCCAAAGGACTACACATACGTAGTGTACCCGTGGTACAACGTCTGACGGCTGCATTACTAGCAAAATTGTGGCGGTGCAGGCACAGAGCTCGCGCAGGCAAAAGATAGCACTTGTTGGTCTCGATCCAACGACCTTTGGGTTATGAGCCCAACACGCTTCCTCTGCGCCAAAGTGCTAGCTCAAAACGACCAACTCACACTCACGCACTCAAATGCCCAAAGCGAACGAGACACCGATAACCACAATCGCACGCGCGCACTCACCCCAAACACACAATCCACGCCTCCTACAGCCTCCTCAAACCTCAGATATACCGTCCCGAATGTTGAGCGTCCACGAACGGATCGCAACGCGGCCGTCGTATTCCAGACGCGTGTCGGCGTTCTGACACAGGACCACTGCTCGTGCAAACCAAACGCATGCTTATAAACACCCCTCACGTATTCCTGGTCATGGCTACACAACGAGCCGCCAGTCGCATCCCTTTGGGTGGTCGCGATAAAGACACCTCGTGCCTTGCGTCGCGTGTTCTTGTGGCTGTCTGAGGCGCCAATAGAGCGCCAAAGGACTACACATACGTAGTGTACCCGTGGTACAACGTCTGACGGCTGCATTACTAGCAAAATTGTGGCGGTGCAGGCACAGAGCTCGCGCAGGCAAAAGATAGCACTTGTTGGTCTCGATCCAACGACCTTTGGGTTATGAGTCCAACACGCTTCCTCTGCGCCAAAGTGCTAGCTCAAAACGACCAACTCACACTCACGCACTCAAATGCCCAAAAGCGAACGAGACACCGATAACCACAATCGCACGCGCGCACTCACCCCAAACACACAATCCACGCCTCCTACAGCCTCCTCAAACCTCAGATATACCGTCCCGAATGTTGAGCGTCCACGAACGAATCGCAACGCGGCCGTCGTATTCCAGACGCGTGTCGGCGTTCTGACACAGGACCACTGCTCGTGCAAACCAAACGCATGCTTATAAACACCCCTCACGTATTCCTGGTCATGGCTACACAACGAGCCGCCAGTCGCATCCCTTTGGGTGGTCGCGATAAAGACACCTCGTGCCTTGCGTCGCGTGTTCTTGTGGCTGTCTGAGGCGCCAATAGAGCGCCAAAGGACTACACATACGTAGTGTACCCGTGGTACAACGTCTGACGGCTGCATTACTAGCAAAATTGTGGCGGTGCAGGCACAGAGCTCGCGCAGGCAAAAGATAGCACTTGTTGGTCTCGATCCAACGACCTTTGGGTTATGAGCCCAACACGCTTCCTCTGCGCCAAAGTGCTAGCTCAAAACGACCAACTCACACTCACGCACTCAAATGCCCAAAAGCGAACGAGACACCGATAACCACAATCGCACGCGCGCACTCACCCCAAACACACAATCCACGCCTCCTACAGCCTCCTCAAACCTCAGATATACCGTCCCGAATGTTGAGCGTCCACGAACGGATCGCAACGCGGCCGTCGTATTCCAGACGCGTGTCGGCGTTCTGACACAGGACCACTGCTCGTGCAAACCAAACGCATGCTTATAAACACCCCTCACGTATTCCTGGTCATGGCTACACAACGAGCCGCCAGTCGCATCCCTTTGGGTGGTCGCGATAAAGACACCTCGTGCCTTGCGTCGCGTGTTCTTGTGGCTGTCTGAGGCGCCAATAGAGCGCCAAAGGACTACACATACGTAGTGTACCCGTGGTACAACGTCTGACGGCTGCATTACTAGCAAAATTGTGGCGGTGCATGCACAGAGCTCGCGCAGGCAAAAGATAGCACTTGTTGGTCTCGATCCAACGACCTTTGGGTTATGAGCCCAACACGCTTCCTCTGCGCCAAAGTGCTAGCTCAAAACGACCAACTCACACTCACGCACTCAAATGCCCAAAAGCGAACGAGACACCGATAACCACAATCGCACGCGCGCACTCACCCCAAACACACAATCCACGCCTCCTACAGCCTCCTCAAACCTCAGATATACCGTCCCGAATGTTGAGCGTCCACGAACGGATCGCAACGCGGCCGTCGTATTCCAGACGCGTGTCGGCGTTCTGACACAGGACCACTGCTCGTGCAAACCAAACGCATGCTTATAAACATCCCTCACGTATTCCTGGTCATGGCTACACAACGAGCCGCCAGTCGCATCCCTTTGGGTGGTCGCGATAAAGACACCTCGTGCCTTGCGTCGCGTGTTCTTGTGGCTGTCTGAGGCGCCCATAGAGCGCCAAAGGACTACACATACGTAGTGTACCCGTGGTACAACGTCTGACGGCTGCATTACTAGCAAAATTGTGGCGGTGCAGGCACAGAGCTCGCGCAGGCAAAAGATAGCACTTGTTGGTCTCGATCCAACGACCTTTGGGTTATGAGCCCAACACGCTTCCTCTGCGCCAAAGTGCTAGCTCAAAACGACCAACTCACACTCACGCACTCAAATGCCCAAAAGCGAACGAGACACCGATAACCACAATCGCACGCGCGCACTCACCCCAAACACACAATCCACGCCTCCTACAGCCTCCTCAAACCTCAGATATACCGTCCCGAATGTTGAGCGTCCACGAACGGATCGCAACGCGGCCGTCGTATTCCAGACGCGTGTCGGCGTTCTGACACAGGACCACTGCTCGTGCAAACCAAACGCATGCTTATAAACACCCCTCACGTATTCCTGGTCATGGCTACACAACGAGCCGCCAGTCGCATCCCTTTGGGTGGTCGCGATAAAGACACCTCGTGCCTTGCGTCGCGTGTTCTTGTGGCTGTCTGAGGCGCCAATAGAGCGCCAAAGGACTACACATACGTAGTGTACCCGTGGTACAACGTCTGACGGCTGCATTACTAGCAAAATTGTGGCGGTGCATGCACAGAGCTCGCGCAGGCAAAAGATAGCACTTGTTGGTCTCGATCCAACGACCTTTGGGTTATGAGCCCAACACGCTTCCTCTGCGCCAAAGTGCTAGCTCAAAACGACCAACTCACACTCACGCACTCAAATGCCCAAAAGCGAACGAGACACCGATAACCACAATCGCACGCGCGCACTCACCCCAAACACACAATCCACGCCTCCTACAGCCTCCTCAAACCTCAGATATACCGTCCCGAATGTTGAGCGTCCACGAACGGATCGCAACGCGGCCGTCGTACATCCAGACGCGTGTCGGCGTTCTGACACAGGACCACTGCTCGTGCAAACCAAACGCATGCTTATAAACATCCCTCACGTATTCCTGGTCATGGCTACACAACGAGCCGCCAGTCGCATCCCTTTGGGTGGTCGCGATAAAGACACCTCGTGCCTTGCGTCGCGTGTTCTTGTGGCTGTCTGAGGCGCCCATAGAGCGCCAAAGGACTACACATACGTAGTGTACCCGTGGTACAACGTCTGACGGCTGCATTACTAGCAAAATTGTGGCGGTGCAGGCACAGAGCTCGCGCAGGCAAAAGATAGCACTTGTTGGTCTCGATCCAACGACCTTTGGGTTATGAGCCCAACACGCTTCCTCTGCGCCAAAGTGCTAGCTCAAAACGACCAACTCACACTCACGCACTCAAATGCCCAAAAGCGAACGAGACACCGATAACCACAATCGCACGCGCGCACTCACCCCAAACACACAATCCACGCCTCCTACAGCCTCCTCAAACCTCAGATATACCGTCCCGAATGTTGAGCGTCCACGAACGGATCGCAACGCGGCCGTCGTATTCCAGACGCGTGTCGGCGTTCTGACACAGGACCACTGCTCGTGCAAACCAAACGCATGCTTATAAACACCCCTCACGTATTCCTGGTCATGGCTACACAACGAGCCGCCAGTCGCATCCCTTTGGGTGGTCGCGATAAAGACACCTCGTGCCTTGCGTCGCGTGTTCTTGTGGCTGTCTGAGGCGCCAATAGAGCGCCAAAGGACTACACATACGTAGTGTACCCGTGGTACAACGTCTGACGGCTGCATTACTAGCAAAATTGTGGCGGTGCATGCACAGAGCTCGCGCAGGCAAAAGATAGCACTTGTTGGTCTCGATCCAACGACCTTTGGGTTATGAGCCCAACACGCTTCCTCTGCGCCAAAGTGCTAGCTCAAAACGACCAACTCACACTCACGCACTCAAATGCCCAAAAGCGAACGAGACACCGATAACCACAATCGCACGCGCGCACTCACCCCAAACACACAATCCACGCCTCCTACAGCCTCCTCAAACCTCAGATATACCGTCCCGAATGTTGAGCGTCCACGAACGGATCGCAACGCGGCCGTCGTACATCCAGACGCGTGTCGGCGTTCTGACACAGGACCACTGCTCGTGCAAACCAAACGCATGCTTATAAACATCCCTCACGTATTCCTGGTCATGGCTACACAACGAGCCGCCAGTCGCATCCCTTTGGGTGGTCGCGATAAAGACACCTCGTGCCTTGCGTCGCGTGTTCTTGTGGCTGTCTGAGGCGCCCATAGAGCGCCAAAGGACTACACATACGTAGTGTACCCGTGGTACAACGTCTGACGGCTGCATTACTAGCAAAATTGTGGCGGTGCATGCACAGAGCTCGCGCAGGCAAAAGATAGCACTTGTTGGTCTCGATCCAACGACCTTTGGGTTATGAGCCCAACACGCTTCCTCTGCGCCAAAGTGCTAGCTCAAAACGACCAACTCACACTCACGCACTCAAATGCCCAAAAGCGAACGAGACATCGATAACCACAATCGCACGCGCGCACTCACCCCAAACACACAATCCACGCCTCCTACAGCCTCCTCAAACCTCAGATATACCGTCCCGAATGTTGAGCGTCCACGAACGGATCGCAACGCGGCCGTCGTATTCCAGACGCGTGTCGGCGTTCTGACACAGGACCACTGCTCGTGCAAACCAAACGCATGCTTATAAACATCCCTCACGTATTCCTGGTCATGGCTACACAACGAGCCGCCAGTCGCATCCCTTTGGGTGGTCGCGATAAAGACACCTCGTGCCTTGCGTCGCGTGTTCTTGTGGCTGTCTGAGGCACCAATAGAGCGCCAAAGGACTACACATACGTAGTGTACCCGTGGTACAACGTCTGACGGCTGCATTACTAGCAAACTTGTGGCGGTGCAGGCACAGAGCTCGCGCAGGCAAAAGATAGCACTTGTTGGTCTCGATCCAACGACCTTTGGGTTATGAGCCCAACACGCTTCCTCTGCGCCAAAGTGCTAGCTCAAAACGACCAACTCACACTCACGCACTCAAATGCCCAAAAGCGAACGAGACACCGATAACCACAATCGCACGCGCGCACTCACCCCAAACACACAATCCACGCCTCCTACAGCCTCCTCAAACCTCAGATATACCGTCCCGAATGTTGAGCGTCCACGAACGGATCGCAACGCGGCCGTCGTATTCCAGACGCGTGTCGGCGTTCTGACACAGGACCACTGCTCGTGCAAACCAAACGCATGCTTATAAACATCCCTCACGTATTCCTGGTCATGGCTACACAACGAGCCGCCAGTCGCATCCCTTTGGGTGGTCGCGATAAAGACACCTCGTGCCTTGCGTCGCGTGTTCTTGTGGCTGTCTGAGGCGCCAATAGAGCGCCAAAGGACTACACATACGTAGTGTACCCGTGGTACAACGTCTGACGGCTGCATTACTAGCAAAATTGTGGCGGTGCATGCACAGAGCTCGCGCAGGCAAAAGATAGCACTTGTTGGTCTCGATCCAACGACCTTTGGGTTATGAGCCCAACACGCTTCCTCTGCGCCAAAGTGCTAGCTCAAAACGACCAACTCACACTCACGCACTCAAATGCCCAAAAGCGAACGAGACACCGATAACCACAATCGCACGCGCGCACTCACCCCAAACACACAATCCACGCCTCCTACAGCCTCCTCAAACCTCAGATATACCGTCCCGAATGTTGAGCGTCCACGAACGGATCGCAACGCGGCCGTCGTATTCCAGACGCGTGTCGGCGTTCTGACACAGGACCACTGCTCGTGCAAACCAAACGCATGCTTATAAACATCCCTCACGTATTCCTGGTCATGGCTACACAACGAGCCGCCAGTCGCATCCCTTTGGGTGGTCGCGATAAAGACACCTCGTGCCTTGCGTCGCGTGTTCTTGTGGCTGTCTGAGGCGCCAATAGAGCGCCAAAGGACTACACATACGTAGTGTACCCGTGGTACAACGTCTGACGGCTGCATTACTAGCAAAATTGTGGCGGTGCATGCACAGAGCTCGCGCAGGCAAAAGATAGCACTTGTTGGTCTCGATCCAACGACCTTTGGGTTATGAGCCCAACACGCTTCCTCTGCGCCAAAGTGCTAGCTCAAAACGACCAACTCACACTCACGCACTCAAATGCCCAAAAGCGAACGAGACACCGATAACCACAATCGCACGCGCGCACTCACCCCAAACACACAATCCACGCCTCCTACAGCCTCCTCAAACCTCAGATATACCGTCCCGAATGTTGAGCGTCCACGAACGGATCGCAACGCGGCCGTCGTATTCCAGACGCGTGTCGGCGTTCTGACACAGGACCACTGCTCGTGCAAACCAAACGCATGCTTATAAACATCCCTCACGTATTCCTGGTCATGGCTACACAACGAGCCGCCAGTCGCATCCCTTTGGGTGGTCGCGATAAAGACACCTCGTGCCTTGCGTCGCGTGTTCTTGTGGCTGTCTGAGGCGCCAATAGAGCGCCAAAGGACTACACATACGTAGTGTACCCGTGGTACAACGTCTGACGGCTGCATTACTAGCAAAATTGTGGCGGTGCAGGCACAGAGCTCGCGCAGGCAAAAGATAGCACTTGTTGGTCTCGATCCAACGACCTTTGGGTTATGAGCCCAACACGCTTCCTCTGCGCCAAAGTGCTAGCTCAAAACGACCAACTCACACTCACGCACTCAAATGCCCAAAAGCGAACGAGACACCGATAACCACAATCGCACGCGCGCACTCACCCCAAACACACAATCCACGCCTCCTACAGCCTCCTCAAACCTCAGATATACCGTCCCGAATGTTGAGCGTCCACGAACGGATCGCAACGCGGCCGTCGTATTCCAGACGCGTGTCGGCGTTCTGACACAGGACCACTGCTCGTGCAAACCAAACGCATGCTTATAAACATCCCTCACGTATTCCTGGTCATGGCTACACAACGAGCCGCCAGTCGCATCCCTTTGGGTGGTCGCGATAAAGACACCTCGTGCCTTGCGTCGCGTGTTCTTGTGGCTGTCTGAGGCGCCAATAGAGCGCCAAAGGACTACACATACGTAGTGTACCCGTGGTACAACGTCTGACGGCTGCATTACTAGCAAAATTGTGGCGGTGCATGCACAGAGCTCGCGCAGGCAAAAGATAGCACTTGTTGGTCTCGATCCAACGACCTTTGGGTTATGAGCCCAACACGCTTCCTCTGCGCCAAAGTGCTAGCTCAAAACGACCAACTCACACTCACGCACTCAAATGCCCAAAAGCGAACGAGACACCGATAACCACAATCGCACGCGCGCACTCACCCCAAACACACAATCCACGCCTCCTACAGCCTCCTCAAACCTCAGATATACCGTCCCGAATGTTGAGCGTCCACGAACGGATCGCAACGCGGCCGTCGTATTCCAGACGCGTGTCGGCGTTCTGACACAGGACCACTGCTCGTGCAAACCAAACGCATGCTTATAAACATCCCTCACGTATTCCTGGTCATGGCTACACAACGAGCCGCCAGTCGCATCCCTTTGGGTGGTCGCGATAAAGACACCTCGTGCCTTGCGTCGCGTGTTCTTGTGGCTGTCTGAGGCGCCAATAGAGCGCCAAAGGACTACACATACGTAGTGTACCCGTGGTACAACGTCTGACGGCTGCATTACTAGCAAAATTGTGGCGGTGCAGGCACAGAGCTCGCGCAGGCAAAAGATAGCACTTGTTGGTCTCGATCCAACGACCTTTGGGTTATGAGCCCAACACGCTTCCTCTGCGCCAAAGTGCTAGCTCAAAACGACCAACTCACACTCACGCACTCAAATGCCCAAAAGCGAACGAGACACCGATAACCACAATCGCACGCGCGCACTCACCCCAAACACACAATCCACGCCTCCTACAGCCTCCTCAAACCTCAGATATACCGTCCCGAATGTTGAGCGTCCACGAACGGATCGCAACGCGGCCGTCGTATTCCAGACGCGTGTCGGCGTTCTGACACAGGACCACTGCTCGTGCAAACCAAACGCATGCTTATAAACATCCCTCA
Source organism: Phytophthora tentaculata (assembly GCA_033557915.1). NCBI lineage: Eukaryota > Oomycota > Peronosporomycetes > Peronosporales > Peronosporaceae > Phytophthora > Phytophthora tentaculata. The sequence goes on from JAUCEA010000009.1 coordinate 4,408,175, forward strand.
CGTATTCCTGGTCATGGCTACACAACGAGCCGCCAGTCGCATCCCTTTGGGTGGTCGCGATAAAGACACCTCGTGCCTTGCGTCGCGTGTTCTTGTGGCTGTCTGAGGCGCCAATAGAGCGCCAAAGGACTACACATACGTAGTGTACCCGTGGTACAACGTCTGACGGCTGCATTACTAGCAAAATTGTGGCGGTGCAGGCACAGAGCTCGCGCAGGCAAAAGATAGCACTTGTTGGTCTCGATCCAACGACCTTTGGGTTATGAGCCCAACACGCTTCCTCTGCGCCAAAGTGCTAGCTCAAAACGACCAACTCACACTCACGCACTCAAATGCCCAAAAGCGAACGAGACACCGATAACCACAATCGCACGCGCGCACTCACCCCAAACACACAATCCACGCCTCCTACAGCCTCCTCAAACCTCAGATATACCGTCCCGAATGTTGAGCGTCCACGAACGGATCGCAACGCGGCCGTCGTATTCCAGACGCGTGTCGGCGTTCTGACACAGGACCACTGCTCGTGCAAACCAAACGCATGCTTATAAACATCCCTCACGTATTCCTGGTCATGGCTACACAACGAGCCGCCAGTCGCATCCCTTTGGGTGGTCGCGATAAAGACACCTCGTGCCTTGCGTCGCGTGTTCTTGTGGCTGTCTGAGGCGCCAATAGAGCGCCAAAGGACTACACATACGTAGTGTACCCGTGGTACAACGTCTGACGGCTGCATTACTAGCAAAATTGTGGCGGTGCAGGCACAGAGCTCGCGCAGGCAAAAGATAGCACTTGTTGGTCTCGATCCAACGACCTTTGGGTTATGAGCCCAACACGCTTCCTCTGCGCCAAAGTGCTAGCTCAAAACGACCAACTCACACTCACGCACTCAAATGCCCAAAAGCGAACGAGACACCGATAACCACAATCGCACGCGCGCACTCACCCCAAACACACAATCCACGCCTCCTACAGCCTCCTCAAACCTCAGATATACCGTCCCGAATGTTGAGCGTCCACGAACGGATCGCAACGCGGCCGTCGTATTCCAGACGCGTGTCGGCGTTCTGACACAGGACCACTGCTCGTGCAAACCAAACGCATGCTTATAAACATCCCTCACGTATTCCTGGTCATGGCTACACAACGAGCCGCCAGTCGCATCCCTTTGGGTGGTCGCGATAAAGACACCTCGTGCCTTGCGTCGCGTGTTCTTGTGGCTGTCTGAGGCGCCAATAGAGCGCCAAAGGACTACACATACGTAGTGTACCCGTGGTACAACGTCTGACGGCTGCATTACTAGCAAAATTGTGGCGGTGCATGCACAGAGCTCGCGCAGGCAAAAGATAGCACTTGTTGGTCTCGATCCAACGACCTTTGGGTTATGAGCCCAACACGCTTCCTCTGCGCCAAAGTGCTAGCTCAAAACGACCAACTCACACTCACGCACTCAAATGCCCAAAAGCGAACGAGACACCGATAACCACAATCGCACGCGCGCACTCACCCCAAACACACAATCCACGCCTCCTACAGCCTCCTCAAACCTCAGATATACCGTCCCGAATGTTGAGCGTCCACGAACGGATCGCAACGCGGCCGTCGTATTCCAGACGCGTGTCGGCGTTCTGACACAGGACCACTGCTCGTGCAAACCAAACGCATGCTTATAAACATCCCTCACGTATTCCTGGTCATGGCTACACAACGAGCCGCCAGTCGCATCCCTTTGGGTGGTCGCGATAAAGACACCTCGTGCCTTGCGTCGCGTGTTCTTGTGGCTGTCTGAGGCGCCAATAGAGCGCCAAAGGACTACACATACGTAGTGTACCCGTGGTACAACGTCTGACGGCTGCATTACTAGCAAAATTGTGGCGGTGCATGCACAGAGCTCGCGCAGGCAAAAGATAGCACTTGTTGGTCTCGATCCAACGACCTTTGGGTTATGAGCCCAACACGCTTCCTCTGCGCCAAAGTGCTAGCTCAAAACGACCAACTCACACTCACGCACTCAAATGCCCAAAAGCGAACGAGACACCGATAACCACAATCGCACGCGCGCACTCACCCCAAACACACAATCCACGCCTCCTACAGCCTCCTCAAACCTCAGATATACCGTCCCGAATGTTGAGCGTCCACGAACGGATCGCAACGCGGCCGTCGTATTCCAGACGCGTGTCGGCGTTCTGACACAGGACCACTGCTCGTGCAAACCAAACGCATGCTTATAAACACCCCTCACGTATTCCTGGTCATGGCTACACAACGAGCCGCCAGTCGCATCCCTTTGGGTGGTCGCGATAAAGACACCTCGTGCCTTGCGTCGCGTGTTCTTGTGGCTGTCTGAGGCGCCAATAGAGCGCCAAAGGACTACACATACGTAGTGTACCCGTGGTACAACGTCTGACGGCTGCATTACTAGCAAAATTGTGGCGGTGCAGGCACAGAGCTCGCGCAGGCAAAAGATAGCACTTGTTGGTCTCGATCCAACGACCTTTGGGTTATGAGCCCAACACGCTTCCTCTGCGCCAAAGTGCTAGCTCAAAACGACCAACTCACACTCACGCACTCAAATGCCCAAAAGCGAACGAGACACCGATAACCACAATCGCACGCGCGCACTCACCCCAAACACACAATCCACGCCTCCTACAGCCTCCTCAAACCTCAGATATACCGTCCCGAATGTTGAGCGTCCACGAACGGATCGCAACGCGGCCGTCGTACATCCAGACGCGTGTCGGCGTTCTGACACAGGACCACTGCTCGTGCAAACCAAACGCATGCTTATAAACATCCCTCACGTATTCCTGGTCATGGCTACACAACGAGCCGCCAGTCGCATCCCTTTGGGTGGTCGCGATAAAGACACCTCGTGCCTTGCGTCGCGTGTTCTTGTGGCTGTCTGAGGCGCCCATAGAGCGCCAAAGGACTACACATACGTAGTGTACCCGTGGTACAACGTCTGACGGCTGCATTACTAGCAAAATTGTGGCGGTGCAGGCACAGAGCTCGCGCAGGCAAAAGATAGCACTTGTTGGTCTCGATCCAACGACCTTTGGGTTATGAGCCCAACACGCTTCCTCTGCGCCAAAGTGCTAGCTCAAAACGACCAACTCACACTCACGCACTCAAATGCCCAAAAGCGAACGAGACACCGATAACCACAATCGCACGCGCGCACTCACCCCAAACACACAATCCACGCCTCCTACAGCCTCCTCAAACCTCAGATATACCGTCCCGAATGTTGAGCGTCCACGAACGGATCGCAACGCGGCCGTCGTATTCCAGACGCGTGTCGGCGTTCTGACACAGGACCACTGCTCGTGCAAACCAAACGCATGCTTATAAACACCCCTCACGTATTCCTGGTCATGGCTACACAACGAGCCGCCAGTCGCATCCCTTTGGGTGGTCGCGATAAAGACACCTCGTGCCTTGCGTCGCGTGTTCTTGTGGCTGTCTGAGGCGCCAATAGAGCGCCAAAGGACTACACATACGTAGTGTACCCGTGGTACAACGTCTGACGGCTGCATTACTAGCAAAATTGTGGCGGTGCAGGCACAGAGCTCGCGCAGGCAAAAGATAGCACTTGTTGGTCTCGATCCAACGACCTTTGGGTTATGAGCCCAACACGCTTCCTCTGCGCCAAAGTGCTAGCTCAAAACGACCAACTCACACTCACGCACTCAAATGCCCAAAAGCGAACGAGACACCGATAACCACAATCGCACGCGCGCACTCACCCCAAACACACAATCCACGCCTCCTACAGCCTCCTCAAACCTCAGATATACCGTCCCGAATGTTGAGCGTCCACGAACGGATCGCAACGCGGCCGTCGTATTCCAGACGCGTGTCGGCGTTCTGACACAGGACCACTGCTCGTGCAAACCAAACGCATGCTTATAAACACCCCTCACGTATTCCTGGTCATGGCTACACAACGAGCCGCCAGTCGCATCCCTTTGGGTGGTCGCGATAAAGACACCTCGTGCCTTGCGTCGCGTGTTCTTGTGGCTGTCTGAGGCGCCAATAGAGCGCCAAAGGACTACACATACGTAGTGTACCCGTGGTACAACGTCTGACGGCTGCATTACTAGCAAAATTGTGGCGGTGCAGGCACAGAGCTCGCGCAGGCAAAAGATAGCACTTGTTGGTCTCGATCCAACGACCTTTGGGTTATGAGCCCAACACGCTTCCTCTGCGCCAAAGTGCTAGCTCAAAACGACCAACTCACACTCACGCACTCAAATGCCCAAAAGCGAACGAGACACCGATAACCACAATCGCACGCGCGCACTCACCCCAAACACACAATCCACGCCTCCTACAGCCTCCTCAAACCTCAGATATACCGTCCCGAATGTTGAGCGTCCACGAACGGATCGCAACGCGGCCGTCGTATTCCAGACGCGTGTCGGCGTTCTGACACAGGACCACTGCTCGTGCAAACCAAACGCATGCTTATAAACACCCCTCACGTATTCCTGGTCATGGCTACACAACGAGCCGCCAGTCGCATCCCTTTGGGTGGTCGCGATAAAGACACCTCGTGCCTTGCGTCGCGTGTTCTTGTGGCTGTCTGAGGCGCCAATAGAGCGCCAAAGGACTACACATACGTAGTGTACCCGTGGTACAACGTCTGACGGCTGCATTACTAGCAAAATTGTGGCGGTGCAGGCACAGAGCTCGCGCAGGCAAAAGATAGCACTTGTTGGTCTCGATCCAACGACCTTTGGGTTATGAGCCCAACACGCTTCCTCTGCGCCAAAGTGCTAGCTCAAAACGACCAACTCACACTCACGCACTCAAATGCCCAAAAGCGAACGAGACACCGATAACCACAATCGCACGCGCGCACTCACCCCAAACACACAATCCACGCCTCCTACAGCCTCCTCAAACCTCAGATATACCGTCCCGAATGTTGAGCGTCCACGAACGGATCGCAACGCGGCCGTCGTATTCCAGACGCGTGTCGGCGTTCTGACACAGGACCACTGCTCGTGCAAACCAAACGCATGCTTATAAACATCCCTCACGTATTCCTGGTCATGGCTACACAACGAGCCGCCAGTCGCATCCCTTTGGGTGGTCGCGATAAAGACACCTCGTGCCTTGCGTCGCGTGTTCTTGTGGCTGTCTGAGGCGCCAATAGAGCGCCAAAGGACTACACATACGTAGTGTACCCGTGGTACAACGTCTGACGGCTGCATTACTAGCAAAATTGTGGCGGTGCAGGCACAGAGCTCGCGCAGGCAAAAGATAGCACTTGTTGGTCTCGATCCAACGACCTTTGGGTTATGAGCCCAACACGCTTCCTCTGCGCCAAAGTGCTAGCTCAAAACGACCAACTCACACTCACGCACTCAAATGCCCAAAAGCGAACGAGACACCGATAACCACAATCGCACGCGCGCACTCACCCCAAACACACAATCCACGCCTCCTACAGCCTCCTCAAACCTCAGATATACCGTCCCGAATGTTGAGCGTCCACGAACGGATCGCAACGCGGCCGTCGTATTCCAGACGCGTGTCGGCGTTCTGACACAGGACCACTGCTCGTGCAAACCAAACGCATGCTTATAAACACCCCTCACGTATTCCTGGTCATGGCTACACAACGAGCCGCCAGTCGCATCCCTTTGGGTGGTCGCGATAAAGACACCTCGTGCCTTGCGTCGCGTGTTCTTGTGGCTGTCTGAGGCGCCAATAGAGCGCCAAAGGACTACACATACGTAGTGTACCCGTGGTACAACGTCTGACGGCTGCATTACTAGCAAAATTGTGGCGGTGCAGGCACAGAGCTCGCGCAGGCAAAAGATAGCACTTGTTGGTCTCGATCCAACGACCTTTGGGTTATGAGCCCAACACGCTTCCTCTGCGCCAAAGTGCTAGCTCAAAACGACCAACTCACACTCACGCACTCAAATGCCCAAAAGCGAACGAGACACCGATAACCACAATCGCACGCGCGCACTCACCCCAAACACACAATCCACGCCTCCTACAGCCTCCTCAAACCTCAGATATACCGTCCCGAATGTTGAGCGTCCACGAACGGATCGCAACGCGGCCGTCGTATTCCAGACGCGTGTCGGCGTTCTGACACAGGACCACTGCTCGTGCAAACCAAACGCATGCTTATAAACATCCCTCACGTATTCCTGGTCATGGCTACACAACGAGCCGCCAGTCGCATCCCTTTGGGTGGTCGCGATAAAGACACCTCGTGCCTTGCGTCGCGTGTTCTTGTGGCTGTCTGAGGCGCCAATAGAGCGCCAAAGGACTACACATACGTAGTGTACCCGTGGTACAACGTCTGACGGCTGCATTACTAGCAAAATTGTGGCGGTACAGGCACAGAGCTCGCGCAGGCAAAAGATAGCACTTGTTGGTCTCGATCCAACGACCTTTGGGTTATGAGCCCAACACGCTTCCTCTGCGCCAAAGTGCTAGCTCAAAACGACCAACTCACACTCACGCACTCAAATGCCCAAAAGCGAACGAGACACCGATAACCACAATCGCACGCGCGCACTCACCCCAAACACACAATCCACGCCTCCTACAGCCTCCTCAAACCTCAGATATACCGTCCCGAATGTTGAGCGTCCACGAACGGATCGCAACGCGGCCGTCGTATTCCAGACGCGTGTCGGCGTTCTGACACAGGACCACTGCTCGTGCAAACCAAACGCATGCTTATAAACATCCCTCACGTATTCCTGGTCATGGCTACACAACGAGCCGCCAGTCGCATCCCTTTGGGTGGTCGCGATAAAGACACCTCGTGCCTTGCGTCGCGTGTTCTTGTGGCTGTCTGAGGCGCCAATAGAGCGCCAAAGGACTACATATACGTAGTGTACCCGTGGTACAACGTCTGACGGCTGCATTACTAGCAAAATTGTGGCGGTGCATGCACAGAGCTCGCGCAGGCAAAAGATAGCACTTGTTGGTCTCGATCCAACGACCTTTGGGTTATGAGCCCAACACGCTTCCTCTGCGCCAAAGTGCTAGCTCAAAACGACCAACTCACACTCACGCACTCAAATGCCCAAAAGCGAACGAGACACCGATAACCACAATCGCACGCGCACACTCACCCCAAACACACAATCCACGCCTCCTACAGCCTCCTCAAACCTCAGATATACCGTCCCGAATGTTGAGCGTCCACGAACGGATCGCAACGCGGCCGTCGTATTCCAGACGCGTGTCGGCGTTCTGACACAGGACCACTGCTCGTGCAAACCAAACGCATGCTTATAAACACCCCTCACGTATTCCTGGTCATGGCTACACAACGAGCCGCCAGTCGCATCCCTTTGGGTGGTCGCGATAAAGACACCTCGTGCCTTGCGTCGCGTGTTCTTGTGGCTGTCTGAGGCGCCAATAGAGCGCCAACGGACTACACATACGTAGTGTACCCGTGGTACAACGTCTGACGGCTGCATTACTAGCAAAATTGTGGCGGTGCATGCACAGAGCTCGCGCAGGCAAAAGATAGCACTTGTTGGTCTCGATCCAACGACCTTTGGGTTATGAGCCCAACACGCTTCCTCTGCGCCAAAGTGCTAGCTCAAAACGACCAACTCACACTCACGCACTCAAATGCCCAAAAGCGAACGAGACACCGATAACCACAATCGCACGCGCACACTCACCCCAAACACACAATCCACGCCTCCTACAGCCTCCTCAAACCTCAGATATACCGTCCCGAATGTTGAGCGTCCACGAACGGATCGCAACGCGGCCGTCGTATTCCAGACGCGTGTCGGCGTTCTGACACAGGACCACTGCTCGTGCAAACCAAACGCATGCTTATAAACACCCCTCACGTATTCCTGGTCATGGCTACACAACGAGCCGCCAGTCGCATCCCTTTGGGTGGTCGCGATAAAGACACCTCGTGCCTTGCGTCGCGTGTTCTTGTGGCTGTCTGAGGCGCCAATAGAGCGCCAACGGACTACACATACGTAGTGTACCCGTGGTACAACGTCTGACGGCTGCATTACTAGCAAAATTGTGGCGGTACAGGCACAGAGCTCGCGCAGGCAAAAGATAGCACTTGTTGGTCTCGATCCAACGACCTTTGGGTTATGAGCCCAACACGCTTCCTCTGCGCCAAAGTGCTAGCTCAAAACGACCAACTCACACTCACGCACTCAAATGCCCAAAAGCGAACGAGACACCGATAACCACAATCGCACGCGCACACTCACCCCAAACACACAATCCACGCCTCCTACAGCCTCCTCAAACCTCAGATATACCGTCCCGAATGTTGAGCGTCCACGAACGGATCGCAACGCGGCCGTCGTATTCCAGACGCGTGTCGGCGTTCTGACACAGGACCACTGCTCGTGCAAACCAAACGCATGCTTATAAACACCCCTCACGTATTCCTGGTCATGGCTACACAACGAGCCGCCAGTCGCATCCCTTTGGGTGGTCGCGATAAAGACACCTCGTGCCTTGCGTCGCGTGTTCTTGTGGCTGTCTGAGGCGCCAATAGAGCGCCAACGGACTACACATACGTAGTGTACCCGTGGTACAACGTCTGACGGCTGCATTACTAGCAAAATTGTGGCGGTACAGGCACAGAGCTCGCGCAGGCAAAAGATAGCACTTGTTGGTCTCGATCCAACGACCTTTGGGTTATGAGCCCAACACGCTTCCTCTGCGCCAAAGTGCTAGCTCAAAACGACCAACTCACACTCACGCACTCAAATGCCCAAAAGCGAACGAGACACCGATAACCACAATCGCACGCGCGCACTCACCCCAAACACACAATCCACGCCTCCTACAGCCTCCTCAAACCTCAGATATACCGTCCCGAATGTTGAGCGTCCACGAACGGATCGCAACGCGGCCGTCGTATTCCAGACGCGTGTCGGCGTTCTGACACAGGACCACTGCTCGTGCAAACCAAACGCATGCTTATAAACACCCCTCACGTATTCCTGGTCATGGCTACACAACGAGCCGCCAGTCGCATCCCTTTGGGTGGTCGCGATAAAGACACCTCGTGCCTTGCGTCGCGTGTTCTTGTGGCTGTCTGAGGCGCCAATAGAGCGCCAAAGGACTACATATACGTAGTGTACCCGTGGTACAACGTCTGACGGCTGCATTACTAGCAAAATTGTGGCGGTGCATGCACAGAGCTCGCGCAGGCAAAAGATAGCACTTGTTGGTCTCGATCCAACGACCTTTGGGTTATGAGCCCAACACGCTTCCTCTGCGCCAAAGTGCTAGCTCAAAACGACCAACTCACACTCACGCACTCAAATGCCCAAAAGCGAACGAGACACCGATAACCACAATCGCACGCGCACACTCACCCCAAACACACAATCCACGCCTCCTACAGCCTCCTCAAACCTCAGATATACCGTCCCGAATGTTGAGCGTCCACGAACGGATCGCAACGCGGCCGTCGTATTCCAGACGCGTGTCGGCGTTCTGACACAGGACCACTGCTCGTGCAAACCAAACGCATGCTTATAAACACCCCTCACGTATTCCTGGTCATGGCTACACAACGAGCCGCCAGTCGCATCCCTTTGGGTGGTCGCGATAAAGACACCTCGTGCCTTGCGTCGCGTGTTCTTGTGGCTGTCTGAGGCGCCAATAGAGCGCCAACGGACTACACATACGTAGTGTACCCGTGGTACAACGTCTGACGGCTGCATTACTAGCAAAATTGTGGCGGTGCATGCACAGAGCTCGCGCAGGCAAAAGATAGCACTTGTTGGTCTCGATCCAACGACCTTTGGGTTATGAGCCCAACACGCTTCCTCTGCGCCAAAGTGCTAGCTCAAAACGACCAACTCACACTCACGCACTCAAATGCCCAAAAGCGAACGAGACACCGATAACCACAATCGCACGCGCACACTCACCCCAAACACACAATCCACGCCTCCTACAGCCTCCTCAAACCTCAGATATACCGTCCCGAATGTTGAGCGTCCACGAACGGATCGCAACGCGGCCGTCGTATTCCAGACGCGTGTCGGCGTTCTGACACAGGACCACTGCTCGTGCAAACCAAACGCATGCTTATAAACACCCCTCACGTATTCCTGGTCATGGCTACACAACGAGCCGCCAGTCGCATCCCTTTGGGTGGTCGCGATAAAGACACCTCGTGCCTTGCGTCGCGTGTTCTTGTGGCTGTCTGAGGCGCCAATAGAGCGCCAACGGACTACACATCGTAGTGTACCCGTGGTACAACGTCTGACGGCTGCATTACTAGCAAAATTGTGGCGGTACAGGCACAGAGCTCGCGCAGGCAAAAGATAGCACTTGTTGGTCTCGATCCAACGACCTTTGGGTTATGAGCCCAACACGCTTCCTCTGCGCCAAAGTGCTAGCTCAAAACGACCAACTCACACTCACGCACTCAAATGCCCAAATCGAACGAGACACCGATAACCACAATCGCACGCGCGCACTCACCCCAAACACACAATCCACGCCTCCTACAGCCTCCTCAAACCTCAGATATACCGTCCCGAATGTTGAGCGTCCACGAACAGATCGCAACGCGGCCGTCGTATTCCAGACGCGTGTCGGCGTTCTGACACAGGACCACTGCTCGTGCAAACCAAACGCATGCTTATAAACACCCCTCACGTATTCCTGGTCATGGCTACACAACGAGCCGCCAGTCGCATCCCTTTGGGTGGTCGCGATAAAGACACCTCGTGCCTTGCGTCGCGTGTTCTTGTGGCTGTCTGAGGCGCCAATAGAGCGCCAACGGACTACACATACGTAGTGTACCCGTGGTACAACGTCTGACGGCTGCATTACTAGCAAAATTGTGGCGGTACAGGCACAGAGCTCGCGCAGGCAAAAGATAGCACTTGTTGGTCTCGATCCAACGACCTTTGGGTTATGAGCCCAACACGCTTCCTCTGCGCCAAAGTGCTAGCTCAAAACGACCAACTCACACTCACGCACTCAAATGCCCAAATCGAACGAGACACCGATAACCACAATCGCACGCGCGCACTCACCCCAAACACACAATCCACGCCTCCTACAGCCTCCTCAAACCTCAGATATACCGTCCCGAATGTTGAGCGTCCACGAACAGATCGCAACGCGGCCGTCGTATTCCAGACGCGTGTCGGCGTTCTGACACAGGACCACTGCTCGTGCAAACCAAACGCATGCTTATAAACACCCCTCACGTATTCCTGGTCATGGCTACACAACGAGCCGCCAGTCGCATCCCTTTGGGTGGTCGCGATAAAGACACCTCGTGCCTTGCGTCGCGTGTTCTTGTGGCTGTCTGAGGCGCCAATAGAGCGCCAACGGACTACACATACGTAGTGTACCCGTGGTACAACGTCTGACGGCTGCATTACTAGCAAAATTGTGGCGGTGCATGCACAGAGCTCGCGCAGGCAAAAGATAGCACTTGTTGGTCTCGATCCAACGACCTTTGGGTTATGAGCCCAACACGCTTCCTCTGCGCCAAAGTGCTAGCTCAAAACGACCAACTCACACTCACGCACTCAAATGCCCAAAAGCGAACGAGACACCGATAACCACAATCGCACGCGCACACTCACCCCAAACACACAATCCACGCCTCCTACAGCCTCCTCAAACCTCAGATATACCGTCCCGAATGTTGAGCGTCCACGAACGGATCGCAACGCGGCCGTCGTATTCCAGACGCGTGTCGGCGTTCTGACACAGGACCACTGCTCGTGCAAACCAAACGCATGCTTATAAACACCCCTCACGTATTCCTGGTCATGGCTACACAACGAGCCGCCAGTCGCATCCCTTTGGGTGGTCGCGATAAAGACACCTCGTGCCTTGCGTCGCGTGTTCTTGTGGCTGTCTGAGGCGCCAATAGAGCGCCAACGGACTACACATACGTAGTGTACCCGTGGTACAACGTCTGACGGCTGCATTACTAGCAAAATTGTGGCGGTGCATGCACAGAGCTCGCGCAGGCAAAAGATAGCACTTGTTGGTCTCGATCCAACGACCTTTGGGTTATGAGCCCAACACGCTTCCTCTGCGCCAAAGTGCTAGCTCAAAACGACCAACTCACACTCACGCACTCAAATGCCCAAAAGCGAACGAGACACCGATAACCACAATCGCACGCGCGCACTCACCCCAAACACACAATCCACGCCTCCTACAGCCTCCTCAAACCTCAGATATACCGTCCCGAATGTTGAGCGTCCACGAACAGATCGCAACGCGGCCGTCGTATTCCAGACGCGTGTCGGCGTTCTGACACAGGACCACTGCTCGTGCAAACCAAACGCATGCTTATAAACACCCCTCACGTATTCCTGGTCATGGCTACACAACGAGCCGCCAGTCGCATCCCTTTGGGTGGTCGCGATAAAGACACCTCGTGCCTTGCGTCGCGTGTTCTTGTGGCTGTCTGAGGCGCCAATAGAGCGCCAACGGACTACACATACGTAGTGTACCCGTGGTACAACGTCTGACGGCTGCATTACTAGCAAAATTGTGGCGGTGCATGCACAGAGCTCGCGCAGGCAAAAGATAGCACTTGTTGGTCTCGATCCAACGACCTTTGGGTTATGAGCCCAACACGCTTCCTCTGCGCCAAAGTGCTAGCTCAAAACGACCAACTCACACTCACGCACTCAAATGCCCAAAAGCGAACGAGACACCGATAACCACAATCGCACGCGCGCACTCACCCCAAACACACAATCCACGCCTCCTACAGCCTCCTCAAACCTCAGATATACCGTCCCGAATGTTGAGCGTCCACGAACAGATCGCAACGCGGCCGTCGTATTCCAGACGCGTGTCGGCGTTCTGACACAGGACCACTGCTCGTGCAAACCAAACGCATGCTTATAAACACCCCTCACGTATTCCTGGTCATGGCTACACAACGAGCCGCCAGTCGCATCCCTTTGGGTGGTCGCGATAAAGACACCTCGTGCCTTGCGTCGCGTGTTCTTGTGGCTGTCTGAGGCGCCAATAGAGCGCCAACGGACTACACATACGTAGTGTACCCGTGGTACAACGTCTGACGGCTGCATTACTAGCAAAATTGTGGCGGTGCATGCACAGAGCTCGCGCAGGCAAAAGATAGCACTTGTTGGTCTCGATCCAACGACCTTTGGGTTATGAGCCCAACACGCTTCCTCTGCGCCAAAGTGCTAGCTCAAAACGACCAACTCACACTCACGCACTCAAATGCCCAAAAGCGAACGAGACACCGATAACCACAATCGCACGCGCGCACTCACCCCAAACACACAATCCACGCCTCCTACAGCCTCCTCAAACCTCAGATATACCGTCCCGAATGTTGAGCGTCCACGAACAGATCGCAACGCGGCCGTCGTATTCCAGACGCGTGTCGGCGTTCTGACACAGGACCACTGCTCGTGCAAACCAAACGCATGCTTATAAACACCCCTCACGTATTCCTGGTCATGGCTACACAACGAGCCGCCAGTCGCATCCCTTTGGGTGGTCGCGATAAAGACACCTCGTGCCTTGCGTCGCGTGTTCTTGTGGCTGTCTGAGGCGCCAATAGAGCGCCAACGGACTACACATACGTAGTGTACCCGTGGTACAACGTCTGACGGCTGCATTACTAGCAAAATTGTGGCGGTGCATGCACAGAGCTCGCGCAGGCAAAAGATAGCACTTGTTGGTCTCGATCCAACGACCTTTGGGTTATGAGCCCAACACGCTTCCTCTGCGCCAAAGTGCTAGCTCAAAACGACCAACTCACACTCACGCACTCAAATGCCCAAAAGCGAACGAGACACCGATAACCACAATCGCACGCGCGCACTCACCCCAAACACACAATCCACGCCTCCTACAGCCTCCTCAAACCTCAGATATACCGAATGTTGAGCGTCCACGAACAGATCGCAACGCGGCCGTCGTATTCCAGACGCGTGTCGGCGTTCTGACACAGGACCACTGCTCGTGCAAACCAAACGCATGCTTATAAACACCCCTCACGTATTCCTGGTCATGGCTACACAACGAGCCGCCAGTCGCATCCCTTTGGGTGGTCGCGATAAAGACACCTCGTGCCTTGCGTCGCGTGTTCTTGTGGCTGTCTGAGGCGCCAATAGAGCGCCAACGGACTACACATACGTAGTGTACCCGTGGTACAACGTCTGACGGCTGCATTACTAGCAAAATTGTGGCGGTGCATGCACAGAGCTCGCGCAGGCAAAAGATAGCACTTGTTGGTCTCGATCCAACGACCTTTGGGTTATGAGCCCAACACGCTTCCTCTGCGCCAAAGTGCTAGCTCAAAACGACCAACTCACACTCACGCACTCAAATGCCCAAAAGCGAACGAGACACCGATAACCACAATCGCACGCGCGCACTCACCCCAAACACACAATCCACGCCTCCTACAGCCTCCTCAAACCTCAGATATACCGAATGTTGAGCGTCCACGAACAGATCGCAACGCGGCCGTCGTATTCCAGACGCGTGTCGGCGTTCTGACACAGGACCACTGCTCGTGCAAACCAAACGCATGCTTATAAACACCCCTCACGTATTCCTGGTCATGGCTACACAACGAGCCGCCAGTCGCATCCCTTTGGGTGGTCGCGATAAAGACACCTCGTGCCTTGCGTCGCGTGTTCTTGTGGCTGTCTGAGGCGCCAATAGAGCGCCAACGGACTACACATACGTAGTGTACCCGTGGTACAACGTCTGACGGCTGCATTACTAGCAAAATTGTGGCGGTGCATGCACAGAGCTCGCGCAGGCAAAAGATAGCACTTGTTGGTCTCGATCCAACGACCTTTGGGTTATGAGCCCAACACGCTTCCTCTGCGCCAAAGTGCTAGCTCAAAACGACCAACTCACACTCACGCACTCAAATGCCCAAAAGCGAACGAGACACCGATAACCACAATCGCACGCGCGCACTCACCCCAAACACACAATCCACGCCTCCTACAGCCTCCTCAAACCTCAGATATACCGAATGTTGAGCGTCCACGAACAGATCGCAACGCGGCCGTCGTATTCCAGACGCGTGTCGGCGTTCTGACACAGGACCACTGCTCGTGCAAACCAAACGCATGCTTATAAACACCCCTCACGTATTCCTGGTCATGGCTACACAACGAGCCGCCAGTCGCATCCCTTTGGGTGGTCGCGATAAAGACACCTCGTGCCTTGCGTCGCGTGTTCTTGTGGCTGTCTGAGGCGCCAATAGAGCGCCAACGGACTACACATACGTAGTGTACCCGTGGTACAACGTCTGACGGCTGCATTACTAGCAAAATTGTGGCGGTGCATGCACAGAGCTCGCGCAGGCAAAAGATAGCACTTGTTGGTCTCGATCCAACGACCTTTGGGTTATGAGCCCAACACGCTTCCTCTGCGCCAAAGTGCTAGCTCAAAACGACCAACTCACACTCACGCACTCAAATGCCCAAAAGCGAACGAGACACCGATAACCACAATCGCACGCGCGCACTCACCCCAAACACACAATCCACGCCTCCTACAGCCTCCTCAAACCTCAGATATACCGAATGTTGAGCGTCCACGAACAGATCGCAACGCGGCCGTCGTATTCCAGACGCGTGTCGGCGTTCTGACACAGGACCACTGCTCGTGCAAACCAAACGCATGCTTATAAACACCCCTCACGTATTCCTGGTCATGGCTACACAACGAGCCGCCAGTCGCATCCCTTTGGGTGGTCGCGATAAAGACACCTCGTGCCTTGCGTCGCGTGTTCTTGTGGCTGTCTGAGGCGCCAATAGAGCGCCAACGGACTACACATACGTAGTGTACCCGTGGTACAACGTCTGACGGCTGCATTACTAGCAAAATTGTGGCGGTGCATGCACAGAGCTCGCGCAGGCAAAAGATAGCACTTGTTGGTCTCGATCCAACGACCTTTGGGTTATGAGCCCAACACGCTTCCTCTGCGCCAAAGTGCTAGCTCAAAACGACCAACTCACACTCACGCACTCAAATGCCCAAAAGCGAACGAGACACCGATAACCACAATCGCACGCGCGCACTCACCCCAAACACACAATCCACGCCTCCTACAGCCTCCTCAAACCTCAGATATACCGAATGTTGAGCGTCCACGAACAGATCGCAACGCGGCCGTCGTATTCCAGACGCGTGTCGGCGTTCTGACACAGGACCACTGCTCGTGCAAACCAAACGCATGCTTATAAACACCCCTCACGTATTCCTGGTCATGGCTACACAACGAGCCGCCAGTCGCATCCCTTTGGGTGGTCGCGATAAAGACACCTCGTGCCTTGCGTCGCGTGTTCTTGTGGCTGTCTGAGGCGCCAATAGAGCGCCAACGGACTACACATACGTAGTGTACCCGTGGTACAACGTCTGACGGCTGCATTACTAGCAAAATTGTGGCGGTGCATGCACAGAGCTCGCGCAGGCAAAAGATAGCACTTGTTGGTCTCGATCCAACGACCTTTGGGTTATGAGCCCAACACGCTTCCTCTGCGCCAAAGTGCTAGCTCAAAACGACCAACTCACACTCACGCACTCAAATGCCCAAAAGCGAACGAGACACCGATAACCACAATCGCACGCGCACACTCACCCCAAACACACAATCCACGCCTCCTACAGCCTCCTCAAACCTCAGATATACCGTCCCGAATGTTGAGCGTCCACGAACAGATCGCAACGCGGCCGTCGTATTCCAGACGCGTGTCGGCGTTCTGACACAGGACCACTGCTCGTGCAAACCAAACGCATGCTTATAAACACCCCTCACGTATTCCTGGTCATGGCTACACAACGAGCCGCCAGTCGCATCCCTTTGGGTGGTCGCGATAAAGACACCTCGTGCCTTGCGTCGCGTGTTCTTGTGGCTGTCTGAGGCGCCAATAGAGCGCCAAAGGACTACATATACGTAGTGTACCCGTGGTACAACGTCTGACGGCTGCATTACTAGCAAAATTGTGGCGGTGCATGCACAGAGCTCGCGCAGGCAAAAGATAGCACTTGTTGGTCTCGATCCAACGACCTTTGGGTTATGAGCCCAACACGCTTCCTCTGCGCCAAAGTGCTAGCTCAAAACGACCAACTCACACTCACGCACTCAAATGCCCAAAAGCGAACGAGACACCGATAACCACAATCGCACGCGCACACTCACCCCAAACACACAATCCACGCCTCCTACAGCCTCCTCAAACCTCAGATATACCGTCCCGAATGTTGAGCGTCCACGAACAGATCGCAACGCGGCCGTCGTATTCCAGACGCGTGTCGGCGTTCTGACACAGGACCACTGCTCGTGCAAACCAAACGCATGCTTATAAACACCCCTCACGTATTCCTGGTCATGGCTACACAACGAGCCGCCAGTCGCATCCCTTTGGGTGGTCGCGATAAAGACACCTCGTGCCTTGCGTCGCGTGTTCTTGTGGCTGTCTGAGGCGCCAATAGAGCGCCAAAGGACTACATATACGTAGTGTACCCGTGGTACAACGTCTGACGGCTGCATTACTAGCAAAATTGTGGCGGTGCATGCACAGAGCTCGCGCAGGCAAAAGATAGCACTTGTTGGTCTCGATCCAACGACCTTTGGGTTATGAGCCCAACACGCTTCCTCTGCGCCAAAGTGCTAGCTCAAAACGACCAACTCACACTCACGCACTCAAATGCCCAAAAGCGAACGAGACACCGATAACCACAATCGCACGCGCGCACTCACCCCAAACACACAATCCACGCCTCCTACAGCCTCCTCAAACCTCAGATATACCGTCCCGAATGTTGAGCGTCCACGAACGGATCGCAACGCGGCCGTCGTATTCCAGACGCGTGTCGGCGTTCTGACACAGGACCACTGCTCGTGCAAACCAAACGCATGCTTATAAACACCCCTCACGTATTCCTGGTCATGGCTACACAACAAGCCGCCAGTCGCATCCCTTTGGGTGGTCGCGATAAAGACACCTCGTGCCTTGCGTCGCGTGTTCTTGTGGCTGTCTGAGGCGCCAATAGAGCGCCAACGGACTACACATACGTAGTGTACCCGTGGTACAACGTCTGACGGCTGCATTACTAGCAAAATTGTGGCGGTGCATGCACAGAGCTCGCGCAGGCAAAAGATAGCACTTGTTGGTCTCGATCCAACGACCTTTGGGTTATGAGCCCAACACGCTTCCTCTGCGCCAAAGTGCTAGCTCAAAACGACCAACTCACACTCACGCGCTCAAATGCCCAAAAGCGAACGAGACACCGATAACCACAATCGCACGCGCACACTCACCCCAAACACACAATCCACGCCTCCTACAGCCTCCTCAAACCTCAGATATACCGTCCCGAATGTTGAGCGTCCACGAACGGATCGCAACGCGGCCGTCGTATTCCAGACGCGTGTCGGCGTTCTGACACAGGACCACTGCTCGTGCAAACCAAACGCATGCTTATAAACACCCCTCACGTATTCCTGGTCATGGCTACACAACGAGCCGCCAGTCGCATCCCTTTGGGTGGTCGCGATAAAGACACCTCGTGCCTTGCGTCGCGTGTTCTTGTGGCTGTCTGAGGCGCCAATAGAGCGCCAACGGACTACACATACGTAGTGTACCCGTGGTACAACGTCTGACGGCTGCATTACTAGCAAAATTGTGGCGGTGCATGCACAGAGCTCGCGCAGGCAAAAGATAGCACTTGTTGGTCTCGATCCAACGACCTTTGGGTTATGAGCCCAACACGCTTCCTCTGCGCCAAAGTGCTAGCTCAAAACGACCAACTCACACTCACGCGCTCAAATGCCCAAAAGCGAACGAGACACCGATAACCACAATCGCACGCGCACACTCACCCCAAACACACAATCCACGCCTCCTACAGCCTCCTCAAACCTCAGATATACCGTCCCGAATGTTGAGCGTCCACGAACAGATCGCAACGCGGCCGTCGTATTCCAGACGCGTGTCGGCGTTCTGACACAGGACCACTGCTCGTGCAAACCAAACGCATGCTTATAAACACCCCTCACGTATTCCTGGTCATGGCTACACAACGAGCCGCCAGTCGCATCCCTTTGGGTGGTCGCGATAAAGACACCTCGTGCCTTGCGTCGCGTGTTCTTGTGGCTGTCTGAGGCGCCAATAGAGCGCCAACGGACTACACATACGTAGTGTACCCGTGGTACAACGTCTGACGGCTGCATTACTAGCAAAATTGTGGCGGTGCATGCACAGAGCTCGCGCAGGCAAAAGATAGCACTTGTTGGTCTCGATCCAACGACCTTTGGGTTATGAGCCCAACACGCTTCCTCTGCGCCAAAGTGCTAGCTCAAAACGACCAACTCACACTCACGCGCTCAAATGCCCAAAAGCGAACGAGACACCGATAACCACAATCGCACGCGCACACTCACCCCAAACACACAATCCACGCCTCCTACAGCCTCCTCAAACCTCAGATATACCGTCCCGAATGTTGAGCGTCCACGAACAGATCGCAACGCGGCCGTCGTATTCCAGACGCGTGTCGGCGTTCTGACACAGGACCACTGCTCGTGCAAACCAAACGCATGCTTATAAACACCCCTCACGTATTCCTGGTCATGGCTACACAACGAGCCGCCAGTCGCATCCCTTTGGGTGGTCGCGATAAAGACACCTCGTGCCTTGCGTCGCGTGTTCTTGTGGCTGTCTGAGGCGCCAATAGAGCGCCAACGGACTACACATACGTAGTGTACCCGTGGTACAACGTCTGACGGCTGCATTACTAGCAAAATTGTGGCGGTGCATGCACAGAGCTCGCGCAGGCAAAAGATAGCACTTGTTGGTCTCGATCCAACGACCTTTGGGTTATGAGCCCAACACGCTTCCTCTGCGCCAAAGTGCTAGCTCAAAACGACCAACTCACACTCACGCGCTCAAATGCCCAAAAGCGAACGAGACACCGATAACCACAATCGCACGCGCACACTCACCCCAAACACACAATCCACGCCTCCTACAGCCTCCTCAAACCTCAGATATACCGTCCCGAATGTTGAGCGTCCACGAACAGATCGCAACGCGGCCGTCGTATTCCAGACGCGTGTCGGCGTTCTGACACAGGACCACTGCTCGTGCAAACCAAACGCATGCTTATAAACACCCCTCACGTATTCCTGGTCATGGCTACACAACGAGCCGCCAGTCGCATCCCTTTGGGTGGTCGCGATAAAGACACCTCGTGCCTTGCGTCGCGTGTTCTTGTGGCTGTCTGAGGCGCCAATAGAGCGCCAACGGACTACACATACGTAGTGTACCCGTGGTACAACGTCTGACGGCTGCATTACTAGCAAAATTGTGGCGGTGCATGCACAGAGCTCGCGCAGGCAAAAGATAGCACTTGTTGGTCTCGATCCAACGACCTTTGGGTTATGAGCCCAACACGCTTCCTCTGCGCCAAAGTGCTAGCTCAAAACGACCAACTCACACTCACGCGCTCAAATGCCCAAAAGCGAACGAGACACCGATAACCACAATCGCACGCGCACACTCACCCCAAACACACAATCCACGCCTCCTACAGCCTCCTCAAACCTCAGATATACCGTCCCGAATGTTGAGCGTCCACGAACGGATCGCAACGCGGCCGTCGTATTCCAGACGCGTGTCGGCGTTCTGACACAGGACCACTGCTCGTGCAAACCAAACGCATGCTTATAAACACCCCTCACGTATTCCTGGTCATGGCTACACAACGAGCCGCCAGTCGCATCCCTTTGGGTGGTCGCGATAAAGACACCTCGTGCCTTGCGTCGCGTGTTCTTGTGGCTGTCTGAGGCGCCAATAGAGCGCCAACGGACTACACATACGTAGTGTACCCGTGGTACAACGTCTGACGGCTGCATTACTAGCAAAATTGTGGCGGTGCATGCACAGAGCTCGCGCAGGCAAAAGATAGCACTTGTTGGTCTCGATCCAACGACCTTTGGGTTATGAGCCCAACACGCTTCCTCTGCGCCAAAGTGCTAGCTCAAAACGACCAACTCACACTCACGCACTCAAATGCCCAAAAGCGAACGAGACACCGATAACCACAATCGCACGCGCACACTCACCCCAAACACACAATCCACGCCTCCTACAGCCTCCTCAAACCTCAGATATACCGTCCCGAATGTTGAGCGTCCACGAACAGATCGCAACGCGGCCGTCGTATTCCAGACGCGTGTCGGCGTTCTGACACAGGACCACTGCTCGTGCAAACCAAACGCATGCTTATAAACACCCCTCACGTATTCCTGGTCATGGCTACACAACGAGCCGCCAGTCGCATCCCTTTGGGTGGTCGCGATAAAGACACCTCGTGCCTTGCGTCGCGTGTTCTTGTGGCTGTCTGAGGCGCCAATAGAGCGCCAACGGACTACACATACGTAGTGTACCCGTGGTACAACGTCTGACGGCTGCATTACTAGCAAAATTGTGGCGGTGCATGCACAGAGCTCGCGCAGGCAAAAGATAGCACTTGTTGGTCTCGATCCAACGACCTTTGGGTTATGAGCCCAACACGCTTCCTCTGCGCCAAAGTGCTAGCTCAAAACGACCAACTCACACTCACGCGCTCAAATGCCCAAAAGCGAACGAGACACCGATAACCACAATCGCACGCGCACACTCACCCCAAACACACAATCCACGCCTCCTACAGCCTCCTCAAACCTCAGATATACCGTCCCGAATGTTGAGCGTCCACGAACGGATCGCAACGCGGCCGTCGTATTCCAGACGCGTGTCGGCGTTCTGACACAGGACCACTGCTCGTGCAAACCAAACGCATGCTTATAAACACCCCTCACGTATTCCTGGTCATGGCTACACAACGAGCCGCCAGTCGCATCCCTTTGGGTGGTCGCGATAAAGACACCTCGTGCCTTGCGTCGCGTGTTCTTGTGGCTGTCTGAGGCGCCAATAGAGCGCCAACGGACTACACATACGTAGTGTACCCGTGGTACAACGTCTGACGGCTGCATTACTAGCAAAATTGTGGCGGTGCATGCACAGAGCTCGCGCAGGCAAAAGATAGCACTTGTTGGTCTCGATCCAACGACCTTTGGGTTATGAGCCCAACACGCTTCCTCTGCGCCAAAGTGCTAGCTCAAAACGACCAACTCACACTCACGCACTCAAATGCCCAAAAGCGAACGAGACACCGATAACCACAATCGCACGCGCACACTCACCCCAAACACACAATCCACGCCTCCTACAGCCTCCTCAAACCTCAGATATACCGTCCCGAATGTTGAGCGTCCACGAACAGATCGCAACGCGGCCGTCGTATTCCAGACGCGTGTCGGCGTTCTGACACAGGACCACTGCTCGTGCAAACCAAACGCATGCTTATAAACACCCCTCACGTATTCCTGGTCATGGCTACACAACGAGCCGCCAGTCGCATCCCTTTGGGTGGTCGCGATAAAGACACCTCGTGCCTTGCGTCGCGTGTTCTTGTGGCTGTCTGAGGCGCCAATAGAGCGCCAACGGACTACACATACGTAGTGTACCCGTGGTACAACGTCTGACGGCTGCATTACTAGCAAAATTGTGGCGGTGCATGCACAGAGCTCGCGCAGGCAAAAGATAGCACTTGTTGGTCTCGATCCAACGACCTTTGGGTTATGAGCCCAACACGCTTCCTCTGCGCCAAAGTGCTAGCTCAAAACGACCAACTCACACTCACGCACTCAAATGCCCAAATCGAACGAGACACCGATAACCACAATCGCACGCGCACACTCACCCCAAACACACAATCCACGCCTCCTACAGCCTCCTCAAACCTCAGATATACCGTCCCGAATGTTGAGCGTCCACGAACAGATCGCAACGCGGCCGTCGTATTCCAGACGCGTGTCGGCGTTCTGACACAGGACCACTGCTCGTGCAAACCAAACGCATGCTTATAAACACCCCTCACGTATTCCTGGTCATGGCTACACAACGAGCCGCCAGTCGCATCCCTTTGGGTGGTCGCGATAAAGACACCTCGTGCCTTGCGTCGCGTGTTCTTGTGGCTGTCTGAGGCGCCAATAGAGCGCCAACGGACTACACATACGTAGTGTACCCGTGGTACAACGTCTGACGGCTGCATTACTAGCAAAATTGTGGCGGTGCATGCACAGAGCTCGCGCAGGCAAAAGATAGCACTTGTTGGTCTCGATCCAACGACCTTTGGGTTATGAGCCCAACACGCTTCCTCTGCGCCAAAGTGCTAGCTCAAAACGACCAACTCACACTCACGCACTCAAATGCCCAAAAGCGAACGAGACACCGATAACCACAATCGCACGCGCACACTCACCCCAAACACACAATCCACGCCTCCTACAGCCTCCTCAAACCTCAGATATACCGTCCCGAATGTTGAGCGTCCACGAACAGATCGCAACGCGGCCGTCGTATTCCAGACGCGTGTCGGCGTTCTGACACAGGACCACTGCTCGTGCAAACCAAACGCATGCTTATAAACACCCCTCACGTATTCCTGGTCATGGCTACACAACGAGCCGCCAGTCGCATCCCTTTGGGTGGTCGCGATAAAGACACCTCGTGCCTTGCGTCGCGTGTTCTTGTGGCTGTCTGAGGCGCCAATAGAGCGCCAACGGACTACATATACGTAGTGTACCCGTGGTACAACGTCTGACGGCTGCATTACTAGCAAAATTGTGGCGGTGCATGCACAGAGCTCGCGCAGGCAAAAGATAGCACTTGTTGGTCTCGATCCAACGACCTTTGGGTTATGAGCCCAACACGCTTCCTCTGCGCCAAAGTGCTAGCTCAAAACGACCAACTCACACTCACGCACTCAAATGCCCAAATCGAACGAGACACCGATAACCACAATCGCACGCGCGCACTCACCCCAAACACACAATCCACGCCTCCTACAGCCTCCTCAAACCTCAGATATACCGTCCCGAATGTTGAGCGTCCACGAACAGATCGCAACGCGGCCGTCGTATTCCAGACGCGTGTCGGCGTTCTGACACAGGACCACTGCTCGTGCAAACCAAACGCATGCTTATAAACACCCCTCACGTATTCCTGGTCATGGCTACACAACGAGCCGCCAGTCGCATCCCTTTGGGTGGTCGCGATAAAGACACCTCGTGCCTTGCGTCGCGTGTTCTTGTGGCTGTCTGAGGCGCCAATAGAGCGCCAACGGACTACACATACGTAGTGTACCCGTGGTACAACGTCTGACGGCTGCATTACTAGCAAAATTGTGGCGGTGCATGCACAGAGCTCGCGCAGGCAAAAGATAGCACTTGTTGGTCTCGATCCAACGACCTTTGGGTTATGAGCCCAACACGCTTCCTCTGCGCCAAAGTGCTAGCTCAAAACGACCAACTCACACTCACGCGCTCAAATGCCCAAAAGCGAACGAGACACCGATAACCACAATCGCACGCGCACACTCACCCCAAACACACAATCCACGCCTCCTACAGCCTCCTCAAACCTCAGATATACCGTCCCGAATGTTGAGCGTCCACGAACAGATCGCAACGCGGCCGTCGTATTCCAGACGCGTGTCGGCGTTCTGACACAGGACCACTGCTCGTGCAAACCAAACGCATGCTTATAAACACCCCTCACGTATTCCTGGTCATGGCTACACAACGAGCCGCCAGTCGCATCCCTTTGGGTGGTCGCGATAAAGACACCTCGTGCCTTGCGTCGCGTGTTCTTGTGGCTGTCTGAGGCGCCAATAGAGCGCCAACGGACTACACATACGTAGTGTACCCGTGGTACAACGTCTGACGGCTGCATTACTAGCAAAATTGTGGCGGTGCATGCACAGAGCTCGCGCAGGCAAAAGATAGCACTTGTTGGTCTCGATCCAACGACCTTTGGGTTATGAGCCCAACACGCTTCCTCTGCGCCAAAGTGCTAGCTCAAAACGACCAACTCACACTCACGCGCTCAAATGCCCAAAAGCGAACGAGACACCGATAACCACAATCGCACGCGCACACTCACCCCAAACACACAATCCACGCCTCCTACAGCCTCCTCAAACCTCAGATATACCGTCCCGAATGTTGAGCGTCCACGAACAGATCGCAACGCGGCCGTCGTATTCCAGACGCGTGTCGGCGTTCTGACACAGGACCACTGCTCGTGCAAACCAAACGCATGCTTATAAACACCCCTCACGTATTCCTGGTCATGGCTACACAACAAGCCGCCAGTCGCATCCCTTTGGGTGGTCGCGATAAAGACACCTCGTGCCTTGCGTCGCGTGTTCTTGTGGCTGTCTGAGGCGCCAATAGAGCGCCAACGGACTACACATACGTAGTGTACCCGTGGTACAACGTCTGACGGCTGCATTACTAGCAAAATTGTGGCGGTGCATGCACAGAGCTCGCGCAGGCAAAAGATAGCACTTGTTGGTCTCGATCCAACGACCTTTGGGTTATGAGCCCAACACGCTTCCTCTGCGCCAAAGTGCTAGCTCAAAACGACCAACTCACACTCACGCACTCAAATGCCCAAATCGAACGAGACACCGATAACCACAATCGCACGCGCGCACTCACCCCAAACACACAATCCACGCCTCCTACAGCCTCCTCAAACCTCAGATATACCGTCCCGAATGTTGAGCGTCCACGAACAGATCGCAACGCGGCCGTCGTATTCCAGACGCGTGTCGGCGTTCTGACACAGGACCACTGCTCGTGCAAACCAAACGCATGCTTATAAACACCCCTCACGTATTCCTGGTCATGGCTACACAACGAGCCGCCAGTCGCATCCCTTTGGGTGGTCGCGATAAAGACACCTCGTGCCTTGCGTCGCGTGTTCTTGTGGCTGTCTGAGGCGCCAATAGAGCGCCAACGGACTACATATACGTAGTGTACCCGTGGTACAACGTCTGACGGCTGCATTACTAGCAAAATTGTGGCGGTGCAGGCACAGAGCTCGCGCAGGCAAAAGATAGCACTTGTTGGTCTCGATCCAACGACCTTTGGGTTATGAGCCCAACACGCTTCCTCTGCGCCAAAGTGCTAGCTCAAAACGACCAACTCACACTCACGCACTCAAATGCCCAAATCGAACGAGACACCGATAACCACAATCGCACGCGCGCACTCACCCCAAACACACAATCCACGCCTCCTACAGCCTCCTCAAACCTCAGATATACCGTCCCGAATGTTGAGCGTCCACGAACAGATCGCAACGCGGCCGTCGTATTCCAGACGCGTGTCGGCGTTCTGACACAGGACCACTGCTCGTGCAAACCAAACGCATGCTTATAAACACCCCTCACGTATTCCTGGTCATGGCTACACAACGAGCCGCCAGTCGCATCCCTTTGGGTGGTCGCGATAAAGACACCTCGTGCCTTGCGTCGCGTGTTCTTGTGGCTGTCTGAGGCGCCAATAGAGCGCCAACGGACTACATATACGTAGTGTACCCGTGGTACAACGTCTGACGGCTGCATTACTAGCAAAATTGTGGCGGTGCATGCACAGAGCTCGCGCAGGCAAAAGATAGCACTTGTTGGTCTCGATCCAACGACCTTTGGGTTATGAGCCCAACACGCTTCCTCTGCGCCAAAGTGCTAGCTCAAAACGACCAACTCACACTCACGCACTCAAATGCCCAAAAGCGAACGAGACACCGATAACCACAATCGCACGCGCGCACTCACCCCAAACACACAATCCACGCCTCCTACAGCCTCCTCAAACCTCAGATATACCGTCCCGAATGTTGAGCGTCCACGAACAGATCGCAACGCGGCCGTCGTATTCCAGACGCGTGTCGGCGTTCTGACACAGGACCACTGCTCGTGCAAACCAAACGCATGCTTATAAACACCCCTCACGTATTCCTGGTCATGGCTACACAACGAGCCGCCAGTCGCATCCCTTTGGGTGGTCGCGATAAAGACACCTCGTGCCTTGCGTCGCGTGTTCTTGTGGCTGTCTGAGGCGCCAATAGAGCGCCAACGGACTACATATACGTAGTGTACCCGTGGTACAACGTCTGACGGCTGCATTACTAGCAAAATTGTGGCGGTGCATGCACAGAGCTCGCGCAGGCAAAAGATAGCACTTGTTGGTCTCGATCCAACGACCTTTGGGTTATGAGCCCAACACGCTTCCTCTGCGCCAAAGTGCTAGCTCAAAACGACCAACTCACACTCACGCACTCAAATGCCCAAAAGCGAACGAGACACCGATAACCACAATCGCACGCGCGCACTCACCCCAAACACACAATCCACGCCTCCTACAGCCTCCTCAAACCTCAGATATACCGTCCCGAATGTTGAGCGTCCACGAACAGATCGCAACGCGGCCGTCGTATTCCAGACGCGTGTCGGCGTTCTGACACAGGACCACTGCTCGTGCAAACCAAACGCATGCTTATAAACACCCCTCACGTATTCCTGGTCATGGCTACACAACGAGCCGCCAGTCGCATCCCTTTGGGTGGTCGCGATAAAGACACCTCGTGCCTTGCGTCGCGTGTTCTTGTGGCTGTCTGAGGCGCCAATAGAGCGCCAACGGACTACATATACGTAGTGTACCCGTGGTACAACGTCTGACGGCTGCATTACTAGCAAAATTGTGGCGGTGCATGCACAGAGCTCGCGCAGGCAAAAGATAGCACTTGTTGGTCTCGATCCAACGACCTTTGGGTTATGAGCCCAACACGCTTCCTCTGCGCCAAAGTGCTAGCTCAAAACGACCAACTCACACTCACGCACTCAAATGCCCAAATCGAACGAGACACCGATAACCACAATCGCACGCGCGCACTCACCCCAAACACACAATCCACGCCTCCTACAGCCTCCTCAAACCTCAGATATACCGTCCCGAATGTTGAGCGTCCACGAACAGATCGCAACGCGGCCGTCGTATTCCAGACGCGTGTCGGCGTTCTGACACAGGACCACTGCTCGTGCAAACCAAACGCATGCTTATAAACACCCCTCACGTATTCCTGGTCATGGCTACACAACGAGCCGCCAGTCGCATCCCTTTGGGTGGTCGCGATAAAGACACCTCGTGCCTTGCGTCGCGTGTTCTTGTGGCTGTCTGAGGCGCCAATAGAGCGCCAAAGGACTACACATACGTAGTGTACCCGTGGTACAACGTCTGACGGCTGCATTACTAGCAAAATTGTGGCGGTGCATGCACAGAGCTCGCGCAGGCAAAAGATAGCACTTGTTGGTCTCGATCCAACGACCTTTGGGTTATGAGCCCAACACGCTTCCTCTGCGCCAAAGTGCTAGCTCAAAACGACCAACTCACACTCACGCACTCAAATGCCCAAAAGCGAACGAGACACCGATAACCACAATCGCACGCGCGCACTCACCCCAAACACACAATCCACGCCTCCTACAGCCTCCTCAAACCTCAGATATACCGTCCCGAATGTTGAGCGTCCACGAACGGATCGCAACGCGGCCGTCGTATTCCAGACGCGTGTCGGCGTTCTGACACAGGACCACTGCTCGTGCAAACCAAACGCATGCTTATAAACACCCCTCACGTATTCCTGGTCATGGCTACACAACGAGCCGCCAGTCGCATCCCTTTGGGTGGTCGCGATAAAGACACCTCGTGCCTTGCGTCGCGTGTTCTTGTGGCTGTCTGAGGCGCCAATAGAGCGCCAAAGGACTACACATACGTAGTGTACCCGTGGTACAACGTCTGACGGCTGCATTACTAGCAAAATTGTGGCGGTGCATGCACAGAGCTCGCGCAGGCAAAAGATAGCACTTGTTGGTCTCGATCCAACGACCTTTGGGTTATGAGCCCAACACGCTTCCTCTGCGCCAAAGTGCTAGCTCAAAACGACCAACTCACACTCACGCACTCAAATGCCCAAAAGCGAACGAGACACCGATAACCACAATCGCACGCGCGCACTCACCCCAAACACACAATCCACGCCTCCTACAGCCTCCTCAAACCTCAGATATACCGTCCCGAATGTTGAGCGTCCACGAACGGATCGCAACGCGGCCGTCGTATTCCAGACGCGTGTCGGCGTTCTGACACAGGACCACTGCTCGTGCAAACCAAACGCATGCTTATAAACACCCCTCACGTATTCCTGGTCATGGCTACACAACGAGCCGCCAGTCGCATCCCTTTGGGTGGTCGCGATAAAGACACCTCGTGCCTTGCGTCGCGTGTTCTTGTGGCTGTCTGAGGCGCCAATAGAGCGCCAACGGACTACACATACGTAGTGTACCCGTGGTACAACGTCTGACGGCTGCATTACTAGCAAAATTGTGGCGGTGCATGCACAGAGCTCGCGCAGGCAAAAGATAGCACTTGTTGGTCTCGATCCAACGACCTTTGGGTTATGAGCCCAACACGCTTCCTCTGCGCCAAAGTGCTAGCTCAAAACGACCAACTCACACTCACGCACTCAAATGCCCAAATCGAACGAGACACCGATAACCACAATCGCACGCGCACACTCACCCCAAACACACAATCCACGCCTCCTACAGCCTCCTCAAACCTCAGATATACCGTCCCGAATGTTGAGCGTCCACGAACGGATCGCAACGCGGCCGTCGTATTCCAGACGCGTGTCGGCGTTCTGACACAGGACCACTGCTCGTGCAAACCAAACGCATGCTTATAAACACCCCTCACGTATTCCTGGTCATGGCTACACAACGAGCCGCCAGTCGCATCCCTTTGGGTGGTCGCGATAAAGACACCTCGTGCCTTGCGTCGCGTGTTCTTGTGGCTGTCTGAGGCGCCAATAGAGCGCCAACGGACTACACATACGTAGTGTACCCGTGGTACAACGTCTGACGGCTGCATTACTAGCAAAATTGTGGCGGTGCATGCACAGAGCTCGCGCAGGCAAAAGATAGCACTTGTTGGTCTCGATCCAACGACCTTTGGGTTATGAGCCCAACACGCTTCCTCTGCGCCAAAGTGCTAGCTCAAAACGACCAACTCACACTCACGCACTCAAATGCCCAAAAGCGAACGAGACACCGATAACCACAATCGCACGCGCACACTCACCCCAAACACACAATCCACGCCTCCTACAGCCTCCTCAAACCTCAGATATACCGTCCCGAATGTTGAGCGTCCACGAACGGATCGCAACGCGGCCGTCGTATTCCAGACGCGTGTCGGCGTTCTGACACAGGACCACTGCTCGTGCAAACCAAACGCATGCTTATAAACACCCCTCACGTATTCCTGGTCATGGCTACACAACGAGCCGCCAGTCGCATCCCTTTGGGTGGTCGCGATAAAGACACCTCGTGCCTTGCGTCGCGTGTTCTTGTGGCTGTCTGAGGCGCCAATAGAGCGCCAACGGACTACACATACGTAGTGTACCCGTGGTACAACGTCTGACGGCTGCATTACTAGCAAAATTGTGGCGGTGCATGCACAGAGCTCGCGCAGGCAAAAGATAGCACTTGTTGGTCTCGATCCAACGACCTTTGGGTTATGAGCCCAACACGCTTCCTCTGCGCCAAAGTGCTAGCTCAAAACGACCAACTCACACTCACGCACTCAAATGCCCAAATCGAACGAGACATCGATAACCACAATCGCACGCGCACACTCACCCCAAACACACAATCCACGCCTCCTACAGCCTCCTCAAACCTCAGATATACCGTCCCGAATGTTGAGCGTCCACGAACGGATCGCAACGCGGCCGTCGTATTCCAGACGCGTGTCGGCGTTCTGACACAGGACCACTGCTCGTGCAAACCAAACGCATGCTTATAAACACCCCTCACGTATTCCTGGTCATGGCTACACAACGAGCCGCCAGTCGCATCCCTTTGGGTGATCGCGATAAAGACACCTCGTGCCTTGCGTCGCGTGTTCTTGTGGCTGTCTGAGGCACCAATAGAGCGCCAAAGGACTACACATACGTAGTGTACCCGTGGTACAACGTCTGACGGCTGCATTACTAGCAAAATTGTGGCGGTGCATGCACAGAGCTCGCGCAGGCAAAAGATAGCACTTGTTGGTCTCGATCCAACGACCTTTGGGTTATGAGCCCAACACGCTTCCTCTGCGCCAAAGTGCTAGCTCAAAACGACCAACTCACACTCACGCACTCAAATGCCCAAATCGAACGAGACATCGATAACCACAATCGCACGCGCACACTCACCCCAAACACACAATCCACGCCTCCTACAGCCTCCTCAAACCTCAGATATACCGTCCCGAATGTTGAGCGTCCACGAACGGATCGCAACGCGGCCGTCGTATTCCAGACGCGTGTCGGCGTTCTGACACAGGACCACTGCTCGTGCAAACCAAACGCATGCTTATAAACACCCCTCACGTATTCCTGGTCATGGCTACACAACGAGCCGCCAGTCGCATCCCTTTGGGTGATCGCGATAAAGACACCTCGTGCCTTGCGTCGCGTGTTCTTGTGGCTGTCTGAGGCACCAATAGAGCGCCAAAGGACTACACATACGTAGTGTACCCGTGGTACAACGTCTGACGGCTGCATTACTAGCAAAATTGTGGCGGTGCATGCACAGAGCTCGCGCAGGCAAAAGATAGCACTTGTTGGTCTCGATCCAACGACCTTTGGGTTATGAGCCCAACACGCTTCCTCTGCGCCAAAGTGCTAGCTCAAAACGACCAACTCACACTCACGCACTCAAATGCCCAAATCGAACGAGACATCGATAACCACAATCGCACGCGCACACTCACCCCAAACACACAATCCACGCCTCCTACAGCCTCCTCAAACCTCAGATATACCGTCCCGAATGTTGAGCGTCCACGAACGGATCGCAACGCGGCCGTCGTATTCCAGACGCGTGTCGGCGTTCTGACACAGGACCACTGCTCGTGCAAACCAAACGCATGCTTATAAACACCCCTCACGTATTCCTGGTCATGGCTACACAACGAGCCGCCAGTCGCATCCCTTTGGGTGGTCGCGATAAAGACACCTCGTGCCTTGCGTCGCGTGTTCTTGTGGCTGTCTGAGGCGCCAATAGAGCGCCAACGGACTACACATACGTAGTGTACCCGTGGTACAACGTCTGACGGCTGCATTACTAGCAAAATTGTGGCGGTGCATGCACAGAGCTCGCGCAGGCAAAAGATAGCACTTGTTGGTCTCGATCCAACGACCTTTGGGTTATGAGCCCAACACGCTTCCTCTGCGCCAAAGTGCTAGCTCAAAACGACCAACTCACACTCACGCACTCAAATGCCCAAATCGAACGAGACATCGATAACCACAATCGCACGCGCACACTCACCCCAAACACACAATCCACGCCTCCTACAGCCTCCTCAAACCTCAGATATACCGTCCCGAATGTTGAGCGTCCACGAACGGATCGCAACGCGGCCGTCGTATTCCAGACGCGTGTCGGCGTTCTGACACAGGACCACTGCTCGTGCAAACCAAACGCATGCTTATAAACACCCCTCACGTATTCCTGGTCATGGCTACACAACGAGCCGCCAGTCGCATCCCTTTGGGTGATCGCGATAAAGACACCTCGTGCCTTGCGTCGCGTGTTCTTGTGGCTGTCTGAGGCGCCAATAGAGCGCCAAAGGACTACACATACGTAGTGTACCCGTGGTACAACGTCTGACGGCTGCATTACTAGCAAAATTGTGGCGGTGCATGCACAGAGCTCGCGCAGGCAAAAGATAGCACTTGTTGGTCTCGATCCAACGACCTTTGGGTTATGAGCCCAACACGCTTCCTCTGCGCCAAAGTGCTAGCTCAAAACGACCAACTCACACTCACGCACTCAAATGCCCAAATCGAACGAGACATCGATAACCACAATCGCACGCGCACACTCACCCCAAACACACAATCCACGCCTCCTACAGCCTCCTCAAACCTCAGATATACCGTCCCGAATGTTGAGCGTCCACGAACGGATCGCAACGCGGCCGTCGTATTCCAGACGCGTGTCGGCGTTCTGACACAGGACCACTGCTCGTGCAAACCAAACGCATGCTTATAAACACCCCTCACGTATTCCTGGTCATGGCTACACAACGAGCCGCCAGTCGCATCCCTTTGGGTGATCGCGATAAAGACACCTCGTGCCTTGCGTCGCGTGTTCTTGTGGCTGTCTGAGGCACCAATAGAGCGCCAAAGGACTACACATACGTAGTGTACCCGTGGTACAACGTCTGACGGCTGCATTACTAGCAAAATTGTGGCGGTGCATGCACAGAGCTCGCGCAGGCAAAAGATAGCACTTGTTGGTCTCGATCCAACGACCTTTGGGTTATGAGCCCAACACGCTTCCTCTGCGCCAAAGTGCTAGCTCAAAACGACCAACTCACACTCACGCACTCAAATGCCCAAATCGAACGAGACACCGATAACCACAATCGCACGCGCACACTCACCCCAAACACACAATCCACGCCTCCTACAGCCTCCTCAAACCTCAGATATACCGTCCCGAATGTTGAGCGTCCACGAACGGATCGCAACGCGGCCGTCGTATTCCAGACGCGTGTCGGCGTTCTGACACAGGACCACTGCTCGTGCAAACCAAACGCATGCTTATAAACACCCCTCACGTATTCCTGGTCATGGCTACACAACGAGCCGCCAGTCGCATCCCTTTGGGTGGTCGCGATAAGACACCTCGTGCCTTGCGTCGCGTGTTCTTGTGGCTGTCTGAGGCGCCAATAGAGCGCCAAAGGACTACATATACGTAGTGTACCCGTGGTACAACGTCTGACGGCTGCATTACTAGCAAAATTGTGGCGGTGCATGCACAGAGCTCGCGCAGGCAAAAGATAGCACTTGTTGGTCTCGATCCAACGACCTTTGGGTTATGAGCCCAACACGCTTCCTCTGCGCCAAAGTGCTAGCTCAAAACGACCAACTCACACTCACGCACTCAAATGCCCAAATCGAACGAGACACCGATAACCACAATCGCACGCGCACACTCACCCCAAACACACAATCCACGCCTCCTACAGCCTCCTCAAACCTCAGATATACCGTCCCGAATGTTGAGCGTCCACGAACGGATCGCAACGCGGCCGTCGTATTCCAGACGCGTGTCGGCGTTCTGACACAGGACCACTGCTCGTGCAAACCAAACGCATGCTTATAAACACCCCTCACGTATTCCTGGTCATGGCTACACAACGAGCCGCCAGTCGCATCCCTTTGGGTGGTCGCGATAAGACACCTCGTGCCTTGCGTCGCGTGTTCTTGTGGCTGTCTGAGGCGCCAATAGAGCGCCAAAGGACTACATATACGTAGTGTACCCGTGGTACAACGTCTGACGGCTGCATTACTAGCAAAATTGTGGCGGTGCATGCACAGAGCTCGCGCAGGCAAAAGATAGCACTTGTTGGTCTCGATCCAACGACCTTTGGGTTATGAGCCCAACACGCTTCCTCTGCGCCAAAGTGCTAGCTCAAAACGACCAACTCACACTCACGCACTCAAATGCCCAAATCGAACGAGACACCGATAACCACAATCGCACGCGCACACTCACCCCAAACACACAATCCACGCCTCCTACAGCCTCCTCAAACCTCAGATATACCGTCCCGAATGTTGAGCGTCCACGAACGGATCGCAACGCGGCCGTCGTATTCCAGACGCGTGTCGGCGTTCTGACACAGGACCACTGCTCGTGCAAACCAAACGCATGCTTATAAACACCCCTCACGTATTCCTGGTCATGGCTACACAACGAGCCGCCAGTCGCATCCCTTTGGGTGGTCGCGATAAGACACCTCGTGCCTTGCGTCGCGTGTTCTTGTGGCTGTCTGAGGCGCCAATAGAGCGCCAAAGGACTACATATACGTAGTGTACCCGTGGTACAACGTCTGACGGCTGCATTACTAGCAAAATTGTGGCGGTGCAGGCACAGAGCTCGCGCAGGCAAAAGATAGCACTTGTTGGTCTCGATCCAACGACCTTTGGGTTATGAGCCCAACACGCTTCCTCTGCGCCAAAGTGCTAGCTCAAAACGACCAACTCACACTCACGCACTCAACTGCCCAAATCGAACGAGACACCGATAACCACAATCGCACGCGCACACTCACCCCAAACACACAATCCACGCCTCCTACAGCCTCCTCAAACCTCAGATATACCGTCCCGAATGTTGAGCGTCCACGAACGGATCGCAACGCGGCCGTCGTATTCCAGACGCGTGTCGGCGTTCTGACACAGGACCACTGCTCGTGCAAACCAAACGCATGCTTATAAACACCCCTCACGTATTCCTGGTCATGGCTACACAACGAGCCGCCAGTCGCATCCCTTTGGGTGGTCGCGATAAAGACACCTCGTGCCTTGCGTCGCGTGTTCTTGTGGCTGTCTGAGGCGCCAATAGAGCGCCAAAGGACTACATATACGTAGTGTACCCGTGGTACAACGTCTGACGGCTGCATTACTAGCAAAATTGTGGCGGTGCATGCACAGAGCTCGCGCAGGCAAAAGATAGCACTTGTTGGTCTCGATCCAACGACCTTTGGGTTATGAGCCCAACACGCTTCCTCTGCGCCAAAGTGCTAGCTCAAAACGACCAACTCACACTCACGCACTCAACTGCCCAAATCGAACGAGACACCGATAACCACAATCGCACGCGCACACTCACCCCAAACACACAATCCACGCCTCCTACAGCCTCCTCAAACCTCAGATATACCGTCCCGAATGTTGAGCGTCCACGAACGGATCGCAACGCGGCCGTCGTATTCCAGACGCGTGTCGGCGTTCTGACACAGGACCACTGCTCGTGCAAACCAAACGCATGCTTATAAACACCCCTCACGTATTCCTGGTCATGGCTACACAACGAGCCTCCAGTCGCATCCCTTTGGGTGGTCGCGATAAGACACCTCGTGCCTTGCGTCGCGTGTTCTTGTGGCTGTCTGAGGCGCCAATAGAGCGCCAAAGGACTACATATACGTAGTGTACCCGTGGTACAACGTCTGACGGCTGCATTACTAGCAAAATTGTGGCGGTGCATGCACAGAGCTCGCGCAGGCAAAAGATAGCACTTGTTGGTCTCGATCCAACGACCTTTGGGTTATGAGCCCAACACGCTTCCTCTGCGCCAAAGTGCTAGCTCAAAACAACCAACTCACACTCACGCACTCAACTGCCCAAATCGAACGAGACACCGATAACCACAATCGCACGCGCACACTCACCCCAAACACACAATCCACGCCTCCTACAGCCTCCTCAAACCTCAGATATACCGTCCCGAATGTTGAGCGTCCACGAACGGATCGCAACGCGGCCGTCGTATTCCAGACGCGTGTCGGCGTTCTGACACAGGACCACTGCTCGTGCAAACCAAACGCATGCTTATAAACACCCCTCACGTATTCCTGGTCATGGCTACACAACGAGCCTCCAGTCGCATCCCTTTGGGTGGTCGCGATAAGACACCTCGTGCCTTGCGTCGCGTGTTCTTGTGGCTGTCTGAGGCGCCAATAGAGCGCCAAAGGACTACATATACGTAGTGTACCCGTGGTACAACGTCTGACGGCTGCATTACTAGCAAAATTGTGGCGGTGCATGCACAGAGCTCGCGCAGGCAAAAGATAGCACTTGTTGGTCTCGATCCAACGACCTTTGGGTTATGAGCCCAACACGCTTCCTCTGCGCCAAAGTGCTAGCTCAAAACAACCAACTCACACTCACGCACTCAAATGCCCAAAAGCGAACGAGACACCAATAACCACAATTGCACGCGCACACTCACCCCAAACACACAATCCACGCCTCCTACAGCCTCCTCAAACCTTAGATATACCGTCCCGAATGTTGAGCGTCCACGAACGGATCGCAACGCGGCCGTCGTATTCCAGACGCGTGTCGGCGTTCTGACACAGGACCACTGCTCGTGCAAACCAAACGCATGCTTATAAACACCCCTCACGTATTCCTGGTCATGGCTACACAACGAGCCGCCAGTCGCATCCCTTTGGGTGGTCGCGATAAGACACCTCGTGCCTTGCGTCGCGTGTTCTTGTGGCTGTCTGAGGCGCCAATAGAGCGCCAAAGGACTACATATACGTAGTGTACCCGTGGTACAACGTCTGACGGCTGCATTACTAGCAAAATTGTGGCGGTGCATGCACAGAGCTCGCGCAGGCAAAAGATAGCACTTGTTGGTCTCGATCCAACGACCTTTGGGTTATGAGCCCAACACGCTTCCTCTGCGCCAAAGTGCTAGCTCAAAACAACCAACTCACACTCACGCACTCAAATGCCCAAAAGCGAACGAGACACCGATAACCACAATCGCACGCGCACACTCACCCCAAACACACAATCCACGCCTCCTACAGCCTCCTCAAACCTCAGATATACCGTCCCGAATGTTGAGCGTCCACGAACGGATCGCAACGCGGCCGTCGTATTCCAGACGCGTGTCGGCGTTCTGACACAGGACCACTGCTCGTGCAAACCAAACGCATGCTTATAAACACCCCTCACGTATTCCTGGTCATGGCTACACAACGAGCCGCCAGTCGCATCCCTTTGGGTGGTCGCGATAAAGACACCTCGTGCCTTGCGTCGCGTGTTCTTGTGGCTGTCTGAGGCGCCAATAGAGCGCCAACGGACTACACATACGTAGTGTACCCGTGGTACAACGTCTGACGGCTGCATTACTAGCAAAATTGTGGCGGTGCATGCACAGAGCTCGCGCAGGCAAAAGATAGCACTTGTTGGTCTCGATCCAACGACCTTTGGGTTATGAGCCCAACACGCTTCCTCTGCGCCAAAGTGCTAGCTCAAAACGACCAACTCACACTCACGCACTCAAATGCCCAAATCGAACGAGACATCGATAACCACAATCGCACGCGCACACTCACCCCAAACACACAATCCACGCCTCCTACAGCCTCCTCAAACCTCAGATATACCGTCCCGAATGTTGAGCGTCCACGAACGGATCGCAACGCGGCCGTCGTATTCCAGACGCGTGTCGGCGTTCTGACACAGGACCACTGCTCGTGCAAACCAAACGCATGCTTATAAACACCCCTCACGTATTCCTGGTCATGGCTACACAACGAGCCGCCAGTCGCATCCCTTTGGGTGATCGCGATAAAGACACCTCGTGCCTTGCGTCGCGTGTTCTTGTGGCTGTCTGAGGCACCAATAGAGCGCCAAAGGACTACACATACGTAGTGTACCCGTGGTACAACGTCTGACGGCTGCATTACTAGCAAAATTGTGGCGGTGCATGCACAGAGCTCGCGCAGGCAAAAGATAGCACTTGTTGGTCTCGATCCAACGACCTTTGGGTTATGAGCCCAACACGCTTCCTCTGCGCCAAAGTGCTAGCTCAAAACAACCAACTCACACTCACGCACTCAAATGCCCAAAAGCGAACGAGACACCGATAACCACAATCGCACGCGCACACTCACCCCAAACACACAATCCACGCCTCCTACAGCCTCCTCAAACCTCAGATATACCGTCCCGAATGTTGAGCGTCCACGAACGGATCGCAACGCGGCCGTCGTATTCCAGACGCGTGTCGGCGTTCTGACACAGGACCACTGCTCGTGCAAACCAAACGCATGCTTATAAACACCCCTCACGTATTCCTGGTCATGGCTACACAACGAGCCGCCAGTCGCATCCCTTTGGGTGGTCGCGATAAGACACCTCGTGCCTTGCGTCGCGTGTTCTTGTGGCTGTCTGAGGCGCCAATAGAGCGCCAAAGGACTACATATACGTAGTGTACCCGTGGTACAACGTCTGACGGCTGCATTACTAGCAAAATTGTGGCGGTGCAGGCACAGAGCTCGCGCAGGCAAAAGATAGCACTTGTTGGTCTCGATCCAACGACCTTTGGGTTATGAGCCCAACACGCTTCCTCTGCGCCAAAGTGCTAGCTCAAAACGACCAACTCACACTCACGCACTCAAATGCCCAAATCGAACGAGACACCGATAACCACAATCGCACGCGCACACTCACCCCAAACACACAATCCACGCCTCCTACAGCCTCCTCAAACCTCAGATATACCGTCCCGAATGTTGAGCGTCCACGAACGGATCGCAACGCGGCCGTCGTATTCCAGACGCGTGTCGGCGTTCTGACACAGGACCACTGCTCGTGCAAACCAAACGCATGCTTATAAACACCCCTCACGTATTCCTGGTCATGGCTACACAACGAGCCGCCAGTCGCATCCCTTTGGGGGTGGTCGCGATAAAGACACCTCGTGCCTTGCGTCGCGTGTTCTTGTGGCTGTCTGAGGCGCCAATAGAGCGCCAAAGGACTACATATACATAGTGTACCCGTGGTACAACGTCTGACGGCTGCATTACTAGCAAAATTGTGGCGGTGCATGCACAGAGCTCGCGCAGGCAAAAGATAGCACTTGTTGGTCTCGATCCAACGACCTTTGGGTTATGAGCCCAACACGCTTCCTCTGCGCCAAAGTGCTAGCTCAAAACGACCAACTCACACTCACGCACTCAAATGCCCAAAAGCGAACGAGACACCGATAACCACAATCGCACGCGCGCACTCACCCCAAACACACAATCCACGCCTCCTACAGCCTCCTCAAACCTCAGATATACCGTCCCGAATGTTGAGCGTCCACGAACGGATCGCAACGCGGCCGTCGTATTCCAGACGCGTGTCGGCGTTCTGACACAGGACCACTGCTCGTGCAAACCAAACGCATGCTTATAAACACCCCTCACGTATTCCTGGTCATGGCTACACAACGAGCCGCCAGTCGCATCCCTTTGGGGGTGGTCGCGATAAAGACACCTCGTGCCTTGCGTCGCGTGTTCTTGTGGCTGTCTGAGGCGCCAATAGAGCGCCAAAGGACTACATATACATAGTGTACCCGTGGTACAACGTCTGACGGCTGCATTAC
This sequence comes from Phytophthora tentaculata, assembly GCA_033557915.1. NCBI lineage: Eukaryota > Oomycota > Peronosporomycetes > Peronosporales > Peronosporaceae > Phytophthora > Phytophthora tentaculata. The sequence goes on from JAUCEA010000009.1 coordinate 4,448,135, forward strand.
TAGCAAAATTGTGGCGGTGCATGCACAGAGCTCGCGCAGGCAAAAGATAGCACTTGTTGGTCTCGATCCAACGACCTTTGGGTTATGAGCCCAACACGCTTCCTCTGCGCCAAAGTGCTAGCTCAAAACGACCAACTCACACTCACGCACTCAAATGCCCAAAAGCGAACGAGACACCGATAACCACAATCGCACGCGCGCACTCACCCCAAACACACAATCCACGCCTCCTACAGCCTCCTCAAACCTCAGATATACCGTCCCGAATGTTGAGCGTCCACGAACGGATCGCAACGCGGCCGTCGTATTCCAGACGCGTGTCGGCGTTCTGACACAGGACCACTGCTCGTGCAAACCAAACGCATGCTTATAAACACCCCTCACGTATTCCTGGTCATGGCTACACAACGAGCCGCCAGTCGCATCCCTTTGGGTGGTCGCGATAAAGACACCTCGTGCCTTGCGTCGCGTGTTCTTGTGGCTGTCTGAGGCGCCAATAGAGCGCCAAAGGACTACATATACGTAGTGTACCCGTGGTACAACGTCTGACGGCTGCATTACTAGCAAAATTGTGGCGGTGCAGGCACAGAGCTCGCGCAGGCAAAAGATAGCACTTGTTGGTCTCGATCCAACGACCTTTGGGTTATGAGCCCAACACGCTTCCTCTGCGCCAAAGTGCTAGCTCAAAACGACCAACTCACACTCACGCACTCAAATGCCCAAAAGCGAACGAGACACCAATAACCACAATCGCACGCGCACACTCACCCCAAACACACAATCCACGCCTCCTACAGCCTCCTCAAACCTCAGATATACCGTCCCGAATGTTGAGCGTCCACGAACGGATCGCAACGCGGCCGTCGTATTCCAGACGCGTGTCGGCGTTCTGACACAGGACCACTGCTCGTGCAAACCAAACGCATGCTTATAAACACCCCTCACGTATTCCTGGTCATGGCTACACAACGAGCCGCCAGTCGCATCCCTTTGGGTGGTCGCGATAAGACACCTCGTGCCTTGCGTCGCGTGTTCTTGTGGCTGTCTGAGGCGCCAATAGAGCGCCAAAGGACTACATATACGTAGTGTACCCGTGGTACAACGTCTGACGGCTGCATTACTAGCAAAATTGTGGCGGTGCATGCACAGAGCTCGCGCAGGCAAAAGATAGCACTTGTTGGTCTCGATCCAACGACCTTTGGGTTATGAGCCCAACACGCTTCCTCTGCGCCAAAGTGCTAGCTCAAAACAACCAACTCACACTCACGCACTCAAATGCCCAAAAGCGAACGAGACACCGATAACCACAATCGCACGCGCGCACTCACCCCAAACACACAATCCACGCCTCCTACAGCCTCCTCAAACCTCAGATATACCGTCCCGAATGTTGAGCGTCCACGAACGGATCGCAACGCGGCCGTCGTATTCCAGACGCGTGTCGGCGTTCTGACACAGGACCACTGCTCGTGCAAACCAAACGCATGCTTATAAACACCCCTCACGTATTCCTGGTCATGGCTACACAACGAGCCGCCAGTCGCATCCCTTTGGGGGTGGTCGCGATAAAGACACCTCGTGCCTTGCGTCGCGTGTTCTTGTGGCTGTCTGAGGCGCCAATAGAGCGCCAAAGGACTACATATACATAGTGTACCCGTGGTACAACGTCTGACGGCTGCATTACTAGCAAAATTGTGGCGGTGCATGCACAGAGCTCGCGCAGGCAAAAGATAGCACTTGTTGGTCTCGATCCAACGACCTTTGGGTTATGAGCCCAACACGCTTCCTCTGCGCCAAAGTGCTAGCTCAAAACGACCAACTCACACTCACGCACTCAAATGCCCAAAAGCGAACGAGACACCGATAACCACAATCGCACGCGCGCACTCACCCCAAACACACAATCCACGCCTCCTACAGCCTCCTCAAACCTCAGATATACCGTCCCGAATGTTGAGCGTCCACGAACGGATCGCAACGCGGCCGTCGTATTCCAGACGCGTGTCGGCGTTCTGACACAGGACCACTGCTCGTGCAAACCAAACGCATGCTTATAAACACCCCTCACGTATTCCTGGTCATGGCTACACAACGAGCCGCCAGTCGCATCCCTTTGGGGGTGGTCGCGATAAAGACACCTCGTGCCTTGCGTCGCGTGTTCTTGTGGCTGTCTGAGGCGCCAATAGAGCGCCAAAGGACTACATATACGTAGTGTACCCGTGGTACAACGTCTGACGGCTGCATTACTAGCAAAATTGTGGCGGTGCATGCACAGAGCTCGCGCAGGCAAAAGATAGCACTTGTTGGTCTCGATCCAACGACCTTTGGGTTATGAGCCCAACACGCTTCCTCTGCGCCAAAGTGCTAGCTCAAAACAACCAACTCACACTCACGCACTCAAATGCCCAAATCGAACGAGACACCGATAACCACAATCGCACGCGCGCACTCACCCCAAACACACAATCCACGCCTCCTACAGCCTCCTCAAACCTCAGATATACCGTCCCGAATGTTGAGCGTCCACGAACGGATCGCAACGCGGCCGTCGTATTCCAGACGCGTGTCGGCGTTCTGACACAGGACCACTGCTCGTGCAAACCAAACGCATGCTTATAAACACCCCTCACGTATTCCTGGTCATGGCTACACAACGAGCCGCCAGTCGCATCCCTTTGGGTGGTCGCGATAAAGACACCTCGTGCCTTGCGTCGCGTGTTCTTGTGGCTGTCTGAGGCGCCAATAGAGCGCCAAAGGACTACATATACGTAGTGTACCCGTGGTACAACGTCTGACGGCTGCATTACTAGCAAAATTGTGGCGGTGCAGGCACAGAGCTCGCGCAGGCAAAAGATAGCACTTGTTGGTCTCGATCCAACGACCTTTGGGTTATGAGCCCAACACGCTTCCTCTGCGCCAAAGTGCTAGCTCAAAACGACCAACTCACACTCACGCACTCAAATGCCCAAAAGCGAACGAGACACCGATAACCACAATCGCACGCGCGCACTCACCCCAAACACACAATCCACGCCTCCTACAGCCTCCTCAAACCTCAGATATACCGTCCCGAATGTTGAGCGTCCACGAACGGATCGCAACGCGGCCGTCGTATTCCAGACGCGTGTCGGCGTTCTGACACAGGACCACTGCTCGTGCAAACCAAACGCATGCTTATAAACACCCCTCACGTATTCCTGGTCATGGCTACACAACGAGCCGCCAGTCGCATCCCTTTGGGGGTGGTCGCGATAAAGACACCTCGTGCCTTGCGTCGCGTGTTCTTGTGGCTGTCTGAGGCGCCAATAGAGCGCCAAAGGACTACATATACATAGTGTACCCGTGGTACAACGTCTGACGGCTGCATTACTAGCAAAATTGTGGCGGTGCATGCACAGAGCTCGCGCAGGCAAAAGATAGCACTTGTTGGTCTCGATCCAACGACCTTTGGGTTATGAGCCCAACACGCTTCCTCTGCGCCAAAGTGCTAGCTCAAAACGACCAACTCACACTCACGCACTCAAATGCCCAAAAGCGAACGAGACACCGATAACCACAATCGCACGCGCGCACTCACCCCAAACACACAATCCACGCCTCCTACAGCCTCCTCAAACCTCAGATATACCGTCCCGAATGTTGAGCGTCCACGAACGGATCGCAACGCGGCCGTCGTATTCCAGACGCGTGTCGGCGTTCTGACACAGGACCACTGCTCGTGCAAACCAAACGCATGCTTATAAACACCCCTCACGTATTCCTGGTCATGGCTACACAACGAGCCGCCAGTCGCATCCCTTTGGGGGTGGTCGCGATAAAGACACCTCGTGCCTTGCGTCGCGTGTTCTTGTGGCTGTCTGAGGCGCCAATAGAGCGCCAAAGGACTACATATACATAGTGTACCCGTGGTACAACGTCTGACGGCTGCATTACTAGCAAAATTGTGGCGGTGCATGCACAGAGCTCGCGCAGGCAAAAGATAGCACTTGTTGGTCTCGATCCAACGACCTTTGGGTTATGAGCCCAACACGCTTCCTCTGCGCCAAAGTGCTAGCTCAAAACGACCAACTCACACTCACGCACTCAAATGCCCAAAAGCGAACGAGACACCGATAGCCACAATCGCACGCGCGCACTCACCCCAAACACACAATCCACGCCTCCTACAGCCTCCTCAAACCTCAGATATACCGTCCCGAATGTTGAGCGTCCACGAACGGATCGCAACGCGGCCGTCGTATTCCAGACGCGTGTCGGCGTTCTGACACAGGACCACTGCTCGTGCAAACCAAACGCATGCTTATAAACACCCCTCACGTATTCCTGGTCATGGCTACACAACGAGCCGCCAGTCGCATCCCTTTGGGGGTGGTCGCGATAAAGACACCTCGTGCCTTGCGTCGCGTGTTCTTGTGGCTGTCTGAGGCGCCAATAGAGCGCCAAAGGACTACATATACATAGTGTACCCGTGGTACAACGTCTGACGGCTGCATTACTAGCAAAATTGTGGCGGTGCATGCACAGAGCTCGCGCAGGCAAAAGATAGCACTTGTTGGTCTCGATCCAACGACCTTTGGGTTATGAGCCCAACACGCTTCCTCTGCGCCAAAGTGCTAGCTCAAAACGACCAACTCACACTCACGCACTCAAATGCCCAAAAGCGAACGAGACACCGATAACCACAATCGCACGCGCGCACTCACCCCAAACACACAATCCACGCCTCCTACAGCCTCCTCAAACCTCAGATATACCGTCCCGAATGTTGAGCGTCCACGAACGGATCGCAACGCGGCCGTCGTATTCCAGACGCGTGTCGGCGTTCTGACACAGGACCACTGCTCGTGCAAACCAAACGCATGCTTATAAACACCCCTCACGTATTCCTGGTCATGGCTACACAACGAGCCGCCAGTCGCATCCCTTTGGGTGGTCGCGATAAAGACACCTCGTGCCTTGCGTCGCGTGTTCTTGTGGCTGTCTGAGGCGCCAATAGAGCGCCAAAGGACTACATATACGTAGTGTACCCGTGGTACAACGTCTGACGGCTGCATTACTAGCAAAATTGTGGCGGTGCATGCACAGAGCTCGCGCAGGCAAAAGATAGCACTTGTTGGTCTCGATCCAACGACCTTTGGGTTATGAGCCCAACACGCTTCCTCTGCGCCAAAGTGCTAGCTCAAAACGACCAACTCACACTCACGCACTCAAATGCCCAAATCGAACGAGACACCGATAACCACAATCGCACGCGCACACTCACCCCAAACACACAATCCACGCCTCCTACAGCCTCCTCAAACCTCAGATATACCGTCCCGAATGTTGAGCGTCCACGAACGGATCGCAACGCGGCCGTCGTATTCCAGACGCGTGTCGGCGTTCTGACACAGGACCACTGCTCGTGCAAACCAAACGCATGCTTATAAACACCCCTCACGTATTCCTGGTCATGGCTACACAACGAGCCGCCAGTCGCATCCCTTTGGGTGGTCGCGATAAAGACACCTCGTGCCTTGCGTCGCGTGTTCTTGTGGCTGTCTGAGGCGCCAATAGAGCGCCAAAGGACTACATATACGTAGTGTACCCGTGGTACAACGTCTGACGGCTGCATTACTAGCAAAATTGTGGCGGTGCATGCACAGAGCTCGCGCAGGCAAAAGATAGCACTTGTTGGTCTCGATCCAACGACCTTTGGGTTATGAGCCCAACACGCTTCCTCTGCGCCAAAGTGCTAGCTCAAAACGACCAACTCACACTCACGCACTCAAATGCCCAAAAGCGAACGAGACACCGATAACCACAATCGCACGCGCGCACTCACCCCAAACACACAATCCACGCCTCCTACAGCCTCCTCAAACCTCAGATATACCGTCCCGAATGTTGAGCGTCCACGAACGGATCGCAACGCGGCCGTCGTATTCCAGACGCGTGTCGGCGTTCTGACACAGGACCACTGCTCGTGCAAACCAAACGCATGCTTATAAACACCCCTCACGTATTCCTGGTCATGGCTACACAACGAGCCGCCAGTCGCATCCCTTTGGGTGGTCGCGATAAAGACACCTCGTGCCTTGCGTCGCGTGTTCTTGTGGCTGTCTGAGGCGCCAATAGAGCGCCAAAGGACTACATATACGTAGTGTACCCGTGGTACAACGTCTGACGGCTGCATTACTAGCAAAATTGTGGCGGTGCATGCACAGAGCTCGCGCAGGCAAAAGATAGCACTTGTTGGTCTCGATCCAACGACCTTTGGGTTATGAGCCCAACACGCTTCCTCTGCGCCAAAGTGCTAGCTCAAAACGACCAACTCACACTCACGCACTCAAATGCCCAAAAGCGAACGAGACACCGATAACCACAATCGCACGCGCGCACTCACCCCAAACACACAATCCACGCCTCCTACAGCCTCCTCAAACCTCAGATATACCGTCCCGAATGTTGAGCGTCCACGAACGGATCGCAACGCGGCCGTCGTATTCCAGACGCGTGTCGGCGTTCTGACACAGGACCACTGCTCGTGCAAACCAAACGCATGCTTATAAACACCCCTCACGTATTCCTGGTCATGGCTACACAACGAGCCGCCAGTCGCATCCCTTTGGGTGGTCGCGATAAAGACACCTCGTGCCTTGCGTCGCGTGTTCTTGTGGCTGTCTGAGGCGCCAATAGAGCGCCAAAGGACTACATATACGTAGTGTACCCGTGGTACAACGTCTGACGGCTGCATTACTAGCAAAATTGTGGCGGTGCATGCACAGAGCTCGCGCAGGCAAAAGATAGCACTTGTTGGTCTCGATCCAACGACCTTTGGGTTATGAGCCCAACACGCTTCCTCTGCGCCAAAGTGCTAGCTCAAAACGACCAACTCACACTCACGCACTCAAATGCCCAAATCGAACGAGACACCGATAACCACAATCGCACGCGCACACTCACCCCAAACACACAATCCACGCCTCCTACAGCCTCCTCAAACCTCAGATATACCGTCCCGAATGTTGAGCGTCCACGAACGGATCGCAACGCGGCCGTCGTATTCCAGACGCGTGTCGGCGTTCTGACACAGGACCACTGCTCGTGCAAACCAAACGCATGCTTATAAACACCCCTCACGTATTCCTGGTCATGGCTACACAACGAGCCGCCAGTCGCATCCCTTTGGGTGGTCGCGATAAAGACACCTCGTGCCTTGCGTCGCGTGTTCTTGTGGCTGTCTGAGGCGCCAATAGAGCGCCAAAGGACTACATATACGTAGTGTACCCGTGGTACAACGTCTGACGGCTGCATTACTAGCAAAATTGTGGCGGTGCATGCACAGAGCTCGCGCAGGCAAAAGATAGCACTTGTTGGTCTCGATCCAACGACCTTTGGGTTATGAGCCCAACACGCTTCCTCTGCGCCAAAGTGCTAGCTCAAAACGACCAACTCACACTCACGCACTCAAATGCCCAAATCGAACGAGACACCGATAACCACAATCGCACGCGCACACTCACCCCAAACACACAATCCACGCCTCCTACAGCCTCCTCAAACCTCAGATATACCGTCCCGAATGTTGAGCGTCCACGAACGGATCGCAACGCGGCCGTCGTATTCCAGACGCGTGTCGGCGTTCTGACACAGGACCACTGCTCGTGCAAACCAAACGCATGCTTATAAACACCCCTCACGTATTCCTGGTCATGGCTACACAACGAGCCGCCAGTCGCATCCCTTTGGGGGTGGTCGCGATAAAGACACCTCGTGCCTTGCGTCGCGTGTTCTTGTGGCTGTCTGAGGCGCCAATAGAGCGCCAAAGGACTACATATACATAGTGTACCCGTGGTACAACGTCTGACGGCTGCATTACTAGCAAAATTGTGGCGGTGCATGCACAGAGCTCGCGCAGGCAAAAGATAGCACTTGTTGGTCTCGATCCAACGACCTTTGGGTTATGAGCCCAACACGCTTCCTCTGCGCCAAAGTGCTAGCTCAAAACGACCAACTCACACTCACGCACTCAAATGCCCAAAAGCGAACGAGACACCGATAACCACAATCGCACGCGCGCACTCACCCCAAACACACAATCCACGCCTCCTACAGCCTCCTCAAACCTCAGATATACCGTCCCGAATGTTGAGCGTCCACGAACGGATCGCAACGCGGCCGTCGTATTCCAGACGCGTGTCGGCGTTCTGACACAGGACCACTGCTCGTGCAAACCAAACGCATGCTTATAAACACCCCTCACGTATTCCTGGTCATGGCTACACAACGAGCCGCCAGTCGCATCCCTTTGGGTGGTCGCGATAAAGACACCTCGTGCCTTGCGTCGCGTGTTCTTGTGGCTGTCTGAGGCGCCAATAGAGCGCCAAAGGACTACATATACGTAGTGTACCCGTGGTACAACGTCTGACGGCTGCATTACTAGCAAAATTGTGGCGGTGCATGCACAGAGCTCGCGCAGGCAAAAGATAGCACTTGTTGGTCTCGATCCAACGACCTTTGGGTTATGAGCCCAACACGCTTCCTCTGCGCCAAAGTGCTAGCTCAAAACGACCAACTCACACTCACGCACTCAAATGCCCAAAAGCGAACGAGACACCGATAACCACAATCGCACGCGCGCACTCACCCCAAACACACAATCCACGCCTCCTACAGCCTCCTCAAACCTCAGATATACCGTCCCGAATGTTGAGCGTCCACGAACGGATCGCAACGCGGCCGTCGTATTCCAGACGCGTGTCGGCGTTCTGACACAGGACCACTGCTCGTGCAAACCAAACGCATGCTTATAAACACCCCTCACGTATTCCTGGTCATGGCTACACAACGAGCCGCCAGTCGCATCCCTTTGGGTGGTCGCGATAAAGACACCTCGTGCCTTGCGTCGCGTGTTCTTGTGGCTGTCTGAGGCGCCAATAGAGCGCCAAAGGACTACATATACGTAGTGTACCCGTGGTACAACGTCTGACGGCTGCATTACTAGCAAAATTGTGGCGGTGCATGCACAGAGCTCGCGCAGGCAAAAGATAGCACTTGTTGGTCTCGATCCAACGACCTTTGGGTTATGAGCCCAACTCGCTTCCTCTGCGCCAAAGTGCTAGCTCAAAACAACCAACTCACACTCACGCACTCAAATGCCCAAAAGCGAACGAGACACCGATAACCACAATCGCACGCGCGCACTCACCCCAAACACACAATCCACGCCTCCTACAGCCTCCTCAAACCTCAGATATACCGTCCCGAATGTTGAGCGTCCACGAACGGATCGCAACGCGGCCGTCGTATTCCAGACGCGTGTCGGCGTTCTGACACAGGACCACTGCTCGTGCAAACCAAACGCATGCTTATAAACACCCCTCACGTATTCCTGGTCATGGCTACACAACGAGCCGCCAGTCGCATCCCTTTGGGTGGTCGCGATAAAGACACCTCGTGCCTTGCGTCGCGTGTTCTTGTGGCTGTCTGAGGCGCCAATAGAGCGCCAAAGGACTACATATACGTAGTGTACCCGTGGTACAACGTCTGACGGCTGCATTACTAGCAAAATTGTGGCGGTGCATGCACAGAGCTCGCGCAGGCAAAAGATAGCACTTGTTGGTCTCGATCCAACGGCCTTTGGGTTATGAGCCCAACTCGCTTCCTCTGCGCCAAAGTGCTAGCTCAAAACAACCAACTCACACTCACGCACTCAAATGCCCAAAAGCGAACGAGACACCGATAACCACAATCGCACGCGCGCACTCACCCCAAACACACAATCCACGCCTCCTACAGCCTCCTCAAACCTCAGATATACCGTCCCGAATGTTGAGCGTCCACGAACGGATCGCAACGCGGCCGTCGTATTCCAGACGCGTGTCGGCGTTCTGACACAGGACCACTGCTCGTGCAAACCAAACGCATGCTTATAAACACCCCTCACGTATTCCTGGTCATGGCTACACAACGAGCCGCCAGTCGCATCCCTTTGGGTGGTCGCGATAAAGACACCTCGTGCCTTGCGTCGCGTGTTCTTGTGGCTGTCTGAGGCGCCAATAGAGCGCCAAAGGACTACATATACGTAGTGTACCCGTGGTACAACGTCTGACGGCTGCATTACTAGCAAAATTGTGGCGGTGCATGCACAGAGCTCGCGCAGGCAAAAGATAGCACTTGTTGGTCTCGATCCAACGACCTTTGGGTTATGAGCCCAACTCGCTTCCTCTGCGCCAAAGTGCTAGCTCAAAACAACCAACTCACACTCACGCACTCAAATGCCCAAAAGCGAACGAGACACCGATAACCACAATCGCACGCGCGCACTCACCCCAAACACACAATCCACGCCTCCTACAGCCTCCTCAAACCTCAGATATACCGTCCCGAATGTTGAGCGTCCACGAACGGATCGCAACGCGGCCGTCGTATTCCAGACGCGTGTCGGCGTTCTGACACAGGACCACTGCTCGTGCAAACCAAACGCATGCTTATAAACACCCCTCACGTATTCCTGGTCATGGCTACACAACGAGCCGCCAGTCGCATCCCTTTGGGTGGTCGCGATAAAGACACCTCGTGCCTTGCGTCGCGTGTTCTTGTGGCTGTCTGAGGCGCCAATAGAGCGCCAAAGGACTACATATACGTAGTGTACCCGTGGTACAACGTCTGACGGCTGCATTACTAGCAAAATTGTGGCGGTGCATGCACAGAGCTCGCGCAGGCAAAAGATAGCACTTGTTGGTCTCGATCCAACGGCCTTTGGGTTATGAGCCCAACTCGCTTCCTCTGCGCCAAAGTGCTAGCTCAAAACAACCAACTCACACTCACGCACTCAAATGCCCAAAAGCGAACGAGACACCGATAACCACAATCGCACGCGCGCACTCACCCCAAACACACAATCCACGCCTCCTACAGCCTCCTCAAACCTCAGATATACCGTCCCGAATGTTGAGCGTCCACGAACGGATCGCAACGCGGCCGTCGTATTCCAGACGCGTGTCGGCGTTCTGACACAGGACCACTGCTCGTGCAAACCAAACGCATGCTTATAAACACCCCTCACGTATTCCTGGTCATGGCTACACAACGAGCCGCCAGTCGCATCCCTTTGGGTGGTCGCGATAAAGACACCTCGTGCCTTGCGTCGCGTGTTCTTGTGGCTGTCTGAGGCGCCAATAGAGCGCCAAAGGACTACATATACGTAGTGTACCCGTGGTACAACGTCTGACGGCTGCATTACTAGCAAAATTGTGGCGGTGCATGCACAGAGCTCGCGCAGGCAAAAGATAGCACTTGTTGGTCTCGATCCAACGGCCTTTGGGTTATGAGCCCAACTCGCTTCCTCTGCGCCAAAGTGCTAGCTCAAAACAACCAACTCACACTCACGCACTCAAATGCCCAAAAGCGAACGAGACACCGATAACCACAATCGCACGCGCGCACTCACCCCAAACACACAATCCACGCCTCCTACAGCCTCCTCAAACCTCAGATATACCGTCCCGAATGTTGAGCGTCCACGAACGGATCGCAACGCGGCCGTCGTATTCCAGACGCGTGTCGGCGTTCTGACACAGGACCACTGCTCGTGCAAACCAAACGCATGCTTATAAACACCCCTCACGTATTCCTGGTCATGGCTACACAACGAGCCGCCAGTCGCATCCCTTTGGGTGGTCGCGATAAAGACACCTCGTGCCTTGCGTCGCGTGTTCTTGTGGCTGTCTGAGGCGCCAATAGAGCGCCAAAGGACTACATATACGTAGTGTACCCGTGGTACAACGTCTGACGGCTGCATTACTAGCAAAATTGTGGCGGTGCATGCACAGAGCTCGCGCAGGCAAAAGATAGCACTTGTTGGTCTCGATCCAACGGCCTTTGGGTTATGAGCCCAACTCGCTTCCTCTGCGCCAAAGTGCTAGCTCAAAACAACCAACTCACACTCACGCACTCAAATGCCCAAAAGCGAACGAGACACCGATAACCACAATTGCACGCGCGCACTCACCCCAAACACACAATCCACGCCTCCTACAGCCTCCTCAAACCTCAGATATACCGTCCCGAATGTTGAGCGTCCACGAACGGATCGCAACGCGGCCGTCGTATTCCAGACGCGTGTCGGCGTTCTGACACAGGACCACTGCTCGTGCAAACCAAACGCATGCTTATAAACACCCCTCACGTATTCCTGGTCATGGCTACACAACGAGCCGCCAGTCGCATCCCTTTGGGTGGTCGCGATAAAGACACCTCGTGCCTTGCGTCGCGTGTTCTTGTGGCTGTCTGAGGCGCCAATAGAGCGCCAAAGGACTACATATACATAGTGTACCCGTGGTACAACGTCTGACGGCTGCATTACTAGCAAAATTGTGGCGGTGCATGCACAGAGCTCGCGCAGGCAAAAGATAGCACTTGTTGGTCTCGATCCAACGGCCTTTGGGTTATGAGCCCAACTCGCTTCCTCTGCGCCAAAGTGCTAGCTCAAAACAACCAACTCACACTCACGCACTCAAATGCCCAAAAGCGAACGAGACACCGATAACCACAATCGCACGCGCGCACTCACCCCAAACACACAATCCACGCCTCCTACAGCCTCCTCAAACCTCAGATATACCGTCCCGAATGTTGAGCGTCCACGAACGGATCGCAACGCGGCCGTCGTATTCCAGACGCGTGTCGGCGTTCTGACACAGGACCACTGCTCGTGCAAACCAAACGCATGCTTATAAACACCCCTCACGTATTCCTGGTCATGGCTACACAACGAGCCGCCAGTCGCATCCCTTTGGGTGGTCGCGATAAAGACACCTCGTGCCTTGCGTCGCGTGTTCTTGTGGCTGTCTGAGGCGCCAATAGAGCGCCAAAGGACTACATATACGTAGTGTACCCGTGGTACAACGTCTGACGGCTGCATTACTAGCAAAATTGTGGCGGTGCATGCACAGAGCTCGCGCAGGCAAAAGATAGCACTTGTTGGTCTCGATCCAACGGCCTTTGGGTTATGAGCCCAACTCGCTTCCTCTGCGCCAAAGTGCTAGCTCAAAACAACCAACTCACACTCACGCACTCAAATGCCCAAAAGCGAACGAGACACCGATAACCACAATCGCACGCGCGCACCCACCCCAAACACACAATCCACGCCTCCTACAGCCTCCTCAAACCTCAGATATACCGTCCCGAATGTTGAGCGTCCACGAACGGATCGCAACGCGGCCGTCGTATTCCAGACGCGTGTCGGCGTTCTGACACAGGACCACTGCTCGTGCAAACCAAACGCATGCTTATAAACACCCCTCACGTATTCCTGGTCATGGCTACACAACGAGCCGCCAGTCGCATCCCTTTGGGTGGTCGCGATAAAGACACCTCGTGCCTTGCGTCGCGTGTTCTTGTGGCTGTCTGAGGCGCCAATAGAGCGCCAAAGGACTACATATACATAGTGTACCCGTGGTACAACGTCTGACGGCTGCATTACTAGCAAAATTGTGGCGGTGCAGGCACAGAGCTCGCGCAGGCAAAAGATAGCACTTGTTGGTCTCGATCCAACGGCCTTTGGGTTATGAGCCCAACTCGCTTCCTCTGCGCCAAAGTGCTAGCTCAAAACAACCAACTCACACTCACGCACTCAAATGCCCAAAAGCGAACGAGACACCGATAACCACAATCGCACGCGCGCACTCACCCCAAACACACAATCCACGCCTCCTACAGCCTCCTCAAACCTCAGATATACCGTCCCGAATGTTGAGCGTCCACGAACGGATCGCAACGCGGCCGTCGTATTCCAGACGCGTGTCGGCGTTCTGACACAGGACCACTGCTCGTGCAAACCAAACGCATGCTTATAAACACCCCTCACGTATTCCTGGTCATGGCTACACAACGAGCCGCCAGTCGCATCCCTTTGGGTGGTCGCGATAAAGACACCTCGTGCCTTGCGTCGCGTGTTCTTGTGGCTGTCTGAGGCGCCAATAGAGCGCCAAAGGACTACATATACGTAGTGTACCCGTGGTACAACGTCTGACGGCTGCATTACTAGCAAAATTGTGGCGGTGCATGCACAGAGCTCGCGCAGGCAAAAGATAGCACTTGTTGGTCTCGATCCAACGGCCTTTGGGTTATGAGCCCAACTCGCTTCCTCTGCGCCAAAGTGCTAGCTCAAAACAACCAACTCACACTCACGCACTCAAATGCCCAAAAGCGAACGAGACACCGATAACCACAATCGCACGCGCGCACTCACCCCAAACACACAATCCACGCCTCCTACAGCCTCCTCAAACCTCAGATATACCGTCCCGAATGTTGAGCGTCCACGAACGGATCGCAACGCGGCCGTCGTATTCCAGACGCGTGTCGGCGTTCTGACACAGGACCACTGCTCGTGCAAACCAAACGCATGCTTATAAACACCCCTCACGTATTCCTGGTCATGGCTACACAACGAGCCGCCAGTCGCATCCCTTTGGGTGGTCGCGATAAAGACACCTCGTGCCTTGCGTCGCGTGTTCTTGTGGCTGTCTGAGGCGCCAATAGAGCGCCAAAGGACTACATATACGTAGTGTACCCGTGGTACAACGTCTGACGGCTGCATTACTAGCAAAATTGTGGCGGTGCATGCACAGAGCTCGCGCAGGCAAAAGATAGCACTTGTTGGTCTCGATCCAACGGCCTTTGGGTTATGAGCCCAACTCGCTTCCTCTGCGCCAAAGTGCTAGCTCAAAACAACCAACTCACACTCACGCACTCAAATGCCCAAAAGCGAACGAGACACCGATAACCACAATCGCACGCGCGCACTCACCCCAAACACACAATCCACGCCTCCTACAGCCTCCTCAAACCTCAGATATACCGTCCCGAATGTTGAGCGTCCACGAACGGATCGCAACGCGGCCGTCGTATTCCAGACGCGTGTCGGCGTTCTGACACAGGACCACTGCTCGTGCAAACCAAACGCATGCTTATAAACACCCCTCACGTATTCCTGGTCATGGCTACACAACGAGCCGCCAGTCGCATCCCTTTGGGTGGTCGCGATAAAGACACCTCGTGCCTTGCGTCGCGTGTTCTTGTGGCTGTCTGAGGCGCCAATAGAGCGCCAAAGGACTACATATACGTAGTGTACCCGTGGTACAACGTCTGACGGCTGCATTACTAGCAAAATTGTGGCGGTGCATGCACAGAGCTCGCGCAGGCAAAAGATAGCACTTGTTGGTCTCGATCCAACGGCCTTTGGGTTATGAGCCCAACTCGCTTCCTCTGCGCCAAAGTGCTAGCTCAAAACAACCAACTCACACTCACGCACTCAAATGCCCAAAAGCGAACGAGACACCGATAACCACAATCGCACGCGCGCACTCACCCCAAACACACAATCCACGCCTCCTACAGCCTCCTCAAACCTCAGATATACCGTCCCGAATGTTGAGCGTCCACGAACGGATCGCAACGCGGCCGTCGTATTCCAGACGCGTGTCGGCGTTCTGACACAGGACCACTGCTCGTGCAAACCAAACGCATGCTTATAAACACCCCTCACGTATTCCTGGTCATGGCTACACAACGAGCCGCCAGTCGCATCCCTTTGGGTGGTCGCGATAAAGACACCTCGTGCCTTGCGTCGCGTGTTCTTGTGGCTGTCTGAGGCGCCAATAGAGCGCCAAAGGACTACATATACGTAGTGTACCCGTGGTACAACGTCTGACGGCTGCATTACTAGCAAAATTGTGGCGGTGCATGCACAGAGCTCGCGCAGGCAAAAGATAGCACTTGTTGGTCTCGATCCAACGGCCTTTGGGTTATGAGCCCAACTCGCTTCCTCTGCGCCAAAGTGCTAGCTCAAAACAACCAACTCACACTCACGCACTCAAATGCCCAAAAGCGAACGAGACACCGATAACCACAATCGCACGCGCGCACTCACCCCAAACACACAATCCACGCCTCCTACAGCCTCCTCAAACCTCAGATATACCGTCCCGAATGTTGAGCGTCCACGAACGGATCGCAACGCGGCCGTCGTATTCCAGACGCGTGTCGGCGTTCTGACACAGGACCACTGCTCGTGCAAACCAAACGCATGCTTATAAACACCCCTCACGTATTCCTGGTCATGGCTACACAACGAGCCGCCAGTCGCATCCCTTTGGGTGGTCGCGATAAAGACACCTCGTGCCTTGCGTCGCGTGTTCTTGTGGCTGTCTGAGGCGCCAATAGAGCGCCAAAGGACTACATATACGTAGTGTACCCGTGGTACAACGTCTGACGGCTGCATTACTAGCAAAATTGTGGCGGTGCATGCACAGAGCTCGCGCAGGCAAAAGATAGCACTTGTTGGTCTCGATCCAACGACCTTTGGGTTATGAGCCCAACACGCTTCCTCTGCGCCAAAGTGCTAGCTCAAAACAACCAACTCACACTCACGCACTCAACTGCCCAAATCGAACGAGACACCGATAACCACAATCGCACGCGCACACTCACCCCAAACACACAATCCACGCCTCCTACAGCCTCCTCAAACCTCAGATATACCGTCCCGAATGTTGAGCGTCCACGAACGGATCGCAACGCGGCCGTCGTATTCCAGACGCGTGTCGGCGTTCTGACACAGGACCACTGCTCGTGCAAACCAAACGCATGCTTATAAACACCCCTCACGTATTCCTGGTCATGGCTACACAACGAGCCGCCAGTCGCATCCCTTTGGGTGGTCGCGATAAAGACACCTCGTGCCTTGCGTCGCGTGTTCTTGTGGCTGTCTGAGGCGCCAATAGAGCGCCAAAGGACTACATATACGTAGTGTACCCGTGGTACAACGTCTGACGGCTGCATTACTAGCAAAATTGTGGCGGTGCATGCACAGAGCTCGCGCAGGCAAAAGATAGCACTTGTTGGTCTCGATCCAACGACCTTTGGGTTATGAGCCCAACACGCTTCCTCTGCGCCAAAGTGCTAGCTCAAAACGACCAACTCACACTCACGCACTCAACTGCCCAAATCGAACGAGACACCGATAACCACAATCGCACGCGCACACTCACCCCAAACACACAATCCACGCCTCCTACAGCCTCCTCAAACCTCAGATATACCGTCCCGAATGTTGAGCGTCCACGAACGGATCGCAACGCGGCCGTCGTATTCCAGACGCGTGTCGGCGTTCTGACACAGGACCACTGCTCGTGCAAACCAAACGCATGCTTATAAACACCCCTCACGTATTCCTGGTCATGGCTACACAACGAGCCGCCAGTCGCATCCCTTTGGGTGGTCGCGATAAAGACACCTCGTGCCTTGCGTCGCGTGTTCTTGTGGCTGTCTGAGGCGCCAATAGAGCGCCAAAGGACTACATATACGTAGTGTACCCGTGGTACAACGTCTGACGGCTGCATTACTAGCAAAATTGTGGCGGTGCATGCACAGAGCTCGCGCAGGCAAAAGATAGCACTTGTTGGTCTCGATCCAACGACCTTTGGGTTATGAGCCCAACACGCTTCCTCTGCGCCAAAGTGCTAGCTCAAAAC
This sequence comes from Phytophthora tentaculata, assembly GCA_033557915.1. NCBI lineage: Eukaryota > Oomycota > Peronosporomycetes > Peronosporales > Peronosporaceae > Phytophthora > Phytophthora tentaculata. Next base: position 4,465,660 of record JAUCEA010000009.1, read on the forward strand.
AACCAACTCACACTCACGCACTCAACTGCCCAAAAGCGAACGAGACACCGATAACCACAATCGCACGCGCACACTCACCCCAAACACACAATCCACGCCTCCTACAGCCTCCTCAAACCTCAGATATACCGTCCCGAATGTTGAGCGTCCACGAACAGATCGCAACGCGGCCGTCGTATTCCAGACGCGTGTCGGCGTTCTGACACAGGACCACTGCTCGTGCAAACCAAACGCATGCTTATAAACACCCCTCACGTATTCCTGGTCATGGCTACACAACGAGCCGCCAGTCGCATCCCTTTGGGTGGTCGCGATAAGACACCTCGTGCCTTGCGTCGCGTGTTCTTGTGGCTGTCTGAGGCGCCAATAGAGCGCCAAAGGACTACATATACGTAGTGTACCCGTGGTACAACGTCTGACGGCTGCATTACTAGCAAAATTGTGGCGGTGCATGCACAGAGCTCGCGCAGGCAAAAGATAGCACTTGTTGGTCTCGATCCAACGACCTTTGGGTTATGAGCCCAACACGCTTCCTCTGCGCCAAAGTGCTAGCTCAAAACAACCAACTCACACTCACGCACTCAAATGCCCAAAAGCGAACGAGACACCGATAACCACAATCGCACGCGCGCACTCACCCCAAACACACAATCCACGCCTCCTACAGCCTCCTCAAACCTCAGATATACCGTCCCGAATGTTGAGCGTCCACGAACGGATCGCAACGCGGCCGTCGTATTCCAGACGCGTGTCGGCGTTCTGACACAGGACCACTGCTCGTGCAAACCAAACGCATGCTTATAAACACCCCTCACGTATTCCTGGTCATGGCTACACAACGAGCCGCCAGTCGCATCCCTTTGGGGGTGGTCGCGATAAAGACACCTCGTGCCTTGCGTCGCGTGTTCTTGTGGCTGTCTGAGGCGCCAATAGAGCGCCAAAGGACTACATATACATAGTGTACCCGTGGTACAACGTCTGACGGCTGCATTACTAGCAAAATTGTGGCGGTGCATGCACAGAGCTCGCGCAGGCAAAAGATAGCACTTGTTGGTCTCGATCCAACGACCTTTGGGTTATGAGCCCAACACGCTTCCTCTGCGCCAAAGTGCTAGCTCAAAACAACCAACTCACACTCACGCACTCAAATGCCCAAATCGAACGAGACACCGATAACCACAATCGCACGCGCACACTCACCCCAAACACACAATCCACGCCTCCTACAGCCTCCTCAAACCTCAGATATACCGTCCCGAATGTTGAGCGTCCACGAACGGATCGCAACGCGGCCGTCGTATTCCAGACGCGTGTCGGCGTTCTGACACAGGACCACTGCTCGTGCAAACCAAACGCATGCTTATAAACACCCCTCACGTATTCCTGGTCATGGCTACACAACGAGCCGCCAGTCGCATCCCTTTGGGTGGTCGCGATAAAGACACCTCGTGCCTTGCGTCGCGTGTTCTTGTGGCTGTCTGAGGCGCCAATAGAGCGCCAAAGGACTACATATACGTAGTGTACCCGTGGTACAACGTCTGACGGCTGCATTACTAGCAAAATTGTGGCGGTGCAGGCACAGAGCTCGCGCAGGCAAAAGATAGCACTTGTTGGTCTCGATCCAACGACCTTTGGGTTATGAGCCCAACACGCTTCCTCTGCGCCAAAGTGCTAGCTCAAAACAACCAACTCACACTCACGCACTCAACTGCCCAAATCGAACGAGACACCGATAACCACAATCGCACGCGCACACTCACCCCAAACACACAATCCACGCCTCCTACAGCCTCCTCAAACCTCAGATATACCGTCCCGAATGTTGAGCGTCCACGAACGGATCGCAACGCGGCCGTCGTATTCCAGACGCGTGTCGGCGTTCTGACACAGGACCACTGCTCGTGCAAACCAAACGCATGCTTATAAACACCCCTCACGTATTCCTGGTCATGGCTACACAACGAGCCTCCAGTCGCATCCCTTTGGGTGGTCGCGATAAGACACCTCGTGCCTTGCGTCGCGTGTTCTTGTGGCTGTCTGAGGCGCCAATAGAGCGCCAAAGGACTACATATACGTAGTGTACCCGTGGTACAACGTCTGACGGCTGCATTACTAGCAAAATTGTGGCGGTGCATGCACAGAGCTCGCGCAGGCAAAAGATAGCACTTGTTGGTCTCGATCCAACGACCTTTGGGTTATGAGCCCAACTCGCTTCCTCTGCGCCAAAGTGCTAGCTCAAAACAACCAACTCACACTCACGCACTCAACTGCCCAAATCGAACGAGACACCGATAACCACAATCGCACGCGCACACTCACCCCAAACACACAATCCACGCCTCCTACAGCCTCCTCAAACCTCAGATATACCGTCCCGAATGTTGAGCGTCCACGAACGGATCGCAACGCGGCCGTCGTATTCCAGACGCGTGTCGGCGTTCTGACACAGGACCACTGCTCGTGCAAACCAAACGCATGCTTATAAACACCCCTCACGTATTCCTGGTCATGGCTACACAACGAGCCTCCAGTCGCATCCCTTTGGGTGGTCGCGATAAGACACCTCGTGCCTTGCGTCGCGTGTTCTTGTGGCTGTCTGAGGCGCCAATAGAGCGCCAAAGGACTACATATACGTAGTGTACCCGTGGTACAACGTCTGACGGCTGCATTACTAGCAAAATTGTGGCGGTGCATGCACAGAGCTCGCGCAGGCAAAAGATAGCACTTGTTGGTCTCGATCCAACGACCTTTGGGTTATGAGCCCAACTCGCTTCCTCTGCGCCAAAGTGCTAGCTCAAAACAACCAACTCACACTCACGCACTCAACTGCCCAAATCGAACGAGACACCGATAACCACAATCGCACGCGCACACTCACCCCAAACACACAATCCACGCCTCCTACAGCCTCCTCAAACCTCAGATATACCGTCCCGAATGTTGAGCGTCCACGAACGGATCGCAACGCGGCCGTCGTATTCCAGACGCGTGTCGGCGTTCTGACACAGGACCACTGCTCGTGCAAACCAAACGCATGCTTATAAACACCCCTCACGTATTCCTGGTCATGGCTACACAACGAGCCTCCAGTCGCATCCCTTTGGGTGGTCGCGATAAGACACCTCGTGCCTTGCGTCGCGTGTTCTTGTGGCTGTCTGAGGCGCCAATAGAGCGCCAAAGGACTACATATACGTAGTGTACCCGTGGTACAACGTCTGACGGCTGCATTACTAGCAAAATTGTGGCGGTGCAGGCACAGAGCTCGCGCAGGCAAAAGATAGCACTTGTTGGTCTCGATCCAACGACCTTTGGGTTATGAGCCCAACACGCTTCCTCTGCGCCAAAGTGCTAGCTCAAAACGACCAACTCACACTCACGCACTCAAATGCCCAAATCGAACGAGACACCGATAACCACAATCGCACGCGCACACTCACCCCAAACACACAATCCACGCCTCCTACAGCCTCCTCAAACCTCAGATATACCGTCCCGAATGTTGAGCGTCCACGAACGGATCGCAACGCGGCCGTCGTATTCCAGACGCGTGTCGGCGTTCTGACACAGGACCACTGCTCGTGCAAACCAAACGCATGCTTATAAACACCCCTCACGTATTCCTGGTCATGGCTACACAACGAGCCTCCAGTCGCATCCCTTTGGGTGGTCGCGATAAGACACCTCGTGCCTTGCGTCGCGTGTTCTTGTGGCTGTCTGAGGCGCCAATAGAGCGCCAAAGGACTACATATACGTAGTGTACCCGTGGTACAACGTCTGACGGCTGCATTACTAGCAAAATTGTGGCGGTGCAGGCACAGAGCTCGCGCAGGCAAAAGATAGCACTTGTTGGTCTCGATCCAACGACCTTTGGGTTATGAGCCCAACACGCTTCCTCTGCGCCAAAGTGCTAGCTCAAAACGACCAACTCACACTCACGCACTCAAATGCCCAAATCGAACGAGACACCGATAACCACAATCGCACGCGCACACTCACCCCAAACACACAATCCACGCCTCCTACAGCCTCCTCAAACCTCAGATATACCGTCCCGAATGTTGAGCGTCCACGAACGGATCGCAACGCGGCCGTCGTATTCCAGACGCGTGTCGGCGTTCTGACACAGGACCACTGCTCGTGCAAACCAAACGCATGCTTATAAACACCCCTCACGTATTCCTGGTCATGGCTACACAACGAGCCGCCAGTCGCATCCCTTTGGGGGTGGTCGCGATAAAGACACCTCGTGCCTTGCGTCGCGTGTTCTTGTGGCTGTCTGAGGCGCCAATAGAGCGCCAAAGGACTACATATACATAGTGTACCCGTGGTACAACGTCTGACGGCTGCATTACTAGCAAAATTGTGGCGGTGCATGCACAGAGCTCGCGCAGGCAAAAGATAGCACTTGTTGGTCTCGATCCAACGACCTTTGGGTTATGAGCCCAACACGCTTCCTCTGCGCCAAAGTGCTAGCTCAAAACGACCAACTCACACTCACGCACTCAAATGCCCAAATCGAACGAGACACCGATAACCACAATCGCACGCGCACACTCACCCCAAACACACAATCCACGCCTCCTACAGCCTCCTCAAACCTCAGATATACCGTCCCGAATGTTGAGCGTCCACGAACGGATCGCAACGCGGCCGTCGTATTCCAGACGCGTGTCGGCGTTCTGACACAGGACCACTGCTCGTGCAAACCAAACGCATGCTTATAAACACCCCTCACGTATTCCTGGTCATGGCTACACAACGAGCCGCCAGTCGCATCCCTTTGGGGGTGGTCGCGATAAAGACACCTCGTGCCTTGCGTCGCGTGTTCTTGTGGCTGTCTGAGGCGCCAATAGAGCGCCAAAGGACTACATATACATAGTGTACCCGTGGTACAACGTCTGACGGCTGCATTACTAGCAAAATTGTGGCGGTGCATGCACAGAGCTCGCGCAGGCAAAAGATAGCACTTGTTGGTCTCGATCCAACGACCTTTGGGTTATGAGCCCAACACGCTTCCTCTGCGCCAAAGTGCTAGCTCAAAACGACCAACTCACACTCACGCACTCAAATGCCCAAAAGCGAACGAGACACCGATAACCACAATCGCACGCGCGCACTCACCCCAAACACACAATCCACGCCTCCTACAGCCTCCTCAAACCTCAGATATACCGTCCCGAATGTTGAGCGTCCACGAACGGATCGCAACGCGGCCGTCGTATTCCAGACGCGTGTTGGCGTTCTGACACAGGACCACTGCTCGTGCAAACCAAACGCATGCTTATAAACACCCCTCACGTATTCCTGGTCATGGCTACACAACGAGCCGCCAGTCGCATCCCTTTGGGGGTGGTCGCGATAAAGACACCTCGTGCCTTGCGTCGCGTGTTCTTGTGGCTGTCTGAGGCGCCAATAGAGCGCCAAAGGACTACATATACATAGTGTACCCGTGGTACAACGTCTGACGGCTGCATTACTAGCAAAATTGTGGCGGTGCATGCACAGAGCTCGCGCAGGCAAAAGATAGCACTTGTTGGTCTCGATCCAACGACCTTTGGGTTATGAGCCCAACACGCTTCCTCTGCGCCAAAGTGCTAGCTCAAAACGACCAACTCACACTCACGCACTCAAATGCCCAAATCGAACGAGACACCGATAACCACAATCGCACGCGCACACTCACCCCAAACACACAATCCACGCCTCCTACAGCCTCCTCAAACCTCAGATATACCGTCCCGAATGTTGAGCGTCCACGAACGGATCGCAACGCGGCCGTCGTATTCCAGACGCGTGTCGGCGTTCTGACACAGGACCACTGCTCGTGCAAACCAAACGCATGCTTATAAACACCCCTCACGTATTCCTGGTCATGGCTACACAACGAGCCGCCAGTCGCATCCCTTTGGGGGTGGTCGCGATAAAGACACCTCGTGCCTTGCGTCGCGTGTTCTTGTGGCTGTCTGAGGCGCCAATAGAGCGCCAAAGGACTACATATACATAGTGTACCCGTGGTACAACGTCTGACGGCTGCATTACTAGCAAAATTGTGGCGGTGCATGCACAGAGCTCGCGCAGGCAAAAGATAGCACTTGTTGGTCTCGATCCAACGACCTTTGGGTTATGAGCCCAACACGCTTCCTCTGCGCCAAAGTGCTAGCTCAAAACGACCAACTCACACTCACGCACTCAAATGCCCAAAAGCGAACGAGACACCGATAACCACAATCGCACGCGCGCACTCACCCCAAACACACAATCCACGCCTCCTACAGCCTCCTCAAACCTCAGATATACCGTCCCGAATGTTGAGCGTCCACGAACGGATCGCAACGCGGCCGTCGTATTCCAGACGCGTGTTGGCGTTCTGACACAGGACCACTGCTCGTGCAAACCAAACGCATGCTTATAAACACCCCTCACGTATTCCTGGTCATGGCTACACAACGAGCCGCCAGTCGCATCCCTTTGGGGGTGGTCGCGATAAAGACACCTCGTGCCTTGCGTCGCGTGTTCTTGTGGCTGTCTGAGGCGCCAATAGAGCGCCAAAGGACTACATATACATAGTGTACCCGTGGTACAACGTCTGACGGCTGCATTACTAGCAAAATTGTGGCGGTGCATGCACAGAGCTCGCGCAGGCAAAAGATAGCACTTGTTGGTCTCGATCCAACGACCTTTGGGTTATGAGCCCAACACGCTTCCTCTGCGCCAAAGTGCTAGCTCAAAACGACCAACTCACACTCACGCACTCAAATGCCCAAAAGCGAACGAGACACCGATAACCACAATCGCACGCGCGCACTCACCCCAAACACACAATCCACGCCTCCTACAGCCTCCTCAAACCTCAGATATACCGTCCCGAATGTTGAGCGTCCACGAACGGATCGCAACGCGGCCGTCGTATTCCAGACGCGTGTCGGCGTTCTGACACAGGACCACTGCTCGTGCAAACCAAACGCATGCTTATAAACACCCCTCACGTATTCCTGGTCATGGCTACACAACGAGCCGCCAGTCGCATCCCTTTGGGTGGTCGCGATAAAGACACCTCGTGCCTTGCGTCGCGTGTTCTTGTGGCTGTCTGAGGCGCCAATAGAGCGCCAAAGGACTACATATACGTAGTGTACCCGTGGTACAACGTCTGACGGCTGCATTACTAGCAAAATTGTGGCGGTGCATGCACAGAGCTCGCGCAGGCAAAAGATAGCACTTGTTGGTCTCGATCCAACGACCTTTGGGTTATGAGCCCAACACGCTTCCTCTGCGCCAAAGTGCTAGCTCAAAACGACCAACTCACACTCACGCACTCAAATGCCCAAAAGCGAACGAGACACCGATAACCACAATCGCACGCGCGCACTCACCCCAAACACACAATCCACGCCTCCTACAGCCTCCTCAAACCTCAGATATACCGTCCCGAATGTTGAGCGTCCACGAACGGATCGCAACGCGGCCGTCGTATTCCAGACGCGTGTCGGCGTTCTGACACAGGACCACTGCTCGTGCAAACCAAACGCATGCTTATAAACACCCCTCACGTATTCCTGGTCATGGCTACACAACGAGCCGCCAGTCGCATCCCTTTGGGTGGTCGCGATAAAGACACCTCGTGCCTTGCGTCGCGTGTTCTTGTGGCTGTCTGAGGCGCCAATAGAGCGCCAAAGGACTACATATACGTAGTGTACCCGTGGTACAACGTCTGACGGCTGCATTACTAGCAAAATTGTGGCGGTGCATGCACAGAGCTCGCGCAGGCAAAAGATAGCACTTGTTGGTCTCGATCCAACGACCTTTGGGTTATGAGCCCAACACGCTTCCTCTGCGCCAAAGTGCTAGCTCAAAACGACCAACTCACACTCACGCACTCAAATGCCCAAAAGCGAACGAGACACCGATAACCACAATCGCACGCGCGCACTCACCCCAAACACACAATCCACGCCTCCTACAGCCTCCTCAAACCTCAGATATACCGTCCCGAATGTTGAGCGTCCACGAACGGATCGCAACGCGGCCGTCGTATTCCAGACGCGTGTCGGCGTTCTGACACAGGACCACTGCTCGTGCAAACCAAACGCATGCTTATAAACACCCCTCACGTATTCCTGGTCATGGCTACACAACGAGCCGCCAGTCGCATCCCTTTGGGTGGTCGCGATAAAGACACCTCGTGCCTTGCGTCGCGTGTTCTTGTGGCTGTCTGAGGCGCCAATAGAGCGCCAAAGGACTACATATACGTAGTGTACCCGTGGTACAACGTCTGACGGCTGCATTACTAGCAAAATTGTGGCGGTGCATGCACAGAGCTCGCGCAGGCAAAAGATAGCACTTGTTGGTCTCGATCCAACGACCTTTGGGTTATGAGCCCAACACGCTTCCTCTGCGCCAAAGTGCTAGCTCAAAACGACCAACTCACACTCACGCACTCAAATGCCCAAAAGCGAACGAGACACCGATAACCACAATCGCACGCGCGCACTCACCCCAAACACACAATCCACGCCTCCTACAGCCTCCTCAAACCTCAGATATACCGTCCCGAATGTTGAGCGTCCACGAACGGATCGCAACGCGGCCGTCGTATTCCAGACGCGTGTCGGCGTTCTGACACAGGACCACTGCTCGTGCAAACCAAACGCATGCTTATAAACACCCCTCACGTATTCCTGGTCATGGCTACACAACGAGCCGCCAGTCGCATCCCTTTGGGGGTGGTCGCGATAAAGACACCTCGTGCCTTGCGTCGCGTGTTCTTGTGGCTGTCTGAGGCGCCAATAGAGCGCCAAAGGACTACATATACATAGTGTACCCGTGGTACAACGTCTGACGGCTGCATTACTAGCAAAATTGTGGCGGTGCATGCACAGAGCTCGCGCAGGCAAAAGATAGCACTTGTTGGTCTCGATCCAACGACCTTTGGGTTATGAGCCCAACACGCTTCCTCTGCGCCAAAGTGCTAGCTCAAAACGACCAACTCACACTCACGCACTCAAATGCCCAAATCGAACGAGACACCGATAACCACAATCGCACGCGCACACTCACCCCAAACACACAATCCACGCCTCCTACAGCCTCCTCAAACCTCAGATATACCGTCCCGAATGTTGAGCGTCCACGAACGGATCGCAACGCGGCCGTCGTATTCCAGACGCGTGTCGGCGTTCTGACACAGGACCACTGCTCGTGCAAACCAAACGCATGCTTATAAACACCCCTCACGTATTCCTGGTCATGGCTACACAACGAGCCGCCAGTCGCATCCCTTTGGGTGGTCGCGATAAAGACACCTCGTGCCTTGCGTCGCGTGTTCTTGTGGCTGTCTGAGGCGCCAATAGAGCGCCAAAGGACTACATATACGTAGTGTACCCGTGGTACAACGTCTGACGGCTGCATTACTAGCAAAATTGTGGCGGTGCATGCACAGAGCTCGCGCAGGCAAAAGATAGCACTTGTTGGTCTCGATCCAACGACCTTTGGGTTATGAGCCCAACACGCTTCCTCTGCGCCAAAGTGCTAGCTCAAAACGACCAACTCACACTCACGCACTCAAATGCCCAAAAGCGAACGAGACACCGATAACCACAATCGCACGCGCGCACTCACCCCAAACACACAATCCACGCCTCCTACAGCCTCCTCAAACCTCAGATATACCGTCCCGAATGTTGAGCGTCCACGAACGGATCGCAACGCGGCCGTCGTATTCCAGACGCGTGTCGGCGTTCTGACACAGGACCACTGCTCGTGCAAACCAAACGCATGCTTATAAACACCCCTCACGTATTCCTGGTCATGGCTACACAACGAGCCGCCAGTCGCATCCCTTTGGGTGGTCGCGATAAAGACACCTCGTGCCTTGCGTCGCGTGTTCTTGTGGCTGTCTGAGGCGCCAATAGAGCGCCAAAGGACTACATATACGTAGTGTACCCGTGGTACAACGTCTGACGGCTGCATTACTAGCAAAATTGTGGCGGTGCATGCACAGAGCTCGCGCAGGCAAAAGATAGCACTTGTTGGTCTCGATCCAACGACCTTTGGGTTATGAGCCCAACACGCTTCCTCTGCGCCAAAGTGCTAGCTCAAAACGACCAACTCACACTCACGCACTCAAATGCCCAAAAGCGAACGAGACACCGATAACCACAATCGCACGCGCGCACTCACCCCAAACACACAATCCACGCCTCCTACAGCCTCCTCAAACCTCAGATATACCGTCCCGAATGTTGAGCGTCCACGAACGGATCGCAACGCGGCCGTCGTATTCCAGACGCGTGTCGGCGTTCTGACACAGGACCACTGCTCGTGCAAACCAAACGCATGCTTATAAACACCCCTCACGTATTCCTGGTCATGGCTACACAACGAGCCGCCAGTCGCATCCCTTTGGGTGGTCGCGATAAAGACACCTCGTGCCTTGCGTCGCGTGTTCTTGTGGCTGTCTGAGGCGCCAATAGAGCGCCAAAGGACTACATATACGTAGTGTACCCGTGGTACAACGTCTGACGGCTGCATTACTAGCAAAATTGTGGCGGTGCATGCACAGAGCTCGCGCAGGCAAAAGATAGCACTTGTTGGTCTCGATCCAACGACCTTTGGGTTATGAGCCCAACACGCTTCCTCTGCGCCAAAGTGCTAGCTCAAAACGACCAACTCACACTCACGCACTCAAATGCCCAAAAGCGAACGAGACACCGATAACCACAATCGCACGCGCGCACTCACCCCAAACACACAATCCACGCCTCCTACAGCCTCCTCAAACCTCAGATATACCGTCCCGAATGTTGAGCGTCCACGAACGGATCGCAACGCGGCCGTCGTATTCCAGACGCGTGTCGGCGTTCTGACACAGGACCACTGCTCGTGCAAACCAAACGCATGCTTATAAACACCCCTCACGTATTCCTGGTCATGGCTACACAACGAGCCGCCAGTCGCATCCCTTTGGGGGTGGTCGCGATAAAGACACCTCGTGCCTTGCGTCGCGTGTTCTTGTGGCTGTCTGAGGCGCCAATAGAGCGCCAAAGGACTACATATACATAGTGTACCCGTGGTACAACGTCTGACGGCTGCATTACTAGCAAAATTGTGGCGGTGCAGGCACAGAGCTCGCGCAGGCAAAAGATAGCACTTGTTGGTCTCGATCCAACGACCTTTGGGTTATGAGCCCAACACGCTTCCTCTGCGCCAAAGTGCTAGCTCAAAACGACCAACTCACACTCACGCACTCAAATGCCCAAATCGAACGAGACACCGATAACCACAATCGCACGCGCACACTCACCCCAAACACACAATCCACGCCTCCTACAGCCTCCTCAAACCTCAGATATACCGTCCCGAATGTTGAGCGTCCACGAACGGATCGCAACGCGGCCGTCGTATTCCAGACGCGTGTCGGCGTTCTGACACAGGACCACTGCTCGTGCAAACCAAACGCATGCTTATAAACACCCCTCACGTATTCCTGGTCATGGCTACACAACGAGCCGCCAGTCGCATCCCTTTGGGTGGTCGCGATAAGACACCTCGTGCCTTGCGTCGCGTGTTCTTGTGGCTGTCTGAGGCGCCAATAGAGCGCCAAAGGACTACATATACGTAGTGTACCCGTGGTACAACGTCTGACGGCTGCATTACTAGCAAAATTGTGGCGGTGCATGCACAGAGCTCGCGCAGGCAAAAGATAGCACTTGTTGGTCTCGATCCAACGACCTTTGGGTTATGAGCCCAACACGCTTCCTCTGCGCCAAAGTGCTAGCTCAAAACAACCAACTCACACTCACGCACTCAAATGCCCAAAAGCGAACGAGACACCGATAACCACAATCGCACGCGCGCACTCACCCCAAACACACAATCCACGCCTCCTACAGCCTCCTCAAACCTCAGATATACCGTCCCGAATGTTGAGCGTCCACGAACGGATCGCAACGCGGCCGTCGTATTCCAGACGCGTGTCGGCGTTCTGACACAGGACCACTGCTCGTGCAAACCAAACGCATGCTTATAAACACCCCTCACGTATTCCTGGTCATGGCTACACAACGAGCCGCCAGTCGCATCCCTTTGGGGGTGGTCGCGATAAAGACACCTCGTGCCTTGCGTCGCGTGTTCTTGTGGCTGTCTGAGGCGCCAATAGAGCGCCAAAGGACTACATATACATAGTGTACCCGTGGTACAACGTCTGACGGCTGCATTACTAGCAAAATTGTGGCGGTGCATGCACAGAGCTCGCGCAGGCAAAAGATAGCACTTGTTGGTCTCGATCCAACGACCTTTGGGTTATGAGCCCAACACGCTTCCTCTGCGCCAAAGTGCTAGCTCAAAACGACCAACTCACACTCACGCACTCAAATGCCCAAAAGCGAACGAGACACCGATAACCACAATCGCACGCGCGCACTCACCCCAAACACACAATCCACGCCTCCTACAGCCTCCTCAAACCTCAGATATACCGTCCCGAATGTTGAGCGTCCACGAACGGATCGCAACGCGGCCGTCGTATTCCAGACGCGTGTCGGCGTTCTGACACAGGACCACTGCTCGTGCAAACCAAACGCATGCTTATAAACACCCCTCACGTATTCCTGGTCATGGCTACACAACGAGCCGCCAGTCGCATCCCTTTGGGTGGTCGCGATAAAGACACCTCGTGCCTTGCGTCGCGTGTTCTTGTGGCTGTCTGAGGCGCCAATAGAGCGCCAAAGGACTACATATACGTAGTGTACCCGTGGTACAACGTCTGACGGCTGCATTACTAGCAAAATTGTGGCGGTGCATGCACAGAGCTCGCGCAGGCAAAAGATAGCACTTGTTGGTCTCGATCCAACGACCTTTGGGTTATGAGCCCAACACGCTTCCTCTGCGCCAAAGTGCTAGCTCAAAACGACCAACTCACACTCACGCACTCAAATGCCCAAAAGCGAACGAGACACCAATAACCACAATCGCACGCGCACACTCACCCCAAACACACAATCCACGCCTCCTACAGCCTCCTCAAACCTCAGATATACCGTCCCGAATGTTGAGCGTCCACGAACGGATCGCAACGCGGCCGTCGTATTCCAGACGCGTGTCGGCGTTCTGACACAGGACCACTGCTCGTGCAAACCAAACGCATGCTTATAAACACCCCTCACGTATTCCTGGTCATGGCTACACAACGAGCCGCCAGTCGCATCCCTTTGGGTGGTCGCGATAAAGACACCTCGTGCCTTGCGTCGCGTGTTCTTGTGGCTGTCTGAGGCGCCAATAGAGCGCCAAAGGACTACATATACGTAGTGTACCCGTGGTACAACGTCTGACGGCTGCATTACTAGCAAAATTGTGGCGGTGCATGCACAGAGCTCGCGCAGGCAAAAGATAGCACTTGTTGGTCTCGATCCAACGACCTTTGGGTTATGAGCCCAACACGCTTCCTCTGCGCCAAAGTGCTAGCTCAAAACAACCAACTCACACTCACGCACTCAAATGCCCAAAAGCGAACGAGACACCGATAACCACAATCGCACGCGCGCACTCACCCCAAATACACAATCCACGCCTCCTACAGCCTCCTCAAACCTCAGATATACCGTCCCGAATGTTGAGCGTCCACGAACGGATCGCAACGCGGCCGTCGTATTCCAGACGCGTGTCGGCGTTCTGACACAGGACCACTGCTCGTGCAAACCAAACGCATGCTTATAAACACCCCTCACGTATTCCTGGTCATGGCTACACAACGAGCCGCCAGTCGCATCCCTTTGGGGGTGGTCGCGATAAAGACACCTCGTGCCTTGCGTCGCGTGTTCTTGTGGCTGTCTGAGGCGCCAATAGAGCGCCAAAGGACTACATATACATAGTGTACCCGTGGTACAACGTCTGACGGCTGCATTACTAGCAAAATTGTGGCGGTGCATGCACAGAGCTCGCGCAGGCAAAAGATAGCACTTGTTGGTCTCGATCCAACGACCTTTGGGTTATGAGCCCAACACGCTTCCTCTGCGCCAAAGTGCTAGCTCAAAACGACCAACTCACACTCACGCACTCAAATGCCCAAAAGCGAACGAGACACCGATAACCACAATCGCACGCGCGCACTCACCCCAAACACACAATCCACGCCTCCTACAGCCTCCTCAAACCTCAGATATACCGTCCCGAATGTTGAGCGTCCACGAACGGATCGCAACGCGGCCGTCGTATTCCAGACGCGTGTCGGCGTTCTGACACAGGACCACTGCTCGTGCAAACCAAACGCATGCTTATAAACACCCCTCACGTATTCCTGGTCATGGCTACACAACGAGCCGCCAGTCGCATCCCTTTGGGGGTGGTCGCGATAAAGACACCTCGTGCCTTGCGTCGCGTGTTCTTGTGGCTGTCTGAGGCGCCAATAGAGCGCCAAAGGACTACATATACATAGTGTACCCGTGGTACAACGTCTGACGGCTGCATTACTAGCAAAATTGTGGCGGTGCATGCACAGAGCTCGCGCAGGCAAAAGATAGCACTTGTTGGTCTCGATCCAACGACCTTTGGGTTATGAGCCCAACACGCTTCCTCTGCGCCAAAGTGCTAGCTCAAAACGACCAACTCACACTCACGCACTCAAATGCCCAAAAGCGAACGAGACACCGATAACCACAATCGCACGCGCGCACTCACCCCAAACACACAATCCACGCCTCCTACAGCCTCCTCAAACCTCAGATATACCGTCCCGAATGTTGAGCGTCCACGAACGGATCGCAACGCGGCCGTCGTATTCCAGACGCGTGTCGGCGTTCTGACACAGGACCACTGCTCGTGCAAACCAAACGCATGCTTATAAACACCCCTCACGTATTCCTGGTCATGGCTACACAACGAGCCGCCAGTCGCATCCCTTTGGGGGTGGTCGCGATAAAGACACCTCGTGCCTTGCGTCGCGTGTTCTTGTGGCTGTCTGAGGCGCCAATAGAGCGCCAAAGGACTACATATACATAGTGTACCCGTGGTACAACGTCTGACGGCTGCATTACTAGCAAAATTGTGGCGGTGCATGCACAGAGCTCGCGCAGGCAAAAGATAGCACTTGTTGGTCTCGATCCAACGACCTTTGGGTTATGAGCCCAACACGCTTCCTCTGCGCCAAAGTGCTAGCTCAAAACGACCAACTCACACTCACGCACTCAAATGCCCAAAAGCGAACGAGACACCGATAACCACAATCGCACGCGCGCACTCACCCCAAAACACACAATCCACGCCTCCTACAGCCTCCTCAAACCTCAGATAAACCGTCCCGAATGTTGAGCGTCCACGAACGGATCGCAACGCGGCCGTCGTATTCCAGACGCGTGTCGGCGTTCTGACACAGGACCACTGCTCGTGCAAACCAAACGCATGCTTATAAACACCCCTCACGTATTCCTGGTCATGGCTACACAACGAGCCGCCAGTCGCATCCCTTTGGGGGTGGTCGCGATAAAGACACCTCGTGCCTTGCGTCGCGTGTTCTTGTGGCTGTCTGAGGCGCCAATAGAGCGCCAAAGGACTACATATACATAGTGTACCCGTGGTACAACGTCTGACGGCTGCATTACTAGCAAAATTGTGGCGGTGCATGCACAGAGCTCGCGCAGGCAAAAGATAGCACTTGTTGGTCTCGATCCAACGACCTTTGGGTTATGAGCCCAACACGCTTCCTCTGCGCCAAAGTGCTAGCTCAAAACGACCAACTCACACTCACGCACTCAAATGCCCAAAAGCGAACGAGACACCGATAACCACAATCGCACGCGCGCACTCACCCCAAAACACACAATCCACGCCTCCTACAGCCTCCTCAAACCTCAGATATACCGTCCCGAATGTTGAGCGTCCACGAACGGATCGCAACGCGGCCGTCGTATTCCAGACGCGTGTCGGCGTTCTGACACAGGACCACTGCTCGTGCAAACCAAACGCATGCTTATAAACACCCCTCACGTATTCCTGGTCATGGCTACACAACGAGCCGCCAGTCGCATCCCTTTGGGGGTGGTCGCGATAAAGACACCTCGTGCCTTGCGTCGCGTGTTCTTGTGGCTGTCTGAGGCGCCAATAGAGCGCCAAAGGACTACATATACATAGTGTACCCGTGGTACAACGTCTGACGGCTGCATTACTAGCAAAATTGTGGCGGTGCATGCACAGAGCTCGCGCAGGCAAAAGATAGCACTTGTTGGTCTCGATCCAACGACCTTTGGGTTATGAGCCCAACACGCTTCCTCTGCGCCAAAGTGCTAGCTCAAAACGACCAACTCACACTCACGCACTCAAATGCCCAAAAGCGAACGAGACACCGATAGCCACAATCGCACGCGCGCACTCACCCCAAACACACAATCCACGCCTCCTACAGCCTCCTCAAACCTCAGATATACCGTCCCGAATGTTGAGCGTCCACGAACGGATCGCAACGCGGCCGTCGTATTCCAGACGCGTGTCGGCGTTCTGACACAGGACCACTGCTCGTGCAAACCAAACGCATGCTTATAAACACCCCTCACGTATTCCTGGTCATGGCTACACAACGAGCCGCCAGTCGCATCCCTTTGGGGGTGGTCGCGATAAAGACACCTCGTGCCTTGCGTCGCGTGTTCTTGTGGCTGTCTGAGGCGCCAATAGAGCGCCAAAGGACTACATATACATAGTGTACCCGTGGTACAACGTCTGACGGCTGCATTACTAGCAAAATTGTGGCGGTGCATGCACAGAGCTCGCGCAGGCAAAAGATAGCACTTGTTGGTCTCGATCCAACGACCTTTGGGTTATGAGCCCAACACGCTTCCTCTGCGCCAAAGTGCTAGCTCAAAACGACCAACTCACACTCACGCACTCAAATGCCCAAAAGCGAACGAGACACCGATAACCACAATCGCACGCGCGCACTCACCCCAAACACACAATCCACGCCTCCTACAGCCTCCTCAAACCTCAGATATACCGTCCCGAATGTTGAGCGTCCACGAACGGATCGCAACGCGGCCGTCGTATTCCAGACGCGTGTCGGCGTTCTGACACAGGACCACTGCTCGTGCAAACCAAACGCATGCTTATAAACACCCCTCACGTATTCCTGGTCATGGCTACACAACGAGCCGCCAGTCGCATCCCTTTGGGTGGTCGCGATAAAGACACCTCGTGCCTTGCGTCGCGTGTTCTTGTGGCTGTCTGAGGCGCCAATAGAGCGCCAAAGGACTACATATACGTAGTGTACCCGTGGTACAACGTCTGACGGCTGCATTACTAGCAAAATTGTGGCGGTGCATGCACAGAGCTCGCGCAGGCAAAAGATAGCACTTGTTGGTCTCGATCCAACGACCTTTGGGTTATGAGCCCAACACGCTTCCTCTGCGCCAAAGTGCTAGCTCAAAACGACCAACTCACACTCACGCACTCAAATGCCCAAAAGCGAACGAGACACCGATAACCACAATCGCACGCGCGCACTCACCCCAAACACACAATCCACGCCTCCTACAGCCTCCTCAAACCTCAGATATACCGTCCCGAATGTTGAGCGTCCACGAACGGATCGCAACGCGGCCGTCGTATTCCAGACGCGTGTCGGCGTTCTGACACAGGACCACTGCTCGTGCAAACCAAACGCATGCTTATAAACACCCCTCACGTATTCCTGGTCATGGCTACACAACGAGCCGCCAGTCGCATCCCTTTGGGTGGTCGCGATAAAGACACCTCGTGCCTTGCGTCGCGTGTTCTTGTGGCTGTCTGAGGCGCCAATAGAGCGCCAAAGGACTACATATACGTAGTGTACCCGTGGTACAACGTCTGACGGCTGCATTACTAGCAAAATTGTGGCGGTGCATGCACAGAGCTCGCGCAGGCAAAAGATAGCACTTGTTGGTCTCGATCCAACGACCTTTGGGTTATGAGCCCAACACGCTTCCTCTGCGCCAAAGTGCTAGCTCAAAACGACCAACTCACACTCACGCACTCAAATGCCCAAAAGCGAACGAGACACCGATAACCACAATCGCACGCGCGCACTCACCCCAAACACACAATCCACGCCTCCTACAGCCTCCTCAAACCTCAGATATACCGTCCCGAATGTTGAGCGTCCACGAACGGATCGCAACGCGGCCGTCGTATTCCAGACGCGTGTCGGCGTTCTGACACAGGACCACTGCTCGTGCAAACCAAACGCATGCTTATAAACACCCCTCACGTATTCCTGGTCATGGCTACACAACGAGCCGCCAGTCGCATCCCTTTGGGTGGTCGCGATAAAGACACCTCGTGCCTTGCGTCGCGTGTTCTTGTGGCTGTCTGAGGCGCCAATAGAGCGCCAAAGGACTACATATACGTAGTGTACCCGTGGTACAACGTCTGACGGCTGCATTACTAGCAAAATTGTGGCGGTGCATGCACAGAGCTCGCGCAGGCAAAAGATAGCACTTGTTGGTCTCGATCCAACGACCTTTGGGTTATGAGCCCAACACGCTTCCTCTGCGCCAAAGTGCTAGCTCAAAACGACCAACTCACACTCACGCACTCAAATGCCCAAAAGCGAACGAGACACCGATAACCACAATCGCACGCGCGCACTCACCCCAAACACACAATCCACGCCTCCTACAGCCTCCTCAAACCTCAGATATACCGTCCCGAATGTTGAGCGTCCACGAACGGATCGCAACGCGGCCGTCGTATTCCAGACGCGTGTCGGCGTTCTGACACAGGACCACTGCTCGTGCAAACCAAACGCATGCTTATAAACACCCCTCACGTATTCCTGGTCATGGCTACACAACGAGCCGCCAGTCGCATCCCTTTGGGTGGTCGCGATAAAGACACCTCGTGCCTTGCGTCGCGTGTTCTTGTGGCTGTCTGAGGCGCCAATAGAGCGCCAAAGGACTACATATACGTAGTGTACCCGTGGTACAACGTCTGACGGCTGCATTACTAGCAAAATTGTGGCGGTGCATGCACAGAGCTCGCGCAGGCAAAAGATAGCACTTGTTGGTCTCGATCCAACGACCTTTGGGTTATGAGCCCAACACGCTTCCTCTGCGCCAAAGTGCTAGCTCAAAACGACCAACTCACACTCACGCACTCAAATGCCCAAAAGCGAACGAGACACCGATAACCACAATCGCACGCGCGCACTCACCCCAAACACACAATCCACGCCTCCTACAGCCTCCTCAAACCTCAGATATACCGTCCCGAATGTTGAGCGTCCACGAACGGATCGCAACGCGGCCGTCGTATTCCAGACGCGTGTCGGCGTTCTGACACAGGACCACTGCTCGTGCAAACCAAACGCATGCTTATAAACACCCCTCACGTATTCCTGGTCATGGCTACACAACGAGCCGCCAGTCGCATCCCTTTGGGTGGTCGCGATAAAGACACCTCGTGCCTTGCGTCGCGTGTTCTTGTGGCTGTCTGAGGCGCCAATAGAGCGCCAAAGGACTACATATACGTAGTGTACCCGTGGTACAACGTCTGACGGCTGCATTACTAGCAAAATTGTGGCGGTGCATGCACAGAGCTCGCGCAGGCAAAAGATAGCACTTGTTGGTCTCGATCCAACGACCTTTGGGTTATGAGCCCAACACGCTTCCTCTGCGCCAAAGTGCTAGCTCAAAACGACCAACTCACACTCACGCACTCAAATGCCCAAAAGCGAACGAGACACCGATAACCACAATCGCACGCGCGCACTCACCCCAAACACACAATCCACGCCTCCTACAGCCTCCTCAAACCTCAGATATACCGTCCCGAATGTTGAGCGTCCACGAACGGATCGCAACGCGGCCGTCGTATTCCAGACGCGTGTCGGCGTTCTGACACAGGACCACTGCTCGTGCAAACCAAACGCATGCTTATAAACACCCCTCACGTATTCCTGGTCATGGCTACACAACGAGCCGCCAGTCGCATCCCTTTGGGTGGTCGCGATAAAGACACCTCGTGCCTTGCGTCGCGTGTTCTTGTGGCTGTCTGAGGCGCCAATAGAGCGCCAAAGGACTACATATACGTAGTGTACCCGTGGTACAACGTCTGACGGCTGCATTACTAGCAAAATTGTGGCGGTGCATGCACAGAGCTCGCGCAGGCAAAAGATAGCACTTGTTGGTCTCGATCCAACGGCCTTTGGGTTATGAGCCCAACTCGCTTCCTCTGCGCCAAAGTGCTAGCTCAAAACAACCAACTCACACTCACGCACTCAAATGCCCAAAAGCGAACGAGACACCGATAACCACAATCGCACGCGCGCACTCACCCCAAACACACAATCCACGCCTCCTACAGCCTCCTCAAACCTCAGATATACCGTCCCGAATGTTGAGCGTCCACGAACGGATCGCAACGCGGCCGTCGTATTCCAGACGCGTGTCGGCGTTCTGACACAGGACCACTGCTCGTGCAAACCAAACGCATGCTTATAAACACCCCTCACGTATTCCTGGTCATGGCTACACAACGAGCCGCCAGTCGCATCCCTTTGGGTGGTCGCGATAAAGACACCTCGTGCCTTGCGTCGCGTGTTCTTGTGGCTGTCTGAGGCGCCAATAGAGCGCCAAAGGACTACATATACATAGTGTACCCGTGGTACAACGTCTGACGGCTGCATTACTAGCAAAATTGTGGCGGTGCATGCACAGAGCTCGCGCAGGCAAAAGATAGCACTTGTTGGTCTCGATCCAACGGCCTTTGGGTTATGAGCCCAACTCGCTTCCTCTGCGCCAAAGTGCTAGCTCAAAACGACCAACTCACACTCACGCACTCAAATGCCCAAAAGCGAACGAGACACCGATAACCACAATCGCACGCGCGCACTCACCCCAAACACACAATCCACGCCTCCTACAGCCTCCTCAAACCTCAGATATACCGTCCCGAATGTTGAGCGTCCACGAACGGATCGCAACGCGGCCGTCGTATTCCAGACGCGTGTCGGCGTTCTGACACAGGACCACTGCTCGTGCAAACCAAACGCATGCTTATAAACACCCCTCACGTATTCCTGGTCATGGCTACACAACGAGCCGCCAGTCGCATCCCTTTGGGTGGTCGCGATAAAGACACCTCGTGCCTTGCGTCGCGTGTTCTTGTGGCTGTCTGAGGCGCCAATAGAGCGCCAAAGGACTACATATACGTAGTGTACCCGTGGTACAACGTCTGACGGCTGCATTACTAGCAAAATTGTGGCGGTGCATGCACAGAGCTCGCGCAGGCAAAAGATAGCACTTGTTGGTCTCGATCCAACGGCCTTTGGGTTATGAGCCCAACTCGCTTCCTCTGCGCCAAAGTGCTAGCTCAAAACAACCAACTCACACTCACGCACTCAAATGCCCAAATCGAACGAGACACCGATAACCACAATCGCACGCGCACACTCACCCCAAACACACAATCCACGCCTCCTACAGCCTCCTCAAACCTCAGATATACCGTCCCGAATGTTGAGCGTCCACGAACGGATCGCAACGCGGCCGTCGTATTCCAGACGCGTGTCGGCGTTCTGACACAGGACCACTGCTCGTGCAAACCAAACGCATGCTTATAAACACCCCTCACGTATTCCTGGTCATGGCTACACAACGAGCCGCCAGTCGCATCCCTTTGGGTGGTCGCGATAAAGACACCTCGTGCCTTGCGTCGCGTGTTCTTGTGGCTGTCTGAGGCGCCAATAGAGCGCCAAAGGACTACATATACGTAGTGTACCCGTGGTACAACGTCTGACGGCTGCATTACTAGCAAAATTGTGGCGGTGCATGCACAGAGCTCGCGCAGGCAAAAGATAGCACTTGTTGGTCTCGATCCAACGACCTTTGGGTTATGAGCCCAACACGCTTCCTCTGCGCCAAAGTGCTAGCTCAAAACAACCAACTCACACTCACGCACTCAAATGCCCAAATCGAACGAGACACCGATAACCACAATCGCACGCGCACACTCACCCCAAACACACAATCCACGCCTCCTACAGCCTCCTCAAACCTCAGATATACCGTCCCGAATGTTGAGCGTCCACGAACGGATCGCAACGCGGCCGTCGTATTCCAGACGCGTGTCGGCGTTCTGACACAGGACCACTGCTCGTGCAAACCAAACGCATGCTTATAAACACCCCTCACGTATTCCTGGTCATGGCTACACAACGAGCCGCCAGTCGCATCCCTTTGGGTGGTCGCGATAAAGACACCTCGTGCCTTGCGTCGCGTGTTCTTGTGGCTGTCTGAGGCGCCAATAGAGCGCCAAAGGACTACATATACGTAGTGTACCCGTGGTACAACGTCTGACGGCTGCATTACTAGCAAAATTGTGGCGGTGCATGCACAGAGCTCGCGCAGGCAAAAGATAGCACTTGTTGGTCTCGATCCAACGGCCTTTGGGTTATGAGCCCAACTCGCTTCCTCTGCGCCAAAGTGCTAGCTCAAAACAACCAACTCACACTCACGCACTCAAATGCCCAAAAGCGAACGAGACACCGATAACCACAATCGCACGCGCGCACTCACCCCAAACACACAATCCACGCCTCCTACAGCCTCCTCAAACCTCAGATATACCGTCCCGAATGTTGAGCGTCCACGAACGGATCGCAACGCGGCCGTCGTATTCCAGACGCGTGTCGGCGTTCTGACACAGGACCACTGCTCGTGCAAACCAAACGCATGCTTATAAACACCCCTCACGTATTCCTGGTCATGGCTACACAACGAGCCGCCAGTCGCATCCCTTTGGGTGGTCGCGATAAAGACACCTCGTGCCTTGCGTCGCGTGTTCTTGTGGCTGTCTGAGGCGCCAATAGAGCGCCAAAGGACTACATATACGTAGTGTACCCGTGGTACAACGTCTGACGGCTGCATTACTAGCAAAATTGTGGCGGTGCATGCACAGAGCTCGCGCAGGCAAAAGATAGCACTTGTTGGTCTCGATCCAACGGCCTTTGGGTTATGAGCCCAACTCGCTTCCTCTGCGCCAAAGTGCTAGCTCAAAACAACCAACTCACACTCACGCACTCAAATGCCCAAAAGCGAACGAGACACCGATAACCACAATCGCACGCGCGCACTCACCCCAAACACACAATCCACGCCTCCTACAGCCTCCTCAAACCTCAGATATACCGTCCCGAATGTTGAGCGTCCACGAACGGATCGCAACGCGGCCGTCGTATTCCAGACGCGTGTCGGCGTTCTGACACAGGACCACTGCTCGTGCAAACCAAACGCATGCTTATAAACACCCCTCACGTATTCCTGGTCATGGCTACACAACGAGCCGCCAGTCGCATCCCTTTGGGTGGTCGCGATAAAGACACCTCGTGCCTTGCGTCGCGTGTTCTTGTGGCTGTCTGAGGCGCCAATAGAGCGCCAAAGGACTACATATACGTAGTGTACCCGTGGTACAACGTCTGACGGCTGCATTACTAGCAAAATTGTGGCGGTGCATGCACAGAGCTCGCGCAGGCAAAAGATAGCACTTGTTGGTCTCGATCCAACGGCCTTTGGGTTATGAGCCCAACTCGCTTCCTCTGCGCCAAAGTGCTAGCTCAAAACAACCAACTCACACTCACGCACTCAAATGCCCAAAAGCGAACGAGACACCGATAACCACAATCGCACGCGCGCACTCACCCCAAACACACAATCCACGCCTCCTACAGCCTCCTCAAACCTCAGATATACCGTCCCGAATGTTGAGCGTCCACGAACGGATCGCAACGCGGCCGTCGTATTCCAGACGCGTGTCGGCGTTCTGACACAGGACCACTGCTCGTGCAAACCAAACGCATGCTTATAAACACCCCTCACGTATTCCTGGTCATGGCTACACAACGAGCCGCCAGTCGCATCCCTTTGGGTGGTCGCGATAAAGACACCTCGTGCCTTGCGTCGCGTGTTCTTGTGGCTGTCTGAGGCGCCAATAGAGCGCCAAAGGACTACATATACGTAGTGTACCCGTGGTACAACGTCTGACGGCTGCATTACTAGCAAAATTGTGGCGGTGCATGCACAGAGCTCGCGCAGGCAAAAGATAGCACTTGTTGGTCTCGATCCAACGGCCTTTGGGTTATGAGCCCAACTCGCTTCCTCTGCGCCAAAGTGCTAGCTCAAAACAACCAACTCACACTCACGCACTCAAATGCCCAAAAGCGAACGAGACACCGATAACCACAATCGCACGCGCACACTCACCCCAAACACACAATCCACGCCTCCTACAGCCTCCTCAAACCTCAGATATACCGTCCCGAATGTTGAGCGTCCACGAACGGATCGCAACGCGGCCGTCGTATTCCAGACGCGTGTCGGCGTTCTGACACAGGACCACTGCTCGTGCAAACCAAACGCATGCTTATAAACACCCCTCACGTATTCCTGGTCATGGCTACACAACGAGCCGCCAGTCGCATCCCTTTGGGTGGTCGCGATAAAGACACCTCGTGCCTTGCGTCGCGTGTTCTTGTGGCTGTCTGAGGCGCCAATAGAGCGCCAAAGGACTACATATACGTAGTGTACCCGTGGTACAACGTCTGACGGCTGCATTACTAGCAAAATTGTGGCGGTGCATGCACAGAGCTCGCGCAGGCAAAAGATAGCACTTGTTGGTCTCGATCCAACGGCCTTTGGGTTATGAGCCCAACTCGCTTCCTCTGCGCCAAAGTGCTAGCTCAAAACAACCAACTCACACTCACGCACTCAAATGCCCAAAAGCGAACGAGACACCGATAACCACAATCGCACGCGCGCACTCACCCCAAACACACAATCCACGCCTCCTACAGCCTCCTCAAACCTCAGATATACCGTCCCGAATGTTGAGCGTCCACGAACGGATCGCAACGCGGCCGTCGTATTCCAGACGCGTGTCGGCGTTCTGACACAGGACCACTGCTCGTGCAAACCAAACGCATGCTTATAAACACCCCTCACGTATTCCTGGTCATGGCTACACAACGAGCCGCCAGTCGCATCCCTTTGGGTGGTCGCGATAAAGACACCTCGTGCCTTGCGTCGCGTGTTCTTGTGGCTGTCTGAGGCGCCAATAGAGCACCAAAGGACTACATATACATAGTGTACCCGTGATACAACGTCTGACGGCTGCATTACTAGCAAAATTGTGGCGGTGCAGGCACAGAGCTCGCGCAGGCAAAAGATAGCACTTGTTGGTCTCGATCCAACGACCTTTGGGTTATGAGCCCAACACGCTTCCTCTGCGCCAAAGTGCTAGCTCAAAACAACCAACTCACACTCACGCACTCAAATGCCCAAAATCGAACGAGACACCAATAACCACAATCGCACGCGCACACTCACCCCAAACACACAATCCACGCCTCCTACAGCCTCCTCAAACCTCAGATATACCGTCCCGAATGTTGAGCGTCCACGAACGGATCGCAACGCGGCCGTCGTATTCCAGACGCGTGTCGGCGTTCTGACACAGGACCACTGCTCGTGCAAACCAAACGCATGCTTATAAACACCCCTCACGTATTCCTGGTCATGGCTACACAACGAGCCTCCAGTCGCATCCCTTTGGGTGGTCGCGATAAGACACCTCGTGCCTTGCGTCGCGTGTTCTTGTGGCTGTCTGAGGCGCCAATAGAGCGCCAAAGGACTACATATACGTAGTGTACCCGTGGTACAACGTCTGACGGCTGCATTACTAGCAAAATTGTGGCGGTGCATGCACAGAGCTCGCGCAGGCAAAAGATAGCACTTGTTGGTCTCGATCCAACGACCTTTGGGTTATGAGCCCAACACGCTTCCTCTGCGCCAAAGTGCTAGCTCAAAACAACCAACTCACACTCACGCACTCAAATGCCCAAATCGAACGAGACACCGATAACCACAATCGCACGCGCACACTCACCCCAAACACACAATCCACGCCTCCTACAGCCTCCTCAAACCTCAGATATACCGTCCCGAATGTTGAGCGTCCACGAACGGATCGCAACGCGGCCGTCGTATTCCAGACGCGTGTCGGCGTTCTGACACAGGACCACTGCTCGTGCAAACCAAACGCATGCTTATAAACACCCCTCACGTATTCCTGGTCATGGCTACACAACGAGCCGCCAGTCGCATCCCTTTGGGTGGTCGCGATAAAGACACCTCGTGCCTTGCGTCGCGTGTTCTTGTGGCTGTCTGAGGCGCCAATAGAGCGCCAAAGGACTACATATACGTAGTGTACCCGTGGTACAACGTCTGACGGCTGCATTACTAGCAAAATTGTGGCGGTGCATGCACAGAGCTCGCGCAGGCAAAAGATAGCACTTGTTGGTCTCGATCCAACGGCCTTTGGGTTATGAGCCCAACACGCTTCCTCTGCGCCAAAGTGCTAGCTCAAAACAACCAACTCACACTCACGCACTCAAATGCCCAAATCGAACGAGACACCGATAACCACAATCGCACGCGCACACTCACCCCAAACACACAATCCACGCCTCCTACAGCCTCCTCAAACCTCAGATATACCGTCCCGAATGTTGAGCGTCCACGAACGGATCGCAACGCGGCCGTCGTATTCCAGACGCGTGTCGGCGTTCTGACACAGGACCACTGCTCGTGCAAACCAAACGCATGCTTATAAACACCCCTCACGTATTCCTGGTCATGGCTACACAACGAGCCGCCAGTCGCATCCCTTTGGGTGGTCGCGATAAAGACACCTCGTGCCTTGCGTCGCGTGTTCTTGTGGCTGTCTGAGGCGCCAATAGAGCGCCAAAGGACTACATATACGTAGTGTACCCGTGGTACAACGTCTGACGGCTGCATTACTAGCAAAATTGTGGCGGTGCATGCACAGAGCTCGCGCAGGCAAAAGATAGCACTTGTTGGTCTCGATCCAACGGCCTTTGGGTTATGAGCCCAACACGCTTCCTCTGCGCCAAAGTGCTAGCTCAAAACAACCAACTCACACTCACGCACTCAAATGCCCAAATCGAACGAGACACCGATAACCACAATCGCACGCGCACACTCACCCCAAACACACAATCCACGCCTCCTACAGCCTCCTCAAACCTCAGATATACCGTCCCGAATGTTGAGCGTCCACGAACGGATCGCAACGCGGCCGTCGTATTCCAGACGCGTGTCGGCGTTCTGACACAGGACCACTGCTCGTGCAAACCAAACGCATGCTTATAAACACCCCTCACGTATTCCTGGTCATGGCTACACAACGAGCCGCCAGTCGCATCCCTTTGGGTGGTCGCGATAAAGACACCTCGTGCCTTGCGTCGCGTGTTCTTGTGGCTGTCTGAGGCGCCAATAGAGCGCCAAAGGACTACATATACGTAGTGTACCCGTGGTACAACGTCTGACGGCTGCATTACTAGCAAAATTGTGGCGGTGCAGGCACAGAGCTCGCGCAGGCAAAAGATAGCACTTGTTGGTCTCGATCCAACGACCTTTGGGTTATGAGCCCAACACGCTTCCTCTGCGCCAAAGTGCTAGCTCAAAACGACCAACTCACACTCACGCACTCAAATGCCCAAAAGCGAACGAGACACCAATAACCACAATCGCACGCGCACACTCACCCCAAACACACAATCCACGCCTCCTACAGCCTCCTCAAACCTCAGATATACCGTCCCGAATGTTGAGCGTCCACGAACGGATCGCAACGCGGCCGTCGTATTCCAGACGCGTGTCGGCGTTCTGACACAGGACCACTGCTCGTGCAAACCAAACGCATGCTTATAAACACCCCTCACGTATTCCTGGTCATGGCTACACAACGAGCCGCCAGTCGCATCCCTTTGGGTGGTCGCGATAAAGACACCTCGTGCCTTGCGTCGCGTGTTCTTGTGGCTGTCTGAGGCGCCAATAGAGCGCCAAAGGACTACATATACGTAGTGTACCCGTGGTACAACGTCTGACGGCTGCATTACTAGCAAAATTGTGGCGGTGCATGCACAGAGCTCGCGCAGGCAAAAGATAGCACTTGTTGGTCTCGATCCAACGGCCTTTGGGTTATGAGCCCAACACGCTTCCTCTGCGCCAAAGTGCTAGCTCAAAACAACCAACTCACACTCACGCACTCAAATGCCCAAATCGAACGAGACACCGATAACCACAATCGCACGCGCACACTCACCCCAAACACACAATCCACGCCTCCTACAGCCTCCTCAAACCTCAGATATACCGTCCCGAATGTTGAGCGTCCACGAACGGATCGCAACGCGGCCGTCGTATTCCAGACGCGTGTCGGCGTTCTGACACAGGACCACTGCTCGTGCAAACCAAACGCATGCTTATAAACACCCCTCACGTATTCCTGGTCATGGCTACACAACGAGCCGCCAGTCGCATCCCTTTGGGTGGTCGCGATAAAGACACCTCGTGCCTTGCGTCGCGTGTTCTTGTGGCTGTCTGAGGCGCCAATAGAGCGCCAAAGGACTACATATACGTAGTGTACCCGTGGTACAACGTCTGACGGCTGCATTACTAGCAAAATTGTGGCGGTGCAGGCACAGAGCTCGCGCAGGCAAAAGATAGCACTTGTTGGTCTCGATCCAACGACCTTTGGGTTATGAGCCCAACACGCTTCCTCTGCGCCAAAGTGCTAGCTCAAAACGACCAACTCACACTCACGCACTCAAATGCCCAAAAGCGAACGAGACACCGATAACCACAATCGCACGCGCGCACTCACCCCAAACACACAATCCACGCCTCCTACAGCCTCCTCAAACCTCAGATATACCGTCCCGAATGTTGAGCGTCCACGAACGGATCGCAACGCGGCCGTCGTATTCCAGACGCGTGTCGGCGTTCTGACACAGGACCACTGCTCGTGCAAACCAAACGCATGCTTATAAACACCCCTCACGTATTCCTGGTCATGGCTACACAACGAGCCGCCAGTCGCATCCCTTTGGGTGGTCGCGATAAAGACACCTCGTGCCTTGCGTCGCGTGTTCTTGTGGCTGTCTGAGGCGCCAATAGAGCGCCAAAGGACTACATATACGTAGTGTACCCGTGGTACAACGTCTGACGGCTGCATTACTAGCAAAATTGTGGCGGTGCATGCACAGAGCTCGCGCAGGCAAAAGATAGCACTTGTTGGTCTCGATCCAACGGCCTTTGGGTTATGAGCCCAACACGCTTCCTCTGCGCCAAAGTGCTAGCTCAAAACAACCAACTCACACTCACGCACTCAAATGCCCAAATCGAACGAGACACCGATAACCACAATCGCACGCGCACACTCACCCCAAACACACAATCCACGCCTCCTACAGCCTCCTCAAACCTCAGATATACCGTCCCGAATGTTGAGCGTCCACGAACGGATCGCAACGCGGCCGTCGTATTCCAGACGCGTGTCGGCGTTCTGACACAGGACCACTGCTCGTGCAAACCAAACGCATGCTTATAAACACCCCTCACGTATTCCTGGTCATGGCTACACAACGAGCCGCCAGTCGCATCCCTTTGGGTGGTCGCGATAAAGACACCTCGTGCCTTGCGTCGCGTGTTCTTGTGGCTGTCTGAGGCGCCAATAGAGCGCCAAAGGACTACATATACGTAGTGTACCCGTGGTACAACGTCTGACGGCTGCATTACTAGCAAAATTGTGGCGGTGCAGGCACAGAGCTCGCGCAGGCAAAAGATAGCACTTGTTGGTCTCGATCCAACGACCTTTGGGTTATGAGCCCAACACGCTTCCTCTGCGCCAAAGTGCTAGCTCAAAACGACCAACTCACACTCACGCACTCAAATGCCCAAAAGCGAACGAGACACCAATAACCACAATCGCACGCGCACACTCACCCCAAACACACAATCCACGCCTCCTACAGCCTCCTCAAACCTCAGATATACCGTCCCGAATGTTGAGCGTCCACGAACGGATCGCAACGCGGCCGTCGTATTCCAGACGCGTGTCGGCGTTCTGACACAGGACCACTGCTCGTGCAAACCAAACGCATGCTTATAAACACCCCTCACGTATTCCTGGTCATGGCTACACAACGAGCCGCCAGTCGCATCCCTTTGGGTGGTCGCGATAAAGACACCTCGTGCCTTGCGTCGCGTGTTCTTGTGGCTGTCTGAGGCGCCAATAGAGCGCCAAAGGACTACATATACGTAGTGTACCCGTGGTACAACGTCTGACGGCTGCATTACTAGCAAAATTGTGGCGGTGCAGGCACAGAGCTCGCGCAGGCAAAAGATAGCACTTGTTGGTCTCGATCCAACGACCTTTGGGTTATGAGCCCAACACGCTTCCTCTGCGCCAAAGTGCTAGCTCAAAACGACCAACTCACACTCACGCACTCAAATGCCCAAAAGCGAACGAGACACCAATAACCACAATCGCACGCGCACACTCACCCCAAACACACAATCCACGCCTCCTACAGCCTCCTCAAACCTCAGATATACCGTCCCGAATGTTGAGCGTCCACGAACGGATCGCAACGCGGCCGTCGTATTCCAGACGCGTGTCGGCGTTCTGACACAGGACCACTGCTCGTGCAAACCAAACGCATGCTTATAAACACCCCTCACGTATTCCTGGTCATGGCTACACAACGAGCCGCCAGTCGCATCCCTTTGGGTGGTCGCGATAAAGACACCTCGTGCCTTGCGTCGCGTGTTCTTGTGGCTGTCTGAGGCGCCAATAGAGCGCCAAAGGACTACATATACGTAGTGTACCCGTGGTACAACGTCTGACGGCTGCATTACTAGCAAAATTGTGGCGGTGCAGGCACAGAGCTCGCGCAGGCAAAAGATAGCACTTGTTGGTCTCGATCCAACGACCTTTGGGTTATGAGCCCAACACGCTTCCTCTGCGCCAAAGTGCTAGCTCAAAACGACCAACTCACACTCACGCACTCAAATGCCCAAAAGCGAACGAGACACCAATAACCACAATCGCACGCGCACACTCACCCCAAACACACAATCCACGCCTCCTACAGCCTCCTCAAACCTCAGATATACCGTCCCGAATGTTGAGCGTCCACGAACGGATCGCAACGCGGCCGTCGTATTCCAGACGCGTGTCGGCGTTCTGACACAGGACCACTGCTCGTGCAAACCAAACGCATGCTTATAAACACCCCTCACGTATTCCTGGTCATGGCTACACAACGAGCCGCCAGTCGCATCCCTTTGGGTGGTCGCGATAAAGACACCTCGTGCCTTGCGTCGCGTGTTCTTGTGGCTGTCTGAGGCGCCAATAGAGCACCAAAGGACTACATATACATAGTGTACCCGTGATACAACGTCTGACGGCTGCATTACTAGCAAAATTGTGGCGGTGCAGGCACAGAGCTCGCGCAGGCAAAAGATAGCACTTGTTGGTCTCGATCCAACGACCTTTGGGTTATGAGCCCAACACGCTTCCTCTGCGCCAAAGTGCTAGCTCAAAACAACCAACTCACACTCACGCACTCAAATGCCCAAAAGCGAACGAGACACCGATAACCACAATCGCACGCGCGCACTCACCCCAAACACACAATCCACGCCTCCTACAGCCTCCTCAAACCTCAGATATACCGTCCCGAATGTTGAGCGTCCACGAACGGATCGCAACGCGGCCGTCGTATTCCAGACGCGTGTCGGCGTTCTGACACAGGACCACTGCTCGTGCAAACCAAACGCATGCTTATAAACACCCCTCACGTATTCCTGGTCATGGCTACACAACGAGCCGCCAGTCGCATCCCTTTGGGTGGTCGCGATAAAGACACCTCGTGCCTTGCGTCGCGTGTTCTTGTGGCTGTCTGAGGCGCCAATAGAGCACCAAAGGACTACATATACATAGTGTACCCGTGATACAACGTCTGACGGCTGCATTACTAGCAAAATTGTGGCGGTGCATGCACAGAGCTCGCGCAGGCAAAAGATAGCACTTGTTGGTCTCGATCCAACGGCCTTTGGGTTATGAGCCCAACACGCTTCCTCTGCGCCAAAGTGCTAGCTCAAAACGACCAACTCACACTCACGCACTCAAATGCCCAAAAGCGAACGAGACACCGATAACCACAATCGCACGCGCGCACTCACCCCAAACACACAATCCACGCCTCCTACAGCCTCCTCAAACCTCAGATATACCGTCCCGAATGTTGAGCGTCCACGAACGGATCGCAACGCGGCCGTCGTATTCCAGACGCGTGTCGGCGTTCTGACACAGGACCACTGCTCGTGCAAACCAAACGCATGCTTATAAACACCCCTCACGTATTCCTGGTCATGGCTACACAACGAGCCGCCAGTCGCATCCCTTTGGGTGGTCGCGATAAAGACACCTCGTGCCTTGCGTCGCGTGTTCTTGTGGCTGTCTGAGGCGCCAATAGAGCGCCAAAGGACTACATATACATAGTGTACCCGTGGTACAACGTCTGACGGCTGCATTACTAGCAAAATTGTGGCGGTGCAGGCACAGAGCTCGCGCAGGCAAAAGATAGCACTTGTTGGTCTCGATCCAACGACCTTTGGGTTATGAGCCCAACACGCTTCCTCTCCACCAAAGTGCTAGCTCAAAACAACCAACTCACACTCACGCACTCAAATGCCCAAAAGCGAACGAGACACCGATAACCACAATCGCACGCGCGCACTCACCCCAAACACACAATCCACGCCTCCTACAGCCTCCTCAAACCTCAGATATACCGTCCCGAATGTTGAGCGTCCACGAACGGATCGCAACGCGGCCGTCGTATTCCAGACGCGTGTCGGCGTTCTGACACAGGACCACTGCTCGTGCAAACCAAACGCATGCTTATAAACACCCCTCACGTATTCCTGGTCATGGCTACACAACGAGCCGCCAGTCGCATCCCTTTGGGTGGTCGCGATAAAGACACCTCGTGCCTTGCGTCGCGTGTTCTTGTGGCTGTCTGAGGCGCCAATAGAGCACCAAAGGACTACATATACATAGTGTACCCGTGATACAACGTCTGACGGCTGCATTACTAGCAAAATTGTGGCGGTGCAGGCACAGAGCTCGCGCAGGCAAAAGATAGCACTTGTTAGTCTCGATCCAACGACCTTTGGGTTATGAGCCCAACACGCTTCCTCTGCGCCAAAGTGCTAGCTCAAAACAACCAACTCACACTCACGCACTCAAATGCCCAAAAGCGAACGAGACACCGATAACCACAATCGCACGCGCGCACTCACCCCAAACACACAATCCACGCCTCCTACAGCCTCCTCAAACCTCAGATATACCGTCCCGAATGTTGAGCGTCCACGAACGGATCGCAACGCGGCCGTCGTATTCCAGACGCGTGTCGGCGTTCTGACACAGGACCACTGCTCGTGCAAACCAAACGCATGCTTATAAACACCCCTCACGTATTCCTGGTCATGGCTACACAACGAGCCGCCAGTCGCATCCCTTTGGGTGGTCGCGATAAAGACACCTCGTGCCTTGCGTCGCGTGTTCTTGTGGCTGTCTGAGGCGCCAATAGAGCACCAAAGGACTACATATACATAGTGTACCCGTGATACAACGTCTGACGGCTGCATTACTAGCAAAATTGTGGCGGTGCAGGCACAGAGCTCGCGCAGGCAAAAGATAGCACTTGTTAGTCTCGATCCAACGACCTTTGGGTTATGAGCCCAACACGCTTCCTCTGCGCCAAAGTGCTAGCTCAAAACAACCAACTCACACTCACGCACTCAAATGCCCAAAAGCGAACGAGACACCGATAACCACAATCGCACGCGCGCACTCACCCCAAACACACAATCCACGCCTCCTACAGCCTCCTCAAACCTCAGATATACCGTCCCGAATGTTGAGCGTCCACGAACGGATCGCAACGCGGCCGTCGTATTCCAGACGCGTGTCGGCGTTCTGACACAGGACCACTGCTCGTGCAAACCAAACGCATGCTTATAAACACCCCTCACGTATTCCTGGTCATGGCTACACAACGAGCCGCCAGTCGCATCCCTTTGGGTGGTCGCGATAAAGACACCTCGTGCCTTGCGTCGCGTGTTCTTGTGGCTGTCTGAGGCGCCAATAGAGCGCCAAAGGACTACATATACATAGTGTACCCGTGGTACAACGTCTGACGGCTGCATTACTAGCAAAATTGTGGCGGTGCAGGCACAGAGCTCGCGCAGGCAAAAGATAGCACTTGTTGGTCTCGATCCAACGACCTTTGGGTTATGAGCCCAACACGCTTCCTCTGCGCCAAAGTGCTAGCTCAAAACGACCAACTCACACTCACGCACTCAAATGCCCAAAAGCGAACGAGACACCGATAACCACAATCGCACGCGCGCACTCACCCCAAACACACAATCCACGCCTCCTACAGCCTCCTCAAACCTCAGATATACCGTCCCGAATGTTGAGCGTCCACGAACGGATCGCAACGCGGCCGTCGTATTCCAGACGCGTGTCGGCGTTCTGACACAGGACCACTGCTCGTGCAAACCAAACGCATGCTTATAAACACCCCTCACGTATTCCTGGTCATGGCTACACAACGAGCCGCCAGTCGCATCCCTTTGGGTGGTCGCGATAAAGACACCTCGTGCCTTGCGTCGCGTGTTCTTGTGGCTGTCTGAGGCGCCAATAGAGCGCCAAAGGACTACATATACATAGTGTACCCGTGGTACAACGTCTGACGGCTGCATTACTAGCAAAATTGTGGCGGTGCAGGCACAGAGCTCGCGCAGGCAAAAGATAGCACTTGTTGGTCTCGATCCAACGACCTTTGGGTTATGAGCCCAACACGCTTCCTCTGCGCCAAAGTGCTAGCTCAAAACAACCAACTCACACTCACGCACTCAAATGCCCAAAAGCGAACGAGACACCGATAACCACAATCGCACGCGCGCACTCACCCCAAACACACAATCCACGCCTCCTACAGCCTCCTCAAACCTCAGATATACCGTCCCGAATGTTGAGCGTCCACGAACGGATCGCAACGCGGCCGTCGTATTCCAGACGCGTGTCGGCGTTCTGACACAGGACCACTGCTCGTGCAAACCAAACGCATGCTTATAAACACCCCTCACGTATTCCTGGTCATGGCTACACAACGAGCCGCCAGTCGCATCCCTTTGGGTGGTCGCGATAAAGACACCTCGTGCCTTGCGTCGCGTGTTCTTGTGGCTGTCTGAGGCGCCAATAGAGCACCAAAGGACTACATATACATAGTGTACCCGTGATACAACGTCTGACGGCTGCATTACTAGCAAAATTGTGGCGGTGCAGGCACAGAGCTCGCGCAGGCAAAAGATAGCACTTGTTGGTCTCGATCCAACGACCTTTGGGTTATGAGCCCAACACGCTTCCTCTGCGCCAAAGTGCTAGCTCAAAACGACCAACTCACACTCACGCACTCAAATGCCCAAAAGCGAACGAGACACCAATAACCACAATCGCACGCGCACACTCACCCCAAACACACAATCCACGCCTCCTACAGCCTCCTCAAACCTCAGATATACCGTCCCGAATGTTGAGCGTCCACGAACGGATCGCAACGCGGCCGTCGTATTCCAGACGCGTGTCGGCGTTCTGACACAGGACCACTGCTCGTGCAAACCAAACGCATGCTTATAAACACCCCTCACGTATTCCTGGTCATGGCTACACAACGAGCCGCCAGTCGCATCCCTTTGGGTGGTCGCGATAAAGACACCTCGTGCCTTGCGTCGCGTGTTCTTGTGGCTGTCTGAGGCGCCAATAGAGCACCAAAGGACTACATATACATAGTGTACCCGTGATACAACGTCTGACGGCTGCATTACTAGCAAAATTGTGGCGGTGCAGGCACAGAGCTCGCGCAGGCAAAAGATAGCACTTGTTGGTCTCGATCCAACGACCTTTGGGTTATGAGCCCAACACGCTTCCTCTGCGCCAAAGTGCTAGCTCAAAACGACCAACTCACACTCACGCACTCAAATGCCCAAAATCGAACGAGACACCGATAACCACAATCGCACGCGCACACTCACCCCAAACACACAATCCACGCCTCCTACAGCCTCCTCAAACCTCAGATATACCGTCCCGAATGTTGAGCGTCCACGAACGGATCGCAACGCGGCCGTCGTATTCCAGACGCGTGTCGGCGTTCTGACACAGGACCACTGCTCGTGCAAACCAAACGCATGCTTATAAACACCCCTCACGTATTCCTGGTCATGGCTACACAACGAGCCGCCAGTCGCATCCCTTTGGGTGGTCGCGATAAAGACACCTCGTGCCTTGCGTCGCGTGTTCTTGTGGCTGTCTGAGGCGCCAATAGAGCACCAAAGGACTACATATACATAGTGTACCCGTGGTACAACGTCTGACGGCTGCATTACTAGCAAAATTGTGGCGGTGCAGGCACAGAGCTCGCGCAGGCAAAAGATAGCACTTGTTAGTCTCGATCCAACGACCTTTGGGTTATGAGCCCAACACGCTTCCTCTGCGCCAAAGTGCTAGCTCAAAACGACCAACTCACACTCACGCACTCAAATGCCCAAAATCGAACGAGACACCGATAACCACAATCGCACGCGCACACTCACCCCAAACACACAATCCACGCCTCCTACAGCCTCCTCAAACCTCAGATATACCGTCCCGAATGTTGAGCGTCCACGAACGGATCGCAACGCGGCCGTCGTATTCCAGACGCGTGTCGGCGTTCTGACACAGGACCACTGCTCGTGCAAACCAAACGCATGCTTATAAACACCCCTCACGTATTCCTGGTCATGGCTACACAACGAGCCGCCAGTCGCATCCCTTTGGGTGGTCGCGATAAAGACACCTCGTGCCTTGCGTCGCGTGTTCTTGTGGCTGTCTGAGGCGCCAATAGAGCACCAAAGGACTACATATACATAGTGTACCCGTGGTACAACGTCTGACGGCTGCATTACTAGCAAAATTGTGGCGGTGCATGCACAGAGCTCGCGCAGGCAAAAGATAGCACTTGTTAGTCTCGATCCAACGACCTTTGGGTTATGAGCCCAACACGCTTCCTCTGCGCCAAAGTGCTAGCTCAAAACGACCAACTCACACTCACGCACTCAAATGCCCAAAAGCGAACGAGACACCGATAACCACAATCGCACGCGCGCACTCACCCCAAACACACAATCCATGCCTCCTACAGCCTCCTCAAACCTCAGATATACCGTCCCGAATGTTGAGCGTCCACGAACGGATCGCAACGCGGCCGTCGTATTCCAGACGCGTGTCGGCGTTCTGACACAGGACCACTGCTCGTGCAAACCAAACGCATGCTTATAAACACCCCTCACGTATTCCTGGTCATGGCTACACAACGAGCCGCCAGTCGCATCCCTTTGGGTGGTCGCGATAAAGACACCTCGTGCCTTGCGTCGCGTGTTCTTGTGGCTGTCTGAGGCGCCAATAGAGCACCAAAGGACTACATATACATAGTGTACCCGTGGTACAACGTCTGACGGCTGCATTACTAGCAAAATTGTGGCGGTGCAGGCACAGAGCTCGCGCAGGCAAAAGATAGCACTTGTTAGTCTCGATCCAACGACCTTTGGGTTATGAGCCCAACACGCTTCCTCTGCGCCAAAGTGCTAGCTCAAAACGACCAACTCACACTCACGCACTCAAATGCCCAAAAGCGAACGAGACACCGATAACCACAATCGCACGCGCGCACTCACCCCAAACACACAATCCATGCCTCCTACAGCCTCCTCAAACCTCAGATATACCGTCCCGAATGTTGAGCGTCCACGAACGGATCGCAACGCGGCCGTCGTATTCCAGACGCGTGTCGGCGTTCTGACACAGGACCACTGCTCGTGCAAACCAAACGCATGCTTATAAACACCCCTCACGTATTCCTGGTCATGGCTACACAACGAGCCGCCAGTCGCATCCCTTTGGGTGGTCGCGATAAAGACACCTCGTGCCTTGCGTCGCGTGTTCTTGTGGCTGTCTGAGGCGCCAATAGAGCACCAAAGGACTACATATACATAGTGTACCCGTGATACAACGTCTGACGGCTGCATTACTAGCAAAATTGTGGCGGTGCAGGCACAGAGCTCGCGCAGGCAAAAGATAGCACTTGTTGGTCTCGATCCAACGACCTTTGGGTTATGAGCCCAACACGCTTCCTCTGCGCCAAAGTGCTAGCTCAAAACGACCAACTCACACTCACGCACTCAAATGCCCAAAAGCGAACGAGACACCGATAACCACAATCGCACGCGCGCACTCACCCCAAACACACAATCCATGCCTCCTACAGCCTCCTCAAACCTCAGATATACCGTCCCGAATGTTGAGCGTCCACGAACGGATCGCAACGCGGCCGTCGTATTCCAGACGCGTGTCGGCGTTCTGACACAGGACCACTGCTCGTGCAAACCAAACGCATGCTTATAAACACCCCTCACGTATTCCTGGTCATGGCTACACAACGAGCCGCCAGTCGCATCCCTTTGGGTGGTCGCGATAAAGACACCTCGTGCCTTGCGTCGCGTGTTCTTGTGGCTGTCTGAGGCGCCAATAGAGCACCAAAGGACTACATATACATAGTGTACCCGTGATACAACGTCTGACGGCTGCATTACTAGCAAAATTGTGGCGGTGCAGGCACAGAGCTCGCGCAGGCAAAAGATAGCACTTGTTAGTCTCGATCCAACGACCTTTGGGTTATGAGCCCAACACGCTTCCTCTGCGCCAAAGTGCTAGCTCAAAACGACCAACTCACACTCACGCACTCAAATGCCCAAAAGCGAACGAGACACCGATAACCACAATCGCACGCGCGCACTCACCCCAAACACACAATCCACGCCTCCTACAGCCTCCTCAAACCTCAGATATACCGTCCCGAATGTTGAGCGTCCACGAACGGATCGCAACGCGGCCGTCGTATTCCAGACGCGTGTCGGCGTTCTGACACAGGACCACTGCTCGTGCAAACCAAACGCATGCTTATAAACACCCCTCACGTATTCCTGGTCATGGCTACACAACGAGCCGCCAGTCGCATCCCTTTGGGTGGTCGCGATAAAGACACCTCGTGCCTTGCGTCGCGTGTTCTTGTG
The DNA here is from genome assembly GCA_033557915.1 of Phytophthora tentaculata. Classification (NCBI taxonomy): domain Eukaryota; phylum Oomycota; class Peronosporomycetes; order Peronosporales; family Peronosporaceae; genus Phytophthora; species Phytophthora tentaculata. Next base: position 4,504,728 of record JAUCEA010000009.1, read on the forward strand.
GCTGTCTGAGGCGCCAATAGAGCGCCAAAGGACTACATATACGTAGTGTACCCGTGGTACAACGTCTGACGGCTGCATTACTAGCAAAATTGTGGCGGTGCATGCACAGAGCTCGCGCAGGCAAAAGATAGCACTTGTTAGTCTCGATCCAACGACCTTTGGGTTATGAGCCCAACACGCTTCCTCTGCGCCAAAGTGCTAGCTCAAAACGACCAACTCACACTCACGCACTCAAATGCCCAAAAGCGAACGAGACACCGATAACCACAATCGCACGCGCGCACTCACCCCAAACACACAATCCACGCCTCCTACAGCCTCCTCAAACCTCAGATATACCGTCCCGAATGTTGAGCGTCCACGAACGGATCGCAACGCGGCCGTCGTATTCCAGACGCGTGTCGGCGTTCTGACACAGGACCACTGCTCGTGCAAACCAAACGCATGCTTATAAACACCCCTCACGTATTCCTGGTCATGGCTACACAACGAGCCGCCAGTCGCATCCCTTTGGGTGGTCGCGATAAAGACACCTCGTGCCTTGCGTCGCGTGTTCTTGTGGCTGTCTGAGGCGCCAATAGAGCACCAAAGGACTACATATACATAGTGTACCCGTGATACAACGTCTGACGGCTGCATTACTAGCAAAATTGTGGCGGTGCATGCACAGAGCTCGCGCAGGCAAAAGATAGCACTTGTTGGTCTCGATCCAACGGCCTTTGGGTTATGAGCCCAACACGCTTCCTCTGCGCCAAAGTGCTAGCTCAAAACGACCAACTCACACTCACGCACTCAAATGCCCAAAAGCGAACGAGACACCGATAACCACAATCGCACGCGCGCACTCACCCCAAACACACAATCCACGCCTCCTACAGCCTCCTCAAACCTCAGATATACCGTCCCGAATGTTGAGCGTCCACGAACGGATCGCAACGCGGCCGTCGTATTCCAGACGCGTGTCGGCGTTCTGACACAGGACCACTGCTCGTGCAAACCAAACGCATGCTTATAAACACCCCTCACGTATTCCTGGTCATGGCTACACAACGAGCCGCCAGTCGCATCCCTTTGGGTGGTCGCGATAAAGACACCTCGTGCCTTGCGTCGCGTGTTCTTGTGGCTGTCTGAGGCGCCAATAGAGCACCAAAGGACTACATATACATAGTGTACCCGTGATACAACGTCTGACGGCTGCATTACTAGCAAAATTGTGGCGGTGCAGGCACAGAGCTCGCGCAGGCAAAAGATAGCACTTGTTAGTCTCGATCCAACGACCTTTGGGTTATGAGCCCAACACGCTTCCTCTGCGCCAAAGTGCTAGCTCAAAACGACCAACTCACACTCACGCACTCAAATGCCCAAAAGCGAACGAGACACCGATAACCACAATCGCACGCGCACACTCACCCCAAACACACAATCCACGCCTCCTACAGCCTCCTCAAACCTCAGATATACCGTCCCGAATGTTGAGCGTCCACGAACGGATCGCAACGCGGCCGTCGTATTCCAGACGCGTGTCGGCGTTCTGACACAGGACCACTGCTCGTGCAAACCAAACGCATGCTTATAAACACCCCTCACGTATTCCTGGTCATGGCTACACAACGAGCCGCCAGTCGCATCCCTTTGGGGGTGGTCGCGATAAAGACACCTCGTGCCTTGCGTCGCGTGTTCTTGTGGCTGTCTGAGGCGCCAATAGAGCGCCAAAGGACTACATATACATAGTGTACCTGTGATACAACGTCTGACGGCTGCATTACTAGCAAAATTGTGGCGGTGCAGGCACAGAGCTCGCGCAGGCAAAAGATAGCACTTGTTAGTCTCGATCCAACGACCTTTGGGTTATGAGCCCAACACGCTTCCTCTGCGCCAAAGTGCTAGCTCAAAACGACCAACTCACACTCACGCACTCAAATGCCCAAAAGCGAACGAGACACCGATAACCACAATCGCACGCGCGCACTCACCCCAAAACACAATCCACGCCTCCTACAGCCTCCTCAAACCTCAGATATACCGTCCCGAATGTTGAGCGTCCACGAACGGATCGCAACGCGGCCGTCGTATTCCAGACGCGTGTCGGCGTTCTGACACAGGACCACTGCTCGTGCAAACCAAACGCATGCTTATAAACACCCCTCACGTATTCCTGGTCATGGCTACACAACGAGCCGCCAGTCGCATCCCTTTGGGTGGTCGCGATAAAGACACCTCGTGCCTTGCGTCGCGTGTTCTTGTGGCTGTCTGAGGCGCCAATAGAGCACCAAAGGACTACATATACATAGTGTACCTGTGATACAACGTCTGACGGCTGCATTACTAGCAAAATTGTGGCGGTGCAGGCACAGAGCTCGCGCAGGCAAAAGATAGCACTTGTTAGTCTCGATCCAACGACCTTTGGGTTATGAGCCCAACACGCTTCCTCTGCGCCAAAGTGCTAGCTCAAAACGACCAACTCACACTCACGCACTCAAATGCCCAAAAGCGAACGAGACACCGATAACCACAATCGCACGCGCACACTCACCCCAAACACACAATCCACGCCTCCTACAGCCTCCTCAAACCTCAGATATACCGTCCCGAATGTTGAGCGTCCACGAACGGATCGCAACGCGGCCGTCGTATTCCAGACGCGTGTCGGCGTTCTGACACAGGACCACTGCTCGTGCAAACCAAACGCATGCTTATAAACACCCCTCACGTATTCCTGGTCATGGCTACACAACGAGCCGCCAGTCGCATCCCTTTGGGTGGTCGCGATAAAGACACCTCGTGCCTTGCGTCGCGTGTTCTTGTGGCTGTCTGAGGCGCCAATAGAGCGCCAAAGGACTACATATACGTAGTGTACCCGTGGTACAACGTCTGACGGCTGCATTACTAGCAAAATTGTGGCGGTGCATGCACAGAGCTCGCGCAGGCAAAAGATAGCACTTGTTGGTCTCGATCCAACGGCCTTTGGGTTATGAGCCCAACTCGCTTCCTCTGCGCCAAAGTGCTAGCTCAAAACGACCAACTCACACTCACGCACTCAAATGCCCAAAAGCGAACGAGACACCGATAACCACAATCGCACGCGCACACTCACCCCAAACACACAATCCACGCCTCCTACAGCCTCCTCAAACCTCAGATATACCGTCCCGAATGTTGAGCGTCCACGAACGGATCGCAACGCGGCCGTCGTATTCCAGACGCGTGTCGGCGTTCTGACACAGGACCACTGCTCGTGCAAACCAAACGCATGCTTATAAACACCCCTCACGTATTCCTGGTCATGGCTACACAACGAGCCGCCAGTCGCATCCCTTTGGGTGGTCGCGATAAAGACACCTCGTGCCTTGCGTCGCGTGTTCTTGTGGCTGTCTGAGGCGCCAATAGAGCGCCAAAGGACTACATATACATAGTGTACCTGTGATACAACGTCTGACGGCTGCATTACTAGCAAAATTGTGGCGGTGCAGGCACAGAGCTCGCGCAGGCAAAAGATAGCACTTGTTAGTCTCGATCCAACGACCTTTGGGTTATGAGCCCAACACGCTTCCTCTGCGCCAAAGTGCTAGCTCAAAACGACCAACTCACACTCACGCACTCAAATGCCCAAAAGCGAACGAGACACCGATAACCACAATCGCACGCGCGCACTCACCCCAAACACACAATCCACGCCTCCTACAGCCTCCTCAAACCTCAGATATACCGTCCCGAATGTTGAGCGTCCACGAACGGATCGCAACGCGGCCGTCGTATTCCAGACGCGTGTCGGCGTTCTGACACAGGACCACTGCTCGTGCAAACCAAACGCATGCTTATAAACACCCCTCACGTATTCCTGGTCATGGCTACACAACGAGCCGCCAGTCGCATCCCTTTGGGTGGTCGCGATAAAGACACCTCGTGCCTTGTGTCGCGTGTTCTTGTGGCTGTCTGAGGCGCCAATAGAGCGCCAAAGGACTACATATACATAGTGTACCCGTGGTATAACGTCTGACGGCTGCATTACTAGCAAAATTGTGGCGGTGCAGGCACAGAGCTCGCGCAGGCAAAAGATAGCACTTGTTAGTCTCGATCCAACGACCTTTGGGTTATGAGCCCAACACGCTTCCTCTGCGCCAAAGTGCTAGCTCAAAACGACCAACTCACACTCACGCACTCAAATGCCCAAAAGCGAACGAGACACCGATAACCACAATCGCACGCGCGCACTCACCCCAAACACACAATCCACGCCTCCTACAGCCTCCTCAAACCTCAGATATACCGTCCCGAATGTTGAGCGTCCACGAACGGATCGCAACGCGGCCGTCGTATTCCAGACGCGTGTCGGCGTTCTGACACAGGACCACTGCTCGTGCAAACCAAACGCATGCTTATAAACACCCCTCACGTATTCCTGGTCATGGCTACACAACGAGCCGCCAGTCGCATCCCTTTGGGTGGTCGCGATAAAGACACCTCGTGCCTTGTGTCGCGTGTTCTTGTGGCTGTCTGAGGCGCCAATAGAGCGCCAAAGGACTACATATACATAGTGTACCCGTGGTATAACGTCTGACGGCTGCATTACTAGCAAAATTGTGGCGGTGCAGGCACAGAGCTCGCGCAGGCAAAAGATAGCACTTGTTGGTCTCGATCCAACGACCTTTGGGTTATGAGCCCAACACGCTTCCTCTGCGCCAAAGTGCTAGCTCAAAACGACCAACTCACACTCACGCACTCAAATGCCCAAAAGCGAACGAGACACCGATAACCACAATCGCACGCGCGCACTCACCCCAAACACACAATCCACGCCTCCTACAGCCTCCTCAAACCTCAGATATACCGTCCCGAATGTTGAGCGTCCACGAACGGATCGCAACGCGGCCGTCGTATTCCAGACGCGTGTCGGCGTTCTGACACAGGACCACTGCTCGTGCAAACCAAACGCATGCTTATAAACACCCCTCACGTATTCCTGGTCATGGCTACACAACGAGCCGCCAGTCGCATCCCTTTGGGTGGTCGCGATAAAGACACCTCGTGCCTTGCGTCGCGTGTTCTTGTGGCTGTCTGAGGCGCCAATAGAGCGCCAAAGGACTACATATACGTAGTGTACCCGTGGTACAACGTCTGACGGCTGCATTACTAGCAAAATTGTGACGGTGCAGGGTGATGTTCTGCGTCGGGGACTTGAACGCGAGGTGGCTTTAGCGGCACGTGAATATCGCCAGTACCCAGGCGCCTTACGACCTGTGTCAGCTGGCGTGTATAACGCTCGGATCGCATGAAGTTCATCGTCGCCAGCTCTATCAGCCCTCCAGGCGCTATAAAAGGACCTGACCAAGACAAAGTGCGGCGTGTGATGTAGGAATTCACGTGGAAATGTCGCTGTACGCGCAGCGAGCTTTCACACACAACAATACACTGTCCACAAGGGTCAGCGAAAGTTGGGGCGCACCTGAAGGAACCAAGTTCGACCCAGCACCCTGAGCCGGCGCTTCCTTCGCTCACTATTTGCGTCGCTAGACATAATATACACACGTAACAGCCACGAGCTTCGCCCCCAGGCTTCGGCTTGGGTTAATCGACCCAGATCACCAGCTAGATACTTCTTCATGTTAGAGATCCACGCTTCCTCGTCCTGAGCTCGCCTGATCTGATCTGCCCGCAGCTATTGGACTACCTCCTCTTGCAAGATCGGTGGATCTGGGTGAATATTTGTGCGGGATCGTGTGTGCACTGCGGCGATCTTGATTGGGTACCCCGACTGTTCTTCCTCCGGGCTGATCAGTATTTCATCCAACCGGTTCAGAGTCATCAGATCTTGTATCCTGCTCTCTTCACACACATTGATCCCCTGTTGCGACTGTAGGGCTTCACTCACCAACTTATCCGCACTTGCATTCCAGTCCCGCTTGACGTGCACCAGGTCATGATTTGGCCAACTTCTCAGCCGATCCATGACCTTCTGCCTCAGCAAGGTGAGCCCAGGCGCCTTGCAGTCGATCTCCCCGCGCACTTGTCTGACGATCAGGTTAGAATCGAATTTGGAAACGGCAGATCGGTCAGTGACGCCAGATCTTTCGGGTTGACCTCCAATCCTTCCTTCGACACTCGATGTCCGAGATAATCCACTTTCCGCATGCACCAATAGCGCTTTTCAACACTGATCGACAGGTTCCATTTGTCGCATTCTTCCAGCAGACGTTCCACCTTATCGCACAGCTGATCCCACGACTCCGCTGTCACCAGCATATCGTCGATATACGATCTCCGGCCTAGCACGGATGGGGAACCTGGATCTGCGGAGTCTCCGTCTTCAAATACATCCAACGGTTCTTCTTGACTTCCTGATCGTGAGATCTTCTAAACCCGTACAGTGCGTTATCTACCAACCGCTGATAGATCTGAGGAGCGTTTTTTTAGACCAAACGGCACCCGATTCCACTCGAGCAAACCACAAGGAGTGACGAAGGCCGAGATCACTCTCGTCCGATCTGTCATTCGGACCACTCAAAATGCACTGGCCATGCCGAGAGAACAATACCACAACGCCTTGTCAAGGCCTTCCAGCAGATCGTTAATCAGCGGCATCGGGTACACCACAAGCCGAGTTAGACTATTTACCATCCTGTAGTCGATACAAAGGCGGATATCCACGCCATTCTTCTTGATAATAACCACGATCGGCGATGCCCATAGTGACTTCGAGTATCGGATAATCTGTGCGGAGAGCAACGCCTTGAGCAGATCAGACACCTTCTCCCGGAAGCGAGGGGCGGCCTTCCTGACTCGTTGAGTGACTGGATTCGCCTCTTGCACATCGATACCACAGTACACTCCCTTTGCCGCGGGTGGCAACGCGTTACCTTTCCTGGTCAGGAGGTGATACCGATTCCAGATTCGCTTTCTCAACCTCTCGATCTCTTCGGTCGAGTTAATTTCCGCTTTAACCTCTTCTGTCGTGATCACGACCTCTGGGATCACTGCCAAATCACCTTCCATATCTTCTGCGAAGCGACCACTCACTTCGTGCAGTTACACTCCGTCGTCTGACTTCTCACCAGTACTTTCGGGTCGGGGTTCTGGCTCTTCTTTCCGGATCGGCTCAGTCTGTGCTGCTCCCGTTTCAGGATCTTCGATCGTCTTGAGATCAGGCCGAATTTCGTCTTCGGTCTCCCGACTTCCTGATCCTGATCGCTCTTCTCTAGCTTCATCTCGGCACCCTTCATAGCGGATTGGAGGTCGGGGTCTTCAGACTTCTCAGGATCCGGACTGAGTACGCCCACTTCCAGCTTCACCTCGGCCTCTGACTCGCTTGATCGCACCTCCGGCTTCACCTTAGACCCCGCTCTCTTCGGTCCTTCTTCTAAGCCGGATCCCTGCGGATCTGGTTGGATCCTTATGGTCAGAGCTGGTACCCGCCTCAAGATCGCCTTCGGTGTCGGATAGACAGGATGACCCACCAAAGGTCTCGGATCCGCGATCTGTTCTTCTGCCGGACGGAACTCAGTTGTAGCCTGATAAGCCACTGTCTGCCACTCCCGATACCGTCTTGATCCTTCACTGACATATCCGTCTCTGTGAGGAACTCGATCGGCAGATAGCCACGTTCCGACTATGGTAGCAGGACTTAAGTTCAACACACGATCTCCAATGTTGGTGATCTTCACATATCGCAGCGCCCCTGGTCCATGGACTAGCGTGGGGGCCCATTTTTCTTTCCGCGTCAGCCACAACTTCTCTCCAGTTGCTCTCGGTTGCAACTTGACCGGCAGCTCGATCGCTTCTCCTGGATTGATCGGATCAATTTCTTCAATCCACACGGTTCGGGCGTTGTTGCTATACAGCGGCCTGCATCCATGCAGTTGGATCTTGATCTCGTCAGGCAAGGACACCTTTCCTTCAAATACGTCCAGTCTGATCCCTGCAGGTATCATGAAATCCATCCCTAAGATTGCCTCTTGTCCTGCCAGGTCCCCAACCCATATGTTGAAATAGTACACCAACTATCCTGCCAGCTTGATCTTGATCTTCGTACGCCCTTCTTTAGCGTACGCATTTTCCCCGATGCCGACACATTCTTGCCTCTGACTTCCATCCGCTTGACGTCCCACCTTACGAGCAAAGGAGGTGTCCAGTATTGAGACTTTTGAGCCGCTATCGAGTAGCATGACCGACTTATCTTTATTAATCTTCCCCGTCACCTAAGCTTGGCGAAACCATTTTCTTTGGGCGTAATGTTTCCAGAATCCCCGGAGTTCACCTGGCAAGAGATCTAGAGTCATCTTCACCTGCGATCTCTGATATTCGTCCGCGCGCAGACTTGAGATCGGAGGGGCACAAGCAGTAGATCGGTGTAGATCATGTGCATTATTCGATCGGTTTGATCGAGTGCTAGACTGATCTACCAACTTCTTCTCCACAAATGCATACATGCAAAACATAGAACGTTCGGCTCGTACCGGATTCCAACCCGGCGAGCATCCTAGTTTAACATATTCTTCGCCGATCCCGGCAGTATGGCTTCATGTTTCGCCGGATCGTACCACTGACGGATGAGGTTGTAGAATTCCTCCATCGGACATTTGCCCATTCATGGACCTCTCCGCAGCCTCGACAGACAAACAGGCAGTGATCGGACGGGTGTCCGCGACGGCCACACTTTTGACAGGTCAGATTCTTCCAACATCCCATATCGCTGTGCTTCCTCGATCCGCAGTGCGATTATCGGGGTCGATCGGGTGACCGATCACGGAAACTCCGATCTCTCGATCCTGATTTCTCCCTATCAGTGTTCGGGCGGGTTAGCGCCGCAGATTCCCGTGCTTGGCGATCGGATCGTCCGGTATCGCCAATGGGGGGGGGGGGGGGGGGGGCGATCTCCTTCGGCCGAAGCTAGAAATACGCATCGTAAGTCTCCACCCGATCCATCAGATCCTTCTGAAGTCTCGGGATCTGAAGTCGCGCGGGGGACTTGGACAGCTCTCTTGGATGCGGGTATCGCCGACGACGGAATTTCTGGCGATACTTAGAGCCGAACGCTGATCGCTTCTGCCTGGTCTTGGCCCGATCACGAGCTCGGAAAATTTTCTCGAGATCGTCCGCGTCAAAGATCCGGAGTAGCGTCAGCTGATCAGCTAACTCTTGATCGCCTAAGGTCTCGATGAAATGTTCGACATGTTCCTGTCGAGCCTTGCGATCTCCATTCTTGATCTTCGACTTAGCACGTAGTGCGGCAACGTTCGACCGATATACTCCAACGGGGATTCGTGCGATCGCTTGGAGCGTGATAATATTACCACGCTACCGATACCCCCAGACCACAGTATTGTGTCTGGAAGCTCTTGAGCAGATCGCTCCACTTGTTCCACGTAGATCGGCCCAGTTGTCTGTACCAATTCTAGGCCGGTCCCGACATTAGATCTGCGAACGTCAGACATTTTTCCTCTTCCGAGGCCTGGTCTCGTAAATACGCTGATTTAACCTTGCTCAACCATGCTCGAGTTCGATCTTCGTTCATACCTTTTCCCGTGAGCTCCATGAGATCCGATATAGATGAGATCCGAACTCGCTGGATCATGGCGGGCTCCGATCTCCCTCCGGTCGCCACTGCGACGGCCGCTCTGGCTGGCGATCGCGTGGGGAAATCGACATCATCGGGGTCGTACTCGTCCGGACTTGCCTCGTGTACCGGGGATCCGACTGATTCCATGTCAACGTCTTCGAGTACCGGCGTTGATCTGGGTGGTAGGCCTCTCCCTCCCGGTCGCGGTTGCGATCGCCTTCTGTTCGTTCAGGAAACGGTCCATTGCCGCCTGGAAGTACGATTCCAGGTTATCGGTCGGTCGGTCCTGTCGTGAGCCTGACTTGCCTCGATCTCCTTCGGTTGAGATGATCTCTGGAGTGGGCGTGTGATTGCTGTCGACTCGGACTCCTTGAGCCGGGATCTTAGCGGCTTCGCTCCTGACGGTCCTTGCGACATTCGCTGGGGGGGGGGGGGGGGGGGGGGAGGGGCTGACGAGCTGTCCGAGCACTGCTCCGAGGTAGCTGAGGCATACAGTGATGATCCCGTGTGTGGGTCGGCGTCTGGTCTCCGTTTAAGATCCTAAGGCGTCGATACAGTTCCGACGCCGCCGATCTGATCTCGCTAAGATCCGCTTCGAAGAGATCGTCCGCATCGAGCACCCCTGCGACCAATCCTGCTTCTTCAAGTAGTTCGAACAGGTTCTTGATTGCAACTAGCTTGTCCGCGGTCAAGTCCCAAGCCGGCGCGATCTTGCCCGATGCCTGTTCCTCAAGGTCGGATTCGGGTGCTTTCAGCTTTTTCTTGTTGGGCTTCGTCTTTTTCTTCTTGACGCCGGCTTGGGTGCTTCCGAGGCGGAAGCTTTAGACTCCAATGGTTTCCCCCCGGAGTCATGCAGATCATGATTCGCATCGCGATCTGCGGTGGTCCCCGACGGGACCTGGGGAGGAGGTCGAGGTTTCTCTTCCAAGTCTGGATCATGGTCCTGACTTTCCTCTTTGATTCGTTCAACAGAGCTCCTCCCAAAACCCTGCTGATCAGCGGATCTCGCTTCATTCAGCGGCGTCGTCGTCGATCCGACTTCCGTTGACGCTTCACCCCGTGGTTCTTGCTTCACTTGAACATCTTCATCGGACTCACGGTGAAATCCGAAGTCCCCAAGAGATCCGGGCACGCGCACCATTGCGGTGTAGCTGGATCAGCCAAAATCTGGTTGAGGCCGATCTTCACTCACACACTGCGCCCAGACACCGACTAACGGAGGGGTTCCCCCGATGATCCGTGATCGGCTGAACTTGGTCTCACCTTGTGTACCCGTCGGCGGCTGGATCTGCTCTCTCAGGGATCCGAAGGTGATCGATCAGTGAAAACTTGACCGTCCTGGCGGGACGCGGGATGTATGGGGCAGCGCGGAGCTTCATCGCTCTGCGCCCTGGTAATAGGTCCTAAATACGGCCTGATTAGTGACGCTCGACCTTGATCTAGGGGATTTTGCCTAATATAGGCACCGAAATGCCTAAATAAGCGTGTTCCTTGTTCTTCTTCTCCTTTCCGGGTTGCTCGCCTCTTCCAATGCCCGAAGATTTTTATCTCAGCGTTAGTCGACAGCTAAGTGGCTGTCAGCATGCGGGGGGGGGGGGGTAGGCAAAACGGTAGAACAGAGAGAGAGGGAGGGGAGGGTGCTGGTAATGCTGGCGCCGACAGCAGGGTCGCCCTCGTAGAGAGGCAAGTCATCGACTTCTAGCTACTGATCCCCTCCAAGGCCATTCATCTCGATGAAGCCAAATACCCAGGGTATTTCGAAATCCACCACCTCCAGAGGTGGTGGATTTCGGATTGGCAAAATACAGTGGTACTCAGGCGAAATGGCGAGGATTTGCTAATCGCATGGAACTAAATAAATGCCAAATACGTTGATTTTGAAACCCCCTATTGAGAAAAAATATCGCACTATTTAACCGATTTGTGTGAGGTTCAGCATAACAAGAGGAGAACTTCCCTGTCAAATCGGGGCGTTTTAGCTTTTTAATAGCCTTCTGTTTCCACTAAAACCGTTTGACACGCATGCTTAATACAAAGGGAAGGGATATACTTTTCCTGGAATAACAGTACGAAGTGCTGCAGAGCAGCTTGCAGCGGATTAATTCGCTTATTGTTCGATTTTGTCTTGACATTTGTATGCAAAAGTGTCCGTCACGCATGACGTGAAACCGACGTGCACCAGGACTGTACCACCACCGTTTTTGACCAATACATTGGCGTTTGACTATGTAAATTTGCGAGATGCAAATATTCGGCGTAGCTATTATTCTATTGATCGCCCTCGTATTTCCAGCAATTGCCGTGGCGCTACAGCAAGCAGTTATGCGGAGGGCGTGATTGCTCTTCACCATAGTGTGCGGGGGATTACCAATGTGATGATATATGCAATTGCTAATGAAGCTTGCGGATGTTGTCGACAATTCGGTTGCTCCGCCATGGGATTATTGAAACGCCCACGGATTGAAAATTTATCTCGTATTTTGGTATTTCTGGAGTGTATCGCCATTATATTTGAAGTAAATACTGTCGAACGCTGCGTTTGTGAGGAGCAATATGCCCATATTTTGTTATCGTAGCCTAAACAGCAGCAGAAATAACAGAAACCGCTGCCAATAATATTGGCCACAGCGAACAAAATGATACTTATCCACCATTTTTAGAGTTTTCGAGATAATCGCCTCTAAAGTTAACTGACCAGATGTCATACCTAATCGAAAATTGAAAAATTGATTATAATTTTCACACAAGAAAAGCGTAAAAACACTGCTATTCGACAGCTCTTTACATGAGCTTTCCGATAATATACGAATCACAAAAATCGGTACAATATTGGGAGCATACGGCTCCCAAACGTATCGATAAGTTGACCCCGTGAAAACGGAGATACTTTTTTCAGATGACTGTATCTCATCGACTACTGAACATTCTCGAGCAAATAAGGGCTCAAAACACGCGCAAGACGCGCAAGACGCGGTCTTTAGAGCGGTGTGCTTAAATCCCGATTCATACTTTGGTTGATTAGTATTCTTTGTTTGACGTGGTCTCATATGTGTCTGTATAACTAAGTAATACTTACTGCAGTCGTATTTCCTTTCTTCTTCTTCATTCCAGCATACTTCAAAGTTTGAAGTCCAAACCAGCTATCCAAGTCTCCGCATCAGCCCTAGTCTTATTTCCCAAATCACAACATTGAGTGACTTACGGCGGGAAACGTGGCTGCATCCAAAACGCGTGCAAGACTTGCCATGTTATCTACTACAAAGCTTCCGTTACCCGCGCATGAAAAATATGAGGAGAATGCCCTAGCTGTGGGCTTTACTTTGCTACCAAGAGTGCCTGGAATTAACGAGTAGTTTTGGCGGCCGCTTCCATTAGGGTTTTACGCCGTAAAAATTTGGAACGGACAAGTACCTGGATAATCGCTCGACTTCTTTACGAGGTTTTGTGTCTGTTAGCTTCTCCACCTACACTACATGACTATTACTCGTACTAATTTAATTGGGGCGCGCTGGATCATGCTAACGAACCGACTTACCAGGGTTTAGGGTTTAATAGGTACAGATGACTGGTAAAAGGGACATCCCCCTCAAAACAGATTGTATCGAGGATATTTTCTTATACCAGTACATTTAAAAATCATGGTCCAATTTGTGTAGTGAGCACAAAATTTATGTAAGCTTGAAGCTGCGGCTTTTGCCTACAAAATGGACAATGAGGACGCGCTCGACGGCGACAAGCGGATCTCACCCGCTTTTTTGACCGAAGTGACGAACCAATTGTATGCTCTACATCAACTTTCAGTCTTTTACTGCTGTACACTTAACTTCTAACTCACGGTATTTTGCGCAGCTCCAAGCAGAGAACCAATGGTCGACCCTACGAGCACGACCCCGAAAAAGGCTTCACCATGGACATTATGATGATGATGGATATGGAGAAAGTGAGCTTATAACTAGTTATACTCCACGCACTCTGTGAACTTTTATTGACATTATAAACTGCAACTCACCAGGTGAGCACACTGCGTAACGAGTTCGAGCGCAAGGACAAGGGTCTGTCCATTGCCGAGTTCGTCTACGTCATGATGCGCTTCGTGCAGAGCAGCGCCCACACAGACGAGAACTCGCGGCTCCACGATCTGTCGGAGTCGCAGCTCGTCGCGAATCTGTGCGAACTGTTTGCACAGATCGATATCAACGGCGACGGGTCAATGGAGTGGGAGGAGTTCACCTCTTTTATCGTGGATACAGGACTCACAGTCAAGAACCACCTGCCAAACTCCATTCAGCAATATCACCACGTACAGTGGGAAGACGCTTCCAAGCACAGCACATTCATTGACCATATTTATTACTTCCCGTCCAACGACCTTGTGGCGCTTGTCGAAAGTTGCAGCCCCTTTCTAAAGATCTACAACGTCAACTGCGAACTCATGCGCACGATCAAGTCACCGGAAGGATTTGTACAGAGCGCTGAGCATTTGCCAAAGGTGAATCTCCTCTCGTTATTCTTAAAAACGATGAACTTCACGCTACTTACTTTAACACATTTCAATGTCTACAGCTCAACCAATACATCGTGGCGTCTTCCGACCTGCAATTCCGCTTTTACGATGACACCTCACTGCGGCTCATGAAAAGCTGCCATACTCCGACCTCGCAGAACTGCCTCAGATGGTATCCAGAGTCCTCCGTGCTCTTTTCAGCTGGAGTTAGTGGCATCGTCTACGCGTGGGACGCTGAGATAATGGAAGAGAAACATCACATGAGCGGTGAGGTGCATGGCCGAGTATTAAGTCGGTCCCACGATGATATTGTGCTCGATCTCCTCACGGTCCGTACTTGATTGCTCGCTTGTTACTGAGGGTTTTTACTAAATGTGACGATGGTGTTTAGTTGCCCTCACTCGAGTCTTTAGCCTCCGCAAGCATGGACCGAACTGTTCGTTTGTGGGACGTACACACAGGGAAGCACAAGCAGCAGCTCGACGGACACGCGAAGGGTGTGCGGTCGCTTGCGTATTCGCCTGAATATCGCTTCCTCGTGTCTGCGGGGTTTGATTTCGACGCTCTGGTCTGGAATCCTTACGTTGACCAGCTTATCCTTCGGCTACATGGTCACAACAACAGTCTTTGCGGGGTGGAAATCATTCCCGACACCCCACAGATCATCACGGCCGATGTGGACGGCGTCTTCAAAGTATGGGATATCCGTAACTTTGCCTGTATGCAGACCTTCACGGCCGAAAATATGGGCGACGTCAAGAACATCGTATCGATCACCTCGGCCAAGCGGATTGTTGCAGCAGGCAAAAAGGTACCATCCATTACTGGTCTTTTGAGCTCGGAATAAGTTAACCTGGTTCTAACTTTTCTGTAGTTGATCAAGTTTGATTACGAGAAACTGGAGAACCCCGAGTTGACGGACGATCATCCTGTATTCAGTGCGCTGTACAATCCAACGTCGCT
This sequence comes from Phytophthora tentaculata, assembly GCA_033557915.1. NCBI lineage: Eukaryota > Oomycota > Peronosporomycetes > Peronosporales > Peronosporaceae > Phytophthora > Phytophthora tentaculata. Next base: position 4,519,748 of record JAUCEA010000009.1, read on the forward strand.
GTCGTTCATTACAGCTGCAGGGAGGGATGTCAAAATCTGGGATGCGCGTCTTGGCAAGCTCATTCGAGTGTACAGGTATAATAGGCGCAACATTTCTCGATCCTTCTCTCTCCAATAACTCGTTTTTTTGGGGGGGTCATGTTAGAGATCTGAGCTCTTCGGACCTGACAACGCTCTGCTTGGACTTTCGAGAGCGCAAATTCATCATCGGAGACCACGGTACGTTGCGTCATTATTGCTCACGGATCAACGCTTGTTCTCATAGTATCGTTTTCAACTGCAGAGGGCAACATCCATGTGTTCGACTACTTGAATGGTTCACACATGAAGTCGTTCGCTTATCCAGACTTTGGCAATCGAGCCCACACTGCTGAAGTCACCAAGCTGTGCTATTGCGCAGAGCACATGACAGTCATCAGCGTATCGTGGGACTGTTCCATTAACATCCACGACGAACGAGACTCGGAACGCGGCGTGCTGCTTCGGAGGCTTGTCGGTGGACATTCAACGGATATCACAGCACTCAGCTTCTCGTACCATTTGTCTCTATTAGCGTCAGGGTCATCGGACTGCTCGCTGCAGGTCTGGGACTACGAGTTCGGGCGTCTGGACACCACGTGCATCGGTCATGTGAGTGGCTTGTTGTGTTTGCATTTTCTCGATCCATTCCCGCTGCTTTTATCCAGCGATAGCACGGGCAATTTGTGCTTCTGGGCCATGCGTCCGTCAGCCCGATACAAAGGCAAGTGCGTCTTTCGCTTCCGTAACCAGCACAATCACTTGGGAACTGCGGCCGTACACTGCATGGCCACGCACTCCACGCGTCGTAAATCCTCAGTCGACAGCGAAGAAGAACATGAGAGCGACCCAATGGACTTCACCTCCTTCCTTATCATCACAGGAGACGACAAGGGATTTCTGAGCGTGTGGAACGTTCTGCCACTGCTCTTGCGTCTTGCAACCAGTTTTGATCTCAAACCACTGGCAAAACCGGTTGAGTGCGTCAATGCGCAGCGGAATCTACGCGTGGATGCCGCCAGTATGGTGCGTAAAGCACGCAACACACCGGAATACGCTGCCTACGCGCATCGTGACCCGCTCTCGTCCTTCTTCTTCTCGTCGGGTATGCCGCTTGTAGCGGCCGACGTGGACGACGATGGGGAAACTCGATGTGAAGACGGAGAGAGGCGGAGATTACCGCCAGTGTCGCTTGTTCGTCGCTGGAAGGCACACGGCGATGTGGTGTATTCTGTACATATGATCGCAGAGCCTAAGAGCCTCGTGACGTCGTCCTTCGACCGGCGCGTGAAGATTTGGGCGCTGAGTGGCGAATGTCTGGGTGTGCTCATGCAGGGTGGACTCGACCCTTCAAGCAGCAATTTGAGCTCTAACACCGGATATTCCGACGGTAGCATACATCGTCCGTGGCGTTTCTCGGTGGACTACGACGCCCGTGAGCGTCGGAAAGAGACGGCGGCTGCACCCGTCGTGGAAGACGTACACGCTATGCTGCGTCAGAATGAGCGACGGGACCTCACGGCCGAGCGGCGCCGCACAGAGCGCATCGCGCAGGCCGCTGCAGCTGAAGCTAGTGTGCTGGAGGAGATCTCACGCACGTATCTACCGCCGCTGCTTCCTCGTCAAGCTGCATCAACCGCAGGACCTGGTCCCAGTGTCTTCGCAGCGCTGGGCACTGAAGCGGCTGCCGTACCGCTGCAGCCGTTGCGGAAGACGCCGCGCCGCAAACCCGTGAGTGTTTCCAATGCGGGGCGATCTACCTTCGTGACCGCAAGCCCCCGACAGCTTCGGCTCCGCAACAACAACAGTCGGATGACCTCACGCCGGTCGCCCAGCTGATGACGTCGTCCCCCGCTCATCCTCTTTTCTGCTTGGTGTTCATACATAACGCAATATAAAGCAAGATACTTTAGCTGCCACGCGCCATTCCTCTTGAGTTGGTTTGAGCAATCGAACTTGAAATGCATGTACAACCGTAAAAAAGCTGCGCTTGCTACATGTAGGGTAAATTTTATCCTGGATAATGGCAAGTTACTATACGTACGCCGAGCGAGCTACAAGCCACCCTGTTGAGAGTCGCAATTAGCTCAAATCCAAGCGAGTAGATCCACCCAATAACTTTTCTAAATGAGATCAAGTTGTACAGTACTGCACTGTTTTCGCGCCCTAGGACCTTTGATGACCCTCCGGATATAATGTAATTCAAATCAAATTAGCTAGCACTTTTGAATGCTATAAAATGATTTATTTACAAATCCTATATGGTCCACCCACGCGAAAGGGGATATAGTACTGTATATCTTATCGGCGCTAACTTTGTAAGTATCCCTTTCCAATTCGCTACCGAATTTGAAATATCCTGTAAACATTTTCGTCACACATCCTTCTGTCGCTTCATTGCTGCTTTAGCTCCGGACGAAGCTGACCGTCGCCCCTACCAGATTCCACGTCACCACCTTCACCATGGACGACTGCGTGCAAGCCGCCGCCAACTCTGGCATGTTCGCACTGTGCTCGGAGCCGACGCTGCGTCAGATCTGCGCACGCGCCAAGGCCGTGACGTACCCTAAGAACGCCGTCGTCTACCGCCAGGGTGAGACTCAGAGCGAGATGCTGCTGCTTATGCAAGGAAGCGTCGAAACTACCAAAATCATCGAGGGCCAAGAGCACACACTCGACGTGATGACTAGCGGCGCCGTTAGCGCCAACCACGCGCTCGTACAGGACCCCGCGGCCGTGACGGTGCGCTGTCTCACTCCCGTGTCGGGCTTCTCACTGCAGAGCGCTGCTCTTGACGAGGTGCTCGAGGACAGAACCGCCTCGCGCGAGGTCATGCACAGTCTGAGCAAAGAAATCCGGCGACAGGCCTCCCTACTGCAGACGCCGCTGTTCGAGCAGCACGCCAAGCCTACGCCCTACTTCGCCACGTCCGTAGCCGCCTCTATCGAGTCGTTCTACCGTAGCAGTATGAACTCGCTTCTTAATGCTCGTCTTACGGGTCAGCCCGTCGCCAGACTCTTCCCGGAGATGCACTTGCAGATCCCCACGCGTGTCGTGTACATTAACGGTTTTAAGGGCATCCGTCACCTAATGGAGAAGAACGTGGACGCCGACCAATACGAATACCCGCTGCTAGTGCGTCTGATGGAGGCTGTGTCGCCCGGTGTCATCATGACGCCTGTAAGCAGCATGCTAGAGGCTTTCAATGCTGGCCACATGAACCCAGAGTCGCTGGCCACGCGCTGGATCCGCGGTACGGCTCCACGTATGTTGCGTGAGGTGATTTTCGGTGTCGGTCTGAACCAGCTGTCCGATTACTTCGAGGAGCGTCTGTCCGTGACGGCCAGCCCCGCGCTGAACAATGCCCTTGGAAGTATGGCGGCTGGTGTTGTGTCCGGTTACCTGTCGCACGTGCCGCACAACCTGTCCACAATGAAGCTCATGCACCCGCAGAAGAGCTACGGCGAGCACATGGACGACTTTATCCGACGCGCGGAGGTACGCGTGCCCAACACGGTGTCTCCTCGTCAGCGCTACATGGCAGCCACGGCGTTGGCGCTGCTGTTCCCCAAGGGCTTGACAGTGCGTACGTCGCAGATCGTGGGCTCGTTCATTATCCTGAACGGTACCATCAACTCGCTCAAGGACATCGACTTCAACACGATCAAGGGCTACATGTCGGGCTAAAGTGGTTGAAGACGACATGTGACAAGGCGACAATTATTGTAGCGACGCATGAGGAAGGGCGCGCACTTTACTCCACTGCAACTTGGCAAGGCTCCGGTCGGGAAGGTGCGTGCGTGTACAGCTCAGTTCAACTTGACGCAGCCAGGCGAATTAGACGAGCGAAAGCAGCGGTGACTGGACTGCGTAGAGCCGAAAGAAAAGAGGACGGCATGGGGAAAGTAGAGCAGCCAAACGGAAAGCCCCGGATGATACCAATATCAAACAATACAAATGCAAGTTCAAGAGCTTATTGCCACGTACATTACGTCGACGGGATGGCTACAGGCTTCAAATCGTGTTAACCGATCATGAATGAATATGAACACGCTTGAAGCAAGCAAGCAAACCGGCTGAATGGACTGGGCGCGCCATTGCGTTTTTCGTGCTTTTTCTTCTTGCGAGCTGATCGGGTATGGATTCATTCACTCTGGTTGCAGACTGGCGTCGGCAAGACAAGGTGGAGGAAGCGGAGTCTCGATAGACAGAGGACACTCACGTATAACACTCGGGCGCTGGACGCGGCTTACATACTGGTACGTGCGTAGATGTCGGAAGAATGTGGAGGTGAAGAATGTCACAATCCGAGCCACCTCCATGGGCGAGAAGGGCGTTGGAGGCGCGGACGACGGCGACTCTGAGTCTTGCGCTGTGTCATTCTCTGTAACAACTCCGCTGGCTTGTCGGATCTTCTCGCGGAACTGCTCGTAGACGGCTTCCACCGATGGGTACGCGCCTGGAAGCGCCTTGGCGGTCTCTACATCTTCTTGAGACTGCGTGTTCTCAGGTGGCACCGGCTCAGAGATCTTACTCACTGATAAGTCTCCGTCCAGCGAGAGCGGATCTGTTGCAAAGGTGTACACCTCGTGTGCAAGCGTGAGCAGTGCGAGGGTCTTTTGAAGGGACAGATGCGCGTCGTCGCGAGCGAAATTGAGCACGCCGAAGCAGAAGTCCACCCACACGCAGGAACGCGGGTTAACAGAGTAGTGCTGTACACCCAACGCGCTCTGTAGTCGTTCAACACGTACCGCCGCCGACTCAGCAGCATGCACCTCTTCCAACTGCTCCAGTGAGATCAGCGTTCTAGGCCCTGGTGGGTCTTCCACTGGGCTTGGCGGCTTCTCCACCACGACGGGCGTTGGCGGCGTCACCACCTCCGTCGCTTTCCCCATTTTATCGCTGAAAAACATGTAAAACCGACCTTTCGTAAAGACAAAACGGTGCCAAAAGTTCAATTCATTCACACGAGCACTAAAGAAAATTAAAAGCAGCTCCAGACGATTGAGAAGAGGCCACCCGACCAAAGCTGCAGCGCTGAAGGGTGTGGCTAGATCTAGTGCGAGTACAGGTCCGACACGTCGGACGAGATGGTCAGGTCGTCCGTGATCTTGTGCACGAACTGCTCCGGGATCGGCTTCTCCACGTAGTCATCACCTCCTGCTCCTTGAGGGAACGCCACGTTCATCTCGGAACTCTTGGACGTGACGAACTGCACCTCACGACCCTCCCACGAGATGTACACGAGGCAGCCGTCCGTCTTGTCGATGGCCACGGACGGCACCACACCCTTGCACTGCACCTGAACGCCCTTGCAGTTGACGATCTCGATGCTGGACACGGCGTTGTCGAAGATGAGCTTGGTCTTCTTGCACGAGTCGAACACGATGTTCTTGGCCTTGCCCTCTAGCAGGATGGTCGCACCTTCACAACCAAAGATGTAAACTTGCTGCTTCATGTTGATACCACTGACAGTGAGCGGCTCGGGGCCAGTCTGGTACTCGATCTGCCAGTTTCCATTGCGCTCTTCACACACAGCAGGCTTAGTGACCTTGACGGGTGCAGCAGGCTTCTTAGCGGCAGCAGGAGCAGCAGAAGTCGGTGCCGTTCCCTCGGGTTTGTAGTCCTTGCGCCAAGTTTGCATGTCCTTAGTGACCTTCTTGAGTCCAGCGGTCTTGCCGCTGCTCTGGTCAATGGATTTAATGCCGGCGAATACATTGGACATGCCACCAGCAGCTGGGACCGCAGCCTTGGCCGGCGCGGCCGCACCAGGCGTGTAGTTGGCCACGTCACCGCCCTTGGGATTCCACGTGACGCCCGTCGTGTGATGCGCCTTGACGTACGCCATAAGTTCGGTCAAAAGATTCTTAAAGGCCGTTACAAAGGCGATCTGGTCCGGGTTGGACGTCTTGTATTGCACGCGGATCTTGTTACCCCAGAAGTCCGAGCCGCCCACGTACGACTCGATGAAAGGCTTGGGTGCAGGCTCAACACAGAGCCAACCTAGAGCCTGGATGCCCTCGTTTACCATATTCTGGTGGTTAGCAAACTCGCTGCGGTTGTCACGTAGAGCGTTGATCTCCTTAATGCAAGCCTGTAGGTCCTTGAGATGTTCTGGGTTAAGCGTAGCGGGCTTCTTGCACTGACTGGCCATCAACAGGTAGGCGCGCTGGGCCGCAAAGGCCTTCTCCGTTACTTCTCCGAGTTTCTTCGTGTCCTCGCCAAGTTTGGCGGCCACGTCCACGAAAGCAGGAAGGTACTGGGCCACGTACTCGTCGTAGGCCTCGAGCTGAGGTGACAACTCCACCGGGGCGGAGGCCGGGACAGCGGCGGCAGGTGCGGAAGCGGGCGCACCAGAGACACCAAGTTGCGCCTCCAGGCGGGCCAGACGCTCGCCGAACGCGTCCAGCAGACTCTGCAGCGGCTTGACGGCGTCACTCATGGTTTTGTCGAAGTCTTGATACTCGATTTTCTCTAATGATTTCTCCCCCCTTGCTTCAAGAGTAAGATTGCCAAAAATGGCAACGGGACGACGACTTTATATGGTAAATATGGCAATATCTTTTGATATTTAATGAGTATCAGGAGTAGCCATACTATGGGTCCTGACCCGAGTCTGTATCAAATTCGGACCTAATCGCAGTATTCGTTTTATGTTAACGAACAACTACGGCAGTCTACTTTTAGCTTAGTAAAATCAGACGCAGTGGTCACGATGGCAAGGAGATCCGGGGTGTCGATCGGCTCGTACGCAGTAGCAGCATCGAAAAACCCGCTACCAAATACCGCAACAGCTCAACTTCAGAGTGAACTACCTGCTATTTCGTCTGGTGTTCCGGTTATATCGCATGCCACGCGAGCACAACAGTCAAATGAAAGCATAGTGCATATGGAGATTGAAGCAAGTGAGCGAGCTACTCTTCTATCGACTCTAGCAACTCGTCCTATCAACACCAAACGCAAATACGAGGGATATCAAAAGGAATTTATTGAGTGGAGTAGCAGTAAGATATTTTGTGACGGTAGCACTGTCACCAAGGGCAAGCTCCACCTCTTTCTCACGGAGAATGTTGTAGGAAGAGAATCCAAGAAAAAGAAAGGGAACATAGTTGGCGGCTCAACTGTGTGTGGCAATGTGAACGCCGTCTTGGACCTCTACAATCAACAGGTGGCGCTTCGAGTAAACTCCAACGAACACCCACGCTCAGCACAAGTCAAACAACTCATAAAAAATGTCCAAGCAATCACCACCGAAACGAGAAAAAAGAACTATCAAGACCGCGGAATTGGGTCGCTATTGGACGGTTATCAATCCGAGCAACAATTTAGAAACATTTGTGATACTTTTTTTCAGCTTGATGACCTTCGAGGACGAACAGCATTTTTGCTTTTTCATTATGGATTGCTTCGTGGAGAAAACGTCCGTGATCTTGAACTGGCCGATATGTTTTCCCAGCCTCTTGATAATGAAGGCTTTCAGCCATGCACAGCCTTCGTCCTACTCATTCAACACGGCAAAACAAACACGTATGGGAAGCTCCAACATGTTGGCTTTATGCGCAACAAAGACGTTCACTTATGTCCTGTTGGTTCAGTGGCGTTTTACCTATTTGAGAGATTTCATGTGCATTTAGAGCCTTTTCCAAGCTTTCGTCAATCTAAGGACTGGTACGACATTAAGTTCCTACGTGGTCGAAACCCAGTCAAATCTATCTCGTACGATACACACAAAAGTTGTTACGAGTCTGGATTTAAAACGCTTGGATTGACCTTCAATAAGAAAACTCATATCAACAGACAGCAGGGAGTCCGTCAACTTGAGAGTGCAGATGTGGATATCTCGCAGACTCGCAGGCACGGAAGGTGGGGCTTGGACACCGTCGAGGCGGTGTACTCAGCACCGCTCGCGCATGAAGCTATTCGAGCATTATCAGGACATCCGCCACACTCGCGACTGTATTATCTCGAGCGCGCAGTCACGGAGCCACCGGACGATTTGAAAAATAGAGTTTTTCCGGAACCAAAAGCTCACAAAACAAAAATATTAAACGGAACATGGGAACGAAACCTGGCGGCACGTGGATTTTTAGAGCTTTTAGAATACTTACGCACTGTACTGCTCCAAGATGCAGCATTTCTATTTGACCAACTTCCTTCTCGCTTCCGGCAGAATGAACTTTTTGGAGATCAATTCCAGCAGTTTCGAGCTCAAGCTCTCTTGTCTGCTCAGAATGCTGAGCACCCGGTTGAAATGCAGCTTCAGGACGCAATGCCGCTGCTAGCCCAACAAATTAAGACACAGCATGCAGCAATCATGAATAGATTAGAATCAAGCCATCGTGCCGTGACAGAGCTGGCTCGAAAATCGTAAAATGACGTTACCGCGTTTCTTCAAGATGAAATGTCATTTCGGTTAGTTCCGGACCAAAACTCAAATCACGAACCTATAACCCAACACACGAATTGCCCACGACAATGTCAAATTTCTATAAGGGAGAGCACAATGAGGCATCAGCACCCAGTCGTGATACACCAACTTACTCGATGAGTCGTGCCGTTTCCACGGTACATGAGCTCTGGAATGAGTGGCATCACGGTTTGGCAAACAACCCGTCTATCGAGCATCTAGAGAAAACATTTGGCACAAAGTGGAGATCATCCACCAAAGAGTCAAAGTATTATTCCAGGTGGTTGTGCGTTATTAAACACGTACGTAATTTGATAAGTGGTGGGCTATCGGTCGAATCCGCCATCGCATGTGCCGAAAGTGAACGTGAAACGAAGAGTATAGACGCTGTTTCTAAGTGGCTGAGCCGTAAAGAGTAACTGAGGAATTATTTCTTTTTTTTTTACGAGTATTGACTTACATTCCGCTTAGACGTCCTTAGGAGAGATACACACACTACATCACTGACAAACATTAAAAGTTAATGTCCAATGTACCACTTAAAACATTAAATCCCTTCACCCACATACCTATTAACAGTTCTTTTCCACGAATCCCTCCAGACTTCTGGTCGAGGAGGCCTTGCCCTCGCTAGTAAAGCTGTTAGTCTGCAAGGAAATGATGCGCTGAAGGAGTTTAGTTCCCGAGTCACAGGGTCCGCAAGTCTTCTGACGCTCAGTCATGCCTTGGTGTCTGGGGTCAAGCGGCAATACTAGTGTTGGAACACACTGCGGCACCGGAATCGAGTGGCTTCAGCAAGCGGACGGCTAACACACGAGGATAAAGAGCACTTGAGCGCGGCGATGTATAGTTGGGAGGCTCGGTGTGGTCACAGCTCGGGGTATTACCTTGTTGTGAGCGCGCAGAGGATGTTGGAGTGAAAATGGTTTTTCTTTTACTATTCCACCAATTCCACCAATAGGCGTTTCGAATTTAGGTCATAACCCAATTGGCTGGTATCTGCTGATACCACGTCTTTTCAGCTGGTATCTGAAGGTATCAGGTCCAAAGTCAGGACTGGGTCCTGACTTTTTCGTTTTTACTTAAATTTGAAAGAACTTTTGTTATTTCTAAAAATAAACTATGAAATATCAATTCAAATATTAATAACTAATGCCGTGCGTTGCCTGGGAAGCTCTGGATTTAAACGCAGACGCAGCAAAAGAATAGTGAATGATACAGCTTGTAAGTAGCTCGATTATACTACAGACTTAACAACAGTGTATCGCTCATACAGTAGTTAAGGCTGGTGTGGTCAGCATTTCCAGACTTTGCGGAGGATCTATCAAGTGTAGGAAAAACCGGTAAATAGCTTGGATACAAGTACAATATGCTTTTGGGTTGCTGAAGCATTGAATATGGGGACAGCGGCTAGAAAGTATCCGGAACACGACGTAGCCGACTTGATAATCTTGGACCTTTTGCGTAGCTGTAGCTGCGAATTGACACTGTAAATATGGTAAGTTACCATACTTCTTATTGAGGGTTGCTGGTCTTGGGTACTGTGTACCAGTTGTACCCATTAACCGGTTAACCCGAACCGGTCCAATCCGAACCCACGTTGATTATGGTGATTTACGGTAAGTTGTTTACGCCACCGATGATTAGACGAGTAGGATGATTGGATGAACACCGGTGAGTGATGGTTGATTAGATGCACTAGGTGATAGGACGCAGGGTCGCGTGTCTATAACAGTAGGATGTAAGCTCCAACAATTCAATCACTTTCGAATCTTCATTCTACCCCTCAAGTGCCTACGCTCCGGTCCCGCCGTCTGCGACGTCCCTCCCTCCGCTTCGTCCAAGCTTCGTGTCCAAGATCCATACCTTCCATCAGGTTATGAGCCCAAGCACCATGTCCTCTGCCCAAGACGCCTCGACCAAGGTCTCCATTGACAAGTTCAACGGGGACAACTACGCGACGTGGAACTGCTACATGCGTGGCGTGTTCCTGACCAAGTCGACGTGGCATGTCGTGAACCGCGAGACGACGCCAAGCTTCACGGACTCGCGGGCCAAGGACGACTACGTCAAGTCGAGCAACATCGCGTTCGGATTGATGTTGCTCCACATGGACGCGGACTACCACCATGTGGTCGACGACTGCGAGGAAGCGTGGGTTGCGTGGACGCGCCTGAAGACGCTGTACGGTGGTTCGCAGAAGGCTGGACGCATCTACCTGAAGCGCCAACTCTTCAGCATGGAGATGTCGGAAGGCGGGAACGTGTTGCATCACTGCAACGAGGTCCTCAACATCAGCGCCAAGCTCAGCAGCATCGGCGCCAAGATGGAGGATGAGGACGTGGCGATCTGCCTGTTGCGCAGCCTCCCCAAGAGCTACGAGAACGTCATGCTGAACTTGGAGATGAGCAGCGCTGAACTACGGTCGCAAGACGTCGTGAAGGTGCTCACAAATGAGCACATCAAGAGACAAGGCGAGACGACGGCGACGGTGAAAACGGAGGACGCGGCCAAGGCGTTCAACACCGACCGAGAGGCTCGCCAGTGCACGTACTGCGGGAAATTGGGGCACACGATTGACAAGTGCTGGACCAAGCAGAAGGACGAGAATCGGGGCCCAAGACGCGGCGGCAACGGCCGTGGACGCGGGGTCAACAACATCCAGTGGCGAAACGACGACAGCAACTACGACTACGGCTACGATCGAGTAGCGTTCGCGGTTTCACTGGAAGGTGGGGTTTCGACGGGCAAGAATGTGTCCGGGATGTGGGCGGTCGACAGCGGCGCAACGCACCACATCTGCAACGACAAGGCCAAGTTCGCCCATTTGATTGAGCGGAACGAAGGCGAACTTTCGGTGGCCGACGGCAACAAGGCGGCCATCATGGGTGTGGGGACCATCGTGGAACGAGTGGTTCTGCCCAACGGCGACGAGCGCGACATCGAGATCAAGAACGCGCTGTACGTGCCGAGCATGAGCAAGAATCTGCTTTCGGTGCCACAGATCAACAAGAGCGGTCTGTTCCAAGTCGTGTTCGACGGCACCCAGATGCGCGTCGCGCACAAGCCTCCAAGCAAGTGGTGGCGACGGCAAACCTCGTAGATGGACTCTACTGGCTGATGACGCCTCAGCGATCGGCGAATGCGGCGATGAGTGGCAAGATTGTCGACCTGCACGCGCGCATGGGTCACGCTCCGGTAGAGGTGCTTTGCAAGATGGTCGACAACCACATGATCAAGGACGCGAAAGCACCTTCCAAGTCGAGCGGACCAAGTCTGTGTCGTGGTTGCCAGCAAGGTAAAATGGTCCAAAAACCGTTCCCAAGCAACCATGACAAGCGTCGTTACGACACGTTCAAGCTGCTCCATTTCGACATCTGCGGACCCATGGAGGAACACTCACTTGGTGGCAGCAAGTACCTGCTGCTGATCGTGGACGAAGCCAGCGGATGCATGAAGGGTTTCTGCCTGCGTGCCAAGTCGGAGAGCGAGGACTGCATCAAGATGTACGTCACGAAGGTGCAGAAGCAGTTCGGCAAGAAGGTCAAGTTTGTGCGGCACGACGGAGCCCGTGAGTTCGCGACCAACTCGCTCAAGGCCTTCTACGAAGTCGAAGGCATCGAGCAGCAAACCACGGTTCCGTACGCGCACCAGACTAACGGCACGGCAGAGCGAGCTATCCGGACTATTGTCACGATCGGCCGCAGCATGCTGCATCACGCCAAGCTGGACAAGTGTTTCTGGGCTGAGGCGGCCATGACGGCCATCTACGTGAAGAATCGTCTGCCATCACCCAAGATCGAGCACAAGACTCCGTTCGAGATCGTTTACAAGTCCAAGCCGAGTGTGAAGCACATGCGTGTGTTCGGATGCCAGACGTACATCCTGACGCCGAAGGAAAAACGGCGCAAGTGGGACCCCAAGGCTCGCGCCGGGCTGTTCCTCGGCTACGAAGAAGTGTCCAAGGCGTATCGAGTTTATGACATCGAGGCGGGGCAGGTGGTTATCAGTCGCGATGTCAACTTCGATGAATCCACCTTTGGACTTTCGACGCATACTTCGGATGAAGACGTCGATGATGCTGTGCTGGACCACGCGCTGGACGACAACGATGGACCGCGCCAAACGAGCTTCAAGCAGGCGGGGAAGCGCAAGTACCGACCGAGTGGCGACGACGACACTGCCAGAAGATCGCGCCCCGTTCGCCACCGAGCTGGCTTAGAAGAAGCAAGTGCGCCGGACGTATCCTCCTCGCGCCGAGCCGACCCCGACGAAGAAGAAAAGTCTGGGGACCAAGATGAAGACGACGACTCGACGCCTCCAGTGTTTTGGCGTGCCAGTGCCAACGCTGTGGAAGCAGCAGCCGATCTATCGGAGCCGACGACGTTCCAAGAGGCTGTGAACGGTCCTGATCAAGTGCACTGGCGCAAGGCGATCCGCGCGGAGCTCAAGTCGATGCGACTGCGTGGTGTGTTTCGAGCTGCCAAGTTGCCTAACGGACAACGCGCCATCGGTACCAAGTGGGTGTTCAAGATCAAGCGCAAAGCGGACGGCTCGATCGAGAAGTACAAGGCGCGCCTCGTGGCCAAGGGGTTCAAGCAGGAGTACGGCATTGACTACACCGAGACGTTCTCGCCCGTGGTCAAGTATGTGACGCTGCGCATGGTGATCGCGATTGCCAAGTATTTTGGCTGGCCCCTCGACCAACTCGACGTGGTGACAGCTTTCCTGTACGGGGTCATGAAGGAGCTGGTGTTCTGCGCGGTCCCCGAAGGTGTTGATCTCGACGGTGACTTCGACTGCCTGGAATTGGTGAAGGCGATCTACGGCCTCAAGCAGGCTTCGCGCGTGTGGAACGAGACCTTCGACGAGTTCGTGTGCTCCATCGGCTTCCAAGTGTCGGCCTTCGATCCGTGCCTCTACATCAAGGTGGTGGACGGTCACTGCGTGCTTGTACTGGTGTACGTGGACGACGTACTGATTACCGGGAGTTCGCCCGAGCTGATCGCACGCACGAAGACCGACCTGAAGACGCGCTTCGAGATGACCCACAGCGGAAAGTGCGCGTTTGTTCTTGGGATTGAGTTGGTGGACGGCCCGGACGGCAGCGTGACCATGTGCCAGCGGCGATACGTGGACGACATCCTGAAGCGCTTCGCCATGGACGAGTGCAAGGCCGTGGTGAGTCCGGTGGACATGAGCACTCGACTGGTTCCAAGCGACGCGGCGACCAAGGTGAACGCTCCGTTTCGCGAAGCTGTTGGTGCTCTGATGCACCTGATGACCGCCACGCGCCCAGACATCGCGTACGCTGTTGGCTATGTGTCGAGCTTCATGGAGAACCCCCAAGAGGAACACTGGGTTGCGGTGAAGCGTATCTTTCGCTACCTGCAAGGCACCAAGACGCATGGGATCTGCTTCAAGCCGGGCGACAAGATCGACTTTCGTGGCTACTCGGACGCGGACTGGGCCGGCGACCTCGCCGACCGCAAGTCCACTTCAGGCTACACGTTCATGCTCATGAGTGCGCCTGTGAGCTGGGGAAGCTAGAAGCAATCAAGTGTGTCGCTGTCCACGAGCGAAGCGGAGTACATCGCGCTCAGCCTGGCGATCCAAGAAGGCAAGTGGATTCATCGCCTGCTATGCGAGATTCTGGCGGCCGCTAATAAGACTGGACCCGAACTCATGATCCGCGAAGACAACCAGTCGTGCATCAAGATGACGAAGAACCCAGTGAACCACGGTCGCGCCAAGCACATCGACATCAAGTACCACCACATCCGCGATGAAGTCAAGCGTGGTGAAGTGAAGCTCCAGTACTGCGAGACTTCTGTGATGCTGGCGGACATCATGACGAAGGCTCTCGCGGGACCACGCCATACGGATCTGACGGTGGCTCTCGGCATTCGTGGGAATTCGCATTGAGGGTTGCTGGTCTTGGGTACTGTGTACCAGTTGTACCCATTAACCGGTTAACCCGAACCGGTCCAATCCGAACCCACGTTGATTATGGTGATTTACGGTAAGTTGTTTACGCCACCGATGATTAGACGAGTAGGATGATTGGATGAACACCGGTGAGTGATGGTTGATTAGATGCACTAGGTGATAGGACGCAGGGTCGCGTGTCTATAACAGTAGGATGTAAGCTCCAACAATTCAATCACTTTCGAATCTTCATTCTACCCCTCAAGTGCCTTCGCTCCGGTCCCGCCGTCTGCGACGTCCCTCCCTCCGCTTCGTCCAAGCTTCGTGTCCAAGATCCATACCTTCCATCACTTCTATATAGTTACCATTGGTAACTATCGACATCGTGATCGACTGGAGGTATCGGGAAAAAGGTTCAAACCGGTATTGGGACCACATTCGCGCGACACGGTAGTGATGTTGAAGTTTGTCGCGCGAATGTCGTTCTTAACCGGTTCGGGCAACATTCACCGACTCACAAACTAGAAGGTTGGGCTGGTAGTGTGAAACGCAATTCATGCACAGCATAAGCAGATTTGAAAGTAGTTTTACTGGGATAGCAAGTACCTTAGAAATCAGGGCCTAAGGTCCTGATTCCTCCGTCGGTGTCTGGGTCTCGGATATATATACCGAAGATCGCTTTAATTCCCACCCCCTTGGGGGTAGGAATAAAAGGAGGATTTTATTCCGAGATGTGTATTTGTTATGACAACATCATTACTATCATTTCCAGTAAATCCTACATCAATTGAAGCATACTGTTAAATTATGCAGTATGATATTTATTTCTGCTCCTGAGTCAATTTCCCGGCAAATCTTTAGAGCAATACTGGTTTTGCCAACAGAAACGCTCACATTTTATTCCCAGACACCGACGGAGAAATCAGGGCCTTAGGTGCTGCTGGACAGCCCAAATCATGTTAATTTGTTGAAGCCGGTACTTAAAGTATGGTATAACTGAACAGAAACCGGTAACGGAGTCGGTACTACAAAAGGTTCCTAGTAAGTATCAATCAACGGCACCGTCGATATCCGTCAATGTGCCAGTGTCAATATCTACCAATCAATAAGTTTTTTTTGTAAGAACTAAAGCTCTCTATTACTCGCGGCCATAAGAAACAATGGAGGGCCGGCCCAGCAGTGGAAGAGTCGTGTACTCAAGACTGAGCAGGGGGCCGCAGCAGATTCAACGGTTGTGTATGGAGCAGGTGCTGCGGCTGCGCAGCAGGCGCAGGAGATGCTGTATACAAGCATGAAAACATGTCGAATAGCTATCCCTTCGTCACCTACTAAAACGTGTGTCATATATCACATTTTTTTCCAGCTAGGGATTGCAAGGCTAGGCGTACACGATTGGGGTATCTATGATACGACCAACTCGTTGCGGAACACAAGTTGGAGAATTTGCAATCGTCAATTTTGCTATTGTGGGGGGGGGGGGGGGGGGGGGTTAAAGCAGTAAAACAATTTGATATTGCCCTGAGCCAATGTGCGCTCAAGAGCGAGCAGGACTCTATAACCTGGAGGATCGGCCGGCAGCGACTTCAACGGGCAGGTCTCCTGCAGTCGTTTCGCGCCTCAGTATCTGTTCTATACAAGCATGAAAAGATGGCGAATTGTTGTATTGCGCTAATGATAGTTCTGAAAAGTGTGTTTTCACGTTGACTTGATTTAATTGTTTTTTTTATGCCGTTGACGCCGGAAGCACTCGGGCAAGCTCTGCACCCACCCCGCTTATCTGGTACTTCTACTTGGCGGTGCCGGCTGAGTTGGATAAACTGAATTTATTCGATTCAAAAGCCGCTATCCCAGCCTTCGCGGAGCCCTAGTTAAATGTGCTTACCTTTTACGTTCTAATATATATTTTTTAATTTTATAGCAAACTCTACCTACTTATGCATGTCGGCTCCCATCAAGTCGTTCCGTTGACTTGATGGAAGCTTTTAGAAAAAAGTAAGCTAATGTCGATTTCTGTCGTATTGGTAGTCAATTCTTAGCAATACGCGGTTTTCTCACCGCTCAGCTCTCTCCTACTTTTCGGTCGCGGTGGTAGCCACTCTTCCCTCATCGGGACACCTTTCGCTACCGCGCGCAGAATTGGTAGGGGCTCACAGTGCTGGCGACAAAAAATCGTAAAGCTCTCATTTAACGCGACGACGAGTTAACTGAACGTGAGTGTGCTAGACCAGCTAGTTGTGAAAGGCTTGGAGGCGCTCGCCGCTCGTGAGAAAGTCTACACGTTTACTACATGCACTGACTGTATTCATGGAGAGGAAGCCGCTGAATCTGCAGCTGAAAACGTTTACTTTCATGTTCATTGGGCACTGTCGTGGTCGAAGCCGAGTCGGCTAAGTGTCTCTTTTGACCCATTTCCGTATTTGTTACACGTTTGTCTCGCCAGAAAAAGGGTGGCAGCAATGCCTCATTGCATTTCCTGCGCTCTGCGCATTGCCCATGTAGTGGCAGCGGTGAATTTGTATGTAGACCAGAACATACCGTTGCATGATAGAAGCAAGTAGCCTGTGCTCCATCATTTTATTCTATACAATGGCACAACACCGCCTAAACGAGTACTTTTCAAGTACCTTTAAACACTTTTGAAGACGTGCATGAAGAACCTACGCAACTAGTTGACCTTTTAAACCCAATATCCCAGAAAAAAGAGCACTTATAGCTGTCATTTGCCTCCACGAATGTATAGCTCTTCACAAACCATGCACAATACTCGATTCATTAACAGATATAGCTAAAATTTGTATGTCTGAAAACTATGTGAACCACATTAGCCATTTTTGCGAATTAATCCTGGTTGGGCTGTACGTACTACTACTCGTAGCACTACCAGGATAACGTTTCCGAATCCATCAAGCACTCAGTCAGGTTATCTGCCGTTTTGTAGAAACGCCAAAATTGTGTGGTTACACAACCATCCAAATATGTTTTTATACAGACTTTACGAGGGGTCTCGATCCCACCTAAAACTCTGGATATAAATATCCAGAGAATTTTTAAAGCTGGAGCATCTTTTCGAAAAAATGTAAAATACAGTTTTATTAATACTGGGAGGACAGCTTTTAGCTGGCTGAACAGCCTAATGTGGTGTAGGGAAATTCAAGTTCGGCAAGAGCGCCTAAGCCAGGGATACGGATCTAGTCTAGGAAGGCCTCCCGACCTGACGGAGCCCAAGGACTAGACGTCTGCGGTACTTACATGGCGGGCGAGGCGCGACTTAGGACCGGATACCTACGGTACTTACATGACTGAGAGATCGGATACGCTATCCGGAAGATCTTATGAGCTGAAGAGTCACCCAATGTTGGCTGAGTGAGCACTGGAGAGTCGTTGGGAGTCTCGCAACGGCTCCATTTCACTTGATATTTGTATAGGAAAATAGGAAAAGTAGGAGGAGCCCAAAAGAGCTCCCAAAAGGTAACAGACAACAGAGCAGAAATTTCCACATCCAAGACAAGTGTATACTCTTCCGGTAAGTCCCTGCAGTGGGCTGGATTAATGTCTGCCGGCGGTACTCGAGGTATAGCTTGTAGAGTACTCGTCTGGTAGCGCCAAGAGATAAGGTTGGGAAGCCCAGGTCGGGCAAATGATCTTGCTACGCGCGAAAGTAATACAAAGACTCGCCAAGTCGCGAGCCGGTACGTCGGACAGCCCGGGTGCCGTGACACTTCAAGCCGAGACGCCTTTGCTCTTGGTGACCTGTAAAAGCGCTCGCGCGCCGTCATCCATCCTTTGGTGGAGGGCACAGGGTATAAAGACCGAGACTACTCGCCAGCGTGACCTGGCGAAGTCTCGAAGATTACTGGCTTGGTTAGTCGGAACCTGGCGAGAGTAAGACCACACGCCTGTCCCGGCTGGGTCGAACCGCGAGGCGATCACAACCCCTGCGCAGGCCATACAATCGCCTCAACCTTTCCTGGCGTGCCAGAGTTACCTGGCGATTTCTAAGTTACTTAGCGATTTCTAAAGGGACCTAACGATCTCGATAGGGACCTGGCGGTTTCCAAAGTGACCTAGCGCTTTTAAAGTTGACCTGGCGGACTCCAGTTAGACCTGGCGATATTGTTGTGGTTTGTGTAAGGAATCCACATCTGACGATATTTGTGCGTTCTGCTACACCACACTAACCAATCTTATTGCAGCAGACTTTAATTCGCGAATGCCACCTGAGTCCATAGTCCACCGATTCAGGCTATCCAAACACAATTATTTTTGTAAGTTGGTGACTCATGGTCTTCGTAAAGTCACCTGAAGAATATTTTATAGAAATCATTGATGATTCTATGCTTTCCTTAAACTTCTTTAACAGTCGCTGCCGCTAAGCATATACCTGTAGCGAGTAAACTTATCTTGCCCGGCTCGTTGTGCAGATCGTACCGTAAAACTTATGTGCAAACGGACGTTGGCCATTTACGGATAGTCCTGAACTACCAATCAAAAGCTAGTGTTTTATGTACTTTGATTGTTGATTGGTTAGAAAATAGTTCAGGATGAAAAAGAACTGTCCTGATGCACATCAGTTCTACGGTAGCCTCCCCGGGTTCGTCTTGGGTCACTACGAGTTCAACACAATGATGGCCGACAGAGCTCCACCCGAGCCCTGTGCCGGTACATCGCCTCCCTACTTTTTATTTAACCTCTCCAACCTCTTTCTTAGCTAGCTTGACGCCGACTAAGGAAGAAGCGTTGGTCCTCTTCTCCTCTCTTCTCTCCCTCGTTCGTTCCCTTCGTACTTTGTTCGTCCTGCGATGCGTCCAAAACACCCAAGAGTTTTCTTCGTAAACGTGTAGTTCTGCCAGGGGTCGAGTCGTCGTCCACTACGTTCGCCTTCGTTCGTCGTTCTCAGCGTTCACGCTGTCCTCCGTGCCTGCGCCCTTCAGAGTCCGGGCGTTCGCTCGCTCTCACACACACTGTTCTCGACTGCAACAGTCCGAGTCCAGATACCCGCTCAATTTGTACAGCAAGTTCTGACCTGCACTTCCGTCAATTTCTCAGTCAAAGTGACTTTCTCGTCGAGCTCCGAGGAGATCGTCTCGTGCTCGTCGAATCCCAAAGAGTTCGCTCTTCGTCGAATTACCAAGTGAGATCGTTCTCACTCCCGTTGCCAGCCATGTCCTCCGTCTGCGACCCCTCGTTCTTCCGTTGCGCGCAATCTTGTAGGCAACCGTACATTCTCCTCCCACGTTGAGTTCAGCCGACCCTTCGTCATAACCGTACACCCTCTGGTCGTCTTGCTGGAAGATCCGCCAGCACCCGTCGCGCCTACCTTGTGCCACATCAACTCGTTACACGCCTTCTTCATTTGAAGATTGTTCCACGACTCTACCGGCTTGGAAGTACCTTTCGTACTCGGTGATAGATACCCATCGTGCACCGCCGTCGTCATGTTCGTTTCCTGGGGCTCGTTCCGCCGGTCGAAATTCGAATTCCAACACGTATTGTTACGCCGTCGCTGTTGTCGTACTTCCACCAACTTTGCACTCGATCCACACCAGTCGTCTTCTCGTTCCACGGGCGTTCGGCGTCTTCTTTTGCCTGTCGCACTAGTTGCTGCCTGTACTTGAGCCGTCGTTACTCGTACGGTCTTCCCTGCTGCCTCGTCAACGTCGCTCTGGGCTTCATACTCTAACTGCGCGTTTAAGTCGGCCGCTGCCTTCGCCAGTAGATTACTTTGTGTGTAATAATTTGTCAAGAAACTCACCTGCGCTATAAATTCCTCGATCTCCCGTTCTGATCCTCTCTCCTGACTAAGTAATTCTCGTACCCAACAGGTTCGATCACTCGTAATGATCCAATCCACAAATGCACCAGTTTCATAGCCACCTCTCAGGATCCTCAACGGCAGAACAACTTCTCTCGGTCGCGCCTTTCGGCTTCCACATTCCTCGCATCCGGCTACCCATCGTCGAAATTTTCGCTAGAGATCAGGCCAGTAGTATAGCTGAGCAATACGTGCGTAAGTATCAGGCGCATAGATGATTTGACCAAACTGAATCATGACTCTCCTTGAACACCAAGGGCCAGAGCACGGGTGGCAGTACGACTCTCTTACCCGCCACCGTCCCAATCAACACCAACCCGTGCTCCGTAACCACGTCCATGCTCTTGTGTGCGCCATCCTTCGACATCCTCTGTACTAATCGACTCCTTTTCCGAGCTGTACTGCTCATCGTATCGGTCAACTGCAGTGTTACTGCTACCTCGACTTGTTGCGCACTGTCTTGTATAGTTTCTTGCCTCCGTCGGTTGTCACTTTTTCGGACTTGAACGTCTTCTCGTCGTCGTCGCTTTAACACTGGCTCCGCTATCTGCGTAGCCGTGCCGTCTGTCACCACTCCGTGCTTTGCGCCACGTTCGTCGTCCTTGGCACGTCGTGCTGGCCGTTCGTTAGGAGATTCTTCATCCAAGCGTTCCCCAGCCGTGATTCCTCATCCACCCACACGTCGCGACGTCTCGTTATCCACCGTTGCATCCATATCAGCCGCTACCGTACTAAGCTCACATCCGTGGTCATGGCCATGGCCCATGACACTCGACGCCGCTGCTCACCGTCTCTCTTGGCGCTGATCTCATGTTTGCCCTTGTCTTGTTCTCTGCCATGTGCAACAGGTTGTTCTCATCCCGCCTTGCGCGTTACCGTTGGCTTTAAGCTCTGCGCATCCACCGTTCTTGGCGTCACCGCACTACTTGCTACTCGTTCCAGTGCTAGAGCTCGGGTGGCAGTACGACTCTCTTACCCGCCACCGTCCCAATCAACACCAACCCGTGCTCCGTAACCACGTCCATGCTCTTGTGTGCGCCATCCTTCGACATCCTCTGTACTAATCGACTCCTTTTCCGAGCTGTACTGCTCATCGTATCGGTCAACTGCAGTGTTACTGCTACCTCGACTTGTTGCGCACTGTCTTGTATAGTTTCTTGCCTCCGTCGGTTGTCACTTTTTCGGACTTGAACGTCTTCTCGTCGTCGTCGCTTTAACACTGGCTCCGCTATCTGCGTAGCCGTGCCGTCTGTCACCACTCCGTGCTTTGCGCCACGTTCGTCGTCCTTGGCACGTCGTGCTGGCCGTTCGTTAGGAGATTCTTCATCCAAGCGTTCCCCAGCCGTGATTCCTCATCCACCCACACGTCGCGACGTCTCGTTATCCACCGTTGCATCCATATCAGCCGCTACCGTACTAAGCTCACATCCGTGGTCATGGCCATGGCCCATGACACTCGACGCCGCTGCTCACCGTCTCTCTTGGCGCTGATCTCATGTTTGCCCTTGTCTTGTTCTCTGCCATGTGCAACAGGTTGTTCTCATCCCGCCTTGCGCGTTACCGTTGGCTTTAAGCTCTGCGCATCCACCGTTCTTGGCGTCACCGCACTACTTGCTACTCGTTCCAGTGCTAGAGCTCGGGTGGCAGTACGACTCTCTTACCCGCCACCGTCCCAATCAACACCAACCCGTGCTCCGTAACCACGTCCATGCTCTTGTGTGCGCCATCCTTCGACATCCTCTGTACTAATCGACTCCTTTTCCGAGCTGTACTGCTCATCGTATCGGTCAACTGCAGTGTTACTGCTACCTCGACTTGTTGCGCACTGTCTTGTATAGTTTCTTGCCTCCGTCGGTTGTCACTTTTTCGGACTTGAACGTCTTCTCGTCGTCGTCGCTTTAACACTGGCTCCGCTATCTGCGTAGCCGTGCCGTCTGTCACCACTCCGTGCTTTGCGCCACGTTCGTCGTCCTTGGCACGTCGTGCTGGCCGTTCGTTAGGAGATTCTTCATCCAAGCGTTCCCCAGCCGTGATTCCTCATCCACCCACACGTCGCGACGTCTCGTTATCCACCGTTGCATCCATATCAGCCGCTACCGTACTAAGCTCACATCCGTGGTCATGGCCATGGCCCATGACACTCGACGCCGCTGCTCACCGTCTCTCTTGGCGCTGATCTCATGTTTGCCCTTGTCTTGTTCTCTGCCATGTGCAACAGGTTGTTCTCATCCCGCCTTGCGCGTTACCGTTGGCTTTAAGCTCTGCGCATCCACCGTTCTTGGCGTCACCGCACTACTTGCTACTCGTTCCAGTGCTAGAGCTCGGGTGGCAGTACGACTCTCTTACCCGCCACCGTCCCAATCAACACCAACCCGTGCTCCGTAACCACGTCCATGCTCTTGTGTGCGCCATCCTTCGACATCCTCTGTACTAATCGACTCCTTTTCCGAGCTGTACTGCTCATCGTATCGGTCAACTGCAGTGTTACTGCTACCTCGACTTGTTGCGCACTGTCTTGTATAGTTTCTTGCCTCCGTCGGTTGTCACTTTTTCGGACTTGAACGTCTTCTCGTCGTCGTCGCTTTAACACTGGCTCCGCTATCTGCGTAGCCGTGCCGTCTGTCACCACTCCGTGCTTTGCGTCACGTTCGTCGTCCTTGGCACGTCGTGCTGGCCGTTCGTTAGGAGATTCTTCATCCAAGTGTTCCCCAGCCGTGATTCCTCATCCACCCACACGTCGCGACGTCTCGTTATCCACCGTTGCATCCATATCAGCCGCTACCGTACTAAGCTCACATCCGTGGTCATGGCCATGGCCCATGACACTCGACGCCGCTGCTCACCGTCTCTCTTGGCGCTGATCTCATGTTTGCCCTTGTCTTGTTCTCTGCCATGTGCAACAGGTTGTTCTCATCCCGCCTTGCGCGTTACCGTTGGCTTTAAGCTCTGCGCATCCACCGTTCTTGGCGTCACCGCACTACTTGCTACTCGTTCCAGTGCTAGAGCTCGGGTGGCAGTACGACTCTCTTACCCGCCACCGTCCCAATCAACACCAACCCGTGCTCCGTAACCACGTCCATGCTCTTGTGTGCGCCATCCTTCGACATCCTCTGTACTAATCGACTCCTTTTCCGAGCTGTACTGCTCATCGTATCGGTCAACTGCAGTGTTACTGCTACCTCGACTTGTTGCGCACTGTCTTGTATAGTTTCTTGCCTCCGTCGGTTGTCACTTTTTCGGACTTGAACGTCTTCTCGTCGTCGTCGCTTTAACACTGGCTCCGCTATCTGCGTAGCCGTGCCGTCTGTCACCACTCCGTGCTTTGCGCCACGTTCGTCGTCCTTGGCACGTCGTGCTGGCCGTTCGTTAGGAGATTCTTCATCCAAGCGTTCCCCAGCCGTGATTCCTCATCCACCCACACGTCGCGACGTCTCGTTATCCACCGTTGCATCCATATCAGCCGCTACCGTACTAAGCTCACATCCGTGGTCATGGCCATGGCCCATGACACTCGACGCCGCTGCTCACCGTCTCTCTTGGCGCTGATCTCATGTTTGCCCTTGTCTTGTTCTCTGCCATGTGCAACAGGTTGTTCTCATCCCGCCTTGCGCGTTACCGTTGGCTTTAAGCTCTGCGCATCCACCGTTCTTGGCGTCACCGCACTACTTGCTACTCGTTCCAGTGCTAGAGCTCGGGTGGCAGTACGACTCTCTTACCCGCCACCGTCCCAATCAACACCAACCCGTGCTCCGTAACCACGTCCATGCTCTTGTGTGCGCCATCCTTCGACATCCTCTGTACTAATCGACTCCTTTTCCGAGCTGTACTGCTCATCGTATCGGTCAACTGCAGTGTTACTGCTACCTCGACTTGTTGCGCACTGTCTTGTATAGTTTCTTGCCTCCGTCGGTTGTCACTTTTTCGGACTTGAACGTCTTCTCGTCGTCGTCGCTTTAACACTGGCTCCGCTATCTGCGTAGCCGTGCCGTCTGTCACCACTCCGTGCTTTGCGCCACGTTCGTCGTCCTTGGCACGTCGTGCTGGCCGTTCGTTAGGAGATTCTTCATCCAAGCGTTCCCCAGCCGTGATTCCTCATCCACCCACACGTCGCGACGTCTCGTTATCCACCGTTGCATCCATATCAGCCGCTACCGTACTAAGCTCACATCCGTGGTCATGGCCATGGCCCATGACACTCGACGCCGCTGCTCACCGTCTCTCTTGGCGCTGATCTCATGTTTGCCCTTGTCTTGTTCTCTGCCATGTGCAACAGGTTGTTCTCATCCCGCCTTGCGCGTTACCGTTGGCTTTAAGCTCTGCGCATCCACCGTTCTTGGCGTCACCGCACTACTTGCTACTCGTTCCAGTGCTAGAGCTCGGGTGGCAGTACGACTCTCTTACCCGCCACCGTCCCAATCAACACCAACCCGTGCTCCGTAACCACGTCCATGCTCTTGTGTGCGCCATCCTTCGACATCCTCTGTACTAATCGACTCCTTTTCCGAGCTGTACTGCTCATCGTATCGGTCAACTGCAGTGTTACTGCTACCTCGACTTGTTGCGCACTGTCTTGTATAGTTTCTTGCCTCCGTCGGTTGTCACTTTTTCGGACTTGAACGTCTTCTCGTCGTCGTCGCTTTAACACTGGCTCCGCTATCTGCGTAGCCGTGCCGTCTGTCACCACTCCGTGCTTTGCGCCACGTTCGTCGTCCTTGGCACGTCGTGCTGGCCGTTCGTTAGGAGATTCTTCATCCAAGCGTTCCCCAGCCGTGATTCCTCATCCACCCACACGTCGCGACGTCTCGTTATCCACCGTTGCATCCATATCAGCCGCTACCGTACTAAGCTCACATCCGTGGTCATGGCCATGGCCCATGACACTCGACGCCGCTGCTCACCGTCTCTCTTGGCGCTGATCTCATGTTTGCCCTTGTCTTGTTCTCTGCCATGTGCAACAGGTTGTTCTCATCCCGCCTTGCGCGTTACCGTTGGCTTTAAGCTCTGCGCATCCACCGTTCTTGGCGTCACCGCACTACTTGCTACTCGTTCCAGTGCTAGAGCTCGGGTGGCAGTACGACTCTCTTACCCGCCACCGTCCCAATCAACACCAACCCGTGCTCCGTAACCACGTCCATGCTCTTGTGTGCGCCATCCTTCGACATCCTCTGTACTAATCGACTCCTTTTCCGAGCTGTACTGCTCATCGTATCGGTCAACTGCAGTGTTACTGCTACCTCGACTTGTTGCGCACTGTCTTGTATAGTTTCTTGCCTCCGTCGGTTGTCACTTTTTCGGACTTGAACGTCTTCTCGTCGTCGTCGCTTTAACACTGGCTCCGCTATCTGCGTAGCCGTGCCGTCTGTCACCACTCCGTGCTTTGCGCCACGTTCGTCGTCCTTGGCACGTCGTGCTGGCCGTTCGTTAGGAGATTCTTCATCCAAGCGTTCCCCAGCCGTGATTCCTCATCCACCCACACGTCGCGACGTCTCGTTATCCACCGTTGCATCCATATCAGCCGCTACCGTACTAAGCTCACATCCGTGGTCATGGCCATGGCCCATGACACTCGACGCCGCTGCTCACCGTCTCTCTTGGCGCTGATCTCATGTTTGCCCTTGTCTTGTTCTCTGCCATGTGCAACAGGTTGTTCTCATCCCGCCTTGCGCGTTACCGTTGGCTTTAAGCTCTGCGCATCCACCGTTCTTGGCGTCACCGCACTACTTGCTACTCGTTCCAGTGCTAGAGCTCGGGTGGCAGTACGACTCTCTTACCCGCCACCGTCCCAATCAACACCAACCCGTGCTCCGTAACCACGTCCATGCTCTTGTGTGCGCCATCCTTCGACATCCTCTGTACTAATCGACTCCTTTTCCGAGCTGTACTGCTCATCGTATCGGTCAACTGCAGTGTTACTGCTACCTCGACTTGTTGCGCACTGTCTTGTATAGTTTCTTGCCTCCGTCGGTTGTCACTTTTTCGGACTTGAACGTCTTCTCGTCGTCGTCGCTTTAACACTGGCTCCGCTATCTGCGTAGCCGTGCCGTCTGTCACCACTCCGTGCTTTGCGTCACGTTCGTCGTCCTTGGCACGTCGTGCTGGCCGTTCGTTAGGAGATTCTTCATCCAAGCGTTCCCCAGCCGTGATTCCTCATCCACCCACACGTCGCGACGTCTCGTTATCCACCGTTGCATCCATATCAGCCGCTACCGTACTAAGCTCACATCCGTGGTCATGGCCATGGCCCATGACACTCGACGCCGCTGCTCACCGTCTCTCTTGGCGCTGATCTCATGTTTGCCCTTGTCTTGTTCTCTGCCATGTGCAACAGGTTGTTCTCATCCCGCCTTGCGCGTTACCGTTGGCTTTAAGCTCTGCGCATCCACCGTTCTTGGCGTCACCGCACTACTTGCTACTCGTTCCAGTGCTAGAGCTCGGGTGGCAGTACGACTCTCTTACCCGCCACCGTCCCAATCAACACCAACCCGTGCTCCGTAACCACGTCCATGCTCTTGTGTGCGCCATCCTTCGACATCCTCTGTACTAATCGACTCCTTTTCCGAGCTGTACTGCTCATCGTATCGGTCAACTGCAGTGTTACTGCTACCTCGACTTGTTGCGCACTGTCTTGTATAGTTTCTTGCCTCCGTCGGTTGTCACTTTTTCGGACTTGAACGTCTTCTCGTCGTCGTCGCTTTAACACTGGCTCCGCTATCTGCGTAGCCGTGCCGTCTGTCACCACTCCGTGCTTTGCGCCACGTTCGTCGTCCTTGGCACGTCGTGCTGGCCGTTCGTTAGGAGATTCTTCATCCAAGCGTTCCCCAGCCGTGATTCCTCATCCACCCACACGTCGCGACGTCTCGTTATCCACCGTTGCATCCATATCAGCCGCTACCGTACTAAGCTCACATCCGTGGTCATGGCCATGGCCCATGACACTCGACGCCGCTGCTCACCGTCTCTCTTGGCGCTGATCTCATGTTTGCCCTTGTCTTGTTCTCTGCCATGTGCAACAGGTTGTTCTCATCCCGCCTTGCGCGTTACCGTTGGCTTTAAGCTCTGCGCATCCACCGTTCTTGGCGTCACCGCACTACTTGCTACTCGTTCCAGTGCTAGAGCTCGGGTGGCAGTACGACTCTCTTACCCGCCACCGTCCCAATCAACACCAACCCGTGCTCCGTAACCACGTCCATGCTCTTGTGTGCGCCATCCTTCGACATCCTCTGTACTAATCGACTCCTTTTCCGAGCTGTACTGCTCATCGTATCGGTCAACTGCAGTGTTACTGCTACCTCGACTTGTTGCGCACTGTCTTGTATAGTTTCTTGCCTCCGTCGGTTGTCACTTTTTCGGACTTGAACGTCTTCTCGTCGTCGTCGCTTTAACACTGGCTCCGCTATCTGCGTAGCCGTGCCGTCTGTCACCACTCCGTGCTTTGCGCCACGTTCGTCGTCCTTGGCACGTCGTGCTGGCCGTTCGTTAGGAGATTCTTCATCCAAGCGTTCCCCAGCCGTGATTCCTCATCCACCCACACGTCGCGACGTCTCGTTATCCACCGTTGCATCCATATCAGCCGCTACCGTACTAAGCTCACATCCGTGGTCATGGCCATGGCCCATGACACTCGACGCCGCTGCTCACCGTCTCTCTTGGCGCTGATCTCATGTTTGCCCTTGTCTTGTTCTCTGCCATGTGCAACAGGTTGTTCTCATCCCGCCTTGCGCGTTACCGTTGGCTTTAAGCTCTGCGCATCCACCGTTCTTGGCGTCACCGCACTACTTGCTACTCGTTCCAGTGCTAGAGCTCGGGTGGCAGTACGACTCTCTTACCCGCCACCGTCCCAATCAACACCAACCCGTGCTCCGTAACCACGTCCATGCTCTTGTGTGCGCCATCCTTCGACATCCTCTGTACTAATCGACTCCTTTTCCGAGCTGTACTGCTCATCGTATCGGTCAACTGCAGTGTTACTGCTACCTCGACTTGTTGCGCACTGTCTTGTATAGTTTCTTGCCTCCGTCGGTTGTCACTTTTTCGGACTTGAACGTCTTCTCGTCGTCGTCGCTTTAACACTGGCTCCGCTATCTGCGTAGCCGTGCCGTCTGTCACCACTCCGTGCTTTGCGCCACGTTCGTCGTCCTTGGCACGTCGTGCTGGCCGTTCGTTAGGAGATTCTTCATCCAAGCGTTCCCCAGCCGTGATTCCTCATCCACCCACACGTCGCGACGTCTCGTTATCCACCGTTGCATCCATATCAGCCGCTACCGTACTAAGCTCACATCCGTGGTCATGGCCATGGCCCATGACACTCGACGCCGCTGCTCACCGTCTCTCTTGGCGCTGATCTCATGTTTGCCCTTGTCTTGTTCTCTGCCATGTGCAACAGGTTGTTCTCATCCCGCCTTGCGCGTTACCGTTGGCTTTAAGCTCTGCGCATCCACCGTTCTTGGCGTCACCGCACTACTTGCTACTCGTTCCAGTGCTAGAGCTCGGGTGGCAGTACGACTCTCTTACCCGCCACCGTCCCAATCAACACCAACCCGTGCTCCGTAACCACGTCCATGCTCTTGTGTGCGCCATCCTTCGACATCCTCTGTACTAATCGACTCCTTTTCCGAGCTGTACTGCTCATCGTATCGGTCAACTGCAGTGTGACTGCTACCTCGACTTGTTGCGCACTGTCTTGTATAGTTTCTTGCCTCCGTCGGTTGTCACTTTTTCGGACTTGAACGTCTTCTCGTCGTCGTCGCTTTAACACTGGCTCCGCTATCTGCGTAGCCGTGCCGTCTGTCACCACTCCGTGCTTTGCGCCACGTTCGTCGTCCTTGGCACGTCGTGCTGGCCGTTCGTTAGGAGATTCTTCATCCAAGCGTTCCCCAGCCGTGATTCCTCATCCACCCACACGTCGCGACGTCTCGTTATCCACCGTTGCATCCATATCAGCCGCTACCGTACTAAGCTCACATCCGTGGTCATGGCCATGGCCCATGACACTCGACGCCGCTGCTCACCGTCTCTCTTGGCGCTGATCTCATGTTTGCCCTTGTCTTGTTCTCTGCCATGTGCAACAGGTTGTTCTCATCCCGCCTTGCGCGTTACCGTTGGCTTTAAGCTCTGCGCATCCACCGTTCTTGGCGTCACCGCACTACTTGCTACTCGTTCCAGTGCTAGAGCTCGGGTGGCAGTACGACTCTCTTACCCGCCACCGTCCCAATCAACACCAACCCGTGCTCCGTAACCACGTCCATGCTCTTGTGTGCGCCATCCTTCGACATCCTCTGTACTAATCGACTCCTTTTCCGAGCTGTACTGCTCATCGTATCGGTCAACTGCAGTGTGACTGCTACCTCGACTTGTTGCGCACTGTCTTGTATAGTTTCTTGCCTCCGTCGGTTGTCACTTTTTCGGACTTGAACGTCTTCTCGTCGTCGTCGCTTTAACACTGGCTCCGCTATCTGCGTAGCCGTGCCGTCTGTCACCACTCCGTGCTTTGCGCCACGTTCGTCGTCCTTGGCACGTCGTGCTGGCCGTTCGTTAGGAGATTCTTCATCCAAGCGTTCCCCAGCCGTGATTCCTCATCCACCCACACGTCGCGACGTCTCGTTATCCACCGTTGCATCCATATCAGCCGCTACCGTACTAAGCTCACATCCGTGGTCATGGCCATGGCCCATGACACTCGACGCCGCTGCTCACCGTCTCTCTTGGCGCTGATCTCATGTTTGCCCTTGTCTTGTTCTCTGCCATGTGCAACAGGTTGTTCTCATCCCGCCTTGCGCGTTACCGTTGGCTTTAAGCTCTGCGCATCCACCGTTCTTGGCGTCACCGCACTACTTGCTACTCGTTCCAGTGCTAGAGCTCGGGTGGCAGTACGACTCTCTTACCCGCCACCGTCCCAATCAACACCAACCCGTGCTCCGTAACCACGTCCATGCTCTTGTGTGCGCCATCCTTCGACATCCTCTGTACTAATCGACTCCTTTTCCGAGCTGTACTGCTCATCGTATCGGTCAACTGCAGTGTGACTGCTACCTCGACTTGTTGCGCACTGTCTTGTATAGTTTCTTGCCTCCGTCGGTTGTCACTTTTTCGGACTTGAACGTCTTCTCGTCGTCGTCGCTTTAACACTGGCTCCGCTATCTGCGTAGCCGTGCCGTCTGTCACCACTCCGTGCTTTGCGCCACGTTCGTCGTCCTTGGCACGTCGTGCTGGCCGTTCGTTAGGAGATTCTTCATCCAAGCGTTCCCCAGCCGTGATTCCTCATCCACCCACACGTCGCGACGTCTCGTTATCCACCGTTGCATCCATATCAGCCGCTACCGTACTAAGCTCACATCCGTGGTCATGGCCATGGCCCATGACACTCGACGCCGCTGCTCACCGTCTCTCTTGGCGCTGATCTCATGTTTGCCCTTGTCTTGTTCTCTGCCATGTGCAACAGGTTGTTCTCATCCCGCCTTGCGCGTTACCGTTGGCTTTAAGCTCTGCGCATCCACCGTTCTTGGCGTCACCGCACTACTTGCTACTCGTTCCAGTGCTAGAGCTCGGGTGGCAGTACGACTCTCTTACCCGCCACCGTCCCAATCAACACCAACCCGTGCTCCGTAACCACGTCCATGCTCTTGTGTGCGCCATCCTTCGACATCCTCTGTACTAATCGACTCCTTTTCCGAGCTGTACTGCTCATCGTATCGGTCAACTGCAGTGTTACTGCTACCTCGACTTGTTGCGCACTGTCTTGTATAGTTTCTTGCCTCCGTCGGTTGTCACTTTTTCGGACTTGAACGTCTTCTCGTCGTCGTCGCTTTAACACTGGCTCCGCTATCTGCGTAGCCGTGCCGTCTGTCACCACTCCGTGCTTTGCGCCACGTTCGTCGTCCTTGGCACGTCGTGCTGGCCGTTCGTTAGGAGATTCTTCATCCAAGCGTTCCCCAGCCGTGATTCCTCATCCACCCACACGTCGCGACGTCTCGTTATCCACCGTTGCATCCATATCAGCCGCTACCGTACTAAGCTCACATCCGTGGTCATGGCCATGGCCCATGACACTCGACGCCGCTGCTCACCGTCTCTCTTGGCGCTGATCTCATGTTTGCCCTTGTCTTGTTCTCTGCCATGTGCAACAGGTTGTTCTCATCCCGCCTTGCGCGTTACCGTTGGCTTTAAGCTCTGCGCATCCACCGTTCTTGGCGTCACCGCACTACTTGCTACTCGTTCCAGTGCTAGAGCTCGGGTGGCAGTACGACTCTCTTACCCGCCACCGTCCCAATCAACACCAACCCGTGCTCCGTAACCACGTCCATGCTCTTGTGTGCGCCATCCTTCGACATCCTCTGTACTAATCGACTCCTTTTCCGAGCTGTACTGCTCATCGTATCGGTCAACTGCAGTGTTACTGCTACCTCGACTTGTTGCGCACTGTCTTGTATAGTTTCTTGCCTCCGTCGGTTGTCACTTTTTCGGACTTGAACGTCTTCTCGTCGTCGTCGCTTTAACACTGGCTCCGCTATCTGCGTAGCCGTGCCGTCTGTCACCACTCCGTGCTTTGCGCCACGTTCGTCGTCCTTGGCACGTCGTGCTGGCCGTTCGTTAGGAGATTCTTCATCCAAGCGTTCCCCAGCCGTGATTCCTCATCCACCCACACGTCGCGACGTCTCGTTATCCACCGTTGCATCCATATCAGCCGCTACCGTACTAAGCTCACATCCGTGGTCATGGCCATGGCCCATGACACTCGACGCCGCTGCTCACCGTCTCTCTTGGCGCTGATCTCATGTTTGCCCTTGTCTTGTTCTCTGCCATGTGCAACAGGTTGTTCTCATCCCGCCTTGCGCGTTACCGTTGGCTTTAAGCTCTGCGCATCCACCGTTCTTGGCGTCACCGCATTACTTGCTACTCGTTCTAGTGCTAATGTATGCCCCGGCAGTTCCGTTGGTGATCCCTTGGTGATGGCCGTCTCCTTAGATGTCTGGTCTCGACTTGCATCCGTCGTGCCCACCACTCGTCACGCCCGCAGCTTCCTCTATCCTTGTTTTGGCTGCACGCGTCATTGGTCAATCAATTGTAGGCGGCACGATGGCCCTCCGTTTCTGGTGAGTGCCACCCACACATGCCTCCGTTGGTAACTGCGTCGCCTCCTGTTCCAACATGTCCATAAATTCTTTCAGCGCGTTCCTCGCTATCGCCAGTTCGTACCTCAGCACTCCATTGCTTGCCTCCGTCTCACCCGAACTTGCCGCCATTGTCGTAGGTGCCGTGGTACCATCGGTATCGTGCACACCTTCTTCAGCCGACACTACCGTCGTCTTTCTAGTCGTTGGCGCTACAGGTGCCGTAATGGTTACTGGTTCTTCGTCGTCCTCGGCTTGTCGTCATCTAGCTACTTCTGGTACTGGTGGCACGTTGCCATGTCCACCTTCATCAGCTCCTACATCTGGCCCGCTCCCTGAAAGCTGCTGAGGTTCTTTGCGTGATGTACCCGTCTTCTCCTCGCCACGCGTCGACGTTTTATCACTTTCCAGCGTCTCACCGTGCATCTCTCGCATCTGGTACTTCTGCAACGGTTGTCCGGGCTGTCGTTGTCTCTGCCGTCCAATTGCTGCCAAAGTTCTTGCTGGTGCTCGACTCAGAGCGTCGGCAACGACATTAGTATTGCCTGGACGATACTGAACATCGAAAGTGTACTCCTGTACCGTAAGGACACATCGATGTATTTTTCCGTAATATGCGAACTGTCATCAATCATTTCAGCGCTGCGTAATAGTGAACTGGCGTCCACACAAATAAGGTCGAAATAGCTTTATAGCTCAAACCATTGCAAGGCACTCAAGCCTCGTAATTCCATACTTTGACTCCGTTTCAATATTAACCTTACTTCCATTGGCAATTGGGTGCCATCCGCTGCCCTGATCCTGCATCAGGACAGTACCAAGCCCATTGTACTGGCATCAGTTGTTACACAAAAAGACACACGACAATTCGGATAGATCAGCAAAGGATTCCGCGCCAACACCACCTTCACGTGTTCAAAGACTGCGTTGTGGGCTTCGGTCCACTCCCATTCCGCATTCTTTCATGAGGAACTTGGCCGTGGGCGATACGATCGATCCAAAACCTTCCACGAATCTACGGTAATAGCCAGTCAAATGTACGAATCCTTTCACTTCAACTGCATGTGTAGGCCTCGGAAAGTTACGTACTGCTGATACTAGCCTATCCAGCGGGCGAACCCCCTCAAACTCAACTGATGGCCTAGGTACTCCATGCTTCCGGTCGCAAATTTGCACTTCTTCAACTTAAGGGTAAAACCAGCAGTAGCTAGACGCTCCAACACACACGCTAGCTCTATCCCTCCACGAGTGTAAATCACTATCTCATCCAAATATAAACCAAACATGTAATCCACGTCAGGCCTCTCAACACATGTTCATCATCCATTGAAACGTCGACGGTGCATTCGTACGACCGAACGGCATGCGAACAAACTGATAAATTCCTTGTTTTGTTGTAAATGCTGTTTTCTCCTTGTCTTTAGCGGCTACTCGAATCTGCCAATATCCAGAGCGCAAATCGAGAGTAGTGAATAGGAGCGCGCCGCCTAATGCTTCCAAAGTCTCGTCAATTCTGGTAGACGTCCATACGCGTAACCTTATTCAGTGCACGGTAATCTACTCAGAACCGTACTTCTTCATCATTCTTCTTGACTAGCACGACTGAGAAACCCCATGCTCCGTTTCCTACTTCAATCTTTGTGGCTGACAACATCTTCCGAACGTTCGTCTCCACCCCTGTGTCTTCTGTTTGAGCCCGGCGCCGTCCTTTTAACATGATAGGTGCTGCATCACCCGTACGAATATGGTGTTCAATGTTGAGAGCTGTAGCAGGTGGGCAATCACCCATATCTTCGACTTGCTGTCGATAGACTCTCAGCAGCCGTATTATTAATTCTCTACCACCTTTATTCTCGAGCCCAATCTGTACATCGTTCTCATTGTCTAGTGGTGTCGCTATCGCCCAGTTCCTGCAGCCACTCGAGCAAGTGCTCGCGTTCTAACACTCCGTGCATCTCCAGTACTTCCACGTCGTCGTCAAGCGGAATCCACGTACCGAGTTATTTTTTGGACGGTAACTTCACTTTCTTGTTGCCTGCGTTGATCGCTTGTACCCACGCTTTTCTGTTCCTAGCCTCAGTCACTGTGGCTGCTAGCATTACTGAGCCCAACTGTACGGTCGGTATGAAGATGCCTTTACAGGGCGTCATGCAACACGTGTGACGACCCGCTTGGTGCGGTGAAGCCCCCCGAGCTACCGCCGACGTCTCGACCGGCTCGCGAGATGTCCGGCATGGCGGGGGCGATAACCTCGACGACTCGCACGGTGTACCCCGCGAGGCGGAAATTGTGCCCAAGCACGCGGGTGCCAGTCGCGATTCCGCGACGAGTGCGCCTAGTCGACCAGGGGTGACGGCACCAGAGCCGGCTAAACCCGCGGCAGAGACATCGCAGACAGGTGAAGAAGATCCTCGCACTTGTCGCTTAGCAAAGCATTTCCGTCGGTTCAAGCTCGTTACGTACAGGCCCCCGGCGATGGCTCCAGCCATCGGTATAGTGTGTCTTTTGCGGGCATCTTCCAGTGTCGATAGGCGATTGCCAACGGTGCTACGAGATGCGTCGGGGTGTCTTCGCGCCGGTCCATACCCCCACGAAGGTTTGATCACACCTGGTCGTATAGTGAATAATTCCGCAGTAAGAGTTCCTAACAGCTTGACTCGCGATACCAATGTTTTCGTGATCACCGCCCGCACCAGCTAAACGTTCATCCACCGCGCTCGGAGACGTCACTAAGCGCTGTAACACCCTACCCGGGTTAAAGCGGTCCTCTTGACACTGCGAGCGACGGTTCATTTATACCTGATCTTAGAACGTCGGTAGTCTCCGGGCCGCATGGGTCCGGCTTCGTAGAATCGTCACCCATGCCTTCTGATTCCTCCACAAAGTATAAGCCAGCGAGATCTGGCCATCGCTTCAGCCTTAACGTCGTTGTACCAGTCGTCTCTAGCATAGTGCCACTTCTCGCGATAGCTTCTTCTCTCTTGGGTCCCGCACCGTAGCGTAGTGGTTCCTCCATTCGTTTCTTGATTCACATGCAACACGCAATCATTTGGTGCAGTAACTTTATCCGTCTGCTTATGTGGACTGCACTGCCCGTCGCGCAGCTCAAATTCTTGTTCGCAGTAGTTTGCTTCGTCTGCTATGGTGGGCAGCGATGCCCCACAGGCAGTTCTTTAATATCAACGACGCTCGGCTAAGCTTCATCGGCGACTTGGATCATCTGCAAGCGCCCATTTTTCCTCCGTCGCGAATTAGATACCGGTCCTTCGGTAGCGTCGTTTGTGGTTCTAACATCTTCCTCGATTATCTGTTGGCGCCGCTGGCGAAGGCTTATTTCGACCTCGTCTTACCGCGTCGCATGGCGAAGGTTCGCCTCGTCCACAAGCGTCGTCAGTCGATTCCTCGCTTCGAGAAGGTTGCACGACCCAGCATTAGCTTCAATGACGGCAGGCGGTCCTGATAGTGTCCTCGGCGACGTTTTTTCCACTACGTCCCACCATGTGATGCGGCGAAGGGTTTCGTCCCAAAGCTTCGTCACTCCGCACCTCGCTCGTATTTGCACTTGGAGCGTCGCCAGATACACTATTCGCTTCAGCGGTTTTTCGCGTCCCAACTATTGGTCTCGGTGACGTTTTTTCCCACTTCATCTCACCATGTTACGTGGCAAAGGTTTTGTCCCAAAACTTCGTCACTCCGCACCTCGCTCGTATAAGAGCCTGGAGCTTCGTCGGACCCTCCATTCATCTCAGCAGCTACAGGAGGTCCCACCGATGCCCCTGGCAAAAGGTCGTCCGTGATCCGAGCTCGATCCTCTCGGGGCTCTGTTTGGCGCTTCGTCAGTAGCGACACGAAATTTGTCACAACAGCATCCACCATGTCGTAGTCCAGAGTCGTGTCCTCCATGGCGTTCGGGCGAGTGCGTGAATCTTCATCACCCATCAGCGATGGTCCAATCGTGGTACGCGTCATCTTCGACTCCACAGTGTCCGAATCACCAGCATCATCGTCAAGGTCGTCGCCGGTGTCGTCCGTACCGTCAGTCTCATCGTCCAGCGTCCTCAGCGACGCCTCGCTCATAGTGGGCACGAACGCCACCTCCCGATCATTGTCCTCTAATTCAGCACCAATCTCCGGGTGCTACACACTGCATCGGAATCCCGCGAATAGCCATCCCCCTCAACACCCATAGCCTGCATCGAGGAGATGTAGGCCGCTGCCACTGCTGCAACACCGTCCAACTTGTCGCTGATCGTCGCCGTCGCCACTAACAGCTTCGGGCGATTTTGTGCAAGACAGAACGCAGAGACAGCGACGACGGGAATCCTGTGAGGTCGAGTGTTCGCTACACCGCGCCCGAATGAAACCGCTCATGATGTCCAAGGTCGCTAAATGCCGAGACACTTACCAAGTACCGTGGCTCGTATCTCGCCTGGAGCAGTTGTGATATATCGATTCGGCTCGAAAAGGATCCGCGCAGCGTCGCAGCGTGAGTCAATACCCGTCTACGTCGCCTTTCGAGGATTCGCCGGGACCGGTTCGACCAATCGGCGCATGCGGCGATGGCTACAGTGACGGCGGAGTGTCAGGGTGGTGTAAACCACACGAGACGAAGACATCGACTGGTCGCAGCCGTCGCGATGGGACGCACGGTAAGATCCGGACTGAGTTTACTTGATTTTTGTATATATAAGATGAGAGGGCAAAATATTAGAAGGGAGTATAGGCGTTTTGGCCTTACAATACAGAGCCGAATTTTGTAGATACCTTACACTTAATAGCTTTGCAGGATATGCCTACCAGTGAAGAGCGACCATCCTGAAGTAAGCGTTCGTTACTGGTAAGGCCAATACACTAGTAGTGGGACTGTGTTCTGGTTATTTCCCTATCTAAGGGAAACTCGGGTGTTGTATTCCCGGTATTAGTGGTTTGAGTATTGGAAGTATGCACCTGACGACTTACAGCCTGAGTTAACCTCAGGCACCCCCGTAAAAGAGTCGAAAGAGACTATGCAACCTTCCGCTGTTGGTGCCACGGGGTTAGAGAGAGAGAGAGCGGATAAACGTACCGGCGGCGCTCGCGCTGGCTACGTGTGTGTGAGGCCTACTTACGCTAACGGTTATCAAGGGAAACGTCGATTCAGGGTGCTGGGTCGGATTTTAGGTTCGCCCTCACTTTTACCAGCCCTTGCGGTAGGCGTTTTGCTGTGTGCGGAGGCTTACTACGTGTCTAGCGATAGAAATTGAGCGATTCCCTACATCACAATCACCACACAGGACACCGTCACTATCTTCTCTCGGTACACCTCCGCCTTCTCCTTTTACATAGTCCGCCCCAAGGGAGCTTGACCGATCCCGTCTCCTCTCGGGGCCCCGGAACACCTCGATTTGGCTCCATCAACTCCTGCTCCTCCGTTGAACTCGCCGCACTTCCCGGAGGTCGATTTGATCCCCGGCTTTAACCAGCCGCGACAGCTACCTCAAGCTGACACGGAGACTTGGGCGGCAGATGTATCGAGCCAGCTCCAGATCACGGCTCTGATTGTGCGGACGATCCTCTCGCCCAGGTCAGCCACCCAGTTGCTCTCGGAGGCTTCGGCGAACGTCACCCTTGGTCCTCGGCGCGTGTCGCCACGCGATCAGCCCGATTCTCGTTGCTCGCGACGGACATAGTTGCGCCGACCACTACGGTCGTAATCACGTGGTGGACGACGGTCATAGTCCAACGCTCTCGACGACTTCCACGATCTTAGTCAGCCCCCTTCGCTTCGCCCGCGGGCATCGCTGCGCTTGTACAACCCTCCTTCGTACCGGAACTGCTGAATTGCACCCCGGGCGACGAGTCTTTCTTCGCCCCTTGAGTAAGTCAATCAGCACGTCCTCTAGCACTCGGATGTCGCTCAACCTCAGTCACCCAAAGTCACGCATAAGCCGATCGTCGCCTCACGTGAGTAGAATCTGCTCCACGTGGACCTTCGCGTCTCTCTGGCCCTTCTCCACCTGAAGGCGATCATTGCATGCGTGGTTGTTAAGTCGATTTAAGTAGTCGCAGATGGCGCTCCTTGCGTTCACGCATCTGTGGTGTAGGGACTTTCAGAATCGGCCCGCGCCTATATAGGCGACCTGCAGTAGGCGAAAGGCTCGTGAGAATAGGCATCGCGGACCAAGGAGCAGTGAATCACGGTATAAAGCCCGCGATTCTTTCGGATACGATTATCCGGATAGCCGCTGAGCTCAACGGTCGCTTGTACCCAGCGGAAGGGTTGGTCGAGATCCAAAACGACTCCATTTCACTTGGTGTATGTGATGGAAGCATAGGATGAGCCCAAAGAGGCTCCTGAAGGATAACAGATAACAGAGCAGAATTTGCCTAGTCCAAGACCCGTGTACACTCTTCCGGTAAGTCCCTGCGCAGGGCCGGGTTATGTCTGTCGTTGGCACCCGAGAGGCATAAGCTTTTAGGGTATTGACTGGCAGCACCAAGATATTAGGTCGGTCCGGGAAGGAAAAAGGTATCGCAACGCGTGAAAGAAAGGCCCCGCCAACTGAGCAGGCCGGTACGTCGGGTAGCCCGGGTGCCGTGACACTTCCAGCTGAGCTGCCTCTGTGCTCGGTGACCTGTAAAAGCACTCGCGCGCTGTCGTCCATCCTTTGGTGGAGGACACAGAGAATTGTGAACGAGGTGAGCCAAACACATCTTGGCGAACCTCGGAGAAGTCTGACTTGGTTAGTCGGAACTCTGCGGAAGCGAGCCGCACATCTGTCCCAGTTGGGCCGAACCGCGAGGGGACCACCCATTACGCAGGTCATACAAGCGCCGACCTAAGTCGGCGAATGGTTGTGGTTTGTGTAAGGAATCCACATCTGACGGTATTTGTGTGTTCTACTGCACCAACTGGTGCCGCGACCCGGGAACAACGGTGTGTGCTTGTTTTTTGTAGGTACCAGCCAACCAAGTTAAGGGGTAGATAAGAGAAACAGAAGTGTGAATATGGTCAAGGGATCGGCAACTCCGAATGACTTAAGCCCAGCTGCGGTTGGAGGAGCGCCTCTCGCTGGGTCGGGTTCGGTGGATCAACGACTCATCGCGACGACAATGGAGGTGGGACGAACCGCGCAGTCTGACGATGATGGCCAAGTCTAAGAGAGCGAGAACCGTGATGCAAGTGAAGAAGAATATGAAGAGAAGGCCGAGTCCGCTGAGCTCGGTGATGTGAAGACAACCGCCAAGTTACTTGGCGAGGTGGAAGCGTTGACGCTGCAGGTAGGACGTATGGGAACCCCACGTCCTGTCGAGGATAACTTGTCTGCCGAACTCGACCATGGCGCGGACGATGACGATGAAGAACACGTCGCTGCTCAAGACGAACGTCCGCCCCTCATTCCACAGAACGAGGAACGCCGACTCGCCGAGTGCCAACAAAGTAATGATTCGACTTAGCGAAGAGATGAGGGCAAGATCAGAGTGAATGATGATGTTTGCACCGGTGGTGATGGCTCAAGCAAGGTGGCCGGTCTTAGGACCAGCCGGTGAGAGCTGCCAACATCAATCAGTTGGTGAAACCGTTGCTGCTGCTAAAGTCGATGGGATGTCGATGCAACAGCCAACCGAATAGCCTCATCCTATCCGACTGAAGTCTAACTCGTGCTGGAGCCGAGATCTGGCAGTGGATGAAGCAGCTGAGGGTAGCGTTCGGATTGGAGAGGGATCCCGGTGGTATGCGACCAGCATATGAACGAACCGCCGAGTCCTGTGAACTCGGCGAGGACCCTAGCAATGTTCCTTTGCCAACCCAGAGACGAAGAAATGCGAAGTACTCGGCGCAACGCAAGGCACTCCATACTTCGAGGATTCCCAGATATGACTCCAGTAAATATCAAGCCGACTCAGCGTACGCCGAGTTGTGGGTAGCAGAAAACAGGTCGCTACCGTGTTCTCAACGACGCTGCTGTTGAAGCTGAAGATCAAGAAGATCATGACGACGCCGCTGACGTCAAGGTTAACCCGGATGAATCGGTGAAGGACTATATCCAGCACTTCAGCTTCGACATAGCAGAAGTAAGACTCGACGCAATACCTCGAAGTGCGGTCCCACGCACCACTGAAAAACCGTTGATTTTGAAGGCAAACGCTACCGCTCCGACGAATCGCTCCATAGGCTCAAATGGCTCATCTACGAGGTGGTGAGCACCAGGATGCCGAAAAATACTTGATGCGAACCATGTTCCCTATGCCTGAGACGCGCGGCGAATAGTTGGTATCGGCAACTGCCAAAAAAGACTCAGCAACGCTGAAAACTACTCAGTGTTGCGTTCCTGGATTCTTTATGATTATAGTTTGACCAGTCCACCCGCACTCGCTATTACTCAGCGAGGCGCAAAGACAACGAGCCAATTTGCAACTTCTTAATCCGACTCAGCGGATATGCTCGAACAGCAAAGGTTCAGTACGAGAAGGGTCGAACACTTCCTGCTACACTGCGGAGATGACGACGTAATGGACTTGATCTATCGCCTT
The DNA here is from genome assembly GCA_033557915.1 of Phytophthora tentaculata. Lineage (NCBI taxonomy): Eukaryota > Oomycota > Peronosporomycetes > Peronosporales > Peronosporaceae > Phytophthora > Phytophthora tentaculata. The sequence goes on from JAUCEA010000009.1 coordinate 4,560,534, forward strand.
CAGTTGGAGAACATTGGCAAAGTTAAGCAGATCATCAGCCGTCGGATCCTCGGTGAGAAGCGTAAGAAGCAGAGATATCGGCTTGTGTCAGCACGAAGTCAGGATGACAAACGGAAGGAGCCGATTCGCCGGCCGAGCCTCGCTAAGATGACCGCCGGGACGAGCGTCGAGATGAACGCCGAGATGATCGACGCAGTCGGAGAGAAGATAGCAACGAACGCTGAGTGACCTTCGCTGAGGCGAACTCGGAAGAAAACGACTTCTAGTAACGTCCGCCAAGTTTGTACGGCTCGGAATGCGAGTGGAGCGATCAGGATCAGTCCAGCGGACACGACTCGACAGGCGACAGTGACTACATGGATACGGGTTTCGCCTACGACAAAGGAAAGAATGTCGACCGCCGAGATAACTTCGTGAGAGATTGCAGTGACTCGAGTCGGGATCGCAATAACTCAGCGATTCGTAACCCTCGCTCGTACGAACGACGCGATCAGTCGAATCGCCGAGATGGGTCACGCGATAGCCCACAGCATGGACCCCGTGCGGCTTGCAGGGGACCAGGGCATTCGGCTCACTTCTGTCAGCGACGCTGCAAGTTCTGCAAGCAAGTCCACGAAGTCGGCCAATGCGAGTTGTTCCACCGATACGAGAAGCTGGCCGCGTTCGTGAAGAATTCCGTCAATAAGTCTCAAGTGCCAGAAGACCTGCAAGACCTTTACGCGCCGTGTGATTTAAACTCGGCGGCTTACCAATACTGGCTGGGTTTGAGTATATCGGGCTGCCACAATCAGCTAAGCCTGCAGTAGAAGCAAACTTCTTGTTTGCTTTTGTAGGTGATGCAGGACTGCCCCAGGGACGGATCGGGGATATCAATTGGATGTCTGAAATCGATGGTATTGAAGTGAGCTTGGTGAGTTGGAGGAAAACTACCGAGCTACTGCAAGTATGACTCGGTAGTCAGCCCAGTCTGCGCACCGTACCAGAATCATGAAGATGCTTCCAGGAGAGCGACTGGGATGGTGGTCGGCGCAGACATTTGATCGCCGAGTTCGAATGAGGGCTTACGTGATGGGAGCCGTGAATGATCGACGAACGAAAATTCTACTAGACACAGGGGAAATGCTTCGGCGATTAGTGAATTCTTTGCGATGAAACTAAGGCTCAAGAGAGTGGCCACCCGAGATAAGCGCATTGATATACAAGGAATCAGTAAGGATAAAGTAGTCACAACGTCACGAGCGATCGTGAAGGTAACACTCGGCTGTGAAGTGGCAAACGAATTTGAAGTGTGGATTATGCCTCATCATGCCGTGGTCGACTTGATACTCGGCACGGATTTCATGATCCCATCTGGGATCCACCTTGACCTGTACAACTCGTCGGTCAAGCTCCCGGTGAAATGGTGATCCCGCTCATCTGGTCAAGTAATGCGCCGATTACCGCAAAGTTTGGACCAAACATCCTCTGCCGGCCACCAGACGGACTGACAATCGAAAGTCGGATAACCGTTGAGTTCAGTTTGCCAAAGCGACAACCCAGCGAGTCGACTCAGGAACTATTGGTGCGACAGACAAAGGCTGGATTCCCACGGTGGTTTTTAATCGCCGAGGAAGACCAACACACGTGCTGATTACAAATGTGGAATCCAAGTCAGTCGTGTCCACCTCACTTTTATGTGATAAAGTGGCATCCACATGGAGTTCTAGCCAATGAAGGATACGTTCGCGTGAACTCAGCGAAGTACCGTGACTGAAAGGTGTTAGCATTTGAAACATCGATGGACATAGATTTGCTGCAAAGAGAACAACGACTGAACGAAGAATGGTTGTCACACCAGTCGTGAGCTGTGGAAAGGTGCGAATATCCTATTCCGACGGCGGCGGAGAAACGACCGCTTCCACCAGCGAAAGTTAACATCCGCGGAGCGCTGGGAGCAGATCGGTGCCAGGCGGAGACTGACGAAGCGTGCAAGCGTCACGTTGACGCTGATGTAATCTCCGCATTGGGGTGACAAAGGGTGACCCGGTTCTGAACTCAGCGTCCCAACAGGAAGGCGTCCGAGCTGTCTCTACGCGTGCGCTACACGATGACCGAGATCTCATCTATCGTAGGACCAAATTTGACGGCGATGGCGTGGCTTTGGACCCCAGCGCGAACTCAACTGAGGAAGGATCAAGTGTCATTACGGCAGTAAGCGCTAAAGCTGTGATATCGACCTCAACTATAACGACTGGAAGCCCCGAGATATGTTCCGAGCCTACTTCACAAGATGAAGATGATGCTATGAGCGAGTGGACCAAGTCTGGAAGCAATACCGCCACGGGAAGGAGCGCGACAAACTCAGCTGTTAGAAACTTAAGCGCTGGAAGTAGCTCTCATGAAAATCTCGTAACGAGGAACTCGGCGGTGAGATCCTGGACACCGAACTCCGGTGGGACGTGATCGCAAGACCCAGTGAGAATGTCGACTATCTCAGGGAGGAGGTTGAGTACGCAGAAGCTACTTCTGCTATCGCAGAGTACTCTGCGAATCAGCGCGAAGACGGACAATTCCATTTCGGGGGTATCACTGATTAGAAAACTTAAGCCTGGTGGCGACCCGGTTACGGCGGACTCAGCGTTGGAGACGCTCGACGATGATAACTGCTCGGATGTGGCTGGACAACGCAACAAGGATGTCACCTATCCCACCGCAGTGTCTAAGCACGCAGAAGACACACCAGCCGTTGTAGTGAACTCGGCTGATCTGGAACCTCGCGTGGGGGAAGATTATTCTATACCGAAGGTATCACGGTTGAGAGGTGCTGGGTCCGGCCCCGGGGTACCAAGCTCGGAGGCAACGGTCTTCGACCCCAGTGGGGATGGCTACGGCTTAACGCACACACCGGACGTAGGTACTGTTAATCCAACAGAGAGCCGAGCCGACAGTGTGGTCCCTGCAACGATGAATGATCTCAACTCCGCGGGGCTCAGCTGGGATGACAAATGTTACTCGACGGGAGACCCGATGGAGACCCTGAGACTACATTATTTGGCTGTCGCGGCGGTAAAAGATTGACCAACGAGGTGACGCGGAAGCCAGTAAACCCGACGTATTCGAGCGGAGTGGAACAGATTTCGAGATGACAGAATACGATCATGAGCTTGCTTTTCTTCCCGACCTAACTTAAATTGTTCCTACCGAGCTCAATACGAAGCTCCTAACGTCAAAGCAACCTTCCATACACCAGAACATCTGACTCAATTGATGACCAAGCTGCAAGCACATGAGGGTAAAACGATTTCGAGTGGAAATTATCTTCCGCCTCCAGCGTATGGAGCGTTGTGCGACATCGACGTCCAAGGCCACGCACCTATCAAGCAGAAAGCTCGGCGGATTTCCCTTCGGCACCATGGTAAGCTGTATGAGTTTTTGAAGGGATTTCTTCGAGCTGGGTTTATATCGTTCTCCAGTAGCCCCTGGGCTTCACCTGTAGTGATTTTGCTCAAGAAAAATGGGGGGATGCAGGGACGGGGTTATTATCGAGTATTTTCAGAGGTTCATCGAAGACACAATCAAACCGGATGCTTATGAATGATTTGCAGTAATTAGGGTGTTCATCGAGTACAGAAGTACACAAGCGTTCAACGAGTGCTGCAGCGGTTTTTAAAGTTTGATAGTAGGTAGCGCTTCATCGTATTAATAACTTAGGCACATGCCCTATCATGGATAGTGGGTGTAGGTGCTTTTAGGTGCTACCTCATAAGCTCGATCTTCCTCGCTGCAAGGGCAGCGATCGCTCTTGCCAATGCTCCGACGACCGATCCCACTTCGCCGCTAAGTGCATCCGAGCAGCAGACGTGGGAAGCCTTCGTGGGCTACGCTCTCGACTATTGCGAAGAGCTACTGTTACGACGCCAAAGATCCAAGTAACCAGAATTTCAGGAAAAAATGATCCTCAGCACCGCGCACGCGCAATTCGTATCAGGATTCGATCGTAGAGATAAATTATCTTTTACTTCGAAGTATCTCAGATAATTCCAGCCCGGAATAAAGTTGAAACCTATTGTCTACCTTCATTAGGCAGTTGATGACCAGCTATACACAACGTAACAACAGCAATTAAGCATTATAAGAGTTACTAAAGGGAGAACAGGTCTAAATAATGTTTGCATTACATATTATGTTGAAAGATCGATTAGCATTAAGATATTTGGAGCAGAATGTAGGGAATATAGCTGAAACGTATACTTTTTAGCTAACAGTGGATGCGTTAGCTGTAAATAAATTTACTTATCAAGCTTCGTAGAGGTTTCATAATTAAGCACCAATACACAACAATCTGCGTTTTCATTTCTTCCATCTCTACGAGAAGGGCCTCGATAACTTCGTGTACAATGGAAATGGTCCAGATATTCCTCGCTGCACCTGTATCGTAATAGTGTCGCTGAGTATTTCTGTATAACTGCAAGGCTAATTAGTACTTTAGTCCTATCGACCTCACTGATATAGCTTCTGGTAAATCTAGATAAGATTCGGTTATTTGAATGCGCTTCTCTAAGCACGTATTGGCAAACTTCACACTGGCCTCCGCAAATGCGCCTTTAGGTATTATTAGCATACTGTACTCGATAATGAGAAATCACATAGTATGCCAGGAAATGTGAGACATATCATCGACGGATGCCTCCAGACGCACACTTTAAACGCACTGTGAATGGTAAGGCATCTACAGCATAATTGTATTGCTGGCAATATTGGAGCATAAATGATACTTGTACTTTGTAATAAGCTATTATGAGTATCATTCAAGATTTTTGTATTCCATTGCGTGGGGTATATAGAGAGACTCTGTGGTCCATCCTAGTTGAACTGTGCGTTATGATTCAGGGTAAGATAATGATACTATAGAAATCTCGGTGTTATCAGTTGTGAGGAAGGGCACACTTAAGTGTGCACTAGACAATACGATTGACACTGTAAATCCAAACAACTGCCACTGAGTTTAAGTTTTCGCACTTATTATTCTTGGTCACGCAATCATGGGTGAGCTCTGTGCGGGACAACGGTATCATGATCAATTACCGCACCGCTTCCAACTTTGTATTGTTGCTAGTGTATTCTGTAGAGGTTCACCACCGAGACGAGCCGATCAGGCGCGTTCCTTGTGCCTGACGTAGGAGGACTGTGTATGCGTGTCTCCGCGAGACCGCAGAGCGGGTTATGCCCAGTATCTACCTGGAGCGGAGCCTGCTCAATCTGGAGATGCTAGCGCACACTTTTATTAATAACAAGCAGCGGAAGCTAAAGCTCGAGGCATGAATGGCCTGCTTCGTTTTGTTTCAGAATATCGATTAGGCTACTGTCTTGTTGACAGCGTATCCTGATGTGCTACAATAATCGATGTTTAAATGCTACAAATTCCAGCTTTAGTGGCCGTAGATGCCACAGTTCTTAGTGCCGATGCCTATCAGGCCTACATTTACTATTATTCGAATACCTGTGCGGCTTTTTTTAAAGATGTCTGGAATGGCTTGAGTCTGCTAAACAGTACCGGCTCCTCCTGGCGTCTTGGCTGCTAAATCCCTTCCCGTGTGAGATACCTATCGTAGAGGATTTTCCATTAACTCCATGCATAGCATTAGGCAGGCGCCTCTCTGTTTGGTAAGTAGAAGTAAATATTAACGCCAATGCCTGCAGATGTATACTCGAGGATGCAACACTGCTCGTCTAGGTGGTTGTCTCGGTGCATTTGTCGCGCTCCGTCATGGTGCCTCATTGTCAGTCACGTGGTGATCTCAGAGAAGTGCACGGCGAGCAGCTCCATGCAGTGTCGAGCAGATACATAGCGAGGATAGTAGTGACTCGATTTACCACCAAATGCACATTCGCCCTCGAATAGCCACCTTTTTCAAATCTACTCGACGACCAGCCGAGTTTTCCTCGATGATAAGCCCCACCCGTGGATGCATTGATTATAAACTAGCTAACGCGATTACGACCTTGATGGAGTGCGTCATGCCGCTTGTGGACGACCTACGCACCGAGTTGAAAAGTTACTTATGATTTTGCTCACTGGATGCTGCCAGCGGGTTCTGGGCCGCTTTGATGACGCACCGAGCGCGGCAGATCTCAGCGTTTGTTTGTGCACTGGGAAACTTCGAGTGGCTACGAATGCTGTTCGGCCAGAAGAACACACCAATGATTTACCAGCGACTAATCGACAATGCTTTATGGGGATATGTCCAGCCGAAGGGCGGGTGGAAATCATTAGCTCAACGCGTGACTAAGGCTGGAGTTGACTCCGGAGACCAGCGATTCGAGCTCGGGAATCTCGTCGATTCGAAGCCAAGTCAGCTAACCAAGTTCAAAGCTGATCATCAGTCACCAACCGACTCCGACCCAGTCCAAGACCTGGTAAACGACCCTGACGGCGACATGGTTGCTAATGGGGAGCCTGACCAGTCGAGTCTGGTTCCAGTGTTCAAGATAAGATCGTTTGACGATGACATTTGTTTTGCAGGTGAAACGTTCGACGACTGCTTGGAGACATTAGATCGATTGTTAGCCCGGCTCACTGAGTGTCGAACTAGCATCAGCTTCACCAAGATTATCTTCGTTCAACCCAAGGTCGGCTTTCTGTCGCATGAGATTACGCCGGGTGGAATACGCGCTGATCCGATGAAGCTTGCAGCAATCACCGAGCTTCCTTTCCCGTCACCGGAGAGAGCGATGCAAGCTTTCCTCGGTACACTGAACGGTTACGGTCGGTTCATTCAGAACTTGACTGTGTACGGAGCAGTGCTATACCAACTCAAGGACACAGACTTTGGACCTGGGGGTAACCTGACGTCAGCTAAACGTCATTCGCCGAGCGAAAGAAGCGAGTAGCGGACGCTCCTATCCCCCGAAACTTCGACTCGGCCAGAGAAATCCACATAATGCTATATGCCAATGACTGGGCACTCAGCAGTACGTTGATGCAGCCACACGACACCAAGTCGCATCCAGTTCGCTTCTGTGGGCGTGTGCTCAAAGAGAATGAGCTCGGCGATCACCCAGCAGAAAAGGATGTGGCCGCTCTGCTGCAATTACTCAAGGTGTGCTATACACTCTTGGCAGGAAAGACGCTTTACGTTTACACCCGCTTCGCGGCGTTGGAATGGGTGTTTAAGTCAAAGTCGCTGTACGGCCGTTCGGCCAGCTTCGCGGTGATGCTGTCGCCCTTTGACCTGAAGATAAACGGGGGTGCAATCGCGACGTGGATTTCGCACAGCTATTCCAAGTATCGATTACGCCGTTCGTCGGACTCGACGAGTCGCTGAAGCAATTAGTACCTCCCTCCAAGAACTCTGCGACGGTCAAAATGGACCGGAGCTAATGTATGCCCGAGTCCCAGCAGAGTTCGGGGGATACGTGCTCTTCTTCGATGGTTCGGCGAAGACGGAAAAGTACGGTGGTTATGAAAGTTGCTCGTGGATCCTGTGGCGTTTACCGAATTGTGACATTGAAATCGCTGCGAGCGCGTACCTGTCGTCCACCACGGACAACATCGCCGAGTATACTGTCATGAACAACGGGGTCTTGGCGGCGCTTGACCGAGGGATAACCGACTTAATTATTGTGGGTGACTCCCGTCTTGCGATCCAGCAATCCGTGGGGGGTGATAGCATGCAAAAAGGAGACGTTGCAGGTTGAGTAGCACGGCAGAAGGATCTCACCAAGCAACTCAACTTGGTCTAATATTTGCATATAGCGCGACACTATAACGCTGCAGCCGACTCGCTCGCTACCGAAGCGCTTGAGGCGAAAGACGGACGGGCAATGCTCGGAACAGAAAGGAAAGTAGAACTGACAACTATTAGCCGAGTCGCCGAAGTGATGTACGCCAAAGACGACTCAGCGGCTGAGTCCCCGATAGTTACAGCAGTCACGTGTAGCCAAGTCCGCTGAGTTCATTTTGAAGTCGAGCTCAACGAGGACTTGGCTGAAGTCCAGATGGTAGACCCAGACCATGAAGCTACGATGTCAAAACCTGTTGGTTCTGAATTTGAGAGTGACAGAGATGAGTTCGAACAAGACAATGTAGCATCGACTCAGCGGGCCGAACATACGCCTCGGCGAGCTGAGACTGGGATACAAGCTGGCGTAGCTCAGACAGCTCCGAATGCTCAAAACATAGACCCGGCGACAGTTTAAACTGAGCGGAGACGTCGAATCGCGAAGGCCCAAGAAGAAGAGTTCAGGTTGGCTGATCCGAGGGCATTCTTGAGAGGCGAATTCGAGAGCCCTACGCATCGCCGAGCTCAAAATTCTGGCAAAGTCGCAGAAGCCTTTGTGCTCAGCGAAGACGGCCTGTTATACCGCTGAGACGAGGCGAGCCGACAAGGCGAACTCAGTGAGCCGAACCCCTCACTGAGGTTGGTGATCCCATCAACCGGGATTGACGAGAAACTGCACACTGTGTCATTATTCGATCGAAGGAGGCCATCAAGGCATTGTCATGACGTATCACCGAGTCGAAGCCGCTATTACTAGATTGGATTGTATGCCGACGTGGTTAAACATGTCAGAGCGTGCGAGGACTGCAGCACCAGCAAGAGCAAGCCGCACCTGTGAGACTACTCGCCGGGGAACGAGGTGTCAAATCGACCATTCCATGTCGTGTCGATGGATTTCGTGGCCCCCTTACAACGGATTCATCGAGACAATACCGCGCTACTGCTTTTTCGAGACCACTTCACGGGATTCGTCATAGCATCTCAACTCGGCCTGTGTTGTCCGCCGCGTTGGTGTAACGTCTTGTGCGATTGCGTTTAGTCCTCGTCGGCAACTTGCACTATTTGCAGACGTTTTCACGTTTGTTCTGTATAGATAGTCGGACAAGAGACCTTCGCACGACAGGTTCGACAACGGTTTCCATGTTGGTTCGTCATACCCGACCCACTTAACTTTGAACTTCCGCTGCGGACGTGACGTGCTTGTGGATAGTGGCAATTTGGCATCAAGGATAGCTTCGACTTCGTACTGATTAGTGCTTGCATCGGGCTCCCAGCTATCTTCTGGTAGCAATTCTTCGGCAAAGTCGAAACGTTGAGTCTCTTCAAGCTCAGCGATTAGCCTAGTCTTGGGCCTTTGGCTGAGTTCGATAAAGGGTTTCAGCCGAGATACATCAGCCACTGGGTAACATCTATAGCCACTCCTGTCGGGCAGTTCCAATTCGTAGGCAAATACTTCTACCTTCTTCTTCGCTCTGAATGGCCCAGGCCACCGATGTGCTAGCTTCTCCGTCAGACCCGGCTTGACTCGTCCATAAACAACGAGACTTGATCGCCTTCTTTGACCAGGGACCTGGTCGACTCAGCTGGCTCATCTCTAGGCTCCCCTGACTCGGTTTCGCGATTCGCTGAGTTGGTAATAGCTCTTTGTTCCTTCCTGCCCAGTGTTTCGTTGTGTTCTCGAGCCCGCCGAGCTTTTTCTTGCACTTGAAACTCGGCTGCTAGACACAGGGCAACTTCCCGTTGCCGGTTTTCTTCTCGGCGCCACTCGACAGCATCCGTCGAGTTGGTCCAACGTCTTTGCCCCTGTCGTACCGAGCTCGCCATAGCCTTGGGCGTAGACCTGGCCTCCCAGCCATGTATTGATAGAAAAGGATTTCTCGCCGAGTCGAGTCTCTCGAATTGTTGATACCATGTACCATCTTCTAGGTGATATCATCCCAGTCGGCTCGGAGAGGGTCTTCTACGTAGACTCATATGGTTTTTACCATCGTCTTAACTGACCTCTCTTGTTGGCCGTAGGCTTGCCGTCGGTAATCAGCCTTGCCCTTGCTCGTAACTGCATCATCTCGAAGAACGATTGGAACACTTCACTCTTGAATCTTGGGTCTCGGTCGTGTCGTATCTGCGACGACGCACCGAACCGTTTTAAGACGCATTCTTCAAACACTTTGGATACCTCAAGTGCCCCTGTGTCGCTCATCGCTTTGAAAATGCTACTGTGCCAACATTTGCATATGATGTATGAATTACGAAGTTGAAGTCACGAACGAGACCTTCCGACGCTTGCGCTCGAGCTTGTACACAAGCTAGAGTTCGTACTCCTTAGCGAGTTGAGCAGGAGTAGCCGTTGGATTCAAGTTGGGGTAAAGTCCCATCAGCACACTCGACTCGACGATCCAGTGGCGGCGCACGTAGCGACGAAGAGACGGATCAGCTGTTCACCAGCAATAACAGGCTGGCCAGCCGAGTCCAAAGGACAGTCACCGCGGAGCTTCATCCACATATCTCTGAGGACTTGAATCAATGTGCAAGGTCGGGTCTGCGAGGTCAGACGCTGCCGAGATTCTCCCAGCACCGACAAAAAAAGAAGAAAGGAAAGTCTAGAAGCATCCGTCGAAGGCGCTGACATGGATGACTTGGATTGGAGATGCCCAGAAAGGCTCGGATTCTGACGAGAGAGCATGGCTTGGGCGGTACACGATGCTTTCCGTTGATAAACTCCATATGATCTCTGCCGGTTAGCGAGTCAAATATTGCCTTCCAACACCGAGCGCAACCGAAATGCATGAAGGGGACTTCCCGTAGCTGAGCCATTCCGGGAGTCAGTCGAGAATCCTTAGAAACGGCTCTCGACGCCCGAGCCCGTAGCTTGGCTAACGGCAGAGCAAGGGCAGCGGGAAGAGCAACTGAAGCCGAACGCGCGTCACTTGACGAGACCGAACTATCGAAACTGAATTCAGCGGGACGGGCGTCGAGGGAGTCGTACTTGGTGGAGAAGCATCCAACCGAGGAGTTGGCTGACGCCGACTCTAGGTGTCTGAGGTGCATGTGCTTCTTGTGCTTCTGATGGTGCTTCTTATGCTTCTTGACTGGTGACTTCTTGGTGGGCTCGATGATGCATGACGCTTGAGGCGCCGATATTTTGTTCAAAAAGGCACTTGGGCGGAGAATACAGATCCATCACCAGGGCCATTTGACAAACGCTGAAAAACATGAAGACGCTGTTCTTTACCTATGGGAGGAAGCACCACACTAGCGGCCTGACTCAGCGTCCACGAGCTCGGCGACAAAAGCTCATCGCTGCTCTCGTCGTCAGAACCAAATATCTTCGCACGGAGATTTCTCTTCTTAACCTGGGAGTCAAATTTTTCTTCCGCCGAGTCAGAATCCAAAGGGGGACTTGCTTGGTCCTCTTTGTCGAAATGTCGAAGCTGCCCGTCGAGTGCTCAGACAAGGAAATTGGATCGGGAGGTGATCCAGTCGCCGTGTTCGCCGAGTGGACTGACCGTGCTGGGCCATTCCCAGGACCTAAGACCGCCTCATCAGAGATCCATTCGCAGCTGAGCAGTCACACTACGGGTGGTTGCCACAGATTTTCAGAGGGGACGACCGGAAGGTGAAGTCAGCACAGCCGTGTTCGCTGGAAGTAACGGTCTAGGCAAACTCACAGCCGGTGTGGCAACATCAGCCAGCGTAGTAGACACACTGATACCTTAAAAAAGCCGGTGTAAGCCAAAGCACCCGCATCTGAGGCCAGAAGACACCGGGAACACGATGATAACCGAGTAATCGCCACCCCCGTGGATGAAGCACTTAAAAGTCTGGGGCAACCCAGCAGATCAAGGAAACCCCGAGCTCGGCGCCAGCGTTTCTGCTTCCTACGAAGACTGTAGAACAGAAGCTGATTTCATCGACTAAGTCGCGACAAGCGATGGGTCCTTTCTAATCAACGAAGTGGAGACAGGAGCCGAGCTCGCGACAGACGTCGAGATGCTGGACATCGGCACATCGAACTCTTATTCAGCCTCGCTCGAAGCCTCAGCTTCATCCTCTGAACGGGTGGATACAGCAGGCTGTGCAGAAGAACTCAATTGAAGACGACGGACCGTCTTCCGCCGAGTTCGCAGCCAATACTTAGAAGAGCGAGGTTCTTCCCCATCTGACACGGTCTCGCGAGAAGGGCTTGAGAGTAGCAGTGCACTGACTGTGTCGTGCCCTTCCTCCCCAGGAAGTGGACAAGCGTACGGTTGATGCGGAGGTGGCGCTGGCGAAGGATGGCGAGACCCAGCTGCAGTCGGAGACTTCAGGTTCGCGGCGCGCTGCAGTCGCTCCACCGGAGATAACGTAGCCAACGGTGTCCGGTGAATCTGAACGAGGGTCCGAACAGGTCGAGTTACAGCAGCCGCCGATCTCGGGGTACCAGCCGTGTTTGTCGAGCGGTCAGCAGAAGAAACGGATGGCCCAACTAAATCCGAAGTGGCCGCTGAGATTCCCGACCGAGTATCTGGAGTAGCCGGTGACCCAGCGGCGGGTACCGGGAGTGCCGTGGAGGCATCCTGACGAGAATAGATAACCAGCTCAAGCCGGCGGGACTTACCAACCCGGATGTTGAGGACTTCTGAGAACCGAGACACCAAGAGCCGACACAACCGGCCATTCAGTCTAAGGTCGGCGTGTTGAGTCCGGAGACGTCCAACCCTGCACCAGCAGCAACAGCCATAAGAGGGTCGTACATCGGGAGGGGTCTCTGGCGCTGGATGACCCTCTTCTGGCGTAAAATCACCGCCCGCTGGTCGGCAACCACGGTCTGAGCATGCAGCAAGGACCGGTCGCCAGTTGAGCTGTAAAGCTGGACCGACTCCTGCAGCTGCTCAAAGTGTTTGGCCGCAATTTCACTTGAAGAGTGGTGTACGCTGCGTCCTTGTCAGCAATAAGTCGCTAGAGAGTCGCAATCTCAGCGTCTCGATCCAAGACCTGCTGGTGGTGGAGTTGAGCTTGCGCTAGAGCAGCATCAACCTTGCCCTTCTCGATTGCAGACGCCCGGGAGAACTTGACTTCGCTCACAGCAAGAGCCTGATGCAGCGAAGCAACGAGACCAGCAGACAGAGTGGGCGTTGGCTTCAATACGAGACACCTGCTGCTTCGCGGAGGAAAGCATAGTTCATCGCTCAACGTTATCGGCAGCCAGAGTGTCCAACCGCGAGTCAGCGCTCGGTTCTCTGCTCGGGCCTCATGGAGGTCGGTCCGAAGACCAGCGAGTTGTCGAGAGTAGTGTACTGACCGCTCCGGGTCTCCAGCAGCACTTCGGCCGAGGTCGCATGTAAAACGGGTCGCCGCTGTTCAGGGTCAGAGGGCTCAACTGGGCGAGTGAACCCATACGCCATGAGCCTCGCCAAGAAGGTCAGCTCCTCTCGGCGTTCGCTCCCTTGCTGAGTGGCCAGCGTCACGAGGGACTCAAGGCCCACTGGAGCAGACGAGCCCGACTTATTGCTGGTGCCTGAAGTGGTGGCGACCTCGGTGGACCAGGAGGACGTGTGCGAGAAGGCTCCGGTGACTCCGCGTCGGACTCCTGGAAGGTTGTCAGGTCGACCAACACAACTTCGAGCCGGTTGCTGACCCCATGAGCACCAACGGGTCGGGGTGTCGGCTCAGCAGACGCGTCCTCACCTTGGCGTGAAACCGGTGGAGGAGAATGGTGTCGTGGAGTGCGCTGGCAATCCAAATGAGAGTATCATTGAGTCCGAAGAACAGTCAGGAGAAGCAGTGGAGGCAGCAGCGTACGTACCGAAGAAGACGGAGGAGAGTCGTGAGGCGCCATCAGCTGAGTGTGAGCCAACGGTGGAGAGAAGAAAATCAGGGATTAAGACACTTACCAGCTCGGCTCGTATCATAACAGGGGTAGTTGTGGTGTAGGGATTTTCAGAATCGGCCCGCGCCTAGATAGACGACCCGCAGTAGAGGCATCACGGACCAAGGAGCAGTAAATCACGGTATAAACTCAGCGATTCGTGTGGATACCATTATTCGGATAGCCACTGCTCTCAACGATCGCCTGAACCCAGCGGAAGGGATGGTCGAGATTGAGAACGACTCCATTTCACTTGATATTTGTGATGGAAGCATAGGATGAGCCCAAAGAGGCTCCTGAAGGATAACAGATAACAGAGCAGAATTTGCCTAGTCCAAGACCCGTGTACACTCTTCCGGTAAGTCCCTGCGCAGGGCCGGGTTTTGACTGCCGTTGGTACCCGAGAGGAATAAGCTTTTAGGGTATTGACTGGCAGCACCAAGATATTAGGTCGGTCCGGGAAGGAAAAAGGTATCGCAACGCGTGAAAGAAAGGCCCCGCCAACTGAGCAGGCCGGTACGTCGGGTAGCCCGGGTGCCGTGACACTTCCAGCTGAGCTGCCTCTGTGCTCGGTGACCTGTAAAAGCGCTCGCGCGCTGTCGTCCATCCTTTGGTGGAGGACACAGAGAATTGTGAACGAGGTGAGCCAAACACATCTTGGCGAACCTCGGAGAAGTCTGACTTGGTTAGTCGGAACTCTGCGGAAGCGAGCCGCACATCTGTGCCAGTTGGGCCGAACCGCGAGGGGACCACCCATTACGCAGGTCATACAAACGCCGACCTAAGTCGGCGAATGGTTGTGGTTTGTGTAAGGAATCCACATCTGACGGCATTTGTGTGTTCTACTGCACCACCTATCGCCGAATAATGGCGAGCAGTAGTAGTCAAGGAACTCCTTGCAAACCAACTTCCACTTGCGACGAGTTTTTTTCGGTAGTAGTCGGAACCAGTGAATTGCGCCATCGCGCAAGCTAAACTCGAACGTCGTGCACCATTCGGCCGGCGGTATCCGAGTCCCCTTCATCTCGTAGACGAAGATCTTCAACCACTGCATCGAGTTGTCGCTCTTGTTGTGACGACCACTAAACAGCTTGATGCGATCCACGTCGACGCGACGCCGTGCTCGACCTTCGTGAGTTTCTCCCTTCGTACCATTCGTCATCGGCTTCGACGGCTAGACGTTGGGCACGACTCGCTGAACGTGGTGTCACCATGTGCGAGTCCTGCAAGTACGGAGAGCCCTCACGCTTGGTGAAGACATTTCCTCGGCAGGCGTCGACTTCAGTACCCTTCGCCGGTGTATCCGGCAGCGGAACCATCGCTGGATTCGCGGGTTCTGCCGTCGCCCTGGCCACGGGCTGTCTTCCTTTTGCGAGGTCGTTCACCTCGAACGCGGTGCGAAGCCTTTCCTTCCACTTGTGGAGGTCGGCTCCCGCTTCGGACGGTGTCCACTCCTTCAGGGACATACTCGACGGATAGTTGCGGGTCTCCATACCCATCGCCCGCAACAGCGACACCGTGTCATCCGCGACCTGCGTCGTACTCAGCGAGTTCATCGGGTAGGATAACTCGTCGCGCAAGTCACTCCAGGTCGCTTGGCGCATTTGGTGAGAGCTGAACTATCGAATCCAGTCACTCGTCAACATCTTCTCATAACACCTCGTCAGGACATTGTTGGCCGCTGGGGTGTCGCTATTGACTGGAGGGAGTAGAGCAAGCGCCCTCGAGTCACGTGCGGCCTTAGGTTCATCGTGTTTCTTTCGTATCCCCAATCGTCGGAAGCTGCATCCGGCCCCGTCACGGCCGAAAGTTCGTCAGATAGGTTTCGCGAGAGAGGCTTCGCAGCCCCTCTGTTTCCCGCCGACACCACCGCCTCCTCGCGGCCATCACCGTACCCCAAGTCTTCGTCAGTCGCTCGAGAGCCGTTGTAATCCGCGTCTTCGAAACTAATCGAGCGCTCCCCAACCGTTGTCATTTGCGTCGACGCCGTCACCGCGATCCGATCCGCCTGTGGTGTTGGAAATCCTACATGAACTCTAGCTACTAGTGTAGTTAGGATGCCCCCACAACAATACGTCTACCAGAACGGCAAACGATCGTTCGGGCGGACCTGAAGATATCAGTTCTACCCTTGCACCGGGAGAGGCTGGACCTTGCAAACTACTTATATAGGCCAACCAGTTAATAATGAGAACACGCTACTAGCACAAGCAAATCTAGCAAGTGTTATGAATCCTCGTCGTCCCAATAGCGGAAGGGTACCAGGTACAAGTAAGCCTTTTACGATGGCACCGAGTTTTCAACACTCGATTGGTAGAATATATAAGAGGCAATACAAGCACTCCTAACCGTGCAAATAGGCAAGATATAGCCGTCACGTAAACCTTCCGATATATAATCGGCCAATACACACACAGTCTCTTGGCCTTGCCGATGAATCCTCGCTAGTAAGCTTCGAGTGCACAGACAGGAATAACACACTCAACCAAGCTTGACCAGACGCTTACCTTGAAGCCGGACCTCGCTCTCTGTGCTTGAGCAGATTTTCTGTTCTGTGTTTGTGTTGCCCTTTTGGGCCATGTCCTAATATGCAATCCTAATCAAGTGTACAAATATCAAGTAAACTATGATCCGTTATGGATCACTACGCATGTCTAGCGACTCTCCGTGTGTCTGCGATGCTTCTTCAACCGCCACCGAGCGTTCAAAAAACCGGCGCCGTGCATTCATAAAAGTCGCTCCCAACGGCCACCGAGGCTTCGTACCGTAATCCGTCAGTTCTTGTACGCTGAATGCGAATCCGACTCACCAATAGCGACCACCTGATTTGTGCGACATCTTGGCCATAATGGAGTACGAACGAAGGATCGGTAGTGACTCCGTTGAGTCTCTTGCACCTCAAAGTCGCTCTCTGTCACATGATGGAGAATTTGTAGCTTGAACTTCTTGAACTGGGTCATGTCCGTCCCATCAGATGGTCCTCGGCGATTCGCGCGAAAACACTACACCACACTCTATCACAGCCGAACATCAGGAGAGATGACACATGCGCAGATGAATCCTCGGTATCTCTCTCAGGAGCTTCAGCTGCGAATGAAGCTGTGGAAGGTCTACCGAGGCTTCGTTACGAGTTTAGAAGTCGGGTGTGGCTGAACATGGAGCGCGATAAACAGGACCAGAACGGCAAAATGACCCACGAGGGGCACGTACCTTGTCGGATCACGCGACAAGTAAAGTCCATTATCGATAATTGTCCTTCACCATCGGCGAGCACGGAACGTACTGAAAGAGAGTTCAAAATCAAATGGGCCGGCTGCGACGAGCCAACGTGGAAATACTGACCCGTCAGCGAGGATTCAATAGCCAGGCGAACGACACTGACCAATATTACCTCCCATGTGGAATACATATCGGACAATTATACTTACGCAGAGGTGTCATGGGGGCAGACGACAAAGAAGAGACTACTGATGCCACGGAATGGTCGCTGTCAGTGTCACAGATGCCACCATGGGTAGGTAAGGTAATTCCGCTGACTGCGACGGTTCAAGTTGAGCAAAGCCGACGTCGCGACTCAGTTGTACAACACGTATACTTTCACG
Source organism: Phytophthora tentaculata (assembly GCA_033557915.1). NCBI lineage: Eukaryota > Oomycota > Peronosporomycetes > Peronosporales > Peronosporaceae > Phytophthora > Phytophthora tentaculata. The sequence goes on from JAUCEA010000009.1 coordinate 4,577,744, forward strand.
ATCGAAGATGATGCGGTATGTGGTGCACGAGGCCAGCTGAGACACCAGGTACCGTGCCGCTAGATAAAACCTGGTGATCGTTGTGTTCTTTCGGTCGAGATCAGCGGGACCATCGAGGCGAGCGCTGGGGTCTGTGGGTAAACCCGTCTGACATGAGGTGACTGGCGTGTGACAGGGCTGTCAAGTCGTACGACATGCGGTGACATTCGGGAGACATGGGTGTCACATCGGACACCATTTTGGTGGCTCCCATTGCGACAGGGGCAGTTGCGGTGTAGTGTTTTCGCGCGAATCGCCGAGGACCATCTGATGGGACGGACATGACCCAGTTCAAGAAGTTCAAGCTACAAATGCTCCATCATGTGACAGAGAGCGACTTTGAGGTGCAAGAGACTCAACGGAGTCACTACCGATCCTTCGTTCGTACTCCATTATGGCCAAGATGTCGCACAAATCAGGTGGTCGCTATTGGTGAGTCGGATTCGCATTCAGCGTACAAGAACTGACGGATTACGGTACGAAGCCTCGGTGGCCGTTGGGAGCGACTTTTATGAATGCACGGCGCCGGTTTTTTGAACGCTCGGTGGCGGTTGAAGAAGCATCGCAGACACACGGAGAGTCGCTAGACATGCGTAGTGATCCATAACGGATCATAGTTTACTTGATATTTGTACACTTGATTAGGATTGCATATTAGGACATGGCCCAAAAGGGCAACACAAACACAGAACAGAAAATCTGCTCAAGCACAGAGAGCGAGGTCCGGCTTCAAGGTAAGCGTCTGGTCAAGCTTGGTTGAGTGTGTTATTCCTGTCTGTGCACTCGAAGCTTACTAGCGAGGATTCATCCGGCAAGGCCAAGAGACTGTGTGTGTATTGGCCGATTATATATCGGAAGGTTTACGTGACGGCTATATCTTGCCTATTTGCACGGTTAGGAGTGCTTGCATTACCTCTTATATATTCTACCAACCGAGTGTTGAAAACTCGGTGCCATCGTAAAAGGCTTACTTGTACCTGGTACCCTTCCGCTATTGGGACGACGAGGATTCATAACACTTGCTAGATTTGCTTGTGCTAGTAGCGTGTTCTCATTATTAACTGGTTGGCCTATATAAGTAGTTTGCAAGGTCCAGCCTCTCCCGGTGCAAGGGTAGAACTGATATCTTCAGGTCCGCCCGAACGATCGTTTGCCGTTCTGGTAGACGTATTGTTGTGGAGGCATCCTAACTACACTAGTAGCTAGAGTTCAAGTGGGATTTCCAACACCACAACTGGTGCCGCGACCCGGGGACAGGGTGTGACCATTGTGTACTGCTTTCATGGCCCTCTAGTCAACGAGCTACCAAGAGAAGAAGAAGAACAAGATAACAAGAAATATGGCGAAAGGTTAATCGGCGGAATCAGCTACTCCTGCCAAGTCCGGCGGAACACGCTAAGAGAGTTCAAGTCCGGACATGACGGCTGCACGACTTGCAGCTGTCTCCGAACTCTTGGTGAGCTTCGAGGACGAGGCGGACAACGATCTTGACGCCCATGATTACGATGACTACGAGGACAAGACGCCGGCTCCAGAGCTAGGCGCAACGACTCTGGAGACGACCACGCTATCGTCAGAGCTGAGCGGGGCGACGAAGTCCCTTTCAAGGAATCTAGCCGCCGAACGGGACGATGTCGCGAGGCCAGACCCGGACTATGATGATTATCACGACGGGACCGAGGGTTCTAAACCCTTGGTGGCGAGTGCAAAGCGTTCGGATCTGCTGAATGCATCTCGCCCACCTAGTAACGGTGATACACCAGCTGTCAACCCCGTGTTTAAGCGCGTGGAAGCACTGATGAGCAATGATGAGTGGATGCAACTGTTTAAGCCCATCCCCAAGAGAAAGGTCGATTGGTCGGCTCTCGCTAACGAGCTCCAATACCCCGTGAGCTCGGTGTCGACGAGTCAAGTCGCGGAGGACTCGGTCTCGCTGCTGCTAGCGCTCGAGTACGAGAATGAGACGTACATGTCGACAATGTCGCTCCAAGATTGGAGTCCGCACGAGCCCGGAGCCGCTCTCCAGAAACGGAAGAAGAAGAAGCTTTGGAAGGCCTTTGGGGCGATCGGAATCAGCTCGGGGAAGCAGCCAATAAGTCGACCGACCGTTCAAGATGAGGATCCGTTCAAGATTCCACTTCCACCAACATCAAAGAGGATCGAACGGACACCCCCGACCAAGCGTGGTGCTGACTGTGGTGCGTTCGGTACTACCGAGGCTTTACCGTATTTTCAAGACTCGCTCATGGTGACACCACGTTCGGAGAGCCGTACTCGATGTATGAGCGCCGATAACGAGGCTTCGTGTGGTCGACGTGGCGGTGCACGAGCCTCCGGAAGTCGTGCTGGACAACGTCGGACCATCACCGATGACTCGTCAAGTGATGACGATGATTTGCTGTCGATCGCGTACGACGACGAGAATCCGCAAGCCGATTTGACGCGCCAAATGCGTGAGATCGCTGCGCTGAACGACTCTGACCCTACATCGAGGATTGAAATGGCCTCGCGCCGACCGTTGGATCGCATCAAGCCGTTCTCGGGGTCACGCAACAAGAGCGAGAACTCTATCAAGTGGATCCGTACTTTTGTGTACGAGATGACGGGAAGGCGTACGGAAGCGGACAAGTGGTGCGTACCGTTCGAGCTGAGACTTCGGGACGAAGCCATTCACTGGTTCCGTCAACTTCCGAAGAAGACGAAGGGCAAGTGGAAATTGTTGAGCATCGCGTTTATTCGCTATTATTGCTCACAGTTTACCCAAACTGCACTAACCCGCTCATACTCGGCACAGCGTGAATGAAGTGAACATTTGTGCGACTACCTAAATCGACTGAATGGCTACACACAAAACGCTCACCTTCAGTTAGAGAAGGGCGGACGCGACACCAAAGAACATGTGCAGCAATTACTAGTAACATGTGGCGACGACGGTATGGTTGAGAGACTCTACCATACCCACGTAAAAGATATCCATGAGCTCGAAGAAATCATCGAGGATATTCTCATTGGCGAGGAGCGTATGGCCAAGCGTGACAGGTTGTCCCGACCCTTGCGGAGCCGCGATTCCCGATGCGACGAGTCACATGACCGTAATGGTCGACGTGACCGACGTGAATCAGACCGTCGACGCGATGATTACCGCAATACGCCAAGAGTGGCGCCGACTGATGGCTCGGTGGATGACCTATTAGCTGAATTAGAGGGTCGTGATGGTATTCAAGGCAGCATCGAGCTTCCGGAAGGTAATTGGGATGCTTACGACGACGACCAAGACAAGTACCATGACTATTATTCTGACCATAGTGACTACGACGGTTCACCAGGTGATAATGACCGACACCTCGCTGCAGCTATCGAAGACGAGCGATGTGCGGCACGAACGCCCGTGCAGACACTCGTCTGCCCCGCGGGAACTTCTCCGATCGCGACCGAGGCTGTAATCAAGACCGTCGAGGTGGTGACCGTGGTTTTAACCAGGACCGACGAAGTGGCGACATTGGCTTCAGCCGCGATAATCGCCGTCCACAATACGGACCATGCGCCGTTTGCGGTGGGTTGAGTCTCTCCGATCATTACGGCAACAAGCGATGCAAGTTCTGCAAGCAGCTTCATGACGCGAGACAGTGTGAGCTCTTCCGTAGCTTCCATGACCTTGCCAAATTCGTGCGCACCAATGGCACGAGGAAGAACTACCTCCTGAGCTCAAGGCCGTCGTTCAAGAACGTGATTTAAACTAGGCAGCCCTCCAGCTACAACTGGGTTGGTCCCTATAGGGATGCCACAGTTAGCCGAGCCTTCGTTGGAAGCAGAGTGGCCTGAAGAATATGTAACAAGTGTGAACGCGACGGTATGTGAAAAGGAGAGTAGTCGAATTCTCGGTGGAGGTGTGCAAGAAGAAATGGAGTGTGCTGGTGCCGATGAAAGCATCAGCGATGATTCGTTTGATGTGGTTTCGAGTGCTGCTCGAGACGAGTCCAAGGGTCACTCCAAGATGATGAAGTTGAACCCTGGCGAGAGACAGGGGTGGTGGTCGGCAAGAAGTCTGACCGACCAATAAGAATGAGGGCTCTAGTGCATGGCGCAGTGATCGCCAAGCGTGCGAGGATTCTCCTCGACACGGGAGCGAATGTTAGTATCATCACCGACACTTTCGCCAAGAACCTCCGACTCCATGATGGGGCGAGGATAACCACACCGGATTGAGGCAACATAGAACCCACGATTCGGTGTCAAATGTCGTCCGGTGTCAAATTCTAGATTTGAGTACGTGATAAAGGCAAATGATTTGACGCGGGGGTGAATCTAAACCTATGGAACTGAGCCAATTCAACGACTCGGTCTTAGAGGAAGCGTGATGATTTATGGGTTCTGGGCGTCATTGTCTTGAGCGCCTCAGTCTCCTCTATTCGGAGGGACCAAATTTTCTCTATTGTATTAAACGGTGGCAATACGGCACTCAGTAGCCCTCCAACCTACTCTATTTTTGGGATTTGCGTGACCATGACATCCATACTTTCGTGATTACTTAGGGTAGGGTTAATGAAATCGTAAGCAATTTCTGTCCGGTGTAATTATCACCAGCCTCCTTGATGTTCCCGACCACGATCGTCATATAGACATACAAGGAATAAGTGAAGACAAGGTTTTGACGACACGACGAGCGCGCGTTAAAATCACGCTCGGATGGGAGATGGTATACGAGTTCGAGATGTGGGTGATGGCCCATAGTGCAGGAGCTGATTTGGTGCTGGGTACAGACTTCACAGGCTGGCATTCGGCTGGACTTGTTCCACGGCGCAGCTCAACTACCCAACGAAGTGTGGATTCTGTTTGTCAAGACGAAGAACATGCTGAATAGTGAAGATTACAGCTCTCACGTCATGGCCGGGCCAACCGAGCCTTTGACGACCCCGGCGCGCGAGTGTCGAGAATACCGACTGCCAAAACCAAAGATGGCGCTGGATACGCATATACGGTGGGTTCAACGAACTGACAAGCTTATACCGTCGGTAACGAGTTTGCGGCGTGGTCGACCAGCGCGAGTTAAGCTGAATAACATCTCCAACAAGACGGTGTATTTCCCTGCGCATCAACCCTTTGCCATGCTTGTGCCAGCTGGCGATTTGCCAAGAGGTGGTGGTTATGTGCGTGTGGATTCCCGGAAGTACAGAGACTGGCAAGTACTCGCGTACGAGGGTTGCCGAGACCGTGAGTTGTTTCAGCGGGAGTGTGAGCTGTACGAGGAATGGCTCGCTGCTCAACCTCCGGCTGTAGAGCGACCAAGCTATCCTGAGCCCACTGGGGTGCTCGTGAAGACTCGGTGGACGCCTCCGGAGATCGTCTGACGTGTGATGAACGTTGGGAGATGATCTTCGAAGAACGTGCGCATGTCGGAGCTAACCTGACGCCTTGGGTGACAACCGGGGACTCATTCGAGGTCCAACTTTCCGGAGGTTCCTCGATGGTCGAGACTAAAGATTGGGGTGGAGCCAATTCAGCGAATAAAGATACGCCACCACGTGTACACAAACTCTTGAGTGCAATGAAGGTGGTGGACGCAGTACCGAGTGTTTGTTTGGAGCCAAGGGATGGGTGCCGTGGCACCACGTACCGATATGGATACATCCATAATCACCTGGGATGACGACGAGACGTCAACACAAAACTCGGCCAAATCTGCGAATGAATCATCGGTGGCTGGTCCAGAGTAGGCAGGCGGTGTGATAAAGGTTGTGCACCAGGCAACGAGCGTTCGTTTGAAGAGCATAGCTGATACAGGGGCACCTGACCTGGTAGTGGTTACGCAGGAAAAGGTATGTCCGGATGACAACGCACCAACTCTGTACTCAATGACAATTTCGAGCGAAGATTCGACGAGCGACCCAGAAGTTTAACATACCACGACCAACGTGAAAGACCCTGTACCGAGTGTTCATTCGGAGTTTAGTGGTAGCACCACCAGAGTATCGATCCCATTCACGGCTACATCCGGGGGCATATGGCATGGTAAAGCTTCGGTTCGTATGAGCATTTCCTTCGCACATGCGACGCTATCACGCGACTACCGAGGGCTCGTCATGTCGTTCGTTCGAACGGCAAATCCCAAAAGGAACCGTAGGCATGGTAGTTGTTCGTGGCTATTATGGGGACTCCCCCACTGGAGGATAGTGATCGCTGCGAATGCTTACCTTTCATCAGCTACGCTAAGTATCACTGAGTATGCTGGTATGAAAAATGGTATCAAGGCTGCTATTGCTTGTGGGGCCGAGGATTTGATCATCATTTGTAACTCAAGGCTCACGATCCAGCAATCACTAGGGGCGAGCGCATGTCGGGAAGAAGCCTGGCTAGCGCTGCTGAATATTCACAAGGAACGCGCGGCCAAGCTTCGATCAGTGAAATATATCCATGTAGTGCGAGAATACAACGCAGCCGCGAACTCGTTGGCCACATAAGCGTTGGAATCGATGTTTAGTCGTGTGGTTTTGGCTGAAAATCGCAAGTCGGAGCTGGCGTCACTGAACCGTATCCAATAATTGATCTACAAGGCGAACGACAGGTGTACCACCACGTGATTTGGAGTATCCGGTACACATTCTAACTGGCAACGAGGATTCTCAGCGGGAAGTTTGCGAAACGTTCGTGCAGAACAACATTCCAAGCAATTGTGGTGATTTTGGTAATATTGCCATTTTGCCTCATGTGGTGTTGGAAATCCAACTTGAACTCTAGCTACTAGTGTAGTTAGGATGCCCCCACAACAATACGTCTACCAGAACGGCAAACGATCGTTCGGGCGGACCTGAAGATATCAGTTCTACCCTTGCACCGGGAGAGGCTGGACCTTGCAAACTACTTATATAGGCCAACCAGTTAATAATGAGAACACGCTACTAGCACAAGCAAATCTAGCAAGTGTTATGAATCCTCGTCGTCCCAATAGCGGAAGGGTACCAGGTACAAGTAAGCCTTTTACGATGGCACCGAGTTTTCAACACTCGGTTGGTAGAATATATAAGAGGCAATACAAGCACTCCTAACCGTGCAAATAGGCAAGATATAGCCGTCACGTAAACCTTCCGATATATAATCGGCCAATACACACACAGTCTCTTGGCCTTGCCGATGAATCCTCACTAGTAAGCTTCGAGTGCACAGACAGGAATAACACACTCAACCAAGCTTGACCAGACGCTTACCTTGAAGCCGGACCTCGCTCTCTGTGCTTGAGCAGATTTTCTGTTCTGTGTTTGTGTTGCCCTTTTGGGCCATGTCCTAATATGCAATCCTAATCAAGTGTACAAATATCAAGTAAACTATGATCCGTTATGGATCACTACGCATGTCTAGCGACTCTCCGTGTGTCTGCGATGCTTCTTCAACCGCCACCGAGCGTTCAAAAAACCGGCGCCGTGCCTTCATAAAAGTCGCTCCCAACGGCCACCGAGGCTTCGTACCGTAATCCGTCAGTTCTTGTACGCTGAATGCGAGTCCGACTCACCAATAGCGACCACCTGACTTAAGCGCCATCTTGATCACAATGGAGCACGAGCGACATTCGTGAGTTGGAGGCGGTGCTAAACGACTTGCTCAAAGGTGACGAGTCTCTCCAAGGAAGATGGCCACGACGAAGGCGGTGGAAGATACGACGACGCCCATGTGACGGTCGTATTAGTGAATAAACGGCTTGCAGCGAAGCTCGAACCCAAGGTGATGAGGCTACTTGCTGGTGAATCCATGGGGTGGTGGTCGTCGCAGCGCAACGACCAGCGCGTGCGGATGCGACCGATGGTCCGAGGTGCTATCAACGACGATCCGACGACGATCCTGTTTGACACAGGGACGAATGTCAGCGTCGTCACAGAAAGCTTTGCGAAGAAGCTTCGGCTGCGATTGATACCCAACCACAGGCGAACCATAGATGTCCAAGGCATCGGCAAGGGCTCATTATCGACGAAGCGTAGAGTTGCAGTGAAAGTGACTCTAGAGCAACGACTTGTCTACGAGTTCGAAATGTGGGTGCTTCCGCATAACGCAGAAGTCGACGTGGTCCTCGGTATGGACTTCATGATCCCCGCTGGAGTTCGCCTCGACCTTTATCGGTCAACGGCGATGCTCCCGGGAGAGACTTTTTTGTCCCTGCTGAAGTCGAAAAGGATGGAAGAGAATCCTGTGGGACGACGCGAAGTCGCCGGCCGGACCACAGAGGCGATGGACATCGCGGCTCATGAGAGCGTCGACTTTCGCTTACAACGGGACCGACCGTCGATAGAAATACACAAGTTGTGGGTGCGACGTACAGCGAAGCTAATTCCGACTCTGCTGAAGAATCGTCGTGGCGAGCCTGCGAGGGTTCGATTGATCAACATCACGGACAAGCACGCGACGTGTGAAGCGTTCACTACTTTTGTAGTATGGGTTCCGCACGGTGATTTGCCCCGTGGCTACGGCTACGTGTTACATACGTCGCAGCGGTACCGAGACTGGCAGGTCTTAGCTTACACTGGAGCTCGAAACGCAGTACTGTTGGAGCTAGAGCGGGAGAACTACGAACGCTGGTTAGCCGCCCAACCGTCGCCAGTTGAGCGACCATAGTATGCGACTCCTACGGGTCTCTTGTGAAGACCGGGAGATGGCTTGAAGTCAACTGGGGCGCGAGCGGAGTACAAAAACCGGAGACACTTCCTTCGACTTCGACGACAAGAGCGCGACTATGGCGACAGGTCGGCAGATACCAAACGCAAGGCTTGCAATGTCGAGTAATGTGCAAAGCGACCCACCAATGAGCCATGAAAACGCCGTAGCCATCGGCGAAGCCCCGCCAGACCACCGCGACACTGACATGGATAAGATCGACGACAACTCGTATGGGTCAGGGGTGACGGAACAAGAAGCTGGTAAAGCGGCGACGATGCCGTCGCCAGCGGGTGACGATGCTCTACGCAATCACCCGAAAGTGTCGGTGACAAGGACGGAGGCCGACGGTGAGTTAGACGCTGTAGTAGCTCTGGAAGCGGCTTATGTCTTCTCGATCGCAGTTATGACTGTTGAGGGAGATGACTATACGGAGGAAGTCGACGTTGTTAACGAACACCCGACGGCTGATGCGGGACTCGAGGACTACGCTCGGGGGCTTGCATTCCTCCCCGACCTGACTGAAGCATCGCCAACGACGATAGATTACTCCTCGCCCAACGTGGTGAACGCTGAGCATAACGGCAATGGCTACACTCGCCTGGTGTCGACGTTGCGGAAGCGGAAATGCTCTACCGCCGCCAGCGTATGGAGTAGTTTACGATACTGACACCGACGGACATCAACCGACCAAGCAGAAGGCGCGTCGAGTTCATCATCGGTTCCTACGAAAGCTATTTGTGTTACTGAAAGGACTGCTCGAGGCTGGGCTGATCGCATTTTCGGACAGTCAGTGAGCGTTGCCGATAGTAATCGTGATGAAGAAAAATGGTAAAGACATTCGCCTGTGTATCGACTACAGGTGCGTGAACGACATCACTGCGATCATGGAGTACGCGATGCCTCTTGTGGACGATCTGCTAACTGAGTTGGACGGCTACCTTTGGTTCTGTTTACTCGATGCCGCCAGTGGATTTTGGGCGGTAATGATGACGATGCGTGCAAGGAAGGTATCAGCCTTTGTATGTGCATTGGGCCACTTCGAATGGCTTGGGATGCCTTTCGGGCTTAAGAATGCGCCGATGATATACCAGCGAACGATCGACAATGCCCTATGGGGGTTCATACAGCCCAAAGGGTGGCTGGAAGCAGTTCGCCGAGCGCATGCGTGCAGCCGAGTTACAGTCCTCCGCAAGCCGTCGCCACAAGCATGAACAGACTCATTCTGAGCTGGAGAATGTGAACCCGACAAAGACGAAGCTTATCGTTGACCGCAAATCTTCTAACAGAGCAGACCCCCTGGTCCAGCTGGTAAACAACCCCGACGCAGATATGTTCACGAAAGGAGAACCGGACGAGTCGACGTTGATACCTGTATTTGAACGTCGCTTTTTCGTGGATGATATTTGCTTCGGTGGTGACACCTTCGAGGGCTGCTTGGCGACGCTAGATCGACTGCTGTCGCGCTTTGAGGAGTGTCGAATAAGTGTCAGCTTTACGAAGAGTCTTTTTATCAAGTCGAGAGTGGATTTTCTGTCGCATGAAGTATCGAGGGAGGGCAAACGCACCGACCCGAAAAAGATGCAGGCAATCGCTACGCTACCATACCCGACGTCGAAGAAAGGTATGCAGTCTTTCCTCGGGGCGTTGAACTACTACAACCGCTTCATTCAGGACTTCGCTGTATACGAGGCTGCGTTATATCAGCTAACCGACGCTGACTTCGACGGGGGTGACTTGACCACGGCGAAGACATCCTTTGACACGCTGCAGAAGAAGATCATCGACGCGCCAATTCTTCGCCATTTCGATCGCAGTAAGGCAGTCTATGTCATGCTGTTCGCGAATGAGTGGGCGCTTAGTGCGACGATGCTCCAGGAGCACGAGTCGAAGCTGCATCCTGTCATCTTCTGCGGGCGAGTGTTGCGTGACGCAGAGTTGAACTATCACCCCGCTGAGAAGGAGGTTCTTGCGCTGCTGCTGCTTCTGAAGGCGTGTTATACGATGCTCGATCGGAAGCGTATACATGTATACACGCGGTTCTCGACGATGTCATGGATAAACAAGTCTAAGACTCTGTTTGTGCGAGCGGTCCAATTCGCTGTTTTGTTATCGCCGTGGGATCTGGTGGTGGAGCGAGTTCCGGAAAAAGATGTCCGGTTCGCGCAGCTGCTACAGTCGACGGTGGCGAGCTTTGTCGAGCTTGCGGATACTCTAGCACTTGTGATGCCTCCGTTGTGGGGTTCGGCGACGGTGCGAATGGATCCTGCTTTACTTTATGCACGTCTTCCGCGCAACTACGAAGGCTTTGTTCTATCTGTCGACGGATCAGCGAAGACGGAGAAGCACGGAGGCTACGGAAGCTGCTCCTGGATTATATGGCGCCTTTCCAAGTGGACAAAAGAGATCGCTGCGAGTGCTTTCCTCGAGTCGACGGCTGTAAACATCGCCGAGTACACGGGCATGAACTATGGGGTAACTGCAGCTATTGCGTCGAAAGTCGACGATTTAGTCATCGTCGGCGACTCTCGGCTCGCAATCCAGCAATCTCTAGGGGTGATCGCGTGTCAGAAGAAAACGCTACAGACGCAGCTCAATCGGCACAAAGCATTGACGTCCAGACTTCGTAGTGTCAGGTATCTACATGTTGTACGCGAGTACAACGCGGCAGCAGACTCATTGGCGAAAGAGGCGCTAGAGTCCAAGCAGTCGCTTCGAATAAACGAACAAGCGCGGCTGACGGAGCTACAGGAACTGAACAGGATTGACAATGTCATCTATGGCGCTTCGCCCGACGCAACTCAAGAGGCAAAGATTGATCGAGAGACGAACAAGGTTAACACCATGTGTGCCTGCGAAGGCTGGATGTTTAAACGTTCCTCGCGGAAAACTTTCGGAAATTTCGTATCCATACTGACGAGAAGCCAAACGTGGTTGGAAAAAAACTCGGACGAGGAGTTGGCCGTTGCCAGGAGCATCAACAGAACCGCCTACAGCTGTAGAAGAGAATGGTGGGTCTAGCGACGTTCCAGGACCAAATCCGAAGGAGTTACGGACCGACGAAGATGTGGAGCGAAACCCTTCATCACACAACATGGTGAGACGAAGTGGGAGAAGATCATCGCCAAGGACACCAGCAGGACCGACGGCAGCTGCTGAAGCGAATGGTGGGTCTAGCAACGCTATCAGAGATGGAATAGCCAAAGCACCGATCGTCGATGCGGAGGAAAGAACCACAGGCGACGTTTTAGGAAGGGTTGGTCCCTCCCCGGGCCCTCGACAGGACAATACGTCGTCGGAGCCAGGAGCTATTGACATCGACCCCGTGGAGGTGCAGGAAGAGCAACGGCGACGCATTGCCACAGCGCAAGAAGAAGAAGTAAGGTGGAAAAACATCAAGTCAGTGCTGACGGGCGACACTGAGGGACTCAGTTATCGCAAGGCGAAGGAGGTCTGGAAGTGGGCAGACAAGTTCGTGTTGACAGAGGACTCAATTCGCTACCACGTGGGATCGAGGCGTCGAGGAAGGCACGATCAGCAGGAGGATGTCGAGATGAGGCTGGTGATACCAGCTACGATGGTTCAGAAAGTCTTGCAGAACTGCCACGACTCCCTGGAGGGTGGCCACCAAGGATTAGTCCGGACTTACCAACGAGTGAGAAAGGATTACTATTGGGCCGGGCTATATTCAGACGTCGAAAAACACGTAAGGTCAACGGGTGTGAAAGATGTTGCACATGGCAGAGAACAAGACAAGGGCAAACATGAGATCAGCGCCAAGAGAGACGGTGAGCAGCGGCGTCGAGTGTCATGGGCCATGGCCATGACCACGGATGTGAGCTTAGTACGGTAGCGGCTGATATGGATGCAACGGTGGATAACGAGACGTCGCGACGTGTGGGTGGATGAGGAATCACGGCTGGGGAACGCTTGGATGAAGAATCTCCTAACGAACGGCCAGCACGACGTGCCAAGGACGACGAACGTGGCGCAAAGCACGGAGTGGTGACAGACGGCACGGCTACGCAGATAGCGGAGCCAGTGTTAAAGCGACGACGACGAGAAGACGTTCAAGTCCGAAAAAGTGACAACCGACGGAGGCAAGAAACTATACAAGACAGTGCGCAACAAGTCGAGGTAGCAGTCACACTGCAGTTGACCGATACGATGAGCAGTACAGCTCGGAAAAGGAGTCGATTAGTACAGAGGATGTCGAAGGATGGCGCACACAAGAGCATGGACGTGGTTACGGAGCACGGGTTGGTGTTGATTGGGACGGTGGCGGGTAAGAGAGTCGTACTGCCACCCGAGCTCTAGCACTGGAACGAGTAGCAAGTAGTGCGGTGACGCCAAGAACGGTGGATGCGCAGAGCTTAAAGCCAACGGTAACGCGCAAGGCGGGATGAGAACAACCTGTTGCACATGGCAGAGAACAAGACAAGGGCAAACATGAGATCAGCGCCAAGAGAGACGGTGAGCAGCGGCGTCGAGTGTCATGGGCCATGGCCATGACCACGGATGTGAGCTTAGTACGGTAGCGGCTGATATGGATGCAACGGTGGATAACGAGACGTCGCGACGTGTGGGTGGATGAGGAATCACGGCTGGGGAACGCTTGGATGAAGAATCTCCTAACGAACGGCCAGCACGACGTGCCAAGGACGACGAACGTGGCGCAAAGCACGGAGTGGTGACAGACGGCACGGCTACGCAGATAGCGGAGCCAGTGTTAAAGCGACGACGACGAGAAGACGTTCAAGTCCGAAAAAGTGACAACCGACGGAGGCAAGAAACTATACAAGACAGTGCGCAACAAGTCGAGGTAGCAGTCACACTGCAGTTGACCGATACGATGAGCAGTACAGCTCGGAAAAGGAGTCGATTAGTACAGAGGATGTCGAAGGATGGCGCACACAAGAGCATGGACGTGGTTACGGAGCACGGGTTGGTGTTGATTGGGACGGTGGCGGGTAAGAGAGTCGTACTGCCACCCGAGCTCTAGCACTGGAACGAGTAGCAAGTAGTGCGGTGACGCCAAGAACGGTGGATGCGCAGAGCTTAAAGCCAACGGTAACGCGCAAGGCGGGATGAGAACAACCTGTTGCACATGGCAGAGAACAAGACAAGGGCAAACATGAGATCAGCGCCAAGAGAGACGGTGAGCAGCGGCGTCGAGTGTCATGGGCCATGGCCATGACCACGGATGTGAGCTTAGTACGGTAGCGGCTGATATGGATGCAACGGTGGATAACGAGACGTCGCGACGTGTGGGTGGATGAGGAATCACGGCTGGGGAACGCTTGGATGAAGAATCTCCTAACGAACGGCCAGCACGACGTGCCAAGGACGACGAACGTGGCGCAAAGCACGGAGTGGTGACAGACGGCACGGCTACGCAGATAGCGGAGCCAGTATTAAAGCGACGACGACGAGAAGACGTTCAAGTCCGAAATAGTGACAACCGACGGAGGCAAGAAACTATACAAGACAGTGCGCAACAAGTCGAGGTAGCAGTCACACTGCAGTTGACCGATACGATGAGCAGTACAGCTCGGAAAAGGAGTCGATTAGTACAGAGGATGTCGAAGGATGGCGCACACAAGAGCATGGACGTGGTTACGGAGCACGGGTTGGTGTTGATTGGGACGGTGGCGGGTAAGAGAGTCGTACTGCCACCCGAGCTCTAGCACTGGAACGAGTAGCAAGTAGTGCGGTGACGCCAAGAACGGTGGATGCGCAGAGCTTAAAGCCAACGGTAACGCGCAAGGCGGGATGAGAACAACCTGTTGCACATGGCAGAGAACAAGACAAGGGCAAACATGAGATCAGCGCCAAGAGAGACGGTGAGCAGCGGCGTCGAGTGTCATGGGCCATGGCCATGACCACGGATGTGAGCTTAGTACGGTAGCGGCTGATATGGATGCAACGGTGGATAACGAGACGTCGCGACGTGTGGGTGGATGAGGAATCACGGCTGGGGAACGCTTGGATGAAGAATCTCCTAACGAACGGCCAGCACGACGTGCCAAGGACGACGAACGTGGCGCAAAGCACGGAGTGGTGACAGACGGCACGGCTACGCAGATAGCGGAGCCAGTGTTAAAGCGACGACGACGAGAAGACGTTCAAGTCCGAAAAAGTGACAACCGACGGAGGCAAGAAACTATACAAGACAGTGCGCAACAAGTCGAGGTAGCAGTAACACTGCAGTTGACCGATACGATGAGCAGTACAGCTCGGAAAAGGAGTCGATTAGTACAGAGGATGTCGAAGGATGGCGCACACAAGAGCATGGACGTGGTTACGGAGCACGGGTTGGTGTTGATTGGGACGGTGGCGGGTAAGAGAGTCGTACTGCCACCCGAGCTCTAGCACTGGAACGAGTAGCAAGTAGTGCGGTGACGCCAAGAACGGTGGATGCGCAGAGCTTAAAGCCAACGGTAACGCGCAAGGCGGGATGAGAACAACCTGTTGCGCATGGCAGAGAACAAGACAAGGGCAAACATGAGATCAGCGCCAAGAGAGACGGTGAGCAGCGGCGTCGAGTGTCATGGGCCATGGCCATGACCACGGATGTGAGCTTAGTACGGTAGCGGCTGATATGGATGCAACGGTGGATAACGAGACGTCGCGACGTGTGGGTGGATGAGGAATCACGGCTGGGGAACGCTTGGATGAAGAATCTCCTAACGAACGGCCAGCACGACGTGCCAAGGACGACGAACGTGGCGCAAAGCACGGAGTGGTGACAGACGGCACGGCTACGCAGATAGCGGAGCCAGTGTTAAAGCGACGACGACGAGAAGACGTTCAAGTCCGAAAAAGTGACAACCGACGGAGGCAAGAAACTATACAAGACAGTGCGCAACAAGTCGAGGTAGCAGTCACACTGCAGTTGACCGATACGATGAGCAGTACAGCTCGGAAAAGGAGTCGATTAGTACAGAGGATGTCGAAGGATGGCGCACACAAGAGCATGGACGTGGTTACGGAGCACGGGTTGGTGTTGATTGGGACGGTGGCGGGTAAGAGAGTCGTACTGCCACCCGAGCTCTAGCACTGGAACGAGTAGCAAGTAGTGCGGTGACGCCAAGAACGGTGGATGCGCAGAGCTTAAAGCCAACGGTAACGCGCAAGGCGGGATGAGAACAACCTGTTGCACATGGCAGAGAACAAGACAAGGGCAAACATGAGATCAGCGCCAAGAGAGACGGTGAGCAGCGGCGTCGAGTGTCATGGGCCATGGCCATGACCACGGATGTGAGCTTAGTACGGTAGCGGCTGATATGGATGCAACGGTGGATAACGAGACGTCGCGACGTGTGGGTGGATGAGGAATCACGGCTGGGGAACGCTTGGATGAAGAATCTCCTAACGAACGGCCAGCACGACGTGCCAAGGACGACGAACGTGGCGCAAAGCACGGAGTGGTGACAGACGGCACGGCTACGCAGATAGCGGAGCCAGTATTAAAGCGACGACGACGAGAAGACGTTCAAGTCCGAAATAGTGACAACCGACGGAGGCAAGAAACTATACAAGACAGTGCGCAACAAGTCGAGGTAGCAGTCACACTGCAGTTGACCGATACGATGAGCAGTACAGCTCGGAAAAGGAGTCGATTAGTACAGAGGATGTCGAAGGATGGCGCACACAAGAGCATGGACGTGGTTACGGAGCACGGGTTGGTGTTGATTGGGACGGTGGCGGGTAAGAGAGTCGTACTGCCACCCGAGCTCTAGCACTGGAACGAGTAGCAAGTAGTGCGGTGACGCCAAGAACGGTGGATGCGCAGAGCTTAAAGCCAACGGTAACGCGCAAGGCGGGATGAGAACAACCTGTTGCGCATGGCAGAGAACAAGACAAGGGCAAACATGAGATCAGCGCCAAGAGAGACGGTGAGCAGCGGCGTCGAGTGTCATGGGCCATGGCCATGACCACGGATGTGAGCTTAGTACGGTAGCGGCTGATATGGATGCAACGGTGGATAACGAGACGTCGCGACGTGTGGGTGGATGAGGAATCACGGCTGGGGAACGCTTGGATGAAGAATCTCCTAACGAACGGCCAGCACGACGTGCCAAGGACGACGAACGTGGCGCAAAGCACGGAGTGGTGACAGACGGCACGGCTACGCAGATAGCGGAGCCAGTGTTAAAGCGACGACGACGAGAAGACGTTCAAGTCCGAAAAAGTGACAACCGACGGAGGCAAGAAACTATACAAGACAGTGCGCAACAAGTCGAGGTAGCAGTCACACTGCAGTTGACCGATACGATGAGCAGTACAGCTCGGAAAAGGAGTCGATTAGTACAGAGGATGTCGAAGGATGGCGCACACAAGAGCATGGACGTGGTTACGGAGCACGGGTTGGTGTTGATTGGGACGGTGGCGGGTAAGAGAGTCGTACTGCCACCCGAGCTCTAGCACTGGAACGAGTAGCAAGTAGTGCGGTGACGCCAAGAACGGTGGATGCGCAGAGCTTAAAGCCAACGGTAACGCGCAAGGCGGGATGAGAACAACCTGTTGCGCATGGCAGAGAACAAGACAAGGGCAAACATGAGATCAGCGCCAAGAGAGACGGTGAGCAGCGGCGTCGAGTGTCATGGGCCATGGCCATGACCACGGATGTGAGCTTAGTACGGTAGCGGCTGATATGGATGCAACGGTGGATAACGAGACGTCGCGACGTGTGGGTGGATGAGGAATCACGGCTGGGGAACGCTTGGATGAAGAATCTCCTAACGAACGGCCAGCACGACGTGCCAAGGACGACGAACGTGGCGCAAAGCACGGAGTGGTGACAGACGGCACGGCTACGCAGATAGCGGAGCCAGTGTTAAAGCGACGACGACGAGAAGACGTTCAAGTCCGAAAAAGTGACAACCGACGGAGGCAAGAAACTATACAAGACAGTGCGCAACAAGTCGAGGTAGCAGTCACACTGCAGTTGACCGATACGATGAGCAGTACAGCTCGGAAAAGGAGTCGATTAGTACAGAGGATGTCGAAGGATGGCGCACACAAGAGCATGGACGTGGTTACGGAGCACGGGTTGGTGTTGATTGGGACGGTGGCGGGTAAGAGAGTCGTACTGCCACCCGAGCTCTAGCACTGGAACGAGTAGCAAGTAGTGCGGTGACGCCAAGAACGGTGGATGCGCAGAGCTTAAAGCCAACGGTAACGCGCAAGGCGGGATGAGAACAACCTGTTGCGCATGGCAGAGAACAAGACAAGGGCAAACATGAGATCAGCGCCAAGAGAGACGGTGAGCAGCGGCGTCGAGTGTCATGGGCCATGGCCATGACCACGGATGTGAGCTTAGTACGGTAGCGGCTGATATGGATGCAACGGTGGATAACGAGACGTCGCGACGTGTGGGTGGATGAGGAATCACGGCTGGGGAACGCTTGGATGAAGAATCTCCTAACGAACGGCCAGCACGACGTGCCAAGGACGACGAACGTGGCGCAAAGCACGGAGTGGTGACAGACGGCACGGCTACGCAGATAGCGGAGCCAGTGTTAAAGCGACGACGACGAGAAGACGTTCAAGTCCGAAAAAGTGACAACCGACGGAGGCAAGAAACTATACAAGACAGTGCGCAACAAGTCGAGGTAGCAGTCACACTGCAGTTGACCGATACGATGAGCAGTACAGCTCGGAAAAGGAGTCGATTAGTACAGAGGATGTCGAAGGATGGCGCACACAAGAGCATGGACGTGGTTACGGAGCACGGGTTGGTGTTGATTGGGACGGTGGCGGGTAAGAGAGTCGTACTGCCACCCGAGCTCTAGCACTGGAACGAGTAGCAAGTAGTGCGGTGACGCCAAGAACGGTGGATGCGCAGAGCTTAAAGCCAACGGTAACGCGCAAGGCGGGATGAGAACAACCTGTTGCGCATGGCAGAGAACAAGACAAGGGCAAACATGAGATCAGCGCCAAGAGAGACGGTGAGCAGCGGCGTCGAGTGTCATGGGCCATGGCCATGACCACGGATGTGAGCTTAGTACGGTAGCGGCTGATATGGATGCAACGGTGGATAACGAGACGTCGCGACGTGTGGGTGGATGAGGAATCACGGCTGGGGAACGCTTGGATGAAGAATCTCCTAACGAACGGCCAGCACGACGTGCCAAGGACGACGAACGTGGCGCAAAGCACGGAGTGGTGACAGACGGCACGGCTACGCAGATAGCGGAGCCAGTGTTAAAGCGACGACGACGAGAAGACGTTCAAGTCCGAAAAAGTGACAACCGACGGAGGCAAGAAACTATACAAGACAGTGCGCAACAAGTCGAGGTAGCAGTCACACTGCAGTTGACCGATACGATGAGCAGTACAGCTCGGAAAAGGAGTCGATTAGTACAGAGGATGTCGAAGGATGGTGCACACAAGAGCATGGACGTGGTTACGGAGCACGGGTTGGTGTTGATTGGGACGGTGGCGGGTAATAGAGTCGTACTGCCACCCGAGCTCTAGCACTGGAACGAGTAGCAAGTAGTGCGGTGACGCCAAGAACGGTGGATGCGCAGAGCTTAAAGCCAACGGTAACGCGCAAGGCGGGATGAGAACAACCTGTTGCGCATGGCAGAGAACAAGACAAGGGCAAACATGAGATCAGCGCCAAGAGAGACGGTGAGCAGCGGCGTCGAGTGTCATGGGCCATGGCCATGACCACGGATGTGAGCTTAGTACGGTAGCGGCTGATATGGATGCAACGGTGGATAACGAGACGTCGCGACGTGTGGGTGGATGAGGAATCACGGCTGGGGAACGCTTGGATGAAGAATCTCCTAACGAACGGCCAGCACGACGTGCCAAGGACGACGAACGTGGCGCAAAGCACGGAGTGGTGACAGACGGCACGGCTACGCAGATAGCGGAGCCAGTGTTAAAGCGACGACGACGAGAAGACGTTCAAGTCCGAAAAAGTGACAACCGACGGAGGCAAGAAACTATACAAGACAGTGCGCAACAAGTCGAGGTAGCAGTCACACTGCAGTTGACCGATACGATGAGCAGTACAGCTCGGAAAAGGAGTCGATTAGTACAGAGGATGTCGAAGGATGGTGCACACAAGAGCATGGACGTGGTTACGGAGCACGGGTTGGTGTTGATTGGGACGGTGGCGGGTAATAGAGTCGTACTGCCACCCGAGCTCTAGCACTGGAACGAGTAGCAAGTAGTGCGGTGACGCCAAGAACGGTGGATGCGCAGAGCTTAAAGCCAACGGTAACGCGCAAGGCGGGATGAGAACAACCTGTTGCGCATGGCAGAGAACAAGACAAGGGCAAACATGAGATCAGCGCCAAGAGAGACGGTGAGCAGCGGCGTCGAGTGTCATGGGCCATGGCCATGACCACGGATGTGAGCTTAGTACGGTAGCGGCTGATATGGATGCAACGGTGGATAACGAGACGTCGCGACGTGTGGGTGGATGAGGAATCACGGCTGGGGAACGCTTGGATGAAGAATCTCCTAACGAACGGCCAGCACGACGTGCCAAGGACGACGAACGTGGCGCAAAGCACGGAGTGGTGACAGACGGCACGGCTACGCAGATAGCGGAGCCAGTGTTAAAGCGACGACGACGAGAAGACGTTCAAGTCCGAAAAAGTGACAACCGACGGAGGCAAGAAACTATACAAGACAGTGCGCAACAAGTCGAGGTAGCAGTCACACTGCAGTTGACCGATACGATGAGCAGTACAGCTCGGAAAAGGAGTCGATTAGTACAGAGGATGTCGAAGGATGGTGCACACAAGAGCATGGACGTGGTTACGGAGCACGGGTTGGTGTTGATTGGGACGGTGGCGGGTAAGAGAGTCGTACTGCCACCCGAGCTCTAGCACTGGAACGAGTAGCAAGTAGTGCGGTGACGCCAAGAACGGTGGATGCGCAGAGCTTAAAGCCAACGGTAACGCGCAAGGCGGGATGAGAACAACCTGTTGCGCATGGCAGAGAACAAGACAAGGGCAAACATGAGATCAGCGCCAAGAGAGACGGTGAGCAGCGGCGTCGAGTGTCATGGGCCATGGCCATGACCACGGATGTGAGCTTAGTACGGTAGCGGCTGATATGGATGCAACGGTGGATAACGAGACGTCGCGACGTGTGGGTGGATGAGGAATCACGGCTGGGGAACGCTTGGATGAAGAATCTCCTAACGAACGGCCAGCACGACGTGCCAAGGACGACGAACGTGGCGCAAAGCACGGAGTGGTGACAGACGGCACGGCTACGCAGATAGCGGAGCCAGTGTTAAAGCGACGACGACGAGAAGACGTTCAAGTCCGAAAAAGTGACAACCGACGGAGGCAAGAAACTATACAAGACAGTGCGCAACAAGTCGAGGTAGCAGTCACACTGCAGTTGACCGATACGATGAGCAGTACAGCTCGGAAAAGGAGTCGATTAGTACAGAGGATGTCGAAGGATGGCGCACACAAGAGCATGGACGTGGTTACGGAGCACGGGTTGGTGTTGATTGGGACGGTGGCGGGTAAGAGAGTCGTACTGCCACCCGAGCTCTAGCACTGGAACGAGTAGCAAGTAGTGCGGTGACGCCAAGAACGGTGGATGCGCAGAGCTTAAAGCCAACGGTAACGCGCAAGGCGGGATGAGAACAACCTGTTGCGCATGGCAGAGAACAAGACAAGGGCAAACATGAGATCAGCGCCAAGAGAGACGGTGAGCAGCGGCGTCGAGTGTCATGGGCCATGGCCATGACCACGGATGTGAGCTTAGTACGGTAGCGGCTGATATGGATGCAACGGTGGATAACGAGACGTCGCGACGTGTGGGTGGATGAGGAATCACGGCTGGGGAACGCTTGGATGAAGAATCTCCTAACGAACGGCCAGCACGACGTGCCAAGGACGACGAACGTGGCGCAAAGCACGGAGTGGTGACAGACGGCACGGCTACGCAGATAGCGGAGCCAGTGTTAAAGCGACGACGACGAGAAGACGTTCAAGTCCGAAAAAGTGACAACCGACGGAGGCAAGAAACTATACAAGACAGTGCGCAACAAGTCGAGGTAGCAGTAACACTGCAGTTGACCGATACGATGAGCAGTACAGCTTGGAAAAGGAGTCGATTAGTACAGAGGATGTCGAAGGATGGTGCACACAAGAGCATGGACGTGGTTACGGAGCACGGGTTGGTGTTGATTGGGACGGTGGCGGGTAAGAGAGTCGTACTGCCACCCGAGCTCTAGCACTGGAACGAGTAGCAAGTAGTGCGGTGACGCCAAGAACGGTGGATGCGCAGAGCTTAAAGCCAACGGTAACGCGCAAGGCGGGATGAGAACAACCTGTTGCGCATGGCAGAGAACAAGACAAGGGCAAACATGAGATCAGCGCCAAGAGAGACGGTGAGCAGCGGCGTCGAGTGTCATGGGCCATGGCCATGACCACGGATGTGAGCTTAGTACGGTAGCGGCTGATATGGATGCAACGGTGGATAACGAGACGTCGCGACGTGTGGGTGGATGAGGAATCACGGCTGGGGAACGCTTGGATGAAGAATCTCCTAACGAACGGCCAGCACGACGTGCCAAGGACGACGAACGTGGCGCAAAGCACGGAGTGGTGACAGACGGCACGGCTACGCAGATAGCGGAGCCAGTGTTAAAGCGACGACGACGAGAAGACGTTCAAGTCCGAAAAAGTGACAACCGACGGAGGCAAGAAACTATACAAGACAGTGCGCAACAAGTCGAGGTAGCAGTCACACTGCAGTTGACCGATACGATGAGCAGTACAGCTCGGAAAAGGAGTCGATTAGTACAGAGGATGTCGAAGGATGGCGCACACAAGAGCATGGACGTGGTTACGGAGCACGGGTTGGTGTTGATTGGGACGGTGGCGGGTAAGAGAGTCGTACTGCCACCCGAGCTCTAGCACTGGAACGAGTAGCAAGTAGTGCGGTGACGCCAAGAACGGTGGATGCGCAGAGCTTAAAGCCAACGGTAACGCGCAAGGCGGGATGAGAACAACCTGTTGCGCATGGCAGAGAACAAGACAAGGGCAAACATGAGATCAGCGCCAAGAGAGACGGTGAGCAGCGGCGTCGAGTGTCATGGGCCATGGCCATGACCACGGATGTGAGCTTAGTACGGTAGCGGCTGATATGGATGCAACGGTGGATAACGAGACGTCGCGACGTGTGGGTGGATGAGGAATCACGGCTGGGGAACGCTTGGATGAAGAATCTCCTAACGAACGGCCAGCACGACGTGCCAAGGACGACGAACGTGGCGCAAAGCACGGAGTGGTGACAGACGGCACGGCTACGCAGATAGCGGAGCCAGTGTTAAAGCGACGACGACGAGAAGACGTTCAAGTCCGAAAAAGTGACAACCGACGGAGGCAAGAAACTATACAAGACAGTGCGCAACAAGTCGAGGTAGCAGTCACACTGCAGTTGACCGATACGATGAGCAGTACAGCTCGGAAAAGGAGTCGATTAGTACAGAGGATGTCGAAGGATGGCGCACACAAGAGCATGGACGTGGTTACGGAGCACGGGTTGGTGTTGATTGGGACGGTGGCGGGTAAGAGAGTCGTACTGCCACCCGAGCTCTAGCACTGGAACGAGTAGCAAGTAGTGCGGTGACGCCAAGAACGGTGGATGCGCAGAGCTTAAAGCCAACGGTAACGCGCAAGGCGGGATGAGAACAACCTGTTGCGCATGGCAGAGAACAAGACAAGGGCAAACATGAGATCAGCGCCAAGAGAGACGGTGAGCAGCGGCGTCGAGTGTCATGGGCCATGGCCATGACCACGGATGTGAGCTTAGTACGGTAGCGGCTGATATGGATGCAACGGTGGATAACGAGACGTCGCGACGTGTGGGTGGATGAGGAATCACGGCTGGGGAACGCTTGGATGAAGAATCTCCTAACGAACGGCCAGCACGACGTGCCAAGGACGACGAACGTGGCGCAAAGCACGGAGTGGTGACAGACGGCACGGCTACGCAGATAGCGGAGCCAGTGTTAAAGCGACGACGACGAGAAGACGTTCAAGTCCGAAAAAGTGACAACCGACGGAGGCAAGAAACTATACAAGACAGTGCGCAACAAGTCGAGGTAGCAGTAACACTGCAGTTGACCGATACGATGAGCAGTACAGCTTGGAAAAGGAGTCGATTAGTACAGAGGATGTCGAAGGATGGCGCACACAAGAGCATGGACGTGGTTACGGAGCACGGGTTGGTGTTGATTGGGACGGTGGCGGGTAAGAGAGTCGTACTGCCACCCGAGCTCTAGCACTGGAACGAGTAGCAAGTAGTGCGGTGACGCCAAGAACGGTGGATGCGCAGAGCTTAAAGCCAACGGTAACGCGCAAGGCGGGATGAGAACAACCTGTTGCGCATGGCAGAGAACAAGACAAGGGCAAACATGAGATCAGCGCCAAGAGAGACGGTGAGCAGCGGCGTCGAGTGTCATGGGCCATGGCCATGACCACGGATGTGAGCTTAGTACGGTAGCGGCTGATATGGATGCAACGGTGGATAACGAGACGTCGCGACGTGTGGGTGGATGAGGAATCACGGCTGGGGAACGCTTGGATGAAGAATCTCCTAACGAACGGCCAGCACGACGTGCCAAGGACGACGAACGTGGCGCAAAGCACGGAGTGGTGACAGACGGCACGGCTACGCAGATAGCGGAGCCAGTGTTAAAGCGACGACGACGAGAAGACGTTCAAGTCCGAAAAAGTGACAACCGACGGAGGCAAGAAACTATACAAGACAGTGCGCAACAAGTCGAGGTAGCAGTCACACTGCAGTTGACCGATACGATGAGCAGTACAGCTTGGAAAAGGAGTCGATTAGTACAGAGGATGTCGAAGGATGGCGCACACAAGAGCATGGACGTGGTTACGGAGCACGGGTTGGTGTTGATTGGGACGGTGGCGGGTAAGAGAGTCGTACTGCCACCCGAGCTCTAGCACTGGAACGAGTAGCAAGTAGTGCGGTGACGCCAAGAACGGTGGATGCGCAGAGCTTAAAGCCAACGGTAACGCGCAAGGCGGGATGAGAACAACCTGTTGCGCATGGCAGAGAACAAGACAAGGGCAAACATGAGATCAGCGCCAAGAGAGACGGTGAGCAGCGGCGTCGAGTGTCATGGGCCATGGCCATGACCACGGATGTGAGCTTAGTACGGTAGCGGCTGATATGGATGCAACGGTGGATAACGAGACGTCGCGACGTGTGGGTGGATGAGGAATCACGGCTGGGGAACGCTTGGATGAAGAATCTCCTAACGAACGGCCAGCACGACGTGCCAAGGACGACGAACGTGGCGCAAAGCACGGAGTGGTGACAGACGGCACGGCTACGCAGATAGCGGAGCCAGTGTTAAAGCGACGACGACGAGAAGACGTTCAAGTCCGAAAAAGTGACAACCGACGGAGGCAAGAAACTATACAAGACAGTGCGCAACAAGTCGAGGTAGCAGTCACACTGCAGTTGACCGATACGATGAGCAGTACAGCTCGGAAAAGGAGTCGATTAGTACAGAGGATGTCGAAGGATGGCGCACACAAGAGCATGGACGTGGTTACGGAGCACGGGTTGGTGTTGATTGGGACGGTGGCGGGTAAGAGAGTCGTACTGCCACCCGAGCTCTAGCACTGGAACGAGTAGCAAGTAGTGCGGTGACGCCAAGAACGGTGGATGCGCAGAGCTTAAAGCCAACGGTAACGCGCAAGGCGGGATGAGAACAACCTGTTGCGCATGGCAGAGAACAAGACAAGGGCAAACATGAGATCAGCGCCAAGAGAGACGGTGAGCAGCGGCGTCGAGTGTCATGGGCCATGGCCATGACCACGGATGTGAGCTTAGTACGGTAGCGGCTGATATGGATGCAACGGTGGATAACGAGACGTCGCGACGTGTGGGTGGATGAGGAATCACGGCTGGGGAACGCTTGGATGAAGAATCTCCTAACGAACGGCCAGCACGACGTGCCAAGGACGACGAACGTGGCGCAAAGCACGGAGTGGTGACAGACGGCACGGCTACGCAGATAGCGGAGCCAGTGTTAAAGCGACGACGACGAGAAGACGTTCAAGTCCGAAAAAGTGACAACCGACGGAGGCAAGAAACTATACAAGACAGTGCGCAACAAGTCGAGGTAGCAGTCACACTGCAGTTGACCGATACGATGAGCAGTACAGCTTGGAAAAGGAGTCGATTAGTACAGAGGATGTCGAAGGATGGCGCACACAAGAGCATGGACGTGGTTACGGAGCACGGGTTGGTGTTGATTGGGACGGTGGCGGGTAAGAGAGTCGTACTGCCACCCGAGCTCTAGCACTGGAACGAGTAGCAAGTAGTGCGGTGACGCCAAGAACGGTGGATGCGCAGAGCTTAAAGCCAACGGTAACGCGCAAGGCGGGATGAGAACAACCTGTTGCGCATGGCAGAGAACAAGACAAGGGCAAACATGAGATCAGCGCCAAGAGAGACGGTGAGCAGCGGCGTCGAGTGTCATGGGCCATGGCCATGACCACGGATGTGAGCTTAGTACGGTAGCGGCTGATATGGATGCAACGGTGGATAACGAGACGTCGCGACGTGTGGGTGGATGAGGAATCACGGCTGGGGAACGCTTGGATGAAGAATCTCCTAACGAACGGCCAGCACGACGTGCCAAGGACGACGAACGTGGCGCAAAGCACGGAGTGGTGACAGACGGCACGGCTACGCAGATAGCGGAGCCAGTGTTAAAGCGACGACGACGAGAAGACGTTCAAGTCCGAAAAAGTGACAACCGACGGAGGCAAGAAACTATACAAGACAGTGCGCAACAAGTCGAGGTAGCAGTCACACTGCAGTTGACCGATACGATGAGCAGTACAGCTCGGAAAAGGAGTCGATTAGTACAGAGGATGTCGAAGGATGGCGCACACAAGAGCATGGACGTGGTTACGGAGCACGGGTTGGTGTTGATTGGGACGGTGGCGGGTAAGAGAGTCGTACTGCCACCCGAGCTCTAGCACTGGAACGAGTAGCAAGTAGTGCGGTGACGCCAAGAACGGTGGATGCGCAGAGCTTAAAGCCAACGGTAACGCGCAAGGCGGGATGAGAACAACCTGTTGCACATGGCAGAGAACAAGACAAGGGCAAACATGAGATCAGCGCCAAGAGAGACGGTGAGCAGCGGCGTCGAGTGTCATGGGCCATGGCCATGACCACGGATGTGAGCTTAGTACGGTAGCGGCTGATATGGATGCAACGGTGGATAACGAGACGTCGCGACGTGTGGGTGGATGAGGAATCACGGCTGGGGAACGCTTGGATGAAGAATCTCCTAACGAACGGCCAGCACGACGTGCCAAGGACGACGAACGTGGCGCAAAGCACGGAGTGGTGACAGACGGCACGGCTACGCAGATAGCGGAGCCAGTGTTAAAGCGACGACGACGAGAAGACGTTCAAGTCCGAAAAAGTGACAACCGACGGAGGCAAGAAACTATACAAGACAGTGTGCAACAAGTCGAGGTAGCAGTAACACTGCAGTTGACCGATACGATGAGCAGTACAGCTCGGAAAAGGAGTCGATTAGTACAGAGGATGTCGAAGGATGGCGCACACAAGAGCATGGACGTGGTTACGGAGCACGGGTTGGTGTTGATTGGGACGGTGGCGGGTAAGAGAGTCGTACTGCCACCCGAGCTCTAGCACTGGAACGAGTAGCAAGTAGTGCGGTGACGCCAAGAACGGTGGATGCGCAGAGCTTAAAGCCAACGGTAACGCGCAAGGCGGGATGAGAACAACCTGTTGCACATGGCAGAGAACAAGACAAGGGCAAACATGAGATCAGCGCCAAGAGAGACGGTGAGCAGCGGCGTCGAGTGTCATGGGCCATGGCCATGACCACGGATGTGAGCTTAGTACGGTAGCGGCTGATATGGATGCAACGGTGGATAACGAGACGTCGCGACGTGTGGGTGGATGAGGAATCACGGCTGGGGAACGCTTGGATGAAGAATCTCCTAACGAACGGCCAGCACGACGTGCCAAGGACGACGAACGTGGCGCAAAGCACGGAGTGGTGACAGACGGCACGGCTACGCAGATAGCGGAGCCAGTGTTAAAGCGACGACGACGAGAAGACGTTCAAGTCCGAAAAAGTGACAACCGACGGAGGCAAGAAACTATACAAGACAGTGTGCAACAAGTCGAGGTAGCAGTAACACTGCAGTTGACCGATACGATGAGCAGTACAGCTCGGAAAAGGAGTCGATTAGTACAGAGGATGTCGAAGGATGGCGCACACAAGAGCATGGACGTGGTTACGGAGCACGGGTTGGTGTTGATTGGGACGGTGGCGGGTAAGAGAGTCGTACTGCCACCCGAGCTCTAGCACTGGAACGAGTAGCAAGTAGTGCGGTGACGCCAAGAACGGTGGATGCGCAGAGCTTAAAGCCAACGGTAACGCGCAAGGCGGGATGAGAACAACCTGTTGCACATGGCAGAGAACAAGACAAGGGCAAACATGAGATCAGCGCCAAGAGAGACGGTGAGCAGCGGCGTCGAGTGTCATGGGCCATGGCCATGACCACGGATGTGAGCTTAGTACGGTAGCGGCTGATATGGATGCAACGGTGGATAACGAGACGTCGCGACGTGTGGGTGGATGAGGAATCACGGCTGGGGAACGCTTGGATGAAGAATCTCCTAACGAACGGCCAGCACGACGTGCCAAGGACGACGAACGTGGCGCAAAGCACGGAGTGGTGACAGACGGCACGGCTACGCAGATAGCGGAGCCAGTGTTAAAGCGACGACGACGAGAAGACGTTCAAGTCCGAAAAAGTGACAACCGACGGAGGCAAGAAACTATACAAGACAGTGTGCAACAAGTCGAGGTAGCAGTAACACTGCAGTTGACCGATACGATGAGCAGTACAGCTCGGAAAAGGAGTCGATTAGTACAGAGGATGTCGAAGGATGGCGCACACAAGAGCATGGACGTGGTTACGGAGCACGGGTTGGTGTTGATTGGGACGGTGGCGGGTAAGAGAGTCGTACTGCCACCCGAGCTCTAGCACTGGAACGAGTAGCAAGTAGTGCGGTGACGCCAAGAACGGTGGATGCGCAGAGCTTAAAGCCAACGGTAACGCGCAAGGCGGGATGAGAACAACCTGTTGCACATGGCAGAGAACAAGACAAGGGCAAACATGAGATCAGCGCCAAGAGAGACGGTGAGCAGCGGCGTCGAGTGTCATGGGCCATGGCCATGACCACGGATGTGAGCTTAGTACGGTAGCGGCTGATATGGATGCAACGGTGGATAACGAGACGTCGCGACGTGTGGGTGGATGAGGAATCACGGCTGGGGAACGCTTGGATGAAGAATCTCCTAACGAACGGCCAGCACGACGTGCCAAGGATGACGAACGTGGCGCAAAGCACGGAGTGGTGACAGACGGCACGGCTACGCAGATAGCGGAGCCAGTGTTAAAGCGACGACGACGAGAAGACGTTCAAGTCCGAAAAAGTGACAACCGACGGAGGCAAGAAACTATACAAGACAGTGCGCAACAAGTCGAGGTAGCAGTCACACTGCAGTTGACCGATACGATGAGCAGTACAGCTCGGAAAAGGAGTCGATTAGTACAGAGGATGTCGAAGGATGGCGCACACAAGAGCATGGACGTGGTTACGGAGCACGGGTTGGTGTTGATTGGGACGGTGGCGGGTAAGAGAGTCGTACTGCCACCCGAGCTCTAGCACTGGAACGAGTAGCAAGTAGTGCGGTGACGCCAAGAACGGTGGATGCGCAGAGCTTAAAGCCAACGGTAACGCGCAAGGCGGGATGAGAACAACCTGTTGCACATGGCAGAGAACAAGACAAGGGCAAACATGAGATCAGCGCCAAGAGAGACGGTGAGCAGCGGCGTCGAGTGTCATGGGCCATGGCCATGACCACGGATGTGAGCTTAGTACGGTAGCGGCTGATATGGATGCAACGGTGGATAACGAGACGTCGCGACGTGTGGGTGGATGAGGAATCACGGCTGGGGAACGCTTGGATGAAGAATCTCCTAACGAACGGCCAGCACGACGTGCCAAGGATGACGAACGTGGCGCAAAGCACGGAGTGGTGACAGACGGCACGGCTACGCAGATAGCGGAGCCAGTGTTAAAGCGACGACGACGAGAAGACGTTCAAGTCCGAAAAAGTGACAACCGACGGAGGCAAGAAACTATACAAGACAGTGCGCAACAAGTCGAGGTAGCAGTCACACTGCAGTTGACCGATACGATGAGCAGTACAGCTCGGAAAAGGAGTCGATTAGTACAGAGGATGTCGAAGGATGGCGCACACAAGAGCATGGACGTGGTTACGGAGCACGGGTTGGTGTTGATTGGGACGGTGGCGGGTAAGAGAGTCGTACTGCCACCCGAGCTCTAGCACTGGAACGAGTAGCAAGTAGTGCGGTGACGCCAAGAACGGTGGATGCGCAGAGCTTAAAGCCAACGGTAACGCGCAAGGCGGGATGAGAACAACCTGTTGCACATGGCAGAGAACAAGACAAGGGCAAACATGAGATCAGCGCCAAGAGAGACGGTGAGCAGCGGCGTCGAGTGTCATGGGCCATGGCCATGACCACGGATGTGAGCTTAGTACGGTAGCGGCTGATATGGATGCAACGGTGGATAACGAGACGTCGCGACGTGTGGGTGGATGAGGAATCACGGCTGGGGAACGCTTGGATGAAGAATCTCCTAACGAACGGCCAGCACGACGTGCCAAGGACGACGAACGTGGCGCAAAGCACGGAGTGGTGACAGACGGCACGGCTACGCAGATAGCGGAGCCAGTGTTAAAGCGACGACGACGAGAAGACGTTCAAGTCCGAAAAAGTGACAACCGACGGAGGCAAGAAACTATACAAGACAGTGCGCAACAAGTCGAGGTAGCAGTCACACTGCAGTTGACCGATACGATGAGCAGTACAGCTCGGAAAAGGAGTCGATTAGTACAGAGGATGTCGAAGGATGGCGCACACAAGAGCATGGACGTGGTTACGGAGCACGGGTTGGTGTTGATTGGGACGGTGGCGGGTAAGAGAGTCGTACTGCCACCCGAGCTCTAGCACTGGAACGAGTAGCAAGTAGTGCGGTGACGCCAAGAACGGTGGATGCGCAGAGCTTAAAGCCAACGGTAACGCGCAAGGCGGGATGAGAACAACCTGTTGCACATGGCAGAGAACAAGACAAGGGCAAACATGAGATCAGCGCCAAGAGAGACGGTGAGCAGCGGCGTCGAGTGTCATGGGCCATGGCCATGACCACGGATGTGAGCTTAGTACGGTAGCGGCTGATATGGATGCAACGGTGGATAACGAGACGTCGCGACGTGTGGGTGGATGAGGAATCACGGCTGGGGAACGCTTGGATGAAGAATCTCCTAACGAACGGCCAGCACGACGTGCCAAGGACGACGAACGTGGCGCAAAGCACGGAGTGGTGACAGACGGCACGGCTACGCAGATAGCGGAGCCAGTGTTAAAGCGACGACGACGAGAAGACGTTCAAGTCCGAAAAAGTGACAACCGACGGAGGCAAGAAACTATACAAGACAGTGCGCAACAAGTCGAGGTAGCAGTCACACTGCAGTTGACCGATACGATGAGCAGTACAGCTCGGAAAAGGAGTCGATTAGTACAGAGGATGTCGAAGGATGGCGCACACAAGAGCATGGACGTGGTTACGGAGCACGGGTTGGTGTTGATTGGGACGGTGGCGGGTAAGAGAGTCGTACTGCCACCCGAGCTCTAGCACTGGAACGAGTAGCAAGTAGTGCGGTGACGCCAAGAACGGTGGATGCGCAGAGCTTAAAGCCAACGGTAACGCGCAAGGCGGGATGAGAACAACCTGTTGCACATGGCAGAGAACAAGACAAGGGCAAACATGAGATCAGCGCCAAGAGAGACGGTGAGCAGCGGCGTCGAGTGTCATGGGCCATGGCCATGACCACGGATGTGAGCTTAGTACGGTAGCGGCTGATATGGATGCAACGGTGGATAACGAGACGTCGCGACGTGTGGGTGGATGAGGAATCACGGCTGGGGAACGCTTGGATGAAGAATCTCCTAACGAACGGCCAGCACGACGTGCCAAGGACGACGAACGTGGCGCAAAGCACGGAGTGGTGACAGACGGCACGGCTACGCAGATAGCGGAGCCAGTGTTAAAGCGACGACGACGAGAAGACGTTCAAGTCCGAAAAAGTGACAACCGACGGAGGCAAGAAACTATACAAGACAGTGCGCAACAAGTCGAGGTAGCAGTCACACTGCAGTTGACCGATACGATGAGCAGTACAGCTCGGAAAAGGAGTCGATTAGTACAGAGGATGTCGAAGGATGGCGCACACAAGAGCATGGACGTGGTTACGGAGCACGGGTTGGTGTTGATTGGGACGGTGGCGGGTAAGAGAGTCGTACTGCCACCCGAGCTCTAGCACTGGAACGAGTAGCAAGTAGTGCGGTGACGCCAAGAACGGTGGATGCGCAGAGCTTAAAGCCAACGGTAACGCGCAAGGCGGGATGAGAACAACCTGTTGCACATGGCAGAGAACAAGACAAGGGCAAACATGAGATCAGCGCCAAGAGAGACGGTGAGCAGCGGCGTCGAGTGTCATGGGCCATGGCCATGACCACGGATGTGAGCTTAGTACGGTAGCGGCTGATATGGATGCAACGGTGGATAACGAGACGTCGCGACGTGTGGGTGGATGAGGAATCACGGCTGGGGAACGCTTGGATGAAGAATCTCCTAACGAACGGCCAGCACGACGTGCCAAGGACGACGAACGTGGCGCAAAGCACGGAGTGGTGACAGACGGCACGGCTACGCAGATAGCGGAGCCAGTGTTAAAGCGACGACGACGAGAAGACGTTCAAGTCCGAAAAAGTGACAACCGACGGAGGCAAGAAACTATACAAGACAGTGCGCAACAAGTCGAGGTAGCAGTCACACTGCAGTTGACCGATACGATGAGCAGTACAGCTCGGAAAAGGAGTCGATTAGTACAGAGGATGTCGAAGGATGGCGCACACAAGAGCATGGACGTGGTTACGGAGCACGGGTTGGTGTTGATTGGGACGGTGGCGGGTAAGAGAGTCGTACTGCCACCCGAGCTCTAGCACTGGAACGAGTAGCAAGTAGTGCGGTGACGCCAAGAACGGTGGATGCGCAGAGCTTAAAGCCAACGGTAACGCGCAAGGCGGGATGAGAACAACCTGTTGCACATGGCAGAGAACAAGACAAGGGCAAACATGAGATCAGCGCCAAGAGAGACGGTGAGCAGCGGCGTCGAGTGTCATGGGCCATGGCCATGACCACGGATGTGAGCTTAGTACGGTAGCGGCTGATATGGATGCAACGGTGGATAACGAGACGTCGCGACGTGTGGGTGGATGAGGAATCACGGCTGGGGAACGCTTGGATGAAGAATCTCCTAACGAACGGCCAGCACGACGTGCCAAGGACGACGAACGTGGCGCAAAGCACGGAGTGGTGACAGACGGCACGGCTACGCAGATAGCGGAGCCAGTGTTAAAGCGACGACGACGAGAAGACGTTCAAGTCCGAAAAAGTGACAACCGACGGA
Source organism: Phytophthora tentaculata (assembly GCA_033557915.1). Classification (NCBI taxonomy): domain Eukaryota; phylum Oomycota; class Peronosporomycetes; order Peronosporales; family Peronosporaceae; genus Phytophthora; species Phytophthora tentaculata. The sequence goes on from JAUCEA010000009.1 coordinate 4,611,069, forward strand.
GGCAAGAAACTATACAAGACAGTGCGCAACAAGTCGAGGTAGCAGTCACACTGCAGTTGACCGATACGATGAGCAGTACAGCTCGGAAAAGGAGTCGATTAGTACAGAGGATGTCGAAGGATGGCGCACACAAGAGCATGGACGTGGTTACGGAGCACGGGTTGGTGTTGATTGGGACGGTGGCGGGTAAGAGAGTCGTACTGCCACCCGAGCTCTAGCACTGGAACGAGTAGCAAGTAGTGCGGTGACGCCAAGAACGGTGGATGCGCAGAGCTTAAAGCCAACGGTAACGCGCAAGGCGGGATGAGAACAACCTGTTGCACATGGCAGAGAACAAGACAAGGGCAAACATGAGATCAGCGCCAAGAGAGACGGTGAGCAGCGGCGTCGAGTGTCATGGGCCATGGCCATGACCACGGATGTGAGCTTAGTACGGTAGCGGCTGATATGGATGCAACGGTGGATAACGAGACGTCGCGACGTGTGGGTGGATGAGGAATCACGGCTGGGGAACGCTTGGATGAAGAATCTCCTAACGAACGGCCAGCACGACGTGCCAAGGACGACGAACGTGGCGCAAAGCACGGAGTGGTGACAGACGGCACGGCTACGCAGATAGCGGAGCCAGTGTTAAAGCGACGACGACGAGAAGACGTTCAAGTCCGAAAAAGTGACAACCGACGGAGGCAAGAAACTATACAAGACAGTGCGCAACAAGTCGAGGTAGCAGTCACACTGCAGTTGACCGATACGATGAGCAGTACAGCTCGGAAAAGGAGTCGATTAGTACAGAGGATGTCGAAGGATGGCGCACACAAGAGCATGGACGTGGTTACGGAGCACGGGTTGGTGTTGATTGGGACGGTGGCGGGTAAGAGAGTCGTACTGCCACCCGAGCTCTAGCACTGGAACGAGTAGCAAGTAGTGCGGTGACGCCAAGAACGGTGGATGCGCAGAGCTTAAAGCCAACGGTAACGCGCAAGGCGGGATGAGAACAACCTGTTGCACATGGCAGAGAACAAGACAAGGGCAAACATGAGATCAGCGCCAAGAGAGACGGTGAGCAGCGGCGTCGAGTGTCATGGGCCATGGCCATGACCACGGATGTGAGCTTAGTACGGTAGCGGCTGATATGGATGCAACGGTGGATAACGAGACGTCGCGACGTGTGGGTGGATGAGGAATCACGGCTGGGGAACGCTTGGATGAAGAATCTCCTAACGAACGGCCAGCACGACGTGCCAAGGACGACGAACGTGGCGCAAAGCACGGAGTGGTGACAGACGGCACGGCTACGCAGATAGCGGAGCCAGTGTTAAAGCGACGACGACGAGAAGACGTTCAAGTCCGAAAAAGTGACAACCGACGGAGGCAAGAAACTATACAAGACAGTGCGCAACAAGTCGAGGTAGCAGTAACACTGCAGTTGACCGATACGATGAGCAGTACAGCTCGGAAAAGGAGTCGATTAGTACAGAGGATGTCGAAGGATGGCGCACACAAGAGCATGGACGTGGTTACGGAGCACGGGTTGGTGTTGATTGGGACGGTGGCGGGTAAGAGAGTCGTACTGCCACCCGAGCTCTAGCACTGGAACGAGTAGCAAGTAGTGCGGTGACGCCAAGAACGGTGGATGCGCAGAGCTTAAAGCCAACGGTAACGCGCAAGGCGGGATGAGAACAACCTGTTGCACATGGCAGAGAACAAGACAAGGGCAAACATGAGATCAGCGCCAAGAGAGACGGTGAGCAGCGGCGTCGAGTGTCATGGGCCATGGCCATGACCACGGATGTGAGCTTAGTACGGTAGCGGCTGATATGGATGCAACGGTGGATAACGAGACGTCGCGACGTGTGGGTGGATGAGGAATCACGGCTGGGGAACGCTTGGATGAAGAATCTCCTAACGAACGGCCAGCACGACGTGCCAAGGACGACGAACGTGGCGCAAAGCACGGAGTGGTGACAGACGGCACGGCTACGCAGATAGCGGAGCCAGTGTTAAAGCGACGACGACGAGAAGACGTTCAAGTCCGAAAAAGTGACAACCGACGGAGGCAAGAAACTATACAAGACAGTGCGCAACAAGTCGAGGTAGCAGTCACACTGCAGTTGACCGATACGATGAGCAGTACAGCTCGGAAAAGGAGTCGATTAGTACAGAGGATGTCGAAGGATGGCGCACACAAGAGCATGGACGTGGTTACGGAGCACGGGTTGGTGTTGATTGGGACGGTGGCGGGTAAGAGAGTCGTACTGCCACCCGAGCTCTAGCACTGGAACGAGTAGCAAGTAGTGCGGTGACGCCAAGAACGGTGGATGCGCAGAGCTTAAAGCCAACGGTAACGCGCAAGGCGGGATGAGAACAACCTGTTGCACATGGCAGAGAACAAGACAAGGGCAAACATGAGATCAGCGCCAAGAGAGACGGTGAGCAGCGGCGTCGAGTGTCATGGGCCATGGCCATGACCACGGATGTGAGCTTAGTACGGTAGCGGCTGATATGGATGCAACGGTGGATAACGAGACGTCGCGACGTGTGGGTGGATGAGGAATCACGGCTGCGGAACGCTTGGATGAAGAATCTCCTAACGAACGGCCAGCACGACGTGCCAAGGACGACGAACGTGGCGCAAAGCACGGAGTGGTGACAGACGGCACGGCTACGCAGATAGCGGAGCCAGTGTTAAAGCGACGACGACGAGAAGACGTTCAAGTCCGAAAAAGTGACAACCGACGGAGGCAAGAAACTATACAAGACAGTGTGCAACAAGTCGAGGTAGCAGTAACACTGCAGTTGACCGATACGATGAGCAGTACAGCTCGGAAAAGGAGTCGATTAGTACAGAGGATGTCGAAGGATGGCGCACACAAGAGCATGGACGTGGTTACGGAGCACGGGTTGGTGTTGATTGGGACGGTGGCGGGTAAGAGAGTCGTACTGCCACCCGAGCTCTAGCACTGGAACGAGTAGCAAGTAGTGCGGTGACGCCAAGAACGGTGGATGCGCAGAGCTTAAAGCCAACGGTAACGCGCAAGGCGGGATGAGAACAACCTGTTGCGCATGGCAGAGAACAAGACAAGGGCAAACATGAGATCAGCGCCAAGAGAGACGGTGAGCAGCGGCGTCGAGTGTCATGGGCCATGGCCATGACCACGGATGTGAGCTTAGTACGGTAGCGGCTGATATGGATGCAACGGTGGATAACGAGACGTCGCGACGTGTGGGTGGATGAGGAATCACGGCTGCGGAACGCTTGGATGAAGAATCTCCTAACGAACGGCCAGCACGACGTGCCAAGGACGACGAACGTGGCGCAAAGCACGGAGTGGTGACAGACGGCACGGCTACGCAGATAGCGGAGCCAGTGTTAAAGCGACGACGACGAGAAGACGTTCAAGTCCGAAAAAGTGACAACCGACGGAGGCAAGAAACTATACAAGACAGTGTGCAACAAGTCGAGGTAGCAGTAACACTGCAGTTGACCGATACGATGAGCAGTACAGCTCGGAAAAGGAGTCGATTAGTACAGAGGATGTCGAAGGATGGCGCACACAAGAGCATGGACGTGGTTACGGAGCACGGGTTGGTGTTGATTGGGACGGTGGCGGGTAAGAGAGTCGTACTGCCACCCGAGCTCTAGCACTGGAACGAGTAGCAAGTAGTGCGGTGACGCCAAGAACGGTGGATGCGCAGAGCTTAAAGCCAACGGTAACGCGCAAGGCGGGATGAGAACAACCTGTTGCACATGGCAGAGAACAAGACAAGGGCAAACATGAGATCAGCGCCAAGAGAGACGGTGAGCAGCGGCGTCGAGTGTCATGGGCCATGGCCATGACCACGGATGTGAGCTTAGTACGGTAGCGGCTGATATGGATGCAACGGTGGATAACGAGACGTCGCGACGTGTGGGTGGATGAGGAATCACGGCTGGGGAACGCTTGGATGAAGAATCTCCTAACGAACGGCCAGCACGACGTGCCAAGGACGACGAACGTGGCGCAAAGCACGGAGTGGTGACAGACGGCACGGCTACGCAGATAGCGGAGCCAGTGTTAAAGCGACGACGACGAGAAGACGTTCAAGTCCGAAAAAGTGACAACCGACGGAGGCAAGAAACTATACAAGACAGTGCGCAACAAGTCGAGGTAGCAGTCACACTGCAGTTGACCGATACGATGAGCAGTACAGCTCGGAAAAGGAGTCGATTAGTACAGAGGATGTCGAAGGATGGCGCACACAAGAGCATGGACGTGGTTACGGAGCACGGGTTGGTGTTGATTGGGACGGTGGCGGGTAAGAGAGTCGTACTGCCACCCGAGCTCTAGCACTGGAACGAGTAGCAAGTAGTGCGGTGACGCCAAGAACGGTGGATGCGCAGAGCTTAAAGCCAACGGTAACGCGCAAGGCGGGATGAGAACAACCTGTTGCACATGGCAGAGAACAAGACAAGGGCAAACATGAGATCAGCGCCAAGAGAGACGGTGAGCAGCGGCGTCGAGTGTCATGGGCCATGGCCATGACCACGGATGTGAGCTTAGTACGGTAGCGGCTGATATGGATGCAACGGTGGATAACGAGACGTCGCGACGTGTGGGTGGATGAGGAATCACGGCTGGGGAACGCTTGGATGAAGAATCTCCTAACGAACGGCCAGCACGACGTGCCAAGGACGACGAACGTGGCGCAAAGCACGGAGTGGTGACAGACGGCACGGCTACGCAGATAGCGGAGCCAGTGTTAAAGCGACGACGACGAGAAGACGTTCAAGTCCGAAAAAGTGACAACCGACGGAGGCAAGAAACTATACAAGACAGTGCGCAACAAGTCGAGGTAGCAGTAACACTGCAGTTGACCGATACGATGAGCAGTACAGCTCGGAAAAGGAGTCGATTAGTACAGAGGATGTCGAAGGATGGCGCACACAAGAGCATGGACGTGGTTACGGAGCACGGGTTGGTGTTGATTGGGACGGTGGCGGGTAAGAGAGTCGTACTGCCACCCGAGCTCTAGCACTGGAACGAGTAGCAAGTAGTGCGGTGACGCCAAGAACGGTGGATGCGCAGAGCTTAAAGCCAACGGTAACGCGCAAGGCGGGATGAGAACAACCTGTTGCACATGGCAGAGAACAAGACAAGGGCAAACATGAGATCAGCGCCAAGAGAGACGGTGAGCAGCGGCGTCGAGTGTCATGGGCCATGGCCATGACCACGGATGTGAGCTTAGTACGGTAGCGGCTGATATGGATGCAACGGTGGATAACGAGACGTCGCGACGTGTGGGTGGATGAGGAATCACGGCTGGGGAACGCTTGGATGAAGAATCTCCTAACGAACGGCCAGCACGACGTGCCAAGGACGACGAACGTGGCGCAAAGCACGGAGTGGTGACAGACGGCACGGCTACGCAGATAGCGGAGCCAGTGTTAAAGCGACGACGACGAGAAGACGTTCAAGTCCGAAAAAGTGACAACCGACGGAGGCAAGAAACTATACAAGACAGTGCGCAACAAGTCGAGGTAGCAGTCACACTGCAGTTGACCGATACGATGAGCAGTACAGCTCGGAAAAGGAGTCGATTAGTACAGAGGATGTCGAAGGATGGCGCACACAAGAGCATGGACGTGGTTACGGAGCACGGGTTGGTGTTGATTGGGACGGTGGCGGGTAAGAGAGTCGTACTGCCACCCGAGCTCTAGCACTGGAACGAGTAGCAAGTAGTGCGGTGACGCCAAGAACGGTGGATGCGCAGAGCTTAAAGCCAACGGTAACGCGCAAGGCGGGATGAGAACAACCTGTTGCACATGGCAGAGAACAAGACAAGGGCAAACATGAGATCAGCGCCAAGAGAGACGGTGAGCAGCGGCGTCGAGTGTCATGGGCCATGGCCATGACCACGGATGTGAGCTTAGTACGGTAGCGGCTGATATGGATGCAACGGTGGATAACGAGACGTCGCGACGTGTGGGTGGATGAGGAATCACGGCTGCGGAACGCTTGGATGAAGAATCTCCTAACGAACGGCCAGCACGACGTGCCAAGGACGACGAACGTGGCGCAAAGCACGGAGTGGTGACAGACGGCACGGCTACGCAGATAGCGGAGCCAGTGTTAAAGCGACGACGACGAGAAGACGTTCAAGTCCGAAAAAGTGACAACCGACGGAGGCAAGAAACTATACAAGACAGTGCGCAACAAGTCGAGGTAGCAGTCACACTGCAGTTGACCGATACGATGAGCAGTACAGCTCGGAAAAGGAGTCGATTAGTACAGAGGATGTCGAAGGATGGCGCACACAAGAGCATGGACGTGGTTACGGAGCACGGGTTGGTGTTGATTGGGACGGTGGCGGGTAAGAGAGTCGTACTGCCACCCGAGCTCTAGCACTGGAACGAGTAGCAAGTAGTGCGGTGACGCCAAGAACGGTGGATGCGCAGAGCTTAAAGCCAACGGTAACGCGCAAGGCGGGATGAGAACAACCTGTTGCACATGGCAGAGAACAAGACAAGGGCAAACATGAGATCAGCGCCAAGAGAGACGGTGAGCAGCGGCGTCGAGTGTCATGGGCCATGGCCATGACCACGGATGTGAGCTTAGTACGGTAGCGGCTGATATGGATGCAACGGTGGATAACGAGACGTCGCGACGTGTGGGTGGATGAGGAATCACGGCTGGGGAACGCTTGGATGAAGAATCTCCTAGCGAACGGCCAGCACGACGTGCCAAGGACGACGAACGTGGCGCAAAGCACGGAGTGGTGACAGACGGCACGGCTACGCAGATAGCGGAGCCAGTGTTAAAGCGACGACGACGAGAAGACGTTCAAGTCCGAAAAAGTGACAACCGACGGAGGCAAGAAACTATACAAGACAGTGCGCAACAAGTCGAGGTAGCAGTCACACTGCAGTTGACCGATACGATGAGCAGTACAGCTCGGAAAAGGAGTCGATTAGTACAGAGGATGTCGAAGGATGGCGCACACAAGAGCATGGACGTGGTTACGGAGCACGGGTTGGTGTTGATTGGGACGGTGGCGGGTAAGAGAGTCGTACTGCCACCCGAGCTCTAGCACTGGAACGAGTAGCAAGTAGTGCGGTGACGCCAAGAACGGTGGATGCGCAGAGCTTAAAGCCAACGGTAACGCGCAAGGCGGGATGAGAACAACCTGTTGCACATGGCAGAGAACAAGACAAGGGCAAACATGAGATCAGCGCCAAGAGAGACGGTGAGCAGCGGCGTCGAGTGTCATGGGCCATGGCCATGACCACGGATGTGAGCTTAGTACGGTAGCGGCTGATATGGATGCAACGGTGGATAACGAGACGTCGCGACGTGTGGGTGGATGAGGAATCACGGCTGGGGAACGCTTGGATGAAGAATCTCCTAACGAACGGCCAGCACGACGTGCCAAGGACGACGAACGTGGCGCAAAGCACGGAGTGGTGACAGACGGCACGGCTACGCAGATAGCGGAGCCAGTGTTAAAGCGACGACGACGAGAAGACGTTCAAGTCCGAAAAAGTGACAACCGACGGAGGCAAGAAACTATACAAGACAGTGCGCAACAAGTCGAGGTAGCAGTCACACTGCAGTTGACCGATACGATGAGCAGTACAGCTCGGAAAAGGAGTCGATTAGTACAGAGGATGTCGAAGGATGGCGCACACAAGAGCATGGACGTGGTTACGGAGCACGGGTTGGTGTTGATTGGGACGGTGGCGGGTAAGAGAGTCGTACTGCCACCCGAGCTCTAGCACTGGAACGAGTAGCAAGTAGTGCGGTGACGCCAAGAACGGTGGATGCGCAGAGCTTAAAGCCAACGGTAACGCGCAAGGCGGGATGAGAACAACCTGTTGCACATGGCAGAGAACAAGACAAGGGCAAACATGAGATCAGCGCCAAGAGAGACGGTGAGCAGCGGCGTCGAGTGTCATGGGCCATGGCCATGACCACGGATGTGAGCTTAGTACGGTAGCGGCTGATATGGATGCAACGGTGGATAACGAGACGTCGCGACGTGTGGGTGGATGAGGAATCACGGCTGGGGAACGCTTGGATGAAGAATCTCCTAACGAACGGCCAGCACGACGTGCCAAGGACGACGAACGTGGCGCAAAGCACGGAGTGGTGACAGACGGCACGGCTACGCAGATAGCGGAGCCAGTGTTAAAGCGACGACGACGAGAAGACGTTCAAGTCCGAAAAAGTGACAACCGACGGAGGCAAGAAACTATACAAGACAGTGCGCAACAAGTCGAGGTAGCAGTCACACTGCAGTTGACCGATACGATGAGCAGTACAGCTCGGAAAAGGAGTCGATTAGTACAGAGGATGTCGAAGGATGGCGCACACAAGAGCATGGACGTGGTTACGGAGCACGGGTTGGTGTTGATTGGGACGGTGGCGGGTAAGAGAGTCGTACTGCCACCCGAGCTCTAGCACTGGAACGAGTAGCAAGTAGTGCGGTGACGCCAAGAACGGTGGATGCGCAGAGCTTAAAGCCAACGGTAACGCGCAAGGCGGGATGAGAACAACCTGTTGCACATGGCAGAGAACAAGACAAGGGCAAACATGAGATCAGCGCCAAGAGAGACGGTGAGCAGCGGCGTCGAGTGTCATGGGCCATGGCCATGACCACGGATGTGAGCTTAGTACGGTAGCGGCTGATATGGATGCAACGGTGGATAACGAGACGTCGCGACGTGTGGGTGGATGAGGAATCACGGCTGGGGAACGCTTGGATGAAGAATCTCCTAACGAACGGCCAGCACGACGTGCCAAGGACGACGAACGTGGCGCAAAGCACGGAGTGGTGACAGACGGCACGGCTACGCAGATAGCGGAGCCAGTGTTAAAGCGACGACGACGAGAAGACGTTCAAGTCCGAAAAAGTGACAACCGACGGAGGCAAGAAACTATACAAGACAGTGCGCAACAAGTCGAGGTAGCAGTCACACTGCAGTTGACCGATACGATGAGCAGTACAGCTCGGAAAAGGAGTCGATTAGTACAGAGGATGTCGAAGGATGGCGCACACAAGAGCATGGACGTGGTTACGGAGCACGGGTTGGTGTTGATTGGGACGGTGGCGGGTAAGAGAGTCGTACTGCCACCCGAGCTCTAGCACTGGAACGAGTAGCAAGTAGTGCGGTGACGCCAAGAACGGTGGATGCGCAGAGCTTAAAGCCAACGGTAACGCGCAAGGCGGGATGAGAACAACCTGTTGCACATGGCAGAGAACAAGACAAGGGCAAACATGAGATCAGCGCCAAGAGAGACGGTGAGCAGCGGCGTCGAGTGTCATGGGCCATGGCCATGACCACGGATGTGAGCTTAGTACGGTAGCGGCTGATATGGATGCAACGGTGGATAACGAGACGTCGCGACGTGTGGGTGGATGAGGAATCACGGCTGGGGAACGCTTGGATGAAGAATCTCCTAACGAACGGCCAGCACGACGTGCCAAGGACGACGAACGTGGCGCAAAGCACGGAGTGGTGACAGACGGCACGGCTACGCAGATAGCGGAGCCAGTGTTAAAGCGACGACGACGAGAAGACGTTCAAGTCCGAAAAAGTGACAACCGACGGAGGCAAGAAACTATACAAGACAGTGCGCAACAAGTCGAGGTAGCAGTCACACTGCAGTTGACCGATACGATGAGCAGTACAGCTCGGAAAAGGAGTCGATTAGTACAGAGGATGTCGAAGGATGGCGCACACAAGAGCATGGACGTGGTTACGGAGCACGGGTTGGTGTTGATTGGGACGGTGGCGGGTAAGAGAGTCGTACTGCCACCCGAGCTCTAGCACTGGAACGAGTAGCAAGTAGTGCGGTGACGCCAAGAACGGTGGATGCGCAGAGCTTAAAGCCAACGGTAACGCGCAAGGCGGGATGAGAACAACCTGTTGCACATGGCAGAGAACAAGACAAGGGCAAACATGAGATCAGCGCCAAGAGAGACGGTGAGCAGCGGCGTCGAGTGTCATGGGCCATGGCCATGACCACGGATGTGAGCTTAGTACGGTAGCGGCTGATATGGATGCAACGGTGGATAACGAGACGTCGCGACGTGTGGGTGGATGAGGAATCACGGCTGCGGAACGCTTGGATGAAGAATCTCCTAACGAACGGCCAGCACGACGTGCCAAGGACGACGAACGTGGCGCAAAGCACGGAGTGGTGACAGACGGCACGGCTACGCAGATAGCGGAGCCAGTGTTAAAGCGACGACGACGAGAAGACGTTCAAGTCCGAAAAAGTGACAACCGACGGAGGCAAGAAACTATACAAGACAGTGCGCAACAAGTCGAGGTAGCAGTCACACTGCAGTTGACCGATACGATGAGCAGTACAGCTCGGAAAAGGAGTCGATTAGTACAGAGGATGTCGAAGGATGGCGCACACAAGAGCATGGACGTGGTTACGGAGCACGGGTTGGTGTTGATTGGGACGGTGGCGGGTAAGAGAGTCGTACTGCCACCCGAGCTCTAGCACTGGAACGAGTAGCAAGTAGTGCGGTGACGCCAAGAACGGTGGATGCGCAGAGCTTAAAGCCAACGGTAACGCGCAAGGCGGGATGAGAACAACCTGTTGCACATGGCAGAGAACAAGACAAGGGCAAACATGAGATCAGCGCCAAGAGAGACGGTGAGCAGCGGCGTCGAGTGTCATGGGCCATGGCCATGACCACGGATGTGAGCTTAGTACGGTAGCGGCTGATATGGATGCAACGGTGGATAACGAGACGTCGCGACGTGTGGGTGGATGAGGAATCACGGCTGGGGAACGCTTGGATGAAGAATCTCCTAACGAACGGCCAGCACGACGTGCCAAGGACGACGAACGTGGCGCAAAGCACGGAGTGGTGACAGACGGCACGGCTACGCAGATAGCGGAGCCAGTGTTAAAGCGACGACGACGAGAAGACGTTCAAGTCCGAAAAAGTGACAACCGACGGAGGCAAGAAACTATACAAGACAGTGCGCAACAAGTCGAGGTAGCAGTCACACTGCAGTTGACCGATACGATGAGCAGTACAGCTCGGAAAAGGAGTCGATTAGTACAGAGGATGTCGAAGGATGGCGCACACAAGAGCATGGACGTGGTTACGGAGCACGGGTTGGTGTTGATTGGGACGGTGGCGGGTAAGAGAGTCGTACTGCCACCCGAGCTCTAGCACTGGAACGAGTAGCAAGTAGTGCGGTGACGCCAAGAACGGTGGATGCGCAGAGCTTAAAGCCAACGGTAACGCGCAAGGCGGGATGAGAACAACCTGTTGCACATGGCAGAGAACAAGACAAGGGCAAACATGAGATCAGCGCCAAGAGAGACGGTGAGCAGCGGCGTCGAGTGTCATGGGCCATGGCCATGACCACGGATGTGAGCTTAGTACGGTAGCGGCTGATATGGATGCAACGGTGGATAACGAGACGTCGCGACGTGTGGGTGGATGAGGAATCACGGCTGGGGAACGCTTGGATGAAGAATCTCCTAGCGAACGGCCAGCACGACGTGCCAAGGACGACGAACGTGGCGCAAAGCACGGAGTGGTGACAGACGGCACGGCTACGCAGATAGCGGAGCCAGTGTTAAAGCGACGACGACGAGAAGACGTTCAAGTCCGAAAAAGTGACAACCGACGGAGGCAAGAAACTATACAAGACAGTGCGCAACAAGTCGAGGTAGCAGTCACACTGCAGTTGACCGATACGATGAGCAGTACAGCTCGGAAAAGGAGTCGATTAGTACAGAGGATGTCGAAGGATGGCGCACACAAGAGCATGGACGTGGTTACGGAGCACGGGTTGGTGTTGATTGGGACGGTGGCGGGTAAGAGAGTCGTACTGCCACCCGAGCTCTAGCACTGGAACGAGTAGCAAGTAGTGCGGTGACGCCAAGAACGGTGGATGCGCAGAGCTTAAAGCCAACGGTAACGCGCAAGGCGGGATGAGAACAACCTGTTGCACATGGCAGAGAACAAGACAAGGGCAAACATGAGATCAGCGCCAAGAGAGACGGTGAGCAGCGGCGTCGAGTGTCATGGGCCATGGCCATGACCACGGATGTGAGCTTAGTACGGTAGCGGCTGATATGGATGCAACGGTGGATAACGAGACGTCGCGACGTGTGGGTGGATGAGGAATCACGGCTGGGGAACGCTTGGATGAAGAATCTCCTAGCGAACGGCCAGCACGACGTGCCAAGGACGACGAACGTGGCGCAAAGCACGGAGTGGTGACAGACGGCACGGCTACGCAGATAGCGGAGCCAGTGTTAAAGCGACGACGACGAGAAGACGTTCAAGTCCGAAAAAGTGACAACCGACGGAGGCAAGAAACTATACAAGACAGTGTGCAACAAGTCGAGGTAGCAGTAACACTGCAGTTGACCGATACGATGAGCAGTACAGCTCGGAAAAGGAGTCGATTAGTACAGAGGATGTCGAAGGATGGCGCACACAAGAGCATGGACGTGGTTACGGAGCACGGGTTGGTGTTGATTGGGACGGTGGCGGGTAAGAGAGTCGTACTGCCACCCGAGCTCTAGCACTGGAACGAGTAGCAAGTAGTGCGGTGACGCCAAGAACGGTGGATGCGCAGAGCTTAAAGCCAACGGTAACGCGCAAGGCGGGATGAGAACAACCTGTTGCACATGGCAGAGAACAAGACAAGGGCAAACATGAGATCAGCGCCAAGAGAGACGGTGAGCAGCGGCGTCGAGTGTCATGGGCCATGGCCATGACCACGGATGTGAGCTTAGTACGGTAGCGGCTGATATGGATGCAACGGTGGATAACGAGACGTCGCGACGTGTGGGTGGATGAGGAATCACGGCTGGGGAACGCTTGGATGAAGAATCTCCTAGCGAACGGCCAGCACGACGTGCCAAGGACGACGAACGTGGCGCAAAGCACGGAGTGGTGACAGACGGCACGGCTACGCAGATAGCGGAGCCAGTGTTAAAGCGACGACGACGAGAAGACGTTCAAGTCCGAAAAAGTGACAACCGACGGAGGCAAGAAACTATACAAGACAGTGTGCAACAAGTCGAGGTAGCAGTAACACTGCAGTTGACCGATACGATGAGCAGTACAGCTCGGAAAAGGAGTCGATTAGTACAGAGGATGTCGAAGGATGGCGCACACAAGAGCATGGACGTGGTTACGGAGCACGGGTTGGTGTTGATTGGGACGGTGGCGGGTAAGAGAGTCGTACTGCCACCCGAGCTCTAGCACTGGAACGAGTAGCAAGTAGTGCGGTGACGCCAAGAACGGTGGATGCGCAGAGCTTAAAGCCAACGGTAACGCGCAAGGCGGGATGAGAACAACCTGTTGCACATGGCAGAGAACAAGACAAGGGCAAACATGAGATCAGCGCCAAGAGAGACGGTGAGCAGCGGCGTCGAGTGTCATGGGCCATGGCCATGACCACGGATGTGAGCTTAGTACGGTAGCGGCTGATATGGATGCAACGGTGGATAACGAGACGTCGCGACGTGTGGGTGGATGAGGAATCACGGCTGGGGAACGCTTGGATGAAGAATCTCCTAGCGAACGGCCAGCACGACGTGCCAAGGACGACGAACGTGGCGCAAAGCACGGAGTGGTGACAGACGGCACGGCTACGCAGATAGCGGAGCCAGTGTTAAAGCGACGACGACGAGAAGACGTTCAAGTCCGAAAAAGTGACAACCGACGGAGGCAAGAAACTATACAAGACAGTGCGCAACAAGTCGAGGTAGCAGTAACACTGCAGTTGACCGATACGATGAGCAGTACAGCTCGGAAAAGGAGTCGATTAGTACAGAGGATGTCGAAGGATGGCGCACACAAGAGCATGGACGTGGTTACGGAGCACGGGTTGGTGTTGATTGGGACGGTGGCGGGTAAGAGAGTCGTACTGCCACCCGAGCTCTAGCACTGGAACGAGTAGCAAGTAGTGCGGTGACGCCAAGAACGGTGGATGCGCAGAGCTTAAAGCCAACGGTAACGCGCAAGGCGGGATGAGAACAACCTGTTGCACATGGCAGAGAACAAGACAAGGGCAAACATGAGATCAGCGCCAAGAGAGACGGTGAGCAGCGGCGTCGAGTGTCATGGGCCATGGCCATGACCACGGATGTGAGCTTAGTACGGTAGCGGCTGATATGGATGCAACGGTGGATAACGAGACGTCGCGACGTGTGGGTGGATGAGGAATCACGGCTGGGGAACGCTTGGATGAAGAATCTCCTAACGAACGGCCAGCACGACGTGCCAAGGACGACGAACGTGGCGCAAAGCACGGAGTGGTGACAGACGGCACGGCTACGCAGATAGCGGAGCCAGTGTTAAAGCGACGACGACGAGAAGACGTTCAAGTCCGAAAAAGTGACAACCGACGGAGGCAAGAAACTATACAAGACAGTGCGCAACAAGTCGAGGTAGCAGTAACACTGCAGTTGACCGATACGATGAGCAGTACAGCTCGGAAAAGGAGTCGATTAGTACAGAGGATGTCGAAGGATGGCGCACACAAGAGCATGGACGTGGTTACGGAGCACGGGTTGGTGTTGATTGGGACGGTGGCGGGTAAGAGAGTCGTACTGCCACCCGAGCTCTAGCACTGGAACGAGTAGCAAGTAGTGCGGTGACGCCAAGAACGGTGGATGCGCAGAGCTTAAAGCCAACGGTAACGCGCAAGGCGGGATGAGAACAACCTGTTGCACATGGCAGAGAACAAGACAAGGGCAAACATGAGATCAGCGCCAAGAGAGACGGTGAGCAGCGGCGTCGAGTGTCATGGGCCATGGCCATGACCACGGATGTGAGCTTAGTACGGTAGCGGCTGATATGGATGCAACGGTGGATAACGAGACGTCGCGACGTGTGGGTGGATGAGGAATCACGGCTGGGGAACGCTTGGATGAAGAATCTCCTAACGAACGGCCAGCACGACGTGCCAAGGACGACGAACGTGGCGCAAAGCACGGAGTGGTGACAGACGGCACGGCTACGCAGATAGCGGAGCCAGTGTTAAAGCGACGACGACGAGAAGACGTTCAAGTCCGAAAAAGTGACAACCGACGGAGGCAAGAAACTATACAAGACAGTGCGCAACAAGTCGAGGTAGCAGTAACACTGCAGTTGACCGATACGATGAGCAGTACAGCTCGGAAAAGGAGTCGATTAGTACAGAGGATGTCGAAGGATGGCGCACACAAGAGCATGGACGTGGTTACGGAGCACGGGTTGGTGTTGATTGGGACGGTGGCGGGTAAGAGAGTCGTACTGCCACCCGAGCTCTAGCACTGGAACGAGTAGCAAGTAGTGCGGTGACGCCAAGAACGGTGGATGCGCAGAGCTTAAAGCCAACGGTAACGCGCAAGGCGGGATGAGAACAACCTGTTGCACATGGCAGAGAACAAGACAAGGGCAAACATGAGATCAGCGCCAAGAGAGACGGTGAGCAGCGGCGTCGAGTGTCATGGGCCATGGCCATGACCACGGATGTGAGCTTAGTACGGTAGCGGCTGATATGGATGCAACGGTGGATAACGAGACGTCGCGACGTGTGGGTGGATGAGGAATCACGGCTGGGGAACGCTTGGATGAAGAATCTCCTAACGAACGGCCAGCACGACGTGCCAAGGACGACGAACGTGGCGCAAAGCACGGAGTGGTGACAGACGGTACGGCTACGCAGATAGCGGAGCCAGTGTTAAAGCGACGACGACGAGAAGACGTTCAAGTCCGAAAAAGTGACAACCGACGGAGGCAAGAAACTATACAAGACAGTGCGCAACAAGTCGAGGTAGCAGTAACACTGCAGTTGACCGATACGATGAGCAGTACAGCTCGGAAAAGGAGTCGATTAGTACAGAGGATGTCGAAGGATGGCGCACACAAGAGCATGGACGTGGTTACGGAGCACGGGTTGGTGTTGATTGGGACGGTGGCGGGTAAGAGAGTCGTACTGCCACCCGAGCTCTAGCACTGGAACGAGTAGCAAGTAGTGCGGTGACGCCAAGAACGGTGGATGCGCAGAGCTTAAAGCCAACGGTAACGCGCAAGGCGGGATGAGAACAACCTGTTGCACATGGCAGAGAACAAGACAAGGGCAAACATGAGATCAGCGCCAAGAGAGACGGTGAGCAGCGGCGTCGAGTGTCATGGGCCATGGCCATGACCACGGATGTGAGCTTAGTACGGTAGCGGCTGATATGGATGCAACGGTGGATAACGAGACGTCGCGACGTGTGGGTGGATGAGGAATCACGGCTGGGGAACGCTTGGATGAAGAATCTCCTAACGAACGGCCAGCACGACGTGCCAAGGACGACGAACGTGGCGCAAAGCACGGAGTGGTGACAGACGGTACGGCTACGCAGATAGCGGAGCCAGTGTTAAAGCGACGACGACGAGAAGACGTTCAAGTCCGAAAAAGTGACAACCGACGGAGGCAAGAAACTATACAAGACAGTGCGCAACAAGTCGAGGTAGCAGTAACACTGCAGTTGACCGATACGATGAGCAGTACAGCTCGGAAAAGGAGTCGATTAGTACAGAGGATGTCGAAGGATGGCGCACACAAGAGCATGGACGTGGTTACGGAGCACGGGTTGGTGTTGATTGGGACGGTGGCGGGTAAGAGAGTCGTACTGCCACCCGAGCTCTAGCACTGGAACGAGTAGCAAGTAGTGCGGTGACGCCAAGAACGGTGGATGCGCAGAGCTTAAAGCCAACGGTAACGCGCAAGGCGGGATGAGAACAACCTGTTGCACATGGCAGAGAACAAGACAAGGGCAAACATGAGATCAGCGCCAAGAGAGACGGTGAGCAGCGGCGTCGAGTGTCATGGGCCATGGCCATGACCACGGATGTGAGCTTAGTACGGTAGCGGCTGATATGGATGCAACGGTGGATAACGAGACGTCGCGACGTGTGGGTGGATGAGGAATCACGGCTGGGGAACGCTTGGATGAAGAATCTCCTAACGAACGGCCAGCACGACGTGCCAAGGACGACGAACGTGGCGCAAAGCACGGAGTGGTGACAGACGGCACGGCTACGCAGATAGCGGAGCCAGTGTTAAAGCGACGACGACGAGAAGACGTTCAAGTCCGAAAAAGTGACAACCGACGGAGGCAAGAAACTATACAAGACAGTGCGCAACAAGTCGAGGTAGCAGTCACACTGCAGTTGACCGATACGATGAGCAGTACAGCTCGGAAAAGGAGTCGATTAGTACAGAGGATGTCGAAGGATGGCGCACACAAGAGCATGGACGTGGTTACGGAGCACGGGTTGGTGTTGATTGGGACGGTGGCGGGTAAGAGAGTCGTACTGCCACCCGAGCTCTAGCACTGGAACGAGTAGCAAGTAGTGCGGTGACGCCAAGAACGGTGGATGCGCAGAGCTTAAAGCCAACGGTAACGCGCAAGGCGGGATGAGAACAACCTGTTGCACATGGCAGAGAACAAGACAAGGGCAAACATGAGATCAGCGCCAAGAGAGACGGTGAGCAGCGGCGTCGAGTGTCATGGGCCATGGCCATGACCACGGATGTGAGCTTAGTACGGTAGCGGCTGATATGGATGCAACGGTGGATAACGAGACGTCGCGACGTGTGGGTGGATGAGGAATCACGGCTGGGGAACGCTTGGATGAAGAATCTCCTAACGAACGGCCAGCACGACGTGCCAAGGACGACGAACGTGGCGCAAAGCACGGAGTGGTGACAGACGGCACGGCTACGCAGATAGCGGAGCCAGTGTTAAAGCGACGACGACGAGAAGACGTTCAAGTCCGAAAAAGTGACAACCGACGGAGGCAAGAAACTATACAAGACAGTGCGCAACAAGTCGAGGTAGCAGTAACACTGCAGTTGACCGATACGATGAGCAGTACAGCTCGGAAAAGGAGTCGATTAGTACAGAGGATGTCGAAGGATGGCGCACACAAGAGCATGGACGTGGTTACGGAGCACGGGTTGGTGTTGATTGGGACGGTGGCGGGTAAGAGAGTCGTACTGCCACCCGAGCTCTAGCACTGGAACGAGTAGCAAGTAGTGCGGTGACGCCAAGAACGGTGGATGCGCAGAGCTTAAAGCCAACGGTAACGCGCAAGGCGGGATGAGAACAACCTGTTGCACATGGCAGAGAACAAGACAAGGGCAAACATGAGATCAGCGCCAAGAGAGACGGTGAGCAGCGGCGTCGAGTGTCATGGGCCATGGCCATGACCACGGATGTGAGCTTAGTACGGTAGCGGCTGATATGGATGCAACGGTGGATAACGAGACGTCGCGACGTGTGGGTGGATGAGGAATCACGGCTGGGGAACGCTTGGATGAAGAATCTCCTAACGAACGGCCAGCACGACGTGCCAAGGACGACGAACGTGGCGCAAAGCACGGAGTGGTGACAGACGGCACGGCTACGCAGATAGCGGAGCCAGTGTTAAAGCGACGACGACGAGAAGACGTTCAAGTCCGAAAAAGTGACAACCGACGGAGGCAAGAAACTATACAAGACAGTGCGCAACAAGTCGAGGTAGCAGTAACACTGCAGTTGACCGATACGATGAGCAGTACAGCTCGGAAAAGGAGTCGATTAGTACAGAGGATGTCGAAGGATGGCGCACACAAGAGCATGGACGTGGTTACGGAGCACGGGTTGGTGTTGATTGGGACGGTGGCGGGTAAGAGAGTCGTACTGCCACCCGAGCTCTAGCACTGGAACGAGTAGCAAGTAGTGCGGTGACGCCAAGAACGGTGGATGCGCAGAGCTTAAAGCCAACGGTAACGCGCAAGGCGGGATGAGAACAACCTGTTGCACATGGCAGAGAACAAGACAAGGGCAAACATGAGATCAGCGCCAAGAGAGACGGTGAGCAGCGGCGTCGAGTGTCATGGGCCATGGCCATGACCACGGATGTGAGCTTAGTACGGTAGCGGCTGATATGGATGCAACGGTGGATAACGAGACGTCGCGACGTGTGGGTGGATGAGGAATCACGGCTGGGGAACGCTTGGATGAAGAATCTCCTAACGAACGGCCAGCACGACGTGCCAAGGACGACGAACGTGGCGCAAAGCACGGAGTGGTGACAGACGGCACGGCTACGCAGATAGCGGAGCCAGTGTTAAAGCGACGACGACGAGAAGACGTTCAAGTCCGAAAAAGTGACAACCGACGGAGGCAAGAAACTATACAAGACAGTGCGCAACAAGTCGAGGTAGCAGTCACACTGCAGTTGACCGATACGATGAGCAGTACAGCTCGGAAAAGGAGTCGATTAGTACAGAGGATGTCGAAGGATGGCGCACACAAGAGCATGGACGTGGTTACGGAGCACGGGTTGGTGTTGATTGGGACGGTGGCGGGTAAGAGAGTCGTACTGCCACCCGAGCTCTAGCACTGGAACGAGTAGCAAGTAGTGCGGTGACGCCAAGAACGGTGGATGCGCAGAGCTTAAAGCCAACGGTAACGCGCAAGGCGGGATGAGAACAACCTGTTGCACATGGCAGAGAACAAGACAAGGGCAAACATGAGATCAGCGCCAAGAGAGACGGTGAGCAGCGGCGTCGAGTGTCATGGGCCATGGCCATGACCACGGATGTGAGCTTAGTACGGTAGCGGCTGATATGGATGCAACGGTGGATAACGAGACGTCGCGACGTGTGGGTGGATGAGGAATCACGGCTGGGGAACGCTTGGATGAAGAATCTCCTAACGAACGGCCAGCACGACGTGCCAAGGACGACGAACGTGGCGCAAAGCACGGAGTGGTGACAGACGGCACGGCTACGCAGATAGCGGAGCCAGTGTTAAAGCGACGACGACGAGAAGACGTTCAAGTCCGAAAAAGTGACAACCGACGGAGGCAAGAAACTATACAAGACAGTGCGCAACAAGTCGAGGTAGCAGTAACACTGCAGTTGACCGATACGATGAGCAGTACAGCTCGGAAAAGGAGTCGATTAGTACAGAGGATGTCGAAGGATGGCGCACACAAGAGCATGGACGTGGTTACGGAGCACGGGTTGGTGTTGATTGGGACGGTGGCGGGTAAGAGAGTCGTACTGCCACCCGAGCTCTAGCACTGGAACGAGTAGCAAGTAGTGCGGTGACGCCAAGAACGGTGGATGCGCAGAGCTTAAAGCCAACGGTAACGCGCAAGGCGGGATGAGAACAACCTGTTGCACATGGCAGAGAACAAGACAAGGGCAAACATGAGATCAGCGCCAAGAGAGACGGTGAGCAGCGGCGTCGAGTGTCATGGGCCATGGCCATGACCACGGATGTGAGCTTAGTACGGTAGCGGCTGATATGGATGCAACGGTGGATAACGAGACGTCGCGACGTGTGGGTGGATGAGGAATCACGGCTGGGGAACGCTTGGATGAAGAATCTCCTAACGAACGGCCAGCACGACGTGCCAAGGACGACGAACGTGGCGCAAAGCACGGAGTGGTGACAGACGGCACGGCTACGCAGATAGCGGAGCCAGTGTTAAAGCGACGACGACGAGAAGACGTTCAAGTCCGAAAAAGTGACAACCGACGGAGGCAAGAAACTATACAAGACAGTGCGCAACAAGTCGAGGTAGCAGTAACACTGCAGTTGACCGATACGATGAGCAGTACAGCTCGGAAAAGGAGTCGATTAGTACAGAGGATGTCGAAGGATGGCGCACACAAGAGCATGGACGTGGTTACGGAGCACGGGTTGGTGTTGATTGGGACGGTGGCGGGTAAGAGAGTCGTACTGCCACCCGAGCTCTAGCACTGGAACGAGTAGCAAGTAGTGCGGTGACGCCAAGAACGGTGGATGCGCAGAGCTTAAAGCCAACGGTAACGCGCAAGGCGGGATGAGAACAACCTGTTGCACATGGCAGAGAACAAGACAAGGGCAAACATGAGATCAGCGCCAAGAGAGACGGTGAGCAGCGGCGTCGAGTGTCATGGGCCATGGCCATGACCACGGATGTGAGCTTAGTACGGTAGCGGCTGATATGGATGCAACGGTGGATAACGAGACGTCGCGACGTGTGGGTGGATGAGGAATCACGGCTGGGGAACGCTTGGATGAAGAATCTCCTAACGAACGGCCAGCACGACGTGCCAAGGACGACGAACGTGGCGCAAAGCACGGAGTGGTGACAGACGGCACGGCTACGCAGATAGCGGAGCCAGTGTTAAAGCGACGACGACGAGAAGACGTTCAAGTCCGAAAAAGTGACAACCGACGGAGGCAAGAAACTATACAAGACAGTGCGCAACAAGTCGAGGTAGCAGTCACACTGCAGTTGACCGATACGATGAGCAGTACAGCTCGGAAAAGGAGTCGATTAGTACAGAGGATGTCGAAGGATGGCGCACACAAGAGCATGGACGTGGTTACGGAGCACGGGTTGGTGTTGATTGGGACGGTGGCGGGTAAGAGAGTCGTACTGCCACCCGAGCTCTAGCACTGGAACGAGTAGCAAGTAGTGCGGTGACGCCAAGAACGGTGGATGCGCAGAGCTTAAAGCCAACGGTAACGCGCAAGGCGGGATGAGAACAACCTGTTGCACATGGCAGAGAACAAGACAAGGGCAAACATGAGATCAGCGCCAAGAGAGACGGTGAGCAGCGGCGTCGAGTGTCATGGGCCATGGCCATGACCACGGATGTGAGCTTAGTACGGTAGCGGCTGATATGGATGCAACGGTGGATAACGAGACGTCGCGACGTGTGGGTGGATGAGGAATCACGGCTGGGGAACGCTTGGATGAAGAATCTCCTAACGAACGGCCAGCACGACGTGCCAAGGACGACGAACGTGGCGCAAAGCACGGAGTGGTGACAGACGGCACGGCTACGCAGATAGCGGAGCCAGTGTTAAAGCGACGACGACGAGAAGACGTTCAAGTCCGAAAAAGTGACAACCGACGGAGGCAAGAAACTATACAAGACAGTGCGCAACAAGTCGAGGTAGCAGTCACACTGCAGTTGACCGATACGATGAGCAGTACAGCTCGGAAAAGGAGTCGATTAGTACAGAGGATGTCGAAGGATGGCGCACACAAGAGCATGGACGTGGTTACGGAGCACGGGTTGGTGTTGATTGGGACGGTGGCGGGTAAGAGAGTCGTACTGCCACCCGAGCTCTAGCAC
Source organism: Phytophthora tentaculata (assembly GCA_033557915.1). Lineage (NCBI taxonomy): Eukaryota > Oomycota > Peronosporomycetes > Peronosporales > Peronosporaceae > Phytophthora > Phytophthora tentaculata. The sequence continues at coordinate 4,633,210 of JAUCEA010000009.1, forward strand.
TGGAACGAGTAGCAAGTAGTGCGGTGACGCCAAGAACGGTGGATGCGCAGAGCTTAAAGCCAACGGTAACGCGCAAGGCGGGATGAGAACAACCTGTTGCACATGGCAGAGAACAAGACAAGGGCAAACATGAGATCAGCGCCAAGAGAGACGGTGAGCAGCGGCGTCGAGTGTCATGGGCCATGGCCATGACCACGGATGTGAGCTTAGTACGGTAGCGGCTGATATGGATGCAACGGTGGATAACGAGACGTCGCGACGTGTGGGTGGATGAGGAATCACGGCTGGGGAACGCTTGGATGAAGAATCTCCTAACGAACGGCCAGCACGACGTGCCAAGGACGACGAACGTGGCGCAAAGCACGGAGTGGTGACAGACGGCACGGCTACGCAGATAGCGGAGCCAGTGTTAAAGCGACGACGACGAGAAGACGTTCAAGTCCGAAAAAGTGACAACCGACGGAGGCAAGAAACTATACAAGACAGTGCGCAACAAGTCGAGGTAGCAGTCACACTGCAGTTGACCGATACGATGAGCAGTACAGCTCGGAAAAGGAGTCGATTAGTACAGAGGATGTCGAAGGATGGCGCACACAAGAGCATGGACGTGGTTACGGAGCACGGGTTGGTGTTGATTGGGACGGTGGCGGGTAAGAGAGTCGTACTGCCACCCGAGCTCTAGCACTGGAACGAGTAGCAAGTAGTGCGGTGACGCCAAGAACGGTGGATGCGCAGAGCTTAAAGCCAACGGTAACGCGCAAGGCGGGATGAGAACAACCTGTTGCACATGGCAGAGAACAAGACAAGGGCAAACATGAGATCAGCGCCAAGAGAGACGGTGAGCAGCGGCGTCGAGTGTCATGGGCCATGGCCATGACCACGGATGTGAGCTTAGTACGGTAGCGGCTGATATGGATGCAACGGTGGATAACGAGACGTCGCGACGTGTGGGTGGATGAGGAATCACGGCTGGGGAACGCTTGGATGAAGAATCTCCTAACGAACGGCCAGCACGACGTGCCAAGGACGACGAACGTGGCGCAAAGCACGGAGTGGTGACAGACGGCACGGCTACGCAGATAGCGGAGCCAGTGTTAAAGCGACGACGACGAGAAGACGTTCAAGTCCGAAAAAGTGACAACCGACGGAGGCAAGAAACTATACAAGACAGTGCGCAACAAGTCGAGGTAGCAGTCACACTGCAGTTGACCGATACGATGAGCAGTACAGCTCGGAAAAGGAGTCGATTAGTACAGAGGATGTCGAAGGATGGCGCACACAAGAGCATGGACGTGGTTACGGAGCACGGGTTGGTGTTGATTGGGACGGTGGCGGGTAAGAGAGTCGTACTGCCACCCGAGCTCTAGCACTGGAACGAGTAGCAAGTAGTGCGGTGACGCCAAGAACGGTGGATGCGCAGAGCTTAAAGCCAACGGTAACGCGCAAGGCGGGATGAGAACAAAAGATGCTGTAGAAGGGCCACCGAGGTCTCGTTTTGAGATTGGAAGCAGAGTGTGGCTTTACATGGAACGCGTCAAACCTGGCCTAACGAAGAAACTGGCTCAACGGTGGCAAGGACCTTTCCGGATCAAACGCAAGGCGGAGGAGTTCGCTTATGAGCTGGAGTTGCCTGATCGGAGTGGATACCGATTCTATCCGGTGGTGCATGTATCAAGACTCAAGGCCGTGAACGATTTCTCTAGACGACCGAAGGTTCGTTTGGTGCCAGAGGTAACGGATGAGTCAAGATTCGACTTTGACGAGGATTTGCTGCCTGAAGACAGCTAAGAACCGGACCACGTAGCCGGTGAATATGAAGTCGAAGCCATTCTCGACGACCGAACACCACTGTCGACAAGCACTGAGCGGGCTGTACGAGAGTTCAAAGTCAAGTGGGTCGGCTACGACGAGCCCTCTTGGGAACCAGCATCCAACTTGTCTTGTGGAGGCTTGCTATACGACTATCGGCGTGCTAAGAAGAGTGAGAGGCGGCAGCAGATGGTTCAAGTCGCCGACGAAGATTAACGTGACTTGGACACGTGAGAACTGTCCACAGGGCGGTACAGCCTGTGGTAACAGACGAAACAAGCTACTGTACCAAATTTGTATATGCATTTGACGAACTATGTGAACAAGATTACGTTTTGGACATGGAATTAAGAATGAAGACATGAATGCCAGCCAAGCTGCGACTACTGGAAACGAACTCTCGGTGATACCTGCAACAGCTTGCTGAGACGTCAAGGAACGTGAAGAGGCCAGTGCCGAGGCTTCAAGAGGTTTCCACGTGTCGGACGGCATCGGCCAACACGGACAGTGAAGAAGACGCTCCAGCTTCCTTTTCATCTTCGTCTGGAGGTGAAGATTGAGCTGAAGACGGGTCACCTTGAGCTTGCGAACGGCCGGTACCGGTGCCAGCAGATGCAGCAGCAGCTAACGAACGAGGAGTACCAGGTGGTGAGTCAAAAATGCTGCGCCAGTGGGGAATAAGCTCGGTCGACGACAGTGCAGGGTCGACCACGACGCTACGGTACACATCCACGAACCGTTTGCCACGGGAGTTGAAGAACTCAGCGTTGGGCTGGCACGGGAAGTATGTGGTGTTGTACGGGTGCTGGTGCGCAGCGTTCATCCACCCGGTGCGCCATGGCTGACGGGCATCCAGATCAGCAACCTCTGATATCCAGTTGGTCGTCCGAGGAACGAACGGCAGGTTCTCGATCGGATAGGGTGGAATCGTCGGCTCGAAGATCAACTCGGGACGAATGAACGTTCGCCCTGGGTGGTCGCCAGCTTCAAGACACCACTTCATGTACTGCTCTCGGTACATGTTTCGAAGCCGGTCAGCACGCTTGTTCCGGTCCTTGACGTGAGTCTTCCACAACGCACGTTTGGCCTTCAAAAGTCCCTTGTCGTGACCAGGAACTTTGGCTTCCTCCTCGAAACCCTTCTTGACGGCTGCAGCGAGTATCCAGTGGAGACGTTGCCACGCTGCATAGCCGAGGTCCTTGGTCGGACCATCACCATGAAGGTTAGCCCACAGGATCTTGAATCGAACTTCAATTGAAGAACGCTTGGACACTCGTGCATGCGGGTCAAACCCCTCCATTTCGAAGAAACACGGCTGGAGAGGCAAGTGTCGGCGGAGGATCTGGTACGGATGACTCGGGTCCTCGTAGTCGATGAAAGCCTGTAACTCTTCAAGCGTGATGCGGATCACCACGTCGCTCGACGTCGGCTCGGGCAGAACTGTACTGAGGATACATTCCCAGCACTTCTTGGCTCCTGGATCAGTGAACGCCATGTCCAAGAACGGGAGAACCCACGTTGATAAGCTGGCCGAAGCCGGGACAGCTAGATGGCCACCCGCTGATACGCGGTGAGGCATCGGTAAGGGTTGAGAGGTGTCCGACCCGCCGCAACGAGCAATTCCCGTGTATGTCGCTACAATCTGACGACCGGGCCTGCATCCTGTGGCATCATCGACTGCTGAGATGGCTGAGGTGGTAGCGACGGGTGAGGCTGTGGCGAAGCTGAGGGAGAACGACGCCGAGGAGGGGTCGGAGGTCTTGGAGGACCCAAAATACCCCAGTTGTCGCTCGAATCACTAGTTACCGCCATCCGGGGAACCTGAACCCTCGGTGGGTGGTGGAATACCTTCGTACTTGGCAGGTTCACCTGCTGGGAAGTCTAACGAGGGTTCGTTGCCATCACCAGTGTCTCCAGTGTTCATACGAGAACCTCCATCATCATCGATATCCATAGCGTCATCATTGGAGCCTGGTGCTGATGCGTCGGGACGTGGAACCGACGGGGAGGCACTTGAAGACTCTGTGGCTGGTGGAATAGCTTCACCGGATGGAGGATGTGCAGGGGATACCGGCTCCGAGTCTTCATTTCGCGTTGGGGTAGTCGCAGACGTCGTAGCAGGCGGGCCAGATGAAGCAGCATGGCTGGGTTCATCATCTTCGTCATCCGTGCCGAACATAAGGCGATCTTCTTCAGCTTCTCGTGCAGCTCTCTCTGCGGCACTCAGTGACGAGGGAGGCTGAGGGACAGTCGGGGTGAGCGGCTCGACAGGCTGATGGGGCTCCTTGTGAGGTCGCGAAGGCTCGTCAGACGTCGGAACAGGTCCAGAATCGCCCTTGTGTGGTGTAGAAGTATCGGTACCAGCCTCTGGAGGGTTCTCGGCACCACCAGATGAACTCTCGGTCATCTCCACATCGCTCGGGTCACCACTGAGGTCGAGAATGAGCGGCGGACGGTCAACCGGAGGATTCGACGACTTGCCCGGTGACTTTGGAACAAGCGTACGTGATCTCGACGAAGAGCGTGGAGAAGACGGTGCCGACTTCGAATGACTGCTCGGTCGACGCTTAGGAGACTTCGGCAACCCTGATGAAGATGAGAGAGGACGCGAACGAGCTCTCGGTGAGCTCAGACTTCGACTGGCACGAGACCGAGCGGGAGATTGAGGCCCATAGCGAGTCTTCTGGCGTTTCTTCTTCTGAGCTTGCTTCCAGGCCTTCGGTTTGATTAGTGATCGACGACCAGATGTGGAACTTGAAGACTCGGCAGGGGCATCATTTCCAAGACCAGCTGACGCCATAACAGGGCTGGCCTTGTCAGTGGGGATGGGAGCCTTGTTTTCAAGTGATGAGTCCGAGTCGTCGTCTGACCCTTTTCCACCTGGGCGAAGGTGTTCATGCGGCTTGCCGTGCGCCACCTGGTGGGCTGCCTTGGCCAGTGCAGCAGGAAGAGCCTGTGGATCCGATAATTCGGCGTCCGCAGCTTGAATGCGCTGTAGAGCCACAAATGTCTCCTAGTCAAGGTCCAGTTCAGTGAGATCCAGCTCACCCGAGGTGGGGCCTGTCACGAGCAACAGCAAACGAGAGTTAATGATCGAACGGTCGGTGACCATCCCAGAGGAAAGAGACATACCTTGTACGGCTATAGCCAAGACGTCGGGATCCATGCCGGCAAGACTCACGTGGGAACCAAGCGCCAGGTTGACATGGAGGAGATGAGTATTGTGAGCTTGCTGGTTCTCGAGGACGGTGAGCGTATCGTTATCGATATACTTGCCTTTGGCCAACTTGACCAAGAGGGAGTGGAGTTGACGAGTCTGTTCAGTGTTCGCACCAATACCAGCCTTGAACACTTCGCGCTCCTTCTCCAGCTGCTTGCCTAGCTACTCGACGAACTTGTCGCGGGCGTCAATCTGACACTGCAGAAGCTGCACTTCTTCGGTGTGTTGGTCTGCGGAAGCCCTGGTCTTCTCCAGGAGAACGCGGTTCTGAGCGTTCGTCTCTCGTAGTGTCTTGACCTCAGCATGGAGTAACTCGACTTGAGCGTTAGCAGTCTTCAGGTACTGCTCAACCTTCTCACGCGCCATGATCTCAGGGGCAAGCGAGCGACGCACAGCGTTGGCTTCTGTCTGGGCAAACCGGAGCTGTGTCTGAAGGTTCCCGACTTGGGCCGAAAGGTCAGCTAGAGCGTCAGGAAGTGGCTCCACCGCCGCCAGTACTTCATCGAAGCCGACCGCGCGGTCGAGACGTCGCTGTGTGCATATATCACCCTGCAAGGGAGGCGCCATGCTGAGGTGGACTTGGTGGCGAACCATGGAGGTCAGATAAGGAACGAGGGACGTCACCATGAGTTCCACTGACGCTTCCATGCTTCCCGCAAGCATCGCGCGCAACGAATCCCCGGTGATAGGCGGAGAAGCGTCAGCAGGCTCAGGAGGTGCTGGTGGCACCACGACCGAGGCTTCAGATGGCGTGGAGGCTGCGGCGGAGCTTGAGGCAGGAACGGAAGACGTTGGAGCAGGGGGCACCGACGCCGCGGCGGATGAAGGTTCTGTTTGTGCTTCTGTCGGCATTGGTGGGTTGTTCGAACGCTCGGTGTCACCCTGTTGAGATTCACCACGGTTGATAAGAAGTGATGAGCAAGGTACTGAGGAGAGATGGTCAAGATGTGCAGACTTACCTCCAGCTGTTGACGTTCCCGCCGACGCTGTGGTCCAAGTGATTGGAACGCACATGAGATAGCACGATTCAGGCGCTTCGACATCTCGGCACTGGTGTGGGGATTTGAAGAATGAAGCAGTGTCACAACGGGCACCAGTATCGTGGCTTCCATTGCGACAGGGGCAGTTGTGGTGTAGCGCTTTCTGCGCCTGTGCCGACAATTGTCACCAGACAAAAACCCGACGGCCTTCAAGTTGTCCAAGCCACGAACACTCGGTCACATGACGTACAGCGACTTGACGGTGCGAGAGACTCGACCGTGTCACTACCGAGTCTTCAACGAGCCTTCGTTGAGCCCAGTTAGTGGTCAAAATGTCACTGAACCCAGGCTGTCCATATTATGAATAATGAGACTGGCCGGATTCGCATTCAGCGGCCAAGAACTGACCAGCCACGGTACGAAGACTCTGTGGTGGTTGGGATGAGTTCGTGGAAGTCTCCACGACCCTTTGAATGCTCGGCGCAGTCTGGGAAGGGACGTTGGCAGATGAAGAAGCACATGCGACGGTGTGAGCGTCGCTTGGCATGCAAGAAGATCCATAACGGATCGTAGTTCACTTGATATTTATATACTTGATTAGGATTGCATATTAGGACATGGCCCGAAAGGGCACCACAAATACAGAACAGAATTTCCACTCAAGCACACAGACGAGGTCCGGCTTCAAGGTAAGCGTCTGGTCAAGCTTGTTTGAGTGTGTTATACCTGTCGGTGGACCCGAAGCTTACTAGCGAGGGTTCATCCGGAGAGGCCAAGAGACTGTATGTGTATTGGCCGATTATATATCGGAAGGTTTACGTGACGGCTATATCTTGCCTATTTGCACGGTTAGGAGTGCTTATATTGCCTCTTATATATTCTTCCAACCGAGTGTTAAACACTCGGTGCCTCGTAAAAGGCTTACTTGTGCCTGGTACCCTTCCGCTGTTGGGACGACGAGGATTCATAACACCTGCTTGCTTTGCTCGTGCTAGTAGCGTGTTCTTATTCTAACCGGTTGGCCTATATAAGTAGTTTGCAAGGTCCAGTCTGTCCCGGTGCAGGGCAGAACTGAAGTCTTCAGGTCCGCCCGAACGATCGTTAGCTATCCTAGCTGAAGTATTGTTGTGGGAATATCCTAACTACACTAGTAGCTAGAGTTCACGTGGGATTTACTACACCACACCACGCAGGCACACTTCCTCCACTGCGGTAGCCTGAGGCGTCCGGGTCATCACGGGTTGAAATGGAGGGTAGAGTGCGCTCGGAGACGCCACTCCGTACCCTTGCCCGCTCCTCCTTGGCGTCATCCCAATAGACACCCCACCGTACGACGGGATCGCCGACATCAACAGGCTCGACGATCTCACAGTCGTAGGCGTCGTCACGCCCGCCCGGGGAGGGTACGTACCCCAAGTCGAAGGTTGGGGCGGCGACTGTTGAGGCTGCTGCTGCGGCTGCTGTCCTGGTCCTCCTGATGCTGCAACGCCTGCTGCTCAGTCAGGTCCACGTAGAGTTGCATGTTAGCATGCGCCGGCCCGGGCCACGCCCTCTGGCTCGGCACTCCGGGTTGGCTTCCAGCGGTTGTCGGCACCGATGTCCCCCGACGTACAGTCGGCTGGTGAGCGGCCGCCGTCTGCCACTGCACAGGAAGCTTCACTCCCGCTTGCGAAGCATGCGGCACTATGCGAGGAGCCGTCCCCCTCGATGGAGGTACCGGAGCTGGGTGCGGGACTGACCCATACGCTGGCGGCGTCGAAGCACTCGGCTGCTGAGCCCATGTGGGCAACGGGATCGTCCGAGGCGCTGGTGGTGCCGAAGCTTGAGCTGTTCGACTTGGCGGCACAGATTGTCGGCCCGGTCGAATCGTTCGTTGCGTCGACAGCACTGGGGCCCGCGCCATCACGGTTCAAGGCGCCGTCTGGTAAACCTGCGCCTGTGGTGAAATCGTGGACGGAGCCGAGCGGTTTCCTGCAGAATACACCCAGGACTGGATAGTCGAGGGTTGCGTCGTAGCAGCCACGCTTGGTTGTCCAGCCGCTGGAGCCATCGACGAGACCCAGGACTGAACAGTCGGCTGGACCGGAGCCGCTGCAGGCGCCGTCAAGGTCACTGAAGCCGCACCGGTCACGGTACCCGCACTCGACCGTTGCTGCTGGAGCCCCTGGACCCACTGTTCCCATCGTCGACGGTGATCCGTCACCGTCGAAGCTCTTGATGCCGTAGTCGTCGCGGCGGCCATCGTCGGCGGCGGCACAGCGGCCGTCGGAGCGGTTGCACTCGTAGCACTGCTCCATCCCGCCACAGCGGCACCTCCTCCCGGCGCATAAGCGTACGGAGCCCAGCTCGCGGTTTCGACCACCGTACCGTCCGTTGCTGCAGACGTCGTTGGTCCAGCGCTCTGAGGCGTCGTCCGCCCACGTGGCGCCTGACGCTCGGGAGTCCGCTCCAGCTCCGCGGCGCCCCTTGCTCCCCTGGGCTGGGCATATGCGCCAGCTCAGCTAGACGCGCCCACAGCATATCTCGTCCGTCGGCCGTGCGGACAAGCGACGGCCTCGCCGATCGGGACCGCCGTCTCTTCTTCAGTAGGCTCTTCCTCGTGAGGCACCAGTTCACTCAAGTCTGGCAAACTGCCCTCGTCGGCTACCGTTTCTCCGTCCGGGGCCAGTTTCTCCTCTTCGCCCTCGGACATGTCAAAGGTAAACCCTCCGTAGTTAGGGATCCACCCTTGGTCATCTTCCGAGGTACTACCATCCGCGTCGCCGAAGGCTCCGATTCCTGAGCTCATGGCGACTCCCTCTCTCTCTCTCTCTCTCTCTCTCTCTCTCTCTCTCTCCACTACTCGGCGCTACACGGCGCCGAACTCCTCTCTTAGCGCGACTCGTCCGCGCTGGTGAAGTACCCTGCTTCTCCACCACGCTGTCGCGGTCCTCCCAAGTCCAGTCCGGGGTCGTGAGTACTTCTGGCGGTAGTCGGACCAAGAGAAGAAAGATAAGAAAAGAAATATACGTATATTCACTTGTTTCTGTAGCTGTAGTTGTCCTTTTAAAGACTTGGAAAGTTCACGACTGATCCCGTACCCTTCGGACAGCCCGCAGCCTCAAGGCCGCACGCCAGTCCTTCCCGTAGGCCGCACCATCCTCTCAGGCCTTCACCCCGCTCGCTCCGAGCTCACCGTCGCTCCACTTGCAGGCACGACTCCCCGCCTTGTCATCCTCGCGGCGCCGTAGCGCCCTCTCGCCTCGCGTCACCCCCAGCGATGACTGTCCTCCCGCGAAGTGGCTACACATGATACAGCGTACCATGTTGAAGTGGCTCGAGCGAAGCCACCCGCTCGACCTCCGCCCCCGCGTACTGCTCAACGCTCTTCGACACCCCTGTCAGTCTGGCGTCCCACCGCGACCCGCGACATTGTGAGCTTTATTAAGATCATTATAGCGAGCGCAATGGCAACTTATATGTGGTCAAAATGGTAAAAAAAATGCCCTTACTTCAACACCACTGCTCGGGTCGACTAAACAAAAAGGCATATAGTTTGCATTTGGTAATGCGAACTGGCCAATCGTATTCGTCAAAATATCTTGTGCAATGCCAAAATAGCATGTGACCATTTTTGGCTGACAAAACTTCTCTGTTTACGCTGCCAACTTTATATTTTCATTTGTATGAATACATGTACAGATTCCGCTCCCACTTCTGATATCCAAAAACTCTGCGTCTTACTCAGGATATTAAATTTAATGGGCAACACTTAGTTGACGAGGCGTGCGTCAGATTTAAATAAAAGTGTGAATTCAAAGTTGACCATCACTCATCCCACTAAGTACTAATTGGTCGCGGATATCAGGTTTGAAAGGGTATTGAAGTTTAGTGGCATCAGAAGTGGGAGCAGAATCTGTACATATCCTTGGTGTACAAGCGAATTCGAGTTGTGACGCCTTTTCAGACCACTGAAAACCCGCCAAAAAACATGTGGTGTACAGAGCCACCAGTTCGCCCTTTATGTGGGGCTGTGATTGGTCAATGCCATTTACAAGGAAGAGCCATGACTTTCATTCTCGAATCTGCCTCGTCGCCCACAGGCTCCATACATAACGTCCAACGCCTTTTGCGCTAACGGCCACCGCCGCCATGGAAACGGGCCATCGCATGCTGCTTCGCAGCCACACCAAGAAGCACCAGACGCAGCAGAAGCGCCTCGTCCAGTCGTCCAAGGAGCAGTCCGAAATGCCTTCCCAAGCGAGTACCGGCAAGCTGCACACGTTCGAGCGGCTGCACGCCGAGGGTTTCGCCTACCTGGCCGACAATTCGTACATCCGCTCGGGCTACCGACTGCATTACTCGGCGCGTGACTGTTTCCTGTCGCTCTTCGAGCTGCACAACGAGACTCTCAACGTGTGGACGCACATAGTCGGATCCTTTATCTTCCTCATGCTCATGGTTTATCTTGCGCTCTCGAGCCACACGTTGTCTCCTGCAGCCGACACCGCAGCGCTTGCAGGCCTTACAAGCCCGCAGGCTTGGTGCGATAATGGCCAACAGTGGGTGGTGGGCGGCCGTCACACGCCTCGACTGCTACTGGCCACGGGTCTGCCCAAGCTCTGCCCGCCGCCTATGGGCCGTGTGGCCCCCGCCAAGTACTACGAGGTGGCCAGCGTCATCTTTGACCACAGTTTACAGCGTCTTCCCAGTCTCGAGCGCTTCCACGCTCTTGTGGAGCAAAACGTGGGCGGCTTCTCCGACTCCATAGGCACTCAGATGGAGCTGCTTCATAACGAACTGAGCGCGTTGTCAGCGCGCCTCGGTGGCCAGATGCGAGACGCTCATTCAGAGCAGGTGCGGTCCCTTAAGATGCAGTTGGGCGAGCGCGTCGAGTCGCTGTCGGTGTTCCTGCAGGACGTGGCCAGTCAGGTGGGAGCGGATCTGCCCATGAAATACGCGCTGGAAGAACTGGACGGCGTGGCCGAGAGCGTACGTAAGGGACTTCACATCTTGGCCACCGCCGAGGGCCCCCACAACGTTCCAAACTGGCCGATCTTCGCCTTTATGGCCAGCGCCGTCATCTGCTTGACATGTAGCGCCACGTTCCACTTGATGTTCGTGGTCAGCCGCTCGGCCTACATGTTCCTGTCGCGTCTGGACTACGCCGGCATCACGATTCTCATCGCTGGGTCCTTCTACCCAATGATCTACTACTCGTTCTACTGCCACCCGTGGCTACGTAGCGTGTACCTCGCATCCATCTCGACAATGGCCGCGCTCACCTTCGTCGTGGCGCTTATGCCGGTTTTCGGCACGCCCAAGTTCCTCGTGGCACGCACGTGTATATTCCTGGCGCTGGGATTCTTTGGTGTGGTCCCCGTGACGCACCTGGTGTGGCACTTTGGCCTCTTCGATCCTCACGTCACGGTCATGATCGGGCCGCTGCTGCTCATGGGACTGCTGTACACGAGTGGAGCCATCATCTACGCGACCAAGTTCCCAGAGCGCTTCTTCCCGGGCCGCTTCGACTTGTGGTTCTCCAGCCACCAGCTCTGGCACATCTGCGTCGTGGCGGCTGCGCTCGTGCACTTTGCCAATGCCTTACAGCACTACGAGTGGCGCTGGAACACGCAGTGTGAGGCATAGCTAGAACGAGGCAAGTCAACGTGCATTTTGGTCGCATATCAAGTGCCGCTGGAGCAATGCTGCGCCTAGTTACGAGTGCGAGGTACCTTATTTTAAATAATCTTATGCGTCTGGTTGCTATTTTTGGCGGCAATTCCCTAATTGTAGCTCATTGGTGTATTCTGCGGTTCCTGTTATAGTTCCAATGAGTGGGCCCCCTTCAATCTCGAGAGCTGACAGCCCCGTAGCGAAGCTGCAGCTTGAGCTGCCACCAGCTCTAGGACATGAAATCAGGAGCACGGGGCGCAGCTCGTTCGATGCTCAAGGTCGATTTGCAGCATTCCAGCAGGCTTTAGCAGGAGAGGCGACTCTGTCGGCTTCTCCTCGCTCACGCAACATTCAACGCCTCAAACCTTCGTATCTATCGCCACGAGATCAAGATCGCTATCCGCAGTTTGCCACGACCGCATCAAAAGGTGCCGTAGCCGCTCGACTGGGACTGGCAATTCAAGCCGCACAACAAAACTCTCCCACTACGAGGACACCGTATCGAGCTCCCAGTGATCATGAATTCCGCGAACCAACGTCTCCATTGAAATGGGCACAGGCTACTGGCCGCGACTTCCAGACCAACTTCACATTGCCCAGTAACCAGGACATCCGGCGACGTACTGCACGAGACCAGGAAGGATTCTTCGGAGCAGCTCCGGGTGAAGACTCGAAGCTGCAAGTATCGTTAGCAGCCAAGCCTCAAACTGCTCGTTCGCCAGTGAAGGCATCACCTAATAAGCCAGAGTTCACGTCCAGAGTGACGCACACGTCTCGCAAGAGCGCCAATAAAGCGCTCCGACTGGAGATAATTCTTGACCAAGAAGGACTGCTACCTCAGCTACAAGAGATCCGACAGCACAGGTATCGCGACGAAGTAAGACCCTATTTATCTCTTGCAAATTGTCCGACACTCACACTCACGCGTATTGTGGCTCCGTTGTTGTGATAGAACAAGTCACCCGTTCCATTCCTCGCGAGCTTCCGGCCGGCGCCACCGCTGCAGCCGATGTCACCGCAATGAGTTTACTATTTTGTTACCACCTATTTCATTCCTCCCACGCTAGACGGTTCAATGTCCAAACATGACAAATACACAGAGACTTAGTCACCTTTTCTCTCTCCAAATGAGGTTTGCTCTTGCTCGTACCTTGCTCGTCTGCAGAAAAGTCGAAGTGGCGGCGGTTAGCAGCCTCGATCACAGCCTCAAGCCCCGACAAGTCGACTCGTGTGTACACTGGCGGCGGTGATGGCGGTCGTGCACTCCTGCTGCTTGAGTGCCTCCTTTGCGTGGGTGGTGAACTTTGCTCCTCATCTACAAACCAGTAGTAATCAGAGTCAGCAACTGCATAAGATACGAGGAATTAGAAGCGGATGAGGACGAACGGGTATCGTATAGGAAGGCGAATTGGTCGTGACGAAAAGCCACCGGGTCGACAACTCTGTCTTCCGCCTCGATATTAGTGACAACGGGCGGGTTTGAAGAAGAAGAAGTTGATGATGACGGGGGTTGAGCACGCTTGAACAACTTTGACAGACGTCTAGGTACTGGTGGTTCGTGAACAACTGAGCTATTGATCTTACTCTCTTCACTGTCACTGACTTTGGAGCTCGAACGTTTGGATTTACGAGGCAAAATACTCAACCGAGGCGAAAGTTGACGGAGTACTGAACGTTCACCAGCGTCAACTTGGCTGTCGTCTTCGCTGTGTGTTGATACTGGGGACTTTGACTTTCGACTTCGGATACGGGACAGTAAACTTTTTCGAGGGGACTCAACAGCAGCAGCACTAGCAATAAATGCCGGTGTCTCTTTCTTTTCTTCGAGCAATTCTTCATCATTTGAGGACTCACGGTTGATAATTTCCACTTCTGTCGGCGCAAATACTCCTGGATCGATATCGACTTGAGGGAGTGAAGCTGATACAAACGGAGAGGTAGACGCTGGTAATAACGTCGCATCAGCTTCTTCGGATGCTGTAGACGGCACAAAAGTAGATGGAAATGTCGGCATTCGCGTGAACAGCTTGGAAAGCAGCACCGGGCTTACTGGTGGAGCAGATTCTCCTCCACTATCGGTAGGATTCGCTATCCCTTCATCAATGGTCTCGCCGATTGCTACACCTTCGATTGTAAGTGGCTCTCGAGAGGCGCTACCTGTACGTTCTTCACTGGACTCCACGATATCTTCCGTTGTGGCTTTATCGTCTGCAGTTCCTTCCTGTTGTGTTGGACGCGAAGATGGAGGCCACATACTTCGAACGGGTCGAAAATATCCCACAATCATCTCTTCACTGCTCTTGCTATCGCGATGCTGCGACTCATCCTCATCTCTAAAGGGTGCAGGTTTTTCACCATGGGTTTCGTGCATTCCTTCTTCTGATTCTTTCTGTTCGTGAGCATTTTGAGTAGGCACAGCCATGTTCACAAGAGGCACAGCTCCTCCCAGATCATCTCGTTTACGTAGCGCTACATTCAACCGATGTAGCAACTCCAAGCGTTCCTCGTAATGATGCAGTGATTGCTCTACAGAAGGCGCGGTTTCTTGGAGACTAATATTTTCTTTCTCAATATACCTGTCGCTCGTATTTGTTGGAGATGTCTTCTGTTCGTGAACTTCAGCGTGACCAAAGTACCGTTCAACTAGAAAAAAATTGCGTGCACGAGCTTCTTCCACTGTACGGCTTTCGCGCGGTATTAAGAACCACAGAAGCTGCGCTGTAAGCCAAACACTTAGCACTCCGATGAGCCAATACCCAACGCGACGCTCAATTGAAACATCAGCGAAATTATCCGCAGTGAACAGCGGTATTGATAGTGCTACGGGAACAGCAAGTCTGATCATGAGAAGCGTATAGGAAGCCCAGAGTCGTAGCCCAACGCCATCGCCCTCCTCTGGCTCCGGTCGTTGCCGGATGCAGCAAACTTCCAGCGCGTTTTGCCGTATCTTGACAGCACAGTCAACCAACGCCAGTGATGGAAGCAATGGACAAACACTCGAGAACATGACTACCAGTCCAAGTTGCATCACTATTTGTGCGTAATCCTTGTCGGGTCCCGGATACGGAGACAGCATCGTTTCCTCTTCGTATTGCCTGCTCTGACCCTCTCGTTGAATCAAGTGGAAGCGTCTAGAAGTAGACAAAATCAAGAAGACCCGAATACTCAATTGTACTGCAAAGATTGCAATCAATAGAGTCTCCATCTGAATGAAGATGCCAACGTGACCTTTAATGGTGGAATTGTAAGAAATGTACAGAGGATCAAGAGGAGCCACGACATGTACCAGTAGCGATAATCCACCTATACTACTCAGCATTACTAAAATCACTCCAGTGAAGGTGTTAAATAGTTGTAATGTGAACAATTTGGCGACGTAGGAACTTTGATAACCAGGATGGTCACGTGAGTAGTGAGGACTCTCCCATTTGCTAAGAGCATGAGCCACAAAGGGAATGCACGCTCCATTCCACTGCGTCAACAAAGCCTGACAGGTGCAGCTAATTAGAACTGCGAGCTTCTCGTCCAAAACTTCAGCGAGTAAACCTTGAGAAAGAAGCAGAGCGAGTGTCACCAACAAGTTGCCACCTCCCAGAACCAGAACGCATAGCCACGACCCGAGCTGTCGATGAAGAGAAGAGCACAACGATTGCTCGTACTGAATGTCATCATTTAACTGAAAACTGTCAATGTTGCTGGCAGCGACTCCCCATTGAAGTTGGTGCCAAACACTCCTCCGTTCCCATAGTTTAGCTAACACAAAACTCCAAGCGATCACTCCAGCACCAAGAATGAGCTCAGGTAAGGCAATAGTAGCATTGATCTTGCCAGCTCCTTCAGTATTGTCGATCTGAAGATAACTCGGAGCGATATAGAAGTTCCACAACGAAGTCATCAACGAATGCTTCGTTTCGCTAGCCAATACAGCTACTGCAATAATTACAGGAACAGCCATCATCTTCCCGTAGAACGCAAGCCAGGCAAAGTTGAATCCAATCTTCTCTCCGAAATAATCTCTCACATCTTGAAGTGGTTGACGAAAGGGGGCGATTCGACCAATGAGGTTCAGAACTGCACGATCGTCCGGGTAAAACTCGCCTGGGAGATGAACAGGTCTCCAGAATTTAATCCAAGACGAAGCGAGGGCGGCGCGGGAGTTGAAGTCAAACCTACTGGAGCTGTGAAGACAATGAAGTGATGATAGTAAACCACTACCGATCGTGGCGTTCGTATCGAACTCTGCATCGATGATACGTCTCGTGACTCGGATACAATCCACTGTGCGCAATACCGCAGAACGGCGATATGTGTCGGGGATATCAATTTTATGAGGATATTTCTTGTAGATGAACTGGCGTTGGATATTCGGTGAGTAGCTCGCAAACGCTGGAGCAGAGTTACGACAACGAATTAACCCTTTGGAAGCACGGGATATTCTCGATAGAGCATGTACACGAGCAGATACTCGAGTTAGCGACTCCCCTGGGAACCAAACGCCTTCCTTTTGAGACATCGCATTCTCTGCCAGCAACAGCCTCAACTTGTGCTTGACTGTACTTGCATCAAGAACCTTTAGGTCCGTATTCACCTCCTTTTTGTCACGCCAGAAAGACCTTCCCGGGTCGATTGCATCGGCGAATTGTAAGCGATACGACTCGGTCTCGCATAGTGTTGCTAGCAGGAGATTATCCGACGCGAAAATTCGAACGAGAAGGAGCTGACCATCCTCCGATACACTCAGACTCACATCCAACTTGCAAATTGTGGTTAAACGACGTAGCATGAGAGTGCGTACAATTGCACTAAAGTCACTCGCAGAGATCACAACACGAGGAGTACGCACGTCTGACAGAACTCTGCCAGTTCGAACCGACCATTCCTTCTTAAAGGCTTCGCGTTCTGATGCTATTCGATCCGGATCTCTCACTTTCATCGACGTCAGGTAAGTTTCGAGCGCTTCTTCGTAGCCCAGAGGTGGTGGCGATTGCTGCATTATATTTTCCACTGTGCTAACAGTAGAGTCATCTCGAGAAGATAGACAACACATATACGTTACCATATCCCCAATAGCTTTGCGAAGAGGTGATAGAATGAGCTGTACAAGGAGAGCCAGTTTCACTCCTATCGACCACGATAGATACGAATTCGCAAAGTTAAACGTCACCACCAGTAGCGCCACAAATTCGTGCTGACAAGAAACATCAAATTCTACAGGTTCTTGACTGGAATTCATACCCACACACACATGTGAGATCCAGCGATCAATTGACGAACACGTTTGCGCTGACGCCTTCATGTACAATTCACGAAGTTCTTGTGTCTGCATCTGATCGGTGTCGGGTCCAATTAATCCGGCAGCTATTTTGATAAACTCTGCAAGCATGAAAACTTCACAACCGACAGCAATAACAAGAAGTATTCCTGCCAATTGTTGTTTCCATCCACATCCGATAAAGAGAGCTGCCAGTATCGCCGATAAGCCCGACAGCAAACACACTATCATTACCCACGTGAAGAGTGTGTGAAAATCTGCAATAGAGCAAAAATGGAGAAGATCGGTACTCGCGATTGCGTTCGAAGAACCAAATAATGCAGCACCAAAAGCCAGTAGCCGGGTAAGGATTGCGGATAGATCAGAAGATGACGTTTTAACTGTAGGCAGTAAAAGTTTTCTTCTTCTCTTGGATGTCTTCTCGGATACAACAGGATCGTAGATAACCAGAAACATACCAGTTAACAGAACTTGCATCGAAATCAGTACGAGCTCGCCGATAATCACTGCCTCAATAACTCCATTGAACTGCTCGCAGCTTCTTAGCGTTGTATCCACACACACTTTTTCGCTGTCATTCCAGAGCGGAGAGAAAAAATCACGACGGTCAATAGCAACGGACGCGTATCCGAGTTTCGTCAAGGAACCAGAACAATGGACACTCAGCCATTGGAGGAAAACACTGGGGGCGTCGAATACAAATCGCTGGGCGAGTGACGGTATTTCGCCTCCGTTGAGAATCAGATCGAGCGTGTCCTGTGAAAGAACATCTTCACTCTGAGCTAGAGCTTCCAATAATTTATTGTGGCTCCTTCGAACAATAATTATCTCGTCCAGAATCAATGCCAGAGCGATAATCAATGCAACACCCAACACAAACGTTGCTCGTGCGCCATTCACACTGCCTCTATACGCAGCTACCCAGCCAACAATGTCCTTCAAGAGCAGCACCACCGCCGATAATGCAACTACATTCGCCAGTTTCTGAGGTACTCGTTCGTGTCCATCGTGTTTCCAGTAGAGTACACACCCCAGTATTGCAATCAATAGCAGCAACACGACTGAGAGCACGAACAGTTTGCGTAGAACCGACGCTATATGCGAACTCATCGTCGGCTGTTTCTCTTCTCTTGCTCTACGTTCCGCCTCCAGTGTTGCTGCATGCGCTGCATTCCTCGCCGCCATTTTACGTAGATACTTTTCCTCTCGTTGCTCAATGGCTGCCGTCATCTCTGTCATCTCCTGGAGCTGTACAATGTAAACACCAAAAATGGTTCAACAATGACCCACGCCGCAAAATTCTTTGGTCGACTTGCCTTGTCTGGTGCGATGCTGTTGCCAGTGAGTGGTAACGCCATCATGTAGTAGTAGCGCCACGGCTTCCGGCCGGCTGAAGCTCCATCCGCCTTCATCGCTGCGCCTCTATTGAGCAGCTCTTCAAGATACGGATACGGTGGATCCACTTTGATGTGTACCACAAGATACACACAGACGCCACATCAATAATGAAGGTCAAGGTGCTGTACTTCGCGTCGGCGCGGGAGGAGATCGGTCTGCGCGAGGAGAAGGTGGAGCTGCCGGATCTTGATGACAAGGTCATTACACTAGCTTCATTGCGTCGACTACTAATGGACAAGTACCCGCAGGCCGCGTCCACCATCGAGAACATCACGTTGGCGCGAAACCTCGAGTACTCTGAGGACGACGTGGAGCTACAGGACGGAGACGAAGTGGCTCTGATCCCGCCCATCAGCGGTGGATAAACACAAGAAGACCAATTTATAAGCCAAATCCAAAGGGCGATCTACAATTACAGAACTATCACTTCTTTTAAAAGCGCTTGACGCCCACTGTGCGCTGGAAAATGTTCTCCAAATCGCGGCCCATTCCGACAGTTGGAGGTGCAACCAGCAGCTTTTGCGTCGCCCTGGAGCGCAGCCGCATGATCCACCGCAGACCTTTGTATAAAACCGTGAGCGCCGCCATGCTCACCATAAACTGGAAGATGCGCACACGGCGCAATCGACTCTTCTCTTCCTCTTCAGTCACCGGAGGCTCGCCATGTCGAGGGTGGCCCGGTGGGAATGTTGGTCGAGGCGCTAACATAGCTGCAACACTGGCGCACATGGCCCCTATCCGCTCGAGGAAATGGACAAAACTTCCTGTAATACAGCAACACACATAATTAGTAAGCACCTAGACACCAGACTGGACGCTGAGCCCTTTAAATACCACGCACCAATGCAAAAGTTGAGCGCCTCTGCGTTCATTCCAAGCAGCTCAGTGATCTGACCGATGGAGCTGACGATCTGATTGAAGCTATTGAGCCATCCCAGGCCTCCGCTGTTCGGGTCCATCATACCGCCGCCCATGCCGCCCATCATGCCTCCGTAGCCCATTCTCGACATGCCGCCGTAGCCTCCATAGCTTCCGTACCCTCCATAGCCACCGCCGTAACCTCCAAGGCCTCCTCCATACGAGCTCATACCACCGTAACCACTTCCATATCCACCTATGCCTCCATATCCCGTGCCATAAGTCGAGCCCGGCCCCGTACCGTAGCCAGTAGCTCCGTAACCTCCGTAGCCTGTAGCTCCATACCCTGTAGTACCGTACTGAGGTGTAGTGCCGAGTGTTGAGGCCCCGTTCATCGCTGCGGAGGCTGTAGAAAACCCCGTACTACCAGGCACTACAGTTGAGGGAGCTGCGGAGCTGCCAGTGACCAGTCGAGAGGCCGTAGAGGCTGAGGACTGCGGTGTGACGCCAGCCGAAGCCAACAGGTCGCTGCCTGGAGACCACAGAGAGCGTTAGAACGAGTAATGATCGATGAAGAAACGACAGAAGAGTCTCACCAGCTTGTGCGGCGACTGCCTGGCGCTTTTCCCAAGGCTTGGCGGGCGCGGCACTGGCGGTGGAGCTCAAGGTGCTTGCCATTGCTCACGTGCTTTAGTGGTAGATTAGACTGTGACTCGAACTTTCTCTTCCGGTGGCAGTACAGTATCTGTTGCAAAATTGCAACATACATAATGAAAGGTAACAGTAGTACACTTGCATTTTCTATTTGAAACGATTACAAAGTTGAAGCACCACTTGCATTTGTGTCAACGTTGACACGTCAATGCCAGTTTGGATCACCGGAGAAATGGCGGGCAACTATGAATTGAGGAAGCTGTTACCCGTTGCTTTGACTGTGCTCGTATGAAGCCCAGAAGCGAGATCTGACTATCCGCTATGCCGCGATCAGGTTCCTAATTTTGGGTGAATGAAAACGGTCGGTTGTGCTCCTTTTGCAGTCCGATCGCAGTCGCCGTGTACACGCTGACGATGCGCTCGGGCTCAGCGTATTGATATCACCAACCACAGTTTCCTCCTGCTTTCGAGCCAAGGCATAAATGAGTGACAGCGAGGAAGACTCGAGCAGCATCAGCAAACAGAAGTCCATTTTCAGTGGCATGGGCAGGTACGAGCGAAAAATGAACTCCAAATACGAGGACTTAGCTGTTCACTCTCTTTCTTTACTGCAGAGTGAAGCAGATTAATCATCTCCGCGAGAAGTGGAGCCCCAAGCCCAAGTCTCCACTGCCTGATCGTTCATTCATCGACACTTCACCCTCGTCTCCGAGGAGTAGACGTCCCAGTCCAGTCAAATATCCCTTGGAAGCTCCTACCGAGAAAGGACGACACCCTTTTCGTCGATCACAGTCTGTAAGTGGATCACCAACACGACAACCTGCCGTCACCATCGTGGACATGGATCGATATCTCGCAATCAACACTTGGCTCGAGCACAATGGCATCAATGTTGCACAAATCGACACTTCAGTAGCAAATACACCTGAAAAATCGAAGAACTATGAACTCTTTGACGACATGTACTGCTCACTAGACATACTCGAAAACTCTCTGAAGACCGATCTTTCCCATCTTGAAATTAACAAGATCATCAAAGAGGTACAAGATTTAAAGGTTGCTGTTTTTACAACTACTTCGAAATGTCTGAGCTAATCTAATTTTCTTTCGTTCTGTAGACATCTTATGACCAACGTGTTGATGCTGCGGAGCCTTCGTCGTCTGCGCTCTTTGATTATTTAATAGTGATTGGTGCTGATATGCTTGATGTCAAGATTCGCAACTTCTGGAACCAGAGAGAGAATGTGTTTGAACCAACTGTCGCGTTCGCGTATCCCCCAGAGAGTCAATTTAACGCTGAGAGTCTTGATCATTTTTGTTTTCCTGCTGGGATCAAGACTATCAACACGAGTACCAGTAAAGATAAGCGCAGCGAGACTTCAGGCGAAAGTGAACATTCCAGTTCCAGAGAAGGAGAATTCTTTGTTCTTATGATCTCCGGTGGAGGCATACAGGGCCAGAGTGTCCAATATGCCATGTGCATGAAGGGGGCTATCGCCATTCCTAGTTGCGGTGGCTATGGAAAATATCTGCTGCTGCCCGTTTGCTACTGCGCCATTGTCCAGATTCCTTTTATTCCTTTTTTTCGAACGCTGCTACAAGGATTTCTAGGTTAGTTGCCAAACAACGTACCATTTCTTCTTTATTTTTCTAAATAGTATTCGTGTACAACAGATAATCTCCGAAATGAAGTCGAGAGTTCAAGTGCAGACAGATGCTGTAGTTCCTTAAGTAGCATCGTGACAGACAAGGTGGGTCCTGTTTGCTGCTCTTTGCTACAGTAAATCAGTTGGAATTCTTACACGTTGCTCAGCACGCAGGGTTCATTGACGATACCCTGCAGCGTCTAATGAAGATTTCTCTTCCCGAGAAGGGATTGTCAATGCAAATCGATGTATTTCCGTCGCCAAGTCACGAGTTGATACTGGCACGGCCGCACCAGGAGAATGAATTGGATGAGAAAGTTGCGTTTCTGCTGCAATGGGCCCTCCCTTCGCTACTGTCGCGATTGCCAATTGACCGCCTTCTTCAGATTTTAAGCTTTTTGCTCCTCGAGACAAAGTTAATTGTAGTATCCGACGAGATTCCGCTGCTGTCTTCGTCTACATTGGGTTTGGCATCGCTGGTGCACCCTCTCGTTTGGGCTGGACCATTAATTAGCGTTCTACCGCCATCGATGCACGAATATATGGAGGTGGGTGCTCTGTGAGTTATATGTTACAGTATTTTATCGCTAATCGTTTTACTACAGGCTCCCGTTCCTTTAATTTGCGGTGTTGACGAACTTCCTCGCGATTTCGAGTGCTCTAAGGGCACATGTATCCTTTATCTGATGGAGAATCGCGTACAACTTCATGCTGATGATGAATGTGCGTTTAAAAGCCTTCAGATGCCTGAATTGGAGAATCTTTCGTGTGATCTCAATAGATCTAACAAGCAGATGCTGGGGAGAGTTTCAGGTTCCATTCGAGACAATGTCACGCCTCTGTCGACGCATCTCGTGATACATCGCATCCGTAGACATATTGAACAACTGATTGGTATTTGTACCCACACAAGAGATCACGAGCTCGATTCTACTGAACTGCGGTTCGTAGACGTCTTCATGCAAACTCAAATGTACCAAAAGTATCAAGATGACCAGCCTGTCACTGCTTCATCAGCTGAACAAGCACCAACTCTTCACCTGGCAAACGACACAATTCCCGTGGAAATATCTGCAGTTAACACACAATACGACGGGCTGAAGTCGGCAGCCAGCTTGCTGTTCCAAATCGCATTGGCAGGGGTCAGTACGCTACCACACAGCAGCTCTCAAACAGAAAATACTTCCAACATTATTGTGGAGGAAGAAATGGAGACTCCGATCCTCGACATGGTAGCGTCACCACTCGAGGAACCGGAACCAAGATCAGTGGCAATCTCATCTGCAGCCTCCACGCCGCCAGGTACAATTTGTACTCGTCGTTTAACTGATATCGTATGCTGTCTAACGAATTTGTGTCTAGCTAGAACTGTCGCCAGCATGAAGCTTATACCAAATGATACAGTGGAGTCACCATCCAGAGGCTACGAGCTTTTATCCCCGACACTAAGTGAAGCATCAAACAATACTGAAAGAAGGTCGGATCGAGCTTCTATTTGGCCTCTTAGTCATTCCGAGCTGGATATCTTCTGGATGTCCGATGAAACGAGTGCTGCAAGTCCACAATGTCTTGAATTGCACTCTCCACGGAGTCAGTCTTTTGGATCTCCTTGCCGCAGTCCAAATAATACAAGTGACGCCACCAACGTTCAAGACTCGAAAAATATCGGTCGCAATGAACCTGAGAGTGTAGTGAAGGTCCGAAGAGCAGACACGGAGACCACAATCTCAATTTTTGATACGGCTTGGGGTGAAGCTCTGGGCACTGCAGATGCTGCGGATGATGCGTGGCTATTTGAACCCCCAGATGATCCAAGACCAACCTCGCACCAAAATTACGACAGCGACGACGATCGATCTACGAAGCACGAAAGCTTGGCTGAAGATAACAATATTGTAGAGGATTTTATCAAAAGATTGGTGACCGAACACAATATGTCCCCTGTCACAACTTGGCGTTCTCGACATGGGAGTTTTCAGAACGTTGGTCATGCAGAGAACCACGGACTCGGAGACACCATTCTGACAGCTGATCAAGCTCAAATGCTAATGACAGGAACTAGCGTCCAATCGGTAAATACGCTGCTCTAGCTGTTGATTCGTACAGCCTCGTTAACGTTCATATTGTTGTGGCATTATAGCGGGGTGCGTGGGAAGGCTGGTGTGAAGGCGAACTGTTCGTTTCTCCAGATCTCAAGACTCTCACCTGGGAGCGGCATGCGATAGCGTTTGCTGCACTCAACTTGAACATCGCAGACATCACCAGAATCGCCTTTGAAGACCAACCAACAGCTTCACCCAACCGATCAAGGCAACGTCGTGTCCAGTTAACTTTCAGCATTGAAGCGATCTACTTCCAGTTTTCAAGTTCGCCCCAACACGACGAGTTTTTCGCCCTTTTGAAGCTAATTATTCAGCCGATACAGGACATTCCAGCTGTTCTGCAGCAGTCATTTCCGTCGTTATCGTCGCCCGTAGCTCTCAGTGACCAGAGACTCGTACCAACAAACAGTCACGTTGAAACCATCACTACCGACATCACCCCGGCGCCCAGTTTCCTAGCAATGGAGTCGGAACTTGACTTGTTCAAACGTAAACTCGTGCGAGGATTTCTTGTAGAAAAGGTGAGATCGACGGCTATTTGCATTTTTTCGCCTTCTCTTACCTTGATCTCACGTTTTGCTTCTGTTTTCTCGACTAGCATGGTCGCTTGGGAAGGCCACACGCTAAGCTCCTCCTCACCGACGCACTGTGTTCCCACATCATGTGGAGAAAGCCTCCTGCATCTGGCATGGATGATCAGTACAAACTAGACACTGTTGACGACCAGGTGCCGCGTCGATCCACTTTGTTCTCCAGCGATAAAAGCATCCCAGTCAACAGTATTACTGCCATCGTAACGGGGAAACAGACGTCAGTATTTCGCCGAGCCACTGCGAACAAGTCGAACGAGCGAGTTTGCTTGTCGATTCTCACTCCGACACGTACGCTGGATATTTGTGCTTATTCCTTGCCTAGATTCCAAGAACTCTATCGTGGATTCTCGTTGCTACTAGAAGAAATTAAACAAACACGTGGCCGGTTAGACTGATCAACGTTGCGTTACCCAATTACCTCAATTGCCTCAGGTAACTCAGAGGAAATCTGGGAGCTCGTTTCGTAGGATAGCTATCTGTGTTGACATCCGAGGATGATCTTCCGTCGATCCTTTAGAAGAGGCTGAAAACCTTGAGGACGCCTTGATAACTCGAGTCATGGTGGAGGAATCGAGAGACTGCTTGTTGTTTTGAGCCGATGACGAAAGGAGAAGCGCCTCAAATTGCTCTAGTTCTCCAAATTCCAGCAAACACGATGCCATCTTGGAGCGCTTCGTGCCACACTCCACACGGTTCTAAAACAAGAAAAACGAGGTTGATTAGCCAAAAGCTACTACCCTGGATTTATTCAGCAATACCCGGAACGTACCAGCAGCGATTGAGGATAGAGTGCGCCGGAAAAGGATCTGCAGTACTGTTGAACTCGAGCCGACATCTTGGTCTTGATTTTATCCAGAAACAGCTCGACGTCGGCCTCCACCGCAACCAGGTGGCTTTCTGTCTCCTTCTTGAGCTCGTAGAGTAAATAGTAGCTGAAGTATCACCACGAACAAAAGCAGTCAGCAACGCAAGCGCCATGAGCGAGCTTATATCGCAGACGTACCTGAAAGGGGAGATGGATTCGAAGAAATCTTCACAGCCAGCTTGTTCCAGCTTCTTAAAAGCCACGATAGCCCCGCGAAGAGCATCCACCACTTGTTGAAAGCCATCGCGCTCCAATGGGAGCACGTTTTCTTCGACAAAACTGCGAGGGTCCTCAATGTCAATCGGAGAAGCACATAACTCTGGGAAGTAATCGCAGAGAACAGCAATAGCAGTCACGAGATCTTTCTTCTCTGCGTTCTCATCGATCGAGTCCGTCGAAGTCGGGACTCTAGCTTCCCGCCAGAAATCGGCAAAGCTCCTTCGAATTTGCGCCGCATGATTAGCGAAGTCCAACACGCGGACGCTGGGCTTGTGTTTGTGACGACGATTGAGGCGACTAAGGAGCTGCACGGTGTGTGCACTGGAGCGCAAGTAGCGATCGACGTACATGCACGCAAGCAGAGGTTCATTGTAGCCCGTGTCGAGTTTATCGCAGACAATAACGACGTCGCTGATGGCGAGCGTGACGCTCCGGCTCTTCAGCGTCTGCTCTGTCACAGGCTTTTCAGCCTCATCCAAAGCCACGGAGCCACTGAAGGCAGCGTAACAATTCCATCCAAGCTTCTTCTTCGCGACGAACGTGGTGATCAGCTTGTAGTACCGTACGACATCCTGTCGACTACGCACTACAATCATACACTTGACTTTCGGGTGTTCTCGTTTCATAGTCTGAAAATCCGCCATCATTATCGACGCCTTGGCCTTCAGAACGGCAACATTATCACTTGCGTGGTCGAGAATACGACGTCGAGCCCCTCGATTCGATCGTAGCAGTTCATGTACTGGTTTGGGGAACACTGAGGTCTCTACTCCGCATCGCACACAAGTGTAGTCGTCAAGGATGTTCATAATGCGACCATCGTCTGTGGCCTGTGCGATCGGGTAGCAATGGAAGGGATGCCGAAATCCGTCATCTGTTTCGGACCCAAACAGTTCAAGAGCATCCGTGTTCGGCGTCGCTGTAAAACCAATAAACTGCAAAGTAAAACCGGGATAAAACGTTAGTTGACAAAGTTAGCAACCCCTAGGTTAGCCTCGTACCGTAAGTCGAGCATGGCTGCCTTCTCCAGTCTTCATGACCTTCTCGATTGCGTCACGTGTTGATGACGTATGCGATCGATGCGCTTCATCCGTGATGATTGCTACTCGCTGGAAGGGATCATCATTCTCATTTTCCTCCTCTGGTTTTACACTCGAGTTACGATGAAAAAGTCTCGTTAATAGCACGTCGTCTTTCATCAGCAGCCCCATCTTGTGAGTTGTAGTGATGATCACTCGCTGTGGCCTCTCGTGCTGCTTGGAATCCAGTAATTTGGCCAAGTGCTCGATACTCTCGGCTCGAAAAACCTCGTCCACTCCGTTGCGATGAAGAAACGTCTCCACTGCATCTCCCACTTGTTCATTCAGCTTGACTCGATCCAGCATGACCACGATCGTGTGGAACCGCAAGGACAAAGCGTCCTTCACTGAGAGCAGCTGGTGTGTGAGCGCTGCAATGGTCAAAGTTTTACCTGCACCGGTACTGTGTTGTAATAAGAACCTCTCTGCTCCTGTGGACACTTTGTCGTCTTCTGTTGTCCTCGACTGGATGGCTGTAATGATATTCTCTACTGCTGTTAATTGATGTGGCCATGGAGTAAACACCACTGCTCTCTTCGTCCCGCGGGTTAAGGAACTGCCTCCGACGCGCATTGAAGTGACGATGAGAGCACGGAGGACGCTGTACTTGTGCTCTACAACTGTAGTTTCATCGGGTTGGTCAAGTTTCTGGCGCTTGGGGAGGCGACCAGCGTCGGTCTCTTCCTCTGGTTGCAGCGCTGTTGCTCTTGTTGTTTCGTTGGCGGCTGCTACGTCGTCTGGCGTGGGACGAGACCACTGCGTCTTCTTGGTGAGCGTGTGGTAGTAGTAGACTTTGCTCTTGGAGCGAGACACACGCACAAGCCACTCGGCCGGCAGCGGTGTTAGCGCCATTTAGCGGACAGCTAAAGAGCAACTTTAGTGATCATTGATTCACTGGGCAAATTGATGTGCAGCACACTTCAACGATATTTAATGTGGTGCACATTATTCATCACTGTTTTTTCGACTTGCTTTCACTATTCCGCGTGATTACGGAAGAGGTCGGCTGCTCAGTACAAAAGTCGACAAGTTTCCCCCAAGTGTCCACGTACCAGGCCCAAGATGCAGTTCCGCACCGCGTTGCTGGCGCTCGCGGCCTTCGCCTTCGCTGCACAGTATGCGCAGGCAGAACCCTTAAAGCTGACCGAGGTCACGTTCGATCATCAGACGACCAAAGGCGTGTGGTTCGTCAAATTCTACGCGCCGTGGTGTGGTCACTGCCAGAAGTTGGCACCGACCATCGATGATCTGTCTGACGCCGCTAAGGACATTCACGTGGCCAAGGTGGACTGCACCAAGGAGCGCAGCGTCTGCGAGCGCTTCAGTGTGGCGTCGTACCCGACGCTCAAGGTCGTGACCGGCGGCAAGTCTTACGACTACAATGGCCGTCGCGACGTGGACTCCATGCTCGCATACGCTTCCGAGGGCTACAAGAAGGACTTTGGGGAGCGCATTCCGTCGTACGCTGAGTTTGTGGAACAGCACAAGGCCGCGGCCGCCGAGCGCGAGGAGAACGAGCGTAAGAGCGCAGTTGTACAACTCACCACAACCTCGTTTGAGGAGCAGGTGCTGGCTGGCAACGATCCATGGCTCATCAAGTTCTACGCGCCCTGGTGTGGCCACTGCAAGCGGCTTGCACCCACGTGGAACAAGCTCAGCCGCACTCTCAAGGAGAACGGCAGCAACGTCCGTGTAGCCAAGGTGGACTGTACTGTACACCGCCGCGTGTGCTCGCGCTTCGGCGTCAACGGTTACCCGTCACTTTTCTACATTAACAATGGACAGGTGTACAGGTACAAGGGCGGCCGCTCGCTCCCTGCGTTCCTCGACTTCGTGGAGAGCGGCTGGAAGACGGCCGAGTCCACTGGCCCCATCCCTGAGGAGGGTTTCTTCTCCAAGATCGTCGACATGACTATTGAATGGGCCACGGAGCACACTGTGCTGGCTGTTCTGGCAGGCATCTTGGTTATCGCCATCGTTGTAGCCATCTTGGTGGCCCTGCTGGACTACTGGCTCGGTGCTGACGACGTGGCGCAGTACAAGAAGGCTCTGGACGAGAAGGAAGCGGAGCAGAAGGAAGGCGAGGAACTCCCGCCAAAGGTGCCGTCTGCGGCTGCGGCCAAGAAGTCAGGCCAGAAGCCCAAGGATGAATAACTGGTCTCTTTCGGGTCTTGCGGCTTGAAGCGCTAATCGATAGAGACAAAAGGAGAGAAAATATGCCGCCTTACAGGCAGACTGCATGTAGCTAGTACGTTAGTTAGGACATCATCAAGGATCGACAATGAGCATGTACAGCTTTACGCATGATCTTTATGTTGCTGGGGTGTTTCTTACGACGGAAGTCCAGTATTCGATGACTTCTAGGAACCACATGGGCTCACGTTGCAACTTGGCGTCCAAGTTGACAATCTGATGAGCCACCAATGTGCGAACGGATACGGTAGTGTTTGCCTTGATCTTCTGCATTGGACCGATCGCCATGATGTAGTCGCCTAATGCAAGTTTACGGCCAAGTCAGTGCCCAGTTCTACGTCTTCTCTTACCATTGCCACTGACCTAATTGCGGTCGAGCATCCACACCAGGAGGCGCATTCTTCAGGAAAACCTTGAGCTCCAGTTGCAACACGCCAGTGCCGTCGTCCACAGTGCATTGCTTTCGATCTTCAGACGTTGCGACCACGACGCCCTGCATGAAAACACTATGAGGTTTGGGACGATTGGTGTAAACGCAACTGCTGGCTGGACCTGGACCCAGAGGCGCGGGCATTCGACACCGTTGATGGTGGGGGTAGAACGAGTGGAAGACTGCAACGCGGAGTAGATCTGCCCCGCGAAGGCTTTGGCTGTGTTGTTGCCGCGTTTTGGAGCAGACATGGCTACTGTACACCTATGATCGGTCAATGGAAAAGGCATAGATTATGCAAGTGTAAAGTCAACAAGACATGGCTTCAAAACGAAGAAGTAAAGAGGGAGTTCATTAGTGCAAAAAGAGAGCTGGCTGTGCTTGGTCGCTGCTGTCACTTTAGGAGTGTATCAATCTCAAGCTGTGCCTCAAATGAGCTTCTGCGTGACTGCAGCACCCTTGAGTCCAGCCTGCTCGATGGTCTGCGCCAAGTCCGTCGAAACGGGCCGAGGCGGGAAACCTGCCAACAACGTGTACGGTTGTGCCCCCGCATCGTTCCTACAATAACAATAACATTAGCATCTCAACTCACTCAGAAAGACCTCCAACTTCTTCAACTTCTCCACGTACAGCTGAATAATAGCGTGCAGATCACGAATAGTGTGGTCCAAGTTGAGTGTCTCTCTGAGCCTCTGGCCATTGTGCAGACGGATCTGCAGCGTCGTCGTGGGTTTCTTGTCATCGATCACTGGGCGCTCAGCCGTCACGGCGTCCCCTTGGATCACTGCCTCAGCCGCATACGCCGTAGAGCCCATGGTCTGGCCCTCCCCACTAAACGCTGTGTAGGCCGGTAGCGGGGGAGCTACATAGTCTTCCTGTCGCTTGTCAACGAGACTGATTTCCACGGGTTCGTGGCGGTTCTCGCCTTCGAGCTCTTGCGGCACGTGGCCGCTCTCCAGCGCCTCGAGGAACGGACGGTTGGCCGGATCGGATCGTGCACGATACGGACCGTCGTTGACAGTGAAACCTTCCCTGTAGAACGTGATCACATGGCGTGGTTGCGTTGATTCTCCAGCTGCAGCAGCGGCGCGTGCATCCTGCTGAGCACGGCCGATGATGTTGGCCACGTGGTCGTCGGCGCCTCCGGGTCCAATGACCGACAGTCCGCTACCGCCACCACGATCCGAGGCGCCTCCTGCATAGTACTGGTTGGGCTGGTCACTATCCTCACGATCGTCGTTGCGGTTGTTGAGACTCGAGAGACCCACGATGTTGACCATGTTGCTGTGGCTCTAATGGGGATACTTCTCGAAGAGCTTTCCTAAAATCGAAAGAGTGACTATAATTTGACAAAGAATTTCACAAGAGTGACAATGCTACTGACGTCACACAGATACATTTGTTGCGAGATCCTTTCTCTAGGCGAGTGCAGTGCGTTGATGAGCAATGTGCGACTTGAGCGAGTCGCTGGTGGCAGACACGTCGGCTTCAGCCACAGAGAAGTCGGTGTTGCGTGCCTTGGAGAAGCCCGCGTACATGCGTTCAAATTGCAGCCGAGCAGCTTCCGATGTTGAAGGCTTGGCGTTCTCGAACGACGTCTGCACGTGAGCCTTGGTAATGACGCTGCAGCGACAAGAAAAAACAGCGAGTCAGTATGGTATGCAGTACAAGATCATCATTGCCAATAAACGTACTTGGAGCTGTCGCCATTCAACTTCTCGTGCACAAGTTCCAGCTGCGCCGAGTACATGATCTACACACATACGAGACACATGTTAGCTATCAGCTCTTTAAAAGCAAGAGTATGTTCCAATACGAACCGCTTGCAAGTCAGCGCCGGAGAAATGAGCGCTCTTCGGTGCTCTCGCAATTTCAGGAAGATACTCGAGCGCTTCATCGGAAAGCTCCATGTCCTTCGAGACTGCACGAAGGATGTCCAAACGCTCTTCCTCATTCGGGAAACCTACACAAATTCATCAGTACCAACACGAAACTTCAACGCAAACCTCGCCATTTCTAACGCACCGCAGTAAAGTGATTTGTCGAGGCGTCCGGGCCGAAGAAGCGCTGGGTCAATCATATCCGGTCGACTTGTAGCTGCCAGCACATAGACACCCTGGGCATCACAAGGTTAGGATTCACGTCATTGCTTAGCAAATACCAAGCAACTGTCTTACTTTTCGAGCTTCAACTCCATCCAAGAACGTGAGCAACTGGTTCACCAAACGATCCGTGACTCCAGTATTATCGGCACCGCGGTGGGGAGCAATCGAATCGAACTCGTCAAGGAAAAGCACGGACGGGGCAGCTGAGCCAGCACGCGCAAACAAGTCGCGGATGGCTTGTTCACTAGCGCCGATATACTTGTTCAGGACTTCTGGACCTTTGACACTGATAAAGTTCAAGCCGCATTCGTGCGCCACGGCACTTGCAAGCAGAGTTTTGCCGCACCCAGGTGGCCCATAGAGCAGCATACCAGCCGGAAGCTTGATCGGTGTGTTGTCGTACAGCTTCGCATAGCGAGTAGGGAGCTCCAGCGTGTCCTTGAGTACTGTTCGCACATGTTTCAGTCCTCCAACGTCGCTCCATTTGACCGAACTCTTGAAGAGATCAACTCCAATCAAAGCTGTCGGCTGGAAGTCTTCAATGCCTTCCACAAAGTCACTTTGCTGGACCTTGTGAGTCACCTCGGGACGCTTGCTCGGCTCCAGAAGAGCGTTACGCTTGAACATCTGATGCAAGGCTCGATCGGTGGCGCTCGATAAATCACGGAAACTGTAGCCCTCGGTCAAGGACGATAGTAATCCAAAGTCGATAGCAGGATCAATGACAATTTGCCGCGAGTCCTTCGCTGTATTGCCCGTCGAGTTCGCGCTGTCTACTTTCATCTGCAGCATCTCGCAGATCAACGTCTCGCGTCGCTCTGCGTCGGGTGAAGCCACTTGAATGGGGCAATCAAAGAGTCCACACCCTCGCAATGTCCTATGAATACTGGAGTCGGATCGAGCGGCTGCCACCACAGCCACACTCTTGCTCTGAATGGCATTGCCCACCGTCTCCAATAGTTTCCTTCGTGCGTGTTGTTTCTGCCTGTCAAATAACCCCTTAATGGCTTCGCATTCTCGTTTAAATGATGCATTCAACTCAGCTGTTGCTTTCCACATACGTTGACAGTTCTGGTTCATTAGAACCAAAAGCAGCTCCGCTATACGTCGCGATTGTTCGTTAGCAGCGCCTGCCGACTCGTCTTCTGCAGGCACCAGCGCATCCAAGTTATCCAGGACGATTAAAGCAGGCGCACGAGCCGCAGCCTCGTCGAACAGCTCGTTGAGCCGAGTTTTCACCGACTCCATCTTGAGTCCTCGTAAGTTCCGGCACTCGATCGTCGTTGTATAAGCTGAAAACTTACAACACGTCTCAACCTCGTGCACCAGAGCGCGTAGAAGCGTCGATTTGCCACTGCCTCGCTCGCCATGCAATAAGGCACATCCTGGAGGTTTTGTGCCCAGTATAACTCGCGCAGCTGAAGCGTCTCGAGATAACACAGGCCGCACGGATTTCATCAACGTAGAGTACGTCTTCGCACTGCGTGATAACTTCAGCACTGATAGGTTCAACGTAGTAAGCGACGAAGCACCGCTCCGCGCTTTCGCTAGCACTTGTAGTTGGGAACCTGCTGCATTCTGCACAGTCACTTGATGCATCGATAAAACGTGACCATGACTACCACCCAGCACAGTGTACTTCTCTACAGCGCCAACTGGAACGCCTGTAATCGCACAAGAATGTATCGTGAGCGACGGTCTTAACCGTGTCAAAGAGATCAGCTGGTACTTACCTTCCAGTTGTTCAGCACTGAAGGCTTCTTCAGCATCGTATTGGACGTCAGCAACTGCCTCGACCACTTTCCCATTATCCAGTTCGAGACGAAGAACCGAGCCCGAGCTGACCACGTGATTGCAGTCAGTTGAGCTGCTCCAGTGCAGAAAAGCTTGATGAGTTTGACCAGCCAACGTCGAATTACCATCGTTAGCGCCTTCTGGGGTTATGAATAATGTCACCGAAGACGGCGGCAGCTCAGGTAGCTTTAGGACGCGAAGAAAGATTGATTCGCGTGTTTTGATATCCAAGCTGGCAATTGCTCCTTTGTTGAGAGCGATCCCACCACGTACAACGCCATACGAGGCTTTCAATCTCGCAACATAGCACACAGGCTGTTGACTACCATGACAGAAACAAGTACAGCATTAGCATCAAGCAGCATTAAAGGCAAAACAATGAGGAGCGTACCTTGCCGACTCGCCCTCATTCGTTTCGGACGTAATACCGCTCGTCGCCTTCGAATCAGGACTCCAGAGCGCTACAACAGGCGCTTCTTGTGCGTCTGTAGGAGCGTCAGAGATCACTGCGCCATCCAGCATTGCTAGAGATTCTGGATGAACCCACACTTCGTCAACCGTATCGTTTCGGAGCGTGCCTACATTTTCCTGTTAGAAGTACACAAAGTCAGTAAGAAGAAGTGCAGTAGGTATCCTAATAACTCTCTTTAGTACCTGAACAAGCAATGGTGGGGACTGCTCGTAGTACAAATCGGGGCTCAGACCATGCTCTGAAGTTTGCACTTGACGTTCTTTTGGTGCCACGATAACCTCTGAAGCTGGAGTTAACCGAGCATGCTCCCTATCAGCATCATACCCCATTTAGTCGTTTGCACGAAGCAAAACTTGGTCAAGTCCCACTCACATCCCAACTGGAAGAGAAGCACGAATACGAATGAGCGTGTTCTGGTTGATCCATATAGGGCTCACTTGCTTGTCATTAACCACGCACATCTGGCATCCACACAATATCGTAGTCATTAATACTACCATGCAAACGTTCACGCAACTCTGCATGGTACCTGCCGCAGCAGCTCCGTCTCGATAACCCCCGCATGCAGTTGAATCAGCTCCCAGTCGTCGGGCGTACAAGGTTCAACATTCACTTGCCGTGCAATGGGCAGCGCCTCCACCACATGTACTCCAATAAAAGCGTGCGGCATCTTCTCCAAATGGTCTTGCTGCACGCCAAGCCAATAAAACTCCAGTCAGCACTACAGGAACCGTCTAATTGGCCCTGAAATCAACTTACGATTCCTACGCAACGCGCCAACTCCGCGGGCAATTCAATGACTTCACTGCAATGTACAAATTCCCCGTTAAACCTCGTTGTCAACGTTTTTCGTCCTCCATTCGCCTTCCAACCTGCGCAGAGCTCCGTCCTTGACGATACCGCCAATCCAACCGACACAGACGCGCTGTACATATCCGTCCAGCGTCTCCCACGACAGCTCTAGGACCGTAGCTCCCGCGACACTCATCTAACAGATACAAGTTAGCTTGGAATGCAATGCAATAGAAAGTTGGCCACGACGTACCAGCTCAGAGCCACCCAGGAAGGTCTGTACGAATGCAGGCGGAAGGTTGACAAAGCAGCTGCTCACAGGCACTAGGACCGGCGCCAGGAACGCCCCGCGCGCCGCCATGCTCGCAACTCTTGCTTGCAGTTTGATGAATGATGCGTCAACGCACTACTGTAGCAGGTTTGACAGGGGGATATCGTACTTAATACGAATGACACAAGCTGAAGTGCTCGTTGAAAATGGTCCGTTTCAGACGAGCTCATGCTACAGAAACCGAAGCAAAGCGAAAAGCACATGCATTCATCACTAGCACGAAAGAGTAATTGCTAGTCTTGCTAGATGCAGGGTGCGGGAATGAGGAAGGTATCGTTTCGCAGTGAGTGGGCAATTACGCTCTCCAAGCGACCAGAGCCATGGCACGCTAAGCGCTGGCTGGAATTCCTACGCAAGGAGTGTAGACTCACGCTGCTTCTTGTGATGCTCGGAGTCTCCGGTAAGCACTTTAAAAATAATGCTGGTGTTCTTATCCAAATCCTTAATTTGAGTCTCGTTGTCAGCCTCTCTTGTGGACGACATCATCGATATGGTAGTGCTGGGCTTGAATAGGACTCGCCAGGAATTCCTAAACGCTTCTACTTCCAAGAACCAGCCCCCTTACATTGAGCTTACCGCTTGGAGCGCATTCACAGTTGTCGTGGCAACTGCAAGTGTAAAGTGGACGGAAGTATTCGACCCGATGGCTGCGGGATCAGGTATCCCAGAAATGAAAAGTATCATTTCGTACGATCATCGCGAAGACGCCAGTGAATATCTCCGCGCTCGGACGCTGGTTTCCAAGATCGGTGGACTGGCACTTGCTCTAAGCAGCGGTCTCTCTCTCGGCAAGGAGGGGCCGTTTGTACACACGTCTTCCATCATAGCACATCGACTCATGAAACACATGAAATGGTTTCATCGCATCTACGAAAGTGACATAATGAGGCGGCACGTCTACAACGCAGCTTGTGCTGTGGGGGTGACCTGTACATTTCGAGCCCCTATCGGTGGCGCGTTATTTGCCATTGAGGTTACAAGTACAGTCTTCATGGTTTCGGTAGGTCAAATATCGGTGGAGAAAATATTGTACATCTGACTCCTGTATTCGTATGTAGAACTATTGGCGTGCCTTCGTGGTATCAATCAGTGCTCTGTTAGCACGCCAAGCGGTCCACATGGTTCATCAAGACTGGGTTGCTGCATATCAGCCCATGTTCCCTACGAGTTTTCAGGCTGAATCATTCAGGTTTGCCGAGATCCTAGCATTCGCAGTCTTGGCTGTACTCACAGGTCTTCTCGGTGCCATGTACGCCTCCGTGTCGACAACATTCAGGCAGCACTGGCGAGCATGGTCGGCAAAAAAATCTGTCGTAGTGGCCTCTTGGGCATTGCTCGTTCCACTTGCTGCAATCCTCTGCACACCCGTGGGGTTGGGCCGAGTGTCTTTCAGTGAATCCTTGACCGACTTGATCAGTGCTGAGCCCACACTACCAGATCGTTGGCATGAAGACTTATCCTTGTCTGTGTATATGGTTCTCCCGCTGGCTGGTTTGATCCGCCTGGCCGTGACGACGATATCCACCACACTACCGATTCCTGCCGGTGATTTCGTTCCAACATTCATAGCAGGCGCCACTTTTGGTCGGTTATTCGGAGAAGTTCTCCACTTAATTTTCCCATCAGCTGGAATCGTGGCCGGCGGATACGCACTAGCGGGTGGTGCTGGCTTCGTCGCCTCAACTACGAACACGACGTCCGTTGCAGTCATCGCGATGGAATTCACTGGTCAGTTCGTCTATACGATCCCACTGATCCTCTCGACTATTGTCGCCTCTGGGGTCGGCAGCGCGCTTCGAGTGTCCGTATACGACCGCGTCATCTCGAAGAAAGGCTTCAGTTATCTATGCACACTCGATCTCGAGGGCTTAAAGGCGCGCGACGTGATGCTACGACGGTTCCCTATTGTCACGCCAGACATGGATCTAGCCGAGATAAGACGCACTCTCAAGATGGCAACGTCGACTCTTACGCTGCCGGTTGTCGAGAGTCTGAATGGTATGATGTTCATTGGCTGTGTACCCCGCTGCGAGCTCGAGAATTCAATCCACTCGATGACGGACAACGAGAATCAAAATTCCTTCCCTCTTCATTCTGTACTGAGGCTGCCAGAGCAAGCAGACAACGCGCTTCCTTTCATAACTGAACCACAGGACGAGACTACATGCAGATTACCCGACTGCACGTCAGATGAACCGGACGCCACGGCAGTACTTGTTAGAAGTGTGCTCGACGTCCCAAAAGTCCAAAAAACTCCTCGCGCATGCCTTCAGCCGACCCAACCGCTACTGGAAATCGACTCGAGTGCGCTTCAAGTGGATCCCGACACGCCCCTACAAAAAGTTCACCTGCTGTTCGAGATGATCAAGTGCTCAAGCATATGGGTGACTCGGCAAGGCCGGCTAGTGGGGCTGTTGCACCGACAAAACCTGCATATCCGGGTCGCTGAACTGAAGCGTAAGAGCTCCCAATATCCGCCTGTACGGGCTCGCTCTGGTCATTAACAGCTACAAACAACACACAAACGCACAACTTCCCGTATTTAATAACAAAACCAACCACGCACGCACCAAGACACCCTAGCGTTAGTCGAACGCACGCGACTGGCCCAACAGTTTCTTGATATTTTTGTTTTGACACTGCTGAACATTTTGTCGCTTGAGTCGCCCATTCAAAAACCGATAATGTAACACGTCGATTCAACTCCCTAGAACTGCATCTCTGTGGAGAGCAGTAAAAAAAGAGAGCACAAGAACAACACAAAATGAGCATAATGGTTTAGATATGTACTCAGCCCAAAAGCATGAGTAATAGTACAAATATAATAGCCACCAAGGCGAGCAAACTTCCTGCAAACTTGCGAGGAAGCTGCTATTCACTCGCTAGGCCATCAAAACGACGAAATCATGGCTAACCTGTAGGGTTGTGGTGCCGTCCGCTCTTCTTGGAGTATGGGTAGCCCAGGATGCTCAGGGACTCGCGGCTGTAGCCACCGCTCTCGCGCATGGACCCGAGACTGTGCTGCGATGCAGACAGATCCACGTTGTGCTGCGCGGCAGGGACCGAAGCGTAGCTGTCGCGCACCGAGTCCGTCATGGTTTCAGTCTCCGTCGATATGCTTGGTCGCGCGCTGAACGAGTAGTTATCCGGCAGGTTCGACCGGCCAGACTGCAGCCCCGTGCCGTTCGAAAGAATTGACTGGTTGGTCTGTCGAGGCGCCGACGCGTAGCTGTCCGCGTCGGAAAGCATCGAACTGTTGTTGTAGCGGCCAGACTCGCGGCCTGACCCTCGCATTGAGTTCTGCTTGGCACTCTGGCGCCGGAGACTTGTGGCTCGGACGTTGCTCTGAGGAGACGTCACCGTGTTGGCGTACGGGTCAGCGGCACTGTACGGCGCGTACGCCTGTGAGCCAAAGCGATGGGAGTTGTCCGTCGATGTAGCACGAGCCTCTGACTCACGCATGTCGTCAATGTCGAAGCTCGAACGGTCCTCCTCAACGTCGTCGTATTGCTGGAAATTGGTGCTCGAAGCCTGACGAGGCACAACCGGAGCAGACAGTGTGGGGACAGGCTTGACGTTCGACACGGTCGAGCGACGAGGACTGGTGGCCATGCTGTTGCTGTAGGCGTACGTCGGGGCGACATAGACAGGTTCTGGCGACGGAGAACGCTCCACCGACGAGTTGTGCGAGTAGGGCGCAGACACGTCCGATGAGTGGTCAGACGATGCGGACAAAGGCGGCGAATCCACAGCAATCGACGCAGCAATTACAGAGGCAGGGACGATGGATGCAGGGGTCTCGGGACGAGTGTCGGGCGTCTCGTGTACGCTCATGTCGCTCAGACGGGAGCTGGGAGCCTTGGAGCTGGCAGCAGGTGAGAAAGACTCAGCATAGTCCACAGTAGGCGAGGCCGGGTGGTGGTGGTTGTCATCATCGTCATTGTGGAAGGTTGAGGCTCCCGCAGCAGCGGCCTTTGGCTTGGCTGAAGGGGACAGGTATTGGTTCTCCACGTCGTTCTCGGGATCTTCGAGATCTTTTGACGCACGGTTGCGACGACGGATAAGAATAACGGAACCCACAATGATCAGCAACGCACCTACAGCGCCACAGACTCCGCCAATGATGGCGCCGGAGGATGAACTCGACGAGGCAATGGTGCTTCCGTCGACACCGTTCTCCGTCGACGCCGAGTTGAATTGCACGCTGGATGTGGCACATCCGGACGTGCTGGTGAATGCAAACGTGCTGTTGAGTGTCTCGCCGTCGTCGGATGTGACTGAGAACTCGACACTCTGGTACCAAGTACTGGAGGATGAGCCCGAGTTGGCCGAGTACAGGAAGGTCGAGGACGTGCTGGTGGCCGTGACACCATCGATCGTCGCGCCCGTGATGACCTTCTGCGAGTTGTAGAACTGAAGCGGAACGTATGTGGCCGAGGCGCCGTCCATGAGGCAGGCCTTAATGTCGCCCGACATGAGCGACGTGGGGCACGTGCCAAACTTGTACGACACCTTGGTTGTTGTATCTGTCGTGTCGAGTTCCAGCGCCGTCATCGCGTCACCCGATAGCTGCACCGTACCGGACTCGCAGCCGTCGCATACGTCCAACACATAAGCCGTGGTAGTCTTAGTCGCGTCGTCGTCACGCGTGATAGTAATGCAGCGCGCACAGGCGTCGTTGAGCGTGTAGTCCTTGCTTGGCACAGACGCGTAGTACTTGAAATTGTCCGAGGACTCCGAGATGCCCTTGAGACGGC
Source organism: Phytophthora tentaculata (assembly GCA_033557915.1). NCBI lineage: Eukaryota > Oomycota > Peronosporomycetes > Peronosporales > Peronosporaceae > Phytophthora > Phytophthora tentaculata. Next base: position 4,672,434 of record JAUCEA010000009.1, read on the forward strand.
ACGTGCCGAACATCGGGTCGCTGATGTTGTAGACGGACACGGCGCCCGAAGCGGCGGCAACTCCGGCTGCCATTGCCGCGGCGGCGATCACCGTCCAGCCTCGCATGGTGAGGTGCTGTGTGTCTGTGCTGTGTTCTGTTTGTGGGGGATATACCGCTGTCACTCGAGGACAGGCAGGTTGGGAGGGAGAAGCGCGCCAAGATGGGAAGGAACCAAGCTGCTACCCAACACTGGATGAGGTTCGTCGGTCCCTGGGCGCTTTCGGTTGTGAGTCGTGGGTCGAACGTCTTCACGGTCTGAGCTGGCTCCTCACAAGTGGTCGGTGTAGAAGTAAAATGTTGGTCACCGAAGTGAAAAGAGACGGCCAGGGTTGGGGGTCAAATAATCATAGAGCAGCTGGAGGAGCTGCTGCCACCGGACACGTTGGTCAGCCGTTGCGGTTTGATTGTGGCTCGCACCGTTGAAACCAGAAAAAGCTTCGTCCCTGGTAAGATCGAGCGGTGAAGGCGAGGGTGATGGCTGGCAGTGGAATAATATGAATTTGCATTGCAACAGCTCGACGTGATATTTTGCTCTACGATATTGTGAACGGTGCTTGGGCCCTGGGTGTGACTCGACATCTCGAACATTCGGGATCGCCTGTCATCGCGCCATCGTTCGCTGGCTTCGGTTTCGCCGCCTCGAATCTTAACTTACTGTTGCAACGAAGCTCGCGAGATATCACCGTAAGCTCCGGCATCCGAGCTCTTGATGGGCTCAGCTGATAGCGGTGGCTACTCTGACATATTAATCTTCAACACAATCTTGCCTGCCGTCAGAAATTAACTAGATACACTGTACTGTTGTAAATTTTGCTTGGATGTTCATTTTTCTCTTGACAGTCTTTCCAACACATGCCTGTCCTTTAGGTTCATCCGTCCGACACATCGTGTTCGGTGGTGCTTGCCGAATTGTCATCACTGCTTGGGAGGTCTCCAGTGGAGACTCCCGACTTGGAATGGGCGTCATCAAGCCATGTCCGCCACTACGCCGAGGTGCAGATGGTTCTCGTGGTCGCTCGCCACGCCGGCAAAGTAGAAGAAACTCCTCCCGTGCGCAATGCTGCGTTACGAATTTCATGTAAGTTGTGAAACGATTGAAATTGCAAACACGTGCTGAAGTGGTGACAGCTCCTCACACAAACTGTGTGACAGCGGCAGGAGTTATCGTACTGGTTGTGCGCCTTGTCGCGCTTTGGGCCGTCCAAATCAACGTCGTTTCCGATTTTTTTTTATCAGCACTCGATGCATTAGGCTGTAGCGAGGTCTAAGGTTGCTATCGATGCCAAGAAGGTCAGCGATCGCTGCTTTAATCGAAGCAGGTCAAGCAGCGCTTCTGCTGCAGTTGCCCTTTGCCCTGATTATGGCCGCGATAAGTTGACGCTTCCTCGCCTGGCTATGTCCGCGTCTCTAAGCAGCTCAATTAGTGTAAAGTTGATGTGGCACACGACCACAAGGAGATATACCGTACTGTAAGCTTAGCTGAGCTAATGGCTGCCCTACCGAAAGGTGACGACGGTATTCGATGCGTGGCACAAAGACAACGAGGTTAATTGTATGTGTGCTGGTAATGCACGTGTAGGAGCAATCGAGAAGCTGATGCGCGAGGTGGTGGGCGACGACGTGCCGATCTCCAAGGAGACGATCGACTGGGTCAACGAATGCGCTGGAGGTGAAGTGGCACGTGCGATGCACCATTAAACTTTAGATTAAGCCGCTGCTGACTCGTGTAGTCTTGGTGCTGATGTAGAACTCCTCCAGGTTATTGGACGTGAGTCCAACACAATTGCAGAGATTGCTTCAAAGAAGGAGAATTATCGCATCTCGCAGGAGCACGTGACGGCGGCGTTGGAGGTAACTGAATGATCGAGCCAAATTCTCTTTTTTAAACACTAGACGCGTGCTGGTGCAGAACCTTGGGATGCAGCGATACGCACAAGAGATCAAGGAGCTCCAAGGATCGGTGGAGCTTGAAACGCAGGTAAGCAAGCCTCAAGAGTCAGTCATAACAGCTCTGCCATTTTGGCTAACGCCGTCGTTGTTGCAGAAGAAGAAGGAGCGAATAGCGTCGCGGAAGGCAGCTGCGAAAACTGCCTCACGCGACGAGTTGATGGCTGAACAGACGGCATTGTTCAAGCAAGCGTCGTTGAAGGCTAGCAGAGAGGGGTGGTAAACAGCGGTAAGAACCATACGACTGCTACAACCGGGTGGGGAAGAATATGTAAAGCATGACCGCGGTGGACCAGCGAAATCTATTCGGCATATGACCACCCTCAGTTTGAGTCGTTGATGATACTCCGCGCAGAAAAAGATACTGCAGTATGCAGATACAATCGTTCTTCATGAAGAATTTGAAGCGCTCACTCAAATTCAACAATGACGCCTCGATGATCAGACGCGTATATCGGACTGGACGCGTGCAGCATTCCGACGTCGTCCGGGAAGTTCGTGGTATCTTCTGTGGGCTCTTGGCCAATGATTTCGCACTCCTTAACTCTTCCTTTACCGCGATACAGCACAAAGTCGATGCGCTTTGATGGCTTGTCGCTGGGGAACGTGAACTTATGCTGCCGGTCGTCTGGGTCTGTAGAGCGAGGCTCAGCTTCCTCATGCACCTCCAACCATGCGTCCTTCACGTCTGTTGTCTGGCCCCGCAGTTCCGCTTTCCCACTCAGGAAGCGAATGCCAAGAGACTGAGGCTCCGAATTCAGATCTCCGAGCAGCACCTGCGTCTTGCCCTTGCCTTGGCGCATGTACTCCCAGATCTCAATCTTCGTCTGCTCTCTGGATCGCTCGCTTAGCGACAGGTGTGTCACGTACACATCGATTTCGCCCCAGTGAGGGTAGTCTATCACTGCATGAAGGCAGAGTCGCTGGTGTGAATCGTTCGGATCATTTGGATCGCGGCTCAGCAGCAAATAATCTGTCCCAATAATCGGAAACCTTGATAATATGGACGGACCCTCTTCAATCCGCTCGTAGGGCATTCTAGAGTTGATGTAGCTCATAGCCGCTTGGTACACGTACTGGTAACCTGGAAGACGATCAGCTAAGTGCTTCACCTGCGCGTGGTTGCCGGGATCTCCGAATACACCATCATAACGCACCTCCTGAAAGCCGATGATGTCCGCTTGAGCTTCCTTCACGAACGTCACAAGATGATCCAGCCGCTTCGTGTACTGATCCCACCGACGCCCAGAGCCATACACGTCCGACGATGGGTTTGTATTCCAGACATTGTACGACAAGATGCGCGGTCCCGAAGGGGCAACGGAGCATTCGTCTTCACCTATGCCGCATTCCACAGCTTCATCTGTCTCTGCATCAGCCACCTTCTCTAACGGTAAAAATGTGTGCTGGAACACATTGTGCTCTGCTTCACGATCCAGCGCAACTACCACTCGGTGCCTCAAATTAAACTTGGTGTCGTCCAGCGTCAAGTAGAAGTTGAAGCCGAACGTCACGTAGCTTGTGAAGCGGTACATCCGACCGTCAGCTCCCGTGCTGTCCTGCACGATGGACATCTCCGACTCGCCGTTATCTCCCGTCACCTTCAGCGGAAACACGATTGCCTGCACCAATTTAATCTCAGGCGACACGTAGACGTTTGCTTGCGTCTTAATGGACTTGACAGCTGCCTGGAACGCTGCCTGGACGGCCGGATCTGTGGTCAGATCTGTCGGGAAAATCGGGTCAAGGAGAACATTCCCGTACAGAAGAGTGTTGGTGCTGAGCTTGTCTGCCTGCAGCTGGAAGAGATCTACGGGCTCAAAGCTCTGACGCTTCAAATGAATACCACCCGGTTCCGACGACAGGTATCTGCCCGTGAAGCGAGCACCCCCAGCAAGCGGTGGCCAGAAATCCCATCGCTGCAAGTCGTCGAATGGGTGTTGAGCTGCAGCAAAGGCAGCAAGGCCAGCAAGCAGGACGAGGAACATAACAAAGCTGCCACCGTTGCCGAAAACAACGCTCGCGGATCGTGTCATATCCGGATAATTAAATCCGGATACTATCATTTAAAGTCAGAGTGATGGTCCGACGTTTTCACTTCAACATCCGCAATGGGGCGGCAGGTGGTGACTCCGCAACGGAGTGCGCACGCGAAAGACTGCGCTACTGACGACAGGAAGGACGGCGCGTACTGGAGTCACGCCCTTGTGGTCCCGTCCAGAAGCCGCCAGGTCAGTCGCCTGTGGCTAGAGAAGGCGCTGGTGCTGACGGACGGTTTGCAGCTCTTCGCGCTCATGTGGCAGTTGTCGCAGCCCTGGCCGTGGCCTGCTCGCTGGCTGCAAGCCACGCGCTGGACTAACGCATTCAATTTAGACCTCTTCAGTTTCCGAGCCACTGGCGCCGCCATGGGCTCCACGTCGCAGTCGTTTTCACTGTGGGGAGAGATGCCTCGCTATTGGCTTTACGCTCTCGAATGGGCGCTCGTACCATGGTCTGGAGTGCTGATGCTGCAAACAGCTAAGAGAATCTGGACCAACCAGGGGCGTCGTGACTATTTGCTGCTCGGTGTGGTGTGGGAAAATGTGCTACTGCAGATATTACAGTTTTTGTACGTTCCTGTGGGGTTGGCTGTGTTTCGACTGGTAAATTGTAATGCTAATGGAAAACTGTCAGTCGATCCGACGGGTATGATCTGCGGAAGTGCAGGGCATGTCATGTCGGTGTTGGTTATTACGTGCACGATGGGTGGCAGCTTTCTGGTTGGTCTCCCGTGGGTAATACGTCGTCGAATTCGGGAGTCATTAGTTCATTCAAGTGAGGAGAAACACGAACGCTTTGTGCAAGGAAAAGAGCTGGAATTTATACTCGGCTCGTCGGATACGTATCTGGAGCTGTACCTACCTCAGTTTGCTTCATTCCGTAGGCACTCAGTGGAAATGCCAGTGCAGATATGCATGCTGAAGCTGCTACTGATACTTATCTTCTCAGTATTGCGGTCATCGCCACCTTCTGTAGAGAACCAGGGGATGCAGGGGTCAATTTTCTTTTTTGCGGTAGTGGGTATGGCAATGTACAGGACGTGGAGGTTCCCGTATCGCTGTATGTCCACATCCTATTTAGTCATGCTCGTTGACTGGATACTAGTCGCCAACGGAGTATTCGGTAAGAGATCTTTTTTTGATAACTTCTATGTGTTGTTGCCACTTATTTGAGTTTGCATGGCAGTGCTGCTTTGTGCAAATGGTGTCCGCAGCGCACTCACAGTGTCAACATCAGTGACCTCATCATTGACCTTCCTGAATGCATGTTTCTTGGTTATGATCGGCTCGAAGGGGCTGCGTGACATTGTACTGTTTAAACTACACCCGCTGTCTGCCGAGACCAAGGGTCTCTGTTGGCCAACACATGACCAGATGAAGGAAATAGTTGACTATGGACCGAAGGTAGAATCCTGGGTGAAAACAATTCACAATGCGCAGAATACCATTCTTGCATCGCTTCTAGTTATCCCGTCGATGCGATCCTGCGAGGACTTGAAAACTGCGCTGGACCAAGTTGAGCTCTGCTACGAAGAAGCTTCTGGCTGCGACCACTTGCTAATGGTAAGGTATCCTTCCTGGTAGTTTTCGTTGGCCGTACAGCTAATCAGTTATGGGTATTTAGGGTCAGCTTTACGAGGTCTCACTGTACGTTCATGAGCTCTACGTGGAGGCCGTAGCGTCAAGTCCCTTTCATCGGATCGGCTTTCCAGCAAAACATTTGGCTGAACTCACGGGCGTTCTGCAGTGCCGAAAAGATCGACAACTACTCCTTTCAACTCGTACTCGACGCGTGTTGAATAAGATGAATATCGCTAGAAGCTGGTCGCGGCCGTACGCACTGGAAAATACAGGATGGGATCGAGCACGCACTCCAGTCGGCATTCAAAAGTTTCTGGACGCGGAATCGGACAGTCACCAAGCTGTCTCGGTGCTAGCAGCAACAGACTGGAAAGCTGTGAATTCGATCTTCAGCCTGAAATGCCTTGACACGAAGGACTCGGAACTTCTCATCTCTGTACTAGCGTGGAGCGAGTCGTTAGGCTTAGTGCGATGGTGTGCAATGCAAGATCCTTCTTCTGTGGGGAGCTCTCAGGAGCAGTACTTTTCACTGCAAAATGCAAGGCAATTTGGAATTCAAGGAGGAATAGTATCATGTGGAGATGCAGACAGCAGCTACACGGTTTTACAAGAATTGTCCATTGTCTCCGCAGATCAGGATTCTCAATCAGCAACAATCGATGGTACGTGACACATTGCCTTGCTTTCTTTTTGGGATCCTCCGTTGCTAATGCAATGTTACGCAGGCGGCATGCTTCGATCAAATGCCTCAGGCTTGCTGTGAAATAGTTTCATGGGTAAGATCTAGGTTATTATCTCAGTATCGCGGGCTTTAACGCTGTTGTCCCAGCTAGCAAGAATGAGTTAGTTGTGCGGGAAGTGCTGGCTGGAGATCGCGGAGGTGCTGTAGCAGAAGCGTAATGGCTGTAGTAAACGCTTAGACGCGACTGACAAGATGACGCTGGGCGAAGTAGCTGCGCTGACTTCGGTCTCTTCGTTGCTGCCGGTCCATCGTAGTGGCAATAACGTCGACTGTTTGTCGCTTGGATCGTATCCGTGGGCAAGCCAACGTGCTGAAAGTACTTTTTAGCGTTAAAGATGATCGACTTGCCGATATTCAGGTTCATGCTATCCAGATTTCGCTCGCGGTCAAAAGCATCACCGAAACTTTCAAGCGATGGTTTGTAGTTTGAATCATGTGGATCTGTGGATGTCGGTACCGGTCCATATTCGTGGCCAGCTAGAATTGTCTGAATGATGCCGAATACTCGATCGTACGCTTCCTGTGTAATGTCTTGCACCCACTGCACAAAACAACCGCAGCAATGTTGGCACCATGGTGTACGATCGTACCAAGGCAAAGAATGACTTACTACTTCAGCAAAGAAGAAAATTGAGCAGCAGAATCGACTGAAGTCAAGATTTGGAAACGACGATGCATCGCGATGCCACATCTTGGCCAAAACGGCATCATTCGTTTCCTCGTCCCAGCATATTGTCAGCTCGTACAACAGTGTCGAGTACATTTCCCCATACTCGTCACGCGTCATGGCATTCAGATCAATTCGAGGCAGCAGTTTCCAACACGCTTTCATGGCCTGCAGAGTTCGTCGGTGGTTGCGAATTTGAGTTCGCTGTCGAAGCAGGTACTCGTGGAATTGCTGCACTTGCTCCATGTCATTTAAAGTGCAGACTGCCTGGTTTCGAACGTGAAATGGTATCTGATCTGCAAGACGATTGCAATAGTGGTCAAAGACAACTCCAACGTACTCTCATCTATATATAGGGAAGCAGCGTTTTACTACTACAGCGTAGTATTGTGCGTTCTACTCGAACTTTCCGACGCCGGTTGAAACGAATCGACGTAATTGGGCAAATTACTTGAACTCACTAAAGGCCTGTCTAAGTACGAATTAAGATTTCACTTAAGTTCGAATTCGTCAAGCGGCGCCACATGTTTTGAAGCTGGACGATTGCCAAATGACTTGAGAATTGTATTAGACGTGTCAACCCATACTTTTAAACCTGCCACGTTCGGCAAATATGGTCAGAACTCACAATAATGTTGGGGTATTTCAGGACTTCAACGAATAGTTGCGTACCTCGTCCAAGCTGCCTGATGCGAGAATGGGAGAATCGATTGAAGCTGCAGAACGCGTCCGAGTCGTTGTCCGCGTTCGACCCCCGAACGATCGCGAGCTTCAGCAAAATTCGTACCACCATGTAATTAATGCTGTACTAAGTCGTGAGTGTCCGGGCCAATCGTAGTTGAATAACCCCTTGTCGTGTATTGCTGTTTCCTCGTTGGCTATCATCAGACGCTCACAGTTGACGATGAAGGGGGTCAAATCTTTGTGTGTAAAAAGAAAGCGGAGAAGGATGTAGAGCGTGAACTTCGGTACTCTTACGATCGAGTATTTAACGAGATGGCAAACCAAACCGACATTTTCGAGTACCTTCGCGACGGTGTGCAACAAGTAGCTCAAGGTTTCAACTGTACAATATTTGCCTATGGTCAGACAGGAACAGGTAAAACGCATACAATGTTGTGAGTAGAGCGGCAATGATGTGTTGGTGTATCTTATTGTTGGCTAACTGGGAATTGTGCAGAGGGCAAGATTTAGAGCATCATCTCGTTTCGACAAGCTTAAGTCCAGAAGCTCCTGAATCGTGTCCAAGCTGGGGAGTAATCCCTCGTGCGGTTGACAGTTTGTTTGAAGAGCTTCAGTCAATTAGTCGGCATGGCTCGGCTGGTGTCGTGCACTGCTCGTATATGCAGATTTACAACAACGACGTCTACGATTTGCTTCAAGATAACAAAAAGCGAATGAAGGATACGCTTGCTGTTCGAGAAATGATCAAGGGCAATGCCAAGCAGATTTACGTCAGTGGACTCTCCGAGTTTCGCGTCACGAATCTTCAAGAAACGCTACAATTATTGAAAACAGGCAACCGCAATCGATCAATCCGCGCAACAACATACAATGAAAAAAGTAGCCGGAGTCACGCCTTATTGCAGCTCTCAATCGAAGTCGAGTCTCGAGGTTTAGAGAGCGCAACGACAATTATTCGACGAGCAAAGCTCAATCTAGTTGACTTGGCCGGGTCCGAGAAATGGGACTCAGCTGTTGTTGCAGGCAGTGATCGCAGCAAAGAACTAACCAGCATCAACCAAAGTCTATCGGCTTTGGGGAATGTCATCTCGGCGCTTGTTAATCCAAAGCGAACACATATCCCGTACCGCGACTCCAAGCTGACTCGTTTACTTCAGGACAGCCTCGGAGGCAATACTCGCACTGTAGTCATTGCAACGATCTCTCCGTCTGAATTCGCAGTCGACGAGACCATTTCTACTCTTCAATTCGCTGACCGGGCCAAGTGCGTGACAATTCGAGTGAAGGTGAACGAATTGGTGGACGACGCAATTCTGTTAGCACAGGCACAACGGGAGATTTCTCGCTTGAAATTATTACTGAAACAAAGCGGCTCTCACCAGCAACTATCCGCGCTTGAAGAACAGGTAGCACGGTTGACAAAGGAAAAGGCAACCCTTGTTGCCGAGAACCAAAAACTTCGACACACTGTTGCAAGCCTTCGGAAAGGTTCTTCAGGGGGAGCGAAGAGAAATTCCGCGAAGCTACGAGATGATACAGCGGTCGTAATATCACATTCAACCCCTCCTGCTAGCCGAAATGGTGTCCAAGAAATTGGTGATCGACCATCATCTGCACTGCAATTGAATCAATTGCGGCTTGATCTGAAGGCTCTAGGTACAAAACCAGCTGTGATTACAGCATTTACGGACGAAATTACGGACAGTGAACGATTCGAACGAGCTGCAAAGGCTCAGGAGCTAATTCTACAGGAAATTCAAACAGAACGACGTCAGCTGGAGCGACAGCTCGATCTTCTTTCAGGCTCCGCGGACAACCAAAGAGGTGATTCATCCGGAAATGGAGAGAGTTCGGATGGGACTGAAGACCCTTGTCCAATCTGTGGGAACGACATAGACGATCACAATGATGCAGAGCTAGATCGATGTATTGAGTTGGAGATGAAGATGATCAACCAGCAGCGAATCGCGGCCGCCAAACCGGAGTTACCCGAGAAAAATGCACAGCAGCAACGTCCTAACACCCAGAGTGAAAAAGCGACCCCGGTTCAACTTAAAGGGCCTCGTATCAGAGCAGCCCCTCGATCTGCTGCGTCGGATCCGAGACTTCGCCGAGTCTCCACCTCAGCACATGGCAAATCAAGCCCATATATTTCGAACGCAGCTCGAAAACCATCGACTCCACCACAATCAAAAGTTACAAATACTGATGACAAGGCGAACGGTTTGTCCAAAGAAGCGTTTAATGATGTACACAAGCGGTCTTCTCTGTCTAAAACGGACACCAACAACCAAACAGATAGCCACTCTTCACCACCTCCCCAGATACCGATCCCCATTCTGCGCCAAGGACACAAGGGACTGAGAGCCTTGAAGAAGTTTCGCGCAACATCTCCATACAATAATGCTGTACCTCGCAAGGAAAAGCGAGCAGCACTGCGAATGGCGAAGCACGGATCAGGGCCGACAACAGATATCAGCAATGGTCACAGTAGTCATTCTATCGCCAATTCGGTTTGCGATATTGGGTTGGAGCTGAGCGTTTATAAGTTCCGGTGCGTTTGTTTCTTCTTCTTCGTCGGTGTTGGTCTTGTTAAGTTGTGCTTGTTGTGTTTGTGACGTACAGATATGATTGCTGGTACAATTGCACTATCGTGGGCTTTGACCGGAAACGACGAATGCACTGCTGTCAATATGACTGTGGTGACAAGCAATGGCAGGATCTCTCGGGACACAAGGTTAAGGTTATCGGTAGATCCGACGATTCCAGCTAGGCGGTAACTAACAGACAACTCATCTACATGTACTTCAAAAAATACAAATACTTCGAAGCCGTACCGAGAAACACGCACAAGTGGAGCAACGCTAACCCGTTTTGTTATGGTTTCTTAGGCCTGACCCTCTAGCAGTAACCTTGTTGAAAGCACAAAACGAAATAGAAAAGGTAGTACATGTACGATGGGATCTGATTCAAAGCTAACGAATCTGTCCCAAACACCACGCACCGGATTCACCCTGTCACGTCAAAGAGAATTTCACCTCGTACTGCAAATCGTATCGGCAGGGTATTTTGCAAGAAATGCAAATCTTGCAGCGAATGGTCCGACTCTTCGTATTCATCTGCAGTGGGGTCAACATTAAACTGCGTGGAATCTCCTTCACTTGGCGGTCACAGCCAGACCCAAAACGAGCTCCACGATGCAAAAAGATTTCCAACTCACGTGTGATTCCGAAGCATACAAAAGCGATTTCAGCACGCGAAACTTGCAGTATAACTGCTGCCAACCTTGCCACGGGATAATATCCTCTCGTCTATCCACTGGCAGATAACTATCGTACTTTTGCCAGAGATGTTCGTCCCATGTAAGCATCAAATACAGTACATACGGGCACTGAAGAATACAGCCCCTTACCGGTAACCTCATCAAACCCGCTGAAAGGACTTGGTCCAAAAGACTTGCATTTCCAAAGGAGGTACCGCAAAAGTCGTAATGATAGAGCACCCATAGTAACTTATAAATCTTTGATTTTGTGAGGGATTAGCGCTAATTCATTGATTAAACCATATTGAAGAAACCTTGACATAACTAATATCGTGTTCAATGCCAGTGCACCAAAGTGCTCTATCATTACGACTTTGCGGTAGTGCTTCTAGCAACACGGCGTGCAACGGCAGCTAGGAACGCTTCTCGCATGCTGTCAACACGGCTTCGAACTTCAGGATACGCTTCATGCAGCGCCTTCACGACTTCTTTCAACACTTGCTCGAAGTCAAATTGACCCCTGCTTCCGAGTCTGATCATCACTTTGTAGAGTTCTTCCAGACATCGCCCAAATCCGCCCATGTCGTCAACCAGAAGCTGCACCAAAGCATCATCTTGAAATTCCTGAAAAATATCCTTATTTTGGACCGTAGGACACGAAAGCTTTGGCGGCTCAAAGTAAATGTGCCACTGGTAAAAGTATTCAGGTAGTGTGTCATTCATCGCTGAGACAATTGCAATGAGCCAGCAGTGAGACGCGTTCACAAGATCACAAAGAATGTCCAGTGCACGATCTGCAAGTTGTCAACGCATAAAAACACACAAATTTCACGTGTTTCAAATGAGCCAACAGAGTTATTACATCACTTGGTGGGGCGTGATATACAGGGTTCTCGCAAAATGTATCCCACGAGAGCGAGTCCTGCAGCTGATACAACATTCGTGTTCCAAGCAACAAACTTGCTTTCGTAAAACATTCCTCCGCCGGGCCGTTTTCAAACGTGAGATTGAATGTGTACGCGCTTTCCAACATCCCCACCATCTCTTTATTCTCGTGATTCTTGAGGAAATCCTTTACAAGACCTGGAAATTCGTTCAGAATCCGAGACTTACCCGTTCCTGGACCACCGGCACAGAGAAAGAGGGGGTGGCAGCGCTTGTCGGTATAACCTTTCTTCCAAGCATCGAAATGTTTGGGGATTGCCTGCGTCATGGCCTCTAGATTCGATGGTTTCTGGAAATCCCAGTGCGAGCCCATTGTTGATAGTAATGGTTCGGCAGACCGCTCCAAGAACGTTGGAATCTTTACGAGTTGTGGTACTACAACGACGAGCGCGAGCTCTTCGGTCACGCCGCAGCCAACCAACGCAGCTGATGGCATCAAAGGTGCTTGTTGTGGGTCATCATACGCCTCTCGGTTCTTGTAGACCTTGAGGCCGCGGGGACCAATCCCTTCGAGGCAGCTGCAGCTGGACATCTCCCTTATCTCAATTTTCAGGGACTGAACATTCATGTCTTCACTGAGAGGAACGCTATCACGTTCTGCCAACGCAGCGCCAGTTTTGGCATCTACCAACTGAAACCAGATCTTCGGCACCTCGACGATGAGTGGGTTGTCTCGCATGCCATAACCAACCAACTTAATCCACAGTTTTAGAGGTGCTACATTTGCATCCTCATACGCCTCCCAATCCTTGTACACTTTGAGATCGCGGGGAAGGACTCCTCCTAGAAGACCGTCGCTCTTGGACGCCTTGTAATCCTTCAACGTCTTTTGGAAATCCCGTACGTTTTCATCACTACTCACTTCCACAGCATCAGGAGAGCCCAGCGGTTCACCACTCCTACTCACTAACTGGAACCACACCATGGTATAATGAATTCTCGAAAAGAGAGAGGGGGTCACTACCGCAAAAGTCGTAATGATAGAGCACCCATAGTAACTTATAAATCTTTGATTTTGTGAGGGATTAGCGCTACTTCATTGATTAAACCATATTGAAGAAACCTTGACATAATTAATATTGTGTTTAATGCCAGTGCACCAAAGTGCTCTATCATTACGACTTTTGCGGTAACACTCACTCTACCATGACAGTTCTGAATGGATCTATGTAGTATTTACTTGCCATACTTATGACGGTGAAGAGCGCCAGGCAAGCGACTCAACACCTTAAGCCACGGGGTCTCTACGATGAGCAGTTCATTGTCCGCAACAAAGTCAATGAAGGACAATGGACGGTATCGGTTGACCACGCGACAGAATCCGTCCTCTAGCTCCACCAGTTCCCCTTCTGCAGCATCATTTTTGCTGTCCGATTCCGTGCCGACGCTCATAGCACGACGGCGATTCTTCTTGGGCGGACTCTTGACAGACGCCTGCTTTCCCATGTTGATCTGGTAAAGACTCACCTGCGAGTAAAGGTAGAGGAAGTCCGGATTGGCCGGATCGAACGTCATACCCTTGAGGTTACGGCCGTCCACGAGCTCCTTAGGGAACTGCTCGTGGTTCTGACGGTACCATTCGGACAGCCCTTTAGTCTCCACATCGTAACACACGAAGCTGTTGGACACGAGCGTGACCACCAAAGTTTTGCCCGACGGATTAAAGCTCATACTCGTGTGCATCTCACTGGGGCGAGGCAGCTGGCAGTAGAACTGCATCGAGTCCAAGTTGTAGACGGCAATGTTGTTAGATGCATCGCCAGTGGCCAGCCACTGGCCGTCAGAGGAAATCGTCAGCGAAACCAGCGGAGAAGGCGCCTCTCCGGTCGTGGCCGGGGTGTCAACTTCGAAAGTCTTTAGAACCTCCATCTTGGCCAGGTCCAGAACGCGGATCTGGTGCGACGACGACGCGATAACGAGACGAGTCGAGTCGGGCGAGAAGGCCAGTACGCGTGCTGGCCCCGTAACGCTACGAGGCAGCGTCGTGACCTTCTTTGGCTGGAAATCCTGCTCAGTATTTAACTCGAAAAGCTTCAGTTCCTTGGAGTTCGAGCAGGTCACAAAGCTGGCGTTCGGGGCCAGGGCCGAGCACGACAAATTCAAGGCCTTGCCCACGTTTAACTCCAGTAGCAGCTTGTGCTTCTTGGTGATGGCACCGGTGGCGGCCGACTGCGTGGCCAGGCGCCACAGATCCAGAGACGTCGACTTCTGCACCATCAGCACGCGCTTCTCGTTGGCCAGAGCGATGGACTGTCGGTACGGCATCGACGCGATCTTGGCCGGCCGACTGGCACCGAAGCTGTTGCCACGGTACCACACGAGCTGAGTGTCGATACCGCCGGAAACCAGCACCGGCTTGGCGTTGGCCGACAGGGCCAGTGCACGCACATCGTGGCTGTGACCACGGTGACTGTACGAATAGGCCCAGGTGGCGTTGCCGCTCTCGGCCACGGATCGACGGAACTCGACGACCTGGTTGTCCACACCTGAAGCAAAAAGCGTGTTGTTGCTCTGGCTCACACAGATGGCCAGAATGTCGGCTGTCAAGTGCGAGAACTTCTGCAGCAGCGTGCCTGTGGGGGCGTTCCAGAAGCTTAAGTTGCCGGCCGAGTCGCCGCTCACCAGCGTGAGGTCGTCCAGCACCACAAGAGACCAGACGACCGACTTTAGCTTGGTCAGCGTCTCGAGCGTGATACGCGACTCGTTGCGGCCCGTCACAGCGTTCCAGCAGTGGATAATGCCGTTCTCACTACCGGAGAAAATCTTGTGCGCCTGGGAATGCCAGGCCAGCGACACGACGCGGCCGCCGGTGGTGAGGAATCCTTTGCTGAAATAGAGCTGGCCGTCCGCGAACGAGAAGAGACGGATACGGCCATCTTCACAGCCCACGGCCAATTGCTGCGATTCGGCGTCCATGACCATACTCCAGATGGGGCCGCCGTTCGAGTCCGTCACGTTCTTCCGACACAGAGACTGCAGGTCTAGTTCCCAAAGCGTACCGTCCAATGACGACGCGAAGAGGCGGTCGCTGTCTGGGGCCCAGCACAGCGCCGACACTTGGCTCTGGGCCGAGCCGGGCAATACGAATTTGAGGTGCCACTTGTTGCCCACGCTCCAGATCTCGACGTCACCAGTGGCACGCGCTACGGCCAACTGATCTCCAGCGGCGTTGAAGCACAACGCGTGGACGGCTGACGGCATCCAGTCCACAAAGCGGCAGCGGTGTACCTGCAGCGTCGTTGAGATGGCCGATACATCGGCGGCGGTGGCGTCGCTGGCCTTGCGCTTCTTGGTGTTCTTGGGTGTCATGGCGGGCGCACGAATGACAGCCAAATGGAGCTGCTCGCGTGGTTGGTTGGCTACGGCGGATAGTGCAACAGCATTGGCTGAAATCGGTGTCGCTCTAAATGTGGCGTGTCACAAATTGTGAGTTCCAAGGAACTTGAGTAGTACAGTGTTATACCTAGTAGCACGGTAAGAAATGTTATTTGGAAAAAAACTAGAGTAGTACAGTGCTGTACCTAGTAGCTCGGTAAGAAATGCTATTTTATTTGGAAAAAAACTAGAGTAGTACAGTGTTGTACCTAGTAGCTCGGTAAGAAATGCTATTTTTATTTTAAAAAAATATTTCTTGATAATGCATAATAAACTGTGTATTAAAGCCCGGTAAGAAATGCTTTTATAATTAAGGAAAAACATACTTCTGAAGTAATTCTTAAAAATGCATAATATACTGTACCAAAACCGGTTCTTATGAAACCGGCTACCAACCGTTATGGACTATTTCTGAAACAAAGCGTTTAGTTTTTAGATTGTGCTTTTTTTATTTAAGAAGCGTAGCGTATAATTAGACCTACTATCATTCACAGTATTGTGCTTTGCAAAGCTTTTGCCATTTTCACTTAGCTGGATGCTCGATTTATAATAAAACGAGGTCGTTTTATAAATCGATGTTATAAGAAGGGACAGATCGATCAAGTTAGGGTAGATAATAAATCGAGCTACGACAAGCGCTCGTGGTCGATTTACGACAAATCGATCTCGATCTCCTGTAAAACGACCCCTTTTGCGTTTTTGAAACGCAAATCGAGGACAGATATAATAATTCCAGGTCTGCCTTTCCCATCTCATGTTTACGCCTGGTTTTATGTGCGATCATGCTCGATCTAGGCCATAAGGCCATAAAACGGAGCGACATTTCATCTGCAAAGCACAATAAATCCTGCATCAACTGAAGCATACGGGTATATCCGCTCTGCCACTATTCTGGGACACTTTTTGAGGGGCGCAAAAATACGTTTTTAGGTGTGCTTCACACGGAACAAAACCATAATTAAAAAGTAGAAAAAAGTAGTTTGTTCGTACAGTTTGTTTAGCTGTACTACGTCCCACTGGCAGCTAGAAGTACAATTGAAAATATTGTTTTTTATCAGAACACTATTTCGGGACACTGGAAGGTTTTCCAGGTCACTTGCTTTTTGTATGTATTTTTCAAATGATCTGACGATTTGTATGCGATGTAAAATGGGTCTTTTCAAAGTAACCAAATGCACGTACTTGTGGAAAGAGCGAATAATTCAAATGTTAGCGGCCCTATACATTTATGAACACGCTTCGACCGTTTAAAACGGAGCGTCCACTTAGAAATCGCCTGACCAAAGCTACAATTGGATACCCAGAACTAAACTTGGTTTTTGTGATGGAAAACATATGTTGTATTATAGTAATCCAATCGGGCTAAGATTTGTGTTGTGATTCTTCATACAAATTCAATCAGATACTGTAGCAACCAAAATGAGCGTTTCGCGTACCACGTGCAAACACAGCAAAACCCTTCACCATTTGGATTATCGCTCTGTTTAGAAACGCTCTATTCGTGCGATATTCGCGAAGTTACAGGCTCTGCCATTTTTGGGCGTCCAATACAAAATCCTATATTAAATGGTTGTCCCATAATTGTGTGTCCCGGAATAGTGGCAGAACGGATACTATTAAATTATGCAGGATGGTATTTATTTCTGCTGCTGAGTCAATTCCCCGGCAAATCTTGAGAGCAATTCTCGTTTAGCCAATAAAATCGCTCACATTTTATTCCCAAGACCAGACACCGACGGAGAAACCAGGGCCTTATACGCTACGCTTTTAAATAAAAAAGCAAATCTAAAAATATCACGCCTGAAACGAAGCAAACTGAACCTGAGTTCGCGAGGTTTTGGCGTGAAGTAATAAAACCTCGAGAACAAGATTCGCGGTAGTTACGAGCTTCAACCGAGCCGTACCTAAGTGGCCGAACACGCGAAACGATTCAATCCGTGTTCGGTTCTGAGTATTGTTATTCGCTCAAAGTGAAAGAAGTGGGTGCGGCTTTTGCAGAGAGCGACCACCGGCGCCGATGATGCATGCTTGGGCGGCGATCGCTAACCGGGATCAGCCTGAGCGACCGAACGAACCTTCTGTTCACCGCCGTCGTCAGGTGGTAATGCAGGAAGACGTAATTACCCTGGACAACCAACTCGTGGCAGCGACAGAGGCACGCTTGGCTCACGTAGTCGACGAGACCCAGCAGAGATCCAAGAGCACGGTCTCGCCCTAGAACAGCGAGTTGAGCACTTTTTCGGCTGGGCTCAAGAACATCTTCAAACCTCGGTTGTCAGTACTGAACAGCATATTCAAGAGCGTCTTGACAGTCGATATAGAGCTTCGCTTACCAACGTGGAGTCAATTGTACAAGCGGCAATAGAGAAGGCATCTACCAGCTCAACAACCTCTATTGCGGTGCAGCTGCAACAGCTTAGCGAGCAAGCACGCAGTGGTGTACATGCAACGACCGCCGCTCTAGAATCTAAAGTGCAAGCAAAACTCAATGCAGCTTTACAGAAGGCGGAGCTAACTACCAAGATGGCTACAGAGCAGGTAGAAGAAAAACTGAGGGGTAATCAAGCCAAAATCGCGAATGAAATGAGAGAGTACGTGGATACTCAAGCCCAATTGTTAGAAAAGGTGCAGACAATGTTTGATGCTTCTCGCAAGCAGCAAGCAGCAAGCAGAAGAAACACAAGCTCCAATTTCGAGAGTTTCGGCAAACATGGAAAAACACATTTTGCGTGTGCAGCAAGATAATTTTCATCGAGCTGAAGCTGCATTTCACTCTCTTCTAGATACATTTGTGGTGTAGGGAAATTCAAGTTCGGCAAACGCGCCTGAGTCTGCGGATATCCTGCTACTGGACAACCCGCTAAGTGCAGTGGATCCACACGTAGCACACGCCATTTTCGAGCAGTGCATTCTGGGTCTAGCCAAACACAAGACGCGTGTTCTGGTGGTGAACAGCCATTATGATCTGCTTGTTCACGCTGATAAAATTGTGGTTGTACAAAGTGGACGCATTGCTAGCGAAGGGAACTACACAGAAACAATTGCTCGGTTCCCAGAGTTGGCATCCAAAGCCACATCCAACGAGGACTACGGTGTCGTAAATGAGGGTAAACAGCAAGTATCAACGTCAGATCAAGAGTACAGGATCGATTCTTCTTCTCCGATTGATACTAGCGCCATAAAAGCTGAAGATCAATTGATGGAGAAGGCGGACCGCGTCAAAGGAAGAGTAACTGGATACACCTACAAGACTGGACGAGATTGGTTTCGGTGCATTTACGGTTGTGGTGATCGTCGTTACGGGGTACACCGTAAGCCAAGGACTTTTCGTTCTCGTGAACTGGTGGCAAGCGTATTGGGCTGACAATATGCGTCATCCCAGTGCATCGCATTCAGCCTCGTGGTTCGGTTTGTGGTACTTTGGGTTCATCGCTTTCGGCGCAGTTGCAACAATATGCCGTTGCGTTACCGTGATGTTGTTACTGCTACGAAGCTCTAAGAACCTGCACGACGAGCTCTTTCGACGCGTACTGGCCGCACCAGTGAACACGTACTTCGACGTGACACCTGTGGGTCGAGTCCTCAA
Source organism: Phytophthora tentaculata (assembly GCA_033557915.1). Classification (NCBI taxonomy): domain Eukaryota; phylum Oomycota; class Peronosporomycetes; order Peronosporales; family Peronosporaceae; genus Phytophthora; species Phytophthora tentaculata. The sequence continues at coordinate 4,691,303 of JAUCEA010000009.1, forward strand.
CCGCTTCTCGAACGATCTGGACCAAATGGACTCGTTACTCCCTCAACAATGGCAGAATTTTGTGCAAAATATCTCATTAAGTGTTGGAGGCTTCATCGTCTGTGCTCTGGCGTCGTACTGGATCGGACTTTCGTATATCCCAGTGATAGCTGCTCTGGTTGTGACGGGCTTGTACTTCAAGAAAACCTCTCGAGAAGTGAAGCGGCTAGAGGGAATTTCAAGATCTCCAGTGTATAATTTACTCGGCGAGACGTTAAACGGTGTACAGACCATCCGTGTGTTCAAGATGCAGTCGAGATTCGAGCAGATGAACGCGAATGCGGTTGATGAGAACGCGTCGTTCTTCTTTATCTACTGGGCTGCAGGTCGATGGCTGGCTGTGCGTCTGGATACGCTCTCTGTCGTGGTCATTTTTGCGGTGTCGCTCTACTTGGTGGCGACAAAAGGGCAGCTTGGCACTTTACTCTCGGGTATTTCTCTCGTGTACGCGCTCATGTTGACGTCGATGGTGCAGTCTTCGGCGCGTGACGTGGATCGCACAGACAACGCGATGACGAGTGTTGAGCGTATCCTGCACTTCCGTGAAATCCCGCAAGAGGAAGACTTTCCAGACGCGTCTCCCGTCGACAATACTTTGTGGCCGGCGCAAGGCTCTATCAAATTTGACAATCTACAGCTCAAGTACCGACCGGAACTACCTCTTGTACTTTGTGGTGTGAACATGGATATCGTTGGAGGTGAGAAGGTGGGGATCTGCGGACGTACAGGTGCCGGTAAGAGCTCTCTCATGATCGCGCTTTTTCGTATCTGCGAGTTTGAAAGCGGAACCATTAGTATTGATGGTGTGGATATCAAGAAGGTAAAGCTTAACGACCTTCGCCGCAGTATCGCGATCATCCCACAGGACCCGGTGCTATTCAGTGGATCGTTGCGAGACAATCTCGATCCGTTTGGTGAATATTCGGATGCTGAAATCTGGGCAATCTTGAAGCAGGTTCATCTCGCGAACACAATTTCAGATTGGGGCTCTGGTTTGCAGTTCAGTCTTTCTGAAAAGGGTGAAAACTTGTCGGTGGGGCAGCGACAACTCGTGTGTATCGGTCGTGCGTTGCTCAAGAACAGCAAGATCGTCGTGCTGGATGAGGCCACCGACGCACTCATCCAGGCCACTATCCGACAGACGTTCGCTGACAAGACTGTGCTGATTATTGCGCACCGCATCAACACGATCATACACTGCAACAAGATCTCCGTCATGGACGCCGGTCGGGTAGTTGAGTTTGGCTCACCCACAGAGTTGTTGGCGCAACCCGAATCAATTTTCGCATCGTTGGCCAAACGATCCAAACTGCAGTGACGCTGGTAAGCTCTTGAAAAGTACTTAACTATAACGGGCTGGCGGTGTAATAAGCGGAAATAAAGATTTAAGATGTTCACTCAAAGATCAGCAAGATTCGAAAAAAAATAATAGATCGAGTTTCTTTTTATTGCATGCTCTGTGTGTGTGTGTGTGCGTGCGTGTGTGTTATTATTTCACGATTCATGACTCACGAAACAAATATTTTTGTAATGAGGTGGGCACACCTCATCATCGTGATAGGAAGCACAATTTGACAACTTGGCACACCTCATCAGCGTGATAGGATGTGTACGATAACTAAAGTTGTAGAACCCCAAGCAATGTATTAGCTTGCTCAAGTCCGTAATCGACTCCCCCAACAAGGGTACCTCTTCGTATCCTCACTTTGCAATTGCTTCCATTGTTCTCAAATCGGACCTGAGCTCTATTCTCTACTGTATCATGGGTGATATCCGGGAGCAGCAGCACTACGTGTCGGCTCCGTCCACTCCTCGAAGTGTTCAAGGCAACGAAAAGGTTGCGAACGAGTCGACCGCCAAGCCAACCACCTCCAAGCTCGTCATCCAGCTACCGAATCCACTGGCCACAGCGTCGGTCTTGTCTGTCATGATGGTGCAGTGACTGCAGCCTCTTGTAGTGCTCGGCGCCAAGCACGTTCTCGACAAAGAAGATATCTGGCCACTCTGCGAAAGTGACTCGTGTACGTCACTTGAAACCCGGTTTCACAAGGTCTACGACCCGCACAAGAAGCTGCCGCTCGGACTCTCGCCTGTCACCGTGGCTTTCATTGCCACGTTCAAACGCGAAATCCTCGTTGTGCTTGGCAACTGTTTGCTGTACATTCCCCCTCTGTCCTTACAGTAGTACGTAGCCCAGGCCGTGCCATTTGCTACCTGAAAGAGATTCATGACGGCCGCATCCATTCTGACTGCCGGCTCGCTCACCTACGTGTTCTTCGTTTCAGCTAGAACGGGTGCTAATATGCGTTCTCTGGTCATGGATCTGGTGTACCAGAAGTCTCTGCGTCTATCGTGTGTCGCGCGTCAACAGTATTCAAGCGGTGAAGTGTTGACACTCATGAGCGTGGATGCTGAACGCGTATTCACCGTCATGCTGGAGAGTCCATGGCTTGTGGTCGGGCCCCTGAGTTTCGTCATTTCCGTCGTGCTCGTCGGATTTCTATTCGACTTTACCTCTGCAGCGGGTGGAGCTGTCACTTTGGTTGTGATCAGCATTGTATCGGTGCGGTTCGGCAACATCATTGCACATATTCAGCACGATCTATTGACTGTGATTGACGAACGCGTCAAAGTCACGTCCGAGTCATTGCAAGGAATTCGTGTCATGAAGTACTACGCCTGGGAGGAATCGCTTGCACACCGTGTCGAGAAGATTCGGGCGTAGGAGATCGCACTACTGCGCAAGTTCCACTTGTACCAAGTCGTCACCACAGTGATGCTGTTCCTCACTCCAGCTTTCCTGTCTGGGGTTACGCTTGGAATCTACGTGGCCATCAATGACACCATCTCAGTGATCGACACCTTCACTCTCATCGCCATGGTCAACATCTGCCGGACTGCGCTGATCCAGCTCCCCGTTGCCATTTCCGCTTTCTCGCAAGCTCGGATTGCGTTCGCTCGAATCGACCTCTACCTTTCCAGCGACGAGTACGGCCAGCTGCAATTGGAGAATAGTACAACCAGTGATCCAGGGACCTATTCTGTTGCTGACGGTAGTATATCCGTTCGTGACGCTGACTTCGAGTGGCCCTTGCCCAGCAGCACGCCCGATGTAGTGGTGGTCACTCCAGCTCTTGACGGAGATGAAATATCGACTCGCACACTTCGAGAGGCCTCTGAGCTTGGATATGGAGGAGTAGACTACAATAGTCTCAGCTTCAGTCCGAGCACCGCAAGTGCGAGAGCGTCTATGGTTGCAGGTGTAAGGGACAGGGAGCAGCAGAGCTTTCGCCTCGAAGGATTGAGTCTGGAAATCGACCCTGGCTCGCTAGTGATGATCATCGGTTCTGTGGGTGCTGACAAGTCGAGTTTGCTGAATGCCCTACTTGGTGAAATGACGTTGAAACGCGGAAGGCTGGACCTCAGGGGTGACGTATCCTACGTTAGCCAGGAAACTTGGATCAGCAACCTGAACGTACGTGACAATATCCTGTTCAGAGAGCCGTTCGATGCAGAGCGACATGAGTCCGTACTGGAAGCGTCAGAACTTGCCACGGATCTCCACGCTCTGCCGCACGGGGATCAGACTGAAATCGGTGAGCGTGGAATCAACTTAAGCGGCGGGCAGAAGGCTCGAGTAGCAATTGCACGTGCCATGTATCGGTCGTACTACGACATCCTATAGCTGGATGATCCACTGAGTGCTGTTGATCCTCATGTAGCGCACGGCATCTTCGACAAATGCATTATGGGTCTGGCCAAGTCGAAGACTCGCATCTTGGTGTTGAACAACCACTATGAGCTCCTCAATCGTGCTGACAAGGTACTGGTGATACGTATGGGACCGGTGACGGTACGTATGAAGAGGTGATGGCGATGTTCCCAGAGCTGGACACACCGCAGAGTTCTGCTCGGCATAGCGACGAGGATTCAGCGCAAGACAAACGTGGGTCTGCGAAGACGTCTGCAACAGTGGCGGCAGTCAAGAAAGAGGTAGGGGACGTTGATAACCGACAACTCATTCAAGAAGAGGATCGTATCAAGGGCACCGTGTCCGGTGATGTGTACGAGACGTACTTCGACGAGTCAGGAATGAATGGCCTCGTGGTTATCTTCCTCATCGTCGTGTTCTACACCATGAGCCAGGCTGTGCGCGTGGTTGTCGACTGGTGGCCGAGTCACTGGCCCAAGAACATGCCTCGTCGTGACGATGACTCGACATACTCCGGAGAGGACTTCGCGTTGTGGTATGTGGGCTTGATCGTACTTGCCACTGTATCGACCCTCGGCCGGGCTTTGTATCTGACGAAGACGTGTGTACGCACATCTAAGAACCTGCACAATGAGCTGTTTCGTCGGGTGTTAAGTGCTCCGGTAAACCGCTACTTCGACGTCACGCCCGTGGGTCGCGTGCTCAACCGCTTCTCCGATGACCTCGACCAGGTAGACTCAGTACTACCAAAGGATTACCAGATTGTGGCACAGCACACTTCGATGGCTTTGGGGTCATTTGTCGTCTCGGGTTTCGTGAGCTACTGGATCGCGGTTGCGTACATCCCTATCATCGTCATCTTTGTCGTCACCGCCAGGTATTTCAAGAAGACAAGCTGCGAGATAAAAGCGTCTCGAAGGAGTCACCCGTACACCAGTCTACAACCTCTTCAGTGAGACGCTATCCGGACTGCAGACTATCCGAGCTTTTCGGATGCAAGACTCGTTCGGACGCCTGAACAAGAAGGTGGTGGATGAGAACGCCAGCATGTACATCACATACTGGTCGGCGGGTCGACGGCTAGCGGCACGCCTTGACATGCTGTCGGTAGTCATTATTGTCATCGTCATGGCGTATCTCGTGTCGTCAAAGGGCGAGCTGAGCGCTATGACTGCGGGCCTCTCGCTCACATACTCGCTGATGCTGACAGCCGTGGTGCAGTGGGTCACACGGTCTGCTGACCACGTTGACAGCGCCATGACGAGTGTGGAGAGACTGCTGCACTTCCGTAATATTCCACAAGAAGAAGACGCGCCCGACTGCACTCCGATCAACAGCGCTGTGTGGCCTTCGCAAGGGGCTATCAAATTCGACAACATGTGCCTCAAATACCGGCCCGAACTGCCCCTGGTGCTACGTGGAGTGAGTATGGACATCCATGGAGGAGAGAAGGTTGGAATCTGTGGACACACGGGCGCTGGCAAGAGCTCACTTATGATCGCGCTGTTCCGCATCTGCGAGTTCGATAGTGGTAGCGTGGTTATTGACGGGCTGGACATCTCAAAGCTGAAGCTGCACGACCTGCGACGCAGCCTGGCCATCATCCCGCAGGACTCCGTTCTATGCAGTGGACCATTACGCGAGAACTTGGACCCGTTCGGCGAGTATTCTGTCGCGGAAATCTGGGCTGAATTACAGCAAGTTCACATGGCCGACAGTCTGGCAAAGTGGGGTGCCGGGTTAGACTTTGAGGTGTCCGAGTGCGGTGATAACTTGCCAGTCGGACAGCGTCAGCTCGTGTGCATCGGTCGTGCGTTGCTCAAGAACAGCAAGATAGTCGTGCTGGATGAGGCCACCGCCAACGTGGACACGACCACCGATGCACTCATCCAGGCCATTATCCGACAGACGTTCACTGACAAGACTGTGCTGATCATTGCGCACCGCATCAATACGATCATGCACTGCAACAAGATCGCGGTCATGGACGCCGGTCAGGTAGCTGAGTTCGGGTCACCCACAGAGCTGTTGGAACGGCCAGAGTCGATCTTCGCATCGCTGGCCAAACGCTCGGACCAGAAGTTGCTGCACTAGATTTCACCTAACAACATTAATATCTTTAGATCGTCTACCACGAAAAGACGTGGGGCTTACTAACCTCATCAACTATTGTGCCGGTTCAACTTCGAGGTCGTTGCAAATCGAAAAGCGGTAATCCACTTTAGTCCATGCAGATGACCATCTTGCCTAATGGGACGCTGTGGTGGCCAAATATATCGGCATGAGCATCTATCTGATCGCCATGTGAATAGTACTTCTCGAAGAGAGAAAGAAAAGCTGTTTTGCTAGGTGGACCCCACTGTGGTCATGATAGGGACTGTAGAATAGCTGCACCAAGCACTAAAAACAGTATAATTGAAGCAGGTCCATTTTCGGTGCTAGGTGATCTAGGTGTCGCTGTCAACAGCAGTGATTTACTGTGCGGGAAAAAAATAACCCCATCGTAGCTCCTCCATGGGATGCACGCACGCCAATACTGCGCTCATATTTATAGGGTCTTCACCAAGGAGTTTCCAGAATTGGTTTCCTCCGTCTTGTCGAGCTAATTCCGTGTGTAGCCCACGCGTGACTTGTCGTGGAGGCTCCAATCGCATGCCATTGAGACCGTAACCACCGGCTCAACTCCCAACGTGCGAGCATTTCCGAAAAGTTGCCCGGCCGCCGGGAGAAACGAAGGAAAACACCTTCACGAATACGAAGACTTCACTCCACGTGACAAGAAAACAACGGGGAGCGAAGTCCCTAAACGCACCAAAACTCAGCGAGGTAGGAGGGGCACGGAAACATTCGAGACCAGGCCATATTCTTACCTGGTAGCAGGTACTCGGGTGGGGGGCCATGATACACTCGGAGCAGCCCAAGGGCGGTCAGTTCAAACTCGTTGCCGGTGACCTCATTCGGCTCATCGAAACACAACACGAACATCAAGCTGAACAGCTTGCCAAGTTAGGGGGGATCACGGGCGTCGCAACATCTCTCGGTGTCAATATATCTCAGGGACTCAACAGCAATGATAGCGCAGACTTGAAGCGGCGTGAAGACACGTTCGGGTCCAACTACATCCCTCCTCCAAAGGCCAAAACACTATTAGAGCTTATGTGGGAAGCCTTTCAAGACATGACCATTATTGTCCTGACCATTTCCGGCATCCTCTCGGTTATCCTAGCAATCACGGTAGGCGACCACCCGGACACAGGCTGGATCGAAGGAGCCTGTATTATTTTCGCCGTGCTGGTGGTGACAATGGTGACGGCCGTCAATGATTACCAGAAGGAGGCGCAGTTCCGTGCACTCAATGCTGTCAAGGAGGACGAGAAGATTAAAGTGATTCGGAACGGAGTACCAGCCGAGGTGAGCAAGTTCGGACTGGCGGTGGGTGACATTGTTCGTGTGGACCTGGGTGACATCATACCGGCCGATGGCATCGTGTTCGACCAGAAGGAGCTCAAACTGGACGAGTCTGCTATGACCGGCGAGTCGGACCTGATGGTCAAGAACACGGACAACCCGTTCCTCCTTTCGGGAACCAAGGTCATGGAGGGTCTGGGTAAGATGCTGGTTGTCTGTGTTGGTGAGAGCTCCCAAGCAGGTATCATCAAGAAGCTTATTCTTGGCAAGGACAAGGAAAAGGCGAAAGAGGCAGAGAAGAAAGCAGCCCCCTCCGCTGCGGCGACGACACCACTTCCTCCTGCAGGGGCCAACGGCACTGTAGAGCAGAAGGAAGAGTACGATAATGGTGAGACGCAGTCGCCTCTTGAAGCCAAGCTCAACCGCTTGACGATTCTCATCGGGAAGCTCGGTACGACTGTAGCCTTACTGGTGTTCATCATCATGTCGATCCGATTCTCGGTGCATAATTTCACTGGAGACGATAAGAAGGAGTGGAAGGCCAAGTACATTAGCGACTACCTGCAGTTCTTCATTGTGGCCATCACGGTGCTAGTGGTGGCCATTCCGGAAGGTCTCCCGCTTGCCGTGACCATTTCTCTGGCTTACTCAGTCAAGAAGATGCTGATGGACAACAATCTTGTGCGTCACCTGGATGCTTGTGAGACCATGGGTAGTGCTACGACCATCTGCTCGGACAAGACGGGAACTCTAACGACCAACCGCATGACAGTCATGCAGATCTGGATCGGAGGGCAAGAGTTCACGTCAGCCTCGCAAGCCACAGATGAAATGTCCGAGTCTACACGTGACGTCTTTTGCAGCGGAGTGTGCGTCAACTCGACGGCTGAAATTCTCCCATCCAAGGTTCCTGGTGGTCAACCTGAACACACCGGTAACAAGACCGAGTGTGCCTTGCTGCAGTTCGTCCGTGACTGCGGTGTCGACTATTCGAACGTTCGCGCTAACACTGAGATTGGCCACATGCTCACGTTCAGCAGTAAGAAGAAGCGCATGTCCGTAGTGGTCAAACGGTCGGCAAGTACCTGTCGGATCTATACCAAAGGTGCCACCGAAGTTGTTCTGGGTCTCTGCAGTAAGATGAAGCGCCTTGACGGTTCGGTGGCCTCACTCGACGGGAACCAGAAGGAGATCATCGGCACATCCATCATCGAGAAGTACGCGTCTCAAGGCTTTCGTACGCTCTGTCTATCCTACCGCGATGTAGATACCTCGGCAGAAGAGATCAGCCAATGGTCAGACGACGATGTTGAGAAGGATCTCACGTGCATTGCCATTGTCGGTATTGAAGACCCTGTGCGTAAAGAGGTACCAGACTCGATCAAGCTGTGCCATCGTGCGGGTATTGTCGTGCGTATGGTCACTGGTGACAATATTTCTACTGCGCGTTCAATCGCGGGAAAGTGTGGCATCATTTCGCCGAACGACGGGTCCTTGGTCATTGAAGGGCAGGAGTTCCGGACGCGTGTACTGGACGGGAATGGAAACATCATCCAGTCGGAATTCGACAAGATCTGGCCATTGCTGCGCGTCATGGCGCGTTCATCGCCCAAGGACAAGTACACGCTCGTGACTGGGTTGATGCAGTCGAATCTGATGCCTTACGGACCGCAGATTATTGCTGTCACCGGTGACGGTACGAACGATGCTCCTGCACTCAAGAAAGCGAACGTAGGGTTTGCTATGGGTATCAGTGGAACCGCTGTAGCTAAGGATGCGTCCGACATCATCCTTATGGATGACAACTTCACGTCCATCGTGAGCGCCATCAAATGGGGCCGCAACGTGTATGATTCCATTGCCAAGTTCCTCATGTTCCAGCTTACAGTGAACGTAGTGGCTATTAGTCTGGCGTTCTTGGGAGCCGTGATTCTTGAGCAGTCTCCGCTTACTGCTGTGCAGCTGCTATGGGTGAACCTTATCATGGACTCGTTCGCATCCTTGGCGCTTGCTACGGAGCCCCCTACACAAGCTCTACTGGAACGTCGACCATACCCGAAAACTAAGCCGTTGCTGTCGAAGATCATGACGAAGCACATCATTGGCCAATCCCTCTACCAGCTTGTGATTCTGCTCATGCTCACGTTCGTAGGCGAGAAGATGCTGGATGTTCCCTCTGGTCGCTACCAGGACCTTGATGAAGATCACAAGCACGAGCCCACCCAGCACATGACTGTCATTTTTAACACGTTTGTGTGGATGCAGCTCTTCAACGAGCTCAATTGCCGCAAGATCCACGACGAGCCCAACGTTTTAGAAGGGCTACTCGGCAATCGCGTGTATATTTACGTGACCCTTCTTCAGATCCTCATGCAGTTGGTCATCGTACAGTGCACAGGTTCTTTCTTCAATTGCGAACCGCTGAATGCCGGTCAGTGGGGTATTTCTATTGGCTTGGGCGCAGTTTCCATGCCTCTACGTGTGGTGCTGCGGTGCCTTTCGGCCAAGTGGTTGCCGGCCTTCTGCCAAGACGCCGACGCTGTTGATGTACAGAGCTTCCCGCCGACCGCCAAGGCTGTTCGTAAAGGTAGTTCCCAGAAGGCGATCATGCTGCAGTAGAGTCAGGAAGAGCGAGAGAGGTATTGCTAAGAGTGAGAATCAGAGGTCACCTTTATATTTCTTTGCCCGAAATCTGCGATTGGTGCTCAAAGTTAAGCTTCAGCGGTGACGTGTACAGCGCGGTGATGGGCATTGATAATGTCATCGGATCGTTATCCATGAGCTCCGTGCTGTTATGCACAAACCAGTAAGACAAGTTCGAAATACTCAGCGAGGAACTGGCAGTTGATGGTTAGCCACACTGCCGTTAGTGAAGATTGAATTTTCTTTTGCTTCACCTCTAAGTATACAACAAAAGCAAAAAAGCTACATGTAAAAAAGTAATGCAGGACCATAATCGCTTTGAAGACCACGAGGTTTTGAACTTGCCATGTGTTGTGAGCAAAAGACCTGTTCATGTAGCACGCCGCCAGCCAAACACGAATTGGGTATCCTGGCATCGTGCCGAAGGGCTTCAAATTGCTGATTACTCATGGTTATGAAACCGAATCACGCTAAATTCTCGTCTCTATACCACATCGATGACCGATTGGCGCATATTCGCCTCTGTTCCGACCAATGGAGGAGCGGATACTAGCCTCTGGGCGCTGACGATTTAACCGTCACGCCATTCTCGGATTCGGAGCATCAGCCGACGTCAGGCGGACCTTGCGACTAGACCTGTGGCCATGGTGCAGTTCGCCAAGAAGCTAGCGGCGGCCCAGCGGCCCGAGTGGAAAGGGTACGTCCAACATGACAGGCATCAGCCCTTAACTGCCACTCTCTCTATCTTTGTAACGATCTGTTGCTAACTTGAATCAGACACTACCTTGAGTACAAGCAACTGAAGAAGAAACTGCGCGAAGTAGCGGAAGCTCAACGCGAGGAAACACGCAATGAGCAGGAAAACTTCAAGCAGGCGCTGGACTCGGAGGTGGAGCGTGTGGTGCTCTTCTTCCTCACTAAACAGGGAGAGTTCGCCACCACTTTGCAAGGTCTACGCACGCAGCAGTTGGAGCTCGAGTCCGGGGATCTGGAGGCCATGCACTCCATTGCCGACATGTACCGACACGTCGGAGACGAATTGGTGAACCTGCTGCACTTTGTGGAGCTCAATGCGACTGGCATCCGCAAAATCCTCAAGAAACACGACAAAACTCTCAAAGAGCATAAGATCATGGGCTCGTACTTGTCCTCGCGCACAGACTCGCAGGCCTCGCACATGCAGCAACTTTACCACGACGAAGGCATCTCCGCTATCATCGCCAGTATCCGTGCAGCGCTCGCTAAGTTGCGCAAACTCGAAGTTCAGCTAGCAGCGGACGCTACCAACAAGGCCCTGACGCGAACTATCTCCGAAGATGAGCCTGTACTAAATCGTATCGGCCAAGCCAGGCGCAGACTGCACAAGTCGACGCAATACGTCAAGACTGTGGCTGCCCGGTCGTTGATTTTCGACTCGGAGTCCTCGGAAGACGAAGATGACGATACGTACGACATGCTCAGGCGCCTCAAACAGGCCTCCAAGCCTTCGCGTCTGCTCAATATGCTCAACACGTTCCTGTACATGACCAACTACTACATCGTGGCTCCTACAAGTGGCAAGTACGCGGCCGAACTGGGTGCAGAGGCCTCGATGAGTGGCGTGATCGTCGGTATGACCCCCGTGGCTTCTCTGGCCAGCGCCGTGCTGTACAGTTGGTGGGCCAATCGGTCATACAAGGCGTCGCTGAGTTTCGCGACTGTGTGTCTCATTCTGGGCAACTTGCTGTACGGTATGGCGCTATCTTACGACAGTGTGGCCATGGCGTTGACTGGTCGAATGCTCAATGGCTTTGGTGGCGCTAGGGCGATTAATCGACGCTACATTGCCGACAATTACTCGCGGGAAGAACGCACGCAGGCGTCGGCGCTGTTCGTGACCGCCAGTGCGCTCGGAATGGCTGCAGGCCCTGCGCTCGCGGCTGCTCTTCACTATTTACCTGACTACAAGTTTGCTGGCATCGATATCACCACGGAGACGTCGCCCGGGTGGGTTATGTTTGCGCTGTGGACGGTCTATCTGGTTGCCTTAGTGGTCTGGTTCGAGGAACCTGATCGAATGGAGAGAGAACGATTCCTGGAGCGCAGACGATCGATGCTGGAGAACGGAATGGGTAACTCGAGTATTGCTGTAGTCGCAGCGCAGATGGGGGAGACCACGCCGCTTATCTCACGCTCCCACTCGATGGGCAGTCCACCGCCTCTGTCTTCTCTTTGGCAGAACGTTCCAGTCGTGGCGTCTCTGTTCATCTACATCATTTTAAAACTGGTGCTGGAGTGTCTTATCACTGCCAGCTCGACGATCGCAATGTACCATTTCAACTGGGGCTCCACCAACAACGGCGTGTATCTGGCTGCGCTGGGGCTGCTCATGTTCCCTACCAATATGGTCGTGGGCTGGATGAGCTTCCGCTACGAAGACCGAGAGATGATCATGTTGTCCGAGATTGCCATGTTTGTGGGCGTCGGTATCATCGTCAATTACGGCCACTACTCGGTCGCGCAGTTCGTGGCTGGAGGAGTGATCATCTTCATCTCGACGAATGTGTTGGAAGGTGTCAACATGTCGCTACTGTCCAAGACGATCCCGAAATCTTTCGCCAAGGGAACGTTCAACTCCGGATTGCTGGCTACTGAGGCTGGTACATTCGGACGAGCGATTGGAGATATCGCCATTACCGTCGTGGGTCTGCCAGGCATCCAGTATGTGCTCAACTGGACGTTCGTCCCGCTCATCGCCGTCTCTCTCCTTACAATTCTCTACACGGGTCGCGTGTACCACAAACTTGCCACCGACGACTAAAAATCTTACAAGTTGAGCTGAATCTCTGCGATGCAACGTCTTCACATGACATTTTGTTAGTCTCTCTTCAGTTCTGCAATGCTTTACGCTTTCTCGATGACTAACGCAGAGGCACCTCCGCCTCCATTGCACACAGCAGCACAACCAATCCGACCGCCTTCTTGGTGCAGCACGGAGCACAGCGTCACGATGATGCGAGCTCCGGAGCAGCCCAGCGGATGTCCAATAGCCACAGCACCTGCAACACCAGCAAAAACATCAGCACATGAATGCTGTCGACCCCTTTAAGACGAGCGTATTAATACCTCCATACACGTTAACCTTAGCTGCATCCAGCTTCAGGAGCTTCGTGTTGGCGCATGCAACGACCGAAAAAGCTTCGTTAATCTCGTAGAAATCAACAAGTTCTTGCTCCACTTTAGCGTTCGCGAGAGCCTTCGGGATTGCCAGCGCTGGCGACGTGGTGAACGACCGTGGCTCCTGTTCAGCGTCACTGAAGCCTCGTACGATCGCCTGGATCTTGGAGCTGAGTCCCAAGGCGTTAGCTTTCTCTCGACTCATGAGCACAAGAGCAGCAGCTCCGTCGCTGATGGGGGAGGCATTCCCGGCCGTCACAGTTGGTTCGTAGTCGCCTTTTGGCTTGAAGCAGGGACGCAGTTTACTCAGCGACGTCACATCCACCGGTCTCACTACAACCTCTTCGTCTTCCGTCACCGTCTGCGGTGCAGCACCACGCTTTGCAGGAGGAACCTGCACTGCGACGACTTCTCGCTTGAATTTCCCGCTCTTTGTCGCCTCAAGAGCGCGGCGGTAGCTCTCGGCTGCACAGGCATCTTGAGCTTCTCTCGAAATGTCGTGCTTACGAGCGCACTCCTCTGCAATGTCCCCCATAGGGATGTTCTCAAAGGCATCAAACAATCCGTCCTACACAATTTAATAAAAAAATGATAAGAAAAATAAATAAATAATAACTGTGGCACTTCACTCACGGTCTGGAGGGCATCCGAAAAGACGAGATCTCCGTATCTTGCGCCGCTTCTGGCCTTCTTGGACAGATGCGGAGCTTGGCTCATGCTCTCCATGCCGCCAACCACCACCACGCCTCGCATCCCCAACATGATGGACTGAGCTCCCAGCATCACCGCTACAGCCACATATTATCACCAAGCGTTAGCATCTACACATTATTAATTTATATATAATGTTTGATTACTGCACCTTTCATCCCCGAGGCGCAGACTTTATTGACGGAGGAACAGACGACGGACTGCGGGAGACCCGCGCTTACTGCCGCCTGCTTGGCGGGCGACTGACCAGCTCCAGCGGAGATAACGTGGCCCAAAACGAGCTCCTCCACGTCGTTTGGATCGATTCCGGCACGCTTAATTGCCTCTGCCAAGGCGAGAAAGATTAGAATTAGAGTAAAACGCAGTTATGAAAATTGAGCTGAGCACCTTTGATGGCGATTCCGGCAAGGTCGGAGGCCTTGAGCGCAGACAATTTGCCCTGCAAGGAGCCGCACGGCGTACGGGCAACACCGACGATGCAGATGTCGCGGGCGGAGCTGGACTCGTCGCCGTTGACGCGCGGCTTCTTGGCAGGAGGTGGGGAGCTCATGGCAAGTAGAGCTGAAAAATGTTGAGGAATCGAACTCTTAAGTAACGATTTGAAGTGTCAAAGAGGGACTTCAACTTGGACGGCGCTTAGCGAAACGGCGTAGCATGCAAACGAAAATCTTCAAGCTCGAAGCTTGGAATTGATACTCAGCACCTCGACACACTCGACAATTTGACATCAGCTTTCCACCTGATAGTCACAAGGATACAGCGTCGTTGCATGCCGCTGTATGATGGTGCTGCGATCTTTTTAAAGTTGCGATAAACATGAGTTCTGATTGGACAATAAGTCACATGATCGTACAGTATCGCGAAACGACGCGATCAAAATGGCTGAGTTTGTGGCTCTCCCTATGAGATAGTGGGGCAGTTCTCAAGAGACCTTAGCCTTGATAGTTGGTCAGTCGTACGATGGTCCATGTCGGCATGTGGACGAGTTTGGCGCTCCTGGCGCTGTGTCATTCGCTGCGCTCTGAAGCTTCCGTTACCATCGAGCGACAAGTTGAGCCCACTACTATTGAGACAGCTGCTGCCATGTCGGACTCGGACCCAATCTGGCTCGTGCTACCAATGCTATTGGACGTTCAGCCGGTGTTGCTCAAGGTGGATGTGACGCGTCACGTTACTGCGCAGATCCAAAGCTTTTGCCGCGACCACGGGGTGGACACAACGAGATGTTCTGGAGCGATCCGAGAGTGTCTGGATGAAGTCGTGAACTTCCAGCGGTTCTGCAAGAAACCGACTGCGGAAAGTGCTTTGCCTGGGTTTGCAGTGACTAAGCATGTGCTCATGGATAGTATGGAGTCGACAGCAGCGTCATGGCTACAGAACGACCCAGAAGATATCGCGATCGATTTCTGTGGTTTCGCGCAGGCCAAGGCAGCAGTTGAGCAGACTCAGCAGTGTGTTGAGGCGCTCGAAAAGGCACTACGTTTGTCGTTCGACTGGATGCTCGCGCTCACGCCTTGTGAGCACCACGCTGAAGCGGACAGCGACGTTGACGTTACTGCTTCTGACTCGGAAACACAGAGCATAGCAGAGCGACTAGCTACTGTGGAAGAAATGATTGCTGCACTTCAAAGTTCCTCGGATGCGGCGCCATCAGTGACACTGGAAGAGTCTGCGGACGAAAACGTGAGTGTCTTTTTCAACGGTGAAAATGATGCGGTTGAAGAGATCAGCGTGTCGGCCGATCCTATTGTGGCTGGAGAGAGCAACGATGATATTCAAGAAGCAGCAGCTACAGTTGACGAGTTGGAGGGGAATGCACCCCAGTTATTGATACCGGCCGATAGCGAGAGTACTCGCTCCGCCACGAAAGAAGGCGATGCAGACCAAGACTCTGCGGTTACGAGCACTGAGCTGGACGCGATTATTGAAACTGTGGCAAAGCGAGTCTCCACAGCAGCTAGCAGCTTAAGGGAGGCACCATACATGCCACTATACGACAGAGAGTTGATTCGAATTGACGACAAGGATCCTCAAAAGTCGTGGAAAGTAGGCGCAGCTCTCGTGTTGGCTCTGTCGATCTTGTATTTGGCTGTCGACTTCATGATCCACTGCGTGCACTACGTGACTGGCCGTCTTGGGGCTCCCAAGCAGCTAGCTAGTGTGTTTTTACACGATATTCTGCTCCTCCTTGGCGGGGGTACTCGTAGCAAGCTCAATCGTATGTACAAGGGAAGTGACGACCTGAAGAAGCCCAACTCACGACGATCCAAGGTCACGTCTGAGGGAGAATTCATTCAGCCTAAACGAGAAGTCAAACGTGCGGACAAGAAGCCACTGGATGGCTCAGTGAAGTCACAGGTGACACCGCACCACTCCTCGCCCAGTTTCACGTGTGTGGCGATGATGTTGAGCATCACCAGCGACGCCATTGCTCTGCCACATGACGCTCAGACACAACCGACCGCCTGCTTCGTGCAAGACAGCAACGAAGCTCTCAAGATCATTCAGCACAAGTTTCAACAGGAAGTAACAGCAGCACAGAGAATCCAGAACGCGTGGAAAGCTGCCCAGCGCAAAGTTTCACTCAAGCAGTGGGGGGTCTTCAACGCCAGTGCTGATAAGGCTCCAAGCCTTCAAGTCGACACATCAGCTCGAGCTTCACGAACTGAAGTGGCAAGCAGCCTCCGACGCTTCTTACCGAACCCTTTACCCCCGCGTTAACCAAGCGCAGAGCTGCTTGGAACTTCCATAAATGGAGTGAGTTGGGACTGTTACAAAGAGTTTCTTGCGTTGAGATGGGATTGTGCATTTGTTTCTCGTCCCGAGCAGCCACGACCTAAAAGCATCTTCTTCTTGTGCGTCTACAATTGATAGCGAGAGACCACCATGAGTCATGCTTTAACCTCTGAAGAACTCCTCGAGTTTCAAGAGATCTTCAATCTTGTCGATCGCGTAAGCTCTCGTGATGTTTTGGCTTCATTCGCTTGGCTTCATTTCATCACGTAACCTTGTGATATCATCTGTAGGATCGTGGTGGTTCCATCACCAAAGTTGAGTTGGGAGAGCTGATGGACACATTGGGCATCGACACGTCCCCGGAAGAGATCGACCTCATGATCAACGAGATTGACCAAGATAGCAATGGGGAAATCGACTTCTCCGAGTTTGTGGCTGTCATGTCGAGAAAAGTCAACGCTACGTACACAGCTGAGCAGGTTAAGAACGCCTTTAAAGCGTTCGAAGGCAACGCGTCTGCTCCAGGATTCATCAAGGCCGATAAACTGCTCATTGCTCTCACAACATACGGGGCTGATCGGATTTCTCCTGACCAGGCACAAGAACTCATCAGTCAGGTACCAAGTACTGACAGATAGTTGTAAAGGATGCTAACAGCTTCTCACATTTGTGTCATGGACAGCTCGAGCCTGATCAACACGGCAACATCAACTACGTTGAGTATGTGAACATGATGATGTCAGAATAAAGCCACGACCGCCCATCTAGCCTTGTGTGCTTTCTTGAACGCTGGGGCTGTTCTGGTGCTCGATATAAACGACAGTACACGTGATATCGTCATGGAAACGTCTTCGCACTGAACCTTGTGGCATCGACATGAGCTCGTGCATCATCAATCCGTCTCGATGAGCGATTTTCTCTAGCGCAGCATGAATAAGAGCAGCGCTTGCGGTCGAAAAGAACAGCGATTGCTTGGGATCTGTGCACAGCAATATCAAACCATTAGCCTAGTTCTTCTCATATGAAGTGCATGAAGCCTTGACATACCGAATTTATCGACAATATGCACAGCTTCTTGAGGCGTCATGACGTCCCAGAGACCGTCGCTCGCTAGGACGACGTACTTCTCGGTGCCATCCATGTAAACGGTCGTGATAGAGGGCTCCGATGTTATGTACGGCACCTTACTCTGCCATTCAAGTCGCACAGTCAGTGTCAAGCAACTGAAAGACAAGAGACAACAACTGAGTCACCTTGAATGGAGCTGAGCTCAGTTCTGCACACTTGAGGTAGAAATCTCCAAACGCTCGGGTCATGGCCAAGCTGCCAGCAACCCGCTTCACACCAATGATGCCGGCGCCAGTCGCCTGATCGTCTTTGCTCATTCTGATGGCGTTGCGATCGTGAGAACGCTCGACCACGAGCTTCGTTTCTTGCGGGTTATTACACGAGTGATCCACTGATACTTCAATCGCTTCAAGTCCTTGAGTCTCCTTGCTGACTTTTCCAAGCACGGCGGCGCAGTCTCCTACGTTCGCGATGTAGAGCACTGAGTTGATGAATAACGCGATGACTGCACATGCTCCGGCGTTGCAATAGCCTTTGGACATGCGGGTCTTCTCAGGAAGAGCTAGCAGCGACTGCTTCAGTTCCTCGTCGGAGCGTGCAAAGGCACTCTTGACGATGGCAGAGACCTCGTCACTGGAGTTCCTAGAGGTGACTTGTGCAAGTATGTGTTGGCATAGTGATGTACGGAGGTGCCTGCACACAGCAGGTTAACACATGCGATCAATTCATCAGGAACGAAGCTGTGTAACGTACTCGACTGCCCTGGATCCTCCATGTCCGTCAAAAACTGCGTTGATTTGAACACCTTCATCCGTCGCCTTGACAATGTTTAGGCTGCGGTCTTCGCTGGGATCGTTGGCCTGCCCAAGTGTTAGCATCCATGTTAAGTAGCATAGTAAATCCAAAGGCGTGGAGCTGTACCTGGTATTCTGCAGTGCGGTGACTCAAAATCACTTTTACTGAAGGATCCGAATCGATATCAGCGCTACGTGGACGCTTCCTCGAGCTTTGACCGTTGCTAGTTTCTGTCTGGTGGCATGAACAGCTCGATCCATTACTGGAGCCGTTTGAGAATGAGGTGTTAAGCTTAGCGCCATGGGACGGGTTCCACGAGCAGCTAAAGGCCACCTGAGCAGACTTTAAGTTGCGCAAAACGTCTGCATTTGTCGCGAGGATGAAACTCGCTCCGATAACGCCATAACCCAACTTCGTCAGCGCGTCTCTCGCAGCGATAATACTCTCCGCCTCGATGATCCAGTCCGCAACTACAATAAATACACCCACACATAAGATTATTTAATGGTATCTTTTCCCGTCAACATCCTTTTCATATCTCACCTAGCAACACCCGCGCTGCCTCTCTAATGGCCTTGCGCTTCAGCTCGACTGTAAAATTCCCGTCTCCACAGTCGACGGTCACCACGCGCTTGCATTTGGACGCTCGGATCGTCGTCTTGCTGGGCGAACTCAATACATTCTTCTTCTTCTTCATAACTGACAGTTCTCCATACGCTGCAACCAATTGCGACACATCGTCAGTCCTCTCTCCTTCATCTTGTCAGTCAACTGCACAGTAAATACTCTGTACCGAGCTGGTAGGCGCCTGCAATGGCCCCAGCGATCGACGTAGTAAAGTGATGTGTGCCCGTTCCATGTGTTGCCATTTCATCGTTCGAATCTGGAGCGATGGTCTCTCCTTCTACATGCACCGCGACGATCTGGTCCACATGCTGCGCTTCAAATGGTCGGTACAGGTCGTTTACAAGGTGCTGCAGCGATGTCTTGTCGCTCAACAAGTTGGTCAGGTCCATGGCACTCTGCGACGCGTGACTCTTGCCCATACATCTGCTCGACAGCTCCAAGCGGTGCATGTACGCAGGCTGCGGCTGGTGGTGCGGCGGCAGGCTCATTATTGCAGTTGACGACGCTTTTTCACCAATGACCGTCCCTGACGCATAAAACCAATGTGGATTGGCTGAAAAGATGAAAGATCGAGTTGGTGTGGACGACTCCATTTGGTACTTACGGTGGCTTCAGCATTTCGTTGTGACATTGCAGAATTGTTCGACCGAGGAGCTACATGCGGCGCGGCTGCAGAAGACGAAGACGACATGGCTGTGCGTACGTATACAAGCTCTTCTCTTGCACTGCTTTGCTTTCTAGCAAGTGGCGTGCCTTCTGCAGATGCTGTGAGAGTTTCATCCCCTTACAGCGTCGCTATGACAAACGATCTGAGTCTAACCTCCAAGTCTGACTGTAAATTTCGAGCAGGTAGTTGCCAGTCTCCCCACTGCAAACGGACGCGAGTACTTCGTCATTTGTTCTTCACCAGCGGTCGCCACTATTGGGAGATACTGGTGGAGCGTATGGCGGACCCTCGGGGCGTCATGGTGGGCGTGGCGCCGTCCGAAGCTTTCGAAGAAGGAGCAACAGAGGAGGCGGTCGGATACGCCGCGACTGGTGTGATCCTGTACAGCGGCGTGGAAGTCTGTAGAGCCCAAGCCTATACTGCGGGAGACACAGTGGGCGTGTACCTGGATATGAACACACAGCAGGTGGCGTTCTTGTTGAACGACGAGGCACCGCCGAGCGAAGTTGAAGTAGGGGTGAAAGCTGAGGACGGCGAGACGACACAGAGCGATGGAGTTGGCACTTTAACTGCGCCAGATCTAGAGATGAAAGCACCTGCTTACGCAGTGACCACCAGGAGAGTCTCGTGGTATTCTTTTCGAGCGCGTACAGTGTTTGCGGCAATTGGAGTCTCTTCAAACGCGGACAGTCTCGTCGTGGGGAGATCCGAGCTGCCCGATGATTATCGATAGGGTTTTGACGGGCGGTTTGTTAGTAGAGTACCCAGCCCGGTTTAGTTACAACACAGTATTTATCACGGGTTACGATTTGCTGTTGCGCATGCACTCTATGTTCTCCAGTGATGAACAGTGCAGATTACTGGAGCAACACCTTCTCAAAAACAGCTTCGCGCACAGGCAGCAGATGCTGGAACGTGTCGATGTTGGTGTAGTTGGCCATGTTCTTGGATTGGCCCTTGGCGAACAGCGCGTCGAACTGCTCCTCCTTGCGTGTGTACTCGCGCAGGAAGTGGTCGGTGCCGAAGAGGTGGTGGATTCGGGTCTCATGCAGACGCACCACAACGTGGTCCACACGCATCCAATAGCGCGACAAGACGTAGAATCCCGACGGCATCACGCGCTGCAGCAGCACGGAGGCACCGGTTAGAACGCTGCCTTGCAGTACTAAGAAAAACCTCCCAGGAACTTACCACTTTCACGGACATGGCGGAAGTTCCGTGGTCATGGAGCTCATCCTCATAGAGTGCAACGTCTTCGAACCAGAGGATGGGTTCACGCTCCTTCAGCTTCTCGAAGTTAATGCGCTCGCTAGTAGTCTCCACCTGTGGGTCTTCTTCGCTCTTGGTAAACGAAACAGGCACGTTTTCAGACTTGGTGAGACGCTGCAGCGAGCCCTTGTAGTCCGTCGAGTACGTCCAGTCGTACGTGATGTTAAGCTCCTTCACATCTTCCCTGCAGACACAGCAATTAGCAGTGAATACACATCAACCAATTACGTTCCTTACGCACTTGTTGGTGTTGTGCTTGGCGATGGAGACCTTGAGCTGCTGGTTGGCTACAATGTCCTGTGCATTATCACTGGCCGGAGGGGGGAAGTGCGCGCCCTTGAGAGCTTCCACTGCCAGGAAATTGTAGCACACACCCGACAGCTCATGGAATAGCACGAGCTGGTTCTTGCCGAACACCATCTCGGGGGGCGTCAGCTTGGCCGCTTCGCCAATTCTGCAACAATAAAGAGCATTAAAAAACCTTTCGCACTGCTATATCAAGCGCAGCGTTTCACCCACTCGTCGACAGTATCGATTGGTGTAATATGAGTCTTGTTGGAGCCGATGACCCAGTTGTGTAAGCAGATGCCCTTGTGCTCTACGGGGTCTGCCTGCGCCTCGATGTGGTTCTCGCGGCGAGAGTCGCCTAGGTACACAGGCTTGGGCGGGGTAGATTTATCATTGGTAGTGCCTACGCTCTTGTAAAGCACCTGGAGTAGCTCTGGAGCCCCGTTATCCAGCGTGTAGAACCCTGCTGAAAGCATGTCTTCCTCTAATTGACAAATGCAATTATTGTGCTTTTCAGTGTTTATACTTTCCGATTTAAATTTTATTATAAAAATAAAAACGATATTAGAATAATAAATTAATACTGGGAATACTTTTAGGTATGGACAGGATTAATTCCACGGTACTGCGTAACTCGCTTTTTGTTATCTCGCTCAACATTCGGCCTACATTTTGTTGTAAGCTGATTGTTGACCCAATGTTGAGAAGTCTGGTTGGCCATACTTTCTGGTTGCAAAGCAGGGCTCTTTCGCTCTAATGGCCATGGATTTAGGCTAAACATTCGCACAACAGCTGCTTTGTCGCTTATAAGATTTTCCTCATTCATGTGATGAAACCGATCGTATCAACCCCCGTCACCGGAGTGTGGGAGGCCACAAGCTACGACAGCAAGCATTTAACATCGGAGTGGAGAGATCGACCCTGTGTATGGTACCCAGATCGCACTCAGCCGCTGGGTTGAACAAAATCCAGCGGCTGAGTGTATCTGTTCACCTAGCGCGTGCGCCACCAAACGGAACATCTTGAACAAAATGTTCATCTTGAACAAAATGTTATGGTACCCAGATCGCACTCAGCCGCTGGGTTGAACAAAATCCAGCGGCTGAGTGTATCTGTTCACCTAGCGCGAGCGCCACCAAACGGAACATCTTGAACAAAATGCATCTGTTCACCTAGCGCGTGCGCCACCAAACGGAACATCTTGAACATTTTGTTCAAGATATGAACATTTTGTAAACGGAACATCTTGAACATTTTGTTCAAGATATGAACATTTTGTTCAAGATGTTCCGTTTGGTGGCGCACGCGCTAGGTGAACAGATGCACTCAGCCGAACATTTTGTTCAAGATGTTCCGTTTGGTGGCGCACACGCTAGGTGAACAGATAATGGCTACCCGCAACGACGATTGTGACCTTGCTTGGGGTGAAAGTGCTCGCCTTAAAGTTGTGGCGGTTAAGATGGTAAATTGTGTGCAAATGCTGCGAAGCAGACGCAAGAGATGCATTAAAGCACCAAAGGCACACAGTAAATATCAGGTCAAACACGGTACTATATGGCGTTGTCTCTCCGCTGAACCCATTTAAACTAATGACGTTTCAGAAATGTTTTTTTATTTCGCTTACCAGCTCGCATCACTTCAGAATCTATGCGACGCCAAGAGGCTGCGTCGCGGGCTGGGATCAATGATAAGCAATGGCTACGTGAAGAAAAAAAACTGGTACTTGTATTCCCAGCTAAGTCTAAGACGATCTAGTAATTCGTGAAGATAATCGTGCGATAATTATGGGATAAATCTATTCCCTTATGTTAGGTAGTTCTGTCTCCAGCATGGCCGGTTTTAGGACGACGATGATCGGCCTGACTTCAGACGGAATTATTGTACTGGCCATAATAGTTGATACCAAATTTCAAGCTCCAATTACGCCTAGAAGACGATAACTTTTCAAATACGATAGTTCGATATAAGGGGCAACTTTGGCCGTAGATTCCGAATTTACGGTCAGATTTGCCGAATTTGGACTCCTTATACCGGTACCTGATATTGCTCCTATACATGGATCTCAACATCTCGAAAGTTTGGGGAAAGGGTTCAAATAGGGTAAGCTGGTGACTGTACAAAATATACTCTCTCTATTGGCTCAAGTGTCAAAACATACGCAAAACGATATGGTGTTTAGGTTTCGTGTCCATGTTGACGTGTTGGAGCAAGATTTTGCAAATGTACCCTAAAAGAGATATTGTTGCAGATCTGTATCGGAACGTAGAGGCTGATTGTAAGGATGTGTTTACCAAAAGTTTGTAGCCACACGGAAATTAGTTGATTTGACAGTTCAGCGGATACATATCGTTAAGTTGCTTTCACAACGAGATCTCCACGAACTTGAGACTCTCCTCGGCGAACTACTACTCCATTCGCAGCGAAACAATGCGTTTTAGATAGCTGAAACGCTTCTACCGCTCTGCGCTGGTCTAATAAGTACTATTACACACCTAGTACTATTTTTGATGACATTTCAATAGCTATGCCGACATACATTGACTTGATGGTCGAAACTTAACGAAGGCTAGCTTGAGCTACGACCCCTTGTTCTAGTTGTTAGTAGCGTGAAAACGCATTGCGTTAGCATTGTTTTGAGGGGCGTTTGACTACCACCCGACTAATACTAGCGGAGAACGAGGGATAAATGTGGCAGTGTTATAATTTTTGGTATCAACTATTATGGCCAGTAGAATGGCTAGCTCAGCCTGACTAAGAGACCAAAAAGGGGCAATTGGCACCGGTAGCCGCCATTTCGCCCTTCTTCAGGCGAATCTCTGTGGATTACCCTTGAATGCTGCTCGGAGGATGTAGGCAAAATCTAGCGATGTCAGCGTCGTTCGAGAAGACGACGACTTGTGCAGAGGTGGTGTTGGCGAGTCTACAGCCCGCCAACACCACCTCAGCACAAGCTGAGACTCACGTTCGCTAGCCCCATCGTCGTCGCTGCGCAAGACGATCAAGACCCCAACCTAAACTCGGAGCGACCACGCATCGTCGTCAGCGGTGTCATCGTCTCCTCGAACGACGCTGACCGATCTACCAACAGCAACCAATGCCTGGCTATCGTAGTCTACAGCCCGCCAACACCACCTCAGCACAAGCTGAGATTCACGTTCACTATCCCCATCGTCGTCGCTGCGCAAGACGATCAAGACCCCAACCTAAACTCGGAGCGACCACGCATCGTCGTCAGCGATGTCATCGTCTCCTCGAACGACGCTGACCGATCTACCAACAGCAACCAATGCCTGGCTATCGTAGTCTACAGCCCGCCAACACCACCTCCGCACAAGCCGAGATTCACGTTCGCTATCCCCATCGTCGTCGCTGCGCAAGACGATCAAGACCCCAACCTAAACTCGGAGCGACCACGCATCGTCGTCAGCGGTGTCATCGTCTCCTCGAACGACGCTGACCGATCTACCAACAGCAACCAATGCCTGGCTATCGTAGTCTACAGCCCGCCAACACCACCTCCGCACAAGCCGAGATTCACGTTCGCTATCCCCATCGTCGTCGCTGCGCAAGACGATCAAGACCCCAACCTAAACTCGGAGCGACCACGCATCGTCGTCAGCGGTGTCATCGTCTCCTCGAACGACGCTGACCGATCTACCAACAGCAACCAATGCCTGGCTATCGTAGTCTACAGCCCGCCAACACCACCTCAGCACAAGCTGAGACTCACGTTCGCTATCCCCATCGTCGTCGCTGCGCAAGACGATCAAGACCCCAACCTAAACTCGGAGCGACCACGCATCGTCGTCAGCGATGTCATCGTCTCCTCGAACGACGCTGACCGATCTACCAACAGCAACCAATGCCTGGCTATCGTAGTCTACAGCCCGCCAACACCACCTCAGCACAAGCCGAGACTCACGTTCGCTAGCCCCATCGTCGTCGCTGCGCAAGACGATCAAGACCCCAACCTAAACTCGGAGCGACCACGCATCGTCGTCAACGATGTCATCGTCTCCTCGAACGACGCTGACCGATCTACCAACAGCAACCAATGCCTGGCTATCGTAGTCTACAGCCCGCCAACACCACCTCAGCACAAGCTGAGATTCACGTTCGCTATCCCCATCGTCGTCGCTGCGCAAGACGATCAAGACCCCAACCTAAACTCGGAGCGACCACGCATCGTCGTCAGCGATGTCATCGTCTCCTCGAACGACGCTGACCGATCTACCAACAGCAACCAATGCCTGGCTATCGTAGTCTACAGCCCGCCAACACCACCTCCGCACAAGCCGAGATTCACGTTCGCTATCCCCATCGTCGTCGCTGCGCAAGACGATCAAGACCCCAACCTAAACTCGGAGCGACCACGCATCGTCGTCAGCGGTGTCATCGTCTCCTCGAACGACGCTGACCGATCTACCAACAGCAACCAATGCCTGGCTATCGTAGTCTACAGCCCGCCAACACCACCTCAGCACAAGCTGAGATTCACGTTCGCTATCCCCATCGTCGTCGCTGCGCAAGACGATCAAGACCCCAACCTAAACTCGGAGCGACCACGCATCGTCGTCAGCGATGTCATCGTCTCCTCGAACGACGCTGACCGATCTACCAACAGCAACCAATGCATGGCTATCGTAGTCTACAGCCCGCCAACACCACCTCAGCACAAGCCGAGACTCACGTTCGCTAGCCCCATCGTCGTCGCTGCGCAAGACGATCAAGACCCCAACCTAAACTCGGAGCGACCACGCATCGTCGTCAGCGATGTCATCGTCTCCTCGAACGACGCTGACCGATCTACCAACAGCAACCAATGCCTGGCTATCGTAGTCTACAGCCCGCCAACACCACCTCCGCACAAGCCGAGATTCACGTTCGCTATCCCCATCGTCGTCGCTGCGCAAGACGATCAAGACCCCAACCTAAACTCGGAGCGACCACGCATCGTCGTCAGCGGTGTCATCGTCTCCTCGAACGACGCTGACCGATCTACCAACAGCAACCAATGCCTGGCTATCGTAGTCTACAGCCCGCCAACACCACCTCAGCACAAGCTGAGACTCACGTTCGCTAGCCCCATCGTCGTCGCTGCGCAAGACGATCAAGACCCCAACCTAAACTCGGAGCGACCACGCATCGTCGTCAACGATGTTATCGTCTCCTCGAACGACGCTGACCGATCTACCAACAGCAACCAATGCCTGGCTATCGTAGTCTACAGCCCGCCAACACCACCTCCGCACAAGCCGAGATTCACGTTCGCTATCCCCATCGTCGTCGCTGCGCAAGACGATCAAGACCCCAACCTAAACTCGGAGCGACCACGCATCGTCGTCAGCGGTGTCATCGTCTCCTCGAACGACGCTGACCGATCTACCAACAGCAACCAATGCCTGGCTATCGTAGTCTACAGCCCGCCAACACCACCTCAGCACAAGCTGAGACTCACGTTCGCTAGCCCCATCGTCGTCGCTGCGCAAGACGATCAAGACCCCAACCTAAACTCGGAGCGACCACGCATCGTCGTCAACGATGTTATCGTCTCCTCGAACGACGCTGACCGATCTACCAACAGCAACCAATGCCTGGCTATCGTAGTCTACAGCCCGCCAACACCACCTCCGCACAAGCCGAGATTCACGTTCGCTATCCCCATCGTCGTCGCTGCGCAAGACGATCAAGACCCCAACCTAAACTCGGAGCGACCACGCATCGTCGTCAGCGGTGTCATCGTCTCCTCGAACGACGCTGACCGATCTACCAACAGCAACCAATGCCTGGCTATCGTAGTCTACAGCCCGCCAACACCACCTCAGCACAAGCTGAGACTCACGTTCGCTAGCCCCATCGTCGTCGCTGCGCAAGACGATCAAGACCCCAACCTAAACTCGGAGCGACCACGCATCGTCGTCAACGATGTTATCGTCTCCTCGAACGACGCTGACCGATCTACCAACAGCAACCAATGCCTGGCTATCGTAGTCTACAGCCCGCCAACACCACCTCCGCACAAGCCGAGATTCACGTTCGCTATCCCCATCGTCGTCGCTGCGCAAGACGATCAAGACCCCAACCTAAACTCGGAGCGACCACGCATCGTCGTCAGCGGTGTCATCGTCTCCTCGAACGACGCTGACCGATCTACCAACAGCAACCAATGCCTGGCTATCGTAGTCTACAGCCCGCCAACACCACCTCAGCACAAGCTGAGACTCACGTTCGCTAGCCCCATCGTCGTCGCTGCGCAAGACGATCAAGACCCCAACCTAAACTCGGAGCGACCACGCATCGTCGTCAACGATGTTATCGTCTCCTCGAACGACGCTGACCGATCTACCAACAGCAACCAATGCCTGGCTATCGTAGTCTACAGCCCGCCAACACCACCTCCGCACAAGCCGAGATTCACGTTCGCTATCCCCATCGTCGTCGCTGCGCAAGACGATCAAGACCCCAACCTAAACTCGGAGCGACCACGCATCGTCGTCAGCGGTGTCATCGTCTCCTCGAACGACGCTGACCGATCTACCAACAGCAACCAATGCCTGGCTATCGTAGTCTACAGCCCGCCAACACCACCTCAGCACAAGCTGAGACTCACGTTCGCTAGCCCCATCGTCGTCGCTGCGCAAGACGATCAAGACCCCAACCTAAACTCGGAGCGACCACGCATCGTCGTCAACGATGTTATCGTCTCCTCGAACGACGCTGACCGATCTACCAACAGCAACCAATGCCTGGCTATCGTAGTCTACAGCCCGCCAACACCACCTCCGCACAAGCCGAGATTCACGTTCGCTATCCCCATCGTCGTCGCTGCGCAAGACGATCAAGACCCCAACCTAAACTCGGAGCGACCACGCATCGTCGTCAGCGGTGTCATCGTCTCCTCGAACGACGCTGACCGATCTACCAACAGCAACCAATGCCTGGCTATCGTAGTCTACAGCCCGCCAACACCACCTCAGCACAAGCCGAGACTCACGTTCGCTAGCCCCATCGTCGTCGCTGCGCAAGACGATCAAGACCCCAACCTAAACTCGGAGCGACCACGCATCGTCGTCAGCGATGTCATCGTCTCCTCGAACGACGCTGACCGATCTACCAACAGCAACCAATGCCTGGCTATCGTAGTCTACAGCCCGCCAACACCACCTCCGCACAAGCCGAGATTCACGTTCGCTATCCCCATCGTCGTCGCTGCGCAAGACGATCAAGACCCCAACCTAAACTCGGAGCGACCACGCATCGTCGTCAGCGGTGTCATCGTCTCCTCGAACGACGCTGACCGATCTACCAACAGCAACCAATGCCTGGCTATCGTAGTCTACAGCCCGCCAACACCACCTCAGCACAAGCTGAGACTCACGTTCGCTAGCCCCATCGTCGTCGCTGCGCAAGACGATCAAGACCCCAACCTAAACTCGGAGCGACCACGCATCGTCGTCAACGATGTTATCGTCTCCTCGAACGACGCTGACCGATCTACCAACAGCAACCAATGCCTGGCTATCGTAGTCTACAGCCCGCCAACACCACCTCCGCACAAGCCGAGATTCACGTTCGCTATCCCCATCGTCGTCGCTGCGCAAGACGATCAAGACCCCAACCTAAACTCGGAGCGACCACGCATCGTCGTCAGCGGTGTCATCGTCTCCTCGAACGACGCTGACCGATCTACCAACAGCAACCAATGCCTGGCTATCGTAGTCTACAGCCCGCCAACACCACCTCAGCACAAGCTGAGACTCACGTTCGCTAGCCCCATCGTCGTCGCTGCGCAAGACGATCAAGACCCCAACCTAAACTCGGAGCGACCACGCATCGTCGTCAGCGGTGTCATCGTCTCCTCGAACGACGCTGACCGATCTACCAACAGCAACCAATGCCTGGCTATCGTAGTCTACAGCCCGCCAACACCACCTCAGCACAAGCTGAGACTCACGTTCGCTAGCCCCATCGTCGTCCCTGCGCAAGACGATCAAGACCCCAACCTAAACTCGGAGCGACCACGCATCGTCGTCAACGATGTTATCGTCTCCTCGAACGACGCTGACCGATCTACCAACAGCAACCAATGCCTGGCTATCGTAGTCTACAGCCCGCCAACACCACCTCCGCACAAGCCGAGATTCACGTTCGCTAGCCCCATCGTCGTCGCTGCGCAAGACGATCAAGACCCCAACCTAAACTCGGAGCGACCACGCATCGTCGTCAGCGGTGTCATCGTCTCCTCGAACGACGCTGACCGATCTACCAACAGCAACCAATGCCTGGCTATCGTAGTCTACAGCCCGCCAACACCACCTCAGCACAAGCTGAGACTCACGTTCGCTAGCCCCATCGTCGTCGCTGCGCAAGACGATCAAGACCCCAACCTAAACTCGGAGCGACCACGCATCGTCGTCAACGATGTTATCGTCTCCTCGAACGACGCTGACCGATCTACCAACAGCAACCAATGCCTGGCTATCGTAGTCTACAGCCCGCCAACACCACCTCCGCACAAGCCGAGATTCACGTTCGCTATCCCCATCGTCGTCGCTGCGCAAGACGATCAAGACCCCAACCTAAACTCGGAGCGACCACGCATCGTCGTCAGCGGTGTCATCGTCTCCTCGAACGACGCTGACCGATCTACCAACAGCAACCAATGCCTGGCTATCGTAGTCTACAGCCCGCCAACACCACCTCAGCACAAGCTGAGACTCACGTTCGCTAGCCCCATCGTCGTCGCTGCGCAAGACGATCAAGACCCCAACCTAAACTCGGAGCGACCACGCATCGTCGTCAGCGGTGTCATCGTCTCCTCGAACGACGCTGACCGATCTACCAACAGCAACCAATGCCTGGCTATCGTAGTCTACAGCCCGCCAACACCACCTCAGCACAAGCTGAGACTCACGTTCGCTAGCCCCATCGTCGTCCCTGCGCAAGACGATCAAGACCCCAACCTAAACTCGGAGCGACCACGCATCGTCGTCAACGATGTTATCGTCTCCTCGAACGACGCTGACCGATCTACCAACAGCAACCAATGCCTGGCTATCGTAGTCTACAGCCCGCCAACACCACCTCCGCACAAGCCGAGATTCACGTTCGCTATCCCCATCGTCGTCGCTGCGCAAGACGATCAAGACCCCAACCTAAACTCGGAGCGACCACGCATCGTCGTCAGCGGTGTCATCGTCTCCTCGAACGACGCTGACCGATCTACCAACAGCAACCAATGCCTGGCTATCGTAGTCTACAGCCCGCCAACACCACCTCCGCACAAGCTGAGACTCACGTTCGCTAGCCCCATCGTCGTCGCTGCGCAAGACGATCAAGACCCCAACCTAAACTCGGAGCGACCACGCATCGTCGTCAACGATGTTATCGTCTCCTCGAACGACGCTGACCGATCTACCAACAGCAACCAATGCCTGGCTATCGTAGTCTACAGCCCGCCAACACCACCTCAGCACAAGCTGAGACTCACGTTCGCTAGCCCCATCGTCGTCGCTGCGCAAGACGATCAAGACCCCAACCTAAACTCGGAGCGACCACGCATCGTCGTCAACGATGTTATCGTCTCCTCGAACGACGCTGACCGATCTACCAACAGCAACCAATGCCTGGCTATCGTAGTCTACAGCCCGCCAACACCACCTCAGCACAAGCTGAGACTCACGTTCGCTAGCCCCATCGTCGTCGCTGCGCAAGACGATCAAGACCCCAACCTAAACTCGGAGCGACCACGCATCGTCGTCAACGATGTTATCGTCTCCTCGAACGACGCTGACCGATCTACCAACAGCAACCAATGCCTGGCTATCGTAGTCTACAGCCCGCCAACACCACCTCCGCACAAGCCGAGATTCACGTTCGCTATCCCCATCGTCGTCGCTGCGCAAGACGATCAAGACCCCAACCTAAACTCGGAGCGACCACGCATCGTCGTCAGCGGTGTCATCGTCTCCTCGAACGACGCTGACCGATCTACCAACAGCAACCAATGCCTGGCTATCGTAGTCTACAGCCCGCCAACACCACCTCAGCACAAGCTGAGACTCACGTTCGCTAGCCCCATCGTCGTCGCTGCGCAAGACGATCAAGACCCCAACCTAAACTCGGAGCGACCACGCATCGTCGTCAGCGGTGTCATCGTCTCCTGGAACGACGCTGACCGATCTACCAACAGCAACCAATGCCTGGCTATCGTAGTCTACAGCCCGCCAACACCACCTCCGCACAAGCCGAGATTCACGTTCGCTATCCCCATCGTCGTCGCTGCGCAAGACGATCAAGACCCCAACCTAAACTCGGAGCGACCACGCATCGTCGTCAGCGGTGTCATCGTCTCCTCGAACGACGCTGACCGATCTACCAACAGCAACCAATGCCTGGCTATCGTAGTCTACAGCCCGCCAACACCACCTCAGCACAAGCTGAGACTCACGTTCGCTAGCCCCATCGTCGTCGCTGCGCAAGACGATCAAGACCCCAACCTAAACTCGGAGCGACCACGCATCGTCGTCAACGATGTTATCGTCTCCTCGAACGACGCTGACCGATCTACCAACAGCAACCAATGCCTGGCTATCGTAGTCTACAGCCCGCCAACACCACCTCCGCACAAGCCGAGATTCACGTTCGCTATCCCCATCGTCGTCGCTGCGCAAGACGATCAAGACCCCAACCTAAACTCGGAGCGACCACGCATCGTCGTCAGCGGTGTCATCGTCTCCTCGAACGACGCTGACCGATCTACCAACAGCAACCAATGCCTGGCTATCGTAGTCTACAGCCCGCCAACACCACCTCAGCACAAGCTGAGACTCACGTTCGCTAGCCCCATCGTCGTCGCTGCGCAAGACGATCAAGACCCCAACCTAAACTCGGAGCGACCACGCATCGTCGTCAGCGGTGTCATCGTCTCCTCGAACGACGCTGACCGATCTACCAACAGCAACCAATGCCTGGCTATCGTAGTCTACAGCCCGCCAACACCACCTCAGCACAAGCTGAGACTCACGTTCGCTAGCCCCATCGTCGTCGCTGCGCAAGACGATCAAGACCCCAACCTAAACTCGGAGCGACCACGCATCGTCGTCAACGATGTTATCGTCTCCTCGAACGACGCTGACCGATCTACCAACAGCAACCAATGCCTGGCTATCGTAGTCTACAGCCCGCCAACACCACCTCAGCACAAGCCGAGATTCACGTTCGCTATCCCCATCGTCGTCGCTGCGCAAGACGATCAAGACCCCAACCTAAACTCGGAGCGACCACGCATCGTCGTCAGCGGTGTCATCGTCTCCTCGAACGACGCTGACCGATCTACCAACAGCAACCAATGCCTGGCTATCGTAGTCTACAGCCCGCCAACACCACCTCAGCACAAGCTGAGACTCACGTTCGCTAGCCCCATCGTCGTCGCTGCGCAAGACGATCAAGACCCCAACCTAAACTCGGAGCGACCACGCATCGTCGTCAACGATGTCATCGTCTCCTCGAACGACGCTGACCGATCTACCAACAGCAACCAATGCCTGGCTATCGTAGTCTACAGCCCACCAACACCACCTCAGCACAAGCCGAGACTCACGTTCGCTAGCCCCATCGTCGTCGCTGCGCAAGACGATCAAGACCCCAACCTAAACTCGGAGCGACCACGCATCGTCGTCAACGATGTTATCGTCTCCTCGAACGACGCTGACCGATCTACCAACAGCAACCAATGCCTGGCTATCGTAGTCTACAGCCCGCCAACACCACCTCCGCACAAGCCGAGATTCACGTTCGCTATCCCCATCGTCGTCGCTGCGCAAGACGATCAAGACCCCAACCTAAACTCGGAGCGACCACGCATCGTCGTCAGCGGTGTCATCGTCTCCTCGAACGACGCTGACCGATCTACCAACAGCAACCAATGCCTGGCTATCGTAGTCTACAGCCCGCCAACACCACCTCAGCACAAGCTGAGACTCACGTTCGCTAGCCCCATCGTCGTCGCTGCGCAAGACGATCAAGACCCCAACCTAAACTCGGAGCGACCACGCATCGTCGTCAGCGATGTTATCGTCTCCTCGAACGACGCTGACCGATCTACCAACAGCAACCAATGCCTGGCTATCGTAGTCTACAGCCCGCCAACACCACCTCAGCACAAGCCGAGATTCACGTTCGCTATCCCCATCGTCGTCGCTGCGCAAGACGATCAAGACCCCAACCTAAACTCGGAGCGACCACGCATCGTCGTCAGCGGTGTCATCGTCTCCTCGAACGACGCTGACCGATCTACCAACAGCAACCAATGCCTGGCTATCGTAGTCTACAGCCCGCCAACACCACCTCAGCACAAGCTGAGACTCACGTTCGCTAGCCCCATCGTCGTCGCTGCGCAAGACGATCAAGACCCCAACCTAAACTCGGAGCGACCACGCATCGTCGTCAACGATGTCATCGTCTCCTCGAACGACGCTGACCGATCTACCAACAGCAACCAATGCCTGGCTATCGTAGTCTACAGCCCACCAACACCACCTCAGCACAAGCCGAGATTCACGTTCGCTATCCCCATCGTCGTCGCTGCGCAAGACGATCAAGACCCCAACCTAAACT
Source organism: Phytophthora tentaculata (assembly GCA_033557915.1). NCBI lineage: Eukaryota > Oomycota > Peronosporomycetes > Peronosporales > Peronosporaceae > Phytophthora > Phytophthora tentaculata. The sequence goes on from JAUCEA010000009.1 coordinate 4,725,040, forward strand.
CGGAGCGACCACGCATCGTCGTCAACGATGTCATCGTCTCCTCGAACGACGCTGACCGATCTACCAACAGCAACCAATGCCTGGCTATCGTAGTCTACAGCCCGCCAACACCACCTCAGCACAAGCTGAGATTCACGTTCACTATCCCCATCGTCGTCGCTGCGCAAGACGATCAAGACCCCAACCTAAACTCGGAGCGACCACGCATCGTCGTCAACGATGTCATCGTCTCCTCGAACGACGCTGACCGATCTACCAACAGCAACCAATGCCTGGCTATCGTAGTCTACAGCCCGCCAACACCACCTCCGCACAAGCCGAGATTCACGTTCGCTAACCCCATCGTCGTCGCTGCGCAAGACGATCAAGACCCCAACCTAAACTCGGAGCGACCACGCATCGTCGTCAGCGATGTCATCGTCTCCTGGAACGACGCTGACCGATCTACCAACAGCAACCAATGCCTGGCTATCGTAGTCTACAGCCCGCCAACACCACCTCAGCACAAGCCGAGACTCACGTTCGCTAGCCCCATCGTCGTCGCTGCGCAAGACGATCAAGACCCCAACCTAAACTCGGAGCGACCACGCATCGTCGTCAACGATGTCATCGTCTCCTCGAACGACGCTGACCGATCTACCAACAGCAACCAATGCCTGGCTATCGTAGTCTACAGCCCGCCAACACCACCTCAGCACAAGCTGAGATTCACGTTCACTATCCCCATCGTCGTCGCTGCGCAAGACGATCAAGACCCCAACCTAAACTCGGAGCGACCACGCATCGTCGTCAGCGATGTCATCGTCTCCTCGAACGACGCTGACCGATCTACCAACAGCAACCAATGCCTGGCTATCGTAGTCTACAGCCCGCCAACACCACCTCCGCACAAGCCGAGATTCACGTTCGCTAGCCCCATCGTCGTCGCTGCGCAAGACGATCAAGACCCCAACCTAAACTCGGAGCGACCACGCATCGTCGTCAGCGATGTCATCGTCTCCTGGAACGACGCTGACCGATCTACCAACAGCAACCAATGCCTGGCTATCGTAGTCTACAGCCCGCCAACACCACCTCCGCACAAGCCGAGATTCACGTTCGCTATCCCCATCGTCGTCGCTGCGCAAGACGATCAAGACCCCAACCTAAACTCGGAGCGACCACGCATCGTCGTCAGCGATGTCATCGTCTCCTCGAACGACGCTGACCGATCTACCAACAGCAACCAATGCCTGGCTATCGTAGTCTACAGCCCGCCAACACCACCTCAGCACAAGCCGAGACTCACGTTCGCTAGCCCCATCGTCGTCGCTGCGCAAGACGATCAAGACCCCAACCTAAACTCGGAGCGACCACGCATCGTCGTCAGCGATGTCATCGTCTCCTGGAACGACGCTGACCGATCTACCAACAGCAACCAATGCCTGGCTATCGTAGTCTACAGCCCGCCAACACCACCTCCGCACAAGCCGAGATTCACGTTCGCTATCCCCATCGTCGTCGCTGCGCAAGACGATCAAGACCCCAACCTAAACTCGGAGCGACCACGCATCGTCGTCAGCGATGTCATCGTCTCCTCGAACGACGCTGACCGATCTACCAACAGCAACCAATGCCTGGCTATCGTAGTCTACAGCCCGCCAACACCACCTCAGCACAAGCCGAGACTCACGTTCGCTAGCCCCATCGTCGTCGCTGCGCAAGACGATCAAGACCCCAACCTAAACTCGGAGCGACCACGCATCGTCGTCAACGATGTCATCGTCTCCTGGAACGACGCTGACCGATCTACCAACAGCAACCAATGCCTGGCTATCGTAGTCTACAGCCCGCCAACACCACCTCAGCACAAGCTGAGATTCACGTTCACTATCCCCATCGTCGTCGCTGCGCAAGACGATCAAGACCCCAACCTAAACTCGGAGCGACCACGCATCGTCGTCAGCGATGTCATCGTCTCCTCGAACGACGCTGACCGATCTACCAACAGCAACCAATGCCTGGCTATCGTAGTCTACAGCCCGCCAACACCACCTCCGCACAAGCCGAGATTCACGTTCGCTAGCCCCATCGTCGTCGCTGCGCAAGACGATCAAGACCCCAACCTAAACTCGGAGCGACCACGCATCGTCGTCAGCGATGTCATCGTCTCCTCGAACGACGCTGACCGATCTACCAACAGCAACCAATGCCTGGCTATCGTAGTCTACAGCCCGCCAACACCACCTCAGCACAAGCTGAGACTCACGTTCGCTAGCCCCATCGTCGTCGCTGCGCAAGACGATCAAGACCCCAACCTAAACTCGGAGCGACCACGCATCGTCGTCAACGATGTTATCGTCTCCTCGAACGACGCTGACCGATCTACCAACAGCAACCAATGCCTGGCTATCGTAGTCTACAGCCCGCCAACACCACCTCAGCACAAGCCGAGATTCACGTTCGCTAGCCCCATCGTCGTCGCTGCGCAAGACGATCAAGACCCCAACCTAAACTCGGAGCGACCACGCATCGTCGTCAGCGATGTCATCGTCTCCTCGAACGACGCTGACCGATCTACCAACAGCAACCAATGCCTGGCTATCGTAGTCTACAGCCCGCCAACACCACCTCAGCACAAGCCGAGACTCACGTTCGCTAGCCCCATCGTCGTCGCTGCGCAAGACGATCAAGACCCCAACCTAAACTCGGAGCGACCACGCATCGTCGTCAGCGATGTCATCGTCTCCTCGAACGACGCTGACCGATCTACCAACAGCAACCAATGCCTGGCTATCGTAGTCTACAGCCCGCCAACACCACCTCAGCACAAGCCGAGACTCACGTTCGCTAGCCCCATCGTCGTCGCTGCGCAAGACGATCAAGACCCCAACCTAAACTCGGAGCGACCACGCATCGTCGTCAACGATGTCATCGTCTCCTCGAACGACGCTGACCGATCTACCAACAGCAACCAATGCCTGGCTATCGTAGTCTACAGCCCGCCAACACCACCTCAGCACAAGCCGAGATTCACGTTCGCTAGCCCCATCGTCGTCGCTGCGCAAGACGATCAAGACCCCAACCTAAACTCGGAGCGACCACGCATCGTCGTCAGCGATGTCATCGTCTCCTCGAACGACGCTGACCGATCTACCAACAGCAACCAATGCCTGGCTATCGTAGTCTACAGCCCGCCAACACCACCTCAGCACAAGCCGAGACTCACGTTCGCTAGCCCCATCGTCGTCGCTGCGCAAGACGATCAAGACCCCAACCTAAACTCGGAGCGACCACGCATCGTCGTCAACGATGTCATCGTCTCCTCGAACGACGCTGACCGATCTACCAACAGCAACCAATGCCTGGCTATCGTAGTCTACAGCCCGCCAACACCACCTCAGCACAAGCCGTGATTCACGTTCGCTAGCCCCATCGTCGTCGCTGCGCAAGACGATCAAGACCCCAACCTAAACTCGGAGCGACCACGCATCGTCGTCAGCGATGTCATCGTCTCCTCGAACGACGCTGACCGATCTACCAACAGCAACCAATGCCTGGCTATCGTAGTCTACAGCCCGCCAACACCACCTCAGCACAAGCCGAGACTCACGTTCGCTAGCCCCATCGTCGTCGCTGCGCAAGACGATCAAGACCCCAACCTAAACTCGGAGCGACCACGCATCGTCGTCAACGATGTCATCGTCTCCTCGAACGACGCTGACCGATCTACCAACAGCAACCAATGCCTGGCTATCGTAGTCTACAGCCCGCCAACACCACCTCAGCACAAGCCGTGATTCACGTTCGCTAGCCCCATCGTCGTCGCTGCGCAAGACGATCAAGACCCCAACCTAAACTCGGAGCGACCACGCATCGTCGTCAGCGATGTCATCGTCTCCTCGAACGACGCTGACCGATCTACCAACAGCAACCAATGCCTGGCTATCGTAGTCTACAGCCCGCCAACACCACCTCCGCACAAGCCGAGATTCACGTTCGCTAGCCCCATCGTCGTCGCTGCGCAAGACGATCAAGACCCCAACCTAAACTCGGAGCGACCACGCATCGTCGTCAGCGATGTTATCGTCTCCTCGAACGACGCTGACCGATCTACCAACAGCAACCAATGCCTGGCTATCGTAGTCTACAGCCCGCCAACACCACCTCAGCACAAGCCGAGATTCACGTTCGCTATCCCCATCGTCGTCGCTGCGCAAGACGATCAAGACCCCAACCTAAACTCGGAGCGACCACGCATCGTCGTCAGCGGTGTCATCGTCTCCTCGAACGACGCTGACCGATCTACCAACAGCAACCAATGCCTGGCTATCGTAGTCTACAGCCCGCCAACACCACCTCAGCACAAGCTGAGATTCACGTTCGCTATCCCCATCGTCGTCGCTGCGCAAGACGATCAAGACCCCAACCTAAACTCGGAGCGACCACGCATCGTCGTCAGCGATGTCATCGTCTCCTCGAACGACGCTGACCGATCTACCAACAGCAACCAATGCCTGGCTATCGTAGTCTACAGCCCGCCAACACCACCTCAGCACAAGCCGAGACTCACGTTCGCTAGCCCCATCGTCGTCGCTGCGCAAGACGATCAAGACCCCAACCTAAACTCGGAGCGACCACGCATCGTCGTCAACGATGTCATCGTCTCCTGGAACGACGCTGACCGATCTACCAACAGCAACCAATGCCTGGCTATCGTAGTCTACAGCCCGCCAACACCACCTCAGCACAAGCTGAGATTCACGTTCACTATCCCCATCGTCGTCGCTGCGCAAGACGATCAAGACCCCAACCTAAACTCGGAGCGACCACGCATCGTCGTCAGCGATGTCATCGTCTCCTCGAACGACGCTGACCGATCTACCAACAGCAACCAATGCCTGGCTATCGTAGTCTACAGCCCGCCAACACCACCTCAGCACAAGCCGAGACTCACGTTCGCTAGCCCCATCGTCGTCGCTGCGCAAGACGATCAAGACCCCAACCTAAACTCGGAGCGACCACGCATCGTCGTCAACGATGTCATCGTCTCCTCGAACGACGCTGACCGATCTACCAACAGCAACCAATGCCTGGCTATCGTAGTCTACAGCCCGCCAACACCACCTCAGCACAAGCCGTGATTCACGTTCGCTAGCCCCATCGTCGTCGCTGCGCAAGACGATCAAGACCCCAACCTAAACTCGGAGCGACCACGCATCGTCGTCAGCGATGTCATCGTCTCCTCGAACGACGCTGACCGATCTACCAACAGCAACCAATGCCTGGCTATCGTAGTCTACAGCCCGCCAACACCACCTCCGCACAAGCCGAGATTCACGTTCGCTAGCCCCATCGTCGTCGCTGCGCAAGACGATCAAGACCCCAACCTAAACTCGGAGCGACCACGCATCGTCGTCAGCGATGTTATCGTCTCCTCGAACGACGCTGACCGATCTACCAACAGCAACCAATGCCTGGCTATCGTAGTCTACAGCCCGCCAACACCACCTCAGCACAAGCCGAGATTCACGTTCGCTATCCCCATCGTCGTCGCTGCGCAAGACGATCAAGACCCCAACCTAAACTCGGAGCGACCACGCATCGTCGTCAGCGGTGTCATCGTCTCCTCGAACGACGCTGACCGATCTACCAACAGCAACCAATGCCTGGCTATCGTAGTCTACAGCCCGCCAACACCACCTCAGCACAAGCTGAGATTCACGTTCGCTATCCCCATCGTCGTCGCTGCGCAAGACGATCAAGACCCCAACCTAAACTCGGAGCGACCACGCATCGTCGTCAGCGATGTCATCGTCTCCTCGAACGACGCTGACCGATCTACCAACAGCAACCAATGCCTGGCTATCGTAGTCTACAGCCCGCCAACACCACCTCAGCACAAGCCGAGACTCACGTTCGCTAGCCCCATCGTCGTCGCTGCGCAAGACGATCAAGACCCCAACCTAAACTCGGAGCGACCACGCATCGTCGTCAACGATGTCATCGTCTCCTGGAACGACGCTGACCGATCTACCAACAGCAACCAATGCCTGGCTATCGTAGTCTACAGCCCGCCAACACCACCTCAGCACAAGCTGAGATTCACGTTCACTATCCCCATCGTCGTCGCTGCGCAAGACGATCAAGACCCCAACCTAAACTCGGAGCGACCACGCATCGTCGTCAGCGATGTCATCGTCTCCTCGAACGACGCTGACCGATCTACCAACAGCAACCAATGCCTGGCTATCGTAGTCTACAGCCCGCCAACACCACCTCCGCACAAGCCGAGATTCACGTTCGCTAGCCCCATCGTCGTCGCTGCGCAAGACGATCAAGACCCCAACCTAAACTCGGAGCGACCACGCATCGTCGTCAGCGATGTCATCGTCTCCTGGAACGACGCTGACCGATCTACCAACAGCAACCAATGCCTGGCTATCGTAGTCTACAGCCCGCCAACACCACCTCCGCACAAGCCGAGATTCACGTTCGCTATCCCCATCGTCGTCGCTGCGCAAGACGATCAAGACCCCAACCTAAACTCGGAGCGACCACGCATCGTCGTCAGCGATGTCATCGTCTCCTCGAACGACGCTGACCGATCTACCAACAGCAACCAATGCCTGGCTATCGTAGTCTACAGCCCGCCAACACCACCTCAGCACAAGCTGAGACTCACGTTCGCTAGCCCCATCGTCGTCGCTGCGCAAGACGATCAAGACCCCAACCTAAACTCGGAGCGACCACGCATCGTCGTCAACGATGTTATCGTCTCCTCGAACGACGCTGACCGATCTACCAACAGCAACCAATGCCTGGCTATCGTAGTCTACAGCCCGCCAACACCACCTCAGCACAAGCCGAGATTCACGTTCGCTAGCCCCATCGTCGTCGCTGCGCAAGACGATCAAGACCCCAACCTAAACTCGGAGCGACCACGCATCGTCGTCAGCGATGTCATCGTCTCCTCGAACGACGCTGACCGATCTACCAACAGCAACCAATGCCTGGCTATCGTAGTCTACAGCCCGCCAACACCACCTCAGCACAAGCCGAGACTCACGTTCGCTAGCCCCATCGTCGTCGCTGCGCAAGACGATCAAGACCCCAACCTAAACTCGGAGCGACCACGCATCGTCGTCAACGATGTCATCGTCTCCTCGAACGACGCTGACCGATCTACCAACAGCAACCAATGCCTGGCTATCGTAGTCTACAGCCCGCCAACACCACCTCAGCACAAGCCGTGATTCACGTTCGCTAGCCCCATCGTCGTCGCTGCGCAAGACGATCAAGACCCCAACCTAAACTCGGAGCGACCACGCATCGTCGTCAACGATGTTATCGTCTCCTCGAACGACGCTGACCGATCTACCAACAGCAACCAATGCCTGGCTATCGTAGTCTACAGCCCGCCAACACCACCTCAGCACAAGCCGAGATTCACGTTCGCTAGCCCCATCGTCGTCGCTGCGCAAGACGATCAAGACCCCAACCTAAACTCGGAGCGACCACGCATCGTCGTCAGCGATGTCATCGTCTCCTCGAACGACGCTGACCAATCTACCAACAGCAACCAATGCATGGCTATCGTAGTCTACAGCCCGCCAACACTACCTCCGCACAAGCCGAGATTCACGTTCGCTATCCCCATCGTCGTCGCTGCGCAAGACGATCAAGACCCCAACCTAAACTCGGAGCGACCACGCATCGTCGTCAACGATGTCATCGTCTCCTCGAACGACGCTGACCGATCTACCAACAGCAACCAATGCCTGGCTATCGTAGTCTACAGCCCGCCAACACCACCTCAGCACAAGCCGTGATTCACGTTCGCTAGCCCCATCGTCGTCGCTGCGCAAGACGATCAAGACCCCAACCTAAACTCGGAGCGACCACGCATCGTCGTCAACGATGTTATCGTCTCCTCGAACGACGCTGACCGATCTACCAACAGCAACCAATGCCTGGCTATCGTAGTCTACAGCCCGCCAACACCACCTCAGCACAAGCCGAGATTCACGTTCGCTAGCCCCATCGTCGTCGCTGCGCAAGACGATCAAGACCCCAACCTAAACTCGGAGCGACCACGCATCGTCGTCAGCGATGTCATCGTCTCCTCGAACGACGCTGACCGATCTACCAACAGCAACCAATGCCTGGCTATCGTAGTCTACAGCCCGCCAACACCACCTCAGCACAAGCCGAGACTCACGTTCGCTAGCCCCATCGTCGTCGCTGCGCAAGACGATCAAGACCCCAACCTAAACTCGGAGCGACCACGCATCGTCGTCAACGATGTCATCGTCTCCTCGAACGACGCTGACCGATCTACCAACAGCAACCAATGCCTGGCTATCGTAGTCTACAGCCCGCCAACACCACCTCAGCACAAGCCGTGATTCACGTTCGCTAGCCCCATCGTCGTCGCTGCGCAAGACGATCAAGACCCCAACCTAAACTCGGAGCGACCACGCATCGTCGTCAACGATGTCATCGTCTCCTCGAACGACGCTGACCGATCTACCAACAGCAACCAATGCCTGGCTATCGTAGTCTACAGCCCGCCAACACCACCTCCGCACAAGCCGAGACTCACGTTCGCTATCCCCATCGTCGTCGCTGCGCAAGACGATCAAGACCCCAACCTAAACTCGGAGCGACCACGCATCGTCGTCAGCGATGTCATCGTCTCCTCGAACGACGCTGACCGATCTACCAACAGCAACCAATGCCTGGCTATCGTAGTCTACAGCCCGCCAACACCACCTCAGCACAAGCTGAGACTCACGTTCGCTAGCCCCATCGTCGTCGCTGCGCAAGACGATCAAGACCCCAACCTAAACTCGGAGCGACCACGCATCGTCGTCAGCGATGTCATCGTCCCCTCGAACGACGCTGACCGATCTACCAACAGCAACCAATGCCTGGCTATCGTAGTCTACAGCCCGCCAACACCACCTCAGCACAAGCTGAGACTCACGTTCGCTAGCCCCATCGTCGTCGCTGCGCAAGACGATCAAGACCCCAACCTAAACTCGGAGCGACCACGCATCGTCGTCAGCGATGTCATCGTCTCCTCGAACGACGCTGACCGATCTACCAACAGCAACCAATGCCTGGCTATCGTAGTCTACAGCCCGCCAACACCACCTCCGCACAAGCCGAGATTCACGTTCGCTATCCCCATCGTCGTCGCTGCGCAAGACGATCAAGACCCCAACCTAAACTCGGAGCGACCACGCATCGTCGTCAGCGATGTCATCGTCTCCTCGAACGACGCTGACCGATCTACCAACAGCAACCAATGCCTGGCTATCGTAGTCTACAGCCCGCCAACACCACCTCCGCACAAGCCGAGATTCACGTTCGCTATCCCCATCGTCGTCGCTGCGCAAGACGATCAAGACCCCAACCTAAACTCGGAGCGACCACGCATCGTCGTCAGCGATGTCATCGTCTCCTCGAACGACGCTGACCGATCTACCAACAGCAACCAATGCCTGGCTATCGTAGTCTACAGCCCGCCAACACCACCTCAGCACAAGCTGAGACTCACGTTCGCTAGCCCCATCGTCGTCGCTGCGCAAGACGATCAAGACCCCAACCTAAACTCGGAGCGACCACGCATCGTCGTCAGCGATGTCATCGTCCCCTCGAACGACGCTGACCGATCTACCAACAGCAACCAATGCCTGGCTATCGTAGTCTACAGCCCGCCAACACCACCTCAGCACAAGCTGAGACTCACGTTCGCTAGCCCCATCGTCGTCGCTGCGCAAGACGATCAAGACCCCAACCTAAACTCGGAGCGACCACGCATCGTCGTCAGCGATGTCATCGTCTCCTCGAACGACGCTGACCGATCTACCAACAGCAACCAATGCCTGGCTATCGTAGTCTACAGCCCGCCAACACCACCTCCGCACAAGCCGAGATTCACGTTCGCTATCCCCATCGTCGTCGCTGCGCAAGACGATCAAGACCCCAACCTAAACTCGGAGCGACCACGCATCGTCGTCAGCGATGTCATCGTCTCCTCGAACGACGCTGACCGATCTACCAACAGCAACCAATGCCTGGCTATCGTAGTCTACAGCCCGCCAACACCACCTCCGCACAAGCCGAGATTCACGTTCGCTATCCCCATCGTCGTCGCTGCGCAAGACGATCAAGACCCCAACCTAAACTCGGAGCGACCACGCATCGTCGTCAGCGATGTCATCGTCTCCTCGAACGACGCTGACCGATCTACCAACAGCAACCAATGCCTGGCTATCGTAGTCTACAGCCCGCCAACACCACCTCAGCACAAGCTGAGACTCACGTTCGCTAGCCCCATCGTCGTCGCTGCGCAAGACGATCAAGACCCCAACCTAAACTCGGAGCGACCACGCATCGTCGTCAGCGATGTCATCGTCCCCTCGAACGACGCTGACCGATCTACCAACAGCAACCAATGCCTGGCTATCGTAGTCTACAGCCCGCCAACACCACCTCAGCACAAGCTGAGATTCACGTTCGCTAGCCCCATCGTCGTCGCTGCGCAAGACGATCAAGACCCCAACCTAAACTCGGAGCGACCACGCATCGTCGTCAGCGATGTCATCGTCTCCTCGAACGACGCTGACCGATCTACCAACAGCAACCAATGCCTGGCTATCGTAGTCTACAGCCCGCCAACACCACCTCAGCACAAGCTGAGACTCACGTTCGCTAGCCCCATCGTCGTCGCTGCGCAAGACGATCAAGACCCCAACCTAAACTCGGAGCGACCACGCATCGTCGTCAGCGATGTCATCGTCCCCTCGAACGACGCTGACCGATCTACCAACAGCAACCAATGCCTGGCTATCGTAGTCTACAGCCCGCCAACACCACCTCAGCACAAGCTGAGATTCACGTTCGCTAGCCCCATCGTCGTCGCTGCGCAAGACGATCAAGACCCCAACCTAAACTCGGAGCGACCACGCATCGTCGTCAGCGATGTCATCGTCCCCTCGAACGACGCTGACCGATCTACCAACAGCAACCAATGCCTGGCTATCGTAGTCTACAGCCCGCCAACACCACCTCAGCACAAGCTGAGATTCACGTTCGCTAGCCCCATCGTCGTCGCTGCGCAAGACGATCAAGACCCCAACCTAAACTCGGAGCGACCACGCATCGTCGTCAGCGATGTCATCGTCTCCTCGAACGACGCTGACCGATCTACCAACAGCAACCAATGCCTGGCTATCGTAGTCTACAGCCCGCCAACACCACCTCAGCACAAGCTGAGACTCACGTTCGCTAGCCCCATCGTCGTCGCTGCGCAAGACGATCAAGACCCCAACCTAAACTCGGAGCGACCACGCATCGTCGTCAGCGATGTCATCGTCCCCTCGAACGACGCTGACCGATCTACCAACAGCAACCAATGCCTGGCTATCGTAGTCTACAGCCCGCCAACACCACCTCAGCACAAGCTGAGATTCACGTTCGCTAGCCCCATCGTCGTCGCTGCGCAAGACGATCAAGACCCCAACCTAAACTCGGAGCGACCACGCATCGTCGTCAGCGATGTCATCGTCTCCTCGAACGACGCTGACCGATCTACCAACAGCAACCAATGCCTGGCTATCGTAGTCTACAGCCCGCCAACACCACCTCCGCACAAGCCGAGATTCACGTTCGCTAGCCCCATCGTCGTCGCTGCGCAAGACGATCAAGACCCCAACCTAAACTCGGAGCGACCACGCATCGTCGTCAGCGATGTCATCGTCTCCTCGAACGACGCTGACCGATCTACCAACAGCAACCAATGCCTGGCTATCGTAGTCTACAGCCCGCCAACACCACCTCCGCACAAGCCGAGACTCACGTTCGCTATCCCCATCGTCGTCGCTGCGCAAGACGATCAAGACCCCAACCTAAACTCGGAGCGACCACGCATCGTCGTCAGCGATGTCATCGTCTCCTCGAACGACGCTGACCGATCTACCAACAGCAACCAATGCCTGGCTATCGTAGTCTACAGCCCGCCAACACCACCTCAGCACAAGCTGAGACTCACGTTCGCTAGCCCCATCGTCGTCGCTGCGCAAGACGATCAAGACCCCAACCTAAACTCGGAGCGACCACGCATCGTCGTCAGCGATGTCATCGTCTCCTCGAACGACGCTGACCGATCTACCAACAGCAACCAATGCCTGGCTATCGTAGTCTACAGCCCGCCAACACCACCTCCGCACAAGCCGAGACTCACGTTCGCTATCCCCATCGTCGTCGCTGCGCAAGACGATCAAGACCCCAACCTAAACTCGGAGCGACCACGCATCGTCGTCAGCGATGTCATCGTCTCCTCGAACGACGCTGACCGATCTACCAACAGCAACCAATGCCTGGCTATCGTAGTCTACAGCCCGCCAACACCACCTCAGCACAAGCTGAGACTCACGTTCGCTAGCCCCATCGTCGTCGCTGCGCAAGACGATCAAGACCCCAACCTAAACTCGGAGCGACCACGCATCGTCGTCAGCGATGTCATCGTCTCCTCGAACGACGCTGACCGATCCACCAACAGCAACCAATGCATGGCTATCGTAGTCTACAGCCCGCCAACACCACCTCCGCACAAGCCGAGATTCACGTTCGCTAGCCCCATCGTCGTCGCTGCGCAAGACGATCAAGACCCCAACCTAAACTCGGAGCGACCACGCATCGTCGTCAGCGATGTCATCGTCTCCTCGAACGACGCTGACCGATCTACCAACAGCAACCAATGCATGGCTATCGTAGTCTACAGCCCGCCAACACCACCTCCGCACAAGCCGAGATTCACGTTCGCTAGCCCCATCGTCGTCGCTGCGCAAGACGATCAAGACCCCAACCTAAACTCGGAGCGACCACGCATCGTCGTCAGCGGTGTCATCGTCTCCTCGAACGACGCTGACCGATCTACCAACAGCAACCAATGCCTGGCTATCGTAGTCTACAGCCCGCCAACACCACCTCCGCACAAGCCGAGATTCACGTTCGCTAGCCCCATCGTCGTCGCTGCGCAAGACGATCAAGACCCCAACCTAAACTCGGAGCGACCACGCATCGTCGTCAGCGATGTCATCGTCTCCTCGAACGACGCTGACCGATCTACCAACAGCAACCAATGCCTGGCTATCGTAGTCTACAGCCCGCCAACACCACCTCCGCACAAGCCGAGATTCACGTTCGCTAGCCCCATCGTCGTCGCTGCGCAAGACGATCAAGACCCCAACCTAAACTCGGAGCGACCACGCATCGTCGTCAGCGATGTCATCGTCTCCTCGAACGACGCTGACCGATCTACCAACAGCAACCAATGCCTGGCTATCGTAGTCTACAGCCCGCCAACACCACCTCAGCACAAGCTGAGACTCACGTTCGCTATCCCCATCGTCGTCGCTGCGCAAGACGATCAAGACCCCAACCTAAACTCGGAGCGACCACGCATCGTCGTCAGCGATGTCATCGTCTCCTCGAACGACGCTGACCGATCCACCAACAGCAACCAATGCCTGGCTATCGTAGTCTACAGCCCGCCAACACCACCTCCGCACAAGCCGAGATTCACGTTCGCTAGCCCCATCGTCGTCGCTGCGCAAGACGATCAAGACCCCAACCTAAACTCGGAGCGACCACGCATCGTCGTCAGCGATGTCATCGTCTCCTCGAACGACGCTGACCGATCTACCAACAGCAACCAATGCCTGGCTATCGTAGTCTACAGCCCGCCAACACCACCTCCGCACAAGCCGAGATTCACGTTCGCTAGCCCCATCGTCGTCGCTGCGCAAGACGATCAAGACCCCAACCTAAACTCGGAGCGACCACGCATCGTCGTCAGCGATGTCATCGTCTCCTCGAACGACGCTGACCGATCTACCAACAGCAACCAATGCCTGGCTATCGTAGTCTACAGCCCGCCAACACCACCTCAGCACAAGCTGAGACTCACGTTCGCTATCCCCATCGTCGTCGCTGCGCAAGACGATCAAGACCCCAACCTAAACTCGGAGCGACCACGCATCGTCGTCAGCGATGTCATCGTCCCCTCGAACGACGCTGACCGATCTACCAACAGCAACCAATGCCTGGCTATCGTAGTCTACAGCCCGCCAACACCACCTCAGCACAAGCTGAGACTCACGTTCGCTAGCCCCATCGTCGTCGCTGCGCAAGACGATCAAGACCCCAACCTAAACTCGGAGCGACCACGCATCGTCGTCAGCGATGTCATCGTCCCCTCGAACGACGCTGACCGATCTACCAACAGCAACCAATGCCTGGCTATCGTAGTCTACAGCCCGCCAACACCACCTCAGCACAAGCTGAGACTCACGTTCGCTAGCCCCATCGTCGTCGCTGCGCAAGACGATCAAGACCCCAACCTAAACTCGGAGCGACCACGCATCGTCGTCAGCGGTGTCATCGTCTCCTCGAACGACGCTGACCGATCTACCAACAGCAACCAATGCCTGGCTATCGTAGTCTACAGCCCGCCAACACCACCTCAGCACAAGCTGAGACTCACGTTCGCTAGCCCCATCGTCGTCGCTGCGCAAGACGATCAAGACCCCAACCTAAACTCGGAGCGACCACGCATCGTCGTCAGCGATGTCATCGTCTCCTCGAACGACGCTGACCGATCTACCAACAGCAACCAATGCCTGGCTATCGTAGTCTACAGCCCGCCAACACCACCTCCGCACAAGCCGAGATTCACGTTCGCTATCCCCATCGTCGTCGCTGCGCAAGACGATCAAGACCCCAACCTAAACTCGGAGCGACCACGCATCGTCGTCAGCGATGTCATCGTCTCCTCGAACGACGCTGACCGATCTACCAACAGCAACCAATGCCTGGCTATCGTAGTCTACAGCCCGCCAACACCACCTCCGCACAAGCCGAGATTCACGTTCGCTAGCCCCATCGTCGTCGCTGCGCAAGACGATCAAGACCCCAACCTAAACTCGGAGCGACCACGCATCGTCGTCAGCGATGTCATCGTCTCCTCGAACGACGCTGACCGATCTACCAACAGCAACCAATGCCTGGCTATCGTAGTCTACAGCCCGCCAACACCACCTCCGCACAAGCCGAGACTCACGTTCGCTATCCCCATCGTCGTCGCTGCGCAAGACGATCAAGACCCCAACCTAAACTCGGAGCGACCACGCATCGTCGTCAGCGATGTCATCGTCTCCTCGAACGACGCTGACCGATCTACCAACAGCAACCAATGCCTGGCTATCGTAGTCTACAGCCCGCCAACACCACCTCAGCACAAGCTGAGACTCACGTTCGCTAGCCCCATCGTCGTCGCTGCGCAAGACGATCAAGACCCCAACCTAAACTCGGAGCGACCACGCATCGTCGTCAGCGATGTCATCGTCCCCTCGAACGACGCTGACCGATCTACCAACAGCAACCAATGCCTGGCTATCGTAGTCTACAGCCCGCCAACACCACCTCAGCACAAGCTGAGACTCACGTTCGCTAGCCCCATCGTCGTCGCTGCGCAAGACGATCAAGACCCCAACCTAAACTCGGAGCGACCACGCATCGTCGTCAGCGATGTCATCGTCTCCTCGAACGACGCTGACCGATCTACCAACAGCAACCAATGCCTGGCTATCGTAGTCTACAGCCCGCCAACACCACCTCCGCACAAGCCGAGATTCACGTTCGCTAGCCCCATCGTCGTCGCTGCGCAAGACGATCAAGACCCCAACCTAAACTCGGAGCGACCACGCATCGTCGTCAGCGATGTCATCGTCTCCTCGAACGACGCTGACCGATCTACCAACAGCAACCAATGCCTGGCTATCGTAGTCTACAGCCCGCCAACACCACCTCCGCACAAGCCGAGATTCACGTTCGCTAGCCCCATCGTCGTCGCTGCGCAAGACGATCAAGACCCCAACCTAAACTCGGAGCGACCACGCATCGTCGTCAGCGATGTCATCGTCTCCTCGAACGACGCTGACCGATCTACCAACAGCAACCAATGCCTGGCTATCGTAGTCTACAGCCCGCCAACACCACCTCCGCACAAGCCGAGACTCACGTTCGCTATCCCCATCGTCGTCGCTGCGCAAGACGATCAAGACCCCAACCTAAACTCGGAGCGACCACGCATCGTCGTCAACGATGTCATCGTCTCCTCGAACGACGCTGACCGATCTACCAACAGCAACCAATGCCTGGCTATCGTAGTCTACAGCCCGCCAACACCACCTCAGCACAAGCTGAGACTCACGTTCGCTAGCCCCATCGTCGTCGCTGCGCAAGACGATCAAGACCCCAACCTAAACTCGGAGCGACCACGCATCGTCGTCAGCGATGTCATCGTCCCCTCGAACGACGCTGACCGATCTACCAACAGCAACCAATGCCTGGCTATCGTAGTCTACAGCCCGCCAACACCACCTCAGCACAAGCTGAGACTCACGTTCGCTAGCCCCATCGTCGTCGCTGCGCAAGACGATCAAGACCCCAACCTAAACTCGGAGCGACCACGCATCGTCGTCAGCGATGTCATCGTCTCCTCGAACGACGCTGACCGATCTACCAACAGCAACCAATGCCTGGCTATCGTAGTCTACAGCCCGCCAACACCACCTCCGCACAAGCCGAGATTCACGTTCGCTAGCCCCATCGTCGTCGCTGCGCAAGACGATCAAGACCCCAACCTAAACTCGGAGCGACCACGCATCGTCGTCAGCGATGTCATCGTCTCCTCGAACGACGCTGACCGATCTACCAACAGCAACCAATGCCTGGCTATCGTAGTCTACAGCCCGCCAACACCACCTCCGCACAAGCCGAGATTCACGTTCGCTAGCCCCATCGTCGTCGCTGCGCAAGACGATCAAGACCCCAACCTAAACTCGGAGCGACCACGCATCGTCGTCAGCGATGTCATCGTCTCCTCGAACGACGCTGACCGATCTACCAACAGCAACCAATGCCTGGCTATCGTAGTCTACAGCCCGCCAACACCACCTCCGCACAAGCCGAGATTCACGTTCGCTAGCCCCATCGTCGTCGCTGCGCAAGACGATCAAGACCCCAACCTAAACTCGGAGCGACCACGCATCGTCGTCAGCGATGTCATCGTCTCCTCGAACGACGCTGACCGATCTACCAACAGCAACCAATGCCTGGCTATCGTAGTCTACAGCCCGCCAACACCACCTCCGCACAAGCTGAGACTCACGTTCGCTAGCCCCATCGTCGTCGCTGCGCAAGACGATCAAGACCCCAACCTAAACTCGGAGCGACCACGCATCGTCGTCAGCGATGTCATCGTCCCCTCGAACGACGCTGACTGATCTACCAACAGCAACCAATGCCTGGCTATCGTAGTCTACAGCCCGCCAACACCACCTCAGCACAAGCTGAGACTCACGTTCGCTAGCCCCATCGTCGTCGCTGCGCAAGACGATCAAGACCCCAACCTAAACTCGGAGCGACCACGCATCGTCGTCAGCGATGTCATCGTCTCCTCGAACGACGCTGACCGATCTACCAACAGCAACCAATGCCTGGCTATCGTAGTCTACAGCCCGCCAACACCACCTCCGCACAAGCCGAGATTCACGTTCGCTAGCCCCATCGTCGTCGCTGCGCAAGACGATCAAGACCCCAACCTAAACTCGGAGCGACCACGCATCGTCGTCAGCGATGTCATCGTCTCCTCGAACGACGCTGACCGATCTACCAACAGCAACCAATGCCTGGCTATCGTAGTCTACAGCCCGCCAACACCACCTCCGCACAAGCCGAGATTCACGTTCGCTAGCCCCATCGTCGTCGCTGCGCAAGACGATCAAGACCCCAACCTAAACTCGGAGCGACCACGCATCGTCGTCAGCGATGTCATCGTCTCCTCGAACGACGCTGACCGATCTACCAACAGCAACCAATGCCTGGCTATCGTAGTCTACAGCCCGCCAACACCACCTCCGCACAAGCCGAGACTCACGTTCGCTATCCCCATCGTCGTCGCTGCGCAAGACGATCAAGACCCCAACCTAAACTCGGAGCGACCACGCATCGTCGTCAACGATGTCATCGTCTCCTCGAACGACGCTGACCGATCTACCAACAGCAACCAATGCCTGGCTATCGTAGTCTACAGCCCGCCAACACCTCCTCAGCACAAGCCGAGATTCACGTTCGCTAGCCCCATCGTCGTCGCTGCGCAAGACGATCAAGACCCCAACCTAAACTCGGAGCGACCACGCATCGTCGTCAGCGATGTCATCGTCTCCTCGAACGACGCTGACCGATCTACCAACAGCAACCAATGCCTGGCTATCGTAGTCTACAGCCCGCCAACACCGCCTCCGCACAAGCCGAGATTCACGTTCGCTATCCCCATCGTCGTCGCTGCGCAAGACGATCAAGACCCCAACCTAAACTCGGAGCGACCACGCATCGTCGTCAGCGATGTCATCGTCTCCTCGAACGACGCTGACCGATCTACCAACAGCAACCAATGCCTGGCTATCGTAGTCTACAGCCCGCCAACACCACCTCCGCACAAGCCGAGATTCACGTTCGCTAGCCCCATCGTCGTCGCTGCGCAAGACGATCAAGACCCCAACCTAAACTCGGAGCGACCACGCATCGTCGTCAGCGATGTCATCGTCTCCTCGAACGACGCTGACCGATCTACCAACAGCAACCAATGCCTGGCTATCGTAGTCTACAGCCCGCCAACACCGCCTCCGCACAAGCCGAGATTCACGTTCGCTATCCCCATCGTCGTCGCTGCGCAAGACGATCAAGACCCCAACCTAAACTCGGAGCGACCACGCATCGTCGTCAGCGATGTCATCGTCTCCTCGAACGACGCTGACCGATCTACCAACAGCAACCAATGCCTGGCTATCGTAGTCTACAGCCCGCCAACACCACCTCCGCACAAGCCGAGATTCACGTTCGCTAGCCCCATCGTCGTCGCTGCGCAAGACGATCAAGACCCCAACCTAAACTCGGAGCGACCACGCATCGTCGTCAACGATGTCATCGTCTCCTCGAACGACGCTGACCGATCTACCAACAGCAACCAATGCCTGGCTATCGTAGTCTACAGCCCGCCAACACCTCCTCAGCACAAGCCGAGATTCACGTTCGCTAGCCCCATCGTCGTCGCTGCGCAAGACGATCAAGACCCCAACCTAAACTCGGAGCGACCACGCATCGTCGTCAGCGATGTCATCGTCTCCTCGAACGACGCTGACCGATCTACCAACAGCAACCAATGCCTGGCTATCGTAGTCTACAGCCCGCCAACACCGCCTCCGCACAAGCCGAGATTCACGTTCGCTATCCCCATCGTCGTCGCTGCGCAAGACGATCAAGACCCCAACCTAAACTCGGAGCGACCACGCATCGTCGTCAGCGATGTCATCGTCTCCTCGAACGACGCTGACCGATCTACCAACAGCAACCAATGCCTGGCTATCGTAGTCTACAGCCCGCCAACACCACCTCCGCACAAGCCGAGATTCACGTTCGCTAGCCCCATCGTCGTCGCTGCGCAAGACGATCAAGACCCCAACCTAAACTCGGAGCGACCACGCATCGTCGTCAACGATGTCATCGTCTCCTCGAACGACGCTGACCGATCTACCAACAGCAACCAATGCCTGGCTATCGTAGTCTACAGCCCGCCAACACCTCCTCAGCACAAGCCGAGATTCACGTTCGCTAGCCCCATCGTCGTCGCTGCGCAAGACGATCAAGACCCCAACCTAAACTCGGAGCGACCACGCATCGTCGTCAGCGATGTCATCGTCTCCTCGAACGACGCTGACCGATCTACCAACAGCAACCAATGCCTGGCTATCGTAGTCTACAGCCCGCCAACACCACCTCCGCACAAGCCGAGATTCACGTTCGCTAGCCCCATCGTCGTCGCTGCGCAAGACGATCAAGACCCCAACCTAAACTCGGAGCGACCACGCATCGTCGTCAACGATGTCATCGTCTCCTCGAACGACGCTGACCGATCTACCAACAGCAACCAATGCCTGGCTATCGTAGTCTACAGCCCGCCAACACCTCCTCAGCACAAGCCGAGATTCACGTTCGCTAGCCCCATCGTCGTCGCTGCGCAAGACGATCAAGACCCCAACCTAAACTCGGAGCGACCACGCATCGTCGTCAGCGATGTCATCGTCTCCTCGAACGACGCTGACCGATCTACCAACAGCAACCAATGCCTGGCTATCGTAGTCTACAGCCCGCCAACACCGCCTCCGCACAAGCCGAGATTCACGTTCGCTATCCCCATCGTCGTCGCTGCGCAAGACGATCAAGACCCCAACCTAAACTCGGAGCGACCACGCATCGTCGTCAGCGATGTCATCGTCTCCTCGAACGACGCTGACCGATCTACCAACAGCAACCAATGCCTGGCTATCGTAGTCTACAGCCCACCACCACCACCTCAGCACAAGCCGAGATTCACGTTCGCTAGCCCCATCGTCGTCGCTGCGCAAGACGATCAAGACCCCAACCTAAACTCGGAGCGACCACGCATCGTCGTCAACGATGTCATCGTCTCCTCGAACGACGCTGACCGATCTACCAACAGCAACCAATGCCTGGCTATCGTAGTCTACAGCCCGCCAACACCTCCTCAGCACAAGCCGAGATTCACGTTCGCTAGCCCCATCGTCGTCGCTGCGCAAGACGATCAAGACCCCAACCTAAACTCGGAGCGACCACGCATCGTCGTCAGCGATGTCATCGTCTCCTCGAACGACGCTGACCGATCTACCAACAGCAACCAATGCCTGGCTATCGTAGTCTACAGCCCGCCAACACCTCCTCAGCACAAGCCGAGATTCACGTTCGCTAGCCCCATCGTCGTCGCTGCGCAAGACGATCAAGACCCCAACCTAAACTCGGAGCGACCACGCATCGTCGTCAGCGATGTCATCGTCTCCTCGAACGACGCTGACCGATCTACCAACAGCAACCAATGCCTGGCTATCGTAGTCTACAGCCCACCACCACCACCTCCGCACAAGCCGAGATTCACGTTCGCTAGCCCCATCGTCGTCGCTGCGCAAGACGATCAAGACCCCAACCTAAACTCGGAGCGACCACGCATCGTCGTCAACGATGTCATCGTCTCCTCGAACGACGCTGACCGATCTACCAACAGCAACCAATGCCTGGCTATCGTAGTCTACAGCCCGCCAACACCACCTCCGCACAAGCCGAGATTCACGTTCGCTAGCCCCATCGTCGTCGCTGCGCAAGACGACCAAGACCCCAACCTAAACTCGGAGCGACCACGCATCGTCGTCAGCGATGTCATCGTCCCCTCGAACGACGCTGACCGATCTACCAACAGCAACCAATGCCTGGCTATCGTAGTCTACAGCCCGCCAACACCACCTCAGCACAAGCTGAGACTCACGTTCGCTAGCCCCATCGTCGTCGCTGCGCAAGACGATCAAGACCCCAACCTAAACTCGGAGCGACCACGCATCGTCGTCAGCGATGTCATCGTCTCCTCGAACGACGCTGACCGATCTACCAACAGCAACCAATGCCTGGCTATCGTAGTCTACAGCCCGCCAACACCACCACCGCACAAGCTGAGACTCACGTTCGCTATCCCCATCGTCGTCGCTGCGCAAGACGATCAAGACCCCAACCTAAACTCGGAGCGACCACGCATCGTCGTCAGCGATGTCATCGTCTCCTCGAACGACGCTGACCGATCTACCAACAGCAACCAATGCCTGGCTATCGTAGTCTACAGCCCGCCAACACCACCTCAGCACAAGCTGAGACTCACGTTCGCTATCCCCATCGTCGTCGCTGCGCAAGACGATCAAGACCCCAACCTAAACTCGGAGCGACCACGCATCGTCGTCAGCGGTGTCATCGTCTCCTCGAACGACGCTGACCGATCTACCAACAGCAACCAATGCCTGGCTATCGTAGTCTACAGCCCGCCAACACCACCTCAGCACAAGCTGAGACTCACGTTCGCTAGCCCCATCGTCGTCGCTGCGCAAGACGATCAAGACCCCAACCTAAACTCGGAGCGACCACGCATCGTCGTCAGCGATGTCATCGTCTCCTCGAACGACGCTGACCGATCTACCAACAGCAACCAATGCCTGGCTATCGTAGTCTACAGCCCGCCAACACCACCTCAGCACAAGCTGAGACTCACGTTCGCTATCCCCATCGTCGTCGCTGCGCAAGACGATCAAGACCCCAACCTAAACTCGGAGCGACCACGCATCGTCGTCAGCGATGTCATCGTCTCCTCGAACGACGCTGACCGATCTACCAACAGCAACCAATGCCTGGCTATCGTAGTCTACAGCCCGCCAACACCACCTCAGCACAAGCTGAGACTCACGTTCGCTATCCCCATCGTCGTCGCTGCGCAAGACGATCAAGACCCCAACCTAAACTCGGAGCGACCACGCATCGTCGTCAGCGGTGTCATCATCTCCTCGAACGACGCTGACCGATCTACCAACAGCAACCAATGCATGGCTATCGTAGTCTACAGCCCGCCAACACCACCTCAGCACAAGCTGAGACTCACGTTCGCTAGCCCCATCGTCGTCGCTGCGCAAGACGATCAAGACCCCAACCTAAACTCGGAGCGACCACGCATCGTCGTCAGCGATGTCATCGTCCCCTCGAACGACGCTGACCGATCTACCAACAGCAACCAATGCCTGGCTATCGTAGTCTACAGCCCGCCAACACCACCTCAGCACAAGCTGAGATTCACGTTCGCTAGCCCCATCGTCGTCGCTGCGCAAGACGATCAAGACCCCAACCTAAACTCGGAGCGACCACGCATCGTCGTCAGCGATGTCATCGTCTCCTCGAACGACGCTGACCGATCTACCAACAGCAACCAATGCCTGGCTATCGTAGTCTACAGCCCGCCAACACCACCTCCGCACAAGCCGAGACTCACGTTCGCTATCCCCATCGTCGTCGCTGCGCAAGACGATCAAGACCCCAACCTAAACTCGGAGCGACCACGCATCGTCGTCAGCGGTGTCATCGTCTCCTCGAACGACGCTGACCGATCTACCAACAGCAACCAATGCATGGCTATCGTAGTCTACAGCCCGCCAACACCACCTCCGCACAAGCCGAGACTCACGTTCGCTATCCCCATCGTCGTCGCTGCGCAAGACGATCAAGACCCCAACCTAAACTCGGAGCGACCACGCATCGTCGTCAGCGATGTCATCGTCTCCTCGAACGACGCTGACCGATCTACCAACAGCAACCAATGCATGGCTATCGTAGTCTACAGCCCGCCAACACCACCTCAGCACAAGCTGAGACTCACGTTCGCTAGCCCCATCGTCGTCGCTGCGCAAGACGATCAAGACCCCAACCTAAACTCGGAGCGACCACGCATCGTCGTCAGCGATGTCATCGTCCCCTCGAACGACGCTGACCGATCTACCAACAGCAACCAATGCCTGGCTATCGTAGTCTACAGCCCGCCAACACCACCTCAGCACAAGCTGAGATTCACGTTCGCTAGCCCCATCGTCGTCGCTGCGCAAGACGATCAAGACCCCAACCTAAACTCGGAGCGACCACGCATCGTCGTCAGCGATGTCATCGTCTCCTCGAACGACGCTGACCGATCTACCAACAGCAACCAATGCCTGGCTATCGTAGTCTACAGCCCGCCAACACCACCTCCGCACAAGCCGAGACTCACGTTCGCTATCCCCATCGTCGTCGCTGCGCAAGACGATCAAGACCCCAACCTAAACTCGGAGCGACCACGCATCGTCGTCAGCGGTGTCATCGTCTCCTCGAACGACGCTGACCGATCTACCAACAGCAACCAATGCATGGCTATCGTAGTCTACAGCCCGCCAACACCACCTCCGCACAAGCCGAGACTCACGTTCGCTATCCCCATCGTCGTCGCTGCGCAAGACGATCAAGACCCCAACCTAAACTCGGAGCGACCACGCATCGTCGTCAGCGATGTCATCGTCTCCTCGAACGACGCTGACCGATCTACCAACAGCAACCAATGCCTGGCTATCGTAGTCTACAGCCCGCCAACACCACCTCAGCACAAGCTGAGACTCACGTTCGCTAGCCCCATCGTCGTCGCTGCGCAAGACGATCAAGACCCCAACCTAAACTCGGAGCGACCACGCATCGTCGTCAGCGATGTCATCGTCTCCTCGAACGACGCTGACCGATCTACCAACAGCAACCAATGCCTGGCTATCGTAGTCTACAGCCCGCCAACACCACCTCAGCACAAGCTGAGACTCACGTTCGCTAGCCCCATCGTCGTCGCTGCGCAAGACGATCAAGACCCCAACCTAAACTCGGAGCGACCACGCATCGTCGTCAGCGATGTCATCGTCTCCTCGAACGACGCTGACCGATCTACCAACAGCAACCAATGCATGGCTATCGTAGTCTACAGCCCGCCAACACCACCTCCGCACAAGCCGAGACTCACGTTCGCTATCCCCATCGTCGTCGCTGCGCAAGACGATCAAGACCCCAACCTAAACTCGGAGCGACCACGCATCGTCGTCAACGATGTCATCGTCTCCTCGAACGACGCTGACCGATCTACCAACAGCAACCAATGCCTGGCTATCGTAGTCTACAGCCCGCCAACACCACCTCAGCACAAGCTGAGACTCACGTTCGCTAGCCCCATCGTCGTCGCTGCGCAAGACGATCAAGACCCCAACCTAAACTCGGAGCGACCACGCATCGTCGTCAGCGATGTCATCGTCCCCTCGAACGACGCTGACCGATCTACCAACAGCAACCAATGCCTGGCTATCGTAGTCTACAGCCCGCCAACACCACCTCAGCACAAGCTGAGACTCACGTTCGCTAGCCCCATCGTCGTCGCTGCGCAAGACGATCAAGACCCCAACCTAAACTCGGAGCGACCACGCATCGTCGTCAGCGATGTCATCGTCTCCTCGAACGACGCTGACCGATCTACCAACAGCAACCAATGCCTGGCTATCGTAGTCTACAGCCCGCCAACACCACCTCCGCACAAGCCGAGATTCACGTTCGCTAGCCCCATCGTCGTCGCTGCGCAAGACGATCAAGACCCCAACCTAAACTCGGAGCGACCACGCATCGTCGTCAGCGATGTCATCGTCCCCTCGAACGACGCTGACCGATCTACCAACAGCAACCAATGCCTGGCTATCGTAGTCTACAGCCCGCCAACACCACCTCCGCACAAGCTGAGACTCACGTTCGCTAGCCCCATCGTCGTCGCTGCGCAAGACGATCAAGACCCCAACCTAAACTCGGAGCGACCACGCATCGTCGTCAGCGATGTCATCGTCTCCTCGAACGACGCTGACCGATCTACCAACAGCAACCAATGCCTGGCTATCGTAGTCTACAGCCCGCCAACACCACCTCCGCACAAGCCGAGATTCACGTTCGCTAGCCCCATCGTCGTCGCTGCGCAAGACGATCAAGACCCCAACCTAAACTCGGAGCGACCACGCATCGTCGTCAGCGATGTCATCGTCCCCTCGAACGACGCTGACCGATCTACCAACAGCAACCAATGCCTGGCTATCGTAGTCTACAGCCCGCCAACACCACCTCCGCACAAGCTGAGATTCACGTTCGCTAGCCCCATCGTCGTCGCTGCGCAAGACGATCAAGACCCCAACCTAAACTCGGAGCGACCACGCATCGTCGTCAGCGATGTCATCGTCTCCTCGAACGACGCTGACCGATCTACCAACAGCAACCAATGCCTGGCTATCGTAGTCTACAGCCCGCCAACACCACCTCCGCACAAGCCGAGACTCACGTTCGCTATCCCCATCGTCGTCGCTGCGCAAGACGATCAAGACCCCAACCTAAACTCGGAGCGACCACGCATCGTCGTCAGCGGTGTCATCGTCTCCTCGAACGACGCTGACCGATCTACCAACAGCAACCAATGCATGGCTATCGTAGTCTACAGCCCGCCAACACCACCTCCGCACAAGCCGAGACTCACGTTCGCTATCCCCATCGTCGTCGCTGCGCAAGACGATCAAGACCCCAACCTAAACTCGGAGCGACCACGCATCGTCGTCAGCGATGTCATCGTCTCCTCGAACGACGCTGACCGATCTACCAACAGCAACCAATGCCTGGCTATCGTAGTCTACAGCCCGCCAACACCACCTCAGCACAAGCTGAGACTCACGTTCGCTATCCCCATCGTCGTCGCTGCGCAAGACGATCAAGACCCCAACCTAAACTCGGAGCGACCACGCATCGTCGTCAGCGATGTCATCGTCTCCTCGAACGACGCTGACCGATCTACCAACAGCAACCAATGCCTGGCTATCGTAGTCTACAGCCCGCCAACACCACCTCCGCACAAGCTGAGACTCACGTTCGCTAGCCCCATCGTCGTCGCTGCGCAAGACGATCAAGACCCCAACCTAAACTCGGAGCGACCACGCATCGTCGTCAGCGGTGTCATCGTCTCCTCGAACGACGCTGACCGATCTACCAACAGCAACCAATGCATGGCTATCGTAGTCTACAGCCCGCCAACACCACCTCAGCACAAGCTGAGACTCACGTTCGCTAGCCCCATCGTCGTCGCTGCGCAAGACGATCAAGACCCCAACCTAAACTCGGAGCGACCACGCATCGTCGTCAGCGATGTCATCGTCTCCTCGAACGACGCTGACCGATCTACCAACAGCAACCAATGCCTGGCTATCGTAGTCTACAGCCCGCCAACACCACCACCGCACAAGCCGAGACTCACGTTCGCTATCCCCATCGTCGTCGCTGCACAAGACGATCAAGACCCCAACCTAAACTCGGAGCGACCACGCATCGTCGTCAACGATGTTATCGTCTCCTCGAACGACGCTGACCGATCTACCAACAGCAACCAATGCCTGGCTATCGTAGTCTACAGCCCGCCAACACCACCTCCGCACAAGCTGAGACTCACGTTCGCTAGCCCCATCGTCGTCGCTGCGCAAGACGATCAAGACCCCAACCTAAACTCGGAGCGACCACGCATCGTCGTCAGCGGTGTCATCGTCTCCTCGAACGACGCTGACCGATCTACCAACAGCAACCAATGCATGGCTATCGTAGTCTACAGCCCGCCAACACCACCTCAGCACAAGCTGAGACTCACGTTCGCTATCCCCATCGTCGTCGCTGCACAAGACGATCAAGACCCCAACCTAAACTCGGAGCGACCACGCATCGTCGTCAACGATGTTATCGTCTCCTCGAACGACGCTGACCGATCTACCAACAGCAACCAATGCCTGGCTATCGTAGTCTACAGCCCGCCAACACCACCTCCGCACAAGCTGAGACTCACGTTCGCTAGCCCCATCGTCGTCGCTGCGCAAGACGATCAAGACCCCAACCTAAACTCGGAGCGACCACGCATCGTCGTCAGCGGTGTCATCGTCTCCTCGAACGACGCTGACCGATCTACCAACAGCAACCAATGCATGGCTATCGTAGTCTACAGCCCGCCAACACCACCTCCGCACAAGCCGAGACTCACGTTCGCTATCCCCATCGTCGTCGCTGCGCAAGACGATCAAGACCCCAACCTAAACTCGGAGCGACCACGCATCGTCGTCAGCGATGTCATCGTCTCCTCGAACGACGCTGACCGATCTACCAACAGCAACCAATGCATGGCTATCGTAGTCTACAGCCCGCCAACACTACCTCCGCACAAGCCGAGACTCACGTTCGCTATCCCCATCGTCGTCGCTGCGCAAGACGATCAAGACCCCAACCTAAACTCGGAGCGACCACGCATCGTCGTCAGCGGTGTCATCGTCTCCTCGAACGACGCTGACCGATCTACCAACAGCAACCAATGCATGGCTATCGTAGTCTACAGCCCGCCAACACTACCTCCGCACAAGCCGAGACTCACGTTCGCTATCCCCATCGTCGTCGCTGCGCAAGACGATCAAGACCCCAACCTAAACTCGGAGCGACCACGCATCGTCGTCAGCGATGTCATCGTCTCCTCGAACGACGCTGACCGATCTACCAACAGCAACCAATGCCTGGCTATCGTAGTCTACAGCCCGCCAACACCACCTCAGCACAAGCTGAGACTCACGTTCGCTAGCCCCATCGTCGTCGCTGCGCAAGACGATCAAGACCCCAACCTAAACTCGGAGCGACCACGCATCGTCGTCAGCGATGTCATCGTCTCCTCGAACGACGCTGACCGATCTACCAACAGCAACCAATGCCTGGCTATCGTAGTCTACAGCCCGCCAACACCACCACCGCACAAGCCGAGATTCACGTTCGCTATCCCCATCGTCGTCGCTGCGCAAGACGATCAAGACCCCAACCTAAACTCGGAGCGACCACGCATCGTCGTCAGCGATGTCATCGTCTCCTCGAACGACGCTGACCGATCTACCAACAGCAACCAATGCATGGCTATCGTAGTCTACAGCCCGCCAACACTACCTCCGCACAAGCCGAGACTCACGTTCGCTATCCCCATCGTCGTCGCTGCGCAAGACGATCAAGACCCCAACCTAAACTCGGAGCGACCACGCATCGTCGTCAGCGATGTCATCGTCTCCTCGAACGACGCTGACCGATCTACCAACAGCAACCAATGCCTGGCTATCGTAGTCTACAGCCCGCCAACACCACCTCAGCACAAGCTGAGACTCACGTTCGCTAGCCCCATCGTCGTCGCTGCGCAAGACGATCAAGACCCCAACCTAAACTCGGAGCGACCACGCATCGTCGTCAGCGATGTCATCGTCTCCTCGAACGACGCTGACCGATCTACCAACAGCAACCAATGCCTGGCTATCGTAGTCTACAGCCCGCCAACACCACCACCGCACAAGCCGAGATTCACGTTCGCTATCCCCATCGTCGTCGCTGCGCAAGACGATCAAGACCCCAACCTAAACTCGGAGCGACCACGCATCGTCGTCAGCGATGTCATCGTCTCCTCGAACGACGCTGACCGATCTACCAACAGCAACCAATGCATGGCTATCGTAGTCTACAGCCCGCCAACACTACCTCCGCACAAGCCGAGACTCACGTTCGCTATCCCCATCGTCGTCGCTGCGCAAGACGATCAAGACCCCAACCTAAACTCGGAGCGACCACGCATCGTCGTCAGCGGTGTCATCGTCTCCTCGAACGACGCTGACCGATCTACCAACAGCAACCAATGCATGGCTATCGTAGTCTACAGCCCGCCAACACTACCTCCGCACAAGCCGAGACTCACGTTCGCTATCCCCATCGTCGTCGCTGCGCAAGACGATCAAGACCCCAACCTAAACTCGGAGCGACCACGCATCGTCGTCAGCGATGTCATCGTCTCCTCGAACGACGCTGACCGATCTACCAACAGCAACCAATGCCTGGCTATCGTAGTCTACAGCCCGCCAACACCACCTCAGCACAAGCTGAGACTCACGTTCGCTAGCCCCATCGTCGTCGCTGCGCAAGACGATCAAGACCCCAACCTAAACTCGGAGCGACCACGCATCGTCGTCAGCGATGTCATCGTCTCCTCGAACGACGCTGACCGATCTACCAACAGCAACCAATGCCTGGCTATCGTAGTCTACAGCCCGCCAACACCACCACCGCACAAGCCGAGATTCACGTTCGCTAGCCCCATCGTCGTCGCTGCGCAAGACGATCAAGACCCCAACCTAAACTCGGAGCGACCACGCATCGTCGTCAGCGATGTCATCGTCTCCTCGAACGACGCTGACCGATCTACCAACAGCAACCAATGCATGGCTATCGTAGTCTACAGCCCGCCAACACTACCTCCGCACAAGCCGAGACTCACGTTCGCTATCCCCATCGTCGTCGCTGCGCAAGACGATCAAGACCCCAACCTAAACTCGGAGCGACCACGCATCGTCGTCAGCGATGTCATCGTCTCCTCGAACGACGCTGACCGATCTACCAACAGCAACCAATGCCTGGCTATCGTAGTCTACAGCCCGCCAACACCACCTCAGCACAAGCTGAGATTCACGTTCGCTAGCCCCATCGTCGTCGCTGCGCAAGACGATCAAGACCCCAACCTAAACTCGGAGCGACCACGCATCGTCGTCAGCGATGTCATCGTCTCCTCGAACGACGCTGACCGATCTACCAACAGCAACCAATGCCTGGCTATCGTAGTCTACAGCCCGCCAACACTACCTCCGCACAAGCCGAGACTCACGTTCGCTAGCCCCATCGTCGTCGCTGCGCAAGACGATCAAGACCCCAACCTAAACTCGGAGCGACCACGCATCGTCGTCAGCGATGTCATCGTCTCCTCGAACGACGCTGACCGATCTACCAACAGCAACCAATGCCTGGCTATCGTAGTCTACAGCCCGCCAACACCACCACCGCACAAGCCGAGATTCACGTTCGCTATCCCCATCGTCGTCGCTGCGCAAGACGATCAAGACCCCAACCTAAACTCGGAGCGACCACGCATCGTCGTCAGCGATGTCATCGTCTCCTCGAACGACGCTGACCGATCTACCAACAGCAACCAATGCATGGCTATCGTAGTCTACAGCCCGCCAACACTACCTCCGCACAAGCCGAGACTCACGTTCGCTATCCCCATCGTCGTCGCTGCGCAAGACGATCAAGACCCCAACCTAAACTCGGAGCGACCACGCATCGTCGTCAGCGGTGTCATCGTCTCCTCGAACGACGCTGACCGATCTACCAACAGCAACCAATGCATGGCTATCGTAGTCTACAGCCCGCCAACACTACCTCCGCACAAGCCGAGACTCACGTTCGCTATCCCCATCGTCGTCGCTGCGCAAGACGATCAAGACCCCAACCTAAACTCGGAGCGACCACGCATCGTCGTCAGCGATGTCATCGTCTCCTCGAACGACGCTGACCGATCTACCAACAGCAACCAATGCCTGGCTATCGTAGTCTACAGCCCGCCAACACCACCTCAGCACAAGCTGAGACTCACGTTCGCTAGCCCCATCGTCGTCGCTGCGCAAGACGATCAAGACCCCAACCTAAACTCGGAGCGACCACGCATCGTCGTCAGCGGTGTCATCGTCTCCTCGAACGACGCTGACCGATCTACCAACAGCAACCAATGCATGGCTATCGTAGTCTACAGCCCGCCAACACTACCTCCGCACAAGCCGAGACTCACGTTCGCTATCCCCATCGTCGTCGCTGCGCAAGACGATCAAGACCCCAACCTAAACTCGGAGCGACCACGCATCGTCGTCAGCGATGTCATCGTCTCCTCGAACGACGCTGACCGATCTACCAACAGCAACCAATGCCTGGCTATCGTAGTCTACAGCCCGCCAACACCACCTCAGCACAAGCTGAGACTCACGTTCGCTATCCCCATCGTCGTCGCTGCACAAGACGATCAAGACCCCAACCTAAACTCGGAGCGACCACGCATCGTCGTCAACGATGTTATCGTCTCCTCGAACGACGCTGACCGATCTACCAACAGCAACCAATGCCTGGCTATCGTAGTCTACAGCCCGCCAACACCACCTCAGCACAAGCTGAGACTCACGTTCGCTAGCCCCATCGTCGTCGCTGCGCAAGACGATCAAGACCCCAACCTAAACTCGGAGCGACCACGCATCGTCGTCAGCGATGTCATCGTCTCCTCGAACGACGCTGACCGATCTACCAACAGCAACCAATGCCTGGCTATCGTAGTCTACAGCCCGCCAACACCACCTCAGCACAAGCTGAGATTCACGTTCGCTAGCCCCATCGTCGTCGCTGCGCAAGACGATCAAGACCCCAACCTAAACTCGGAGCGACCACGCATCGTCGTCAGCGGTGTCATCGTCTCCTCGAACGACGCTGACCGATCTACCAACAGCAACCAATGCATGGCTATCGTAGTCTACAGCCCGCCAACACTACCTCCGCACAAGCCGAGACTCACGTTCGCTATCCCCATCGTCGTCGCTGCGCAAGACGATCAAGACCCCAACCTAAACTCGGAGCGACCACGCATCGTCGTCAGCGGTGTCATCGTCTCCTCGAACGACGCTGACCGATCTACCAACAGCAACCAATGCATGGCTATCGTAGTCTACAGCCCGCCAACACTACCTCCGCACAAGCCGAGACTCACGTTCGCTATCCCCATCGTCGTCGCTGCGCAAGACGATCAAGACCCCAACCTAAACTCGGAGCGACCACGCATCGTCGTCAGCGATGTCATCGTCTCCTCGAACGACGCTGACCGATCTACCAACAGCAACCAATGCCTGGCTATCGTAGTCTACAGCCCGCCAACACCACCTCAGCACAAGCTGAGACTCACGTTCGCTAGCCCCATCGTCGTCGCTGCGCAAGACGATCAAGACCCCAACCTAAACTCGGAGCGACCACGCATCGTCGTCAGCGATGTCATCGTCTCCTCGAACGACGCTGACCGATCTACCAACAGCAACCAATGCCTGGCTATCGTAGTCTACAGCCCGCCAACACCACCACCGCACAAGCCGAGATTCACGTTCGCTATCCCCATCGTCGTCGCTGCGCAAGACGATCAAGACCCCAACCTAAACTCGGAGCGACCACGCATCGTCGTCAGCGATGTCATCGTCTCCTCGAACGACGCTGACCGATCTACCAACAGCAACCAATGCATGGCTATCGTAGTCTACAGCCCGCCAACACTACCTCCGCACAAGCCGAGACTCACGTTCGCTATCCCCATCGTCGTCGCTGCGCAAGACGATCAAGACCCCAACCTAAACTCGGAGCGACCACGCATCGTCGTCAGCGGTGTCATCGTCTCCTCGAACGACGCTGACCGATCTACCAACAGCAACCAATGCATGGCTATCGTAGTCTACAGCCCGCCAACACTACCTCCGCACAAGCCGAGACTCACGTTCGCTATCCCCATCGTCGTCGCTGCGCAAGACGATCAAGACCCCAACCTAAACTCGGAGCGACCACGCATCGTCGTCAGCGATGTCATCGTCTCCTCGAACGACGCTGACCGATCTACCAACAGCAACCAATGCCTGGCTATCGTAGTCTACAGCCCGCCAACACCACCTCAGCACAAGCTGAGACTCACGTTCGCTAGCCCCATCGTCGTCGCTGCGCAAGACGATCAAGACCCCAACCTAAACTCGGAGCGACCACGCATCGTCGTCAGCGGTGTCATCGTCTCCTCGAACGACGCTGACCGATCTACCAACAGCAACCAATGCATGGCTATCGTAGTCTACAGCCCGCCAACACTACCTCCGCACAAGCCGAGACTCACGTTCGCTATCCCCATCGTCGTCGCTGCGCAAGACGATCAAGACCCCAACCTAAACTCGGAGCGACCACGCATCGTCGTCAGCGATGTCATCGTCTCCTCGAACGACGCTGACCGATCTACCAACAGCAACCAATGCCTGGCTATCGTAGTCTACAGCCCGCCAACACCACCTCAGCACAAGCTGAGACTCACGTTCGCTATCCCCATCGTCGTCGCTGCACAAGACGATCAAGACCCCAACCTAAACTCGGAGCGACCACGCATCGTCGTCAACGATGTTATCGTCTCCTCGAACGACGCTGACCGATCTACCAACAGCAACCAATGCCTGGCTATCGTAGTCTACAGCCCGCCAACACCACCTCAGCACAAGCTGAGACTCACGTTCGCTAGCCCCATCGTCGTCGCTGCGCAAGACGATCAAGACCCCAACCTAAACTCGGAGCGACCACGCATCGTCGTCAGCGATGTCATCGTCTCCTCGAACGACGCTGACCGATCTACCAACAGCAACCAATGCCTGGCTATCGTAGTCTACAGCCCGCCAACACCACCTCAGCACAAGCTGAGATTCACGTTCGCTAGCCCCATCGTCGTCGCTGCGCAAGACGATCAAGACCCCAACCTAAACTCGGAGCGACCACGCATCGTCGTCAGCGATGTCATCGTCTCCTCGAACGACGCTGACCGATCTACCAACAGCAACCAATGCCTGGCTATCGTAGTCTACAGCCCGCCAACACTACCTCCGCACAAGCCGAGATTCACGTTCGCTAGCCCCATCGTCGTCGCTGCGCAAGACGATCAAGACCCCAACCTAAACTCGGAGCGACCACGCATCGTCGTCAGCGGTGTCATCGTCTCCTCGAACGACGCTGACCGATCTACCAACAGCAACCAATGCATGGCTATCGTAGTCTACAGCCCGCCAACACTACCTCCGCACAAGCCGAGACTCACGTTCGCTATCCCCATCGTCGTCGCTGCGCAAGACGATCAAGACCCCAACCTAAACTCGGAGCGACCACGCATCGTCGTCAGCGATGTCATCGTCTCCTCGAACGACGCTGACCGATCTACCAACAGCAACCAATGCCTGGCTATCGTAGTCTACAGCCCGCCAACACCACCTCAGCACAAGCTGAGACTCACGTTCGCTATCCCCATCGTCGTCGCTGCACAAGACGATCAAGACCCCAACCTAAACTCGGAGCGACCACGCATCGTCGTCAACGATGTTATCGTCTCCTCGAACGACGCTGACCGATCTACCAACAGCAACCAATGCCTGGCTATCGTAGTCTACAGCCCGCCAACACCACCTCAGCACAAGCTGAGACTCACGTTCGCTAGCCCCATCGTCGTCGCTGCGCAAGACGATCAAGACCCCAACCTAAACTCGGAGCGACCACGCATCGTCGTCAGCGATGTCATCGTCTCCTCGAACGACGCTGACCGATCTACCAACAGCAACCAATGCCTGGCTATCGTAGTCTACAGCCCGCCAACACCACCTCAGCACAAGCTGAGACTCACGTTCGCTAGCCCCATCGTCGTCGCTGCGCAAGACGATCAAGACCCCAACCTAAACTCGGAGCGACCACGCATCGTCGTCAGCGGTGTCATCGTCTCCTCGAACGACGCTGACCGATCTACCAACAGCAACCAATGCATGGCTATCGTAGTCTACAGCCCGCCAACACTACCTCCGCACAAGCCGAGACTCACGTTCGCTATCCCCATCGTCGTCGCTGCGCAAGACGATCAAGACCCCAACCTAAACTCGGAGCGACCACGCATCGTCGTCAGCGATGTCATCGTCTCCTCGAACGACGCTGACCGATCTACCAACAGCAACCAATGCCTGGCTATCGTAGTCTACAGCCCGCCAACACCACCTCAGCACAAGCTGAGACTCACGTTCGCTAGCCCCATCGTCGTCGCTGCGCAAGACGATCAAGACCCCAACCTAAACTCGGAGCGACCACGCATCGTCGTCAGCGATGTCATCGTCTCCTCGAACGACGCTGACCGATCTACCAACAGCAACCAATGCCTGGCTATCGTAGTCTACAGCCCGCCAACACCACCTCAGCACAAGCTGAGACTCACGTTCGCTAGCCCCATCGTCGTCGCTGCGCAAGACGATCAAGACCCCAACCTAAACTCGGAGCGACCACGCATCGTCGTCA
The DNA here is from genome assembly GCA_033557915.1 of Phytophthora tentaculata. NCBI lineage: Eukaryota > Oomycota > Peronosporomycetes > Peronosporales > Peronosporaceae > Phytophthora > Phytophthora tentaculata. The sequence goes on from JAUCEA010000009.1 coordinate 4,760,584, forward strand.
GCGGTGTCATCGTCTCCTCGAACGACGCTGACCGATCTACCAACAGCAACCAATGCATGGCTATCGTAGTCTACAGCCCGCCAACACTACCTCCGCACAAGCCGAGACTCACGTTCGCTATCCCCATCGTCGTCGCTGCGCAAGACGATCAAGACCCCAACCTAAACTCGGAGCGACCACGCATCGTCGTCAGCGATGTCATCGTCTCCTCGAACGACGCTGACCGATCTACCAACAGCAACCAATGCCTGGCTATCGTAGTCTACAGCCCGCCAACACCACCTCAGCACAAGCTGAGACTCACGTTCGCTAGCCCCATCGTCGTCGCTGCGCAAGACGATCAAGACCCCAACCTAAACTCGGAGCGACCACGCATCGTCGTCAGCGATGTCATCGTCTCCTCGAACGACGCTGACCGATCTACCAACAGCAACCAATGCCTGGCTATCGTAGTCTACAGCCCGCCAACACCACCACCGCACAAGCCGAGATTCACGTTCGCTAGCCCCATCGTCGTCGCTGCGCAAGACGATCAAGACCCCAACCTAAACTCGGAGCGACCACGCATCGTCGTCAGCGATGTCATCGTCTCCTCGAACGACGCTGACCGATCTACCAACAGCAACCAATGCATGGCTATCGTAGTCTACAGCCCGCCAACACCACCTCCGCACAAGCCGAGACTCACGTTCACTAGCCCCATCGTCGTCGCTGCGCAAGACGATCAAGACCCCAACCTAAACTCGGAGCGACCACGCATCGTCGTCAACGATGTTATCGTCTCCTCGAACGACGCTGACCGATCTACCAACAGCAACCAATGCCTGGCTATCGTAGTCTACAGCCCGCCAACACCACCTCAGCACAAGCTGAGACTCACGTTCGCTAGCCCCATCGTCGTCGCTGCGCAAGACGATCAAGACCCCAACCTAAACTCGGAGCGACCACGCATCGTCGTCAGCGATGTCATCGTCTCCTCGAACGACGCTGACCGATCTACCAACAGCAACCAATGCCTGGCTATCGTAGTCTACAGCCCGCCAACACCACCTCAGCACAAGCTGAGATTCACGTTCGCTAGCCCCATCGTCGTCGCTGCGCAAGACGATCAAGACCCCAACCTAAACTCGGAGCGACCACGCATCGTCGTCAGCGGTGTCATCGTCTCCTCGAACGACGCTGACCGATCTACCAACAGCAACCAATGCATGGCTATCGTAGTCTACAGCCCGCCAACACTACCTCCGCACAAGCCGAGACTCACGTTCGCTATCCCCATCGTCGTCGCTGCGCAAGACGATCAAGACCCCAACCTAAACTCGGAGCGACCACGCATCGTCGTCAGCGATGTCATCGTCTCCTCGAACGACGCTGACCGATCTACCAACAGCAACCAATGCCTGGCTATCGTAGTCTACAGCCCGCCAACACCACCTCAGCACTAGCTGAGACTCACGTTCGCTAGCCCCATCGTCGTCGCTGCGCAAGACGATCAAGACCCCAACCTAAACTCGGAGCGACCACGCATCGTCGTCAGCGATGTCATCGTCTCCTCGAACGACGCTGACCGATCTACCAACAGCAACCAATGCCTGGCTATCGTAGTCTACAGCCCGCCAACACCACCTCAGCACAAGCTGAGACTCACGTTCGCTAGCCCCATCGTCGTCGCTGCGCAAGACGATCAAGACCCCAACCTAAACTCGGAGCGACCACGCATCGTCGTCAGCGATGTCATCGTCTCCTCGAACGACGCTGACCGATCTACCAACAGCAACCAATGCCTGGCTATCGTAGTCTACAGCCCGCCAACACCACCTCAGCACAAGCTGAGATTCACGTTCGCTAGCCCCATCGTCGTCGCTGCGCAAGACGATCAAGACCCCAACCTAAACTCGGAGCGACCACGCATCGTCGTCAGCGATGTCATCGTCTCCTCGAACGACGCTGACCGATCTACCAACAGCAACCAATGCCTGGCTATCGTAGTCTACAGCCCGCCAACACTACCTCCGCACAAGCCGAGACTCACGTTCGCTATCCCCATCGTCGTCGCTGCGCAAGACGATCAAGACCCCAACCTAAACTCGGAGCGACCACGCATCGTCGTCAGCGGTGTCATCGTCTCCTCGAACGACGCTGACCGATCTACCAACAGCAACCAATGCATGGCTATCGTAGTCTACAGCCCGCCAACACTACCTCCGCACAAGCCGAGACTCACGTTCGCTATCCCCATCGTCGTCGCTGCGCAAGACGATCAAGACCCCAACCTAAACTCGGAGCGACCACGCATCGTCGTCAGCGATGTCATCGTCTCCTCGAACGACGCTGACCGATCTACCAACAGCAACCAATGCCTGGCTATCGTAGTCTACAGCCCGCCAACACCACCTCAGCACAAGCTGAGACTCACGTTCGCTATCCCCATCGTCGTCGCTGCACAAGACGATCAAGACCCCAACCTAAACTCGGAGCGACCACGCATCGTCGTCAACGATGTTATCGTCTCCTCGAACGACGCTGACCGATCTACCAACAGCAACCAATGCCTGGCTATCGTAGTCTACAGCCCGCCAACACCACCTCAGCACAAGCTGAGACTCACGTTCGCTAGCCCCATCGTCGTCGCTGCGCAAGACGATCAAGACCCCAACCTAAACTCGGAGCGACCACGCATCGTCGTCAGCGATGTCATCGTCTCCTCGAACGACGCTGACCGATCTACCAACAGCAACCAATGCCTGGCTATCGTAGTCTACAGCCCGCCAACACCACCTCAGCACAAGCTGAGACTCACGTTCGCTAGCCCCATCGTCGTCGCTGCGCAAGACGATCAAGACCCCAACCTAAACTCGGAGCGACCACGCATCGTCGTCAGCGGTGTCATCGTCTCCTCGAACGACGCTGACCGATCTACCAACAGCAACCAATGCATGGCTATCGTAGTCTACAGCCCGCCAACACTACCTCCGCACAAGCCGAGACTCACGTTCGCTATCCCCATCGTCGTCGCTGCGCAAGACGATCAAGACCCCAACCTAAACTCGGAGCGACCACGCATCGTCGTCAGCGATGTCATCGTCTCCTCGAACGACGCTGACCGATCTACCAACAGCAACCAATGCCTGGCTATCGTAGTCTACAGCCCGCCAACACCACCTCAGCACAAGCTGAGACTCACGTTCGCTAGCCCCATCGTCGTCGCTGCGCAAGACGATCAAGACCCCAACCTAAACTCGGAGCGACCACGCATCGTCGTCAGCGATGTCATCGTCTCCTCGAACGACGCTGACCGATCTACCAACAGCAACCAATGCCTGGCTATCGTAGTCTACAGCCCGCCAACACCACCACCGCACAAGCCGAGATTCACGTTCGCTAGCCCCATCGTCGTCGCTGCGCAAGACGATCAAGACCCCAACCTAAACTCGGAGCGACCACGCATCGTCGTCAGCGGTGTCATCGTCTCCTCGAACGACGCTGACCGATCTACCAACAGCAACCAATGCATGGCTATCGTAGTCTACAGCCCGCCAACACTACCTCCGCACAAGCCGAGACTCACGTTCGCTATCCCCATCGTCGTCGCTGCGCAAGACGATCAAGACCCCAACCTAAACTCGGAGCGACCACGCATCGTCGTCAGCGATGTCATCGTCTCCTCGAACGACGCTGACCGATCTACCAACAGCAACCAATGCCTGGCTATCGTAGTCTACAGCCCGCCAACACCACCTCAGCACAAGCTGAGACTCACGTTCGCTAGCCCCATCGTCGTCGCTGCGCAAGACGATCAAGACCCCAACCTAAACTCGGAGCGACCACGCATCGTCGTCAGCGATGTCATCGTCTCCTCGAACGACGCTGACCGATCTACCAACAGCAACCAATGCCTGGCTATCGTAGTCTACAGCCCGCCAACACCACCACCGCACAAGCCGAGATTCACGTTCGCTAGCCCCATCGTCGTCGCTGCGCAAGACGATCAAGACCCCAACCTAAACTCGGAGCGACCACGCATCGTCGTCAGCGATGTCATCGTCTCCTCGAACGACGCTGACCGATCTACCAACAGCAACCAATGCATGGCTATCGTAGTCTACAGCCCGCCAACACCACCTCCGCACAAGCCGAGATTCACGTTCGCTAGCCCCATCGTCGTCGCTGCGCAAGACGATCAAGACCCCAACCTAAACTCGGAGCGACCACGCATCGTCGTCAGCGATGTCATCGTCTCCTCGAACGACGCTGACCGATCTACCAACAGCAACCAATGCCTGGCTATCGTAGTCTACAGCCCGCCAACACCACCTCCGCACAAGCCGAGATTCACGTTCGCTAGCCCCATCGTCGTCGCTGCGCAAGACGATCAAGACCCCAACCTAAACTCGGAGCGACCACGCATCGTCGTCAGCGGTGTCATCGTCTCCTCGAACGACGCTGACCGATCTACCAACAGCAACCAATGCATGGCTATCGTAGTCTACAGCCCGCCAACACTACCTCCGCACAAGCCGAGACTCACGTTCACTAGCCCCATCGTCGTCGCTGCGCAAGACGATCAAGACCCCAACCTAAACTCGGAGCGACCACGCATCGTCGTCAGCGATGTCATCGTCTCCTCGAACGACGCTGACCGATCTACCAACAGCAACCAATGCCTGGCTATCGTAGTCTACAGCCCGCCAACACTACCTCCGCACAAGCCGAGACTCACGTTCACTAGCCCCATCGTCGTCGCTGCGCAAGACGATCAAGACCCCAACCTAAACTCGGAGCGACCACGCATCGTCGTCAGCGATGTCATCGTCTCCTCGAACGACGCTGACCGATCTACCAACAGCAACCAATGCCTGGCTATCGTAGTCTACAGCCCGCCAACACTACCTCCGCACAAGCTGAGACTCACGTTCGCTAGCCCCATCGTCGTCGCTGCGCAAGACGATCAAGACCCCAACCTAAACTCGGAGCGACCACGCATCGTCGTCAGCGATGTCATCGTCTCCTCGAACGACGCTGACCGATCTACCAACAGCAACCAATGCCTGGCTGTCGTAGTCTACAGCCCGCCAACACTACCTCCGCACAAGCCGAGACTCACGTTCACTAGCCCCATCGTCGTCGCTGCGCAAGACGATCAAGACCCCAACCTAAACTCGGAGCGACCACGCATCGTCGTCAGCGATGTCATCGTCTCCTCGAACGACGCTGACCGATCTACCAACAGCAACCAATGCCTGGCTATCGTAGTCTACAGCCCGCCAACACTACCTCCGCACAAGCTGAGACTCACGTTCGCTAGCCCCATCGTCGTCGCTGCGCAAGACGATCAAGACCCCAACCTAAACTCGGAGCGACCACGCATCGTCGTCAGCGATGTCATCGTCTCCTCGAACGACGCTGACCGATCTACCAACAGCAACCAATGCCTGGCTGTCGTAGTCTACAGCCCGCCAACACTACCTCCGCACAAGCCGAGACTCACGTTCACTAGCCCCATCGTCGTCGCTGCGCAAGACGATCAAGACCCCAACCTAAACTCGGAGCGACCACGCATCGTCGTCAGCGATGTCATCGTCTCCTCGAACGACGCTGACCGATCTACCAACAGCAACCAATGCCTGGCTATCGTAGTCTACAGCCCGCCAACACTACCTCCGCACAAGCTGAGACTCACGTTCGCTAGCCCCATCGTCGTCGCTGCGCAAGACGATCAAGACCCCAACCTAAACTCGGAGCGACCACGCATCGTCGTCAGCGATGTCATCGTCTCCTCGAACGACGCTGACCGATCTACCAACAGCAACCAATGCATGGCTATCGTAGTCTACAGCCCGCCAACACTACCTCCGCACAAGCCGAGACTCACGTTCACTAGCCCCATCGTCGTCGCTGCGCAAGACGATCAAGACCCCAACCTAAACTCGGAGCGACCACGCATCGTCGTCAGCGATGTCATCGTCTCCTCGAACGACGCTGACCGATCTACCAACAGCAACCAATGCCTGGCTATCGTAGTCTACAGCCCGCCAACACTACCTCCGCACAAGCTGAGACTCACGTTCGCTAGCCCCATCGTCGTCGCTGCGCAAGACGATCAAGACCCCAACCTAAACTCGGAGCGACCACGCATCGTCGTCAGCGATGTCATCGTCTCCTCGAACGACGCTGACCGATCTACCAACAGCAACCAATGCCTGGCTATCGTAGTCTACAGCCCGCCAACACCACCACCGCACAAGCCGAGATTCACGTTCGCTAGCCCCATCGTCGTCGCTGCGCAAGACGATCAAGACCCCAACCTAAACTCGGAGCGACCACTCATCGTCGTCAGCGATGTCATCGTCTCCTCGAACGACGCTGACCGATCTACCAACAGCAACCAATGCATGGCTATCGTAGTCTACAGCCCGCCAACACCACCTCCGCACAAGCCGAGATTCACGTTCGCTAGCCCCATCGTCGTCGCTGCGCAAGACGATCAAGACCCCAACCTAAACTCGGAGCGACCACGCATCGTCGTCAGCGATGTCATCGTCTCCTCGAACGACGCTGACCGATCTACCAACAGCAACCAATGCATGGCTATCGTAGTCTACAGCCCGCCAACACCACCTCCGCACAAGCCGAGATTCACGTTCGCTAGCCCCATCGTCGTCGCTGCGCAAGACGATCAAGACCCCAACCTAAACTCGGAGCGACCACGCATCGTCGTCAGCGGTGTCATCGTCTCCTCGAACGACGCTGACCGATCTACCAACAGCAACCAATGCCTGGCTATCGTAGTCTACAGCCCGCCAACACTACCTCCGCACAAGCCGAGACTCACGTTCACTATCCCCATCGTCGTCGCTGCGCAAGACGATCAAGACCCCAACCTAAACTCGGAGCGACCACGCATCGTCGTCAGCGATGTCATCGTCTCCTCGAACGACGCTGACCGATCTACCAACAGCAACCAATGCCTGGCTATCGTAGTCTACAGCCCGCCAACACCACCTCAGCACAAGCTGAGATTCACGTTCGCTAGCCCCATCGTCGTCGCTGCGCAAGACGATCAAGACCCCAACCTAAACTCGGAGCGACCACGCATCGTCGTCAGCGATGTCATCGTCTCCTCGAACGACGCTGACCGATCTACCAACAGCAACCAATGCCTGGCTATCGTAGTCTACAGCCCGCCAACACCACCTCAGCACAAGCTGAGATTCACGTTCGCTAGCCCCATCGTCGTCGCTGCGCAAGACGATCAAGACCCCAACCTAAACTCGGAGCGACCACGCATCGTCGTCAGCGATGTCATCGTCTCCTCGAACGACGCTGACCGATCTACCAACAGCAACCAATGCCTGGCTATCGTAGTCTACAGCCCGCCAACACCACCTCAGCACAAGCTGAGATTCACGTTCGCTAGCCCCATCGTCGTCGCTGCGCAAGACGATCAAGACCCCAACCTAAACTCGGAGCGACCACGCATCGTCGTCAGCGATGTCATCGTCTCCTCGAACGACGCTGACCGATCTACCAACAGCAACCAATGCCTGGCTATCGTAGTCTACAGCCCGCCAACACCACCTCAGCACAAGCTGAGATTCACGTTCGCTAGCCCCATCGTCGTCGCTGCGCAAGACGATCAAGACCCCAACCTAAACTCGGAGCGACCACGCATCGTCGTCAGCGATGTCATCGTCTCCTCGAACGACGCTGACCGATCTACCAACAGCAACCAATGCCTGGCTATCGTAGTCTACAGCCCGCCAACACCACCTCAGCACAAGCTGAGATTCACGTTCGCTAGCCCCATCGTCGTCGCTGCGCAAGACGATCAAGACCCCAACCTAAACTCGGAGCGACCACGCATCGTCGTCAGCGATGTCATCGTCTCCTCGAACGACGCTGACCGATCTACCAACAGCAACCAATGCCTGGCTATCGTAGTCTACAGCCCGCCAACACCACCTCAGCACAAGCTGAGATTCACGTTCGCTAGCCCCATCGTCGTCGCTGCGCAAGACGATCAAGACCCCAACCTAAACTCGGAGCGACCACGCATCGTCGTCAGCGATGTCATCGTCTCCTCGAACGACGCTGACCGATCTACCAACAGCAACCAATGCCTGGCTATCGTAGTCTACAGCCCGCCAACACCACCTCAGCACAAGCTGAGATTCACGTTCGCTAGCCCCATCGTCGTCGCTGCGCAAGACGATCAAGACCCCAACCTAAACTCGGAGCGACCACGCATCGTCGTCAGCGATGTCATCGTCTCCTCGAACGACGCTGACCGATCTACCAACAGCAACCAATGCCTGGCTATCGTAGTCTACAGCCCGCCAACACTACCTCCGCACAAGCCGAGACTCACGTTCGCTATCCCCATCGTCGTCGCTGCGCAAGACGATCAAGACCCCAACCTAAACTCGGAGCGACCACGCATCGTCGTCAGCGATGTCATCGTCTCCTCGAACGACGCTGACCGATCTACCAACAGCAACCAATGCCTGGCTATCGTAGTCTACAGCCCGCCAACACCACCTCAGCACAAGCTGAGATTCACGTTCGCTAGCCCCATCGTCGTCGCTGCGCAAGACGATCAAGACCCCAACCTAAACTCGGAGCGACCACGCATCGTCGTCAGCGATGTCATCGTCTCCTCGAACGACGCTGACCGATCTACCAACAGCAACCAATGCCTGGCTATCGTAGTCTACAGCCCGCCAACACCACCTCAGCACAAGCTGAGATTCACGTTCGCTAGCCCCATCGTCGTCGCTGCACAAGACGATCAAGACCCCAACCTAAACTCGGAGCGACCACGCATCGTCGTCAACGATGTCATCGTCTCCTGGAACGACGCTGACCGATCTACCAACAGCAACCAATGCCTGGCTATCGTAGTCTACAGCCCGCCAACACTACCTCCGCACAAGCTGAGATTCACGTTCGCTATCCCCATCGTCGTCGCTGCGCAAGACGATCAAGACCCCAACCTAAACTCGGAGCGACCACGCATCGTCGTCAGCGATGTCATCGTCTCCTCGAACGACGCTGACCGATCTACCAACAGCAACCAATGCCTGGCTATCGTAGTCTACAGCCCGCCAACACCACCTCAGCACAAGCTGAGATTCACGTTCGCTAGCCCCATCGTCGTCGCTGCGCAAGACGATCAAGACCCCAACCTAAACTCGGAGCGACCACGCATCGTCGTCAGCGATGTCATCGTCTCCTCGAACGACGCTGACCGATCTACCAACAGCAACCAATGCCTGGCTATCGTAGTCTACAGCCCGCCAACACCACCTCAGCACAAGCTGAGATTCACGTTCGCTAGCCCCATCGTCGTCGCTGCACAAGACGATCAAGACCCCAACCTAAACTCGGAGCGACCACGCATCGTCGTCAACGATGTCATCGTCTCCTGGAACGACGCTGACCGATCTACCAACAGCAACCAATGCCTGGCTATCGTAGTCTACAGCCCGCCAACACTACCTCCGCACAAGCTGAGATTCACGTTCGCTATCCCCATCGTCGTCGCTGCGCAAGACGATCAAGACCCCAACCTAAACTCGGAGCGACCACGCATCGTCGTCAGCGATGTCATCGTCTCCTCGAACGACGCTGACCGATCTACCAACAGCAACCAATGCCTGGCTATCGTAGTCTACAGCCCGCCAACACCACCACCGCACAAGCCGAGATTCACGTTCGCTAGCCCCATCGTCGTCGCTGCGCAAGACGATCAAGACCCCAACCTAAACTCGGAGCGACCACGCATCGTCGTCAGCGATGTCATCGTCTCCTCGAACGACGCTGACCGATCTACCAACAGCAACCAATGCATGGCTATCGTAGTCTACAGCCCGCCAACACTACCTCCGCACAAGCCGAGACTCACGTTCGCTATCCCCATCGTCGTCGCTGCGCAAGACGATCAAGACCCCAACCTAAACTCGGAGCGACCACGCATCGTCGTCAGCGATGTCATCGTCTCCTCGAACGACGCTGACCGATCTACCAACAGCAACCAATGCCTGGCTATCGTAGTATACAGCCCGCCAACACCACCTCAGCACAAGCTGAGATTCACGTTCGCTATCCCCATCGTCGTCGCTGCGCAAGACGATCAAGACCCCAACCTAAACTCGGAGCGACCACGCATCGTCGTCAGCGATGTCATCGTCTCCTCGAACGACGCTGACCGATCTACCAACAGCAACCAATGCATGGCTATCGTAGTCTACAGCCCGCCAACACTACCTCCGCACAAGCCGAGACTCACGTTCGCTATCCCCATCGTCGTCGCTGCGCAAGACGATCAAGACCCCAACCTAAACTCGGAGCGACCACGCATCGTCGTCAGCGATGTCATCGTCTCCTCGAACGACGCTGACCGATCTACCAACAGCAACCAATGCATGGCTATCGTAGTCTACAGCCCGCCAACACTACCTCCGCACAAGCCGAGACTCACGTTCGCTATCCCCATCGTCGTCGCTGCGCAAGACGATCAAGACCCCAACCTAAACTCGGAGCGACCACGCATCGTCGTCAGCGATGTCATCGTCTCCTCGAACGACGCTGACCGATCTACCAACAGCAACCAATGCCTGGCTATCGTAGTCTACAGCCCGCCAACACCACCTCAGCACAAGCTGAGATTCACGTTCGCTAGCCCCATCGTCGTCGCTGCGCAAGACGATCAAGACCCCAACCTAAACTCGGAGCGACCACGCATCGTCGTCAGCGATGTCATCGTCTCCTCGAACGACGCTGACCGATCTACCAACAGCAACCAATGCCTGGCTATCGTAGTCTACAGCCCGCCAACACCACCTCAGCACAAGCTGAGATTCACGTTCGCTAGCCCCATCGTCGTCGCTGCACAAGACGATCAAGACCCCAACCTAAACTCGGAGCGACCACGCATCGTCGTCAGCGATGTCATCGTCTCCTCGAACGACGCTGACCGATCTACCAACAGCAACCAATGCCTGGCTATCGTAGTCTACAGCCCGCCAACACCACCTCAGCACAAGCCGAGACTCACGTTCGCTAGCCCCATCGTCGTCGCTGCGCAAGACGATCAAGACCCCAACCTAAACTCGGAGCGACCACGCATCGTCGTCAGCGGTGTCATCGTCTCCTCGAACGACGCTGACCGATCTACCAACAGCAACCAATGCATGGCTATCGTAGTCTACAGCCCGCCAACACTACCTCCGCACAAGCCGAGACTCACGTTCGCTAGCCCCATCGTCGTCGCTGCGCAAGACGATCAAGACCCCAACCTAAACTCGGAGCGACCACGCATCGTCGTCAGCGATGTCATCGTCTCCTCGAACGACGCTGACCGATCTACCAACAGCAACCAATGCCTGGCTATCGTAGTCTACAGCCCGCCAACACTACCTCCGCACAAGCCGAGACTCACGTTCGCTATCCCCATCGTCGTCGCTGCGCAAGACGATCAAGACCCCAACCTAAACTCGGAGCGACCACGCATCGTCGTCAGCGATGTCATCGTCTCCTCGAACGACGCTGACCGATCTACCAACAGCAACCAATGCCTGGCTATCGTAGTCTACAGCCCGCCAACACCACCTCAGCACAAGCTGAGACTCACGTTCGCTAGCCCCATCGTCGTCGCTGCGCAAGACGATCAAGACCCCAACCTAAACTCGGAGCGACCACGCATCGTCGTCAGCGATGTCATCGTCTCCTCGAACGACGCTGACCGATCTACCAACAGCAACCAATGCCTGGCTATCGTAGTCTACAGCCCGCCAACACCACCACCGCACAAGCCGAGATTCACGTTCGCTAGCCCCATCGTCGTCGCTGCGCAAGACGATCAAGACCCCAACCTAAACTCGGAGCGACCACGCATCGTCGTCAGCGATGTCATCGTCTCCTCGAACGACGCTGACCGATCTACCAACAGCAACCAATGCATGGCTATCGTAGTCTACAGCCCGCCAACACTACCTCCGCACAAGCCGAGACTCACGTTCGCTATCCCCATCGTCGTCGCTGCGCAAGACGATCAAGACCCCAACCTAAACTCGGAGCGACCACGCATCGTCGTCAGCGATGTCATCGTCTCCTCGAACGACGCTGACCGATCTACCAACAGCAACCAATGCCTGGCTATCGTAGTCTACAGCCCGCCAACACCACCTCAGCACAAGCTGAGACTCACGTTCGCTAGCCCCATCGTCGTCGCTGCGCAAGACGATCAAGACCCCAACCTAAACTCGGAGCGACCACGCATCGTCGTCAGCGATGTCATCGTCTCCTCGAACGACGCTGACCGATCTACCAACAGCAACCAATGCCTGGCTATCGTAGTCTACAGCCCGCCAACACCACCACCGCACAAGCCGAGATTCACGTTCGCTAGCCCCATCGTCGTCGCTGCGCAAGACGATCAAGACCCCAACCTAAACTCGGAGCGACCACGCATCGTCGTCAGCGATGTCATCGTCTCCTCGAACGACGCTGACCGATCTACCAACAGCAACCAATGCCTGGCTATCGTAGTCTACAGCCCGCCAACACCACCTCAGCACAAGCTGAGATTCACGTTCGCTAGCCCCATCGTCGTCGCTGCGCAAGACGATCAAGACCCCAACCTAAACTCGGAGCGACCACGCATCGTCGTCAGCGATGTCATCGTCTCCTCGAACGACGCTGACCAATCTACCAACAGCAACCAATGCCTGGCTATCGTAGTCTACAGCCCGCCAACACCACCTCAGCACAAGCTGAGACTCACGTTCGCTAGCCCCATCGTCGTCGCTGCGCAAGACGATCAAGACCCCAACCTAAACTCGGAGCGACCACGCATCGTCGTCAGCGATGTCATCGTCTCCTCGAACGACGCTGACCGATCTACCAACAGCAACCAATGCCTGGCTATCGTAGTCTACAGCCCGCCAACACCACCTCAGCACAAGCTGAGACTCACGTTCGCTAGCCCCATCGTCGTCGCTGCGCAAGACGATCAAGACCCCAACCTAAACTCGGAGCGACCACGCATCGTCGTCAGCGATGTCATCGTCTCCTCGAACGACGCTGACCGATCTACCAACAGCAACCAATGCCTGGCTATCGTAGTCTACAGCCCGCCAACACCACCACCGCACAAGCCGAGATTCACGTTCGCTAGCCCCATCGTCGTCGCTGCGCAAGACGATCAAGACCCCAACCTAAACTCGGAGCGACCACGCATCGTCGTCAGCGATGTCATCGTCTCCTCGAACGACGCTGACCGATCTACCAACAGCAACCAATGCCTGGCTATCGTAGTCTACAGCCCGCCAACACCACCTCAGCACAAGCTGAGACTCACGTTCGCTAGCCCCATCGTCGTCGCTGCGCAAGACGATCAAGACCCCAACCTAAACTCGGAGCGACCACGCATCGTCGTCAGCGATGTCATCGTCTCCTCGAACGACGCTGACCGATCTACCAACAGCAACCAATGCCTGGCTATCGTAGTCTACAGCCCGCCAACACCACCACCGCACAAGCCGAGACTCACGTTCGCTATCCCCATCGTCGTCGCTGCGCAAGACGATCAAGACCCCAACCTAAACTCGGAGCGACCACGCATCGTCGTCAGCGATGTCATCGTCTCCTCGAACGACGCTGACCGATCTACCAACAGCAACCAATGCCTGGCTATCGTAGTCTACAGCCCGCCAACACTACCTCCGCACAAGCCGAGACTCACGTTCGCTATCCCCATCGTCGTCGCTGCGCAAGACGATCAAGACCCCAACCTAAACTCGGAGCGACCACGCATCGTCGTCAGCGATGTCATCGTCTCCTCGAACGACGCTGACCGATCTACCAACAGCAACCAATGCCTGGCTATCGTAGTCTACAGCCCGCCAACACCACCTCAGCACAAGCTGAGACTCACGTTCGCTAGCCCCATCGTCGTCGCTGCGCAAGACGATCAAGACCCCAACCTAAACTCGGAGCGACCACGCATCGTCGTCAGCGATGTCATCGTCTCCTCGAACGACGCTGACCGATCTACCAACAGCAACCAATGCCTGGCTATCGTAGTCTACAGCCCGCCAACACCACCACCGCACAAGCCGAGATTCACGTTCGCTAGCCCCATCGTCGTCGCTGCGCAAGACGATCAAGACCCCAACCTAAACTCGGAGCGACCACGCATCGTCGTCAGCGATGTCATCGTCTCCTCGAACGACGCTGACCGATCTACCAACAGCAACCAATGCCTGGCTGTCGTAGTCTACAGCCCGCCAACACTACCTCCGCACAAGCCGAGACTCACGTTCACTAGCCCCATCGTCGTCGCTGCGCAAGACGATCAAGACCCCAACCTAAACTCGGAGCGACCACGCATCGTCGTCAGCGATGTCATCGTCTCCTCGAACGACGCTGACCGATCTACCAACAGCAACCAATGCCTGGCTATCGTAGTCTACAGCCCGCCAACACTACCTCCGCACAAGCTGAGACTCACGTTCGCTATCCCCATCGTCGTCGCTGCGCAAGACGATCAAGACCCCAACCTAAACTCGGAGCGACCACGCATCGTCGTCAGCGATGTCATCGTCTCCTCGAACGACGCTGACCGATCTACCAACAGCAACCAATGCCTGGCTATCGTAGTCTACAGCCCGCCAACACCACCTCAGCACAAGCTGAGATTCACGTTCGCTAGCCCCATCGTCGTCGCTGCGCAAGACGATCAAGACCCCAACCTAAACTCGGAGCGACCACGCATCGTCGTCAGCGATGTCATCGTCTCCTCGAACGACGCTGACCAATCTACCAACAGCAACCAATGCCTGGCTATCGTAGTCTACAGCCCGCCAACACCACCTCAGCACAAGCTGAGACTCACGTTCGCTAGCCCCATCGTCGTCGCTGCGCAAGACGATCAAGACCCCAACCTAAACTCGGAGCGACCACGCATCGTCGTCAGCGATGTCATCGTCTCCTCGAACGACGCTGACCGATCTACCAACAGCAACCAATGCCTGGCTATCGTAGTCTACAGCCCGCCAACACCACCTCAGCACAAGCTGAGACTCACGTTCGCTAGCCCCATCGTCGTCGCTGCGCAAGACGATCAAGACCCCAACCTAAACTCGGAGCGACCACGCATCGTCGTCAGCGATGTCATCGTCTCCTCGAACGACGCTGACCAATCTACCAACAGCAACCAATGCATGGCTATCGTAGTCTACAGCCCGCCAACACTACCTCCGCACAAGCCGAGATTCACGTTCGCTAGCCCCATCGTCGTCGCTGCGCAAGACGATCAAGACCCCAACCTAAACTCGGAGCGACCACGCATCGTCGTCAGCGATGTCATCGTCTCCTCGAACGACGCTGACCGATCTACCAACAGCAACCAATGCCTGGCTATCGTAGTCTACAGCCCGCCAACACCACCTCAGCACAAGCTGAGACTCACGTTCGCTAGCCCCATCGTCGTCGCTGCGCAAGACGATCAAGACCCCAACCTAAACTCGGAGCGACCACGCATCGTCGTCAGCGATGTCATCGTCTCCTCGAACGACGCTGACCAATCTACCAACAGCAACCAATGCATGGCTATCGTAGTCTACAGCCCGCCAACACTACCTCCGCACAAGCCGAGATTCACGTTCGCTAGCCCCATCGTCGTCGCTGCGCAAGACGATCAAGACCCCAACCTAAACTCGGAGCGACCACGCATCGTCGTCAGCGATGTCATCGTCTCCTCGAACGACGCTGACCGATCTACCAACAGCAACCAATGCCTGGCTATCGTAGTCTACAGCCCGCCAACACCACCTCAGCACAAGCTGAGATTCACGTTCGCTAGCCCCATCGTCGTCGCTGCGCAAGACGATCAAGACCCCAACCTAAACTCGGAGCGACCACGCATCGTCGTCAGCGATGTCATCGTCTCCTCGAACGACGCTGACCAATCTACCAACAGCAACCAATGCCTGGCTATCGTAGTCTACAGCCCGCCAACACCACCTCAGCACAAGCTGAGACTCACGTTCGCTAGCCCCATCGTCGTCGCTGCGCAAGACGATCAAGACCCCAACCTAAACTCGGAGCGACCACGCATCGTCGTCAGCGATGTCATCGTCTCCTCGAACGACGCTGACCGATCTACCAACAGCAACCAATGCCTGGCTATCGTAGTCTACAGCCCGCCAACACCACCTCAGCACAAGCTGAGACTCACGTTCGCTAGCCCCATCGTCGTCGCTGCGCAAGACGATCAAGACCCCAACCTAAACTCGGAGCGACCACGCATCGTCGTCAGCGATGTCATCGTCTCCTCGAACGACGCTGACCAATCTACCAACAGCAACCAATGCATGGCTATCGTAGTCTACAGCCCGCCAACACTACCTCCGCACAAGCTGAGATTCACGTTCGCTAGCCCCATCGTCGTCGCTGCGCAAGACGATCAAGACCCCAACCTAAACTCGGAGCGACCACGCATCGTCGTCAGCGATGTCATCGTCTCCTCGAACGACGCTGACCAATCTACCAACAGCAACCAATGCCTGGCTATCGTAGTCTACAGCCCGCCAACACCACCTCAGCACAAGCCGAGACTCACGTTCGCTATCCCCATCGTCGTCGCTGCGCAAGACGATCAAGACCCCAACCTAAACTCGGAGCGACCACGCATCGTCGTCAGCGATGTCATCGTCTCCTCGAACGACGCTGACCGATCTACCAACAGCAACCAATGCCTGGCTATCGTAGTCTACAGCCCGCCAACACCACCTCAGCACAAGCTGAGACTCACGTTCGCTAGCCCCATCGTCGTCGCTGCGCAAGACGATCAAGACCCCAACCTAAACTCGGAGCGACCACGCATCGTCGTCAGCGATGTCATCGTCTCCTCGAACGACGCTGACCGATCTACCAACAGCAACCAATGCCTGGCTATCGTAGTCTACAGCCCGCCAACACCACCACCGCACAAGCCGAGATTCACGTTCGCTAGCCCCATCGTCGTCGCTGCGCAAGACGATCAAGACCCCAACCTAAACTCGGAGCGACCACGCATCGTCGTCAGCGATGTCATCGTCTCCTCGAACGACGCTGACCGATCTACCAACAGCAACCAATGCATGGCTATCGTAGTCTACAGCCCGCCAACACCACCTCAGCACAAGCTGAGACTCACGTTCGCTATCCCCATCGTCGTCGCTGCGCAAGACGATCAAGACCCCAACCTAAACTCGGAGCGACCACGCATCGTCGTCAGCGATGTCATCGTCTCCTCGAACGACGCTGACCGATCTACCAACAGCAACCAATGCCTGGCTATCGTAGTCTACAGCCCGCCAACACCACCTCAGCACAAGCTGAGACTCACGTTCGCTAGCCCCATCGTCGTCGCTGCGCAAGACGATCAAGACCCCAACCTAAACTCGGAGCGACCACGCATCGTCGTCAACGATGTCATCGTCTCCTCGAACGACGCTGACCGATCTACCAACAGCAACCAATGCCTGGCTATCGTAGTCTACAGCCCGCCAACACCACCACCGCACAAGCCGAGATTCACGTTCGCTAGCCCCATCGTCGTCGCTGCGCAAGACGATCAAGACCCCAACCTAAACTCGGAGCGACCACGCATCGTCGTCAGCGATGTCATCGTCTCCTCGAACGACGCTGACCGATCTACCAACAGCAACCAATGCATGGCTATCGTAGTCTACAGCCCGCCAACACTACCTCCGCACAAGCCGAGACTCACGTTCGCTATCCCCATCGTCGTCGCTGCGCAAGACGATCAAGACCCCAACCTAAACTCGGAGCGACCACGCATCGTCGTCAGCGATGTCATCGTCTCCTCGAACGACGCTGACCGATCTACCAACAGCAACCAATGCATGGCTATCGTAGTCTACAGCCCGCCAACACTACCTCCGCACAAGCCGAGACTCACGTTCGCTATCCCCATCGTCGTCGCTGCGCAAGACGATCAAGACCCCAACCTAAACTCGGAGCGACCACGCATCGTCGTCAGCGATGTCATCGTCTCCTCGAACGACGCTGACCGATCTACCAACAGCAACCAATGCCTGGCTATCGTAGTCTACAGCCCGCCAACACCACCTCAGCACAAGCTGAGACTCACGTTCGCTAGCCCCATCGTCGTCGCTGCGCAAGACGATCAAGACCCCAACCTAAACTCGGAGCGACCACGCATCGTCGTCAACGATGTCATCGTCTCCTCGAACGACGCTGACCGATCTACCAACAGCAACCAATGCCTGGCTATCGTAGTCTACAGCCCGCCAACACCACCACCGCACAAGCCGAGATTCACGTTCGCTAGCCCCATCGTCGTCGCTGCGCAAGACGATCAAGACCCCAACCTAAACTCGGAGCGACCACGCATCGTCGTCAGCGATGTCATCGTCTCCTCGAACGACGCTGACCGATCTACCAACAGCAACCAATGCATGGCTATCGTAGTCTACAGCCCGCCAACACTACCTCCGCACAAGCCGAGACTCACGTTCGCTATCCCCATCGTCGTCGCTGCGCAAGACGATCAAGACCCCAACCTAAACTCGGAGCGACCACGCATCGTCGTCAGCGATGTCATCGTCTCCTCGAACGACGCTGACCGATCTACCAACAGCAACCAATGCCTGGCTATCGTAGTCTACAGCCCGCCAACACCACCTCAGCACAAGCTGAGATTCACGTTCGCTAGCCCCATCGTCGTCGCTGCGCAAGACGATCAAGACCCCAACCTAAACTCGGAGCGACCACGCATCGTCGTCAGCGATGTCATCGTCTCCTCGAACGACGCTGACCAATCTACCAACAGCAACCAATGCCTGGCTATCGTAGTCTACAGCCCGCCAACACCACCTCCGCACAAGCCGAGATTCACGTTCGCTAGCCCCATCGTCGTCGCTGCGCAAGACGATCAAGACCCCAACCTAAACTCGGAGCGACCACGCATCGTCGTCAGCGATGTCATCGTCTCCTCGAACGACGCTGACCAATCTACCAACAGCAACCAATGCCTGGCTATCGTAGTCTACAGCCCGCCAACACCACCTCAGCACAAGCCGAGATTCACGTTCGCTAGCCCCATCGTCGTCGCTGCGCAAGACGATCAAGACCCCAACCTAAACTCGGAGCGACCACGCATCGTCGTCAGCGATGTCATCGTCTCCTCGAACGACGCTGACCGATCTACCAACAGCAACCAATGCCTGGCTATCGTAGTCTACAGCCCGCCAACACCACCTCAGCACAAGCTGAGATTCACGTTCGCTAGCCCCATCGTCGTCGCTGCGCAAGACGATCAAGACCCCAACCTAAACTCGGAGCGACCACGCATCGTCGTCAGCGATGTCATCGTCTCCTCGAACGACGCTGACCAATCTACCAACAGCAACCAATGCCTGGCTATCGTAGTCTACAGCCCGCCAACACCACCTCCGCACAAGCCGAGATTCACGTTCGCTAGCCCCATCGTCGTCGCTGCGCAAGACGATCAAGACCCCAACCTAAACTCGGAGCGACCACGCATCGTCGTCAGCGATGTTATCGTCTCCTCGAACGACGCTGACCAATCTACCAACAGCAACCAATGCCTGGCTATCGTAGTCTACAGCCCGCCAACACCACCTCAGCACAAGCCGAGATTCACGTTCGCTAGCCCCATCGTCGTCGCTGCGCAAGACGATCAAGACCCCAACCTAAACTCGGAGCGACCACGCATCGTCGTCAGCGATGTCATCGTCTCCTCGAACGACGCTGACCGATCTACCAACAGCAACCAATGCCTGGCTATCGTAGTCTACAGCCCGCCAACACCACCTCAGCACAAGCTGAGATTCACGTTCGCTAGCCCCATCGTCGTCGCTGCGCAAGACGATCAAGACCCCAACCTAAACTCGGAGCGACCACGCATCGTCGTCAGCGATGTCATCGTCTCCTCGAACGACGCTGACCAATCTACCAACAGCAACCAATGCATGGCTATCGTAGTCTACAGCCCGCCAACACCACCTCAGCACAAGCTGAGATTCACGTTCACTATCCCCATCGTCGTCGCTGCGCAAGACGATCAAGACCCCAACCTAAACTCGGAGCGACCACGCATCGTCGTCAGCGGTGTCATCGTCTCCTCGAACGACGCTGACCGATCTACCAACAGCAACCAATGCATGGCTATCGTAGTCTACAGCCCGCCAACACCACCTCAGCACAAGCTGAGACTCACGTTCGCTATCCCCATCGTCGTCGCTGCGCAAGACGATCAAGACCCCAACCTAAACTCGGAGCGACCACGCATCGTCGTCAGCGATGTCATCGTCTCCTCGAACGACGCTGACCGATCTACCAACAGCAACCAATGCCTGGCTATCGTAGTCTACAGCCCGCCAACACCACCACCGCACAAGCCGAGATTCACGTTCGCTAGCCCCATCGTCGTCGCTGCGCAAGACGATCAAGACCCCAACCTAAACTCGGAGCGACCACGCATCGTCGTCAGCGATGTCATCGTCTCCTCGAACGACGCTGACCGATCTACCAACAGCAACCAATGCATGGCTATCGTAGTCTACAGCCCGCCAACACTACCTCCGCACAAGCCGAGACTCACGTTCGCTATCCCCATCGTCGTCGCTGCGCAAGACGATCAAGACCCCAACCTAAACTCGGAGCGACCACGCATCGTCGTCAGCGATGTCATCGTCTCCTCGAACGACGCTGACCGATCTACCAACAGCAACCAATGCCTGGCTATCGTAGTCTACAGCCCGCCAACACCACCTCAGCACAAGCTGAGATTCACGTTCGCTATCCCCATCGTCGTCGCTGCGCAAGACGATCAAGACCCCAACCTAAACTCGGAGCGACCACGCATCGTCGTCAGCGATGTCATCGTCTCCTCGAACGACGCTGACCAATCTACCAACAGCAACCAATGCCTGGCTATCGTAGTCTACAGCCCGCCAACACCACCTCCGCACAAGCCGAGATTCACGTTCGCTAGCCCCATCGTCGTCGCTGCGCAAGACGATCAAGACCCCAACCTAAACTCGGAGCGACCACGCATCGTCGTCAGCGATGTCATCGTCTCCTCGAACGACGCTGACCAATCTACCAACAGCAACCAATGCCTGGCTATCGTAGTCTACAGCCCGCCAACACCACCTCAGCACAAGCCGAGATTCACGTTCGCTAGCCCCATCGTCGTCGCTGCGCAAGACGATCAAGACCCCAACCTAAACTCGGAGCGACCACGCATCGTCGTCAGCGATGTCATCGTCTCCTCGAACGACGCTGACCGATCTACCAACAGCAACCAATGCCTGGCTATCGTAGTCTACAGCCCGCCAACACCACCTCAGCACAAGCTGAGATTCACGTTCGCTAGCCCCATCGTCGTCGCTGCGCAAGACGATCAAGACCCCAACCTAAACTCGGAGCGACCACGCATCGTCGTCAGCGATGTCATCGTCTCCTCGAACGACGCTGACCAATCTACCAACAGCAACCAATGCATGGCTATCGTAGTCTACAGCCCGCCAACACCACCTCAGCACAAGCTGAGATTCACGTTCACTATCCCCATCGTCGTCGCTGCGCAAGACGATCAAGACCCCAACCTAAACTCGGAGCGACCACGCATCGTCGTCAGCGGTGTCATCGTCTCCTCGAACGACGCTGACCGATCTACCAACAGCAACCAATGCATGGCTATCGTAGTCTACAGCCCGCCAACACCACCTCAGCACAAGCTGAGACTCACGTTCGCTATCCCCATCGTCGTCGCTGCGCAAGACGATCAAGACCCCAACCTAAACTCGGAGCGACCACGCATCGTCGTCAGCGATGTCATCGTCTCCTCGAACGACGCTGACCGATCTACCAACAGCAACCAATGCATGGCTATCGTAGTCTACAGCCCGCCAACACCACCTCAGCACAAGCCGAGATTCACGTTCGCTATCCCCATCGTCGTCGCTGCGCAAGACGATCAAGACCCCAACCTAAACTCGGAGCGACCACGCATCGTCGTCAGCGATGTCATCGTCTCCTCGAACGACGCTGACCGATCTACCAACAGCAACCAATGCCTGGCTATCGTAGTATACAGCCCGCCAACACCACCTCAGCACAAGCTGAGATTCACGTTCGCTATCCCCATCGTCGTCGCTGCGCAAGACGATCAAGACCCCAACCTAAACTCGGAGCGACCACGCATCGTCGTCAGCGATGTCATCGTCTCCTCGAACGACGCTGACCGATCTACCAACAGCAACCAATGCATGGCTATCGTAGTCTACAGCCCGCCAACACCACCACCGCACAAGCCGAGATTCACGTTCGCTAGCCCCATCGTCGTCGCTGCACAAGACGATCAAGACCCCAACCTAAACTCGGAGCGACCACGCATCGTCGTCAGCGATGTCATCGTCTCCTCGAACGACGCTGACCGATCTACCAACAGCAACCAATGCCTGGCTATCGTAGTCTACAGCCCGCCAACACCACCTCAGCACAAGCTGAGATTCACGTTCGCTATCCCCATCGTCGTCGCTGCGCAAGACGATCAAGACCCCAACCTAAACTCGGAGCGACCACGCATCGTCGTCAGCGATGTCATCGTCTCCTCGAACGACGCTGACCAATCTACCAACAGCAACCAATGCATGGCTATCGTAGTCTACAGCCCGCCAACACCACCTCAGCACAAGCTGAGATTCACGTTCACTATCCCCATCGTCGTCGCTGCGCAAGACGATCAAGACCCCAACCTAAACTCGGAGCGACCACGCATCGTCGTCAGCGGTGTCATCGTCTCCTCGAACGACGCTGACCGATCTACCAACAGCAACCAATGCATGGCTATCGTAGTCTACAGCCCGCCAACACCACCTCAGCACAAGCTGAGACTCACGTTCGCTATCCCCATCGTCGTCGCTGCGCAAGACGATCAAGACCCCAACCTAAACTCGGAGCGACCACGCATCGTCGTCAGCGATGTCATCGTCTCCTCGAACGACGCTGACCGATCTACCAACAGCAACCAATGCATGGCTATCGTAGTCTACAGCCCGCCAACACCACCTCAGCACAAGCCGAGATTCACGTTCGCTATCCCCATCGTCGTCGCTGCGCAAGACGATCAAGACCCCAACCTAAACTCGGAGCGACCACGCATCGTCGTCAGCGATGTCATCGTCTCCTCGAACGACGCTGACCGATCTACCAACAGCAACCAATGCCTGGCTATCGTAGTATACAGCCCGCCAACACCACCTCAGCACAAGCTGAGATTCACGTTCGCTATCCCCATCGTCGTCGCTGCGCAAGACGATCAAGACCCCAACCTAAACTCGGAGCGACCACGCATCGTCGTCAGCGATGTCATCGTCTCCTCGAACGACGCTGACCGATCTACCAACAGCAACCAATGCATGGCTATCGTAGTCTACAGCCCGCCAACACCACCACCGCACAAGCCGAGATTCACGTTCGCTAGCCCCATCGTCGTCGCTGCACAAGACGATCAAGACCCCAACCTAAACTCGGAGCGACCACGCATCGTCGTCAGCGATGTCATCGTCTCCTCGAACGACGCTGACCGATCTACCAACAGCAACCAATGCCTGGCTATCGTAGTCTACAGCCCGCCAACACCACCTCAGCACAAGCTGAGATTCACGTTCGCTATCCCCATCGTCGTCGCTGCGCAAGACGATCAAGACCCCAACCTAAACTCGGAGCGACCACGCATCGTCGTCAGCGATGTCATCGTCTCCTCGAACGACGCTGACCGATCTACCAACAGCAACCAATGCATGACTATCGTAGTCTACAGCCCGCCAACACCACCACCGCACAAGCCGAGACTCACGTTCGCTATCCCCATCGTCGTCGCTGCGCAAGACGATCAAGACCCCAACCTAAACTCGGAGCGACCACGCATCGTCGTCAGCGATGTCATCGTCTCCTCGAACGACGCTGACCGATCTACCAACAGCAACCAATGCATGGCTATCGTAGTCTACAGCCCGCCAACACCACCTCAGCACAAGCTGAGACTCACGTTCGCTATCCCCATCGTCGTCGCTGCGCAAGACGATCAAGACCCCAACCTAAACTCGGAGCGACCACGCATCGTCGTCAGCGATGTCATCGTCTCCTCGAACGACGCTGACCGATCTACCAACAGCAACCAATGCCTGGCTATCGTAGTCTACAGCCCGCCAACACCACCTCAGCACAAGCTGAGACTCACGTTCGCTATCCCCATCGTCGTCGCTGCGCAAGACGATCAAGACCCCAACCTAAACTCGGAGCGACCACGCATCGTCGTCAGCGGTGTCATCGTCTCCTCGAACGACGCTGACCGATCTACCAACAGCAACCAATGCATGGCTATCGTAGTCTACAGCCCGCCAACACCACCACCGCACAAGCCGAGATTCACGTTCGCTATCCCCATCGTCGTCGCTGCGCAAGACGATCAAGACCCCAACCTAAACTCGGAGCGACCACGCATCGTCGTCAGCGATGTCATCGTCTCCTCGAACGACGCTGACCGATCTACCAACAGCAACCAATGCCTGGCTATCGTAGTCTACAGCCCGCCAACACCACCTCAGCACAAGCTGAGACTCACGTTCGCTAGCCCCATCGTCGTCGCTGCGCAAGACGATCAAGACCCCAACCTAAACTCGGAGCGACCACGCATCGTCGTCAGCGATGTCATCGTCTCCTCGAACGACGCTGACCGATCTACCAACAGCAACCAATGCCTGGCTATCGTAGGCTACAGCCCGCCAACACCACCTCAGCACAAGCTGAGACTCACGTTCGCTAGCCCCATCGTCGTCGCTGCGCAAGACGATCAAGACCCCAACCTAAACTCGGAGCGACCACGCATCGTCGTCAGCGATGTCATCGTCTCCTCGAATGACGCTGACCGATCTACCAACAGCAACCAATGCCTGGCTATCGTAGTCTACAGCCCGCCAACACCACCTCCGCACAAGCCGAGATTCACGTTCGCTAGCCCCATCGTCGTCGCTGCGCAAGACGATCAAGACCCCAACCTAAACTCGGAGCGACCACGCATCGTCGTCAGCGATGTCATCGTCTCCTCGAACGACGCTGACCGATCTACCAACAGCAACCAATGCATGGCTATCGTAGTCTACAGCCCGCCAACACCACCTCAGCACAAGCTGAGACTCACGTTCGCTATCCCCATCGTCGTCGCTGCGCAAGACGATCAAGACCCCAACCTAAACTCGGAGCGACCACGCATCGTCGTCAGCGATGTCATCGTCTCCTCGAACGACGCTGACCGATCTACCAACAGCAACCAATGCATGGCTATCGTAGTCTACAGCCCGCCAACACCACCTCAGCACAAGCTGAGACTCACGTTCGCTAGCCCCATCGTCGTCGCTGCGCAAGACGATCAAGACCCCAACCTAAACTCGGAGCGACCACGCATCGTCGTCAGCGATGTCATCGTCTCCTCGAACGACGCTGACCGATCTACCAACAGCAACCAATGCCTGGCTATCGTAGTCTACAGCCCGCCAACACTACCTTCGCACAAGCCGAGACTCACGTTCGCTAGCCCCATCGTCGTCGCTGCGCAAGACGATCAAGACCCCAACCTAAACTCGGAGCGACCACGCATCGTCGTCAGCGATGTCATCGTCTCCTCGAATGACGCTGACCGATCTACCAACAGCAACCAATGCCTGGCTATCGTAGTCTACAGCCCGCCAACACCACCTCCGCACAAGCCGAGATTCACGTTCGCTAGCCCCATCGTCGTCGCTGCGCAAGACGATCAAGACCCCAACCTAAACTCGGAGCGACCACGCATCGTCGTCAGCGATGTCATCGTCTCCTCGAACGACGCTGACCGATCTACCAACAGCAACCAATGCATGGCTATCGTAGTCTACAGCCCGCCAACACCACCACCGCACAAGCCGAGATTCACGTTCGCTAGCCCCATCGTCGTCGCTGCGCAAGACGATCAAGACCCCAACCTAAACTCGGAGCGACCACGCATCGTCGTCAGCGATGTCATCGTCTCCTCGAATGACGCTGACCGATCTACCAACAGCAACCAATGCCTGGCTATCGTAGTCTACAGCCCGCCAAAACCACCTCAGCACAAGCTGAGACTCACGTTCGCTAGCCCCATCGTCGTCGCTGCGCAAGACGATCAAGACCCCAACCTAAACTCGGAGCGACCACGCATCGTCGTCAGCGATGTCATCGTCTCCTCGAACGACGCTGACCGATCTACCAACAGCAACCAATGCATGGCTATCGTAGTCTACAGCCCGCCAACACCACCTCAGCACAAGCTGAGACTCACGTTCGCTAGCCCCATCGTCGTCGCTGCGCAAGACGATCAAGACCCCAACCTAAACTCGGAGCGACCACGCATCGTCGTCAGCGATGTCATCGTCTCCTCGAACGACGCTGACCGATCTACCAACAGCAACCAATGCCTGGCTATCGTAGTCTACAGCCCGCCAACACTACCTTCGCACAAGCCGAGACTCACGTTCGCTAGCCCCATCGTCGTCGCTGCGCAAGACGATCAAGACCCCAACCTAAACTCGGAGCGACCACGCATCGTCGTCAGCGATGTCATCGTCTCCTCGAATGACGCTGACCGATCTACCAACAGCAACCAATGCCTGGCTATCGTAGTCTACAGCCCGCCAACACCACCTCCGCACAAGCCGAGATTCACGTTCGCTAGCCCCATCGTCGTCGCTGCGCAAGACGATCAAGACCCCAACCTAAACTCGGAGCGACCACGCATCGTCGTCAGCGATGTCATCGTCTCCTCGAACGACGCTGACCGATCTACCAACAGCAACCAATGCATGGCTATCGTAGTCTACAGCCCGCCAAAACCACCTCAGCACAAGCTGAGACTCACGTTCGCTAGCCCCATCGTCGTCGCTGCGCAAGACGATCAAGACCCCAACCTAAACTCGGAGCGACCACGCATCGTCGTCAGCGATGTCATCGTCTCCTCGAACGACGCTGACCGATCTACCAACAGCAACCAATGCCTGGCTATCGTAGTCTACAGCCCGCCAACACCACCACCGCACAAGCCGAGATTCACGTTCGCTAGCCCCATCGTCGTCGCTGCGCAAGACGATCAAGACCCCAACCTAAACTCGGAGCGACCACGCATCGTCGTCAGCGATGTCATCGTCTCCTCGAATGACGCTGACCGATCTACCAACAGCAACCAATGCCTGGCTATCGTAGTCTACAGCCCGCCAAAACCACCTCAGCACAAGCTGAGACTCACGTTCGCTAGCCCCATCGTCGTCGCTGCGCAAGACGATCAAGACCCCAACCTAAACTCGGAGCGACCACGCATCGTCGTCAGCGATGTCATCGTCTCCTCGAATGACGCTGACCGATCTACCAACAGCAACCAATGCCTGGCTATCGTAGTCTACAGCCCGCCAAAACCACCTCAGCACAAGCTGAGACTCACGTTCGCTAGCCCCATCGTCGTCGCTGCGCAAGACGATCAAGACCCCAACCTAAACTCGGAGCGACCACGCATCGTCGTCAGCGATGTCATCGTCTCCTCGAACGACGCTGACCGATCTACCAACAGCAACCAATGCCTGGCTATCGTAGTCTACAGCCCGCCAACACCACCTCAGCACAAGCTGAGACTCACGTTCGCTAGCCCCATCGTCGTCGCTGCGCAAGACGATCAAGACCCCAACCTAAACTCGGAGCGACCACGCATCGTCGTCAGCGATGTCATCGTCTCCTCGAATGACGCTGACCGATCTACCAACAGCAACCAATGCCTGGCTATCGTAGTCTACAGCCCGCCAAAACCACCTCAGCACAAGCTGAGACTCACGTTCGCTAGCCCCATCGTCGTCGCTGCGCAAGACGATCAAGACCCCAACCTAAACTCGGAGCGACCACGCATCGTCGTCAGCGATGTCATCGTCTCCTCGAACGTCGCCGACCGATCTACCAACAGCAACCAATGCCTGGCTATCGTATTCTACCACGGATTGGAAAAAAATATTTAGAAACCCAATACTACGGTATTGTTCCGTTGATTAATGGATCTGCTTTTATCGTAATTAAAAAAAATTTTGCAGTTGTCGATGATTAATTCTTGACACCTTACAAAGATCAAAAGTCGTTCCGTTTTATGGTTTAGATCGAGCATGGTCGGCGGATAAAACCAGGCTTAAAACTGAGATGGGGATGGAATTAATTTATGTGTCATCAAATTGCGTTTTCAAACAAGCAAAAAGGGTCAATTTACAGGATATCAATATTGATTTGACATTTATTAGCCACCCTACCTGGCTCGATTTGCTCCATTTTATGGTCCTCGATTTATAAGACGACCTCATTTAATTATAAATCAAAGATGAAGCTAAGTGAAAACGACAAAAGCATTGAAAAGCACAATAAAATCTTGTCAGCTATTAAATAATTTTAAATTGTTTTTCTAAAATTATTTACTATTGTGGCTCATTGTATTGAAATGATAATTATGGCTAAGTCATTTGCATTACAGTCTTTTATTTTATACTGGGAATACTGTTCCGAAGAATGAAGGCCCAACGGATTAATTCCATAACCTGGGCTAACATCGTACGACATTAGAGGGTTCGATGCAGTACAGACGATCCTCTTTGTAGTGATACCGTCGGGAAGCCACTTTTTATCACTACCGGAGGAATCACTATCCAGGGCACCATTACAAGGGTACCATCGCTTTTATGGCTACACTGATGTACAAGTATTGGTGTTGACACCGCGGTTCAGGTCACTGGTAGATCCTAACGCGGTTGACGCTCCAAGTGCAAATGAACTTCCACAAAACAGAACAATGACCACTAAAAAACTCGCTCTTCCTTGCAGGATGCCCTCACCTGCAAAGTCGCCCACCCCTGCAGGCCGAGATGGAAAACGAAGACCTGCAAAAGTCAATGGCAACGCTCTTTCTTCATGCTGACACGATCGATGTGCCGTCTCGAGTAATGAGCGGTCTTCATACTCTGCAGAGCGTGTTTTGGGAGGAATTGTGCCGCATGCAGGGCCGAAAGAACCAAATGTCGTTGCTGGTCTTATTCGGACATTATTTACCAATAGGACATTTTCAATAGTTAAGCGCCTCCTGCTAGTGATTATCGTTGACTTTGTATCACTAAGTTCAATCTGGAGTTTAGAGGTAATTTTGACTTGAGCTTGTATGCTGACGGTCAGCGGGAGACCTCTTCAACCTCCTTAATTAGAGGGTATCACTATTTCGGATATCACTCCAAAGAGGATTGTCTGTATGCCATTCCGCACTGCGAAATATCTATTATAGGATTTGATTATTTATGATTTGATTTGTAAATTTTCACGAAGTTTAAGGCAGACGCCGCCAAGGCTCACCGAGCCAATGGAGCGGCCACTCGCCGCACGACCACCTCTACACCAACGCGTCCAGGCCAGCCGAAGAAGAACGTGGCGTCAAGGTTATTCGACTACCTCAAGGACGCCACGTACCTTGGACACCGAGCCGAGTCCAAGGCGCGACGTGTCCAAGCGAGTACTGCCGCCGCTCAGCGTCGGTGGTTGTGAACACGAAGACCTTCCAAGATATACCAGCTCCGATGTACCAGCTTCCTTTACCAGCTGCAGTTGGCATGGTACTGTAGCTTCACTTCAACTTATTCCTCAATAAGGTAGTTAGTACCTGCACAATAACACACCATAATTTATGAATACATACCGCCCATTTCACGTAAACCAAACATTTCAAGATCTTCTTGAGCCTCCAACGCTATCTTGATTTATCATATGAGCACATGCAGCGGAAGTGCAGCATCAACAGCGGCGTCGACGTCGTAACCTCCTCGCAGAACTTCGTCAACACACGCAGCAGCATCCTGTTCTACGGGATCGAATCCAGACTTCCGAGCGTGGCTTGGTGACGGCGCCCAGCTCTTGAAGCCGAGTTGTCCTCCCTCGCGGTTGTCGCTACAACAACCGTTAAAGACACATGAGAGGCCTTACATACGTCAGACGACTGAGAGCTAGCTACACTTACCGAATCCGAGCGACAACATGTTGCACACTCTGCTGTCTTGGTTCGTGGACAAACATCCAGGCGGCATCTACAGAGGGGCAACGAGACCTGCCGATGCTGTCGTCTGAGTCGCGTTGATAACCACTGCATAATTTAGTAACCACGTGCTCTTGCAGGTTCATTATCTCTATCTTTACCAATGCACCAGCACGTTGGTGCCGCCCCGCTCTGCTGTCTCCCTAACAACCAGCATCAATGGTTGGTCGCCTTCTGCCAACTCAAACAGGACCCTTTACAACCAAGTGCAGTGTCTTACAGGAGCTTCTCGAACTTCGCTTCATATCTTCGGTAGGCTGCACAGCAAGTCACCGTCCATCGAGTCCAAGATCGCAAGATCGCAAGCTTTGCTGTGTGCGACTAGGACGATTTGACAAATGCAATTCATGTTTCGTACACAAATGGCTTCGCTGAGCTTGGTATTGAAGTTGTATTATACCCGACAAGACAACAAACTACAACTACAACACTACCCGACAAGCTGTCCAAAGCTCCTTCCTACACAACGAATGGTCTGTCTCCAAGCACTTCAACATTCATTCCACATTCCAACCAAACAAAACTTAACCTTACCAATGAAAAAGACAGGACTTGGCCTTTTCCGCCAAAAGAGCTCCTTGTCACTTTACCAATACGCGGGTCAATGTCTCATTTTCCGTTCTTCCACGGACCAAGCAAGCACCAAGAAACCTCCATGTCAGCTTTCGCCTTCCTCCCACCTGTACAGGGAGATGTCCACCACGTCTCGCCGGTCCGCTCTTTCACGTGGGCGCCGGTTGACCCTAGCAGTACTCGTCTTCGCTGGACACGCTCGAGTTGTGCTTCCAAGTCCAGCCCCACGCCATCCTCGGAGGCCTCGGAGCGACCACGCGTCGTCGCCTGCGATGTCATCGTCTCCTCGAACGACGCTCACCGAGCTTCCACCAGCAACCAATGCCTGGCTATCGTAGTCTACAGCCCTCCAACACCACCACCGCATACGCTCAGACTCGCGTTCGCTAGCGCCAACGTCGTCGCTGCGCACGTCCCCAAGGCCACCGCGACGACCACGTCCCTGGCCGATTTCACCGCTGGGGCCGCTTACCACGGCTTGGCTGTGGTCGTATTTGGCAACCAGCCTACCACGCGTTCAAGTCCACCTGCTGTGGCCCCCTCTGTGGCTTCGACCAAGGAGCTGTGCGTGTGGTTCCTCGCGTCACTAGCCGCGAACTATCCGCTCCATGCCACGACCGTCCTCCACAAGCACCACGATTACCTCCGTGCCGCCAATGACGTCGCAGCTGACATCAGCGAGCACGAGGGGCAAGACGCCAAGCTAGACGCCACCACCGCTCAACGCCCTGCACTCCCAAGACGACTACGCGTCCAGCGTGTCCAGCCACGCGTCGACGACTCCCAGCTCGACTCTCAGACGAAGCTCAAGGCAGACGCCGCCAAGGCTCACCGAGCCAATGGAGCGGCCACTCGCCGCACGACCACCTCTACACCAACGCGTCCAGGCCAGCCGAAGAAGAACGTGGCGTCAAGGTTATTCGACTACCTCAAGGACGCCACGTACCTTGGACACCGAGCCGAGTCCAAGGCGCGACGTGTCCAAGCGAGTACTGCCGCCGCTCAGCGTCGGTGGTTGTGAACACGAAGACCTTCCAAGATATACCAGTTCCGATGTACCAGCTTCCTTTACCAGCTGCAGTTGGCATGGTACTGTAGCTTCACTTCAACTTATTCCTCAATAAGGTAGTTAGTACCTGCACAATAACACACCATAATTTATGAATACATACCGCCCATTTCACGTAAACCAAACATTTCAAGATCTTCTTGAGCCTCCAACGCTATCTTGATTTATCATATGAGCACATACAGCGGAAGTGCAGCATCAACAGCGGCGTCGACGTCGTAACCTCCTCGTAAAACTGCCTCAACACACGCAGCACATCGTCAACGGTATCGAATCCAGATTTTCGGAGCGTGGCTTGTTCGATGGAGCTCAGCTTGTGCGTCTCAATCTTGTCTATTTGCAGATACGCGAACTGCGCTCTTGACGACGAGTCATCCACAGTAGCTGTCGTTGCGGAAACGATAGAGTGCTGAAAGATGCCCTTCAAGTCCGAGTTGAGATCATTGTCCACGTCAGATATGAGACGCATCGTGATAGTCTTCGCTCCTAGTAGGATGTCATCGACGAGATTTGCACCAAAATCAAGTCGAGGAAATGCTCGACCTTTAAAGTGCGTCACGTTCTCAGTATCGAGCGATAGGCCCGTAGGCAAATGGAGAGCGGAGTGGAACAGGTGTAAGTCTCGCATAAAATGCGAATTAATTTCAATCCACGGACGGATGATTCTGTGTTGCATTGAGCAAATGACGCCGTTAGAGACACATTAGGGACCTTGCATACTTACACACATCAGCCATCTTAGCACTAGCACTTACCGAATCCTGTCGACAACATCTTGGACACTCTGCCGACGTGGCTCGTTGACAAGCATCCAGGCTGCCACTACAGAGGCGGAACGAGATCTACCGGCGATGCTTTCGAAACCATAACATCATTAGCACCCGCATCACCTCGTGCATAGTTATCGACTCAGCACTCACCAATGCACCAGCACGTTCGTGCCATCCTTCTCTGCCTTCTCTCTATCAGTCAGTATCAGCTATCAGTTCCATACCGACATTACTCACACAGCACAGCGTCTTACATGAGCTTCTCAAGCTCCGTCAGTATCTTCGGTAGCTTGCACAGCAAGTCGCCGTCCTCCGAGTCTTCCATCTCGACGGTTGTCCTGACGACCTTCAGCTCTTCGTACGCTTCATTCACTGCACTCGAGTGACTAGACGCGGCATCGTCTTCCTCTCCTTTGTCAAGCAGTGCCAGAGCCCCACCGATACGCAATCGCCTCAACGCCACCACATTCCTCGCAGCGTCGATGGACCCAATGAAGATCCTTCCAGTAATGTGCATGGGTTCGTCATCCGTCATCTCCTCGACTTCGAACTCCTCTCCATATTCGTACTTCTCGTCCTGAAGTATCTCGTCCCCGGACGTGTAGCCCTGGTACCAAGTCGCTGTAGTTCCATCACACTCCATTGGAGCTCTTCAAATGGCTACACGATTGGTACAAATCCAGGAGTGTGCCAGTAATGTGGTACATTCGTAGGGGCCAGCGCTTGGCTCTATCGGGAAAAGAAAGCAACGGCGGACCTTCGGCAGGCTACGTGCGACTAGTGCAGCGGCTGCAATCTCTCGCTCTGCGTCCCTTATTAGCCTCTCCGAGCAGCAGGAGAGGCACTAGAAGATAGTGGCGAGGCTACCACAGTGTTTCTAGCATTTGAACGCCATCTACAGGCCGCGCAATCCGCAACCAAAGGACGCACTATGAGCCAGCCCGTTAATGGCGGCCAGGC
The DNA here is from genome assembly GCA_033557915.1 of Phytophthora tentaculata. NCBI lineage: Eukaryota > Oomycota > Peronosporomycetes > Peronosporales > Peronosporaceae > Phytophthora > Phytophthora tentaculata. The sequence continues at coordinate 4,794,185 of JAUCEA010000009.1, forward strand.
GGCCGAGGAAGCCGAGCTGGAGCGATTATTCGGCCACATGGAGAACCTTCGTGTATCGGAGGCAGCACTAGCGTCTGTCAGCGCCTCAGAGGACGAGGAGGACGAAGAAGAGGATTCCAGCGCTCTAGATGATAGTGACGACGATGATGGCGACGAGGATAATGACGTAGAAGGCAGCGACGACGAAGAGGAGACGAGCTGGATCGCCTGGTTCTGCTCTTTACGGGAGAATAGCTTCATGTGCGAGGTGGACGAGGACTACATCGAGGACGACTTCAACCTCACGGGGCTCAGCAGCATCGTGCCGTACTATGACTACGCGCTGGACATCATCCTGGACATCGAGACGCCCAACGACAGCACTCTGACGCAGATCCAGCAGGAGATGATCGAGTCGGCAGCCGAAATGCTCTACGGACTCATCCACGCGCGTTACATTTTGACCACCAAGGGCATGGCCGCCATGTTAGACAAGTACCAGAACGTGGACTTTGGCCGCTGCCATCGCGTCTACTGCCAGGGCCAACCCGTGCTGCCCGTGGGCCAGTCGGACGTGCCCAGACACACGACGGTCAACGTCTTCTGCCCCAAGTGCCGTGATATTTTCTTCCCAAAGTCGCAACGAGCGGGCCGTAAGTCTGAATATGCTGTTATTGTGTTGAAACTCCGTTAAAACTGCCGCTATTTTTTCGGTTATTACAGAGATCGATGGCGCGTACTTCGGCGCGACGTTCCCGCATGTGTTCCTCATGACGCATTCCCACCTGGTAGTGCCGCCACCCACACAGACGTATGTGCCGCGTGTATTCGGCTACAAGATCCACAGCTCCAGCGAGTATTATACTGGCAAGAAGAAGTGTTCGTCTGGTCGTGAACGGGAGAAGAATAGGAAGATCAAGACGTTGATTGATCGCTTGAAAGGTCGACCAAATGACGAACAGCAGGCGAGGTGAACTCACGTCCGACGTGGAGATATAGCGGCCAAGTGCTTTTTGTGTTGGAGGACTCGCAAACGCTGCGTATGACTTTGCGGAGGCTCTCCGATGGCTCGGATCGGACGATTGCAGCGGACTCGTTTAGTGGCTCGCTTAATATTTGACTAGGTGGAAGCAGATCGACGGCGTAATGTACATGTGCACCGTTCGTTGTGTCGTGTGTCCTGCAGTTAGCTTGATACTTCCTGGCTTGATTCTCACGCTGACTTGTATTGTAGAAACCCAGTGTTATTGTGCTCTTAGCAGGGTTAACTATTAAAAGGGTTAAGGCGTTGCGAGAATGGAGTCGACTTCCCACGTAACGTGGCCGATCCCATCGCGATAGAGTTGAATCGAGAAGAAGTAGTCGCGCTTTGAGTTGACCAGATACGCTTGGATGAACTCCAGCGACAGTCCTGGAGTTTTGCTTGCTGGTCCGTCCCCTTCGAAAGCTTTGGCGTACATGTCGTCCACAACTGCAGACGGCAGCAGACGTATCAAAGGGAGTGCGTCAGGTGGAGTCACTGTCTTGACGTTTCCTTGGACGGCTGGCCTCTGGTACAGTGCATTGATGCTCACCGCTACGGTCAATACTTGGTCAGTATTCGTGGCTTCATTAAGTTGCAGCAGCACCGAAGGCCCATCTGTTACTGGATCATCCCCATTGTATACTGCACGCACTTGACCAACGAAGCCAACGCGTCGGTGTTCGAAGGCCTCCAGACGCTGCAGCAGCACCGATAGATCGCTGTATCAACCGAGGTTAGGCGACATATTGACTCACATCCGTTGATACTAAATACTGCATAGCCATACCTGAATGAACACACGTCCAAGTCGAAAGCTTCCTTGAACTCCTCGACGCTTGTTGGTAGCCGATTGCGAGGCTGATACTTCTTCTCAATGTGTGCGGCCAACTTGCTCTCCCCGAGATGTTTGCGCGAGGTGAGGACTGCATTCTTCCTGACGTTGTTCGCGAAGTAGACGTTGAGACTGCACTCTTCGAGAGAGTGGAACGGGATCACCGCTTCGTTGATCCGTAGCACCGAGAACGTACTCGTTGTTGCGTAGTGGATCATCTGAGTACCCGAACGGATGACCCACTGGAGCTTGGTGAGCATCAGGGTGTTGCCAGCCTCTAACGCTCGGAACACCGCCGGCTGGGAGCACTCTCCTAGCCTGATAACCAGTTCATGAGACGAACTGCTGTCGATCATCTTGACCCAGCGGTACTCGGACACTTCGGGGACATCGTCCACACTTAATCTCCGCTTTCTTCCACGGCAAATCCTCCCAACGTTCGACAAGACCCCAACAAAGTCAAAGTACATGGTGTCTAGATCCCCCATTGCCTTTTTGCACCAGTATCCGGTATTTAACGTCGTCACAAAACTGCACTCGAGCCACGACCGCCGCAACTGCTGGAGATTCCATGAACCCGGTTGCTGAGAGGACAGCGAGGTCTCGTCCAGCAGCCGTGGGGCGATTTCCGCCATCTCCAGAAACTTCCAGTACTTCTCTGCAAACAGCAAGATAGCAGCAAGAGCGTAAGTTGACAGCAAACCTACAATACCAGCCAACAGTGCGTACTTGGAACATGGTACACGTTTCCGGACGAGTCATGAGGATAGCACAGCAATGGGCTCGTTGTCGCAGTCCACTGAAGTTCACGTGGACTGACGGATGAATAACCACGGAAAGAAAGGAGGTCGCCTTCGTGCAGTGACAAATAGTACTTCGCACACATGGAACCGAAGAACATGACTTCGAAGACGCCAGTAGCATCCACTAGATGGCATGTAACACAACAATGTACAGAGATTAGAAACCAAGATTCCAGTACAAATTGAACAAAACTGTCACTTACCAACAACCGCGTTGAACGCGAACGGGAACGGGTTTGAGATGTCTGGGTCCCCCAAGTTGATCACCGTTGACTTGACGCGGATAGCACCTAGCATAGGCGGGTGCGTGGATCCCTGTCCGTTGGTCTTCTTGAGTTTCTCGAGGGCCTCCAGGATCGTGTGGATCTTCTTGCACTCGGGCGTGAACAGGTCCGAGCAGTAGTCTGGCGTAATATTCCACGCAACCGTTGCCTCCTGATCGCCATTTGTTGTTTCCAGCTCGTCCAGCGGCGAGTCCTCGTCTGGGATTCCACCCGTGAAGCTGCAAGCCCAGTCCAAGGTATAGCGGTCGGAGCTCAAAGGCAAATAGTAGAGCCGCTTTCCGACCAGAGGGAGCAGCTCTACTTCTCGCGGGTTCATTGCTGATATAAAGTCTAACTGGCCGTCCACGTGACGGGCTCCATTGCGTCGAATCACCACTTTATCCGGCAGGATCCCGTCGTCGCTCAAAGACACGACAGCCACGTCCTGGAGCAGCACTACCCGATGGCTGTGCTCTTCATCTTCCATGAAAACCTTGAACTTAGTCACCTAATAGCAGCATAAAATGAAGCCAATGTTAGATTTACAGAGTCAATGATGATCAGCAGCAAGTTTCGTACTCGAATGATACTGCGGACCAACAGCTCGCGCGTCCATACGAGCTGGTGGCACTTTGAAGCCAGCACTGCCTTCATCTTGTGGCGTCCATCGCTCACCAGAACGTCAAACACATCATGCGCGTCGGCGAATTGCTGTCCAAGTCGCTCCTTCAATGCCGGGTCCGCTAAGTCTGTACAACAGTTAAGAAACTCAGCACTAGAAGCATAATTAAGAGCGACGAGGCTACAAATACACACAGCGATAGACTCCCAACACTTGCAATCGGATCGCCGCCTCCGCTGCCGCATCTTGATAGAGCTGCCGCACCCCGTGCGTCGTCAGCATACCGGACATGGTAAATTACGCAATGAAAAGCGAACTTTACCTCCACTGTGCGAATCTATTCGTTAAGTACGCGTTGAACATATCGAACAAGTTTTTGAATTTGCCGCCCATCAGAAGCGTAATCTATCCCGAACCATCAGCATAACATGCCCAAGACACGTCGCGTGGCCTTCTCGGGCGCCGAGGTGATCGAATACGACGCGGCGCTGGCCCCCGTCGTCAAGTTCTGCGGTATTTTGGGTCGTGCTAGTGGCTCGTCATTGACGCTCGAGTGTGCGGCGAGAGGTCTCGAAGTCTCCGATGAGCGTTTAACGTTGCAGTACATCGAGGAACTGCAGCGTTACCTGCGCTCTCGAGGCTTCCAGCCAATGAGCAACGACCTGAAAGAGCTGCAGACCCAGCACCAAGTCGTGGAACTGCTTCTGGCCTGGACTGCACTTGAGAACCAGCCAATAACCGAGGACGTACTGAACCCGGAGGCTCTACGACGTGCGCAACTGGAAAAGAAGCAACTGGAGGGCCGCGTGGACGATGGCTACGCGTTCGGACGTCGTTTCTTCTCTGTAGCCACGTACGTTGAGGCGCTGAGTAGTGAGGAGCTGCTGGCAGTGGCAAAAGAGAGGAACATGGCGCTGCCCACGCTGGACGAGAAACAGAGAGCAGGCGTCAAAGCGCTGGACAGAGAACTGCTGGGATTGTATGGCACAGCAGAGGGCCGACCACTAAGATCACTGTCGATGAGGCAACTGGTAACTGAGGTTGAAGGGCGAGGAATGCTCGGACCTGGAGATAAGAAGTCGAGGGACGCTAAGGGCAAGAAGAGCAAGCGGGCGTGGGTGGATCTGCTCAGACCGGTGATGGTGGCAGAGGTGCGAGCCTCCAAAATCCGTGAGCAACAAGAAGAAATGTTACGACAAAAATTGGTTCAGGAACTGGAGTGGGAAAAAGAGCAGGAACAGAAGCAGCGCGTGGTCGAGTTGATCCAGACGGTCATGAAGCGGTCGGAGAGCTCTAAATGTGCAGAGCCCGAGGACGACGACGCCACAATGAGCCAAGAAAGCGACCAAAAGGGTGAAAAGACGCGCAGGTACTTGGAGGCGCTAGTCAAGAGTGTTTGCGTATCTACATGTAGAGAGACTCAAGAAGACGTTGCAATGGATTGAATCAAGGGTGCATTTCTTCAAAGTGTACGCGTCTAAGCTGTCAGGATTCAATTGCCTGTGCTTCATTAAGTCGGCGGCGGTTAAGCAGGTGACGCGTGCAAGTAAGCCATGAAGCCCGAAACGAACGCGAAAATCTCGACTATTTTGGCAGCACCAGGAATATTTTACTCGGTGTGAGTTGCTGAATGTATCGAGTGCTTGCTGGGCTATCTAAAACTGCCAACACACCAGAGACGGACCCAGCACCTTTACGGTTGTGCTGGCCTCTGCGTCGCTGTGTCTCGGCTCTTGAACGAAAGCAGGCCATAGCTACACATGACAACGTCGAGAGGCCCAGGAGCCAAAATGTCTTCGTTACACCGTCGCCAGTCCGCGTTGAACCTACCGCCACAGACTCCCAGTGATGCAATCGCAAGTGCCGACAGCCTTGAGATTCAGCCCGCTCTGTCACTTACTGACGCTCAAGATGATGAAAATACGACACAAGGAGAACGATCGCCCACATGTCGGAGCTACCGCGACAAACCGAGCAAGGCGACTCGAACCGGGCGACAGTTCTCGTTAGAAACCAGTCCAGAACATTACGAGACTCAACAAGGGTCCGATACACTAGACAGTTGCCATGGCTCTCGAACCAGCACTGCGAGACATCTACGTACTCTGTCACGAGACTTTGTGCTGCATTCGTTACCCACTTCCTCAGTTCGACACGAGAATTTAACAAGTTTGAAGGACCAATTCCTCAAGATTAAAGAGCGCTTCTCGCCGTCGGTCTTACCGCTGCACAATACAGCTACAGTGATGCCTTCCGGTTTGATCATACAGGACCTGACAGCTACAATAAACAA